>OU612012.1:33315000-36286250 GCA_914767945.1 Eilema depressum | reverse complement strand
TAAACTGTTTTAAGACAACTGATATTCCCAAATTGAGAGCACGTGCGCATAACGAAACCCAGATTTCTGAACGCCTTACTAGCAATGGTGTCTATGTGGTGCGACAATAGCATCTTGGAATCCAACACAACCTTCAACCTTTGCTTATTTATTTTTATTACCTCTCGGTGCTATTGCTTTGAAATCTATCGGATTGAATTCGGAATCATCAAAAGGCACATCAATAAACACACTGTGAAAAAAGTTGTTAAAGGCCGAGTACACTGCCTGTTTGTCAGTAAAGACGACACCATGTGATACAAACTGGTTAGGGTATTGGCTACCACCTCTTTTAGACCTCACATATGTCCAAAACGCTTTTGGATTACGGTTTATGTTAGATTCCGTTCTAGAAATGAACTCACGGTAACATGTCTTCTATACGCGATGTTGCCTGTCGCGAAGCATAGTGAACTCTAAATAATCACGGGGGTTGCTGAATTTTTTCCATCTTTTGTGCAATTTATTCTTCTCCTTAATGATTTTCACCAAATATGGGTTTTCCAAAGGTTTAATCTATCTCTGTACCAAATTTCATCAAAATCGGTTCAGTGGTTTAGGCGTGAAAGCGTAACAGATAGACATGCAGACAGACAGAGTTACTTTCGCATTTATAATATTCAGATGCTCACAAAATTATTTTCACATTTTAGAAAGTTACAACGTACTGGCTTTTTTACAGAATAGAATTCTCGCCCGCTCCAAACGCTGACGTAACTGGTAAACCGACGGCAGGTTAATCTACATAACAAATCCTGATAATATGAAATGCCAAAAGTGTGAATGTGCGTGTGTGTATGTGAATGTTTGGTACCACGTGTCTCCGTACCTACTACATGGATTTTGATAAAATGTCCAATGTAGACAGCTTAGGTTTCGGAATAACACATGGTAATCTAATTATGAGCAATTAGCTAAATCAAAGCTTCGAGGTGAAACTTTCGCATGGTTTTAAAATATGTATATATGTATTGGCACACTATATCTATATCTGTTAATAAAATTGATATCTATACCTGTGCCGAAATTTATATCATAGTGGAGAATAGCACAGACTACTTTTGAACCTGGGAATAAGTTCCTGTGGGTAGCAGGAATAGCATCAGTCTTTCACGCGAGCGGAGCCACGAGCAATAGTTTGTAAACTACAAATGATAAAATGCTTATTTTTTTTCTAAGCACCACTTGCTAGTTGCTTTGAAATTTATTTGTATTCCGGGGATGGAATCCTCTAGGTCGCGGAAAAGACAGCGGTAAGTACTCGAGAAGTCATGTTTACCTACTCGGACTTCCCGGGAAGGATAGTATTTTTCGTGCGTATCTTATCTTGCAGGCAGTACAGTATATTTAATTTCTTTGCTACCTCGTATCTCCTTAAATTGGTCTTAGCATCCCAGGTGGTGTAGATAGGTCTGGTGTGTGTTTAAGAATACCGGCGAAGTGCCAGTAGGCCTCACGCACAAAAGTTCTGTACCATTATCTATACAACATTGGACACTATAGATAGACTGTAAACTTCATTTTAGTTCCACCCGGCGCGGAGACCAAATTACGTTTGTTGTACTATGATAAATACTTTATTAATGTAGTACCTACTACTTATTTTAATTTCTAACATTTAAAAAAACATCTGATTAGGCCGTCAAGCTGAATGCCATCATTGTGACATAATACGTGTCTGTAATGGTGACCCTTTTTCCTGTGTCTTTGCCTTCAACATAAATACCACCAGGCGAGGTGAAGTCCAATTGACGTGTCCTATAAGGTCGGGCGGGGCTATTTCGCCGGAGGGGCTAACCCGTCGTTTCGCTTTAACTTCATTATTTTAAAGTATTATCACTATTGACATCTATGATTTGATAAAGAAATTACTAATTTTTTTGTTAAAATATAGATGGCAGCGCTAACTCTTATACTGTTGTACCGACAGCCATTTATTTTTAGGATGCCATTTTAGCTATGCAGTAGCAAAACACGTGCTTACCCTAATTTAGTTTTTAAGTGGAATAAGTGAGTTTAAAAAAGTGACTACAAACGCGCGTCGATTGGTCGTCATCAAAATAAATAAAAACGATTAAGGTGATTACCTACGCGAATGACTTTGAGAGTTTAGGTATTTGGTCAAGCGGGGCACCGAGAGGTGCGGGGCGGGATCAACGGGGTTCACGCACGCATACAACCACGTCATTGAACGAAGCCGCTGTGCTAAACAATAAAAATCATTGAACATAGAGTATATATGATACTAGATAAGACATAATTTGTGTTCGGTGTGGGTGTTCGAACTGACTACCGCAAAAACCGAATTGCAAACACTGGCTAAGCCCTATTAGTCTTCTACTCCATCATCATAGTGTTCATATTTGAACTTAGAAAATTATTTAAAACATAAAAAGTGACGTCACAGGTCTATTATGGTTGTGAGCATTGTGCCCACTATTGTAACGGTGCATCTGCGCCTGCCTCAAGGTTTATTTTATCTTTGTACCAAATTTAATCAAAATTAGTACAGTGGTTTAGACGTGAAAGCGTAACCCCGCGTTTACATACTGCCGCTCGCATTGCTCATCGTGTTGCCAGAAATATTCGCGCGATTAATGCCCTAGCATTCACACACTCCCACCATCGCGTTGGTCCGCATTACAGTATTCGCCCTGCAACGGAGGCGGACGTAAACGTATGGAGGACAACGCTGTACGCATTATGCTTTTACAACATAACGAATTAATTAAATAGATTATTAATAAAAACTATCACTTTCAACTACTATACACTTTCCGTAGATCGATATAAATATTTTTAAAAGTAAATATTCGAGGAGCAATAACGTAAGTCGTGTTTTATTTAGCTTAGCGCCATCTAGCGGTCTCGTATAGTTCATCGCGCTAGTATTTGCGCAACATACGCGGCAGTACTCGCGGCATGACGAATATACCATTCACACCACGTCTCTGCCCACTTCTCTCGCCACTTCCCTCGCTCTGCCGCGAGTATGTAAACGGAGCATAAGAGATAGAGTTATTTGCGCATAATTTATAATATTAGGTATCCAACTCTACCAAATTTCATCAAGATATCTTCAATAATAAACTTTCATTCCCTATTAATTTAATACTATAAGGCAATCAATATCCGTTTCCGAGCACTTATCCATCTTTGTACCAGATTTCATCGTGAACTTTCAAATAAATTTTCATCTGTCTGTTGTGCTTTCACGCTTAAACCACTGAACTGATTTTGATGAAATTTGGTACAGAGATAGATAGAAGGATGGGAACGGACATAGGTCACCTTTAACGCGAAAAAAGGTTAAGGGTTAAGGAGGGGGGGGGGGGATAGGAGATGAAAATTTGTTTGAAAGTGCATGATGAAACTGGTGCAAGATGGATAAGTGCTCGGAAATGGATATTGATTGCCTTTTATTACTAAATTAACAGGGGATGAAAGTTTATTATAGAAGATATCTTGATGAAATTTGGTACAGAGTTGGATACTTGGATATTTAATATTATAAATTTTGCGAAATAACTGTCTATTACGCTTTCACGCCTAAAATACTGAACTAATTTTGATGAAATTTGGTACAGAGAGATTTAAGCATGGGAACGGACATTAAGCAGGTTACTTTTTTTTACAAAAATAGGGGGTCAAAGTAGGGAAATAGGGGATGAAAGTTTGTATGAAATTAAGATGGGTGACCATTCTTAACATTATATGTGATTGTTGAAAGTTTGGCAGGGAAAAAATGTTTGACTCCATATAGAAAAACAAAGTTATTGTTAGAATTGTGACGTGCAGCTAAAAGTTAATTGCAATTGATTTAGTTCCAATGACGCGTTTCGAAGGTAAATATTTTATTTATTTAATTTAGCTTATTTTAGTAGGTAGGTATGTTATAATAGTTTCTTATTTTAAATTTCATTTAGTATTATTTATGTATTGTACATATTTGAAAAATAAACAATCCTAAATGAATAAATTAAAAAAAAACTAAAGTAAATAAGTATTCAAGAAAATGTAACCTGGGCAAGTTTACAGGCTGTAATATAAAAAAAAATTGTTGTAATTATTTTTTTGTCAATTGACTTGATTGACGCCCTACACTGAATGAAATCATCATTGTGTCTAAGCGCCAAGTGAGCGCAGAAGAAATCCGAGTTTATAAGGACTCAAAGACCCTTAAATCTAGACCCAAAGTAACCACACCAACCAGCTTGAGTCATGGATTCTGATATGCGAATATACATACTTAAATAAGTTTCCTTTTTGTTGGCCAATGCAAATAGATTCATGCATACAAATATTTGCAATGAGCGGGAATCGAACCCGCGACATCGAATGCTCTTACGCTACGCCACGATGGTCGCGTATATAATCGTAAGTGCCTAATCTATGAATGCTATAATCTTTGTAGCGTCTTATACAACACACTCACACACTGACACTGGTGAGCGGGGTGCGGGAGGGGAGGTTTCAGCAACCAAACATAGGTCCGTTACGCAACGCGCCTCAGCGCATACTGAATTTTGAACGAGCAAGGCCTACTGGAACCGTAGAAATCAGTAAAACCAATTTTAAGAGATAACTTGGTAGGCAACGATTACAAACTAAGAAGGTCATGTCACGCTAATATACTTTTTTAACATATATGTGAAGTTTTAGATTATTTGGATACTTAATGTAGAAAATATTTGGTTTCAAAAAAAAGATTAGAGTGATGTTCAGAGCCTCTTTTCTATTTCCTCCTTTTTTATTTCATTTATGAAAAGGTCAAGTTCCGCTGTATATCCTGTAGAATGCAGGCATATAAATTTCAGATCTGTAAGTCTTAACATTAATAAGAAAAACGGTTTCGAAATTACCGATTTTTCGACGTTGACCTGATTAGGGGCCTTAAATAAGTACAGGCGCAATTTTTCCCCTCTTTTACTCTGCTTATTTTAATAAGCTCTGTCTAATTTATTTTAACAGGCAAGTACCTAGGAACTAGGCACATAATTCGGTTGGGCGAATCCACTCGAAAATTATTTTTCCGATTTCATCGAAATTTAAGAACTTGTACAGTCAAGCACATGTAACTTAATTTTATTTTTAATCTTAATCTTTTTTAATCTTAAACAATAAATATTACAAATATACGAAACTTAAACTTACTTGTAATATAAAATACGGATATAAAATGTCGAATTAAATATCATTTGCGAAGTCACTTTGACTGATTTGATTGAGGTTGAGCCAGGAGCCTTGGTATGAACAATACTCGTGCCTACGCTTTTTACTCAATAGACGCGCTCTATAGTTAATCCATATCCATACTAATATAATAAATGCGAAAGTAACTCTTGTCTGTCTGTAAGTAAGTAGATTGAAGCATGGGAACTGACATAGGCTACTTTTTTTGGCGAAAATGGGGGGGGTCAAAGGCGGGAAATAAGGGATGAAAGTTTGTGTGCAAGTTCGTAATTTGTCAAGATATCCTGATGCAATTTGGTACAGAATTGGAATTGAGCTTGGAAACGGGCAAAGGTCACATTTTACGCGGCCTTTTTTAGGGGGAGGAGGAATAGGGGATGAAAATTTGTTTGAAAGTTCATGATGAAATCTGGTACAAAGATGGATAAGAGCTTGGGAACGGATATCGGTTGCTTTTTATTACGAAAGGACGGGAAGAAATGAAAGTTTATTTTTGAAGATATCTTCATGAAATTTGGTACAGAGATAGATTGAAGCATGGGAACGGATATAATGCTACCCTATTTTGCGAAAATGGGGGGAAATGGGGAATGAAAATTTGTATTTTCTTGATTTTTCAAGATATCCTGATGTAATTGGATACAGAGATAGATTAGAGCTTGGAAACGGACAAAATCTACCTTTTGCGCGAAAAAAAGAGTTAAAGGGGGGGGGGGGGGGGGATAGGGGATGAAAATATGTTTGAAAGTTCATGATGAAATCTGGCAGGAAGGTGGATAAGAGCTTGAGAACGGATATAGGTTGCCTTTTATTATGAAAATGAGGAGGTTAGAGGGGAGGGGAGGGGTGGTAAATAGGGGATGAAAGAAAAATTTTTTGGAGATATCTTGATGAAATTTGGTACAAAGTTTGATACTTGGATACTTATCCATACCATACTAATATTATAAATGCGAAAGTAACTGTCTGTCTGACTGTCTCTTACACTTTCACGCCTAAACCACTGAACCGATTTTGATGAAATTTGGTATTGGGGAAGATTAGACCTTGAGAAAGGGCATAGGCTATGTTTGGTCGGGATAACCGATAACCACGCGGGCGGAGCCGCGGGCAAAAGCTAGTGTATAATAATCTTTTTTTTTACTTTCTTTTGTAAAAAATTCCTTCTTTCTAGAGTGGAACCAAAAATATCTGGAATTTGAACTCAGATTTCTGACAATGTCTTTTAAATGGTCTTAGTTGGATGGTTCTGGCATTTTCAGGTCACATTCAGTCACTATTTTTATTGACACTTTTTGCCTCAAAATGCATAGGATCCTCTTGTAAGGCATCAGCTTAATGTTTAGGTGATACCCTAGGGCTCAAAATTATGTTTATCTACCCATTCCATACCAAAGTATTTTCATTTTTATCGATTTTTTTATTTTATCTAGAAACTAACACTGAAACTCAGTTACTTTTTATAAAAAGCTGGATTCCGCCCTATCTCTTGAACAAGAGCTGATACAAACGAAATTATGCTAAATTTAGTATCAGCGACGTCGAATTGGTAAATATCATGTGATAAAAGTTAATCATCAGACAAAAGTTACGATTTTGTTGTGTGTGTTTTCGAGTAGGTATAAAAAAATTAGTCAAATATGTAGCTGTCTCAATCTCAAATTGTCTTTATAATATAGCAAACTTGAAATGAAATACTATGTGAACCATGATAGTAGAATATTGAACTGGATTCATTCTCATTCAATACATTCGCAAAGGCTGAAAGCAGCAATAATGGTACGGCGGTGGTGATGTCTAAGACATGAACCCTTTATCTAGAAAAAAGTATATCATAGTTGAAAGAAACGAATGTTTGACCCATGCCATTTTAGACTTTCTTATGAAGAAAAAAGGAAATGATTGAAATGTGGGCATATGAAATTAACTGTTTTCTAAATTCAAATAACACACTTGGCAGTGGTACTTGTTCTGTACATACTTATTTCTTTTTATAAGCATGCATATTATTATGAATTAATAATGAATTGTTGATTAACTGAACTGTAGTGCATGCTCAAGAGAAATACATATAGAAATGGTTCTGTCTAGGCGCTAAGCAGTTAATTTATTCAACATTCGCTATTCAATGAGTATGTTTATATTAATTTAATTATATAGTACATATCAAAAATTCAATATCATATCCATATGAACGTTAATATTAGCTTATTAGTCAATAATTATTAGCAATTAGCAATAAATTATTGACTATAATAACACTAACTTGAACACACATGCAAAGGGAATTGTTAACTATTAATGTATTGATATTAATGGAATTAAAAGTAATATAACACTTGAGAAATTATTGATAAATCAGTTTTTACCTGTTATATTAGAGGTTTGAGGTATGGATAGGCTATAGATTTGGGTATTTGCAAAAAAACTTGGGAGTATTTGCTACAAGGGTTGTAAATTATAGGTTCAAAAATCTTCTTTCAATAGTGTAGGAGTACTATTATATCGTATATTTGTAGTATTTATTGTTTCTGTAATACACAAAATGACACTATTGGCTTTAATTTTATCCATCCATATCAAATCAAACAAAAAAATTCAAAACACTATTGATATTTTCAATAATGCATGAAACACCACTACACAGGTGCACTTATGCCATCGCAAAGTATAACCCGCGCCACGTATCTTGGACCTAAAATGTGCTCAAAATGTGCCCTATATGCACAGTGTACACGTTTCTTGGGTGTCTTTTGAGGATAGCATGGGGTGCTACTGCGGTAGACGAACTCAAATTCACCAAACATAGACTATTACAAAGCAATCCGCAGGCGCCTGAGCCTCGTATGTCTTACGATGTAGGTTCAAGATACGTGGCGCGGGTTATATCTGCCTACGCTCGGCGCCAAAGACCTGAGTAATACGCGCGCTCCATATTATATAATGTATACTCCAAGACAGAAGCACTACTACCACTCTACCCGTGGGAAGAAATGGGGTGGCCCTATTTTCTACTCCACTGGGTACAACATGAAAAATAATAAGCTTCTAGTAACGCGGCTAATATTTTTGGTAATACACACATATAATCACATGTTTTTACTAAAAATATAGTACATAATAATAAAATTATGGCAATAATTCATAGCAGAGTGTGTATACAAACACTACTTAAACCAAAATTCAAAACATCTCGCTTGGCAGCAACATTGTGTTTAATGTCGTAGGTACTATGCATTTTTATAACAATAGAATCACGCGTGTAACAAATCATTTTTTGCAATAACAGAAGAAAAACATGCAAACAAAAGAAATATTATATACCTTTATTATAGCTGCTGTATACTGTGTTGTTTATAGTATTTAAAATGTGTGGACTAAACATAATCAGCATTACTCAAGTGTTTCACCATCAAAATACATAATTATGTTCTGATCATTATTAAAAACTTGCACTACCAGGCAGTCAAACCAGTCATCATACTAAGATTTACATATTTCTCAATTGATATAAACTGTACACAAAATTTTGGTATACAGTGCTTTTAAATATTTATGTGATTGTAATTAATTATGTACTTTTACTTGCTAGACCATGGAGTGTGGTATCTACTCTACTCTAAGGTTTGACATATATATTGGAGGTTATGTCACATTCTTAGTCAAAATGAAAAGTAACATTGTTTCTTGTTAATGTAAAAATGGAATCATGACAACCGTAACTTAAATAATCTCTGTCAACAATACTGAAAAATATACTACTTGCATATGAAAAAAAATAAAAAAAATATTATAATTGTTGTTAATGCACACTCTTTCCGAAGAAATATGGAATTGAAATAAGATACTTGCAATAATAATGAAAAAGAAGGTAATTCAATATGGAAAGTGATATCTCAGTAAATGATTGAATATGATAATAATTAGAGATCAGATTATTTGCAACTAAAAATGCTTGAAATATGCAAAATAAGTGCCTCAATATGCATGACAATGGTCAAAATATGCAACATTGAATTATATTTTTTACCACTGAATTAAATGTGGGTAGGTACACTTTTACAATACATGGCATTATTCAAGGCCCCTACAGAAATCCTCAGTGTTTCAAGAACATAAAGTGATTGCCAGTCATATATAAATCACCTCTGACAGCAACTATTAACCTAAAGTTTGCAAGTAGGCAAAGGCACAATCTTTCTCTTAACCTATTCTAGCAATCAAGATCAATCAAGAGAATGGTTTAGGTTGTTTATAATCGAATGAGGGTCTATAAACATTTATGCAATATTGATCAGGTTGTTGTTATTTGATAAAAATTTAAAAGAACTAAAATAAGTATAAAATAAATAATAACTATCTGAATGATTCTGAACCATCAACCATTTAACAAGCATGTAAAACCAAAAAAATATTTTTAACTTTTCAATACCTAAGTCAAGCGCATGGTGTGTAGGACCAAAAGTGCCAAAATTTTTACACTTCATTATTTAAACAAATGTCTAATATGTTCAATTATTTATTTTTATTAGTATTTAAACAATATTTTAACAGAGCCTTTGAAAATGTACAAAATTATTAAGTCACAACAATTTCAACAAAGAATTATACTGAAAACAAGATATCAAACTGAAAAAGGAACAGTCTAAATCACTTATACATGCTCAACATGGTAGTCAAAGCATATTATCATAATTGCATTTTCCATACAAAAATGTTTGGGGCAATAAATGCAATTGTACTGAGTCTTGAAATTTCTTTTACATAAGTAATACAGCCTATTTCAGTATTATTTGCAGTCATCCTTTATGCTGGTACAACTTTGAATTATGAATCAATGTCACTTGACAAATTTTAACAACTCCTTATAGTTCAATTCAAATCCTGTAACTGGCTAGCCATAACCTAATTATGATCCTAGTCCTTTTTAGGTAGTGAAATACAACCTAACCTAAATATAATAAAGATGTACATACTGTACACAATTTTGTTTTTAATATGTATAAACTTAATAATAGTTTACAAAATACATAGTTACAGGTTTAACAAAAAATCACCATTACAAGAAAAATGTATATTATTATGAATATACATTTAAGATACCTACTTGTTTATAGTATGGTTAAGTGATTCTTGATGAATATGGAAATGTTATTCACCACATTCATATGGATGAAATACAGAAGTAAACCAAATATTGGTTAAACTAACGGCAAGGAAAGTTAAAAGAGTATTTGTTTCTTTTTTAATTATACTTTAAGCTATACAGATCACCTACACTGATGACTTTGCAAATCAACATACCCACCATGAAGCCCAATTATTGTTGATGTAGGTTGTGTGATTTCAAAGTAGTAACTATTGTAGCAGATATAATACATGACAGTGATAAGTACATTATGATTATTGATTTTTTTTTATTTCTCTATTTAACGAATCTAAGCAAAAAATAACCAAGGGCCTTGAACTTCAAAAAGTGTTTTATGGTAATTATCTCTCGACAGTTTAAAGTTAAACGCTTTAATAGGTAGAACTACGCCATAATATACGTGAATTTGAGAAAAATACCCAAACAAAGGCTGGTAGATAACGGTGGAGCGCCCGGAGAACTGCGAAAGCAGCCAACCACATCCGTTTACCATACCGTATGGCAGTTTAGGGACTCACGTTATAGATGATTTGGCAACATTTAACGCCCGTCGTAACACAAAATGACAATTTTCAAAACAAACCATGATAATTAGAACAAGTCAGCGCTAAAACTACTATAGGTACCAAACGATCATGACTTTCCGTATTCACAATATGGCGACAACAGAAAACAAAGAATAACTCGAAAGTAGCAATTTCTCACCTGAGATAATTCTTGATTGGTCTGCTTAAAGTTCTTCTTACTTAAATTTACGACGAGATTATTGATTTGCGATAAGCTAAACGTTAAAGGGTCCAGGTTCATAGTTCCATTAATGCAAAAACGAAAGCTTCAAACACGTTTGAAGCTTTCTCGATTTTTGACGGATTATTATAGTAAACGTATGTTCCTTGAAAGTTTTTTTACGAAATAACAATAAGCCTAAGGCAAACATCACCAATTCTATTGTTCACTTCATTAACATAATTTTAGCGCCCTACACTGCAATTTGCTTCTCGAAAATCTGAACAGAACACGGATACACGACGACGAGGGCAGTCGCTCGCTCACTCGTTCCACGCTCGTCGTTGTAGCCTTGTAGGTATGAAGTTGTGGTTTTATGGTTATTCGGATTCCCGATCACGAACGCAACCAACATACAAGACGTAGGAATACCACACTAACCAAACCATAGTACCAACATTATCAATTTTTTCTTTTTTATCCTATGGATAAAAGTCTTTTAAGCCCAACTTAAGTTTAAATGAATAATAAATATAATAAAAAAAGAGGCTGAAAAGCGTAAAATGACTGAATTTACAGATGTAGTCGGTCTGTTAGAAGTCGATTCCTAGCCCGGGAAGCCATATTTCATTGCATCATAGTAGTTCAGACACCATCATATATTTTATGCATAACTTCATCTTTTTTTAAACTTTTTATACTACTTAGGTAGCAGACAAGCACACGGTCCACCTGATGGAAAGTGGTTATATACTGTGGCCTATTTATCATCTTTCCCAGCCAGACTTTATTTTGGAACGCATCATTTTAAATAGTTTGTTATTAAAAGTTTATTGTTTATGGTTAACAATCCAAATCTCTATGCCCAATGTCCTTAGAGTATAGATAGAAGAGATGAAGCTATACGAATTTCATTCATAAAATCGAATCAAGTTTGACGCCAAATCGCCATCTTTTTTGCCAACATACTTCTATTTTCATGAATGAACGCGTGTCGACGGTTACTATTTTAGGGATGTATCTCTGTTATCGTAATATTTGTCGATATCAATCTATCGTCTCATCTAGTGTGTATAACCAAAAGAGAGCGGAAAAATGCTAAGCTCATGATATTATAATAAACTAGCTTTAGCCCGCGGCTCCACCCGCATTGATGTCAGTTATCGCGACCAAACATAACCTATGTCCTTTCTCAAGGTCTAAACTACCCCATACCAAATTTCATCAAAATCGGTTCAGCGCTTTAGGCGTGAAAGCGTAACAGACAGACAGACAGAGTTACTTTCGCATTTATAATATTAGTATGGAAGTATGGATATGGATGATAATAATTTTATGGTTTATGTGAGATAAAGCGACAATAAAATAAATGATTATTTTTAAATATAATTTAGGAATGAATAATAAAATCTAATATCTAAGAACTAAGAAGGTCTAATCAGATGCTTTTATGCCTTTAAAGTCGTTTAAAGGACCCGAGACTGTAGGAGGGATTTTTTTATGGGTAGTATCGTTTATACATAATTATACCATAAACGAATTCCCCGTCGCATCCGAAGCTTTCCACTTTACCAGTCTTAACAGCGGATTTGACTGGCCCTCTATATTTTCCGTGAAGCGACTGCCATCTGGCCTCAACCCAATGGTGACATTAGGTGATATCGAAGCATTGCAGCTTAGCTAGACCTTTGTTATTGGACTTATTAGGGCTCTAAAAAACGGGTAGATGGAGCCCTAAAAACGACTGCCATAGATGTTTGTATGGCAACTGGGACCGATGGCTTAACGTGCTCTCCGAGGCACGACCAAACCAATGCAAATACCCATATTCATTCATACAAATATTTGCACTACGCGGGGATCGAACCCGTGCCTCCTGCGCAGCGGCCGCGCTCACTACCGCTACACTACGGAGGCAGTCAAACGAATATATCACTCAATAGTAGATTTAGAAATAGGCCGGCCGCACACGCACGGTTTCCTGATTAGGAATTCAGATTGGGAAACCTAAATGACAGCAATGCCGCCAGCGTGATGGGCACCTTTGCACCTGGTACGGTGAAGTGCGGGTTAATAGATTAAAATGAATCATCATCATCTGCATATAGACGTATTCTCCTGATTGCATCCGTGGCCAAAATGACCTCGAAGCTCAGGGTCCGCCTTCCGGCTCTTCCTTCTCCACTTCGCACGATCTTGGGCGTCCATGTTAGTGAGACCATTAGCACGCATATCACCCTCCACGAGACGTCAAGACAGGACTTCTTTGGCCTACCCCTTTTACCTGGACCCGGCGGGGGTACCATTACCAGGCATTTGTTCCCCACGTAGCCTGGCGGTTGCCGCAAGACGTGGCCGCACCAGCGAAGGCGGCTCTCTTGCATTTTATCCGCGATGTCACGGACATGGAGACTGCCGCGGATGCGAGAGTTCCGTACGCGATCTTTACGCATAACGCCGCACATCCACCGCAACATTTTCATCTCCGTGACACGCAGCTCTTGCTTGTGTCGCTCGAGCAGCGGCCACGCCTCACAACCATACAAGAGAACAGGCCTAATGATCGTCTTATAGACCTGCCCCTTCAACCTGACTAGCATTTTAGGATCACAGGTGACGCCAGTCATTTCTCGCCACTTGGCCCACGCGGCAGCAATGCGTGCCTTGAAGTCGTGGTCGATCTCACCGGTCACATGAAGTACAGATCCCAGGTATTTAACCTGGTCCGTGCGCTCGACCAAATCATCACCTATGCGGACGGGTGTGGGATCTGTGGAGTTTAACGCTAAGTATTCTGTCTTCGAGGCCTTCTGCATGTCTAAGAATAGGCAGTGCAGGGGCGTGTTCTTCGCCCTGAATTTTTTTCCGCCACAACCCTTAGGGCGAACACTGGGTCCATGGTCCCGTGCCCGGGACGGAACCCGTCTCCGAGAGTGTATTTTCCCGTCGGATCCGGGAGTCGATTATCCACTCATAGAGCTTCATGGTGTGGGACATTATCTTTATACCGCGGTAACTACCACACTCCTGCACCGATCCCTTGCCTTTGAAGACTGGCGTGATGATGCTCAGCCTCCACTGGCTCGGGGTCTCACCGGTGAGGAGTACGCGGTTATAAAGATTTGCTAGAATGCCCACACCACGGGCACCTATTGCCTTCCAAGCCTCGATGGGGACTTCATCGGGTCCGACAGCTTTCCGGTTCTTCATGCGGCGAATGGCAGTCTGGACTTCCGCAGGTGTTATCGGTGGCACTAGTCCTTGATTCGGAGGGAGGTCCAGTGGCTGCACCTCTTTATGCTGCTTATTCAGCAGCTCGTGGAAGTATGAGCGCCATCTCTCCTTCACCGCGACTGATTAAAATGAATGTGACTTTGTATTGATTTATTTGTATAAATTTAAATGTATAAATTCCTAGTAATAAAACTAGAAAAAGACTGAAAATTAAATTAATTCGTTTCCCTACGCGCGCGCGATTGACAATGTTGATCGGGCATAATTATATTAAAAGATCATTCTTTTCTCATTGTTATCCAAGAAAAAATAGTCACTTTTTTTTTCTTAGTAAATACTTACAAAGAAAAAAAGTAAAAGTTTAGTGAAAGATTTGTTTATTAAACACGTATGTACTACAAATTGAAACTATCTATTGAAATACGAAGTTGCATGTAATGAGCAAGCAATAGGTTATATTAATTCATAAGTACTATTGAACACGATTTTTTTTGTATCGAAAATTTTTTAAGAACAAAGGAACTCAACCAATAAAATTTAAAAAATCTTGAAGTCTCTTGTGAATAATAGCAATAAAAAAGTCATAGTTTTGATAATTAGGTGTTATTACCCCTTACGCGCCTTATTGCGGTGAAATAAGCTTTATATTTGCCTTTTTGTATATTACTGAATGTTACATTTATTATTATAACAGTAATAGTTATTTTCAGACAGTAATAAATATACACTGAAAAATATGTATTTAAACATACAATTATTATTTTAACGAAACAATTGCGATATAGGTAAAAAAGTTTTACAATATATTATGTAACGAATTGCCCGTTCTCCTTTGTTGATGACAATTAATATAAAGGACATATTGAATAAAGCACCTGTACTCTTCCACAATTATTTTATTTTTTGTTGCATAACCGGTTTCGCCTAACGGCATTGTCAAAGGTTTACAATGGTTTAAACTATTATATTTGTTAAATATTAATTATTTGCTTATTATAATAGTTTAAACCATCGTTTACATTTTTAGCCTGTGCTTTTTTTATATCGATAAGTAGTTATCGACAGTTAACTGGGCTTCTCTATTATAGACGCCATTTGTTTAGCCAATCCAAGTTTTGGTATACAGTTTTTTTTCGTAGGTATGCCATCTCTATATACTTCTATACTCTAAGGAAAAAATACTACAAACAAACCACAGAGTACATTAAAATTACCAAAAGCTATTCTAGCGCCATCTCCTGATGACTTAAAAACCAACTGATTATTATACCTACTGGCTACTGGAAAACGGCTCATTTATTATTTAATAATATAGATAAATAAATACGCCAAGTCCATCATTTTATTGTTCTTATAAAGTTATATTATACCCATAGACTTAGATTAGGAGAATTATACCTTATAACATTATCTGTCTCACTCAGTCAATGTCATCAACATCAATGTGTCAAAGTGAAATAAAGCTCCAGCAGAATCAGCAGAATCAAATAATTGCCATTGGATTTAGGTTAGTTCTACTTATTTAATCTTTAGAGTTCTTATTTTATAATAATACATGTAAAAAAATAATTTATATTTATTGTAATAATAACACTTTGTAAAGAACGGAAAAAAATGGATAGTACATTGTTGTACAGTGAAGTGATTCGTTTCTTAGCACGTAGTTTTTAGTAATTTATCCACCGATATCCATAAATACTCTTATCTTCTGTTATAATAAGAAATCAAATCTTTCAGTTCGGAATGTTTTTGTATGTACTATGTGTTTTTACATACTATATTTTTATATCGTAATATTATGTAACAATCCCAATCAAAACTTGCAGTATTATTGTAATATTATCTAAGATCTTGTGAATGTGCTTAGCAAGCCAGTGTACACATTCCAAATGACAGATGATGCTCTAGCTCCTTTTGAGATTAAATGGCCAGGAGGCACTCACACAAGTGTGACTAAAAGGAGCAGATGAGTTAGAAGGCACCGGGCAGAGATTTAAAAATTTCAGATAATATAATTAGGCACAATGCTAAGATAAAATTATTGCATTCATTATGTGCACGCCTATTTCCCTCTAGTATAGACAGAGACAACAGCTCACCATCTGTCTCTAACCTTACATGCTTCACAAGTTTCCTCTTCAGTTATAAAACCTTTCATCATTTCATCATAGAAGTATAGGAAAACTTAATTTAATCATTCTTACACCATTAGAAGGTTAGCTGTAATATTCAGAAGTAACAAAAAAAGTAAGCTACCTTTTATCACTATATGTATTCCAACAGGATCCGGGAGTTAAAGGTTATTTTAAGGTTTGACAACTTGGCTTTATATTCCCTGAAAACAGAAATGCAGATCATCATGCCTTCACCTTTTTACTCTGATGTACTGGTGAAACGGATATAGATAACAAAAACAACAAAAAGTGTGCAGGTGTAGCACCATGTGCTATACAGGGTTTGGTATTTGCCCATCATAGTAATGTGAAGGGAACAGGACTTTGATGTTAATGATTTCAGCATCTCAAAACTTTTAAAAACAGAACCACTTATGATGTAGCTGAATAAGGAGTTTTAAAGTCCAATTGTATTGAATAGCATCTTTACTTCTGACATATAATCTCCTTTGTGGCTTTACCTCACATAGTACTTTTACTTATAATTTGTCTATTATGTTGACACCCGTCATATATGAAATATCTATTGTAATATTATTTGTAACTTGTCTTCTAAGTTAATTAACCAGTCTACCCACGTTAACAAATTCTCACCTAACACTCGCGGTGCCCGGGCACCGGTTGGTAATTGACAGGTTAAAGCCAATATAAGAGATTGGTATTTCTTTCAAATGTGTCAATTTAATTAACTTAAATACAATGTCTGAAACAAAGAAAGAATCTCAGAGGACATCATCATGTCCGCTAGCCATGTACCTACGACCTGATCGATTTAACATTGATCCTAGCGCTCCCGGAGCAACAGAGCAGTGGTCGCATTGGTACCACACGTTCTCAAATTTTCTTTCTGTGGAACTACCTGACGACGTTACGGATGCCGTAAGATTGAAATTACTAGCAAATCACTTAACCACTGACATTTATGTACACATGAAAAATTGTCAAACATATGACGACGCTGTTTCTGTTTTGAATAAAATATTATCTTAAACCTCAAAATGAGATTTTGGCTCGCTTTATACTCGGAACACGAAAACAAAAACATGATGAGGCAATAGCCGATTACTGTCGCGCATTACGACTACTCGCGCAAGACTGTAATTTTAAATCTGTTTCCGCTGACGAACATAGCAAGCAGGCTATACGAAGCGCCTTTATCACAGGAATCCTGTCAACTAAGATACGAGAACGATTACTCGAAAACTCAACACTCTCGATGGACGAAGCGTTTAACCAAGCCGTTATCCTAGAAACCGCTGAAAAGGACTCTGCGACAATGGCTGTTAGCGTTCCGAGCGCCCTAAATGCTCTTCCAATGCCTATTCCACATCAGTCACAGCACTTCGTACCAGCCCGTAACAACGCCGTGGTTTCACCTTCACCGCAAATTAAGACAAAGCGCTGCTTCTTTTGCGGCGGGAAGGTACATCAAAGAATAAAATGTCCAGCATTTCACACCTATTGTCAGGTTTGCTCCAAGAAGGGTCACTTTGCTTCAGTTTGCCAATCACGAATCAATTCCACAACTAGTAATGCTGTCTCTTATCCAAATACTTCCGTTCCTACCGAATACTTACAGTCACCAAGCCCTTCCGAAGCGACTTGTACTGTCTACTCAGCAGCTTCTCCGTCATGCTTAGAGAAAGCTACAATTGCCATCACCGTCAATCACACACGTGCCGATGCATTGATCGACACTGGAAGCTCAGTTAGTTTCATTAATGAGAACACAGCTCGAATGATAAAACTCAAGCAACGTCCTTATAGCCGAACCATAAATCTCGCATCGCTTAACCATACGTCACATGTCAAAGGGGTTTGCTTCGCTACGCTAGAAATCAACAAACACACATATAAGCAACGGCCACTTCTCATAATTAACAACTTGTGTGCTGACGTTATCATTGGTCACGACATTCTTAAAGATCATGCCAAGCTTGAATTCCAGTTCGGAGGTACCAGAGAACCTCTGCAAATATGCGTAATGGAAGCTTCAGTGCCACCAGCATCAGTATTCACTCATTTATCTGCCGACATCTATCCTGTAGCCATCAAATCTAGACGTCACGACAATTACGAAGAACAATTCATTCAGGCTGAAATATCAAAGCTTTTAGAAGATGGAATAATCGAACCGAGCATATCTCCTTGGCGCGCTCAGGTACTTGTCACCGGGGGTGGATCTCATCGGAAGAGGATGGTAATTGATTACTCAAGAACTATCAATAAATTTACATACTTAGACGCTTATCCACTGCCTAATATAGAATCTATCGTGTCAAAAGTGGCTAAATACAATTACTTTAGCCAGATAGATTTAAAAAGTGCTTATCACCAAGTCCCTATCTTAGAAAGCGAGAAAATTTATACGGCTTTTGAAGCCTGCGGCAATCTTTATCAATTTAGAAGAATTCCTTTCGGCGTCACCAACGGAGTCGCTGCGTTTCAATGTACGCTTGAACACGTAATTGGCAAAGAAAAACTTCAGGGTACATTTGCATATCTAGATGACGTCACTATTTGCGGGAACGATAAGGAGGAACATGATAAAAACCTACAACAATTTATGGATGCAGCGAAGAAGTATAAACTTACATTAAATGAACAAAAGTGCAACTTTAACAAAACATCCATTAGCCTCTTGGGATATACAATTAAAAACAATATAATAGAACCTGACAAAGACAGACTTGAACCTCTTATAAATCTACCACTACCACGTAACGCCGCTGAACTCAAACGAGGCCTAGGCCTATTTGCTCATTACGCTAAATGGGTGCACAAATTCTCCGAAAAGGTACAGCCTCTCGTCAATAACGTAACTTTTCCATTAAATGAAAATGCGAAGCGTAGTTTTAAGCAACTAAAAGCCGACATCGAAAAAGCCGCATTAGTCGCTATAGACAACGAAGAAACCTTGACGGTTGAAACTGACGCTTCAGAGTTTGCTATAGCTGCCACACTAGCTCAAAAGGGACGCCCGGTTGCATTTTTTTCAAGAACATTATCAGACAGTGAACGCAAACATGCTTCCGTGGAGAAAGAAGCCTGCGCTATAGTGGAGAGTCTCAGAAAATGGCGCCACTACCTTATCAACAGACATTTTCTCCTTATCACCGATCAGAAATCAGTAAGCTATATATTCAACCAAAATCATACGAGCAAAATAAAGAATGATAAAATTGAAAGATGGAGACTAGAATTGTCATGCTACAAGTACGATATCGTTTACAGACCTGGAATAGAGAACGTAGCTGCGGATGCACTGTCTCGAGTCTGTGCACTCATGAGCAACAATAAATTATACGAACTACACGACGCTCTCTCACATCCCGGGATAACAAGAATGTATCACTGGGTCAAGCTAAAAAATCTTCCCTATTGCTTAAACGACATAAAAGGAATGACTGCTTCTTGTCGTGTATGCGCGGAAGTAAAACCTCGCTTTGCGAAAGCGACTGGTACGCTAATCAAAGCATTATCACCATTTGAAAGACTAAATATAGACTTTAAAGGACCCTTGCCTTCTATCACGAAAAACAAGTATATACTAACAATAATCGACGAGTATTCACGTTATCCCTTCGCATATGCATGTCCTGATACAACTTCAGCAACTGTTATCAAATGTTTGAGAGATCTATTTTATGAATACAGTCAGCCCTTATACATACACAGTGACCGAGGAACATCGTTCATGTCACAAGAAATACAAACATTTCTCAAGAATTGCAATATTGCCACTTCCCGTACGACTCCTTATAATCCCCAGGGAAACGGCCAGGTAGAAAGACTAAATGGAACGCTCTGGCGGACGATACAGTTGAACCTTAAATCGAAAAACTTGCCGATTGAAAATTGGGAGCAAGTTCTGAAGCCCTCTCTACACTGTGTACGATCTCTACTCTGCACATCAATAAATGCTACGCCCCACGAGAAGTTATTTAACTTCCCTCGACGAACGCCGGTTGGAGAATCGCTTCCATCATGGCTTGTCCCTGGACCGGTGCTATTAAAGAAATTTGTCCGCTCGAAGACCGACCCCTATGTTGAGGAAGTCGAGTTGCTCCAGACAAACCCCAGCTACTCATATGTACGACGGCGCAATGGTCAAGAGACAACTGTGTCGAATAGACACTTAGCCCCACTGCCTGCACCAATAGATGATGAAGACCTACTAGTCAATGATGAAGATGTTGGAGATCCTGAACCTGACAGGGCCAATAATGACGAAATTGCTGAAGAGGATATTTTCAGAACACCGCCTCAAAACGTTGAGCCTCCGCAGGTCAGAAGATCAACAAGGTCTAGAAGATTACCGCTACGTTTCAATGACTACATCCTTGGCGAAGAAACCATAGAGGAGGAGAATGACATATAATCTCCTTTGTGGCTTTACCTCACATAGTACTTTTACTTATAATTTGTCTATTATGTTGACACCCGTCATATATGAAATATCTATTGTAATATTATTTGTAACTTGTCTTCTAAGTTAATTAAAGCCAATATAAGAGATTGGTATTTCTTTCAAATGTGTCAACTTCCAATGTTCCCTGCACATGGCTCTATAATCTTACAATAATGTAATTGAGCACATACATAATTCAATGTAGGAATGATAAATTTTAAGGATGTTGGTTCATAATTACATTATTTGCTGTTACAAGTTACAACTATCAATGTTATACAAGTAATTTGCAAATGTGTACTTCTCCAAGTATAATCTATAACTTGTCAACTAGGGTGGTTAATCAAGTTTTCTGGTTGGGATTGAATATGGAACTACAAAGAATTAGTACTTTGGCAGACTACTTTTACTGTCCGACTAAGTACACTCAGAACAGGCGCGGTCGCAGCTTGAAGTTTTGGGGGAGGGTCACTTCGGAAATTCCTTAAGAAATTTAACCCCCCTCGTACTGGGACTTTTCAATATGACGTGCATGGTTTTGGGGGGGGGGGGGGGGGGGGGTCATGTCCCCTGTGACCCTCCCCTCGGACCGCGCCTGACTCAGAACCCTCAAAGAGTAAAGGAAGCTCTACCTAAGTGATGACTTTTCTGTCTCTCCCAGCAATAAGATTGCCATAATAAAATATTAGTGCAACAGTATGGTTATTTATTGCACACTTCACTGTTAATAACATAATTTTATGTTGTCAGTATAACCATCCTGGTATTATATTTCTGTAATTATAATAATGAACTAGAATTACTGTAAAATTTTTGGTACATTGGGCCATCATAGTTCACTTCTTCTTCATTCTCTAGTGTTAAGTCACATCCGAAGCTTTCACCTCGGGGTCTGGGGTCCACTTTACCAGTCTAACTGTGGATTTGGCTGGTCTTCGAAATTTTACTTGAAAGTAACTGCAATCTGACCTCCACAACCCAATAAAAATAGACCAGTTGTTGGACTTTTTGGGGCTCCAACTACCCATAATGACTGCCATTGATGTTTATATGGCAACCGGGACGACGACTTAACATGCTCTCTGAAGCATGACCAGACCAATGCAAATATTCATATTTATGCATACAAATATTTGCACTAAGCGGGGATCGAACCCGCGTCTCTGGGGAGTGGCTGCCTTCACTACCGCCACGCCACAGAGGCTATCCTAGTTTACTATAAGTTACTAAAATGTAATTCATCATTAAGTACAACTTAATATCTATTCTATCTGCAGGTTTATGGCGTGGGGTAGCTTTCTCCGCCGAAACTTGGTGAGCATCACTTTCCCAGTTCTGACTGCTGCTGCAATTTGGGCTGACTGGAACCACACCAGGAAGTGGAAGGCATCATTGAAAGAGCTGCAAAACTAAACAAAGCATGGCTATCTTCGGTATCACCCCGCGTTACATCTTTTTTGCGATTCCAATGACTGGATTTTTCATTGGCAAGTACTTGGATGACCAAGAAACTCTGAGGATGACCAACTTTAGGGATAAATCTGCTCTGTATGGAGGCAGAGTGAAGCCTGGAGATCCACCATCCTGGCCGTGCTAAAGTTGAGAAACTTAACTTACCATAAATTATGTCAGTAAAAATAAATTAGCAATTAGAAGTCTTTTATTATTTATACATGCCTCTATCTCAATACTAGTCAAAGTTTCCAACCTACTTTCCTAAGGGGTTATTTCATGGAAAAGTACTTTATGAGTTGACCCAACAAACAATACTTTATGAAGGACTGCACATTTTGTGGTGTACATTACGAAGGGGTCTGTGTCCAGCAGTGAACTGCAATGATATTTCAGGAATATCAAAGCTTGCATTAAGTGACCTTTCCTGTGTGTATCTACACTTTCCTGTTCATTGCCATGGTTTAGTTTAACATTTACGAGAGTGACTGCCAACTGAATTTGAAGCTCTAACCCAAAAGGAAAGCCTGCACCAGAGCCTGGTCCTTCAACGGCAGGTGTACCGGCTTACAGGTGAGGTTGGCACTCGTTGCTCGGCCAGGTCGGGCCATTAGGCCGTCCGCTGCCATATACGAGTGCTCACATGCATGGGAGCGCTCCTGGCTCCTGCGCTGTAATCTTTTTATACCCGACTACCGCAAAGCCAAAGGAAGGTTATGATTTTGCAGGCTATGTACTCAGTACCGTGTTATTACCTCACGGCCATTTTACTAGTTTCTGATACGGAGGTACGGAGGGTTTCAAATGGCCGAACTGATTTTTTTGAAGCATAGCTAAGAACACTCTCGACTAAACCATCTTCCTAACAAAAGAAACAGAATCGCAATCGATTCTTCAGCCGTTTGGGAGCTACGATGCCACATGCCACACACACACACACTTTAAAATTAGGGTGGTGGCACCATATATCGGCCATGTCAACATTTTTTGACCTTTGATTGATTGTAATTTTTTGGTTTATAGCATTTGCTTTCCTGCAATGTCTTTTTTGGGTAGAGGGATACTGAAACTCCATTACTACATTCGTAAAATTACCAATTCTTTGTTATTTTTGAAAATATAGATGTTTTTTTCCGAGTATGTCGATTTCCCTTAATATCGGCCTCTAACACCCTAATTTCTGCCGCCTGTGACCCTAATATCGTCATACCTTTTCCAACGTGAATTTAGGTCAATAAAACTAAGTAAAGTAAAAAAATATAACGTTTTATATTCCAATTCAGGTTCTAATAATTTTTTTAACGCTTATCTATCATTAATTTGTCTTTTCTTTATATCTTAGCCTTGAAAATTACAGTAATTGCTGTTATTATAAACTAATGATCACAATGATTAAATAAATTTAAGACAAATGAAGATTTCCAAAATATATTATTATAAAGAAAAAATATTATTTATAAAGTCAACAGAAAACTTGACTTTCTTTAAAGGCTTTTCAATTTAAATGCACTAAACAGTGACGGCAAGTAAAATCTTCTTTAACCACACAAATATAATTTCACCCACGATGAACTGTACACTTTAAGTGGAACCATTTGTATACTATACATATGTCACGTTTAATATTTTTGGCTTCATCTTCTTCGACATCACTAATTAGTTCTACTTCACAGCCACCATAAAGAATTTACACCTTTTCTTCTTAAAAAGGTAAATCATGAGGTCAGTTACGCTGTCCGTTAATATTCTCTTCTTCTATTTTAATACTCTTCTTCTTCTAACTACTAGTTTTATTTTATTTGACTGGTTTATGTTTTATATTCTATTGTCCAGATTTCTCTTTCTCTCTGTATCTATTCTTCTAGGAAGTGTGTCTTGTAAAGTGATCCTGGAAATTTCGTATTGTCGAAATGCTACTCTTCTTCTACTTCATCCTATCATTAATTCCCAGTCGCAATCGAAGCTTACACCTTGGATTCTGGGGTCCGCTTTGCCAGTCTTAACTGCGGATATGGCTAGACCTCGATATTTTCCGCGAAACGTCTTCCATCTATCCTCCACAAGCCCAATGGTAACATCGAAGCATTGTATTACTGCCTGCCTGCTTCTTTGAACGGCATTTACTCCATCTCTTATTCTACTATGACTACGGTCATAGAACCTATAGGGGTCATAGAACCTATAGGGGTCATAGAACCTATAGAGGTCATAGAACCTATAGGGGTCATAGAACCTATAGAGGTCATAGAACCTATAGAGGTCATAGAACCTATAGGGGTCATAGAACCTATAGGGGTCATAGAACCTATAGAGGTCATAGAACCTATAGGGGTCATAGAACCTATGGAGGTCATAGAACCTATAGAGGTCATAGAACCTATAGGGGTCATAGAACCTGTAGGGGTCATAGAACCTATGGTCATATAACCATAGGTTTGAAACCTTTCTCTTTTTGTTGGGACATGGCATACCTACCTGTTGACTAAAATTAAAATACCTAAGTATTTGGTCATTTTTAACCACGTCCCTGTTTATTGTAAAGTTCGAAGGTTATAAGAAAGTATAGGGGTCATAGAACCTATAGAGGTCATAGAACCTATAGGTATCATAGAACCTGTAGGGGTCATAAAACCTATGGTCATATAACCATAGGTTTGAAACCTTTCTCTTTTTGTTGGGACATGGCATACCTACCTGTTGACTAAAAATAAAATATAAGTATTTGTTCATTTTTTACCACGACCATGTTTATTGTAAAGTTCGAAGGTTGTAAGAAAGTAAGTACCCTATACAAAATAAAGTGGCCGTTATTACGCATCGATTCTCTAGATATCGGCCGTAGCTGGCAAAAAAAGTTTTTAGGCGGCCGATGTTAGGATCTAGTCATCAAACAGAGCTGTTATTTTATTTTTAACCTTATTAATGTTACTGCTAATATATAAAATAGCTAAACCTATAGTTTATTGTTTTCATGCATTTCCCCAATATCGACCAGGTGGCCGATATTGAGATTTATCCAAAATAAAGATCCCTAATCTCGACCCCCCGATTATTTCATAAAAAGTACAAATAAATTTAAAAACACACTACCTAAACGGTACTTCGACTATTTTTCTTTATTATAAAATAATATAAAATACCATAGGTATGTTTAATTCCATTCAAATACTTATTAACGGAGTGCGTCGACTCCGGGATTTGACTCGGAAATGCCAACAAACGACACAAGTCAGTACCTGTGCGTGCTCTATTGCCACCTGAGCGTTCAAATGTGGAGGTGGGCGTTTACCAAAAAAAATTACCACTCGAATAATGGCATGTCCTACGACTTGTAACTAAATTTTGTGAACTATTGATATGAAAAGCTAGTTCCTTTAACATTGTACATTATAAAACGCATTCAAAGCTAATAATTTACATAAGTAAAAACCAAAAAATATAATAATTTCACATAAATTTTGATAAAATAAAATGAAAAAGTAGTGATTTTTATAGTGTCCCACCATACTTTTCCAAACTTCGGTACGTGATTTTTATAAGTTAACTGTCTCTAGGTTATGAACTATTGTGTTTTTCAGAAAGATTATATCAACCAAATGTCATTTTATAGCTTGTTGGCATAGATTTAGAGATCAAACTATAAAAAAATACGTGTTTTGACGTGGGTCAAAAAATGATGTCTGTGGAAAAATTCCGGAACGCTACGACTATAAAATGAGTTTTTACGACAAATTTCTACTAACTTTGTCAATTTTTATGAATGGCAACATTTAACACTATAAAACACGCGCCATTTTAATTTTTTTAGCGGCATAGCTTCAGGAAGTCTATGGAAAGTCATGTAGTGACTGGTTGTGCGTCACGCTGGGCTACTTTTATGTTCCACTACGAACCTTGTTTTTATTGGTAAGTATGGATATCTTTGCCTTACAGTTTAATAAAACTTATTGCGTTTGTTTTATAGAAAGCGATTCAATGCTCTTATTTATTAAATATGTATTAAAACAACAACTTTTTTTGGATTTGGTTATGTACCGGCATCAAACGTCACGTCCACCACGCGACGTAATGTACTAGATTTCTCTATGTATTTTTTTTCTCCTGGGTGGAATTCCATGACGCGACGGTCATTTTTTTTGGTAAACGCCCAGGTACCCGCACCAAAATATGGGATGTTATTCGTATGGATATAAAGTCGCTTTTTGCATAAAAACTATCATAATTTTAGGGTTATTTTCATAGTTATGATCCATTTTTTCGAAGAGGCCGATATTAGGACGTGGCCGCTACTAGGAGACTTCACCCTATAACACCCAATGATATATTATAAACTATAGATAAGTTGTCCGCACTCTAAAATGGCGACAAAAAAATGATGACTTTTGGTCATCCAATCAGAATCGCGACCAAAAAAAACAATTATAATAAAAAATTCGTAATAGTATAATATTATTTATGTAGATACGTATATATAATTCATATAAATTAATAACATTGACATATTTTTAATAAGTAACTAAACTGTTTTTATACTTAGTGTATGCGCCATTTTTGAAAGCCGCCATCTTCTTGTATGACGTATCTATGAATATAATACATCATTGATAAAGTAATCGCTATCTAAAAAGCCCGTTTGGACATTTCAAGTCCATGAAGTTCTCAATTTTGAGAACGTAAAACAATGATATTTTTCAAACGTAGAATGACATTTTTCATTGATGGGTACCGCCCACTCCGCTCAGTGCTGTCCATAACGAGTTTTTTATACTCTCCACAGACTATTAATAAATTGGTTATGGTAAAAATAAATCGATTAAGATATTTTTTTGAATTTTATCATAAAAATGTCTAAGACAAAGTTAAAGATCGTACACTTATCTGTAAAAATCCGGTCAAGTGCAAAACGTGTGTTAATGCGCAAACACGACTCGTGTTTGCGCATTAAAGATTCCTCACGAAACTGAATTGTGGTGCGAACTAATGCTACATGACCGGCAATATGCTACATGACCGGCAATATGCTACAGTACTGGCAATATGCTACATGGCCGGCAATATACTACAAGACCGGCAATACTTTGATTGCGTTGAATTAGAAGTTTAATTTTAGGGTACTCCTCGTTGAGCGAGAATCCTGAAATGTGAGACGAAGCAAGGTCATAGAGCACAAATAAAAGGAAGCGTTTAACATTTAACATTTTAACATTTTTAACGGATTCTATCGCGATTAATTCTTTATTACTTTAACCCGAAGTTTCGGCTAACTTTCAGCAACCGTGGTCGCGGAGTGACTAAACATCAGCGACTATTTACGTAGAATGAGCTCGCGGTTTCGTTAAGTCTGACTGTTTTTTGCTGTTTTCTAGGTCTTTTTTAAATTTTAGGCTTGTAGACTTCAAGATTTGTAGGTTTAATTATGTCTAGAAGCCTGGAAGCCTAGAAACCTAGCCCTGGACCCCCAGAACTATTACCCAGTCTTCTTTAGTAATTTTGGCACAAGCTTCATTCAGCAATGTCATCATTTTCTTAGTGGAGAATGGCCGCTTTGTATTGTGGCGTGCTGCATATCCTTTCATTTGAGCCCAGATCAGCTCAATAGCATTGTACTGACAATGGTATGACGGCGTTCTTGTCACTTTATGTCCATGCTGAAGTGCCCATTCATCAATTAAATTTTTTAATTTTGCAGGTTTAATTTTTTTACCAGTTACAGCAATTCAGCTCTTAACTATTTCGTATCAGCTTCAACGCCTGATCTTTGTATCCATGCTACTAAATCGGCCTTTTTGTTTGCTTGAGTAGGTGCTTTATTTATTTGAACTGATTGGTCACGGTGCATTGTACACAATAATTTTATTATGCACTGTTCAGAGAGGTTTGCTAACAGGTTAGTAAACCACTCTGTGATATTATTTTGTACTTTTAGACTCAAATGCGAGCAAGGTATCATTCACAAAACCACCACTAGCTGACCCGACGACGTGGCAGATGATTAAGCGTCCACCTTTTCCTATTGGCACTTTTGAGCAAGAGGCCTTGGTATCATCTGTCCATGACTGCGGCACGGTATGATTCGAGTTCAGCCAAGTCTCATCGACAAATATGACATTATCCCAATTTGTGACTTTGTTGTGTTTGCTGTTATCTAGGTTTTTTTATTCCTAGGCTTCAAATATCATCTTAAGTCACCCCGGGACCAGGGCTGCTAGAAAGTAGCCGACGTAGGGTTAAAAGTAAATAGTGACAGATAAATCGCGATAGAAGCCGTTAAAAAGTGGTTTCATTTCAATAAGTGATATAAGCGTAAACTTCAGACAGTAGGTATCAAGAAAATGATTTACTAAAGATTCATTTTCATGCGATTTCTATTGGTTATTATTGAGTGAATATTATTGTAATAAAAATGTTAAATGAAAGAAAATTGACTTTTCGCAGTATTGTATTGTTTAAAAATACCTACAATATCAAAGTTTAGATAAAATTTTCTAATTAGAACTTTAAGCCAATGAACTTTACACTACAATACAATACATATTCTAATCGATCAAATACGCATACAAACTTGAATCGATTTATCTTGAGTATCGTGTACCGAGTGGTGTGGTTACATCCCTAGTTACGTCCAAATGACAAATGTCATAGTGGGCCTCTTACGTTGAGACTAGTATAACACCCCTCTTTTTTATCGGGAGTAAAAAACAGGCGCCCTCCCGAGTGCACACGTATATAGGTACATATACATACACGTATATATGTGCGCACATGTATGTATGGCAGCGGATGGCTTACAACCAAAATAAGAAAAACCAAATAAAAAGGCACATTTAATGATCAGGTTTTTATTTTGTTTATCAAAATTACAATGTTCTCTTCGCCATCTGGTACCACACTATGAAATATGGTGCCCATAAACCCAGTCCGAAAAAAAAAGCGAAGAAGATGGTCGCAGCAAATCTGCAACAAATTACAATGTTAGCAACATACGCTCATGCAAAAAATGCACTGAAGAAATACTTAGCCCGTGGTCGTCGTTACATGAATGAAGGCCCCGGCAGGCCCACGGTTGGCGCGTCCTCGGTGGGGCCAGCCGCGGCCGTTGGGACACGGTGTAGCTAGAACCCTTTAAAATTAAAATTAATTCAACGTAGGTGCCTGTAAATTATACCACCCAGACTACCTATCTAAACGTAAGCGACATAGGCCAAAAAGAGGTAATCTCTTTTCTCTTTGTTCTCACTCACTAGTTCGATCCAAGTAGGTAAGTACATAGCTACACTTCGCGCACGATTTGAATGCAGAGAGAGGTAAAATGATCCCCTTGATTGCATTATACTTGTACGCCTGCTACTTTAGGTACCTACATATAAGTTTGGAGATTTCAGTGCCTCTCACTGGAGAGACGCTGCCACTTATGGCGAATTCCAGCCGAGGCGGATGTGGTTCTCCCAGTGCAGGCTTAGGGGTGATAGGTATGGCTGCCTGTCACCCACCCCAGCAGAAGCAGACCCGCGGCGTAGCGACGCAATGCGATTTCAGGGGTTTGATGGGGATACTTCCCACACCCGAAGGGGTCATCTTAAAATGTTTAATGAGCCAGGGTGCGAGGGAAGAGAAATGGCTTATTGGGTAACCTTACAATGTGGGTAGAAATGTTCATTTAAGTAAACTTACCTATTTGGTATCGAAAAAGGCATATTATCAAATGGCTGCGGTGGACCCTCATGTTCTGAATGTCCACGCTTTTGAATACGGATCGGTGATTGTATTCTGCTCAACACGGGTCTAGCCCGCAGAGTAGTAGTAATTATCGATCGCCAACCAATCATGTTGTTCACACACCAACAAATCCCTGTACCTACGCTGAAATCTCTCCAATAAAATTCCTATATTATCCTATAACAATATTACGCCATAAAGTCAAATTAAGTCTATGTCGAATAATTATGTTGTATTCGATGTACGCTTCTGGGACTGAATTGTTTTTTTTTTACATTCAAAGAAATAAAATTTTTTTTTCTTTTGACAACTATTACCAAAGAGTTGGAATATAAATATCAGACAACCTTTGTGTCGTTGCGGTAGACTGTAGAGTTGACTGCGAAGTCAAACGTTATGGGTTCGATACCCGATGCCGCGGCGCGACAGATCCCCCACCGCCTCTCTGGCGCGATCGGGCGTCGAGCGATTCAACTGCGCCAGAACGGGCCCCAACACAACACAACCTACTAATGTGTATCTACTCATAATAAATGAACGTAAGCGATTGCGTTCTGGCGCGCCCCGAGTTCCCGATACCGACACACCCCGACACAGTAATGTGAACCTAGCTTAAGAGACCACATTAATAGAAATTATTATTCTTTTTTATACCACTTAGGTGGCAGACAAGCACACCGCCCACCTGATGTAAAGTGGTTACCGTGGCCTATGGACGTATGCAACACCAGGGGCGTCACACTCGTGCTGCCGACCCCGAAGAAACCTTCTAATGCCCTTCTTGAAGAACCCCATATTGTATTCGCTTGGGATAACCATTGCGGGGAGTTTATTCCACAGCTTGAGTGTGCGAGGGATGAAGTTCCTTTCATACCGCACAGTGCGCACCATTTCCGGTCGCAATGTGTGAGGATGAACTCCCCGCCTATGGCGAGAAGTGCGATGATAGAATGTAGCTGTGGGCATCATGTCAAACAATTCATCTGAGCACAAACCATTGTATAGGCGGTAAAACACACACAGTGAAGCAAAGTCTCTCCTGAGACTGAGAGGTTCCATATCGCCTGTGAGTATGGGATTGCCGACGAGCCTCAACGCCCGTCTTTGTACCGAGTCGAAAGGGTCAAGCTGGCACGCAGGCGCTCCGGCAAAAAGGTGACAGCAGTACTCCATGTGGGGCCGAACCTGTGCCTTATAAAGGAGGAGTCGTTGCCCCGCAGTGAAGTACTGCTTCGCCCTGTTGAGCAGCCCCAGTTTCTTTGATGACAGCTTGACCTTGTCTTCCAGATGACTTCGGTATTGGACGTCGCTGGAGATGTCGACACCAAGAATCCCGATACTTGTGGAGATGGTGAGCGGTGTGCCCAGGAATTGCGGCGCTACAACAAATGGAGCCTTCATAACGGTGAATACACATACTTGTGTCTTGGTGGGGTTGAATTGGACTAAATTTAGTCGTCCCCAATCGGATACTCCAGAGAGAGTAGTCTCAATTTCGGACACAAGTTGTTCGCGACTTACCTCCACTTCTGACCTAGGGATATTTGCACGGCCCGTGGAATACGTGTCACCGGTGCTGTCATCTGCATAGCAATGGGTGGAGCCATCAGACAGCATGTCATTGATATGCAGCAGAAACAAGGTCGGGGACAACACGGAGCCTTGCGGAACACCAGCGTTTATGTCCATGCGGTCCGAGCAGCTGCCATCGACGACGGCTTGAATACTTCTGTTGGACAAAAAGCTGGCAATCCATGCGCACAATACCTCGGGGAGTCCATAGCGTGGCAACTTCGCAAGAAGACCTCTGTGCCAGACCCGACCGAAGGCCTTCGCCATATCTAGGCTGACCGCTAAAGCCTCACCCCGACTCTCGATGGCTTGCGCCCATCGGTTAGTGAGATACACCAGGAGGTCACCGGTAGAGCGACGGTGGCGAAAACCGTAATGTCGGTCGCTCAGTAGATCGTTTCCCGCAAGGTATCTCAGGAGCTGTGTGTTAATCACACGCTCCATCACCTTCGAGAGCAGCGAGGTGATAGTGATAGGCCTATAGTTGGACGGATCTGTCCTGTCGCCTTTCTTAGGCACAGGATACACGAATGCAGTCTTCCACGAAGCCGGGACCTGTCTTGTGGAGTAGGAGAGCGCGAAAAGGCGTGTAAGCACTGGGCACAACTCGGGAGCACAGTGCTTGAGCACCATCCGGCCCACTCCACTTTCGAACATCTAGAGGGATTTAAGTTCACGCCGGACCACCCGTTGCGTGATTTTCACTTCAGGCATGGAAGCACCACAGCTGGAAATAATAGGTGGCTCGGCGTTCCCGTCGTTCATAGTCGAGTTTGACGCAAAGAGACGACCCAAGAGATCAGCTGTGCAATTCACTAATAAGCACAACGATGCGACAACGATGCGAGTCGCAACGATGTGCGCGATAGACACTGTCATTGGTCGATTTCCAATGACGTGATACAATCTGACCAATGACAATCTACGTTGCGCCTCGCATCGTTGTCGCATCGTTGTGCTCGCTTAGTAAATTGCAGTGCAGCTTTCTCCTTAGCGCCATGGGCCAGACTACCGTCAGGTTTTTGCAGCGGCGGAAGGCAGGACTGGCAGAAGTTTTCCTCGGCAGCTTTGGCGAGCGAAAAAAAGCACGACTTCCTGACGGATACCGCGCAAGCCGCTCGCCAATTCCGCCAACGAACTCGAACTAAGCCCTGGCTATTGCTTTTTTACTGGACCTCGAGGCGACGTTCAATTTACGCTTCACTTCAGCGATATCCGGATCCCTATTGGCAAGAGCTGTGGTCCAAGCTTTATAGGCAGATTGCTTGCGGTCTCTAGCTTCTCTGCAAGGCCTATTAAACCACGGGCGTTTGCTCGCTCCTGTCGCGATCCAGCGGTTGGGAATATAACATTCCATGCTCGATAGGATCGCTCCAGCGACTGCTGTTGCACAGGAGTTTGGATCATCTGAAGTGAAACAAAGCCGCCTCCACGGGTACGACGCGAAGAATTCTCGCAGTCCATCCCAGTCTGCCGCCACTGTGGTGGCCGCGATAGTTCAGGCTGCGCGAGAGTCACTTGCGCCCGGACAAGGCAGTCGTCCGAAGTGCCTAATGGCGCTACCATATTTACGGAGTACTCATCCGGGAGCGTAGTCAGCAGAAGGTCCAGTATAGAGCTTCTATGGGTCTCGATGTCTGGTATTCTAGTGATAGAATGCACCAGTTGCAAGAGTCCATAGGTCAGGGCGAAGTTGTATGCAGCCCTCCCCGCAAAATCAGTCTCGGTGGACCCCAACCACTCCACGTGGTGAGCATTAAAGTCCCCCAAGAACACTAAGTCCGCGGTAGGGTACTGCTCGATTACCGTGTCCGCCGACCGCTGCAGATGCTCATACAGTTGAGCCGTGCCCAGATCATCGCTATGAGACTTGTACAGGCACGCATAAACACGGGTGTGGCCACCGTGATCCATACGCACCCATAGCGTGGATAGGTCTCGCCCCTCAAGGACATTTAGACGGCGACAGCAAACATCATCCCGGACGTACAAGCATACCCCGGCTTTACTCAGAAAGTTGTGCTCGAGCTTGTAGCCGGGGTACATTAGGTAGGCTGTATCGGCCGGGCATGATATTTGCGTCTCCGTCAAAAAGAAAAGGGTCGGTTGAGCTGTTTCGAGGTGGTGGTGGACCTCGTTCAGGTTGGAATGTAGGCTCCTGATATTACAATAGTCCACTTGTATCGTGGACGATGGTGCCGCTGTGTAACCGTTACTCTTTTTCGTTTTGGCCATATTTGTGGGAGGGGGGGAGGGGGGGCGAAGGTAGTGGCTCCATGCCACCACTGATGAGTTAAGGTTTTGTGACTGACTGGCGCGGCGGGCGGAAGGGCCCCCGGTCCCCTCCCAGATACTGTAGCCGGGTCCACTCCGGTCTCCTCCTCCGGCACGACTATAGCACCGGGAACTTTACACAGGCTGCTGGATCAGCCTCCTGGGGCGGAGATTAAGTGTTCCCCAGCACTGCAATTCACTAAGCGAGCACAACGATGCGACAACGATGCGAGGCGCAACGTAGATTGTCATTGGTCAGATTGTATCACGTCATTGGAAATCGACCAATGACAGTGTCTATCGCGCACATCGTTGCGACTCGCATCGTTGTCGCATCGTTGTGCTTGTTAGTGAATTGCACAGCAGGTTCGGGAACCGTACAGCCTGCGGGCGGCCAGCGAATAACCGTTTCACCGGGTCTCCCTGACCGCCACGCCGACATTTCACGCCCGCACCAGTCAGTGGTGTTAACACAAGCCTTTGGTCTTCCCGCTGACAGCAAAAGAACCCTCCAATGAGCTCTGGCTACCCTACTCACCACGGAAAACACAACACAAGGTTGCTAAACCGCGATCTTCTGTAGGGCGGAGGTACTTCCCCAGTCGGACTGCTCGATTTGAGACGGGAGATACCGTCGTGTCCTACCTCCTTCGATTTAGTTATTCTACCTATACCTACCTAGAGGAGAATAAAGAAAACTACGGTACAAACATACATACGTTCATGCATACATAAGCGCGTAATAAATCATTACAGCAACCATTACCTGTCAACGCCTACGTCAGTCAAGGTGACTTCCCACTCATACCACAATATTGACTATGCTGGATCAGCTGGATAACTATATTTTTCGTGCGGAAATCCCCTCGTCGGCCATTGGGTTGTTAGGTCGGACTTGGACCGACTAAAACCGGCTTGTCTCGGATCTAAATTACCGGGATATCTATAAGGTTACCCAATAAGGCACTTTCCTCGCATTTTATCCGACCTTGTACCATCTACGGGCTTAAGATGGTTCCTTAGATGGTGTGAATCCAGGTTGTCTCCATAGCACCCCGGAAAGAGGGGGAGACGATTCGGTCCCTGCCACTGTACTGGTGGGTGTGAGTGTGACAAGTTAAAAGGCGGCCGCACCTATCACCCTCAGGCAGGCCTGCGCTCGGCAACCAGTCCGCCCCTTGCCTGGTTTTACCACCGGCTGGTATTTGCCGTAGGCGACAACGTCTCCCCTACGCGGGAGATAGGCGCTGTTCCCGTTGTCCAAGGTGCACGCGGGGCGTGGAGGTACTGGCTGGATTAAGCACCCCAATTTCGCTGGATTACCCACGTCTTTCCTTTTACCTACTCATTCGTGAGCAGTTTCCACTACAAAGTATCGCTAGAAATCCGATCGTTTATTAGTTGTTCGTCCCGTCCTGATCGATGGCTGTGGCAATCGTATAATAAATGGACATATGAACGTGTTACATTATTGTAACGTAATATCTCAGACTAACATTTTATCCAAATCCAAACTAATATTATAAATGCGAAAGTAACTCTGTCTGTCTGTCTGTCTGTCTTTCTGTCTGTCTGTCTTTGCTTCACGCCTAAACTACTGAACCGATTTGTGTGAAATTTAGTACAGACATAGTTTGGAACTTGAGAAAGGACATAGGATAGTTTTTATTACAAACCAAACTAATATTATAAATGCGAAAGTAACTCTGTCTGTCTGTCTGTCTGTCTTTCTGTCTGTCTGTCTTTGCTTCACGCCTAAACTACTGAACCGATTTGTGTGAAATTTAGTACAGACATAGTTTGGAACTTGAGAAAGGACATAGGATAGTTTTTATTACAAAAAATAAAATAAAAAATAAAATTTATTCCGGACATACAGCGCCATCTATTGATCAAGAGTCGGCATCAATTCAGTACTGAAAATTCATCGGAAAAAAGGCTATGTTTGGTCGCGATAACCGACATCCACGCGGGCGGAGCCGCGGGCAAAAGCTAGTATTTAATAAACTAAGCACAGTTCTATTCTAAATTAACCGAAAATTTAAAGCAACTCATACCCGTAGGTACTCATAACACTTTTGCAGAAATAAGGAAATGGAACACAATAGTAGCTAAAAGGCTTCTTACAGGAAAAAAAAAAACATTTTGTTACCATTGCAAAGCCATTGCGTAGGTAGGTACTACCCTGTTGAAATAACCTGTACCTATTTTTAAACAGAGAATTATAGTGACGTCAATATACCTCTGTATCACGGAAACTCAACTCTACTTTTGTACTTTGGAAGTAAGTAAATTACGCGTAAATTCCTTATAATTTTAAGCAATCATCTAGCTCAAAAGTTTCCCTTACAAAACTCACCAAAGCAATTTTCAACATTTCGTTTCTTGCAAACAACACGACGTCATCACGACAGGGAAGTGATATTTAGGTACCTATGTGTCGCTTTTATTTCGCAATTAATGAGCAGTTTTCCAGTAGGTATTTATAGGGTTCCTAAAGACAAGCTAGATGGCGCAGCCGGCACTTTTGGTAACTAATTTATGGAAAAAAAAATGATCTTCGGTTTTGTATTGATTTACTTTACATAGATGTTTTGACATGTTTTCTGATGAAATTATTTTAAATTATAATATTATTATTTTAAATTACAGACCGACGCGAAAAGAACAACAACAAACCACATATGATATTAAAATTACCAAAAGTTATGCTAGCGCCATCTCTTGATGAATTAAAAACCAACTGATTATTATACCTACTGGAAAACTGCTCATTGGAAAATACATCCAAGTTATGTAAAAATTAATTCTTACTTTTAGTACCTACGCTAGTACTATTATCAGAATTCTGTTCTATGACTAAAATACTATACCCCGGTCAAAGTAACCCAAAATGTAGGAGTGATGGTACTGAGCAGGGCCGGATCTACGGGGGGGGGGGGGGGGGGGGCAAGCCTGGGCACGCGACCCGGGCGGCAGCATCTTGGGGCGGCAAAATCAAACTTTGCAGATGAAAGGTAAGCGGTAAACTGCGCCCCTGGACCCCGTTGACTCGGTGTCCACCAGTGCTATTCAGAGCAGTTGATGGCTCCCTGTTCCCAGCGCAGCCGACAAAACACTGAGCCTCGGTCGCCTCTGGCGCCCAGTGTGGATGCCGACGGCAACTCGAGGTCACTTGGGTAGAACTAGAGCTGGCGGTGCAATGCTCAGAGCCAAGAAGTAACAAAACCGCCCCGGGACCCGACGGCATTCCAGGACGAGAGTGGGTCCTTGCTCTAGTCGAAGATCTCCAAGTCACAACACAGTAGCGGAGCCAATTTCCGCAATCGTGGAAGACGAGGTAAATGGTCCCTGTTCGAAAGGGCGCCCGGTGGACTCACCGTTCGCCTACCGACCCATAGTGGTGCTTGACGAGGTGCACAAACTCTTTGAAAGAGTTATAGGGAAGTGCCTCATCGGACACCTCTCCAGGTTGTGGCCGGAGATGGCGAATGACCAATATCGCTTCAGCCAGAGGCGCTCCACCGTAGATGCCATCATGCGCATGAGGGCTCTGGTGAAGGATGCGGTTGCCCTGGGCGAGGTAATGTTAGCGGTGTCCTTGGACATCGCCAATGCGTTCAACACCTTGCCCTAGACTTACCTCAGGGAGGCGCTCGTGTATCATGAAGTGCATCTCTACATTCACCGCCTAGTCGGGGTGTATCTGACGGAGAGAGCCATCATCTACCTAACGGTGACCGGCCTTGGTCGTCATCAAATGTCATGCGGTACTCTGCAGAGATCGGTCTTGGGGTCGCTCTTGTCAACTCCTGTGGAACATCGGATACGACTGGGTGCTTCGCAATAACTTCGGTTCGCAATAAGGTGTAAGGCTTCAGGGTGCACCTCCGAGGTCTGGTCTCCAAATTGCTATATTAGCTGCTGGAACGGGAACCCGAGCCTCGAGAAATCCAGCTCCAGGAATTGGGCGACCGAGCGCAGGGCAAGCCGTGTTATCTGCGATAAGACCCATCATGGAGGACTGGCTAGAGAGGCGACACGTATGGAGCCTGCCGTACTGGCTGATGCAGATGATCTCCGGGAGAGGGAGTTTCGTGGACCACCTGTTTCGGATCAGAAAGGAGTCCACACCTGTATATTGTCTCTCGTCAATGTGATGCGAGAGAGGACTCAAAGCTCACGCTGGTGGGGTGCCCGGTGTGGAAGGCGCTAACACAGGCCCTCAGAGAAGGAGTCCTTTCGCTCAGCGCTTTGCTCTGCTGCTGCCAGCGCTTTGCGCTGGAGCAGAGCATGAGCGCGTGGGAGGCGTAGCACGATGTGCCGCCCAGGGTAAAATAGGTTATACTTATGACAAAGGTTTTCGACCAGTGCGTCCTGCCTGTTATTACCTACGGTGCCGAAACCTGGCCACTGACGGTGGGGTTAGTCCGTGACCTAAAAGTCGCGCAGCGGGCTTTGGAGCGAGCTATGGTTGGAGTCCCTTCAAGGATAGAATTTGCAACGAGGTTATCCGACATAGAACCAAAGTTACCGACATAGTTCGCAGAATAAGCAAGCTGAAGTGGCAGTGGACTGGCCACATCTGCCGAAGGACTGATGGCCGTTGGAGCAAACGAGTCCTAGAGTGGAGACCACGCGTAGGAAAACGGAAGGTAGGACAGCCTCTAGCCAGGTGGACCAACGACCTGCGAAAGGTGGCTGGGACGGACTGGATGCAGAAGGCGGAGGATCGGCAAACGTGGCACACATTGGGAGAGGCCTATGTCCAGCATTGGACTGCAGTAGGCTAATTGATTGACTTATGACTCAAAATAAAATCCTATCGGATAGACCCCCCCCCTCCCCTCCGGTATCCAAGGGGATTTACGCACGGCAAAAAAGTGGGCGGGGGCGGCATTTTCAGTTTTTGCCCCGCCTATAAAAAATTGAAGATCCGGGGCTGGATGGTAGGTATAATAATTTGCACCCAGCTGAAAGTTGGGAGAATCTTATATTAGAGTTAAAAAGTCCCCGTGTTCCAACGCCTGGATTTTTTTATATTCGAGGTCTAAGGTCACATAAATGGGTTTTTAGCGATTTTCAGCAATACGGTAAGTTTTATCATGAAAATGTTTCAGACACAAAGTTAAAGATCATAAAATTATCTTTAAAAATCCGGTCAAGTGCGAGTCGGACCTATCTACGTGCCGTAGTATATATAGGTATAGTACTATATATACGGTATGGTACCGTACAGCAATATTCACGGTACACCTCTTATACACTGCTCGTAGTGCTCGTGAAGTTGAACGAAGTTAGACGAATACGATAGTATGGAGAGGTATAGTACGCGCCAGTTAGTGCGGCAATACAGGTCATTCACCCCCTCTCCCCCACTGACACGTTATTTGCAAAAACGACAGTTTCATTGTTCCCTTAACGACAGAAAATACTGTCGCTAGTGAATCGTGGTAAAAGTCACCTAGACAGCTCAGCGCTATAGAGATAAGACATCAGTTAAATTTCCGATACTAGTGACATCTATGGCCTAGTTTTGTTACTACAAAACCCTACGTATAATAATATAATCATAAATATCTTAATTTTGAGAATTGAGACTGATAGATAATTGTTAATTTTTATACCGGTGGAGTTCAAACATATAAATTCACAATTTTCACAAGTACAAAAAAGGATTCAAGGACTAGAAACACAAATAAAAACAAAGTCGGTAGATAGTTATTTAGCGCCATCTATTTGGCTTGCAAAGTAATAACGAGGAAAAAAGTTGCTCGAACTGAAACCACCCTGAGCGCTATGTAGAGTTAGAAAAATACTAGAGCGCCGCGTTTGTTTATTATCGAGAATATTAATTTCAATGATACACAACACATTTAACAGAAATTATAATGTTTCAGGTTTTTTATTTGAATATAAGAAATAAGTATGCTTTAATATATTATGCGACATTTGTCGAGGTTTTAACATTAAAACAAAGTATTTTATTGGTACTAATCATCCAAAATATCAAACTCTTTTCACACTGGAAGCGATAGTAATACGTCAAGTAACCTATTGTTTTTTTCGAGATGAAGGTGGGTGAATGACCCGTATTGCCAGGTTAACTGGCAAATAGTATATGTACTTCGGCCTACCTTACCTACTTTACCTCGCCTCGGGCGACTTCCATAAACCATTTGTTGTCGGTTTTTGCATCCGATTCAAAGGGCCCGAAGGCACAGAATAAGTAATAGTACTACCGAAGGCCCCGAAGTTGCACGAAGTGCGTTCACGAAGTACCTCTCTACACTACTCGGCCGATTAAAGTAGGTACACATTGAGACGTCGCGCGTCGCGTATGTCGGTATGTGATTTTAAATTGTATTGTTGCTTGTGTTGTGTGTGACACATCTTCTTCCTCCTACCACATGAGTAGATAATAGGTACAGAGACAAAGCTTCATAGAACCGCGCGATTCGGTTGCACTAATACAAGCACGCGGGGCATGGTGTGCGTGTCCACTGGCCGCTTGTCGCGTACGCGGTGACACTGGAAAAATCTGGTTTGCGCTGGCACAGCCAGTTGACAATCAAAGGGTCGTCACAGTGCGACGCACAGAGTACTATACTATATACTGAAATAGAGGCCTGTCTTCGCCACTAGAGGGGGGTATTTTTGTTCGCATAGAAACTAGCGACCTCTGAAATCGTAAGTTGGTACCAATAATTGAATATATATAAACACACTACCAATACGTAGGGTACTAGGTACGTATAGGTAGGTACTATAGCAATAAAAATGTAGATAATCGTTTCAAGGGCTGGTGAATGAAATAATACAATATAATCATTTCATATAAGTATATTTAAAAACAAAACTTACATAATAATACATGCATGCATACAGATATGAGATAAAAGATTGTAACGTAATATTAATTACACATTTTTATTTTATGTAGACATAGTAGGTATAACATTTTTATTGAAATTTCCATTATTAAAGTGCTTTCCTTTCAAAATACACTGAGTCAAGGAGTAAAATAATAATAATAGACGTCTTAATTGTACACCAAGAATATCACAATACATAATGAGAAATATACTCTGTATAACATGGTCTAAATTACTATTGTATATAACCCAAGCTAAAGTCAATACTACTAATATTAACCAAATAATTCATCATTGAATTTTTATGTAAATCACATTTTATATAACGGAGTACTAGGTCCTAGGGGATTTTCCCTATCTGGGTTACTCATGACAAACAACTCAACTCAATACAAAAACACTTTTATTCGAGTTTTACAATTATTAGTAATCAATCTATACTTTAAACTTTACTCTAGTTATCTTAGTACATACAATGAAATGAATATCACAGTCAGCCAGTGCTACAATACAATAGGTTGCACAATACTCACAGGACATCTCTTCCCGTCCGAGGTTCGAAGTGCAGTGCCAGTCGCCTGCACTGTTTTTAGTTCCTAAGCGCGTAGTTCGAACGCTTACAATCCTTACATTTATTACTTTACAAAAACACTTTCCATCCGAACGAATTTAATGTAAGAATGCTTTCTTAAATTAAATAAAGAATATTCTAAAATTAAGTTTTACTCCAAGATGATTAAGTAAAGTTAATGTAATTAAAAGGACATGTTAAAATAATCATCCCGTTGCCTGAATTGTCGCGTGCCATCAGCGCCACAGTTCAAGCAACGTTTTCTCATGTTATAACATCATAAACTGTTATTATAGAAATGTAATGCTTATTCCATAAATTGAGTTTCTATTTTAACAAGTATTTTAATTATAAAAGAACAAACAAAACATTCCCCTTTAAATTAAACGATGTAACCATCAAAGACATGTTTACGAAGCATGTTTACATAGCATGTTTACCAAGCATGTTAAACAAAATAAGTTAACAATTATTATAAACTGAATCAACTATTTTTGAATGATTGACCTATGAAAACTATGTCTAGGATCAAAATTCTTAAAATTGACAATTAAAACTAACTTATGTTACGAATATAACGGTCTTCCGTCGACATATACAATCAAAATCGCACCGCTCGCTCGCCTCGTGCTTGTTGTGGTCACAGTTCTAACCTAACCTAACCCTGCCGATTTCCGTGATGTAAGAAAACCACTAAGAGTATGTTTCATGACAAACAATACAAGTAAAATTGAAAAACTCTCAGTGCGATCGGCAGGGTTAGGTTAGAACTGTGACCACAACAAGATAAAATGCCAGATAAAAAACAAAATATGAAAAAACAATGAAACCACCATCAGTTTATTGACAATGAAAGGAAACTAATTATTACCATTAATTGTGAGAATGTATGTTTTCATTGTTTGTTTTAACACTATAGTGTTCAGATTATTTATCAACAGAGTGGCAAATGCAGCTTTAAATTGGTCGCATGTATGGTTTGTATTCCGGCATCCGTGGCATCTAACAGCCCTAAAGAAATTTTCCAGGGGATCCTGATTCAGGTGCCGCAGCCACACTGAGTCTACTCCGTACTCTTTGTGGACGTTATCTAATAAAATTTGGATGCCTTCTAATAAACACACCCTCGATCAGCGGTTTTTTTGCCTTCCGCTGCCAATATTCCTTTATCTGAAACAAAAAAAAACAGTTACAGTTAATTTCATTTTCTCCGCTCTTTTTAGAGTTCCGTAGCCAAATGGCAAAAAACGGAACCCTTATAGGTTCGTCATGTCTGTCCGTCCGTCTGTCTGTCCGTCCGTATGTCACAGCCACTTTTCTCCGAAACTATAAGGCCTATGCTGTTGAAACTTGGTAAGAAGATGTATTCTGTGAACCGCATTAAGAATTTCACACAAAAATAAAAAAAGCATTAAATTTTGGGGGTCCCCATACTTAGAACTGAAACTCAAAAATTTTTTTTTTTCATCAAACCCATACGTGTGGGGTATCTATAGATAGGTCTTTAAAAATGCTATTGAAGTTTCTAACATATTTTTTATCTAAACTGAATAGTTTGCGCGAGAGACACTTCCAAAGTGGAAAAATGTGTCTCCCCCCCTCTAACTTCTAAAATAAGAGAATGATAAATCTAAAAAAAATATATGATGTAAATTGCCATGCAAACTTCCACTAAAAATTGGTTCGAACGAGATCCAGTCAGTAGTTTTTTTTAATACGTCTTAAACCGCAATTTTCGCCTTTGCTACTACAGAACCCTTCATGGGCGAGTCCGACTCGCACTTGGCCGATTTTATTTCTAATTGTTTGAAAATGTTTTTGTTCATGCCAGGTTGCAAATTGCATTTTTGTATCACTTTTATAAGCGTCTGCGTGGCGGGTAATATAAATATGTTCCTTAGAAATCTGTAGGCTTTAGGGCTTTGTTTTAGTATTGACAGCGCTGCAATTTTTTCTTGCAGCGTAAAACGCCGTCCCTTCTCTTTTTTTTGTCCTCACGCCACTGAACTCGCGTTAATAGTTTCGCAGTACCTACTTGAGCAATTTTCAAGAGTATCCAGTACTGCAGGATCGTTCACTAATTTTTTCGCCTCCTTAATTCTGACCATCTGCTTTTTGGCTTTGTTTTTTAACTTATAAATTTTCCTTTTGGCAGCCACAATCTTCAGATGTAGATCTCTTTCTACACTTAAGAATCTTTTTGTTCTCGCTGATATTTTCTTCCCTGAAAGAGAATGTAAATTTGTAATGTATTCTATAAGACAACTGCTACAGTAGGATGAAGTCCAACAAATACAAGCTGCACTTCTACATAGATATACGATATTTATTTCCTAACAAAGTGCATTGTGCAGAAAATAAATAAAGAATCAGAATCTCTTCCACACAACTAGTATGCACTCTTGAATCATAACATTGGAACAATGTTAAATACTTAGTACATATTTAATCAATAGACGCTCATATATTTGAATATACTAGTGGTTAAATGAAGTGACAAAAGTTTATACTCGAAAAAGGGATCGAACCCGTCTCCTTCTTGAGAAGTCTCTTAGGTGCTCTAGCCAGAGCTATTTGAGTAACTATCTCATGTACCGATTTCTGTTTACTACGTCACGACGTAAAGAGAATACTTACTCGAGGCGGTACATATATATTTTTATTAAACGATTTGTAAAGATAGAATCAAGCTATAGTTAGAAGTCCTAAATTAGTATATTTAAAAATCTTACCAATATTTGTTTGAAATCACTTTTTGGACTCAAGCTGAGAAGTAGAAGGCACTATTGCTGCCGCCACTTGCTGACTCAACGCAGTCTGCTGCAGCTTCTGAGCTGAAATATTATAATGACCTTTTTAGAGACCCTTCAATAGTAGGTTTTATTATTATAAGGGAGCATAGTAATATTTTTACGGCGAGAGGGCGCTTTTTTGAATCCCGAGCGAAGTGAGGAATTCTAGAGAAGAATGCCGAGCATAGCGAGGGATACTTTAGTAGAATCCTGAACGTAGTGAGGGATTTAAAGTACGTCACCTGAGCCCAAGATACATTTTGCACTCTTTTCATCACCCCCTATGAGAAAATACAAGGCACCTCATATTTTAAATAAATAAATAAAAAATTTACGACATTCTACATAACGCTTTCTAGACCTAGGTATACTAAGCATAGCTTAACTAGATTTCATGTTACTGGTTCTAGAAAGCGGATAAACATGCCCCTAGTGCTGCCCGCCTCCATAGGCCACGGTAACTGCTTTCCATCAGGTTGGCCGTGTGCTTATCTGCCACCTAAGTTGTATAAAAAAGGTGCATAACTATTTACGTTTAAAAAACTTACCAGTATTTGTTTGGAATCCCTGTTTGAACTCAAATTGAGAAGTAGAAGGAAGTGACTCCTTATGACTCGCTACATCAGAAACTGAAATATTAATGAGGTTTACATTTCTAAACAGCATAGCATTTATATTGTTATAATATTTTTTTTAATATAGCTCACGTCAATTTGACTTCGCCTCGCCTGATGGTAAGCTGAAGGCAAAGTCTCTGAAAAGATTTAATTTTGAATTGATAATTGATGAAAAGATATAATACACATAATAATTAACTTCTTTTTTTAAATTTGCTTAAAACTCTTTGAACGTTAAGCTACGACCACTAGAGGCACAACATTGTATTAGATAATGTTTTGTATCAATAAGCTTTATAAAAATTTAAAATAATAATGTTGTTAAAACATATCTGTAGGCATTGAATGGATTGGCTGATTTACAATTTCTTGAAATGGTATGCGGTCCGTACTTCTTGATTGGGTTGCTTGATTTAGACCTGAAAATAAATTCTATTACTTACTAAAATAAATCAGAAATTTATTTAACAGTTAGGTATGTTCAACAAGTTGTTGTGTTTTCCTTTAGCCATGGTTACTTTTGATGTAACAAAAACTTATACACAGACGAGTTAAAAACAAACCTGCTAAGTTTAAAGTTGGCACAGTAATATTAGATAATCTAATATTTCAGCATGAATATCTAGCTTCAAAGTGTTTGTGACATACATGACGATACTTGAATATTCTTTCATTATCTAGTCCCAAAACATCACCACCTATTGTTTACAGCCAGGTATTGAATCCCACTCTATCCTTTTGTGGATGTGGAAATATATGGAGCGGAGGTTTCTCTGAAACGAACATAAGACCACTTTAAAAGTCATTGACCAACATACTAACTTTTTACTTGAACAATGAACTTAATAATAAATGAATGGGTAGTGAATCAATGGGTTTTAGTTAAACAGTAAGCCCCTAACCGCACAATCAGGCAGCTTGCCTATGGGTATGGATGATAACTGAAGTTTGTTATAGTTTTACATTGACTCTTATAGAGAAATCAAGGGGATTACGAAAACTTTGTTTAGTAAAGGAATTCGTTACAGAATTAATCTAATTGTGAAATGACTACAAACAAACATAGCCTTGGAGATCGAATAAATACAGTATTGAGTCCCTTGATCTTGAGCAAGTTTTAGTCGTATTGATACAGGTAAGTACCGAAAATGACATAGATTCAGTTATTACAATGTTGTATAGGTACATACCTGTACTCTCCTTGCATCCAGGAACACAACAGTGTTTGTACGAAGACATTATTAACAAATTAAAACTAAATTAAAGTATACTGGAGTCCTATCTCAAATTTAACACCAGCACACACACGAATAACTTTCTGAGCACTAATCTGGCTTGATCGGGAGAACTTTTGCTCAATCCACGACAAACACACAAAATAAACACAGAAAGAAAAGAAAATTAAACAAAATATCGCTTAAAACCGGCGCGAGTCAGAGTTTATCAGACATTTTGTGACATTTGTTTTGTATTGGGGTGGCCAGTGTACTAATATAAAAAATACCATTCCTTTTCTACTACACTTAATAATATTTTTCATAAAATGTTGATAATTAACTGTTAAATGTTATTATATTGTAATAATTTAATGATAAAATATAAACACATATCATTTTTAAAATAAATTTACAGTAAAGTTTGAAATGTGAAAGGCAGTTAATGTCAAAATAGCTACCATTCTAGTGGAATTTACCATAATATTGGGAATAAAAATTTGGCTAGAACGCCATCTCTATTTGTAAGTGAGAGTTACTAAAATATACAATATACCTATATGTATCTATAGTTGAACCTACTATTTTCTTCTAAGATTAACGCCCCTGGTGCGACGCACGTTGTTGGTTTTGTCAGTTTTGAAGTTTTTTGTTTTGTTAGTTGCAAGTTTAAATATTTAATAATGGTTGTTTATTGTACTGTGTGTATGAATAATACTAGAAAAAATAAAAATATATCATAGATTTCATTTTTTCATTTCATTTCATTTATTCATTAACAATTTTTTACAATCGTGTCTGAATGTAGGTATCTAATTAAAACATAGTAAAAAAAAAAAAAAAAAATTTAACTACTACAGCCACACCAAAATATAAATAGGTACCAAAAAAAACAGCCAGTAATCTACAGATGCTATGTACCTATCTACATCATACAAATACTTAAATAAAATTGAAGTGTCTGTTTGTAATATTAAAATAACAGATTTTTAATGATTGCATATGAATGTACTTATACATTATTTATAACGAAAATACAATTTTTAATAAGTAAGGCCGGGTATTCATAACCTATCATACTGAATAATAAAACTATTTAACAAATGTTTTGTTTTTTTTTTACCTTAACCTATTGTGACAACCCTACCAAACTAGGTATCATTTTTGCACGTTCTTAAGAAGCTTTGTCTCTGTTCGGCTTATCTACTCAAGTGCTCCTACTATCCGAAACTTTCATCTCGGAGTCTAGGGTCTGCTTTACCAGTCTTAACTGCGGATTTTCTGTACTTCGATATTTTCTGTGAAACGACTGCCATTCGACCTCCACAACCCAATCGTGACATTAGGCGATATCGAAGCATTGCAGCTATACCGTTGTACTTAGAGTATTTATCTCTAAGCCGTTGTATTTGGACTTTTTAGGGCTCCAACTACCCGAAACGACTGCCATAGATCTTTATATGGCAGCCGGGACGGGACCGACGGCTTAACGTGCTCTCCGAGGCACGACTCCGACCAATGCAAATGCGTACAAATATTAGCACTGAGCGGGGATCGAACCCGCGCCTCCTGCGTAGCATGAACATTATAAAATGGTTACAGGCGCAAATTATGTTATTCCTGGAAACTGCGATATTCGATTGCTAATATTCTATTAAAAAAATAAAATAAAATTACATTAAATTAACTTTGCAAACTCAGAGACCATTATTTGGGACCCCAATGATAAATGTCATATCTTAACTCATCATAACATTAGAAACGTGCGCAGGCGAATGAGCCTTGAATGAGCTCATCGCGAAGTTGAGCGACACTCAGTAGTGTAGTGAATGTAGTGATATGGACTTCGGACTGTAGTCGAAGTTTCTCGAAGACTTCGCCGTGTAACTTCGCGAGTAGTCTGGAGGAGCCATTAACATTTATTCGTGATTGATTATGAGGAAAAGAAAGAATTTTTCTAACTAAAAAGAAAGAATGGCGAGCTCAAAAGACCAAAGTTACCATAGTACATAGTTCAAATGAAAAAGTTAAGTATGACAAGTGACAAGTGTGTGACAAGACTGACAACTGACAAGTACATATTATTTACATTTTGTCTAAAAATCGTAGACAGCTGAAAATAATTTCGCGATTTCTGATTAATCACTCTAAATATAACCCTAAAAGAAATCGATAACACATATTAGGATGATTTAGTAACTTCTGCAATTTTACACCATCAAATATTTAAGTTGTTAAAATGCTTTCAATAAAACGATTACCAACATTGTCTGCGTCGAAAATACAAACAAAAATAAATGTGTATAAAAAAGGAGTTATTGAAAACCAAATAAACAAAACGTGTCACAATCATATATTACAATTATGCAGATCATTCTCTGTGTTACATAATTTAACTAAGAAGACGAAAAATCCGGTGAGTTTCTATTTCACAACAATTTCTATGTGATAAGTTTCATTACATCATATCACACAGTTGTGAGAACTCGATGCAAGAACGTGCAGTGCCGCAGGCAACAGCTAGTCTATATCTAATTACTATATTTTTATTATTTAATGTATTACTTTTTGTTACTATAAAGTATGTGTAGCTCTTGAAGTTAAATAACATAATTATGTACATAGAAGAAGCATAATTATATCAGGATTGTAGCTAGATCATGACTATAATAATATGTGTGTTCTATTTATTATGCTCTCTATATGATATATAAGAAAATTATATTTTAAAGTCAGAATAAACATATTATGTGGTAATATCATTCTTATACTATACTCACTAACATTAACTGGTGGCCTTGCACAACAGTATACTGACTAGGTATAGGACGAACTCATCAAGTGTTCAAGACAGAAGTTAATGGCAGGTGTTCTTTCTGCCTACCCCACAGGGGGAAAGGCATGAATGTATGTGTTTATAGACGTATGTAGTTATGAGTATGTTATTTCACAGCAACTGAGACAATTCAACCTAGAATATAAGGCAGTTTGTACACTGTTAAGAAGATCTAATTTACCATCTATAAACTCCATTTTCAATCATGGTTTTAAAGGTTTCCATACTTCGTCAACTAATCATAATCAGATGGATAAAGATAAGGTATGTTTTTCTTGTTGATCAATGAAATTTAACATAAGACAGAATGATAGAGCAGAGGTTGGTGTGGTCCCTTAAAATTCTAGTATTTTATGACCTGTATCATAAGACTGATTTACGTTCATAAAATCTCCATTTAACTTTAGTTCTTGAACACAGTCTGTACTTAAAACTTGTTTTAACTATGCCTCAGTATTGTACTAGAATACAGACCTCAGACTTGAAATACTAAAAGCCTCCACCAGTGACCAGAGTCAGTACTTTTTTTTTATACCACTTAGGTGGCAGGCAAGCACACTGCTCACCTGATGGGAAGTGATTACCGTGGCCTATGGATGTTTAAATGTATTAAAAATTAAGTAGAAATTACTGGCTTGTGGCTCACTGGCTGGTATTTGCACAGTTTGTTTTATTTGTTTATATTCCTGCCAACTGTACTACATACTCTCCATTTTCTTAATTTTCAAAGGACGATGATAAAGATAAATCCAAAAAAAACCAAGAGGTATCTTCTTTGTTGATGAAAGCGGCTTTTTGGATGTTTACAACTTGCATTCTTATTATCATGAGCTCATTATTACTGCCAGGAGATAATGCCCAAAACGAGGTAAGATAATTTTTTTTTGGATCACTTGTATAAATTTGAAGATACTATATTTCACAGATATCCTGTTCCTGTTAACAAAAAAATTAAACCAATTTAAAAAACTAAAACATACAAATAACTTAGTTGCAGATATAATTCAACGGAGAAGAATGAAGAAGTTTCTTCCTTCTCTGTTGAAGTTGGTACCAAGTCAAACATCTCATATTGTACTTCTATCTCACATCCATGGAAAAATACTGTCCATGCATCACATTTTGTTACTTTTTATTATGAATTCTGTTACTTACTATACTTGAAATTGGTGGAATTATGATAGACTACAGGCTGACTGAAGAAGCAGGCAGTCTTTTCTCCCAATTCGTACAGGAAATAAGTGAGAAATGGTTGCCACTATGTTATTATAGATGCCATTTTGAGATGTATATTATGGTTTTCAGTTGATACGCTATGTATCATGGAATGAGTTTGTGTACTCAATGCTGTTAAAGGGTGAAGTTGAGGAATTGATTGTGAGACCTGACTTAGAAGTAGTCACTATCATTCTACACGAGGGTGCCGTCATCAAGGGCAAATTAGTAAGTATTTGTACTGGCGAAAGTACTAAAAAATATTCTTTAATTGTTGTAATGTTTTACGTTTTGGATACAGACAAACCACCGCGTGTTTCATATGAATGTCGGTGATATCCATCGCTTCGAAGAGAAACTACGGGAAACAGAAAAGAATTTGGGTGTCACTGAAGGTATTACTTGATTATATTTAATACGTTTTGAAACATCCGTAATCATAGCAGATAGCATACGCAGTCTTTCCCAGTCGACGCGGCTAACGCTTTCTCCTGTGCCAGAATTTTGATTATTTCTGAGTTATGAGTATGAGTTAAGAATTATATTATATTTGTGATGATGTTTTATTTCATAGGCGTCCGGGTTATATACGACAGGAACGGCAGCACAGCAGGCAAGGTCATCACCACTCTACTGATCACAGCCATTATTCTCTCATTCCTCTATTCCACCAAATCAATGAGGTCGAATATCAATCTGGGAGGATTTGTAAGTACCTTTTGTGACGATATATCATCAGTTTTTTTAAAAACTATATGCCCAAATACAGGGTAATTTTATGCAATTATTATGTTTATAAAAATGTTCCTCTGCATATTAATAGTTCTACTATACTACCAAATTATAAACAATATATTATATTAATTTATGTACTTTTGTGCATTAATGCGGACGGACCAATTTAGCAGGTACATAAAGTACTCTATGTCTACTTATGTGCTTTTTCCCTTGTTTGCTATTTTCCATTTATTTCAATCATACCTCATTTACCATGATTATAAATTATAAGCGCCTTCGCTGGCATAGGCGGGTGCGGGTCGCGTACGTCCGCTTCGCGTGCTTGTTTCATCTTATTTCAAGAGCAGCGCTACGTGAGGCGGATACCCGTCACACGTGACGCGGGCGGCGGGGCCCGCCACGCGGGCAGCGGGGCACGCGCCGTGTGTCCGCGCGACGGAGCACGCTAGCGGGTCTGTTTCAACAAAATCATCGACCGCCGCTACGTTATCCGTGTTACACGCGCCGTGCTTGTACAGTCGTCGCAATAAACTTAGAATAATCCTTAGCTGCAAACTGAAAGCTTTTTTACGGCAAATACCTTTGAAATTTTTTGGTAAACGAAACTCAAATAGAATGTTATTTTGAAGGCCAGTCTTATATTATTCATAGAACAACATATTAATATAAAATGCAAAAGCAGGAACCTGCTCCCGGATGCATTGCACCACCTGTACCCCCAAGCTAGCCGCGGGCCAGCCCTGCTAATAGGTATATTGTGTAAAGTAAAACCAAAAATTCCGTGAACTAAAGGAGTTCGCCTCTTTCTCTTCAGTTTTGACAAACCGTGCAAAATTGTCTTTGATTTACAATAAACTAATAATGATGGCTGTACATTCTTCTGTATATTAAAATTTTTGCCCATTTTCTCTTAATAACGAAAACTTGGTTACAAATTCTCCACACAACAATCTAGACGTGACATATGGGCTAATTGGCTGACGCCTTTGTTCACGTCGTCGTCTTTTGGCTAAGTAATATATCAATAAATGATCCGTTTTCCCACCTCCTTCCCATGGCCCTACCAACCATCTTGGTTATAACGGGCCGAATCTTGGGAGATGCGCGCCCTACTGGCGTCTGCTCTCTTTCGGGCACGCATTTCTTGACTCCCTACAAATTATTATTTTTGGTGCCCTATCGAATTCGCTCTCTCCCCTTTCTGGGGCAGCACGCCACACTAACGGGCTTCGTCGCCGTTAGAGACCTCGTGAGCTTTGCGCCTCTCGTGCCAAACGTGCGCAAAGATCCGCAGCCGTCCGAAGTTTTGGGGTGTGCCTACAAGGTCCGAGTAATACATAGGACCAGCCTCCGACCTTACCACCCTTCTCATCATGTTGTCGCGGATGTCGTCATACAGGGGGCAGACCCACAGCACATGGTGCAGGTCTTCGTCTTCCAAACCACAGAAACATACACTTTCGCTGCCAAGGCCCAGGTCATACAGTCTCTTTCGAAAGCACCCATGTCCGGTGAGGAGCTGGGACAGCTCGTAGTCCGGCTCGACCCAGAGCCAAGCAAGCCGCTGTTCCACCAGAGGGAAGAAAAGGTGCGTTGTTCTTCCCTTCTCCTCTGTGTCCCACCGCTTCTGCCAGGCACGCAATGCGTCTACTCTAGTGGCTGCCCTCCACTGTTTAAGCTCCTCCTGCAGCCGCCTGCTCGATTCCCCATGCTCAGCTGAAAGACTCAGCCTGGCTTCCTCCAGCGCACCAGCACGGATAACCTCCAGGTCAGCCGGCAGCACGCCCGCAAGTACCGCTAGCGCGTTAGTGCTAGTCGTCCTGTAAGCTTTTGTGAGCAGCATTAGGCTTGACCGCTGCGTTCGTAGCAGGGGGCTGCGAACAACGTGCATAAAGGCCCGTCTGTACCATACGGCCGCAGCATATGTGACCGTAGGGACATAGGTGCCCCCATACACAGTGAGCAGGCCCCTGTATTTGATACCCCATGTTGAAACTGATACCCTACTCATTTTGCCGAAACATTTGGCTGCTCGTTCACCAATGTCAAGTGCATGTTCTGCAAAAGATAAGCCCGAGTCCAGCACCACCCCCAGAACCTTTGTGGATTTCACGGACCCGATCGAGGTGCCGCCCATCCTAATAGTGGGCGGCCGTTGGAGCCTGCCGCCCAGTGTCATCGTTGATGACTTACTCGGCGAGAATGATAGCCGGTTTCGCGAAGCCCATTCGCTGAGCATGCCCAATGAGATGGCGCTTTTACGCTCAATTTCAGCTCGCGAAGTCGCCTCGACCAGGACCGTGATGTCGTCGGCATATGCAACGATGCTGACCCCCAGCGGCAGTGGTAAGCGCATGCTATCGTCCATTAAGACATTCCACAGCGTGGGGCCCAGCACCGATCCCTGAGGGCAACCCCGATCCCGATAACTATGGATCAATAAATGATCCATAGTTATCGACTGTACACCGACGCTATTGAAATTATACTGGTGACAGAAGCCCGTCGCGGACGTCCGCGACGAAGCTGCGGTCGCCCGCGACGGACAGGCGGGCGCACGGCGCGGGCGCCCGCGCCGGATGTCCGCGACCCGCACCCGCCTATACCAGCGAAGGCGCTAAGGGTTCCATATACTTAATCTATTTTTTTAGAACTAGTAGAATTCCTCATTCACTATATTAACTTTAATGAAAAAATAGGTGTTGTTTTTTTTCGATTGTCGAGTCTGAACCCAATACCAGAATTAAAGCCGAACTAGAATTTTTGACCAGAACACGTCGAAACTGAACCTTGGACTATATAGACTATATTGACTATATTATAGCTCACCAATTATCCAATGTACCTGTATGTGTTATTTTTACTATTTGAAAATTTTCAGAGTCAGTTAGGACGTGCTAAGTTCACATTAGTAGACTCCATGAGCGGACAGGGGAAGGGCGTCAAGTTCGATGATGTAGCTGGTCTGAGAGAAGCTAAGATCGAAGTTATGGAGTTTGTAGACTACCTCAAGCGACCAGAGCATTATAAGAACTTAGGAGCTAAGGTACAACACAACATTTTTATATTTGATCTAGTGGATCCGGCAGAAGTCGTCCTACGTCCTAATCACATACTGTCAATATGGACACATCCAATTGTATTTTCAAATAAAAACGATTCATGATCATGATTTCTATGAAAATTTTACTATTAGAATAACATTTTCGACAATTGGGAGCTACACATTAGATGGATACTGAATTTAGAAAAAATATAAATCGATAATTGGCCATCAGATGTAGTCTGCATCAGAGGTACCTACTTAAAAACGGTGAAAGTCTTTTTGAGAATTTGTAAATTATGTGTTCAGCCTGGCAAGCAGGACACATTCCATATTTTATTTGCTACTACATACTAAATGCTTAAAAAATTATCTCAATTCCATATTTTCTTCACAGTTATCTAAGTCAGTATCAGTTATTTAATAAAAGAATATTGTTCTTCAGGTTCCAAAAGGCGCTCTGTTACTGGGTCCGCCAGGGTGCGGCAAAACTTTACTTGCTAAAGCCGTGGCAACAGAATCCAATGTTCCATTCCTATCAATGAATGGATCAGAGTTCATCGAAATGATAGGTGGTTTGGGGGCTGCGAGGGTCAGGTAAGCATTGATTCCACCAGGTGTTGGTCATCTTGATGTTAAACTTGCTGTTGTCCGCGTCTCCGCCTGGAATTCTAACCCCGCTAGCCAGGGTATCTGGACAATAAAATTAGCAGGATGTGAATGTTTGTTCCTCAATCTCGCTCAACCGACTGAACAGAATTGACTAAAATTTGGTATAGGAATAGATTTATAGTCTAGAAGAACACATAGGTTACTTTTATCCTCGGAATAGGTTTTCATGGGTTGCGAGAAAGGCATTAGAATTCGAGGCAGGTAGAGCCGCGAGCAATATCTAAACATCCGCACAAACGTTCACATAAAATTTGGAATATTATAGTAGGAGTAGGATTTATGTATGATAAGATAAGACAAGATAAGAAGACATAATCCTTAGACTATATACAAATGCCTAGACGCAGCAAGAGTCATTTCAACGTAGCGTAAAAATGGCCACTACTTCGGTATAAGTTGACTTAAACATACATCCTATGACATACACACATTGACAGTGTTTACAAAACAATATTGATATAAGCTTACACAAAATGCGTGTCTATACAGTATATTGTCTAAGTATATATTGTATGAATTGAGCTAGGAACTGCTTAATTGCATATAAGAAATGAACTGGATAATAAAAAGACGATCTCATTCAACCTGTAGGTATCTATTTTATTTTAAATTCTAGAGACCTATTTAAAGAAGCGAACAATCGCGCTCCGTGTATCATCTATATCGATGAGATGGATGCAGTTGGACGCGCGAGGTCTTCTGGCCCCCAGTCGTGGGGTCCAGGGGGTGGCGAAGGCGAGCAGACCCTTAATCAGCTCTTGGTGGAAATGGATGGTATGAAAAGCCGCGAGGGTATTATTGTGTTGGCTTCGACCAACAGGGCAGACGTATTAGATAAGGTAAGTCTTTTGTAATTTGTCATCCTGCCAGGCATAGGTGATGGGTCTCCTAGTGCACTATTGCTGTGATTTACATAACATTTACATTTAATCGAACAATCGACGAAAACGAAAAACAATCGAATTCGTATCGTAAACGCATCGAGAGAACGGAACACTGCGATTGGCAGGTTCCTCATATACACAGGTTCACAGTAGGCAGGCGGCCAATCGTAATGCTCCGTTCTCTAAAGACGTAACGTTATGAAGTGGAATATTTTTCGTGCTCGGGGCATTGTACCTACCTAAATATACAGAAATAATAATATGCATCATCACTAGATCTTAGCGATAATTTCGCTACAATAATCGCTAAAGTGGACAAAATTTGTAAATGCACACTATCCGGTCTCTCGTTTGATGCACACTTTATGATTTGATACAAGCTGTATTACATCCACAGGCTCTCTTGCGCCCAGGCCGCTTCGACCGACATATTCTAATCGATCTACCAACAATGAAGGAGCGTGAAGAAATCTTTACAAGGCATCTCAAAAACATTGTATTAGAAGTAATGCCTGACCATTACGTGAAAAGGTAACATTTTATTTTAAATATTGTTCTGACATCATTTCTGGTGAGTGTAGAGGGCGTATAGTGAGTTTACTTTCACTTTATAAATGAAAATACAGACACATTGAAATCTTGTTTGCTTTGAATTAAAATTTTACTTGTATATTTCAATACAGACTCGCTTATTTGACTCCTGGATTCAGCGGTGCGGATATAGCCAATGTGTGCAATGAAGCAGCTTTGCACGCCGCCAGGCACAAACAGACCATCGTGCGACACAGTAACCTTGAATATGCCGTCGAGAGAGTTGTTGGTATGTGTTACTAAGGCCCGGACATCTCTCCTGTACACCTCTGTATATAAGTATCTATAGCTCGTCTAAACTACGAGTGAAACGACGCATTCCACTACATTCACTTCATCTGTGTCAATTTTAAACGTCAATTTTATTGTTTTGTGAACTATGACTTGTGTGCGAACCATGCGGTCGACTAGTCGCATGATAAATCTAAGCAAGTACGCTCTGGGTACGAACTAGCACTGACAAATTTTATAGAACAAGACATACGCTCGCGCGTTCCGAAAACAATCATCGTCAATGATTTGCATAAGGTGGTGGAGTACGCCATTCAAGCGAACAAGCTCTAGTGTCGAAAGGTTAAAATTTTCAAAAGGAAATCCGGTGAAAAATGTCTTATACCTCGGGACACGTATCTTGGACCTGAATTGCAAAACAAACGAAGCCTTGGCGCGCGCGGATTGTTTTGTATTAATCTTTACTTGGTGAATTTGAGTTCGTCCACCGCAGTAGCACCCCGTGCTATCCTTAAAAGACACCCAAGAAACATATACTGCGTGTATTGAGAATATTTTATCACATTTTAGGTCCAAGACATATGTACCTACCTACCTACACTACGGTTTGCCCTTTGCAGAGGTATCGGTTTATAGGGACTCTATAATTTACCTGTTGGCCCCGTTTACTCACCTCTCGGTACTGACGAAGTGGCACTGTTTTGACAGGTGGTACTGAGAAGCGTAGCCACGCGATGTCGCCGGAGGAGAAGCGCGTGGTGGCGTACCACGAGGCGGGCCATGCCCTGGTCGGCTGGCTGCTGGAGCACACGGACGCGCTGCTCAAGGTCACCATCGTGCCGCGCACCAACATGGCGCTCGGCTTCGCGCAGTACACCACCTCCGACCAGAAGCTTTACTCCAAGGAAGAGGCACGTCTCTCTACTTTATCTACGATCTATCAACATAAGTCTGCGAATGTCTTTAAACGTGTTCTATATACAATCACGCCTTTTTCCGCGGAGGGTTAGGCGGAGGTGAATTAACACCCAATCATTGTATTAGGTCCCACGCAATAGGTGAGCCTATTGCCGTATGCCGGGCACTATTGTTGACTCGAGCCACGAGCCTTAGTCGCCTTCTACGACACCGCGTAAACGTGTCATATATAAAGTAAACCGCTGCGTTTTTTTTTGTAGTATTATGTGAGTCAAGAAAATTAGAATAAATTAAATACTTTTGGAGCAGTTTTGCGTTACAGCTGTAAACCACTCGCGGGTAAAACTCGTAGTGGTAGTGTGGCCTTAGCCTACTCTACCTCCTACAAATGATCTTAATTCTAGTTGTACGGTCAGCATCATCATCAGCAGCTTATTAAATAATTTGCTTCATCTTATTTCAGTTGTTCGATCGTATGTGCATGGCACTCGGCGGTCGGGCGGCCGAGGCGATCGTCTTCAACTCAATCACGAGTGGCGCGCAGAATGACCTTGAGAAGGTCACCAAAATTGCGTACGCACAGGTATTATATTACGGTGCATTTGCGATTGTATTGTTTTCATTCTAGGCTGAGTTTTTATACATCTCATCATCATACCTGTGTTTCATCAGTATAGCTGTGTTATATTGGACAGTATTCTCCCTTTAAAAAAAGTTTCAATGTCGATTGTTATAAATGTGGTAAATGTTACAGGTTATTCATTTATTAACATATTTCACTTTAACCGCATAACCACTTTCCACCAGGTAGCCCTTGTGCTTTTTTGCCACATAAGTGGTATAAAAAACTTAACTAACAATAAACCACTGAGGGATCGGTAACGCAAAAAAGTTATGATATTATTATCTGAAAAAAAAAGCCAAGGTTTCATCATAAGTTATCAAAAATGAACGCTTTAGGCTATACCGCGCTCTAAAGTTAACTTCATTGCTCATGAAAGATATTACCTATTGGCTTAACCAAAATAGTAGGCACATTGGCTGGCGTAATTATTGGTTTATAAAGATGCAAGTGTTCGTTCTGAGTGGCAGGCGTCACCTCGCAAGTATCGAGTTAACTTCCAACTAATCTACCTAGTATATTATAATTCTTATTAAGTACCTACGCACAGTCTGTATCAAAAGTTGATGATCATATTATCCAGACTGAGCTGTAATTTCAAATGTCAATTACTCTTGAAACTTTGTAACAATACTTATTTTGCACGCTTTGTAGTATCACTTACTTTTGACACTCTGAAATTCATCTTATGACGCTGACTGGAGGATTATGAGGATTTTAAATAAAATATTTTTCTTTCTTTCTTTCTTATAACAATAGCCAAGTTATCTTTATGTTACTAATTAGTAATTTCATTTACCCTAGGAAGGCCCAAAAAGCCCTTCGTCTTAGATACATACAGGGTGTCCCAAAATTCAAGGATAAGCCGGCAACAGGGGGTGGCCCTACTTATGGCTGCTCAGGAAAAAAAAAGAAAAAAAATATATCTCTATTTTTTTTTTAATTACTCGAACTTTTTTAAAATCCCTCGAAATTCGGTACCCTTAATGATATTTTCAACTACCAGGTCCACAATTTTGCAAATATTTTTGAACTCTTTTCTGTATTAGCAAGCTAAGAAGCATGGCTATCCATCACCACCCTGAAAAATTATAGGATATTAGTAGTTATTTTACAAAAATAAGTCAAAATATTTTTTCGTCGTCAAATTTTCATACATTTTTACTTTCGACCCACTTTATCTTATCTCGGTGAAAAAAAAAAGTATGGACACCACTATGGCATTCTTTTTCAAAAATTGGCGCAACTATCCAAGATTTCAAAATGGTATAATTTGGGTATGATACTATAATGAAATACTAAAAAATTTTTTTTGTAAATAAGAATCACATTTAATACATTGCTCTTATTGAAAATCACCAGATTTACTTTGTACACAATGCATTCATCCTCAATAAAAAACCATTGACGGGACTTGTGACAAAGTGGTAACCGAGTAGGTTATCACATTACGAGGATAAGCAACATAAGCCAGGGTGGTTTTCGGATGGATGACCATTCTTAAGACATTGAGACACCTCCATTCCTCAGAAAGTACGTTAGGCCATCGATCGTAGTGGACATACGAGCATCTATGACAGTTGTTACGGGTAGTCGGACCCCTAAAAGTCCAACAACTGGACGCACTACATAACTTTGATATCGCCAATGGGTTGTGGAGGTCAGGTGGCAGTCGCTTCACGGAAAATTTCGCGGTTCTGCTGTTACACAGTTAACCATAAAATTCGACTCTGTATTGTGTAAAGGTTCAGAGGATGAAAATCCATACTGTTAAAATATTAAACAAACATAATGGTATAATTTTATAATTATTGCATTATTGTTAATATTTTTTTTTATTTTACATTTTTAATTGTTTGCCACCGGCATTAATACATTTTATTTTTCGTGCATTTCTTTTGTCAGAAATATAATCCGTAGCCGCATTGATATTTGAATGAAACTAGTCCAGCGTTGCAATTGCTTTCGGAAACCTAATTGTTCTTAAAACAATTCCAATAAAACTCTGAGCCTCGGATTTCCCGGCTAACTGTGAAACAGCAGAAATGCAAAATTTGCCGTGAAGCGACTGCCACCTGACCTTCACAACCCACTGGCTATATCAAAGTTATGTAGTGAGTCCAGTTGTTGGACTTTTAGGGGTCCGACTAACTGTCATAGATACTCATATGGCCACCGGGATCTACGACCTAACGTAGTCTCTGAGAAACAGAGGACGGAGGTGTCTTAATGTCTTAAGAATGGTCATCCATCCGAAAACCAACCTGGCTTATGTTGCTTAACCTCCTAATGTGATAACCTACTCGGTTACCACTTTGTCACAAGTCCCGTCAATGATTTTTTATTGAGGATGAATGCATTGTGTACAAAGTAAATCTGGTGATTTTCAATAAGAGCAATGTATTAAATGTGATTCTTATTTACAAAAAAAAATTTTTTTTTAGTATTTCATTATAGTATCATACCCAAATTATACTATTTTGAAATCTTGGATAGTTGCGCCAATTTTTGAAAAAGAATGCCATAGTGGTGTTCATACTTTTTTTTTTCACCGAGATAAGATAAAGTGGGTCGAAAGTAAAAATGTATGAAAATTTGACGACAAAAAAATATTTTGACTTATTTTTGTAAAATAACTACAAATATTCTAGAATTTTTCAGGGTGTTGGTGGATAGTCATACTTCTTAGCTTGCTAATACAGAAAAGAGTTCAGAAATATTTGCAAAATTGTGGACCTGGTAGTTGAAAATATCATTAGGGGTACCGAATTTCCAAAGATTTTAAAAAAGTTTAAATAATTAAAAAAAAAATAGAGATACATTTTTTTTCTTTTTTTTTCCAGAGCAGCCATAAGTAGGGCCACCCTCTGTTACCGGCTTATCCTTGAATTTTGGGACACCCTGTATAAACACAATTACTATACAGTTTCTTTCTTTGTGTTCAGGTGAGGGTGTACGGAATGTCGCCTATAGTGGGGCTATTGTCATTCCCCAACATGAAAGAACGTGGCAAAAGTCCCTACAGCAATAAGCTCAAGAACTTGATGGATCACGAGGCGAGGAAGATGATTGCGGACGCTTACTATAGTACAGAACGTCTCCTTCGTGAGAACCAAGAGTTGCTTACAAAAGTAAGTGTATAGCTTTTTAAGATGTCTGTATCACAGTTTCCTGTTATCCAATAGATTTGCTGATTAACTCAGGAGAGAGTGGATTCTGGGCTCCTAGGTGCTTCAAGCTTCGGTTCGGCTGGGAAATTCTGGGATTGTAGGAATCGGCAACACAGGATGTTTTGATAAAATAGTAGATTACCTAACAAGTGAAAAAAAGGTGAATTCTTTTCGAGGCACCAAGTTGTATCCCGAGAGGAGTGAAGGTTTCTCCGGTAGAATCCCGAGCGTAGCGAGGGGTTCTAGAGAGAAACCTGAGTGGATCGAGGGATACAAGAGCCGAGATGAATTCTTTTTTCACGTGTTAGGTACTCAACTTTTCACCATTGACTACGAGAAAACGATTACTCTGTGATTATGAATTACATTTTGTTATGGATAGTACACAAAAGAAGCAGCAAATTATCAGTAATAGCTACCGCTTTAGCGCGAAAAGACTCAGGAGTCTTTTCGCGTTCGAGAATATGAGTTTCGTTTTCATCACCAGATGAAGTCTTTTTATGATTATGAGACAAACATAAACTTTTACAAGGAAAATTACACAGAAAATGGCGGCATTTTTTTTTTATTAATTTAAACTGAGCCACATTCCATCCAGCCAGTGATTACATTTAGGTGGCTTTTAGTACGTTTTTATAGTGAGAGTGTGCAACCTCTTTGTATGATTCACTAGAATCCGTACATTCGCGCATGTTCCAAATTCAAATTTTTTTATTCACTCGGTGAAACAAAGAGCGTTTTATTCACTGTTTTTGATGAATCACAGGCCCTTTTTCGAGTGTCAATGGTGAAAAGAATGTAAAAAAGAAAATATTTTGAATAACTTGCCTTTAGTGTCATTGTTATAAAAAGTTTTAAATGTTTCAGCTGGCAGAAGAACTTCTTAAAAAAGAAACGTTGAGTTATAAAGACGTCGAAAAGATACTTGGAGCACCTCCGTTTCCTAAGAAAAAGTTCATTGACCCTGTAGAGTTTGAGCAAAGCTTGAAAAACATGGAGACAGATGCCACCACAGATCCAGACCGTCAACCCATCGGAGCCCCATCTGCGAAGCCGGGTACGGGACCCACCCTCTAATTGTATATAGTGTACATGCTTGTTAGTTACAATAATAAATAGATCATGTTAGATATGGGCTGTTTCACTTTTTGAGGGCGTTCTTATGACTCTCAAACAATCAACCACCTCTCAAACTAAACAACAATCGGAAATAGAGTGTGATCCAAAGTGAAATAATCCGGTAGCAGCTGGTAACAGAAACCTCTTTTTATTATAGTCATCACAAAATATGAAGCCCGTTTTGACAGTGTTCACGCCCATGAAGTTCTTTATTTTTACCGATCGAAGTGTACTAAAAGGCACCTTTTATTTTGTGATGACTGTAGTTGTGTGGGTTCAATAATTGATAGCCTTAAATCTCTGCAGCGATAGTATAAAGCTTCAAAATCCTCACACACACACGGGCGTGTTATTCTTTTACATCCTATCGATAATCCCGGTCGCTTCCGAAGCCTACACCTCGACTTCCGGTATCCGCTTTTTTCCTGATTTAAATGCGGGCTTTGGCTGAACTCCGATATTTTCCGTGAAGCGACTGCCATCCGACCTTCACAACGATAATACCGCATGCGTAATTACGATGATATGTCCCGATACCTTACAGAGTACTGCGTTTTTACATGCTGTACAGCATGCGGGCGTAATACATAATATACTCAAGCTATCTGTTTTTAGAACTTACATTAATTTAGTAGTACGGAATCATCATCATCATATATAACAGTTCTAGTTCTATGCAGAGTTGTCTGTGGTAGGCATGCTACATAAGTCCTTTATGTACCCAGGTTTGGTCGTATGTTGGTAGCGGGACACATTGGCTGGATATGAAAGAGTAACTACCTAAGAGTGCCTGATGTATCAGATTGCTTCAACCACCTACAGCAGCGTCCATATTGTCTTATATAGATTTGCAAGTCACACTATTGTTTGTATTAAGACCTACCTATCTTTTTTGATGAGTGCCTAGACTGGCCTAGAAAAATCGTAGCGTAATCGTCACATATGTACCTGAATATCTAGTTTCATTTCATATTTATCAAGTAGGAGTTCATAGTAGGTACCAAATTTAGATAGTTTAAATTTTTTCAAACTGTATTTTTAATTACTATTGTGGCCAATTCTATCCCCCATTCCTGCAGACTGCTATGAATATTCACTGACAAAAGTCGACACAACTCCACCACCAGCGCTCTCACAAGTCAGTCACAAATCAAGGTATTTATTTACAAGGTTAATTAATAAAAGCTCAGGTTCCTTCACATATATTACTTTATTCACAATCAAGGAGGGGTTAAGACACACGGATAAACATCAATCCTGACAATAGTCATAGTTACATAATATATTGAGGTTATTATATATTTGTGTAGAGCGATATCAGTACTAGAAGGTACAACACATCGTTTGTCAATTTGATACTTGTTCCAACTTCCGCTCCTACTTACAATAACAATGGCTAATAGTAATATCAAATGAACAGTCTTTAATAAAAAGTACAAATGGATATTTCTTATGATATATAAAGATTATAGGTATATAAAGATTGTAAATTCGACTGTTTGTTGGTTTCAAAAGCTCATTGTTTTTGTAACAAAGAAAAAGAAATCGGAAATAAAAAGAGAAAAGAAAACAAAATCAATAAAAAAAAACCTTTATTGCTAACTAATTAAGTACGAGTTTGATATTGCACTCGTAGAACTTGTGGTTATCTGAGACAAATCTTTCAGATTTTACATAAACGGATCACCTGCTCTACATTAGTGTACATAAATGATATATCGATAGCGAAGCTTGGGTACACTTGCTGTATGTACTTAGGTCTTATTAGAATTTCACACACAAAGCAGTATTTTTTGTTGTAAAATGTTATTTAGGTACAAATAATTATGTTAACCTACTCTACGGTATCGATATATTTTGAATTGCACTCAAAGCTATGAACTGACCGATCGAGAAAGTAATAAAGCAGGGCGTTTAATTCATATCGAAAGTACTTAGGAAAATAATCTTTGGTCTTTGTACAAGACAGGCCAACATTCTGTTTTTTTATGTAGGTACAAAAGTTTTCTATACTATAAATATAAATAATTATGTATATCGATAATACAAGGAGTTGTGATTATACATGTATTCACCTAATACATATAATACGGTTACACATACATTGTTTTTGTTTTAATCCTACAATTTCTTGGATAGTCAATATTACCTAGTGTCAATTTATGCGAAAGAGGAGTAAAAGTTAATGGAGAACGTCAATGTAAATATAGATAAAGTATGGTGGTAGAACTGGTAGAAACAGAGTTCTTGTAGAATTTCTTTGCGAATTAATATATCCTGATATTATAACGAAGTTCTTACGACATTATGTGACAAATTGTTTATTTAAGGTAGTAAATAGCAGTAAAATTAAAAGCACAAACGACGCGCACGTTATGTGACAGAGATACACTATTTTATTATCTATTCTTTAATAATAATGATTTATTAATTGAACGAATGTCGAAGAAAATAGATACCTACCTAGTTTATCAAACGATCATCTGATTGCCAGGACCAGGACATCATTCAATCTCTAAGGCGTTATTATGCCATTTTTGGAACTTATTAACCCACGCTACATCTAGATAACCACGACAGGGAGATTTTTCTACATTTGGACTATTGGACTGACTGCGAGAAACGTCTTAAACGTGTCATGCGGCAATTCTCAATTGACATGACACCACATTACCATCACATGCAATATCTATATTTACTCCGAATTTTAAGTATAAGATATCGCGCGTATATGATTAAACATGTGTAAGAATTTTCATTTTTCTTCTTAAATTGTATCTAGAATAGAAAATTACAGCTAAGTAAAAGGTTAAAACTGGATTATTATGCATTTGTCGAGTACTTTACTCCTCTCCACCAAATTGATTTATTCGTCCATTTAATAGGCGGGCGGTTATTTTATTACACAGTACAATCTTTTTAATTAATTTAGTGGACACCCTACTTTAAAACTACACAATTTATGTCGTTTATAGTTCAACCACAGTTCCTACACACAGTACCTAATGTTCTCCGTATCTTGTAATAATATTCTAATGATCCCTCGTTTACTTTAACTCCATTCAATTTGTGTAGTTGAACTATAGTCGATGGTACCTTGCGATTTGACGTACAGTGTCGTATTCAATATCTAGCGGGCAATGAGGCCATCACAGTCGTGCATGATACAGTACCTACACCAGATCGCTGAAGGTCTAACAACACAATTACAACACCAATACATTCTTCCACTGTAGACGCTTCATACGAGTACAAGCTGTTCATTATTATTAAAAACTAAGAAATTGTGACAATTCATAGCCGCGGCAAGGGCATTAATAATATCCTAACATTGATTGATATTTTTCGCTACAAGGACTGCAGGTGCAGGGCCATGGGTAAATTCTGGTGGTAGGCTCTCGCGACAAGCAGCACCTATTATATAGCCCTTGTTAAAAAGCTGTCGGATTGTGATGAACCTATTTTCCATATAACTCATGTTGGTGTTGTACTTGAAGAATATCTTTACAAATGACCAGATAAATATCTCCACCATATTGGTCACTGGTTACTGTCAAAATAACATTGTTTGGTGTCGATTATTTTTGCAGATAAGTTGTGACTCCCTACCTATCACCCGTATCTAATGAAAAACTTATTGCTCTTTGAATGACATGGGTCTAAAGTATTCCTAAGGTTGACTGGATCGTTTATACTGGAGATTGATGGCTCTTGGTGGAACTTGCTACACATAATATTGAATAAAGAACTTATACTTTTCCACAATATTTTTTATTTTTGAACCTGAACGGTTCAAACCGGTTTAGGTGAACCTTTGAGAATGCCGTGAGGCGAAACCGGTCAGATTAAGATTAAGTACAAGTGGTTTATTCAATATCTTGACTTAACAGCGTACAAAACCAACATGAGCGATAACAATGAGCTGAAGCATGTTAAAACAAAGTCTCAGTACAAATAAAATTAAGCCCAGATTTACAGTTGATCAATACTTTCTATGATTACCTATGGCGTATCATAACAAATTTAATCGTATATTTTAGAAGTGATAATCATATATTGGGGCAAAGTTCCTATAGTTAGATAATTATGTAAAAAAACCAGTGTTTTCCTTAGAGTATGCATTATAATTACAGAGTATGAACAGTACCGAGCTCAACCTCTATCAGTAGCAAAACAATACCCGTCAAAGTGACTTCGCAAATGATATTTAATTCGATATTTTATATTAGTATTTTATATTACCTACAGCGTACATTTGTAGAAGGTATTTATTGTTTTCGTAATACATTATAATGTTACTATTATTTTGTATCTTGGTTTTAATTTTATACATTCATAGCAAAGTTATATTCATAAAATTATACTGAATTCAAAGTCCAACTATTGATATTTTCGGTAATGTACCTATAAAACGTTACTATAGGTGCGCTCGCTTATACTATCGCTAAGCATCTGTGTCGGTATTGTTCATACGATACGCGCGCTCTATATAAATAGATATAATGTATACTCTAAGGTGTTTTCCTAAAAAGATTGAAGGTTCTTGATAATACTACACATTGGAATTGAGCACATTGAATTATATTTACCTATTATTTATTATATGATTCTACGACACGTATACATTCAAAACGAATAATTTATAACATCAGAACCATTGGTCGTTGAGAGGTTCCTACTGTAATCTTACGAAACGTTTAACAATCTGTGGTTCTTTGACCAGGAACAATCATTTAGTGTATTTAACATCGAGGATGGTGCGATGAGGGATGCGGCTGGAAGGAATGCCGCGACCGGTCAAATCTACACGCGACTGTTTTGTTCAGTATTCACTTAATATCGGCGGAATTATCTTCTGACAACGTCGACTCAAATAACATACATTAAGATCCTATTACTACCAATTGCTTATGTCAAAATATGGTAGGTACCTATCTACACTTGTGCTAAGAGGGCCTATCGCTAACGTACCTAATTAACCGGAAGAGAAAACCATCCGTAGGCACTCTTTTCAGCAACAGTATGGCTATGGATTAATTTAATTAAAAAGGGACGTTACTTATGAGTATTAGCTACTTACTTAAAATATGTTCTGATATTAGAAACCAGTGGCGAAGGTAGACCTTCTGATATTCATAAGCTATAGATAATAAAACAACACTCATTTAAATGTGTAGGTATAGGTAAGTATGGGTATCGGTAGGGGTTCAATAATTTGTAGTAGGTATGAAAAGAAAAATATTCTTTAAAAAAATAGTGGATTTTGCTGCCATTGGGGATTGGGTATATATTATTAATAAAGTACCCTATCCACTTTTAGTGCGGTACGTATAGATCTACGTTTGTTAATGCTACACGCCATTGAATCTATCAAGATTTGAGGGATATTGAGATAGCTTTCTTAAATTAATAAGTAGATAGGCGCGATTTGTATAGGAATGTCTATATAAGTAGGTTAGGTACGCGATACACCGTTCTGATGAACATCAAATATCTATAAGTTAAATATTATATAAAATAAAAATAAATATATTAAATAAATACTTGACTAACTTCGTAGCAGTTAAACAGTTACGTAGGTACGGCCAGCTTCAGGGCCCTTTCAACACAATTCAAACTAAAACTAACACAATAAGTAGGTATGTCGAGTTATAACTACTCCGACACGATCACAAAATAAATCAGTAGACCAACGCTTGTCAAAACACATGTCTACTTCCATTTATAATATACATTTCAAAGTGCTTCCGAACACTAGAGGCCTTCATAAAAATATATATAGGTACTTAGTCTCTTTAGAATCGCTACTCCCTTTGAGGGCTTGTAGGAATGATCTATTATAATGCAATTGCTTATCATTATCCGTTTTTTTCCTAAGAAAATTATCACTAAAATAATTTTTCAACACACTTGCTTGTAAACAGGCTTTTATTTCACCGCAATTAAGCACAGAATGACACCTATTATAAAACTGTGACTTTTTCATTGCTATTATTCACAAAAATGAGTTATAGACTTCTTTTTTTTAATTTCTTGCTTTGTTCTTAAAAAAGTTTTGATACAAAAAAGATCGTGTCCAATATTACAAACGAATTAATATACCTATTGCTTTTTTTTTTTTTTTTATACCACTTAGGTGGCTGACAAGCACACGGCCCACCTGATGGAAAGTGGTTACCGTGGCCTATGGACGTATGCAACACCAGGGGCGTCACACTCGTGCTGCCGACCCTGAAGAAACCTTCTAATGCCCTTCTTGAAGAACCCCATATTGTAGTCGCTTGGGAAAACCATCGCGGGGAGTTCATTCCACAGCTTGAGTGTGCGAGGGATGAAGTTCCTTTCATACCGCACAGTGCGCACCGTTTCCGGTCGCAATGTGTGAGGATGAACTCCCCGCCTATGACGAGAAGTGCGATGATAGAATGTAGCTGTGGGCATCATGTCAAACAATTCATCTGAGCACAAACCATTGTATAGGCGGTAAAACACACACAGTGAAGCAAAGTCTCTCCTGAGACTGAGTGGTTCCACATCGCCTGTGAGTATGGGATTGCCGACGAGCCTCAACGCCCGTCTTTGTACCGAGTCGAAAGGGTCAAGCTGGCACGCAGGCGCTCCGGCAAAAAGGTGACAGCAGTACTCCATTGCTTGCTCATTTCATGCAACTTCGTATTTTAAAAGATAATTTCAACTTGTATTACGTGTTTAATAAACAAAACTTTTACTAAAATGTATTTTTTTTCTCTGTGAGTATTTACAGAGAAAAAAAAATCATAATTCTAATAAGTAAGTAGATGACAAGGCAGCATGGTGATAGCACCTTAGCCTGTTCCGAAAGGAACAAATAAAAAAATCTAACATTTTTATGCGCGCGCATATTTATGACAAGTATGACAACAAATAGATTTTTACTATTGTGTTTTGATTGTGTTTAGTATTATTTTATTCGCAAGTGTGTTGAAAATAATCGTATGCCACTCGCGTGTATGGTGATTACCGTCCTCGGCTCTCTTAAGACCCTCGCCTTGCGGCTCGGGTCTCAATGTCGTTTCAGCGGTAATCACCAACTTTACACGCTTGTACCATAATGTACTATTATTTGTAACAAAGTTTTTGCATTGTAAGTGATCATAGTAAATAATATAAAATATTTCATATTAAGTAGAGCTATGCTCAAATATTGCCTAAAATGGAACAAAACGGTTTTTACGAATTTTGACCGATTGAACCTTCTGTTGCCCCGATACTATGTGTACCTACACTAAAGTACAATTTTTTGCCATTCATACATTCAACGAAATGCTTATGAGAACATTTACGAGCAGACTAATCATGTTCTACCTTTCTACCTCTATGTTTACACGCCTACACCGCACAAGTAGCAAATAAAAAGTCTCTGTTCGATTCAAAATAATTTTACACAACATAATTCAATCATTGAATTTAATATTTTTACAACACACCTGCTCATAACAGTGTTATTATTTCACCGCAAATAGACACGGAATGACACCTATTATCAAACTGTGACTTTTTCATTACTATTATTCACAAATGAGTTATAGATTCTTTTTTAATTTAATAGGTTAAGTTTCTATGTTCTTAAAAAAGTTTCGATACAAAAAAGAACGTGTTTAATAGTACCGTGGAATGGGGTTAGTTTGATTCACGGGGTGACTTTGATAAAAACTTTATATTTTTTAAAAACAGGAATTATTTAATTTCTAAACGCAACCGAAAGATTTTGTCTTTTGGGTTAGAAGCACTGAATGTCACTCTTTGGCATACTCAAGCGCAAGCACGTACAATCAGATCGCTACCGGAGATTTGCATAAAAACCTGTGAGTATTGTGTTTCAACTATTTTAAGGGGTAAAATAACTTCAAGAGTACCAGATTGGATATGAATGAAGTTAGAAAAAAATATAGTTCATGTTGTTATGTGTTTTATTAGCTTGCATAAAAAGTTTTGTTTTGTATTCTAACTTCAATAATTTTATTAATTGGCGGTTTGTCTTTTATACGGGGTGTCATTGACCACAGGTATGGGGTTACTTTGGTCATTGATCAATCTCACCCCAAGACCTAGCAACTTTGCTGTTTATGCTTTTTTAACATAAATTAATCAATATATTTGCAATGATGACTGCTTTATATGCTCTTTTTTACTTTTAGCGCTATGCCAAGAACATACAAGAAACGTTTAGGCGCTCGCGCTTATCGGAATTACAATTAAGAAGTTAGTGTTAGATCGAGCAATAGTTGCAGTTGTAGAAGGTCGTATGCCTTTACGTGCGGCTTCAGAGAAATTTAAAATACCGTATGGGTACAATTTTCAACAAATACCATGGAAAATTTATAAAAAAGCCGGGTGCTCAGCCAGTATTCTCTGAAAATGAAGAAAAATCTATATTGAAAGCTTGTGCCAAATGTTCTGAGTGGGGATATCCCCGTACAATCTTAGATTTCCTAATTATGTTTTTACAATTAATATTTCTGATCCCAATTAAACGTTAAAATAAAGTTGATTATTCAAAAAGTATTTTTACTGCCATGATCAATGTCACCCCTAAATTTAAAAAAAAATTATATAATTTTTTGTACTTGACAGATTTTTTTTGTTCTTTCGAAAAAGTACTGTTTTAAGGGGTTACTTTCATTTGCCGTTAAAAAAATAGGGGATATCAAAGTAACCCCACGTACGGTTTAACATTGATCACCCACATTTATATTTTTCATCGACATAATATTTATTCAAAAAAAAATCTAATTCATTGTATCGATTGAATAGTAAAAACCGATATTCCATTATTTTTTTCGTGTTCGGTACGTTTGTATTTTAGAAAATACGGCCATTTGAATTTTGAAATTGATCAATGACACCCCATTCCACGGTACTAATAAATTTAATATGCTTATTGTATGTTCATTTGATGCGTTTTCGTATTTAAATAAATAATTTCAACTTGTGATATTTGTTTAATAAACAAAATTTTCACTCAAATTTAACTTTTTTTTCTTTAAGTACAGAAAAAAAAACAGTAAAAAAAAGTTGAATTCAAACCTCATTTTTTTTTAAAATATGGCCGACCGCCATTGTTAGATGCGCGCACATTGGAAAACGAATTAATTTGTGGCATTGTTTATTTAGTATTTGTAGTGTTATGTTATTCGCAAGTGTGTTGTAAAACGTCCTCGGCTCTCTTAAGACCCTCGCCTGCCGGCTCGGGCCTCAATAACGCCTCGGCGGTAATCACCAACATAGCTCACTTGTACCAAAATGTACTATTATCATCATACTACACCACTTCTTGGACATTATACATGCTACACTAAACAAAAAAATACGACTTATTTCCAAGATACATTATTGCACACGCAATTATTATTCGAATACATCAACCTATCCGAGCGCCACACTGCTATGCAAAATTTCCTCGTTTTTCCTTGGTGCTTGTTGGGTAGTACTGTTGACCGGACCACGGTTAAACAAAATTAACAGTCGTAGGTACAGTTAGCCGGATTAGGCTTTGTTTTCTATTAACCGTGGTACAGTTAACTGGACCACGGAAAACAGTATTAATACTCTTTACATAACATAACATAAACTCACGCCTTTATCCCCGAAGGGGTAGGCAGAGGTGCTAGCACCCACATTTCGCCGTTTATGTTTAGGTCCTAATGTAATAGGTGGCAAGCCTATTGCCATTAACCGGGCACTCTTTAATGGGATCTATTATCTCACCTCCTTGTAAAGTAATTTCACTTCCTTGTGACTAAACTACAAATGTAATTCCCCTACTATATGGTGTTAATGTGCGATAAAAAAGAAACTAGTTGTGATATAATATTTTATTTGATTAAAACACAAGCAAAATGGAATTGGAATCCCTCAAAATTGCATTGTGACTACGAAGTAGCTGCCATAAAATCATTTAGAAGAATATTCCCGGCAGTAGTAGTGATCGGGTGCTATTACCATTGGTCACGATGTGTATGGCGCAAGGCTAAGAGCGGAAACACACGATGCGTTGCGGCGGCGGCGCGACGCCGGAGCGGTGTCGCTGCGTCGTTTTACATAGAAATATCTGTAGCATGTCACACGATGCGCTGCGTCGCCGCACCGGACTTGCAACCACCGAGACGAGGCGAGGAGGGGTGAATGCGTTGGGACGCCGGAGCGGCGCCGCACCGCCGCCGCCGCGTAGTTGTTTAGGGGCTGTGCATTAATCACGTGATGTTTTTTTTTGCAATTTTCTAACCCCCCTCCCCCATGGTGATACGTGGTAAGGTTTTAGACAACCCCCCCCCCTCTAGCCAAAATCACGTGTATTTTTTTATTTATTATTTAATGCTAGAAAACTAAGAATCGTGAAAAAAATCACGAGTTATAAAGGTGCGTACAAATTATATAGCATAACATGTTATATAACAATGCTATATAACAATGTTATATAACAACGTTATATTACAGTGTTATAAAACTATGTTATATAACAATGTTATATAACAATGTTATATACAAATGTTATATAACTATGTATTATAACAATGTTATATAACATGTTTCAGTAATGTAGATACTGAAGTTAGTACAATGTTGCAAAGTTATAAAACAATGTTAAATAATGTGGACGTGTTATATAACACGAGTTATACAACATGTAACATGATCAAAAATAAATACACGTGATATCTCAATATACCCCTACCTCCCTCCTGGTGATATTTCGTGATTTTTCCGAACACCCCCCCTCCCTTGTTGAGCCTCACGTGATTAATGGACAACCCCTTATGATTTATTAACAGACTGTACAACGCAGCTGGGGCGCACGCGGCGCCGCTGCGTCATAACAACGCAGCGGCGTCGCACCGCTCGTGTGCCCGCTACTGCGGCGAAATTTCTGCGGTGCGTCGCCGCAACGCATCGTGTGAGCGGAAACACACGATGCGTTGCGGCGGCGGCGCGACGCCGGAGCGGTGTCGCTGCGTCGTTTTACATAGAAATATCTGTAGCATGTCACACGATGCGCTGCGTCGCCGCACCGGACTTGGAACCACCGAGACGAGGCGGGGAGGGGTGAATGCGTTGCGCCGCCGGAGCGGCGCCGCTCCGGCGCGCGCCGCACCGCCGCCGCCGCGTAGTTGTTTAGGGGCTGTCCATTAATCACGTGATGTTATTTAGCAATTTTCTAACCCCCCTCCCCCATGGTGATACGTGGTAAGGTTTTAGACACCCCCCCCCCTCTAGCCAAAATCACGTGTATTTTTTTATTTATTATTGAATGCTAGAAAACTAAGAATCGTGACAAAAATCACGAGTTATAAAGGTGCGTACAAATGATATAGCATAACATGTTATATAACATTGTTATATAACAATTGTTATGTAACCATGTTATATAACAATATAACAATTGTTTTGTTACGTAATAATGTTATATAACATTGTTATATAACAATGTTATATAACAATGGTATATAACAATGGTATATAACAATTGTATATAACAATGTTATATGACATGTTTCAGTACTGTAGACACTGAAGTTAGTACAATGTTGCAAAGTTATAAAACAATGTTAAATAATGTGAACGTGTTATATAACACAAGTTATACAACATGTTACATGATCAAAAATAAATACACGTAATATCTCAATATACCCCTACCTCCCCCCTGGTGATATTTCGTGATTTTTCCGATTTGTTGAGCTTCACGTGATTAATGGACAGCCCCTTATGATTTATTAACAGACTGTACAACGCAGCTGGGGCGCACGCGGCGCCGCTGCGTCATAACAACGCAGCGGCGTCGCACCGCTCGTGTGCCCGCTACTGCGGCGAAATTTCTGCGGTGCGTCGCCGCAACGCATCGTGTGTTTCCGCTCTGTGTTTCCGCTCTAAGAGTCTAGGACACACTAAAATGAGAGTGGAGAGGCAAATTGTTTCTTTGTGTGCTGCCTTACCACTTTTGCCGAAGGAGACCATAACCGAGGCATGGCAATATATTAAAAGAGAAGCCCTGTCCGATAGATATGGATAAATTCTTTAATTATTTTGAAAAGTACTGGATATTGGTAAATTATGCGAATTTATTAGTGTGTTTAGTGAACGCTACCGGAGCAATAACACAGTCGAGGGGTGGAATTCGAAGTTAAATCGCACACTAATTAAGAATTCAGTAAATATATTGCGACTACTAAACTCTTTTTACATGTTATTGACAAAGAAATGCAAGTAAGAGGGTTCAGTTAACTGTACCACGGTTAATAGAAAACAAAGCCTAGTCCGGCTAACTGTACGACTGTTAATTTTGTTTAACCATGGTCCGGTCAACTGTACTACCCAACTGCACCAAGGAAAAAAAACAAGGCAAAATTTTACTAGTTCAGCAATGCCACTAGTTCACTACTGGTCAAGTTTTGGTATTTTTACTTAATCTGTTAAGACCTAAAATGTTGTTTTACGAAAAATATAATTTCTCATTTTATGTACACGATATACTTAATTGTGTCCGTATAAAACCCTAATATTAATTAATCCTTCACGTTGTCGTTGTAGCATCTTGTGACTGCGGTATTATAAGTTGCTTTTAGCTAAATGGCCTCTAGTGTTGCCATAAGCACTACGGGACTGCCACAATACTAAAATTATTCGTCACTGTTATAGGTATGTCACACATAGTTAGGTACTGCGACATTAAAGTTACGTTGAGCAAAAAATCATATAGGTACTTAATAAAAATGTGCATTTGGTCTAAAGATGACATATGACACGACAGTCTGTTATCTTTGAGATAATATTTACGATTGTGACAATCCCAGGTTCACAAAAATGGCACAGATAAGCACATGCCAATGTTTGTAGTACAAACATGAAGTCAATATATCAGTAAATATATATAAATAAATGTAATTAATATAAAAAATAGCATAACGAATTCCATTCGTATCATAGATCATCAAGACAACACACATACATAACCCAACTCAATCATTTCTAATTGTTAATCCATAGCTGATTCTGTTGATCGCAATTTTTAAATATTAAAATGTAAAAAAATCTAGTTAAGTTTGGTCAATAACTTGTCAAAATACATACCACGAACGAATCGCGTTGGTCGCGAGGCTGACACCCGTATTCACAAACAACACTGTGAGGTCTCATAGTGTGCTCGAGCGCATAGGGCTGGTCAAATTAATTCACAAACATCACGGAGCAGTATCTAACGCAGTGCGTTCCCTCAACGAAGTATTAATGAAGTGTTCTCTATGACTAAAAAGGCTGGACAAAACGAACGCACTGAGAATTTGTCGTTCTTTGCACAATTTTCGTAGTACGCATAGCGAAGTATTGTTTGTGAATACGGGTGTTAGAAACGTAGCAAGTTTGAATTTTTGAATCGTGTACACGAGGCCTCACTGAGGAATTTTACAAAAGTATGCATTAGGGCCGGAACATGTTTAGAGGGCATACCGTGGCGTGTTCCGGACGAGAAAGTGGGATGGAGCTATATAGAGTATGTACAATGTACAGCTCTATTCTTCTTTCTCACTGGGAACATGAACACTTTAACACGTATCTAATGGTAAGCCCGATGTAGGTACGTGGCAGCGGTCAACAGAATGGCCCTAAACTGTCTTCGTAATACTGAACAAATCAGGTAGTCAACGTGTTTACAATTTTCATTTTCACACACTTTGGCCCAAAAAGAGCGACTACCAATCCAACTTATAACCTACTAAGTACCTACTTAAACTATGACTAATTTAATTTGAAAATACTACTTGAGACTCAAATATTCACCGCAGTGTTTGTTCCTTTTTGGTTTAATTGTGATATTTTAATAAATTATATAAAAATAATTCATTTATTCCGTCAGATAATAAAATTATATGAACAAAGTTATGTTAAGACAACTTAAGAACAACAATCATGATCGGTTAAACCTATGAGATGATATGGCAAAAAATAATTAAATACTTAATACAATATTTATATAAATAACTAAATTGTGTGGAAATTATTTTGTACTAAGGTGTTAAAAATAAAACATATTTTTTTCACGTTGCTGGGCTGCCTTTGAATACGACAGTACAACATCGCTGTCAGTTTCTTATAAAATACAGTTACCTACCTATCTACAATGAACTTACTCAGCTACTAACTGTACAAAACCTCCGTGGAATCCACAACAGTCAATCCTAATTTTCAATGTTCCAATCAATCAGTTCTTTTTCCAACACTTTCGGCCTCAACTATCATTCACAGTTAAAATTGATTGTTCTGTCTTCGCGAATTGTACATGTCATTCTTTGATTAGTCTAAGATGATATACATTTCAATACAATGGTGACACTCGAAACACTATTTAGTTCAAAATAAGCGTAATTGTGGTTCTGAGATATAGTTGAGCGACTCCTTCTGCCCCTTCGGAGAGATAAAGAGTTACTACGTACTTTATGTTTTAAAGCCAAATGAGTTTAAAATTTCATTAAAAAGTGGCTTGAAAACGTAACTGTACACGACCTATGATGGTTATAATTTTATATCTTGATAATAATTCACGTCACTAGAATAATTATTTTCATAAGATAGTTTATTATTGGCAGTCATTGTTACATTTTATTTTTTTGCAGTAATTGTAACAAATTTGATTGTCAGTGCATTTTAAAAACACTTCTGATTAACACCATATCTATCTCGAAACCTTTTATATTTTAAGCTCAGTTTAATTGACTAGAAAGTTAGTCGTGGGGGTGTGCTCTATCGGTGGACAAGTTGTATAACTGTTTACCAATAACGTGTTATATATCACCACATGGTGTAAATAATATACCCCTAGAAACGCCAGTTGTTGGTTGAATAGCGCTAACTAGGGCTAATACATCTTAGATAAAGGCGAGGGGTAAAAATCAAGAGGTGGTTTAGATAGAATGTGCACGTTTTCTGGGTTTGGGTGATTGATCAAATTCTAATGAAGTAACATAACTATCATCTTCTGTGTCTAGATCATAATCGTGGTCTAAGTCGCTATCGTTAAGATTAGCAAGATTTCCATGCCCAAATTGTTGTAGGTATAATTCTTCATCATATTCGGATATTTCATCGTCAACAGGATCATTTTCCGGATCTTCCAGGTAGCTGCCACCTAAGAAAATACTTTCTAGTTTGGGTACGTGGAGCTGTTCTTCAGTTTCACCCTGGCCGTCGCAATCGTCGACGTCTGCATCATAATTTTGATCTTCATCGTCTTGATCACTGTCTCGAATTAAACCAACGTTTTGATCTAGCACTAATTCATTGTCCATATCTGTTAACTTAAATTGTAAATGAGCCTCTTGCGGCTCAAGCTGACATTATGTAGGTTTGTCAATAGGCCTGAACGGTTCAGTAGGATGATATACCTGAAATGTTAAAAAATATTTTTAAACTTGTACGAGAACGAACGTATTTGCTTGTTATCGTTAGGTTTTTAGTAAAATTGTGTCTATTTGTTATTCTTATATTATAATATGTGCCTCGTAGGAATTTGGAGTATCATAAATTATTGGTAGGTTTAATATTTTTCAATTAAAGCATACATAAAATTTCGTGTATGATCGTTATGACCATGGTGGACTGTTTTAATTAAAATTTTAACACAGGTGAAAAACAAGCCTAAATAAAAGAGGTTCGATTTTTGTTGCGGACCACAGAAATATTATCTTAAATTCTCGAGGTGTATTTACGAGGGCTGCTACTTATGTATGCGGAATAGAAAAAATAAACAAATGTATATGGCTCAATATGCTTTTATTGTTTTTCAAAGTATTCTCCACTATGATCGATGCACTTTTGCATTCGATAAAACCAATTTTTAAAACACTTTTTCCATTCTGATTGAGGTATCTCCAAAACGTGCTGTATGAACGCGTCTACTTCTTCACGGGTCGAAAATCGTTGACCACGTAATTTATTCTTTACATTTGGGAATAATTAAAAATCATTGGGAGCCAAATCAGGTCTGTATGGTGGATGACCCATTAATTCTATTTTTTGACCATCCAAAAATGTAGTTGTTTCCTGAGATGTATGACAGCTGGCATTGTCATGGTGAAGTATGATTCTGCGTCGCTGGTTGTTTTTGCGTATTTCTTCAAATACTTCTGGCAAACAAATGGTCGTGTACCACTCCGAATTAACCGTTCTGCGATTCTCCAGTGGTATTGTAGCCACATGGCCATTAATACCAAAAAAGCAGGCCACCATTTGCTTTACAGTGCTTTTTGCACGAGCCACTTTCGTAGGGTTTGGCTCATTTTGAAACACCCAAACTGTTGATTGTTGTTTAGTTTCGGGATCGTACGCGTAGATCCAAGATTCGTCACCTGTGTAGATATTATAAACAGATTTTGAGTCGCCTCCGTTGAATTTTTTCAAGGTTTTCTTGCACCATTCGACGCGAGCATCTTTTTGATCCTCAGTTAAGTTGTGCGGGATCCAACGTGAACAAATTTTTTTTTACAGACAAATGTTCATGTAATATCCTATGAATGCTCGTCATACATATGCCCAGAATAGCCTCTATCTCGCGATACGTAACATGGCGGTCTTGCATTATTAGTTTTGCGCACAGCTTCAATATTTTGTGGCACAACCACCGATTTCGGGCGACCTTCTTTAACTTCGTCCGTGAGCTTACTCCGCCCGCGATTAAACTTACTAAACCAGTGATACACAGTCGTTTTTGATGGAGCTTCACCACCAAAAGTCGAAGTTAAATTGATCTACGCACTGTTGTTGCGTTAAACCACGTCGAAAATCGTAATAAATCATAGCACGAATATTTTCACGAGTGAGTTCCATTTTTTCAGCGATATGACATTTTAAACCCAACAAAAACAAAACACTAACGTATATAAGAAAAAAAATATTAGCGGCCAGTATTTAAAAAAAGAACGAATATGTGCATGGAGGTCAGACATTGCGTTTAAAATTATTGGAATCCCAGATTCCGCATACATAAGTAGCAGCCTATGTAGCTGTCTCATTTCAAAATTCTCCCCGTACACTAGAAACGCTGACTCACATAAATAGCGTCGGGCTGTGCTTGAATAGTATCTACCTAAAAGATGAAAGATGATTGTATGCGGCAATAATGAGAATTTCGAAATGTATATCATGTAAAAATGAATAGGTGCTTACGTTGGGGTCAGTTCTAAAGTAGCGCCACTATACTGCGTTCAAGGAATAAGTTAAGGATTATTTTACCTACTCTAAATGGATAAAGTAATCGCAAAATAAAAAGCCCGCTTTGACAGTTCAAGTCCATGAAGTTCTCAATTTTGAGAACGTAAAACAATGACATTTTTCAAACGTAGAATGACATTTTTCATTCATGGGTACCGCCCACTCCGCTCAGTGCTGTCCATAACGATTTTTTCATACTGTCCATAGACAAGAGAATAATTGGTTAAGGAAAAAATAAATCGATCACGATATATTTTTTATATTTTAATTTTGCAAGTTTAATTTCTTTAACCAGTTGCAGCAATTCAGCTCTTAACTATTTCCTATCAGCTTCAACGCCTGGTCTTTGTATCCATGCTACTAAATCGGCCTTTTTGTTTGCTTGAGTAGGTGCTTTATCTATTTGAACTGAGTGGTTACGGTGCCATTGTACATAATAATTATGCACTGTTCAGGGAGGTTTGTAAACAGGTTAGTAAACCACTCCGTGATATTCTTTAGAAACTCAAATGCGAGCAAGGCATCATTCACAAAACCGCCACCAGCTGACCCGGCGTGGCAGATTATTAAGCGTCCACCTTTTCCTATTGGCACTTTTGAGCAAGAGGCCTTGGTATCATCCGTCCACGACTGCGGCACGGTATGATTCGAGTTCAGCCAAGTCTCATCGACAAATATGATAATATTATCCCAATTTGTGACTTTGTTGTGTTTGCTGTTAACTAAGTTTTTTTTAAATTCCTAAGCTTCAAATATCACCTTTAGTCACCCCGGGACCATGGCTGCTAGAAAGTAGCCGAGACGTAGGGTTAAAAGTAAATAGTGACAAATAAATCGCGATAGAATCCGTTATAAAGTGGTTTCACTTTCATTTCAATGAGTGATATACGCGTAAACTTCAGAGAGTATCAAGAAAATGATTTACTACTTTTACGCGATTTCTATTGAGTTGAGTGAATTGAGTGAATTTTATTGTAATAAAAATGTAAGAAAATTGATTTTTCGCAGTATTGTATTGCACTTTACAATACAATATATAATATTCTAATCGATCAAATACGCATACAAACTTGAATCGATTTATCGTGAGTATCGACTACCGAGGTGTATGGTTACATCACTAGTTACGTCGCGAAAGCAAATGTCAAAACGGGCATTTTATTTTGTGATGACTTTAATAACGTGAAAGTTGTTGTGTCGTGTTGGGATTAAAAATTATCATAATATTATCTATTTATAGTACCTACTAATTGACTATTTCTAACGGATTATATTGCATATAAGTAACTAAAATATTAGGATTAGCGTAAATAGTAATGATAACAGAATAAATCACGGTAGAATCCGTTAAAAATTCATGTAAAATCGATTGAAACTTCATTATTAACAGTTATTTAAAATCGAATAGGTAACATATTGGTATATTACTATTTGACGTAAAATGAACTGTCAAAAGCTTATTCCTTGAACAGATTATAGTGGCAAATGTAGATATAATAATGTAGGGTAGGGCAAAATCATTGTTTCGACATGTGATGAGAAGGAATGAAACCAGTTTTATAAGAAGTGTTCTTCATGATAAATCGCTTAATGAGGCAAATGTAAGGTCATTTGAGTTTAAAAAATAAAATAAGATTGTTGATATTTTTGAAAAATGGATTGAGGAGTCCCCGGAAATAAAAAGGTATGAGTACCTACTAACTTACACACAGGAATATTTTTAGAGAGTGCAGTTTTACAACGCTATCGCAAAAAAATACATTGATATCAGTAAAAACCTGTACCTATCACTGCATACCGCAGTCAAACAATTCTAACTATTGTGTAATAGACATGCAAAAAAAAAGCCGCTAAGCCATCAAGCACCTGTCATCACCTCAACGGGGAGTGAACTCCGGCGTGGCATATACTGGAACGTTTCTTGTACATTGTATGTAGCTTTAGTCAGCCACTGCTGGCATGTGGCTATGGGGCTTGGTTTTCTTCGCCCCCCATTTACGCTATGACACAGTGCGCCCAAGGAAGCTAGACCTCGCAACTCAGACGGTGCAATAGGGGATGGGGCCGAACCTCGACGGTGCGTCCAGGAATCTTTCCCTGATACTGTGCGGCACAGGAACTGTGGTAACACAGCTGTCAAATCTCGACATTTCTTCTCTTTTGAAGCTACAGCACAGAAAGAACACAATTATTATTTACAATTCTGATGTTAAAACACGTAACATAATGTTAATTTGTTTGTGTTTGGTAAACAACTTACTTAAAGTGACTACATCGGTGGGCATTGATGTCCTTCGACGCAACAGGTGGTCAGAATCGAGTCCCCCTAATTGAACCGACGTCAAGTTATCCCTCAGTTGACTGCCCACCTCCACAGATTTCCTCCTCTTTGTTTCACTTTCTTTGTGTACACTACGTTGAGGTTCCGCTGATTCTGCATTACTTTGTGAACCGGCAGCAATATTGTCAGTCTTATCAGTGCCTAACCTAGTGAATAAATTGCTGAATTTTCCTTCTTTTCGGTATGGAGTTAGGTCGAATCGAGGTAAATCAGCTTTAACATGAGATATGGTATCCTCGTTACTCGTATGGAGCGAGCGTGAAGGTAGTGGGTGTTCACGCGCGGGCTCTAAGGGTGGGAAAGTTTGTTGACGTATTAATTTCCAGTTGCCGCAATCTCTTATAACTGTGCTGAGTCGTGTCGCCTGTACGGGAGTTGTGATTGAAGCTATTGATGAATCTGGTAGCAGATTTTCTGTGCTCAGTACTTTTTCAGGTGTTTCTTGAGTACCTTGTGAACTACCTGGATGACTGGCATTGCTGCCTCTCTGCGTTCCCTTTAACATGGGAGTGCGACTGGTCTTGAATTTAGCATCTTGAAATATGTTGAGAGGTACAGAGAAGCGTCTCAGTTCGTCTCTTAGTCCCCCTGGTTTAGTAGGATTCAGAGAACTTCGGCGCGGGGGAAGCAGCAGCTCAGAACTCTCTGAAATGCTACTGCCGGAGCTGGTATGTATATTGTCATCAACAATATCAGCATCTGATATTTCATTACTCGACTCCTCTCTGACTAACTCCTCCGCGACAAGTGAGTCCCATTTGTTCTGATTATAGAGCAGGTTATTCAGCATCTGGGATGATAGATCGTTCTTAAGAAATCGGTCCCACTCTTTTATCAACGGGGTAACTACGAATTTAAAGAATCCTGAAAAATATAACAAAGAATTTTATGAAATCTGAAATCTTTTGTAGGACCAATAATTATAAGTACTACATATAAAAATATAAGTTAACCTGTCTGGATTTTTGGGATTGAGGTATTGTGTCTGTCACATAGGGCCGAGACCGGTAGGTTGAGTTTTCTTTCGTAGTCTCCCTGGCGGAAGAACTCCTCACACACCTTCAAGCTCCATTTTTGACTAATTTCCCACGAACGGCAGGGATTAGATATATCTGCGCATTTGAGTGCAATTTGAAGAACAAGGTGTCGATGTTCTGCCTTTGTCATGTCCAACGTGCTTGAGTCGAGATATCTCTGTAAAGAACATTATATTTTTATTTGAATCGTAGATTAGAGGCAGTATTCGATAAAAAATATGGTAGTACAACTGTAGTACAGTACGATTAAAATCAGTTGAACATTCGGTCAACCTCGGTAATTGTCGTGAATCCCTCGTCTCTTACATAGAGTTATCAATTTACAGATATGACCTTTAATTATATTACCCGTTGTCATAATGAATACAATACAAGCACGATATGAGCAACAAAACCTCCTTTGTAGCTCAAAACTAACACAAAAATATTGAAATATAAGAAAAATAATTGATTTATTTGACGTATATGATACATTATATGATTATGAACGCTAATTTCATTCGTGAACATATTCGATTCTATCAAATTTTATCAAAATTACCTTACAGTAGTTATGTATCATGGCTTCAACAAATTTAAAGCGTGGTAAAATAATTGTTGCTCAGTCTCGTGAAATTGTAAATAATGTATGTAACTATCTTAATAAAGAATATAATTTATTTAAAAAAGAAGAAAATTTACTTTCTACTTTTTTAATTGATAAATTATCAACAAAAATCGGTAGATAAAAAATCGATTATAATAAAAAAATAATAGATTTTTTTAAAAATCGATTATTTTTTAACATCCGTAGTGCAAATATCCCTCAGTCCGAAGTAGAGGAAAGTCACGAACAACTTGTGTCTGAAATCGAGACTACGTTATCTAGAGTATCCGATTGGGGCAGACTATATTTAGTACAATTCAACCCCTCTAAGACACAAGTATGTGTATTCACCGATAAGAAAACTCCATTCATTGTAGCACCGCAATTCCTGGGCACATCGCTTACCATTTCCTCGAGTATCGGGATCCTTGGTATCGATATCTCCAGCGACGTCCAATACCGTAGTCATTTAGAAGACAAGGTGAAGCTGGCATCAAATAAGCTTGGGGTGTTCAACAGGGCGAAGCAGTACTTCACTGCGGGGCAACGACTCTTCCTTTATAAGGCGCAGGTTCGGCCCCACATGGAGTACTGCTGTCACCTTTTTGCTGGAGCGCCTGCTTGCCAGCTTGACCCCTTCGACTCGATACAAAGACGGGCGTTGAGGCTCGTCGGCAATCCCATACTCGCAGGCGATGTGGAACCTCTCAGTCTCAGAAGAGACTTTGCCCCACTGTGTGTGTTTTACCGTCTATACAATGGTTTGTGCTCAGAAGAACTATTTGACAAGATGCCAACAGCTACATTCTATCATCGCACCTCTCGCCATAGGCAGGGAATTCATCCTCACACATTGCGTCCGGAAATGGTGCGCATTGTGCGGTTTGAAAGGCACTTCATCCCACGCACACTCAATTTGGGAATGAACTCCCTGCGGTGGTTTTCCCAAGCGACTACAATATGGGGTTCTTCAAGAAGGGCATTAGAAGGTTTCTTCAGGGTCGGCAGCGCGAGTGTGACGCCCCTGGTGTTGCATACGTCCATAGGCCACGGCTAGATGACGAAAATAAAGAGACTCGCTAGCTCTTTCAAGATTGGAGCGCCAGCTTCTTTCAATAGCTCAGTAGTAATTCCGTCATCACCAGGGCACTTGTTGTTCTTCAGTTGCCTGCTCGCATCGCTCGAAATCTGGTATCTCCTCGGTGTAATGGCGCGTGAGTGGGGCTCTGTGGTCATCTTGTGTCACGTCGGTTTGTTCATCCGTGATGCATATAGCTGTCCATAGAATTTCTCGATCTCTTCGGGTATTCTCGGACGTTAAGGTAATCGTTTTGCCATCCCCAGTTTTAAGTTTCGTCAGATGGGGCCTTCCCAACTACTGAGCGAACACTTTCGACCCCCTATTTCACTGGATTGCCTCCTGGATGGTGCGAGTGTTGGAGCGTCGGAGGTCGTGTCGTATGAGCTTTTTGATTTGTTGGTTTAAGGCTCTACCATCTGACAAAGACGACTGTGTGGATGGTTGTTAACGCTTCTTTCTCATGAGTTCGAGAGTCTCAGGAGAGAGCTTGGACTCTTTGCCGGGAAACAACTTTCGAGACACTTCCTGCAATGTTTTGACCACTATGTCGGCCTTCTCGTCATTGCCGCTGGAGGTTTCCAGCGTTGCGAAAAGATTTTTGAAGTTCTAGTTGGAACTTTTCGGACCCTAAAGCAACTTGGAGCGGCGTGGGTCGGAGGGTTCATCTTATCATTCGAAATCTCTAAGTAAGTGCTTACTGTCCGTTATGAAAAAGTCTATCTCATTCCTTATCGGAGAGTTCCGACGTTGCCAAGTCCACTTCCTGCTGTGCAATTCACTAAGCAAGAGCAAGATCTCCAATGACGTGACCCAATCCGACCAATGACAATCTCTATCGAGCACAACGTTGCGACTCGCATCGTTGTGCTCGCTTAGCGAATTGAAGTGCTGTGGCGTTTTTTCTTAAAGAAGCTATTCAATAAGAAGAGCCCCTGCGACTCGAGAAAACTGACTAGCATTTGCTCTCTTTCATTGCTTTAGCAATATCCTCATATACCACCTCGGCAGTTTCGTTGGGGTGAGACGAGGTCGGCGCATATACCTGTATCACCTGCAGAGAACGACTGTTTGTGATGTTCAGGGTAAGGTACGCTACCCGGTTCGATACACAGCCAACTTCAACAACGCTGCTGATGAGGTCCTTTTTTGCCAGAAAGCCGACGCCTCCCTTGGAGAGCTGATCACCTTCTCTAAAGTAGAACAGGTTGCCTGACTCAAGGGTTGTCGTGTCCTCCCCCTTTCTTCGAATCTCTGACAGTCTCAATATGTGCCAGTTTATGCGACCTAGTTCCACCTCGAGTTCGGTGAGGTACTCGTCCAGCCGTAGTGTACTGCAATTATACGCTGCCAGCAGTAGTTGGTTTCGGTAGCCTCCCGTAACCCGGAGATTCTTAGTACCCCCCGCCCCGCCGTTACCCGAACCGCTACCATGGCTAGGAATAGCGGGGCCACTGGGAACTGGGGGCCTTTTATTTTGGCGTCTGTGCATGCTGAGAGTGTCTAGCCTACTATTGCGTAGTAGTTTTTCATGATAGTAAACAAGATTCGAATAATTCGAATACTTGGTTTTAAAATTCGAATTTATAAATTAGCCCGAAAATTCGAATACTTCGAATTTTTCGAATTTCGAAGTACCTATTCGAATTGCAATCCCTAGACACAACATACGTTTCTGTGTACAAAAGTTACGTCACGTCACGTTTCAATACACTTAAGGTGATTACATTACGCGAATGACTTTGACCATACAAATGCTCAAGTAATACACTTATTTAACATATACGTGAAATTTTAGATTATTTGGATACATATTGTAGAAAATATTTGGTTTCATAAAAAAGAGTAGAGTGATGTTCAGAGCCTTTTTTCTACTATTTTCTCCTCTTTTATTTAATTTATGAAATGGAGAAGTTACTCTGTATATCCTGTAGTATGCAGGCATGTGAATTTCAGATCTGTAGGTTTTATAGTTAATAAGAAAAACGGATTCGTAAATACCGATTTTTCGATGCTGACCTGATTAGGGGCCTTAATCCGTGCCAAGTGCTAGACTCATGCAAAGTGTTTAAGCAAATTCCTTACCGTAAACTAGGAACCGCGATTACGTTACGACAAGCGAGGACATAATCCGGGCCGAGTGGCGGTTTCGCGCATTTGAGGAGGGTAAGGTAAGGATCTCCAGGGAGCCCAATCCTTTTTGAAGGCGTATTCTGGAATTGTGGACCTACGGTGAATAGAAGTGTTTTGGTACAAACGCACACGCTTTTATGTTAATGGGTATTGAATTGGAACAAAATGTAGTTTTTCGATCACATCAAATACGTACCTACAGACGGGGAAACTTAAATACCTTTGTCCGCTATACGACAGATTCTGGAATTGGGCAGATTCGTGGATTGGACAGATTATTGATTAGCCGGATTTGCTATACGACAGAAAATGGACAGTCATGAACTAAATACTCATTAGCGTAGGTACTTGTGAAGGATCTTTTGAGTCCCATAACTTTTTTATTCCTATTATGCTTGCCGCTCTGTCCATAAAAGAGGTAAGTAACGATTAAAGTAATTAGGTAGGTATAGAACTTTAATATATTCATGTGATTTGCAAATACCCCCTGTTATCGACCTTGTTTCGATCTCTACAGCAGCAGTCGGGTTTTATTGTTGAATAAATTATTTTCTTTATATATTTTTTAGTTATAATATATATAACATAAATATTTTGATATCCTACTCGATAAGTATTAGTGAAAATATTTCTTTCAAAACAGCTAGTCAAAAATCTATCGTATGGTTTTTGTTCACATTTTATGTACTTACCCTATAAAGGTGCGTACAAATTATATAGCATAACATATATAGCATACATTACTGAAACATGTTATATAACAATGTTATATAACATGTTTCAGTAATGTAGACACTGAAGTTAGTACAATGTTGCAAAGTTATAAAACAATGTTAGATAATGTGGACGTGTTATATAACACAAGTTATACAACATGTTACATGATCTGTACGCACCTTAACACTCGGGAGTTGACGTTTTTTTATTCTCCAGGGTCAAAGCGTATGAAATGACCTGTAGACAACTTGACACGGTTTTGAGAAACATACATACCTAAGTGCAATAGTTAGATTCGTCACGTCACAATACGTTACACCCGTGCCAACTTTTGGGCTCATGCAAAATGTACTTAGATTAAAAATAAATACCTATTGACGTCGTAGACAGTAGCCGACACTAAAGTCGCCTCTCTCAATCTAGAATCTATATTAATAATTTCGTGCAGGTCTACGGTAGACCCGAACGAAACCTTATATGAATTACGAAACATGAAAAAATATTGATTTCGAGTCGACAACATATATCCGCAAAATTCGTATTATGGAGTTTTTCGTTAAATTCTAATGGCACTGACAAACAAATCGCAGTCGTCATCTTGGGTAGTCAATAAACGTTCCGTTCCTCGCCAATCAACACATCGCGTGCGTCGCGCCAAAAAAGTATCCATCACAGAGAAAATTATTGTGACTCATGTGATTGTTGTTATGTGTAAAATTGTTATTGTTTCTCATTATATGATCATGTAAGTCTTTGGAGAAATAAATTCATTAAACCTAAAACGAAACGTCTTGCTGGAAGCATTGAGTGAAATGAAACAAAACTAAATTGTCTTAGGGATGCAGAAATGCAATAAAGTATCGATATTTATATTTTTATAATTTAAATATCGATATATCGGTATGATTCGCCAGAGAATATTGACACTCTGAATATACATTTTATATTTATATTTTACACATACAGTACAGTACATGTAGTAGAGTATGCAAGCTTAAATCTTTATTTTCATCGACTAAACTCTGTATTTTTTTTTATTCAAAGTTATTCCCGTGTGGTTCCCGGCCGAATAGAATTTTGGCCACCCCATCTCCTCCCATGAAATACTAATCAACAGAAATCATCTTTAACTGTACTAATTTAAAATCGTCTGCCATTAGAAAGCTACATTACAGTATCAAGTTAGGGTTTAACGGTATCAGAATTCTACGCGGGCGGAGCCGCGATGTTAGTAGAGAAGCATTCCTTTCAGGACTTTTTATACCTATTCGATACTTGGAATTTTATATCGATACATCGATGAATCGAAGATTTAAATAAAAATTATATCGATTACTTTACTCTACTACTACTATCACTATGTATTATTTGACATTGCTTTTTATTATGGTATGGCCGGCGCCGGCCGGGATTATTCACATCGTATAATATTGTATCGACCACATATTTTCATATTTTTGTTCGGCAATACTTACATTTGGCAAAGGTTGTCACAATTATTATTGTGGAATGTGGATGCAGTCTCTTCGCTGCTCTTCGTAAAGATGGTGAGTATTTACCCTGTTCCCTTCCGATTCGTTATACCGAGGTTGTATTGTATTTTAGTAGGTATGTATAACCCGCACCACGTATCTTGGACCTAAATCGTAAGACATTAGAGGGTCTAGCGCGCGGATTGCTTTGTAATAGTCTATGCTTGGTGAATTTGAGTTCGTCCACCGCAGTAGCATCCCGTGCTATCCTCAAAAGACACCCAAGAAATGTGTACTGCGCGTATAGGGCACATTTTGAGCACATTTTAGGTCCAAGTTACGTGGCGCGGGTTATAGGCAGGTTGTGTTAAGTGAATTATGTTCTGTTTTCTTCTTAAAGTGTGGATTGTAAGACTTTCTGCATTCAAATAAAATAAGTACCTACCTACTTATTTACTTCCAGTGACATGCAATTTTTATAATGGCAAAATATTTGCAGTCGATGTGTGGAATGCGACAACTAAACTGTTTGGTAAGTAGCTCAATATTTTTCTCTATAACCCAACAAATAATAATAAATGACCACATGCATAGCCTGTGTGAACACATACAGAAACAGACACTATTTTTTCATGTGCAATTAGAAGCAAGTAGAATTTGGGCCATCCCATCGGTGCGGTGTCGTACAAGGCGACCTATGGGATAGAGCTGTTTAACATCAGACAGATATATACAGCCCAGACTCAGCCAATACATGGCTCGAGTCAACCATAGTGCCCGGAAAACAGCAATAGGCTCACCCCCTATTACGTGGAACCTAATAAAAGTTTTTCTTGATAATGGAATGGACCTCTTCATTATTTAGACATTATTATTAAGTGTATAATATATTTTTGCAGATAATTTCAATTATTGCGAGTGTTGTGGCCTAGAAACAATTAGGCAGTTAAGAATGACGAAGGCTCCGGCACTTTCAAACCCTTTTCCAAAAAACCAAATTTCAAGATTTTTTTGATGAAAACCTTTTAAAAAAAAAACAAACTGCTAGCTGTTGCATTTATTAAATCACTGCTGCCAGCTGTGCAGCAGTGATTTAATACAACCTGAACCTCTACAATACAACCTGACAAATCTCAAGATTTGTTTATTGACTTCCGGGTAAGTTCATGGTGCAGGTCACCGAATACAGTATTTGTCTCATATATTTTCTCCTTTATGGTCGAAATGCAAATGTGCCGTCGCTTCATGTGCAAGTTCAACTTGAACTTGGCTGGTTCTTATTATACAATTAGACATTATTAATTTTTGCAGATAATTTCAATTATTGCGAGTGTTGTGGCCTTGAAACAGTTAGGCAGTTAAGAAAAATCAAGGCTCGGGCACTTTCAAACCTCTTTCCAAAAAACCAAACTGCTCCTGTTCAATCTATTATATCACTAGCTGCCTCTACAATACAACTTGACAAATCCCAAGATTTGTTTGATGACTTTTGGGTAAGTTAATTGTGCAGGTCACCAAATACAATAAAATGAAAATTAATACTTATTACCAGATAGAGGTGTGCAGATATACCTACATACATACACATTACTTATTATTATTTGAATTTTTGTCTCATATATTTTCTCCTTTAAGGTCGATAACAAAGAGTTGACGCTAATCGAAGAGTCACCGGTGACTGAAGATGGTGTTTCTTCGGACAACGAGAAAAAACAAGAATCAATGCTGTCAGTCAGCAGTGATTATATTTCTTTACAAGAAGAGGAGAAAGAGAACAAACCAAATGGCAGGCAGACCCCCGAAGAAACGTAAATATTCAAGCAGGTTTGGTACAGAACATCATCCCCCCAGGACCAACTATGTATATTTAGCACTTTCAAATAACACCATTCAAGTATCAGTACATTCAGTTGGTTCTATGATTTATGAATGTGTACAATGTCAAGCACTTCATTTTTTAGGTGAAAAAATTAAAAATCATTTTAAAAATTGTAGTCATCAATTTTTGATATTTTTCAGAGCCAATTAAATTAAAAATTTAAATTTTGTGTAGAGGGACCCAAAAAGAACAAAAGGGTCAATACTTAGTATTTTACTTTTTACAGGTTCTTTTTGGATCGGGGGTTTTTTAAATTTTTAATTTAATTTTCTTTTATAATGAGAACTTACCCGAGAATTTCAAAGGTACTTTTAAAGGAATATTATCTATTATACATCACAGGTTAATTATCATAAATTGAATGAAATTTTGAAGCATTTACAATGCTAACTGTTCAAATCGATTAAGAAAGGGAAAAAGAATCGACCTCGGACGGGACTCGAACCCGCGATCTTTCCCTTACAGGGGGAACGCTCTGACCAAAGCCACCGAGACACGTACGAAATCGATCCAAATTCCCTTATACAACCGTCTTCAGGGCGACACACACACACACACACAGACACACACACACAGACACACACACACAGACACACACACACAGACACACACACACACAGACACACACACACACACACAGACACACACACACACACACAGACACACACACACACAGACACACACACACACACAGACACACACACACACAGACACACACACACACAGACACACACACACAGAGACACACACACACAGACAGACACACACACACACAGACAGACACACACACACACACACAGACAGACACACACACACACACACACACAGACACACACACACAGACACACACACACACACACACACAGACACACAGACAGACACACACAGACACACAGACACACACACACACACAGACACCAAAAAATCACTTAATGCCATTGACCACCGGTGGTAAGCCTAGAAGTGGCAGATGGGTATAAACGATCTCATTGACTGTTCAAATCGATTAAGAAAGGGAAAAAGAATCGACCTCGGACGGGACTCGAACCCGCGATCTTTCCCTTACAGGGGGAACGCTCTGACCAAAGCCACCGAGACACGTACGAAATCGATCCAAATTCCCTTATACAACCGTCTTCAGGGCGACACACACACACACACACACACAGACACACACACACAGACACACACACACACACAGACACACACAGACAGACACACACACACACAGACACACACACACAGACACACACAGACACACACACACACACACAGACACACACACAGACACACACACACAGACAGACAGACACACACACACAGACACACACACACACACAGACACACACACACACACAGACACACACACAGACACACACACACACAGACACACACACAGACACACACAGACAGACACACACAGACACACACACACACACACACAGACACCAAAAAATCACTTAATGCCATTGACCACCGGTGGTAAGCCTAGAAGTGGCAGATGGGTATAAACGATCTCATCGTTTCAGGAATCTGATGGTACCAGAGTTAGTGACGTCAGCTCTCATACTATTATCTACGTGCCAAAGTACAAAAAAAACTGAGTGCTTGAAATAAAAATTATGCGTAAAAACTTTTGCAGTTTTTATTTACAGGATCTATGCCTTGCTTTCCTTTAATATTCCTTGAGAACCGATGACTACAGAAATATCTACCTACATTTTTGTACCTAGATGTGTATAGTCAAATTCCACCCGAGCGGAGCCGGGTTTTCATCTAGTTACTATAATAAGAATGTGTTTACAAGAAAATAAAATCGGCCAAGTGCGAGTCGGACTCGCCCATGAAGGGTTCCGAAGTAGCAAAGGCGAAAATTGCGGTTTATGACGTATTAAAAAAAACTACTGACTGGATCTCATTCGAACCAATTTTTAGTGGTAGTTTGCATGGCAATTTACATCATATATTTTTTTTAGATTTATCATTCTCTTATTTTAGAAGTTAGAGGGGGAGGGGGGGGGACATGATTTTTAGTTCTAAGTATGGGGATCCCCAAAACTTAATGCTTTTTTTAATTTTTGTGTGAAATTCTTAATGCGGTTCACAGAATACATCTTCTTACCAAGTTTCAACAGCAACGGCTTTATAGTTTCGGAGAAAAGTGGCTGTGACATACGGACGGACGGACAGACATGACGAATCTATAAGGGTTCCGTTTTATGCCATTTGGCTACGGAATCCTAAAAATGTACCTATCTAAGTATGTTTATCCGCATTCTAGACTTTAGATCTAGATTGCGCTGTGTACATGTACTAAGTACATACCTAATATATTATGGATGCTCTTATATTATCCACGGTAATTATTATCGTACGGTTTATCATTTTACGAAGATTCAGAGTCTAAGCTGCTAACTATAAACTTGTGGAAGTTAAGGTTGTATTGTATGTAAGCATCCAGTGTATCAAAAGCAAAAATATAAACCATCAAGCTAAGAAGTACGAAATTTGGTATGGGTAAAGGACAGAACAGGTTGGAAATAATTATACCTATCAGTGTAACGATTTTGAAAATTTCACCCGTAAGAGAATACAATGGGGGTTGAAACTTTTGCTAGAAGTTTACAATTATTAGAATTCTTGTCTATTTATCTGTTTGTTCGCGGTGGATGCAAATAGTATTGAAAAGATTTTGATGCGGTTTTTTTTATTAGGGTTCCGTAGCCAAATGGCAAAAAACGGAACCCTTATAGACTGTCTGTCTGTCTGTCCGTCCGTATGTCACAGGCACTCTTCTCCGAAACTATAAGGTCTCTGCTGTTGAAACTTGGTAAGAAGATGTATTCTGTGAACCGCATTAAGAATTTCACACAAAAATAAAAAAAAGCATTAAATTTTGGGGGTCCCCATACTTAGAACTGAAACTCAAATTTTTTTTTTTCATCAAACCCATACGTGTGGGGTATCTATAGATAGCTCTTTAAAAATACTATTGAGGTTTCTAAAATATTTTTTTTCTAAACTGAATAGTTTTCGCGAGAGACACTTCCAAAGTGGAAAAATGTGCCCCCCCCCCCTCTAACTTCTAAAATAAGAGAATGATAAATCTAAAAAAAATATATGATGTAAATTGCCATGCAATCTTCCACTAAAAATTGGTTCGAACGAGATCCAGTCAGTAGTTTTTTTTAATACGTCATAAACCACAATTTTCGTCTTTGCTACTACGGAACCCTTCATAGGCGAGTCCGACTCGCACTTGGCCGATTTTATTAGAAAGGTCTTAGTTATACTCAATATCTGCCGTAGGTTTGATCGCAATCGATTGAGTAGAACTGGCGATACTTATGTCGACAAGTCGCGACAACCGATATCCACCACGATATGCTCGCGGGTGGCCTTTATGCGCAAAATACCAGATTCGCAAAATACCATATTCTCAAAATACCAGATTCTCAATATACCAGATTCTCAATATAGCATATTTCGCACATTCGAAAACAAAATTGTTATTATTTTATTCACTTACTAGCAGCTCCGCGCGGTTATACCAGCGGTAAACATAATTATAACAATAAAGAAAAATAATAAATAAATATAATTGTTTTTAATTTTGTTTTTGTTTCTTTTTTGTTTTTGTTTTTAATTTTTTTTTATAATTGTTTTTTTTTTAATTGTTTTTGTTTTTATTTATATTTTTTTTTAATTGTTTTTAATTAAAAAAAAAAAATCTGATTGTATGAGTAACAAAATTACAGTTAAGATAACTGTACCAATGGTAGACACTTTAAGGAAAAATAAAATTTCAATCTAAAAAATTTCACAAATTAATTACAGCATGGTCGTTACATTCTTTTTTAACTGTTACAGCAACAATTAGACATTAACTTTTGCCCATAAAATCTTTAAAATCTATCATACTTTTACTTTAAATTAAATTATTATGCACTTGGTCGAAAACACCAATGCTAGACATCATTGTCCCAATGCTAGACACCTATTTGTACCAATAGTAGACACTTTAATTTCTCTCTACAAAATTGAATATCAGACCTCAGTGCCTTGGTATGCCCTTTTCCCCCCGAGCGACGGTCAGACGGCGGTCCCCCGACGAGACAAATGACAAAAGGTGGGTTTTACTTTTTAAAGGTTCATTTTGGATCGGGGGTTTTTTAAATTTTTAATTTTTTTTTTATTTCATACTTTTTACAGGTATAACCACTTAACCGATTTCCATAAGACTTGCTGTATCGTGATGTATAAATTATGACCTGTCACTTGATACCCAACACACCATATTTGAAAATATTATACACACATCCATACACACAAATACACACCCATGCACACGTCAAACTTACAACACCCCTCTTTAATTAAATCAAATTTACAACAATATGCGATAAGCGACATCCACGTGGTTAGAGCGGGCTAGCGCGGGCATTATTAGTAATTTCCGGTACATGTGATGAATCTCAATGTATATAATATCACATTTAGCGTAGGTATAACATCTTATTTTCATGAAATAAAGGCATTATTCCAAAGTGTCTATCATTGGAACTTTGGAATTGGAAGATTTTTTGTACCAATACTAGATATAGCATATAAATGTTACAAAACCTAATCAAAATATGCGGGCAATGGTCCAAGTATGTCAATAACTTCAATATTTATAACGTTTATACTAAAATTAGTAATAATCATAACTTATAAACAAAAAAATCACACCTATAAAAATCAGTACCCTTGGCAAAAATCTTAAGAAATAACACGACCGTGTTCACGGAGTCACAATATTTGCTGTCAACTGTCGTCTTTCTAAATTTACTTCGGATGGTGTTGCGCATATTTGAACATATCTTATAGACACCATTAGGCATCTTTTAAGTCAATAGTCTTATAAAGCAAATGGATAATTTTCTCAAAATACTGGGTTTTGTTCGAAAGTGTCTAGCATTGGTACAGAGTCGAGCATTGGTACAGTTACCTTACCGGTTGTATAAATCTTTTAGCTACAATAACGCGATTTTGAAGAAACCGTTTCTCACTTGTCACACCCCGGAGTATATTTACGAGTATAAAAGATACTTTTAGTTTTTCTGTATAGGTACTTTTATTTTGTTTTTGCTATTAGGTACAATTAAATAAAATACATTCAATTTTGTTCCTTCTCTTTTCTTGCCTGTAGTACAAGTTATGCATTTAAGTGTACTTCTGGTATATTGAGAATCTGGTATATTGAGAATCTGGTATTTTGAGAATCTGGTATTTTGCGAATCTGGTATTATGCGCATAAAGGGCGGGTGGTGGCACGGGCATCAGCTAGTAACGAATAAAACGAATATATTTCTGCTAACCTCTGTGAGACTCGACCTGAGGTATGTAACTAAATAGTACATACATAAGTGCTACATATTACATCTACATATTAAGTCGAGGCACTTTTACAGTTGTGCTACAGTAGAGTAGAGCTACGACAAAGTTTCACAATATTGAAAGTACTCGTATTTGTTTACATTGGATAAATAATGCAATCGTTACGCGTTGAATATTTCATACAAATATGTTTATATGCAACTGTATAATGGATTCTAGAAGTTTTATAAATAATTGATTTTACCGTTACCACAACGTAACTAAACCTTTGTGCGCATTATACATATTATCATTCGCTGAAAATAGGGCTGCTGCTTATTAAAATCACGTTGCGACACCGTATGTCGGATTTACATCGAGGTTTCTATAGAGCAGAGCAGTCAGTATTAAAATGTTATCATGAAATAGCTTGTACCTATATTATTAGTAGTACCTAAGTACTAGAGAAACAATCATGTATCATTTGTACTACCAGTTGTACTAATCAGTAGTACTACTGATGCGGAGCGGTAAATTTTGCAATGAAACTTTTGAGTTACAAATAAACTCAAATTAGACAACGTAGTACGTAGTAGCTATCTGGTTTTACTCCTCCCTTATACTTGTAGACGTATTACCTATGTACCCTTGGTACTTTAAGCATGCCTCGAAAATATAGCTTTAATTTGATAAGCTAGGTAGGTATAAATTGTAAATATTTTCAGCTCTAATGCATGTAAACTAAAAATAATTACCGCACTAGTCTAGTAAAGGGCCGCGTAAAGGACGCGCAAGCTCTTGCTGACATATACTGTAGGTGGTTGGTTGGAGTTTCGTCTCGCGAACATAGTGGTATGGATAGTTGGAGCCGTAAAAGTCTGACAATTAGCTTTACGGAAAATTATCGAAGTTTGGCCGCATCGTACTTAGACCGAAATACTTATACAGTAGTAGTGACGTACGAGTCTCTGTTCTTGCATCTCGACTCTTTTGACAAAATGAGCAGTTTTCCAGTAGGTATAATAATCAGTTGGTTTTTAAGTCATCAGGAGATGGCGCTAGTATAGCTTTTGGTAATTTTTAATGTACTCTATGGTTTGTTTGTGGTATTTTTTCATGAATTTGCGATGTTGCCAAAGTTTAATTTCATTTATCCATATTATAATAGATAAAATATAATAAAACGCTTAATTCTTTTCGCGTCACTCTCTGTAATTTAAAATAATAATATTATATTTAAAATAATTGTATCAGAAAAAATGACAGGATATTTAAGTAAAGTAAATCATTACAAAACCGAAGAACATTTTTTCCATAAATTAGGGAACACTAGATGTGACACCACACTCTTCTTACCAAAAGTGCCGGCTGCGCCATCTAGAGCGTCTTTAGGAACCCTATAAATACCTACTGGAAAACTGCTCATTGGCTCACTATTACTGGACCCACGTTGTTTATGAGAAGGATAATACTGTTCATAAACCCTCTAGAACATTGTGTAAGAGTCTTTAGTATTTCACAACTACTACTATCAAACTTATGTTCTATGTATTTATTTAAATTAGGTTTAAGTACGCTGGCCCATTTACCCCTGTGCATGTATGACAATGTAAAGATTCAATGATGAGTTCATTTGAAATAAATGCAGCAGAATAAATAGGTATTATTCAGATGTTATATAAATAATGGAGATTCACGTGTTTCTTAGTATTAAAATATTATAAGCAATACGATTGAAATGCAACCTAGTTAGACATGTCCGAGCGTTGACAGGTTCATGAAAGTCTGTTTGAGATAGGTATGAATTTATAAGAATAGTTGCACAAGCAATTGCTCGTATTTATTAAAAGTAATTACTTTTATTACTTGAGTGTATTAATACAGCTATGCGAAATGTGCTAGAAATATCTAAATACCAGTTATTTAACTTTAAAAATTAATACAATTTTTATGTTTTTTTTTTTATATTGGACATGTCAATTAGACTTCGCCTCGTCTGATGGTAAGCTGAAGGCAAAGTCTCGGAAAAGAGGGTCACCATTATAGACATTATTATGTTTTGAAGTACTTATCACCTTGCCTTTACTTGTCGCGGAGAAATACAGGGCGAAGAACACTCCACTGAACTGCCTATTTCTAGATATGCAGAAGGCCTCCGACTGTTTTCTTAGCGCGATGATCTCGTGGGCACTGCGAACCACAGGAGTTCCAGAGCCTCACATTGACACCATCCGTGGTTCGGACCGTTATTGACAACACGAAAACCTTCTCTATTACCGTCGGGGTACACCAAGGATCCGTCCTTAGTCCTTACTTGTTCAGCGTCGTATTAGATCTAAGTCAAAGTCAAAGTCAAAAATAATTTATTCTGTATAGACCATCAAAACGGCACTTACAAAACGTCAAAAATATACATATTGTACTAAAGACTAGCTTAGCAAATGGACTACCGGTTCGAAACGCGGCCCCGGCCTGAGAAGACTCCGGATCCGGATCTTTGTCGGACCGCATCAGAAACGTACATGAGTAGCCTCCATGGTTGCTCATGTGAATTTCGTTTATGTATAAAAATCTTTTCAGACAAAATGAAGTGTAAGTAAAGTGACATACGACCACATGTCATGTTGTAGGCCAGACCATCATATCAGATGCACAAGGTGAGGCTTAACCAAGTTAGCCTAAATTCAAAATTACATGTTAGATACGTAAAGCACCGGTTACCGCCTATATATCTTTTCTGTGTGCCTTAAATGTTGTCCCGATTCCCCTCTTATGATAATGGTGATCATACGAAGGTTCATTATGTTTTAGAGCACACTTTAGAAACATGCCGCCTGCGGGCATCATGTACGAGTACTCAGAGGTCATACAACACCCTTCGTGTTCAATATATCCGCGCATGCCGACCCTAATGAGCAGGGTGCAGGATTGTCCCAACAGTATTTTGCACATACTACACACCTACCTATAGCAACCCACCTGAACCGTAAGTATGAAACCAGTGCTGTGAAATCTCACATGGAATTAAATACCAAAGATTTATGACTGTGTAAATTTTATATAAGAAATAAAGGCATAATCTAGATACCTAAATTGGAATTTTTAGATATACTTATTTCTAATTTTAACAAGACATAAAAGTTAGAACGGGCCCAAAACTCAACCAACTACATAAAATACATACATACATACATATGATCACGCCTTTATCCCCGGAGGGTTAGGCAAATGTAAATAAATACCCACATTTCACCAATCATTGTATTCGGTCCCACGTAATTGGGGTGAGCCTATTAATATAGCCTACATAAAATATGTCGGCTAATGTCCGCTCTACATGTTGGCGAACACACTTTCGAACGCGTTGGCCAACACACCCTCCCTATGCCCTGTCACACATCAAGAATGGCACAAATCCCCCTCTACATGTGTAGAGCAACCCCTACATGTGTTGAGTGTGGGGCAACTAAAGACAACTTCTTGGAACTCGCCATGTCTGGCCCGATCTGGCCATGACTGGTTTGATCTTCTTCGTCCTCTTAGCGTTAATTCCCAGTCGCATCCGAAGCTTTCAGCTAGGAGTCTGGGGTCCGCTTTTACCAGTCTTAACTACGGATTGGCTAGACCTCGATATTTTCCGTGAAGCGATTGTCATCTGACCTCCACAACCCAATGTTAACATTAGGCGATATCGAAGCTCTGCAGTTAGACCGTTGTTTTTGGATTTTTTTAGGGCTCCAACTACCCGTAACGATTGTCATAGATGTTCTTATGGCAACCGGGACCGACGGCTTAACGTGCTCTCCGAGGCACGACCAGACCAATGCAAATACTCATATTTCATAAACACAAATATTTGCACTGAGCGGGGATCGAACCCGCGCCTCCTGCGTAGCGGCCGCGTTCACTACCGCTACGCCACGGAGGCTGTCCTGGCTGGTTTGATATAATCATTAAATAAAAGTTCATAGGAGTTAACCGAAGATACAGTAGCGTTCTGAGTACATATATCCAAGCGCCGGTAACTAGGTAACTACTTACTTAACGTAGGCATAATGACATCTTTCTGAAAAATCGTCTAAAATAAAATTTAAATTAGGCGGGGCAGACTTGAATGTTACGGGATAGTATTTAAGTAGCGTTTAGTCTTAAAGACTAATGTGATCAAATAATTAGGAGAAGTATTTCCTTGACATCGTTCGTCGAATAAAAGTTAGATACGGTAATACACAAAGGACTAAGTTCTGCGAAGAGAAGCACGAAGTATATATATGTACTTACTACTTTAACAACATTCCTCTTTGATGTTATTAAGTAGGAATTCACTTGGCTTCTACACATTTACTGTGATTTTATAACGAGATAATTTAAGTACAGTCAAGGAGATAATTTGATTAACACTAAGGAACAGGCCTCGATTTCAGAACAATACTCAGTCCTGAATCTGTATTTATAATAAAATTAGATCTGAGGACATATTGTATTCTAGATATTCTAATTTCATTGTGAGAGTCGATGCATATCGACACATCTTATTCTGAAATACAGCCTAAAATATTTACAAACCTTTTTTAAACTGCAATACCTACTTACAATAAAATTGATGTAGAAGTAGTCTTATGATCCCCAGAGGAGAAAGTCATATATTAACTTTAATGCTTCATTTATTATTTTATCAGATATTTATGAGCCACAGTGCCACAGTAACCAATAAATTAGAATAGCTAGTTTAGACGTTGAATGTGTCAAATATTTATTCTATAGGAAAGCACTAAATACGTTACTATTTTCTCTATATATTATTACTAGCCGGCTTCGCCCGTGGCATACTTCGTAACCTCGCATTATTCTGCAATTCGCCCCTCACATCATTCTGCATTCGTTTTATAACAGATCTCTTATCTAGGTACCGAACTTATAAGTAGGTAGGTTGTTAAGTTGATGGGCGACTCCCTGACTAACACCCGTATTCACAAACAATACTTCGCTATGCGTACCACCAAAACTGTGCAAAGAACGACAAATTCTCAGTGCGTTCGTTTTGGCAAGCCTTTTTATTCTTTGATAACACTTAAGTAATACTTCGTTGAGGGAACGCACTGCGTTAGATACTGCTCCGTGATTTTGTGAATTAATTTTACCAGCCCTATATGCTCGAGCACACTATGAGACCTCACAGTATTGTTTGTAAATACGGGTGTAAGTTTCGGATCCTATTGAAGATTGAGGACTATTTCATTACACTTAAAAGTCGAACGCGAGATTACCACTTGCCTGTTTACAATGAGTAGACTTTATGGCGAGAGAGATAAAAATGAAATCTCGTCCACGTGTAGATGTGTTCACAGAGCAGCATTTAGCTGACTCTCGCTCCACATAGAGTTAACACGGTCACAGCAAAGAGTAAACAAACTTTTTCAGGCCAACTGTTGTAAGTGTAACATTATTTTTCATGCATTACGCCGAGTTAGTAAGAACTGCAACACTGAAAATGTTGCTGGAAATCGAAGAGTGTTTGTCTAATGATTTCTGCGCGATAGTTATGTACATGTCGATTATACCATATCGATTACTATATCGGCTCTCTTTTTTAGATTGCATTGATTTAGAGGGCTTTAGACTTTTTAGGTAACTTTTCTTGTTATTTATATAAACGTAATATTATTATTTTTTATTCTTATCACACTATCAAAGAGCTAAGCGTCGCCTTTTTATGTATTATGTATTTCATGTGGTCTAACCAATTCCAAGATCACTGGCGTTGCAATTAGCGAGATATATATATATATATATATACTAGCTGCCCCGGCGAACTTCGTACCGCCATATTTTCGGCCCGCGTGGTGTTCAAATCCCGTTCCCGCTGCACCCTTATCACTTAGGGGGATGAAAAATAGATGTTGGCCGATTCTCATAGATACCGGATAAGCACAAAAAATTTCATCAAAATCGGTCAAGCCGTTTCGGAGGCGTTCGATTACGCACCCCGTGACAGAAGAATTTTATATATTAGATATATAAGTGAAATAAACACTAGACACACGACGACATTCCTACACACGTGAGGTCGAACTGCGTTTTTAGGGTTCCGTAGCCAAATGGCAAAAAACGTAACCCTTATAGATTCGTCATGTCTGTCCGTCCATCTGTCTGTCCGTACGTATGTCACAGCCACTTTTCTCCGAAACTATAAGGCCTATGCTGTTGAAACTTGGTAAGAAGATGTATTCTGTGAACCGCATTAAGAATTTCACACAAAAATAAAAAAAAGCATAAAATTTTGGGGGTCCCCATACTTAGAACTGAAACTCAAAAAAAATTTTTTCATCAAACCCATACGTGCGGGGTTATCTATAGATAGGTCTTTAAAAATATTTTTTTTTTTCTAAACTGAATAGTTTGCGCGAGAGACACTTCCAAAGTGGAAAAATGTGTGTACCCCCCTCTAACTTCTAAAATAAGAGAATGATAAATCTAAAAAAAATATATGATGTAAATTGCCATGCAAACTACCACTAAAAATTGGTTCGAACAAGATCCAGTCAGTAGTTTTTTTTAATACGTCATAAACCGTAATTTTCGCCTTTGCTACTACGGAACCCTTCATGGGCGAGTCCGACTCGCACTTGGTCGATTTTATTGAGACTTGGTTCCAAACTGCAGATAAAATATCTAAGTAGTTGGGACCATCAAATCTATATCTATAGGTACTAATAATAAAGCTGAAGAGTTTGTTTGTTTGTTTGAACGCGCTAATCTCAGGAACTACCGATTCGAATTGAAAAAATGTTTTTCTGTTGAATAGTTCATTTATTGACGAAGGTTATAGGCTTTATAAAATCACGCTACCACAAAAGGGAGCGGAGCAGTGATCATAAATGTCAACAAATTCGACAGATTTACATACATCTATACTAACAAAAATTGGAGAGGAACTATTTGTATTTTTGTATTCGACTAAACGCAAAAACTAATGGAGCGATTTCAAAAAAAAAAATTACCATTAGAAAGCTGCATTATCACTGGCTAACATAGGCTAATTATATTTTCAAAAAAATTAAGGATCCTTACTAAAACTTCAATAATGTAATCCAAGGTGTAAAAAAATTACCTAAAACATTTCTTACATCGCGTGCGCTGCGAAAACTATTGATGATAGAACAAAATAATGTACAGCGGAAATATATAACTTAAAAAGGTCTATATAAAAGTCCGCGATAGCATTATGTCTATCTCCTAAGGAAAACCCACAGCAACCATTTTTAATCTTTTACAAATTACAAAAAAATAATGTGTCTGACTATCAGAGGGCACAGTGGATACCAGGCCTGGTGCGGACTGGTCACCGAATGGAAGCGTGGGGAGTCAAGGAGCGTGGAACTACAAGTAGTGCCATTGGATAGAGCCACGAAGAAGTCACGGGAATATGCCCAAGACAATCTTACACCCCCGGCATCTGAAGACCCGAGACGGCATGCATATGGTTTTAGTCGGTCCGAGTCCGACATAACCACTCCTGATGGCTGACGGGGGTGGTATCCGAGGGAAATTCAGTACGTAAGAAAAGTAGGCGGGGATCCGAATTCCACGCGGGCGGAGCCGCGGGCAACACCTAGTTGATTATAAACGTTGAGCGTTCTTAAGTAGGCGAGAGAGAGGGATGAATGTCATGGTAGGCATATTGATGTTAAGTTTGATTCTACCACAGTATAGAACAGTACGCCATCTTCATAGAAACGTGCGGCTGCCGGTTTGAATGTGTGCGTACGCGCCCGGCGCCGTGTACGAACGCGCTACCGCCGCACACCTTCGTATATTTACCGGGGCGCACCGAGGATTCAGTGCGGGCTGTGTCGTGAATGAGATCGCGCGCGTATCGCTACGTTTCACTTTATTTCATTGTTTAGCGCAGTTTGCATTTAATGATCAGGACTTCGAACAAAACCGAAACCTATTGTAGTATCTTTGGGTATATATGAATAACGACTAGGTAGGTACGCAAACCCAGACTTAACTTTCTTTACAATACCTACTGAAGAAGAAAGGAAAAGTAAAGTTATTTACCACCTTAGGCATTTGTTTCAATCAGCATTATGTTTTCTATAAACGTTTATGTATTTTTTGTTGTAGGTATATAACTGTTAGAATGATAAATACACAAATACCTACCTAAACATTTGTGGTGGAATTATGTGTTCTGAACTTCTGAATTTTAAAAGTTTTTTACAGTTTCCACGATCTACAAACTAACATAGAACTTTTTCATGACTTTTTATTTTTTACCTATACCTATAGGTACCTATAAGTTTTTTAATTGTTATACTTAATTAACTAAAATTTTAAAATTTTTCGTAGTTATAACAATGCCTTTGATGAAACTAGAAATAGGTACCTACCTATATTCCATTCGGTTAGGTACCTACCTACATTACGAAACGTAAACAATCTTGATGTATCTTTTTAATAATGTTTCATTTAAAAACACTGAGTTTAGTAGTATAAGTATTTTTTAGTTAAGAAACTTATTTTGAAGACTAAAAACCGAAATCGAACCACTGGTTAGTTAGCCTAGTTTATTTGTTTAAAATGTGTTTTTGTAAGAAGTCGCTAGAAGATTGTTTACCTTTAGTTGAATACCTAACCGAATGGAGTATTGTCACAAATACAATCAACATCACATTATTTAAATAGGTACATACACAATAGAGAAGAGCCTAGCGCCCGGCGGCCGTTGCCGCGTTACGCGTGTACGCTCGCAACCCTAAGATTTAGGTATATAACTCGCCGAGCGGCCTTAGATAATCTACTTTTCTATTTATACTTTGATTCTACCCCTGCTTGTAGTTCACACCGTATGTGGGTTTGAGAAGTAGGGGCCGCAGATTGCAGATAGGGCAGCAAAAAAATTGAGATCACAGTACCAGTTTTTAACGCAATTGTAATTATTGTGTAATTATCCATAGGTACACATCAGAATGATAGCTCGAGACAAGCACTATGTTGTGTGCCAGATTGCGGGTTATCGGAAAACTAGCGCTCCGTCAAATAGTATCGAGAATTTATGGTCTAAGTATGAAAAATAATTATTGCTTTAGAATGAGTGTAGAATTAATAGTTATATATTTAAGTAAGTACATCAGGTGATCTGTGGTATTACTTACATTGTGAGTTACAAATTAGCACTTTGACGCCGTTATCTTGTGAATAATCTGTTAGTTATTTTATATTCATACACCTGAGGGAGCGGGACACCAGTTTTAAAGTGCCAGCGGGTAAGTGTTTCAGAAAGTAGGTACCTACAGATGCGGGTATTATATTATTAATACTAACTGAAGAGACAGTTCCTCCACTGTTTTAAAACTTGTATTGTTGAATATTTGTTCGGATAGTGCTCGAGCGTTTAGGACTTAACTATTGCAAAGTTCTGTGAGTGACAATTCAGAATGAGAGCAAACTATGCGAAGATTTATCTGGGAATTTTGAAGGACTACTTAATATGATTATCTTGTAGATAAAGTATTAAATTAAATTTATTCAATTTCTTTCACAAAAACTTATAAATCACACATACAGTTTGTAGTTACCTAGTGCAAAAAAGAGACAATCGTCGGCGACTGTAGTAGTATGAACTGTGTCACAGTCGCCAGCGTTCCCACATGGGGTCGGTATGCGCGGAGCGCCAAGGAGCATGCCTGTGCAAGGCAGGGTACAATAGTTTTTATGAAACTGCACAGCCATCTCTCCGGCGCGGCCCCGCGCACAAGCACAAATTAAAAAACAAAACATAATAACTATTATAGTACGTAAGTTTGTAATAAATCGTATACCTACGTAATTATGGAAGATAGGAGATATTGGCATCCAAATCATCCGACTAGGGATGTTATGTAGTGTAGTAGCTACGAGCAATGTTTTGAGCAATTTGTATGTAGAAGTAGTAGGTGTGAAATTGTTATGACGTGACAGCATCGGACTAATTACCTAAACGATTGACGTCACGGGAGCCTGTAGCTGGGGGTCCGAGTATAATAGGTTGCATTTAGTCCGCAGAATATATGGGTATAACACAAAATCGTAACACCTAATGATCTCGCAGGGGAGGAAAGACCCCAGAAACAACGTTGAACTAAGCCCTACTCTGGGAAATCCAGAAAGTACCGTTCCAGCCGTCTTCAATCAGTTCATGTTCATTTAGGTTTATTGCCGCGGTATATGCCGGCGGTTCCGCCCGCGTGGAATTCAGACACCATTTAACTGATCCTCCCACCCCAGCTTCGCCCGTTACAATGTTGGAACCCTCCGTGTACCCCATTAACATTGGCTACAGGGGTAAAATACATTCAAAGATACAATACTCTCATCTTTATAATATCTCTATTATATAAAAATGAATCTCTAAATGTGTCGCTAAGCGCAAATCTCAAGAACGGCTGAACCGATTTCGCTAATTCTTTTTTTAGAATATTCCTTGAAGTACGAGGATGGTTTTTACGAAGAGAAAAAATAAAAATAAAGAATTGACTGTTAGCCGGTACGAAGTTCGCGGGGTCAGCTAGTTAAATATATAAGTAGGCATGGCAAAATCGTTTATTGGAATTAAGTAAGAGCTTGGTTTAAGCCACCACGATGATAAATAAAGCTATCGAAGGGGATGGTAAGCTTCGAACTGTAATGTAATCAAGATCACGTTTAGAGGCTTACATCAGGAACATAAGAGCGTGATCACGCTTATTGAAATCAATTTATATCTACTATTAGTACTAAACTTACAGTAAACATTTAAGAACAGTAAATATTGTCCCGAAATCGGCCCTGAATAAGTTTCTACTAATTTTGCTTTTGTAACAAATATTATTACAGAGGAAATGGTCGGAAGATACCTAGTCTTTGCTAGTGTCCTACTAGTTGACAACTCACACATAAGCAGTTCACCGTCTGCGCTCACGAGTAAAAAACAGTCACAGATTGTTTACTCACTAGTACAACGGTCTTGTTATACTGTGATTGATTACTTATCGGATTTAAAACTAAACAGTTTCTATCAACGATTCATGTAGGTACGGAACGTCAAGATTTATGGTGGACTGAAATAGTATTAAAATATTGTAACACTTATTATTGGGTTTTTTCAACTGTACCTACACTAAAGGCGTACGGCCACCATAGTGGCAATTGCACTAATATTGCAGTAGTGATTGTAGTGAAGGGGTCCGAATATTATCCTCGCCGCCCTACTCATTAAATCAGTTTTTATTGATGCTCCATGATCTAATAAACTAATTTATCACCGCTACCTACAAATATGATCACGTCAGCAAGATACACCTTCCTGTACAAACATTTCATCAATTAACATCGTAGCGCTATTCGATTGTGGAGAAAAATGTTTTTGGAGCGTAAGAAAGTGTCACCGGGCTGCAGAGTAGCGATAAAATTGTCTACCTTATCTATCGCAGTCCTTACCACGACAAGACATGTTCAGTGATCTAATTCAAATTGCTCCTAATATCTATCTGTAAAACAGAGAAAAAAAAAACCAGTAGGTATACTTCATTTGATTCCTTATTCATTGCTGAGTATTTTGCGAACTTTACCAAATACCTATACTTATTTTTAAAACTAAGACTCTGTGACAAATATAGAAATGAATTGAGGTAGGTACTCTCGTGTGTTGAAGTGGCGAACACTATTGACGGTCGTGTCTTGTATTATTTGTCCGCTTTAGTGAACGGTAAGCCTAATGGTGACCCAGAGACGCTTCCAAACACTTCTGAAATAGATTAGTGCTCGCACGCATCACCTACGGATTGAGACTGAACAAACAAATAGCACCGCCTACTTGAAATCAGATGAGATTAGAATTAAGCACACAGCGTCGTACTGCCGGCCTACTGGCTTAATGACCAGTTCAATGACCCAAATCAGATCGCTATCAATGTCTATCGTGAAAAAGATCTACTGCTTTTTTTATTACTTGATTAAAAAATAAACAAATTGTTATAATTTTGAAACTATGCAATGTCAACGCAGCAGATATAATATTGAGGTAGTGGTCGATATGTAGTGGGCTCAAAACCTTCTAACTACACCAGTAGAGAACAGTGAAAATTTTCGAAAAGTAAGCCGGTGGGGAAAAAGCTTATCACGATCTGGTTTGCCACGCACCGTTTGATCCATTGGGAAGCCGGTAGGAATCTGCATAAAAATACCCCTCGCCACTGAACTACACTTCTCGCGTGAACCCACTCCCCATAACCGCAATGATTTGACAACACGCTGGGGTACGGTTAGGACAACCTTGGGATTTGGATTGCGATAAATCTTTTTCAATTTATAGTGTGCGCAGTTTATATGTATAGTGTGCACCCAGTATTAGTAGTTGTGTTAATTTTAGATGTAGTTAAAACCCAATTTTAGGTAGAACTAGTTTTCCCTAGTTAAAACTAGTTTCACCAAATACCCATGTGGAAACTAGAAATAGGTACCTAGTCATTCCATTATATTATTTGAATTCACACAATAGAGGAGAATTAGCGCTGGGCGGCCGGGCTACCGCGACACGTTCACAGTTCTAACCTAACTTAAATTTAACTGACTTCACTGTAGGAAGTTTCAACTGATGTTCAATTTTGGGGACTAGTTAAGTCTAGTTTTAACAAAGGTATTTGGTAAAACTAGTTCTAACTAGGAAATAGGAGCTCTAACTAAAGTTGGGTTTAACTCTGTAAACACAGAACAGATAATAGTGCTGTAACATTAATAAACTAATAGAACACCAGTGTTCAAAAATGAGGTAATATATATAGCACATTATACTTGTTTTCTTAGCGTTTATTGACATGGAGAAAAGGGAGCAAGCGTGTGCAAATTTATCCAGTAGGACCTGCAATTCCTGTGGAGTCTTAGCGGCGGCATCGTCGGCAAAGAGAAGTGAGTCGATGTAAAAATTCTCCCGTTTACCTCGGTATCTTAATAAGGAGGTATTAAACATTTTACCATCAGCTCTTGTGTGCAGATGAACACCCTGAACTGATTCCCCAAAAGCTGTTGACAGACAGTTGTTCTGACACAGGGCTACACCCAGAAACCCTCAATCCTGCTGCAGGGTGCGCTACTTACTGTGGTAGACCAATTTTGTTACCTGGGTTCCCACGTGTCCAGCAATTTATCATTGGACACTGAAATTGGGATTCGGCTGGGTAAGGCTGCTACGACGTTCGGAAGGCTGAGTACAAGAGTGTGGACTAACAACCATCTCACAACAAGGACAAAAATGTTAGTGTACCAAGCATGTGTCCTGAGCACACTTTTGTACGGGGCGGAAACTTGGACGTCATATGCGAAACAGGAAAGAAAACTAACAGTTTCCATATGCGCTGCCTTCGCAGTATTTTAAACATCACCTGGCGAGATAGAGTAACAAACGAGAGAGTGCTGCAGATTGCGCAGCTGCCCAGTATAACCGCAATGCTTAAACAGCGAAGTTTGCGATGGCTTGGGCATGTCCATGGGCTGTTGAGTGAGGTTGCTTTTGCCAAGAGAAAGGTTGGTAGACCCATGTTACGTTTCAAGGCCTGGCAAAGCGTGACATGATAGCCTTTGAGATCAGTCCTAAAAACTGGGAAGACCTGGCAGAGGATCGCGCCCAGTGGAGAAAGTCTTTGGCTGATGGATGTGAAACCCACGACAACTGCTGGTTTCGAAGTTTGGCCGTAAAGCGTGAAGAGAGACACGCGAGTGCGAGGGCCACCTCAACACATCAATCTGGCGACCCACAGTTTAAGTGTCAATATTGCGGACGTCACTGTCGTTCCCGTATCGGACTTTACAGTCATTCTAAAGTATGCCGCACGGATGCTGCTTGAATCATCTATTTGAGATGCAAAGGCCTACTACTACTACTATACTTGTTTACTTATATCAGCATTTCGACGAAAATCCACCCGGATTTAATAATTTACATATTACGTGATGTTAATTAAGCTTCTAGGATCATGATCACTTTATATACACATAATTAAGACGATAGACGTTGGGTTTAGTGCCGTTCAATATTCAGAGCAAATATCTTTTGGTTTCATAGTAGCTAAAAGTCCTGGCTTTTTACAGGAAAAAATTATATGTAACAGGATTGCAACGCCAACGTGCACCCCGTAACTTGACAAGTTTTACATGTGATTTGCGTATATACCTTTTGAATAACCTGTTTTTTCAGACAGAGAATTATAATGTGACGTTAATATATATTTTATCACGGAAACTCTAATCTATTTCTCTCTAAATCCCCTATAATTTTCCTCAAATTGGCTATAATTTTATTTATAAATTTTTATTGCATAAACAAGTTACAGATAGACAGATACCGAAATCATTCAAGTTGCAAAATGACAACACATAAGAGTGCAAATTGTTCATTTATCTCAAAAGATGCGGATCTCATAACATTCTAGTTGAAATAATATACAACTCAACAACCATTCAAATTTTGAATGAATAGTACCTACCTATTGTGTAATGTTTTAAGTCACGAATTTTGATTGGCTAGGTTAAGATAGTAACACTTTTGCAGAAATAAGGAAATGGAACACAACAGTAGCTAAAAGTCCTGGCTTCATACAGGAGAAAAAACATTTTGTAACCAGATTGCAAAAGCCAACGTGTACGCAATAACTTGACAAGTTTTATATAAGGGATTTGCGTACATACCTGTTGAATAACCTCTATTTTTAGGAAGAGGATTACAGAGTGACGTCAATATTGTATCACGGAAACTCTCTATTTTTGCAATTTAGAAGTGAGTAAAGTACGCGGAAATTCCCTATAATTTTAATCAACCCCCTAGCTCAAAAGTTTTCCTTACAAACCCCATTCAAAGCAATTTTCAACATTTCGTTTGCAATCGTCGTCGTTGCTACGACAGGGAAGTCGTATATTTGTGTCGCTTTTATTTCGCAATCAATTGGAAAGTTATGAACATTCAAGTTATGTATTAGATTCTTACTTTATTTAATGATATTATAAGTTCATTTCACTTTTAGCAATTTAACAAAATAAATAGGTATTTTATGAAATAATTAGTGTGCCAAAAGCCGTAAACGTTTCATTTTTGTAGAACTATCCATTTGTTGCTTAAAATAAATTTCCTAATGTGCTTGTACACATTTATCGGCGTCAATATTTATTAATAGTGAAAAAATATATAAACATATTCTAAAAAGTCGGTTGTCTATCGCTATTAATTACGTTGGATTAGTTCTCGAACTACTAAAACTATATTCTGCACTGGACGAGTCATTGACGTAATTCATCAATTATTGTAATGGTTCAAATTGAGTAATTAGTTTTGTGAACACGGAAATCCACTTTAAGTCGCGCAGTGCTTCGGCTGTCAGCACGGGCGTCGGCACTCAAAGTTACAAACCATCAAAATTGAAAAGTTAACATTATGAAAAAAAAAAAATACAAATCAAAATTTTAAAGCTGTGCGATTTATGTTGCTAATTTTAGTATAAAATAAAAACTGCAATAAATGGAAGATGATAATAATATAAGCCGCTTTCACGTTAATGAAAATGGAGCATTGGAGATACATTTAGAGTATTGGAGATTATATTCAGGACCACTCAACAATAACTGGTTTAAAATCCAACAGAATGGAGAATAATTTTACAATTGGAAATATGATTTAATCCAGTCGCTAGTCGGCAGCGCGCTCTCTATACAGAGAGATTAAATTTGTATTTTCATCAATAAGTAATTAGTAATGGAATTTTGTACATGGAAAGATACAATTTGTGCCCTGGCTTCTGATTGGTCTGATTGGTAATCATATTTTTTTTTAAATTTCTACCTGCTAAGAAAGTTTGTATCCGTTACAATTTTTAAGATAAATGTAAGACTTCTTTTCCATAGATGATTTGAGTTTTTCATAGATCTACAGAAATATCTAACTAACAGCTAACTTAAATAAAATCGGCCAAGTGCGAGTCGGACTCGCCCATGAAGGGTTCCGTAGTAGCAAAGGCGAAAATTGCGGTTTCTGACGTATTAAAAAAAAACTACTGACAGGATCTCGTTCGAACCAATTTTAGTGGTAGTTTGCATGGCAATTTACATCATATATTTTTTTTTGATTTATCATTCTCTTATTTTAGAAGTTAGAGGGGGGGGGGGGGGAGGGGACACATATTTTACACTTTGAAAGTGTCTCTCGCGCAAACTATTCAGTTTAGAAAAAAATTATGTTAGAAACCTCAATAGCATTTTTAAAGATCTATCTATCTATAGATCTATCTATAGACACCCCACACGTATGGGTTCGATGAAAAAAAAAATTGAGTTTCAGTTCTAAGTATGGGGACCCCGAAGATTTAATGCTTTTTTTATTTTTGTGTGAAATTTTTAATGCGGTTCACAGAATACATCTTCTTACCTAGTTTCAACAGCATAGGCCTTATAGTTTCGGAGAAAAGTGGCTGTTACATACGGACGGACAGACAGACAGACAGACGGACGGACAGACATGATAAATATATGACGAATCTATAAGGGTTCCGTTTTTTGCCATTTGGCTACGGAACCCTAAAAACCATGCCTTAATAGTACATATGTACAATACATTATGGTACAAGCGTGTAAAGTTGGTGATTACCGCTGACCGGTGACCCAAGCCGTAAGGACTTCACCATACACGCAAGTGGCATACGACTATTTTCAACACACTTGCGAATAAAATAATACTAAAAATACTACATAACACAATCAAAACACAATAGTAAAAATTTATTTGTTGTCATATGCGCGCGCATCTAATATTTTTTATTTGTTCCTTTCGGAACAGGCTAAGGTGCTATCACCATGCTACCTTGTCATCTACTTACTTATTTGAATTATGATTCAGTTTTATAATAGGTGTCATTCCGTGCTTAATTGCGGTGAAATAAAAGCCTGTTTATAAGCAAGTGTGTTGAAAATTATATTTATTCTCCTGGTTCATATTATGACGCAAACCCAATGTAATGTAGCACTTGGTACAAAACGCCACTTAATAAATCGATGATTGATGAATATAATAATATAATAGTAATAATAGTAAACAGAAAAGCATCAGATGAGGCCGTCAAGCTCGTGTCGGGTTATTCCCGTTGGTCAACACCTCGTGGTCAACACTGTCAACTACTGGGAATGTTTTGTTCTACTGGTCAACAGTGTTGACCAACGTCCTATATAAAAAAAAAAGTACCTATGCTTGATACAATATTTCACAATTTGTCAAATTCAAAGCTCTTTATCAATCTGTTAACACTTTTATCCGCTTCCTAAAACAATTTGGAAACGTGCAAATACATTGAAATCGTTAAATTTTATATCTACAAATCATCTGGAATGGATAAGCTCTTTTCTGATCACGAAATGTTCAACAATTTCATAATAACCGAGATAAAGGAAAATCTCTTAGAGACTGATTAATGCAAATTCAAAAACTAACAAAAGTTTCAGTTCAGCGGGAGCTCCGATTGATGGAGCGCGGAATTACTACATTATACAATACATACAACAATTTCGAGACAAAGACTTTAAAAGTATGGTTTAATTATTTGAAATAAAGTCCCACAGGGAAGACGCTGACGCCTACGGCAAATTTCAGCTGAGGTGGGACACTGTGCTTTCCATATCAGAGAGGGCCATCTTATAACTGTAGACGGCCGAAGTTACGCCGGGGTGCGAGGGAAATGCCGTATTGGGTAACCTTATAACCCCAGTGATTGAGACCGAGTCGCTCGGAATGTGACATAACCATCCTCGATGGCCGACGGGGGTGGAGCCCGTGGGGGTTTCCGCACGAAAAAAGGTACAATCGTAGCATGCATGATGTGGAGTGCAATAAGATAATGCAATCAATCATATATACTAATATTATAAAGGGGAAAGATTTGTATTTTACTATGTAACGAATAAACACAAAAACTATGTAGCAGCGCTAGAGCGTTTGACTGCTAAGTCAGAAGTTGCGCGTTCGAGGTCCGCTCAGTGCAAGTATATAAGTAGATTGTTCTGGGTGTTTCTATGTATAGTAGGAGCTATCTTACTTCATACAGAATTTGTTACAAAGCTAGCCGCGGTTCTAATGTCATTATTGAGGATCTTTGATCTCTTTGCCAGGGGTACCCAAAACTGTGCGAAGTGGGGGAGGAGCAGATCTCGGGTTCCGAGGTGGAAGACCTCGTATGCAATCAGGACAAAACGATCTTATAATGATAATTATCATGAAGTCACATTTTATTCTACTACAGGGTTAATTAATATCGCTTATTAGTTCTGAAGGCCACCACCCTTCGGAACGTGACATAACAGACATGCCTACTGTTTGCCAAACAACTTTGGCGAAACCAAATTTAGTCTGCAAGAGAGCAGTGAAATTAGTCCCGTGTTTGTTATATTTGTATGTGCTGCCGCTTCGCAAACATTTGACGTACGTGTTAATGCGTATATTGGGCCAGCTTATGTTAGTGGCAAGGGCTTATTAGAGGCTGTTAATCGTAATTACTGTTTACCAATTACGTAAGAAATTGTGATTCAGTGATAGTGCCGGCATTCGATAGATAGGGAGTAAACTAATAATAAATATTAAGTCAATATGGTTTAATCTAACTTATGTAATTGGTTGGATTATTTGTTGGATATCATAGTATGTACTCCTTTAAGAAGAGCAGCATTCCTGCCCAAAGTTGAACCATACTGCCTGACTCGACAAGTACCCCTCAAATAACCCTCCTTCGCCGCAGTCGGGTATAAATAGATACTGTAATGAAAGAGTCATGTATAATAATCTCGCGTAATTTTTTCCTTTACTCTTCTTATTGCATTGCTGATCAAGCATTCATTTCCCTTTCGGCAGTTCCGGCAACCATTATACTCGTACATATTGCATTTTTTACTCGATTAAATTATTTCGTTTCATAAATCATAAAACAATACTATTTAAAAGCACTTTTGGTCCCAATTGTTCAATATTGTTTTTGCCTTGAGTACGATAGGTTGGATATCATCAAGATTTTTCCGATTTTCACCCGGTCGTTTTTAAGAAAGGCAGATGATAATATTTCAAAAGAGTTGCATTATTGGTATCGTGTTTACATTCATGCGCGTAGGTGCGTACAGATTATGTAACATGTTGTATAACTTGTGTTATATAACACGTCCAAATTATCTAACATTGTTTTATAACTTTGCAACATTGTACTAACTTCAGTGTCTACATTACTGAAACATGTTATATAACATTTTTTTATAACATGTTATGCTATATAATTTGTACGCACCTTTAAAAGTTCGGAATCGGTGAAACAGGGCGTTAATATTAGGCCGATTAGATTTTAATGCAGAGTTATCTTTGGCTTTTGTTAACCGACTTCAAAAAAGGAGGAGGTTCTCAATTCGGATGTTAATATTTTGAAGCATCTATTGAGCGGGTAAGCAGTTTCAAATATCGTATTAACATATTAAAAGTGTAAATATAATACAAGTAGCTCTTTGTTTAATAGCTTTTGATACTTTATTCAGGCAGTGGAATTTCGCGGACAGATTTGTGTAACCCGAATAGGTCAATTGTAGATAGGCAGATTGTAAACACGTACAGTAGTGGTGGTATTCCTACTTTGTTGGCTGTCTGTAGTCCTGTCTATACAGGAGCTGGTAGTTACTTTTATTTGTTGGTTAAAAACGACGATGGCAAGTGGATTAGGTTTTGTGAAATACAAAATTTATGAAGTGGACATTTGGGGCTAAATACAGAAACATCTTGAGTGGATAGCTCCGCAAGTATTTTATCTCTACAGATGGTTTCTAGTATTCTAGTAAACTTCCTAACTGAAGTAAAATAATAAAAATTAATACCGTTATAGCACAGTTATAGTATATTTTATACTTCATTTTTGTTGGAATAATGGCAGGTCAAAAGTAAGTTTCATAATAATTTTATCGCGATAAGTCTCGAACCTTCATAAAAATTATGAAAAATAAAACCTTAGAAAGATTTCTAACGGAAAAATAAATCTAATTGGGATTGCCACCTGGCTGTCAAGCTTATGTAAGCTAGTTATTAAAAGTTTTTTGATGGACCGGCTTCTCTTTACAGATTCCTATCTGTCTATATCTATCTATCTATCTATCTAATATATAAAAAAAATAAGTTTAAAACTAAAACCCGACTACTTAAAAATCACGCTCTGAAAAGTATTAAACAAGAAAATATCTAGGATAGCCGTGGTCGTATGCCACTTTTCCTTAGAATAGCATGTATGTATCGTTTTATTATAGTACCTCAGTGGCATATGACCACGGCTATCCTAGATATTTTCTTGTTTAATACTTTTCAGAGCGTGATTTTTAAGTAGTCGGGTTTTAGTTTTAAACTTATTTTATTTTGGGGCACCCAACAACTATAGTTTATGCATATTTGAAATGTGCTAATTGAGCTCTTTACCATACACGGCATATTTATCTCAAATTATTTTTTCAACACAGTACTTTATGGCCGCTAGAGGGCGCCACATTAGATTTAGTGACACGTCATTATAGCCTATAACCATCGGACGATCAAGACGATTCTAACGATCCCTACTAATATTATAAATGCGAAAGTAGCTCTGTCTGTCTGTCTGTCTGTCTCTCTTTTACGACTAAACCGCTGAACCGATTTTGATGAAATTTGGTATAGAGGTAGGTTAGACCTTGAGAAAGGACATAGGCTATGTTTGGTCGCGATAACCGACATCCACGCGGGCGGAGCCGCGGGCAAAAGCTAGTATGCTATATGTCCAGTTCTAATAAGTAGTTGAGCAGCTATGAGGGAACAAACGAACATACATACATACATACTCGAGATAATATTCGAGGGTGTCCAGGGAAGGTTTAAAGGATGAGAAAATAGGTGCAGCGGGAACGGGAAAAATATGGCGGCACGAAGTTCGCCGGGACAGCTAGTAGATGTATAAAATGTTTCTATTTATTATGGTTTGTGTACGCTTCGAAATTTCATGAACTCCATAGATTAAGCTCAAATTTCAACACAATATACGGCCTTCTTCAATGATGTTAATTTTGGGACTACGCATCAATCACATGATAATTTAGTCTCTTGTTACCTTTTCTGGGGTACCCAGACGACAGCACGACTTATAGGGCGTGACCCACAGATTTAGCTGACTGACAAGAAGGGTTATGTTTTACGCCCGTATCTTGTACCTATGTATGTATAATTATAATCATGGTGGTATATTATGTATTTATGCATGTAATATTCTTTATTACTCTATATCTTCTGAATTACTTGATTGATATCTCAAATGAAAGGTATTCTTCAACAAATCGACGACCTTTGAACTTCATACTGTACTAGCGGCCGCCTGCGATTTCGTACGCGTGGAGTTCGTTTTACCCCCAAGGGTGGCGTTTTGTTAAATCTGTTCTTAGTGAATGTCTACACCTTTATGAGGAATCTGCCCGCGAAATGTCAAGTTTGTAGGTGTTATAGTTTCTGAAATTTAGTGATTAATCAGTGAGTTTGTGAGTGATTTCGCTTTCATATAATATATACGTAGATTGTATACTGTGTCTGAATCGTATGATTTAGAGTAGGTAAGACTATAATAATAACATTTCATGATAATATTGCTCTTTTAAAATTTAATATAATACAAGTTTGATAAAGTAAATAATTGGTATTGCCGCTTCATTTACGTTTAAGCCCATTCGTAAGCCGACCAAGGACTTTAAGCTGACTTTTTGATACCGTAGGTACACATTCAATATTGCTATTGACTATTGAGAGATATTTCGAAATGCTCAGTTTAGTCGCAAAAAAATTAATAGCACGTAGAAATTCTTAGAGTTTTTCAGCGACTGCATTTCATTTAAGGGTTTCTTTCAAGGGGTTCGATTGGTTTGCAAAAAGTAATATCAATGACGCGTGTAAAAAGGCGATTACGACGTTCAACGGAGTTATCATTTTTATCTTGATTTATTTTGGAAAAAGTGAATGCTCAGACGGTACTTGAATCCGCGACCAGTCCCTTAGAGGGGAATACTCTGTGTACGGGCAAACCCGAACATTTCGCTAGCGTAGCTTTTGTGCTGCGTTAGCACCGGCCGTGTCGCATCATATTATTCATTTTATTACATAATTATGTACTTTAACTTAGTGCCAATAAATGCGTCATTCTGAACACATGTGTTTCAATCAAAGAAACCTCGGCGCGGTACTCACTAGCAGTCATCCCAGTAAAGATCATAATATCATTTAAAAGGTGTTAGGTCTATGACCGTACATCTTTTTGGTCCTTCGAAGCCTTTGATCCTTTCGAGCTTCCGTACAAGCGGGATCTGGTGCCGGCAGTGCATATATCAGTGTTCTCTGCCGTTTTTGCTTGTTCCTGTACGTACGACCTGTGGGGCGAGTCCAACAGCGCCTACGAGAGGGTAATATACAATCAAGGGGTGAGTTTTTTCTGTTTATTTTCGCGGTCGCGAATCGGTTCAGCTGGCCTCCCACAAGCGGGTCTCACCGGTTGAATTGAGACAGGCGCTTCTATCGCGGAAATATCAAATTCTCGTCCTGAATTTGATCCTACCTGAGCAGCAACATGGAGGATATACTGGAAAATCAAGAACAGCTTGTGGCGTTTATGGAGCAACAACTGAAGAATTTTAAAAAAGATTCTTCAGACCGGAAGACGCCGTCAAATATCGAAAGACGTCTACAGACATTGAAATCCTACTGGGAGGAGTTTCACTCAAATCATCTTCAATTAAACAAGTTTGAGGATCGTAGTAGCAGTTACTTCTCAGACGATGTTTATCAGAAAACTAGGTCCTTCTATACTCAAGCACGAGAAACATTGGAAGCGTACTTAGCCACTGTAAAGATTAAGCTAGGACAACAGTCTCCGAGTCTCACAGTGGAAGCAGCATCTTTGAGGCCACCATCGCCGTTACCTGGCACATCAAGTGCGGATGGGGACGTCGTGGAGCAGATATCTTCGAAACTAATACCGAAGATTACTTTCAGGTCTCAAGGAACTAACAGCAAATTAGATGAGCTAATGAAAAAGCAATCAAGCAATTTCAAGGCATTTTCGCGAACAGTAGCGAATATCAAGGTAGATCTCATATCTCAGAAATGGGAATTCGAGGATACATTAAAAAGATTAGAAGCAAGGTGGTCCGTTATCGACACTCTTCATTGGGAGTTAGATGGCGAGCTCGACCAAGGAGATAGTTCCTACGAGGAGATATTTTCTAGTCATGAAAAAGTATTCAATCAAATGAAAAAATCTCTTAATAACAAATTATGTTCGGTCTCACACAGACACGAGTTTACACCGAAAATGGAGATTCCTGTATTTCATGGCAACTATCAGCAATGGGTGTCCTTCAAGGACTTGTTTATGGAAACAATTCATAACAACCCATCTTTATCAAACGCACAGAAAATGCAGTTTCTTAAGAACAAGGTGAAAGGAGAAGCAGAATCTCTTATACAGCATCTAAAAGTTAGTTCAGAGAATTATAGTACTGGTTGGGAAATCTTAAACCATAGATACAATAACAAAAAACTAATATTCAATTCATACGTGAGAAACATGATGAATATTCCTGTAATGCAACAACCGTCTCTGAGCAGCATCAAACGCATGCATGATACCACCGTGGAATGTCTCAATGCTATAAAAAATTTGGGAGTTGATGTAAGCTCATGGGACCCCTTTGTTGTGTATATTCTGTCTAATAAATTAGATTGCGAAACATTCAAGGATTATAATGAATGTCTTAAGCAACCACGTGAACTCGCAGTTTTGTCAGAATTTTTACAGTTTTTGGAAAACAAGTTCACCAGCATGGAGTCATCAAGACATAAACAAGAGCATCAAAAGCCTTCAGTTTCCAATTCAAAAACATCCAAAGACAGTTCTAATAAAAATTACCATAAGCAGTCAACATATTCCAGTAACAAAACTACTTCTCCATCATCTACTGGAAAGAAATTCCAGGATAAACCATGTCCATTATGTAAAAATGGTCATCGCCTGTACAAGTGTGAACAATTCAGCGCAATGTCTCCCATGATTAAAAGGCAAACTGTTAGCAAGCTAAGTTTATGCGAAAACTGTCTTTATAACCATAACGGTAAGGACTGCGTTTCAACGAGACGTTGTCGCGAGTGTAACGGGTATCATAATACCTTGTTGCATGAATCGTTTGCGCAATCCTCTATGAAATCGGAGAGTTTAGCGGTAACAAAGCACGAAGCCGCGCATACTTCCACGGAGCAAGCACAGCAGTTTAATATGCACGTGGCTCAACAACGTGAGATTCCTGAAATATTGCTGGCAACTGCCGAAATTAAGGTCCAAAAATTGGATGGATCGTACCTTACCATGCGGGCTTTAATTGACCAAGGCTCTCAGACCTCTCTTATCACTGAGAATGCAGCACAACAGCTCTTACTACCACGACAAAGGTGTAAGAACATAATAACTGGCATTGGCGCGAAAGATAACTCATGCAAGGGAGTTATAAATATAAACTGTGCATCAACGTGCGGTTCGTATACATTTCACACCGATGTTTATATCATGAAAAATTTGACAAAAAATTTGCCTACCTATAGCTTCAAGCAACCATCGTGGGCTTATTTGGATAACATTCAGCTTGCCGATCCCAAATTTAATGTCAGTCGCCCTATAGACATATTATTTGGGGCTGACATATACTCAAGCATCATTTTAGAGGGTATATGCAGAGGTAATCAAACATCACCCATCGCACAGCAAACGCGTTTAGGTTGGATTTTGTGTGGCAATGTCACCACTTTACAGTGTAATGTCATACAAATCGAAGTCGATCAGTTAAGAAAATTTTGGGAGACAGAAGAAATCTCAGAACAGACTCCACTTTCGTCTGACGATCAAGAGTGTTTACAGTTGTACAAATCAACCACCACCCGGACGTTGGACGGTAGATATGAGGTAAAGCTTCCTCTCAAGGGAAAATTCGCAGAACATTTAGGCAGTTCTAAATCCAAGGCCGTAGCTCAGTTTGGACATTTAGAACGTAAACTTATCAAAGACGAAAATATATCAAATAAATACAAATCATTTATTCACGAGTACATAACGCTGGGACACATGAAACCAGCTATTTGTAACACAAAACCTGAATGCTTCTTACCGCATCACTGTGTGCTACGTGACGATTCTACAACTACGTCACTGCGCGTGGTTTTCAATGCATCATCAAAAACATCGAGCGGCCATAGCTTAAATGATTTGATGTACAAAGGCCCAAATTTACAACAAGACCTACAATTGTTGATTTTAAAGTGGAGGCAGTATCAGTTTGCTTTCACTGCCGACATTGAAAAAATGTTTCGGCAAATTTTGGTTTGCAAAGAAGATCAAAAATTACAAAAAATTGTGTGGCGACACTGTCCTAGTGACCGGCTACAAGAATATCAGTTAACAACTGTCACGTATGGAACTAAAGCTGCCCCGTTCCTGGCAATGATGACTTTAAAGCAATTGGCAGACGACGAACGAAGCAGTTATCAAGAAGCAGCAAGAGTTCTGGAAGAGTCATTTTACACTGATGACCTTCTTCATGGTGCTCATAGCATCGACTCCGCTCTCAAGTTGAAAAATGAATTGATTGAGCTACTGAAACGAGGCGGATTCAATCTCAGAAAATGGGCATCGAATGATCGACGTCTATTATGTAACAACGAGTCAGATCAGCAAGAAATTAAATCTTTTAGGGAACTGGAGTCTACGAAAACTCTAGGGCTTCGCTGGAATCCTATTGGAGACAATTTTATGTTTGACCTAAAAATCAATTGTTCCGTCAAGAATGCTACAAAACGATCAGTATTGTCAGATATATCAAAATTTTTTGATCCATTGGGCTGGCTCACACCTGTTACAACGAAACTGAAAATTTTATTTCAAAAAATTTGGACGTCGCAGATACAGTGGGATGAGGATATACCCGAGAATCTTCGTCAAGAATGGGTGAAATTCAAAGCCGATTTACCTCAATTACAGCAGATACAAATACCGAGATGGCTGAGTACAAAATCAGCACAAAAAATCGAGTTACATGGCTTCTGTGACTCGTCTATAAAAGCATATGCATGTGCTATTTATTGTAAAGTTTATCACAATCAAGCAGTGATTACATTAATAGCTGGCAAATCCAAAATAGTACCACCTAATAAGAACATTTCTTTACCTCGTTTAGAACTTTGTGGTGCTCTTTTATTAGCAAACCTTATGAATAAGGTCAAACTATGTCTGCCAGATTACAACGTCGAGATTTATGGTTGGATAGACTCTACAGCTGTTCTAGGATGGCTGCAAGGAGATCCAGGCCGTTGGCAGACGTTTGTGGCCAACAGAACACGGAAAATTACAGGGGTTATGCCTCCATCCTGCTGGCGTTATGTAAAGTCTGCAGATAACCCAGCGGACTGTGCAAGCAGAGGGCTATCTATAACCCATTTACATTCGCATCCCTTGTGGTGGCAAGGACCACCATGGCTGCCAACATATAAACCGCAAGTGAAACAACCTATTTACACTACTATGGAAGAAATTAAGAAACAGGTCACGGTTGTTATGAAACAAGATACAGATAGCATGGTCATCAATAATTTATTCAAACATCACAGTTCATTTGCCAAGATTGTGAACATATTAGCATGGGTATATAGATTTATATCAAGAAAACGAAACAAAAGGCAACAGCCCTATCTTACATTAGACGAGATACGAAAAGCAATGCTAAGCATCATCAAGCAAGTACAGCAACAAGAATTTGCAGATGAAATAAAAAGCTTGACTAACAATGGCAAAGTAAGCTGTAAAAGCAAAATACTTAATCTAAATCCTTACCTGGATGAAACTGGGGCCCTCCGAGTCGGCGGTAGGTTAAGACATGCTCATATCAACAAGGAAATGAAGCATCCCATTATCATTCCTCACCGAGGACCTTTAACGGAACTTATCATAGATCAAGCTCATAAGCTTACCTTCCACGGGGGAGCCCGGTTAACTTTATCATTTATTCGACAGAAATATTGGATTGTTGGTGGTAACGACGCTGCCAAAAAGAAAATACGTTTATGCGTGAAATGTAGAAAATTTAATCCAAGCAAGCAGTACCAAATCATGGGTGACTTACCTGAGGCGAGAAGTAATCCCTCACGTCCATTTGCACACACCGGTATAGATTTCACCGGGCACATATTGGTTAAAGCAAACACGGGTCGTGGTATAAAGACCACGAAGGGATATGTTGCTGTCTTCGTCTGCATGGCTACCAAAGCTGTGCACTTAGAATTGGTATCAGATCTGAGCACCTCAGCATTCATGGCAGCACTACGGAGAATGGCAGCTCGTAGAGGAACACCGTGTCATATCTATAGTGATAACGGTCGGAATTTCGTTGGAGCCAACAAACAATTACAACAAGAACTTCAGGAATTGCAACAATTATTTGACAAGCAATTTCTAGCTGAAGTGACAGAAATGGAGATCAACTGGCACTTTAATGCGCCCATTTGGGCCTCAGCAGGTGGCCTATGGGAAAGCGCCGTTAAAAGTTTTAAATATCATTTTAAACGAGTAGTGGGAGAGCAAAAATTGACTTTCGAAGAGTTATCGACAGTGTTAGCTCAAATAGAAGCATGTCTTAATTCTCGCCCATTATGTCCCTTAACAGAAGATCCGGAAGATTTGAACTTTTTAACCCCGGCACACTTTTTGACAGGGGGTCCCGCTCTTACCTTGATCGAAACAGAAAGGGACTTGAGAACTAGGTGGCAACTAACCCAGAAGATTTTGAGTGATATTTGGAAAAAATGGCGCTCTGAATACTTAACACAACTAACAACAAGAAGCAAGTGGCGACAGCCTCGAGAAAATATCAAGTTGAATGACATTGTCCTTCTCCACGAAGATAACTTACCACCCGGGAAATGGTCCATGGGTAGAGTCATCGACTTGCATCCTGGCGCAGACGGATACGTTAGAGTGGTTAGTCTCAAAACAAAGAACGGGGTTCTGAAACGGCCAATCACGAAAATATCAATTTTACCTGTTAATCAAGAAATAACAGACATAAGCGAGCCAAAACAATTATCGTCTTCGCATCACTCCGAGCACACTCACAAAGGTGCCAAGTCAGTGACTCTTACTAAACAGACGTTGTTTACGTCTTTAATATTCTTCATGGTGATCATATCAGCAGTTCAAGGCGTTTTTCACGTCACAAAATTCAGAGAAAACCAAAGTCTTTATTTTGATAAATTGGCTAACATGCAAATAGTTCGAGATGAGTGGAAACTTGTCGTTTATTACGATATGCATCCCTATTGGGAAGGCATAAGAGCTCTATGCAAATATACGCAGTCACTGAAACAAACATGCAATACAATACGTAACACAATGACATGTGATATGGTATTACTACAGCTGAACCACGGGATCACTGATCTCGAGTACTACAACGAGATTTTGCTCAGTCAGCAAACAAACTCAGAACTCACTAGGCAGAGACGCGGTCTCGTGGATGGTATCGGATATCTCGCTAAAGCCTACCATATACGAACAGTTTTGCCTTCAGGTCTAACTGACCGGATGCAAATCCGCATCGTGTGTGTGTTATGTGGCCTGAAGATAAGCTCGCGTCAGTCGGCCGGAGCGACTGAAACAATTCAATCACATCCATCTGAACGCAAGTACTGAACGGATCGTGTATTGACAGATCAGTTCAGTTCTCCCTATGCAGTTCTGCTCTCGTGAGGGAGAGTTCAATTTTTTTATCAATGGCGCCACCAAATTTAATAACTGTAAATATACTTCCTCGTCCATGCGAAGATAATTAAACCAGTCCTTTGGGTAAAACCTTAGCTCTTGTAAAAGATTTATGTGGGAATAATGGTCCCTTTGTCGAAGCCACTTTTTAACCCACAGTGTTCTTTTTTTCCTTTTTTTTGTGTGTATTAATGCCAAGGCAGCATAACACAATAATTCACATTCGTCCATAATTTACGATCACTACTTGCAGCGAACCCGGATGAACTGATGTGATTGTATCGTGTATTTGCTCTAATCCGATCAGGCCAAACTGCCACAGTGTGACCTGATGCGATCGACCTCGTCATGTATTGCAGGCTTTATAGTCTATTCGGAGTATTAGACGCAAGATTCGCCGAACAGTATCAGAAAGATATTTCACTACTACGCGATAACCAGAAACAAATGGCATCCTATTGGAAAAATCAGACATCAATCATAGAGGTGGAATACAATTTATTAAAACGTACCGAGCAAACAATGAACAGACAGCATAAAATGGTTACTCAACACATTCTGTCTATGGAGAATGCATTGAACGAGTTAGCAACCACAACAAAAAACATTTCAGTCCTCAATGATGTGACCTTAGGAGCGTTGATAGGTAGCAATATTCTACATAACCTAAAATCGTTGCAGAGCACTCTGTTAGATACTATTACAGACATATATCATGGCAACTTCAACCCTCATATTTTGACTCCTGCACAAATACAGAGTCAACTGAGTATCATAGCGAGCCAGCTTCCAAAAGATGTGTCATTACCTGTCGACGATATACATTTAAACCTTAACAAAGTTTACAAGCTACTTCGAGTGAAGGCCAGGATGCTGCCACAGTATTTGATCTTTGAAATAAGGCTTCCTCTTATCAGCAGAGATTCATTCGAAGTATTCAAGATGTTCTCGGTGCCTCAACTCAAGGGAAGAAACATGGTTAGCATAAAACCAGTAGCTGACTACGTTGCAATCAACCTGAAGAAAGATACTTACATAACTTTGAAAGACGAAACTTTAAGATCATGTGTGATATCAGAAGAATACTTATGTCACATTCCGAAGCCTATCTATCAATTTACAAAAGATCAAGATTTTTGCCTGACAAATCAGTTCGGGTGTATAACAACTACAAGTCTCTGTACAAGTAGTTGGTTACAATTTACTGTGACCGCACACAAACAGCAAACCAGCAACCGGGCAAACCCGAACATTTCGCTAGCGTAGCTTTTGTGCTGCGTTAGCACCGGCCGTGTCGCATCATATTATTCATTTTATTACATAATTATGTACTTTAACTTAGTGCCAATAAATGCGTCATTCTGAACACATGTGTTTCAATCAAAGAAACCTCGGCGCGGTACTCACTAGCAGTCATCCCAGTAAAGATCATAATATCATTTAAAAGGTGTTAGGTCTATGACCGTACACTCTGGTAGGTAGTACTACCTACATAAAGAATTATTATAAAAGGTGTCGTCGACCCTGTTTGCATTTTGATGTATCCCTCTAGAGCAGGGGTCGGCAAGTAGTTTTAGGTGGGGTCCAGATATTGCGTGCAAATTTTAACGAGGTCCAGAAAAAAACGGACCCCCCCCCCCCCCCCCTCCCCGGCCGAAGCCGGTTATGTCAGTCTCGAACCAACTACGTCTGACGCCGTCTCTGGGCCGTCTGTTGCCGGAGGGGTGCGGTTATCGTAGACATACCCTTCGCACCCCGGCCGACCCAGGGCTACATCTCTCAATCTGGCCCTCTTCCGGTGTGGGGAACACGGAGTCCCCAACTCGCCCCCGGGTATGGGGAGACGCGCAACGCGCACCGCCACCGTGAAAGAACACCACCCCATAACCCCCGATTACGATACTAGATCGAGCTTGTTTCATTCAATTCAACAAAATAAAGGCGTCGTAAGCGCGCCAGGCTGTGGCCCCATGTCTATCATGTCGTGTCTCCCATGGAACGGCATAGGGATGTTAAAAAATAATCGATTAAAAAAAAAAACGATTATTTTTTATTAACGATTTTCATAGTAAAATTAATCGATTTTTAAAAAATCGATCATTTAACATACGCGTTTAAATCGATTTTCATAAATGCGAAATTCTGCGCAACATTTTATGAATACTTTGTATAAAGACTTCTCAAATCACTCACATACGCTACTAGACTACTAACTGTTCTGTGCTATGATATGGACTATATTTTCCCTTATGGACCTTCTGATTCGGAGGGATCTTTTCTGTTCATAGCTTTTTAGGGTTCCGTAGCCAAATGGCAAAAAACGGAACCCTTATAGATTCGTCATGTCTGTCCGTCTGTCTGTCTGTCTATCCGTCCGTATGTCACAGCCACTTTTCTCCGAAACTATAAGGCCTATGCTGTTGAAACTTGGTAAGAAGATGTATTCTGTGAACCGCATTAAGAATTTCACACAAAAATAAAAAAAAGCATTAAATTTTGGGGGTCCCCATACTTAGAACTGAAACTCAATTTTTTTTTTTTCATCAAATCCATACGTGTGGGGTATCTATAGATAGGTCTTTAAAAATGCTATTGAGGTTTCTAACATATTTTTTTTCTAAACTGAATAGTTTGCGCGAGAGACACTTCCAAAGTGGAAAAATGTGTGTCACCCCCCCTCTAACTTCTAAACTAAGAGAATGATAAATCTAAAAAAAATATATGATGTAGATTGCCATGAAAACTACCACTAAAAATTGGTTCGAACGAGATCCAGTCAGTAGTTTTTTTTTATACGTCATAAACCGCAATTTTCGCCTTTGCTACTACGGAACCCTTCATGGGCGAGTCCGACTCGCACTTGGCCGATTTTATTTTATTTAAATTTTCTAAAAGAGTTACAAAAATGTTTGTTCATATTGTTTTGATAATGAAAATAAATGTCGTTCTTGTTTTCTTGATTGTTTGTTGTTGAATTGACTTCGTTGATGTTTCTTTGAAGAACGAATAACAGTCACACCGTTGTGTCACACTGGTGTGACGGTCACAATCAGTGTGAAAGATAGGAAGTCTCGTTCCTTACCATAACACCGGGTATATACTTTTTTAGAGGGAGATGTGTTACTCATAGTCATAATCCCTCGCTTGCAAGAACTTGTAGTATGAGAGACGAAAACATTCACTCGAGTCTGATCAGATTCCCGGATGATATGTATGTATATCATTACACGCGTCTTTAATTTGGAGGATACGAAATGACTATGCTGCATTGCTAAATCCTTGGTGGTGATACCAAAAACCAATTATAACTTTCACAGTGATGCGATGATTAGGAAAAACATTTACTAACCGTCACACTGCTTCATTGCTATGCGAATAGTGTGACGGTTAGTAATTTTTTTCCCTCACTACGGTGTGACGGTTAATCGGTCGTCGTTTTTTTTAGTGTTGCCAGAAACAAAAAATAGTTTTGCGGAAATCAATTTCTATATTTTTGTGAAATTGAAATACCTTGAAAGTTTAAAAGAACATTTTACTTTGATTTTTAGTTTTGATTATATATATTTTATTTTATTTTTTATCTGATAAATTCGCAATGTCAATCTCTTAGGTTTATTATTGTAATACGAAAATCATGTAGATTTTTAAATATTAAAAAAAAATGTTTTTTTTTCGCAGAAATCGATTATTTATTTATATTAAAATCGATTATTGACAAATCGATTAATATTGAGTAGAGAAAAATCGATTTTTATTTAATCGATTCTTTTCCTTTAATGTCACATCCCTTACGGCCGACAATTGCCTCCCTGCGGCACGGCACTCCGGACATGTATCTTGGACCTAAAATGTGCTCTATACCTACGCGCAGTACACGAATCTCAGGTGTCTTTTGAAGATAGCACGGGATGCTACTGCGGTGGACATAACAATAAAGAGTCAGAATCTTTCTTTTTTGGAAGATTCGTGAATAAATCGATAGACCAACAGAACTGTGGTATCTTTATTCACACCTGCAAAAGTACCTAGGTACCTACTAAGTTAACATTTCGTATAACTTTTAAATATTATTTCAATTAGTAAAAGTATAGTTACACTAGAAATACCTATCTTCGTATACATTTTAATTTATACTTGGTAGATCCGAGATTCGTCCTTCCGAGATACTACAATATTTGGCGGTCCGAGATTCGACCTTTCGCGGTCCGCATCTGGACCGCGGTCCGCCTGTTGCCGACCCCTGCTCTACTAGAGCACAATATAAGCTTTTTAAATGAAAAGAGAGTGCTTATAATCGAGGGACGGCAGACAAAGTAAACATAAAAAAAATAATAGGTGGTAACCTATTTAGAATTTGCCTTTTATTTTCCTTTTTCGTTTTTTTAAGTCTTGATATTACAAATATTTGTGTTGCGATTATACCGACTAAACTTTGATTGAAACCGTCCGGTTTATCACTAACTGAAAGAAAAAACGCTGTTAAGATGTAGAATTTGATTCAATTTCCGAAGCTTGTTTCATTTCGCCATCCATTTAATGCATAGCTTTTATTTTAATATGATAGTGAATCAAGGTTCTATCAATCTCTTAAAAAATTAATACTTTGCTTTTACAAACAGTAAATAAACCTTGGTAATAAGTGACTAAGTTAAAATTACATTTACCTAATCAAGTTAACTGTACGTATTTTTACAAGCGGCGTTGAGTTGTCTCATAAGGGTTCGAGTTCCACCTGTAAAACTTACCTCTATGAGGACGAAATATTTCCCTGTATCGTATAATATACGTTTACAACACACCTGCTCATAAAAGTGATATTATTTTACCGCAATTAGGCACGTAATGACACCTATTATCAAACTGTGACTTTTTCATTGCTATTATTCACAAAAGTGAGTTATAGATTCTTTTTTAAATTTTATAGGAAGTGTCTATAATTGTCTATGTTCTTAAAAAAGTTTTGATACAAAAAAGAACGTGTTTAATAGTACGAATAAATTAATATGCCCATTGTATGGTCATTTGATGCATTTTCGTAATTAAATAAATAATTTCAACTTGTAATAATTGTATAATAAACAAAATTATTACTCAAATTTAACATTTTTTTTTCTCTAAGTACAGAAAAAAAACAGTAAAAAAAAAGTTAAAGTCAAACCCAATGATATTAAATGTAAATAGATGTGTTATTGCTATTTCTACGTTGATTTGTAAGCATATGACATATCTATGTTATGAAAATGTCATTGGTCAAACCTCATTCTTTTAAATATGGCCGATCGCCATTGTTAGATGCGCGCGCATAGGAAAACGAATTCATTTGTAGTATTGTTTATTTAGTATTTGTAGTGTTATTTTATTCGCAAGTGTGTTGTAAACCGTCGTATGCCACGTGTGAGCATGATGATTACCGACTTTGCTCACTTGTACCATAATGTACTAATATATAATACATTTGAAATACTCGACGTTTAGCTAGGCTGCGTTGAGCCCTTTTGAGCGAATTACCTAAATTGCACGATGCCTATGAAGCAAATTGCCTAAAGTCAATGTCTAAAACGCAGGATGCCTATAAAGTTTAATGTCTATAAGGTTTTAATGCCTACGAAGCAAAATGCCTATGTTGTTTAATGTCTACAAAGTATAATGCCGGTGCTAGTCAATTGCCTACAAAGCATGAGTCCAATTTTATTACATCAAGAAATCTTTTTGCTAAAATATGACACATATTCCGACTCTTTAGGAATATTTTTAGGTAGGTATCAACTACTATATTTTTTATTATTCTAAAATTATAAAAATACATTTTGTATAACAATAAAAGCACACCTTGGGACCTACGGTACTACCAGGGGTATGGCCAGGGGTACCGTGGGTCTGAAGTGGCCATTTTCCGGGCACTATTGTTAACTCGAGTCAAGTATCTTAAGCTGAGTCTGGGCTGTATATTTAACTGCCTAATGTTAAACAGCCCTGTCCCTTAGTCGCCTTGTACGATACCGCATGAGAGGAGATGGGGTGGCCCAAATTCTACACTGCCGGGAACCACGCGACGATATATTATGTGTACTATAGAAATTAATAATGATCCGAGACCTACCTACATAAGAAGTGTTGTCATAAGTGGTAAATCAATCTGGCCGACCGTACCTGAATGCCCTGTACCTTGTATTGTGCTGCAATCTTCATTTAAGACATTGCCATTCTTATGCATTAAATATTGTTGTCAAAGTACATTGAAGACATTTCCATTCTTAGGCATTAAACATTGTTGTCAAAGTACATTGTAGGCAAATTAAGTTTTTAGGCATCGTGCAATTTAGGTACTTCGAGTTTCAGGTATTTCGCGTTTTAGGCAATTTGCTTCATAGGCATCGTGAAATTTAGGTACTTCGCTCAAAAGGGGCGTTGAGCATGAGCATAGAATGACTAGTTCAGCGCCATCCGTCCGATTTTTTCTGGTTTTTAGGTCATAAATAATTAACTTGAAGATTTGATACCGTCGGGACACTCACCATAGTAAAGACGGTAAAACACTGCCAATTGGAAACTGTCACTGCCAAAAGTGTTGAGAGTGACCAATGATGCTACCCCGTCGTGTATAATAAATGAGATAAAATTAATCTTCAATGTTCAAAGTGAAAATATCTATTCCATGTTTTTAGCGTTCCTACAGTAACATAATTATATATCAATGTTTTAGCTTTCAAAAGTTAAGCCCACGGCCACGGTTCGATAAGTTGTGGTGATTTATTTTTACGCGCGTATTCTACGCTTCCGTTGCTAACTTTACAGTATACTTTAGTTTGAAGTGTAAGTGGAAAAGTAGCATTTGCTGCGCACACAGTAAATGTGCGCCATAGTCATGAAGCCTTTGCTGCGTAAGTGTAAGCAAAGAATGATGCGACAAGTTGGCCGGCATACCCAATAAAAACTACTTGCCCATTAATTGAAACCTTATATCATAAGCTTCAATTTTAATTATGGACAGAACACTGTAAAGTATGGGAGAAAAAAATTATCACCCCTAACATCATAGCATTTAAACCACGATAATACGAACCTTATGCTCAAAAAAACCTTTTTTGAAGTCATAAAAAAATGTTATTTTTCGTACGTACGCGCATTGATAAACAGTAAAATAACTAAGTACCTGAGAACTGAGAGTGTAGCATCCGCCACACTTGGCCCTTCCCTCTCCGCATCGCAACGGGTCTACTGACCGATTTTTAAATAGTCGCTTGCTAGTTGTCCTTCGCTCGTTGTTTGCGTAATAAGCGTAAGTTATAAACCATAATAAAAACATAATTATATAATTATTTCAAAAGTGTTTTACTTTGTTTGTATCACCCTTAGGTTAATTACCCAAGCGATAATCTGATCAAAATACAGCATAGCCCATACTTGTCCATTTAAGGGTTGATTTTTACCAAAAAATAATGCATGAAAAATATAATTTTTATGTCCATTATTGAACAATTCCGGTTGATTTATAGCAAAAAGTTTTTCGTTTCAGTAACGCTACATTATAGACAATAAAATCAGACACATCCCAACTCTATTGGTTATACCGGCCAGGGTTCATACAAAAGTGCCCATCATCCTTTGCTGCTTTGGTGTTTAGGCCCCCCTATGTTGTAGACGAACTATGTTGAATGGTTGGTGTTGGTATGTAAATAGTAACATCAAAAACTCATAATAGTTCGTTTACAATGTAGTATTTGTACAATACTACATTATACAACCTTAAATAAAGAATTCTACAAAAAATAACTGGTAAAACAAAACTTATTCGTTTGAAGTTTGAAAGAGAAATGAAATAAATACTACTTCTTACCTTAAACTGACAAAGGAACTCTTGTTGTCTCGTGATATCCGTAGCCAAGATCAAGGAACTAATTTGTTTCTCAAGCGCGGGTCGTGCCTCCTGCATCTGATCCAGAATGCCGCTCTCGATAAGGCAGCTGATAGCTGAACGCCAGTGGTGGTTTTCCAGCACTGAAGTATTCTAGGCAAAAAGAATATTGTGAGCAAATGTAGTGACAATGTTTTAGGATTTCATTGTCGATGAAAATTGGTCCAAGTTGGCCGCCACCACAAAATAGCTACTCCCTCAAATATCGCTATCAAATGAAAGGGCTTAAACCAAACTATATAGTAGATTAATTTAAAAAGTATATAATAAAAATTAAACTAAGTATGTATTAGAAAAAAACCCCAGACACATAAAACGCCTCCAAAAAGTCAGAAATAAATCGTGTTAGTTAGCCCTTTAACTTAGATATACCTATAAAGTTGTCGTGTCGGGATATATCTACTTACTCATACATTGATACTTATGTGCGAGTGTTATAAATGTTAGGATGAAATCACACTAGCATTTCTAAAGCGCTAAAAGGTTTTATGTGTACAGGGCAGCAGTATGTACTTCTCTATGCCGCAAAGGAAGTCTCGTCACATATTAAGTACCTATTTGGTACAAATACGCGTTTTGCCAATTGTTGATGATCATAAAGTCACAATGGACTTAAGCGTAAGATACCAAGTGATGAAAAAAAGTAGCCAAGAAGTAGGCTTTATGTCTAGGGCGATTTTGCTATTTAATGTACCAGTCGTCGCCAGAAGGTTCATCCCAAATTCAAATCTAAATAGTCGCGTAGCACGCAGTCCCACAAGGTATTTAGTAGACAAGTACCTACCTACTTCCCGCGGACGCTGACCTACAAGACAGAATTTTCCTTATGGACGGTATGGAATTTTCCTATTACCTTCTAATTATAGATGGACTAAATGGTTGCCTATCACCTTTGTGATATAAAAATAAGGTGTTTTGTTTACATGGCAGCGTAATTCCCATTGATTCTCTGTAACTTATTTGTATGAAAATCATATTAATAAGAACTACCTACATTTCAAAGACCCAAAAATAGTAAGTAGTTATTCAAATTATATTCAACACAATAATATACGTAATTAAAAACGTGTAGCCATTTCCATAATTATGTATTAAGCTAAGTTTATTTTAAGTATAACCTAATATTCTGAATATTAACATAGACGTCGTTTTTGTTATGAACATTTTAATTTGTCATGCCTAACTAATTTTTAAAAGCTTAGTTGTCGAGATTGTGTAATGGCATTGTCTGTAGAAATCGGCGCGCATATTTTAATACTTAAGACCTTGAAGATCAAATGATTCCATTGGCAACATCAAATTAATTGATTGCGCAGACATGCTCCGTTTAATATTCAGCTTAAATGTGTAAACGTAGAAATAAATGTAACTACGAAAGCAATTTCCAACAATTATTATGTCTCACGCCGCACGCGAGAGTTAATTCCGGTCGTCATCCCTGAACCAATCTGATCGCCTGGCGATGAGACTTAAGTTATATTAATTCATATATTCTGATTAGCTGCTTATACCATTGATAGGTATATAATGTTTGGTACTTAAGTGCTGAAACTGTGTAGGTGTTGGGGTGCTTAGTTTTACATCTAGGGACTATTTTACATCGAATAGTAAAGACAAAGCTCAAAAAAATTCTGGAACTTATAGAAATGTATTCTGGTTAGGTACATTTCCGTCTCTCATTTGATACCCTGTCTGTATTTGAACTTTCTAAAAATATTTCTCTCATCACAGCCTACACATACAGCGTTATCACTATAGCTTTTGGTAAGGTTAGTTTGGACTTGGCAGGGTTCTAGCTAGATATAAAAATACTAAAGGTATGATTCAGGAGCCGACCGCATACGACAACTGCAGACGCATGCAGCAGATACAGCGTACACATTACTTGTTAAACTCCGATACGGAAAAAGGGGACCATTGAGAAGCCGCAATGAATTACGCGTATCTGGGTACATGCGTCTACAGATGGCGTATGCGGTCGTCTTCGGAATCATTCTACTATTATGACATCTGAATATGATAAAAAAAAGCTATCAATTACGTTATAAAAACCTAGTAAATGTTTATCAAGAAGTTTCAATCGGTTATACGATTCAATGTTTTTGATTTTGTCGAAAGTTTACGCGAATATTACACATTGAAATAAAACTATTTCTAGCTGTTTCTATTCCTACCATCAATGTATGTAATCAATGCTTCAGACTACGAATCCTTAGTAACTTCATTCGTAAATTTATAGTTTATAAATCTAGATCTTACCTGATAGAGAGTAGCGAGATGGTTTGAAGTGGCAATGAGAAAAGGTTGGTTCACTCCAGGATGGTCCATGTCATGTGCGATCGCAGCTAGAAGTGATGCCAATATCTCCAAAGGCTGTAGGTGGTCACGGATCTGTAGACAAAGGTATTCAGTACATTTGTTGTCGTATTCACTTTTTATTTTAAGAGATGGAAAGACATACTTGTACCAGCATCACAGCAATATTTTTTTTTATTGATGGCAATGTTGACTATAATAGTTGAGGTCAAAATAGCTCATCGCTTTATAGTCCACTGCGAAATGTGTAGGAGTCCTAATATGCTTATCGTATCAGTCTAAATATATATTTGTCTTGATTTGATTATTATGATTATTACGTCAATCGATTTGTCCCCATCTTTTGAGTGTCATTAAAGACATAACAGTCAGCGAATCTGACAATGGCATCAACCAGACGTGGCATAGATAGAATTAAGTCTCTGTATTATATGACTGACTTACAATCGTTCATTTCTCATTTTACAGGTGAAATTTTGAAAAAAATCGATACATCACTGACGATCGAGCGGTTTTCGAGTTCTCGAGCGTTTAGCAACATCCATTTTTATACGAGTATAAATAAGATTGTAGAGATAGATTTAGATTAGTAGGTAAGTAATTCATTTAGGTAATATCAGGTGAACAGCATTAATCCGATACTCAATAGATTATTATTAGCACCCACAATAATTGGATGTCATCAACAGAGATGAGGTTGCGCTCTGTGATGAAGCTAATCAGAAGAGCAGAGTCAGATATACAATAGTACCAGCAGTAATTATTACACGCAGCTAGTGTAATAATTACTCCTAGTATGTACTGTTGTATATCTGATTCTGCTTTTCGGTAATACGAAACTCTAATTGGAACAGTTTGTCTGGCCGGACATCAAAGGACGCAGTGGTAGGCGAAACATTTGCGGTTGGTTTGATAAACTGATCGCGATCTATGTCTATGTTGACGTATGGGTGGTATATAGGTGGAATTTCTTCGAAGTAAAATAATTAGACTGAATTTCCATATTTATTACGATAGACAGAAGTATATGAAAGGTATTTTTTCGTTTATGGTGGGATAGGTCCATTCCTAGCACATCATACCTTAGTGGATTGCATCATAACTGTTCGTATTACCGTATCTCGTTTTTTTTTCATCTCTTAATCCGGTTTACGCTAATCAATCAAACAACGTCAGCGTCATTAAGTTATAGGTACTCGTAGTACATTTGGATTGTATTTGACAAACGACAAATCAATCAGTCGTCCCTAATAGGTACGATCGGCCGAGCGCTTATCCATTTTTTACCACCATTCTACGCTAGAATTAATCTATTCGCTCTAGTTCTATAATTTAGTCTAGGCTCCCAAGCTAAAGATCATCTTTAACCACTACCAACGAGTACTACTTATTATATTACTAACTACGATACCACAATTGATTTTTCACCATTGACACTCGAAAAAGGGCCCGTGATTCATCAAAAACAGTGAATAAAACGCTCTTTGTTTCACCGAGTGAATAAAAAAAATTGAATTTGGAACATGCGCGAATGTACGGATTCTAGTGAAACATGCAAAGAGGTTGCACACTCTCACTATAAAAACGTACTAAAAGCCACCTAAATGTAATAACTGGCTGGATGGAATGCGGCTCAGTTTAAATTAAGAAAAAAAAAATGCCGCCATTTTCTGTGTAATTTTCCTTGTAAAAGTTTGTTTGTCTTATAATCATAAAATGACTTCATCTGGTGATGAAAATGAAACTCATATTCTCGAACGCGAAAAGACTCCTGAGTCTTTTCGCGCTAAAGCGGTAGCTATTACTGATAATTTGCTGCTTCTTTTGTGTACTATCCATAACAAAATGTACCTAATTCATAATCACAGAGTAATCGTTTTCTCGTAGTCAATGGTGAAAAGTTGAGTACCTAACACGTGAAAAAAGAATTCATCTCGGCTCTTGTATCCCTCGATACGCTCAGCTTTCTATCTAGAATCCCTCGCTACGCTCGGGATTCTACCGCAGAAAGCTTCGTTCCTCTCGGGATACAACTCAGTGCCTCGAAAAGAATTCATCTTTTTTTCACTTGTTGGGTAATCTACTATTATCTACTCTCATACTGAAATGTAAACATTGCAAAATTAAAAACAGTACTTTAATGACACTCTTTCCGCACAGTGTCAAAATCAATTTAAAAAATTACACTGTGATACTGCTCTTCTATGGGGAACTGTATCATAAATCATAATATAACTTTTTTTCCATTACGATACAGTTGCAGCTAGATTAAATAGGTTTCTATGCAGTTTGTCTCTAGAGAATCTGTGGTCGCGGCGCAAATTGCAATCGCGCATGCGCACGCCATCAACAAATGGATTTTAGCCAATGACGTTATCCTTTTTAGGGTTCCGTAGCCAAATGGCAAAAAACGGAACCCTTATAGATTCGTCATGTCTGTCCGTCCGTCTGTCCTATTTATACTTTGGTCTGTCTGTCTGTCCGTCCGTATGTCACAGCCACTTTTCTCCGGAACTATAAGGCCTATGCTGTTGAAACTTGGTAAGAAGATACTGAAGATAGAACTGTGAACCGCATTAAGAATTTCACACGAAAATAAAAAAAAAGCATTAAATCTTGGGGGTTTGAATTTATAAGTTTAGATTTCAAAGATTTCCTTCCATTTAATTCACCATTTTTGTTAAAGAGATTTGATCCATATGATTGACACTATCGATTGATGCCATAAAAATACAGGATGTTACTTTTTCGAATTTTAGTTGGTTCGATTACCGGGTGTGGCAAACGAGTTTTCAAAAATCTTTGAATGCAGTTTCGTTTCTTTTTAAATATAAAGGAATGTTTCCTTCAAGCAAAATGAGTCAACTTAAGGATTCAAGGGCCAGACTTATTTTTCCACCCTGTATACTTCGGGGCACCCACATTTAGGAATGTAGGAGGTGCAAGATCGCTTGCTATGAAAGTTCTTGAGAGAGCTTTATAATTAAGTGGTAAGTACTTCAATCTATTTAGTTTGATTTAGTTCTTATGTCACTTATCCTTTCTCGACGAGCTTTGATGTATGGTCGGATCCTCGACCCATTGGGAGGATTATGTAAGATCTTTGATCTGAAGTGTACCGGAAAACTTAAAGGAGTCACTTCACGGCTGAATGGCAGTCCAAGTTATACTTGGACTGCCATTATTAAGGGAAATACAAATATACTTTCGAGAATAATGAAGTTCTTAGAAATCAACGCACAAGTGATATAATGGTTGTAAAATAAAGTAACCCAATTACATCCGAAATGCCTAATATTTTTATAAATAATCATTTAGGTATATTAATACTAGAAAATGAATGATTTTGGTTACTAACTTATTTTGAAAAGGCAATCTAATCTCTTTTTGTTTTAAGTTAAATACAATGATAGTTATTACTAGCACAGAATGGATAACAGTTTACAGTAGCTAAATTGTGGACATGGGTATTTTGTAATAATATTCTAATAATTGGCGATTTTCATCACGAATGGTGTGTAATTTGAACACAGAAATATCGATAGAGCAAAGGATTTCTAGTTTAGGGTTTTCAAAAATTCGCGAGGGATTTTAAATTTGGGGACCCCCACTAAGATCTTCAGGGCCCAGCAAAGTCTTGGCAGTGGCGGCTTCGTAACTCATGCAACCAGGTATGCAAATAGTAAGATAAATGTAATGCCGTGTCTCACACACGCTTAATTTGATATAATTAACCAATTAACCGGTGAATCAAAACTATGAATCAATAAAATGTATACCAGTGCAGTGCAAGTAGGTAGCACAATAATTAACTACGTAACTAAATGAATAAATGTGTCACTCCATGCAAGAATGTGGGTATAAAGGTCAACAATTATAAATTAAATGTCACCGCTAATTACTCACTATATTTCCCCTGTCTCAGACAGCTTTGCCCTTGCAATGAAGCCAGTGTGACAAACATGTGAAGTAAAAATTGGTGTTTTTGAGTTTAAACACTTACTATGAAACCTGCTTGGGTTCAAGAACGGGGATGGCCCGAACTAATACTCCAGATTAGATACAGAAATTCAAGCATCTCTCTGTTTGACCTTCTGCTAACGAGTCAATCAGTTCAGTACGCGCACTTATACTTCCTCTGGCCATTGTTTTGTGTACATCAAGGTACAGATTGCTGCTTCCCCCAAAATAGTTGCTTAACCGTTAAAAAACTGATGCGTTAACCCATTTAATTATTGCAGAAGTATGTGCTCGGTATACACGGTAAGTACCTACATACTTTTAACAAAAACTGCAATTTTAGTCTATCTGTCTGTTTATTCCAGGTAATCTTCGAAGTCTAACTTTATTAGGCACTAGCTGTTGCCCGCGGCTCCGCCCGCGTGGAATTCCGATTCCGGTCCAACTTTAATGTATGGAAATCTGCCCGATTTATTGACATTTATGCTCACTGCTCCGCTCCCTTTAGTAGTAGCGTGATGTTATATAGCCTATGTTACTCCCAGATAGTGTAGCTTTCTATAGGTGAAAGAATTATTGAAATCGGTACAGTAGTTCCGGAGCCTATTCATTACAAACATACAAACATACAAAAATAGGTACAAATCTTTCCTCTTTATAATATTAGTGTAGTAAGTAGCCTTTATCTACACTAGGTAGATAAAGGCTACTTTTATTTTAGAAAAAATATTAAGTTGCCGCGTAAAAAAGTTAAAACCCAGATCCAAGTTCACGTGAAGTCTCGGGAATAGTTAGTAGTAGATAAAATAATATAAAGCACGATATAAATACAAGTAAATTTAATTATATTAAGTGAGCTAGCGGTGACCGTAAAAAGGTGCGGAAAACTGTAACAAACCATTGCAAAGCTCTGTAATACACCATGTTTACGTACGAAGATGGTATTAATTCTATTCAGTTTGTACGCTATACACCGTAGCCGTAGTCTGTTCAAAGTTGTTTGCTCATAAACATTTAATGATAATTAATTAATGTTATAGCTAGATAACGTTAACATTTTGATCGGTCTTTGTTTATTTTCACGTTCTCAAACATTCATATTCAGTTTATACTGCGTGGGTGAAACATGATAATGTACTCGTATATGTAGGTAATGTTAAGGAGTTAAGAGATAGCTAAACTCTACCTACGATCGACAATGTATTCATCTCAAGAATAATACCAAATGGAGCTCCTAAGCTCTATTTGGGAAGTATAATATTAACCAGCTCCAAAGATAATATTTGCAGCTTCACCCGATTCCAATAATATTATTTTTTGTTAGGTACGTAAAAACGACATAGTTACGTCTGTTCAATGACTGCCCATCTAAATATACATACCTACATCTCTGGCAAAACGTAACTTGGGTATCCCGCGAGTCTTCGTTGAAAGGGGTCGAGTTGAGAAGAGTGGGGCATGCAGAAATATATCAATTACATGGATGATTAGAGATACGATAAGTTGATTTCTATACGCTTACTTTCATTTTACTTAGATGGAAACGCAACAAAGTATGAGATATAGGTACTCATTGTAGTCTTGACGTGCAGTGTATGTTTTACAGGGATTTAACGCAGAAACGCAGAGGTAATAAATAAATATTGTTAAATGTTAGTCATTCATAATGGTAGGGGAGCCGACGATGCTAAATGGGGATTTACTTGAGCGTCATAGAGACATATTGGATGGTAAAGCTTGATAACGAAAAAAAACAATAAAGATACCTTTTCATCGGCGGGGGAAAAGGCTATAGATTTACAAAAAAGTAAAAAAAAACTGTTGCATGGACATACTCGAGCGCGATATTACAATGTGAAAAAAAAAAATCGCCATTTTGATGTACGTAAACGCATCAGATTAACATATATATGGAGATATACTCGTATTAGATCCTCTGCTGCTGTCGTAAGACGTGCTGTCTCATAATCTGACGATTATCTGCAAGGATTTGCCTAATCTGACAATTTAATGTGATGTTATTGCATCTGGTTCTCACCAGACTGTATCAAATGAGCTAGACAGCTGTAATTTTCACAAATGATTACTTATATTATTATAGGGCTAGCATAATATGGCTATGGGCTAATGGCTAGCAACAGCTAATAATTTATAATATTTGAAAAGTGCTAATCTTGCCCTTTCATTTGGTACCAAACACGGCATATTTTCTAGCACGTACAGTAATGAGCAGTACTTTAGTACCTACCGCTTGAGGGCGCCAAATTAAATTTGGTGACATGTATCACCAGTAAACGATCAAGAGGCTTCCAACGATAGTTCATTTGTATACCTAGTTCTAATAAGTACCTAGTTGAGTCTTGAATGAATTTTGAAGCATTTAACATGCTAACTATTTGTTCGTACGAATATTGGTAAATGACTCCCACCGTCGTCGCCCCAATACGGATGTAGGTATAGGAAAATTTGGATCGACCTCGGGCGAAGCTCGGTGGCTCAGAGGTCAGAGCATTACCCCTGTAATGGAAAGATCACGGGTTCGCGTCCCGCCTGAGCTTGATTTCGCTTTTTCCTATCTTAATCAAGCAGTTGACTTCTCAACTATGAGGGAAAAGATGAACATACATACAAATATACATAGCCTGCATAACCCTCCTTTGGCTTTGCCGTAGTTGAGTAAAAAAAAACTCATAATAGATTGATATTGAGATAGATTTCATTACAGATTCTGAATGATGTGCAAATCCCCTTTAGTATCGACTCATTGATGGATAGTCATTATCTGGCCAAGCTCAATACATTCTTTCGACTCGCTAATATTTTGAATATAACTATTAAAAGCAATTAGATATTCTCTCGAATCGATTCAATAGCGTCAGTAATCGAATCGCAATGTACCTACGGCACTTTTCGTAAGCTAATTTAACTTTATGTGAGAGTCGTAACAGGATAGATTGCCATGCTCTTTCCGATATATTGCTTTAAAAGTTTACAAATCAAAGATTGGTAGATATCTGCATAAAGTCTTTCGTAAAAGTTTGAATCGGCGAGCTACTAGCAAAAATTATATTCTTTTCTGAATTTTCGATCTTTAGGACCGCATCGAATATAATTGGAGATACGAAGATGGCATCCATGTAAGATAACAAATACATACGTTGGTATATAATCTATATATACATATAGTGATGATCATGAGAGACCATAACTGGCAACGATAGTTATCTCCTTAGCAGTGTTAGACCCTTATACAGTAGATCCTACTGTATAAGGGTCGAATACCCAATAAACGGTACAACTATCACAAGGAAAACACTGGGCTTGTGCCGTATTCGCCACTTATTTCCAAGCCATTTGAGTCTCATTGCAACATGGTGTATTGCAATACGGTTAAATTTATTTCATGCGTCTGTACATATATCGCGGGCCTTTTCTTTGTACCACTTTCCCTCTATAACAAGGAATGCGTCACTCCCGATGCTTGTTACCCCGCGTTTACATACTGCCACTCGCATTACTCATCGTGTTGTCGGAAATATTCGCGCGATTAATGCCCTAGCGTTTACACACGCGCATCATCGTGTTGGTCCGCATTACAGTATTCGCCCTGCAATGGAGACGGACGATGGAGGACAACGCTGTAGCAGTGTACGCATTATGCTTTTACAGCATAGCGAATTAATTGAATAGATTATTATTTAAAACTATCACTTTCAACTACTATACCCTTTCCGTAGATCAATATAAAAATTTTTAAAAGTAAATATTCGAGGAGCAATAACGAAAGCCATGTTTATTGATTAGCGCCATCTAGCGGTCTCGTATAGTTCATCGCGCTAGTATTGCCGCTCCTTTGACTCGCGCCGCCAAGCCGACTTTCGCAGCAACATACGCGGCAGTACTCGCGGCATGATGAATATACCATTCACACCACGTCTCTGCCCACTTCTCTTGCCACTTCCCTCGCTCTGCCGCGAGTATGTAAACGCAGCTTTATATTGCACGACTTTCAAATCAGAGGTTAATGCTGTTTTTAAGTAACAATTTTCTAAAAATCAGGTATCACATAGATTAAGGCACTTACTCGTAGGTATAACGTAATGCCACAGGTAATGCTTCGTTACAAAACCCTGAGATTATTTATTCAATATATTTTAATAGTTGTATGTTAGGTTGCTGCAGAATTTTATAGCTCAAATGAAACTCTGTGATGCTTCATTAACATAGTTGTGTATGTGTAGGCCGTGTACTTGTCTGCCTAAGTGATATAAAAAATGTCAGCGCAATCGTTTCATGATACTTAGTTTTGTCAAAAAGCAATTTTCGATAAGTTGAACTTCACTAAGTTGAAAAGGGTCACGACACACGACCCTTCTATTACCATCTAAAAACTATCAGAGATATTGTAAAAGTTTATATAGATATATACCGATATGGACCGATTTGAGTATTTTATAAAATATCAAAACCATGCCTCAATACTAAAATCCCGACAGACGAGCATTTTATTAATTATTTAAATGAAACATTTCAGTCAGACAATGACTAAATACCTAGATACAATTGCAACGGGGAGACGAGAGAAACGGGTGTAGCCTAGGTTACCATCTAATTGCGTTCCTAACTATGTACCTAATTAGTAGTACAAACTACGCTAGCACTGCAAGTAAATGTGGAACTTTTCATTCCAATTACTGTATATAATTTAGTAGTCAACAAAGGATATGACGACGCAGTGCGAATGCATTACAGTTATTAACTTGTAAAGCACCTTGGTACGTACAAATAACGTGGAAGTACATTTATAGAATACTGCGATTTAGAATGCGCCAATTGAAAAATTATTAACAAGTGCAAATAATTTAGGTGTTTAGTAAGTACTTACAGAAAATGCTCATAGATTTGCTATCACGTAGTGGTTCTTAGTTTTAGTTGAGATCTTCTGTAGAGGATTCCTCTACTGGACTAGACCGTCGAGATCTAAACGCAAATTCAACTGTGGCCTGTTTTTCTGAGATCTTCACATAATAACCTTTAATAACAACGTCTGTGAAGCTAATATATACATATAATATATAAAACTAGCTGTCTCATGGGGGACCGCTAAGCACCTTGGTATGCCTTATTACCCCCGACCGACGACGGTCAAACGGCGGTCCTTCGACGAGACAAATGGCAAAAGGGTCAATACTTAGGGTAGGTCATAATTTAATAGTTATTATTCTACTTTTTATACGTTCTTTTTGGGTCGGGGGTTTATTTTTTTATTTTTTATTTCATGTTTTTTATAGGTAACCGCTTAACCGATTTCCATAAAACCTCTTGTGCCGTAATGTATAGATTATGACCTTTCATTTGATACCCAACACGGGTATATTTGAAAATATTAGATTTTGCATTGCCACTTTCACACCTCATATTTTTCAAATGGCTGAACCGATTTTTATAAAACATAGCTAAGAACACTCTCGACTAAACCATCTTTCAAACAAAAGAAACAGAATCGAAATCGGTTCAGCCGTTTGGGAGCTACGATGCCACAGACAGACTGACACACACACACACACACACACACACACACACACACACACACACACACACACACACACACCCATACACACATCAAACTTATTATAACACCCTTCTATTTTTCGAGGGTTAAAAATAATTGTTGAATTTGGTGCAGTCGGTCAAAAGTTATGCGCGTATGCCATTGAGACCCGAGCCGCCAGGCGAGGGTCTTAATAGGGCCGAGGACGGTAATCATCATGCTCACGCGTGCCATACGACGCAACACACTTGCGAATAAAATAATACTACAAATACTAAATGAACAATACTACAAATTAATTCGTTTTCCTATGTGCGCGCATCTAACAATGGCGGTAGGCCATATTAAAAAAAAAAAAGAGGTTTGAATTTAACTTTTGTTTACTGTTTTTTTTTCTGTACTTAGAGAAAAAAAAAGTTAAATTTGAGTGAAAATTTTGTTTATTAAACAAGTATTACAAGTTGAAATTATTTATTTAAATACGAAAATGCATCAAATGAACATACAATAGGCATATTAATTTATTCGTACTATTAAACACGTTCTTTTTTGCATCGAAACTTTTTTTTAAACATAGAAACTTAACCTTTAAAATTTAAAAAAGAATCTATAACTCACTTGTGAATAATAGCAATGAAAAAGTCACAGTTTGATAATAGGTGTCATTACGTGCCTATTTGCGGTGAAATAATAGCACTTTTATGAGCAGGTATGTTGTAAAGGTATTTAAACATTTTCCTCTTAGAATAATTTTCATTGTAAAATAATATTGCACGAGATTATTAATTAAAATTTAATTGCTTGACAGTTACAATTATGTTTTAAGAATATTTTCATTGTTCATTATAATTATGTAATATATACAGGGTGTCTCAAAACTGGACAACAAGGATAAGTGGGCATTAGCCAGAGGGGGGACCTGCTTTTGGCTACTCGAGAAAATAAAGAGAATACATCTCTATTTGTAATTAATTACTTAACCATTTTTTAAATCCCTTAACATTCCATACCCCTTATGCTATTTTCAACTACCGCAGGCAATGCCGCAGGCCCACAATTTTTAAAATATATTTAAACTCTTTTCTGTATAAGTAACCTAAGAACCACGATTATTCATTACAACCACTGAAGTATGAATTACAACCCTTTAAAATGACAGAATATCTGTAGTAGTTATTTTACAAAAATAAGTCAATATAGTTATTTTTCGCAAGACTTGCATAGATTTTTACTTTCAATCTACTTTATCTCATCTTGGTGAAAAAAGTATGGGCACCACTACGGCATCCTTCTTAAAAATTGCCGTATTATTTTTAGGAAACCGCACCGCAAAAGGAAAATCGAAACTCTAGGGTCACTTCGTTGTCCTTTTGTCAGTCTGACAAGACCTTTTCCTCGAGAAATTTATACCAAATGTTCAGGTCTGCAATGCCTTGAAGCTGTGAAAAATCAGACTTCTAAATTAAGACCATCAAAGGTAAGGTACAAGCATGTGACGAATTTAACCAAATAATGCAAGGGAATCAAAACTTGAAGCTACTGAACATGAAATGTGGCAAGATCTCTTATAGCACAAGTAAAGGGAAAAGTCTGAAATCCGTAAAAAAGTAATATCCATCATACTAAATAAATCTATTATGTCTGTCTGTCAAGACCTTTCTCAAGAATGCGTGAAGGTATCACCTGCTCGGGTTTTAGGGTTCCGTAGCCAAATGGCAAAAAACGGAACCCTTATAGATTCGTCATGTCTGCTCGTCCGTCTTTCTGTCTGTCTGTCTGTCTGTCCGTCCGTATGCCACAGCCACTTTTCTCTGACACTATAAGACCTATGCTGTTGAAACTTGGTAAGAAGATGTATTCTGTGAACCGCATTAAGAATTGCACACAAAAATAAAAAAAAATGCATTAAATTTTGGGGGTCCCCATACTTAGAACTGAACTCAATTTTTTTTTTTATCATACCCATACGTGTGGGGTATCTATAGATAGGTCTTTAAAAATGCTATTGAGGTTTCTAACATATTTTTTTTTCTAAACTGAATACTTTGCGCGAGAGACACTTCCAAAGTGGAAAAATGTGTCCCCCCCCCCAACTTCTAAAATAAGAGAATGATAAATCTAAAAAAAATATATGATGTAAATTGACATGAAAACTACCACTAAAAATTGGTTCGAACGAGATCCAGCCAGTAGTTTTTTTTATACGTCATAAACCGCAATTTTCGCCTTTGCTACTACGGAACCCTTCATGGGCGAGTCCGACTCGCACTTGGCCGATTTTATTTACATTTATGTTTTTGGTGGGATATCATTACTTTTTGCAAAGATATAATAATAATACATATATTGGGATAGTTTCAAATATCGGCTTTTAAAACATTTTTTTTGTGTGTGCCCTATTTTTTAACTTTTTTTAATTTTTAGATTTTTCCCTACGCTTACACACAATTACCGAACTGGATTCCAAATTTCATCCTTCTAGGTCATCTGGAAGTAGGTTAGATTTAGGTAACCGGGCAGTCACCAGTCAGTGGTCAGTGCTAAAATTTACGACTTTTTGACCTTCATATCTTTATAACCGTTTGAGCTAGCTTCATGAAATTTGGGCTTCTAGATGTCCTTATGGATATAATTAAACACACGTAGTTTTATTATGTGTTTATTAAACAGGTTTTGAGTTGTAGAAGGGTTAAAAAGTGGCGCCAAGTGGTTCGTGTAGTGTAATATTACACTCGGCGCTGGCTAGCCAGTTCCTTTGCTTGAACTTTGGCTTGACACGCTACCGCGTGTCTAGATAATTTAATAAAGTAAGCAGTAACAGAAAGGAACATAATTATAGGCTTCGTACCGATGATACGTATTAGATATCTCAATATCCGGTTACAAGACAGTCTTCGATGAACAGTGGGGTGAGCATGAACAACTACCGTAATCGTATCGTGAAGGTAACGATATATCGGTATCTAATTAAATGGAAAATTCTTGATAAAATTAAGGTGATATTCAAAAGAATACGGACTGACTCATTGAATTCATTCGTGTAGTTTTTGTTTCTCGGACGTTTTTTTCACAGTTTCAAGACGTTACAGACCTGAATATTTGATATATAATATTAATGTTAATCTGGAAAACTTCAATAAATCATCCAGAAGCAAAAATGTATCCATTGGTACATAGCAATTATGTATCCTTGAATGCAACATTGTAATCTATATCAATTCAAGTATATAATAATAAGCTTTATTATTATACAGATGTATTTTCATCTACGAGTAGTAAAAATTAAAGGCATTGATGTAATTATATTGTTACTAATGTAACTCAAACGGGTAACACTATTACTAGTTGGGAAAAAATACCCAACGTGTCAAAGGTGTTACTGGATCATATCACGCCCCTACTATTTTCCCTATTGAATTGCGGAATCCTAAAATTGAAATCTATTTGAAGATTTTATTGAAGGTGATTTTAGATGTCACAAAAGCCGGCTCGCTACTAATAGGTACATTACAAAACTTTAACTGCCCAATTAATATCTACTATTTACGGACAGAATTTTAGGCGTCCTTTTTTTTAGTAACTAGCTGTATTGCCCATGGTTCCGCCTGCGTGAATGTCTGTTATCGCCGTCAAACATAACCTTTGTCCTTGCCCGAGTTTTAGTCTATCTCAGTACAAAATTTTAAAATCGCTTGAGTGCTATAAGAGAGAAAGCGTTACAGACAGATGGACAGAGTTATTATCGCATTTATAATATTAGTATATATATACTTAGATCATATTACTTTTATTAGATAGGTAGTAAAAATAAAACGTACTTCCAATTCATTGCGAAGAATACGTCTTGAAAAAGCACATGCCATGTTTATGTCAAGTCAGTGTTAACTTATATTGGAGGCAATCGACTGTAAAACGAGTCTGTCGATATCAGTATCATAAAGGAACTAATACTCGTACATTATATGAATATAAGTAGCATAGGTATATTTTATTGATTCTAACTTGTACATTATTCAGATTGTTTTAGAAGTGAAACCTTCTTTAGGCACGCTTGACAAAAAATACCTTGGGGGTAAACTAGTGAACGCACTACGTGTTACGAATGTATTTTTTTTAATTTTATACGGTTAGTAGTACCTATTTCTTGACAAATAATAAAATAAAATAATATTCCAACAAAGAAGCTATTGTACCTACTAAGTTTTCTGAATCACGAAACTTTATAAACGTACTTCTATACAGACGTTTTTCATAATTTTACCCCAAAGAGAACAAATAGGGAAAAGTTTATATGGGTAGTTTGTAACTTTTAGATAGAAGATAGAAATATGAAACTTCGTTGAACTGCTTTTGGTTGGAAATTCTTGCATACACACATCGGCGTTTTTCAAATTTTCACCACATTTTTAAGAGGTGATGAGAGACTCGTCAACCAAAACCACCACATGAAAATCTGTTCACTACTTTTTGCGCCATCGCGGATAAACATACAAGAATTAAAAAAAAGATGCGTTTAGTATTGTTTGGTCGTAAACCAAGTTTCTTTTTGAAATATCTTCAATGTACAGACACGACCACTTTACGATTAGGTATATACCTACTTAATTGTATAAAGGATAGATAGAAGAACCAATTCCACATCCCTGGCCCCCCTAGACAGGGGCAATTCGTTGAATTGTTGCAAATCCGACTTCACGTAGTCTTGTTTGCCCTATCTCTAAAGTGTTATTTAAGCTCGCACAGGCGCGGAGGGCGAGGCGGCCCATGTGCTGAGGAGCAAGTGGTTATAATGCCCGCCGCCGCAACTGAGGCTGAGGAATGTATGGAATTTGACATTTATGACATACGTTGACGACTGTCATAAACGTCACATCCCATACATTCATCATTGTATTCTACAATACGCCGGCCAACGACTTTTCTAGGGCCACTTTATTATCATTGTCTAGGGGAGCTGTTTCTAGTAAGAAAAAAAAAAACACGTAGCAGTGTTTCCAAAACTTACCATAAAGGGAGTGTACTGAAGATTAATAATTAATATTCCTTAATTTTTACGTTCAAAATCCGAAATTTTATATTCTATAATCATTCATTAAAACGGCACTTACACAACGTCAAAAACCTGTGACATTGAATTAAATAGTCCATAGTTCCTTTGGCCATCTTTGGGCTATCCCTTAATCACGTGATGTTTTTAGGCAATTTTTTAAATTAAGCATATATATACATTTGGCATTAAGTCCGCCTATGTACATTCTACTGTGCATAAAGTTAAATAAATAAAAAATAAATAAAAATAACACTATTTAAAAAAGTTACTTTAAACTTGTTGTTCACAACTGTACTAAATCAACGGATTTTATGTATAAAATATAGCTGTTGGTGTATGATGGGACCTATGGGCACCTGTATAGGGGTCGAATCTATTAATTAAAATTTATTTTATTCCAGAGGACGAATGGGTGCCTTAAAAATTAATTATTATTATTGGTCCCCTACCGAAGGACCAATGGGCACCTAAAAAGGGGTCGAATTTACAACTTTTATGCTAGGGGTCGAGTTTTAGAGGACCAATAGGTGCTGACCCCTTATTTAACTATGTAAGACTCCCCCACCCCCCGACTTCACCCGTGGCGTACTTTACAACCCCGTATCACTCATTTAAACCATAATGCCCGAAATTTATTACTTTTCAATAAATGTATAGGAATCTGCCGTATTTGCGTCTGAGTTGCGAACATTTATGATTAGGTACTGCCTCGCTCCTTCGCTCAAATAGCCTATTGCCTTCTTTCGGACAAGACAAACCAAACAAACAAACCATTTTATAAAGCTGAAGAGAGCTTTATAATTAGTATAGATGATTTTAGGAGGAATAAAGTGCATAAAGTAGCTCCGATCTCCATTTTGTAAGGTGTATTCAGGCGTGTGACAGATATTTTCTGCTGCGAACATAAAAAGGCACCGGGAAACAAATCATTATAACATGGGTTCACGTGTTCGTTGTCACGTTCAGCATAAAGTTTTCTACTTCAGCTATTTAACAGGTGAAAGTTAACAGCCAGTTTTATGTCTGCCTATTCTTAAAGGAAAAGCGACGGGAAGTCTATCTGCTGTATGATGTATGACCTCACTCTAATTAAGGATGTATGATGTATGGATTAGGGTCATTCATAAATGTTTTGTTTAGACATAAATATACCCGAGTACCAATCGACGGTTATATGGAAAGTCCGTCTTTCCTTAAGAGACATAAATTAAGTTTGAAACTAAAATCCGACTAAGTACTGCAAGATCACGCTCTAAAAAGTATTAAACTAGAAAATACCTATCAAGAATAGCCGTGGTCATATGCCACTCTAAATAATCACCAAATTAAAAATTTAAAAAACCGACTTCAACCGATTTTTGTTGATATTTCATAAATTGCTTGACCGATTTTGATAAAATTTACCTGGGAAGTATAACCTATCAAACAAAAAAATAATTTTGCAAATCGGTCCAGGCGTCTTTGAGTAATCGGTGAACATACATACATATCTACCTCAAAAGTAAACCAAAACCAAATTAAAAATCAACGCTTATACACCGGAAATATAGCTGAATATTCTGAACACTTCTGCATACCCTTTCAAAGGATTCAGGCGTGATGTTATGATGTGTATGGCAGAGACATTGCAATAATATGCGATTGCAGCATTCGCGGCTGATTTCCTGGTATTTTTTGAAGAGTTCCTTGGTCTAATCTCGGAAACCCATCATCAGATTTTTACGAAATTTAAATGGGACCATTTCGGAATAATCTACTTTCGAACAAAAAAAGAATTTTGCAAATCCGTCTACGCATGGCGGAGCTATGAGCGAACAAACATAAAAAAAAAAAAAAAAAAACATAGAAACATCCGAATTGAGAACCTCCTCCTTTTTTGAAGTCGGTTAAAAAATACATTACAAAAAAGTGGCATTTAAACTTAATTTTTATTTATATTATTTTGGGGCAAGCAACACCCAATAATTTATACATAATATTTGAAATGTGCTAATTGGGCCCTTTAATTTGATACCAAACACGGTCTATTTATCTCAACTTTATTTTTTAATGCAGTACTTTATGACCGCTAGAGGGCGCCACATTAGATTGAGTGACACGTGATATAGCCTATAACAAGCGGACGATCAAGACGCTTCTAACGATACCTCAATTGTCCAGTTCTAATAACTAGTTGAAGAGCTATGAGGGAACAAACGAACATACATACATTCATACATACCTACATAGCCTGTCAAAATCATAACCTTCTTTTGACTTCGCCGTAGTCGGGTAAAAATTAGAGTTCTGCCTCCGCTTAGTTGCGTGGTTTTCAAAATTTCACCACTGCGGGGTTAGATAAGGCATGAGGGGTTGAATGCAAAGTATAAGTACCTATTAGATAGTTCTGATGTAAAACGGATGATTACTATGTATATTGTATTATCTAATTATTATTTGATAAATGTGTGTTCTACGTTGGATCTAAGTATACTGCTACTTCATCAGCAAGAATTGGTACGTAAACATAATCTGTTTAGTATTTACTCAATATTGCAGTGCTAGAAAGGTTACAAATCGTAAGTATCAGTATGGAGTCGATTTTACAATCAAGAGGTCCCGGCCCGGGTTTGATCCAGTCCCTCACAGATGAAATGCTCTGGACAACATAGCTACATGAGCAGAGCTACATGAGCTCGCCTTGAGCCTTCGAAATTATTCTATAGAACCATCTTGGGACAATAGTGGAGCTATCTACCGATTTTTTTTCCAATCTAAATCAATATTAATCAAATCTTACTTTTTGACTTTATACCCAAATACCTACTAATACAAATACTAGTATGTGGGCTTCGGAAGCCCACATACCTACTTGAATATAAATAATATAAATGTAAATACCTACCATAAATCATTTATGGCAAAAATTACAACGTATTGAATCTGAACATCTTAATTTAGTGGTGCATGGTCACATCATTCATCCTGTTTTGTATATTCAAAATAGTTCTGTAATTTATTATCAACACATTTTAGTGCTAATGGTGGTCGGGACGGAAATTAAACTGAGCTTCTTAGTTCAGAAATAAGTTTGATTGACAATATTAATGACTTTCTAATCCGTTCTACAAGTCAACATATAAATCATGTACATAGAGGAAGCGATTAATGAAAAGAGAATCATCAGTCCATCATAACAATATGAATTATCCATACATTCTTTACGTACCTACTCACATTACCTACTGTCCTTTGAGAGCAAAAAATAGTAATGACACTAATGACTTATTCATTTATAATATTTTATTTTAATTTATAACATTTAATAAAAAAATAAGCCTATAATACACAGATTTCATTCAAAAGTAAAAATACGCGTAACTCTTTTTGGTTCTCGACAAAAAGGGTTTCAGAGTTCAAAAGTATGTTCGCAATGTGACACTCTATTTGTGTGTTGTTCACTAAGTACTCTCTTTGGAAATAGCCTTGGATGTATTTATGTGATAGATTGACGAAAAAGCGTCTCGACAATCTCTTTAAGGCCACGAGCCAACCGATAACCATTTCTAATCAACACTGAGTTCAACAGACTGTTTGCATCTCGTAGTTGGCGGTATTGTTTATGTATTCAGGTAAGATCTCCAAAATAAAACAAAAATCTCGTAGAACAAGGTTGTCGTCTGCAGCGATATACCTACGTATCTACTGCATGCCATTTCAGTGCCAACTCATAGTTTTTATCTTATTATTTTACTTAATATTACCACAGCACAGTTTGTACTGAACTCACAAATATGTATAATTGGGATATTATATATTTCACTTTGAATTTATAGCCAAATCGACCTCGATAAATTAATTTAAAAGCATACGTACGTTTGTATATATTGTTATTTTGGTGCCAATGCGTACAGTACATTTCTGTTTATTTGAATTTCACGTAAATCCGTATATTTAGATGCGCAATTTTTAATACAACAAAACGTGTGAAAGCAACCAACTCGCCCGGTGATATAAATAACGCCGCGAGTGACTGAACTCTTCTCCGAAACAATTCTCTTGTAAAATTTTAAACATTCTGAAATCTAATAGATGTAATCGCATTTTAATAGCGCAACCATATGCAATATGCATTGCGATTTATAGACAGTTTTAAAAAGTGAACGATAGATGTAAAGCGAAGGAATTTAAACTGTGGAAAACAATATATTTTTCTATATATTTTTGATTTTATATATAATTCATAAAATATATGAACAGTTACAAATACTTATTATTTATGCTTATATACTTAACTAGTAGTTCCTTAAACATAATGTTTATATATTTTTATATAAAGGATATTATGGTTTTATTATCCACCAGAGAGGTGGGTTGGATAGGCAGGATAGACTAGAATCGCGTCGGTCAATCTGAACTAAAAAACATTAATAGCTTACACGAGAATAAATACCTATTACCGTTGCGGATTTAATAAAAACCTATGATCGGAATAGTGCTGTTCACGCCCATGTCCACCAAAAATTTATAATCTGTGTCGAGATAGGTACCTACATACGAGCGCCAGATTAGTGTTTACAATATAGCTGTTAATAAATAATAATATTTATCTTCTTTTCCTATATAGGTACCTGTTCTATAATAATTACATGTACGCGCTTAACTTTCAAAGACTGCTTCAAATTCAATAATTATTTTTATGGTATTTGTTATTCTTAGGACAAGGTTTGTATAAAAGGTAATTTGAAAAAAAATGCGGGATGAAAATTCCACGCGGAGCCGAGGCCAACAGCTAGTTATAAATTTATAGATAACAGATATTTTTTTATATATAGGTAATACCTACATTACTTTACGTCGGTCTCGGCTCGGCCTAACAATTGTATTTTAAAATACTTTCTATAATTTGGACTTTTCGTAAACTCTGTCAGTTAAACTTGATTCCCTTTCGAGCCGTTTATTTTCTGTTTGACGTTTCATGTACATACATACCTATAGTTATAATCGCATATAATCGTTCACACTTTTATGCATTTACGTCAACTATTCTAGCCTGGCTTTTATAATCAAGGAATATTTTATCTACTTTCAATGAATAACAACAAAATGTGAAAGTTGGGTACTACAGGTATTAAAAGTTGTCATTATATAAAGCTGCGTTTACATACTCGCGGCAGAGCGAGGGAAGTGGCGAGAGAAGTGGGCAGAGACGTAGTGTGAATGGTATATTCGTCATGCCGCGACTACTGCCGCGTATGTTGCTGCGAATGTCGGCTTGGCAGCGCGAGTCAAAGGAGCGGCAATACTAGCGCGATGAACTATACGAGACCGCTAGATGGCGCTAATCTGTAAACACGGCTTTCGTTATTGCTCCTCGAATATTTACTTTTAAAAATATTTATATCCATCTACGGAAAGTGTATAGGTAGTTGAAAGTGGTAGTTTTTATTATTAATCTATTTAATCAATTCGCTATGCTGTAAAAGCATAATGCGTACACTGCTACAGCGTTGTCCTCCATACGTTTACGTCCGTCTCCGTTGCAGGGCGAATACTGTAATGCGGACCAACACGATGATGCGTACGTGTGAATGCTAGGGCATTATTCGTGGGAATACTTCCGGCAACACGATGAGCAATGCGATGGGCAGCGTGTAAACGCGGGGTTATAGGTACATTTACAGTATGTGTGTATGCATAATATATTTGTAGCGTAGAAATAGAAACTGCTAGAAATAGTTTTATTTCAATGTGTAACATTCGCGTAAACTTTGGACAAAACAAAAAATATTGAAACTTCTTCATAAACAAAGTCGATTGTCAGAAAGAATTGGTACATAAGTACATGAAACGTCAAAAAGAAAATAAACGGCTGGACAAGGTATAATCTTAAGTGTTTAATTATGAATATGCAATGAAGTAAATTATAACATTGGGAAATTACGTTTGACTGACTTAAATTGACAGTGATATATAATATATTGTGATACCTTGTAGCCTTTATTAGTAACTAGCTGACCCCGCGAACTTCGTACCGCCTAACAGTCGATTTATTTTTTCTCTACGTAAGAACCATCCTCGTACTTCAAGGAATATTCTAAAAAAAAGAATTAGCAAAATCGGTTCAGCCGTTCTCGAGATTTGCGCTTAGCAACACATTTATGGATTCATTTTTAGGGTTCCGTAGCCAAATGGCAAAAAACGGAACCCTTATAGATTCGTCATGTCTGTCCGTCCGTCTGTCTGTCCGTCCGTATGTCACAGCCACTTTTCTCCGAAACTATAAGGCCTATGCTGTTGAAACTTGGTAAAAAGATGTATTCTGTGAACCGCATTAAGAATTTCACACAAAAATAAAAAAAAACCATTAAATTTTGGGGGTCCCCATACTTAGAACTGAAACTCAAAATTTTTTTTTTCATCAACCCGTACGTGTGGGGTATCTATAGATAGGTCTTTAAAAATGCTATTGAGGTTTCTAACTGAATGGTTTACGCGGGAGACACTTCCAAAGTGGAAAAATGATAAATCTTAAAAAAATATATGATGTAAATTGCCATGCAAACTTCCACTAAAAATTGGTTGGAACGAGATCCAGTCAGTAGTTTTTTTAATACGTCATAAACCGAAATTTTCGCCTTTGCTACTACGGAACCCTTCATGGGCGTGTCCGACTCGCACTTGGCCGATTTTATTATATTACACACGAGAAATATAGTTTCACTCTAAAATAACTAGAATTTCTCAAAAGCAGATCGTTTTCATCATCATCATCATCATCATTTCAGCCATAGGAAGTCCATCGTTTTAAAGTGTGATAAATCGTAGTAGGGACTATTATAGAGGTCTAGCATGGGGAACGTTAAATTCAAGTTTTATCTTACTTACCCGGTCTTGCTGCAGGAAGCAATGCATCGCCTGTGTGACGTCGGCAGCATGGATGGAATTGTGATAAGGGTTTGTGCTGTGATATCTCTCTTCTATCATGCTGAAGAGCTTCCATGTTTTTGCGACGTCCAGCTTGAAATACGAGTATAAGCCGTACATGTGGAATAGATGCATACACAGGACTGGCAAGCAGCGACCTGTAGGAGGAAAAGTCAATTAAACTTCTATCTTATCAGCAGATTGCTTTATTTGATTAAAGTTTCATTAAGAGGAGCCGTAAAATATTTGTGTTTTCTAGAAGAGGTTACAATTTCGATTCCCTTAGTTACACCCGTCTACGTGATTTTACGAGCTTTTATACTGTAGCAGTCGGTTAAAATCAGTCTCCGCGATGTAGATATAAGGCAACAAGTAGTTTTCTGTTACTTTTACTGTGAAAGGTAGTTACTATTTAAGACTTCTCTTCTTCTGACTTAAGTCAGATTATTTAATCAATTGCTACGTAAATAGATAGTAAAATATAGCATGGAACTATTTATGTTATTTCGGTAGGTACTACAATTAGGTACAGCTGCGGTGAAAGAGCCATACTACCTAAACTAACTAAATACTACATAAAAGCTGCATTACGCTATGTGGAAGGGAACGTCGTATCATGTCGAGCTCATAAAATGAAGTAGATTGCTTGTAAGTATATCAATTTCACTCAATTAGCCTATCACATGCCACATAGGCCTCTCCCAATGTCGGCTTTGGCCTACTGTTTCCACGCCACGCCGGCCAAACGGGTTGGTACAGGGTTTTATTTCGAATTTTCCTTCTCTCGCCGTGATATCGTCTGCGTATTTTTCCATTAGTCGCCTCTTACGACACCCTTCGGATGAAATGGGGTGGTGAGTAGGGAATGCAAATCTCGCGAGATTGGGGGTCAAGCGAGATCTCGCGAGATTATGAATACCAATACCGCGAGATCTCGTCAATTTCGAGATCTCGCGAGATTGGCAGTTTTGTGTGTTTTTTTTCACAAATAATTACAATATTTAAATAAATTGGGGAAAAAAAGGTATAAGTATATACCTACCTATTATAAAACATTTATTTTCACGAATTTCAATAGACCTTAAGCATCAAACATTGTTTGACGTATCTTTATTATTCTTTTAAGCTATTGCATAGCTTTTATCGCGGGCCTTGAGCGTGGAGACCGAATCCAGAAATTCCGTAACGAAAAATGGTAACACCTCTGAGCTCGCACGAACAGAGCCGAGCTGCTCCGAAGTAGCTTCGCTTAACGTAAGTAATTATAATTGCATAAGTTGTTAGTTTTCAAATTCAAATTCAAATTCAGACTCGGACTCGGACTAGGACTCGAAGTCCGAAGTCCGAAATCCGAAATTCAAATTCAAATTATTATTTATTATAATTGCATAAGTTCATAAAGAATGCTATGCAATAGCTTTACCGCGGCAGTCCCCGAGTGCCACACGTTTTTTTTTTTTTTTTTTAATAGCAAATGAAAGAAGTAACCAATCTTTTCTCCTAATATCAAACAAGAATCTTTTAGTAATAAAACAATAAAACAGCAAAAAAAAAAAAACAAAAAAAAACAGTATAACAAAAAAAACAACGAGAAGTCAATTATAAATGAAACTTATTATCTAAGTTGAGTTGACTATTGAACTGAGATATTATTATTAATTAAATAAAACTATATCTACTCAGTAGATCCATTAGATATTACAAATTAATTAACAAAATATACCAATTAGTCAGACTATTAGAATGCCCGTATGGATATCGGTTATCGCGATCAAGAATCGTCTGCTAAACGTCTTCTTATTTTGTTGGCCAGATAACCAGCCGTTGAGAAGGCTTATTCGGATTCAACACTAGTTGGAACTGGAACCACAAATCTCAGGCAGTTAGTTATCCACGAACTGTAAAAGTTCACCTTTAGAACCCCCAGACTCGTATAAATTCATTTCCTTATTGTTTAATGCTCCCAGATAATTTCGTAGTTAATTTTATCATAGGTTCTTTGAACGCAGCAGTCCGTAGCAGTCAGCAGCAAACCGACAGATAGTAACGCAACTCCGTCCGTGTCAGTCCGCGCTTCGAATAAAACTTTTTTATGCTCGAGTGCAATCTCGTTAATCTCGCGAGATCTCGCCCTTTTTTCGGCCGAGATCAATCTCGCCCTTTTTTCGGCCGAGATCAATCTCGCTAAAAAAGGCCGAGATCTCGCGAGATCGAAATTGCATTCCCTAGTGGTGAGAGGCGACTAATGCTTGTATGTAATTAGGTATACTGTGTTTCAAATTTTAGTTTACAACTAGCCTATAACCACGGGCTCCGCCCGTGTGGATGTCGTTTATCGCGCCTTTTAGTCATATCTCTGTTTCTATTCAACCGATTACGATCAAACTTACGTAAGACTTTAAGTCTGACCAAGACCTTTCTAACAAAAAAACCGCATCAAGATCTGTTCAGTAGTTTTTGCGTCTATTGCGAACAAATAGAAAATATTTTTTTTTATGTTCAGTTTCGTTAATATAACACACATGATTTTTTAATATTTCACACGCCCACATTACAATTACATAATAGTATAGACTTCGAAATTACAGCTAACAGAACAATAATGCAAAAGCAAGTTATACGTGACGGCCTTTTTTTTTATGCGTGCGATAAAATCCCCACGGATACCTCCCCCGCCGAAGCCGGAGAAGGAGGTTATGTCGGACTCGAACCGACTAAAACGCACGCCGTCTGTGGGCCGTCGGTTGCCGGAGGTGAGGTTGTGGTAGCCATATCCCTCGCACCTCGGCCGACCCAGGGCCACATCTCTCGATCCGGCCCTCATCGGGTGTGGGGACCACGGAGTCCCCAACCCGCCCCCGGGTATGGCACGCAATGCGCGCCGCCGCCGCGGCCTGCTTCTGCTAGGGTGACAAGCGGCTCCATTCGTCACCCCAGGTCCGCGCTCATGGGGGTCGGAGGTCATTCTGCGACCTCCGACGCCCGAGTTGCTGCCGATCGTTGCGGGCCGCGCGATTAGCGATTCTCCTGCGCTCCTCGCGGGCCGCAAGGTCTGCGATTCTCCTTCGCTCCCGCGCCGCCCACTTCACGAGCATTATTTGCTCGCAGAAGGAGGCGCCGGCAGCCCACGCATCCGCGCAGCGAACCATCGCTGCGAACAAAGTGGCGAGTGTGAGAACTCTCACTCCTAAGGTGGCCACCAGCTCCCGTCTCGGCGTCTCCCACGCCGGACACTCGGTGAGCGTGTGCAGCGCCGAGTCCTCGCTCGCGTCGCAGTGATGGCACTCGGACGTTGGCTCTTTCTTCGCGGTCCGATGCAGATACCGCCCGAAGCACCCATGGTCAGTGATAATCTGCGTCAGCTAGAACGAGAGGCCGCCGTGTGGCCTCTCTAGCCATTCCCCCATGATGGGTCTTACCGCCGCTACTACGGCGTGCCCTTATACGTGACGGCCAATTAAATATGTTAGTAGATACTATCATCGCTATAAGAATTAACTGGAAAATGCCGACTACGAAGAGCGTAAGGTCATGTAAGATTTTCCAAATATGTACTATGAGTTATTTTATGAAATAGGTGGGGTCGACTTCCAGTGCAACTATGAACTGGCCGAACTACGATATTTTCCGTGAAGCGACTGCCATCTGACCCACTGGTGATGTAACAACGTGGGTTTAACGCGTACCCACTCCCGAGCATGGAGCAGTCTCAATTGTTGAAGCATGGTCCCCCATCCGAAGACGGACGTGGCTATAGTTATTGCCTAAGCTTGCGATGGGTAACCTAACTAACCTAATCGATTACCATCTCTAGCTACATAAAAACGAGCTCCTAGTAGCTAGTATTTTAGTCAAAGGAGGTCTAGCGACTACAAATTAGCACGTTTACAATATCATGCAAGTATTCTGCCTACCAGGGTGGCGGTACTCTACCAGCGTGGCGGTTCGAATTTTGAGAATCTCCCGTTACGCCTTTCCTTTGTTTTTTGGTTCATAAAATATATTAAAAAAAACCCCCGACTATTGCTGAAACGATAGAATCAAATTTGATAGCAGGCGGTACCCATTAATTGTTTTTAAGTCGCAGTTGAGTAAAAATCAAATAACATGCAGGATGTACCGCTGGCACATCCTGCAAACACTTCATATACCTACCTACAGAAGGAAAACAATAGATTTGTGTGGCACGTAATGTTCCTACAGTACTTTCAACAGGTCATTACGACTTATTAATAAACATCGCTAATCCTGTATATTACAATTCTTAATGTAACAAATAGGGTGAAAACCTAATTTAATATATTAACTGTAGTATACCACTATTCTAATGTGTAATAACATACATCTCACGTACTGTCAATACTGATAATACAATAGGACGTAAAATGAAACAAATCGTTTACAAAGATAGCGCTCGACCTGCTCCGAACTGCCTATACGGGCGACTTTACCACACAATCGTAAATGCTTAGTCTTCTTAAGTATAACGCAGTGCAATTTTATTTTGAACAATTTAAAAGGAGTTTGTACTTAGAAGCAGTCACTATTGCTTGCAAAGGCACAAGACCTCTCCGCCACTCCGAGACATGACGGAGGACGATCTGGTCACTCAATAAATATTATGCAGTCGTATGTGCGTCACCAGAAAATTGTCACCAAATGATTATGATGCTATTGGTTAGTGGAGTATTTTTAAGACAACATACTTTCAAGTGTAAGTCAGTCAGTCAGTTGACATTTAGATTTAAAAATTACGCGATTGGAGCAGGAAACCACGTGTTTATTATTTTAAAATAAACTATGGCCGACTCCTAATTTATAGATTCAAAAATATCTTGCGACAAATAGTGTATGCGGATAATCGCAGGTTTACGTGGCCATACATTACCATCAAGGTCGAGTGTAAAATGTATTAGTGTCGAATTTTGTAATGCTTGACATAACCGCGGGTAAACTACATGTGCGTGAAGTAAGAAGTATACGTCACGAATGCGGTGTGTCGCAAACATTCGTATGTGATAATATGTAACAGGCACCAACGCCTTTGTTGTGCTAACATTGTTTAGTGAACTGTGTGAAATTCGGCAACCGTATTAGAACAATACTTTACAAAATTTGGACATTGCTTGTCGCTAGATAAATAGAGTTGTGTTCAAGATATTCATCTTTGTATATTGTGAACGCGCGTTGCGAATCCTGCTAAGCACCTTAATTCTGCACTTGAATTTTTCAAAAAAATAAAGGATAATTATATTAACTAGTTCGAAATTTTTATTGATTTATATGTGCAAAGGATACTGACAGCTTTGTATTGAACTTCAGTTAAGGCTTGAACCTTTTTTATTTTAATAAAATGATAGCTACTGTTTATGAAGACACGAAACATATAAAACTTCAGTAGATACCCATCCCGCTACGAAACTGCTGTTCCCTGGAAAATTTACTTCTGTCGGGTGACAGAAGACGGTCGGACAAAAGAAAAAGTAATCACAGGAAGTATCCTGTGACTTCTTTTTCGTTTATCTCATAGTATCCTAAAAGTACCTACGTACCTGGTATAATTATGTTTCCGGCAATGTGTATAATCGGGTGAGCTATACAATGCCCAGGCAATGTGAAAAATGTCTAAAACGTGTAAACAATATATCCTACTTCCTACTAATATTATAAATGTGAAAGTTTGTGAGAATGGATGTGTGGATGTTTGTTACTCTTTCACGCATAAACGGCTGGACCGATTTAGTTGAAATTTGGTATGTATATAGGTTATACCCTGGATTAACATATAGGCTATATATCAGCGATGAACGGGATCAGAATTCCACGCGGGCGGAGCCGCGGGCAACAGCTAGTATACAGGGCGTCCCACGGCGATGCCACATGGAGGGAAAGTACCTTAAATCCTTAAGTTAGCTCATTTTGTTTAAAGGAGACTTCATTTTATTTTAAAAAAAAAACAAAACTGCATTCAAAGATTTTTAAAAATTCGCTTGCCACACCCGGTAATCGAACCGACTAAAAGCTGAAAAAGTAACATCCTGTATTTTTATGGCATCAATCGATAGTGTCAATCATAAGGATCAAATCTCTCTAAGAAACATGGTAAATTAAACGAAAGGAAGTCCTTGAAATCTAAAATTATAAATTCAATTTGGCAAAATAAAACACTTTAACTCAAAGTTCATCCGTCCATCTGATACCATATGAACAATAAAATTCCATATTTAAACTACTTTTCTTTTTTTATCGTGCTGAAACCGCTGCTGGCCAGCAGTAGTATTTAGGTATGTCGAACTCAAACCGACTAAAACCGCACGCCATCTAAATTAACATGTTATAAGTTGATCCATAGGGCAATTCTCTTGCCATTTTCGTTGCACAGGGTACACCGCGTGCAGGTTTCTAATCAAATCAAAGATATCTCTAGTGTTGATACCTTGTAAGAATTTCTTACAAGGTATCAACACATCAAAGATATCTCTTGTGTTGATACCTTGTAAGAATTTCTCACAAGGTATCAACACTAGAGATATCTTTGATGAAATTTATTTAGTAAAATGAGTACTAAATGAATGAACTTTGTTACCTGTTTAGAATGTAACTTTATTGGGTAACTGCATGAGGTATGTGTAGGTAGGATAGGTAGTTATTTTTGGGTGCTTGATTAGAAACCTGCACGCGGTGTACCCTATGCAACGAAAATGGCAAGAGAATTGCCCTATGGATCAACTTATAACCTGTTAATTTAGACGGCGTGCGGTTTTAGTCGGTTTGAGTTCGACATACCTAAATACTACTGCTGACCAGCAGCGGTGTCAGCACGATAAAAAAAGAAAAGTAGTTTAAATATGGAATTTTATTGTTAATATGGTATCAGATGGATGGATGAACTTTGAGTTAAAGTGATTTATTTTGCCAAATTGAATTTATAATTTTAGATTTCAAGGACTTCCTTTCATTTAATTTACCATGTTTCTTAGAGAGATTTGATCCTTATGATTGACACTATCGATTGATGCCATAAAAATACAGGCTGTTACTTTTTCGGATTTTAGTCGGTTCGATTACCGGATGTGGCAAGCGAATTTTTAAAAATCTTTAAATGCAGTTTCGTTTCTTTTTAAAAATAAAATGATGTCTCCTTTATGTAAAATGAGCTAACTTAAGGATTTAAGGTACTTCCCCTCCATGTGGCATCGCCGTGGGACGCCCTGTATATATGTATAAGTCAAATATGATTTATTTTTTAGCTTGCGGTACAAGATTTTGAAATCAGTAGAACCCTTGTAGAAAATTACACACACATATTTAGCGGAACACAAAAAAAAGTTCATAATTATTTTAAAATCTACTTACTACACTTCTTTTGTTATTTAAAGTTTCATTTGTTTTAATTAAAATGAGATCACATTAAGAACAGATTTTGCGAGTAAAGGCTATTTGTAAAAAAAATGGTACATTTTTGCGCTTTTCATGTAACCGGGAAAAGTGAAAATTAATATTAAAATAACAATTAATGAAATTAGAAAAATGGTGATTAATATCGCGTATTTCCTCCACGTGCTTTTATTAAAGTTTCTACCCGTCTAGGCATACTGAGAATGATGTTATCGATGGTCTCCTGGGATAGTCTCCGCCATTCCTCAACTACGGCGATTCGCAGTTCACCCACGTTGGCAGGAGCTGGAATTCTGGACTTAACTTTTCTTTTCAGCAAGTCCCAAACGTGCTCTATTGGGTTCATATCCGGTGATCTCGCCAGCCACTCCATAACAGTGATATTCATATCATTAAGATATGCTTTTGTTTGTAAGATTTGTATTTGACAATTGAATTGCATGGTATGAGTTAAATATTATTATTAATTAGTGTACATTATAAGCTTTTATAATAACTTTTTTATTCTCTGCACCACCTATTAGGTTGACTGGTAGAGAATGCCTATGGCATTAAGTCCGCCTCTGTACATATGTGCATGAAGTTAAAATAAATAAATAAATAAGCGCTTTGGTGCTATTTCACTGTAAGCTTATATTGTCTGTGGAAATAAATAAATAAATAAATAAATAAATAAATAAATGCTTGAGTTACCCGAGCGGTATGCGGCCGAGCATTATCCTGCGTATAAACAAAATCGTCATCGATATATGGGGCAAACGGTACGACATTTTCTTCTAAAACTTCTCTGATATAGCGGTCTGCAGTCAGACTCCCTCTGTCAATCACTACCAAGTCTGTGCGAGCTCCCAAACAAATGCCCGCCCAAACCATTATTGATCCACCACCGTATGCAACTGTAGTTTCAAAATTTGTCTGAATGTATCGTTCTTCTTTGCGTCCGTATATTCTTTGCCTGCCGTCAATTTGCAAATTGAGCAAAAGTTAACCTGTTTCTACGATGATTTACCTCGAGCCCTGGAGCCTTGGCGGGCACAAATGAACCCAAACCAGCTTCTTCGAACCTTCTTCGTACCGTACGCTCACTTACGGTTACACCCCGCACTGCTTCTAACTCATGTCGGGCTTGGACGGCCTTCAAACGGGGGTTCCTACGTACACGAAGCCGAATAAAACGATCATCCCTACTCCGAAGTGCGTCTTTTTCTGCCTTGCCCTGCTCTTCTCACATAAGTACCGGTCTCCCTGAAACGTTGGATACTGCGATGGATCGTTGAAACTGGTCGACGAAGATCTCTGGATATCACTCTGTAGGTTTGACCATTTCTTCGCATTTCTTCGCAATCTCCGTTGGGGCTAAGTAACGCATAATTCAGTCCTCAACTCCAAAAATATACGCGATTAAAAAAAAACTAACTCCAAAAAGATACGCGATTAAAAAAAAACAAAAAACAGTATTTCAATGAAATTTTAAATCAAACAGAAGGAAGAAATACTCGAAGTTCGCTCCAAATAAGGTGTAATTGAATAAAATTAAAACAATTGCATAAAATGTGATGTTCAGTTGTTTTCTTAATTTGAAATTATTTCTTTTTAAATTAAATGATATATAAACCAGCCTGCAACCTTATACGATACTGATATCAAACCTTTTTTTATGTTCCGCTAAATATACCGGTGTGTGTATTATTTTGGTTTTAATTCAATAGTTTTTTAAAGAAAAGCTTATGGCCTGTAAGAAATTGCCGCAGAGCGATAAGGCCGCCTATCTGTACTTACCACATTAACAGATAAAGACGTTTTCAACAAACTTGCTTATAAATACGATTTTATTTCACCGCAATTAAGCACGGAATGACACCTATTATAAAACTGTGACTTTTTCATTGCTATTATTCACAAGTGAGTTATAGACTTCATTTATTAAATTTCATTGATTAAGTTGCTTTGTTCTTAAAAAAAGTTTCCATACAAAAAGATCGTGTCCAATATTACAAACGAATTAATATACCTATTGCTTGCTCATTTCATCAATTTCAACTTGTAGTACGTGTTTAATAAACAAAACTTTCACTAAAATGTATTTTTTTTTCTCTGTGAGTATTTACAGAGAAAAAAAAGTCATAATTCAAATAAGTAAGTAGATGACAAGGCAGCATGGTGATAGCACCTTAGCCTGTTCCGAAAGGAACAAATTAAAAAAATGTTAAATGCGCGCGCATCTTTATGACAAGTATGACAACAAATAGATTTTTACTATAGTGTTTTGATTGTGTTATGTAGTATTTTTAGTATTAATTTATTCGCAAGTGTGTTGAAAATAATCGTATGCCACTCGCGTGTATGGTGATTACCGTCCTCGGCTCTCTTAAGACCTTCGCCTTACGGCTCGGGTCTCAATGTCGCCTCAGTGGTAATCACCAACTTTACACGCTTGTACCATAATGTACTATTTTATTAGACTTTACTTTACTTGTTGATGAAAGTTTGGGTACACGTTTAGTGTGAGCAGAAAACAGAGAAAGAAATTGCGCGATACAAGCTTTTCAAATCAACACAATCCTTGCTTATAATTATTATAATTTTTAAAAAATCATATCGATTTAGTGCAATAGTTAATTTAAGAAAAGCTTGTATTAAAGGGTTTCTTTTATTAATAACTAGCTGACACCGCGAACTTCGTACCGCCTAAAAGTCGTTTTTTTTTTATAGCTATTGCATAGCTTATATCGCGGGCCTTGAGCGTGGAGACCGAATCTAGAAATTCCGTAACGAAAAAACCTAAGCTGACACTCCGACCGAGATGGTCGGAGTGTTAGGTTAGCGATGGTTCTTTTTAGTTTTGCCATCTATCGATTTGAATTTGAATTTCTTTTAACGTAAGTAATTATAATTGCATAAGTTGATAAAAAATGCTTTGCAATAGCTTTACCGCAGCAGTCCCCGAGTGCCACACGTCTTTTTTTTTTAATTTTTCTCTCCGTAAGAATCATTCTTGTACTTCAAGGAATATATATTACTAGCCTTCCGCCCGCGGCTCCGCCCGCGTGCATCTCGGTGAACGCGACCTTTGCTCATATCTTCGGTTCTACTCAACCGATTGCGATCAAACAAACGTAAGATTTTAAGTCTGAGTGAGCCCTTTCTAACAAAAAAAACCGCATCAAAATCCGTCCAGTAGTTTTTGCGTCCATCGCGGACAAACAGACAGGATGTACAGACACGACCACTTTACAATTATATAATAGTATAGATGTACTAAAAAAAAAAGACGTGTGGCACTCGAGGACTGCCGCGGTAAAGCTATTGCATAGCATTTTTTATCAACTTATGCAATTATAATTACTTACGTTAAGCGGAGCTGCTTCGGAGCAGCTCGGCTCGATTCGGGCGAGCTTCGGGGTGTTAGGTTTTTTTCGTTACGGAATTTCTGGATTCGGTCTCCACGCTCAAGGCCCGCGATAGAAGCTATGCAATAGCTTAAAAAAAATATTTAAAAACCACCGATCTAAAAAGGACCTATAAAAAGTAAAATAATAACTATTACATTATGAACTACCCTAAGTATTGACCCTTTTCTCATTTGTCTCGTCGGAGGACCGCTAAGTAGGTACCTTGGTATGCTCTATTCCTCAAACTTTCGATCAATCATTGCGCAATCTTCAATATTAACCCTAAACGGTCAATTATATTGTACAATTTGCAATATTGCGCAATATAATTGACCGTTTAGAGGCCGCCTTAGCGAAATCGGTTCTGCCGTTCTCGAGATTTGCGCTTAACAACACATTTAGGGATTCATTTTTAGGGTTCCGTAGCCAAATGGCAAAAAACGGAACCCTTATAGATTCGTCATGTCTGTCCGTCCGTCTGTCTGTCTGTCCGTCCGTATGTCACAGCCACTTTTCTCCGAAACTATAAAGCCTATGCTGTTGAAAGTTGGTAAGTAGATGTATTCTGTGAACCGCATTAAGAATTTCATACAAAAATTGAAAAAAAAGCATCAAATTTTGGGGGTCCCCATACTTAGAACTGAAACTCAAAATTTTTTTTTTCATCAATCCCATACGTGTGGGGTATCTATAGATAGGTCTTTAAAAATTCTATTGAGGTTTCTAACATATTTTTTTCTAAACTTAATAGTTAACGCGAGAGACACTTCCAAAGTGGAAAAATGTGATCCCCCCCCCCCCCTCTAACTTCTAAAATAAGAGAATGATAAATCTAAAAAAAATATATGATGTACATTGCCATGTAAACTTCCACCGAAAATTGATTTGAACGAGATCCAGTCAGTATTTTTTTTAGTGCGTCATAAACAGCAATTTTCACCTTTGCTGCTACGGAACCCTTCATGGGCGAGTCCGGCTCGCACTTGGCCGGTTTTATATTATAGATGTTGTTTTCAGAATTTAAACAGTTTTACCCTCGATTACGCTGAGTTGAATATGGAAATAATAAAATCATGATTTATAACATGTTATTACATTTTACATTTTTCTATATATCATACCTGCCTATATTACATATCCAGCATATACCAGGCCACTCAGAAAGTTTTGCAAAAAAAGGGTTTTACGTATAAGGCACTGGTTACTTGTAATTATTTTGAAAACTTTGCCTATTTAAAAGTAAAAATACCATTGTTCCAATTTTGATTTTCCCTCCACAATTCTTTGTGAGCCAAATCAAATTACTGTGTCTCATTTAAATATGGATCTCAATCGAGAACATTTTCGTGCGATGATTTGGCCCAAAACCTGATAAGTCATTTGATCGACTTTATATTGCTTTTATGGATGAAGGACCTTCCAAAGCAACCACCTACCGATGGTATAGCGAGTTCAAGCGCGGTCGCCTAACTTTTGGGAATGAACAAAGGAATGGTCGTCCTACGAAGGCTGTCACGGAAGAAAATGTGCTGACAGTAAAAAAAATAATTCAAGAAAACAGGTGACTCTACCATGCATGCCATGTTGAACATGAACTGTAGGTATAGTAAGAAAAAGTTGTGTGAAAACCTGATTTAATAAATTACATTTCATGCTTGCCTATTAAACTATGTTGTTACTTGATACTGTCGCCTATGAAACTAAGTTTTTTTCACGAAATGTAACACAAACCCTAGATTGTTATACCTCGTTAGATAGCTGATGAAACGTAGGTATTTTAAAACACATCTGCCGAACAACTGCCGTAATATTTTTTTAGATATCCCTTAGAGAAAAATAAACCTGCTAATTATTTTTAATAATTTCTAACTTTCACTTGTCTACTACAGCCTGTTCAATTAACTTATGCACTATTTTAATGATTGACGTCCTAAAGTATCTAATTACACATGTAAAAATGCAATAATAATAATAAGGCACACAAAATAAACAAAATTAAATTTAGTAGCCTAAAAATCGGCAATTTTCAATAAAAAATTAAAAGTCGAAAATCTCGAAAAGGGTTAAATTTAAGGTAGAGTGTTTCATAGAGAAATAAGTCAGAACTGATGGGTACTCCACGCCCTGAACGGATCTAGCACGACTTTCCCTGTAACTCTGTATATTTAAATTCTCATCTGGACCAAACGGGATCTAGTTAGTTTCAAGCGAGTACAACCTAAAGGTGAAAACAGGACCTAGTTGACTTGACGCAGGACGCACTTAGGGGTTTGTAAAGTGCTTGCAGGACCGCTGACAATAATACCATATAATAAGCACTGTACTATTAATCCTCCTTGATGAAAGTAATCTTTATACGCGGGAGCTATCTATACTCGTGTATTGATCGATACCTAAATATACGCCAATTAAAACATGAGGTTGCTGTAAGTCATGAGTAATACTAATTTTCCTGCAAACCGCACGTAAATGCAGTAAAAGAGTACCTACACTAACTACCTATTTATTTACCTACGTCGTAGGTAAAGAGTATTGATAGTGCTAGATGCCCTTAAAATGCAGCCAAGGTATTTAAAATTAATGCTGCTGTAAATGCTTGTATACCTTTCACCATATTAATTAATTAAATTATTTGGCTCTTTCACCTCATCACGAATGTAGAAATTGAATTAAAATTTACCCCCGGAGACGACATCTAGTGTGAAAGCGTTGAACCTCCAGGTTACCGACTGATTGAGTATGCACTGTAACAGAAGCAGAAAGATTAATAACAAAACACAACATCGCTTCGGTTAGTCGCAAGCAAATATCACTTGAGCAGTTTTAGACAGCAAGCATGTAACAGCAAAAATTGCATGGTGGTGAGTCAATGACCTTTTTGTGGTTGCGATGGCCAGTCGATGTTCACAGATACGCGGTGTCCTACGGATTCTTGGCCAATAGTCAATGCTCGGTGCATCAGGAAGGAATATTAATAAATGTCAACGTCACGAGCGTACATTCTTGTAAACACTCTCGTAAACAACAGTTCTCGGCATAACATCAAATAGAATATATTACTGTTTATATGGTAGATACTAGTTTTCGTTATATTGTATCACGTCAATAAATAGGTCATAATTATTAACATTCGGTACTTATGACCTTGACATCTATTCGCGCAGCATCAGTGTACAAATAAATTGTCGTGAAGATGTAAATCGCATTACATGTTCTACGCCAGCATTAAAAAAAGTAAGTAGATACAATCAAAATGAAAGTCTAACATAGGTATAAATTTCTTTCAATTCTTTTGAGCATAACTGTTTAACATTTTAGAATTGTAGGTCTGTTGGAATGAATAGTCACAATGTGCAAAGACCTCTGTGGAAATTAAATGCACGAAATCTCTTCGTTCGAATCGCTACGTCCTTGCCACGACTACTTGGAACGCAGAACGATGTGTGACAATATGTCACAAGAACATACCTACCTACGAACAGTATGTGAGTACGACTCTTGAATACAAACAAACGACATTTAAATTTGCGGCCAAGTTATGAACAATACGCGTCGTATAACGAAGGACTGCGAAATGACCATGATGAGTGGAACAATAAGTGACGCCGCCGTGTTAAACATGCCAATTATAGCGCACATGTCACTCGGTTCCTTCTGCTTCATTAAGTATTTCAATGCAAAAATCAACCGATTTAACGGTGCACAATGACTGTTTCAGATTCCCACGCATTGAATGAACTTTTATCGAGATTGTTAATAAACCGATAGTTGATAACTATAACTAGACATTTAGATAACAGTTATACTTTATACACTTGTTGATTCATAAGCAGCGGCCGATAAAACCGCCCACGCGAGTCCGCAGTCGTTCGCATACCGCCCGCGTGTTGTGTCAAGCGCGCCGGTACCTACCTGCACCTGACCCAAGGAGAGATCATCAAGCAGTGCGCAGTTGTTCTCGAGAGATCTTGTCAGAAGGCTCTTTTTTCTTCTTTTATGAATTGTTAAAAATCTGCTATCAGCGAGTGACTTGCACTTCATTACAGTCTCTACTGGTAATATGTCTTCTTCAGGTTGTGGGTGAACCTCGAGTCCTGGAAAAAATGTTTAATGTTAGTCGAAGAACTTTAATTATTAACACTGCACTTGTGTGCGTAGGATTTTTTCTGACGTTGTGAGTCGTGCTTGTCACTAACCTCCGACGAGTGTCAAAGTTGAAAAATTTACTAATTGTACGCGCAAGAATGATAAGTCTGGTGATATTAAAACCCGAGCGATCGAAGAGGCGTATGACAATGAACGATTTCTCGTTTAACAATCTGATAGCGATACTAATGTATATCAGGGAACATAGCAGTTTATCAAGCACATTGTTTACAAAAGCATTGATAATAATGACAGTAAAAGTATACGCAGGGTACTGAATGGTGTTACATACTCGTATGTGAATAGGTGAGCAATCGATTACAGTACAGGCTCCTATGAATCTCATGTGGGCCCGCTGAAGTGATTCCTCGTCTTCCTCTCCCTACTGTCCAGAAAACACCGCTGGCACTTCAGGACCACATTAATATGCTCGGAATGGATGTTCGCTGCAAACTCAATAACAAGAACTACATCAAGTGCGTCATCGAAACAGCGCCACGCAAAGTCGGAGTCCTGAACAAGGTGAAACGGTTTTTCACGCCGGAGCAGCGGTATCTTTTATCATCATCATCATCATCATTTCAGCCATAGGAAGTCCACTGCTGGACATAGGCCTCCCCTATAGATCTCCAATAGGACCGGTTGGAAGCGGCTCGCATCCAGCGCGTTCCCGTATCTTTTATGTAAGACACAAATTCGCTCCTGCGTGGAATATTGTTCTCATCAACCGAGATGCCCATATTAAAACCATAGATGGCGCAAGTTCAGTCAGGGTACAAGGGAAATACCTCAGTAGGTAATCTTGCACCCCAGACGACGATCGGCGACGGGCGGCGGTCCGAGTATGACATAACCACACCCGACCCGCTGACGGGGATAGTATCTGTAGGGATATTCGCACGAAAACAGGATACTATCGTCCATAAAAAGTCCGAAAATTCTTAAGATCGCGTGATGGTATCACTTTAAAATTCATATGAAATAGGTAGGTACTCAGATCTAAAACCTCGTACAGCTGTGGAATCAAACTTCTAGGTCAACACAATAGAAAGATAGGTACTGCCGATAATGTAGCATAAGTTCGTCCCCCAATTAGTTTTGTACGGAAAAGTGCACGAAACCGTCTCACACTTGACATGTTTTTATTTTTTACACATATCGTTAGTAATTTCGTTAAGTCATCCAATGAGATTATCAACAGAGCGAGCTTTTTTGTTCTGTTGTCTCTTTGTGGGTCTCGGGTAACGAAGTTGGCACGCCGACGAAACTTGAGAAATCTTATACATGCGAATCTTGAAATCTCATAGCTTGAAAGACCTAACGAAATTACAACGAGAGTAACGACACCAACGTGGGACATCCCCGGGCGAATATTGACACAATTAGACATGTTAATCGTATGATGATAGCGGCTTTGAAAATTCCAATATGTTTAATATTCATAACAGTAATTAATATTCTGGGAAGGTAAAGTTTGATTCTTTGCTTTTATTAACTCTATAGCGAGTTATACACAACACGGGTATTTAAAGTCATTAGCGTGGAAGGGATGAATTATAGGGATAAAAAAACAACTGCCAATAGAGAATTTAAACAGACACTACCGTAGGGCAGGTTATTTAGAATCCTCAAACGTGGTAAACAATGTGGACAGTTGAATGACAATAGTAGTAGTTATAGAGCGGGCACCAAATGGAGCCCGGCACTTTGACTTCTGATATGTGCTATAGTGGTCCCAGGCTACGATATGACTGATGTTGCCAGTTGCTGGTCCGGTCAGATCCCTCTCCCTCACTCCTGTTAACGTTGTTAGCATACCTCAAAAGGCTATTGTGTTAAATTATGTAAGTACATAATATGAGTCAGGATCTATTCACTTATCAGCTTTCAAATGAATTACATGTATCTGCCTTCAAAAGAGATGAGACATTCTTATAAACTTTTAACCCATATTGAACCTACGAGTTTTTTTTAAATTCCGATACAGGTGTCCATTTATACTAACCGGAATCAGGATGAAATTTTACGTTTCTTACTTTGCAAATGTTGGGTTCTCCATACAAACTTTCGATTATGATTACATCCTTTTAGGGTGAAACTTTGGAAAACATAGATATACGTGTACATTTATTGTTAATCAGAAATAAACATATGACATTTCGGGCGTCCAAGTTTGCAAATGACGGACTTTCATGCAACCCTTCAAACCTTATTCTAAGGCCTTAGGGAGAGACATTTCTGAAAATTAATTCTTAGTGGATGTAAACTACATAAAAGGCTTTTAAGCTTTTATAAGGGATTTAAGGTCTGCGATAGTAAAAAAACCAGTCAATCTGTCAGTGCAAGTAAGTAGTTGTATATGTATAGAAAATATTTTTGTCAAGAGTCTCAGCTCTCAGGTGTACGAATCAAAGATTTTGCAGTGCCCTAATATTGTACCTAAGCTAGGATACCTTTAGCGCCTGATCTATTAGTCAAAAATTTGTTAGACGGCCGAGATACGCTTTCCGGCTTTCTTTTTTATATCACTTAGGTGCCAGACAACAGAAAACTTAAACAGTAGAACATGCACATAAAGTAAAAATATCTCCTAAGGCTGAAAGGTTCTGTTTCATTTTGAAACAGTACCTACCAGTAATTTTCTTACAATATTATATTTACTTGTTGGATAAATAAACGTTTATTTATACAATAGGTTGATTTTATATTTGAACTTGTTTATTCTGCAGGGATGGGGCGGACTGGTTCTCCGAGCGCAGGCGTGGAGGTGACAGGACCGCATGTCACCCTAACGACCTCGCCGATGTTCGTGTTTTCCAGTTTTCTATGGGAATATTAAGCTTCGCACACCCGATGGGAGGAACTTAAAAGCGTAGATGCCTAGGATCAGCCAGGATGCGAGGGAAATGCGTCATTGGGTAACCTAGGTAATTGAAACCTGCGATGGCGTGCGGTATCAGTCAGTCCGAGTTAGAAATAATCGCCCCGTCCGTGAGGATTTTCGCACGAGGAAAAGAGTACTCGTATCATAACAGATTATGATGGTATTCGGTTTCTATACAATGTCTTCATATTATATTATATTACTAGCCTTCCGCCCGCGGCTCCGCCCGCGTGCATCTCGGTTAACGCGACCTTTGCTCATATCTCCGGTTCCACTCAACCGATTGCGATCAAACAAACGTAAGATTTTAAGTCTGAGTAAGCCCTTTCTAACAAAAAAAACCGCATCAAAATCCGTCCAGTAGTTTTTGCGTCCATCGCGGACAAACAGACAGGAAATTCAAAAAAAATATTTTCGTGTTCAGTGTCGTTAACATAACATAACCCAAGTTTTTTTTTTTAAATATCTCCAATGTACAGACACGACCACTTTACAATTATATAATAGTACTAGCCTTCCGCCCGCGGCTCCGCCCGCGTGCATCTCGGTTAACGCGACCTTTGCTCATATCTTCGGTTTTACTCAACCGATTGCGATCAAACAAACGTAAGATTTTAAGTCTGAGTAAGCCCTTTCTAGCAAAAAAAACCGCATCAAAATCCGTCCAGTAGTTTTTGCGTCCATCGCGGACAAACAGACAGGAAATTCAAAAAAAATATTTTCGTGTTCAGTGTCGTTAACATAACATAACCCAAGTATTTTTTTTTAAATATCTCCAATGTACAGACACGACCACTTTACAATTATATAATAGTATAGATAGATGTGTTACTTACGGCTCCGTCAGCGCGATTATTACAACTTTAGGTCATATCTCCAGTTCTACTAAACCGAATGCGGCCAAACTTACGTAAGATTATAAGCCTGACCAAAACCTTTCCATTAAAAAACGCACCTAAATATGTTTAGTAGATTTGGAGTTCATTGCGAACTCATAGACAGACTAGTTTTTTTTTGTACAATTTCCTCTTATGAAGGTGGATAATTCTACAAGACTATTTATAACAAAAAATAAACTTATTATAATAATAATTACGATATGAGATGAACTTAAGAGGCTAGCCACTTAAGAACCTTGTTAACTCGTCTAAGATTTCAAGATTACTTTAGATAAACTTTCCAGTTGAAATCTAAGTTTTAACCAAAATAATCCGCGAATTTATTAAAAAGGTTACGAACTAAGTGTTTTAGATAACAATGAAATGTTACACGGATCCTTAAAATGAAGAGGGAAATAATTTTATTAATAGATGCCTACTTTCAACTATATCCTTTGTTGAAAATTTCTCTCTAATTACACAGTAGATAGAATACTGAATCAAATCCAAACCTCTATTATCTTTATAGTACAACCGATTTAGCTCAATTAAGGGGTAGACCTAGAAATAATTCCTAGCAGCAATTTTCCTTCTGAATTCATTGAGGGAGGTCCCTGGTAGTCTAAGTTTCGATTTGCGTGGTATTCGGTTCGTTGCGTTCTCCGTGATCTTGAATTTAAGGATACATTTTTGTTTACTGAATAAATCGTTTAGTTCTAATTTTACACAAAAAGTTGTTACTACAAAGTTGTTTAGAATTAATTTTTCAACAGTTTAACTCTTCTTAATTTTTTCTAGGATCGATATTTTTTGATTTATACCCCAAAAAGTGGTAAATCTTTGTTTGACTTTTTTGACTTATGAAAAATTCCTAGTAGCAATTTTCTTACGGAAATCATTAAGGAAGGTCTCTAGCAGTCTACATTTGGTTTTGCGTGGTATTCGGTTTGTTGCGTTATCGGCCATCTTGAATTTAAGGGTGCATTTTTGTTTACCGAATAAGTCGTTTAGTTTTATTTTTACACGAAAAATAGTTACTACAAAGTTGTTAAGAATTAAATTTCCTTTTAGTATTCATAATTTTCCGCTAGGATCAATATTTTTCGATGTATACCCCAATAAGGTGGTGAAATTGTATTCGATTTTTTGACAAAGGAAAAACGATTTTTTGACAAAGGAAAACTCCTAATAGTTATTTTCTTCCTTATCCTAATTTTCTCGTACTATTAGCCTACATTTGAAATAGGTATCAAAACTGAAATTATAATTTTAGGAAAGATGTTTTATACATAAATTCAGCTTTTTTAACCCTCGTGGGTTAAAAAATAATACTCTTCGCATCTAGTCGTCTAGATGTGAAGAGTATTATTAGTTTAATCTGTTTGTTGGTGTATATCTGTCCGGGGCTATTAGTCCGGGCTAACGGTAGTTTAAAAATTTCGGTTAGCACCCAAACGGATTTAACGATTTTAATGCTTTTTTTCCTTAGGTACCTACCTATACATTATACAATACATATTACTAAGGTCCGTTCAGGAGTTTAAAAATTTCAATTTACTACAGGAACCTCCAACTCTACTCTATTCTGAATGAATTGGTTGAGTTTCGGTAACCTATCGTCAAAGGGCTGACTAATTGCCTAATTCAAATCACTGGTTTGAGTTCTGGTCAACCGTCTTCAACGGGCCGACATTGAATAAGAGGTAGCGGCCTAGTCATTTGATTGAATGCCGGTGTCCGCGCGTAATGAATAATGGCGACGAATATAGTAGGCAAAATATGTACTACGGCATCATAGAATGGTCACGAACCTCACAATACGTCGTTCATTACACAAAGGTATGATTTCGTAGTCGACCGCATGCGACAACTGCCGACCCACGCAGCAGATGCGCGTAATTGATTGCGGCTTGTCAATAGTCCCATTAAGTTAGACCGTACCTATCGGAGTTTAACAAGTACCTAATGGGTACGCTGTACCTATCTGCTGCATGCGTCAGTCGTTGTCGTATGCGGTCAGCTTCCTTTAGACTGATAGATTGCACCTATCACATATTCATTTATGTAAACCAGAAGAGATTTCAATGTTGAATTGTTTGCTTCTCACTTCAAATGTTAAACACTTGCCGTATTATTATGGGCTTCAAAAGAACCGCTCATTCTTTATTTAGCACTTTAGGGCGTAATTTTGAAAAAAAAAAAAGATAACCACCGATACGTTTACATTTATTACTAACCAGAAGCAGGAATATGAAATTTCGGAAATAATGGACTTTCCAAATATCGATTTTGATTGTAAAAGTAAACACCCAAGACGAGACTTTAACCAGACCCTTACAGGGACAATGCTCGGACCAACAGCCGCCTCCTCGTCAAAAGTGGATAGAAATAGAACTCTCCATACATACTTTCATCGCCTATTTTACCCCTTTAACACGTTGAACGCCACGCGGCCCACCGGTGAGCCTAACGTACTTTTCCGTTTGAGCCACGCCAAAAATCACGAAACCGTATTTTTTTTACAACTTCTGATTTTCATCCCAAAGTCTATAAAATGCTATAAAACGTGTAGAAAATAAAAATTAGCGACTTCTACCGTCTAGTTTCAGTGATATAGCAAAAGGCTCACATGAGGGTCCCGTGGCCTCCTACGAAGGAATATCAATTTTTCCGTTGCCGGGGGCCGCGGGGTCACCCCGCGGCTCACCCGCCCTCCAAAGCCAAAGGAACATTGGATTGGTCGAATCAGTATTAAAAACTGCCATAGTTGTGATTCATCATCATCTTCATAGAGACGTATTTTCTTGATTGCATCAGAGGCCAAGATGACCTCGGAGCTCAGATAATCGGATCCTTGGTGTATCCTGACGGTAACGGGGAAGGTTTTCATGTCGCCAACAGCGGTCCAAACCACAGAATTGGAATCGTGGTACATGTCTTGGATAGTGTCAATCTGTCTCTGGAACATCTTTGGACCGCAATACCCCTGGTGGGTATTGCGCGTATCACCGCGCGAGGAACACAGTCGAAGGCCTTCTGTATGTCTAGGAATAGGCAGTGCAGGGGCGTGTTCTTGGCCCTGTATTTCTCCGCACAATCCTTGGGGCGAACGCCGGATCCACGGTCCCGCGCCCCGAGCGAAACCTACACTGACACTCCGAAAGTGCACTCTCCTTTCGGATCCGGGATTCGATTATCAGCTCGTAGAGCTTCATGGTGGGAGAGATTATCTTTAAACCGCGGCGCGCGGTAACTGCACCGATCCCTTAGCTTTGAAGACTGGCGTGATGATACTCAGTCTCCACTGGCTCGGGATCTTGCCGGGGAAGAGTATGCGGTTGTATAGGTTTGTGAAGATGCTCACACCACGGGCACCCATTGCCTTCCAAGCTTCGATGGGGACTTCGTCGGGTCCCACAGCTTTCTGGTTCTTCATGCTGTGAATGGCAGCCTGGACTCCTGTCATAAATGTGATTTTTAGAGACTTTTTGAGGATAAGGACTACTCCGGTTTCGAAGAGGTACGCGTGTACACTGACGGCTCCAAAACAGAAAATGTTTCAGGAGCAGGCGTACACTCCCTGGACCTCGGCCTAAACATCCACTTACCACTGGGCAAACACAGCTCGATTTTCCAATTTGAATTTGTCGTCATAACAACAGCTGCGACGGAAAGAAACAGACTGGAGGTGAGGGGCTTAAATATAAGACTCCTCACCGACAGCACAGCTGTCCTGAAAGCACTAGACCACCAAATAACCTTTAACTCCCAACTAATAGCGGAGTGTCAGGCAGCTTTACACAAGCTATCCACCAACAACGTAGTAACGCTACAGTGGATAAAAGGGCACAGTGGGTCCTACGGCAACGATGCCGCGAATTAACTGGTGTGAAGAGGCTCATGTCGTTGAATGGCCCACTACCATTACTACCGATACCTTTCTCACAGATTCGCAACTGGTTGCGTGAGAGATTTGCCGAACTACACATCCAAAGATGGGCAGAAACCACAGTTTGCCGCCAGTCAAAAGTGGCTTTGCCATCATTGAACCAACCGGCTTACGAAACGAAACAATTCTGGGGACAATAACAGGTCACTGTCACCTAAACAAGCACCTTTACACCATCCTGATCACGGGTAGCCCTCTACTTCGGTGGTGCTTCATCGCCGTGGAAACGACTGCCCACGTAGTATTAGAATGCGAGGCAGTAGCCCCCCAACGTTCTCGAATCCTCGGCACAGTGAGGTCGCTCCGCGAAGCCTGTGAAGCACCCAGTAAGCTTCTGCGCTTCTGGGCGGTGTTAGGCTGGCTACTATAGCCTGCACTCTTCAAAAAGGAGTTTAAGTGCGGACAAAAGTCCCCTTTCCATTCCATTCCAAGACTTTTTGAATATTCTAATATAAAATGTTGTAAACAAGATTTTATATAAAACGTAATGCGAGATTTTTATTTGGTGAAGAAGAAAATATTATATCCTATTATATTTTGAATAAAAATATTCGCAATTATGTATTAGTTCGATTCACACTCCATAATCAAAATAACAATTTCTACTGAATCGTAGGACGACCCTTGCATCTTACAAGAACCTCGAAAAAATCTTACAAGTTTTTACCGGATTTCAAAACCACGCCGTCCGAATACGCTGCAGGGCCTCGCGGCTCATTCCTACATACGTTTTGTTTGATAACTGCAATCTGTGGCTTGTGGGAAGCGTTTTCGTTAGACCTGTCAAAAGGCTCACGGGTGACCTACGTGGCTTGAACGGAACAGTAAGGGAAGGCTCACCGGTGAGTCCTGTGGCCTGAACGGAAAACCTCGATTTTTCGTGTGGCGTTCAACGTGTTAAGGGTGCAATTTCAAAAATCGCTGGTACTATCGTCAATTCCATACTAGCCGCGCCTAGCCCATACAAAACCGCCTAGTACTGTACGCCTAAACTCATAAAGGATTATGAAGCACGTCTCGAGCTTCACTGGATAAAATAATAAGTAGAGTATCGTTATTAGCAAGGTGCACGACGCGATATATACCTACTCGCTTTAAAATAATCAAACGTCAGTGGGGCGTTATATCTCTCGCCTTTGAAGTGTCTTTATTAAAAGATACGTAGGGTGTGTATTTTTGAGACGGAGCAGAGAGGGCAGGACCTTAATCGTTGTAGTTACAGTGAAACGATCTTAGGAGACTATTCATAACTTTTTAAGACATTCCGAGCTGCATTAACAGATTTAAAAAAAATCGTAATTACTGTGACTAGAGTATAATACCTACTAGGAATGAAAGAAATCACCAAAAACGTTTCCCACACATTTCATAAGGAAAAACAATACAATAATAGCATTTTTATTGTTGACTGTAGGATTTTTCCTATATCAGTTAACGCAGATCTGAATAATTTAAAAAGTCTCCCAAGAAAGTTTTACTGTAACAACAAAGGTTAAGGATTCCAAGAAAAAGACCTTGACAGATAGACAACTGAGTGATCCTATAAAGCGATTTTGTTTTTTTCTATTGAAGTACAGAACTCTGGAAATACATTCAATTGTTATAATAACTTTATTCTTAACCTACCTATTGAAATAACACACTTAACAACAGGAAGCGTTGAATTTTCGGGACGTAGGTATGTAATTATGTTCTTAGAACAAAAAAAATATTGAAATTACAGTTACGTTTCGATTTGATGCAGCCTCAAAGTCATAATTATCATCTGTAAAAATAAACAAGCCTCTAATAATATAATGTCGTACGTATGTCAATCATTCATTATTCAGGCAACTAGATCAAAGATCATGGTCAAGTTTCGCTACAAGCCGAGATAGGTAGGTAAGCCACAAAGTCATTAGTTTGAAGTTACAGTAAATTGAATATCTCTGATAGTAGTAAAAAGTCAACCCCTATGGACTTCAGTACCAAGTGTGTAACTTCATTACCTCTTGAGATGCCTATCTACACTTCTATACTATATAATAATACTAGCTGTTGACCGCGGCTCCGCCCGCTGGATTGCGGTTATCGCGTAAAAATTAGTCTATGTGTTATTATGATGTATAAGCTATATTATTGTAAAGTTTCATTAAAATCCATTCAGTAGTTTTAACGTGAAAGAGAAACAAACAACCATCCATACCTTACAAACTTTCGTGTTTACAATATTAGTAGGATTATAACGAATAAACTCAAAAACTACTGGACTGATTTCAAAAATTCTAGTGGACAACAGACTGCCGTTTTGCTACTCTGTTCCCGTCTTCTCTGGGTTCGACTGAAAGTAGGACTAACACTTATATTTCTTGTAGGTGTCTGATGCCCTAGATATGACCTATAATAAAGAAGGCAGAGAAGAATTTTGGGAGCAAATGAGAGAGACATTGTTAGTACGTGAGCCGAATAAACGAATTGTCATGCTTGGAGATTTTATCTGGAGTAAAACGTGAATGCGCTGAGAGCGTTTGGAGATAAAACATTGAACGATACGGTGTGTGTTGTTAGAGACTGTGTAGAGATGGGAATGAGACGTAGAGAAACGCAGGAAACGTTCTCACTAATGAATAGGGCCTAACCTAACCTATGAAAGTGTTGTTCTATGCATTCTCTTACCACATGCGTTTAATTGCATCGTCAATCAATTTTGCTGTCATTTTCAACAAGCAACATCTAGAATAAAGAGTGTAAAAGAGACACACGGAGACACAAAAACGAACGTCCTTAGGTTATAATATAAAAAGGCTGAACGCACTAGTCGTAGAAAGTGGCCGTGACCTATGACAAGGTTCGCAATACCAACTTAAGTTTATTATTCCTCAATCCAGTCTTGTAAGGAACCATCAATCAACTCTCACTTGGCTGATTTTTGTAAGAACTTATAATCCGCGCCAGCAATGTATGAGATTTAAAAAATATATCATATAACCCGGTTACAGCGCAGTTTAGTAAGTTTATCATATTTATAACCTTCGAAAAAACACAGATTTTTCTATATTGAATTAATAGAGTAAGTAGACTCAAACAAATAAATTTACTCCATATTAGTGGAGTACTACTTACCTTGGAACCTGTACAGAACAGTCACAAGAATAAACAATGAAACGCAATTAATTTGTGGCTTACGTCAGGTACCTACCTACCTAATATCTTCGATCACTCCAATAGTTTTAAGGAAAGTCCACCAGTACCTACGAGGATAACCTCGGATTTTACCAATAAAAATATTTGCGATCACATTGAACTAAACTTTGTTAGTTTATTTTGTTTTACTAAATTAATTTCATTCAATATTAAGCTCGAATTTCACAGATAAACACGTTTAATTAAAATTTAAAATGTGTTAGCACGTACACATAGCATTAATTTCATTCATCTTTCCCTTACAGGAGGAATGCTCTGACCACTCAGTCACCGAGCTTCATCCGAACCTGATCCAAATTTTCCTATAGGTACATCCGGCTTGGGGCGACGCGGTACGACGAGCCATCTACCGATTCTCGTACGAGCTATAGGAACCAATGACTGATATTACAAACATTTTTAAGCAATTTGAATAGTTAGGCTTGGTTGCACCATCTTACTTTAACATTAACAGTGCAGTTGAAGTACCGGTCAAGTATAAAATATTTAGGTTGCACCATTTGACAACAGTCAAAATGACGTCAAAACTTGACACTAACTGTAACCGGCCGGTTAGTGTTATTGTTAACGTAAGAATAAGAACTGACAGCAAACGACAGCTTACGTCTAGTATTACCACATTCAAAAATTTGAGGTAAATTATGTCTCATTTGACTTGTAACCCTGATAACTTTAACCGAGCTGCTAAATACACTGGTGCAACACATTTAGCAGAAACTAGACGTCAAATTTTAAAGTTAATATTAAATTTTAACCTCTTACTTTAGCAGGTCGTATAGTGCAAAATAAGCCTTGCAGTCAGTGTTACTGTTAATTTTAAATTGGACGTTAACCTCTTACTTTAGTAGGAAGTATGGTGCAAGGTGCAACTAAGCCTTAGCATTTAATACAATTTCATTCAATTGTTTGGGCGGAGTAATCAAAAATCAATGTTTCAGTTCAATCCACCGAAATAGTACTAATAATTGTAGGCCGTAGGGTATGGTTAAAGTGTGAATGAATAAATGAGATCTATAAAAATGGAACAATTCTGAGGACGTTTTCACAACGGCAACCAAATAAAAATACAAAGCTGCATAATATATGAATCAACTCAGATGAATGGACGATATCAACGTATACCTTCGTTATCTGCAGCCATCGACAGCTGTCAATGCACAACGTATATCAACGATGCTTACATATATATCTTGTGTAAATAATAATTACTGTATAAGCACATAATCGTAACAGGAAGTGAAATGATATTGAGAGGAACATAGGTATCCTACTTACATGTATGTTGACAAATAGAACTACCAACGCCGATTTTTACACTTCAAAATTGTGTATTGCCGATCTGTCATATATAAAACTAATAAAAATACAAGTTTATTTGTCAGAATATGGGTGAGTGGGTACAGAAGTGTTGGATGTTTGCATTATAGGTGCAAGCCATACTCTACCACTTTGTGGCGTACAAAATTTGTCTTACAATTAAAATTAAATTATTCAATAGTTAAAATTATCAGTATACATTATCATGCAAAAAAAAAAAAAAAAGACAATTATCACAATTTACCATTATTTAAAAATTCGTCAATAGCCTTAAAATTACAACAGCTGAATGGTAAGTTACCTATCGACCAACCGTGTCCGTATATGCACAGTAACAAAATACCGAAGCGTGTTGTCCAGCCCAGTGATTAGTTATCCCCCGAGACCGTTCTTTATGGACGAGAGACCCGATTTTATTAAGTGGCACTCACTATTTGCTAATGAAAAACAACACATTTAGGGCGGATATAAAGAGATTTCAATTCTTATTTCACGATTTCGCATAAATTTAATAAATAGGCGCGCACATATTGTGTAGTACTTGTACAAGAGAGATAGCTCAAATTAAGGTGCAAATCTTGAAAAAAAAATCCTAGTAGCAATTTTCTTTCGGAATACATTGAGGGAGGTCACTGGCAGTCTTAATTTCGATTTGCCTGGTATTCGGTTTGTTGCGTTCTCCGCCATCTTGAATTTATTAGAATTTGCTTAGAATTAAATTTCCTACATTTTGGTATTCATAATTTTTTCCTCGAATCGATATTTTTCGATGTGTAGTATACCCCAAAAAGGTCGTGAAACTTTGTTTATTTTTTTTTGATATAGTAAAATCAAAACTAAATGACTTACGGTAAACAGATATTTACCCTTATATTCTAGATGGCTGATATGATAAGATAACACAGCGAATCGAATATCACGCAAAACTATAACTGATACGTTATGGTCAATAGGCGCTGCAGAGTCCACGAAAAAGCAGTCATCCTCCAACTTTCGTACTTATCACAGCTGAAATCCAATATTAATAGTGCAGTATTTAACACCTCAAAATTAGGGCCGTTAAAATTATCAGAAACGGAAAATTTACCTAAGTATATATCTACATATACCTGAGACTTCGCAGTTTTGTAATTTTAGGTAGGTGCGACGCAATGGATATTAAAAAACAACCATTACCAGGTACTTTTTATGCTACTCTATATTCGAATTGTTGCACCAGTAACATGAGCGGCGCCTGTTTTAAAAACCTACATAGAAATAAGATCAAGGAAATTCTATGAACAGATTTCAAATACATATCATGAAGAAAACGTCAGAGAACTGGAACAATAAAACAAGCTATTAATGCATGTTATTAATCTTATTGGAGTGGCTCTTACGCTATCCTCTATCACTACAAATTGAATGTTTTGAAACTTTTTATTTTGAACAAATAAAAAGTTCCGTCCGGACCGGACCGTACCGATATCGGCAATATAGGTGGCCATCTATAAATATATTTAGATAAGATGTACTGCCGAAATGCGTGTTTCCAATATTTACTTCCAACAAGTCCCTTTCCAATACGCACACCGCTAAACCGTAATCAAATACCAATTCAGTTGGAAGGGAATGTTTCCTCACTGTTATAAATGTTTCCGTTCTATATAGGTACTTATGCTACGGAGTATTGGACGTGAGAAACGGTTAGTTTATAATTAAGTTCTCAAGAAATAAAAACTTGTGTCATTTCTTTCGGTACTGTAGTAGTCAATTAGTTAACCACCGATTATTATACCAAGAGACATGTAAACCAGCACCTATTCGGACGTACAATATGACCTAGATATTTAAGACTTAGATCATCACCTGAATGCCAATCATGGCTACATTCAAAGTTTGTACCTACTTTGGAACTTAGGATCCGCTATCCTGTTCTTTTTTAATTGACTGGCTCTTATTGGTGTGACTACAGGCAGTTTGTCCGTAAGGAAAGCCTGTACTAGAGCCTCGTCGGCAATCTGTATATTATTATGTACTAGCTGACCCGGCAAACTTCGTGCCGCCATATTTTCTGAACCAGTTTCCGCTGCATATCTCTAAATTTATCAGTGTTTCTCTACAATATTATGCATTATTATACATATAAACCTTCCTCTTGGATCACTCTATCTATTACAAAAAGTCGCTTCAAAATCCGTTGCGTAGTTTTGAAGATTTAAGCATACATAGGGACGGACAGACAGCGACTTTGTTTTATAATATGTAGTGATAGTGATATGTCGGCTTGCTTAAGTGCGTCAATGTTACTTTTGTCATGTTAATTAAATTGAGACGAATCGATTGATGTAAGCATATAACGCCAGATAGTACCCTATAAAAATCAATTCAGATCTGCCCCTCAACAAGTAGCAATTAATTTTGTACAATTAAAACTATTTATACGGAGGGATGCCACCCTCCGCAAGATGGAGGATGAGTGGACGACCTTAAAAAGGCAGCTGGCACATTGGGAGAGGCTTAGGTGTCCAATACAGGACTGCAATAAGCTAATTATTGAATTGATTGAAGACTATTTATAGCGTACCAAAAAGTTTCAAATCAGTCAATTACTGATAACCTATCATCTATTTTTAAATTCAATTTATACAAGTACAATTACCTACCAGACTCATATTGCCTTCTGCAAAAGCAGAGGTAAAAGCCATTCCGATTACCTCTTTATTTTTCCATTGGTACCTACAATATTTATTTTCTGAGTGGGTAGGCAATACGATACCACCAAAGAGATGTAATCGTCTTATATGAAAGAACTTATCGGATCTAGATTTATTAATATTTCTTTATATATATGCGAGTTTTTATTAGTAATAAACTCAATTATTCAGAACAGATTTGGGTGTTAGGGTTGGGTTTTTTTTTGATAGCTAAAATATGTAAATTTTGGTGCCTATTTTGTTCATCATCTTTATAACCTCAATTGACTAACTGTCACATATTCGTCTATCTATAGACATTGAATATCTGCCAAGGTCTCTAATAACATCTCATTGGCTTGCTGCATCATGCACTTTATTATAACAACAAGTGAACACATATTTTCGCAAAATTAATGATTCGATTTCATTAGAACGTTCGTCCCTTATGTTACCCCTTAGCGTTAAAACTTTGAAAAACCATTAGGTATATAGGTACCTACGTGTTTTTTAGTTTGGGTCACACACAGGTATGAACACGGAGGACAGAATTCCTTCTCCATGGGTATGAAGTATATAGGTATGACAGGACAATACCAGTTTTTGTATGAAACCTGGTCCTACCTTCAATAGCTGTGTCACAACGCTGGATAGGTATTTTTGAGCTGAATAAAAGTTACTATGGCGCCTAGTCCAAATTTTAGTCCGTTCAGCATTATTCTTTATTAAACATAGTAGTTTTACAACATTTAAAAACAATGTTACGAACATGACACTTTCATATTCGTGGGCTGCAGGATACGAGACAAAATGACCGAACCCGAATTAATGTTCAATCAGTGTTCAGACCTTTCATTTCGCGTTCAATCGGAGCGAGAGTGAAAGACGTGGTGTCTTTGACTCTCGCTCCGATTGAAAAGGTATGCCAAAAGTAAACCGACCCAACACTGTTAGATCTTTTCACTTTTGAGTTCAATCGGCATTTATCGTTCCTTTTAAATTGAGATATGTCATTTTGAGTGAAAGATGAAAAATGAAAAAAAAAAATAAAGAGATGAAAAAACTTAACCATTTTCATTGTCCTCATCATACATAACTAAAATAAAATCGGCCAAGTGCGAGTCGGACTCGCCCATGAAGGGTTCCATAGTAGCAAAGGCGAAAATTGCAAAGTTTGCATGGCAATTTACATCATATATTTCTTTAGATTTATCATTCTCTTATTTTAGAAGTTAGAGGGGGGGGGGGGAGGGGAACACATTTTTCCACTTTGGAAGTGTCTCTCGCGCAAACTTAGAACTTACTTACAAGTTTAGAAAATAAATATGTTAGAAACCTCAATAGCTTTAGCTTTTTTTTTATTTTTGTGTGAAATTCTTAATGCAGTTCACAGAATACATCTTCTTACCAAGTTTCAACAGCATAGGCCTTATAGTTTCGGAGAAAAGTGGCTGTGACATACGGACGGACAGACAGACAGACAGACGGACGGACAGACATGACGAATCTATAAGGGTTCCGTTTTTTGCCATTTGGCTACGGAACCCTAAAAAGGTTTTTGACTCAAATGATAACTGTATTTATAAATATAACGTGTATATAGTACAGAAATGCAAACAAATAGAACTACTTGAGGGCTAAAACCACCATGTTTAATAAAGAATAACTCTGAATGGACTAAGATTAGGAACTTGCCGCCATATAAACTTTTATTCAGCTCAAAAATACCTATCCAGCGATATAATATAACACACATATCTATTGGAAGGTTAGGCATAGTCCTTTTAATTTGTATGAAATCAACCGTGAATGGCGGATCTACAAACTTTCATTCCCTATTTTACTGCATATAAATTCTGAAAAACGATGATGTGCTTCGTTTAACCTTGGCACTTCGGCAAGTGATAATGTAAGTACCCATACTAGTAGAAATATGGGTAGAAATAAATCGAAATCATCAGCAACTAACAAACATTTCCCCCTAAAATGTAACAAAAGCGTAGCAATACCGGTGATCGCCGGTGAGGTAAGTTCAATACAATAAAATTATAGATTGGCTCGTGACGTACAATAAATATTAGTTTAACAGACACGTTCCATTGACATTAGGTTGACTGCAAACAATTTAATATCAACATACTGCAACCTGGTCAGAACACTCAGAACGTCAGGTAGTTCAAAGGTATGTTCATAGCATAACCCGTTTATTCCCGTTAATAATTACATATTAATCTATGAATAACTTAGCAGTAAATAAAAATGTTAATTAAATTAAATAACATTTGAATTACGTTGTACATATTAAGTTAATGCGCTAATGTACACACAGCTGTTTGAGATTATTACAAAAACACTACTGGGATAAAATATCTATTTATGGATTTTCAGGACGAGTGGACGAAGCACCACGCACGGCGCGGCGCGGCGCTAAAGCCACATACACCATAGCATTAAGCAAAGCTGAACGATATGACGGCGACACGTGTCGCGCGATGTTCGTCGTCTCTTGTGTACTATACTGATCTCAAAATAAGAGGTCCACTATGACATTTGTCTTTTGGACGTAACTAGTGATGTAACCACACCACTAGGTACACGATACTCAAGATAAATCGATTCAAGTTTGTATGCGTCTTGAACTGTCCAAGCGGGCTTCTTATTTTGCGATTACTTTAGGCGGCAAACTTCGCGCCTATTCATTCATATTGTTATAACTCGCGCCACGTATCTTGAACCTAATGGCCGCCATAGACGCTAGGTTATGCATGATGGTTATGCATGCACTTGCATAACCATTATGCAAAACCTAGCGTGTATGACGGTCAACTGTACGGTTATCGATGCCTGTACATGCAACCGAGTAAATATCAAAACTGATATTTTTGCCTGCGCAGTTCTCAGTTTTTAATTGTAATCTGTTGGTGCAAATCTCAATTCATTTATCAAATTCACGTGGGAGAATTGCTTTCTTTTCAATAACCAGCGTTTAGACCATTTAGTGCGATCTCTTTTTCTTTTTCTGTTCTGCAGAACAAGTGTTAAGCCAAGTACAGCTACCACATCGTCGTCCATCATTGTAGTATGGTATTGGCGTACTACACACATCGTCCAGTAGCTCAACTGAAAACTGTGCATGCAAACCCTAACGTGTATGTGCACTATGGAACTCGGTTATGCCTGTCGGTTATGCATGTGCATGCATAACCATCATGCATAACCTAGCGTGTATGGCGCCCATAAATTGTGCTCAAAATGTGCCCTATACGCGCAGTACACATTTATTGGGTGTCTTTTGAGGATAGCAGGGGATGCTACTGCAATAGACGAACTCAAATTCATCAGGCATAGACTATTACAAAGCAATCCGCGGGCGCCAGAGCCTCGTTTGTCTTACGATTTAGGTCCAAGATACGTGGCGCGGGTTATACCATAGCTATTAGTCATAATCTTACATATTGTTTGCTTTAATATTTCAAATATTTGTAGAATTTTGCATTGGGTACTTTTTTCTATTGAGTAGATAGTAGATACAGAATTGAGTGTGAAATACATGTATTGAAAAAAAAGTAGATCAGAAGGTCTCGAAGCCGGCGGGTTTGCATGAAAAGTTTAATGACGGTAGAGGAAGCTCGTGACTCCACTAGCTTCCTCTATAACTGTCAATCAATGTCAACAATAATAACAGCTGGCGGGCTGTTGACTCTGTCTACAGTTCTACACCGTCTGTTATTGGCGAAATTGCGGCGATTTGCTGCAGAAGCCATTAAGAAGAAGAAGTTTTCTGTCTACACCCTAGGAAAAAGGTGTGAGCATGTGTATGAGCATGGTGTATTTGTATATGTATTAATTTGACTATTTTCCCATCCGACTAGATTCAATTAGAATTTCGGTATTAACTTAGTTATTTTATTACTTATTTTTTTTAATTCAAAACTTTTAACATATTATACTTTACATTAATATATGATTGTCATTAGATAAAATTGGAATTGGTCATGTACGTATATAATATTATGATGATGTCGTTGTGGTGTAGTAACGTCTTGCGCCAAAGGCCGATCGGTATTGAATAATTTGTTGCTTCCTTCTTGAGCAAGTGCGTCAGTTATGCTAGTAACATTTTATTAAGACCTTCTAGTGTCATGTTCATTATCATTGTAGACTCAATTTATTAGTAAATACCTATACATCAATCATTCTCTCATTTTTATACAAGTTTTCATATACTTACCTACCTCAAATAAAATGATATCTAGCGCTCTTGTACAGAACTTTATTTCCGAACAAACTATCTACTGCCACATGATTTAAAAACGTAACTACGTACGTACGTAAATCTGCTATGGAGATTATATTGAACTAGCTGTTGCCCGCGGCTCCGCCCGCGTGGAATTCGGATTCCGTACAAACTTTTCTTTCGTGCTAAAATTGCCTCGGATACCATCCCCGTCAGCCATCAGGAGTGCCATGTGGAATTCGGACCCACTAAACAGCATGCCGTCGCGGGTCTTCAGTTGCTGGAGTGTAAAATTGCCTAGGGCATTTTGCGCACCCCCCGGCTGACCCTGGGCCATCTACAATTTTAAGATGGCCCTCTCAGAAGTGGGAAGCACGATGTCCCATCGAATTCCGGAAAGGGAGGAGACGGGCGTGAAGGGATGACAGGAGGCCGGACCTATAATCCTCACGTCCGCGCTCGGTGACCAGCCCTTCCCTTTCCTGCTCTCTACTGGGCCTCCTCGTAGTCAGAGGGACATGTGGGAAGTCTTTGAGCAGCCCTCTATAGAGCTGCTCCCGTTGCTGTATGTATTTGCCGTAGGCGGTAGCGCCTCCCCTGGGTGAGGGGCGTTAATGCCTCCGTTACCCAGGATGCATCACATGGAGGTTCCAATCCCGCATTCGGATCCCGTTACCGTTGCATCTTGTGTTCAGCTGACCTTCCCTGTCTTCGCTCGTGAAATACTTCGAACACCCGTGGTTGCAACCTTTTAGCCCATGCCCGTAATAATAATTAGTTTTCAAATAATGTATGGTAATTTACCGGATTTATTGACATTATAATTTCGTAATATCTTTTGAATAGAACGTCCGATTTCAATAACTCAAAAAGTAATCATCAGGTATTGAAACAATCTTAAATACCAAACGATTTATTTAGATAAGAAATAATATAAAGGTATAGATTCCGTGGTCTGACTTTGATCGGCATTTCGGCTTGAATTTATATCGTCGCGCGTTACTTTCATACTGCAATAGATTCTAAAATATTCATTATAATTATACAGTGTAAAGGGCAATTTTGATCTACATTAAATGTACAATGTATCTAACGTATTTAGTCAGATAAGGCTTAACACTATATTGTTAAAAATAGCTTCGAAAATGACACATATTTTTTTTATAATTTGTAAAAGATAAAAATGGTTATTGTGAGCTACCCTTATTAGATAGACATATCGTCGCTTCTCCAGAATAGTGTTGCAACTCAAAAATCTGGATTTTATATTTTATTATTTAAATCTACCCGCCATTTCCTTCTCTACCCCGGAAATTTATTTTAAAAATTAGTTCTAAAAACTGACGATGTGGCGCTGATGTGCCGTTATGCTTTTGGTTGAACTTGACCACTATTTTCTCATGAATGGCGAGTTATTGTCAGCTGCATATCGACATTTAACCGAAGATGTTATATTTTTGCGTGAATACCATACCATATCAAAATACTGAAATTAGACACAGTTATTTTTGATGAACAGTGTCGCAATTTGGACTACGACAGTATTTTAAAAACTATTTTGTTTTAAGACGGTATAGTGCAATATTCTTATAATTATTTTATTAAAAGGCTGTTTCATTTTAATAACTATTGCTTTTATTTGATTTTTGAAGATTTTAGTAAATTAGTATGAAAAAAAAACGTTTTTTCTTTCCTAAGTAATGAAAAATGGTCACTTGTATCACCCACTTATTTTCATGAATAGTGTCTCAAGTCGAGGGGGTACTAGTTTTTTATTATTACTATTTTTTATAATGAATATAATTTAACTAGACAATATAAAATGAAAAGTAAGATGCATGACACAAAATAATAAAATTAATATTCTGCACTAATTTCATTTTTGATATGTGATAATACGAAATCTCTTTTGAGTTATCTTTAAAAGCGTCTCCTGTAAAATTTACAAATTTTGAGCTACAACACTATTCTGGCGAAGCGACGATATGCTGTCGCGGACTTTTATGTAGACCTTTTTAAGTTATACATTTCTACAGTACATTATTTTGTTCTATCTTCAATAGTTTTCGCAGCGTACGCGATGTAAGGAATTTTTTAGGTAATTTTTTTTACACCTTGGGTTACATTATTGAAGTTTTATCCAGGATCCCTATTTTTTTGAAAATTAGTTATAGCCTATGTTAGTCAGTGATAGTGCAGCTTTCTAATGGTAAAAGAATTTTTGAAATAGGTTCAGTAGTTCTTGAGTTTACTCGAATACAAAAATACAAATCTAATATTAGTAAAGAATGTATGGAAATCTGCCCGATTTATTGACATTTATGCTCACTGCTCCGCTCCCTTTAGTAGTAGCGTGATGTTATATAGCCTATGTTACTCCCAGATAGTGTAGCTTTCTATAGGTGAAAGAAATATTGAAATCGGTCCAGTAGTTTCGGAGCCTATTCGTTACAAACAAAAAAACAAAAAAACAAACAAACAAAAAAACAAATCTTTCCTCTTTATAATATTAGTATAGATATAGATATAGATAGACTAACACTATGTAAATAATTGAACCGAAATAGAATTGCTTTTCCCCAAATGGATGAACTCGCAAACATGGTGGCTCTATGTCTGAAGTAGGTATACTCATACTTTAATGTGAATTCTATTCAAGAGGTTTTCAAGCGTCGAAGTCTCCGCAGTTAGGTACCGGACCGGAGCAGGCTGTAGTGGTTTCGTAACTACTATGTATTGGACAACTTGGAACACTTAATGTGTAATATATCTTTGTAGCACTGCAGTGGCCTCCGAAAACATCGAGATAATGCTAAAGACCTGGTGAGTCCAAGAAAAACTTGAAATGTTTTGAAACTTGAAACCAATTTAAACACAAGTAAATTATAGGAATGGAAATAATAAAAATATTTTTTCCCTATAAAAGCGCAAAAAATATGCAGTACCTACTGCCGATCAAAAGTATTGAGCACCATGGATTTCAAAATACCCCTTATAGAGCTATCTCTCTCTCTAAACTTAAGAGCAGCGCTCTTGTCGGTGGAGTAATCGCCACTCTTCTCTCTCCTCCGCCAATCCCTTGACCTCCTGGTACGACGCAACTTGTATCTTTTCCTTTATCTGTGCCATAAGTCGTGTCTTATCAGATGGCCAATCATCTTTCCTCTTCGGTTTATGATTATTTCCAATATAGACCTTCTTTCCTGTAGGTACCTTGTTTAGTACTCTTTCGTTTGTCATTCTTTCCGTCTAGCTTCTGTCATCCCCTCCATCCTTCTCCAGCAACACATTTCGAACGCCTCTATCTTGTCTCCATCCCCCCGCGTCATAATCCACGTCTTACATCCATAGAGTGCAAAATAGAGCTGCAGCACTAATAATAATCCTATAATAAACTAATAATAATAACTAATAAATCTAACGAACGTGCTACGTAAACACCGTCTGGTTTTATACGGAGAAGATATTTGAGGCTTTGCAGATGGATAAAAGAAAGTAAGAGACCAGTGTTTCAGTAATAGAAGACATGAACATGGGCGCTTGGTAGATAAGCTTGACATTCCGGTGAAAACATGCTGAGACAGCGGCGCGGTCAAAACGTGTTTCATAATTGAAGTGACATCCTACGGTCAAAAATGTTACAATATTTATTATTATCTTCTTTTGACATTGACTTATTTCCTTAGAGTACCTACCTATACATTAAGTATAGAGTGCGCCTATTGAGTAAAAACTGTTGGCACGAGTATTGTTCATACCGAGGCTCAACCTCAATCAGTCACTATAGGTGCGTTTAAGCCATCGCTAAGCATCTGTCACAGGTATGAACATACATGTGCCAACACTCGGCTCCACGGACCCGAGCGATACGCGCGCTCTCTATACTTATAGGTACTCTAAGCTTATTTCTTACTAGTATTTTATGCAAATTTCCTACACCTTTTTATTTACTTTCGAAAGCTTTCCGTAAGTATGAAACTGAGAAAACTAATATTGAGAGTATTACAAAATAATTTGAAGAATGGATGCTATACAAGTCCATAGCTAGAGCCAAGCCACTGTGCAAACGGATTGCTAGGCACAATGTCTATAATACACCATCGACTAGCTAGAATATGGGTCACCATTTCGCCTAGGAATATTGCCAGATATTGTTGCGTGCTGGTCTTAAAGTTGCAAGGACTTACTTGTGTCAATACCAATATCTTCTATTGCAAGCCTTTATTTAACTTGCCCTGTTATTATTATTACAGATCAGAAAGCAACAGACCGTGAATAGAACTTTATTGAAAAATTCATTTGCGGTACCTATAGGTGTAAAATATAAAATAAGAGAGTATTTTGAGTCCGTGGTTGTTGTTAAAATGCGGCAATGTGTGAAATAAAAAGATATTGGTCTATATTTGCGGGAATTTTATTTCTGGATGGTTTTAAAAAATCTGTCTAAGTCAAATTGCGCGGTGTGGACATTGTGTACGCGGGCGTCATGCGTGCGCCCGAACTGGAGAGCAAAATATATAGACCATCTATTTATTTTTAATAGATATAAATAATTTATATACAATATGCAATGTGGAGACGTTAGAGTGTATCCAGGTGATTATTTCGTAAGCGTGTTTCGTTACCTATTACAGATGGAGATTTCACATGCGACTACAATATGGAGTTCTTCAAGGGTATTAGAAGGTTTCTTCAGGGTGGGCAGCGCGAGTGTGACGCCCCTGGTGTTGCATACGTCCATAGGCCACGGTGACCGCTTCCCATCAGGTGGGCCGTGTGCTTGTCTGCCAACTAAGCGGTATTAAAAAAAAAAGTACCTAATGAGAACCTTACCATACTAAATGTAGGTTTGAGTGCCGTAAAAGTGCTAATTGATACAGGAACGTTCTCCCGGGACAAAAAGTAGCCTAAAAATTCAGTATAATGTTGTGAATTTTATACCAAAAAACAAATCTATCTCTTTGCTAATTTTTATCCGGGTCCATTAAGTCGTGTTTAGTGAAAAAGTAACAAACACCCACACACACATACCCTTACACCAGTTACACATACAGGTGATACAGGGTTATTGGTAACTCGATGTATTCCTGTCAGGGAGTGTTAGGGGACGCAAAATGCTACAATTTGGAGCCCACATATGAACGGCCGAAAATCAACAGTTTTCGAAATAATCGACTTTTTAAGTTTTTTCCATAGTAACCCAAAATTCAGCAATCAATTGCAAATTTAAAAAAAAGTTTTTGCAAAGTGGGACTTATTCTAATTTATTTTTGTAGGTAACACTTTTACTAACCTATACTAGTAACAAAAACTAAAAAAAAAAAAAAAATTGAAAAATTGTGGGATACACGTGAGTTTGAATAGTTTAAGCACCTGAAATCAAGACGTCACGGGCTTTATTGGTGGATCAACAGGTTTGGCATGTAGACAGCTTAACAATAGTGAGGTATTTGGTAGTACATAATAAGAACAAAAAAAGCAAGGGAAGTAATTCTACGAATCATTTGAGGGTAGTCAGATTACAACAAAACGTGCTTACGTGGGTCAAAACTGTTACTAACTTTGATACAACATACAGCCATTTGACACTTCCGAACCCAGATAAAATGATAAACGGATGACCTTGTGCCCAATATGTCGATCCTAAAGAATGAAAATTTCCTTGGTGCATTTTCGCCCGCGCTTATTAAAACTCGCTTTTTTCATAAATACAATATTATTGTATGGATGTCATTACCGTTTTGGAAAGCTGATTAAACGCACAATTTTTTCCTGTAATTTGTACGTTCACCTGCCATAGTAATTTTTGAGACATACGACAATTACTGGAGAGTAAGGTGAAAATTGAAAAAAAAAATTTTCATGAAATACGCCACAATTTTTCTATTTAATTTTTTTTTTAGTTTAGGTTAGTAAAAGTGTTACCTACAAAAATAAATTAGAATAAGTGCCACTTAGCAAAAAAAAATTTTAAAATTTGCAATTGAAGGCTGAATATTGAGTTACTATGGAAAAAACTTAAAAAGTTGATTATTTCGAAAACTATTGACCTTTGGCCATACATATATGGGCTCCAAATTGTAGCATTTTTGTTCCCCTAACACCCCATGACAGGAATACATCGAGTTACCAATAACCCTGTATAGTAGAAATGTTAAGAAAGTAAATGCCTCTTAAAATTAGGTGAGAATGGCAGATAATACTGTTTTACCATGCTCACCAACCCAATAAAGCTAACTTTCAAGGCTCTTGGAAGTTCGCAGAATTTTGAAAGAGAAAGAAATTAGGTTTCTTACCCAAGTTTAAGTTACTTAATAAAACATCGAATTTGCTCTCACAATTTAAGATGAAGCCACTTGCCTTAGTCGAAAATTTATACAATAAAATTTAAAACAAAATGTACTGATAAATACTAAAAGCATCATGCTGACTTGTTTCAGGTTATAAATAGGGTAAAACCGGGATAGACGCTCACTTTTTGAAATGACCTCGTAATTCTAAAATTATTGATTTTATATAAATAATTTCTTTGAATTCTACTAGTTTATTCATTTACTTATACTGAATTATTTAGCTTTTTGTAGACCCCCTTTTTTAAGACAGATGCCTCACTATATGGATAGTACCTTATGTACATTATGTACTTGCATACATTTTTTTTTTAAATATTTTAAAGAACTTAAGTAGTATACTACCATTTTCTATAGATTAATAATTTGAAAAGACCGCCGCCTACTAGGGGAATGCTCTGATCAAACGCACCTTTATTTTATTTAAATATATCCTGTACTTTAACGGCATAAATCGGTAGGAACAATATTAAGGATCAAATTTATCTTATATTTTAAACTAAATAAAAAGTCCATTAAGCTAGATAAAGCTATTGCAGCAGTTTCTTAAAAAAGGCATTCCTAAACATTTTTATATGATGTAGAGAAAACAACTGAATAGCCTAAAAGTTGCGACCGTAGGCAAAAAATATCCATCAAAACATAAGTGTTTTTACGTTACGATATTCCAAATATTTGTTTGAAAGGTATAGCGTTAGGAACACGGAGGAAAGAATATGATTAGACAGGAGATGCCCCAGTGAAATTTCTCTTAGAAAAAACGCGTCGCCAAATGCGGGTGTGAAAGGAGACGCGGGGGGTATAACGTCATACCTCACCCCCCACGCATCTCTTCCCCTCCCCTCCCACTTTTCAGAATACCACCTGGTGTGGTATAGCGAAACCGAATAGAAATAATGCATGCAATTTTCATTATAGTTTGACAACTCGCCACTAAGCGCTGCGCAGTATTCTAGAATAATCTATGTGTTTAATGCTAGCGGGACCACTTAGCTATTGACCACTATATATACAAGCCGTTGCCCGCGGCTCCGTCCTAATCATTTTTTTTTGTATTTTTCACTGTGATGTACAATAAAGAATATTGTATTGTATTGTGTAAAGCAAAAAAATATAATTAAATATATTAGTCTGTAGGAAATAAAGAAGTAAAAAGAAATGCATGTTTTATATCGTTTATTTTAACTTAAAATTCAGTTTAAAACTAAAACCCGACTACTGCAAAATCACGCTCTAAAAAGTAATAATCAAGAATATATCAAGAATAGCCGTGGTCGTTTGTCGTTTATAGGCCGTTCATAAACAATAACTAATCGGATAGATACAGGTTTAGCAAAATTTTAATATGAAATACTTATTATTTTTGTTATAATATCTTACCCCAATTTGACCGTTTAAGGTATGTGCAGTTCCTTCAGGCACATCGGATTCCTAGAACATGATAGTAGAACATGATCATTATTTAAAGTTGCTAACGTACCTTGTATGTCGTGATAGGGATTAAAACATAGGCACAAGAAGAGAAAATTAGTTATGTTATTATAAAATTTTCATTTTAGTATTTTTATTACATACCCAATTCGGTATTGCAAATTTAGGTAGTACACCTTGCCGTATTATTTTATATCCCATTTTTGTTGTAAAGAAATCATCTTCACTGAAGTGCTTGGAACAGATTTTGGAATATTTTGTGGGTTGCCAGCTGGATTTAGAATACGTATCTACGCATTTTTTATTTCTGGAATACTGGGAAAGCTAAAATGATATAGTAATAGCCATAATGTACGTTGAAAATTAGATACACAATAAAATAATGTGAATATAGTGCTCTCGCTGCTATGATGAACACCATTAATTTTAAATAAGACCATCTGTAGAATTATAGCAGAATCATTTAGCCCCCCTTAAAGATTTGGTCAGACACCGACAGATGACGCAATTTTTTTATTTTCAATTTTCAATTTCAGCCAAATATACTATGTTATAAATAAAATAACAATTATGGAATTACTAATGAAGTTGGGCGAAATTATTGTGGTGATTTTTTTTAAGAATGGATTGAGTTATTATTACAACTATTATACACGTAAGACAAGGTTACGTACTTCTTCTCTCCGCTAGATGGTTCTATAAAGACATTAGTTATCTAAAAATGAAAATAAAAATATAGCGGACTTACTGATAAAATGTTGTACCATTAATATGTTTTAATTTTTTATCTGTACAATTTGTACACCCTTGTACCGCACACTTCATACTCAAACCACGTTTAAGGTATTTTTATAGGTGAATTTTTTTCCCAAAATGACGACCGTTCACAAGGACGTGATACTAACTAAATGGTGACGTCACAGACCCAGCTGACGTCACGACGAGTCCTTTTGACAGTTCGGAAGCACGCGACTCGATTGCCTTGCAACAACTCCGCTATCAGTTCCTTCTCCGTGGTTAGGAATTACAATTGTTTGGAAAAGGCGTAAGTAATAAGAAGTTTCGTTGATTTAAATTTTCCCAACGCTTTTCAGTAGAGGAATCATTGCGGCACATCTAAAAATACGTCGTACCTATTGATGATGAAAAATATAATATTTTCGTAGTTTGAACTGATAGATGTCTTGTGACACGGAAAAGAATTCGACTATATTTTTACAGGGACTGCCTACGTTATGATGTTATTTCTACTCTGAAGTCATACGTGACTAATAATAAAGTTCTCTTTGGATTTTTCGCTTGTATATTTTTCATACGCGAGATGACGGATTAAAAACACGCGTGGAAGTATAGAATTCACTCGTAACGAATTATACAACTAATATTATAGGATTAGTATCAGCTGTGCAGTTCTCAAGCACACAGCGTCGAGCACAGCGCTGCGACAGCCTTGATAAAGATTGTCATTGGTCGGACTGGGTGACGTCACTGGAGATGGAGACCAATTACAATGTCTATCAAGGCTGTCGCAGCGCTGTGCTCGTCAATTCATGCTTAGAGAATTGCACAGAAATTATTGAGGTGACTATGAGGGAACATTTTGAATTCACCTCCGCTAAGTTTTACTAAACTTTATTATTACGATAAAGTTTAGAATTTAATTTAAAATATATGAGACTGTAACTGTTTAAAAGGTTCACTTTTTAGGGTTTCGTAGCCAAATGGCAAAAATCGGAACCCTTATAGATTCTTCATGTCTGTCCGTCCGTCTATCTGTCCGTTCGTATGTCACAGCCACTTTTCTCCGAAACTATAAGGCCTATGCTGTTGAAACTTGGTAAGTAGATGTATTCTGTGAACCGCATTAAGAATTTCATACAAAAATAGAAAAAAAAACATTAAATTTTGGGGGTCCCCATACTTTGAACTGAAACTCAAAAATTTTTTTTTCGTCAAACCCATAACTACTTGTGGGGTATCTATAGATAGGTCTTTAAAAATGCTATTGAAGTTTCTATCATAATTTTTTCTAAACTGAATAGTTTGCGCGAGAGACACTTCCAAAGTGGAAAAATGTGTCACCCCCCCTCTAACTTCTAAAATAAGAGAATGATAAATCTAAAAAAAATATATGATGTAAATTGCCATGCAAACTTCCACTAAAAATTGGTTCGAACGAGATCAGTAGTTTTTTTTAATACGTCATAAACCGTAATTTTCGCCTTTGCTACTACGGAACCCTTCATGGGCGAGTCCGACTCGCACTTGGCCGATTTTATTTAATTTGATATGAGTTTTTAATAGCAATTTAGATGTTTTAATTCACCTCTGCCTAATCCTCCGGGGATAGAGGCGTGATTGTATGTATGTACATAATGTATGTTAGATGTTTACAGATTCTAAGAATATAAAAATATAGATAGATATAGATAATAAAATCGGCCAAGTGCGAGTCGGACTCGCTCATGAAGGGTTCCGTAGTAGCAAAGGCCAAAACTGCGGTTTATGACGTGTTAAAAAAAAACTACTGACTGGATCTCGTTCGAACCAATTTTTAGTGGAAGTTTTCATGGCAATTTACATCATAGGTTTTTTAGATTTATCATTCTCTTATTTTAGAAGTTAGAGAGGGGGGGGGGGGGACACATTTTTCCACTTTGGAAGTGTCTCTCGCGCAAACTATTCAGTTTAGAAAAAATGGCTACGGAACCCTAAAAAGTAGCCTCAATCAATAATTAGCCTATTACAGTCCACTGCGGCTGGACATAGGCCTCTCCCAATATGCGCCACGTTTGCCGATCCTCCGTTAACATAATTATATTTAATCTTTTTTTACTTTCTTTTTCAGGATAACTTTATAGTTTGAAATCAATCATGCTCAAACATCTTTAGGTACAAACTTTCAAATCTATAGGTGCCTATAGCATACTAGAATTGTAAACTAGTCATGATATTTAAGGTGATTACATACGCGAATGGCTTTGACCATACAAATGCTAAAGGTCATTCACTCATATTTGAACCGTAAAAATCAGTAAAACTAATTTTAATAGATAACTTTATAGGCGACGGTTACTAACTAAGAAGGTCACGTCATGCTAATACACTTATTTAACATATACATATATGTGAAATTTTAGATTATTTGGATACATATTGTGGAAAATATTTGGTTTCATAAGAAAGATGATGTTCAGAGCCTCTTTTCAACTATTTCCTCCCTTTTTATTTAATTTATGAAAAGGTGAAGTTACTCTGTATATCCTGTAGTATGCAGGCATGGGAATTCCAGATCTGTAGGTTTTATTGTTAAAAATAAAAACGGTTTCGAAAATACCGATTTTTATATGCTGATCTGATTCGGGGCCTTAATCTTAGGTTATACACAATTATTTTTTAAATCTTGTCTTAAACTTCTTTTACTTCTGCACTTCGCACGGTCTTGGGAAAATGAATTATGGATGGCATGCATATCAATATAACATTATGAGACATTGGCACGCATGCCCCTACAACACCAAGTTAGCACGTCTTGGATCTACCCCTCCTTCCCGGTCTAGCGGAGACTGCAAGGCCAGACAGTACCCACGTAGCCTGGAGGTATCCGCTGAATGTACAAGCGAAGGCGTCTCTCCTGTACTTTATCAGCGACATTATGGACATGAACACTGCATTGCATTGATTAGCAGGCATTAGTAAGATTACATTGAGTTAAGTAAACCGCAGGTATACAATTTCTAAGATAAAAGTGATCATTCTTCTTCTTCTGTCGAGTCGACGACATATCGTGTCATATTTTGTTTGCCTAGTATATAGGTCACACCGTGGGTCCACCTCGTCCGCTAGACCACACCTAATCCGGTAAAGTTCATTTAAAATCCGCCTAGGGAACACCGCCCGCATTTTAAAATTGTAATGTCGGATTATATAGTCAAGAATCTATACTATTATAAAATTGTAAAGTGGTCGTGTCTGTACATTGGAGATATTTAAAAAAAAATACTTGGGTTATGTTATATTAGCGATACTGAACACGAAAATATTTTTTTTTCATTTCCTGTCTGTTTGTCCGCGATGGACGCAAAAACTACTGGACGGATTTTGATGCGGTTTTTTCTGTTAGAAAGGGCTTGCTCAGACTTAAAATCTTACGTTTGTTTGATCGGTATCGGTTGAGTAGAACCGAAGTTGTGAACAATTATGATAATAAACGGAAAATGGCCCGATAGACAGATGGCGCTTTTTATAATTATTGGTAAATTTTTATAGCTTATTACATCCGAGCAAGAATGTCAATTTATAGATTTTATTTTTACATACACAATTGTGTAAACTAATTATGTTTTTAATCATGAAATTAAAATTTGAATTTTTAAGATTTAGTTACAGAATCATAACTAGATGGCGTTGACGCGTTTAAATTCAAGCTATCGTTTGGTTTCAAACTACCGATATACGCGAACCTACTACTTCTTTTCATTTCTATTTTTTTTTTTTTTTTATATATAGGACACGTAAATTTTTGTGATATAGATTTTGGTACAGTCTTAAGATCCGTTACAAAATCGTTTTTCACGCAAAGACAGAACTTGGAGAAGAGGACAGAAGACAGAGCTTGGCGAAGACGAAGTACCTATTATAGTTGAGTAGACAGGAAAGGCACAGGTAGTGCGAGAAGGGCAAAGGAATGGGGACTACAATAGAGAGTCGAGTAGATATCCAGGTAGGAACATTCTTATATACCACTTAAGTGGCAAACAAGCACCCGGCCCACCTGATGGAAAATGGTTACTGTGGCCTATGGACGTATGCAACTCCAGAGGCGTCACACTCGCCCTTCTTGAAATACCCCATCCCAATACTATTGTCGTGAGTCGTACTGTAATGTAATAGTGAAGTCGAGTATAGTGGCATCGAGTAGAGACGCGAATACAGAGTGGACTACTCGTACCTACTACGTGGAGTACAGAGTCAAGTAGGAGCCGAATAGAGAGGCGCGTACAGTGTCTAATCTTTTTTTATATGTAATATACTACATACTTAGGTCGCAGACAAGCACACGGCCCTCCTGATGTTAAGAGGTTACCGTGGCCTATGGGCGAGTGCAACACCAGGGGCGTCACACCCGTGCTATGCTGTAAGAACAGAGGGATTCTTTGCCGTCAGCGCAAAAGATAAGTAGGGCAAAGCCTTTGGTTTTCCCACTGACAGCACAAAATCTCTGGCAACCCTACTCACCGTCAGAAACACTATACGAGGTTATTAGGTATAATAAGTTGTGAACTTCTGTAGGGCCAGTCGGACTGCTCGATTGGGACGGATATACCGTCGTTTCCTACCTCCTCTAAAAAATAAAGCTCTAATCAGCGTTCAACGCGCAACTCTCTGCACTAAAATTTATAACACCACACGATAAACGACATCCACGCGGGCGGAGCCGCGGGCAACAGCTAGTTAAATAATATTATTATAAAACTGTTTACTATTAAGTTTAGAACGCGCCAATATTTTTCCGAGTACAAATTTGCGGTGCGTCGTGGGTGTGTCGTAAAACTTCAGCAGTTGGTAGGTTGGTAGGTGTTCCAAATGTAAAATACTCGCATCACTATTATTATGATGTTGTCGCAGTGATTTTTCGTATGTGAGTCATTTTCCTATATTCAGTTTGGCGCGACGTTCTAAAAGGAGATGTTTCATTTCGGGCCTGGTCGGAGTTTCGTATATCAATAAATCGAGAAAATTACCTAGAATTTGGCAAAAATATACATATTTTGTTTGAATGTTTCTTGACGGTGTACATAAATGATAATTGTTAATTATTTTCAACAAGAAGTCTCTGTGAAATCCAAATCTTTCACAATGAAACGATCTACATGTCAACTGTCACATGAAATATCAAAACAAATAAGTCGTAATGTCATTCACTGACATTTTGACATTGACATTCAACAATTCTCAAAGAAAAATGAAGGATCAGAGGAGATCAAGCGCATTGACAGTTTTTTTGGTGTGTTGCAATTCATTATGTAAATTCTTGCTTTGTACATCGAAATACAACCTTTTTATCTAAATAAATAGTTTTTATCCCACCACGTCGGAAAGCGTATTTTTGCTCTTCGATATCTGAGTGCAAAAGTTGTTTTTATCCTCTAGAGGGTAAAGTAAATTAGAATTTAGAACATCGTGTGCACTAGGTTTGTGAATTCAAAACATCATTAAACGTATTTACTTCTACCTCTATGGTGCCGAATTTATCATACAACTTTTTTTTTAATTTATGAAAACCTCAGACTCGGAATCTCCTTGATGTACTTTTTTTTTAATTTGCTTTGCGCGCATCATTTTCTTTTCACGTCATATTGTTGAAAATTGTTGTTGATTTTTTTTTGCATAATAATTATTACAAATATACAGCCTCCGTGTCCGTGGCGTAGCGGTAGTGATCGCGGCCGCTACGCAGGAGGCGCGGGTTCGATCCCCGCTCAGTGCAAATATTTGTATGCATGAATATGGTTATTTGGTGGTCTGGTCGTACCTCGGAGAGCACGTTAAGCCTTCCGTCCCGGTTGCCATACGAACATCTATAGCAGTAGTTACGGGCAGTTGGAGTCCTAAAAAATTCAACAACAACGTTCTAGCTGCAATGCTTCAATATCGTCTAATGTAACGTCACTAGAACCGTTTAATAGTTATTTTCATCCCTTCTATTCGAAAAGTGTCACTGTGTTCCTCAATAAGTAGGAGCAAAGTAGCACTTTTCTGTTCAGAGCTTTTTAGCGGGCGGAAAAGTGATTTGAATTTGGAACATTAAGGTAAGTGTACCTATAATAGACACTTTAAGGACAAATCAAATTTCAATTTAAGCAATTAAACATATTAATTACAGCATGGTCGTTATATCCTTTTTTAACTGATACAGCAACATTTAGACATTAACTTTTGCACATAAAATCTATCATACTTTTGCTTTAAATAAAATTATTATGCACTTGGTCGAAAACACCAATAATAGACATCATTGTCCCAATAATAGACACCTATTTGTACCAATAATAGACACTTTAATTTCTCTCTACAAAATTGAATATATGCATCAGAGAATGACCGTTACATATTTTTCAACTCCCGACGACGTAACAATGTTGGGGTGTTACAAGTTTGACGTGTCTGTGTGTGTGCGTGTGAGTCTGTGACGTCGTAGCTCTTGAACGGATGAACCGCATTTGAAAGTTTTTTTTTTTGTTTGAAAGGTGAATTAGTCGGGAGGGACCTTAGGTATGTTTGATAAAAAATTGGTCCAAGATGGCCGCCGCCAGAAAATTGCGGATTACATTTCTTCTCATAACTACCTTAATATGGGTATCAAATGAAAGGGCTTGACTAGTAGATCAATATTTATAGAGTGAAAAATTGAAAAAAAAAACCTTACACAATAACACCCTCAAAGAGTAAAAACATAAATCATGTTGTTGTGATTCAATTGTTGTTAAGTCGGGGGATTCCTAACTAGTGAAGCAGTTCGACATGGTATCGGACCGATCCAAGTGGGGTATAAGGGGGGGGGGGGGGGGATTGCTGGATAAAATTTTGATTGAAGATGTCCTTCCTGATGAAATGATTAGGAAGGACCACGAAGGAGTGAGGTAAATCAATCAATTAGCCTATTGCGGTCCACTGCTGGACATAGGCCTCCCCAATATGTACCACGTTTGCCGATCCACCACCTTCCGCATCCAGTCTGTCCACTTTTCGTAGGTCGTCAGTCCACCTGGCTAAGGGGTGCCCCACCTTACGTTTTCCTTCTCGCAGTCTCCACTCTAGGACTCGTTTGCTCCAGCGGCCATCAGTCTTTCGGCAGACATGGCCAGCCTACTGCCACTTCAGCTTGCTTATTCTGCGAGCTATATCGGTAACTTTGGTTCTATGTCGGATGACCTCGTTGCGAATTAAAATATCATAACTAATCGTGTGTACCAAATTTCAGCACACTCGGATACCTATAAATGATCGAAAACTGGTTTGCGCCCAACTTACATACCTATATACGAACAGTGAAAATTAAATAAAAATACGTAAAATGTATTTTAAAGGAAAACATCCCCATTGATATAAACAAAATAAAATGAAAAAATAACAGACAGTACTGGACGAAAACAAGAACTGTAAGTACGGACGTCGTCGGGCTTACAAAATGGCCTGACGTCCGTACTAGCTTTTTCATTTCATACGGTGCGCATACGACAACGCGACAGAAGACAGACCACGCTACACTGAACTACCGACGTTCTCAACAGAATGCACTTACTGGTATAATCGCGTCATTCTCCAGGAACATACCTAATTCATATTTTTTATGCTTAGCTCCTTAAGCTCGTCGTATTTGTTATGATGTGATATGATACTGATTTTTTTTAAATGTTTTAAGATACATTTTGGAATAATTGTTATTAAATTGTTCTCACTTCAACGAATTATGTCGAACAAGTCGAACTGGTGCTTCATTTTCGAGGTTGATTGAAATAATTTTCCGAATATGTCATAGGTACTCATAATACATAAACAATCTTTTTTAGGCCGACAGAAGTTAATATGTATAACTTGTCTTAGTTATTATTAATTTAACGAGATCAGTTTTCAGCAGGTATAGATTCGGGCGTCAAGCACACTGAAACTTTAAGTTACACCATAGATAAATCTCTCTCAGGCGAATTACGATATGTTCAGTTACGATATTCTGTACTGATGTGGATAGTTCATCAATCTAGCGGCTATGATATAATAGTTCGAAAAAGCACTAAGTCTTAATACGTTAATAATACCTATAAAAAAATTGTTAAAATATTTGTGTAGTTACTAATTTTTTTAAGTTACAGGTTCCTTTTGTAACTTTCAGACATGTACGCTACTTGTTCAATTTAACAAGAAAAATGCTACAAAATAATCAACAAAATGTTATGATGGCCATATTTGTATAAGCCGTAATTGGCAAAAACACAATTACTCAAGTGGACAAACATGCTTAGGTATGCATAGAGCATATTATTATGTAGGTATCCAACAATGTTTGCCGCTATTATTAGACTAAGGCCAAGTCAGGTGTCAGTTATATCAACCTAGTCTTTGCACCACAAGAGATAATTCCATTAATTGGCTGCTCTCGTCAAGTGTTGGTTGATAACTGAAACCACAATTAAGTAGATTGGACAAATTATTTGGTGATATTGGCAAGTAATTTATTAACATCATTACTGATATTGGTAAGTACACAATTAAGTATTAGTTGTTTACCACGTCTTCATTATTACTCGTTGTCTTGTACAGTCAGCGTCAAATTGATCTTGACTGGCAGAGTGCTCAAAAAGATCTTAATGACATGGTATTAAGATCTTTTTGAGCACCCTGCCAGTAAAGATCAATTTGATGCTGACTGTACGTTTATGTCGTTTTTATCAGACCAGAAAGTAAAGTGAACCCTTTCAGATTATGTAGGTACGTAGTATGGTACCCAATGCGGTAAGCTGTGTGATTTACATATATGTTCCACTATAGCTCCCAAGATACTCAACTGCCCCCTAGACAAGTGGCAATTTGTTAGTATAATAGAATAGACTAGTCAATGTATGGGATTGACATACGTTTACGACTGTCATAAACGTCAAAGGGTCTAAAACATGTATTTGACAAGTTTTATGACATGTCTTCGTTCAGACATAGACATGTTTATAACATGTTGAAAGATTTGTTTATGACATGTTTACAACTTGTTGTACAAATCTTGTACGATAAGTTGTAAACATGTCTGTATATATACATGTTATCCATCAATCATGGATACAGTTTAAAACTTGTTTTTGACAAGTCTCAAGACAGAAATTGCAGTAAAATAAACAAGACCAGTCTAAAACACGATAGTATTGTGTAAGTGTGAACGCGATCAATGACAAAGACAAAGTAAAACATGACGCAGACTTCAGTGTGAACGCAAATGTGTTGTAAACTTGTATGTATACAAGTTGGCGGCACAGTGTGAACGGAAGAGTGTTTGAGACAAGTCTCAATACATGTTGAATACGAAAAATTGTGTTTTGACGACTTGTATTTCAAACAAGTCTACAACTTGTTTCTTGGTGTAAACGAGGGGTAAAGAGACCTTATTTTCTACTTGGGCATTTTCGTTTGAAAATGAGGTCTCTATTTGTTTGAACATCAAAATAAGACGTAAATAGCAAAAACCTTGATTAAAAAGCAATGGGATCACTGATCGAGGTGTTTGACAACCAATTCGGATGTTTTTTTTTTGTTTGTACGCTCATAGCTCAGTTGTGCGTAGACGGATTTACTAAATTCTTTTTTTGTTCGAAAGTAGATTATTCCGAAATGGCCCCATTTAAATTGGGAAAAGATCGTTAGATGGGTTTGCAACATTAGACCAAGGAACTCTTCAATAAATACTAGGAAAAGTCACGATTGCTGCAATACACATCATAACATCGCGCATGAATCCTTTGAAGGGATACGCAGAAGTGTGCAGAATATTCAGCTATATTTCCGGTGATTGGGCATAGATTTAAAAAAATATCTGTCATCGTATTTTAGTTTTTAGTGCTTCCGAGTTCTATTGTAAGCTCGTATTTAAGTTGTTTACTTTCAAAATAGCCTTCGATGTATATTTCATACCTACTTGGAGATAAACGTTTCATCTCATTTAACATGTATCTATTAATTCAATATTATCTCATATGAGTAGTGTGGTTGATGGGCTGATCCGAAAGCGCTTACAAGAAATTAGTGTTAAGTTCACTAAAAACTGGCCTAATAATACTTATATACAATCTATCTAATAATATTATTTATATAATTTATTTTACCGCAAGAAACGTTACCACAAGAAGCAGGCGATGCGGAGGAATTCCAGACTGGACATACTGGAGGAGACTTGTAAGACTAGAATTAGAATTACTAGAATAATTGTACCTACTTACCGAAAGTTCAGCATAGATTACTTACTTTACTTTACTTACTTAAAAGTATCGGGTGTGTCAGGAGTCTGTGTTGAAAGGGAAAATTGGAATGATACCTATTTATTGCGTTATCATAGCGCTAGACTCATGTTGATAATTTCGACTAGAAGTTTCAAAATGCAAGGGGCTGCTAATTAATTTCTTATGATGTTTATAGGGTTCCCAAAGACGCGCTAGATGGCGCAGCCGGCACTTTTGGTAAGAAGAGTGTGGTGTCACATCTAGTGTTCCCTAATTTATGGAAAAAATGTTCTTCGGTTTTGTAATGATTTACTTTACATAAATATTCTGTCATTTTTTTTGATACAATTATTTTAAATATAATATTATTATTTTAAATTATAGACAGTAACGCGAAAATAATTAAGCGTTTTATTATATTTTTATCTATTATAATATGGGTAAATGAAATTAAACTTTGGCAACATCGCCAAAGTCATGAAAAAAATACTACAAACAAACCACAGAGTACATTAAAATTACCAAAAGCTATGCTAGCGCCATCTCCTGATGATTTAAAAACCAACTGATTATTATACCTACTAGTACTGGAAAACTGCTCATTAAACGCTTGGCCGGCCCGCCACAGAAGTCGTCACATGTAAATGTAATGTATTATATCACCCAAAAATTCCGAAATATTTATTTCCCAATTCTATATTCCGATCTCTAAAATTTCGAATATTATAATTCCTAAGAAACAAAATTCCGAGTACTCAAAAACACGATAGTTATTTATCCGAAAGTCATAAATACGAATGTTCATTTTTTCGAATTTGATTTATACGATTAATTAAAAATCCGTAGTGAATAACACTACGGATTTTTATATAGCCCGAAAATGTTTATTTCCAATTCTAAATTTCTGAAAAAACATTGCTCAAATTGAAAATTTCTATCAAAAAAAGATAAAAGTTTAAATTGATTTGCATGAAGAGTTTTAGAAGTAGGTAATAATTAATGATTTTTATATTTTACTAGAATATATTTATTCTGGTTAATCCTACTATAATACAATTTAAATATGTACAATATTAACAATAAATCTAAAAATATCTATAATTTTTTAAATTAAATAACTAATTTCTCTTTATACGTGCCCAACACTAGAGTGTTATTTAATAACCGGAAGCGAGCATGGGCGGCATGGAGTTTCTTTAAGCAAGGGCGGAAGGACTGCACTTGCCGGAGAAGAGCAAAACTAATGCATGCTCTGTACCTATATATGCTTGCCTGTATGTATGTTTTCTTAACATGTATGCACATCAGTAGCTTATGTAGATTAAAACAATAATTCAATTTTCGTGTTTTTTCGTGTACCTCGAGAATAGCAACTATCCTATTAACCTACCTCATGCAGTTTCATAAGGCGTTTATTTTCGGGTTCGTGTCGTTTCGGAATTTTAATAATCGGAATTCATATTTCTGATATTTAGGATTAAGTAATTATAATTCGGAATTGTTATGGTTCGGTATCTTGAAATTCGGAATTCTGATATTCGTAGTTATAAACATTAGGAATGTTTAAATTCGGGTTTTCAATAAATAGGATTTATGGATGGATATGGATACATCGGATTTCTGACTTTCGGTATTTCGAATCATTCGGAAATATTCAATTCGGAAATTTGAAAGTCGTGATTGTGACTTAATATTCTTCGTATTATATAGTGTACCCACGCCCGTGTTTTATACTCTGAGACATTTGAATTGCGTTTGTTAAGTTTTTTTTTCGATCTGATATCCCCATCATACCTATACATTGTCATACACATAACACAACACAACACAACACATTTCATAATAATCGGATAAATTAAACTTTTAAATGAGTGTGACCATTTTGCGAATGGGACAAAATGCGAATGGGACCTAATGCAAATAGGACCGAATGGGAATGGGACCGAATGCGAATGGGACCATTATCGAATTCGTGACGAAATGCGAATGGGACGGTATGCGTCAAACCCCTTTTAACAATACAACAACAGTATGCTATACTATTTGCCTGGCAATACGGGTCATTCACCCACCTTCATCTCGAAAAAAAACAATAGGTTACTTGACGTATCGCTTCCAGTACAAAAACTGTCGCTAATGAATATCGCTCGCTTATCATAATACACGGGGACCCCGTCTTACGAAGCTACCAGAGATGCCACTAAAAATAAAGAATTAAAGAATATTACATTATCATTTTACTAGTAGTAAATGGTAATTGCAAAAAATGTACCGCATCAGAACTAATTTATTAATGTTATTATGATTGAAAATTCAATAAGAGTTTGATATTTTGGATGATAAGTACCAATAAAATACTTTGTTTTAATGTTAAAACCTCGACAAATGTCACATATATTAAAGCATATTTCTTATATTCAAATAAAAAACCTGAAACATTATAATTTCTGTTAAATGTGTATCATTGAAATTAATATCCTCGATAATATTAAATAAACGCGGCGCTCTAGTATTTTTCTAAATCTACATAGCGCTCACGGTGGTTTCAGTTCGAACAACGTTTTGTCCTCGTTATTACTTTGCAAGCCAAAATAGATGGCGCTAAATAACTATCTACCGACTTTGTTTTTATTTGTGTTTCTAGTCTTTTAATCCTTTTTTGTACTGGTGAAAATTGTGAATTTATATGTTTGAACTCCACCGGTTTAAAAATTAACAATTTTCAGTCTCAATTCTCAAAATTAAGATATTTATGATTATATATTATACGTAGGGTTTTGTAGTAACAAAACTAGGCCATAGATGTCATCGGAAATTTAACTGATGTCTCTATCTCTATAGCGCTGCGCTGTCTAGATGACTTTTACCACGATTCACTAGCGACAGTATTTTCTGTCATTAAGGGAACACTGAAACTGTCGTTTTTGCAAATAACGTGTCAGTGGTAGAGAGGGGTGAATGACCTGTATTGCCGCACTAACTGGCGCGTACTATAGGTGATTTGTTTAGGTATTTGTATCTTTGAGTATCTTACAGTATTTAAATAGAGGGGATTCACTGCTAAACGACTACCGTAGCTAAGCGATACAACTTCTAAATAACCTCAGATTTTAATCTTGACAAAATCGTTTGAATGAGATTTACATCTAGTCTAATTTTAAGTTTGTTTGATCTCATAACTTCAAGTAAATATTATCACACACAGCCAAAGGAACTCTCAACCGCTGTAATCTAGGCGTAAAATATAAAAACGTTTGTTCCTTTGTTCCTAGATATGTTACACACCGTTCCGGTACCATTCATCCGATGCTGATGAAGATTGCATGCTCTGCACGAAGTTTAGAGGCACAGTAAATTTATTTTCGTGTTCAGTATCGTTAATTTATCATAACCCAATTTTAAATATCTTCAATATATACAGATTACAATTATATAATATATAGATTTGTGAATATTTACGATTGCTTTCGTGCGAAGCCAGCTAATTTGTTATACTTATGCAGATTGCACAACGAAAGGGGGTTGGGTAATGTTGGCGTCGTGTCGGAATTGAGCGGCCATCAATGAAATTGGTATAATATGAAAGTACAGTATAAAGTGATCAAAAGTTACTACGGACAAAATTCTCTAAACTATATCGGGACTTAGCTATACAGGGTGGTATTTTTCAACTTTACTTAGATGGAAGTACTCTAAATACTGAAGATAGCGAATTCCACTGAAAAGAAACATTCCCTTATTTTTAAAAAGAATCAAAACTGCATTCAAAGTTTTCTGAAAATGCCACACCCGGTAGTCGAACCGACTAAAATCTTCCTATAACCTTCTATTTCATAGATTTCCTTTTACTTAATTTACCAAGTTTGTTAGAGAGATTTGAACCTTATGATCGACCCTATAGATTGATGTAATAAAAATACAGGGTGTTATTTTTTCGAATTGTAGTCGGTTCGATTATAAGGCGTGGTAAACGAGTTTTCAGCATTCCTTCAATGCAGTTTTGTTTCTTTTTTAAAAACACACTAAACTGTATGCAAAGTTTTCTGAAAATGATACAACCGGTAGTCGAACCGACTAAAATCTTCCTAAATCTTCTCAAATCTTCTATTTCATGGATTTCCTTTTATTTAATTTACCAAGTTTATCAGAGAGATTTGATCCTTATGATCGACCCTATCGATTGATGCAATAAAAATATAGGGTGTTATTTTTTCGAATTGTTCGATTATAGGGCGGGGCAAACGATTTTTCAGCATTCCATAAATGCAGTTCTATTTCTTTTTTAAAAACATACTAAACTGTATTCAAAGTTTTCCGAAAATGCCACACCCGATAGTCGAACCGACTAAAATCTTTCTAAATCTTCTATTTCATGGATTTCCTTTTATTTAATTTACCAAGTTTGTTAAAGAGATTTGATTCTTATAATTGACCCTATCGATTGATGCAATAAAAATACAGGGTGTTATTTTTTCAAATTGTAGTCGGTTCGATTATGAGGCGTGGCAAATGATTTTTCAGCATTCCTTCAATGCAGGGCTGTTTCTTTTTCAAAAACACACTAAACTGTATTCAAAGTTTTCTGAAAATGCCACACCTAGTAGTCGAACCGAATAAAATCTTTCTAAATCTTCTATTTCATGGATTTCCTTTCATTTAATTTACCAAGTTTGTTAGAGAGATTAGATCCTTATGATCAACCCTATCGATTGATGCAATAAAAATATAGGGTGTTATTTTTTAGAATTTTAGTCGGTTCGATTACAGGGCGTGGCAAGCGATCTTTCGAAATTCCTTAAATGCAGCTTTGTATTCTTTTTTAAATATGAGAGTGTTTCCTTTGAATGAAATTAACTATCTCCGGTAGTAAGAGTAGGTACTCGTACCTGGTTCGACTACCGTGTGTGGCATTTTCAGAAAACTTTGAATACAGTTTAGTGTGTTTTTAAAAAAGAAACAGCACTGCATTTAAGGAATGCTGAAAAATCGTTTGCCACGCCTTATAATCGAACCGACTACAATTCGAAAAAATAACACCCTGTATTTTTATTACATCAATCGATAGGGTCGATCATTGGGATCAAATCTCTCTAACAAACTTGGTAAATTAAATAAAAGGAAGTCCATGAAAAAGAAAGTTTTGTAAAATATTAGTCGGTTCGACTACCGGGTGTGGCATTTTCAAAAGTCTTTGAATGCAGTTTTGTTTCTTTTAAAAAACAAGGTAAAGTTTCCTTTAAGTAAAATTCGCTATCTTTAGTATGAGGGTACTTTCCTTCAAGGTAAAGTCGAAATGTTCCACCCTGTATATCGCAGCTCCGATATTACTTACAATGAAAATAATGACATTTGTACGTGTGTTTAACACAGTACAATGAAGTGGTATCAAAATTACTTATGGCCGCTGAAAAAATTAAGAACGCCACTGTCCATACTAGATTACCCAATCCCCTTTCAAAGCTAAAATAATCTAGCTTAACTAAAAATATATCCCGTGCACTGGGCTGGCACTCTGCAACCCGCATTATTTGGTTTTAATTCTTTTCTATACGAGTCAAACCGTAACTCGAGTGAAACTGAGTCTATTTGTTATAATATAAGTTGTAGGAATAATGATATAAGTTTGTGTAGATAGGTACTCTACTATGCTACTATTAGCTCGACTCGAGAGCTTTGTCCCAAAATCTGATATCTAATTTCAAGATAGCTCGACAAGTCCTTTGGTATTAGAATTTGTAACCGAATACCTATTTACCGGTGTCGATTTACTAAGCAATGCTTTCAATTTAAGATATAATAGCAGGATTAATCGAAATGGAAATACTCTTCCATTGGTTCACAGTAGCGGCTGCTAACGCTTTAAATACCAAAGTACCTACTAATAAATAATATAGTTTCTATAACCTGGATTTACCATCAAGAAATTGGTTAGACTATCGTCTCGGAACGAAGTTAATACGACTAAGGTACCGTTGTACAATAAGTGCACATAGGGATTAAAATTGTATAGGTATTTAGATAGATATTACTGAATAAGTCTTACTTATTAGTAGCAAACTTTAATAGTTATTAACTTGCCTCAGACAACGACGACAAGGATATTTATTATACTTATTAAAAATGTAAAAAAATATATAATATGTTACAAGTACTTTTCGCTTTCCCATTTCAAAAATTCATAAAAAAGCAGTTTTAAAATCAAAATGCAACAAAAACAGACACTGAAAAACGAAAAATAACTGATTTACAGGTTTATTAGATTAGAAGTAACTACATATATCAATCAATCAATCAATCAATCAATTAGCCTACTGCAGTCCACTGCTGGAGAACTACATTTAATTACCATCCAAAGGCCGCCCATTGTAGTCTCCATAGTCATCGATTTTAATTACCTATCTATGTATTTTTAATGGTGTACAATAAAGTGTATAATAAATAAATATAAAAATAATAAATAAGTTCCCTTATTTATCATTTTTATATTTATTTATTCACCTTTTCAGGAAATTACGTTGAAGTGCAATAAAAGGACATCCATTTTGTGTCACGTTCATCATCATTATTATTACATAATATTTATTATTATTATTATTTTTTATCACTACATATCACTACATAATATTATAAAACAAAGTCGCTGTCGCTGTCTGTCCGTCCCTATGTATGCTTAAATCTTCAAAACTACGCAAAGGTAAGGTAGAATGAAATAAATGGCCAAGACACACCATGCATCCATGTACTCCAGCTAGCAAATAGACGGCAGTATGGGCAGAGTGCTAACCTCTTACAGGCGAGGTATTCACTTACTATGATTCAGGTGAACCGTGTGCATGAAAACAAAACACATATCTATATATTTTTATTTATCGGTGTGATATATCAGACGTACCTGTCAATTTAAACAAGTAGGATAATTATTAGAAACCATAATTACTTTAATATGTGGCATCGATAACTTTGATAAGATTTCCCACAATCGCGAATTATTCAGATGATGTTTACAATAAAGTTAATCAAATCGCTACTGTATCACGGTTATATTTACTATCTCTATAAAACATGGCGCTATCGCCAATTCGTAACGAGTTGAACATTTACACGACAGCCGAGCAAGGCTGATTTGTAGGTATCGATAATGTCCTGATAAATGTCGTTATCGATATGGAACATAAGACAGTTTATAAATTATACAAAATAATGTTGCATAGAATACAAAAAAAGATCTACCTACCTGCCTACATATTTTTTCTAAGTAATAGGTATCTACAACACATAATTCACTCTGTAAGATTTTTGTTGTTAATTGCAATCGTATTGAAAAAGGTAAGTAGGCATTAGGCATGTTCTTCATAAAATCGAGTGCTAATCTACTGTTAGTGATGCCGCCGTGTTACATATTTTCGTAATCCTCAATACGATTAAAATATATTGATTTAGCTTGGGTTGATAAGTTATATATTTTTAAGAAACGAAACAGTCTAGTGAACTCTAGTGCCGTACTTTATTACAAAATACAGACTGATGTCACTTCCTTTTATGCCATATCGGACTTCAACTCGGATCAACCGCTGGGTGCAGCCCCGTTTCGCGGCGACTGCCTGTCTACTTGGGTAACAAAATGTTTGTTCGAAATACTTCCGTCGGAGCTATGCACGCTCGGAGGGATCGTTAGGGCTGGTTTATGTCATAAAAGATGAAAGTGTCAATTGGTCTCACTGCCGAAAACCTTAGGTAAGTACATCATAATCATAAAGGTCATTATCAATTATGAAGGGTTATTGGACGATTGAAACGCTGCCAGCCTGAGCTACCCCTGCCTGCTACGCTGCCAGCAGTAGGTATTAAATACATACTTATAAAATTCCCCTGTTAGTATTATTTGTAATAAAACTCCTCGGAATACTTGACCGATGGGTATGGTTTTTTTTTATGTAGGTACTATGTATTTTGATAGGTAAACGGAAGGTGGGACACCCCTAGCCAGGTGGATTGACGACCTGCGAAAGGTGACTGGGACAGACTGGAAGCGGAAAGCGGAGAATTGGTAAACGTGGCGCATATTGGGAGAGGCCTATGTCCAGCAGTGGACTGCAATAGGCTAATTGATTGATTGATTGATATTGATAGGTCTGGCCAACGCAACAAGGGTGGCGCAAATATATTATTTGTTATTTTCGAATTTTCATTTTTATTTTTTTATGATTTGCTATTGAAATAAAAATAACCCTTAATTATCACCCTGCCATCAGCAACCCCCATTTCAGACTGCATCTGTAGATATGTTAGACGGTATACCTACTTTTATTATCACTTTCAATTTAATTTTTAATTAGGTACTTTTACGTAACATTTTTTACAACACACCTGCTCATAACAGTGATATTATTTTACCGCAATTAAGCACGGAATGACACCTATTATAAAACTGTGAGTTTTTCATTACTATTATTCACAAAAGTGAGTTATAGATTCTTTTTTAAATTTTATAGGAAGTGTCTATAATTGTCTATGTTCTTAAAAAAGTTTTGATACAAAAAATAGCGTGTTTAATAGTACGAATAAATTAATACGCCTATTGTGTGGTCATTTGATGCATTTTCGTATTTAAATAAATAATTTCAACTTGTAATACTTGTGTAATAAACAAAATTTTCGCTCAAATTTAACTTTTTTTTTTCTCTAAGTACAGAAAAAAAAACAGAGTAAAAAAAAGTTAAGTTCAAACCTCATTTTTTTTTAAATATGGTCGACCGCCATTGTTAAATGCGCGCGCATAGGAAAACGAAGTAATTTGTAGTATTGTTTATTTAGTATTTGTAGTATTATTTTATTCGCAAGTGTGTTGTAAAACGTCGTATGGCACGTGTGAGCATGATGATTACCGTCCTCGGCTGTCTTAAGACCCTCGCCTGGCGGCTCGGGTCTCAATGGCGCCTCGGCGGTAATCACCAACGTTGCTCACTTGTACCATAATGTACTATAACCGTACCGACCTATGCGTATCTTATTATTTTCATATTTCTTGATGTATGAGTAAAGTGTAAACCCAAAACTGATAGAGCTTCTACAGCACAGTTAGTGCAAGGCGCGCAATTATTTTACATTCGCTACAATGGAACACAAACAACACGTCCACGCGCTACGTTCACATAGGTACCAATAAATGAACCACATCTCGGGTGTTCTCACAATAGCACCCGTAAGCGTATGACGCGGAAAGATCACTAAAACATAAAGGATAGGTACCTAAGTAGGTACCGAGTCCGCAAAATATACCTTGCAATCGCCTCTGATTGGCCATTTAAAAAGCTGTCACTAGTCACTCATAGCTGTAATCAATCAATGAGAAGTGATGTTTACATCCTAGGCTTTCAAATTGGAGCTCGGGGTTCGTTTACCATTGTCATCACTATCTTTCCATTAGTCCCTCTCGGAGTCGGGGTCCGTTTAGTTATTATGTGTTTCGCTTATTTTGGATATAACGTGAGCGACTCACTGCTGTCCGACCTCTCTACCCCAGAGGAAAGCCTATACAAACCTCACGCTGTCACGCAAGAAAAAAATGGGAGATTGTCTTAAACCTCCGAATCATCATCATCAGCATTATAAAAATCTATGCCACTTTTCGTTGTAATTTTAACGGGTTCACCTATCCAAACCAAATGTTTAGGCTTTGTTCGGACTATTTAGTAGATGGTTTATGTAAAGATTGCGCAAAATCGGTCGAGCGGTTTTTCATTTAGGCGGTACGAAGTTCGCGGGGTCAGCTATTATGTTGATATAATAAGAATAAGAGGGTGTATGGGACTCTCTTAGTTAGCATACATGGTTATTGGCAATCGTTTCAGAAAATTAACGAAGGCTTGATACTGTATTGAAATGTTAATTGAACACACACACCTCTAAATCACGTTTATTTTTCTGGTATCTCTTATCGCGCCAATGATGTTATCGTTATGATTAATCTACGCAATTCGTAGTTTCGTAATGAATACACGATACGACAAAAATAATCATTTGAACTAAATTCATCCATGTGCTCCAAGTGAATGGACGCTAATAATTCAATTTTCACAATCCATTGTGTTTCAAATTATACACAAATTGATAAACAAACATATATAACCTAAACTGGTACAAATTTTGGTAGAAAATTCATTCAAAGTGTGGCTGTCTGAATATGGAAGGAAAAACATTATTTAAAATAGCGCACGTTGTGAATAGTCAGCCGAGGTAGACCCATAACAAGCATGCAAAATAAACAGTTAGTCAAAGTTAAATAAGAAACTTCAATTAAAAATACCATTAGCAAAAATGCTTACCTTGTCGGAGTCTGTTTGTGGATAATCTGGGTGTAATCTTCTAGATAAGCGTGTTCTATCGCAACCTACATCATCGCTTAACAGCACGTTAAATAGTGGTCAAACATTACTCACTTTTTGCAGAATATAATAGACAATATGCTGTTGCCCGCGGCTCCATCTGCGTGGAATTTCGATCCCCTTCCCGACCCGTATGTATTATACATTATAATCCTTGCTCTAGAATAATATCTAAGTGAACAGACAGCGAAAGTGACTTTATTTTTACTAGGTAGGTATATAAAAATAATGCGAATGTAAAAAACAGTGGCACTCTGGGAGTGCCGACAGGAGTGAAAATTTGGCCAATATAATATGTATGTACTAACATACGAAGGGGATACATGTGAATTAGTCACAATCGGTGAATTGTCGCGAGTTTAACGTTTCTTGACCATCTCAAAAAATATATATCAAAAATGCCCAACGCGCCCAAGAAGATTTTACTTCAAAAACACTAAAATGGATCGACCAAAGAAATACTGTTTCAATAAGTCTAGATTTAATTAAACCTTTGCCACGTTCATACGATTGCATTGACTTATAAGCTGCCACGGATGCGAGAGTCCCACACGCGGTTATGCCGCCCGCTGGACGTCCACCGCAGCATAATTATCTGCTCTAGCATTAGTGTCACTTTTGTATCATCCCACACCGGCTACACCTCATAGTCGTGTAAAAGAACAGGCTTTACAAAAACTGGCAAAAACGTGACCTTTCAGGCTGCGACCGCGCCTGGTACCCGATACGCTAAAATAAGACATTTTTAAGTATTTTCTCGCGCATTTTTAATACTGGTTGCTCTACCGGTCCTACGCGGTTTCACATTGCAACTTTACAATTAAGTACAAGTAAACCCCTCAAAAAATAGTGGGTGTTTGTTACCTTAGTGAGTAGTATGAGCAGTAAAATTGAGTAGTTGACCTTATATTGTAAGACATGTAAGAGATAAAACTATAATTTATAGGACGAGGTTACGTTCAGAGCGACCAGCAGCGATTAAATTGTTAATATAGCGGATTATATAATAAGTACATAATGTTGATAGTTGATACTAATACTAGGTCGACCAGTTGCGTCTGAGGTGAGACTGCAAGAGTAACTGGACTTGATAGGTCATAATGGGTTTATTCCTCGTGCAACCTTAGAAACAATTACAGCTACAATCTTGAAATTTGCGATTGATGGCTCTAAATAAAAATAGAGATCAGTTGTATGTGTGACAGTCCGTCATTTTCAAAATCTAAGTAAGAAAGGTCATGAAATAAATAGGGTGTATAACAAAGGAAATGGTTGTACTATGGAAAGTTCATCGTTCATACTCGTATGTATTCTAACCTATCCTAATATTATAAAACTAAAGCATTTGTTTGCTTGATAGAACGCGCTCAGCCAGGAACTACAAAAATTATTAATATTCAATGGTTCGAATTACAACAATATTTTTGTTCAATATCGAGGAACGTTATAGTCTAAATATCATCACGCTACTACTCAAGGGGGCGGAGTAGTAGTCATAAATGTCCCATACATTATGAGATTTCCATATATTATCGAAAATTAATAAATTGCGGGCATAGCCACAGGCGAAGCTGGGACGGGCCGGCTAGTTAAGTATATGATGAAGGTAAATTTATTGTAAAAATATATTAGACAAGTCTTTGACTTGTCTAATATATTTTATATCTTTGACTTGTCTAATATATTTTATATCTTTGACTTGTCTAATATATTTTATATCTTTGACTTGTCTAATATATCATAATATTTTCTACAAAAATAGCTCATTTTTAGGGTTCCATAGCCAAATGGCAAAAAACGGAACCCTTATAGATTCGTCATGTCTGTCCGTCCGTCTGTCTGTCTGTCTGTCTGTCTGTCTGTCTGTCCGTCCGTATGTCACAGCCACTTTTCTCCGAAACTATAAGGCCTATGCTATTGAAACTTGGTAAGTAGATGTATTCTGTGAACCGCATTAAGAATTTCATACAAAAATAGAAAAAAAGCATTAAATTTTGGGGGTCCCCATACTTAGAACTGAAGCTCAAAAAATTTTTTTTTCATCACACCCTTACGTGTGAATTAAAATATAATAATAATAAATAATTAATTTTTTATTTTATTCCTTACAATCTAGTGACATTTTGGTAAAGTTTATTTTTCCCGATATCTATAGATAGGTCTTTAAAAATGCTATTGAGGTTTCAAACATAATTTTCTTCTAAACTGAATAGTTTGCGCGAGAGACACTTCCAAAGTGGAAAAATGTGTCCCCCCCCCCCTCTCTAACTTCTAAAATAAGAGAATGATAAATCTAAAAAAAATATATGATGTAAATTGCCATGCAAACTTCCACTAAAAATTGGTTCGAACGAGATCCAGTCAGTAGTTTTTTTTTAATACGTCATAAACCGCAATTTTCGCCTTTGCTACTACGGAACCCTTCATGGGCGAGTCCGACTCGCACTTGGCCGAATTTATTTTTTTCTATGCATCGTCATTTGTGTGACGTATGGTGAAGCTAAACGGCGACGATTCTATGTTTGGAATTCTTTGAAGGTTAAAATGTCAATTAAAATGTAATTAAACGCCTTAAATATGTATCTATGCTAGGTTTTATTGACGTATAATCCATATAACTACAGACAGACTCCGTGGCGTAGCGGTAGTGAACGCGGCCGCTACGCAGGAGGCGCGGGTTCGATCCCCGCTCTGTGCAAATGTTTGTATGCATGAATATGGGTATTTGCATTGGTCTGTAGGTGCCTCGGAGAGCCCTCGGTCCCGGTTGCCATACGAACATCTATGGTAGTCGTTACGGGTAGTTGAAGCCCTAAAAAGACCAACAACAACAGTCTTGCTGCAATGCTTCGATATCGCCTAATGTCACCATTAGGTTGTGGAGGTCAGATGTCAGCCGCTTCACGGAAAATATCGAGGTCCAGCCAAATCCGCAGTTAAGACTGGTAAAGCGGACCCCAGACTCCGAGGTGAAAGCTTCGGATGCGACTGGGAATAAACGCTAGGATGAAGAAGAATCTATATAACTACTAGCTGCCCCGGCGAACTTCGTACCGCCATATTTTCAGCCCGCGTGGTATTCAAATCCCGTTCCCGCTGCACCCTTATCACTTAGGGGGATGAAAAATAGATGTTGGCCGATTCTCATAGATACCGGATAAGCACAAAAAATTTCATCAAAATCGGTCAAGCCGTTTCGGAGGAGTTCGATTACGCACCCCGTGACAGAAGAATTTTATATATTTGCCAAAAAATTGAAGTTTATAATTCACAAAAAAAAATAGGGGTTGATTGTAGAGGGGTGAAAATTTAGGGTTGCATGTATTTTTGTATGATGTATCATAAAAAATAAAAACAAAAAATTTTGTCTGAAAAATAAAAAAATAAAAATAAGGGGTGGACCACCCTTAACATTTAGGGGGATGAAAAATAGATGTTGGCCGATTCTCATAGATACCGGATAAGCACAAAAAAATTCATCAAAATCGGTCAAGCCGTTTCGGAGGAGTTCGATTACGCACATTGTGACACGAGAATTTTATATATAAGATACACTTGACTTACAATAACTACATAATATGGTTAACCACGATAACATCAGTTATAATTTGTAGTCTGGGATCACTAATCACTCCAGTCAGTATTCTGACTATTCTCACCATTTGTGTGTAGGTGACTAAAATATCCTACTTACTACGAAGTGTCTGAATACTCTTGAATTAGGAGCAAAGCCTTAGTATCTACGAGTATTAATTGTGTATTGTACAACAATATATTATTATGCACTAGCTGTTGCCCGCGGCTCCGCCCGCGTGGAATTCTGATCCTGTTCATCGCTGATATATAGCCTATATGTTAATCCAGGGTATAACCTATATACATACCAAATTTCAACCAAATCGGTCCAGCCGTTTATGCGTGAAAGAGTAACAAACATTCACACATCCACACATCCATTCTCACAAACTTTCACATTTATAATATTAGTAGGAAGTAGGATTGTATAATATTTTGTAATGGCAAAGGCGTAGGATTGATTTTTATCAATCGTCTAGACTTATTGTAATGTAACGTTTTCAGAGTCATAACAAGGAAAGAAGCCCATCTACAACAGATTACCAAAATATATACCTACCTATTGTTCTGTTTTACAAATTCAAATATCTTTAATCATTTAGGTCTTTAGGTCATGATCAACTCTAAAGATAAACTGTTTTACATAGGTAGCTACTTATACAGCCAAATTTACAATACAATAGTTAGCCTTTGAGAAAAGAATTAGATAACAATAACTCACGGCCACTCTTTTTCAATTGCCTGTAATAATTACAATGACTGTTCACAAATTGTAATAAGGTGTAATAAGGTATATTATAAAAAAAAAATAAACCAACCTCAAGAAATAAGAGACACTGAAAAAATCGGCCAAGTGCGAGTCGGACTCGCCCATGAAGGGTTCCGTAGTAGCAAAGGCGAAAATTGCGGTTTATGACGTATTAAAAAAAACTACTGACTGGATCTCGTTCGAACCAATTTTTAGTGGAAGTTTGCATGTGTTACATATCGTCTATGAAGTACCAATACCTCCTATGTATTGAGAACCTAATTTTACACAGGAAGAAAAAAACTGTTTAAAAAAAAGGTTTTTTTTTTTTTTTTCATCTATTGATGGTAAAATACTTTTCAATGCATTACCTTTTTATGACTTACGAAGGGATGTGATTATGATTATGTTTTATAGGGATTTAGTCAGTTAGGAGATATTGATTCTAGAACTTGAATATTCCCATTAATGTTAGGAGTTATTTCTTGTAAATAAAACCCAATACATACTTAAAGGATGTTTATTTAAAACTCGGTGTCTCCACCAGTTCTAATTGGAGGCGATGATAGCTCCCTGTTCCCAGCGCAGTTGATGGAACACGTTCCACCGCAGATGACTGTACCTCGGTCGCCTAATGGTGCCTAGCGTGGATGACGACGACGTGCCCGAGGTCTTTTGGGTAGAACTAGAGCTGGCGGTGCAATGCTCAAGACCAAGAAGTAAGAAAACCGCTTCGGGGCCCGACGGCACTCCAGGACGAGAGTGAGTCCTTGCTCTACTCGAAGATGCTATCGAGCCCTAACTGACAGAGCTTCTCAGCGCATGTTTGTAGCAGAGCCAGTTTCCTCATTTGTGGAAGACGGGGCAACTGGTCCACTTCCGAAAAGGCAGTCTCTCATCGGGCACCTCTCCAGAGTGGGGTCGGAGCTGGCGGATGGCCAATATGGGTTCAGCCAGAGGTGCTTCACTCTAGATGCCAATGATGGCACGTGAGCGCATTAGGGCTCTGGTCTTCACCAACTTTCGTCCCGGGCAACCGCATCGAAGGATGCGAGGTAATGTTACCAGTGTCCTTGGACATCGCTAACGCGTTTTACGCCTTGCCCTGGACTTGCTAGGGAGGCGCTCGTGTACCACGAAGTGCTTTTCTATCTTCGCCGCATAGTCGGGGCGTATCTGACGGAAAGAGCTCTACCCAACAGTCGGTGTCAAATATCCTGCGGTATTCCGTAGGGACCGGTCTTGGGGAAACACCTGTCGCTCAAGAAATCGAGGCCGTGAAGCTCCAGGTCCGCCAGGACATCATGGTGGAGTGGACAGAAAGACTTGAAACACATTGTGTTTTTGACGGTAAACCCCATCAAAGAGGACTGGCTAGAAAGGCGACACGGGAGCCTGCCGTACCGGCATACAGGTGATCTCCGGGAGAGGGAGTTTCGTGGACCACCTGTTTCAGATTAGGAAGGAGTCAACGTCTGTGTATCGTCACTGTGATGCGAGCGAGGTATCAGGGCTACACACGGTGGTGGGGTGCCCGATGTGAAAAGCGCTGACACGGGCCCTTAGAGAATGTTCGCTGCAGACTGAACAACAAAAACTCAAAAACTACATTGAGAGTATCATCAAAACAGCCTCGCATAAACTCGGCGTCCTGGCGTCCTGAACAAAGAGAGACGTTTTTTCACGCCAGAGCAGCGGTGTCTTCTATACAAGTCACAAATTGGCTCTTGCGTGAAATACTAGGTACTCGCATCTCTGGGATGGCTCCGCAAAATACTTACTAGATGCTATCGACAGGCGGCAGCGACGTGCGGTTCGCATTATTGGGAATCCTGAAGTCATCAACAACCATGGGCCATTGTAGATGCGTAGAGAATGTAGAGATGTAGCATCCTTGGCGGTATTTATCCCCCCCCCCCCCCCCGCTCTGCGAGGAATTTAGGAACGACAAAAAAGCGGACAGGGGCGGCATTTTCAGTATTTGCCCCGCCTAAAAAAATTGAGGTACTTTCCCGCCATATGCCAATATCAGATTAGGCACAGAACTGGTGCAATTCGTTTATAGAAATCTTCATTGTCAACTAACACTTTTTAACATTGAAGTTAATCAGTCGAATGCAGAGCGCGACCGAGTGTAGCTGGTTGTCAGTGCAGTTAGGAGATATTTCCATAAAATACATACGAACGAATGAATTCCGTAACTTAGTAGATATTTTCACGTAGCTCTAGAAGCTTTTTGGTAAAGAAATGTTGGATAGGAGTAAATGTAATTCATGCGAGTATGAGTTTTATGTCTGTTGTAATAAAAAAGTAATTTTGGACCAAAATGTCAGTTAGGAGGTATTGGTACTTCATCGACGATATCTATAAGCATACTCGTACATGTACATATTACTAATTACATTATTGTTACCCATAAGCATAATTATATTATTAATTGTATAATAACTTGACATAATTTATCTACCACTTGTATCCTTTAGTTTAGCTTATTATCTTTTATCATGATTTACCTTACCACTTGTTTCATATCTATTGGCAATATTTTAACACACTTTATCTCGCTACCCTTTTTTTGTCCCTCTTTGACCCACTAACACAAATGTAAACATCCCCAACACGTCCCCACTCTGATTCGATTCCTTTAAGTACCCAAATCCTGGCTCTCACGACACATTCTATTTCCTACATTCGCTGTATCTATATCTCTTAGTTACTAAATCTAGTATAAGTCTAGTTATAATTTACTATTTCTATAATTAAAATAAACAGTTTTTTATAAAGACTAGTTTTGTCTGCACCACCTAACAAATTTGGCGCAGTCGGTAGGATCTCGCTATAAACACGCTAATAAGACGAAGTGAAACGCGTCGGAAACTCATCGTCGGGACAAGCATCGCCCAGAGAACGAAGAATTACGACGTGGTAGCTGCAGGCTTTTGAAGAACTTCGCCGAACTAGAACGCGAGTCCAGTATTTGCTGTTTGTGTGGTAAGTGGCATAACTTGTCTGCTCTGATTTCCTGTCTGATATCCTGTTCATATTTCTATTTTACATCTATTTTATTCTCTATATTTTTATTTATTTTTTACTAAATGCAAAAAGATATCAATAACGAGACCTCCCAACAGCTTTACTCTAATCTATCCTCGTTTTTCGCAAAGTCTTATTATTCGGACTCCAACATGACTCTAGACATCGCAACTCTTTTAAAACTTGTACCATCTTTCAACACAGACAACAGTGACCAAATATATAGATTTGTTCGATCTTGTGATTCGGCCTTTAACTTAGCCACCGCGGACCAAAAATCTGTACTACTTATATTTGCATTAAACAACATAACGGGTTCTGGTGCATCTGATGTCCATTGTAAACAGTACTCTTCTTGGGAAAATCTACGTGGATTTCTAATTGATAGGTTTTCCAACAGCAAAACTATCTCACATCTTAACTTAGAATTACAATCATTATTTCAAAAGCCAAACGAAAGCATCACTGAATATCTCCATCGTGTTGATTTATGTAGAAGCCAAATCATAGATAAATTAAATGCGGACATCTCCGATAAAACTTTAGCAGGTCGTATAGCAACAACCGAAGAAACGGCGTTGAACGTTTTCGTAAACGGGCTCAGTTCTGACATAGGAGTTATGCTCCGTACGAAGGGATTCGCCACCTTAAACGAGGCTGGGCGATTCGCTTCACAAGAGGATAAAATACGCGCTATGAACAACGCGCGGCAATCCATGTTTAGATTGACAACCCAACGGCCCATCAATACTAATTCCAGTCCAATAAGAATCGCTCCATCACGGTGTAGTTTTCAAACAGTAAACAAATTTCCCCCATCTAATCCACAACCTAGTCGACCCCCTCCTATTGTAGCTAGTAATCATTTAAAAATATGTAATTATTGCAAAAATCCAGGTCATTCGATAACGGAATGCCGAAAACGGGCGTATAATAATAATAGAAATTTTCGATTAGCTCTTCCAGTACCTCCAGCAGGTACACGCGTACATAATTTAAACTCCAGGGCGACCAACGAAATGAGCAGCCCGTTGGAGATCGCCCCCATTCATTGCTCGCCTTCACAAACATTGACCGAAGACCTGGACAACCTTCAACTTTGAACCAATCACCCTATACAGATAGTATCGTTCACAAAAAACAGTTTAAAGACGCATCCATTCAAACCCTTTCTATCTCCACCGAATCGATGGTAAGCGAATCATACGAACAGGGTAGCCAGCCCCAAACCCTTGGTTCTGCTTCATCAAATGTTACTAAATCTTATAATTCAAACTCTACTAAATCTACTATATCAGAATCTAAGTCTACTAAATCAAATAATAAATCAATTTGTAAGTCTACTCAATCAAACATTAAGTACTCTAAATCAAAGTCTAAACCTAATAAATCGAATTCAAAATCTAATAAATCAAACACTAAGTACTCTGAATCGAAGCCTAAACCTAATGAATCGAAATCTGACATAGAATCATTTACAATCTCATCCTTGAACGATGTTCCATGTGAAAACCTTTTACATTGCATTTTCCACATTGATGGGAAACCCGTGACTCTGTTAATCGATACCGGTGCAGGAATTTCCGTTATCAAAACAAACAAGATAGGATCTTCTCCTTTGAACAAATCTAAAGTCGTGTCTACTGTAGGAATATCTAGCACACAATCGTCCACTCTCACTTCAGGTACTACCGAATTATCCTTAGACGATTTACCCAAGTACGAATTCCATGTTGCCGACCTAAACATTAAAGCAGATGGCATATTAGGGAACGACTTTATGTCTAAATTTAATTGTCAACTTTATGTCCAGTCAAAAACAATGAGACTAAGTAACAAAACCTACAATCTACATTATCTTAACGAAAGTCCTAAACAAAGTTCAAATCTAGACGAACAAATACTTAACAGTCGCCCTCTCTATAAAGCTGGTAAAAATAACACAAATGCTGATGCACTCTCACGACCTCCAATCTGTAACACAAATATTGTTAATCTCACAGGCGATAACGAAATCACTAACTCAAGCTCTGACATGCCCGATAACTATCTACAACATAATTATCAACATTTCTCAGAAAATGCCCAATATAGCTTCGACACTCCAAACTTACAAATCTCACCTGATTACCTCTTAGACGACCGTCATAAAAACATTTTCATCCCTATCTCGTGCGAACTCTCTGATAAGAACGACCTCTTCAACGCAGCAGTCGCGAAATGTTCTCAAGTAGAACCATATCTCGAAAAGCAAAAAACCAATTAGTGCATGCCAATCGCCTACGACCGGTACATGACTCTCCCTCTTAAATTCTCATCTAGGTTAGTTTAAAAATAAGTCTCTGTTTCACTTAGAACAAACTCCAGTTTTAATCCATTAGTTTGTTCTACAAACTCCAGTTTTAATTCATTTTCAGGATGACTGGATCTATGGCCCATCCTACCCCAATTCGCGAAATCAATAATATTACTATATCAAACAATTACTTTACAAACTTCATAAACAACCCTTATTTCAGTTTCATGATTTGCTCTTACATTAAATTAATATAATACATGATTATATACAAAGCCTACATGTAATTTAGAAAACCTATACGATGAACATCAGATACACTAGAACATCATAAAATTAATAACTACTTCAATTTCCCCTACTCGTTTAAATCAGGAGTTACTCTCCACCTGTTCAGCTAGGTCTAATAGACGCCTCGTTGCTCCAAACTGTAAATAATATTCATCAAATTTTAGAATGCGCATCCATCCTCATAAATCTATATTTAGAAGCTTATTTCTGTACTAGAATTTCCTTTAGTCAGACACGATATTTTCACTTTATATTATTTATATTCCATCCCAATACCTTATCCTGACTCTACCATCCTTCCGGAGCAAACATATCTTGCCACTACTTCTAGCAGACAGCAATACATCGCGACGAACGCACTGGACAGCTGCAAGACGTTCGCACCCAACATCGCAGTCTGCAAATTCATCGTCTACAACGTCAACTCAATCTGCAATATTCATCGTCTACAACGTCAACTCAATCTGCAAAATTCATCGTCTACAACGTCAACTCAATCTGCAAAATTCATCGTCTACTACGTCAACTCAAGGCCTCAATACTGATGATGACCCCATGCCTCGAAGATCAACAAAAACCCTTATAAGAAATGTTTCCAAAGAACACCAACTGCACATCACAGCGACGGATGCATTCAAATATTTAACAACTGCTTTGAACGATCGCAACGACGTCAACTTCAAATACTCATGGTGCTGTCGAATAGTCACACGAATACACCCTGCGGCAGTGAAGACGAAGATGACGAAGACATCGCCCGCCCAACTACCAGCTCTCAAAAATCGGGCAACACGGCCCAATCTTTGTTCTAAGGGGGGAGGTGTTACATATCTATAAGCATACTCGTACATGTACATATTACTAATTACATTATTGTTACCCATAAGCATAATTATATTATTAATTGTATAATAACTTGACATAATTTATCTACCACTTGTATCCTTTAGTTTAGCTTATTATCTTTTATCATGATTTACCTTACCACTTGTTTCATATCTATTGGCAATATTTTAACACACTTTATCTCGCTACCCTTTTTTTGTCCCTCTTTGACCCACTAACACAAATGTAAACATCCCCAACACGTCCCCACTCTGATTCGATTCCTTTAAGTACCCAAATCCTGGCTCTCACGACACATTCTATTTCCTACATTCGCTGTATCTATATCTCTTAGTTACTAAATCTAGTATAAGTCTAGTTATAATTTACTATTTCTATAATTAAAATAAACAGTTTTTTATAAAGACTAGTTTTGTCTGCACCACCTAACACATGGCAATTTACATCATATATTTTTTTTAGATTTATCATTTTCTTATTTTAGAAGTTAGAGGGAGGGAGGGGGGGGGGGGACACATTTTTCCACTTTGGAAGTGTCTCTCGCACAAACTATTCAGTTTAGAGAAAAATTATTTTAGAAACCTCAATAGCATTTTTAAAGACCTATCTATAGATACCCCACACGTATGGGTTTGATGAAAAAAAAAATTTTGAGTTTCAGTTCTAAGTATGGGGACCCCCAAAATTTAATGCTTTTTTTCTATTTTTGTGTGAAATCCTTAATGCGGTTCACAGAATACATCTTCTTACCAAGTTTCAACAGCATAGGCCTTATAGTTTCGGAGAAAAGTGGCTGTGACATACGGACGGACAGACAGACGGACGGACAGACATGACGAATCTATAAGGGATCCGTTTATTGCCATTTGGCTACGGAACCCTAAAAAAGAAAAATAACTGAATATACAGTTTTAATACAAAGTACAACATTGGACGATTTGTTTACATGTGCTGCCTATTGATCCAGACAAACTTATGTACAGTCGACCAAGGAGATAGTGTCATACTTTTACATACAAGTTGTACCTATATGTAAAAGTGCAAACGTAACTCCTTTGTTGACTGTACCTTCCTACCTATTACCTGTACCTATGGTTCCCTATCGTATATACTACGTAGGGTCTTAATGATTGATAAAATGATAACACATTGTCTCATATATTTTTAAAGGCATACGCATTTTAGTGCATTCGGTTTTAGCTATAATTTATTTTTGAACCCAGGATGGCCGGTGTCCTTTGCAAAGGATTCTGCAAATTAAATTTCATAACCTTTCACATTTTTTAATTAATAATAGTTTTCAGTTATCACTCAAAATAATTCAGTGCGCAAGCTCATTATATAATATGTTCATCTACTAGCTAGACAAACAAACCGAATACATAGATTTGCATACAATTATTTAAAGTTATTAAGCGTCACACAAGTTATGCTCCTGCGTGCCTCGCTCGAGCAGGATAAGCCTTTTATTTAGTCCCTCTCCTCGTGACGACTACTTAGTCATGATAATCGCTATGATACACAAGAGGGTCTCTTGTAAACTTCCCGAACCTCTTCCAGTTGAGTATCAAATGGTTAAGTAAAAGGGCCTATAAAGTGGTGTCGATAGTCATTATCGCCGTCGTCATCATATTCATTTTAAAGGGCTACTTTGAGCATTCATTTTTTAAGCTCTGTAAAGTACATCAGTCAATATTTTGGTTTTATTGATTCAATCTCGAACAGCTTTTCAGTATTTCAAATACATTTTAAAATAGATACTACTGATTTTAATAACAACCTCTTACTGGCTAATGTAAAAGATAAACTGATGCTAAAGATAAATCAGTTGTACGCGATCGGCCATACTTTAAAGCTCGTTCATAGAGAGATATATTATATCTTCCCCACATATTAAAAGATAGATAGATAGATAATACTTTATTGTACACCAATAGATTTACAGTAGAGACAAGTAGGTAGCATGTATGGGCGGCCTTATCGCTGGAAGCGATTTCTTCCAGGCAACCTTGATAGCCTAGTTGGTTATTTTAAGCGAAAGATTTGCAGTTAGATGTAGCCGTGGATCTCGCTAAGATGCACATGCCATGAACATAAATTATGGTCTTAGCTCTTGTAAAATTAAGACTGCCTTCAGCTTCCCATCAGGCGCGATGAAGTCAAACTAACACGTCCTATAAAAAAGTAGTGTCCATCTTTTCCTGATTATACCACTGTTTCTAGTGTACAAGGCTACAACAAAATTTTGAGGCCCCAAGGTAACCTCATCCTGAAGTCGGTGCTATTTCGGGCTCTATAGCGCAGGCTTTTATATCAAGATTAGGTCAGACGGCAGTCGCTCCAGGAAAAGCCGACATACCAATTAAAATAATAAGTAGACCTTAGGCTCCTCCGAGTGACGACTACTGCTCTTAAAGACCTCTTAAAAATAATTGAATTACAATGAAATAAGGTGTACCTAATGAATAACTATTACCTAGCAAGTCCATTTCAAGTATAAAAGCATGCTACTGCGGACTGCCGTTTACTCGATTACTTACTTACATACCTATTGGAAAATAGGTCATCCCGCTCTACGACCATCTGGGAAAATGCACTTAGTCCTTATTCAATATTCTCACTTACGTGATGTCATAAAAGTAGTTGCGGCTTGCACATGTTCCAACTACTACTATTTTGAAGATTTCGTAATAAGTCAGTATAAGCGGCCGGGTCCCGGCTTCGTCAAGGAAGGAATACATTCTTAATGCACGAACTTGAACAGAAAAGTCTTACTCATATTTTTGTCATTTGAATGAAATCCGTAAATTAGTTGTTTTTCCTTTTTCAGTGCTTGTTTGTGGTGCTTTTTAAAGCAGGAGTCGCTAGAGACTTCCTTGGGATCCTATTAACAGATCCCGAATTGGCAATAGGACCAGCAATTCGGTAGTTCTTCCAAATAAAAAAGAATTTTCAAAATCGGTTCACAATTATTGAAGGAGAAATCGAAAGACATAAAGGTATATCAATAAATTCTAGTTTGACGTCGAATATCCCGTCACTCCTCCCTTTTTCGAAGTTGGTTGGTAAATAAAAGTGCCCAAGAGTGTCGAAGTATCCCCTTAACATGATGTACTCCTGAATAGTTACACGTTAAAGCCAATTTTAACTATTGATTATATCTATCTATTTCTTCATTGTATGATGAATGATGATACATGTTGGCAAAACAGATTCCACATTATGTTTAGGTCCCAATGTAATAGGTGGCGAGCCTATTGCCATTAAGACAAAATAAGACAAGTCTTATAATTATTATGAACTAGCTGACCCGGCGAACTTCGTATCGCCATATTTTCCGCCCACGTGGTATTATCTCTAAATTTGTCAGTGTTTCTCTACAATATTATGTATGTATTATACATATAAACCTTCCTCTTGAATCACTCTATCTATTAAGGTGCTTCTAAACGGGCGATGTTTTACTCCAATTAGTGGCTGCAACACTGTGGCCCGGCAACATTGCAACTATTGCAAGCAATACCGGCCAGTATTGCAGTAATGTCCCGGCCATATTGCCAAACATGTTTTGTGTAGCCACATAATATGGCCGATGTTGCCGCGATGGGTTGCCGGACGATCGCTAGGCGGTTGATTTTACTGCAATATTGCTCGGCCAGTTCTATTGTTGTTTCAGTCGCTCTCTTTGTTATAGCACAGTCTATCCTTTTCTACGCGAATTGTTAAATAATTTACTATCAAGGCTTATTTCTAGACTTAAATTATCTAAAGTTTCACGCCTATTTAAGTAAGGTCGAATCCACAATCTCTTCTTTTTTCTGTTTATTTTTTAATAAAACAATATAAGCTGCTGCAACAAGTGTGATTCTGCAGCCATTGTTGCCAGTTTGTGTAGCCCGTTTATGAATCTGCATCAAGAGCTATATTATTGCAGGCATATTTGCAACACATTGCCCGGCCATTGATTGTTCGGCCATTAGTTGCAATGAAATATTTTTGATATTGCCGGGCAATCAGTTGCCAATAGTGCAGCTACATGTTGCAGAAAAACATGGCCCGTTTAGAAGGGCACTTAAAAAAACCGCTTCAAAATCCGTTGCGTAGTTTTGAAGATTTAAGCATACATAGGGACGGACAGACAGCGACAGTGACTTTGTTTTATAATATGTAGTGATACGTCTATCTGTATTGGTGTGGGTATTTTTCCATGCCTCGGAGAACACTTTAAGTCGTCGGTCCCGGTTGTCATATCATATCAGCCGTAAAGCCCTAAAAAATCCAACAACTAGTCTAACTGCAATACTCCGATATAGCCAATAGGTTGTGGAGTTAGGATGGCAGTCGTTTCACGGAAAATATCAAATTTTAGCCAAACCCATAGCTAGACTGGGTAAAGCGGACTCCAGACACTGATGTGAAAGCTTCGGATGCGACTAGGATTAACGCTAGAATTAAGTAGAAGATAGGTATATTACTTACGAATTTGGTCTTCATCCTCGATGTCAACGTTGTCGGATAACTCGGATACGCGATCTTCGATCTTCTGGAACAAAGTAAATGTTTAGCTATCTTTTTACAATAAACAAAACATAGGCTTCTAGACAAAGTGAACATTATATTAGCGATAACGCCATTGTAAACATTCAATATAACGTATGGGATTGACATATTATTTATCGGGACTACAAATATTTATTGAAATCCAATTATTATAACGTTTATAGCCTCCGCAGTGTTACGTGATTCATTGATAACAAGTAGAAAACGATCCGCTTAGAAGCGAATCTGCTTGTATTCGTTCATTTTTTTTGTAGTCATACTAATCTGCAGGACTCCTTTGGCTTCATCGCTGATAGAATGTTACTTTGTCAAAATTCAAATACTTTACTAGCTGACCCACCCTGCATTCGCCTGTGGCATACTTCAAAACCCCGTATCACCTCTTCGACACATATCGTATTATATGCTCGCCATTGATTAATTTTCGAGTAATGTATGGGAATTTGCCGGATTGAGGATTCTGGAGGATTTCCATTTGAGATTTATGGTTACTGCTTCGCTCCCTTGAGTAGAACCATGGTGATATTTAGCCTATAACCTTCTTCGATAAACGGGCTATTCAACACAAAAATATTTTTTTTATTCGAACCTGTACTTCCTGAGGCGCTAATCTCAAGAAGTTCAACCAAACGAATAAACTCTTTAGCTTTATAATATTAGTATAGATAGATTTTTCGAATATTCTCATTCATATACTTTTAACATTTCTTTAAATTAAAAAAGTAGAACCAATCAAGTGCGGTCTATGAAACTCCTTCAGCCTTATTACAAAACACGGACTAACTCTAAACCCAGGTCTAAATCGTCTTTGGACCATGGTCTAAAGAAAATGTTATTACAAAAAGTGTTTTACTACTAAACCAAGGACTATCTCTGGTCTAAAGATAAACCTGCGTGACCCCTAGTTTAACGTTGGTCTAAAGTATAAATCACAATAATAATACATCAGACTTGACATACGTCATATTTTGGCATAGGTACTTTTTTTTCGGAAGTCCAATTTTCGGCTCTCTTTTTCTTTTCTCGTTCCAACTCGTAAAATAACTTGCAATAGGTATATTATGTATACTAAACTAAATTTAAAAGTGGGTATAAAAATTGGAAAAATTTTAGAACAGAACGCGCTAACTCCGGCAAACTACGTTTCGTTCCATTTAACGTCTTATAACAATGATAACAATATTATAACAATGATTGTTAAATAATAGCATAATAATGATATTATATTATAAAATAAAGTATAACTATTATTCATGCAATTGAATTTAATGAAAATATTTATGATTAACACGCTCAACGCCAGTGTATCATTTTTGATACACACTGTCCAATTATGTGTGTATCATTTTTGATACACAAGCAACTTTTTGGTTTTATCATTGTGTATCAATAATACGCACGATTTCTATACATTTGCTTAGTAAAAATAAATGCTCTGGCCTGGGTGAAGGTTTTGGTAGCTTTAGGGTGTAAATCGGGCAAATGGTTAATAGTCTACAAGCAGATGAAAAAAAAAAAAAATTACTTGGTATATAAGTTATTTTATTACAAAAAAAAGACGAATTTGAAATCAGAAACCAGCTAATATTTACGAAAATAAAAATTTTTTGACAAAAAAAGAAACCGACTTCAAAACCCCTTTAAATAGATAGGAACTAAAAAGAAAAAAATAATATCAAATGTAACAAATCAAATATAGAACAATTAACATAATTTAGGCTAACTTTAACCTTAACTTATAACAAATTACCAATTTTTGGAGTCGGTGCCAAGAAAAATATCACCGATCTGATTTATATTATTTCCTTACTTCATCCTCCTTCCATCCATCCATACTTACAAACTTTCGCGTTTAAATATAATATTAGTAGTATATACCTACTTAGAATATTAATCTAATATAGAACAGACTTGATATTAGATATATTATCAATTAAATTCTTAGCGAATTAGATAAAAAAAATAGTTTATTAAGTTAGCGAACATGTAATAATAGCATTTAAATCTTGACCATCAATGGAAGAAAATAGGTACAAGAGAACTCGATAGCTATAACATATAATATATGAGAAAATATTATATTAGGTACATTATGTATTACAATATGAAAGAAAGGAAAAGAAGGAAAACGGAGGGTGGGACGCCCCTAATCAGGTGGACCGACGACCTTCGAAAGGTGGCTGGGACGGACTGGATGCAGAAGGCGGAGGATCGGTAAACGTGGTGCATATTGGGAGAGGCCTATGTCCAGCAGTGGACTGCAATAGGTTAATTGATTTGATTGATTGATTGATAAGACTAATAAAAGAGTTGCGTTACATTCATTTTTGATGTGTTTAGTAGTTTGTATATCTGTCGTGTAAAATAGGCCGCGTAGGGGATTGGCACCGACTCCAAAAATTGGTAATTTGTTATAAGTTAAGGTTAAAGTTAGCCTAAATTATGTTAATTGTTCTATATTTGATTTGTTACATTTGATATTATTTTTTTCTTTTTAGTTCCTATCTATTTAAAGGGGTTTTGAAGTCGGTTTCTTTTTTTGTCAAAAAATTTTTATTTCTTTCTTTTTAGTGCCCTTTGTGTTCTAGAATTATGTATTATTATTTGAGATTGTAATGAATACACCATTTGTAAGACTCACACGCGTTTATTACTCATATTACAATGCACAGGTAGAAAATAGGGCTCTATCACTCGCAGCGAATGCTCCGATATATGAATCGACGAGATTTATGTTTACGTAAGTTAGCAACACTCTAACGTGACTAACTTTACCATCAGCGAGTTTGATAGAGAAGTTGTCTTCACGAAACTCCTTCCCCATACGTTGAAGGAGAGCGTAAAGCGACCTACCCGCCAAGCTTCTACGAGCAGCGGTACCTATCTACCAACGCGGTACCCCTATAGGTTTCAATACCTATGTGCAACAGTGGCCTGCCTCGCTGGGTCTCGTATCTCTCGATACTACACGAGCTCAAACTCATTCGCTCCGAGTAGTCAGAGTCCACACAGTCAAAAGAATACAATTCATCAGTTGCAGGTTTTACATTATTGCTAACATTATTTTTACACTTCGGATAATTCGCGGGAATATAACCTTTTTCACCACAACCGTAGCACACAATATTCGGTTTCACACTTTTCGCACTATCGCACTTATCTTTCTCGTCTGTAGGCCTCGCTAGTAACTTCCTACACGCGTCCTGTAGGTGCCCAAACTGTTTGCAGTAGGTACAACGCGGCCTTGATAATCTACTCTCGGCGACCGCGAGCGATGTAGACGTAGAAGTAGGTATTACAGTACAGCGGTCGGCGCGGGAGCCGCGACCGTAACATGCGCAGCCCGTGTTTTCAACTGCTCGCGTACCTTAGGACTTGGGTTATGTACGCTGTGGCGACCTTCATTATACATCTCTTCAATACGGCGAGTCAAATGTAACATTTCGGTGAAAGTATTATAGTCGGTTCGGCTTAGCTTCTCTCTAATACGCCGATGCAACAGTCCGTATATCATATCTAACTGAGTCTCCTCAGACAGAGTATTAAGTGGTAATTGACTAAATAGAGCCCTCGCTCTGCACACGAATACCTCTGTAGACTCATCCCCCTGGTAAGTTTCAAATAGACGCATATATACTTTGTGCGGTGGCAACCGTGCCCCGTAGGTATTACGCAATACTTGTATGTCGTCATCCCAGCAGCGTATGGTCTGCTTGATGCCTTGCCACCAGGTGGCAGCTAGTTCTGTAAGCAGCATAGGCATACCCTTAATCTGCTATCTCATCGCTAACGCCAACGCACTCTTTGTAAATGGATATAGCATCGATGAACGCCGTCACGTCCGCTGAAGCGGGCCGTGCAGCGAGCCATGCCATGTTGCCGGTGTTCACCGGTGTGGGTGTCCGCAACGCGCTTATTATTTGCGCAAGCTGTCCGTCGGTCATCACCAACGGCACCCCAGGAGTAGGTGTGTTGCTTCGCGTTGACTAAGAATTTTTAATTAAAAAAATCAACGCAATACGCATACACTGGAATTATAGCTGAATATTCTGAACACTTCTGCATACCCTTTCAAAGGATTCAGGCGTGATGTTATGATGTGTAATGGCAGAGACATTGCAATAATATGCGATTGCAGCAATCGCGGCTGATTGCCTGGTATTTTTTGAAGAGTTCCTTGGTCTAATCTCGGAAACCCATCATCAGATCTTTACGAAATTTAAATGGGACCATTTCGGAATAATCTACTTTCGAACAAAAAAAGAATTTTGCAAATCCGTCTACGCATGGCGGAGCTATGAGCGAACAAACATAAAAAAAAAAAAAAAAAAACATAGAAACATCCGAATTGAGAACCTCCTCCTTTTTTGAAGTCGGTTAAAAATTGTTAGTGATGGGTATTGAAGCATTGCTGACACATAAAGTTATTACACTCAGTGCACTTTGTTGACACTTGCGCCGCTCTGATCCTCTGACCATCGACAAGTTTGCCGTCCCTCCCGTACTTTTTGTAGCACTCTGAGCATCGTCCACGTGTAATTATTTCCCCATTCTTTATTTTTATAAGATAGTGCTTCACTACGGATGCCCTTGGTGCTAAAATGCAAGTACTTTGCTCGATTTCAATTGTTTGAGAAGCCTTTTCAATCATATCAATAATTACTTGTTCCCTAAATTCTGTGATTGTAAGCTTCTTCTGAACCGTGTTTTGATTGTATAGAAAATGAGCATTCACTAAAGAGGTTCCCCATAAGATATTTATAAATAATTTGCGATACCATTTCGTACATCGTCTTCCGCAAGTGCCATTACTGTTCTCTCAGATACCTCTGTTTCTCTGTCCCTTGATTTGCCACAATAGACGGAGAAATTCCAAGTGTAACCCTTTTGGGTACACAACTTGAAGATTTTGATCCCGTATTTGGCTACTTTGTTGGGGATATATTGGCGAATTATCAATCGGCAGTGTGTATCAAAATTGATACACATGGCCTGTGAAATAAGAATCGCTATGAATCTTTTTCACAGGCCACGTGTATCAAGAATGATACACATCGAAAAAGAGGGGAAGGAGCACAGGGGGAGGGATGAAAATAGAAGTAGTGTATTTTAACATAAGAAAAAACGCAAAAATAACAGAAATAAGGTTTGGTTAAATTTTAAGGGAATTGGCTAAAACGGCTTGGCGCTGAGCGTGTTAAATATTTTTTTTTCAGCATTTTTAGTAAATATTATTTATTAGTGATTTCAGAAATTTTAGAAACGAAACGTTGCGACCGAATGATATCATAATGAACGAACAATAGTCGGAGTTATCTGTGGTTGTTATTTAGGCCAAGGTCTAAACCAGGTACTAAGTAGTCTCCGGATTATTCAGCTTTTGTAATAAGGAGAGGAGAGGTATAAACCATGGTCTTGAGATTAAGCCTGGACTCTGTAGTTCGGGTCTAAACCAGACTTTGTTCTGTTTTTTGTAATAAGACTGCTTGAGCGAACCACAGGTTTAAAAGTGCGCAAGCATAAGGTTTGGATATCATCGGAACCTACGCCTACGCCTATACTAATATTGTGATGGTGGACACTTTCTCTACAACCACCAGTTCTTCTGCGTAATAATGCTTAGTAAAGCGTTAGCACGTCACAAAACTTACGAAAATGATGAAGACTCGCACTCCGGCCCGAATGTCCGACCCGAACGTCTCCGTAAATGTTGATGGAGCATCAGTTTAAAAGAAAAGCATATTATGTATACGAGTACAATGTTGTGGAGGTTTTAAGATGGTTTTACACGGGTGAGGCGAGGATGGATGTGAAATTTATTAAAATAAAAAGCTTGCGTTGGTAGATCGTGCTGCAAACGGATTATAGGCTTTTAGGAATTTATTCACGGACGAAGTTGGGGCCGCTGGTATATTATTATCTAGCTGTCTAGCCGCCGCTACACCCGTGTGGAATACGGAAATAGGCGTTATGTCATTGAAATTAGTTATTCATTAATTGCATATTTTTTCAAATCTTTCCCTAGAACCTTCTACAGTTTACACAGTACATATTAGAAAACTTAAGAAAAAAGATGAATGAAACTAAGGGAAAACGAGAAGTTAGTTTTATAGATACTAAGTATAACGCCATTTTGTGAAATGGTAACTTGATTTAAATTCCATGGATGGTAACAAACTTTACCATACAAAAAAACAAACTGTTTATCCTCCTAATATTATAATGACACAGTTTACGGTGGATCAATCGAGAATTAAAACATAATAACAATCGGCAGGGGATCAGATCAGGAGATCCAACCGGAATAACTCGAAAGTTTGTAAGTATGGATGGATGTATGTGAGCATGTTTGTTACTCTTTCACGTAAAAACTACTGAATGGATTTTAATGAAACTTTACAATAATATAGCTTATACATCAGAATAACACATAGGCGATGTGCGGGATCCGAATTCAACGCAAGCGGAGCCGCGGGCAACAGTTAGTGTAAGTTATGAAATTTTAGGCGAAGGTATAGGTACGAGTATATCTACACCTGTCTTGGCGAGTCGATGGATTCAAGCCAGTAGGGAATTACAAATTCAATTTCTTGTTATGGTAATTCTAGGACAGACGCTGTTTGATGTTTGAAACAAATACCTATTGAATCCGTAAATCGACTATATAGCTACTCTTTGTGATAAATCCGATTGTAATTATTTTGTTCATGATCTCGAAGGCGTACTAACTTCAACTTTTGCGGTACATGATATGCAATAGATAAACGTCTTATTTATGTGTATGATAATTGATAAATATAACTAGCGTTCCAGTACCCAGGTTCGTCGGGGAATAAATTTGTAAAAATTATATTATGTAGATATCAGTCATTTTATTCGCGCATACATGAAATAAAACCGGCCAAGTGCGAGTCGGACTCGTCCATGAAGGTTCCGTAGCAGCAAAGGCGAATATTGCGGTTTATGACGTATTAAAAAAAACTACTTAATGGATCTCGTTCAAACTAATTTTCGGTGGAAGTTTGCATGGCAATGTACATCATATTTTTTTTTTTTATCATTCTCTTATTTAGAAGTTAGAGGGGGGGAGGGGGAACACATTTTTCCACTTTGGAAGTGTCTCTCGCGCAAACTATTCAGTTTAGAAAAAAATTATGTTAGAAACTTCAATAGCATTTTTGAATACCTATCTATAGATACCCACACGTATGGGTTTCGTGAGTTTCAGTTCTAAGTAAGTATGGGCTGCGGCTTGTGACATACGGACGGACAGACAGACAGACGGACGGACAGACATGACGAATCTATAAGGGTTCCGTTTTATGCCATTTGGCTACGGAACCCTAAAAAGAGGAAAGGGGAAAATAAACAGATGAATGTTAACGGATCCCTATTTCCACATTTCATGGCATCACGTCGTGTGAACGCTTGAAGAGATTTCACTATCCAATTTTTTCTGTTTAGTTGCGCGAAATATTTTTGTATCTCGGTATAAGATAATATGTTGTTTTCAACAAAAAATTAAACCGACTTCTAGAACAAATATGCACCGTAAAAATAAATAATATTAAAATAAAAATATAATAAATAAATAAATAATAAATACTTACAACTGAAAATATAAAAATACGCTTAGGACTTTTGTTGGAAGTCAGTGCCAAGCCAAAACGCCACATCATCATTGGAATGTTTAAGTGTGTGTGGAGTCTTCTGTAAAACTGCAAGGCAACATAGTACAAATGAGCAGGTAGGATTGAAGTCATTGCCAACAGCCTCAATTGAATTTCTGTTTGGCTTGGCACCGACTTCAAAAAAGTCCTAAACGCATTTTTATGTTTTCAGTTGTATTTATCTATTATTAGTTTTTTTTTCTTATAGGTGCATTTCTGTTTTAGAAGTCGGTTTAATTTTTTTGTCAAAAATAGCTTTTTTTAACTTTTTAGTGAACTTAACACTGATTTCTTGTAAGCGCTTTCGGATTAGTCCGTCAACCACACTACTCATATTCAGTGATAGTTTTGAATCAATATGTTAAATGAGATGGAACGTTTATCTCCAAGTACCTACGAAATATGCATCGAAGGCTATTTTGAAAGTAAACAACTTAATACTAGCTTACTAGCTTACAGTAGAATATAACTCGGAAGCACTGAAAACTAAAATACCATGACAGATCGTTGAAATTGCTGCATGCTGATACCTGGTACCTATCTTTAATAAAGTATCTGTGCACTACCTCAAAGCTAAACCAAAACGAATGCATAAAGAATTTTTAAAATCGATGCATATACACCGGAAATATAGCTGAATATTCTGAACACTTCTGCGTACCCCTTCCAAAGATTCAGGCGTGATGTTATAATTTGTAATGGTAGAGACATTGCGGAATAATCTACTTTCGAATAAAAAAGAATTTTGCTAATCGGTCTATGCATGACGTAGCTATGAGCCTACAAACATAAAAAAATATATAAACATCCGACATTGCAGAATAATCTACTTTCGAATAAAAAAGAATTTTGCTAATCGGTCTATGCATGACGGAGCTATGAGCCTACAAACATAAAAAAATAATATAAACATCCGAATGAAGAACCTCCACCTTATTCAGAAGTCGGTTAAAAATTCAAACAGTTCGTGCAGTTTTGAAAGTTGATACTGTTATTCCCTACTAGCCTTCCGCCCGCGGCTCCGCCCGCGTGCATCTCGGTTAACGCGACTTTTGCTCATATCTTCGGTTCTACTCAACCGATTGCGATCAAACAAACGTAAGATTTTAAGTCTGAGCAAGCCCTTTCTAACAAAAAAAACCGCATCAAAATCCGACCAGTAGTTTTTGCGTCCATCGCGGACAAACAGACAAACAGACAAACAGACAAACAGACAGGAAATTCAAAAAAAATATTTTCGTATTCGGTATCGTTAACATAACATAACCCAAGTTTTTTTTTTAAATATCTCCAATGTACAGACACGACCACTTTATTATATAATAGTATAGAAGGTGCCCAGATGAATATACTAACACCCGTATTCACAAACAATACTGTGAGGTCTCATAGTGTGCTCGAGCGCATAGGGCCGGTAAAATTAATTCACAAACATCACGGAGCAGTGTCTAACGCAGTGCGTTCCCTCAACGAAGTATTACTTAAGTGTTATCAATTAATAAAAAGGCTTGCCAAAACGAACGCATTGAAAATTTGTCGTTCTTTGCACAGTTTTGGTAGCACGCATAGCGAAGTATTGTTTGTGAATACGGGTGTAAATGTCCTCGAGGGCGGGACACGAGCAGGCGGCGGTGAGGAAGGGGGAAATAGTAGATTACCCAACAAGTGAAAAAAAGATGAATTCTTTTCGAGGCACTAAGTTGTATCCCGAGAGGAGCGAAAGGTTTCTGGGGTAGAATCCCAAGCGTAGCGAGGGATTCTAGAAAGAAACTTGAGCGGATCGAGGGATACAAGAGCCGAGATGAATTCTTTTTACACGTGTTAGGTACGCTACTTTTCATCATTGACTACGAGAAAACAATTACTCTGTGATCATGAATTAAAATTTGTTATGGATAGTACCTAAAAGAAGCAGCAAATTATCAGTAATAGCTACCGCTTTAGCGCGAAAAGACTCCGGAGTCTTTTCGCGTTCGAGAATTTCATTTTCATCACTGGATGAAGTTATTTTAAGATTAAGAAACGAACAGAAACTTTTACAAGAAAAATTGCATTTCACAGAAAAATGGCGGCTTTTTTTTTCTTAATTTAAACTGAGTCACATTCCATCCAGCCAATGATTACATTTAGGTGGCTTTTAGTACGTTTCTATAGTGAGAGAGTGCAACCTCTTTGCATGTTTTACTACAATACATACATTTGACTCATTTGAGCATGTTCCAAATTCAATTTTTTTTATTCACTCAGTGAAATAAAGAGCGTTTTATTCACTGTTTTTGATGAATCACGGGCCCTTTTTCGAGTGTCAATGGTGAAATAGTAGATTACCCAACAAGTGAAAAAAAGATGAATTCTTTTCGAGGCACTAAGTTTTATCCCGAGGGGAGCGAAAGGTGTCTGGGGTAGAATCCCGAGCGCAGCGAGGGATTCTAGAAAGAAACCTGAGCGGATCGAGGGATATAAGAGCCGAGATGAATTCTTTTTTCACGTGTTAGGTACGCTACTTTTCATCATTGACTACGAGAAAACAATTACTCTGTGATCATGAATCAAAATTTGTTATGGATAGTACATAAAAAAAGCAGCAAATTATCAGTAATAGCTACCGCTTTAGTGCGAAAAGACTCCGGAGTCTTTTCGCGTTCGAGAATTTTATTTTCATCACTGGATGAAGTCATTTTAAGATTAAGAAACGAACAAAAACTATTACAATAAAAATTGCACAGAAAAATGGCGGCCTTTTTTTTCTTAATTTTATTTAAACTGAGCCACATTCCATCCAGCCAGTGATTGCATTTAGGTGGCTTTTAGTACGTTTCTATAGTGAGAGTGTGCAACCTCTTTGCATGTTTTACTACAATACATACATTTGAGCATGTTCCAAATTCAAATTTTTATATTCACTCAGTGAAATAAAGAGCGTTTTATTCACTGTTTTTGATGAATCACGGGCCCTTTTTCGAGTGTCAATGGTGAAAAAGTCCTTTCTTTCAGTTTTTGCTTGTATATTGAAAACTATCAATACATAATATCTCTTTAGATACTGGTACTTCTGCATATTTATCTACATTTAATTTTCTATAAATTATTACTGTAAGATCAAGCTATACCACTATTATAAAATTTGTTTGTTTGTGTGTTTGGTTGAATGCGCTAATCTCAGGAACTACTAGTCCGTTTATCGAGGAAGGTTATAGGCTATGTATGTCTTCACACTGCTATATATAAGAAAGCGAAGCAGTAATCATAAATGTTAAAAATCCGGTAGATTCCAATATGCTATTCGAAAATAAATACATTGCGGGCACGGGTGAAGACGAGGCGGGTCAGCTCATAAGATAATGATCGAAAACTTTCAATAAATAGTAGACAGAACAACGTCTACCGGGTCAGCAAGGAAATAATATAAATTAGGTTTGTCCATTAATATTAAACATTACTTTGTTAATCAGTCTCAGCCTTTCTCCCAACTCGGTTGGGGTCGCCTTTTTAGTCTAACACTTAGTTTGCCGATTATTAATATTTAAAATATGATTTTTAAGTTAGGTATGGTGTTCCTTCTTATTTTCTAGATGATTTAGGTAAATCATCTAGAAAATATAGGGAAATAAGAAGGAACACCATACCTAAATTAAAAATCATTTTTTAAATATTGTGTGGTGGGTGTGGGGTAGGTTCAAATTTGAATGTTCTCAAAAAATCCTTATTAAATCAAATAAATATAGTAAGCCCATCTAGAACAGATAAACAAAGTTAAATATAAATGTCCGTATGGATTGAGGAGCCACTTCAGATTTAAAAAGGAAACTTGCCCCCTTATTTAGTAGGGAAGTAAATAATTTTGTAGGCCGAATTCTGAAATTTGTAGTAAAATATGTCTAAAGTTATATCAATGTGAATGTGGCTCCTCAATCCAAACATCTGAATTGAGGAGCCACCTGAAACACGGAAAGTATTTCATGTACATATTTGAAAATTTTGTATCATTTAGTAGCAATTGTGTATAGTGTCTACTAAAAATCTGAGCCCAGTACTGTTTATATTCAAGAATATACAATACTTTTAATGTGGCTCCTCAATCTATACATAAGAGCGTGAATTGCCATGAAAGTTATTGGTCAATTTATATTCCACTGTAAAGACATTTAGTAGCAAGTGTGTTCGAATTTGTAGCATATGGACAAAGTAGTAGAACTGAGTAAATTTAATAAATAAACGCATTTCATTTGGCTCCTCAATCCTGACGTCTGCATAATAAATAATTGACTGTACCTACCTGAGATCAAAACGGAATAAAATACCAGAGACACTAACATTTAGTATAAAATGTCTACTAAATACACATACACAGATCAACATTGTATATGTTCGGTATCTGAAAAATAAATTACTTCTGAATATTCCTTACGAATTCGCTATATGGGTGACCATGTTATATGAATTAAACTAGGATGATTCATATTTGAAATGTAATTTTTCGACTATAGGTATTCGGTACAAAGATTCTTCATAAGTTTAGGATATTTAGTACCTAGTCAATTTCAACATAAGTTAAAGAATGAATTAATATTGGTTGGTCGGTGCTTTTAGGAATTTTACAGTGAGAATCATAGTCGTCATAACAAAACATCTCATCATTCGCTGGGTACATTTTATAGTGGCCCATGCCAGCTTCGCTAATCGCAGGGATAAATTCTATAACGCCTATTATAATATATAAGCTACTTGAAGTAATTATAGTTTCTAGTACCAGAAATGACTTAGGAAGAATCTTTGTACCGAATACCTTTAGTCGAAAAATTACATTTCAAATATGAATCATCCTAGTTTAATTCATATAACATGGTCACCCATATAGCGAATTCGTAAGGAATATTCAGAAGTAATTTATTTTTCAGATACCGAACATATACAATGTTGATCTGTGCATGTGTATTTAGTAGACATTTATACTAAATGTTAGTGTCTCTGGTATTTTATTCCGTTTTGATCTCAGGTAGGTACAGTCAATTATTTATTATGCAGACGTCAGGATTGAGGAGCCAAATGAAATGCGTTTATTTATTAAATTTACTCAGTTCTACTACTTTGTCCATATGCTACAAATTCGAACACACTTGCTACTAAATGTCTTTACAGTGGAATATAAATTGACCAATAACTTTCATGGCAATTCACGCTCTTATGTATAGATTGAGGAGCCACATTAAAAGTATTGTATATTCTTGAATATAAACAGTACTGGGCTCAGATTTTTAGTAGACACTATACACAATTGCTACTAAATGATACAAAATTTTCAAATATGTACATGAAATACTTTCCGTGTTTCAGGTGGCTCCTCAATTCAGATGTTTGGATTGAGGAGCCACATTCACATTGATATAACTTTAGACATATTTTACTACAAATTTCAGAATTCGGCCTACAAAATTATTTACTTCCCTACTAAATAAGGGGGCAAGTTTCCTTTTTAAATCTGAAGTGGCTCCTCAATCCATACAGACATAAATATAATAGTAACGCGATTTAATTAAACAGTTCAGGTGGCAGGCGACATTAGGACCCCTGCTGTCACGTTTTGTCAATAGCAGCCTAATATACTCTCAACCGAAAATGTTTTGGTATTCTGTCACCTTGTATTGTATAGTACGGTTCCCGCCTGCTAAATTAATATAAAACGAATGTCACATTGTCCGGTGATCGGGCAAATGGGGACCAAGCCAGTAACTAAATGGACGATGCGACATTGTTGAACGCAGGTCCGGTATCTCTGTACATAACTTTAGTGTTGCGAGGTAGTGCTCATGTTAGTTTGTGATGCTGTTCGGCAGAACGTCTAATACCACACTGAACAGGCATAGACCAAGGACAGTGCTTGGTGTCCCTCACGGTGAAAGGGCAGGATTTCGTCTTATTAATAGAAGTCAAAAGATTTCTGGAACCCCTTCTAAAGCAGTGTTCATCAATAATCGTGCGAGGAATACAGTCAAAGGTCTTCAGCATATCCAGAAATAGGCAATGCATAGGCGTAATTTACGACTTGACTTTCTCGGCGACAATTGTTAGGGCAAAAACAGTGACCGGGACGAAACCCATATTGACATTCCGAGAGTGTAAACCTCTGTCGGATCCAGGAGTCAATTGTCCCAGGAGCAATTGGACCATACCCAAATAACCAACTATCACCTAACAGTTACGTGTATTTTTACCCGACTGCGCCGGGAGGGTTATGTGTAATTGTTTGGCATGCTGTGCAGCCTGAATGGCTAAATGGATTTTAGCTTGAGAGGTGCTCGTTAGATTCGTATTTACTTTGAGAGTGACACGACAATTAAAATAAATAAAAAAAAACTAAACGATGGACTTTTTGCGCACGAATGTGAAAAATTCGAGCAAGAGTTACAAAAATATAATATGTCATACTCGTATCAAACTAAAAGGAACTAAATTAAATAAATTATTGAAAATAAATAACGCGACTGTTTGTAAAAAGATCGAAACAAGTTTGTTAGCAGGCAGTATTCATTAATTTTCTATAGCTTTTTGATTTGCTAATGGGTACCACCTGCTAATAATATAATTCCTTGTGTTCCGTGAAAGTTAAACCCCACGTTCGATCATCTATAGATAAATATTACACAATCGATAGTTAATAGGTTAATAGTTTCCTTTGTTCTCTTCTGCTTTAATAAATTGCCGCTTGGAAAATACTCTTCATTTGGGGTCGATAAATTCTCATTTTGCGAATAAATAGCCATTTTCAATCACTCAAACCGACCCATCGTCGGCTATCGGCAAACACGTCAATTAAGTACCAACTGATTTCTAGTTTTACGTATATATGTTGGTTATTTACAAACCTAGAGTATCACAAAACTATGGATACCCCTTTAGGGATGTAATACCTGCAAGATTATTATTTGTATTTTTTGTTTTTATAGAACATCTCCCTTTTGGTCAATGGTGGTGCTGGGGTACAGCAACAGACACACGGGTCTTAACCAAGTTTGTCAATTGTTAACTTTAAGTAGGTGAAGCAAGAAATTTGCGAGTCATTTTTCTGTATAAGAGTAAAGGTGGATTTAAGCATTTGTAGAGTGTGGAGACCCCAGTGGTAGATATGATGATGGGTACAATTTTGACTATTTCTACCTGCCATTGTCTTCTGATCTCAGTAGCTAAATCTATGTATTTAGCCATTTTTTCTGAGTGTATAGTGTTAAGGCTGTGTGCGTTACAAACTGCTATGTCTATGATGAAAACGGATTTATTAATTTTATCTAGTACTGTTATGTCGGGTCTATTGTAATGTATGGTCTTGTCTGTAATAGTAGTAAGATCCCAGTAAATTTTATACGATGCGTTCTCTAAAACAGTGCTGGGTTTGTATTTATAATAAGCAATTTTTTGTAGAAGAAAAAATTGCAGATTTGGTAGTACTATTTTGTAGACGTGACATAAACTAGATTATATCTAGTTTATTTTTTCAAAATATGCGCGTAGTTGCGTAGGCTGTACATTACGTGCCTAACCAGCGCATGTATTATAAGAAAAATACATCGGACATTGTAAAACGAGATAAAGATTAAATCGTTCGTATAAAAGGCCTGCTACACGGTCGGAACCAACCACCCAACAAAAGTCACCTTGGTCGGGTTGGCATAAAAATTGACCGTATAGACGACGGTCGGTGTCCAATGTTCCGACAACCTTGCAACGACCTTGGTTGGGAGCGCAGCCCGCCCGACCAAGGACAAACGAAGGACATTGTGTCGGATCCCGACCGTGTGGGACGCTTGTTGGCGGTCAGTGTGAGCTTGTCAGTCATCGCGGGCGCACGTCACCACGCGTCTGACTCAAATTGGATTCTCAAAACAAGAGCCGCTCAAAGCTTTATATAGTGACGGTTATAAAGATTCCAATCATTGTTAAAGAAGTCTTTAACAATGATTGAAATGTTCATAACTGTCAATGTTATTGCGTCATACTCATAAAAAATAAATAAGTAAAAAATAAATAAAAAAATAACACCCAGACCAATGCAAATATTCATATTATTCATGCATAAAAATATTTGTACTCAGCGGGGATCGAACCCGCGCCTCCTGCATAACGGCCGCGTTCACTACCCCTACGCCACAGCGGCAGTGTCGACCCGACCAAGGTGACCTTGGTTGGTGGTTGGGTCCGACCGTGTAACCCGACCAAGGTGACCTTTGTTGGGTGGTCGGTCAAAGGTCACCCGACAAAGGTCACCTTGGTTGGACCCAACCACCAACCAAGGTCACCTTGGTCACGTCGACCAATTGGCTACACGCAGTGTTGCCGCTTTAGCGACTTTGTCGCTAGATCTAGCGGAGTTTGGATTAGTTTAGAGACTATTTATTACCATCTAGCAACTTAATTTTTTTAGCAACTTCTAGCGATTTCTTGTATTCAAAGCTTAAATTAGAAGAAATGAAACATTTTTTTCACTATTGAACTTGGTTTTGACTTGGGACATAAGCACACGCATAGATACTGTAGGATTTGGCCCAGGTAATAAGATATAGGGACGCTGCAGGTTATAATAACTACAAAGAATAGCAAATGAGCTATGACATAATATGATATTTCGTTTTTCTTTTCTTCTTTTCCTATAGATATGACTGATATGTGTATAAATGCATAATTATACAAATTTGCATTAACTTTAATTCATACCTACTACATTTCATACCACTGAATCAATTGAAATATTTAGCGACTATATTTATTTGTAGTGGATTTTTTAAATACAGTTTTTTCAATATCTAGGAACTTTTTTATCGAGATCTGGAGACTTTATTTTATTTGAAACGGCAATACTGCCAACAAGCGTCCACACGGTCGGGATCCGACACAACGTCCTTCGTTTGTCCTTGGTCGGGCGGGCTGCGCTCCCAACCAGGGTCGTTGCAAGGTTGTCGGAATATTGGACACCGACCGTCGTCTACACGGTCCATTTTTATGCCAACCAGACCAAGGTGACCTTGGTCGGGTGGTTGGTTTCGACCGTGTAGCAGGCCTTTTAGAGACAAGGTGTTGTTAAATAGAGAGTAGGTTGGTTTAGATTTATAATGTTACAACCAGTTTCTTTTGTTTCTTTAATTTTTATGAAAGTTATGTCGAACTCGAACCGACTATAGTCCGACTGCTACTGCTGTACCGCGCCTTAGGTATGTGCGCGGCGAGACGGGGGGGAATACCGAACGTCAGATTTGGTCAGTCCGCCGCCAGTGCTGGCGGCGGCATATCGTGTAATTTGTACCGGACAGTCTACGTCAGACGCACATGAGATTACAATTCAAAGATAGGTCGTACGATATCCCGATATTTAAAAAAAATAAATATATTTAAAGAACGTCTCTGATTCAAGTTCCGATGGCAAAACGATAGATGAACTAAAGAACGGAACAACTTCAGTTGAAAAGTTCTGATTTTAATTATCAGTTTACTTAGTTTCTACTCATCATTTGCCTGTTTTTATTAAATATAACTGTTGCCCGCGGCTTTACTTAGGTGGGATTTTGATTCTTTTCCCACAAATTTATGGAAAGCTATTCCCAGAAAATAAAGTAGCATATAAATATTATGTTTTTCAAGAATAATCTATCCCTGCACCAAACTTCAAAGATCCGTTCAGCCTTTAGAGCGTGATTGAGCAACGAGCAAACGATCCAAACATACGAACATCTTCAGAAACTTTCGCATTTAAAGTATCGGTAGAAAGTAGGATAGTAGGATATGATAGGATAAATATTTTTTGTTTGCATTCATTTAACTTACTATACTTTAGTATAATATAGATAGTTCATTGAATAAATAAATTATTTAGGTCCTTTGATTGAATTAATTATATCTCTTATTATTCAATACATCTTTACGACTAGCGTAAAGAGCAGAAAATTATTAAATAGGGAATTTTATTAATATCCGGCCTTCAAAGTGTTAAATGATATCGTAAGATGTGTCCGACATAGTAGATCTCATCGATTCTTGTTCTTTCTTTTCTTTGTTTTTCTCGACCCCCGCCACACCGCGCGCACCATGGGGACGGTACAGCTCCCCCGGTAGGACTATAAAACGTACGCCGTCTGTGGGCCGTCCGTTGGTTGCCGGAGGTGAGATTCGGTGTGGGGACCAGGGAGTCCCCAAATCGCGCACGGGTATGGGGAGGCGCCGTCGCCGTGGCCTGCGAATGCTAGGGTGACAAGCGGCTCCACTCTTCACCCCCAGGCAACTATCTAGTGGCTAAGTGTCTAATAGTACGGAAACGGATTCCTTCGCGCGAGAGTCCAATATGGTCTTAGCCTTAAAATTACAGTAATTATGTATGTGTGCAAATCCGCAGGCAAAATATAATACTCGGTGAAATGTGGTGTCGGAATCGAAACTACAGCTGGAGCAGATGAGATACCATTTTAATTAGTTTGTTTTATTTCTGTGTTGTAATGTAGTGCCATCGCGTTCACTTATAGCTTCAGTGAATATATTACATAGCGTTATGTTCCTAATAATTAGCATCTTGCTCAAACGAGTTAACCACTAAAGTATTTTCCTTTATGTAAACGCAGTAATTGCTATGTAATTAATAATATTTTTAATACACATATTGAGTTACTCACTTTACGGTGTTATCTTTTATTAAACTTTACGCAAATATTTACATGATAAATTTTGTTTCGTGTAGGTAAGAAAAGTTAGTAAATACGAATCGAGAATAAATTTTATTTACATTGTATTAATTGTACTATAACAATGATCTAGTCACGCATGTACAGGCCCGAAGGAGTAAGCAGAAGTGTATTAGGTATATCTTTTCGTAATAGGTAGGTATGTTATGTGATTATAACAGAATAATTAGTAAAGGGAGTCTAGGTCTACTCACGGTCAGGGAGTCCCGAAAACTGTGAAAATGTTTACTAACTACTAATGTTAGATATGTGAATCAATCTGATTAGTAGATGGCGGTTTGGAGAGACATTGAAACAATCGGTTGATTTCTGTCCTGTTCGCGGATGTGGGCGCCTGTTTCGTTCAAATAGCTCACTGGAGAGAGAGCTTTGTAATGTCAGTGGGAAGACCGAAGGCTTGTCCTGCTTTATCTTTTGCACTGACGGCACAGAAACTCTCTGTCTTTACAAGGTCGGCAGCACGAGTGAATCCCCTGGTGTTGCACACGTCTATAGTTCAAGGTAACCACTTTCCATTAGGTGTGCCGTGTGCTTGTCTGCCACCTAAGTGGCATAAGAAATAATAATAATAAGACTGCGAAATTCGTGCCAAACATAATTTATATGCTGCACTATATATTTCCAAGAAAAAGTGTGCAGTGCGTGCGCCCGCATGCGTGCACACGCATAAGGCAGTGGACGGTTTTAGTGGCTGCCTATTGCAGAAACGCCCACTCCCCCTCCCTTTAATACATGCTTTGATTTTAACTTGCAATGTAAGTATCAAACTCTGTTTTTTGGGGTGGAATCCTGCAACTCAATTTTGAAGCAGATCTATATCCTCAACCAATTGACAGGAAATTTTGTATACACACTTAGTTTGGATGATAATGGATTAATATGACACCATGGAGCTAGCCTTATTATGGAGTAGGAAGGTTGCCTGAGGAATATTTAAATTGAACAATATAAACCTTTCGAGGTTGAGCTTTGAACTCATTTGTTTTGGCAAATTCTTAGATGAAGCATTCAGGGTCTGAAGATAGAGATGGTGCTTGAGGTGTGCTAGAGAGACAGTTCGTTTAGCTTGACTCCACTGCTATATGATACAAGTACCTACTAAAACATTTTATACAAAGGATCTGTTGCTTTCAAAAGTTTGTATTTGTACATGAACTGATTTTTTGAAGAAATGTATGTTTAAAAGGTGTGTGTTCGCGCAGCGGAATGTTGTTGAATTTAAAGATTTTAATTATGCAGATATTTAGCACATGACGTCGTGTAAATGCTTATGGTAAAAAAAAATTTGTGCATGCAGCCATTGTGGAGAAATTCGCTAAAAACAGATTCCGCTGGGCGTACGTTGTCCTGGCGGCACTTTTTTTGAATTCATGGACTTAGAAGAAAAAAAATGTGTCCAAAAATTAGCGTGTATTTGCGTGTAATTGTGTATGTATGAATAAAATTAATGAATGCATAAACTTCGGAGAAATTCAAGTTTCCGCCACGCGAACGTTTGGCCATTAGCTAGTTTTCATATAAAGCGCTTATATAGAGAGCTGTAGATTTTTACATACGTTGTTTTGAATTTGCTTATATTTGTTTAATAAAAAGATTTAGAAAAAATCGAAGGGTTTAACAGATAAAAATATAAACGTAAAATACGCTTATTAGGTCTTAGTTCGTAAAGTATGCACTTTGGGGTCTAGATTTTTACGTTTATACAAACCTTGTAAGTGTCTGCAACATGTTGCCAAGTATCAATGATGTTCCGCTAGTAATTAAAGAGCAATAGGACAATTTACCATGTATAGACCACTGTTTACAAAGCAGTCAAATATCACGACGTTCTAAAGGAATTGCATAGTAAAATATATTCCAATAATTAGCTTACTGATTCAACTATTCACATGCAAAATTTCATCTCATTATATTCAGTAATTAAAGATAAACAATGAAAATACTGACAAAGCATCGAAACCCTAGATAACCCGACCAAGTTCGGATGGCTACAAAAAAGCGGCCGTGCAATATATTTAGGTAACATTCTAAAATTTACAGTATAATACCGGTATTGAATTGGTACAGGTGATAACACAATTGTTATTTCGATTTAATTTATAGATCATTTATTTTTTCTACACCTACTTTTTTAATTGTATTTGACTAAGATTAGTAAGTACTATTTACGTAGGCGGTAGGTACTTTATTTAAGTAAGCGCTTGAGACTTGCGTCAGTCTCAGTATATGATGTTAGCGTTGTACCTACTGGTACGGCAGTGACTTATGTATGTGAGCGTGTTCCCGTGCACCCCACCAAAATATGCAGAATTATTTTGTTCGAAGCGGTACGCTTAAGGCTAGACCTTTGGTTAAATAGTCTAAGTATAGTAGATATGAATTGATCAAAAATATTAAGCTAGAGAGAAAAAATAGATAATTTGCCAATTTTTGGGTTTCTACGTTTCTACGTTTCCACATTTTGCCAATTTTTGGGTTTCTACGTAACAGGTGGCGAGAAATAAATTGTAGACGGATATTTCATTAGAGAAGTACCCACCTACTTGTTAATTGAAGATTTATTTTTATCGTAGATAGTGGCGTTATTAATAAAAAAATATTTTTCATTCAAGAAATGCAATTTATTGTTTTATTTTTCCTAACGCTTGTGTACGCAACTGTACCATATTAATGAATACTATACTGGAAGGTTAAGAACGTTACTTAGATATATGGTACGGCCGCTTTTTTGTAGCCATCTGAACTTGGTCGGGTTATGTAGGGTTTCGATGCTTTGTCAGTATTTTCATTGTTTATCTTTAATTACTGAATATAATGAGATGAAATTTTGCATGTGAATAGTTGAATCAGTAAGCTAATTATTGGAATATATTTTACTATGCAATTCCTTTAGAACGTCGTGATATTTGACTGCTTTGTAAACAGTGGTCTATACATGGTAAATTGTCCTATTGCTCTTTAATTACTAGCGGAACATCATTGATACTTGGCAACATGTTGCAGACACTTACAAGGTTTGTATAAACGTAAAAATCTAGACCCCAAAGTGCATACTTTACGAACTAAGACCTAATAAGCGTATTTTACGTTTATATTTTTATCTGTTAAACCCTTCGATTTTTTCTAAATCTTTTTATTAAACAAATATAAGCAAATTCAAAACAACGTATGTAAAAATCTACAGCTCTCTATATAAGCGCTTTATATGAAAACTAGCTAATGGCCAAACGTTCGCGTGGCGGAAACTTGAATTTCTCCGAAGTTTATGCATTCATTAATTTTATTCATACATACACAATTACACGCAAATACACGCTAATTTTTGGACACATTTTTTTTCTTCTAAGTCCATGAATTCAAAAAAAGTGCCGCCAGGACAACGTACGCCCAGCGGAATCTGTTTTTAGCGAATTTCTCCACAATGGCTGCATGCACAAATTTTTTTTTACCATAAGCATTTACACGACGTCATGTGCTAAATATCTGCATAATTAAAATCTTTAAATTCAACAACATTCCGCTGCGCGAACACACACGTTTAAAAGAAATTTCATTATTAATAGATAGATAGACAGATAATACTTTATTGTACCTACACCAATAAATTTACAATAGAGACAAGAAGGTATCATGACTATACAGTTTAATGTACAATGAATGGTCTTCTCCGCTGGAAGCGATTTCTTCCTTTAAAAATGAAGGAGTACCTAACTTAGTTAAACTCAATGTTTTTTTTGTATGGTTTTTGTGTATGTCTGTGCTTATTTCTTTCAAGGATTACTCTAAAGAAATGTCTTTCGCCCTCTATAGGCATTGGGTTGTGGATGACTCTGATTTATGAAATGCTGAAACGTCATAAAATCAAATACGTGCTCATCAATCATAACGGCAAGTGAGTTGCTTGAACATTTTAGAAAGTTGATTTATTAACATAACAACAAACTTTAAACTTTGAACGATTTACATTACCTAGACTGATGATTCTTCTTCAAAAGAATGTTCTACCACAGTTCTACTGTACTTATCCTGCATCTTTACAAAAAGGTTCTAATAAATTGTGGACTATCAGTACTCTGGCATTGACACACTTACAAGCATGTGTTTGACATGGTGTTGATTTTCAATTATATTTACTCAGATCATTTTTTCCTGCCATATCAGTAATAATTCGAAATCAAGACTGTACAAAAAAAAAGTGTATTTCTTATTTCAAGTTTTAAATATTTTTAATTTGACATTAGCATTGTAATTTGGACCAAAATGACACACTGTATTTCACATTCATCATAGTGTTCTCTACTCACAAATGAGAATTTCATTTTAAATTATGTAAAATTTTAAAGTATGTTTAGTGAATCATGTAATAAACAGGTAATATAGAATGTGCCGGACAATAGCCAAGTTGTTGTCACCGAGTGGAGTTAGCCATCACCCGTATTTCAATCATATTTATACTGCAATTATATTTAATCGTAGTGTTTATGCATTCTGGCAGACTTTAAGGCAGTCAAGGTTTCCAAGTGCATTTTAGTATAAAATGTGATATTAGGAGTATTATTATCTGTGTGTTTAATTGTATAAGAGTTTAAGATGGATGAATTTTTGGAGGAGTGACAAATGTTGAGTAAAAATAGGTTTTAGTTATGAATTTTATTGCTTTATTTTCTAGATTCAATAAATATAGGTTTAATTAAAAATAGCTACAGAATTTGATAACATTGTAAGCTTTAACATAACACCACTAGGTAAAGGCCTACTTATACTACAAACGTAATGAAAAAATATCATAACCTATTTTTAAAAATTTACTTCGACTATGAAATTTATGTTGAACTGTTTAATATAATGGTAAATATAAAAAGTCTGTGCGTAACATAATTATAAAGTCAATTTTTATTAATCTATAGGTACTTACTACAAAAATAAAATTTGGTAATAACAACATGAATGAGTCATACAGTATTCCATATATTTAGCCCCTGGATCTGGACTCTCAGAAGTAGGTACTTACAGGAAATCTTAAAATAGCATTCTACATAACATCTAAGTGCAAATCTATGAAGTCAACAGCTGAACAATTAGCAATGACTAACATAAAGAGAAACTATGCTTTCACTACACATACAAAGCAAATACGATTTCTGTTTGTTTATACATATTCACAAACAAATCATAGGTAATCCTGTAGAATTTAATAAAACTACTACTGCACATAGCTCATAAAATGATTAGTCCTGATAAACCTACACAATATGTTCAATTAACATACTACGGTCTTACGTTTGTATGTAAATATAATAACACATTAATTTAGAGACGAGTAAACATGTTGATGGCTAGCCTTGCACAACACAAATGTACGAACATGAAATAAACAATAATATGAATGAACAAAACGTGTCTCGTGATTGTAAAGCAAAGTTTAAATGCGGTTAAAGGTAATTAAAATGTTTACCAGCGTATCCTGATCTCCTAATTCTCTGTAGTAGCTTTCACTACTATCGCGCCTGCTGCTGACGCACATCGCGCGCCGCAGCAGGCCAGAGAGCATGGAGCAGAATCCGCAACGTGCCACTGTCCCTTCCTGCATTCTTAACTTACCACTGAGTTCAGTGTCTTTTATAAAAAATCGTCTTGAGCGATTCATCTTGGGATGAATCGCAAACACCTTATAGAACACATTTTGAGTGTCTATTATTCTACATTTTGCTTATTTATGACACTACATCTTGGCAGATTTTAGAGTTATTTATTGGGGCTACATTTTTACAGAAATACCGATATTTTTTAAGAAATAATTAGTGTTTGTGATAAAGACCCCGATATGAGAGTTAGTTACGATGAGTCGCGTTTAACTAAAGAGCGCGCGGCTAGCCGCCGTCAGCGCTGACTGACAACTGTGCTGCTCACAAGCTCACAGAACACGGTCAGACACGGTGCTGCTGCTGTAACGGAACGGAACGACCGAGCTCCTTATTTTATTTTATTAACCCTCGCTCCGCCGCTCGGCTCGGCTCGTTCGGCTCGGCTCGCTCTCTCTGTCTGTTGTTCGGTGAGCTCGGAGCTCGGTCTCCTGTCAGTTGTGTAGCGGTCTATAAGCAAACGCGTATATAACCGTAATCTATACTTTTATATTTTATTAATTAATTAATAAATAGTCGACCGACCGAGCTTCACCCGTGGCGTACTTCGAAGCCCCGTATCATCGCTTTAGGGTATAGATTATAAGAACTATGCCTACTCGCAATTTATTAATTTTGAAATAACTTATTTAGTTATTTATGGGAATCTACCGGATTCCGCTTCGCTCTCTTGAGTATTAGCGTGATGGTATTTATCCTTCCTCGCGGGCCGCGCAACACAAAAAATAATTCTATTCTTCCCTATTATTTATTATTAAAAAAGATAATGTGTTCCAGTTATATTCTATGGAAGATAGATGTTATTATTATTTTGACAGACCAATTACCTGGATAAGAAAAATTTTCACCTTTCGCGTAATTGGTATTGATTTTCTAGTTGCAAATGCATCATCCACGAAAATAAATAATTTGTGTGGTCTTAACTTATTTTTTCAAATAGAAACGGATTCTTAATTTTTTTTATATAGGACACGTCAATTTGACTTCGCCTCGCCTGATGGCAGGCTGAAGGCAAAAGTCTTAGAAAAGAGGGTCACCATTCGTTGCACCATGCTACAATAATACAATAATGGTGGCAGTCAGCTTGACGGCCTTTTCCCCACCAGAATGAATTTAGTGGGTCTCTCAATGTAAATGTAGTCTATGAATTTAGTGGGTAAAAGGGTAAAAGTGGATAGGTATACATTTTTTTAACATTTTACTTTGCCCCACCACTGGTGGGCCACCAGTCTCAGTCACTTGGTGGGTCAAACTGGTAGTACCCATTTTTGGTACCGGGTCTTCCTTTAGGACGATTTACTTTTGTTTAACAAAATTCTGTACCTAACCCAACTAGTCCACGCAGTCCATGTCGCGGTCACAGCTAAGTACTTATACAAGAATAAACCTGTTTTTTTATAGTAAAGAGATTATTTTATATAAAAATAATATACAAATACATCATATCTAGTATTGGTCTTCGGGCTATCTATCAATCAAAATTACCGTATTACATAATATCAAGGCAATTATAAGTACTACGTACATACTACGTACGTACGTACTTTGTACGTAGTACTTATTAATTTCCTTGCATAATATATTATAATACTGTTAACTATAGTCTGTCAGATGAACGTGTTGCTATAAGTAGGTATAATATTTAAATTCTAGTCGCTTTTAATAATAGACTACTAAGTTAATATCGTAACAGGAATAAAATAATTGGAATTTAAATTTTTAGTTTTTTTTTTATTTGGGTTGCAACCCTACGAGTAAGTGTCAGGCGCGTTCCATTTCTACAGCATAGCTATATTCACATTAAAAGCGTTACATACATACATACGTTTACTTATTTTCAGTTTACATTTACTTATCAAAATAATATAGGTATAAAAGGAAGCAAATTAAACAAACGTGACTAATTTCAAATTTTCTAGATGGACCACAGTGCGTGAAATACCTACTTTGCAGTGGCAAAATTGCACTGATTCTGCTACGGAAGTGATTATGAAGAACTTTCTACGACTGCGAAATAATTGTCTGATAACAAATTGGAATAAAAAAGACATTACGTTTTTCTTACATATTAATTATGTATATTATATAATATGTAATACAATAATTTATTGTATTTTATAACCACCATGAAACGACGTTTCGAAGTAGTTCAGTGACATTTCATTAGATGGCGCTGATTTTAACTGCAATCTCTTTACTGTACGGTTGCGTAAATTATTATAAGTACCTACTCCACCCACCCGATATGGTTATAAAAAAGTTGTCTGGTTTGGAATGTAGCAGATGTGCAGATGTTCCAAAGCGCTACACGCGAGCCCGGAGTGTGCTAAACTGACCAACAAACGATTGAGCACCCTACGTAACTCCGACAGCATTGAGTTGAGTTGTGAAACATGCCTGCTGAATACGTCATGATGTCATGAAGGACGTTATTCATCATCCCAGAAGACGACGCACGATGCTGATGAAGACTCCGTACTGGGTACTGCCACTAACCGCCAGTCTAGTTTTGACCACAGGAAAATCATACAGGACATTAGACGGGAGCTCAAAAAAATAAAATCGGCCAAGTGCGAGTCGGACTCGCCCATGAAGGGTTCCGTAGTAGCAAAGGCGAAAATTGCGGTATAAGACGTATTAAAAAAAACTACTGACTGGATCTCGTTCGAACCAATTTTTAGTGGTAGTTTGCATGGCAATTTACATCATATATTTTTTTAGATTTATTATTCTCTTATTTTAGAAGTTAGAGAGGGGGGGGGGGGGGTGGCACACATTTTTTCTCTTTGGAAGTGTCTCTTGCGCAAACTATTCAGTTTAGAAAAAAATGAAGTTAGAAACCTCAATAGCATTTTTAAAGACCTATCTATAGATACCCCACACGTGTGGGTTTGATGAAAAAAAAAATTGAGTTTCAGTTGCATGCAAAATGCATAAAATTTTGGGGGTCCCCATACTTAGGTATGGGGACCCCCAAAATTTTATGCATTTTTTTTATTTTTGTGTAAAATTCTTCATGCGGTTCACAGAATACATCTTCTTAGGTACCAAGTTTCAACAGCATAGGCCTTATAGTCTCGGAGAAAAGTGGCTGTGACATACGGACGGACAGACAGACAGACGGACGGACAGACATGACGAATCTATAAGGGTTCCGTTTTTTGCCATTTGGTTACGGAATTACAAGTAAACGGGCGCAAGGGTAAGTAAGGTTATATACTGGCTAAGATGAAGAAAAAGGTTGCACAGGACCGATGGATTGCCGCCCGCAGAACCAAACGCCTAAAAAGCGCCCCACACACTAACAGTTTATCGAACGACTACCGGATGATATCGGTCTGTCAGTTCATTGCAATAGCCCACACACTTACAGTTTCGTATATGATTTTGGACTGACGGCTAATATGTGTGTGGCCGCTTGACGATTCAAAAACAGTTAAAGGCCGGACAGTCTATGGCCGTCGGCATTTTATACGTAATAAACTAATAACATTAGACTAAAAGAATAAATTAATGTTATCATTTTAGTCTGAGGTAATAAAATTATGATGACATTGATGACATAAGGACTGCAGGCCGCCAGATAGGACCTAAAACTGCAGGCAGACTGTTAGTGGGTGGCCGCCTTAACACTCAGAATGATTGTACACAACACACCGACGGCACAGAACAGATAATAGTACTATGCCGGCGGAGATGGTAAACAATAACATTTTTGTTCGTGAAGCCTTATTTAAATGTATGAAAACACTTTTTGATGCAACAAAGCAAGGGCTTGGTAACTAGTTCATACTAATTTAAATGGATCAAAGAAGGGAAGGTATGCGCAGTATGCGCTCGTCTAAGTAAGTTGTAGGTAAAGCTCGTCGAGATGTAAGGTGCGTACAAATTATTATAGCATAACATGTTATAAAACAATGTTATATAACATGTAATAACATGTTTCAGTAATGTAGACACTGAAGTTAGTAAAATGTTGCAAAGTTATAAAACAATGTTAGATAATGTGGACGTGTTATAAAACACAAGTTATACAACATGTTACATAATCTGAATTTTTGTTTTTATTCTGTGGAACCACTAAAACCTATTGTAAATAAATTAGGAACTGTAAAACTGTTAACGACTTTTTTTTAACAATTAACTTTCCAAACATAATCTGTTTTTACCCGACTGCCGAAGAAAGGAGGGTAATATATTTCGAGACTATGTAATGTATGTATGTATGTGTGTCTATTTCTTTGGCACGCCCTGCAGCCTGAACGGCTTGATGGATTTTGACATGCGAGGTGCGAGGTGTCATTTGATTCGTCGTGATTGTGTGAGTGACACCAGGTAGGTATATTAAAATTTTATAAAGACTGGATCTCGTTCGAACCAATTTTTAGTGGTAGTTTTCATGGCAATTTACATCATATATTTTTTTAAGATTTATCATTCTCTTAATTTAGAAGTTAGAGGGGGACACACACACATTTTTCCACTTTGGAAGTGTCTCTCGCGCAAACTATTCAGTTTAGAAAAAAAATATTTTAGAAACCTCAATAGCATTTTTAAAGACCTATCTATAGATACCCCACACGTATGGGTTTGATGATAAAAAAAAATTAGAGTTTCAGTTCTAAGTATGGGGCCCCCAAAATTTAATGCTTTTTTTTATTTTTGTGTGAAATTCTTAATGCGGTTCACAGAATACATCTCCTTACCAAGTTTCAACAGCATAGGCCTTATAGTTTCGGAGAAAAGTGGCTGTGACATACGGACGGACAGACAGACAGACAGACAGACAGACAGACAGACAGACAGACAGACGGACAGACATGACGAATCTATAAGGGTTCCGTTTTTTGCCATTTGGCTACGGAACCCTAAAAAATCCGACTGCCACTGAAAAGATTGAAATAAGTTTGATAACAGGCGGTACCCATTAATTTTCTTTCGGTTTATGGTTGGCAAATGGGTACCGCTTGCTATCAAACTTTTTTCAATCTTTTCAGTGGCAGTCGGATTTTTTAGGGTTCCGTAGCCAAATGGCAAAAAAAGTTGATTTTACTTTCAAAGACCCCTCTAAATTATTACAACTTATCCATAAATATACTTATCTGCTGGTCGTGATACTCGTGATTGTACTTACCGAACTTGACATAATATTATCTGAAAATACTGTTATGATATTTAATATACCTGGCTACAACATGCACTCAGAACTACGAACAAATAGGAAGGGTGGTGGTATTATTATCTAAACAGCATTTTTAAAATTTAAGATAAACCTCATAATATTCCGGTGTACCTACTTACATATTCGAGGTTACAATAATTTGCACCCAGCTGAAAGTTGGTTAGATTGTTTAAAATACCTACCATCATACATGGAATATAAAAAGTCCATACCTGGTTTTTTTATGTTATGTCAAAGGTACTGATTTCATAAAAACGAGTTTTTTTCTACTTTCCGCAAATGGCAAGTTCAATCAGAAAAATGTCTGAGACCAAGTTAAAGACCATACAATTAACTTAACCCGATCTAGTGCGAGTCGGGCTTGCGCACTGAGGGTTCTGTACGATACTCAATGGAGGTGGAGGAGATTTCATTAATGGTGGTATTTTGAACAATCTTATCAACTTTCATCTGGGTGCGAATTATTGTACCCTCACTACTTTGATATGGTTTATATTGACCGCGGCAATATAAAAGTTTCACTTTCGAATATAACAGGTATCTTGAACAGACAGCCAAGACGTAGTTCTGAGTGCTGTTTAAAGACCGCCATCTTCATGCTCGCAAACAGTTGTTTATCAAAGAACTTGATGAGTACGTGTCTAGTTTCAAATTGCAAAACTATGCACTAATAATCGGCAATATGAAATAGACCTGAAAACTGCGTCATCACACTCATAATACTTGGAAACACTGAGTGGGCACGGGTTTATGTGTGAAATCACTGAATACACAAGAATTGAGACTAAATCAAATACAATAACAAAATCTTGCATTGACCACTTATTTGCGCGATTCCCTACATTAGATCCGTACTCGGCAGCGCTCGATGTAGTACTGGCCACCATAAGGTCATTGCTTTCCTGTATAAGTTAATGCTTAGAGACCCGACGGACACAGGAGGTTTCCAAGACACAAATGTAAATTATAAAGTGTTAAATGATCAACTGAACAAAGTGAATGGGCGCGGTGCGGTGACATGAACTGCTCTATAGTTATTTGTTATACAAGAGTGCAAAGTTGCTTTTTAACCGCGTACTATTTAGTAATCTGTGACCGCGTGCTCAGTTTTGATGACCGAGCAAGCGAAAGGTTCTAAATTTGAATCACGAGCATAGCGAGTGATTCACAAATCAGAATCTTGAGCGTTAGCGAGGGAATCAAAAGAGCACAAGGTGAAAAATCTTTGCACTCGAGTGCAACACGTAACTTTTCATCCCACCTCAGCGAGGAAATAATGAAATGCTTCTCCTTCCTAGCGTTAATTCCCAGTCGCATCCGAAGCTTTCACCTCGGAGTCCGGGGTCTGCTTTACCAGTCTTAACTGCGGATTTGGCTGGACCTCGATATTTTCCGTGAAGCGACTGCCATCTGATCTCCACAACCCAATGGTGACATTAGGCGATATCGAAGCATTGCAGCTAGACCGTTTTTGTTCAACTTTTTAGGGCTCCAACTACCCGTAACTACTGCCATAGATGTTCGTATGGCATCCGTGACCGACGGCTTAACGTACTCTCCAAGGCACGACCAGACCAATGCAAATACCCATTTTCATGCATACAAAATATTTGCACTGAGCGGAGATCGAACCCGTGCCTCCTGCGTAGCGGCCGCGTTCACTACCACTACGCCACGGAGGCTGTATAATATGTGTATTAATACTAATAATAAAATACAAAAAAAATAAAATTCAACAACAATGTTCAACAATATGACGTGAAAAAAATTAATGCGCGCAAAGCAAATTTAAAAAAAAGTACACCAAGGAGGTTCCGAGTCTGAATTCTTCATAAATTAAAAAAAAGTTGTATGATAAATTCGGCACCATAGAGGTAGAATTAATAGGTTTAATGATGTTTTGAGTTCACAAACCTAGTACACACGATGTTCTAAATTCAAATTTACTTTATCCTCTAGAGGATAAAAACGGCTTTTGCGCTCAGTTATCGAAGAGCAAAAATACTCTTTCCGAGATGGTGGGATGAAAATAGTAGATTACCCAACAAGTGAAAAAAAGGGGTACACTACATAAATACGAAAAGCCTAATTCCGAAAGTTACAATCACGAATTTCAAAATTCCGAATTTCATAATTCCGAATCATTCAAAATTCCGAAAGTCAGAGATATCCGATGTATCATAAATCCTATTTATTGAAAACCCGAATTTCAAAATTCCTTACGGTTATAACTGCGAATATTAAAATTCCGAATTTGAAAATACCGAACCATTACAATTCCGAATTATTAATAATACGAAATATCATAAATACGAATTCCGATTATCAAAACTCCGAAACAATACAAACCCGACAATTAAGCGCCTTGTAAACCTGCATGAGGTAAGTAGGACAGTTGCTATTTTCGGGGTACACGAGATAAACAGGAAATAGAATTATTGAACTATTATTTTAATTTACATAGGCTAATGATTACAAAATACACGTTGCCATACAACTTTCAGTAACAAGCATGCATGCAGGCAAGCATACATGCAGGCAAGCATGCATGCAGGCAAGCATGCATGCAGGCAAGCATGCATGCAGGCAAGCATGCATGCAGGCAAGCATGCATGCAGGCAAGCATGCATGCAGGCAAGCATGCATGCAGGCAAGCATACATGCAGGCAAGCATGCACGCAGGCACGCATGCATGCAGGCAAGCATGCATTCAGGCAAGCATGCATTCAGGCAAGCATGCATTCAGGCAAGCATGCAGGCATGCATTAGTTTCGCTCTTCTCCGGCGCTACGGGATATGCAGTCCTTCCGCCCTTGCGTAACAAAGTTCGGGCACCCATGCTCGCTTCTGCAGCTTCGGCTTGCTGGTCGCCTCCGGCGACCAGCCTCAGCCGCTCCAGCTCGCCCGGGCGCCTGAGCTTCGTTACTGCGGGCGAGGACTGCCCTCCCTCCGCGCCTCCGGTTTTTAAATAACACTCTAGTGTAGGGCAAACAAATACCACGGCAGTAGGACCACGGCAAGTCGGGTTTGGCTTAATTTTTATACGTAATAATTGGCGAGAAAATTAATTTATTATTATAAAAAATCAACTCTAAATGCTCAACATGTCAAATCAATTTTAACTTTTACCTATTTTTGATACAAATTTTCAATTTGAGCAATGAATTTTCGGAAATTTGAAATTCGGAATAACGTTTTTCGGGCCAATAATACTACGGATTTTTAATTATTCGTAAAAATGAAATTCGGAAGAATGAAAATTCGTATTTATAACTTTCGGATAAAGAACTATCGTGTTTTTGAATACTCGGAGTTTTGTTTCTTAGGAATTATAATATTCGGAATTTTGAAAATCGGAATATTGAAATTCGGAATTAAATATTTCGGAATTGTTGGGTGTTCCCGAAAAAAAGATGAATTCTTTTCGAGGCACTAAGTTGTATCCCGAGAGGAGCGAAAGGTTTCTGGGGTAGAATCCCGAGCGTAGCGAGGGATTCTAGAAAGAAACCTAAGCGGATCGAGGGATACAAGAGCCGAGATGAATTCTTTTTTCACGTGTTAGGTACGCTACTTTTCATCATTGACTGCGAGAAAACAGTTACTCTGTGATCATTAATTAAAATTTGTTATGGATAGTACATAAAAGAAGCAGCAAATTATCAGTAATAGCTACCGCTTTAGGACGAAAAGACTCTTCGCGTTCGAGAATTTCATTTTCATCACTGGATGAAGTCATTTTAAGATTAAGAAACGAACAGAAACTTTTACAAGGAAAATTGCACAGAAAAATGGCGGCTTTTTTTTTCTTAATTTAAACTGAGCCACATTCCATCCAGCCAGTGAATTACATTTAGGTGACTTTTAGTACGTTTCTATAGTGAGAGTGTGCAACCTCTTTGCATGTTTTACTACAATACATACATTTGAGCATGTTCCAAATTCAAATTTTTTTATTCACTCAGTGAAATAAAGAGCTTTTTATTCACTGTTTTTGATGAATCACGGGCCCTTTTTCGAGTGTCAATGGTGAAAACAAATTTATACTTTTACTAGCTTTTGCCTGCGACTTCGTCTCTTCTTCGTCGTTAAGTTCGGAATATATTATGATTATGTTCACTTCTGTAACTCGAACCAATGTGTTAATTCATTGTTCAATTATTTATACTAACTGACTAATATAATATATGCGGGGTTAAACTACCGTGAATTGCGAAATTAGACATAATTCTTCTATGGCCTAGGCATGCGCTGAGAAAGCGTTCCGTAACATTCAACCTTTTGTTGATAATCCCTTGACCTAAACATAATCATGATCCATATTAATAAATGTTCATTAGTTAACAGTTTAAATATCCTTCCTGCCCGTCCCAACTCCTCAGAACACTACAGTACCTCTACACTACAACGTTAAAATGCTTGGAATGGACGTTAGCTGCGAATTGAATCAATAAAACTACGTCGAGAGCATAATGAAAATAGGTTCACGAAAACTCAGAGCCCTGGGTAAAGTTAGAAGGTTTTTCACACTGGAGCGGCGGTATCTTTAGTACACAGACACAGGTTTCACTTTCCCTGAGGTCACCTTGCGTCAGCCGGTACGAGAGCTACTACTACTAACTACTAGCTAGTCCTCCATGATGGGTCTTACCGCTGTTACTACGACATAACACTGCATTCGGCCGCCCAAATCGTTCCTTTCACTCCACTATGATGTCCTGACGGAGCTGCGATTTCTCGATCTCGATTTCTCAACACTCGGATTCCCATCCCTGTTCCCGCGCCACCTTTCGCACCGATATAGCAAATAAAGGGCTCTCACCTTCAAGTTCCATGGTGTGTTTCGGCAGGGAGTCTTGCCGTCTCGAAGAATATCTTGCGATATTCCTGACCCTGTCGGCCATCACTCGCTGCAGGTGTATCACTTATTAGGTGGCAGACTAGCACACGGTCCATCTGATGGAAAATGGTTATCGTTGTCTATGGACGTGTGCAACATCAGGGGCGTCACACTCATATTGTAGTCGCGTGGGCAAACCACTGCATGGAGATCATTTCACAATTTCACGACTTGGCCAACCGCGGTCATGTCCTCCAGTGTGGCTTTGCGGTGTGTAGCACCACACGCCGATGTTTTTCATTGCCGGAGCGCATCTGTCGCAGCTATATTAGCTCTCCGCCAGGTCCGGTGGTGGCGCCTGTGTGGGCCGCACACTTCGTAGACAGGGGCGGTGCGGCCCTGCATCGAGCTTTAAAGAAGTGTATATTGAGCTAAAACCAATAATTTTCTTAGCGATGAGTGATGGCCACTAGTTATCTGCCAATGGCAAATGTATTTGGGTCGAGGTGAACCCTCATTATTTATGCGACATTTAACTGATATTTGTCAAAACAATACCTTTAAGATAATAACGGATAAGTCTTTTACAATGCCCTCTTGTCTGTTACAATATGACCGATCGTTAGTCGTGTCGTGACGAATGAACGAAGGAATGTTGCAGAACATTTTGTTCTGTTATTTTTCATAGCCGTGATCTGATTAAGCACTTAGCCACGTGTCCTTGTCACCAATATAGATTTACATGAATAAATAGGACTATATAGGTTCATCTATAAATTTTTTGACCATAATGTGAACAAAAGATAACAACCTAATACATAAATGATTATAGTCATAATAATATGTATGTATACAGTACTGAACGTGCGTGGCGTCAGCGTTACCTAGCGGCTCCATCTGAAAACCAGCGCTGCACAATGCACATACTGAATTTTTTTAGTGTGGGTTCGGCGCAATATGTTGTACCTACTTAACCTATTGTCACAAATAATTAGGTATATTTATAGCATACACATTGTGAGTAACCTAAATAAAATATTATTCTTTCTTTCTTTCTTTCTTTCAACCTATGAGTTGTGTATGTAGCAAAAATCGGATGTAGGGGCAGGGGTGCCATTGCCAGACATTTGTAGCCCGCGTAGCCTGACTTCCGTAAAACGTAACCGCACCAGCGAAGACGACTCTCCTGGGTTTTCCTCACGTGATCTTTATGCGTGAATCTGCATATCCACCGTAGCATTTTCATGACACGCATCTCCTGCTTATGTCAAAGGGCAAGTCTAATGATGGTTTTAGAGACCTTCAACCTAATTTGCATTTTGGGGTCACATTATGACATTAGTCATTTCACGCCACTTCTTGGCTAACTCACTGGACTCCCGGTACCCGCGCACTGGGCTTTGGTCTGTACTTCCTTCTATTCGCCTTTAAGTATCAGATTTACTCTCCGCCACCACAAAAAATAAAACTATCAAATAAGTCCACCACCGCATTGCTGTGATCAAGTACTGTGACCTACTACAAACAGTTGTGTAACTCACCTATGGATGTCAGAAAAGATATAATATCTTTAGCGAAGACTTGAGACGCGTTGGCAATGCCGTGCCTTGACATCGTAGTCGATGTCGCCAGTCGCGTAGAGTACAGACCCTAGGTACTCAACCTGGTCGTGCACTTGACCAACTCATCGCCTAACTATGCGGGTGTAGGCACAGATTACCTAGTAGTTGGGTGTAGGGCCTGGGGAGTTAAACGCAATGTTGCCACAACGGGTTTTGCCACATGTCATTTAGGTTCAGGTCACCGTTCTCGAGCACCAGGAGGGCCACGAATCTGTTTTACCGGTATATCTTATTTACATGTTTAAAGCTACGTTTAAACTAAATTTAAGCACAAGTTTTAGTTGCATGTGCAAATTGCTTTCTACTTTTGCCAGACGCATTTCATTCTTTTTTGTAATATTAGTAGGTAATGAAGAACGATAGATAAACCTATTTCCATGATCCTAAACGAGGCCGGTGGGTTATATGTAGGAGTACCAGGAGTACCTTGATCGTAAGTGTTGATTTCGTTAGGTTGAAATACCTAACGATGCGCCCTAAAGAGGCTAGAGCAAAGACTCCGCCTGGCATTGACTATAACAAAGGCGACTCCAGTGTGTTGTTGAGGATCTAAATCGCCCCTCGACTACTAACTGCTCGTGTAACGACAAATCTCTGGGATGGCGTACGTACCTACTAGATGCTCTTAACAGGTTGCAGCGACGTATTATTGGGAATCCTGAGGTCACGAACACCCTCGAGTCTTTGCAGATGCGTAGAGACCTTAGTATACTGTAAGGTAGAGACGTTGCATCGTTGGCATTGTTTACTGTCTCTACCATGGTTAATGTTCTGTTGAGTTCTTCCAATTAGTCCCACCCTCTCCTTTCCTGAACAGGGCAACACGTACAGGATTTAGATGTCACCCGCATACGGGCAGAATATTTCATCAAGTAGGTACGGTTTTTGCGTCCATCGCGGTCAAACAGACAAACAGACAAGCAGACAGGAAATTCAAAAAAAATGTTTTCGTGTTCAGTATCGTTAACATCACATAACCCAAGTATTTTTTTTTAAATATCTCCAATGTACAGACACGACCACTTTACAATTATATAATAGTATAGAGTATAGAAGTAGATAGATTCTTCCTAATATAAATCACAATAGAATCCATTGAAAATAGTATTATTCCAATAAATGATATTTCTGTAGATTTTTCTATAACTCAGCCCAGTCTAAGCTTCTTAAGCATGTCTCGTGTCAGCAATAGTGCAGCTGGGTATACGGCAAAAGGCTTACACCCTATTACGTGGGTCCGAATACAATGATTGGTGAAATGTGGGTGTTAATTCACCTCTGCCTAACCTTCTGGGGATAAATGCGTGATTATATGACAGCCTCTGTGGCGTGGCGGTAGTGAACGCCGCTACTACTCAGGAGGCGCGGGTTCGATCCCCGGTCAGTGCATATATTTGTATCCATGAATATGTCTATTTGCATTGGTCTGTGTGCTTCTAGGTATAATATGTACCTATATATTCACAAAAAAAAAGTATCTAAGTATGTTTATCCGCATTCTAGATTCCATAACACAAGCTAGTTAAACTATGCTCACCATGGGTGTAGATAGCGTTGTATGGGATGTTGTGGAATATACAAGAGTACCCATAGACCACAATAATGAAAATACAATTACAATTCAAATTAAGACATTACAATAATTTGAACACAATATGTATGTATGTAGGTATGTATGTTCTATATAACCATTATCTTCATTATCTTGGCGTTATCCCAATGGCTCTCAACTTGAATGTCTCGAAGTCTGCTTTCCGGCTTTACTCTCGTCTACTTCGCACGGTCTTGGGAATCTATGGTATGTCCGTGTAACCACCACAAATGCTTTCTTCAGAATGCAAGCCTAGTGGTTACACAGACACCATGCCAGCACTTCATGGGTGTAAACCTTCTACCTGCTTCTACCAGAGCCCAGCGGCATGGTCAGGCATTTGTGTTGCAAAGCTTTTGACAATATTATTACTAATTTAGATAGGCATGTACTATGTAGGTACTTAAAAAACAAATCTACTAGGAGTGCATATTTTCACCATATTCTCTGTATTTTTGTAAACGGAAACCTTATGCTTAAGTAAGAATTTATTAAATCAATTCAAAAGCAAACTTTATGTTTAACAACTTTTATTATCCTTTACAATTGCACAACAAAAATGATACTTAAAAATGCATCACTACAATATTATAGTAAACAGTGCGGTTAATATGTTTTATAACAAAATAACAAAGTAACATGTTTATATTATGTCTATACCATAGTAAACTGATATGAGTAAGAGTTCTCCTAATAGCAATGACTAACAAATCATTGACCAGACTGATGTTATTAAGGAATTCTTACACTTCTTGCAAAATATTATAAGGTGTAACTAAGTAAAATAAAATTTTATATTTTAACAGATGCTAAGCTAACAGTTTATACAGAGACACCAAATTGTTAACTTTACATTAGTGTTGGCAGCTTATTAGGGCTTATTAAGCTCTGTAGGTCTTAAGGAGTGTAGACACCAAAGCCGCAGATTCGCCGACAAGGTTGCTTTTTTACAATTTTGGTTGTTTTGCAATATTGGACAAAAAAATAAATTTTAATTTTATAACATTCAAGAAAATGAAATCCCAAAAATAGTCAGCATATCCAGTCAAAGATTTCGTGCCGCCGACACAGATTTAAACTTGAATGACAAAAAGTCGACAACACGTGTCGACGTGTGAAGACTGCATTAGCTTTAATGTTTACTGTTATTTACACATGGCCTAACCTAACTCTCGGAGTTCAAATAAATATTTTTATGGAATTTGGACATAATGTGGAATAAGTTTTATTTGGAACTGATAATGACTATCTTAGAATGGATTTTGCCTTTACTGATTTATTATTGTGTGATCAGAACTTCAAGCACTGTGAAGATATTTAATAAATAGCTATGAAGAATTTACATAGTATTATAACTATAAGTAGAAAATAAAAGCTAAGTGTTTATTAAAAATAAACTGTAGTGGAAAGTCTAGTTTCCATGAAATGCTTTGATTACAATTTTTATAAACCACTTGGGTAGTAGGTAGGTACAGTTTCTTTTTTTACAAACGTAATAGGACTTGTTTAATCGTTTCAAACCAACCCGGACATTCATATATTTACCATACATAATGTTATTTATTAGTTCGTAAACAAGTTGACGTAACTAGATTTATATGTAGGTACAGGGGCAGATTATAATTAAATCTTTTTTATGTAATTTAAATAGGTTATTTTTAATGCATGTAGCAAAAGTCATTTTCAAAAGCTCTATATAATAAGTACAAAATTACAATATAGTCCGTTAAACGTTAAACAAGTCTATAAACTTACAACTATTTTCTTCGCATTGTACAACATAAGTAACAGTTGCACCAATACACGATGAGGTACAAAATCAAGGTTTTCCGTCTGGTGGGTTAAAGAATTCCCAGTGATGGTGATGAATCGCCCGACTATCACTTAAGCCAAACATAATAACTCCAGCAATTAATACAAGGAAAATAACCATCGCCATTTGTATGTCTTTCTTGTCCTCTGCGCCACTAATATAGGACATGAAAGAGTTAAATATGTTTCTAATAGTTCTGCTGATAGAAGAGTGACAAACCCTTAGGAACTGCGCACCTGCTTCAGTAATTGAAGGTTCATGTGTTCTCACAGAAGGAGCAACTCGTCTAGGAGAGGGGCGGGGTTTACCATTATCGGAACTGGACTCTGAATGTGGAGCTGCTGGTTTTCTTTTTGCTCGTCTCGTTGGTGGGGGAGGGGTCTGGTGTTGTGGATCATGGTATTCGGAAAATGGTCGCTCTCGGATGGATCGCGGGGAATAGATGGGAGGTATAGTTATATCTTGAAGATAAGAATATAGTAAAGGAGTTAGATCTGGAGGTGGTGGTCTTTGAGGAGGTGTAGCGATATCGTCTGCACTAGGCAGTCTAAGTGGTGGGGATGATCGGGGTACCTCGTTGTCAATAGAAGATTTAGTCTCCGTTTTTGTTTCTTCGGGCTTTTCAGTAATATTATCTGTTTGTGTGTATTCTTCTCTACTCACCGGTCTTGGAGGCTCTTCCAAATTTACTACTGGCTGTTGTGACGGGGGTGGGGCATTGATTGTCGATATCTCTGCAAATTTTCTTACTATCTCATCAATAACAGATTGTGAGAAGTCAATACCACTTACAGAAATATGACCCGACTTCGAGTCTAACTCAGATACTTGTAACGTCATTCCTTCGATATCTGATACTAGAATTTTGTTGGCTTGAAGTTCAGATACATTAAGCCGACCTACATCTAAATCTTTCACCTGTAGCCGTTGTGTTATAAGGTTATCTAATTGTACATCTCTACTTGCGTCACTCACTTTTTCAAGTGCTCGTTCTTCACTAGTCGGTATAGTATTTTTAGAACTTTTAACTGTACTTGAAATACCTCTTGGCTTTGGTAGTGGTGGTACATCTGGAATTTGGGACTGGTCAATATCTATGTGTTGAACAGTAAGTGAAGCTTCAGTTAACATTTCATCCCGTTCGTTGATCCTAGTTGGACTCGATACACGCCTTTCGACCAATATAACCGTTGGAGATGTGCGTCCTATATTTGGCTTTGAAAGTTCCGATATTTTAGGTTCGGATAGCTTTAAAGATTTTTCAGACCTCGATGTTGGGCGTGAAGTTCGATTACTTTGTATTAACTTTGTGTGACTTTTAGCTAACACAGAATCATCATCTATTATATCTCTTAAGGAGCTAGATATTGATACATCAAAATTTTCATCCATTCCCAAATCAAAATCTACGTCATCTGGAAGAGGGTCTGTTTGAGTGGATACTTCGATTTCAATAACATCCTCATGTTTAATGGGGTCCGCCTCAAAACCCTCAGAAAATTCCATAGGCATTTCAGATTCCGGTGATGCCTCTTCTTGCTCTCCTTTATCTTTTCTACCACGCCGTGATCCTCTAGGAGGACGGGGAGGAGGCGGTAGAGGTCTGTCTTTCATTTTACTGAGAACTTCTCCAGAGTTTAGGTTTTTATGTACTTCTTCTAATGGTTCATCTATTTCAACATATTGTGTTAAATCTCCACTTAAGGATCGTTTTGTCAAACTATCCAGAGTAACGAGACTGGTAGAAGACTTTTTTCGAGGTGGACGATCGGGACCCACTGGTTTAGTTGGTCCTACTGTATAATATTTGCGCTCTGAGCTATTACTCTTACGACGTCGGGGTGGAGTTTTACTCTTAGAGCGTCTTATTCCTTTGTTGGGGATAGTAGGTCCCTTGTCGACCGTTGCATATCCGGGACTCTCATGATTAATCTCCCTAATAATGTTAATCTCATCAGTTTGCGGTAAATTTATGTCGAGAGTGAGCGATTCGGCGCCATGAGACGTGCGATCGTCATCACATAGTGAAGTTCCTCTGGAGCTTCTTGAGCGATTACGTCTTGGTGGCACTGGGCTTTGCTCAGTAACCATCGATTGCATGTAGTCTTGTGGCACGGTGTACTCATGTTCTGTACGATAGACAATCATCTGTAATTTAAAAATAACTTAGTTAAAAATTTCATGAGAATATAATATGTAATGCGTACAGAGTACCTAACTTGGGTCAAGCTGCTAGGATCTATCGCCTACGCTAAGCGTAAACTTCGAGATCATTTTACTCTATTATTGGTTAAAACAGTTTTAGTGATATAGACGTTTTGCTTGAGAAGACCAAAAGCACATAATTATGAACATTTTGCTTTGTAGCCGACCCGATCAAAATTGATAATAACAGAAGAAACAGTTTTTGCTTTATATTTCAAAAATATTATTATTGTGTTCAAATGTCGGTTAATATCCGTACATTTTAACAATTTGTAATGACCCAACAGAATAAGTTATTGCAAAGTTTTCGTGACTACATTGGAGATATTTAAAAACATATCGAGGGTATAGTGCTCAAACCCAATAAGTATGAAATTTTAACTTTCGAGTTATTCAATGTTAAAGGTTCAAAGACAAATATACCCATGATTTTCACATAATATCGTCACAATAAGTATTTGTGGTAAAAGTATATTTAGTTAACTTATTACTATAACAATTTTAAACTGTCCATTGTTCATCATTCTTAAATTAATAGAAAATTAGATACATGAGGTAGTGACTTATTGGGTTTTACCCCAAAGAGGGAGATAAAATTAAACATTAATTGTATTTAATTTCTTAGGATTAATTAAGTTAAATTATTGAAAAAATAAATAAGAATCACTCTGTCACTTTTGCGGGCTGGTTGTTTGGTATAATATTATGTCTTCATATTTTTTCACACTGGGCCAGGCTGTTGATCCAAAAAAATCTGCGTACCGCGCTTGCGTAAGGGCGCGCGCCTCGTGCTATCCCAACATGAGTCACTTTAAGGTGGAGTACAACAGAGCCACAAATGTCTGCAAGAGGGCTTAATATGTCAGAGCGCACAGCACGGTTTCGTCAAGTGCTAATGGCGCATCCCATGGGCAGCCATGGCTACTGGCGACTGGCCAAAGCTGTGCAAGCCAACTTATAACAGCCTTCCCTGTGTAGCGCGATGTCCGTAAAGTACTGCAATCACTCGATATCTAGAAAATCAGCGGGCCGGGTCTTATTCCAGCGATGGTTCTTCTAAAACGTGCAACGGAGTTGTCTCCAATGCTTACGTGGCTGTACCGACTCTCCTTAATCTCGGATACAGTGTCATCGGCTTGGAAAGAAGTGAATGTACAGTACAGCCGATTCCCATGAAGCGGGATCGCCTATACCCAGCCAACTATCGTCCCATAGCCGTCACCTCAAGGCTGTGCAAGGTATTCGAGCACATCATCAACATACAGCTCATGCGTCACGGATGATGCGTAAAGGATCACTCCTTAATTAATGACAGGAAATAAATTTTTAGGCCGAAGTGGTTAACAGGTGATCTTCTGGCGTACGTTACCCATCTTTAGGGTGAGGCTTTGGACAAGCATGACAAGTCACTGGCAATTTCGATAGAATCTAGCTCAAATCGTTTCTTTCCAAGCTACCAACCTTTGCTCTGCCTGCTAGACTGTGCGACTGGGTTGCTAGCTTCCTACAGGAGCATCGTATTCGCGTCCTTTGTGATGGACAAATTTTGGAGTTTTTGCAGGTAAATGCTGGCGTACCGCAGGGGTCCGCCACTTACTTTATCACCCACTCTCTTTCTTCTGCATGTCAACGACATGCTGTCCATCAGCAGCATTCATTGCTATGCAGACGATAGCACCTTACACGGGAATTATCACGAACATCCTGCGGTAAAGCAGCCCGATATCGCGGAAAAAAGGCAGCTTATCGCCACTGAGCATGCCGGGTCTTGAACCACATTTCCCAATGGGGCTCTGAGAATGAGACGCAGAAATAAGACGCAGACATGAGCGTTTACAGCAATGGTATCTTCTTTCCTTCCCTTCCCGCTCTTCAGAACACGCCTCTGCTACTGCAGGAAAATCTCAATATCCTCGGTATGGATGTTCTCTGCAAACTAAACAACAAAAACTACATTGAAAGTATCATCAAAACCGCCTCGCGTAAACTCGGAGTCCTGAACAAAGTGAGACGTTTTTTCACACCGGAGTAGCGGTGTCTTCTGTACAAGACACAAGTGCGCTCCTGCGTGAATTACTGCTCGCATCTCTGAGATAGCAGTACTTAGGTACTAGACGCGATGTGCGTTCCGCATTATTGAGAATCCTGAGGTCATGAAAACCTTCGACGATGTGCAGATGCGCAGAGATGTTGCATCCTTGGCAGTGTTAACTGTCTCTACCATGGTGAATGTTCTGATGAGCTCTTCCAAATAGTACCACCCTCTCCTTTCCTACACAGGACAACACATGCAGGACTTAAATATCACCCGCATACGGTGCAGAATATTCCATAAAGAACCAAGCGGTTCGGCGACTCCTTCTCTTGTCCATTAACCTGGAATTCCTTACCAGTACACGTGTTTCCCGCTTTCTATAGTCCCTGTCTCTTGTCCCGTGCATCATCAAAGCATCTGATGAGGCCGTCAAGCTGAGTGCATGGTACGTGTCTATAATGGTGACCCTCGTTTCCGAGACTTTCTCTTCAGCTTACCATCAAGCGAGGTGAAGTCAAATTGACGTGTGCTATATAAAAAAAGAGTTCACCACTAGTCGCAATCCACCCAAATTACGCGTGCGGTGTGAGTGGCATGAGTGAAGTTGTATGTACTTATTTTGATTTATTGGGTTATTCCTCAAACAATATTGGAAGAATCTTAAGTGAGTAAATCTATTTAACTATACAGTTCTGTTTTTGTTTTTGAAATTATCGAACAATGAAATCCGATAAATTAGTTTGTTTTATTTCAGATTTTATTTTTGGTAACTTTCTTAACTATTAAAGTAAAGGTAAGACCCGTTAAATGGAAATAATGGTTTCGGCCTCTTCTTTTTATTTTGTTTAGTAATCATATGGATAAAGGTAAAACCAGATAAATAGAAATATTGGTTTTCACCATGCATGTTATAAAGCGATTTAGTAAAACTTTTTATACACTAAATGAAAATAAATACATTTATTTGGTTTAAGCGTGACATAAAAATATTTTTTCTCCCAATAAATCTACTTAGTGTGTTCTAGTTTACAGTTTTGAAAAAAAATACCTTGGTTTATTGGGTTATTACACCAAGTAACTTGAGTTCTACCGCGAATTCCGCTTATTGGATAATACCATTAGAAAGAGCGTAAAAAATCGATTAAGATGGACCAAAAAAGTCAATTTTCGATTTTTGCCTACTTATTGGGTTTTAACACTGGACCCTCGATATAAGTACTTGAGTTCAATAGTTCGTATCATAAAAAGTGTATATTTTCAAGATTTCTGAACTCAAATAAAATCGTTGGAAGTGTTCCCTCAACTTTGACGCCGTATTAAAAAATGCTAGTAAGAACAAGCTCTAACGGCATATTGTATTTTTTTTTCTTTGGCCGGCACTTTAAATTTTGGACCAAAATGGGTGATGTCCTGGATGACATAACATGTGATGTAATATTACACCCACAGCCTATTTAAAAATTTCTGAAAAATCTTTATCATTTCATTTCTATGGCGAATAAAACTCTATCAGAAAATTGAGTTATAGAAACTCTACTCTTGAAATCGATCTACACTCAGAACGATGGTAGGTAAAAGGCAGCTTTATTTTTATTTATAAATTGTATTAATATCCTAGTTGAAATCAATTGCTCCACGGGGGATGATAAAATAACATCAAGGCCTTGTGTTCGAAGTGATAACAAAATTATTATATCTGCAATAATGAAAACAGCGGTAGGGCTTAATTGCCCACTATTAAGATTGGTGTTTCTTAGCTCTTATTTATTGTATTTTATTGACATTACATGAGCCTGTTTGCCGTCTTGTTATTTTTTAATTAATAACATTTTGTCCCATATCAGTAGCGGTCTAAAAAGGTCAATCTAGCATGTACGAGTATGTATTAAATTAATCTAAGTATGTGTTAATTGACCTTTAAATGTTGTTAAGAAAAATGCAGGTTGCAGGTCATTAAATTATTACATAACAAACATATTGTTGTGTGCGGGAAGTAAATGTGCAATATATATAAAGTTGCATGGAGCTAGGGCTATATTTAGTTTAGTTACCTAGTGCAGTGAAAATAACTTATAATAAACCAACATGTCTCTAAAGTCAGTGTAGTGTACACAATATACCATTTGTTTTAGCTGTGTCAAGCTATAAATAAATTTTGAATTCTGCATTGTGTTCAAGGTTAAATAAAAATTAGAACTTGCTTCATCACTGAAGATCAAGTAATTACCGTACCTAACTACTGTTATCGTCAGAGATATACATATTTGTATTTTACAACTAGAATAATACTGATTCTGCAACTAGGTCAACTATCCCGATGAAGTAGAATGTCCAAAAATATATCGGTGTCTACAAGAAACCTCACTTCTTGGAACACGGCCAAAATAAAATGACTCGCAGATACTATCATATGGTTTATATTACTTTTATGATACTTATGCAAAACAGTATTATTTTATTTTGTGGTACCTACCTATCTACTCAGATTTTAGTTTTATTTTGAACTAACTTTTGCCCGCGGCTCCGCCCGCGTGGATATCGGTTATCACGACCAAACATAGCCTTTGTCCTTTCTCAAGGTCTATTCTATCCTTATACCAAATTTCATCAAAATCGGTTCAGTGGTTTAGGCGTGAAAGCGTAACAGACAGACAGACAGACAGAGTTACTTTCGAATTTATAATATTAGTATGGATGCCCTCCTGATCGGAAGGTCTAAGTAGCTGAATGACCAACATCGCGAAACGTCTAACGAGCATTAAGTCTAACTAGCACAAAGTCCATGTAGCAAAACGTCCAACTATCAGATGGTCTATATAGCAGAACGTCTAATTAGCGAATCGTCAGTTTCTCACAGTTTCTCAAATATGCTGGATGTATGGAAGTATGGATAATGTCTCTGGGGACAAATTACTGCAGTAGACCATTCTGCTTCCAAGTCAAACGGGGGTACGTGTCTCGTCTAGTACTAATATTTGTATGTATTCATACCCTTGTTTGTTTGCATTGATCTGGGCGTTTTTAAATAAATAATAATTATGTATGTTTTCCAAAATGGTACACGTACTCTATTTACCATAGCTTGGGGCCCGATGAGTTCTTCAGCCCTGAAGGTAAGTAGGTGCACCTGCTGAGGAAGCTCTGGTGCAGCTTGGAAGCCAAAATAGTCCAATAACTCGGATGTAGAAGATACCAAAGCTTGGCACAAAATGTGTTCATCAAAAATTTTCCGTTTAGAGTGCAGTATGCAGAGTCTATTAATTTCGAATTTTTGCCATAGACCGTACCGCAACAATACCTTCTTCTCCCCGCCGTATTTTTATCTACACAATTAAAATTTGATATTTAGTATAAAAATTATTTTACATGATGTTGTCTGAAATTTAGACAGCCTCCGTGGCGTAGCGGTAGTGAACGCGGCCGCTACGCAAGAAGCGCGGGTTCGATCCCCGCTCAGTGTAAATATTTGTGTGCATGAAATATGGGTATTTGCATTGGTCTGGTCGTGCCTCGGAGAGCACGTAAAGCCGTCAGTCCTGCCTGGCTATATGAAGATCTATGGCAGTCGTTACGGGTAGTTGGTGCCCTAAAAAGTCCAAAAACAACGGTCTAGCTGCAAAGCTTCGATATCGCCTAATGTTACCATCATTGGGTTGTGGAGTTCAGATGGCAATCGCTTCACGGCAAATATCGAGGTCTTGCCAAATCCGTAGTTATGGCTGACAAGGCGCACATCAGACGCCGAGCTGAAAAGCTTCGGATGCGACTGGGAATTAACGCTAGGATGAAGAAGAAGATTGTTTGAAATTCACGCGCATATCACTATCTAATTGAAATCATACGACTAGCTGGTTATGTAAAACAGTTATGTAAAAGGAACAAAAAGTCTTTTTTAATAACTGGTTATGAAACAGTGAAGGAAAATTCCTGTTTAATAACTAGTTATGTAAATCAGTTATGAAAATGAACTAAAAGCTTTTTAACGGATTCTATTATATTTGTTATTATTTACTTTTAGCCCGACGTTTCCGCTAGTTACTTTTCGCGGGGTGAATTTACGTTTCTAAAAAGTTGACTTCAATAACAATTTAAAAACCCAACGTTAGGTTGTAAAAATTTGGTGAAAAGAGTAGAAGTACATTTATCTGCGTTCGAGACCTTTTGGTATGTCCTTATAAGTTTGATAAAATAATCTAGCTAGATAGCGCTGTGTAGTAATGTCCTAGAATATCTGTAGAGAAGAGACCTTTAAATTTAATACTAATGCGTTGATATAACATTCAGTCAGTCACTATTTCAACCGAATGTCCTCTATTTGACATATTACTAAAAAAATAATTCTGTACTGAGCGAATTTGGATAATGATTCGAGATTGCAGTGTTATATTTTCGACTAAAGGATTTAGATGATAGGTGAGAATTTGAATCGATATTTACAATATGGAACTTATTCTATTACAATTACATATTTACGTGCAAGATAAATGGGCTCCATACACAGCATCTAGGTATAACGTATAGAGAGGTATGTATTAGAAACATACATTGCGTTACGGGATATATTATGGGTTTTAAATTATCTTAATGTTGTTACATTAGGTTAATATATTGTAATGTATAGTTCCCTTCATTCCTTTGCTCCCGATTGACGCACATTCCAGCTGTTGTGGTAGGTAGATATATTAATCTATATTTCCGTATCGCTCTGAATCTTAGCGAAAATGTAAGAGTATACATTAGGCAGGTACCTATGTCAACACACAAGTGCACATCACTCTAGGTATAGGTTATTGACGCCAGACACAGAAAAAGTCTGTGAGTAAAGACATAATGAATACTAGATTTGAGCCCTTATGAGAAAAATACGATACTTGGAAAATTCAAGCTAAGGCACTCTTAACGAAATTGGGCATGTGAGACTATTTATCTCAATGATGTTTGAAAAGTTAACTGTTCTTTATTTCTTTCTAAATTTAGAAAATAAAATAAACATTTTCCAAAAGTAGAAACTCATCGTCCGACAAAGTGGAGGTCATGATGGGTACTGCGGACAGGTGTACCGGTTTCTATAAAGTAAGTAAGTTAAACCTGCACCGATCGGTTCCGACCCGTACCAATCCGCCCTTGCTAGAAACCCACTCGTATCAAGGTCGTAAAGTACGGTTCTTCCAGGTGGACTAACTATTTTGTCAAACTGATTTTTGTCAAACGAGGTAAAATAAAATCTTTTCAAAGAAATAGGTGTACTATCCTGAAACTTATTGCAACACAAGCATTTTTGGTTAAGAGAGAATGCATTTTTGACTATACATTTATTTATACTTACATTGTCGGTATTTTCTTGCGTTTCCTCCCATAGCTCCGAAACAGGCACATTGCTAAAGTCGTTAAGAGAAGAATGTTTAAATTCTCTTTTTCCAAATTTCTTCTTTCTTTTCGGTGGCATTGGTAGAGTTTGAGACTGAATGGGGATGGTCTCCGGGTACTGAATAACATCATCGTTTGCATATTCATGAATAGAATGCAGATCGGTAGTGGGAGTGAAATCAAGGTTACGGTTTACGTGCATATCAATATGCTCTTCTATTTCAGAGTTCATGTGCTCAATATTTTGGTCATCCGGCAAATCTAAGTCTACCTCACTGAATTGCATACTGGCGTTAACACTCTCATCAATGTACGGTGTACGTTCTTCTTCTTTCTTCTTTCGTTTAGCTCGTGAAGGCCTCACTGGTGGGAATGTATAATAACCGTCATCTTTATCATTCAGATCCTCATTTGAATATCTCATCGGTTCGTTATCATCGATCATCAGCTCAGGATCAGCATCAGGATCGTTGATATACATTTGTTCGTCGTTCGATCCCGAATGACCTCCCATTAATGAAAGGATATTTTTCGGGTTTTGGAAGGCTTTTCGAGTTTCGTCGCTTAAGTATTCCCTTGTTTGAATATCTTCGCGAGAAATACCTCTCGGTCGCACGAAAAATTCGTCATTATTTATTTCGGTTATAACATGTGTGTATTCTTGTTTAGACGGTGATACATCATCTGTTAATGTGGCATTATGGTCGTCCTGCATGTTAGTAACTCCAGGTTCGTCATCCATGTATTCTGTATCTAATTTATCAAAATCGTATGTAGTTTCAAGGCGGTGATTATCTACCATATCAAAGTTTTCATTATCATTTTCTGTATTACCGTATTCTCGTGGTTCTTCTGGACTATCAGGGATGTATGGTTCTTTGTTAGACTTTTTTAGCCGCGTAAAAGTAAAGGTTGGTGGTGGTGTATCTTCCCTATTAAGTGTTGGAGATGATGAAGTTTTGGGTAATTCTGCATTCTTTTTTCTAATAAATAATCTCGGATAAGTCCTAGCTTCAAATTCTACTGTAGCTACATTAGCTACTTCAGTGTTTGAATTTGTAGAATCGGTTGTCACTTTATACTCTTTTTTTCTACCTAAACTTGGGAAATTAATTTTTGGTCTGTCGGGCATTTTAAATTTAGGAACACTAAATTCTGGAACGTTAAACTTGGGCCTCTCTGGTAACGTGAATTTCGAGCGATTAAGTTTTTCAGTTATGTTAAACTTTGGTCGATCAGGTAAACTGAATTTTCTTCTGTCAGGTAATTTAAATTTAGATCTATCTGGTAGAGATATCTTAGGTCTCTGCGGCATTTTGAACTTTGGCCGATCAGGTAAGGTGAATTTCGATTTATCTGGCATTGTGAACTGTTTGGTTTTAATATTTTGTAACTTCGTTTTAAATTTTTCAGCTTGTGTTTTTAATTTTCCTGTTCCTTCCTTAATCCGTTGCTGAATTTTATTATCACTATTTTCCGCATTTTTTGATCTGCTATCTCGTTTTAAAGGCAACTGTTCTAATGCTGATGAATCCACTTGACTAGTACTGACTTCACATTCAGTGCGTGATGGTGTCGATGGTGTGTTAGTGAAATATCGATCTTCAATGTTTTTTTGAAGAACTTCCGCGTTCAACATATCTGCACTTTTATCGTCTGATAAATTTTCGTCTAATTGTTCTTCCTCGTCCGATGTATGTTGTAAATATTTCCGCTCCAGAGATGTAGTGCTTGACAACTCATCATCTGTTTTTACCATTTTTCGTGGCTTTTCATCTACACTTGGGGCTGTGTAAATGATATTTGGCGTCGGTTTTTCGATGATTTCATATTCGTGATCACTGGAAAATCATAACATATTATCATTAATTATAAAAGAGAAATAATTACAATGCAGAACAGAATAATAATTTGCTAAGGCTTATTATGAGAAATCCGAAAATAATATCAATATATCAGTCGCAAAGCATTATGAAAAACGTGTATAATAATTATTAAAATCAAATGCAAATCGCAAAAATCTGATTCGTCGCAGAAGATTTGAGTTATATTTAAACTGCACACACACGATACTCGAGTCACAATTAGGCCAACAGCCGGCGCTCGTTTTAGCCGCAGCCACCGGGTAAAAGATGTTGTTCAAATTTATTTTGCTGCCCGTAACTTTAGTCATAAAAGTCGTCAAAACCAACATAATTAATGCAGATATACGACTTACCTCTCATACGAAATAAAATTACTAGCTCGTGACGTTGGTCTAGTACCCACTGGATTTACTCTCTCTGGTAGCAGTGAGTCACATTGGAAGAACTGACAAGCGCATCGGACGTCCGGAGTGAACACCTGGACGCTACCCTCACGTGTTGGCCTCACTGGTTTTTCTATAGGAGTACCACCTTCGGAAGTCCATCGCCGAAGTGTACTCATTACTACTGTCTAGCGGGCTCGAGCATACTTAATAATTAGTTTCCCGTAAACTACTAGTCGAACTGTCATTTGCCCGCTGACAATGAGTCATTATCGTGTATGTCAAAGCCGGGCAGTAAATGAACTAATCACAGACGTGAAAGCAGACGCGAGCACTGATCACTGATGACAATTTTAAGAGCTTACCCAATGTACGGGAAGATTGGTCGGACCGTGCTATATTTAACAAACAGTCAGAAGCTAGCGCGTTCGCTTTTGCATGTGTTGAAATACAACTATTATGTCACAGTTACGTATGATATATTACAACAATGGGTTAGTTGCAAAATATAAAAGAAGAAAAGTAATAAATGAAAAAATTACCTGCTGGGTTTAGACCATCTTCTAGTTGGGAATTCAATGTTTTTGCGATCGTTAACATCGTGTGGACTGGGGGTAGGTGATGTTGTAATAGGCGACGGTAAAGGTTGGTTACCATTCAAAGTTACATCTTCTTCTGTTATTTCTGTGATTGTTATGTTAGGAGAATCACTATTTGCTCCTCTCTCATCTAATTGATTTTGAAATATTTCATCAACGTTGGGTTCATCGGGATCCATTTCTTCATCTAGTAAAATGGCTTCTTTATTGATGTTGTCCACTTTATGCAATTTTTCCATCACAAGTTCTTCATTTTTTAATGATGTGTCATCCATTACTAAACTTGGATCTTGAGAAGCAATAGATTTTTTTTCTAAAACACTTTCATTTTCTTTAGAAATGTTATTACTACTTTCATCTTCTGCTTTGGTAGGATTGTTTTTATTTAATTCGGGTGAGAAGTGTAAAGATTTTTCTGATTCTTTTGCTTCTTGTATGTCTTCATAAATGTGTTCTTTCTTCTTTCTAGGTGGTGGCGTATCAATTGTTTTACTCATTTCATCTGAGTCCCCTAATTTTATGGCACTAAACTTTTGCCTGCGTACTGCACTTGGAGATGATCTTAACTGTCTAATTTCTTGATCTTCATTTTTTTTACGCTTAGAAACAGGTGATTTTTCATTTTCACTTCTTTCAAGTTTATGCAAGGTCTTGTCTGCTAAATGTTTTATTTTGTTTACCAACGGGTGACAACATTTGGTTTTTTCTCTTGTTTCTGATGTGACTCCTATGCTGTACTGCTGCTCTGGTACGCGACGCTTTAGAATACCTTTGGGCGATACACTTTTTGGTATTTCAATTGGCGTAGCCAAGTGACTACTAGCTTGATTTTCTGGGCGTTTAACAACGTAGTTCTTTCCAGCTTGATTTATAGTATCATCTTCAGAATCTAAAGATACTTCTTTTGAGAAATTGGGAATGTGTACTCCCTCATCTTCACCTTCTTCGCCATGTCGACGGCTACTTCCAGGTGAAGAGTCAAGATTAAGTATCCTTTGGATGTCATTGTCGACTGGCGAGTGTGTCCGTGATCTTGAGAATTCGCGGGACATACTTCTTCTGGGGGTTGTTTCTCTGATGATATCTTCAGCAGTTATTTGGCCTTGAAGTGGCACTTTCAGTAGATGCGTCCAAGGATATCCTCCCGCTTCACGAGCTCTTTTCAGATCCTCCCATTGATATGTTTTTATTGGCACTGGTGGTATAGCTTTCTCTTTATCTGGCAACAATTCAGATTCCATATGTTTAATTGATTAATGGGTTTTATTTTATTTTTTCTATTAATATGATTATTTTCCAGCAACAAATATTTGAATAGGAATTTGGTGATATTAAGTATTATACAAATTTTTATCACGAACCCACCAAAATTTCACTTTTCACCGTATAAACTAAGAACACAACATATCGTTTCAATGTGAGAATATGTTACTAAAAACACGTTATGTTTGCGTGGGCTCGTGTAGAAATAGGTGTGAACAATTTGTGTACTATGATTACTGGCCAACAGATTATTTTGGACTAATACACCGAGGTTACCTTGAAGCGTTCAGACCACTTCTCTCGTGAGTCCTCTGCTCACCATCCTTGGTGTTTGTTTGTTGACATGGGATGCACAAAACGCTTTTTGTTTTTTTACCGATACGAAACGATTGGCGATCTACACTGAATCCCGGTTCAACTGGCTGAAACGTCTTAGTCGGAGCAAGCGCGCTAAATATAAGATTGAGCATGAATTTATTTTTGGTGAGTATTTCGCGTCATCAGTTAAAACTATAGGACGTTCTCGTTTTTTGAAGGCTAACTATTAAATTGTAATAAGATTTTTAATGAATGAATAAAATTAGGTTTAGTTATCGTACACTAAGATAATGAATTTGAGGCTTACCTAGAGCACCTTGAACGAAGTCCAAATGTCTGTTTCGGCTGACCAGCGAATGCTGTTTGCGCGTGACTTCTACATTCACACATTTATTTATTTAGGATTTTACTATAGTTACTAACGTGTCATATACCTTAGTATAGATATTTATATTTCATAATTTACAGATGTTATAACGATAGCTTCTTACGTAATTCGTGATAATTAGGTCATTGTCATACTGCTAGCTATATGATTGCTATTGTATATTTTTCTTGTACCTACTATTAATTTTTTTATAAATTTTTAGTTACTAAATGAACGCTAAAGACAATTAAATTAAATTAACCGAAGTAAGTTTTCTTTTTTCTTAATGATGAAATAACTATCGATGCTTCGATATCGCCTAATATCACCATTGAGTTGTGGAGGTCAGATGGAAGTCGCTTCTAATCGTCGAAAATATCAAGGTCCAGCCAAATCCGCAGTTACCGGACCCCAGACTTTGAAGTGAAAGGGGAATTATAGCTAGGATGAAGAAGATAAAGAAGTTGAAACTAAGCGAGGTATGCACTTAAATAAAATATTGTTCACCGGAGTGGTTTAATGTCGCGACTCGTTGGCAGGCATGCGAAGTTGACCCCTTTTTAGGGTTCCGTAGCCAAATGGCACAAAACGGAACCCTTATAGATTCGTCATGTCTGTCCGTCCGTCTGTCTGTCTGTCCGTCCGTATGTCACAGCCACTTTTCTCCGAAACTATAAGACCTATGCTGTTGAAACTTGGTAAATAGATGTATTCTGTGAACCGCATAAAGAATTTCATACAAAAATAGAAAAAAAGCATTAAATTTTGGGGGTCCCCATACTTAGAACTGAAACTCAATTTTTTTTTTCATCACACCCATGTGTGGATTATTTATAGATAGGTCTTTAAAAATGCTATTGAGGTTTCTAACATAATCTATTTCTAAACTGAATTGTTTGCGCGAGAGACACTTCCAAAGTAGAAAAATGTGTGTCCCCCCCTCTAACTTCTAAAATAAGAGAATGACAAATCTAAAAAAAATATATGATGTACATTGCCATGCAAACTGCGACCAAAAATTGGTTTGAACGAGATCCAGTAAGTAGTTTTTTTTATACGTCATAAACCGCAATTTTCGAGTTTGCTGCTACGGAACCCTTCATGGGCGAGTCCGACTCGCATTTGGCCGAATTAATTTATATTCGGAATCCCTATCGGGCTTCAATACCTGCCGATGAGATGAGTATGTCAGATTGAAAAGTCAGTTCGAGTCCGACATACGCACGGTGTTTCGTCATATTTCAGTCTTTAATTTTTTTTATACCACTTACGTGGCAGACAGACACGGTCCTCCTGATGAAAAGTGGTTACCGTGGCCTATAGACGTGTGCAACACCAGGGGAGTCACACTCGAGCTACCGAACCTTCTAAAGGTGCGCGGGATTTAGTTCCTTTCCGCTGGCGCGTTTATAGAATGTTGCTGAGGGCATCATGTCAAACAATTCCTCTGAGCATAAGCTACACAAGAACACAAGGCTTTTTTAATCTCCTAAGTGCAGTAATTACCTATTGGGTCACTTGCACTTTATTAAAAAAATAGTTTAAATGTATTCAAGTATTTTAGTAGGTTCTATGCTATATATTTTATAGCAATCAGTATCGCATTATGTAGTGCGTGATCCTTACTGATTATATTTAACATTTTAACTGCAGCAATCGTAGAAGTTATCTTAGTAATCAAATTTCGTGGGTAGGTATTAACACCAATTTGTCAATGTTCCAGAGCCGGCTGCTACGTGGATGTTGTCTGCGTTAATAAGTGTGCATCAGTATAATGGGCTCCGTAAGTTAATCGCTCAAAGTCAGGAGTATGCCGAGTCGCACGGACTGACAGTAAGAAGTCGGTAGGTAGGGATGGTATTCCAAGACGTAGATAGGAACCTGGAATAGTGGCCAATGGTGCGCCATTGCATAATAAATAAATAAATAATAAATATTGTAGGACATTCTACACAACGCTATCTAGACCCAAGGTAAGCATAGTTTAACTAGCTTGTGTTATGGGTTCTAGAATGCGGATAAACATACTTAGATACATTTTTTTTTTTTTTTGTAAATACATACATATTATACATAGAAACACCCAGACCAATGCAAATATTCATATTCATGCGCACAAATATTTGCACTGAGCGGGGATCGAACCCGCGCCTCCTGCGTAGCGGCCGCGTTCACTACCGCTACGCCACGCATAGGGTGTATACTTTAAATTTCAAGTCTCTTACCTGAAAAACATAGGACTTTTATACAAGTTTCCAACTCCTTAAGGGTAGATTTTCGTAAAATCCAATTTTATAATACTTAGTACAGATAGGTTGTTAACTTTTGCGGGACCGGGACCAGAATTTCACGCGGGTGGAGCCGTGAGAAACCACTAGTTGCAGGTCAGATATTTAAGTAGATCTTCGTACCTATGTAGTAGTTGTTACTATGGCACCTCTAATTTACCTTTGTCTTGTATTTTGTGCATGTGTTTTTACCTACTTTATTAATTTGTTGCCATTCGTGGTAGAACTGGTAGGTATTAAACGTAAACAGCTACCTCGCAGAGGAGGTAGTAATTTAGAAATTTATTTAGTTTAATAAACAAGAGAAATATTTGATGGGCTTCAATTTCGAAGTTTAGGAACGTTGCCTAACACAAGGTTAGGAATCATTGTTCCGTTGGAAAATTTTAGAGGTCGAAAGATTCCTTTGAAATACAATTCAGAAATATCAAGTTGTTTATGAAGTAACCTGCAAACTTTGAAATACCCTAAACTGCTCAAACATTACTCATTAACAAAACAAATTTTATACTTCGCGAGGACAAAGAACAACGTGACCATTACCGATGGGGAGGGGTTTGACTTTGAAAGTGTGGCTGGCAACTAGTTTTGTGAGTTTCTATGGCCTCTGGTAACCTCTTAAATAAAAGGTAGGTACTTCGTCCGCTTATTTACTTCACTAAATATATAGGTATACAATGTATTCACGCCTGCAAATTCCCGAATGGGCAAGCAGAGGTGTATTATCAGCCTATTGTGGTCAAACGGGCACTTATTCATGGGCTGGATATTTACTGTCGATAATACTATACCTTACCTACTGCTAAAATATTAGATTGTTAATCGAGGCTTGAAAGAATCAATTCCCGAGGTAATTAGACGCCCGAGCGCAGGGAGGGCGGCTATGTCCAAGTCGGAATTGATTCTTTTACCCGTGTTAAACACTCTAATTTTCATTTCGAATATGAGGAAAATAAAACTAGTTGTTTATCTAAAGATTATGACCTCTTTTTTTTAATTCTGTCACAGAACCAGATACTTAACAGATATAATAATATCCCGCCAATTTATGTCGACTTTTTAAATTTTAAATGTGGAACTCACCGCGTAATTGTTGCAGCTTATTCCGCTCAAAGAAGTTTGCGCTAAGTTCACGCTGGCTATTTAGAGAGTCACATGGCCGCATTTTTTTAAATTAGTTCTTTTACATAAAACTCTTCACAGCTGACAGCAGTTCTATTTTTAAAGTTCATTCCGGCCTTTAGGTGGGAAGTAATTTGTATAAGTTTTTCCCTCTCTAGGGAGGGAAACAGCATTTTCCACCCAATAATCAGATCAAAACAACACTACTTTCCGAGTATGAGAAATGAAAAAGTATAATGTTTATGACAGTCGTCAACGTATGTCAGAAACGTCAAAATACGTGTCAGTCCCAGACATTCTTCATTCTATTCTACAATACGCCGGCCAACGGGCTAACGTCCACTTAATGCTAATGCTTCTTATCAGTTACTTAAATGAAAATTGTATCTCGTGTAGTTTGTACCGGACAGTCTACGTCAGACGCACATGAGATTACAATTCAAAGATAGGTCGTACGATATCCCGTGATGTAAAGAACGATATTTAAAAAAAAATATATATTTAAAGAACGTCTCTGATTCAAGTTCCGATGGCAAAACGATAGATGAACTAAAGAAGAGAATAACTTCAGTTGAAAAGTTCTGATTTTAATTATCAGTTTACTTAGTTTCTTCTCATCATTTGCCTGTTTTTATTAAATATCATTTGCCTGTTTTTATTAATTATAAATTTACTTGGATGGAATTTTGATTCTTTACCCACAAATTTATGGAAAGCTATTCCCAGAAAATAAAGTAGCATATAAATATGTTTTTCCAGAATAATCTATCCCTGGACCAAACTTCAAAGATCCGTTCAGCCTTTAGAGCGTGATTGAGCAACGAGCGAACGATCCAAACATACAAACATCTTCAGAAACTTTCGCATTTAAAGTGTCGGTAGAAAGTAGGATAGTAGGATATGAAAGGATAAATATTTTTTGTTTATATTTATTTAACTTACTATATATAATATAGATAGTTCATTGAATAAATAAATTATTTAGGTCCTTTGATTGAATTAATTATGTCTCTTATTATTCAATACATCTTTACGACTAGCGTAAAGAGCAGAAAATTATTAAATAGGGAATTTTATTAATATCCTCCTTCAAAGTGTTAAATGATATCGTAAGATCTGTACGACATAGTAGATCTCATCGATTCATGCTCTTTCTTTTCTTTGCTTTTCTTCAACCCCGCCACACCACGCGCACCATGGGGACGGTATAGGTTCCCCGGTAGGACTATAGTTGTTTAATCTAATATTTATACAAAAAATTAATATAAAAATTATGTTAGTGGTCCTTATTTTGATTTGAGGTAGTAGGTAGGTAGGTTACCTAATATTATTATCTACTAGTTGACCCGGCAAACCTCGTTCAGTACCGTAGGAAAAATTTTGAACAATTTTTTAGTATAAAGTTTTCGTGTGTTAAAACTACAACAATAAGCAAAAATGTAAACTCAAGATGGCGGAGAATGTAACGAACCGAATAGTATGCAAAACTAAACTTAGACTGCCAGTGACCTCCCTTACTGAATTGAGAAAGAAAAGACACGTTAATAATCAAAGGAAAATTGCTACTACGAGAGGAATTATTTCTTTGTCAAAGCCTATTTATGAGCTATATACCACTACTAATACGAGAGATAACGCGACAAGATGGCACAACTTAATACAACGCGCTAAGTCATCGATTTATTGCAAAACTGAATTTCGTGTAAACTTCAGTTTCACAATGGTTACTAATCCCCTCGTTCGTACGACTTAACGCACTTCGATTACTTTTTGTAGGACTATGTTAGGTCATTGGTTTATGCCGACAAATCAGCAGCTTTGAAGCATTGGATGCCAATTAATATTCCATCCGCGATTGATGCCATACCATAATATTCATTCCAACACTATTTCTGACTTTTAATACAATTTAAAATTCTCAAGTTCTCAAAAAACACCCGATTATGAAGAGCTGGTATGAAGCTATGAAAAAATTAAACTTCGTTCAGTGCCACAGTTGTAGCTAGATGGCGTTGCTCGATTTAAATTCAAGATATAAGTATTTACGTTCGACTCGTATATTAAGAAAACATGACATATCGTCTAGGAGCCCTAAAAATATAAATACATATTTTTGTATAGTCCTATCGTACTAGTCAAACTAGTTTAGGGCTAAGAAAAGAATCACAATACCTATGTATGTAGTACTGCTGTAAATTATTATGTTATGTAGCTCCTGCTGCTGCCCGCGGTACCGCCGGCCTGGGAGTCAGTTATCGGGACGTAGTGAGCATAGTTGCCTTCTATGTCATTCATGTTTGTGATGGGGTGGCCCTATTCTACCCTACCGGGAAAAAACATGGCAGGCACGGCACGGTTTAATGACGCAAAAAGCTTTTTCATCAAATGCTCTTCTATTCCATAATTAATTTTATTTTGGCGACAATATATCGAATTAAATATTATTTGCGAAGTCATTTTGACGGGTATTGTTTTGCTGCTGATTGAGGTTGAGCCAGGAGCCTCGGTACTGTTCATACCCGTGATAGCAGTTCATACTTGTAAGGCGCGCTCTATAGCAATGTATACTCTAAGTATATAAGCTTTCGGAAATATTAAGGGCGTCCCACGGCGATGCCACATGGAGGGCAAGTACCTTAAATCCTTAAGTTGGCGCATTTTACTTAAAGGAGACATCATTTTATTTTTAAAAGGAAACAAAACTGCATTCAAAGATTTTTAAAAATTCGCTTGCCACACCCGGTAATCGAACCGACTAAAATCCGAAAAAGTAACATCCTGTATTTTTATGGCATCAATCGATAGTGTCAATCAAAAGGATCAAATCTCTCTAAGAAACATGGTAAATTAAATGAAAGGAAGTCCTTGAAACCTAAACTTATAAATTCAATTTGGCAAAATAAAACACTTTAACTCAAAGTTCATCCATCCATCCATCTGATACCATATTAACAATGAAATTCCATATTTAAATCACTTCTTTTTTTATCGTGCTGAGACCGTAGTATTTAGGTATGTCGAACTCAAACCGACTAAAACCGCACGCCGCGCCGTCTCAATTGACAGGTTATAAGTTGATCCAATAGGGCAATTCACTCGCCATCTTCCTTGCCCAGGGTATACCGCGTGCAGGTTTCTAATCAAGCACCTAAAAATTACTACCTACCCGACCGACATAACCTCATGCAGTGACCCAATAAAGTTACATTCTAAACAGGTTACAAAGTTCATTCATTCAGTATGTACTTATTTTACTAAATAAATTTCATCAAAGATATCTCTAGTGTTGACCTTATAAGATACCTTATCTGATGGTTTCTGGAGTAAAAGTGCTGTGTCTGTTTGCATTGATTTATAAGTTAAGATTTTGTGAACTTCCTTTCATTTAATTTACCATGTTTTTTTAGAGAGATTTGATCCTTTTGATTGACACTATCGATTGATGCAGCGGTCTCCACACGATAAAAAAAGAAAAGTGATTTAAATATGGAATTTCATTGTTAATATGGTATCAGATGGATGGATGAACTTTGAGTTAGTGTTTTATTTTGCCAAATTGAATTTATAAGTTTAGGTTTCAAGGACTTCCTTCCATTTAATTTATCACGTTCCTTAGAGAGATTTGATCCTTTTTATTGACACTATCGATTGATGCCATAAAAATACAGAATGTTACTTTTTCGGATTTTAGTCGGTTCGATTACCGGGTGTGGCAAGCGAATTTTTAAAAATCTTTGAATGCAGTTTTGTTTCTTTTTAAAAATAAAATGATGTCTCCTTTAAGTAAAATGCGCCAACTTAAGGATTTAAGGTACTTGCCCTCCATGTGGCATCGCCGTGGGACGCCCTGTATAAGCTGGAGTGTGAAGTTAGACAAGGGGGCTTAACGTCTCCCAGGCTATTCAACTTACTTATATAATAACGACCTAATCGTCCAACTCAGTAGTTGCGGGTGGGGTGCAGCGTATACCTATGGTGTAAAAGTAAACAGTTGCTCTAACTGCTGGAGCTATGAATGATATGCTGAGAGTCTGTGAGAAATGTGCTGTATCGCACGGTCTGATGTATAACATCAAGAAGTGTGAATACATTGTTTTTAAGGCCCGCGGTGGATGCCCTGATGATAGAACACATAACATTACCCTAAACGGCTTGAACATTAAACGAGTATCTAAATTCAAATATCTAGGACATATTCTCACCGATGACCTTAAAGACAATTTAGATATAGAAAGGGAACGCAGGGCGCTAGCGGTCCGAGGTAACATGCTGGCCCGTAGATTCTATGGGTGTACCTAGTAGAAGTGTAAAGCTGACGCTATCTAAAGCATATTGCCAGGGCTTTTACACACGGAGTCTATGGGTCATCTACACTAAAAGATCGCTGGGCGAGCTGCGTTCCAGTACAATAATGTCTTTAGGGTGTTGTTGGGACTACCACGTTTCTGTAGTGCGTCCGAAATGTTTGCGCAGAATACGACTGACGGGTTCCACGCCGTCACTCGTAAAAAAAACTGCATCACTATTACGCAGAATACGTACGGGATAGTGACAACAGCATCCTAAAAACAGTGGCGGAGAGTATCGATTCGCCGATTACGTATTAAGTAGGTTTCTTGTGAGAAGGGCGATCAGTTAGGATTACAGATCTGCCCGGGGTCCTCCTCACAAGTAAAAGGTATTAAGGCTTTCGTTGATCATTTGAGTGTAAATTGATAATGATAAATAGGTAGGTAGGATAATGGATGAAATAAAATAAAATAAAGTCATAATAATAAAAAAAATGTGCATGCTACCTAACCCTAATTTTTAAGTAACTACTATAGTATAGTTAAAATCTCGCTGTAGACTCGGTCATAAATCATTCGAGTGTTTCGCTGTCTTACAGTAGAATAAAACCTTATAATTGTGTTTTATTGTAAATCGACAGGTGAGCATTCTACCACTGAACCACAGATGCCGTCGGTCAACTAGCGCACATCCCTACGCCGATTATGATTTATGACCGAGTCTGCAGCTAGATTTTAACTATACTAGGTATAACAAAGTGGATCAATGTAATCTGAGTAATAAATGATTTGATTTGATATCACATAAGCTAAGCATCAACTTTAGACACAACGATATTGATAACTGTGTCTTGTAAGTGAATGATGATTTGTCATAGAGATGAAGGTAGGTACAGTAGAGTCGGCGTTTGATTGGGCACGAGTTGTGCATCGGGAAGTAGAGTGAGAGTCCAGCTAAGATCGAGTTGCTTTGGTTTTGTAGAGTTTGCCATTGGCATTTATAAGCTATAATTTCGGTATTACTCCAAAAAATATCAAGCTGTAGATAGAGAGAACACTTTATATAGCCAACTTTATCCGGGCTCTCACTCGTCTCGCCGACGACGTGGTTCGTTCCAATTCCAAATCAAAGCACTACATAGGTATGATTCCGAAGCAGACCGAATACCTACGACAATATTGTAGGCGCATGCAGCAGATACGGTGTACCCATTACTTGTGAAGCTCCGATAGGTAAAGGGGACCTTTGAGAAACTGCAATGAATTACGCGTACCTATCTGCTGCGTGCGTCTGCAGTTTTGTTGTATGCGGTCACCTTTGGAATCATACCTTTTACACTAGTACTTTACATGTTGGTATAATGTCTCTTTCTGCTTAGCGATTTCTTTTTATATACTTTGAAATTAGGTTTTCTTTTTCTACAGGAACAAACCCAAACTCACTGTACCTTGTCAAGTGATACTTGTCAGTAGCAAGACAGTCAGTACTAAATCTATCTAACCAGTAGATTGCTTGCGCTAACTCAGAGCAGTGTCTGATTCCCACATCCTTCTAATCAACGTCGAATTTATCCAGTAGCAACTACTTCTCTATTTCGCTCAGGCCACGTTACATCTTCAACCTTTCCACAAGTGAGGCTGTTTGATGTGGTGAGTCAGTCTTTTCAATGAGGTGTACAAAGTTTGCTGATGGTAAGGGCCCTCAACAGCGAACTTAGCAGCGTTATTTGTTAAAATGAAAACAGAAGGTGATGTGAGTAAGTACATTTATTTATGACAAGAATACACATATATATCTTACAGAAAAGACACAATAGGTAGGTACAACAGTAGGTTAACGGTTTGATACAAGTATAGGTATATATGTATATAATAAACTACAGTGCTTGAGCTGAAGTAGGTATGTTAAGTACTTCGAGTAAAAATGACAAATTGATGAAAAAGTTGAAGTGTTTAACGAGAAATTCTCTAATACATTTTTTAGTTTTTACTGTTAAGTATTTAAGATACACTCCTCTCATAAGTTCTCATTACTGTAGTGGTTGAGAACTGAGATTTTCTCTGCAATAATTTCAAAAGGTGTAAAAAAATATCAATCTGATGTTTTGTTATTACTTGCGTATGAAAATAAAATATTTTTCCTTTATTCCCAGTAGTTCCGTGGAAGAAGTTCCTTAATTCCGGAACTAATGAGACTTTTTTCCCAATACTAATATTTGCAGTTTTATTTATATCATTTTACGAGTAATAGTAGTTATTACTCGTTGGTTACATTATAGCTATCACTGCGTCTATTTTGTAATTTGTTATGTAAGTTTTCCAGAATATAATGTTAGCCGATGTCATTCATACAAAATACTCATTCGGTCTTAACTTATCACAACGTTAGTAGGTACTTAAACTAGTTTACAAAGTAATATCTACCACAACACTATTTTTGAATATTTAGGAAAGACAATATTGAACCCTGAAGCGATAATAGTATACATTATGGTACAAGTGAGCAGCCGTTAGGCGAGGGTCTTAAGAGAGCCGAGGACGGTAATCATCATGCTCACGGGTGGCATACGACGTTTTACAACACACTTGCGAATAAAATAACACTACAAACACTAAATAAACAATACTACAAATGAATTCGTTTTCCTATGCGCGCGCATCTAACAATGGCGATCGGCCATATTTAAAAGAATGAGTATTGACCAATGATATTTTCATAACATAGAAGTCATATGCTTACAAATCAACGTAGAAATAGCAATAACACATCTATTTATATTTTTTTTTTATACCACTTAGGTGGCAGACAAGCACACGGCCCACCAGATGGAAAGTGGTTACCGTGGCCTATGGACGTATGCAACACCAGGGGCGTCACACTCGTGCTGCCGACCCTGAAGAAACCTTCTAATGCCCTTCTTGAAGAACCCCATATTGTAGTCGCTTGGGAAAGCCATCGCGGGGAGTTCATTCCACAGCTTGAGTGTGCGAGGGATGAAGTTCCTTTCATACCGCACAGTGCGCACCATTTCCGGTCGCAATGTGTGAGGATGAACTCCCCGCCTATGACGAGAAGTGCGATGATAGAATGTAGCTGTGGGCATCATGTCAAACAATTCATCTGAGCACAAACCATTGTATAGGCGGAGCACAAACCATTGTATTGTATATTTAATATCATTGGGTTTGACTTTAACTTTTTTTACTGTTTTTTTTCTGTACTTAGAGAAAAAAAAAATGTTAAATTTGAGTGATCATTTTGTTTATAATATTATACAATTATTACAAGTTGAAATTATTTATTTAAATACGAAAATGCATCAAATGACCATACAATGGGCATATTAATTTATTCGTACTATTAAACACGTTCTTTTTTGTATCAAAACTTTTTTAAGAACATAGACAATTATAGACACTTCCTATAAAATTTAAAAAAGAATCTATAACTCACTTTTGCAATGAAAAAGCCACAGTTTGATAATAGGTGTTATTACGTGCCTAATTGCGGTAAAATAATAGCACTTTTATGAGCAGGTGTGTTGTAAAATATATTTTTTAACTTTTGTACGTAAGAGTTGACTTGAAAGAATGCCCATCGGCTGTAATTTTTATGCAATGTTTGTTGTTAATTTAGTAACATGTGAGCTATGAGAATTGCTTGCTCAAGGCTAAATACTGAACCAGCATTAAAATCGTCTAGTATAGTAGGTAGGTAGGATAGGATCATCCATAAAATAGAAATGGATCAGATCATTCGAAAATGTTAGTTTTCTAGTGAAGTTGATATAGACTTATAATTAATAATATCTCTGTTGTTTTGCTACGTGAACTAGATATTTAAAGAACACAGATAATGTTGTATGTATTATAAAAAATCAGTTTTGTATCATAAAAGTAGAGATATTGGTGAAATCTATGTATTATTTCTGGCAATACCTCTGTGATATTATGCGTTTCATTTTATTACCATCGCGTGGGTTTCATTACATTTTTCGTTGAGTGATAAACTTGAAACATATTTTTAAAATTTAGAAATACGTAAGCGACAGTGTCTGTGGCGGCCGAAATAAATCGAAGTAATTTCTGTCACATTCATATATGATATTTTGAAGATATAGTTATTACCGATTTATAAGAATGTATTTGTCGCCGCCAACTAGCTTAATCAGCCGTTCAATGAGCAGTTTTCCAGTAGGTATTTATAGGGTTCCTAAAGACGCTCTAGATGGCGCAGCCGGCACTTTTGGTAAGAAGAGTGTGGTATCACATCTAGTGTTCCCTAACTTATGGAAAAAATGTTCTTCGGTTTTGTAATGATTTACTTAACTTAAATATTCTGTCATTTTTTTCTGATACAATTATTTTAAATTACAGACAGTGACGCGAAAAGAATTAAGCGTTTTATTATATTTTATCTATTAACTAAAATTATACGTAAATGAAATTAAACTTTGGCAACATCGCAAATTCGTGAAAAAATACCACAAACAAACCACAGAGTACATTAAAATTACCAAAAGTTATGCTAGCGCCATCTCCTGATGACTTAAAAACCAACTGATTATTATACCTACTGGAAAACTGCTCATTAACTGCTTAGGCTGTTAACTAAACGGCGCCGCCGTTCAATTAACGGCTGAATAATATTCAATCATAACGCAAACTGGCTGACTATTGCTTAAGACATTAGCACGATAGGGCACCAGGCTAATGCGGGAGTGGAGGGGAGCTCCCGCTTTAGCCTTCGTGGTTATCTTTTTATAGTCATACAGAAACAAGTCATTTGCCTAGCTGTTTCATTAAATGGCTAGGCAAGTAATTAAACGTCATCGGTCCAAGCCATTTACCTAGCCGTTTAATTAAATGGCTGAATCTCATTCATGCCGTTTATTAAATGGTGCCGTTTAGTTAACAGCCTAGGCAGTTAATTGAACGGCTAAGCGGCGTTTAAGCTAGTTGGCTGCGACATATTTACCGAATTCAAATATTTATTGAGACTTTATGTGGGTCTGGTACCAACGACCATACAAGACAACCAATTGGCTGTATAGTCACTGTCTGGTACTTATGAAGTAACTATAAGATAATAATTTAACGCTTTATAAATATTGTTAATCTTGTATAATTATTATAGATTGGAACAAAACTTATGTAGTGTGACCAACGGACCAGAAAGGAACATTGACTGCCTCTGTGGCGTAGCGGTAGTGAACGCGGCTGCTACGCAGGAGGCGCGGGTTCGATCGCCGCTCAGTGCCAATATTTGTATGCATGAATATAAATATTTGCATTGGTCTGGGTGTTTCTATGTATAATATATGTATGTATTTACAAAAAAAAAGTATCTAAGTATGTATATCCGCATTCTAGATTCCATAACACAAGCTAATTAAGCTTACCATGGGTCTAGAAAGCGTTGTGTGGAATGTTGTGGAATATTTATTTATTATTATTTATTTATTGACAAACAAGTACCAAGATTTGGAAAACCTGACAGAGTTTTATAATCAAATATTTACATATTTACAAAATCTGCCCTAGATTTTAAAAAATACAGGACAGTTTTTATTATAAATCTTTGTTAATCATACAATTTTCTCTCGAATATCCTACTGATATTATAAACGCGAAAGTTTGTAAGTATGGACTGAGGGATGTATGGATGCTTGTTACTCTTTTACGTAATTTTTTTGATTTTTATGACTTTTTATGATTTTTATGACACTTTACAATAATATAGCTTATACATCAGAATAACACATGGGCTATAATATCAGCGATGAACGGGATCAGAATTTCACGCGGGCAGAGCCGCGGGCAACAGCTAGTATTATATTAACGGCTTTATTTTAAAAATTGAGATTATGTATTAACCCTATTATACTAACAAACCTAAGACATGCTTTATAATTTATAGATAGGTGCTTCATTTATTTTTTCGACATAGGTATATCGGAACTGATCGAAAAAGTATTGAAGTTTTACTTAGGTAATTGTCGCAATAAGGTACACCTGGAGTCCTTAACACAAGGAGCTCGAACAGCTAACAGCCACAAAGTATTCCATTTGACGTTAACAACAGTGCTTGCTTGCTTTATTCATGGTTGAATGCTAACAAGAGAGAAATGGTTATTAACTTGGAACTATTGTTTCTGGTTGCGCCGTTTGTACGTATTTTCATCGTTAGTTTCAATTTACATGATAGGTATGCGGTACCTAGTAGTTCGGCTCGCAATCTAGGCGATAGTTTATGACCTTGAGAGATGAGAGACTGAATTTAATATGAAGAAGCACTTGCCAGTTGCTACGTCGTCAATTGTGTAAATATCAATGCAATCATCTATACGTCAAAGCTGTTCTTTTTAATCGATTAAGATGCGAAAAAGAGAAATCAGCTGAGGTAGGACACGAACCTAAAGCTTATCCAAATTTTCCCATACATCCGCCTTGGGGCGACGGTGGGCTGATTTTGCTTTAATCGATTTGAATAGCATTCTAAATGCTTCAAAATTTCATTAAATTATTCTTTTTAAATTTAGAGATACCTAAAGATTGCATTATGTATAGATTTATTAAGTCGTTTTGTAATGTTAATTCCCATCAATGACAGGCGTGTGCTGTGCACTACACTCGACTTACTATCAACTTTATTGGAATTAATCAATCAGACATAAAATACAGACTATAATACATAGGCAGGTACAGTCTCATGACTATACATCGCATATGCATAGTATCATGTTTCTTTCTTTTATGACTGCATCAAAAGCGGCATGGCGCGACTTTACTTATTTAAAACGAATAAAGATATAGGTAAACGAAACAACGTTTACACACACTATTTAGGAAACATTGGCCACTTATTTAGATTAAAAACTAACTACTATACAATATATTTTACTTCAAATTTCCTTTGAGTCTCCATACAACTATGACGACAAACTCCTCAACTGGATTTATAATTAAAGACAGTGCTAAATGTCCTGTACAATACAAGTTTAACTGTTCTGTTGAACGATCGTATGTTATTGTTTAGTTAAGCAACTTGGCCTTTTATGGAAAGAGCAGCATATTTATATTGATCCACTCTTTCTTCGAGCTGTGTTGGTAGATTTAATTTATCATATTGATTAAGTACTTGGTTTCATGTCACTGATTAAAGAAAATCTAATACCTAATGTAGTACGACCAATCAGCTACTGATAAATTAAAAAACATGGACTTAAAAGGCTAAGTAAGTTCATGTTTGGGTCTTAATGCTTACTTTGGGTCTAGATAGCGTTGTGTAGAATGTCCTACAATACAATGTTACTGGTGAAATCGACTACGACAACGTCGCAAAGCGTGGGCCAAGTGGCGAGAAATGACTGGCGTCATATGTAATCCCAAAATGCCAGTTAGGTTGAAGGGGCAGGTCTATAAGACGATCATTAGACATGTCCTCTTACATGGTTGTGAGGCGTGGCCGCTACTGGAGCGACATAAGCAAGAGCTGCGTGTCACGGAGATGAAAATGCTGCGGTGGATGTGCGGCGTCACGCGTAAAGATCGCGTGAGGAACTCTCGCATCCGCGGCAGCCTCCATGTCCGTGACATCACGGATAATATGCAAGAGACCTTCACTGGTGCGGCCACGTCTTGGCAAGGCTTCGTGGGGAACAAATGCCTGGCAATGGCGTCCCCGCCAGGTCCAGGTAGAAGGGGTAGGCCCAAGAAGTCCTGGCTTGATGTCGTGGAGGGTGACATGCGTGCCAATGGTCTCACTACCGTGGACGCCCAAGATCGTGCGAAGTGAAGGAGGAAGAGCCGGAAGGCGGACCCTGAGCTCCGAGGTCATCTTGGCCACGGATGCAATCAGGAAAATGCGTCTATATGCTGATGATGAATAAAAGGCTAAGTAAGTGCTATATTTCGGAGTAAGTAAGTCAGCAAATACATTATTTAGTCAATGTTCACAATAACAATCTTAATCTAAGTAGGTACTTCTAGTACATTTATAAGTTTTATGTTAGGACTAAATATTTATACTTATTAGCACTTAGCACGTATGCTTATAAAGTAATCTCACTGAGTGAAGTATTATATCATCACTCTTTTGCCAAGCTATATCTACACATGAATATATTTTAAAATTTATTATATAACTCTTTTAGGTACACATATCATATATCATAGTGATTTTGTAGATTTTGATGCAGTATTTATGGACAAAAGAGATGTACATTATTTGGATTAAATCTGCAGGTTCAGGCGTCAAAAAATTCCTCCCCATTGACGTCAACAGGGAGGGTGCCCAGAAGGCCGGCGGCATCACCACGTTGAATGGCAATACCAAATTTGGTTTATGTTTTGTTTAAAATTAAGTATTGTACCTAATCATATTTTAACAATAATATATTTTTTTCCAAGCATGAACAGTTTTAAAATATATTTTGATCTCATTAATATCCAGTAATGCATTAATCGTACACTGGCAAATAATTTCCTCTTTCAATACTTAGGTAGTTTAGGTACTCATTTTTGTACTCTCTCCATGGACTGTAAGATGACTGGATTAAGTCATAACTTTAAAATCACGTTATTCTTATATTTAATATAGATATCTCTCCAAACTATTAAATATCTATTAATATAGATATACTTTTTTTATTTAATATACTACTATTTAATATAGATATACTTTTTTTATTTAAAAGACAGCAATGTCTTCAAAACAGCATGCTTATAATATAGAGGAACTGGTGAGATACAAAGAGGATTCTCTGGCTAAGCTAGGTGATCAAGCATGCCGAGGCGAGGCCGGTTGACGCTGGGATGTTGCATAAAGCATACGTACAGCTATTTATAGCATACCTATAGATGGCAATCCAATGCATGAATTTCGTTTTAGCGATGCAGGATTGATAGTTCTGTAGTAGTATCGGAGTATTTCAGATTGTTGCAAGGTGACGTTGAAAAGTTTTATATAATTTGAGGCAGCTGCAGCGTTAGGACTGCATAAATTTCGTCTGAATAAAGAATTTATTATTATTCAATATTCAAAAATACATTTACATTTACAAGCGTTTGTACAATATGTTTTTACTAGAAGTGAAGGTCGAAACTTACAACTAGACGTCAAAAAATATAATATCAATCACACTTAATGTTAACTATGTACCTAGATCAATAATTTTTAAATTGTATTTACGTACGACACATCAATGATTCATGTTAAACAGGGTCAAATTATTTACGAATATATTTACTATATATATAAACTATGGTATATTTATCATATAAATCGATGACATAAATCTGCTAAAATTTGAAGTTAGTGAAGACAAGTTCGTTTCATTATTACCGAAAATGAAATTTCTCTACTTCACACAATCATGTTATACTTATATGACTGATATGGATATCTATTTACATTTTATGAGAGGCTCGTGGCTAAGTGGTCACCGAGTAGGTTAACACATTGCACGGTTAAGAAATACTACCCAAGATGATCTTAGGATGGATGGCCGTTCTTAAAACATTCGAGACCCCTCCATGTATAGGAGGATCACGTTAAGTTCTCGGTACGACGACTGGTCTAGCTACAGAACTTCGACATCGCCAATGGGTTGTGGACGTCAGAAGACAGGCGCTACACAGGGAATAGGTATTGAAGTTCTGCCGCGTCCTAGGGTGTGACCGGGACGTTAGTGCGTTAGCTGGGGTGATGATTTATTTACATTTTTTAATTTACAAATATACAGGCAGGTGCCCAAATGTATGAGGAACATTTTAGTTACTGTTTATGTACCTATTTATAACTAACGTAGAAACTAACGAATGTTAATTTGTGATAACAGTTTTTGGTAGAAATATATAATGAGCATAGACTCATAATAGACTATTATTAATAGTTAATAGTAGCATATAATATAGCATAGTGCAATAGGTTTATGAAATTATCCAGGTACCTGTTACTCTATAATATTCAATAGTTAATCCATTCTACGTGACTTATTGCATAATAATAATATTTTTAAAACGTCATGAACGGAAACAAAAGTATAAATCAACACGAATCCCTACTAGGCATTTAAAATTATCCTATCAATTTATAACAGTATCAGCAGTAAAATTTAAATACATACCATGCAATAACAATCTACTTGGTAAAGATATTAGGTAGGTAATGTATTGTAAGCATCATAATGCAATACACAATATTTGAAATATGTTACTAACACCGATAACAATAATTATTATATGGGTAGGTACTACTGAAAACAAATTGTAGACCACTTAGTAGCTTATTTATTTTAGTTAATTGCGCTTTAGTAATAATCCGGATAATTTAAATAGAGCTTAATATGTAGGACCAACTTAATTATAAAGTGTAGGTACATATCTTGGACCTAAATCGCGAGACAAATGAGGCCCTGGCGCGCGCGGATTGTTTTGTAATGATCTATGTTTGATGAATTTGAGCTCGTTCACCGCACTAGCACCTCGTGCTATCCTCAAGATTCACCCTAGAAACATGCACTACGCGTATCTTAGAGCACATTTTAGGTCCAATTTATACCTATGTCCCGAGCAATAACAACTGTTAGCTTCGCTTGTCAGCAATATTAATTGTTTTCGTGATGCATTAAAAAAATTAGTGCGCCTATTTTATTTTGAGTAGTATGTAATAAATATTACTTACACTTTAATTTTCTTAGAAATAAACCGAGACATGTAAGTCTTACCTACTCAAAATTAAAACGATTAATTAGAAATCAGTTCAAAAAATTTATATGTTCCTCACTTTATTGTTTAGCAAACGACACCGAAGAAATCTTGTTGTATCATTCCTTAACAGGTGGCGGACCCGACGCTGACGGATCGTGGAAGTTCGCTCGCACCTGAAAAATACATGGCGAAAATTTAGAAAAATTATACATAAATATTTTTTGAACATCACTGATTGACAATCATCCGAACATATTTACAAATTTTGAGATTTATAATACTAGTAGGACTAACTGCTGAAGTTCTGCGTGTTAATGATATGGTCACCACCCATCCCTTTACGGATTTTTGCCAAGATTTAGTTTCCGTAAACCCATTGGTTTCCCTTACTCACCCGTCAGTTTATGATAACGGTAAACTGAATATTGTTCGCATTAACACACGTAAACCGAACCATATGGATTGTCCATATTCAAGTAGTCAAGTCAAGAGCCAAGCGGTTCGACTACTCCTTCGTTTGCCTCTAGACAAGTGGCAATTCGTTGCTCGGCGAATCATGGAATAGAATGACGAATGTATAGGATTTGACGTTTTTGACATTCGTTGACGCCTGTCATATAATTGTCAAATCCCATACATTTGGCATTCTATTCTACAGAACGCCGGCCGACGAATTCCCACTTGTCTAGAGGGGCTGGAATTCCTTACCAGTTCACTTGTTTCTCTTTCGTCCTAGAGTTTCGGGCTCCTTTTAGCGGGGCGTGAAAAAGCATCTGGTGAGGCCGTCAAGCTGAGTGCCATCAATGTAACATGGTACATGTCTATAATGGTGACTATCTTTTCAGAGACTTCGCCTTCAGCTTATCATCAGGCGAGTTGAAGTGAAATTGACGTGTCCTATATACTGGGTGCTTCAAAAAAATGTATACACACTTTGAACTTCCATAGAAAATTTATTTTCATCCCACCATCTCGGAAAGACTATTTTTGCTCTTCGATAACTGAGCGTAAAAGTCGTTTTTATCCTCTAGAGAGGTAAAGTAAATTTGAATTTAGAACATCGTGTGTACTAGGTTTGTGGACTCAAAACATCATTAAACCTATTTACTTCTACCTCTATGGTGCCGAATTTATCATACAACTTTTTTTTAATTCATGAAAAACTCAGACTCGTAACCTCCTTGGTGTACTTTTTTTTTAATTTGCTTTGCGCGCATCAATTTTTTTCACGTCATATTATTGACATTGTTGTTGAATTTTTATTTTGTTGTATTTTATTACTAGTATTAATACACATATTATACAGCCTCCATGGCGTAGTGGTATTGAACGCGGCCGCTACGCAGGAGGCACGGGTTCGATCCCCGCTCAGTGCAAATATTTTATATGCATGAAAATGGGTATTTGCATTGGTCTGGTCGTGCCTTGGAGAGCACGTTAAGCCGTCGGTCACGGATGCCATACGAACATCTATGGCAGTCGTTACGGGTAGTTGGAGCCCTAAAAAGTTCAACAACAACGGTCTGGCTGCAATGCTTCGATATCGCCTAATGTCATCATTGGGTTGTGGAGGTCAGATGGCAGTCGCTTCACGGCAAATATCGAGGTCCAACCAAATCCGCAGTTAAGACTGGTAAAGCGGACCCCGGACTCCGAGGTGAAAGCTTCGGATGCTGACTGGGAATTAACGCTAGGAAGGAGAAGCATTTCATTATTTCCTCGCTGAGGTGGGATGAAAAGTTACGTGTTGCACTCGAGTGCAAAGATTTTTCACCTTGTGCTCTTTTGATTCCCTCGCTAACGCTCAAGATTCTAATTTGTGAATCACTCGCTACGCTCGTGATTCAAATTTAGAATCTTTCGCTTGCTCGGTCATCAAAAATGAGCACGCGGTTAAAAAGCAACTTTGCACTCTTGTATAACAAATAACTATTACCGTTCTACAAAGTTAAATTTCAGGAAAATAGAAAGCTGAAAGTCCAATGTAAATGAAACATAAATAACAAATGTTAATACTGTTCAAATTGGTGACCTGCAGCATCAATACAATTCTGAGTACGAGTCACCACAGATTCTGTACATCGTATCAAAACGTCCAATGAGATTTCTCTACACACTGCTTGAATCTCATTCCAAAGAATGTCTAGGTTACGTGGTTTACGTTTGTACACCTCATCTTTTACTGTGCCACGTAACCACCACCTACCACGTAACCACGTAACCTAGACATTCTTTGGAATGAGATTCAAGCAGTGTGTAGAGAAATCTCATTGGACGTTTTGATACGATGTACAGAATCTGTGGTGACTCGTACTCAGAATTGTATTGATGCTGCAGGTCACCAATTTGAACAGTATTAACATTTGTTATTTATGTTTCATTTACATTGGACTTTCAGCTTTCTATTTTCCTGAAATTTAACTTTGTAGAACGGTAAATAAATTTTCTATGGAAGTTCAAAGTGTGTATACATTTTTTTGAAGCACCCAGATAAACAAAAAAAAATAGGGACACTGAGGAAAGAATTTGGAAGTTACGGCTTTGCCAAGCTTGCGAAGCTCTGCCCCCGCTAAGTTTATTAAATCCCGGCAATGAAATTGAAATAATTTAAAACGTACGTCAGATGGCACCGATATTTATTTTACTTTACTAACCTGTAAATGTGTAGCTAAATCCATGACGATATGCGTGAGCGCAGGGTGTTCCAGTAGATCGTCAGGAATGGGAGGTGAGGAGCGTGTGAGGTGCGTGCGGGCTCTGAAGGAACGATGCATCCTAAGAACCACCTCGCAGAAGATGAACCGCAGGATCAAGAGCCGAAGGAAGTCGTCACTCATGAAGCTCAGGTACATCGCATCTGTGGGTTTTTTATTTAAGAACTTAATAAGTGGGTTGGCTTTACCTTACTCGCAAAGCAGTGTTCACTTGACTCATTTGACTCCCATGGGTAAAAAATAACACATTATGTAGGTACTTACAAATAAGAATGTTGAGATTTGTACTTACTGTACTTAGTCATTCTGTGAACCATGTCCCGACTCGGTTGGAGACTAACTGTGACGCGACTAAACTTCAATATTATCCGTGAAACGAGAGCGACTACTATCTGACCTCCACAAAAAATTGGCGATATAGAAATTCTGTAGTTAGACTAGTCGGAATTTTGAGGGGTCCAGATACCGTAGATGTTCGTACTCGTATGTTATCCGGGTCTGACGGCTTACCGTGCTCTCCGAGGCACAGGCGACAAAATACAAATAGACGTATTCATGTTTACAAATATTTGTACTGGCTGTAACAGTATTCAGTGGCTTATGTAATAATAAGCATAAAGGTATGATTCCGTAGCCGCACACCACAACTGCCGACACACGCAGCACATGCGCGTAACTTATTCCGGCTTCTCAATGGTCCTTTTTACCCGTATCGGAGTTTAACAAGTAATGGGTACGCTGTATGTGTTGCATGCGTCTGTCGTTATTACATGTGGTCGGCTTCGGAATCATACCTTAAGCCATAATGCTTATTGTAAACCTTTTATTACTCACCAATTCTATGTCTTGTCACTATTTGCGATGCTTCCGCCAGAAAGGTATCCACAAACGCTTGCGCCCTATCCCATTGTACCAGGGAAATGTTGTGGATGTCTGAGCAGTGGCAGAATGCTGTTAATGGTGAGTGCAGAAACAATGTGAAGAGGCTTCCTTGCTGTCTCCGATCCGATGACGATGCTGAAAAAATAGTTTTGAAGTGCCCTTGAAGTTAAAACATCATTATTTTAATACTCAATCCATATTCATACTACATATAATATTATAAATGTGAAAATAACTATGTCTGCTGTCTGTCTGTTACACTTGCACGCCTAAACCACTGAACCGATTTTCATAAAATTTGGCACAGAGATAGATTAAACTTTGGGAAAGGACATAGGGCTAAGTTTGGTCGCGATAACCGACAACCACACAGGCGGAGCCGCGGGCAACATCTAGTTTATTATATGTATAAAAAATGCGACTGTAGTATTTGGCCATACCGATACATACTCGTTCCATAAAAATCTATTCCAGTGATAAATATACTTTTAAATTCACTTGCTTATAAAGAGCATGTTATTTCACCGCAATTAGGCAAGTTAAATTCGTACTTCGTCTTTTTAAATATCTATAGCGAACGCCATTGTCAGATGAAAACGAATTAATTTTTAGTATTATTTTGTATTTTTAGTATTATTTTATTCGCAAGTGTGTTGATAAATGTCGTATGGAACACCTGTGTATGGTGATTACCGTCCTAAGGTGCTGATAGACTTGAGCATTCACTTGTAAAGTTGTGACAGAACATCGAGCATTCGCCGTTTTTAAATTTGTCGAACCGAACAACGAACCGAGTCAAGTGTAGAGCGGGTTTTTTCCGTTTTGACAGATTTTTATTTCGCCAGATTGATTTTCGTTTTACCAGATTTTTGTTCTGACAGCGTGTCACTTTTTTATGTCAAACGTACAGGTAAGTGCAAAATAAAATACATTAAAATATTAATAAATTATATTGAAGTTATGACACCTGTTATGGGCAATCTGCTGACGAAATACATTATCTAGCCTGTTCAAGCATTCTATTGTAGTAGGTAATCAAATTTTCATTTAAGTCATGGATATGTTTTCAATCTTCATGTCTTTTGCAACAATAGATTTATCTGCTTTTTTGGGCAAATTGTGATACTTAGCATTTCTTAGTTTTTTTTCTTGTAAAAGGCTTACTTTTTGAGCAAAAAAATAAAATACAAGGGAGATGGTTTTTTAGAGAATCTGTTATTCACTCGGCGGTACCAGCTAGAAGGCTGGTACCGCCGAGCTAGCCAACTTTGTTTGTTGTGTGTGTCTGAACTACTATGATGCAATCAATTGAAATATGGCATCTTGGGCTAAGCACCGACTTCTAATAAATCAGAAAGTCTGTAAATTAAGTTATTTTTCGCTTTTCAGTGCCTCTTTTTCGTTTCTTGAAGTCGGTTAAACTTTTTTGCTAAAATTAATTTATCTGTAGTGTACCTAATGTTTATCCCTAATGTTGCTCAGGTTTATCAGTACCTTAAGACGTCGTCGACTCGACTATTACTCTATTCCCGGCGTTTTCTGCCTATGTGCATAGTTTCAGCCATTTGGGTGGACACCCATCCAGTCGTATTTCCGTGATTGAATGATAAACAAACACACGCACTCACGTTTGCATTTATGAGATTAACTAATAGCCTCGGTGAATGACTGAGGCCATTAGCAAGGCAGTCGGGATGAGTAATTATATTATGTACAAATAGATTAGGATTATACCTGATTATACCTATCCTGTGAATGGGGCAATGCAGAGAGTTAGGGTAGGATATTAAAGCGTGTTAATTGGTCGTGACACTAGTAGTTCTAAAGCCCTAACGTGTGATTGTGGACACTGGACAGTACACGTTTATAATATATTTTACAACACACCTGCTCATAACAGTGATATTATTTTACCGCAATTAAGCACGGAATGACACCTATTATAAAACTGTGACTTTTTCATTGCTATTACTCACAAAAGTGAGTTATAGATTCTTTTTTAAATTATATAGGAAGTGTCTATAATTGTCTATGTTCTTAAAAAAGTTTTGATACAAAAAATAACGTGTTTAATAGTAGATACGAATAAATTAATACGCCTATTGTATGGTCATTTGATGCATTTTCGTATTTAAATAAATAATTTCAACTTGTAATACTTGTGTAATAAACAAAATTTTCGCTCAAATTTAACTTTTTTTTTTCTCTAAGTACAGAAAAAAAAACAGAGTAAAAAAAGTTAAGTTCAAACCTCATTTTTTTTTAAATATGGTCGACCGCCATTGTTAAATGCGCGCGCATAGGAAAACGAATTAATTTGTAGTATTGTTTATTTAGTATTTGTAGTATTTTTTTATTCGCAAGTGTGTTGTAAAACGTCGTATGGCACGTGTGAGCATGATGATTACCGTCCTCGGCTGTCTTAAGACCCTCGCCTGGCGGCTCGGGTCTCAATGGCGCCTCGGCGGTAATCACCAACGTTGCTCACTTGTACCATAATGTACTATTACAACACTTGCTCATGAAATTGCTATTATTTCACCGCAATTAGGCACGTAATGACACCTATTATCAAACTGTGACTTTTTCATTGCTATTATTCACAAGTGAGTTATAGATTCTTTTTTAAATTTTATAGGTTAAATTTCTGTTCTTAAAAAAGTTCCGATACAAAAAGAACGTGTTTAATAGTACGAATAAATTAATATGCCTATTGTATGGTCATTTTTGATGCATTTTCGTATTTAAATAAATAATTTCAGCTTGTAATACTTGTTTAATAAACAAAAATGTTCACTCAAATTTAACTTTTTTTTCCTCTAAGTACAGAAAAAAAACAGAGTAAAAAAAATTTAAATGTTTGAATTGAACTTTTTTTACTCTGTTCTTTCTCATTCTTTTAAATATGGCCGATCGCCATTGTTAGATGCGCGTGCATAGGAACACGAATTAATTTGTAGTATTGTTTATTTAGTATTTGTAGTATTATTTTATTCGCAAGTGTGTTGTAAAACGTCGTATGCCACGCGTGAGTATGACGATTACCGTCCTCGGCGCTCTTAAAACCCTCGCCTGACGGCTCGGGTTTCAATGGCGCCTCGGCGGTAATCCCCAACTTTACTCACTTGTACCATAATGTACTATTATATGTATAGGTACTACCAAATTGACCGACTGCACGTAAAAGCTGATTAGGTTATACGGAATGACTAAATGACTGACCATGTATCTACAATACATGGCACGAAAAACTTGGCATTGGACCTTCAATATAATATTATTAGACTAGTGGTTCGTCCCAACTTCAAACGGCTAAAAGCAAAAAAAAAATTAGTCCGATTGCAATGTCACCAACTAATGTCACCGGGTTCAATAGTGAATGCCAGTCATCCATAAAAATCTCGAAAGAAGGAGAAGAAGGAAATAGTGGGTGTCATTTTTTTATGTGAATAAATATTTAACATCATTCTACACAACGCTATCTAGACTCATGGTAAGCATAGCTCTGCTAGCTTGTGTTATGGAATCTAGAATGCGGATAGGTATAGATAATACAATTTTTTTGGAAATACATACTTATTGTACAATTATTGACTTCAAAAGACCTTAGGCTATTTTCATAGTGGAGCGTGTTGCAATTATGTCGCAATGTGTGTCGCAACGCGCGCCCGTGCGTTTGTGAAACCCGCCATAAGGTTTTAAGGCGGCCACCAACTTACAGTCCGCCTACAGTTTTTCGTCTGTCCGGCGGCCTGAGCAGTCCTTATATCATCAATGTCATTATAATTTTATTACCTCAGACTAAAATAATAACATTATTTTATGCTTTTAGTCTGATGTTATTACGTATAAAATGCCGACGGCCATAGACTGTCCGGCCTTTAACTGTCTTTGCTGACCGGAATCGTCAAGCGGCCACACACATATTATTATTCGTCAGTCCAAAATCGTATACGAAACTGTAAGTGTGTGGGCTATTGCGATGAACTGACAGACCGATATCATCCGGTTGTCGTTCGATAAACTGTTAGTGAGTGGCCGCCTTTAAAAAAATTGTAGTGGGCGCGAGTGCGCGTGACCAGCGATACGCTGCAGTATGAAAGAAGCTTTAGATTAGGCTTTTGATTATTATGACAGGCTGGTAGTAAAATCGGCCGTTACTGCCCAGAACAACGTTTATTTGTGAATCGACTCACACAATGATATTAGTGCCAGTATTTTTAAATCGAGATTTAGGACTGAGTATCGTTCTGAAATACGGTACTACGGGTTTAAAAAAAATAAACACTCCACCTACTAGTTCTACTTACCGTGCATTGAAGATGGCACTTCTATAGGTGACATGAGAACGACGAGCGGCTGTCCAAAGTGCCTTGGCATATTTTGGAACACGTATGAATTTTCAGAATCAATAATGACGAACAGTGGTCGTCTGGTGAACGGATACAAGTCACCTGGGTGGAAACATTGAAGCTCTCTGTTTTTAGCTTGGCTGCCTTTTTCCTTACTGCCATCACGGCACAGATCATTCTTTGAGGTCGTTATGAGGCCGCCGATGTCGTATCCTACCATGTAATATTATTTTGAAGTGACATTATAGTTAATAATAATAATAAATATTGTAGGACATTCTACACAACGCTATCTAGACCCAAAGTAAGCATAACTTAACTATCTTATTATGATAAGAGTTTTAGAATGCGGATAAACATACTTATGATATTTTCTTTTGTAAATACGTATATATTATACGTATAAACACCCAGATCAGACCCATTCATATTCATGCACACAAATATTTGCACTGAGCGGGGATCGAACCCGCGCCTCCTGTGTAGCGGCCGCGTTCACTATCGCTACGCCCCAGATGCTGACACTGAAGTAGGTATGGTTAAATCTCAAATAAAATAATTACGCGTTTAAATACAACTTACCATCTTCAGGATGCTTTGACGGTTGGACCATTTGGCCGTCGGCGGAGATGTACAAGAGGAGAGCTCCATTTGGCGGGAGGTCATTACATCCTGATGCAAGGTACACAAGTATTTGGCTCGGAGACGGTTTGAATAGTAAATATTTGTGTGGATTATCAGAATGTGGTGCACCAGGTTCTAAGTTGTATCCTGCGACATAGAGGGGCGCTTTAATCCCTACTTCCCTACTAATATTATAAATGCGAAAGTAACTCTGTCTGTCTTTCTGTCTGTCTGTCTGTCTGTCTGTCTATCTTTCACGCCTAAACCACTGAACCGATTTTGATGAAATTTGGTACAGAGGTAGATTAGACCTTGAGAAAGGACATAGGCTATGTTTGGTCGCGATAACCGACATCCACGCGGACGGAGCCGCGGGCGAAAGCTAGTTTTGTAATAAACGCTAGTGGTTAGTAACGCAAAGTCAACAAACAACATAAATTTTAATTTCCGGTCCAAATTGACTGAATAAAAACGTATATAAGTGTAATACATTTTGCATAATAATGATGGGTAATATTTGAAAGCGGATAACGGACTTCGAGGTGGCCTCGGATGCGACTGTGATTAGACGATGATGATGATAATGGTGATAGGAAATATTTTTATATTCCTAAAAGTAGCAGTATTACCTTTGTTATTCAAGGCGCTAGGAGTTAAGTTGAATCTTTGCCGCGGAGAGTCATCGTACATATGTTGGATCTCTCCAGTAGGTTCCCTTTCCAGAGTCTGGAGCATTCTGAACATGTCCATTGTCAATTCTGAGAACTTTACCTGCTGTGAAGTACTTCCTACGATAAGGACCTCTTGTAAAGAGAGGTTCATCTGTGATGTCCTTTCAATAGGAATCGTTGTCAGGAGACTCAGTCTGTAAAATGTAGAAGAATGTGTATTTCAAAATATTTTACAAAATTTTATATGACTCACGGTCGGCCATATTAAAAAAAATAAAAGAGGTTTGAACTTAACTTTTTTCTACTGTTTTTTTTTCTGTACTTAGAGAGATAAAAAGTTAATTTTGAGTGAAAATTTTGTTTATTAAACAAGTATTAAATTATTTATTTAAATACGAAAATGCATCAAATGATATTAATTTATTCGTACTATTAGACACGTTCTTTTTTGTATCGAAACTTTTTAAAGAACATAGAAACTTGACCTATAAAATTTAAATAAGAATATAACTCACTATAGCAGTGAAAAAGTCAAAGTTTGATAACGGGTGTCATTACGTGCCTAATTGCGGTGAAATAATAACAATTTTATGAGTAAGTGTGTTGTAAAAAAACAGTTCCGATAAACGTAATATTCAATTTTAAAGGATAAACAGTGTCAAAGTCTAATGCTTTTATTCTGAAATAAAATATGTATTTTAAAAAGAAAAAGAGGAATATAGCATCTATATAATAAAATCACGATATTTTTTTTATTATAATATTACAATATTATGTAAATATAATATAATCTAATATATACTCGTAATAGATACAATTATATGCCATGGTTTATTTAGCTCTAAATTCAACCCATATTTACCTATCAACATTTTTTTGTATCGTTTATAATGTTCGCGTTATTGCGCTTTACAATTACTATATAATTACTAGCTACCCCGGCGAACTTCGTACCGCCATATTTTCGGCCCGCGTGGTATTCAAATCCCGTTCCCGCTGCACCCTTATCACTTAGGGGGATGAAAAATAGATGTTGGCCGATTCTCATAGATACCGGATAAGCACAAAAAATTTCATCAAAATCGGTCAAGCCGTTTCGGAGGAGTTCGATTACGCACCCCGTGACAGAAGAATTTTATATATTTCTTACCAAAAAAATTGAAATCGTAGAGGGATGAAAAATTGAGAGTATACTTAATCAGATTTTTTTTTAAGTCGACAGAATAAAAAAAAAAAATTTGCCAAAAAATTAAAGTTTATAATTCACAAAAAAAATAGGGGTTGATCGTAGAGGGGTGAAAATTGAGAGTCATATGAGATTTTTCATTATAAGTCATGACAAAATAAAAAAAAATTCTTGCAAAAAAAATAAAACTTTTTAATTACCAAATAAAAAATAAGGGTTGATCGTAGAGGGGTGAAAATTTAGGGTTGCATGTATTTTTGTATGATGTATCATAAAAAAATAAAAACAAAAAATTTTGTCTAAAAAATAAAAAATAAAAATTAAGGGGTGGACCACCCTTAACATTTAGGGGGATGAAAAATAGATGTTGGCCGATTCTCATAGATACCGGATAAGCACAAAAAATTTCATCAAAATCGGTCGAGCCGTTTCGGAGGAGTTCGATTACGCACATTGTGACACGAGAATTTTATATATAAGATAACATGTTTTTCATAAACACTATAGATCCGCTTTAATATTTTACTTATTTGGTCAAAAAACTAACTCACTTACCTGTGTGAGAGGATTACAGAATAACTATCGGGATGTATTACGGACACTACTGATTCCGCCTGGATAAACGCTTTTACTTCATCCACAACATCAGTCCATTCGACTTGATCATCGGGGTCGTAAGTGTTCCCATATTCAATTATCTGCCGGTCTAATTCTTTAATGAGTTCTCGAACCAGCTTAATCTTTTTCAAAAGCAGGCAGACAACGATGAATCGAGCGTAATATCTAAGTTTTTTCACCATTAACTCACACTTATCTTCTTTACTAGCTTTGGTATAATAACTTCTACCTCGTATTGCATAGTAAAACGAGTAAGCTTCATTTAAATAGGCAGTTTCGCTGGTTCGTAAACTGAAACATAAAAAAATTGTAACAAGCGAGCCTCCTTAACTATGAAATCGATATTTCAAGTAAAAAAAAAATGTGCACAAAGAGTACTGTATGTATACTTACTAAAAATGGTAGTACAGTTGCCCAATCTTCGAGGCGATTTCGCCAATTTGCCATCGCTTCAATCGATATTTGCTATCTAAAACTGCCCGATGTTGCTGTTGAAACTTCCAAAGCTTTGTGTAGACATCGAAAGTTCTGCCAAAGTAAGAATGCCACTGTTTGTGTCCATATTGCGGCAATTCCCTAAAATCGCAAACCACATACGTTAATGAAATTTTGTTATAAGTACTACGTATACAATCATATACTTTCATTAAAAAACTGTTATAGATGTGCATTTGTTTTCAGTTTCTACAATATACCTATTAATTACATGCCAAGCCTGTTTTAGCACAAGTACCTACGATCTAAAAAGTGCCGTTAAGATTGCTACATTTTTCTCACGAGTTGATACCCTAATAAGGAACGTTATTACAAAACTTAAAAAAAAGTATGTACTTAGTCAAGCCCTTTCATTTGATACCCATATTGAGGGGTTGTCTATTGTTTACCCGAAGATTATTTATGCCATAATCATCATATTCCCGAATTTCATTTACCCGAATTTCATTTGCCCGAATAGTCTTTTAGGGCAAACAAAAAGTTTGCCCTAAAAGACATATGACATACCTACTTTTAATTGCCCGAAACGTAGATACCATAAGATACGTGTGCCATACGTATTGTTTTTCATATTTTTAATTGCCATAATAATTATTAGACATAATATTTAAACGCCATAATGATTATTAGACATAAAATTTACTTCTGGGTGGTTTATAAAAAAATAACCACGAAGGGGATAGCGGGGTCTATACGCTCGCTTCGCTCGCTCAAACGTCCCCGCCATCCCCTTCTAACCTAACCTATCCGAGTCGGGGTGCCCTAAAGTTCCGATTGCATCCAGTTTCTCCTGATATAACAACCGTTACACACCCAATGTCGATGGCAGATGATGTTATAGCATGTGATAATTAGGGCTTACAATGATTATGACAAATGATGTTATGGTAAGTGACTTTATGGGAAACAAAGCTTCTAGCACGTGACTAATATATCAAATAAGAGTGTGGCAAATGAATATTACGTCATATAATATTATGACTGTTGACTATTATGGCGAATTATATTAGGGTAAATAAAATTCGGGCAAACGGCGGTATACCATATTGAGGCATTGTGAAAAATGTAATACTTAATTTTATAGCGGCGCGCGGCGCCGGCGGTCATCTTGGATTTTCATTAAACGTTGCAAGATCACTTTCAACTTAATCACCTTTCAAACAAAAAAAAATAGAAATCGGTTCATCCATTCGGTCTGAAGCAATGTAGCTCCCGACGTTGTCACAGACTGACACACTCACAGACACGTGAAACATAATATTTTATCTCATCCTGTCGTTTTTGTTTCGGGGTTAAAAGTACCACAAGTTAATATCGATACAATCTAAGTGAAATCAACAAACTTACCTCAATCCGTTGAAAAGTTGTTTTGATTTTTCAAGTAAATGGCAGAATTCAATGATAACTTTGCGTTCATGATCTTCGAGAGCCCCCATATTTTCCATGCGGCGTTTTCTATAATAGTTTCCAGATTGATTTTTAGATCTGTGGGCGAAGTTTCTGTGGCTACTTTGCTTTAAGTCAGGTAATTCCTCAGAAGGGCTTTTTAATAATATTGGACGATTAAATGTCTGCCTCCTGAAATAATTATCTTTAGGCGTTATGGGTGAATTAAAGTTTAGATTTTTTTTGAATGTTGAGTATGGAAGCTGGTATTGGTGTTCCTCCCTCTCCTCCGGATTCACCTCCACGGATTGCACATTCACGGATCCTATGTTAAGTTCTTCAGTTTTAGAAAAACTGCTTGTAGTTTGATGTTTCTGTTGTGGTATTCGCTGTGGCGGTCTATGTATTTGCGCTTGTACGGTGTGTTGTTGCGCTTCCCTGAGTTTAGTTTTTTGTCCTTCAGTTTTGGGATGTGTACCTTTGGTTTGATTTGTTAGCAGTGACTGCTTCTTTGGTGGCAATTGCAAAGTATGCTCAATATTTAAATTAGTTTTCTCAGAATTTTTAGAGTACTGTTGTTTTGTTGTGGTTAGTTCCAAGTAGTTACTTGGAACAAATGTTTCCTTTTGCTGTTCGAAGCACTGCTGTTGGAATTGTTGAGGTTTTATTTCACTCTTTGGTGATCCATCGTAGTCTTTGATGTCAGTTGGATCATCTTCTATCGTCTCATAGATATGTTGCAGCTCCTGCTGTATATTCTTGTTTAGGGTATTTTCATTGTGTGTGTTCTCATAACAGCAGCATATAAGATCTGAAACATAATACATAAGGGTAACTCTTTGCAATAGATTGATATTAAGGGCAACTGTGAAAAATATCTAATCACCTGATTCAGTTTCTACTGCAAGACATTTATTATGTATTGGGGATTTTAGTTGCCCTTCAAACTCGTTATACTTTTGAAAGGTAAGGTTTCCAATAGTACTACTGTTATCTGAGTCCGAGTTAGTTTGTTTTACTCTAAGGATGGCTTTGTGGGAGTGACTTATTCTATAAAAGGTTAATTCTATGTCTTGGAAGGAATTTGGTTGGTCTGAAGTGGTTGGTAGTGAGCCCTGATTTTTTTTGGGACAACTGGTTGTTATTTCTTTATCTTTATTGCTGTCTTGAGTCACGTGTTGATGATCTATATCGTGAATTCTTTCTGTTGGTAGATCTGGTAATTTGTGTTCTAATTGACGCGTCCTCGGCGCATGCCGCGTTTTTGCAGTTTTTGTACTCAAATATGTTTGGTATCTTGATTGTGTTGTTAGTGATTCATCTTGTTTCTTAGAGACCTTAGTGGTACGATGTGAGTATGCTGCATGACTACTTGTAGATGGTTGTGCGTGCACAAAATGTGCTAAAACCCATTCTTTCGCAGTTTGATCACGAATACATGGTGCAGATAATTCACTGTGGTGGATTGCACTTGGTGACGTACGTGGGTAATTTAAGGACACAGATCTAGTTTTAGGCCAAATATACAGGCGTTCTTTAGAAAAAGTGTGTGATTTCTTAATTTTCGTTTCGTTTGCCTTGATTTTGACACGTTTATTATTGCTGTTTGTATTCCTTAATACACTTTTGTTTGATTGTTCATTGAGATTAGTGATTGTTCCCCATGACTTGAGTTTTTTCCTTTCTATGACTCTTCCCTTTTTGTTACCGGCATCTGGCTCACTTAATTTTGCAACCTGTGACTCATCAGTTTTAATCGATTTAGGTTCAAATTTAGTATGTTCATTTCTCAATGTATTTGCTTCAGAAGATAATGTAGATGTCAACGATGATCGAGTGGACGATGGAGTACTTGGGTAGGAGTCACTGAGCTCGGGTAATGAGTGTCTCCGTTGCAGTGATGCTGGCGAATCTGTTGGTGAAAGAAACGTAAGGTATATTAGTTTCCAATTTACTGCGGCAAATACTTAGACGCTTTTGTCACGCCTATCAACATCATCGATGGCGGCATAGTAGTCACTCCTAACGGCTGATACAGGTACTCTCCGAGCACAGCTGCTTTGGGCTGTTTTTAGACAGGAATCTAATGCTCGTTTCACTATGAAAACTGCAGCGAGAACGCCACGTTCCACACATTAATGGACTGCCTAGTATAGATGCAGCAAACCTCGTGAAGGGTAGCCTCTCATTCGAAAATCTCACTATATCTCCGTCCACTATATTATTGTATTTTAGACAGCTCACACACCGTGGTCGATATAACGTCAACGCCTAAAAACTTCGAACAAAAATTTAGCGCCAATACGTCATATTATTTCATTGACAAGGTCACGTTAGCCAGAAAGCAATTTTAGGGATGTACTCGTATTTAGTCGATCGACTTCTTATTGTTATAACTTGAAAATATTAGGTACAATCGAAATTGACTACTAAAACATTTTTTTTTAATTATTACATAACTGGCGGTTTAAAACCGACTTCTAAACAAGGAGAAGGTTCTCAATTCGGATGTTTATATATTTTTTTGTCATTTTACCCAAAATCAGGGTTCGTGGATTAGGCCCCCGGTGGTCGACGCCCCCGTGGCAGACGCCCCCGTGCTCGACGCCCCCGTGGCCGACGCCCCCGAATCCAATGGGGATTGGGTCATCTTGTATGGACCGTGGCGTCATTAATTTTTTCAGCGGCCATCAATACTTTTGATACCACTTCATTGTACTGTGTTAAACACACGTACAAATGTCATTATTTTCGTTGTAAGTAATATCGGAGCTGCGATATACAGGGTGGAACATTTCGACTTTACCTTGAAGGAAAGTAACCCAATACTAAAGATCAAAGTTTTCTGAAAATGCCACACCCGGTAGTCGAACCGACTAAAATCTTCCTAAACCTTCTATTTCATGGATTTCCTTTTATTTAATTTGCCAAGTTTGTTAGAGAGATTTGATCCTTATGATTGACCTTATCGATTGATGCAATAAAAATACAGGGTGTTATTTTTCGAATTTTAGTCGGTTCGATTACAGGGTGTGGCAATCGATTTTTCGAAATTCCTTAAATGCAGCTTTGTATTTTTTCAGAAAACTTTGAATACAGTTTAGTATGTTTTTTAAAAAGAAACAGAACTGCATTTAAGGAATGCCGAAAAATCGTTTGCCCCGCCCTATAATCGAAACGACTACAATTCGAAAAAATAACCTATATTTTTAGTACATCAATCGATAGGGTCGATCATAAGGATCAAATCTCTCTAACAAACTTGATTAATTAAATAAAAGGAAATCCATGAAATAAGTAAAAGGTTTAGGAAGATTTTAGTCGGCTCGATTACAGGGTGAGCCATTGTCAGAAAACTTTGAATGCAGTTTTGTTCCTTTTTAAAAATAAGGGAACGCTTTCTTTGAGTGGAATTCGCTATCTTCAATATTCAGAGTAACTACTATCCATCCAAGGATGATTGAAAAATTCCACCCTGTATAGCTATTATATCTAAGTCCCGATATAGTTTATTAAATAGAAGTTTTTCCATAGTAACTTTTGATCACTTTATACTGTACTTTCATATTATACCAATTTCATTGATGGCCGCTCAATTTCAACACGACGCCAACATTATGCAACCCCCTTTGTACTGTTTCTACTTTAGCACAACCCTGTAGGTCATTGGCTGGGTCAGGTTTTGGATGGGTGACCGTTCTTTACATTACGAGGTTAAGTAAAATTGGCTGGGCAGGTTTTGGATGGGTGGTCGTTCTTTACATTACTACGAGGTTAAGCTTAAATGGCTGAGTCAGGGTTTGGATGGGTGGCCGTTCTTCACATTAAGAGGTTAACCTTGATTGGCTGGGTCAGGTTTTTGATGGGTCATTGTTCTTTACATTACGAGGTTAAGCTTAATTGGCTGAGTCAGTTTTTGGATGGGTGGCCGTTCTTTACATTACGAGGTTAAGCTTAATTGGCTGGGTCAGGTATTGGATGGGTGGCCGTTTTTTACATAACGAAGTTAAGCTTAATTGGCTGGGTCAGGTTTTGGATGGGTGGCCGTTCTTTACATTACGAAGTATTACGCGCTAATCTCAAGAACTACCTTCGGATTGAAAAAAGCTTTTTCTATTGAATAGTCCATTTATCGATTTTTTTTTAAAAGAATATTAGCAACCGAAATTACTAATATTCCCGTTAACCCCCTCCAACTAAGCTAAATTGCTGGTGCTAGGAGTGGGTTCACGTCGGTAGTGTAATGGCCAGGATTCGAAATCGAGACCTCTCGATCGTAAGGCCGACTCCTTAACCACTAAGCTACCGACGCTTCTAACATCACGCTACTACAAAAGGGAGCGGAGCAGCGAGCTTAAATGTCTACAAATTGGGCAGATTTCCATACATCTTTACTAATAACAATCGAATAACGAACCGTTAATCGTCCAATAACCCAAATAAAATTATAAAGAGGAAAGATTTGTATTTTTGTATTCGAATTAGGGATTGCAATCCATCATTTTAGGCCATGTCAGGGCCACGGTCCCGCAATATCTTGCGGATCCGCAGTGCGGGTTTGTCATTAGATCTTATACTTTGTATCGATTAAGAAAGAGAAAAGAGAATCGACCTTGGTGGGACTCGAACCCGCGATCTATCCCTTACAGGGGGAATGCTCTGACCACTAAGCCACCGAGACCTGCACTAAGCCGATCCAAATTCCTCTATCTATACATCCGTTTAGGGGCGGCAGTGGGTGGTTTGAATAGTTAGCATAATAAATGCTTCAAAATTTCATCAATTACTAGCTGACCCCGCGAACTTCGTACCGCCCTGTCAATAGATGACCGCATGAATGACATAAAATGCTTGTACTGTCAACACTGAAAAAGTTTCAATTTGACAGCACAATCTCAATGATCCGCCATTTATTGAATTCATTAGTTACAAAAATGTGATGAAAAATGTGATAAATGAAGAACCGCTCGATCGATTTTGTGTTGTAAAATAACAACGAAAAGTGGCATTGATTTTTATATATATTTCATCAATTATTATTAAATACTTTGTAATCAAAATATTTTAGTACTCAAAATGGCAGATCCTTAGAGTATACATTGCTATAGAGCGCGCCTTACAAGTATGAACTGCTATCACGGGTATGAACAGTACCGAGGCTCCTGGCTTAACCTCAATCAGTAGCAAAACAATACCCGTCAAAATGACTTCGCAAATAATATTTAATTCGATATGTTAAATCAAAATTTTATACAACATCGTATATTTGTAGTAATAATGACGCAAAAATACCGCAAAATGACGCCATTTTTTTGTATTTCGGCTTTAATTTTATCCATGCATATCAAATCGAACAAAAAACTTTATAACAACAAACTACATTAATAAGTGCATCTATTGATATTTTCGGTAATGCATGAAACGTCACTATAGGTGCGCTATACCATCGCAAAGTATCTGCTAACACTCGACGCCAAAGACCTGAGTGATAGGCGCGCTCTATATTTTTAATGTATACTCTAAGGGCAGATCTGTTGCTAAATATATCAATTTGTCCATAGAATATAACACCATGCGCCACGACAGCCCAACACCGATAGATATAGGTTAAGTTACTTGTGTCTCTCCCACTCTTTCGTATTCTAATCTACTCCTCGTAATTTATAGAACGGCCACCCATCCAAACCCTGACCCAGCCAATTAAGCTTAACCTCGTAATATAAAGAACGGCCACCCATCCAGAACCTGACCCAGCCAATTTTACTTAACCTCGTAATGTAAAGAACGGTCATCCAATACCTGAACCTTCTGGTCCTGTCCCACAACCCATGTAACCCGAAGCTGGCGAAATGTGGGTGATATTACACCTCTGCCTACGCCTTCGGGGGTTTACAGATGTAAGTATATGTATGTATGTATGTTTATTATAAGTTTGTACGCGCATAGCTCCGTGCTTCGTCATCTGTAGGTGGACTTTTTGTTCGGAAGAATAGTTCCTATTTAAGAATATTTTTTTTTCGGCGAAGCCCTCAGTCAAGCATAATTTTTGTATTGAACTTGGCTCTCCTTTTTTACATATATTTTATGTTTTTGGTGGGATATCATGACTTTTTGTAAAGATATAATAATACACATATTGGGATACTTTCAAATATTTGCTTGTAGCGTTGTAACGGTTCCAACGCTACAATTTTTTTCTTGTGTGGTGACCCCCCTATTTTTCAACCTTTTTTATTTTTAGATTTTTTTCCTACGCTTACACACAATTACCGAGCTGGATTCCAAATTTCATCCTTTTAGGTCATCTGGAAGTAGGTCTGATCTGGTCTGGTCAGTGCAGTGCTAAAATTTACGACTTTTTGACCTTCATATCTTTATAACCGTTTGAACTAGCTTCATGAACTTTGGACTTCTTGATGTCCTTATGGATATAATTAAACACACGTAGTTTTATGTTTTAACGTTAAAGAGGTTTTGATTTATAGAAGGGTCAAAAGTGACACCAAGTGGTTCGTGTAATATTACACTTGGCGCTGGCTAGCCAGTTCCTTTGCTTGACCTTGGCTTGACACGCTGCCGAGATTGCAATGTCTATGCAACACGCCTGAATCCTTTGAAAAGGTACGCAGAAATATTTAGCTAGATTTCTGGTGTATGTATATGCATCGATTTATAAAAATCTATTTGTATTCGTTTTGGCTTAGTTGGACCTTGGGTACCAGATTTTCGCGAGGTAACTTTCTTCTTCTCTTGTTTCTTTTAAATATAGAATATATATCAGCCATCGAAATTACTAATACTCTCTAACCCCTCCAGATAAGCTAAATAGCGTGAGGGAGTGTGTTGGGAGTGGGTTCACTGTACCTAGTGCAATGGCCAGGATTCGAACCCAGTACCTTTCACGCCTCGTTTCTCCCGCTTATGTCCCGATTCTGTGAGAATATCGAGATCAAAATGTATCCTATAGGTATACATGATTTATCTATCTACATTCCAAATTTCTGCCAAATCCATTGTCTAGTTTATGAGATTGGCGTGTGCGCTATGGCTCACAATCGTTTTATGATAAATTTATCAAACGTACAGACACAAAATATCTACTACTTTATTATTATGCATAGATAGACAATAAATGATAATTCCACATAAAATCATGACACCTATATGGGACGTAAGACGTAAGTGAAAGGCGGTGGTTAGCACCGGTTTATTAAGGAAAAATGTTATTATTAAAAAATAAAAAACCCGACTGCGGTGTTAAAGATCAAAACCAGTTTGATAGCAGACCGTACCCATTTGCCAATTAAAAACTGAAAGCCAATTAATGGATACCACCTGCTATCAAACTTGTTTTGATCTTTTAGGCCGCAGTCGGTTTTTTATCTTTTAAAAATCCTCTTCATTTTGATTTGAGTAGGTCAATAAATTTGAATGAAAAAAAAAAAAAAAAAAAAATTGACAACATTTTAGCACCAAAAATCCACCCTATGGTTTTTGTTAACAGTTTTATGCACTCTATAACCTTCGGGAGATAAATACCTTTCATTTTAGACCTCCCTCCTCGAAATTCGTCCAGCCGTTACATCTCTAGAGGGGAACAAAGAAAGAAAACTACATACATACATACATACATACGCGCGTAACACATTACCCTCGCTGGCGCAGTCGGGTAAAACCACTTACCCACATTATTCATATTCTGAAACCCTACATTTTTTCCCCATAAATAGGCTACACACAAATACACTACACTATAAAGCACACTTACATTTCTAGTACTAGTTTAACAACATAGCCGACAATTTGACTTTGCGGCTGTGCTCGATTGGACGCCCTTACAGTGCGGGCGCTCGCACCCGGGGGCGGAGACGTCGGTGAACCCACCGAAGTGGTTGCACAATCTGGCTGTGGGTTATCATTCAAACTCACTGATAAGGAAGTATCTTTATCTGTCGTCTCCGACAACTCCTCCCCCGTTGCATTTTCAAATGTGTCGTCAGCACCGCTACCCGGGGGACCAGTGGTATCCTCCATCCGAGAGGAGTTAACATTCGGCCTAGACAAGGAATATCTATACCTACGCTCTATGGGTATCACCTGATCCTGATGTCTACGCCATTCTAACCAGTTGCCTACATAAACTTTATACGAGACCAGCCCGGTTTTGAGTGTCACTCTCCCTTCGACCCATTTTGGGGTTTAATCTGAGTAGTCCCGAGTGAGCACTGAGTCTCATATTTGAATATTGTGATAAAGCCCCGGCTTGTTTATTATTCGGCGGTCCTGTGCGGCACGCACCACTCGCCCCACATCCGGCCGCGGAGCGTTGAGGCGTACCTACCCGCAAACAGTGTACTAACAAGGCCACTGCAGGTGCCACAGTCTTTGTCGCATGCTCCACATTCCGATACTGAAACAAAAATTTACTGAGCGCTTGCGGCACAATTACCCCCTCATTAACAGCTCTTTTGATCGCTTTCTTAATCGACGTGACGTAACGGGGCCTATTCTGCTGCCCCTTTACCTTGCGGAAGGTATGGTGCTGACGTCACGTGTTTAATACAATTTTACGGCAATATTCTTGGAAAGGTGATGACAGTAAAGGTGGACCGTTGTCGGTGACCAACATGGTAGGTAAACCGAATCTCGCAAATATAGACCTAAAAATAGCTATCGTAGAGTCGGCATTTGCGACTCGTCCCCACGGCTTCGATCTACATCGGATGGGCACCCACTTAAATTAAATACTTCTTACCTCCACAATCCGCGAAATCGGTGTGTATAGTGTATACGTTGCTAAGGGTTGAGAGGAAATTCCCGCGGGTGTAAGGCGCGGAGGTGCATCGCAGGCGCAGTGCGCCCCACACGATCGGCACGCGTATTCTATATCTAGGTTTAAATAAGGCCAATACACATAATTACGCGGTATGTTTTTCAGTTTATTTACTCCCAAGTGACCTTCGTGGATTTCCTTTAAAACGTGTTGACGTAAAGCCGGAGGAATTATTGAGCGATATTTATAAATCAGGCAACCCAATTCAGCTAAAATTTCGAGTTTTCTCGCGTAATACGACCTCATTTCCTCTTCGCAATTAGTCACCGACTACAGCCACCCGAACATAACATACCTACCCTTTAACTTTAGATAATACCTACTCGATCTCTAGAGGTAGCTTTGCTAATTTCTTTAAAATCGACCGGCATATCACCGTGCACTAGGTGTACCTACATACGTAGCCGGTTCCTTATCGGCGGGGCGGCACTCTCGGGGCAGTGGTAGTCTCGATAACGCATCGCCGCCGGTCCGTTATCCTGTGACCTTACAAACTTGACTGTGAAATCATAGGCCGCCAATCAAGCTGCCCACCTTTGGAGTCGGCTCGCGGCAGTCTGAGGGATCCCACTGTTTCCGATCCGTGCGTAATTCGAAACACCTAATGCTGCGTTTACATACTCGCGGAATAGTGAGGGAAGTGGCGAGAGAAGTGGTGTGAATGGTATATTCGTCATGCCGCGAGTACTACCGCGTATCTTGCTGCGAATGTCGGTTTGGCGGCGCGAGTCAAAGGAGCTTCAATACTAGCGCGATGAACTATTCACACACTTGCGATGTGCTCCCGATGAACGCACTTTGCATCGAGCGCTCGTGGCTTTAAAAATATAAGACGTATATTTTATTATTATAAATATATATTATAGTTTTTATTAATAATCTATTTAATTAATTCGCTATGCTGTAAAAGCATAATGCGTACACTGCTACAGCGTTGTCCTCCATACGTTGTGTGAATGCTAGGGCATTAATCACGCGAATATTTCCGGCAACACGATGAGCAATGTGAGCGGCAGAGTGTAAACGCGGGGTAACAAACAAACATTGGTGATGCTATGATCCCGAAAAATCGCAAGCGGTTCTTTATCAAGTTGACTATAATTTTTCTCTGCTGAGTTAAGTGTTCTTGAAACACAGCTGACCGGTCGTTCGCTACCGTCGGCGTAGACGCGCCAACATCGCCCCTAGCCCGTACGCGAAGCTATCCACCGACAGCACGAGTGGCCGCCCCTCCTCATAATGTGCGAGTACCTTAGCACACAGTAATACTCGTTTTGCCTCATTAAATGCATTTTCACATTCAGAATCCCATTTCCAATCCACTTTCTTTTTTAGCAATCAAAATGCTGAGGTTTAGAATGACTTTACCATAATAATTTAACATGCCGAGAAAACTCTTTAGTTTTGTCACATTAATTGGTTGTGGAGCATTGAAAATGGCTTCTGCTTCTGTCTATAACGGATTCCCGATCCGTTATAGACAGAACCCGCTCTTCTCGTAACCCGCTCTTATCAATTATACACCCTAAGTATTTAACACTCTTCTGTCGGTAAGAACACCTTTTTAAATCTAACTGTAAGCCCCATCACTCAACCGTTCAAGTACCGCTCTACAATTGTTTAGGTGACTTTGGCGTGCCGCGTGAGGTTCCCGTGACACATAATGTCCTCTAAAAATACGACAGTATTAGAGTTTCCTCCATTATTTTCTGAAATTTTCCGGGGTATATCCCCGGAAAATTTCAGAAAATAATGGAGGAAACTCTCATAAGGACAATCCGAAGGGGGGTGCGGCGATATACAAACGTACCTATATGAGTAGTGATTGTATTATATTTCTGTGAATCCTCGGTTAACAATAGTTGTTGGTGATTTAAGTCGAGCTTAGAATAATCTTGTCCCCCACTGAGGGCCGCAAACAATTCTTCAATTTTCGGTGAAGAATAGGGATCGCGTTTCAGTTACAGGTTAATTGTGATCTTATAATCACCACAGATTTGTATATCCCCGCACTCTTTGATAACCATTACAAGGGTGTGCCGTAATCGGAGGAATCGACCCGGTAAAGGTTCAACCGTTCTAGCTCCTTTGCAATGTCGAGTCGTAATAGCGGCACGGATCGCGCGAGGACGTGCACCGGTGTCTTATCGGTCAGCTGTAATTGAACGGTTTTTTTAAAAGTCCTGAGTTGAGACGTAAACACCTGAGGACATTAGCTATTAATCAGTTCATCAATGGGTCGTTTGCTTTATCGTTTATTTCATTCAATTTAATTTTTAAATTATTTATTTGTAGGGCTCGAACCCACTCCCTCCCGAGTAAAGGGAGACCGCAGTTACGAATTACGTGAAGCTTACAATGCTTAATAATGACTTATCCAGCGCTAAATCTAATGGACTCAGTTCAAACCCAACGACTCAATTCGTGAACCGTTATAATAACTGCGTAAAGTTAAGTTACCAGGTTTCAACATTTTATGAGTAAAATAACGTTTATAAAAATTCTCATTGATCGTCGAGATTCTACTTCCGGTATCGACCTCAAACTCGATGTATTGACGATCTACTTCTGCTGTAATAATTATAGGGTTCGTCACCTGTGTACCGTTCACTTGTATGTTGAAGTCATCGTCAAGTCCTCACCTACATCGTCGTCACTCACGTATATATATGGGGCCCGCTCGTTCGGCCCCCCGAATGCGCTTCCTTGTAAATCACCTTCAAGTGACCGCGTATATCACATTCATCACAATTGTAGTGCGCGAACCGGCGCAGCGCTGAACCGGACGATGCGGCTTGCCGCAGCAGGGCCAACAAGCGTTCGGGCCGCTCCTGTACGGCCGCGGGACGTGCGTCGCCACCGCCGCCGCCCGCCGCCGCGCTTCCTTGCGAGCGCATGGTGGCTCGACAGGTGCAAGCCCTCGCCTGCGTCGCCGCCTGCGCCTGCCGCCACCGTAGCCCCGAGTGCTTCTCGGCGGCTTCTAACGCCAGAGTTGGCTCAACCGCCTCCTTGTACAAAATATTTTTTTCGGCAAAAATTCGAGAACGCGTTGTTTCACTTGCCAAGCCCGACACGAACTGGTAATTTTCTTCTAAAATTGCACCGAAATTGCAGGTGGTCGCAAGATGTTTCAAATTTTGCAAATATTCCGTCAGAGGTTCGCCGCCATTTTATCTACACAATCGAAAAATATGCCGCTCCGCTATTTGGAATCGCTGGGGCTCTATGTGAGCCATCACTAACTGCACTTATTCATCGAAAGATTTTGTCAGGATGCACAGGGGAACACAGATCACACATTAGCGAATACGTTGCTTCTCCGACCACTGTATTAATAACGGCACGCGTAACGCCTCCTTAACTCCGTTCAAGAGTAAGTATAAGTATATTGTTTTACGCGGTGAATAGACACGGACTTATTATATATTATTTAAAACTAGGTAATATCACACGGTTCCAGTTTCCCGACAGGCATTATTGTAGATTATAATTTATAATTAGTATTATACATTATAATTTTACCAAAAATTACACAAATCACGCGTAAAATCCTATCCTCGTCGCTAATGGGACATAAGTGAAAGGCGGTGGTTAACAGCTAACTGGTTTGTTAAGAAAAACACCTATCTACATTATTCGCATTTAAAACCCTACATCCCCTATACTATATTTGCATTTATCAATTTTTGATTTTTTTCTACTGGAGAACAATTTTGTTCATGATTTACTTTTGATAACATTTTATTTTATTTATGTAGGTACGGGTTAAATTTCAGTTGGTCTTAAAGAGTCTTTTATTAAGGCCGATTTACATCAGACGAGCGAATGCTCAATATATATTCCGTCTACGTCGAATTCTATTAGTGTAAACAGGACATAACATTCGTTCGTTGTTCTTTCTTATGTAAACGCTGGAACCAGGTTTCGTTTACACTAAAATATTAAGAAAGAATGTTCTTATTGTAGCTCTAGCTCTTTATTCGTTTAGTCTAAATCCACCTTAAAAGTTACGTCCGCTCTGCACGCTGGCGAACACGGTGCCGAACGCATTGAGCAACACACTCTTCCGATGCCCTGCCACAGATCAAGAATGGCACAATACGGTGCGCACTGTGCGGTATGAAAGGAACTTCATCCCTCGCACACTCAAGCTGAGGAATGAACTCCCCGCGATGGTTTTCCTAAGCGAATACAATTTGGAATTCTTCAAGAAGGGCATTAGAAGGTTTCTTCAGGGTCGGCAGCACGAGTGTGACGCTCCCGGTGTTGCATACCTCCATAGGCCACGGTAACCACTTTCCATCAGGTGGGCCGTGTGCTTGTCTGCAACCTAAGTGGTATAAAAAAAAAACTCTGTTCTACACGTTCGCCACTGTGTTCGCCAACTTACAGAGTGGTCATAAGAATTAGTATGGTTTAGCGATAAATAAAATTGATTTGATTTTTTGTTTTTCCTCATTAAATGTATGGGAACAATTTGCTCTATAAAATTAAATTACAGTCTAGCCGCCCAGAGACAGACCAGAGACCTGTCAGAACCGCAAGGTTCTGACAGGTCGTGATCGAATGGGATGTAACTTTGAACTGGCGTATAATTTTCCTTAATATATCTTTCACTTATCTTATTAACGAGTGATAACATTAAAAATTGAATAATTATGCCAATTTACAATAAAAGTATTAATTATGGGCCAAAATTATTACAAAGAATTATTGAATTAAATAATTTATAACGATAGATTTCAAAATCCAACCACGTCAAACTGCGCTTTTTCAAACTTATAACAATTACTGTTTTTGTAGTGATTTGACAAAAATAAGTAGTTTAAAAAAAAAAACAGTAAAAATACTAGTCTTTACAGTAGTCGGATTTTAGAGTCTGGTCAACGAAAGACAAACAAATCTTTTTTTTAAATGACAATTGGCCTCTCAGTTTATTATAGTTTTCGAAAACGTTTTAATACTCAAACTCATAAAAAAAATTTTAATTGACTTTTAATTTTTATTACTGGGAATTTGTTTGAGCCGGAAGGCAGACACTGAGCTCCGTGGTCATGTTGGCCACGGATGCGATCAGGAAAATGCGTCTCCATGAAGATGATGATGATTACTGATCATTATTAGTTTATTGATTTTCAATTAAAAATAATTGGTCAAATTATTTATTAGATATGGGCAATAAGTACCTGATGTTCATATAACTTTATATAGGTGACTGGTAATTAATTAGTTGCCAATAAAAACTTTCGTGATTAATACCTACTCATAAATGTCCAAAAAAAATGAGATTTACTTTAATCCTATGTTTTTCATAATTAAAGTTGATTGTATTTTATGAGTACAGACACAAGTCAACTAGCGCTACGCTGTGCTGCACTGCGGTGCGCCGCTTCAACACATGTCATTAATATCATGTGGGCTGGTTTTTACCTGATTACGGCGAAGCCAATGGAGGGTTATGATTTTGACAGGCTATGTTTGTTGTATACATTATGTATGTTCATTTGTTCCCTCATAGCTCTTCAACTACTTATTTATTTAACTATCTTATTTTTTTAGAACTGGTCGATTGAGGTACCGTTACCCCTCGTTTACACCAAGAAACAAGTTGTAGACTTGTTTGAAATACAAGTCGTCAAAATACAATTTTTCGTATTCAACATGTATTGAGACTTGTCTCAAATACTCTTCCGTTCACAATGTGCCGCCAACTTGTATACATACAAGTTTACAACACATTTGCGTTCACACTGAAGTCTGCGACATGTTGTACTTTGTCTTTGTAATTGATCGCGTTCACACCTACACAACACTGTCGTGTTTTAGACTAGTCTTGTTTATTTTACTGCAATTTCTGTTTTTTACTGCAAGTTTTAAACTGTATCCATGATTGATGGATAACATGTATACAGATATGTTTAAAACTTGTCGTACAAGATTTGTACGACAAGTCATAAACAAATCATTCAACATGTTATAAACATGTCTATGTCTGAACGAAGACATGTCATAAAACTTATCAAATACATGTTTTAGACCCTGGTGTAAACGAGGGGTTAGAAGCGTCTTCGTCGTCCGCTAGTTATAGGCTATAATATGACGTGTCACTGACTCTAATGTAGCCCCCTCTAGCTGCTGCGTTAAAAAATAAACTGCAGATAAATATACCGTGTTTGGTATCAAATTAAAGTGCTCAATTAGCTCCAAAATACTATAAATTTTTATGTGTACCTATTAAAACAAATATAGAAATATCATAGTATCAACTCCGTTATTTCGGCGTGGGTTGCAACTTGTTGATTTTTCAAACTTGCCGCCGTTTTCTTGAACCATCTTTCGATGGCAATCTCTAGTTTTAAACTTATTTCTTTATTTTATTTTTCCCATTTCTTTCTACTTTTTTGGATGCAAAACGATTTGTGGAGGACTTCAAGCGTAGGATCATGCAGAAGTCAGGTGACCCGCGTGGCGAATCGTACTTTTATCGTGTGAAAGTCCCTACGGATACCTCGCCCGCCGGAGCCGGTGGGGGAGGTTTTGTTGGATTCGAACCGACTAAACGAAGCCGAAGGTTGTCGGAGGTGAGATTATCTTAGACATAACCCTCACACGATGAATCCTACCTGGTTCAGAGTTTGGCCTTCGCCATCGAAAGAGGTAAAGCAGCCGGCGTGCTGGGAACTTTTGCACTCGGCACAGGTCTGGTCGCACCTTTTTTTTAACATGAACGCGGATGCGTGTATCTGTATGAATTTTGACTTGTTGATTTTGGTGTAATATTTGACATGAATTATAAAAAATATTTGCTCCATCTGTATGGCATAAAAAAGATGAAGACGTTTTTCCTTCGTTACATTTAAGAATTACGATTCAATTCAATTAATTAATTTATTATCAATTTTATTTACATTGTGTTTGATATATAATTCCAATAAAAATAGCAAAATATACATAACATAATATTGAATTGAATAAATATGCATAATTAACGCAATTAATAACGTTATTTATTGGACGTCTCTAGTCAGGACAAATTGACATTGTGTCAGAAACGCATTATCTCGACGACGCGACGACGGACGGCTAGACTATAAGATATTATGTGATTTAATACAAAGTTACATACAAAAATTCTGTACTGCGAATATTTTGATTAATCAACTGAATAATACAATAGCAATTTATTTTAGACATGAATTAGGTAATTAAGTTATGGTATTTTCATTTTTCCATTCAAAAAGAAGTTTCATAAACAATCTTTTAATTGCTACATTTTTATTGGAGGAACCTAGTAGGTATCTTAAATTTAAACTATGCAGTGACTTGTGAATTAATACAATAGCGCATTCACGGCGTGTCTGTTTGGGTTTGTCAGAATTTTGCAACGTGTACAGCAGCAAAATATTGACGGCTTTGCTACCGCCACAGAACAGATAGTACTAGCGTACTACCGCTATGCGCGGGCGATGTACCTCGATGCCTGGAGCTTAAATGGTTCAAGCACCAACAGCAACTGGCTCACATTAGCAGACTGGTGGGACTTCCTAAAGGTAGACGGTGGCAGTGACGGTGACGGTGACCTTCCTAAAGGTAGAACTATTTAGCGCCAAATCAATCAAATAATGAAATAACTAATGAACAAGTATGTAATCATTCAACAGCGAACCCAGGACTCCATGTTTGAGCGTGAAGAGTATGATGATGATATGAATAATGTTAAATTTAACGTATAATATATTATAATACTAACAATGAGGCCACTGAGTAGCCCACCGGTTCCTATTTTCTCTATCGATGATTTCTGCAATTTCACTTATATCGCTTGTACTGTAACAGTATCTATAATAGTTTTTATGATTTTCACTTTGTAAAAACATATTGGGGTTTTTATTTGTTCAGACGAGTTGACTATTTATTAATAAAATCATTTTTCACGAGAGAAGTATAGTAGTAACTTATAGATATTAAACTTTTTCTGGAACAATTACGAAACTTAGGAAGTGCCATTTTAACCACGGCATCAAAATGAGAAATTCAACGTAAACGGAGGCTGCAAGCTTGCGTGTGCTCGCCTCTAGATTTCACGTCAACTGGGAGCTTTAAAGCTAGAGGTGAGGGATGGGTGTTGATGTACTAGGCAATGCAGAGTAATATAGGTGCATTTTTGTGATTGGTTGCATTTCACCTGTACATCGGACACTCAGTACACGCCTACAAGTGTCAATGTGTGTGTTTTGCATACACTTACTTAGAAAACTCTTGAATTTAATTACATTTACTGTAACAGTAGCGAGTTACTTTTTATATTTTAAAGGTTATGCACGGCAATGCCACATGGAGGGAAAGTAGGTACCTTAAATCCTTAATTGGCTCATTTGACTTAAAGGAGACATCATTTGGTTTTTAAAAAGAAACAAAGCTGCATTCAAATTTTTTTTAAATTCGTTTGCCACACCCGTTAATCGAACGGACTAAAATTCGAAAAAGTAACAGCCTGTATTTTTATGGCATCAATCGATAGTGTCAATCATAAGGATCAAATCTCTCTAAGAAACATGGTATTTTAAATGAAAGGAAATCATTGAAACTTAAACTTATAAAGTCAATTTGGCAAAATAAAGCACTTTAACTCAAAGTTCCAACCCAATCTGATATCATTATTAACAATAAAGTTTCAAATTTAAATTACTTTTCTTTTTTTTTCGTGCTCAGTAGTATTTAAGTATGCCGAACTCAAACAGACTAAAACCGCACGCCGCGCCGTCTCAATTAACAGGTTAAAATTTGATCCAATGGGGAAATTCTCTCGCCATCTCTTGTTACAAAAACGACAGTTTCAATGTTAAAAGATAATGTAATAATTCTTATTTCTTAATATTTTTGATTTACTTCGTTTTTATTTTATTTTTGATTTTGATATTCGTAAGACTTTGTTCCACTCGTATTGCCACACTGGCGCGTACATACATACCTCATGCAGTTACCCAATAAAGTTACATTCTAAGCAGGTAACAAAGTTCATTCATTTAATAATCATTTTAGTAAATAAATTTCATCAAAGATATCTCTAGTGTTGAAAAGGTATCTGATGGTTCCTTGAGTAATAAGTGCTGTGTCTGCTGACATTGAATTTATAAGTTAAGATTTTGTGGACTTACTTTCATTTAATTTACCATGTTTCTTAGGGAGATTTGATCCTTATGATTGATACTATCGATTGATGCCATAAAAATACAGGATGTTACTTTTTCGGATTTTAGTTGGTTCGATTACCGGGTGTGGCAAGCGAATTTAAAAAAAAAATTTAAATGCAGTTTTGTTTCTTTTTAAAAATAAAATGATGTCTCCTTTAAGTAAAATGAGCCAACTTAAGGATTTGAGGTACTTTCCCTCCATGTGGCATTGCCGTGGGACGCCCTGTATATGAAAGATAGATGATAGATGGTGGAAAAAATTGTACAATGATATGACATATAAAAATGCCCGGTAGACTGCCCAGAGATGATCGCGAAGAGTATCTATGAAAAGTGGTACTTTCTTTTAAGTAGGTATTGAAAGTTTGATGTGGTCTTCCGACTTCTTTTTTTCAAACACGTTGATGGCTATCAGTTTGACAGAACTCAGGGGACGGGGGTTCAATTCCCGCACATTGCCAATACGCGTAACATTCATGAATAGGTATGGGGTAAAATTCTTTGGAGGTAAAATTCACAATGAGGTTAACAACGAACGAAAGTTATAGACATGGTTCGCAGAATAAGCAACCTAAAGTGTGAATGAGCTGGCCACATCTGCTGAAGAACCGATGGCTGGTGGAGCAAGCGGGTCATAAGGGCCCCACACACTAACAGTTTACTGGACGACGCGACAACCCGATGATATCACGGCTAATACGATCCGAGAGTTGACGTTTGACGATTCCGGACAGCGCTGACAGTTGTCGGCCGGACCGTTTATGGCCATAAAGCTAGCTTGCACGTGCAAGTAACTGGCATGTGTATACGCTCTCGTGCATGCATGTAGCGGGCACACAGGTAACTGCCAGTAGCTTGCACAACATTTGATTTACCACTGGTATGTAATGCCAGTTGAGGGAGGGGCCGCGGGGGCTACCAAACTTGCACGTGTGAACAGACGCGACCGCTACGGGCATGCCAGTAGCTGACTCGTTATGGCCGTAGGCACACTAGGCACACGTAAGTTGTTTGTTGTCGTTGTTTTTTAGGGTTCCGTAGCCAAATGGCCAAAAAATGGAACCCTTATAGATTCGCCATGTCTGTCCGTCCGTCTGTCTGTCCGTCCGTATGTCACAGCCACTTTTCTCCGAAACTATAGGGCCTATGCTGTTGAAACTTGGTAAAAAGATGTATTCTGTAAACCGCATTAAGAATATCACACAAAAATAAAAAAAGCATTAAATTTTGGGGGTCACCATACTTAGAACTGAAACTCAAAATATTTTTTTTCATCAAACCCATACATGTGGGGTATCTATACATAGGTCTTTAAAAATGCTATTGAGATTTCAAACATAATTTTTTTCTAAACTGAATAGTTTACGCGAGAGACACTTCCAAAGTGGAAAAATATGTGTCCCCCCCCCCTCTAACTTCTAAAATAAGAGAATGATAAATCTAAAAAAAAAATATGATGTAAATTGCCATGCAAACTTCCACTGAAAATTGGTTCGAACGAGATCCAGTCAGTAGTTTTTTTTAATACGTCATAAACCGTAATTTTCGCCTTTGCTACTACGGAACCCTTCATGGGCGAATCCGACTCGCACTTGGCTGATTTTATTTTTGTATTCAACATGGCACGATAAAAAAATAAACTTTATTCATTTATATAGGGAGTATGAATGTTTATGGAAACCCACCAGCCTGCTTTATAATAATAATAATAATATATTTTTTTTATATTTTTAAATATATGTTTTTATATGTATATGTATTTAAAAATATAATTTATAAGATTTAACGATAAATAAAGAGGAATAATAATAATAATTATTATTTTTATACTATTTTATTTTATCTCTCATTAATTTATCTACACATTCAATTCCCAGTAACGACGATTTTGTTTAATTCACTTCGATTATCCATTTTTGGCGCGCAAGATTAGGTGCGAATTCTCTCACGGACTGTCCTGTGTAAACGCGATGGCCATACTTGCATGCAAGTGCGCAACTTGAAATGTCAGTATACTTGCAAATGTATCCGCAGTGTGCAAGTTACTCGCACATGCCAGCTACTTGCACGATTTATTGGCATGTGTGTGTATCCCCGGCTTAAGGGCGAACGAGCAGGGTAGTCGGTTGGTGGCTGGTCGACCAAGGCCGACGTCTCGTGTCAGCATTTTCTACGTTATAATAACATTAGACTAAAATAATAAAATAATGTTATTCTTTTAGAATGAGGTAATGTAATAACTCATAACATTGTGATGACATTGATGACTTATGAATGTCTGCTGAATGTAGTGTGTGAACTATCAAACCGATATCAGACCATTGCCGACAGGCGGTCGTACGGTGGGAAACTGTCGACTCACAACCGCTAGTGAGTAGTCGTAAAAGTACCAGCCTGCAGGGCACTGCCAGCAAGTCAGAATCGCTTTAGTGTATTGGTTTAAAGGCGGCCACCCACTAACAGTTTATCGAACGACAACCGGATGATATCGGTCTGTCAGTTCATCGCAATAGCCCACAAACTTACAGTTTCTTAAACGATTTTGGACTTGCGGCTAATATGTTTGTGGCCGCTTGACGATTTCGGTCAGCAAAGACAGTTAAAGGTCGGACAGTCTATGGCCGTCGGCATTTTATACGTAATAACATCCGACTAAAAGATTAAAATAATGTTATTATTTTAGTCTGAGGTAATAAAATTATGATGACATTGATGACAGGCCACCCGATAGGACCAGAAACTTTAGGCGGACTCTAGGTTAATGTGGGGGTGCGTTTAGCGTACGGATCGCGAGTCCGCCAACGGAAGGTGGGACTTCAGCAAGATGAACGGTAGTTAAAAGCAGCTACTTTCCTAGACTTAATGACCAAGACGAAGGATTGAATGCTATGGCAATAGTAATGGCTATGAGTGCAATAAGTTAATTTATTGATTGATTCATTTATTTACGTTTACATCAAAAATAAGTATTGTACAAAACTTGCAGCATACTTGAAAACACACGAATTATCTCAAACTTGTGGTAAACATTTTTACATGTCTTTTTTTCTCTTTTGTCTTTCTTTCACGTCTAGTAACATTTTTTCACTTTAAGCCTAAGACTTCTGATGAGGCTTTTAAGCTGAAGCCCCCATTGTAGCATCTTTGGTATCCACAATATTGACTGTCATTCCTGAGAATTGCCTTTTGGCTTACCATCAAGATTGGTTGACTCATATTTAACGTGTTTGCATAAAAAAATTACAACAAGATGATAAAGAAAATTGGTTGTAGAGGTCTGACATATTGATTGCTGATCTTATGAACTTTTGATCCCGCGTATTAAATTAAATTAAATTAAATTTATTCAATTTCTTATCTCGTATCCCTTGAGTTGGTGAAAGGTTCAGAGAATGTGATGGTAAAACAAATTAGAGTAAATTGATCAAGTGTTAAAATTACTTAAAATAATATTAAGTAAACTAAGTCATTAATAAGAACACAACCTGTATATTCCTTCAACCGTGATTACTCTCTTCCCTAGATTTTATGGGGTGGTATGCCTCCACTGGACGTGTGATCGACAGCCCAGGCGGTGGAAGGCGTGGCCAAAATTACGCTGTCCCCGGTCACCCCCGTCCTGCTGGAGGAGGATGAAACATGATTGCCTTTCGAATAGTGTGGAAATCCAATGCAGTTATCAAAATAATTACTAGGTATTTAATTCATAATACACAGCGTGTTTTATTTAACTGCAACGATATGGAAAATACAAATTCAATGCATAATATAGAAACCATTAGCAACTTTTTTGTGAAAAATGTTTAGGCAAACATATTATATTTTGTGAGGAGTGGATGCTTTATAAAAGTAACTCATTACGCGAAGTTATACGCTCATGAAATACTTTTCGTATTAAATTAATGTTTTCATGCTCTGTCCGACATGTTACTTTTTAGATATTCAAGATCTATCACATCAAGTGCCTTCAATTAAGTAACGATGAAGGAAATGCAACCACCTGTATAAGTCATTAAATAGTTTCATCCATTGATATAAAGTCATTGACTGTGTCAGTCATTGATAGTTTCCTACACTTGAAATTATTTAAGAGATACGATTTGACAGATCTCTGGATTCATGGAAGGTAACTAGGCACTATTGAAAGGATACATGAAACTGTTATAAATTAAGTTAAACCATTTCTAAATACGTAATAACTTATAATAGTAAGTATAACAAATATGGTGTGACATATTTCACTTTAAATTACTACAAATATTTTAAGAATTGCTACAAATAATTTAAAATAAGACGTGATTCTTCATTTTTCGAAATCTCGTGTGACAGCTACGTCATATCGTTCTTATTTTTTCATTTGAGTGTTGCGGCTGTGTTCTCTATGGTTGTTACATTTTAATCGTATGGAGTTTATGTCAACTCGTTACGTTTATGGTCGGCGTTGCCAGAATGTAACTTTTGTAATATTTTGTATTTCTTTTTACCCTCTCATGTTTCTTCTAAGTAATACAAATCAAAATATTGTTTAGATTTTACTTTTGCCGTATCGCATACTAGAGACAACAATACTAGATTATATTAGATTGATTGTGAAAATGCTCCTCTTAGATTATTTTGCCTATCATCATCATCATGCGCATGGAGATGTATTTTCCTAATTGTATCTGAGGCCCAGGCAAGGCAAGGCAAATTTTTATGTTTCAATTTTTACTGAGCCGCGTGGTTCCCGGTAGGAGGTTCCCGGCCTAGTTGGCTCAGTGAAGCCATGCGCCAACGTGTGTACACCTCATTTGTGGTAACTGGTTTTCGCTGGTAGTCGCTCGTGATCACTCGTCTCACTTCGGATTTTGTCGGTTTGTGGACAAATCAAAGTAGAGATGTTATATTAGGTAACGATTTTGATATTCATGTTATTCAATTCAATTCAATTCATTTATTTCAATCACTTTAAGATCATACAAAATACATTTAAAACAAAATTGGAAAATATAGATTTAAATAATGTCAATAAAATTAAAAAAATGACCATTAAAATAATATAAAATAATGTCAATACTATACACTTAAATAATGTCCGTAAAATTAAAATAATAATCACAAAATTAAAATTATTATAATCAAAATAAAGTTAAAATTAAATTAAATAATATAAATACAACCAAAATTTAAATTAAATTGTTAATAGATAAATATAATATACAACCAAAATTTAATAAAATGCCTGCCTTTGAGTCATTTGTTTATTTGTCCGTACATTAACCATAATAGCAATGGTTAATGTACTGACAATCAAAACTGTTAGCAAACACGCTGAGAACGTTGTTATTGAATATATTACTTTGATGATACCTATTAAGTTACCGTATTATGTTACCCAGTAACAACGAAATAACAACCAAGAGGAATGCTTGCATATTGCTTACTACATACATATTATTAATATAGATCGTTCGTTCATTTATGTTCCGATACGAGTGATACGTACATCTAGCTAGTTACTGCGCATATTATGCTGTAACAAGATAACACTGGCAGAGTAAGAGCGTTTTCACAACCTCGTAATAGAAAGAACGGTCACCCATCCTAACCCTGACGTAGCCAATTTTGCTTAACTTTGTAATGTGAAGAACGGTCACCCATCCAAAACCTGACCCATCCAATTTTGCTTAACCTCGTAATGTAAAGAAAAGTTACCCATCATTAACCTGACCCAGCCAATATTGCCTTATTTCGTAATGTATAGAGCGTAATGTAAACTTCGTAATGTAAATAATCTCAATACGAGAATGTTATTATAATTATCTTGTTATTACTTGTAACTAATAACAATTTAATAGAATTAGATATTCTTTGAACAAGATGTTCTCAGTAACTAGAAAGGATGTACGTTACGTATCAAAACATAGAAACGATAATCAGATCGCTTGGGTAATAGCTACCTATGGCTTTCGTTGTTATTTCGTTGTTATTCAGTAACATGTTATGAGAGTCATCCATCAGTCACATAATAGTTACCGGTACTTGTTACGAGAACATTTTATTGTACCTCTAAATTAAAGGCGCTCTTCTGCGCTCGGTCAACGTGTGGACGGCTCTACGGGCACTCTTCTAATTGGCCGCATGCATTGGTGTTCGGTGCACTGGCCCAACGTGTGGCCCTTTTGCCTTGCCGACGCTGGCGTTGGCCTACGCTGGGCCAACGTGTGTACGAAGCTTATTATTATTTTTCGTAGAAGGTATTTGTCTCTTTTTTTTAATCGTATTTTTACGAAATGGCGAATGAATGAATACACAGTACGACAACATCGCATTCCTATCGTTTCTAATGCCGGCTACACAGTCGCTCACATTTTCTTTCGAACAAATCTGGATCGTGAATGTAGAAAGATATTTATCATGTTCAAATTATATCATTATCACGTATCAAAGTATTCATGATCAATAAATGTTAACTAAGTAGGTATTTTGTGAAATTGTTGAGCATAATAGGCGGTCAAACGATACTGTCGCCGCCCCACCCCTCGGCGGTTTCTCAATGATCCCCTTTATCCATATTGTTATGGTATGGTGTATCTGCTGCATGCGTTTACAGTTGTCGTATGCGGTCAACTTCGGAATCATACTTTTAAATACATTCGCGCTCGCGGACCGTGCGTGCGTCAACAGCCTTACCTCGTGGGTGTCGAGTGTGAAACAGACCTAATACGGAACTTTTGAATGAAAATCAAACTTTCATTGATAACTGCGATTCTACAGAGTGCTTAAAGTTGTTCAACATTCTATAAAATTAAAACTCTAGTTTCTGCCCTTAATTCTGGACCAATTTTGTTCAAACTTTTCCTGTTTCAAGCTAAGGGGGTACCAAGTACATATATGGTTTCAATTATTGCCTATATGTCGTAGGTATCCAATCTGTATAAGTCATCGTTAGAACCTTCATTAACTTCCATATTATCATGATACTACTAACCCAGCAAACACTATTCTGCCGTATAAATTGTTATCAAATAAATAAAACATACCTATGCATAACGAAATGTCAAAGTGATGAGACACCTCTTGTTAATGATTTTACATCAATGAACGACGATTGAATTAGGTATATTCGTCATATCTAAAATCACGATTAAAAAATGGAGGCTGAATTTAATTAATCGAATCGCACCCTTCTTTTAAAAGTAGAAATAAAGTGAGAATCGGTACTTTCTCACGCTGTTCGTGAGCTACGAGCTACGACCGACGCGCGACGTTGAGATCGAAATCTACGAGGGGGTGATTTACTTAGTTCTGTTCGGATTCCGTCATATTCTGCAGTACACGCGGATGGACGGAATTGCGGGTACGAACGCGAACAGTAACTGCAGTAATGAAATAACCTTAACAGTGACAACTACGTTATAAACTACATAAAGGGGATTAGATAGAAAAAAGTAAATACAGTTCAGGCGAGACTCGAACCCGCGATCTTTCTCCTACAGGAGGACTGCTCTGACCACTGACTTTTCTATCTTAATTGATTTGAATAGTTTAGCTTAAGTACTAAATGCTTAAAAAATTAATTCAATACCTAAAGGAGAATCCATATTCGACCTAGATTTTGTATGACTAAAAAATCTTTTATTTTATCTGATTACATAAGTTCTTAAGTTCTACGAAAATGCATTATTTCAAACAAAAACGCAAAATGCATACTCTTGTTATTGCCTATTTTTTATTTTGCGTCTTTGACAAGTCCATGTTCATATATTGGGTCTCTCCTTTATTAAATCTGTAATTATAACTCAAAATTGCGTGCGTTGCCGTGGCGGGTCGTTAGGTATAAATTTAAAATAATATTTTGCGGCATGTTACACAGCGCCTCTAACCTTAATATAGTATTAAAGAGATCTAAAATGCGAACTATCAATCGGTTAGTACACCGTCCCGCATCACGCAGCGTATTTTCATTCGTACTTCGTTCTTACGTTGCTTTTATCACTTTGCATTGAAAACACACGTAGTGCATGTGCAATACACAGCAGACGCATTCACGCGCAGTTTATCTTATAGTAAAACACACCAACCGCCATTATGAATCCGTAGCCGACCGCGTGCGACAAGTACGACAACTGCCGACGTACGCAGCATGCATTTAATTCATTGTGGCTTCTCAATGGTCCCTTTTATCCGTATCGGAGTACCTATAACAAGTAATAGGTACGCTGCATGTCGTATGCGGTCGGATTCGGAATCATACCTTTATAGACCTAAAGTAGCAGGTGAACGTTCTTTTGCTTTTGAGCGACGACGACTCGTAGAGTTAACTTGCGTTCACATATCTATCTACAATAAAGTTTTTCTCTCTTCTCAATTAACCTAATTCGAGACTGATAACATACAAAAAAATAGTTTTGTGACGTGTATTTTATGAGCACAGTTAAATTTAACTGATGATTATGTGATGATTCTTATGTTTTTGCAGCGTGAAACAATTCAAATATCTCTACCTAAGTATCTGTTTGCTCTCAAATATACTCTCAAATATACTGTCTACGAGTATAGTCTAATCCTTAACTAAGATTTGTGCATACACACACATTTAAATAAAATAAAAACTGTTTTTTTATACCACTTAGGTGGCAGACAAGCACAGAGCCCACCTGATGGAAAGTGGTTACCGTGGCCTATGGACGTATGCAACACATCAGCACAGCACAGGATTTATTCATCGTCACTGTAGTGTTTATTTATTGATACCACCAGAATGTGAGTTTGTGTTATGCTATGATTCATTAAGTAGGAGGAAGGTGTAAAGCCATTAGAACGTTTTGAAATTTTAGCCAGTTTGATTGTTTTCGTTGTTATCGATTCGCTTTCGTGCGTTGCCCGTCCCTCACGGTTTATCAGAATAGATTAACAGGCTGTCGAACGGTTATTTTTAATTTATTTCACGTCTGTTAAACTTTTGACCTCTTGTCGCAATCCGTCGAGGGTATTTGCAATCGTGTAGCTTTATTAACCAAGGGTATGCGGCTGGATTCCTCTTTAATAAATGTTTTTAATATGTCGTCAAAACAAACTAAATGCCTAGTTTTATGATGGAAACGCCGTCGTGTTAAGAGTAGGTTTTTAAACTTTTTATGAGGAAACCATTATGTTTCTATCATACATCTTTTGGATAAATTTATTGAGAATATACACTTGGAGAGGGAATAATAAAACAATTTACAACACAAACATTACGGATAGGTGAAATTATTAGTACTGAAACTAATGATGAAAGCCGTTTGACCAAAAGCACAGAACAGATACCAAATTAAAGCTTTGCTGTACAGTCACAATAAAGCTTTGCGGATTTGCGGGCAGCGATTGCAGCCAATCGAAATAGAATTAGTGAAAATGAAATATGGGAGTCCCTGTTAGATATTTCTTGTATTGTGTTTTAGTACTAGTATAGTTTATTATTTATTAGTTTAGTTTATTATATTACTTTTTAGTAGGAAAAATGACGCGTTGTTCAAGAGCAAGGCAAAATATATTTTCGGTGAAACAAAGGGCAAATAAACTTGGGATAAGGGCAGGAGGATGATGATGATTCTGTTTTATAATATTTATTGTGACAGTGTCAACAAATACAAAAATTACAACTATCTGGTTATCGCGGTTCATGAGATAAAGTCTGGAAAGACACTGACAGACACAGACTGACGGTGGAGTTTTAGTAGTAGGGTCACATTGTAACCCTAAAATCTGAGTCGTGTAGTAAGGTAACTGTAGTACATTTAACGAATTCAGAAGCAAGTGAAAATGAAAGGACAAAATAAATGAAAAACATCGAGCTCTAGGTAGCTTTAAAATGCTTGAAAAGTTTATATATTTACCTCATAATTTTATCCAAACTTTGGTTTTAGGGATTTGGTTTATTTACGCAGCCTATGTATTGTCTTCGTAATAACGCATAATATCACGGTATCATTATTGCATTCCATTGTACTCACTTCTAACTTTCTCCTTCGATTTCCAGTGCTATATTTTGGATTTTTCGTTACTTGAGGTAGGTATATTACATCTGTAACAAAGATATAAAAATAGTTGATTAATCAAATAATTATAGAGAAGGTAATTATTTTGGGAGAGGCCTATGTCCAGCAGTGGACTGCAATAGGCTAATTGATTGATTGATTGATAATGAAATTATATACAATAGAATAAATTAATTTTTAGTGTGCTAACCTAAACAAATTGTTTAAAATCGGAAAAAGCGAAATCAAGCTCAGGCGGGACTCGAACCCGCGATTTTTCCCGTACAGGGGGAATGCTCTGACCACTGAGCCACCGAGCTTCGCCCGAGGTTGATCCAAATTTTCTAATATATCCATCTTAGGGCGACGACGGCGACGGTGGGAGCAATCTACCGATATTCGTACTAAGAATCAATGAATGATGTTGCAATCATTTCTAAACATTGATTTTTGATATTTATGTTTTTTTTAGGTTAGCATACTAAATGCTTTATAAATTAATTCAATTGGTTGGGCGGAGTTATCAAAAATCAATGTTTAAAAATGATTGCGACATCATTCATTGATTCCGATAGTTCGTATGAATATCGGTAGATTGCTCCCGTCGTCGCCCTAAGATGGAAAATATAATAGAATAAGTTTATTTTTAAACTAATTTGTCAACTCTCGTATTTCATGATACACAATACCTAATGTTAACGAGAATTAACGCGATCATGGTCCTATACCATCGTACGTACAACGTAGATGTCATACATACCTTTGATTTGCCTGACGTTTCGATTTGATTACACGGACCGTGGTCACAAGCCAAATCAAAGCTATGTATGTACCTATACCATGATCGCGTTAATTACCGTTAACATTATTGTATTAGTTTATTTTTGCTAAAATCTAACTGTTTGAAAGGATATTCTTTTATTGAACACGATTATACGAAAGAATCGTTGTAATTACGCATCAAATACCGTCATATTAGTCGCATGTAAATGAAAAGGGCCCATGAACTCTCTCAATAATTGAACTGCTGTCATTCTACCAACTGCAAATGTCACTTTGTAATGTTATAAAATATATAGGATTACAAAGTGACATTTGCAGTTGGTAGAATGACAGCAGTTCAATTATTGACCTGTTTTAAGAGTTTATGGTAAGGCCGGGGCGGTCGGCGCGATGCACGCCCCCTTTCATGTGGCGAGGCTCCGTGTACCGTGTAGGTACGTTCATTTATTAATCATCACGAGGAGATGGAGAAAACTATCTCGAGTATGGGAACTGACCGTATAGTTATTTTTTAAACAACTTTATAATGGAATAAGAGCCTGTGAATCCCAGACCTTCGTCACTTTTTAAAGGCAAAAGTTTCAGCGCATGCTCCCAAGTCCCAACACACGGTAAGTATGGCCCATTGTAAAGTTTGGGTCATAGCGACTTTGGGAGATAAACAGTATTATAAAGGTGTGTAAAATGAAAATCTACTTTCGTCAAATAATACAGACTGAGTATTACCTTCAAAATATTATTATAAATCACATCATTCATAGACACTTTAACATTGTGGTAACCACTTGCCAGAATGTTCATGAAAGTATTTACAAATATAGTAGGTATAGCCCGGAGGATTGATCTACTCATAGTTCTTTGGTAAAAAATAATAATATCACTATTCTTTTAAATTAGGTACCTACTTAATTTTTTTTTAAATCCATCTATATTCGATAGGTAGGTACTCCTTATGATTACTTTCAACTACCAGGAGCACAATTTATCAAATACCCCTTCTACACTCGCGTGTAGTTAAAACACTCTATTTTTATCACAACCTATTTAAAATCCTCAACTTTGATCAGCAGAGAGAGGGGTGCCTGGGGCAATAAATTGGATCCCAGCGGGGAAGGGCGAAAATGTTCAAAAGGGAAGCTGGTGGAAAAAAAACTAATTTCATATATCGAATATCTGATTCCATTACATTAGATTAGAGTATACATTACATTAGATTACATTACAATAAAGTATAAATTATAATAAAACTGATGGAAAATGTGTTTTTTATTTTATTACATGATGTTAGAACACTCAATCTGATTTTAATCAAATAAGGTTGAACTCACATAATGCAATGCAGTCTTTAAATATTGTGATGATGATTGTCATTGGATATTTTTCCAAAAAAGGAAATCAAGTTTTTTCTAGGAGCGATACTGATGCCGAAATGTGATTTTAGAATTTCACATTTGTTTTGCTGCTTTTTATTTCGATGTTCCAACATCATTTGACAACAGCTGAATAGGTTAAGCTGAAATTTGACAATGTTCTGGGCTCGGTCATAAGCGTCAGTATAAAATAATCAATCATCATAATCAACCCATATAGGTGCGATAGGGGTAATCGCAAAATCTATTTAAACGTATTAAACATACCATCATTATTAGATCTTTAAATATTGCCCGAGTTCATACATTTTAAAGTTTTCCATTGTCTTCTCATTCGATTTTGTACGGGATTTTGATCAACGTACTCTGGAGGTGGGCGTTAATAACTGTAACACAATGTATTGTAAACTACTACAGTTATTCTCATGCAAATTTGCTACTATGTATTATGTTGTTTTTGTTGCCATAAACGTTATTTATTTATACATAGGTACTATGTTTTTTTTATAAATTCGGTCCGTCAATTGACTGTTTTCACAATATAAATAATTGAAAATAGGTATAACGAGGAATTAACTCAGCACATAGAATCGAGTTACACTTACAGATAGTAAGAGAGCTTGGATCATTAACTCCGGTACCATCAGCGTACTGAATGAGATGTACATCATTAGACGCGCCTTTAATTGGAGAACACGAAATGGCTATGCTGCAAAGTCAAAAACCTGGTGGTGATACCAAAAATCAATTTTGAAAATGCTAAAAAAATCGGTACCTAATATTGAAAGATTACCAATTTTCGTTTTTTCCTGGCAATAGAGGAGATTTAGGACTATATGATAGTGCAGTGCTGCAAGCCTCCATAACTGGCCTTGTCAGAGGCAGCACCTTGCAAAGTGCCGCCTGAAAACAGGTATCTGGTACGATCGAATTACCAAATAAAACCGGGCTCATCTGAAAGATCCTACACAGAATTTGATGATCTTTCAGATGAGCCCTGTTTTTTTTGGTAACTCGATCGTACTAATGTGAAAATTACAAAACCGAGTTGCGCAACTCGTGATCTTCAATCGCTGCTGCAACTACCTTCGCCAGTGTTTAAGATTTGCAGCACCGGTTTTTCCTACACAGAATTTGATGATCTTTCAGATGAGCCCTGTTTTTTTTTGGTAATTCGATCGTATAAATGTGAAAATACCAAACCGAGTCGCGCAACTCGCGATCTTCAATCGCTGCTGCAACCACCTTCGCCAGTGTTTAAGATTTGCAGCACCAGTTTTTCATACTCAGAATTTGATGATCTTTCAGATGAGCCTGGTTTTATTTGGTAATTCGATCGTACCAGATACCTGTTTTCAGGCGGCACTTTGCAAGGTGCTGCCTCTGACAAGGCCAGTTATGGAGGCTTGCAGCACTGCACTATCATATAGTCCTAAATCTCCTCTATTGCCAGGAAAAAACGAAAATTGGTAATCTTTCAATATTAGGTACCGATTTTTTTAGCATTTTCAAAATTGATTTTTGGTATCACCACCAGGTTTTTGACTTTGCAGCATAGCCATTTCGTGTTCTCCAATTAAAGGCGCGTCTAATGATGTACATCTCATTCAGTACGCTGATGGTACCGGAGTTAATGATCCAAGCTCTCTTACTAAGATGTGAACATAGCTAAATCTCTTCCGAACTTAACGCGGACGAAGTCGCGGGCAAAAGCTAGTTAGAGTATAAATTTAAACATCTCCACTTCCCTTTGCAGAGCAAGTTGGCCGTAATCAGGTCTCCTCGCCGCTATTGTGACCCATTTTACATAATTCTTTTAGATTTCTTTGAACTATTCAAAACGTTTTACGTTACATAGTAAAGTTGATTTTCTTTTAATTTAGGACACGTCAATTTGACTTCACCTCGCAATGGTAAGATGAAGGCAAAGTCTCAGAAAAGAGGGTCACCATTATAGACACGTACTATGTTACAATGGTGGCACTCAGCTCGACAGCCTCATCACATCAGATGCTTTTTCAGGCCCCGCTTAAAGAACCCAGGACTGTAGGAAGAGAGAAACACGTGTAGGTACTGGTAAAGAATTCCAGGTCTTAATGATGCGGAACAGAAGGAGTCACCGAACCGCTTAGTTCTTGATGGAATATTGCTTTGAACTAGTTAAATTGCACAGCCTCCGTGGCGTAGCGGTAGTGAACGCGGTCGCTACGCAGGAGGTGCGGTTTCGATCCACGCTCGGTGCAAATATTTGTATGCATGAGTCGTGCCTCGAAGAGCACGTTAAGCCGTCGATCCCGGTTGTCATACACGAACATCCATGGTAGTCGTTATGGGTAGTTGGAGCCCTAAAAAGTCCAACAACAACAGTCTATCTGCAATGCTTCGATATCGTCTAATGCCACCATTGGGTTGTGAAGGTCAGATGGCGGTCGCTTCACGGAAAATATCGAGGTCTAGTCAATTCCACTGTTAAGACTGGAAAAGCAGACCCCAGACACCGAGGTGAAAGCTTCGGATGCGACTGGAACTGAAGGAACTTTGTAGTTTCAGTAGTTCCTTTGAAGGAACTATAGGGAAAAAAAGTCCCAGTAGTTCCTTCAAAGAAACTGGCAAAGGAACTGAAGGAACTTTGTAGTCTCAGTAGTTCCTTTAGTTCCTTCGAAGGAACTGTAGGAACAAAAAAGTCCCAGTAGTCCCTTCAAAGGAACTAGCAAAGGAACTACTGGGAATAAACGAATTAACGCTCGGGTGAAGAAGTTAAATTGCATTGCATGGAATAATGCTTTGAACTAAGTTATATTTTGTATAGAATCGAACATTGAATGTCTCTACCAATAACTAAGAACGACGGCCGACTTTCATTTTTTTTTATATCACTTAGGTGGCAGACAAGCACATGGCCCACCTGATAGAAAGTGGTTACCGTGGCCTATGGACGTATGCAACACCAGAGGCGTCACACTCGTGCTGTCGACCCTGAAGAAACCTTCTAATGCCCTTCTTGAAGAACCCCATATTGTAGTCGCTTGGGAAAACCATCGCGGGTAGTTAATTCCACAGCTTGAGTGTGCGAGGGATGAAGTTCCTTTCATACCGCACAGTGCGCACCGTTTCCGGTCGCAATGTGTGAGGATGAATTCCCCACCTATGGTGAGAAGTGCGATCTCCTCTCGTATCATTAATATCTCTCATGTTTCTTCCATTTTCCAATGTTTTCTGATTGTTTTCGCATCATTACGACCGGTGGCGGTGCGCGAATAATAAATGCTCACAGTTCGCTTACTCAATCAATTAGCGATTTAATTGCAGAGTTATATTACTGAAAATAAGGATAATTATCGCAATCATACCTTGTCTGCATTTTCATTCTACCTCAAAATTGTAAGCTAATTATATTAATTGTTCAGTGTAGTGTTACCTCAGTGTGCAGAGTCCGTAGAGCTCGATGGGGAAAGAGGTAGAGTTAAAAACAAGTAAACACTGAGGTTTAAAATTACCTCCACCAGCTCACTCCAAAAACAGATTGGTTTTTAATGTACGGGTGGTAATATTTACTAACTAACACCTACTGCCGATAACATACTATGTCTTAACCACTTATTGTTTGGTGAACATTGTGGCAGTGTAGTAGAGTAGGAGATAAATAAATTGTCCGGTATTGATGGCATGTCTTGACGAGTGGTATGAAGAAATAACAATGACAATGTAACCGTGATTTCGGTATAATTTTCATTATTATCATGTAACACAGTAGTGAATAGGGTGAATAATTAGAAAAGCTTTTCTAGTTTAAACTCTAAGTAACTTTTATCAAGCATGGAGTCACTGGCTAACATATTGGAAGTGACAGCGATGATGTACGATAAGTTATGCATCCACGCGCGCCTCTTTGTCGAGGCAGGGGGATGAGCATGAGGCCGCCAGAAGTGACGTATCGTGTTGTTTTAGTCGATTTTCATGCGCAATATCCACTTGTTTGTAGCGGAGTTTTTTTTACAAAGAAAAAATACGGGCTCTAGTATAACAATAGGTTGTATCGATACACGCTTTGATTGCCAAGAGCCTCGGCCAGCTTTTAAAGAGGCTCGCGTTAGATGAAAATACAAAAATAGTATAAATTAAGTCATGACAGAATCCGTTTAAATTAATTTTGTTTTGATTATAGAGGCCTAGAATATATGAGGGCGCAGAATTATGGGCCGGTGAGCGGACGAGTGCATTCCTTGTGGCGCGTCCTATACATATTTTCTCTGCCTACCTCCATGTGAGACATAAATTAACCTGAGGAATATCAAGTATATATCAATCAAGCATGCTTTCTAACAGAACTATAAGGATTTGCCTTACAGTATTGACAGTACAACAAATTTATTTAGTTTCCAATTCTTATGTTTAAATTTTCAACTGTTCCTTATCTATTAATACATAGAAAAATAGTCAAAAAACTATCTATATTAGTTAGATTAGATTGCGTCATACACCATCTTCAGTGGCTTTAGTTTTGCACAAACTACTTACAAAAATCTAAATTTTATGTAAATAGATTTTTCAAATCATCCTAATACAGAAAATGTAGCGAGGCTGTTTATGTTCTCGCCTCCTCAGTAACCAACATCCCGGATAACACTATTTTTATTAGCATGTCATCCGTGTTTTCAACGCTGACTTACAGGAAATTGCTTTTTTTAACCTACCTACCTGTCATTACAGGTAAAACCCGGATATTAATGATTTCATTAACGGATTTCAGATAGACAGATGTTTGCGTCTTCCTTTAGACTTTTTAAAAGGCCGTTCTTCAGTAATCTATATACTGTTTTTTATTTGCTTACGGACTTAGAGTATTTTATAATGTATACTCTAAGCTTACGGACCTTTAAACACGAGGTCATTGCCATGGAACTTCTCTTTTTTATACTACTTGGGTCGCTGAAAAGCACATGGCCCACTTGATGGAAAGTGGTTACCGTGGCCTATGGGACGTATGCTGACCCTGAAGTAACAGAGATATAAACATATAATAAGAGATAGGTGCATTGTTAAGAGTTCATAAATGAATACTGTATGCTTTACCTAATAATTTACCTAGACTGTACTCAACTATAATACTGTGAAGTAATATTTACAAAGTGGTGTGTCCCTCACTTACGAGCCATCTCATTTGAGGCCCTCGTGACGATTGAAAGACCCACTCATAAGATATAACAAACTACTCACTAAAAAAATGTTCAGATTAGACTATGAACCTTATTTCAATGTTCATAGCATCGATAAATTAAGTGCCACCATATCCCTAATTACGGCGCTCAATAATTGTTGCGAGTGAAGGGCAGTCAAAGGGTTGCCGCGTACATCACAGAGCTGCTGTGATAATCCTCACTTCAAACGGAAAATAAATATACGTAGCGTAGCATAAAATTACACCCGAATGCTTTGAAGGGATTATTGGTGACGGCAGATGGAATTATTTTGTCCCCAACGAGGCATTTTGGGTTATTATATTATATTATTTCAGACCATGAAGTCGTATTAATATGCACACACGTAGATACATTAATTTGACGCATTTCGAACATAGTTTCACGTCGTTTTTCAGTTTTTTTTTGTGTTTCGCACGTACCTACATTCAAAGGAAAAAAATATGAACTTTTATAGGATCACAGCAATTTCAATCACCCATCAAAACCTTTTCATTTTGCTCGGAAACGTGTAAAGGTATCAGATTGAAATTTGTATCAAACATTAATTTAAACCTTAAATACCTTATGTCTGTGAGATGAGTAACTGAATTTCTAAGTCAAAGCCATCAACACATTCCAAAAGCAGATTATGCCCAATATTTTAAGACCCGAAATAGAATTATACCTATTTGGTACTTCCTGTTGGCCTAAATTATGAAATTTTGGCTTCGTAAACCATAATTAAACTGAAAATTTCTATGTCGTATGGACTCGCATATTTGAAACTCTAAATCAATGATATTATATCTAAAAAAAACATGATTGTTTATAAACTTTGTATTTTTACCATTTACCTTTACATTCTAACAAGGACACCATCGAATTTCCATCAGGTGGGGCCGTGTGCTTATCAGCAACTTAAGTTGTATAACAAAACGAGATGTGATCCCAGACCGATCCATCAAAAAAGCGTCGGTAATATATTTACCTACACGTGGAACTGCGAAATATTCTCGATTCGACTCATACCGACACCGTACCTAGCACCTCTCTATATTAGAGTCCTGCTTTGATCCATTAAACGTTGGAGCGTTAATTGTTGTAAGCCGGTAATCACATTACCGTCAAAGGTACAATATACTTAGTTGTCAGTTTGTATTCGTTTGCCTATCGAATTCGGACCAACGACTAAGTGTAAATAAATGGAGCTGAGTACATGTACACCCGTATTCAAGCAGCTTTCGTAGTGGTTACCCGATGCAGTTTTCTTTTCAGTACTTTGACAATCTGCACAATGAGTAGTATTGCTCTTCGAATAAACTTAAAATAGTTTGTGATATTTTTACCGTGGGGTCGCGGGCACAGGGTCGTTTGCCCGTGTTCCAACTGGGTCTGGTTCTGGACTTTCGTAAAACAGTGTCCATCCATCGGGTGCACCCGAATACGAGCTAAAAACCCAGTGGATTGAGCCAACCAACACTTTCCTGGAAGCAATTGATTTGAAAGAAAAGAAAGAAAGAAAGAAAAATATATTTATTCTGATTTCGTTCACCCTTCTTGATTTGAGCTTAAGTGTAGGTTTTCTTTTTTAAATTACTAACTTAAAACACAACTGAGGCTTTGACTTAGTAGTTGAACCATTTACCCTTAAGCCACACCGGTCACGGGTCGTCTAATAGGTACTTTGGTCGGGTACGGTGGAAACGCAATATTATTACGCGCGAGCAAAGTGAAGCCCATGGAGAAGGAAATGATTATTCTGTCCTCCGTGGTGAAGCCACATCAAGTTAATAAGAGCTATCTTTCTATAATGCGCTATAAGTCTATGCTTTGAGTATTTACTAGTCTATGCTAGTAGTGTTATAGGAACTTGATCTACCAGCTAAAACTGAAAAAATACTACGAAAAGTTATGACGCGTATTTCAATGGCTGTTTTTAAATTAGTTTCACCGCTGTATCAAAACATCAGCTTGTCAGAGTTTCATCAGATTTCAAAATTGGATATCGGTGACCGAATATACTGCACAACGTGTTGGTAAGTTTTAGCGTGAAATGAAATTTTTTATCTGTGTAAATACACAGATAAAAAATTACGAAATATTAAAATGAGTCGCCGGTAAATTATTATAACGTAAATAGCAGTAACTTACAGTCTAGATTGCTAAGAAATGCTTTGTAGGTAATAGTACATTATGGTACAAGTGAGCAACGTTGGTGATTACCGCCGAGGCGCCATTAAGACCCGAGCCGCCAGGCGAGGGTCTTAAGACAGCCGAGGACGGTAATCATCATGCTCACACGTGCCATACGACGTTTTACAACACACTTGCGAATAAAATAATACTACAAATACTAAATAAACAATACTACAAATTAATTCGTTTTCCTATGCGCGCGCATTTAACAATGGCGGTCGACCATATTTAAAAAAAAATGAGGTTTGAACTTAACTTTTTTTTACTCTGTTTTTTTTTTCTGTACTTAGAGAAAAAAAAAGTTAAATTTGAGCGAAAATTTTGTTTATTACACAAGTATTACAAGTTGAAATTATTTATTTAAATACGAAAATGCATCAAATGACCATACAATAGGCGTATTAATTTATTCGTACTATTAAACACGTTATTTTTTGTATCAAAACTTTTTTAAGAACATAGACAATTATAGACACTTCCTATAAAATTTAAAAAAGAATCTATAACTCACTTTTGTGAATAATAGTAATGAAAAAGTCACAGTTTTATAATAGGTGTCATTCCGTGCTTAATTGCGGTAAAATAATATCACTGTTATGAGCAGGTGTGTTGTAAAGGTAAATTATCTATTTTATTATTCTGCATTTTTATTACTATAATAAAAGTGCAGAATATTATAAATATTATCTAATTAAAAGATATTATTATTATATTTTAAGATATTATTCTGCTCCATAACAATTGATTCAATAGGCAAGGGGTAGATGGAGGTGAGCCACCGATAATTCAACGGATCACTTACATTTGTGTCCCATGTGAAAGAAAAGAGCTGTTTACACCACGTTTGTTTCTTTGTTTAGTTATTCCCAGTATCCCGCTGTGTCTGTAGGTCATATCTTTAAAAGGGTTGACAGGACATATACGCCTACATGCACTCAAACACGTTTCTGTCCTGCGAGTGTATTGCCACAGAATAGATAATATCGATTATATGGAAGGATTAGTGAGTAAAAGCATAGTTCTAGGAGTTAGAGTCGTTTAACAGTTAAATTTAGTACCTATTAAACCTCAATGGTAAATAGCATATTCTAAACTATTAAGGAAGTATCTCTTAATAGATTTATCGATTAAGTGTTTGTTTTAAGATTAGGATATACCTAAAACGCTTTGAGAAATTATTTTTATATTATCTACCATTATGGTAGCAGGATAGGTCGCCTGGTGTAAAGAATTATGATACCGGGTGCACTATAATGGCGAAAGCTGCACTACTTAAAGTCGAATTTTACCAGTAAAGTTGAAGGGGTCAGTCTATAAAACCAAGATTAGGCCTGTCCTCTTACACGGCTACCCTAAGGTAGCCACGGCTGGAACGATAGACTACTTGTGTGTACAAAAATGTCTGACTGACTGGCTACTGAACTTTGAAGTTCGGGTTTAGTTTGCTTACTTTTTTGATTACACCTCTTTGCGTTTAAACGATGCTCAGCCATGAGTCCCTGAATTGTCTCTTATCTGTGTCTTGGTTGTTATTTGTTAATCAATATTTAATGAAATGCCATTTGTTTCAGGATAAAACTATTCCCCGGATTTTTTAGATTTCTAACCACAACATGCTCAAATAGTGAAAAGCATCAGGTAACTTTCAAGCCATACGTGCCTCCTTGCAAACAAGACCACGACCATAAGAATATGAAACTCAAGCGCCCCATGTCGCCGCATCTGACTGTGTACATGCCTACTGTCCCCGCGGCGACGTCAATCGTGCAGCGTATCACTGGTGAGTATAATGACTGGCAAACAACTTTACAATGTAGGTACGCTAGCAGCACAGAAAGCATTTTTAGGTCTCTTTGGTATGAATGCCAACGCCCGCCAATTAGCCAATCAGTCTATAAAACCAAGATTAGGCCTGTCCTCTTACACGGCTACCCTAAGGTAGCCACGGCTGGAACGATAGACTACTTGTGTGTACAAAAATGTCTGACTGACTGGCTACTGAACTTTGAAGTTCGGGTTTAGTTTGCTTACTTTTTTGATTACACCTCTTTGCGTTTAAACGACCATAAATGAACGCGAAAAAAATTACCATGACAAAAACATAGATAAAATTTTCCAATGTATTACTTTACTTTATGGATAAAATGAGTAATTTTATCCGTCAGAAGACATATTTTGGGTTCAGTCTTTAAAATATTTTATAGCATACATAGTGTTTATAATTGGCGATGTTGTATCGTGCCACTTACCGAAGCACTGGAAATATTCTATCCAGTGTTTTAAACAACGATCGGTAAGCATTGATGTAAATTGTTACCTAATCTCATTGTCGGTAAGCGTATTATATTATGTGTTATGTATGTCTAATGTTATGGTAGTGTTGCCCGCGGCTCTGCCCGCGTGACATACTGATCCCGTCCCGTGACCCACAGGAACTTCGTTCGTTGGAAGCGTCAGTTCTGATCAGAAATATTCTTCGACATTTTTGTGTGTCTCGTAGACCAAAATTGTCATGTGTTCAACGCAGATAAACATTGATCGATAAAGTTCGTTGAAGTTTCTCTGAGCCTGGTACTTCATGCAGAAAATATTAAGCTCACAGAAATACTGGTCCCGTCATCGAAGCTGTGTTTCCGTGTATTAAGACACACCTATTCCCGGCATACAGGAACCTGTTCCCGGGATGAAAAGTGACTTATGTGCTAATCTAGACTATAATCTATCTCTATGGCAAATTTCATTCAAATCAGTTCGGTAGTTTTTGCGTGAAAGATAGCAAACATCCATCCATGTATCCATCCAAACAAACTTTTACATTATGGTAAGATTAGGATTTAAATTTTAATATTCCTAATCTAGTACTTGAAGGCGGTGACTTCGATTCCTTCATGAGAGATAATGGTTCATTGTTGATGAAATTTTGCATAATTATTTGTATTGTCATCATGGCTTTGATATTTTTCTGTTACTCATAGTGATCTTATAAAAGAGGTACTAACCGTCGCGTCGCGCGTCGTCATTACGTGTCGTAACATTTCAGCGAGCGGCTTGTTGATCGATTGATTCCCCGTCCGAAACCAACTTATCTATCAATATTATTACGAGTATATACTTGTAACGTGGTCATGTCTGTACATTGAAGATATTTTGAGCAAACGTTGCGTTAACTGACGAATGCGGATTCTCGGGCAGAAAGTTTAAAAAATGAAGGACGAATTCAATGCACGTTTGCGATCTTTTTTTATAGGACAGGTCAATATGACTTCACCTGGCCTGATGGTAAGTTAAGGCAAAGTCTCATTATAGACACGTACCATAATTCCAATGGTGGCATTCAACTTGACGGCCTCATCAGATGCTTTTTCACGCCCTGCTTAAAGGACCCGAGGCTGTAGAAAGAGGGAAACATGTGAGCTGGTAAGGAATTCCAGGTCATAATGATGCGGCAGAAGAAGGAGTCGCCGAACCTCTTGGTTCTTGATGGAATATTGTGCACCGTATGAGGATGACAATTAAGTCTTGCACGTGTTGTCCTATATAGACACGAAGAGAGTGGGACTAAGTTGGAAGAGCTCATCAGAACATTCATCATAGTAGAGACGGACGGACCGCCAAGGACGCAACATATCTACGCATCTGCAAAGGAGAAGCCATCCCATAGTTGCGAGCAATATAATATTCCGCGCAGGAGCAAATTTGTGTCTTGTAAAGAAGACACCAAAGCTCCGGCGGCGTCAAAAAACGTCTCAATTTGTTCAGGACGCCGAGTGAAAGTGCATTTAATGAATACTTGAAACGCCTTGATGTCTGATCTCTTTTATACTGGCGTTTAGTTCCCCTAAAATGTTGTCGCCGCACCTCCTATAATGTATTTATCCTATGTTTTGTGTGCAACAAAGAGTATTTATCTTATCTTATCTTATCTCCCTGTAGAAATTTTTTGTTGTTCAATGTTTTGCTTTATTTTATTCTTTACGTATAAATTTCGTAGATGAGTCTATAGTATATAGTCGGATAAGTCGACTTCGGATGCAATTGTCCCCAATTGCATCCAAAGTCGTTTATTCCAATAGAGCATTATCAAAAAAAAATTGTTCAATTTAGTTGTGAAATAAACGGAACTGAATAGGTACATACCTACATAAAGGTAACATATATTATCTATTTATAAGAATAATACCTAAACATTTACAACTTTTCTTTATTTCAGCAAGTTTTTACTACCAGACCCTTTTTTGCATTTCATGCTTTAGCGATATCTAATAATGATGCGAAAAATACGTCCGTTCACCAACGCAAAATAACAAAAGTTTTGCAATTGTTTTCGAAATTGTTACAGAGCCGGCTGCATTGCTTGTGAATTTAATTAATACCATCGTTTCATGTTTCAAATTTTTGTATCTTATTTCATCCCGCAGACGAGTTCTGTCTGATCTCAGTTGGGGTTGAGATTTTCCTTTGTCGGACTTTTTTAGGGCTTCAATTACCGGTACTGTCTATCACAGAACTCATCGATATTACAACTGAGACCGTGCTCTTCGAGCCACGGTCGGTTTTCAATGTATTAAGAATGGTCACCCGTTCTAAGACTGTCATGGGTAATACATATTATTTAACCTAGCAATGTTCTAACCTAACCAATGACTCATAGCTGAGCGGGAAACCACTCGGTTTCCCGCTCAGCCATGAGTCCCTGAATTGTCTCTTATCTGTGTCTTGGTTGTTATTTGTTAATCAATATTTAATGAAATGCCATTTGTTTCAGGATAAAACTATTCCCCGGATTTTTTAGATTTCTAACCACAACATGCTCAAATAGTGAAAAGCATCAGGTAACTTTCAAGCCATACGTGCCTCCTTGCAAACAAGACCACGACCATAAGAATATGAAACTCAAGCGCCCCATGTCGCCGCATCTGACTGTGTACATGCCTACTGTCCCCGCGGCGACGTCAATCGTGCAGCGTATCACTGGTGAGTATAATGACTGGCAAACAACTTTACAATGTAGGTACGCTAGCAGCACAGAAAGCATTTTTAGGTCTCTTTGGTATGAATGCCAACGCCCGCCAATTAGCCAATCATATCGATTTAGAAAGGAAAAAGAATCGACCTCATGCCTGACCGCTAAGCCACTAAGCAAGTTAGCATAATAAATGCTTCAAAATTTCATTCAATAGTCAATCATCTATAGATTATATTAAACCGATCACGGGCTGAAAGAACTCGGGTGTTGGTTAATCAGTGCTTTTATTAGATTTTTGGTTGATCACGCGTGTCCCCCTCAGTAAGCGCATTTGAATGCAGTTAGTACTTCTCTCGTCTACTGACTTCAATTATGCCTTCTCTTAAAACTGTATGAAGTTTGTCTGGATACCCCAGGTAATTTTTATTTCAAAACTAGCTGACCCGGCGAACTTTGTACCGCCATACTTTTTCCGCCCGCGTGAAATTCAGTACTTTTTTCCATATTTTCTCACCGTTTAAACCTTCCCTGGAAATCTACGAATATTTCAAGAATAAAATTAGCCAAATCGGTGGAGCCGTTCTCGAGAGAGACTAACAGGATATGCAATTCATTTTTATATATATGAAGATGTGAAAATTATTGGTAAATGTAATTTTTCAGACTGTCAGACTGAAATGACTATGGTTCGTATCTGTTTCAAAAAACTAAATTTTATTTTTATGATCATTTTTTAAAATCATTAAATTTTGAAACATGTCTTTTATAAAACCACCAGCTTTTGCCCGCGGCTCCGCCCGCGTGGATGTCGTTTATCGCGACCAAACATAGCCTTTGTCCTTTCCCAAGGTATAATATTTATCTCTGTGCCAAATTTCATCAAAATGTGCTCAGTGGTTTAGGCGTGAAAGCGTAAAAGACAGACAGACAGACAGAGTTACTTTCGCATTTATAGTATTTATGGATATGGATAAGTATCCAAATATCCACCTCTGTACCAATTTTCATCAAGATATCTTCAAAAATGAACTTTCATCCCCTATTACCCTCCTTTAAAACCCCACTTTCATAATAAAGGGCAACGTATATACGTTCTCAAGCTCTTATCCATCTTTGTACCAGATTTCATCATGAACTTTCAAACTAATTTTCATCCCCTATTTTCCCCCTTGGCCCGACTATTCAACTACACAAAATTGGATAATTCTTTTTGTTTTGTGTTCTATTGTGTGGCCAAGGTTTGTAAAATTGAATAGAATGTGCAGCGGGCACGGGATCCGAAATACACGTGGAAATTTGAATAGAACGTGCAGCGGAAACGAGATCTGAATTCCATGCGAGCGGAAAAAAAACCAGCGGTACGAAGTTCGTCGGGTCAGCTAGTTTCGAATAAAAAAGCCTTGTATTCCTTAGCTAAGTCTGATATGTATTGCAATATTTTTTTTATCCATCGTCACGGTACATTTACCTACTATTATAAAGTTGCATCACATGTCAGAAATGTAATATGTCAGGCGGTAAAAAAGTTAGATGATGGATGATGACACAATGATGGATTCGCAAGGATACATATTCGTAAAATATTGGATTCGCAGTATGCCAGATTCGCAAAATGCCTGATTAGCAATGTTACAGTTTCGCAGAGAGCCTACTTCGCAGACTTTACAATAACTTTTATTTTGACAACTCTAAAAGTTTATTTCTATTCTATTCTATTCTATTGTAAAAATATAAAACACTGTTGATATGGGTTGCATGTTACAGAGACACATTGTAAAATCCAAGCAAGTCGGTCTTAGCTGCACTCTTATTTTATTTCCCGACGAAATACCGAGTTATTATTATTATTTATTAAATTAACCCTCTTCAAACAATTTAATTTAACCCTTAAGAAGTTTAAAGTAAAACCATGATTTTTCCTTTACAGTTAGGAACTACTATTCTCTTTTCATAATATATCTACGTGTATAACACGAGTATAATTAGATATACTAGTAATTTTATTTATTTTGACCAATTTCTTCACTGTTGTATACTCTAATCATGGGTCTTATAGTAGACATGCAATGGTTACACTTACGCATAATGGCACATGACACTGTGAAACGCATAGCAATGAATTGTATAAATTGATTGACAGTAAATCCATACTTCCATACTTAAAAGTAACTCTATCTCTGCTGAACCGATTTTGATGAAATTTGGTGTAGGATTAGTTTAGACCTTGAGAAAGGACTAGGCTATTATTGGTCGCGATAACCGACATCCACGCGGGCGGAGCCGCGGGCACAAGCTAGTTGTCTATAAATTTGTATTTCAATTTTAGTATTATTGTAATATAATGATGAGTATGATCAGCTGTGTGTGTTCTGAAGCCGAAAGTAATAAAACGAAAGAAAATTCACGAGTAATACCTACCTACTTGCATTTTTTTTTTAAAAGCATCTTACAGCACTCCCATGTAAAATAGTAGGCTGACTTTACGGACTTCGCCTACGCACCCATTCTAGTTCTTTTTAAATTATTTTAGTGTTGTAGTATAGGTACATAGAAATCTTTGAGCATAAATTCTTAAATATTTTCGTAATATGTTTGTAAATATCTCTATTATTTCACAATATAGTATGTCCTTCTTTATTAATTTATAGAAAAATGGAAAGCTCATGTCAATAGGGTTATAAATAGCACGCAGTAACTAGATAGAGGTAAGGTTTTTTCCACCGGATTCCCTTTTGAAAACCTTCACACGTCGCCACTGATTTCTAATATTTTTATATTATACTTTGGCTTTTGTTCAGTGAATAAAAACAAACAAGTTTCGGCCGCATCCCGAAAAATAGTACATTATGGTACAAGGGTGATTACCGCCGAGGCGAGGGTCTTAAGAGAGTCGGCGGCGACGCGTCGCGTCGTCGGTGCTAAATTCTCAATTTTAATTTCATTCTTCGTCGTTTATCAAAAAAATCACAAAGTATTCGCACCCATGTGTTTTTAAACATATGGGTGCGAATGCTTTGCGATTGCTTTTTATCATATTGTGGTGTTAGAAAGTAGAAAGTAAACGACGAACTATCTTCATTTTGTTGCTATGGAGACTTGTCGGGGTAGGTAGCCAATACCGGTAACGTGTTTCTTTATGATGCACCCTTAGGGCGAATGTTAGCTCAAACCAGTAACGTAGGCCTAAGAGAGACCTACATTTTTCAAATATTGCCATATAGATACTTAGCATTTTCATTCTGTAGAAATTCCAATAACATACATTTATGTGATTTTTTTTAAATCTGTCGTTTTGCGAATCAGAAGATGTGCGAATCTGTCTTTTTACTATTCTATATTTGTATTGTTGGCAAAATATGCCTGAACCGCTAGAGTATGGGCAGTTGGGCACGCATACTAAACATACAAAAAAATGATTTAAAGTTGCTCGAAAAAAGGTAACTAATTATTATTATTACAAGACAATCTGAAAAACACATCACTACGTGCGTTAAAATGGGCACAGGACTTTCATAAATAAATAAGCTAGAATATCACTTAGTACCTACAATAAATTTATTTTAATTAAAAACGAGATATCGGTTAGGCAGCTTAGATTTGCATTACAGAACCGTATTTAAGTCCTGTAAAAACTGTGTAGTGTAGCTGGGTGATTCTTTGTAACACAGATAAGACATGTTTTTGACTGAAGAACATATCAATTTATTCTTCAATTATCACAAAAATTTCAGGTTACATAGTAAACAAAAATGTCTATCGACGCATATAATAATTAATTGGGATTATTGAATACAAGCAGTAATTTAACTAACAGAAAACAGTAAAAACTAATTAATCTGGTGTGTCCCCATGCCGCTTTTTGTTGAATTATTAGATTTTTGCGATCTTATGAAGCAATTATATTAAAATAAGAATGTTGTATCGATATTTGAATACATGTTTCTTGATATGTTTTATCTGAAATTCAAAATAATTGGATATATTTGTAATTACATTACTTTAAAAAACGTACGCTCAAGGGTTATATTTTGTTAAAAAATACGATTAAAAGTTGTTATTTGGGAGTTTGTCACGTATGTCGCATAATTAATCTGTATTCTTTCATGGATTGCGGGTTTTTCACAGGGCGAAGAACACGCCTCTGCACTGCCTATTCTTAGACATACAGAAGGCCTTCGACCGTGTTCCTCGCGCGGTGATCTGATGGGCATTGCGGGCCAAGGGAGTCCCAGAAACTTACATTGACACCATCCGAGACTTGTACTACAATTCCGGTTCTGTGATTCGGACTGCTGTTGGTGACTCGAAAGCCTTCCCCTTCACCGTCGGGGTACACCAAGGATCCGTCCTTAGTCCTTACCTGTTCAGCGCAGTGTTAGACGTTTTGTCGGACAGCATCAGAAACTCGCATGAGCAGCCCCCGTGGTTGCTCATGTATGCTGATGATATTGCGCTGATGGACGTGGACAGGAGCAGTTGGTGCGACGCGTGAAAGGGTGGAAGAAAGTGCTTGAGAATGGCGGCGGTCTGAAGCTAAATGTAGCGAAGACAGAATACTTAGCGTTAAACTCCACAGATTCCATACCCATTCGCATAGGCGATGACTTGGTCGAGCGCACGGACCAGGTTAAGTACCTGGAATCTGTACTTTATGTGACTGGTGAAATCAACTACGACGTCAGGGCATGGATTGCTACCGCGTGGGCCAAGTGGCGAGAAATGACTGGCGTCACGCGTGATCCCAAAATGCCAGTTAGGTTGAAGAGGCAGGTCTATAAGACGATCATTAGACCTGTTCTCTTACATGGTTGCGAGGCGTGGCCGCTGCTGGAGCGACACAAGCAAGAATTACGTGTCACGGTGATGAAAATGCTGCGATGGATGTGTGGCGTCAGGCGTAAAGATCGCGTGAGGAACTCTCGCATCCGCGGCAGCCTTCACGTCCGTGACATCGCGAATAAAATGCAAGAGAGCCGCCTTCGCTGGTGCGACCACGTCTTGCGGCAAACGCCAGGCTACATGGGTAACAAATGCCTAGCAATGGCGCGGATGGTGTCCCCACTGGGTCCAGTTAAAAGGGGTAGGCCCAAGATGACGCCATGGAGGGTGATATGCGTGCAAATGGTCTTACTGCCATTGACGCCCAAGATCGTGCGAAGTGGAGGAGGAAGAGCCAGAAGGCGGGCCCTGAGCCGCGAGGTCATCTTGGCCACGGATGCAATCAGGAAAATGTGTCTTTATGCAGATGGTGATAATGATTGCCAGATATTTTATAATAAAGTTGATTGAAGATAATATGTTATTCTCATTTATCTGCATGCTTCTAATTAATATGGTGCAAAAGTCCATTCATCTGCCTTGGTCATCATTAATCTGGTTGACCAATTTATCAGCACAGTCTATTTCCTAAACTACTGGGTACAAATCAGTGCCTTCGAAATATAATATAACATATAATAATCTGGTCACGATTATAAGTGAGTTAAAGTCTAAAAGTAAAAAAAAAATTGAGCCATATCAATGAGGCAAATACACTCGGTTTCAAAGAATCACCCAACTATATTGATTTCTGCTTAACTAAACTCCAAGTCAAATTAAAACGAACGATGCTCGAGTGAGTTTAAGTCGGATAAGCCAGAAATAAATGTCGCAGGTAATTTATTGAAGTGAAAGCTTCTTTTGGGGCGTGGGCTGTTGTCGCAGAAAATTTTGGGTGAACTGAAATCATGGAACACGCGTCCCTTTAAGGCTCATTTAGACGGGGAGAGTCGCACGTTCTGGTTCAGGAAATCGTACGCGACTATCAGTAACAACAATCACCATACCATTATCGTATCAAAGTGTTTACGCACAGGCTAACACTAAATTCTCGCCTGCGATTCATACGAGATTAGTAAGTGACATATATCGCCTATGTCAAAATACGATAAAGCATACATTAATACAATTACTTACTTACTTACTTATACTGACTGCGGCCTTTTAAGTGACTATACTCCTTCGCACGTCTGTACATGGCCAAATTTGCCGACAACTTCGGCATAGCTTGCCACACCAAAAAATTGAATTGAATTGAATTCAAATACTGTGATAATAAGATTTAATTTTGTTTAAAGATTGTAAAATCCGGGCCGATGCCGTCCGTTTGGTGGGGTTGGATCTTTATTGCTTGAAAATTCTGTTAAGATGGACACTACCATTATCATGTCAAATGCGGAGCAATTCTCGACAGGTGTGGAAGAGCGAGCGGTAATTGTTTCTGCGAATTTTTAGACGAAGCAAGTTTTTTCTGTCCTTCCGATAATCGTATCTTGCAGGTTTGCTTGCATGCTATAGTCGAACTTTTAATTAGCTGCAGTAAAATTACGTTTTGTGGAATACCGCTTTTTGAAGAAAAATAAATAGGGATGTGGCTAAGTGAGTAAGTGAATCATTCAATAAATGAATGATCAGTTTGGTTTTGTTTTAGAGATTTAATATTAAGTTGTAATGTATTTTTTTATTCTATTATTATTACTATGATAAAAAATTGGTCTTTTTCAGTGAAAGTATAGAAATGTACATTCAAAACGAATTAAAAATGTCATAATAATGTTATTTAATTAATATTTTTCAGAATCATTGTCGCTGTCGCTTCCGGTCACACTAATAACAAATATGTTTGTCTATTCATCTATAATATGATCGAGGTGGCACATGTTGTCTTCCTCTTTTATAGTGTGAGACACACAGTAACTCCACTTAGCCGATGTCACATTGTTGATTACTTCTTGAAAAAAAGTTTTCACTTTTTGCATTTCATACGTCTTATTAATTTATCTGCGACGTGCCCCTTTACCTGAGACCAAAACAACTCATCGGTTTAATTCACAGTGATAAGGGGGCAGTCTTAGAAGTCTGATACCTTTTTGTGCAGCCATCTCGAGTGGCCTTCACCATATTTGGTTCAAATGCAATATTTTTAGTGGTCAGCCACTCTTGAATTCGTGCTTTCTTCCACGACATCTTCGGGATTTTTTCCATCGAAAGTGATAGAGCGCGTTAATTAATTGAGCGTAGTGAATAAATTAAATCATGTAAACTAAGCTGACACACCCACACAAAGCACAACTAGCCGTTTTAGCCGTGTCAAAACCGACATATCCGGCAGATACCACTTTTTTACGTTTTTGTTTGAGATGAAACTATACTTAAACAGCATAGGACTCGAATTATATACTTAAGACGCTGGTAGGTGACTAAGATATCTTTCAAATGGGACCTACAACTCATGCTAGCCTAGTACAAAAAAATTCAGTATCGCTTCTACATAATATTCAACAACTTGAGTAGGGGACATGCCAAAAACTGATGTCTCGGTGTATAAAAATAAAAATCATCACAATTAAAATATTACGGCAAATAGGGTAGAATAATGAATGGATTAAACTACTTTAGAGTACGTTTATATTTTTAAAATATGGAAATCATTACCCAGATATCATTACCCAATGTGTAAAAGGATCAACGTTTATACAGCCTTTTATTTATATGAATAATAAATAGAATTAAGTATGAGCATTATGAGTTAATTATGGAAGGAATAAAATGATCTTCTGTGAACTGAATCACATCCCTATTGAGATTAGGCTGTCAACATTATTTTACGCAATGACATTTTGAAACGTCATTTTACTGTATCTAATAAAAAGTCGAAGTATAGAAACTCTTCACGTCTAAATGAGCCTTTAGTTATAAGTTCGAAATCAATCAATTAATAATTAGCCTATTGCAGTCCACTGCTGGACATAGGAGGCCTCTCCGAATATGCGCCATGTTTGCCGATCCTCCGCCTTCCGCATGCAGTCTGAAACGGTACGGTAGGACGCGTTGTTTCTAAAGATGCGTACAGATCATGTAACATGTTGTATAACTTGTGTTATATAACACGTCCACATTATCTAACATTGTTTTATAACTTTGCAACATTGTACTAAATTCAGTGTCCACATTTTTTTTGTTATATAACATGTTATGCTATGCGATATGATTTGTACGCACCTTAAATAAAACACATTGTGGAACTAACAGAATAACACCCGTTTAGATTAGCGAGGAATTCAGAAGCCCTATTCCTAAACTTGTTTTCGGGATGCACAAAAATGTTGGGGTCACATACTTACATAAAGAAACCAATAATCTTAATCCAATAGTCTGAGAGGTATTTCCACATCTTGCTATGTTCATCGAACCAACGTGGTCGGGGCGAGGCCGCGAGAATTAGCACTTTTACGATGCAGCTATTTTATATTGTTTTGGTATGTTATGTTAGCCAAATAATGCAGAAATAAAGAATAGTATCTAGCCAACATAGCTAGACGAAGCGACCGATATAGATAACGTCTTTGTGAGCGGGGACATTAGTGTTTTTATTAATAAACACGCAAGTAAATTATTAATTTTGTATTCATTCAAAACAAAATTCCTATGAAATAGTTTGGGCAACGGAACTTCCTCTTTCTCACCCAAGTTCCCCCCATACATCACTATTATAATTTTTCCTATCTATTAATGGACTCAAACACATGTTTTTAAGTTACCCGATGTAAATCCGTCGGCGTTCTCCCAGACACCCCGAGTCCCCCAGACCACCCCCGCCCCATTCGTACTTTTTGTGTTCAAATCTTAGCAAGATATACAACATTTCAAGTTTCTAATTTCAAAAGCGACAAACTTTCATATAATCTTCTTCCTTAAAGGATGAATTTCCAAAAACCCTTTCTCAGAGCTCTATTACTTATCAAAATGAACGCTTGGACAAATTTTCAAGTTTCTCTCTATGGCGAACTTTCATACTAACTGTTAACCTCCATTTCTCCATTAGGTTGAACCCCCAATGACTTCTCAAATTCCTAGCTCTTGTGGTTTAAGCTGTACGTTGATCAATTAGTCAGAATTCAATTAGGGTAAGTCCGGGGGAGATGGCCATACGGGAGAGATAATAATATATAGTGGCACTTGTTTTAATTTAGTTGAGTTCTCTTCGGCACGGACGAGTAGTGACCGTGATTTTTTTTTGGAAAAAAAAATCATATAAAGGTGAGTAATTTGACTTTGTTTTTTAAGGACACGTTCGATTTAAATCAGGGGGTTAGTATATTAAGTGGTCACAAAAAGTTTTGAAAGTTTTGTCCGTTTCCGTGCTTTCCATGCAAAGTAATAAACTTTGTCTCTGCTCTAACTGTAATATTAGCTTCAAAATGTAGAAGTTGCTTTAAGTATCTAACGTGGCCATCTCACCCAGACAATCAGGAGAGATGGCCATAGTATTTAAGGGAGAGATAGCCATAAAATTTAACGTCCAAATGTAGGTTTATTTTTAATCTTCGATATTTACTACAGATATCTAATCAATAAGTAAAGAAGGCAACTGCTCGACTGAACTGACTCGAGGTGAAGGTAGGAAAGAAGATTTGAAAAATGATATCGTATCAGTAAAAAATCGAGGGTTTATAGGGTTACTTTTATCTATTGTAAATATAACAAGAAATATACTAGAAAGAAAATAAGAATAAATTAAGTTCGGATGTTGGCTTATTTCGAAAAATTAAAAAGAAATGAAGAAAGAAAAATAAAAAGTACAAAAAAAACTATGAATAATAGTCTTAAGAAAAAGAATCTTGTAGACTGTCTGATAGCAGTTGCGAAAATTATTCCATCGTTTACAAAGATACCATAAAGTAAAAATGAAGAAGGAGGGAAAGAGGTTAGGTGGTAAAGTACAAAGGTTGAGGTGATAAATATTTACTATTATAAGAGAATTAAAACCCAACTGCTATTTGCATGCTCTGGGTGTTTGGTGTATGAAAATTGCATCGAGTTCGTGGACATTGTGTTTTGTTTGCGTAAAGAAAAGGATGATCTCTATGCTGTATTGTTTCATAATGGTGTACAATAAAGACGTTTTTACTAACTTAAGGATCTCAAGAGCAAAGGCAGAGGCAAAAAAGTACTGGCCATCAACCCCGGACCACTGTGGCCATCACTACCGGACCCTCTGGGAGAGATGGCCAGTCCTTTTTTTTTTAAGTTGTAGTTCATTTTTTGCATTCTTTATATAGATTTATCGTTAACGTTTGCAAAGATTAATAAATAAATTTGATTTTTGGTATAAAAAAAACATGTTTTATTCATCCTAATTTCTTCACAGTCGAGTCTAAAGTTACTAAGGCCATCTACCCCGGACTTACCCTAAATATCAATTATTTTACAATTGGTTTTTATAATAGGTATATATTTATACGTAGGTAACATTTTTATTAATATCGGGATTCAAAAAATCATGTTCTTAATAATCTTTCAACAAGGCCATAAATTGGTAGGTAAATAAGCACCCGAATTTCCGATCATTAATTTATTGCAAATAGAATACTCGTAGATATTTGAGTAGCGGTTTGGTGTTACTTCATTGTCCGCTTTTATCTTTATAAAATAAGTATGAAGACATGAGCCTCTCTTATATCTTCCTATGGGTAAGTATATTCTATTTTATCAGAACTCACGGCGTTCAATAACTTTGATAATAATTAAAACGTTGACAGCCTCTGTGGAGTAGCGGTAGAGAACGCGGCCGCTACTCAGGAGGCGCGGCTCAGTGATAATAGCGCGCAAGTTCTTTCTCCATTTTCTGTTCACGCTACAAGCTTTTCAAAACAGCACAAGTTTTAGATAAAATTATTATTATCTTTAAGTACAGCAGATTCTTTATAAAAGCTTATTTTTAAAAGGTTTCTTTATAAATAATTTTATTTTTCATTTTTTAGTTTTAGTAATGGCATGTGGCACGACTAACGAGTGCTTACCAAGACCAGCCAAACGAACCCAAACACAACTATTCTTTCTTGTTTAGTTCAGAAATTCCCTTGAGGGGTCATGGGACCAGACCCTGAACACCATGTAATACCAGAGAATTTGTCATAACAAAAAAAAAGAGCCCAAACTCGATAAATTTATCTTGTTTAGTTTAGAAATTCACATGGCCACCTTCCAACTCTACCTTCAAACCCTGAATACCATGTAATACCTGAGAGTTTGTTACGACAAAACAAATGAACTCAAACGCGATAGGATTATTTAATTTAGGAGTTCCTATGGCCACCTTCCTACGCCATCATCAGACCAGCTCCATGGTACTATATTAATGCATTGTCATCCAAACTAAACGTGTATGCAAAATTTCATCAAAATCAGTTCTGTTTGAAAATCGAATTGCAAGATTTCACCCGAACAAATTACATACATACATACGTTGCAAGTTTAATAAAAGCTTGTAAAAATATAAACAATATTTAAGTACAGTACCCGCTACAAACATTTTTATCTATTTCTCGTGTCCGTAGATGGCGCTGTAATCGGGTTATAAGATTATTTACGAATTTATTCGAGCGTAGCTAGGACCCAGGCTCTAGTATTTTATAACACAAACCGTTTTAACTACTTTATAAAGGTAGGTATCAAAATGTCAGTCCAATGTGCGATATAAATCTAATATATAAAATTCTCGTGTCACAAAATGTGCGTAATCGAACTCCTCCGAAACGGCTTGACCGATTTTGATGAAATTTTTTGTGCTTATCCGGTATCTATGAGAATCGGCCAACATCTATTTTTCATCCCCCTAAATGTTAAGGGTGGTCCACCCCTTAATTTTATTTTTTTATTTTTCAGACAAATTTTTTTGTTTTTATTTTTTTATGATACATCATGCAAAAATACATGCAACCCTAAATTTTCACCCCTCTACGATCAACCCTTATTTTTTATTTGGTAATTAAAAAGTTTTATTATCTAATATATAAAATTCTTCTGTCACGGGGTGCGTAATCGAACTCCTCCGAAACTTGACCGATTTTGATGAAATTTTTTGTGCTTATCCGGTATCTATGAGAATCGGCCAACATCTATTTTTCATCCCCCTAAGTGATAAGGGTGCAGCGGGAACGGGATTTGAATACCACGCGGGCCGAAAATATGGCGGTACGAAGTTCGCCGGGGCAGCTAGTATCATTTATAAGATTACGCATATATCACACATTGAAGTAAACAATGACATTAATTATGATTTATTTATAAATTAATTTACGTAAATAGCGAAATACAAAATAAATAGTTTTACTACAAAATGTCTTCATAATATTGTAGATTTCGGATTGTGCTACGGTTGTCTACGCTCGTAACCAATTCAGGGCTACGACTATGGGCTACGAATGAGAACAGACCGTGGTCGTAGACGAGTTCATTGTGACCAATAATTAAAAATGTTAACAACTGCAAGATATTACTCTGATACTTTATAACTCTTCTACATCCTTTTTAGGGTTCCGTAGCCAAATGGCAAAAAACGGAACCCTTATAGATTCGTCATGTCTGTCCGTCCGTCTGTCTGTCTGTCCGTCCGTATGTCACAGCCACTTTTCTCCGAAACTATAAGGCCTATGCTGTTGAAACTTGGTAAGAAGATGTATTCTGTGAACCGCATTAAGAATTTCACACAAAAATAAAAAAAGCATTAAATTTTCCAAATTTTTTAAGGGTCCCCATACTGAGAACTGAAACTCAAAAAATTTTTTTTCATCAAACCCATACGTTTGGCTGAATAGTTTGCGCGAGAGACACTTCCAAAGTGGAAAAATGTGTCCCCCCCCCTCTAACTTCTAAAATAAGAGAATGATAAATCTAAAAAATATATATAATGTAAATTGCCATGCAAACTTCCACTAAAAATTGGTTCGAACGAGATCCAGTCAGTAGTTTTTTTTTTAATACGTCATAAACCGCAATTTTCACCTTTGCTACAGTAAGAGAGCTTGGATCATTAACTCCGGTACCATCAGCGTACTGAATGAGATGTACATCATTAGACGCGCCTTTAATTGGAGAACACGAAATGGCTATGCTGCAAAGTCAAAAACCTGGTGGTGATACAAATATGAAAATCAAACCGGATCGCGCTACGCGCGATCTTCAATCGCTGCTGCAACTACCTTCGCCAGTGTTTAAGATTTGCAGCACCGGTTTTTCCTACACACAATTTGATGATCTTTCAGATGAGCCCTGTTTTTTTTTGGTAACTCGATCGATCGTATAAATGTGAAAATACCAAACCGAGACGCGCAACTCGCGATCGCAGAGATTTGCAGCACCAGTTTTTCATACTCAGAATTTGATGATCTTTCAGATGAGCCCGGTTTTATTTGGAATTCGATCGTACCAGATACCTGTTTTCAGGCGGCACTTTGCAAGGTGCTGCCTCTGACAAGGCCAGTTATGGAGGCTTGCAGCACTGCACTATCATATAGTCCTAAATCTCCTCTATTGCCAGGAACAAACGAAAATTGGTAATCTTTCAATATTAGGTACCAATTTTTTTAGCATTTTCAAAATTGATTTTTGGTATCACCACTAGGTTTTTGACTTTGCAGCATAGCCATTTCGTGTTCTCCAATTAAAGGCGCGTCTAATGATGTACATCTCATTCAGTACGCTGATGGTACCGGAGTTAATGATCCAAGCTCTCTTACTATACGGAACCCTTCATGGGCGAGTCCGACTCGCACTTGGCCGATTTTTTATTTTTCTTTCTGTACATTGGGTGAACGTACAGATTGAAAAAAGAAACAATGAAAGGGTTCAATATTGTCGGTAATGTACTATAATTTAACCCTAGCTAGCGTAATAGTACATTATGGTACAAGTGAGCAACGTTGGTGATTACCGCCGAGGCGCCATTGAGACCCGAGCCGCCAGGCGAGGGTCTTAAGACAGCCGAGGACGGTAATCATCATGCTCACACGTGCCATACGACGTTTTACAACACACTTGCGAATAAAATAATACTACAAATACTAAATAAACAATACTACAAATTAATTCGTTTTCCTATGCGCGCGCATTTAACAATGGCGGTCGACCATATTTAAAAAAAATGAGGTTTGAACTTAACTTTTTTTTACTCTGTTTTTTTTTTCTGTACTTAGAGAAAAAAAAAGTTAAATTTGAGCGAAAATTTTGTTTATTACACAAGTATTACAAGTTGAAATTATTTATTTAAATACGAAAATGCATCAAATGACCATACAATAGGCGTATTAATTTATTCGTACTATTAAACACGTTATTTTTTGTATCAAAACTTTTTTAAGAACATAGACAATTATAGACACTTCCTATAAAATTTAATAAAGAATCTATAACTCACTTTTGTGAATAATAGTAATGAAAAAGTCACAGTTTTATAATAGGTGTCATTCCGTGCTTAATTGCGGTAAAATAATATCACTGTTATGAGCAGGTGTGTTGTAAACTATTTTTACAATGTAAACTATTTTTACAACACACTTGCTCATAACAGTGATATTATTTTACCGCAATTAAGCACGGAATGACACCTATTATAAAACTGTGACTTTTTCATTGCTATTATTCACAAAAGTGAGTTATAGATTCTTTTTTAAATTTTATAGAAAGTGTCTATAATTGTCTATGTTCTTAAAAAAGTTTTGATACAAAAAATAACGTGTTTAATAGTACGAATAAATTAATACGCCTATTGTATGGTCATTTGATGCATTTTCGTATTAAATAAATAATTTCAACTTGTAATACTTGCGTAATAAACAAAATTTTCGCTCAAATTTAACTTTTTTTTCTCTCTAAGTACAGAAAAAAAAACAGAGTAAAAAAAAGTTAAGTTCAAACCTCTTTTTTTTTTAAATATGGTCGACCGCCATTGTTAAATGCGCGCGCATAGGAAAACGAATTAATTTGTAGTATTGTTTATTTAGTATTTGTAGTATTATTTTATTCGCAAGTGTGTTGTAAAACGTCGTATGGCACGTGTGAGCATGATGATTACCGTCCTCGGCTGTCTTAAGACCCTCGCCTGGCGGCTCGGGTCTCAATGGCGCCTCGGCGGTAATCACCAACGTTGCTCACTTGTACCATAATGTACTATTACTTTTTAATAATGACTTAAAATCCTTCTATTTATTTCTAATTCATTGATGCGGGTTCCAACTTCCAAGACCGTTTAATAGGACTTCCCGTGTGTTATTAATCGGTATGATCGTGGGTTACTTCCCATTAATCCTAGTGTACAGAAGTTTTAGTAGAGGGATTGTGAGTGGGATTAGTCCTAAGTTTAGTATCAAAGGTGTCTTTCTTATGTTTTGATCGCTAGCACTTTTTTGAGGCTCTACTATACTATTTGCCGGTTAGCCTGGCAATACGGGTCGTTCACCCACCTTCATCTCGAAAAAAAAAACATAGGTTACTTGACGTATCGCTTCCAGTACAAAAACTGTCGCTAATGAATAACGCTCGCTTATCAGAATACACGAGGACACCGTTCTTATTTTTAGTGGCATCTCTGGTAGCTTACCAGAGATGCCACTAAAAATAAAGAATTAAAGATTATTACATTATCATTTTACTAGTAGTAAATGGTAATTGCAAAAAATGTACCGCATCAGAACTAATTATTAATGTTGTTATGAGTGAAAATTGAATAAGAGTTTGATATTGTGGATGATAAGTAGGTACAATAAGTACCAATAAAATACTTTGTTTTAATGTTAAAACCTCGACAAATGTCTCATATTATATTAAAGCATATTTCTTATATTCAAATTAAAAATCTGCAACATTATAATGTCTGTTAAATGTGTATCATTGAAATTATTATTCTCGATAATATTAAACAAACGCGGCGCTCTAGTATTTTTCTAACTCTACATAGCGCTCACAGTTTCAGTTGGAACAACGTTTTTTCCTCGTTATTACTTTGCAAGCCAATAGATGGCGCTAAATAATTATCTACCGATTTTGTTTTTATTTGTGTTTCTAGTCCTTTAATCCTTTTTTGTACTTGTGAAAATTTAAAAATTAACAATTTTCAGTCTCAATTCTCAAAATTAAGATATTTATGATTATATATTATACGTAGGGTTTTGTAGTAACAAAACAAGGCCATAGATGTCACTAGTATCGGAAATATAACTGATGTCTCTATCTCTATAGCGCTTAGCCGTCTATATGACTTTTACCACGATTCACTAGCGACAGTAATGTCTGTCGTTAAGGGAACAATGAAACGGGTCAGTGGTAGAGAGGGGTGAATGACCTGTATTGCCGTACTAACTGGCGCGTACTATAGTCAGCATACCTACGCAAGTGATATAATCGCTAAACTGTGTTTTTCAGAAACGAGGCGATTCAAACCCAATTATTCGATTTCGGGGTCGCCAATTTGAAACGGGAATTCTTTTTACGCTTTATTTCCATCGTATTTATTTTAAAATATAAAACCTTACAGAACTGGTTTTCTCTTTCAGGTACAATTGTAGCATTCAACGCGTTAATGATGTCCTTCGGCACTTTATTTATGTCCAATGGTGTGGAAACGTACGTCTGCATTTTTCAAAGCATGAACTTGGGTACAATGTCAGTATTCTTACTTAAAATAATTATTGGATACCCTTTTGCTTATCATTACTCTAATGGCATTCGATACACACTGTGGAACGCTGCAAAGCTGCTAGACCTAAAATCTGTATACGCTTCAGCAAGAACAGCAGTGATAGCAAGCGCCGTCATTACTTTTCTTTTTGCTCTATTATAAGTACTCCGGTATCATCGCAATTTATTTTAGTACAATGTTGTATAATATAATAAAGAATAAAACTTAAAAAAAAAGAACTCACGAATTTTTTAAGATGGTATGTTATAAAAACTTATGAATAAGGGTACAAATAGGCGAACAAAATTGACCAATCTGTCGCCGAAAATCCTTAAAGTTACGATTTCTTTTAACATTTTAAATTATAAGTTTTTTATCGAATGGGTATAACGACCTATTCGTAGATGAGTTGACTTCTATTTCTTTATTGGAATAATGAGTCTCTAATAAATATTACCAAATAACTAGTGTCTTAATTTATTATGGGCTCTTGCAGTGATAATGGAGAGACGCGGGATATAATGAACATTGAGAACCAATGTAGGTATCTTGATAGGTCCAAGATATATTTTTTTCCCAAAAATATGTTCGAGGCATTATGCATTTTTTATATGTTGTAGTTTAATGTTAAAGAATAAAATAGAAAAGTAAGCCAGGCCCTTAAGTCGGGGTGTTATCAATGGCCAGGCGCGTGTTTGAATATTTAGCAAAAAAGAAATGTATTTGAGACAACTTCTAGTTTTAATAGGGTTATTATTAGTAATTAAAAAATAGGGTTCTCAAAAAGATAAATTATTTTTAGGGAGACTCTACCTGGCAGGTGATCTAGCCTAGTGGTTGGGGTTGATTTAGCCCTGCTACTCGCCAGACATCGCCAACATTCAGTGTGGACACTGAAAAAATTACTGGTCCGGTCAACCGGACTATGGAAAATATTAATTTCCCGTAGTTATACGATTAAAAAATATAACATTCAGTGTGGACACTGCAAAAATTAGTGGTCCGGTTGCCTTGTTTGGAAAAGGGGGCTGGGAGAGACTGAATGCGGAAGGCGGAGGATCGGCAGAAATGGCGCGCATTGGGAGAGGCCTATTTCCAGCAGTGGACTGCGCTAGATTAATTGACTGATTGATAGAAATAAAAACTTATTAAAGAATCAAAGAATCAATTTCATTTATTCAATTTAGGCACATAAAGAGCACGTAATATATGAACGTCAAATATTACCTACAATTATTATGTCAAGTTAAAAAAAATAAGATATATTATTAAATAAAGTAAAATAAATCATTTGAAAATGATTCTTTCGCTGGTTCGGTAGTTGGTTCTACTGAGAAGATACCAGCAAGAAGCTAAGAGAACTCAAATTATCCTTTTTATTTTATACAATTTAGTTTTTATACAATTTATAATGTGCGAGCAAGCAGTGATTAGGATGACCACGCATATTTATCCTCCGCCTTCCGCATCCAGTCCGTCCCAGCCACCTTTCAGATTAATTTAATATTTTTTATAGACTATTAAATTTTATCAAACTAAATTTTCCATGGTCCGGTCAACCGGACTATGGAACAAAATAAATTTTCCATAGTCCGGTTAACTGTACTATGGATATTTTTTTTTACCCATAGTCCGGTTAACCGGACAACTCAACCGTACTACGGGTAATAGATGGTTTAGGCATAACGCGATGTAGTTATGCTGCGCATTACACATACCCCGCGTAAAGGCAAATATCTACCCAAAAATGGTTTTTTATTACACATTTTTTATTATTATTATTATTTTTATTTATTTACATGTTTTTACCACCATTTATGTATTTTTTAATACAAATTACAAGTTACATTTTATAAAAAATTTAGTAGTATAAGTGAAAAAAGAGACTGCAAGCAAATGGTCACGTTTCAGATGCCATCAATTCTAAGAATTTTGATTATCCATTGAGATGAAGTAAATTGTGTTCTATGCACATATAAATACGATGCAGTGAAGCCAGCCAATGAAATGAAAGGTGGGTGGTAGGAGGTGAAATGCAACTAACCTGGCTATACGTGGCTATACAGTGATTTCAACATCAGTGTTACACTGGCCCCGTTACAGTTGTAACGCGTAATCGGGCTCAACAAGTGGAAATTACTTTTCTCGAGTAAGTTCTAAGCTGTTAAAAGTTTTATTAGTAGGTGTACATCGTCTGTATGCAATATCGAGATCAAAGGGCCCGGCCGGTGGTTTTTTTGGTAGTTACATTTCGTAAGTTTGGTTAGAAATTTGTTAAGGACAGTGCATGTGTGAGTGCAAGAAACTAATTAATCCAAGTAAGTTATTGAAAAAAGTTAACTTATTTAAAAGTAAATTTTCTTCGAATATTTTCCGTCGGTGCCATGGCTTCCGTGTACCGAGTAAACGGGGTGAATTATTGAATAGAGATAAAACAGTCGTTAGATTTTTGGTTAGATAATTAATTTTACGAAATTTCAAGTATTAACCAAATGTTTCGTTGTACTGTTCATTTTTCATTGAACTAGTGGACTAGTTATGTAACGAAACTGGATAGCTTTGTTTGAAAAAAAAAAAAAGTACCTACCTACAGAATTCTCTGAGAATTTTATTTATTTGTATTACTATTTTTACGGTATGTCTTTGGTGTACCTGTTCGAAATGATAAAAATACGAGAAAACTCGTCAATATTAGGATGCTATTTATGGACATAAGATAGATACTTCTTTTAAAATATTATATATTCGGCTATATAAATGATACGTGTCTGTAATGGTGACGCTCTTTTCAGGGACTTTACCTTCAGCTTACCATCAGGCGAGGCGAAGTCAAATTGACGTGTCCTATATAAAAAAAAAAAAAAATTATACTCTAATCAATCAAATAACCTATTGCAGTCCATTGCTGGACATAGGCCTCTCCCAATATGCGCCACGTTTGCCGATCCTCCGCCTTTCGATCCTTCTATTATACAGTAATGTCACCTTAAATACTACATTCGAACATCATGTCAAAATTAATCAATTAACCCGCTCGTTACCGTACAAGGGGAAGGGTGCCCATGACGCAAGCGGCATTAGCAACGGTCAACCTCTGCCCTCTCTCTGCGTCTGCCTATTTTAAAATAAATAATATTAGTTAACTGTTGTTTGCAATTCCCTTCACATGTATTCGCAACAGCACAGAAACCTCATCTTGGGATATAAAGGAAAAAAACAATCTGGATCTGGATTGAGTTACAAACATCCATCATATCAAATAGCTCAATTACAATAGAAGTAGTCTGTCCAAGCAATATATTAACTTTTGACGTTTCATTTAGTTACGTCCCAATGAGCGCCATGTTCGATTTTATACGACGATCGAATTTGTTCCTGAAGAAGTTATATGATTCAATATATTTTTGATTTTGTCGAAAGTTTACGCGAAATTTACACATTGATATAAAACTATTATAAGTGATTTCTATTCCTATGCTAAAAATATTTTATGCATACACACATTAGACTTTTAAATGTATAATGACAACTTTCAATCCCTGTGGTACAAAATTTTCACATTTTGTTGTTATTCATTGCAAGTAGGTAAAATAATCCTTGATTATAAAAGCTTGGCTAGAATAATTTGACGTAAATGCAAATAAGTGTTAACGACTACATATTATGCGATTCGATTATTTGCAAAGAATAAATTCAATCCCAACACTATTAAATACTTTGACATTAATAGTGTTGGAATGATTTGGGATCGAATGTATTCGTCAGTATTCGATGCAAATCGAGTCGCATATCACTGCACAAGAAAGTTGCAAATTTTATTTGAAGATTTACTTTTAACTCATGATGTTTACTAATTCGATGTCACTGATTCTAAATATAGCATAATTTCGTTTGTATCAGCTCTTGTTTATGAGATCAGTCGAATCAAGCTTATTATAAAAAATCATTTAGTTTCAACGTTAGTTTCTAGATAAAATAAAAATCGATAAAAATCGAAAATACGACAATATTTCGTATAGAGTGAGTAGATAAACATATTTTGAACCCTAAGAAATCACCTAAACCTCAAGCTGATGTTTCACAAGAGGATCGTATGCATTTTGAGGCAAAAAATGGTGACTTTGAACGTGACCTGAAAACGTCAGAACCATCCAATCAAGACGATTTAAACGACATTATCAGAGGTCTAAGCGGGTAAGTTCAAATTTCAGAAATTTTTGTTTCTGGCCTAAAAGGAAGAAACTTTGTAACAAAAGAAACTAAAAAAATATCAAATCAAAAGAGAACAAAATCTTTTCAAACATTTTAGCGAAGAAGATGTTTCATATTTTTGTAAGTACAAAGTTGTAAAACTACAAAATATATATTTCTAACTTTTGCCACAGAACAGATAATAGTACTAACGTTTACTAGACTTTACACAAGTTATAAGTTGTTAACTTAAACTTGTGTTTTACAAAAATAGTTCTTTTTTATGTTTTCTGTCGAAGAAGCTTCCAACTGAGTGCAGAAAAGCTAAAAAAAAATACATTTCTGACATGCCACAGCCAGAATCCTTCATAAAAGATTCAAATTTTGCGGACATTGAGACAGAGATTGAGAAAAGAACTTGGAATGAGCTAGTTTGGTTTGGGCAAGATTTTTTGTAAAGTTCTGATCTATTTCAAACACATCGAACAACTGATGGGTTACTTTAAAAAGTTGATTGTAAAAAACCACCTGGACTATTTTCCTACCAGTCTTGGTGATCTAAGTGACATAGGATCTGCCGACGATGAAGGAACGCTATCAAGGCTACTCGAACGCACACATGATAGCTGACTATTGTTGGAGCATTCAGAACTCAGATCTCTGCCTTCAGCCTCAGTAAGAAAGTTAAATAAAAACAAAAAATTTCAATTTAAAAACCATATAACATAAGATTATCTTCAAAAATTTGGTATTTTCTTATAAAATGGCAAATGGACCATATTTTTTTAACGAGAGCTCATACAGAAATTTTAAATACAGATTTGAAATAGTCGTAAAAAATTGGACAAAATAATTACCATCTATTATGTATAACGTAACCCAATCATCAAAATGCCGTTGTGCAGTTAATCGTCTTCCTGATGCCTGAATTCGCCACGCCTGATGGTAAGCTGAAGGCAAAGTCTCGGAAAAGAGGGTCACCATTATAGACATGTAACATGTTGCAATGGTGGCACTCAGCTTAACGGTCTCATTAGATGCTTTTTCACGCCCCTTTTTTTATAGTATTAAGTGTATATACTGGGTGGCGCAAAAGTAAAGACCCTATTTGGTTCGGCTATAACATTTTTTCTAAATTAGAAAACTAGATTTAGGTTTTTTTAAATGTATATTTGTACCATTAAATTTCGTACCATTAGGATTTAAAGATGATGTCTTTTAAATGGTGACCTCCAGAGTTGATACACATTTGAGCCCTATTTATGACATTTTGCATAACTTGCCGTAACACTTCCTGCGATATGTTCGTTATTTCTTGACGAATGTTTTCTTTTAGAGCTGCGAGAGTCTGTGGCTTGTTCACATACACCCGAGATTTCAAAAAACCCCAAAGAAAGAAGTCTGGACTGGTCAGATCGGGTGATCTTGCAGGCCAAGGCAAATCGCCAAAACGTTGTGTTCTTATCACTGATGAATTATTCCGTAAGAACATTGACACAATTATTCCACGTTCTTGGGGAGTAAAACGGTCCATGTTTATTTTCAGTGTATTTTACATTTGTTCTCTACACAATTTTCAACAACAGAATAACAGAAAATGTCATATAAAAAAAATAAAGGTATTTTCTTTAGTGCCACTACTTTTGCGCCACCCTGTATTTATGCATAATATATTCGTGCATAAACTTTCGACAAAAGCAAACATGTTTAATCGTATAACCGATTAAAACATCTTCATTAACAAAGTCTGTCAAAGGATGGATAGTCATTGGAACAAGCGAGCTATATTCCAGAGGCTGCGAATCAGTAAACGATAATTATGACGCCAAGTGGATTGACGATCTAAAAAAGGTACCGAGCTGGAAAAAACTGGAAACAGAAAACAGAGAGCCGACTATAGCACATTGGGCGAGGCCTATATGTGTGTGATGTAGAAATGCAAATCAACACATTGAATATTATATTCAGCTATACTCGTATAACGATCTGAGATCTGAGAGACGTGCAATAAGGAATTTAAAATAAAATCGGCAAAGAGCGAGTCGTACTCGCCCATGAAGGGTTCCGTAGTAGCAAAGGCGAAAATTGCGGTTTATGACGTATTAAAAAAAACTACTGACTGGATCTCGAACCAATTTTTAGTGGAAGTTTGCATGGCAATTTACATCATATTTTTTTTTAGATTTATCATTCTCTTATTTTAAAAGTTAGAGAGGGGGGGGGGGGGGACGACACATTTTTCCACTTTGGAAGTGTCTCTCGCGCAAACAATTCAGTTTAGAAAAAAATTACGTTAGAAACCTCAATAGCATTTTTAAAGACCTATCTTACACGTATGGGTTTGATGAAAAAAAAAAAGAAATTTAATTTCAGTTCTAAGTATGGGGACCTCCAAAATTTAATGCTTTTTTTAATTTTTTTTAAAATTCTTAATGCGGTTCACAGAATACATCTTATGTCCGTATGGATTGAGGAGCCACTTCAGACTTAAAAAGGAAACTTGCCCCCTTATTTAGTAGGGAAGTAAATAATTTTGTAGGCCGAATTCTGAAATTTGTAGTAAAATATGTCTAAAGTTATATCAATGTGAATGTGGCTCCTCAATCCAAACATCTGAATTGAGGAGCCACCTGAAACACGGAAAGTATTTCATGTACATATTTGAAAATTTTGTATCATTTAGTAGCAATTGTGTATAGTGTCTACTAAAAATCTGAGCCCAGTACTGTTTATATTCAAGAATATACAATACTTTTAATGTGGCTCCTCAATCTATACATAAGAGCGTGAATTGCCATGAAAGTTATTGGTCAATTTATATTCCACTGTAAAGACATTTAGTAGCAAGTGTGTTCGAATTTGTAGCATATGGACAAAGTAGTAGAACTGAGTAAATTTAATAAATAATCGCATTGCATTTGGCTCCTCAATCCTGACGTCTGCATAATAAATAATTGACTGTACCTACCTGAGATCAAAACGGAATAAAATACCAGAGACACTAACATTTAGTATAAATGTCTACTAAATACATATGCACAGATCAACATTGTATATGTTCGGTATCTGAAAAATAAATTACTTCTGAATATTCCTTACAAATTCGCTATTAAGGGTGACCATGTTATATGAATTAAACTAGGATGATTAATTTTTGAAATTTAATTTTTGGACTATATACCTATTCGGTACAAAGATTCTTCCTAAGTCATTTCTGGTACTAGAAACTATAATGACTTCAAGTAGCTTATATATTATAATATAGGCGTTATAGAATTTATCCCTGCGATTAGCGAAGCTGGCATGGGCCACTATAAAATGTACCCAGCGAATGATGAGATGTTTTGTTATGACGACTATGATTCTCACTGTAAAATTCCTAAAAGCACCGACCAACCAATATTAATTCATTCTTTAACTTATGTTGAAATTGACTAGGTACTAAATATCCTAAACTTATGAAGAATCTTTGTACCGAATACCTATAGTCGAAAAATTACATTTCAAATATGAATCATCCTAGTTTAATTCATATAACATGGTCACCCATATAGCGAATTCGTAAGGAATATTCAGAAGTAATTTATTTTCAGATACCGAACATATACAATGTTGATCTGTGCATGTGTATTTAGTAGACATTTATACTAAATGTTAGTGTCTCTGGTATTTTATTCCGTTTTGATCTCAGGTAGGTACAGTCAATTATTTATTATGCAGCGTCAGGATTGAGGAGCCAAATGAAATGCGATTATTTATTAAATTTACTCAGTTCTACTACTTTGTCCATATGCTACAAATTCGAACACACTTGCTACTAAATGTCTTTACAGTGGAATATAAATTGACCAATAACTTTCATGGCAATTCACGCTCTTATGTATAGATTGAGGAGCCACATTAAAAGTATTGTATATTCTTGAATATAAACAGTACTGGGCTCAGATTTTTAGTAGACACTATACACAATTGCTACTAAATGATACAAAATTTTCAAATATGTACATGAAATACTTTCCGTGTTTCAGGTGGCTCCTCAATTCAGATGTTTGGATTGAGGAGCCACATTCACATTGATATAACTTTAGACATATTTTACTACAAATTTCAGAATTCGGCCTACAAAATTATTTACTTCCCTACTAAATAAGGGGGCAAGTTTCCTTTTTAAATCTGAAGTGGCTCCTCAATCCATAGTTTCAACAGCATAGGCCTAATAGTTTCGGAGAAAAGTGGCTGTGACATACGGACGGACAGACAGACGGACGGACAGACATGACGAATCTATTCCGTTTTTTGCCATTTGGCTACGGAACCCTAAAAAGAACCTCTAGTTCCAACAACCTATAGAATACGTCGCCTACACATAGCTATCTGAGTCATATGAAATAAGTATTGTGTGTTATTGACGGTTTGATTCGAGAACACAAATAAAGGACACTCAGAGACATACCTATAGGTTTAGCTCGAAGAAATTTAATATTAATGATTTATTTATTTGTGCCACCTTGAAAGAAATTCTACCAATTTGGCTTGGCACCGACTTCAACATAAGTCCTAAGTACATTTCTATATTTTCAATATTTGTTATTTATTTCTTTAATTTATTTGTTATAAAATAACCTGTAGAGCAGGTTTATATCGTACCATAAAATCTTCCCCATAGGGATATATCACTTAAATGGCGAAGCGCAGATTGGGTGTCAAAAAACCCCCTTTTGATTGGCGATGTTAAGGTATCTGTATTAAACAGTAAAATTTGTCTGACGCAGTTGTGACCAATATTAAATACCTATCTATCAAAACAAAAATTATCAATAGGTAGGCCTTACATTACATTAAGGTCGTCTTTGTGGCCCAAGTCAACCTAGTCTGGTCAAGTCAACCTACTAAACAACAAACTTTCCTATTGGGGTTACGGATCAGATGGCCCTTGTAAACCAAAATACATAATTAATAATTTCGAAAAGCGAATCCCAGAATTCAAAATGCAAGGTTTGAATTTAACTAGGATTGGCGTTTGGATGAAGATACGATATGTGAGGTAGGTAATTTTAAAGACTGCTGTCAGGGTCAAAATAATGTCTAAAGTACCAAGCGGCAGCGTAAACAACATAACCTTTATGAATCAAGAAGATGCGATATATTAGGTACCCATAAAAATTTTCAATTTGATTGAATACGTGTCGTGCTGAAAACTTAACACCCAGCCGGTGTTAACTTTAGTCCCTGCATTTGTTGAAATACAGCATTGATATTCCCATTATTTAATGACAAGTATTTAATGCTGCGAGATGTTAATTAGTTTTTGATATGAATAAATAATGGAAGCGGGTAGCAAAAATGGTGCTTCTCTTACTGGGAGGTAGTTAAATACAGTGTAAATTAATATTATGTAGAAAATACTCCGTTGCAAGTTTTTAGTATTGAGTTTTTTTTGGTAAGTATCTGAATATGATTCACCTACAATAGACGAGATGACGTCAATGGTCAATGTCCTTTTATTTTGTGCTGCGCCTCAGAGAGGCCGAGTGTGGAGTTCTCATCACACTAAAAAAACCTGCGGTGTGCCAAACGCCGTGACTTAGGGAGTGAACCGTCACAAACATTACGCTCTCGACGATGGATCATCTAAGCGCTTGTTAGCTCACAAAGATGCGTGGCGGGCCCTTTTTTCTGCTTAGGCGACGTCCAGTCGCACTGGGACATCAGCCCTTCGTGGAAGCTTCTACTGTGGGTGGAGGGCTATCACTGACCCCTCTATCCGCGGCCTCGCTGGGGCAATGGTCGCTGTCGTAATCTAACCCAAATGCTTTTATATCACAGTTGATGGTATCTGACGCAGATGGTGTCAAATCACAACAAACAATAGCGCTTCTCGTGACCCTCGCCTATTATATTAAATTAGTTGCCATGTTATTACTTATTGTACCGTGTAAATGGGGCGAATAGGGATTAATGGGAATACAGAGAAAATGGTCCTATTTTTTTAAAATAGTTTCTTTTATAAAACTTCACGTGTCTAATCAGTGCATTACATTCAACTACATAGTCGATAGTTTCACATCAAAGAAAATAACACCAGAGAAGGTTGCTGACCATTTTTAAAATGAGAAAATTTTTAAAAGCATAAAAAAATCACGGGCTACCCGTGATTTTTTTCATTGCGGGGCAGAGTGGTCCAACTGCTTTGTCCAACTATTTGTGCCGTGAATTAGTTTGTAACGCACCATGTGATCCAAATATTGGTTCCTACATTATCTGCAAAATCGAGCCGGCGGAGTCGGGTTATAGGGACCCCTCGCTACTGCCATTTACCCTTTGATCTCAAATTCATCTCGTTTTATGGTACAGTTCCTACCTATGATTATAATTGGCTCCGTTTATTATGTTCGCCGTCTATAGCAGCATCTACTTTATAATAATATTTAATCGCTGCTAACTGCCAAATTTTGTTTAAGTATCAAAGTCGCTGTTTAAGTTTTAGTCACCTCGAAAATAACTTGAGTTGCTAACCGAATTATGAATAACACCAATGAACCTGACTTTATATAACAGACCAGACTTCAAGTATGTGGGCTTCCTCACATTTTGATTAGTTCGAGTAGTACGAGAAAATTAGGATTTGACACAGGAATAATTCCTAGTAGCAATTTTCTTTCTGAATTCGTTGAGGGAGGTCCCTGGTAGTCTAAGTTTCGATTTGCGTGGTATTCGGTTCGTTGCGTTCTCCGTGATCTTGAATTTAAGGATACATTTTTGTTTACTGAATAAATCTTTTAGTTCTAATTTTACACAAAAAGTTGTTACTAAAAAGTTGTTTAGAATTAAATTTTCTACAATCTAACTCTTCTTAATTTTTTTCTAGGATCGATATTTTTTGATTTATACCCCAAAAAGTGGCAAATCTTTATTTGACTTTTTTGACTTATGAAAAATTCCTAGTAGCAATTTTCTTTCGGAAATCATTAAGGAAGGTCCCTAGCAGTCTACATTTGGTTTTGCGTGGTATTCGGTTGGTTGCGTTATCGGCCATCTTGAATTTAAGGGTAAATTTTTGTTTACCGAATAAGTCGTTTAGTTTTATTTTTACACGAAAAATATTTACTACAAAGTTGTTAAGAATTAAATTTCCTATATATTTTATTTCCTATATACCCCAATAAGGTGGTAAAATTGTATTCAATTTTTTGACAAAGGAAAAACTCCTAGTAGTAATTTTCTTTGGAAATTAGTTGAAGTAGGTCATTGGCCGTCTAAATTTCGATTTGCGTGGTATTCGGTTCATTGCATTCTTCACCATTTTGAATAGAAGTGTGAAATACCATGCAAATCGAAACTTAGACTACCAGGGACCTCCCTCAACGAATTCAGAAAGAAAATTGCTACTAGGAATTATTTCTAGGTTTGCCCCTTAATTGAGCTAAATCGGTTGTACTAGAATGCGTGTCATCTTCTTAGCGTTAATCTCAGTCGCATCCGAAGCTTTCACCTCGGAGTCTGGGGTCCACTATACCAGTCTAACTGTGGATTTGACCGCACTTCGATATTTTCCGTGAAGCGACTACCATCTGACCCCAATGGCGACATTAGGCGATATCGAAGTATTGCAGCTAGACCAGTTGTTGAACTTTTTAGGGATCCAACTACCCGAAACGACTGCCATAGATGTTTATATGGCAACCGGGACCGACGCTTTAACGTGCTGTCCGAGGCACGACCAGACCAATGCAAGCGTACTCATATTCATGCATACAAATATTTGCACTGAGCGGGGATCGGACCCGCGCTTTCTGCGTAGCGGCCGATTCTGAGAAGTTGCTCTTATGCGAATAAGGGCCGCGTTCTAACCGCCATGCCACAGCAGAGTCTGTATTGTTGTTGTTATGTCTTCCTATGTGTAGGACATACATTATAATATTAAAAACGTGAAGCTTTGTGTAGATATTATACGTCATTTAGACAGGGAGAGATTCTCGCACGTTTCGGTCCGAAAAATCGTACGCGACTATCACTAGCAAATAGCAAAGCAATAATAGACATACCATTAACGTACCAAAGTGCTTACACACAGGCAAACACTTCACCTACGATTACGAGATATGAGATTTAACTTTGAATAAAAAAATGCAGATGTCCAATCGATGGGGACTTTTAATATATATTTTTTAAAATTTTTATTTTCACGTCTACCAACAATTGTTAACATAAAAACATACACCAAATACATTCCAAAATACAAATAAAAATGTTACAATTAATTAAAGGTAAACACCGCATGTATAATATTATAAAATCTATAAACAGTAAGCTATCATTACACTACATCATGTTAAAGTGACTCATATAAAAAAAAAGTTATTCAAACAGTGTTCAATGGAACAATTAAATAAGTTTACAAAAACAATTCACTCAAAATCGGGTAAGCTTAAGAGAATATATTTGACCTTTATCACAGAGTCAAACTGAAGATCCATTTGGTCGCTAATGTTGTTAATGACCTTACACATTCTCGAGCAAGGGGAATTGGCACCTAGAACAGTCCTACGTGGCGAAGGATTATAGTCTGGAATAACACACAGGATACTTTTAATCCCTGGAATATGGTTTCATTACTAATGGAAAAAGGGCTACTAATCACAAATCCACGAGCATGGAGCCGCTAGCAACATTAATAAACAGAAAAGATTAAAGCTGTTGAATAGTACAGAGCACAAAGAACATTTTAATTAACATTTTTTAGAGTTTTTTTGACTACAGACTAGCCTTAACAAAGTAGGCTTGTCATTGCAACATCTTGCACACACCTACGAGTACGTTGGAATGGTTTTCGAGACCGATTTCTTAAATCTTACTCAAGATATTTTGCCAAAATCATCACCATGATATGGCTTTGAGGCAGTTCAAATTACCTTCCTTTAGTTTGTTTCATACGGCTTTTATGGAATCGACTGGCGTCCGAACTCGCAACAGCAACCTTGTCTCAATACGAAGAAATTTCTAAATTCACTATTGCTATTTAGTTTATAACAGCCCCTTTACCCCAGCGTAGGTAATAGTTCGTTCGTAATGTAGGTACAATGTTCTTCTCCACTAGCATCTAGGAAGCGGTGGTAAACTTAGTTTAAGCAGAATTGATGTCAATAAGATATAACTACATATTATTATGTTTTTAAATTGAAAATAAATAATAGGTATTGTACATTACAATTACACCGAATGTTTCCTGTTTTATTTATGGATGATATTATTTTAGTACTCGAACGGCATATTGTAGTTGGTTCGAGTTCTGGATGAGTCAAGCGAGTTTTAGCAAATATTCGAACGCAGTGTTGTTTCTTTTAAAAAATAAAGGTATGTCTCCTTTATGTAAAATGAGCCCACTTAAGGATTTAAGGTGGTTTCTCTTCAGGGCTCGACTTATTTTTCCACCCTGTATATGACAGTCATCCACGCATTTCATATATGACAGGAACTGGACCTAAGAGACCGACAGGTATGTCAAATCCCATACATTCATCATTCTATTCTACAATACGCGCCAACGAATTGTCGCTTGTCTAGAGGGGCTGTTGTTTAAGGTGAATCCCACTATTTCCATTATGTATTTCCATTAATGGAAATACTGGGACAGAGTCTCCCACTATTTCAAGTACCATTTATCTATATAGTCCTCGGGTTAAGTGGGTCATTGCAAGTGGAATAAAGAGATCGCATAGATGGCGCCTAATGTCGATTTCCCTATTGTTTCAAGCTCTGTTCTAAATCGAGGGCATTGAATGCACCTCAAGCAATTGCCTTCTGTGTACTGAGATGTAAACTATTAAAAATCAATACATGTGGTACATATTAGGAATAGATCGTTAGCTACTAACTTTATGATCTAGTAGGTCTAGTTAAACAAAAAATTGTTTATAAGGATGATGAAAACGTCATCTTACAGACCTTGTACTAAGTACATCATATATTTCCTTTCTTGATAATAGTTACACAGTTGTTATGTTGTACAGTCAACACATTGAAGAAGGCAATGAAAATTAAATATTCTGTCGCCCGTGGTCCACATAGTCTCCTAAATTATTGCAAAATAGATGGGCACTATACAATTGCACATCCATTACTGTGTGTACTGTGATATAACTATTTATTAGTCGTCAAATATCCATGTTTTAAAAAACGGATTGCACATTTCCGAACTTTGCATGTTATTTACAGACCTTACTCTATCGAATTTAATCACTAGTAAAGTTAATACATCATATTAAAATAAGAATTATAGTAAGTTATGTACCTAATGAAATATGCAAACGTTATAGGTACAATGATGAAATCGGTAAAGTAATCGCCTTAATTATAACATGCAAATAAAATACTTTATGAAAATGTTGCTTATTAAGGATTCTTAAAACACGAGTGTGTGTTAAAAAAGAACTAGCCGCAGGCGAGTTTATTTATAATATCACGCGAGTGCTTTAGGACCAAATTGCGAAAGCCGGAATGCGAAATTATGTGCAGTTTCATAGACTACCTTATCCAATCTCATGAAAAAGTTCAATTTTTTTTTATAAAATTCCAGCATTACCTTTGAAAATGGTTTTTTGTATATGTTATAGGCAATGTGTATAATCCGGCATTGTATAGAATGCCTAGGCATTCTATACATTGCCTAAAACGTTCAGGCAATGTGTATACTACGATTAATTTCATACATTGCCTAGGTATTTTATTAAATACTCGAAGCGCATCAAGCAATGTGTACAATGGTCGGGTTGTTGTAAATTCGTCTCTTTAAAATGATATTTCATGTGCGAAAATTTGTCTCACCTTGATAAATAAGTACTGTTAGCAAACAAAGTAATAGATTAACAAAGAGTCATTTATTTGCGATCCTTTAAGAAGCCCTCTAGGGATTTGAAAAATGGATATTACTGCTGAAAGAAAAACTGTTCATTCCAACTGGGATAGATTAGGTTAGAAGGCTAATGCGGAAGCGGAGCTCCAGCATTATCCTTCGTGGTTATTTTTTTTTAACCATGCAGAACTTCTATAGGCTACGGTAACAACTCTCTTTCCATCAGGTTAGGTGGCTGACAAGCACAGGGATGATGGTAAGAGAGTGGTTGCCGTGGCCTATAGAAATTCTGTATGGTAATAAAAATTCTACGCAAAAAACACGTAGGTACTTAGGCATACCTACCAATAGAACACATCTCTTATCAGCACTGTCTGCTGGTGGAAGTTGAAATTAGGAGTAGCTATCAAAAGATTAGTATCTATCTAACTAAATCATAGAGAAGAAAAATAGATTACATACATTACCTATGCTTCGACCGGCATTCCATACAATGCCTAGGTATTCTATACATTTCCTAGGCAAAGTGTAAAATAGTTTAAACATTGAATATCATTTCATACATTGCCTGAAGGACCCCGGCATTCTATACATTTCCTAGGTATTGTATAGAATGCCTGCATTATACACATTGCCTATAACATATATATTTATCAATTTTTTGGAAGATTCGTTTGAAATCTTAAGTTTTCAATAGAATAATACTTTTACATATTTTGGAATATTGTTCTGATGAATAAACTGCAATTACCTGAGATATCTATACCTACCCTATAATGGCTCATTTACACCAGGGCGTCGATTCTACTAAAACAAAACCATTGTCGCACCACAGAGACTGCAAAAAATGGCATTCAATTTTAGACTTTATGGCAATAGACTCAAAGTCCAAAATTAAATGAAAAGAGTTTCATTACACTCTCTCATTCGCTCTACAAAAAGCCATTTGATTTTAAACTTTAACTGTATTACTTTAAAGGCTAAAATTAAATAGAAATGTCTTGCAGTGGCAGTCGCATGACAGTGGTTGTGCTTTAGCAGAATCGAGGGCCAGGTCGTCTACCACCTTCGGCGAGCGACTTTCGTTTGCCGAAGGCGTAATCGAAAGTGCACCAACGACTTCGTCTACTGCCAGTTTACTAAAATCGTGTCAGTGTATTTTAAGTCGTGATTATGATGAGTCGTCACGTGCTGCAGAAGGGAATAGGAATAGTGTGCGAAATAATTCGAGAAACTATAAAAAATAGACAAAAAAATGATTTAGTTTGGTCGACCATCGCCTGCTGAAGGCGTCCGAATCACAGGACCTACGGCCCTGTGCCGGCCGCACTTCTGTCGACCATTCGTTTGCCGAAGGACGATCGGGGCCTCAGTGTGTTTACACTCAATTTGTTTTTGGTTGTCGCCTTCGACTGGCAAGCGAAGTCGACCGTCGACTTGGTGTAAATGAGCCATTACGCCAAGTACTGCAGCGCCCGTACATTGTAATTGGAATTGAAGGAAGTTTAGATTTACAGAAAAGTAGTGATGTCCATTATGACGATTATTAAGTTACTCTGGCAGTCCCAGGAAAAGTTAACCTATGAAACCGCTACAAAATTAATCAGATTAGTGAAATGATAGAGTTGAAAATAATATAAATACACCTCTCATCTCTTACTACAGCGAGAGAATACAAGGCTAAATATGCAAGCTTGAGGTGTTTGCATATTTAGCTTTGTTCTGGTAGCTTCACAGCGGTTGCCACCTGCGGCTGCGGCCGCCACTAAAGTGGTAGACTAGCACAAGAACCACCAGCAGTTCCTGACGGGTAGCGGTTACGACATACTCGAGCTGTCAATAAAAAGATGAATCCCATGAATTCATGTCAAATAATTCTTCCGAATACGCACTATTTCTGAGGATTTTCAGCACCCGTCTGAGCACCTAGCGGGGCCCTAAAGAAAATCTTTTACGACTGTTCTTGTATGCTGATGATATCGCCCTGATGGACGTATTTTGAGGCAGATTGGTGCGACGTGTGAAGACGTTAAAAGCGTTGTGAACAGCGAGCGACAGTATGAAACCAACATGGTGAAGACCGAGTAAGTACTTTGCGTTGAACTCAATGTAGGTTACGCTGGTGTCATTTGTGACCACAAAATGTTGGTTAGGTACGGATCCTTTATGCGCAAAATACCAGATTCGCAAAATACCAGATTCTCAAAATACCAGATTCTCAATATACCAGATTCTCACTATAGCATATTTCGTACATTCGAAAACAAAATTGTTATTATTTTATTCACTTACTAGCAGCTCCGCGCGGTTATACCAGCGGTAAACATAATTATAACAATAAAGAAAAATAATAAATAAATATAATTGTTTTTAAGTACTATAGATACTTTTAGTTTTTCTGTATAGGTACTTTTATTTTGTTTTTGCTATTAGGTTCAATTAAATAAAATACATTCAATTTTGTTCCTTCTGTAGTACCTGTACAAGTTATGCATTTAAGTGTACTTCTGGTATATTGAGAATCTGGTATATTGAGAATCTGGTATTTTGAGAATCTGGTATTTTGAGAATCTGGTATTTTGCGCATAAAGGGAACGGATCTATAAAACCATCATGAAACTTAGCCTAGACTTTTACACGACTCCGAAGCTTTACTATTGTAGAGCAATATTTCACGTATAATAATACTAAATTAAAGATAGCCTTAATAATCGGTGCCGTATCTGCGGTAGCCTTCATGTCTGTGACATCGTAGATAATCTGCAGGAGAGTTGTTGCTGAACCAAGCTGTAGGGGTAGTAAATACCTACTTTGGCCATGCCTCCTCCACTGCCGCGCCCCTGTAGGAAAGGTAGACTTACGAAATGTGCGAGTAAGTTTGGATTCGTTGAAGACGATAAGCGTGCCAAAGGTCTCACTGCCAGGGATGCCCAAGACCGATCGATGGGGAAGAGAAAAAACTGGAATGCAGGTTTCATCGCGGAGATGATGATTGTGTCTAACTAAAGTGCTTGCACATTAACTCGCGATACTTTTCATAATGTATTTCAATCATTTCCCCGCATTGTTTCGAACAAAATGCAATGAATAAATTAATAAAGTTTCAATGTTTCCTGTTGGTTCCATTGTCTAATTCCATTAATGGAACCACTTCTTCCTCCTTTCCTTCGGCAAAGCGACTTTGAAGTGTATGTAAGTAACATGTTTATCGAACGCCTAGGTACTATATTCTGTGGTTATGATGTATGTGTCTTCATTTGACTTCGCCTGTGGATATGTATGCCTCTCACAAATGTGGTAATTCATGTTAAACAATGTTAGCTATCGACGTCCTTCGTCTATTAGCACCTACTCAAGTTCGGGATCACGATCAACAGCTCACACAGCTGTTGATCGTGAGCTTTACACACAAAAACAAGACTGAAGTACAGTACCCAGGTATGGTTCGTGCGCTCGACTTAGTCATCGCCTATGGGGCAAATGTGGAATCTATATGTAAGTATTGTAAATATGCTCTCATCGGCATCAAGCCCCAGATGAAATATCTGGGGCTCGTGCTCGACGGTCGATGGGACTTCGGGGAGCATTTCCGAAGCCTGGTCCCCAAATTGGTGCTCACAGCTAACGCTTTGACGCGTCTGCTGCCCAATTTGAGGGGCCCGGAGGACTCCTGCAGGAGACTCTACGCGGGTATCGTGCGGTCCATGGCACTATATGGGTGCCCCGTATGGGCGGACAACCTGAGAGCCAAGTACGTGGACCTGCTGCGTAAACCGCAGCGGAAAATGGCCATCAGGACCATCAGGGGGTACCGCACGATATCCTTTGAAGCGGCGAGTCTCCTCGCCGGATCGCTACCGTGGATCCTGGAAGCGAGATCCCTTTCGGCGCTATACCGCTTCCGAAAGGCGGCGCGGGAGCGGGGACACGATCCTGAGCCTGAAGAAATTCGGGCCGTGAGATCCCGGCTCCACAGGGACATGGTGGCGGAGTGGGAGCTACAACTTGGGCAACCACGCGCAGGGCACGCCGTAGTAGCGGCGGTAAGACCCATCATGGGGGAGTGGCTAGAGAGGCCACACGGCGGCCTCTCGTTCTGGCTGACGCAGATCATCACCAATCATGGGTGTTTTGGGCGGTATCTGCATCGGACCGCGAAGAAAGAGCCAACGTCCGAGTGCCATCACTGCGACGCGAGCGAGGACTCGGCGCTGCACACGCTCACCGAGTGTCCGGCGTGGGAGACGCCGAGACGGGAGCTGGTGGCGACCCTAGGAGTGAGAGTTCTCACGCTCGCCACTTTGCTCGCAGCGATGGTTCGCTGCGCAGATTCGTGGGCCGCCGGCGACTCCTTCTGCGAGCAAGTAATGCTCGTGAAGGAGGCGGCGGAGCGGGAGCGTGAGGAGCGAAGGAGAATCGCAAACCGCGCGGCCCGCAACGAGCAGCGGCAACTCGGGCGTCGGAGGTCGCAGAATGACCTCCGTCCCCCATGAGCGCGGGCCTGGGGGTGACGGGTAGAGCCGCCTGTCACCCTAGCAGAAGCAGGCCGCGGCGGCGGCACGCATTGCGTGCCTCCCCATACCCGGGGGCGGGTTGGGGACTCTGTGGTCCCCTCACCGGAAGAGGGCCAGATCGAGAGATATGGTCCTGGGTCGGCCGGGGTGCGAGGGATATGGCTACGACAATCTCACCTCCGGCAACTGACGGCCCACAGACGGCGTGCGTTTTAGTCGGTTCGAGTCCGACATAACCTCCTCCTCCGGCTACGGTGGGGGAGGTATCCGTGGGGATTTTGCGCACGATAAAAAAAAAAAAAAAAAAAAAAGTATTGTAAATATAATAAATAGTAGGTAGGTATCTTAGCAAATGCTGACTCATTGCTAAAGACCTAGAAATGCTCACTAGGTGGATTAGCGTACTCAGATGTCGACTGCTCTATTTTTTACCACTCTATAAGTAATATATGAAGGTATATTTTATATCTAGTAGTGTACTACATACTTGCCCATAAAATTGTTGGATGTAGATCTCTATATCTACGCGATTCTATATCAAATAACATATTGGTTATTTGTACGAATGTGTCCAAACCCATTTTTAGATAAACAAGAATACGAATAAGAATTGTTTATTTACTAAGAAAGTTATTTACATTTGTGTTCACTTAGGTCTATAGTAGTTAGTAATTGAGATAATACATAATAATAATATATAATAGTGGTATTTATGCTGTTAATTTACTAGTACAGAAAAAGGAGAACTTTATATAGCTATCAACCCCACACTAGGTCTAGTCTGTCTCGTGGAATTTTTGTGGAGTATTTACATTTATTGTTATAAAATTGATAATTAGAGATAAAAACTTCACAAATAAATGTATTTGTACATATTTTGTAAGAAAATACCTTTTACCAGTATTATTATCTATTCTGTTGTTTGTATCATAATCCTAATAATATTTTATACGCCAAAATTTGTAAGTATGGATGGATGGATATACGATGAACGGGATCAGAATTCCACGTGGGCGGAGCCGCGGGCAACAGCTAGTAGACAATAATTTTGAAAATACAATTTAAATTACGTCGTATGATAATATTAGAATTCATTACGCAAGAAACGGTAATTTGTAAGATTCATAAATTACACTGTAGTTTGATTGGTTCGTTTAACTAAAATAAATCCTTCGGGTACCTCCCGCCGGGCGGTCGGGAGGCATCCTTGAGATTTTGATTTCCGATTCCGCACGAAAAAAGAATATATATATATATATATATATTCTTTTTTCGTATATATATATATATAGGGATGTAACTTACGTAGTGCAAAACTTCAAGACGTCCAATTAACTTGAAAGGCACACTTCAACGTTGCACTCTGCCGAGCGAAATCCGACAAGGGTCCGTCGTACAATACCTACTATAATTTTTTCAACACACTTGCTTATGAAATAGTTCTTATTTCACCGCAATTACGCACGTAATGACACCTATCAAACTGTGTCACACAAGCGAAGATTTTTTTAAAATTTTATTGGTTGAGTAGGTAGGTAATACTCATACTCGTAATAGAGATCAGTGATTATAATAAATCTGTGGTTGAGTTGCTGTGTTCTTATAAAAGATCGTATTCAATAATAAAAAATAATTAATATATACATTATTGCTTGCTCATTTCATGCAACTTCGTATTTAAATAGATAATTTCAACTTATAGTACGTGATTAATAAACAAAACTTTTACTTCAATTTAACTTATTTTTTCTCTGTAGGTAAGTACCTAGGTATTTACAGAGAAAACAAAAGTTAAATTTAAATCTCATTCTTTTAAATCTTTATGGCTGACTGCCATTGTAAATTGCGAACGCACAGGAAAATAATTTTTTAGTATTATATAGCATTTTTAGTGTTATTTTATTCACAAGTGTGTTGAAAAACGTCGTATGATACACGTGTGTACTGATGTTTACCGTCCTCGGCCTCAATGGCGCTTCAGCGGTAATCACCAACATAACACACTTGTACCATAATGTCTCCACCAGGATGTAAAAATGTTCAGAATCTTTCAGCGTATATTCTTCCATTTTCAAGAATTATGAGACTATGTGCAATAATGTTATTATACCTAATATTCTCTTAACCGTAACCAGAATACTGTTATCTGTTCTATGACATAAGTCTCCTCTAAAGTATCGTACACAAAAAAAACTAATTCATCTATACTCTATACTATTATATAATTGTAAAGTGGTCATGTCTGTACATTGGAGATATTTAAAAAAAAATACTTTGGTTATGTTATGTTAACGATACTGAACACGAAAATATTTTTTTTGAATTTCCTGTCTGTTTGTCTGTTTGTCCGCGATGGACGCAAAAACTACTGGACGGATTTTGATGCGGTTTTTTTGTTAGAAAGGTCTTACTCAGACTTAAAATCTTACGTTTGTTTGATCGCAATCGGTTGAGTAGAACCGAAGATTATGAGCAAAGGTTGCGTTAACCGAGATGCACGCGGGCGGAGCCGCGGGCGGAAGGCTAGTTGTATATAATTTTATAACTGGATAATATTATAGGTACACGATGAATATTACTTTAATTTTATCACACTCAAAAGTACAGTCAGTCGCAGCGCTGGCATTCGCAGCAGCTATTAGTAAAATAAACATTATTATTCTATCGACGCCAGTGTTATAGAGTCCTTTATTTTCTACGCTATTGGTATTGAGCGTTTCCACGAAGCGCAGTGTAATGCTGGTACACATCGAAAGACGAAGGCGAACGAACACAAACGCGTGGAATTATGTCGATCAATGCCGCACGCCATGCTGCGTGCAGCCGATGGTAACTTTACTCATCTGCTATCCGATAAAATTGTACTTTTGATCAAAAATCGTTATCTGTAAAAAAAGTGAACTGAGGCCCAACGTAGAGATCACAACAAAATTAAATGTGAATGAACCGGGATGTTATTCCTGAATTGTACTGTTATTGAATTATTTAATCTAGAGAATCTCAATAGCATCATGGGGTCAGGCTAAAAGCTATTTTCGTTTGAGTTCATTGTGATGTCCGCATTGATTCGTTTGCGTTTGTTTGCCTACGCTAACTTCCCCTTTTGGAGTACCTGGTACAACGCGTGTACTGTAGGAATCTACAATATTTAACGCATATTCGTAAATTTCATTAAATAAATAATTTGTTATGAATGGTTCTTAAGTGAAACAGAAAAAGATTAAAATGAAAAGTATTGTTCTTCATTCCTTTATGCGTAAAAAATCCGTCAATGTTTACACAAATCCCCTCGTTCTTACATTAAAAAAGTTTATTAATCGAAGTACTTACCTACTGGTTGCGGCTGCTATACAAATCTGCGTGGCACAATCTTATTGTTTTAATTTTATAAGGCACTGTGTCAATTTTATATTATAGGAATGAGAAAATATCAGAAACAGAGCTTTGTGTGATAAATTTAATAAAAGTAAGAAGTAGGTGTGATTGCTTCTTAACAACGACTTTTTAACAAACTATTTACTTAATAACTTTACAACAATGTAAACTTACTGTTTCTTGAAATAGATGTGATTATTAATATTTTTGGAAGCACAGATGAATTTTAAAAAGAAAAAAAAATCCGAATTTTCAATTGAATTTCTACTTGACAGTACTACGGAAGTAGTAATAGTTTAGCTAGTCTGAGCGTAAGACGTTATTACACTGAACTGAGCTCATAATTTTTTTTTTGCGACAATTTCTTATACACACACAATTTTTTTGTACAGTCTAGGTAGTAAATGTATTTACTTATGATTTTTTCTTATCTTTGTAACTCACGTAGAGAATTATTCTGACATGTTAGAGCGAATAGAATAAAGTTCACAAAATGGCTCAGTTTAGCTGCGTCACTTATAGTCGCCTTTGCGCACGCGTGACACGAGCCTCGCCCCTGTCGTAGTCCCTCAATGAGTGACGTCACAATCAACGGGCAAAACATACTCAAAATCCTGGTGTAAATATCCCAATAAATCGTTTTACTAGCTGCTACATATTTAACATCGCCAGAAGTAGCCTGTGCCTAACTTTAAACGTAAGCCATAATTTTAATGTATTCAAAAATATATACATAGATAAGTTTTTATTTAAAAGTTTTGCACCAGTACTTTTACTTTCGTAAGTATCGATTGACGGTCGTCATGGGTACGAGAGCAGCCGGCTACCCTATGTTATAGAAGTGGGGTTATTATGACTCGATGCGTTGACCTGTCAGGCGATGTTCGTTTACAAGTCATGAGATTAATATAACATCACTGTCATTATTACTTATTGTTATACAATATTTTACTTATATTAAAATTATTTTTATTTTAAATTTTGTAAGGTATTATTTTATTTTATATTTTGTGTAGGTAGGTATACGTGTTTTTGTCGACTGTACCTGATGTAAAAATTCTACGTTTGAATAAATTTCTACGAATCCTTTGATGTTATATCCGTTTTTTCCGGTTTCACTCGTCAATATGCCTGTAATGAGAAACACCAAAATATTCACACGACCAACCACAAACCTGCACCTTTACAAATCATTATTACGACCCCAAGTGGAATTTGCAGTGCGTGTTTCGACTCTTATAATAGTAAATATATTTATATGCAGAAGAAGTTCCTGCGATGTATGCAATACAGATGCTACCACAACTAGTAAGTATTTAACTTATGAACTGCTACTATACTTAACTAGACGTAAACAATCTGGATGTGTCTATTTACTATGTACTATCAATGAACAAACCCAAAGAAAACTGCTTGTATTTTTTTTAGTAGTACTAGTGATACAATAATGTATCATTTGTACTACCAGTTGTACTAATCAGTAGTACTACTGATCCACAGCGTAAATATTCGAAATTGAACCACTAGTAACAGTGATTCAGATAGTTTGTTTGTTTAATGTGTTTTTATAAAAAAGTTTTTATTAACAAGATTGTTTACCGTCAGTTTTAAGTACCAAATGGAGTATAGAAGAATATGATATCCTTACACTTGACGACCATATAATAGACGTGCTTCAAATTATTTTGTTATATCTATGATATTTGTATCAATAGATATGATTGTAACCCATTTAATAAAATAGCATATAGGATGCCTATTAGGACGCATTACCGGGAACTGCCAACTATTTCCAACGCACCGCTGCGCTGCCGTACTAATGCAGGGGTGCGTTCGCCTATACCTACCTATATCGGTTAGACGATAGTAACTTCAATTCGAAACCGGCGAGCATGTATGAAAACAATTATGAAAGTAGAAGAAGCGAAAAATGTATACCAGGATCGTAGCAAATGGAAAACTGTGGTATCTGCCTACCCCACTGGGAAAGAGGCGTGTATGTATGTATGTATGTAACTTCAATTCCATTGATATGGCGGCAATGTGACCTAGTATCTTTAGAAATAAAATAATTGAAATTCTAAATTAACGCCATCATTATCTTTGTATATAAAGGTGGTTGGGTTTTCTCTCTAATATAAGTAGGTACTTTACAAAGCTGTGGTAAATATCGTAGGGAAACCAAATTATAACCTAAGCATGCTAGTTTAAGGAAATATATTATGTTGCTGTTAATATACCCAACAAAATAAACATTTTTTATAGGACCAACCAATTTGACTTCACCTCGCCTGATGGTAAACTAAAGACAAAGCCTCGGAAAAGAGGGTCACCATTATAGACACGTACTATGTTACAATGGTGGCTCTCAGCTTGACGGCCTCATCAGATGCCTTTTCATACCCCACTAAAGGACCCGGGACTGTCGGAAGGGGGAAACATGTGAATTGGTAAGGAATTCCAGGTCTTAATATTGCGGCAGAGGAAGGAGTTGCTGAACCCTTTAGTTCTTGATAGAATAATTGTGCACCGTATGCAGGTGACATGTAAGTCCTGCACGTGTTGTCCTGTTTAGGAAAGGAGAGGTTGGGACTAATTGGAAAAGGTCATCAGAACAAAATCTTTCATATAAATCTTGTAAGATGATTAAAACTGGATTTCGCCAACGAAAGGAGATGTGATTCAAGAGAAGTAATCTCGCAATTAACTTCTTAAAAGTTCAACAAATATTAATTCTTTAAATCTAGCCAAACAGTGATTTGCTGCAGTGTTGAAGGGTGAAAATTAACAAAAGAGAAGCCGGTGGTAAAGAAATATTACCTCGATCTAGTTTGTCACGGACCATGCGATATCTTGGTTTGTACCTACCCACCTGCCGATATTTCTGCTTTTGCTATCTTAACTACACACGTAATAATTTTATGTATTGACTAGCCTTCCGCCCGCGGCTCCGCCCGCGTGCATCTCGGTTAACGCGACCTTTGCTCATATCTTCCTTTCTAACAACAAAAACCGCATCAAAATCCGTCCAGTAGTTTTAGCGTCCATCGCGGACAAACAGTAAGGAAATGAAAAAAAAAAATTTGTGTTCAGTATCGTTAATATAACATAACCCAAGTATTTTTTTTTAAATATCTCCAATGTACAGACACGACCACTTTACAATTTTATAATAGTAAAGATAGATAGATAGATGTAAACTATAACGGTTACTATAACGAAAACGGTTTTTTAATAAAGCTTGCGGTGAAGCCTGGGTGAAGCGCATGTTTTATCGGACTTTTTTCTTTACCACTGCTCATAGTTTAGGAAAAACATTGGTTTGACCTCTGTTTCCTTCATCCTAGCGTTAATTCCCAGTCGCATCCGAAGCTTTCACCTCGGTGTCTGGAGTCCGCTTTACCAGTCGTCTTAACTGCGAATTTGGCTGGACCTCGATGTTTTCGGTGAAGCGACTTCCATCTGACCTCCACAACCCAATGGTGACATTAGACAATATCGAAGCATTGCAGCTAGACCGTTTTGTTGTTGGACTTTTTAGGGCTCCAACTACTCGTAACGACTGCCGTAGATGTTCGTATTGCAACTGGGACCAACGACTAACGTGCTCTCCGAGGTACGTCCAGACCAATGCAAATGCCCATATTCATGCACAAAAATATTTGCACCAAGCGGGGATCGACCCCGCGCCTCCTGCGTAGCGGCCGCGTTCATTACCGCTACGCCACAGAGGCAGTCTACAAACTAACGGTTACGAAAACTGTTTTTAATAAAGCCTACGGTGAAGCGCTTATAGTTTATGAAAAACATTGGTTGGGCCTCTGTTTATTCAGCTCAATTACTAATTAAATTGTTCTGTTACAGGTTGTTAATAGTTACCTGGCTACACAAGCCAGGTAACTATTAACAACCTGTAATTAAATTCAATTATTGTGTATACCAATATTGAATTTCTAATTACGGTACTATGTAATCAGTTTGTATTTCTCTAAACTTTGTAAATCTTTGTTGGGTGGTCGTTCTGTCTGACCATGGTACCTAGGTACAGAGTTGTTATTGAGATGTATTCCAGAGTGAGAGAGATAATTCTAGAATATTCTACACCACAGTAGGCCATAGGCTTGTAATAATTATGTGTTAAATACGAAATTTGGCTTAAAATTTACGCGTATAACTGCCGAACCGTAATCTTAATTGTATAATCTTATTTTAATATTATGTACCACAATTGTAATTTGTGTTGTGTACTTGTGTAACAAATAAATAAATGAACCACTATATTAAATCGGATTTTTTTTTGTGTTCGCTTATTCGCTATTGTGTAAGAAAATGTAGACCGGTACTTGAATTCCTCGTGGTGCAGCCGGTAGTACAATATCTTCGTGCATACACTCTCTGTTCATAGGTACGCTCATGTTCCCGGAAGCTCTCGACTAACACTTAAACTTTATGGTATGGTATTAAAGTTCAAATTAACTTTTAAGTATTACTTATTACGAATCGGTTGTATGGGAGTGGATCCAACCGGAATAACTCGTATAGAATAGTGTTGTTTTTAGACTTTTACAGACAATTTAAAAAAAAAATCCCTCCGTACCTAAGAACCATCCTTGTACTTCAAGCAATATTCTAAAAAAAGAATTAGCGAAATCGGTTCAGCTGTTTATTATAGATTTATTCTATTTTAAAAAGCTGTACCTATAGACTTTTTCCCTAATATCTTGTATTATGGAAATAGACAAAACATTGAATATATTTTACAGATTAGATTAGATACACAGCCAACAAAATAGTTAGAGATCCGATTCTCAGCACTCTATGGATTCACCGTGCGGTCGCCGGTGTGTCCATAGCGTGATACAGAGAGGAACACCGTGACGGCGACTGGGACTTGCGACCCAGATGTAGGTTTAGGATAGCCACCTTGTGATGCATCAGCGCTCGCCTCCACCGTCAGTAGTGTTCCTCCCCCTAACTATCCAAACTACTACGCTATTACATATGTATGTACGTAAAGGTGTACACTTATTTCCTTGGCTATGTATACTTAGATCACTTAAGTGGTTCTTATGTGCAATGTGCATGTGTAAAAATAAATGAGGCATTGTATCCTTCGATCCGAATAAAGATAAGTAAGTACTTCAACAAAATTTCTACTTTACAGGACATCTATTTTATGTTTGTCTTACACGTAACTTGCTGTAACTTTTTCTTTATCTTGTAGTGAACAAAGAGTGAACATTTTAAGCAATATCAAATATGATAACAATACGATAGATTGATATAAGTTAGTCTCGTAACCAGATTCCATAGGGCCAGGCTGGAAGGATGAAACTGGTAATATTATTGAGAAAAATACAAAAAAAAATACTGACATAGTTCATAATCATGACCCAACGATGAACCCAACCAACTACCGAACCAGCGAAAGAATCATTTTCAAAAGATTTATTTTACTTTATATTTTGGTTTTTTTTTAACTTGACATTGTAATATTTGACGTTCTTATGTGCTCTATAAGTGCCTGAATAAAATTGAATAAATGAAATTGATTCTTTGATTCTTTGATGATGTATATAGCTCGATTTTGTTTTATCACATCGTGTAGACGTACAGAGAGCTTACAACGTAGTATGAAATCATGAATCTGTATTTAAGGTGGTAGTGGTTTGGAATAAGTTATTATGATTGACACAGAACTTATGCTGTTTCCGAACTGTATTGATGTAATAACATTGATGTTCAATGACCATATATCCCGGCTACATGCATTGCATTCACTTTGACACCTGATGTCTACACTTTTTTATACCACTTAAGTAGGCGGCAGACAAGCACATAGGCCAGTTGATGAAAAATGGCTACCATTGCCTATGGACGGGCGTCACACCCATGCTTTGCCTATTATATATAATTTATCTAGATTTTATGTCAGGAGCGACTAACGCCGATTTCGCGACTCTGCGAGCAAAGATTGCGTCTCGTCCGGCAATCAGCAGGTAAGTATACTTAACGGTTAGCAGGTGAGATTGGCTTGACCAGCATCAGAAAGATGGAACCAGGTCTTCGACATTTTTATACTGTGAGAGCAATCCGTCCGTTGAACAATTCTTAGTACCAGACCACAGAATAGATAATAGTACTAGCGTAAGACTAAGACTAAGAATTGCTGAACTAACTACTCGACTCGGGAATTGAATCACCTATAGTACGAGAGCCCACGACCAAAATTTTTGTCTCATAGCAATACAGCCAAAACCGCATGAAATCGATAGATACGATTATCCTGAACTCGAAAAAACCAATATCAGACATTTTCCGCGTAGCGTTTGATCTGACCGAATTTTCAAAATTGTCAAAGAATTTTACCGAACTGCATCATAGCAATATGTCTGATTTGCAGACTGTAGTTGAATGATAGTTCTGAGATACCGGAAACATATTTTTCAGACGTTAGTGGTGTAGCGCAAACCTTAAAATCACTTAAAAAAATTAAAAATGAGACAAAAAAAATGTCTCATAGCAATACGTCTGAAAATCTTTTTTATTAGTAAATTTTGGTTATTTGATGCGAACAAAACAATTTTCAGACGGAAATGTGAACGCATTAAATTTTGAGACCGTTTTGAAAATGTTAACAAATTTTACCGATCGGTATCATAGCAATATGTCTGAAAATTGTTGGACATGATAAAATAAGTTGTGCGAAAAATTTATATCAGACAAATTAAGTGTAGCATCTTCTCTATCAGACAACTTTTCGATACTCAGATATCATTTAATTGAAATTTGAATTCTCTGTTACAAACCAATGAATACGTTGCGACCCTGAATTCATTACATGATAATTAACAAAGAATTTACCCGAAACCGTAACATTGAAGTTGAAGGACTGAAATAAATCGCACAAAAGGAAACTGGGATGAAGTTGAAAAAAAACCGGTTTATTCAAAGTTACAAAATATTCTCGTATTCAATCGCTGTCGGATTCGGAATCGTCGTCTTCGAAATCACTCTCGACGTCGCTCGGGAGATCTTCAACGTCCTCTTCTGTAAAATAACTTTTACAAAAGAAATAAGTAATGACATCTGTCATCTGTCAAAGTACATATAATAGACAAGGGAGATTCTTGAATATCTATGAAGGCTGTAAATTTAAAAAAAACATTTTCGTACTTATTTTCGTTTTTGGGAGTATATGCTACACTTAAAGTGTCTGAAAACAGGTTTTTGGTAATCATGGCAGCAATACGAAAAGTTAAAAAAAAAAATTATCCGTATTGCTATGATACAGGTCGGCTAAATTTGTTGACATTTTCAAAAATGCGCTCAGGCTATGTGCTACGCACAAAATGTCTGAAAACAAACTTTTTCGTAATACAATTATAAAATCTATGTACATTTTCACTATCAGACGTATTGCTATAATACCGACTGCCTTTTTTTTTTTGACACAGCAGAAATGGCCTCCCACGCAGTTGCTACACTTTCGACCGTTACTACACACCTAGTCGGGTTCAGAATCATACAATCTAACGATTTTATAGGGTTTTTGCCGTATTGCTATGAGACATGGTTTTGGTCGTGGGCTCTCGTACTACTAGAACTTCAAGCACAGCGACGGCGACGGTTGCGAAAACGTTTACCTGAAATTTAAAATGCCTGCGTCCTTTGAGTAAATTTTCTTCACATTAGTAATTTTTATTATCACACCCGCCCACCACCTGAAGAGTTCAATAATAATAAATGTAGGACGTGAATAAATTAACTGGTATCAAAATTAGAATAGAAAAATATTGATCACGCAATATTTTTGTATTGCCTACGCAAATTCAATCATATTCCAGTCTTCTCTCCCCCTTGTGGTGTCATTTTTACAAACTGTGCAAATATTGGCTATCCTTTGTGCTGCGATTGTTCCGCAAACGTAGCTGCAATGGGCTGTATGGGGTGTAAGGTTGTTGTGAATATACTTACATATTATTATATATACAGATAAACTGAACAACATAATAGAGTGTGCTTATAATCCAAGAGCTGGTACGATTTTGAGTAAATTCTTGAGGCAAGCTGAAAACTTGTCACACAACTCTCCTGTTATACCCCAACACGAAGCTGCAGAGCTGGCTGGCGGGTACGGGGGCTAAATCAACCTCAGAATTTTAAAAATATTCCAATAAACCTGTTGGAGGCAATATGCAATTTTTATAATGTTGTAGTTTAATGTTTAAGGAATACATAAAAAAAGACAGGCGACTTATTGGGGGCCATTGCCAGGCGGCTTCTGCAGCTTCGTGTTGGGGTATAACAGGAGAGTTGTGTGACAATAAGTTTTCAGCATGCCTCAAGAATGTACTCAAAAAATCGCACCAGCTCTCGGACTATTATGTGCTATCACTAGTCTAGCCTTAGTGAGCCTTGGTCACTCTCACTCGCACCCTAAGTAATATGGTGTGAGTGAGTATTTGGTTTTGAAGCTCACAGTTTGATTGGCAAATGCCAGCAAGCAAATAAGCACCATATTGGTCTTGTCTCTACAAACGTAAACTGATAGTGATTGTATTGACTTGCTTTTGTGTTGCTCAGCTTTGATGTTATTAAGTTTAGATGCCCCTAGGGGTTTGAGCGGCACGACACGTCGCCACTTTGAAATCCGGCATCAAATTTCTACGGACGTTAATATTACGCAGTCCAATCGCCTTTGAGGAGCCGTAAAGTATAAAATTGATGTACCTACTCTATTCACTGGCAATCATACAGAAATCTATTCTCATGATAAAAAGTTATGTGCTATTCTAAACTATAATCTATTTCTGTGCCAAATTTCATCTAGATTCCCAGTTGTTATTGCGTGAAAGAGTACACAAACATACACTTCCCCGTAAACATTTACATCATTTTTAATCAACTAGATCAACAGTAAGTATAATATTATGATGTTTTCTTTATTATTTTATAAACCGTGTTGGTTCCCGATGGGGTAGAATAGGGCCACCCCACCTTGTCCTGTTTGTGTCGTAAAAGGCGAGTAAGGGATAGGGCAGGCTGTTCTCCATCCGAAAGTAAACATCTAGCCTATGACAAAGTGCCCGCTAGACGGCAATAGGCTCGCCCGCTATTATGTGGGACCGAAAATCATAGTTGGCGAAATGTGGGTGTTAATATACCTCTACCTACCCCTTCGTGGTTTTACAGGCGTAAGTATATGTATGAATGATGCTTTATTATTTTACGAAAGGTCCAGGGTGATTGATAACTAGGAATGAGTTAAGTTTGTTTCAAAGATGACTGGCTTGCCAACTGATATAATTATATGTTTTATTCAAACTACCTACATTTGGTTTCCCGATGATTTCTTGTTGCATATAGGTAAAGTTTGTTAAGCCCAGTCCGATCGCCTTCATATTTGGCTCCTGATATGGTTTACTATGGCTTTTATTGCCATCTGACCCCCAAACCCGAGAGAAATGCCTGCACCAAGCTTCGTACGTCAATCACCAGGTCGGCAGGAGCTCTGAGAGCTTGAGAGGGCCCCCAAGCCTCATATATAATAATAAAGTCCGACCAATAAAATAAAAAACCCGTACTGGGGGCGCCAAAAACATCTATGATATGACAACACCAAGTATAGTGATACACATGTAAAATGCCAATATTTTTTCAACACACTTGCTTATGAACAGGATTTTATTTCCCCGCAATTAAGCACGGAATGACACCTAATATAAAACTGTGACTTTTTCATTGCTTCTTCTTCCTCCTAGCGTTATTCCCAGTCGCATCCGAAGCTTTCAGCTTGGAGTCTGGGGTCCGCTTTTACCAGTCATAGCTACAGATTTGGCTAGACCTCGATATTTTCCGTGAAGCGATTGCCACCTGACCTCCACGACCCAATGTTAACATTAGGCGATATCGAAGCTTTGCAGCTAGACCGTTGTTTTTGGACTTTTTAGGGCACCAACTACCCGTAACGACTGCCATAGATGTTCTTATGGCAACCGGGACCGACGGCTTAACGTGCTGTCCGAGGCACGACCAGACCAATGCAAATACCCATATTTAATGCACACAAATATTTGCACTGAGCGGGGATCGAACCCGCGCCTCCTGCGTAGCGGCCGCGTTCACTACCGCTACGCCACGGAGGCTGTCATGTTTATCATTGCTATTATTCACAAAAGTGAGTTATAGACTTCTTTTTTTTAATTTCATTGATTAAGTTGCTTTGTTCTTATATAAGGTTTTATTTTTATTTTTTATATACCTACTTGACGCGAGACAAATGTACATACGTTCATACTTAGTCTTAAGAAACCCTTTTATTTTTTGTAAACTGACGTCCTTAAAATGCCGCAGTGGAGTTTGTTGCGCCGTTTCTTCTCCATTAGCGCTTAGGAAGCGGTACTTAGTTTTAAGGAGTTTTTGACGTCAAAAAGCTGTAACAGTGTTGCACTATTTTGAGAAATAAAGACTTTGACTTTGACTTAAAAAAGTTTCGATACAAAAAAGATCGTGTACCAATATTACAAACGAATTAATATACCTATTGCTTGCTCATTTCATGCAGCTTCGTATTTTAAAAGATAATTTCAACTTGTAGTACGTGTTTAATATACAAAACTTTCACTAAAATTTTTTTTTTTTTTCTCTGTTAAAAAGTTAAGTTTTTCTCTGTTAAGTTTTCTGGTTAAAATAGAAAAATAGACGCGGCGTGTTATACTGGTTACAAGGACTGGGCACAAATCAAAACACAGTAGTATCCGTATAATAGTTTACTGCTTGGAATGGTAAATACAAGTTAGACATACAGTTACATTACACTATGTATAGAACAGGGACCACGCGATATTGGTTTTCGGACTGCATAAAATTCTTGTATTTTATGCCTAACAGCACAGAGATCAAAATAATCGAGCATGATTTTCTTTTTTGCGTTAGGCTTATTTTTCTTAGGCGTAGAAAATACATTTGACGTTTGACCTTCTCTTCGTATTTTTATTACAGAAGATCGGGATATACCTAAAAATGTGAATAATAATTAGTCACAGTAAAATCAGTAGTTTAGGCCAATTTCATTGCACGTACTCTATGATGGACCTACCCGTCATATTGACAACAAGGTCTGTGATGTTATTTAGAGGAACAGAGTCCAATCCTTCCTACTTTTTATCCGACAAATACTTTGTTATATTATAAATTACTTTTCTTAACTGGCTTTTAATAGTTTTCGGCATATTACTATAGTTTTGTAGTTTTGTAGCGCTCTCAAACTCAACAACACGCACAATTGACACCACACTGACAGATGACCATAATGACATTGTATAGATTGTTACCATATGAAGAAATTAGTTCCAATAGTTTACCGCAATATGGCGAGGTATTTTATTTTCCTGGTCGGGCTTTTTACAACCTACGTATTTACGTAAGCGGAATTTATTGGTAACATTGAAAACTGGCAGTTAATAAAAGGAAAAATACAGAATGTCAGTTTAAATATGTGACCATAGAGTAAAGTAATACATCGGAAATATGTGACATTGATGTGACACTTCTGTAATAGGCGCATAACTGAAATTTAATATTTTTAGTACTTTATTTCCAAAATAAATCATGATTTTACTGGCAAAGGTAAGATTTAGTGTTTATTCTGTTGGTAGGTACAGTCTACGTATATGTATCTTCAAGGACAAGAAAACAACAAAATAAACGGTCTGTAAATCAACCCCTATTTGTGATATACCTACTCTTAAAGTACTGTTATAAACATTGGATTATTATCAAATGTAATAGTACTTTAAGAGTAGGTATACCACAAACACACAAACAGGTTGGTTGGTTTACAGACCATTTATTTACACGCAATTACTAGCACGACAGGATACCACTATCGAGCAATTGCTACTTGTGCTACGTGCTTATCAGTCGCTTCTTTCTCTCAAATCTCAAATGGCTTTTTCACGGATTTCTACTAGCATCGAGTACTTGTTCCAAGTTCACCTCTCTTCTTAGCCAGTCACGGATCCAAATCGGCTTTTTTTCTCTTTTTAGCTAAGATGTGATGGTGTTAATTTACCTATGCCTAACCCTTCGGGGATAAAGGCGTGATTGTATGTATATAGCTAAGAGAAGTTTTCGGATACATTGTAGCCAGCAAAAGAATCATTTTATTCAGCAGTGGAATGCAATCGGCTAATTGATTGATTGCTTGATTGATTCAGCTCCATACAGTGTATGGCTATTTGATTTTTCATGGTTTTGTTTTGTTTTGTTTGAGAGACGAGTATGCTACAAAATGGGGTTTGTATTGGAGTGTTTGGTTGGAGCATGCTTATTCAGGAGCAATGCAAAAAACATGCTTTTTGCTAGCAAATGAGAACAGGTTATAATATTAACCATACATACGTTTTGGGTCACCCCATCTCTCTTAGGACTGTTTAACATCAGACAGATATATACAGCCCAGATTCAGACATGGCTCAAGTCAACAATAGTGCCCGGAATACGGTAATAGGCTCACCTCGGATTTGTTTAGTTTATTTTTATAGGACACGTCAAATTTACTTCGCCTCACCTGATGGTAAGCTGAAGGCAAAGTCTCTGAAAAGAGTGAATTAAAGTGGAATAGAGCCCTAATAAGTGGGACCGATTAGTGAAATATGGGTGTTAACCTCTGCCTAACACTCCGGGGATAAAGGCGTGATTATATATGATATATGTATGTATGTACTTTATATCATGCTGTACAGTCAGCATCAGATAGATATGTGCTTCCAAAGTAGTCAAAATTATGTAAAGAATATAAATTCAATTTTATGTTCGCAGACATAGCATTCAAATAGTTGTAAGCATCCAGAGTGTTCAAAACATCTTCGCTGTAAGTTGTCAATATTATGTTAGCTGTTACAGTGTTCATATTAATGTTGTCAAATAGGACTTTCAATGGTATCTATGCACCGTAGAGCCAAAAGTCATTAAGGCCGGCTACAATCCCCTTTTGAGTCATGTTCCTCAAAACTAAGGCCTGCCACACATATTGCATTGTTAGTTCGCTCACCAGGTGTGTTAAATGAATATTTAAAATCTGATGGCTTAAAACTAGTGCAACAGCTAGTCTAGTAAGAACTCACATAAACTACGTCAACGTTATTATATCAACGCAAAAAATCGCTGCGTTACCCATTTCTAGTAATATTTCGGGGCATATTTATTGCACTGACTGTATAAATATAATACTGTATAATAAAAAAAAAAAATCTAAATAAAATAAATCAAAACAACGAGTTGTAAAAAAGAACTTATATTTTCTTAGAATCTAGTGTAACCACCGTTGGCATTGATTACATCAAGTAGGCGTTGTCTCATTGATCTAACTGTGTTAAAACAGAATGAACTTCCCCTCAATGATTCCCAAATTGCATTTACATGCATCCGTAAATTTTCGGTACTGCGAGCCTGTTCATGATCCCACATTTGGACCATTCTACCCCAGACGTTCTCAATAGGATTAAGGTCTGGGCTTTTGGGAGGTAGGGTTATTAAATTTAACTCTCCGTTTTCAGAAATATAATCCTGAACCACTCTTGAATTATGTATAGAGCTTCCGTCTTGTATAAAAGTTATCGCCTCTTCAAAGGGATAAAATATTTGTGCTGTGGGTAACAACACCTCTTCCAAAATATCTTTATAAGTCAATCCATTTAGACGCCCACCAACTTCGATTAACTCACCGGGTCCAACTTCCGAAATCCATCCCCAAAAACCAAGCGATATGCGTCCACTTCTGTTATTGGGCAAGATATTTTCTTCATTATATCTTGTATTATTGTATCTCCACAGAGAGAGGCGACCATGCGTAGAGTTACAAAACACTTTTTCATCAACAAAAACAACCTTACTAAAATCGTAATCTAAATAGCTTAGTGCGAATTGGAGTCTTAAAAATTTATGCCTGGGTGTTAAATGAGGTTTTTTTGCCGGCACACGATTATGTAGGCCCGATTCCTTAAGCCTTCGACGTATTGTACACTTTGGGACATGCTATGAGTAGTCGCCAATTGGGAAGTGTTAACAAAACGGTCCACTCGCACATTTTGTATCAGTGCACGGTCTTGTTGGATGTTACTAATACCCGGACGACCTGTTGTAACATGGCGTGAAATCCCTCCTGTTTCACGCCCGCGCGATATCCAGAGAGATACAGTGTTTCTCTAAAAGATTATAAAAATCGTTAGTCGGACATTGTATGCAATATAAATTAAAAGGAGAATGTTAATAATCCTGGTAATAAAAAAATACTCACGCTTATGCCAAGTTCATCGGAGTTTCCTTTTCAAAGAAAATTCCATTCTATTTAGGGATGTTAGAACATATCTAAACTATGTTTCCTTTCTAATAATCAAAATTTCTAATAAACAAAAGACATATCAATTACGTCATGCACGAAATGAGCAGGATGGATAATCAAGGAAAAAGGGAAACAAAATATTTATTACTAACATTTTATTCCAATATACACTCTAGCTACGGATATTAAAGATGACTTTCCTAATTGTGAAGATATTTTTGACTAGTATGAATGCATAGATACCATTAAACGACCTATTTGACAACATTAATATGAACACTGTAACAGCAGCTAAAATAATATTGACAACTTACATCGAAGATGTTTTGAACACTCTGGATGCTTACAACTATTTGAATGCTATGTCTGCGAACATAAAATTGAATTTATATTCTTTACATAATTTTGACTACTTTGGAAGCACATATCTATCTGATGCTGACTGTACTAGAGCATGTCTAACAGTACCATTATGGTACATTGGTAGTATGTATGTTTTTACTGTCCTATTCATATAATAGTCTTATATAAAATTATTCATTTCAAATGCTAATGTTTCAACAAGAGTTTTTTTCCTTTTCAGAAAATTTGTGGTTATTTGGCCACAGGAGCTCAAAAGCGTATACTAACAAAAGGTATACTTCTCTCTCAATATCTCAGATTTATAATTTTAATCCAAATAGGTATTATGTACAGTTAGCTTTATGTAAAGTGATTTCTGTCACTAATCAGCTCGGTGTATGTACCGGCTATTGAAGATGATATTCTTTCATAATGTTACTACACTACCAGAACATACTACAGTCTATCTTTTATGATGAGATTTCGTCTGTCCATTATTAAAATCATTGACTACATTCCAGCTGCCATATAAAGCGAACGTAGACACTTTTGGCACACAATTACAGAAAACCCAATTGCTATTCCGCTAGCTACGATTTGTCGCTGGTTACCATTCGCTACTTATTTTCCGTCAATTTCCCTTCACACACAATTTATGTTCCGGTTAACCAAGCCGAATATTTTTTATTGGAGCCGACTATCCATGTCACACAGTGTCGGCCTCCGCAAGGAGTCGCTGATTTTATGTTGATTTTATATCTTATCTAGGTTTGCGTAGTGCCTAATGAAAATGGAATTATGGTAGTCAAATTGTAATTATTTTAATTGAATTTTATTAGAATTAGAGTAATAGAGAATTTGAATTATTAGAATCGAATCACCAAAACTACTCGAATCTTAGATGTCAGTAAGTAACGCGGCAGGAAATATCTATCAATCACTGGCATGTTTTACCCATTATTTCTGGCAGCCTCATTAATTGGAGAAGGGCAGCGAGCCTCACTAGATGAGCCTGTCGCTTTTTTGCGCTATTAATTTAGAGACGGGCTATCTTTCCGCCCCTAAGGGCTTCTTTGTTTATCGAGAATAGGGTTAGAACATTATAACGGTTTTCTGTCACACGTTGTTCAGTAATATGTTTATCTTCTTTTTCATTCATATATATTTTTATCTATTTTTCTTCTTTTTCAAATATATATTATTATTTGATGTAATGTATAGCTTAAAAGGGTGCAAAGGAAATTGTAGGCTAAAAATATCCACGATCTGCCTCAGATCTACATTAAACGAAAAGATAATATTGCGTCCATCGTGCCCTTGTCAACTTCCCCCAAAACTAATCACTCAATTTCCTCAGTGCTGCGCACATTTGCCATAGAAATTCAAACCACATAGTCCGCAGATGCGGAGTTGGCAGTGAATAGACCTTTCAAATAGACCTATCGATCGCTGTGCTACCAGTAGTTTTGTTTTTGCGCCCGTCGCAAACAAACAGTGAAGGATTCCAAAAAAATTCAGCTTCCGAATCATTAATTGCTAAATTAATGATTCTGAACCTGAATATTTTTTGGCCAAGCTAAAGACTTTTAAATTATCCCCAATGTATACAAATTAGTTGAGTCTATACTCAACTAATTTGTAATTTTATAATAGTATAGATTTCAAAATGATGATTATATTGTTAAAGGTTTCTATCGAAATGCTTCTTTCGAAGTTCATGACCACTGCTACGATTGCCTGGTAATTGGAGCGGGTGGTGGAGGCCTTCGGGCGGCTGTTGGTCTGGCGGAGAGCAAGTTCTCAGTGGCTATAGTCTCAAAGTTATTCCCTACGAGATCTCACACTATCGCAGCTCAAGGAGGCATGAATGCCGCTTTGGGTAAATATTTGATAATAATAATAAATAATAATAAATAATAATAAATAATAATTGAATAGGATAGGAAGGCGATTGTAACGCTGATGATGTTCAATACAAAATTAAAATATTTCTGAAATAACTTTTCATTATAACGGGTGGCGCAAAAGTAGTGGCACCAAAGAAAATACCTTTATTTTTTTTATATGAAATTTTCTGTCATTCTGTTGTTGAAAATTGTGTAGTGAACAAATGTAAAATACACTGAAAATAAACATGGACCGTTTTACTCCCCAAGAACGTGGAATAATTGTGTCAAACGCTTTTCCAGGCCGAGTTATCTCTCGTTTTGGCGATTTGCCTTGGCCTGCAAGATCACCCGATCTGACCAGTCCAGACTTCTTTCTTTGGGGTTTTTTGAAATCTCGGGTGTATGTGAACAAGCCACAGACTCTCGCAGCTCTAAAAGAAAACATTCGTCAAGAAATAACGAACATATCGCAGGTAGTGTTACGGCAAGTTATGCAAAATGTCATAAATAGGGCTCAAATGTATCAACTCTGGAGGTCACCATTTAAAAGACATCATCTTTAAATCCTAATGGTACGAAATTTAATGGTACAAATATACATTTAAAAAAACCTAAATCTAGTTTTCTAATTTAGAAAAAATGTTATAGCCGAACCAAATAGGGTCTTTACTTTTGCGCCACCCGTTATTATAATGTAAAACGTACGACATTCACGCCTGTCAAACTCGAAAGGATAAGGTGTATTTTACGTAACAGCTAACATATTATACAAATACCTACATACCTATAGATACATTACTTAATAAGTTTTTGTAGTACCTGAGACTTATTATGTATAATTATGTGCACATTGATATTCTTTAATTTCATGTAGTTACTTTACTTCTACTACCTACTAATGTGAACCTATTTTACCGTTTATTCAACAATAATTATTGTTTGACTTTATTGAGTAAAAGCTTTAGTTTAATGTTACAAATTCACACGTCTCGCCACATTTTCATTTTCACAGTGAAATTGTAGAACATTTACCTTTTGGTAACGAGATGTTCTAGAAAAGTAAATTTAAAAGTATCAAATAAAGCAATATTAATAGCAGTAGTATAAAAACTACAGCCTTTGTGGCGTAGCGGTAATGTACACGGGCGCTACGCAAATATTTGTATGCATGAATATGGGTATTTGCATTTTCGGAGAGCCCATTAAGCCGTCAGTCCCGGTTGCCATACGAATATCTATGACTGTTGTTACGAGTAGTTGGAGCCCCAAAAAATTCCAACAACTGGTCTTGCTACAATACTTTGATATCGCCCAATATTATCATTGGGTTGTGAAGGTCATATGGCAGTCGCTCCACGGAGAATATCGAAGTCCAGCTAAATCCACAGTTAGACTGGTAAAGCGGACCCCAGAATCCGAAGTGAAAGCTTCGGATGCGATTGGGACTCACGCTAGGATGAAGAATATAAAAACTATTGGTAGGTAGGTATTATGAATAGTTCTCATAGAAAGAAAAGTTACACAAATTAATTTTCCACAGGCAATATGCACGAAGACGATTGGAAATTTCATTTTTACGACACTGTGAAGGGCTCTGACTGGCTGGGCGACCAGGTAATGGATTTTTTTTATGTTATTGCGAGTACTATGGCTAACCGCACGCCCTCAATAATCCTACTTAATACGAGTATTATAAATGTGAACGTTTGTTTGAATGGATGTTTGTTACCCTTTCACGCAAGGACTACCGAACGGATCTGCATGTTTGCTAGTAAAATCGTCTTTATGACGTAATTACGTTGACATGTTCCGATATCATTGTATTCATGAGTGCATAAACAATTGTAAATCCTATACTTTTGTGATAATAATGAAAGCGCTTTTGACTGTTTACATGTTAGTTACTTAGAGAAAACAGTCAAATAAGTATATTATGAATTTTTTTCGTCGGTAGCTTAGTGGTTAAGGGGTCGGCCTTGCGATCGATAAGTCCCGGGTTAATCCTGGCCATTGCACTACCGACGTGACACTGCGTTCACTACCGTTACACCTCAGCCACAGTCTGCGGTGTAGCGGTAGTGAACGTGGCCGCTGCATAGAAGACGCGGGTTTATTCCCCGCTCAGTGCAAATATTTGTATTCATGAATATGGGTATTTGCATTTGTCTGGTCGTGCCTCGGAGAGCACGTTAAGCTGTCGGTCCCGGTTGCCATACGAACATCTATGGCAGTCGTTAGGGGCAATTGGATCCCTAAAAGTCCAACAACAACGGTCTAGCTGCAATGCTTCGATATCGTCTAATGTCACCATTGGGTTGTGGAGGTCATATAGCAGTCGCTTCACGGAAAATATCGGTAATCTAAATCTTGACTTATTGTTTAGCGTTCATATATTTTTTTTAAACTGACAATCTGAGTAATACGTAGTAAGTTAGAGTGTATGAAGAAATAGGGACCTACATACCTAAATAAATTATCTAAGTATTTGCGAGATCCATTATCTATTTGCCAGGATTCTATCCACTACTTAGCCCGAGAAGCACCTACCGTTACCATTGAACTTGAGAATATGGGAATGCCGTTCTCCAGAACCAAAGATGGAAAAATATATCAGAGGTCCTTTGGTGGAGCTTCTGTGAACTATGGGAAGGCAATAGCTAAAAGGACTTGCGCTGTTGCTGACAGGTATAAAAAATGTTTTATTCATTATTTTACTTTGCCTAATCTACCCTGATCCTATGTTGAGATGGCGGGTCAGGCTAGGAAGAAACCGCAAACGCCAAAGTTTTTTTTTTTAATATATTAATCACTCTTTGAATATATGTTTATTGGGGATACCGGAAAAGGTAAAGATGTACCTACTAAGATTTTAGTCCTGGCAACGCTGGCGCGCGCTGTCGGAATAGTAACGCCACCTGTTGCAATGCTGAGGAACTACAGTTTAAAGGCAACTAAACCTCGTAAGAGCGGCGTATTTTATTCATTAAAAATACGTTTTAAAGTAAGTTGTTTATCGTATTAGTCGTCCAAAACTTATTACGTTTCTAAGGTAAGAGAGTAAATGGTACTTTTAGATAATGTTTCCGTAATTAACTCTGAGAATACAAATAGGTAGAAATATATCTAGCAGCAAGCTATACAATTTTAACTCCTGTATTTTATAGAAGATTTTGAATATTCTAGCAATAGTTGGTACTTAAATATAAAATAATTTATGAAAAAGTTTTATAACAAGCTTTTCTTTAAAGAATCGCACAAGTCCTTTCTCTGTTACCTGTTCTTGCTACAAGCTTTTCAAATCAGCACAACATTTGGATAAAATCATCGTTTTAATACACCACTTTTAAGGATATACAATACATATATCATTTCATTTCACTTTTATAAATTTCGTAATTATATTCTAATTTTGTTCAATAAAATAATAATGTAATTGGTATGTTGATATATTATTTTGTAAAAATGTATAATTATTTTCGTATGCCTTTAGGCAGTTTAGACGGAACATGGAAGAGCGTAATAATATTTAGTATCTATACCTAACACCTTTGCACCACCTACGTTGAACGAAACAAAATTGATTTTTGATTGGTTATTAAGTATTGATTCTTTAAAGAAAAGCTTGTCTTTAAAAGTTTTAATGTTAAAAATGCTTACCAAGAACAGCTTTTTTTCACAATTTTAATACCGTATATATCTGCCAAAGCCACTATGACCCAAACTTCATAATTGGCCTTCGTTCTCACCTGTGTGCTGGCAAACTTTCAGCTTTTATGAAATGATGGTCTGTTTACGTTCGTTCACGGACTAAGGCCCGTATTCTAGAATGACGCTCAACTCAAACTCGATTTACCTGAGGACAGATTGTATAGAACTATAGACAATCTGTCTGACAGCCTGTCAAATCTGTGGAATCTGTGCATACAATCTTGCCTCAGGTAAATTGAGATTCAGCTGAGTGGCATTCTAGAATACGGGCCTAAGTCTACATTGAGAATTAGTAGAAGAAAAAAAATATTTTATAAAATATAACACCAAATATGTTTTTCAAGTTTAACATCAACGACGTTGCTACAAAGATACGACATTCGGAACGTGACGTAGGCAACGTTCTGTGCTCGATCAATAACAGAGCACGCTCCTATTGGCGGTAAAGCAATGGGCGGGGAGCGTAAAAATAGAATAGAGTTTTGATTTTAATGCCATCTATTATAGCACAGGAGCACTTTTATATTACATACGGCTGTAAATCAGCTAGCTTCTTTATAGTTACGGTGTAGATTAAAAGAGGGCATGAATTGCGTTTATTTCTGGGTCCCAGGATTTTGTCCAATGTTTTGTGAGAAGTGTAAATTTTGAAAAGAAAAAATTAAATAATAATTGCTTATCTTCTTTCTACTGATTCAGAGACTACTTATTCTCTATCAACTAAAATGTTTTAACAAGCATAATAAAGAATGGTAAACATTTGGGATAAAATAATTATCTTACACATCTTTAAATTTTCAGCCAAATTCCCATACCAGCCACATTAGGTAAAAACTAAAAAGCTTGATAAGTTATTATTTACTTTTAGATTGGCGTAAACTTCAGACAGTATCATCACTCTACATATTTACATACATACTCACACCTGTAAATCCTTCGGAGATTTACAGGTGTGAGTATGTATGGGTAGGCTGAGGTGTATTATTTTATCACCCACATTTTTTCTACTTTCGCCTACATAAATTAAATATCAATTGACTACAAAACTGAATATAAAATGTATACTTCCAGAACCGGACACGCACTTTTGCATACGCTGTATGGATACAGCACTAAGTTCCAGAATATTAAGCTGTTCGCAGAATTTTTTGTACTAGACCTGCTGGTACAAGACGGTGAGGTCGTTGGAGCCCTAGCCATGGATATGGATGATAGTAGTTTACACAGGTATGACTTTAATCACGATTGTATCGAACCTTGACTTAACTATACCAAGTAGTTAGGTACCCTTACCTAATTGAAACTTATATCAATTTCAAAATAATAATAATTAAAAAAACCCGACTGATACTGAAAAGATCGAAACAAGTTTGATAGCAGGCGGTGCCTATTAATTTTCATCCTTCTTATGATGTGCAAATGAGTACCGCCGGCTATCATACTTGTTTCGATCTCTTCAGTATCAGTTTTTTTTTTCATTTTTTTTTTATTTTGTTATTTTGTTGTAATCACTTTCTAATTTCCTTCATGTTGATACCCTATACTCGATGAGTTTGAGATTATAAATGTGAAAGTTTTGAAGATTAGCATTAGTCAACGGATCTAGTTACCTTACCACGTTATTTTTTCTTCTTTTATTTGCAGATTCCAGGCCAAGAATACGGTTTTGGCAACAGGGGGCTATCCCAGAATGTATTTCTCTTGCACGGCGGCTCACACTTGTACGGGTGATGGAACTGCTCTAGCAGTGCGTGCAGGTGTTCCACTCCAGGACATGGAATTTATCCAGTTTCACCCAACAGGTTTCCAAATCATATCTATAATTGTGCCTTTACGTAGAAAAATTTGATAAAAAAGACATCTTGGGTTATGTTTACCTTTCTATGTCAAAATGCCTCTTTTTCAGTGGTATAGGCAGAGTCCACAATGTTCCCACCTGCTAAGATCCTGACATACATCGTTCGCTTTTTCTACTTTCATAATACCTACGTATGTTTAGGTCGACCTCAAAATAAATATAAATCAAAATACAATAAAAATAACGTCCAAATCCAAGACGGGACATTGAGCAAGTTAGCTAATAGGCACGTCTTGCACATTAAAAATTATCCTATACAATACATCCGTTTTGGGGTCGCCTCAAGACGGTTGTTTAAGAGAATTTTGTTCTTCTATTTCGGACCAGGTTATGTGGTAGGGCTTTAAATGTTTATTATTCACTTACAGGAATGTACGGTTCAGGTTGTCTTTTGACTGAAGGTGCAAGAGGAGAAGGTGGTTTTTTAATCAACAGTGAAGGTAAAAGATTTATGGAAAAATATGCTCCTAAAGCCAAAGATCTAGCCAGTCGAGACGTCGTTTCTAGGTCAATTGCTACCGAAGTAAGACAAGGTATTTATTATTTTTAATATTCATTACTAGTAGTAGGTAGATTTAGGAGTTTTACGTCATCCATTGTCAAATCCATTGTTGCTATTTGCTTTGAAGAGGAGTTTTGGAGGGATGGCGTTATTGACGAAATGCGTTTTGTACTGATTGCATCAATTGGACAATTTGCGTGTTGGAAGGTTTATTCGATATCTTGATTTGATAGATCTTGATAATCTTATTAGCAATAATTCTATGGCGGGTAATTGATATTTCATCATTTTATTGTTTTTGTCATACATACAATTCTACAAAATTTCGTACCTACCTACTTATTTTGCAAAAAAAGTACAAAAAAACCCGGTAACAACGAGATCGTTGTTTTTGTCATGCATGCGGCAATATTTACATGAAATTAGAAGCTGCTTAAATGAATTGCTGTGATTTTGCTCAGGATGAGTGATCAGTTTACGAATTTCATAGGAATCGATTGAGATCTACTGACTCGTGTGACAATGTGGCCATTTTAGACCCGCTGGCTAAAATGTAATTACGATCCAATTAGAAGTGTGAAAATTTTGAAAATATTATTTTTTATTAATGCCATGCACAACGCCATCTATTGGGTGGTAGTTACGTCACTAAGTTTTTGGGCTCTTCTTAAAAGTTCCGTTTGTGTTCACTAAACGTCGCGCGTCGCCACTTATGCCAGTCGGTGTCGCCCCAAAACGTGCGTTCCCATAATAGAAAGATGTAGATAGTAGAGCTTACAAAAAGATTCCAGTTCAGAATTAAAAGTAGGTTGATTAGGTAGTAAAGTCAGCAACAAAAGTTGTAAAACTAAGTACCTACCTACTATGTACAAATACAATAAAATTTTATTTATTTATACATAATTATTATTTATTTAAGATACCTACTATCTATATTATTTTTTGTGGTGTCTGAACTTCATAGCATGGAGCGCATTAGATCTACAAGAGAAATTCGGTTTATTTTAATTCCAACATTTTTATCAGGTCGTGGAGTTGGTCCAAAGAAAGATCACGTCTATTTGACCTTGACTCATCTTTCTTGCGATGTCCTACATCAACGATTGCCAGGCATTTCTGAATCAGCATTCACCTTCACTGGGGTCGATGTATGCAAAGAACCTGTACCAGTCATACCCACAGTACACTACACAATGGGTGGTATACCTATCAATTGGAAAGGAGAGGTAATTACTATCATTTTTTAGAATATTAGCTAGATTGTAAAAACTAGTATATCTCGAGACACGCGTCTTGAATCTAAATCGCAAGACAAACAAGGCCCTGGTGCGAGCGAATTATTTATTTATTTATTTATTTATTTATTTATTTATTTATTTATTTATTTATTTATTTATTTATTTATTTATTTATTTATTTATTTATTTATTTATTTATTTATTTATTTATTTATTTATTTATTTATTTATTTATTTATTTATTTATTTATTTATTTATTTATTTATTTATTTATTTATTTATTTATTTATTTATTTATTTATTTATTTATTTATTTATTTATTTATTTATTTATTTATTTATTTATTTATTTATTTATTTATTTATTTATTTATTTATTTATTTATTTATTTATTTATTTATTTATTTATTTATTTATTTATTTATTTATTTATTTATTTATTTATTTATTTATTTATTTATTTATTTATTTATTTATTTATTTATTTATTTATTTATTTATTTATTTATTTATTTATTTATTTATTTATTTATTTATTTATTTATTTATTTATTTATTTATTTATTTATTTATTTATTTATTTATTTATTTATTTATTTATTTATTTATTTATTTATTTATTTATTTATTTATTTATTTATTTATTTATTTATTTATTTATTTATTTATTTATTTATTTATTTATTTATTTATTTATTTATTTATTTATTTATTTATTTATTTATTTATTTATTTATTTATTTATTTATTTATTTATTTATTTATTTATTTATTTATTTATTTATTTATTTATTTATTTATTTATTTATTTATTTATTTATTTATTTATTTATTTATTTATTTATTTATTTATTTATTTATTTATTTATTTATTTATTTATTTATTTATTTATTTATTTATTTATTTATTTATTTATTTATTTATTTATTTATTTATTTATTTATTTATTTATTTATTTATTTATTTATTTATTTATTTATTTATTTATTTATTTATTTATTTATTTATTTATTTATTTATTTATTTATTTATTTATTTATTTATTTATTTATTTATTTATTTATTTATTTATTTATTTATTTATTTATTTATTTATTTATTTATTTATTTATTTATTTATTTATTTATTTATTTATTTATTTATTTATTTATTTATTTATTTATTTATTTATTTATTTATTTATTTATTTATTTATTTATTTATTTATTTATTTATTTATTTATTTATTTATTTATTTATTTATTTATTTATTTATTTATTTATTTATTTATTTATTTATTTATTTATTTATTTATTTATTTATTTATTTATTTATTTATTTATTTATTTATTTATTTATTTATTTATTTATTTATTTATTTATTTATTTATTTATTTATTTATTTATTTATTTATTTATGTATACACAAACAAATATTATTATATAATTATTATATTTATTTAATTATTTTGTAATAATCTATGATTGGTGAATTTGAGCTCGTCCACCATAGTAGCACTACGGTCTATCATAAGAAGTTACCCTATAAACCTATATCACTGCGCGTATAGAGCACATTTTAGGTCCAAGATACCTACATGTCCCAAGCAATAAGAACCAAAGTGTAGGTAAGGGTTCAGCTTAGGCTGAGAAATGCTCAAGCAGTTTGAAACGATTGAATTGCACCTTATTCATTTTAGAAAAAGCTTAATAATACCTAATGTTTATGCTACACCACTCTACTATCTCATCGGATACGAGTTAAGGGGTTTATAAACTCTGTTTTTTATACTAATTTGGCAGTTGCAATTTGTGTGCAATAATGTTAACAGGAATTAACGCGATCATAGTATTATTACTGAACCATTCAGCCTGTGCCCACAGGCAGTTTACCCTGTTTGAAACGTCAAGCAGTTCAAAGGTAAGTTGGTATAATTGTATATACCCACGGACCCACGTATATCATGATAGCGTTAGTTCCCGCTAACATTATTGTGTATCACAGAACGCGAAAGTCTACGAGTTAGTTAGAATTGGAATTTGAAATTCTCTTCCCACTCAGGTAGGTAGGTATTGAATGGACACCTCCAAAGGATTGAAATTTGCGTTTTATTGCAATTATATCTATTAATTGAATGTTGGATAATATTTGGATATTATTTCAGGTTGTAATGTATCAAAATAACAAAGACTGTGAGGTACCCGGCCTGCATGCTTGCGGTGAGGTCGTGAGCAATGCACATGGCGCCAACAGACTGGGAGCCAACTCGATACTCGATATTGTAGTGTTCGGCAAATCTATTGCAGAAAATATATCCTCCATCAACAAACCAGGAGATAAGCAACCAACGTTGAAAAAGGTATGTATAGTATGGCATATACATACATACATATAATCACGCCTTTATCCCCGGAGAGTTAGGCAGAGCTGAATTAACACCTACATTCCACTAATCGTTGTATTCGGTACCACGTAATAGGGCGTGGGCCTATTGCCGTATTTCGGGCTCTATTGTTGACTCGAGTCATGCATCTGAGGCTGAGTCTGGGCTGTATATAATAATATCTGTCTGATATTAAACAGTATGAAATATAATGATGAAGATGATAAAATTAATATACTAACTTCAGCGTAATATACTTCTAGTCTAATAATATTAGCTCTACTTAATAAACATTTCCATTGTCATGTCTTCTCTCCGTAGCTATAAATACTCCGGGTCATGGTCGGGGGCCAACCGTAAATTAACAGAGTTTACAATACTCAAGAACTCATAAATATACACGTCATGTATTATGGTTTATGGTTTTACCTTCACTATGTCTTTCTGAACCGCACAGCAAATGATAAAATTATTAAATAACTGATATTGAATAACTAAATTAATAAACACGAAACATTTTAAATTAGCACAATCACTAGCGATCGAACTTGATGTAGGTACGTGGCGTTGACGCACGACGTGATAAGTAATTAATTATAAAGTATTTGAATTATTAATATTTTAGGATATTTGCGACGCCTCTTTGGATAATCTGCACAAAGTAAGGAATGCAAATGGTTGCGCTCCCACAGCTGAATTACGCACAGCCTTAAGACACACAATGCAAAGTAAATGTGGAGTGTTTAGAGAACAGAAACTATTAGATGAAGGTATGAATTAAGTATTATTCTGCATGATAATAGTTACATATATTATATTATGATCTATTGATCGTGTTGGGAAATATATACCTCAGAAATTTGAATTTTTCTTTACCATTCACCCCATTACGATGCCATGTTGCCTTGCTGAGACCACTTACTGAACGAAATTAGTAAAATACGAAGAGGTTTCGTTATGCTTACATTCACTTAAATATTCACAGGCCATGAGGAAGTTCAAAAATGGTTCAAGGCTTTCAATGACATTCGCGTGACTGACAAAAGATTGAATTGGAATTCAGACCTAATTGAGACGTTAGAGCTTCAGAATATGCTCCACTGCGCAGTTCAAGTAGTTGCCTGTGCCAGAAACAGACTTGAAAGTAGGGGAGCCCACTACAGAGATGATTTTCCTATAAGAATAGACGAGTATGACTATAGTAAACCTCTTGAAGGACAGGTAAATATCATTCAAAAATATCACATGAAGTTGGTAACTTTACAATCAATTTATTTAGAACAGAAGTCACATTAAATCGTATGCCGTCTGAAGCCTATAGTGAAAATAAGTAAAATAACATGGTGTGTGATAAAAATCATGAAAATACTGACTTGACTTCGACCACTTCGATCACCATTATCACCTCGGCATTAGTCCTGGTTGCAAAATTTGCACTTGGGCCCTGAAGCATACTATGCGTTTATTACTTTGATATAGTTTGCAAGGCCACGTGTAGTGGACCCTGGTAATATAGCTGTTAAAACCTCGCGGAAGGTGATTGAAATGTATTGTCAACCTGGGATTTACATAAACATTTTAGCCGAATCCAAGAAAAAGTTACAAATTTGTATCTAATTGAAGAATACTCATGTTCCAACTCATGTGTTATTCTATAAAGATATAGTCCTCAGATGAGGTTGGCTTAGTAATGATAGGTGATTTTGAATATCCTTAAATACCAAACTCAATTATTGAATTACGTGTTACATTAATTTGCTGTAGTTTGTTAATCACATTCTTTTTTCAGACGAAGGTGCCATATGAGAAGCATTGGAGAAAACATTCGATGTCTATGGTAGACTTGTGCTCAGGCAATGTCACAATAACATATCGACCTGTGATCGACACTCCTCTCGATAACACTGTTGAATGGGTCCCTCCTGTACCAAGAGTGTATTGAAAGTTGCAATTTGAAAATTATAATTTATAACTTAACTTAACTTTACACCATACATATTGTGTATGTTCACTTGATTAAATTCCTATATAATTTGCTTTACGAGTTTGATTTAATGTTATAACATAACATAGCGTAAAATGACTCCAAGTAATATTCTTCTTCATCGTAGCGTTAATTCCCAGTCGCAATCGAAGCTTTCACCTCGGAGTCTGGGGTCCGCTTTACCAGTCTTAACTGCGGATGCTGGATGCCCTGCAGCGGTACCGTGTCGACTGCAGGCCCATATTACGATGGGCCTGCAGTTCTTCAGCAAGGTCTTAACAACTTTTTTGAAGAACAGCACCACCGCACTCCCTTCTTGCCCTAGGTGTTAGCCCTTGCGGGATGACGGAATTAAAGAGGCTTGCTAGCTCATTCAGGATTGGAGCCCCACCTGCTTTCAGTAGCTCAGTAGTAATTCCGTCACCACCAGGGCACCTGTTGTTCTTCAGTTGCCTGAGAGCCACCTCTACCTCGCACTGCTCGACATCTGGCATATCCTCGGTATATTGACGCGTGAGTGGAGCTCTGTGGTCTACATCGCTGTGTCCCGTAGGTACTACTACTACATCGGGTCTTCTCCTCCCCCCTGCCGCAATGCCTTAAAACAAAAGTTTTCGACCAGTGCGTTCTGCCTGTTATGATGGTGCCGAAACGTGGCCACTGAAGGTGGGGTTAGTCCGTGACCTAAAAGTCGCGCAGCGGGCTATGGAGCGAGCTATGCTTAGAGTTTCTTTGAAGGATAGAATTAGAAACGAGGTCATCTGACATAGAACCAAAGTTACCGACATAGCTCACAGAATAAGCAAGCTGAAGTGGCAGTGGGCTGGCCACATCTGCCGAAGGACTGATGGCCGTTGGAGCAAACGAGTCCTAGAGAGGAGACCGCGCGTAGGAAAACGGAAGGTGGGACATCTCCTAGCCAGGTGGACCGACGACCTACGTAAGGTGGCTGGGACGGACTGGATTCGGGAGGTGGAGGATCGGCAAACGTGGCGCATATTGGGAGAGGCCTATGACCACCAGTGGACTGGAATAGACTAATTGATTGATTTGTATTTAACTTTTTTATGATATGAGGTTTAGTTTCGCTGCAAAACGACGATGATAATTTTTCACACTTAAAATGCACGCCATTTCACCCCCGTACTTCATAGTGAGTTTATTTATTTGTTCTATCGTTTTTACCATATTTTCTTTTGTTTAGAACGGATAAGGTACCTACTGACTATTATTCACTATTTTCTTTTTGATGTTCAAAGGTGGATAGATTATCATTTCGCTGGATATGTTATCATATCGGTAGATAAGTATAATATATCATTTCGGTGGATAAACTTTTCATGTCATTGTACAGAAAAAATAATCGGTGCTGGTTTTTCATGTCGGTGGAAACCAAAATTCAAACTGAATTTTCTCCATATTCTTAAATGATACGTTGATGATATTAAATTAGGGGATACATGATATCATAAAGATTACATAAAATCTGAAAAATATACAAAAAACATATAATTGAAAAAAATCACCGATGTGATAAAAAAATGGCATTTGTTGAAATTCACCCATTTATTATTATTTATTTATTTACAAACAATACAACTGTATACAGCAGAGCCTTGTCCGTTGGCCCTGAAGAACTAGGTGGGGCCCCAACACCATGTCAAATTTTGAACAAATGAGGCATTGTATTAAAGCCTCTACCCAACTCCAATTCGACTGCATGCACCACGAATGAAATAGCATTGTTAAAGCGAACTTGAAGCAGCGATTATGTCTAGGTTCAGATAAGTTAAACAAAATATTTTGACAACATAAAACATAGCAATACTACCTTTCGGTATTCAGCTTGGCCACAGCAAATCGATTCTGAATATCTCTTTCCAATCTAGTTTGAACCGTCTTATTTTTTATTTCTTGCACTTTTATATGATATTCCAGAGTTTACCATGCATTGGTGGTGCTAATAAACTGTCTTGTTAAACAATCCCCCTGACACCTTACTTTATAAATGTTGCAAGGGGTTTAGTTATGATGGTTACATTTCTTTGCGTGCCACACCTAACCCTGCAACGGCCAGGTGGTGTGGCCCTAAATCAATGTGTATTAGACATCAATTAATTATATTGCCTAGTCATCACTCTTTTGTTTTTGATGTTAGGGAGAACATTTTATGCTTTCAACGAAATTCATTCATACATTCATCTGTATAAAAAATATATATACTCGTACTACCTTTAACGGAGTATTGTATAGAGAGAGAGTGTTGGTTTCCGGTGGAGTAGAACCACCCTATCTCTTCCTGTGGGTGTCGCAGAAGGCGACAAAGGGATAGGGCTGTTTTCCATCCGACAGTAAACATACAGCCTATGACTATGTGCCTGCTTGACGGCAATAGGATCCCTCTCTATTACACGGGACCAAAAATCATAGTTGGCGAAATGTGGGTGTTAATACACTTCTGCCTACCCCTTTGCGGATTAACAGGCGTGAGTATGTGTATGTATGTACAATATGTACATACTATACTCTCTATTTAACAGGTACTGCGAGTTTGTCCCGTGACGAGGCCATGAAGTGGTGGGTTTAAATATTTTACTTGGAATCCTAATTCTTTAACGGCCGTTCCCTATAACTTATCTACTGCCAGTTTTGACATTCTAAAATTAAGTAACAACGTCATCAATCTCCATGGGATAGCCAGATAGATAGATCCACTTTTAACTGCAGGTAAGTTATTGGGTACGGCCGTAAAACATCAGCTATCTGCACTAAAATGTTGTCGAAATTAGCCTACCTACTTTGAAATCTCCTTGAAACAAAGAAGCACAAAGACAGACAATACATGCAGACAGTCATTTTTTAACCGACTTCAAAAAGGAGGAGGTTCTCAATTCGATGAGTTTTTTTTTTATGTATGTACACCGATTACTCCTAGGTTTATGATGCGATTTCCGTGATTCTTTTTTTATTCGATGTAAAATCGTTGTCATTTGGTCCCATAGAAATTTAACATAGTTTGGCCTAGTAGTTTTAATTTTATGATGCTTCTTGTGTTTTCTTAGTTCAAATTTTTACCCAACTTCTTTTATTATGTTGTCCCATATTTCCGTCGTTTATGAACTGGTTTCGAAAAATCTTTTTGCATTGGGTTCGGTATTAGTCACAGGTAGTTCCATATTAATTTCATGGGTACTGGACCTTGAACTCCGGAGATAAACCAGAGAACTCCTCGAAATCAAATAGGTGATAAGAAATTAGCTAGTTTTATGACGATCCTGTGACACGGTGGCTATGTCACCTCATTACGATGGTCAAGGGCGTGCTAAAATTACCTAGTCCACGTCGGGTTAAATGTCATCATTCATCATCATCATCTTCATGGAGACGTATTTTCCTGGTTACATCTGAAGCTCATATGAGTTTATGAGGAGAACTCATTTGATGTTTTGTATAGCATGAATGTCTCGTTTAAGTTATTGACAAGTTTAAATCAATACTATGGTAAGTAGGTACTATCATTGAAGATATATTGGACTGAATTAGACTACTAAATTTCTGCACTTTTCGAAGGCCTACCCATAGCTAATAAAAAAAAAACTAAATGTTATAGACTACCCGTAGCAATCCTACTGTAGCTTACAGAATAGCCTATTATAGACACTAAAAAGTAAAAAAAAAAAAAAACTACGTCTAAAAAAAACGACTTCAAAAAACTATTCCAATAAAAATAAAATGCACTAAAAAGGGGAAAATAATTGTGTATTTTTCAAAAACTTTATTACAAATTATTGTCAATCATTATTGGAATAGTTTTTTGAAGTCGGTTTTTTTAATCATTGCTAAAAGTCCTACATACTAAACACAGCTTTTTAGTGAATGCAAAAAGGCGTTTTGGATTCACTAAAAATCTGTTATATTAATAACTAGCTGTTGCCCGCGGCTCCGCCCGCGTGGATGTCGTTTATCGCGTGGTGTTATAAATTTTAGTGCAGAGAGTTGCGCGTTGAACGCTGATTAGAGGAGCTTTATTTTTTAGAGGAGGTAGGAAACGACGGTATATCCGTCCTAATCGAGCAATCCGACTGGCCCTACAGAAGATCGCGACTTACCTAATAACCTCGTGTAGTGTTTCTGACGGTGAGTAGGGTAGCCAGAGATTTTGTGCTGTCAGTGGGAAAACCAAAGGCTTTGCCCTACTTATCTTTTGCGCTGACGGCACAGAATCCCTCTGTTCTTACAGCATAGCACGGGTGTGACGCCCCTGGTGTTGCATTTGTCCATAGGCCACGGTAACCTCTTAACATCAGGAGGGCCGTGTGCTTGTCTGCGACCTAAGTATGTAGTATATATTTATATATTGCCTAAAACGTTCAGGCAATGTATATAATACGATTAATTTCATACATTGCCTAGGTATTCTATACAATGCCCGAAGCGCATCAGGCAATGTGTATAATGGACGGGTTGTTGTAAAAAAATAAAAAAATAACCACGAAGGCTAATGCGGGAGCTTCGCTCCGCTCCGCTCCCGCATTAGCCTTCTAACCTAATCTATCCAAGTCGGAATGTGCAGCTTTTCTTTCACTACTATGTGAGAAACATTCTACGCAAAAAACACGTAGGTACTTAGGCATACCTACCAATAGAACACATGTCTTATCAGCACTGTCTGCTGGTGGAAGTTGAAATTAGGATTAGCTCAAAAGATTAGTATCTATCTAACTAAATCATAGAGAAGAAAAATAGATTACATACATTGCCTATGCTTCGACCGGCATTCTATACAATGCCTAGGTATTCTATACATTACCTAGGCAAAGTGTAAAATAGTTTAAAAATTGAATATCATTTCATACATTGCCTGAACGACCCCGGCATTCTATACATTGCCTAGGTATTGTATAGAATGCCTGCATTATACACATTGCCTATAACATATATAAAAAAAAAGATTAAACACTGTACTTGCCTCTCTATTCGGCTCCTACTTGACTCTGTACTCCACGTAGTAGGTACGAGTACTCCACTCTGTATTCGCGTCTCTACTCGATGCCACTATACTCGACTTCACTATTACAGTACGACTCACAACAATAGTATTGGGATGGGGTACTTCAAGAAGTGTGCGAGTGTGACGCCTCTGGAGTTGCATACGTCCATAGGCCACAGTAACCACTTTCCATCAGGTGGGCCGGGTGCTTGTTTGGCACTTAAGTGGTATATAAGAATGTTCCTACCTGGATATCTACTCGACTCTCTATTGTAGTCCCCATTCCTTGGCCCTTCTCGCACTACCTGTACCTACCATGTCTACTCAACTAATAATAGGTACTTCGCCTTCGCCAAGCTCTAATCTGTCTTTGCGTGAAAAACGATTTTGTAACGGATCTTAAGACTGTACCAAAATCTATATCACAAATTGACAAATTAGAAATTAAAAAAAGTAATTAAACACCGGTTCGGGTATATCGGTAGTTTGAAACCAAACGATAGCTTGATTTTAAACGCGAGAACGCCATCTAGTTATGATTCTGTAACTAAATCTTAAAAATTCAAATTTTAATTTCATGATTATAAACGTATTAGTTTACACAATCGTGTATGTAAAAATAAAGTCTATAAATTTAAATTCTTGCTCGGATGTAATAAGCTATAAAAATTTACCAATAACAATAAAAAGCGCCATCTGTCTATCGTAGGGTTGCCATAAGTGTGGGGACTCAGACCGGGACATTTGAAGAAAAACTAGTAACGATAGAAAAATAGGAACTGTTTTTACAACAATGGGTAACTTTAAAGGTTTAAAACAACTTTTAACACCGCTATTCAATGCCGGCGCGCAGCGACCCTCCAGTCGAGCTTTCTTTCATTGGCAGTTTTGGCTACGAAGCCGAAAAATTAATTCTGATAATTTTACAAAATATTTTGACGAAATCAACATTAACTTAACTTGTACGGAAAAATGTCGTTCTATCCACGTATGAACAGCCTAGCTAGTTAGTCGCGTTTATTGTAGTAAAGTATATTACTGTTTACCAATACGACCTGATACGACACGACCTCCGACGCTCCACCGCCCGCACCATCCAGAAGGTGATCAAGCGAAATAGGAGGTCGAAAGTGTTCGCTCAGCAGTTGGGGAGGCCGCATCTGACGAAACTCAATACTGAGGATGGCAAAACGATTGCCTCAAAGTTCAAGATACTCAAAGAGATCGAGAAATTCTCTGAACAGCTGTACCTATGTTTATCGGATGGGTAAACCGACGGGACCCAGCCATGAAGACCACAGAGCTCCACTCATGCATCATTATACCGAGAAGATACCAGATGCCGAGCAGTACGAGGTAGAGGCCGCTCTCAGGCAACTGAAGAACAACAGGTGCCTTGGTGATGACGGAATTACGACTGAGCGCCACCTGCTTTCAGAAAAGCATCTGGCGCTACAGTCCTGAAAGTTCTAGCGAGTTTAATTCCGTCATCCAGCAAGGGCTAACACATAGGGCATGGAGTGGGAGTGCGGTGGTACTGTTCTTCAAAAAGGGTGATAAGACCTTACTGAAGAACTACAGGCCCATCTGCAATTCACCACGCAAGCATAACGATGCGACTCGCATCGCTGTGCTTGCTTAGTGAATTGCAATGCTGAGCCATGTCTACAAGCCGTTCTCGAGAGTCGTCACAAATCGCCTCGCGGGTAAGCTCGACGAGTTTCAGCCACCTGAGCAAGCCGGATTTCAAAAAGGCTGTAGCCGGTGCTATAGCACCGTGGACCACATCCTTACTGTGGCAGATTGTAGAAAAGACACCAGAGTAAAATCAGCTGCTGTGTATGGCATACGACTACGTACGCCATACACAGCACGGAGTACGGACTACGAAAAAGCCTTCGAGTCTATCGATACCTGGGCAGTATTTAGATGCTCTGCAGCGGTGTCGTGTCGATTGGTGATACATCAAAGTGCTGAAATGCTTTTATGACACTGCCACACTGTCCGTCCAGCTCCAAGACCAGAAAACGAAACCCATTAACCTCCAGCGTGGAGTGTGCATACTATACGCATTGGAGGACGTCTTCAAGACTCTGGATTGGATGGACCAGAATTATCAACATCAATGGTGAGTACATCTCGCATCTTCGGTTCGCCGACGACATCGTCATAGTTGCGGAGTCGCTGGACAATTGGGCGATATGCTGCACCGCCTGAATAGAGCTTCTCGACAAGTCGGCCTCGGTGTAAACTTGGATAAAAGCAAGATTATGTTCAACGAACATCTTGCACCGAGACCGATATCCATCGAAGGGGCGACACTCGAAGTTGTTCAAAAATATGTCTACCTGCGCCCCAGGTAGACATATTTTTGAACTTATCTGAACTGAATTTGGTTATCCAACTTGGTAAAAATAACTTCGAGAAAGAAATAGCCAGAAGGATCCAACTGGGGTGCGCAGCATTTTTCAAACTACGTCGGGTCTTATCCTTGCGCCTAACGCAATGCCTCAAAACAAAGGTTTTCGCCAGTACGTCCTGCCTGTTATGACTAGGGTTGCCAACTCTTTTTTCGAGAAAAATAGTATATTTAGGTCTGAGAAGAAAATTGAACAGTATTCTAGAAAATAGAACAGTATTTTACAATTACATAAATTAATTTTAACAAAAAAGTTTAACCGACTTCAAGAAACGAAAAAGAGGCACTAAAAAGCTAAAAATAACTGCGGTGCCTAGCCCGAGAGGCTGTTAATTTATTTTTCTCTTTTTAGTGAGTTATAATCGATCCATCGTCCATCCTTTGCTTAGGTTCCTATCATCAGCTTGCAGCTTAAAATCACGAGCAGATAATTTTTAAATGCAAATACTGAAATTAAATTTTGTTAAAACAGCAGAAACAGTGTTTTGCCATCATTTTGAGGATTTCCCTAGATCCTGTTATCCAATACTGACTCCCTTGATCCTGTCATCCGATTCTGGCTCCCTGAACCAACTTTCTCTCTCCAACAAAACAAAGATCATAAAAGTCCGTTTCACAAAATACGGTTTTACATACAAGGGTTCGTCACCTATTTTGCCCCCTTAGGTCTGTCTGTCTTAAAAGAAAGCATGGTTTCGTAAACATCTAAAATGGTAATATGGTTCCCATCAATTTTTGTATGGATAAATTAAACATAACATATCATAAACTCACGCCTATATCCCCGAAGGGGTAGGCACAGGTGCTAGCACCCACATTTTGCCATTTATGTTTAGGTCCCAATGTAATAGGTGGCGAGCCTATTGCCATTAACCGGGCACTTATAAACCTGCGATAAATACACACAACTTCGAAAAGCATCGAAAAGTCATTGGTGTGTGCCACCGGTGGATAAATTAAAAGATTTGATATGGCTGGCAAATAGAAGATAGCTGTGAACTGTATTATTTTCTATATTATGATTTATCATTAATAAATTACTAACATGGGACAATCAACACCTACACTTATAAAATAATTGCAAATTGGTGCCCAATTAATTAAAATTGCATCAATTGCTGCACATTTTTGTAGTGTTATGCATTTTGATGCTGAAAACAGTATTTTGGATACTGTTTGTTTGTTGAACAGTAAACAGTATAATTGGGTGTAAAACAGTATAATACTGTTTTAAACAGTATGGTTGGCAACCCTAGTTATGACTTACGGTGCCGAAACGTGGCCATTGAAGGTAGGGTTAGTCCACGACCTAAAAGTTGCGCAACGGGCTATGAGCGAGCTATGCTTGGAGTTTCTTTGAAGGATAGAATTCGTAACGAGGTCACATCTGTTGATGACCGTTGGAGCAGACTAGTCCTAGAGTGGAGAGCGCGAGAAGCAAAACGGAAAGGGGGACAACCTCTAGCCAGGCGGACTAACGTCTTGTGACGGTGGCTAATTGATTGATTGTTTACCAAGTCCAGCCCTCTAATATAAAAACCGGGACAATTTGCTTATCGGCCGGGACGCCAGGACACCAGGCTTCAAACGGGGACATGTCCCGGCGTACGGGGACGTATGGCAACCCTAGTCTATCGGGCCATTTTCCGTTTATTATCATAATTGTTCACAACTTCGGTTCTACTCAACCGATTCCGATCAAACAAACGTAAGATTTTAAGTCTAAGCAAGCCCTTTCTAACAAAAAAACCGCATCAAAATCCGTCCCGTAGTTTTTGTGTCCATCGCGGACAAACAGACAAACAGACAAACAGACAGGAAATGAAAAAAAAATATTTTCGTGTTCAGTATCGTTAATATAACATAACCCAAGTATTTTTTTTTAAATATCTCCAATGTACAGACACGACCACTTTACAATTAGGATAATAGTATAGATTACAAACATACACTTCAAATTAATGTCTGTCAACGTTTGTACTCGTATAAAAGACAAAAAAAAAATCTAAATTGAATAGAACGACTACACGCTAGGTTATGCTCGCGCGCGAGCATAACCTAGCGTGTATGACGTCCTACGAGCATGCCTGCACAGTTCTCAGCTTTTAATTGTAATCTGTTGGTGCAAATCTCAATTCATTTATCAAATTTACGTGTGAGAATTGCTTTCGTTTCAAGCACCAGCATTTAGACCATTTAGTGCGATCTCTTTTTCTTTTTCTGTTCTGCAGGACAAGTGTTTAGCCAAGTACAGCCATCACATCGTCGTCCATCATTGTAGTTTGGTATTGGGGTACTACACACATCGTCCAGCAGGTAAATGAGAGGTACCTAGGCGTCCTATACACACCGTCACGTAACTCAGCTGAGAGTTAATGGCAAAACTATTGCAAACCCTAACCTCGCGTTTACATACTGCCGCTCGCATTGGTCATCGTGTTGCCGGAAATATTCGCGCGATTAATGCCCTAGCGTTCACACACTTCCATCATCGCGTTGGTCTGCATTACAGTATTCGCCCTGCAATGGAGACGGACGTTAACGTATGGAGGACAACGCTGTAGCAGTGTACGCATTATGCTTTTACAGCATAGCGAATTAATTTAAAAATGATTATTAATAAAAACTAGCACTTTCAACTACTATACACTTTCCGTAGATCGATATAAATATTTTTAAAAGTAAATATTCGAGGAGCAATAACGAAAGCCGTGTTTACTGATTAGCGCCATCTAGCGATCTCGTATAGTTCATCGCGCTAGTATTGCCGCTCCTTTGACTCGCGCCGCCAAGCCGACATTCGCAGCAACATACGCGGCAGTACTCGTGGCATGACGAATATCCCATTCACACCACGTCTCTGCCCACTTCTCTCGCCACTTCCCTCGCTCTGCCGCGAGTATGTAAACGCAGCTTAACGTGTATGTGCACTATGGAACTCGGTTATGCCCGTCGGTTATGCATGTGCATGCATAACCGTCATGCATAACCTACCTAGCGTGTATGACGTCCATTTGTCTATTTGCGTTTGTGGTTCTTTTACGTATCAGTAGGTTGGTCCTTACGCGTCAAAAGGATTAAAGCACAAGGGAAAAGTTCAAAAACCGTAAATGGCTACCTACAGTTTGCTGTGCGTTGTAATTGGTAAGGACTCATATTATAACTTCGGATTAGTACAACACATATCAGTCAGAAAGAGTTGTGCATATTATGGAAACGAAGGGTCTTGGAGCCTATATTCCTTCGCTAGTCATAATACAAAGTAAAAGTGAAAACCTTGACTTATTAAAATTTTACCCCGCATCGGTGACGGCAACCATTCGTAGGTAATTAGCAATGCTCAATGAACAACCAGTAATCACAGGGGAGGCCCGGGGCGTGTCGACCCTCGCTTAACGCCTCTAAACGATTTCTAGCAATGCTTATTTCGTTTAAATATATACGATTTTAGGACTAGACTGTACAATAAAAACTGCCTAATTCCCACAGCGTGTGTCGGTTAGTATTGGTGTGCACCTTAAATGGCATTTATTTTATTTCCCTTTAAAGCGGTGCTTCACTATCTCACCTGCTCAGTGATGACGTGGTTCATACTTGCCTAGACCCATCTACATGTGACCTACCACTTGTGACTTATTCGCACGTAATAATACAGAAAGAAAAATTCAGGCAAGATGTTACACACTATAACAATTTTATTAGCTCAATCAACGTATTGCCAAAACGATTAATGCGTATGAGTTAAGTATTCGTCGTGTAGATAATGATAGCGGGTTGCCGTACGTTCACTGAAATTATTTCGATAAAACACCGGCTTATACCTTAACGTCATTGCTCATAGGTAGGTATAACCTGTCTTAGTGAGCAGTGTGTTGGGGTCAGAAAGTCAGAAGAAGTTCTTGAGTGAAGTTATTGATCTGCGCATGCCAATAAAAAAAGGAGCAATAAGATCTCGTGAAGTAGTTTGCACTTCATGACGTAATCATATGCAAAAAAGATGTATTACTTGGTCTAAGTAAGTCAAGTCGAACCCCTAGGCAATTCAAAGGTATCGAATTCATACTAATCCATATTTCCATACTAATATTATAAATGCGAAAGTAACTCTGTCTGTAAGTAACGATTTAAATGAAATTTGGTTAACTGAGATAGATTAGACCTTGAGAAAGGACATAGGCTATATTAAGTCACGATAACCGACATCCACGCGGGCAGAGCCGCGGGCAAAAGCTAGTAATTCATATAAATACTTTAGTAGCCTGGACTGGACGCAAATAATATTTATCAGAAGAAGAATTTCTCTAAAAAATATATTCTGTGTACTTAAGTAAATAAATGACGTTCATTTTATTTTTTGTTAATATACCAAGATATATAGAAGTCCTAATTTTTTTAGATAGATATGAAGTTAGAACTTTATGGCACTATCCATTACCCAATTTAGTTTGCAATAGTACCAATATCTACTAGTTTAAATATACGACGCAAGTGGTATATATAGATAGTGGCAATACGCGATTGGTTCAAGTCATGGTGGTCATTTCTGTAGTCAAGAAAGACTCGTTTTTCTTGACTACAGCAATGACCTGAATCTAAGTACAGTCGACTCTAGTTAATTCAAACTTGCGATAATTCGAACCTCTCTATAATTCAAAGTGAGCACGAGTTCCCTACAAAATCTCTTAATATTTCGAAATAAATCAATAGGTACATTTTTATACACTTGGTAATTCGAACAAAAATATCATTGCTATTTAACAAAACGACGCGTTAATTCGAATTCATCAATAAGTACATTATGCGCCAAGTTGAAACTTGTGTCAACGTAAGTACCTACACGAAACCTTTGTTTTTGCTAAGACTAGTTTGACTATTTGACACACACTTCTCATGAATTGGTTTGTTATCATTCAGTAACTGTTACTCTTTCGCTGGTATAGGTACAGATTAAAAGTTTGTGTTAGTTATGAGCCCTACAAACTATGTATAATGTCTGACGATTGCTGAAAAGAAGAAGTTAATCGAAAAAAGTAGAGGAAGGTGAGAAAAAGAGTGTGTGTTGCAAAAGAATTTAAGATTCCTCTGAACAAGAATGAATCTACCGCCTAAATTTTGACATTGTTATAGGATAGCAGTTAATAATAATTGATCAACACTTAATAATTCTAAGTTCTTTTTTTTCTCTCACAAATTTCGAACCATTTGATATTTCAAACACTCGATAATTCGTAATATTTAAAGAGTCCCTCCAGTTTCGAATTAACGAGAGTCGACTGTATATGTAGTCCTTCTTACACTGCGGTGATTGTTATTCGGCAAGGATCCAGATTCTCAACAGCCTCATCGTTTCAGTTTTATACTCGGACCCTTTATTTGCTCTATACTGTCGTAAGGTTTGATTGAATACCAACATTTTAATATAATTTAAGAATCTCCAACGAAAAATCAGATTTAGAGGCCCACAATAGCTATATGGTAGTACCATCAGGTAGTAGAGTTATTGCCCACTCAGCAATAATTTATTAGGTAATTAAAGTCTTAGAGTCAACTTTCTGTTTAGTACTAAGGTAGAAAACGGTCGCGCCTACGCACTTTAAACGCTCATAACACTAGATGAGCATCTCACACGTGCGTAATCTAAGTAGAATTGTTCAAATAAAAGGCACAGCTCTGCCATCGAATAGAATGGATGTATTATTGGTTTTACATTGTTATTTGTGAATGTAGAATACAAATTTGGAGATAAGACATCTCACTAAAAATACAAAAGTCGCAGTTAAAAATATTGATAGATATGCATAATTCATGTTACTGCCACAAAGAAAGAAATATTGAAGGCGAGCACGATTAGGTTTGATACTTTATTAATGGCCTTTCTGTCTTGCACTGTCAAAGCAGCAAGTCGTTCTTTATCATTTTGAGTACGAAATATTGTTGTGTAGTAACATCAAGTTGTTCTCGTAGCCGTGGAAATTCTGTAAGTAGTATAGGTACTTTGACTTTCAATTCAAATGCAATCCGTAGTTGACGTTAACTTCGATAAATTTTCACATATTTTAACAAAGGAAATGAGCTCGTCCACCGCAGAAGCACCTTATGCTATCCTCGAAACACACCTAAGAAACGTGTACTGCGTGTATAAAGCTCATTATCAGCTCATTTCAGATCCAAGATATATTTTCTGAGCAATATTTCGAATTGTTTGAATACATCACTTCTAGACATTACAATACTTCTCGCCCAGATTATTCAATAGCAGCTGCCTGTGCACCGTCTGTACTATAATGTAATAGGTACTCGTGATCATATATGGCCTATGTCTTTTACCAAGGTCTAATCCATCTCTGTACAAAATTTCACCAAAATCGGTTTAATTGTTTAGGACTGAAAGCGTAACAGAGAGACAGACAGAGTTACTTTCGCGTTTATAATATTAGCATGGATATGGATATAATAATAAAAATAAATAATAAATATTCTACAACATTCTACACAACGCTATCTACCCATGGTAAGCTTAATTAGCTTGTGTTATAGAATCTAGAATGCGGATATACATACATAGATACTGTTTTTTTTGTTTTTCTAAATACCTACATACATATTATACATAGAAACACCCAGGCCAAAGCAAATATTTATATTCATGCATACAAATATTGGCACTGAGCCGCGATCGAACCCGCGCCTCCTGCGTAGCAGCCGCGTTCACTACCGCTACGTCACAGAGGCAGTCTTCAAATAATATGGATTTTCTTCAAATCACTGAAAATAATCTCTAATGTCAAATAATTTTGGTCTTCTTCTTTTTAATAATTTAATTCTAATAATTTTTGTTGATTTTATGATTGTATTGCCTTTCGATATATAACAAACTAGCTGTTGCCCGCGGCTCCGCCCGCGTGGAATTCGGATTCCGGTCCAACTTTAATGTATGGAAATCTGCCCGATTTATTGACACTTATGCTCACTGCTCCGCTCCCTTTAGTAGTAGCGTGATGTTATATAGCCTATGTTACTCCCAGATAGTGTAGCTTTCTATAGGTGAAAGAATTATTGAAATCGGTACAGTAGTTCCGGAGCCTATTCATTACAAACATACAAAAATAGGTACAAATCTTTCCTCTTTATAATATTAGTGTAGATGTAGATTATTGAAATCGGTACAGTAGTTCCGGAGCCTATTCATTACAAACATACAAACATACAAAAATAGGTACAAATCTTTCCTCTTTATAATATTAGTGTAGATAAATCAAAAGCGTAATCAGTAACAATTATTTCCACAAGGAACCGATTCCTCGATCGATACTTTAAAATAAAAAGTAGACTACTTACTTCAGTTTTAATTCAAATAATCTTCATCACCGGGTTATGAAGGTCGGATGACTGGAAGAAGCACACCCCGGACTCCAAGGTATGGCACGATAACGATGATGACAACTAAGGAGTGGAATGCCCAATCTGGATGTGTATTTTCGTAAAGCTACTACCTGGGAGTCTTTTAGTTTAGAGTGTTTACTTCTATTAAAGACCTATCATATAAAGACCTATCATAGAATAGTATAGTATTTTAACATCTATCTATACTATTATATAATTGTAAAGGGCTTACTCAGACTTAAAATCTTACGTTTGTTTGATCGCAATCGGTTAAGTAGAACCGAAGATATGAGCAAAGGTCGCGTTAACCGAGATTCACGCGGGCGGAGGCGCGGACGGAAGGCTAGTCATTAAAACAAAACTGTTTAATCGAATTCTATCACTATTTATATTTTGCTATTTCCTTGTTACAGCCTCCCAGACACTATAGTACTATTATCTGTTCTGTGCTATGGCTACTAAAAGGTACATACTGAAAAAGTCAAGATCTAATCGCCACCCGCCGACTAAAACCGAACACTGTCCTGGGTCTTCAGATGTCACCAGGATGTAAGAAAGAAAAGCATATCCCACGCACCTAGGCTGATCCAAGGCCAGAAATTATTTCTGTGTAATATTCGCCATTAGCCTTACCCCCTATTAGGTACATGAGACCGAATCCAATGCTTGGTGAGAAATGGGTGTTAATTCACCTATCCCTCCGGGGATAAAGGCGTGATTATATGTTATAATTATGTCATAATCGTGCAAAGTTTCGATAATATCTTATTATCGAATAAGAATTGAGATATATATATATATTGAGGTTTTATCGACTACAATCGTATTCTTAATCGTAATTTTGTACGAACTTACAAATCGGTAGCTTAGTGGTTAAGCCAACCTTACCATCGAAAGAACCCAGGTTCGAATCCTGGCCATTACACTACCGACGTGAACCCACTCCTAACACAAGCTTAGCTGAAGGGGTTAGAGGAAATATATTAAGTAATTTCGGTTGATAATGTTCTTTCAAAAAATCGGCAGCACGAGCGTGACTCCCCTGGTGTTGCACTTGTCCATAGTCCACGGTAACTACTCTCCATCAGGTAGGCTATGTGCTTATCTGCGATCTAAGTGGTTTAAAAAACATGTATCGTAGAAGATGGTGAATGGTGTACTATAAACTATGAACTGAAATAGGACACGGCAAGTTAATGTACAGTCATCAGTGCACTGAAGCGCGCAAGAGATTAAAGCAATACTCTCGGCGTTCTTCGCGAGACATGCCGAGACCCTTTGACTCGGTCACAAAAAACCGCCACGAAAGCAAGAGCAGGCGAGACAACACGAGGCGAAGCGAGCGCTACCATATACACTCTCGTTCGTACGAAAGTGTAAATGGCGAGCTCTCTCGCCAGAGTTTAATCCCGCGGTGAAACTTGAGTACCTAAGTGGGACCCGCATAAGTGAGAAACCTCCATAAATGGAACTCATGCTTAGGTCCCAACCCAACACATTGGCACTTAATTACGTTTATTAGTGGGACGAGGTAAACCTCTATGTCTGGGATTCGTTCTTTCGATTTTATTATACTTTTATAACTGAGGCAGCTAGTGATTCTACAGGGATCCTGCCGTTTGGCAAAATATGTTTCGTCAAATTTCACTTCCCAAAAAACTTATCGCAAATTTTCATTTCCCAAAAGAATCTTTAGCAAATTTACATACCGGCAGCGGGCCGGCGAAGCGCCGGAAAATATTTGTATGATAACAATATAATTATTATCGAAGTTAATACCTGTAAATTATTTGTCTAAGGTGAAAAAAAAAATCCATGCTGCAGTGTATTTTAAAACATGGATCTTAAAATTTTAAAAAATTAATGCAGTGAATTTAGGCTATAAGCAAATCATAATATGATTTACAAACCATATTTGACTACCTAATACTTGGTAAAATGAAACTTTGCCATGTAATTATTTAGTAAACAATGATTTGCCAAAAATAGTATTGCCAACTGTAAAATTGCGAAAAGTTGTTTTGCCAAATGTTTTTTTGCCAAATGATAATTTGGAAAACATACTTTGGCATGTGAAACTTTGGGAAACGTTTTTTGCCAAACATTAGTAAACCGATTCTACATGCACTAACCTCTGTAACTGAGAAAATATCATTTAGTTTGTTTACTTACTTATTCTTAATCTACCCGCAAATTCCGTGCTTAACTAATTTTGAGCCTCAATGACATTCAGTTTTAGTTTTGCTTCACTATCACACGGATGTTTATTTAAAATGCTGAACCGGAAACTATCAGTAAGTACCTAGTGAAAAAGTAATGTTTATAAAATTTGGAAGACACGCGAAGTTCACACATAAAGTCTGTGTCGAATTTAATTTGCCAAAATTTACTCTTTGTATTATAATAATTCAGAATGAAGATAAAATTTATAATAAAACGTGCCTTTGGTAATGTAGTACCTTTATTCTCATTAAAGAATTAGACTCAAACACACCTGTATTGACTGCCTCTGTGGCATGGCGGTAGATAACACGGCTGCTACACAGGACGCGCGGGTTCGATCTGCAAATATTTGTATGCATGAATATAAACATTTGTATGCATTGGTCCTGGTGTTTCTATGTATATATTATTTACAAAAAAATGTACCTATTTAAGTATGTTTATCCGCAATACAGTAAATTGAACCAAATTTGTAATTAATATCCATTATGAACTTGATGCCTTAATAAATGTAGCGAATTCGACAAGGTAGAGACTAAAAAACAATTTAATACTGATTAAAAATACGTAAATATATACTTTCTTATACGCGTCAAGTGGTAAAAGATTTATGATAAGTACTTTCACGTCATAAACACGAACTTCTACTTTTGAAAAGTCATTCAGTATCACCTTCAAATAATACAGCGCTAGGCCATCTGAGGATAATACAAAGAGGCCAAAAAGTTGGTAGCGTCAGGGCCTGCGAGTTTGTGTTGGAGCCCTCAACCCTCCCGGGATAACCCGCGCAGGCGAGTACAAGCTCCACCCAGGGGCGTGGCTGGAATTTCCGGCGCCATCCCCGCATCCCCCGCCCTACGTCTCCCACGACCGGACGAGGCACCTCGCTTTTATCCCGGTTTCCTGTCGGTGGACGCTCGCTTTGCTCCGGTATATTGATTTGTTTATTTTTTTACAAGACAAATAGGTCAGACGCGTCCCTTCCGAGTGTCGTGTGCCGTATCGTGTCCGTGGCGTCCGGCCCATCACTGGTGGCCGTCGGTGGTGCTCGCGATGAACTGTGTCCGGGGCCGGTACCCGAGCTATCGCTCAGTGTTGCGTGCACGAGATGGCCGTTGAGTAAAAGGTGAGTCAAGCTCTTGAGCAACTCACACGCACATGCCGCTGATGTGTCTAGCTGTTTTTTAAATGCTGGTGATCGGTCGTTCTGAGGTGTGACTTCAAGACTAAAGTGACTAACACTAAAGTGTTATGCTGTAGTAGGTATGCAAAGCATCACAGCAAAAGCTGTCTATATCATGCCACGCATTCCACATAAAAACTCAACTTTGAAGAAATGAGTTCCTTAGCTATCATAAATAATTATGACTATTCCAATAATTATTAACTACGCTTGAATTTGAATTTCATGTACTCCCCATGAAATTCAAATTCAAATCAAGTATTGCCGACTTACATAGATCTTTACAATTATATTTCAGTACTTTATACTCAGCGCCTTTTCCAGTCATTGCAATGAACCAATTTTATATGAGATGGATTTCCAATTTACTTTAAACTGAACAAAATTCCAATGGTGTTCGCTTTCCTACGAACACAGGATACAATATAGAAAATAGATTGTTTATCGCATGTCCCAGTCCCATGAATTGCAGCAACAGGATTCGTATTCCACGTGGATATAGCCGCCACTTATAGCTTTTTGAAAATAAAACTGGTACTTAAATAATTTGCGCCCTCAAGCAATTTCTAGGAGTGCCTAACAGAACATTTAATTTGCTAAGCTACTAACTGCTCCATCATTGAGAATTTTACCTCATGATGTTCATTTAGGCTGTAAGTTTCACTCAGATATATTAGCAGAGATACTTCTCAGAAACAAGGCCCAGTCATGTAGGTACCTATAGACCTAGCTCAGATAATAATTTGTCAGATCATTAAAAAGTCTCAGTTTATCGTTTTGCTGCCATAGTTTGCGGGTGAAAAACGAAGTTTTATGACACAAAGTCAGAGTGATCAACTCATTACACATTAAAAAGGAACTTACAAAACGTCAAAAACATTACAAACATTTTGAAAATGAACCACCGGCAAGCAACACGACTCCGTCTGAGAAGTCTCAGCCAAGAAACTCAGCGAGTTTTTTTTTTATCTAAGCATTTACAAACATGTTTAACTATATTGTGCTTACAATGTTTTGTTTGAGAGGGTTACGTATCAATTCGCTTAACTTAATTTCGCATAAGGTCTACTCATATAAGGACGATTCATATATTATAATGTATGATGCACAAAACGGTTGTTTCATATCCATACTAATATTATAAATGCGAAAGTAACTCTGTCTGTCTGTCTGTCTGTCTGTCTGTCTGTTACGCTTTCACGCCTAAACCGCTGAACCGATTTTGATGAAATTTGGTATAGGGGTTGTTTAGACCTTGAGAAAGGACATAGGCTATGTTTGGTCGCGATAACCGACATCCACGCGGGCGGAGCCGCAGGCAAAAGCTTAAGTTCATAATAAATAATGGACTAAATACATAATGGATTGGAGGTTGACTCACATAAGTATAAATCATATAAGGTTAAGTCGTTTATGTGTAACTGATATAATGTTTAGCTCATATAACGTTTAACTCGCCGGTTAGCCCATTTACGAGTACACTAACGAAGTGACTAGTGAAGATGTTTGGAGGTTTATTATTCCATCACAACGGCTGAACTGATCTGGCAAAAAATTTATACAGCGATAGATTTATAGTAAGGAATAACACATAGGCTACTTTTTATCGATGGAATAGGTTCCTATGTTCAGCAGGAACGGGTCTAGAACTCTAAGCGGGAGAAGCAGTGGGCATCAGTTCGTATCATTAATAGGTAAAATGATATACTCCAGCTTCCATTACCATAGCAGTATGAATTATACATATACAGAAATACTTATAATCTCTAGATCTAATCTAATAAGATTTTGAACAAAATATTGAACAATGGGTGCTTGTTAGAAAATGCTTTTAGTGATAAGGTCGCCATGGAATTGTGCCTATGTTAAATGCGTGTAAACGCATTTAAAGCTGTGTAACCATAGTCTAACGAATTATACTGTGGTGTAACGGTGTACTTAACTTACATATACCTATAAATGTGGATAATATGGATATGTTAATTGGTACAAGTACCTACGGTCAAATTTATTTCCATTCTATCATTATGAGTCCACATCCAGTAGTGGACTGTTAATTGATTGCCACAAAAAGATTTTCTGAATGGATTTGCTGTTGCCCGCGGCTCCGCCCGCGTGGATGTCAGTTATCGCGACCAAACATAGCCTATGTCCTTTCTCGAGGTTCAATCTACCCTTATACTCAGTACTGAATTGATGCCGACTCTTGACCAATAGATGGCGCTGTATGTCCGAAATAAATTTTATTTTTTATTTTATTTTTTGTAATAAAAACTATCCTTTGTCCTTTCTCAAGTTCCAAACTATGTCTGTACCAAATTTCACACAAATCGGTTCAGTAGTTTGGGCGTGAAGCAAAGACAGACAGACAGACAGACAGACAGACAGACAGACAGACAGACAGACAGAAAGACAGACAGACAGAGTTACTTTCGCATTTATAATATTGGTTTGAATTGCCGTGTTAACTGCACGATACTACAGAACTCATAGAAGTACATACACAATAAAAATGCGTTGTTAATTATATTCTAGTGCATTCAGATATACTAGAGCGATTATTGCTATGGTACTGACTAAATGAATGCTGGTGCACTACGTAGTGTTGTTACGAGTATGTTCAGCGTACAGCTACGTTGCTGTCAGCAGCCGGTAATAGTGTGTCATTGCGCTTTAGTGTGAAGGATATATCTAGATCAATTACATATCTACTGTTTCTTTTTTGTTGTTATGTTCTCAATTTCCTAAGCTGTCTGATGGTAGATGTCCGATGTTTGATCATGAACACATGTATTCGACTAAAGCAGATAGACTAAGACATAGATTACCATAAAATAATTTACGCTACTGTATTATACCGCTATCAGGACCCAAAGTGAGCATGGCTTAACTTGTATGTGTTATGGGTTCCAGAATGCAGGGAAACATACTTAGACATACATTTTAAAAATCATACACATTCGTATTTGCACTCAGCAGAAATCGAACCCACGACCCGAGGTCGTTCGACTACGAAAGCAAATGCTTACGCCACTGAACCGAACCGCCATAGCAGCCGAGTATGATTATGATCCAGTTCCCGCAACCCATGGGAACCTATTCTAGGGATAAAATGTAGCATTATATTATGGTATTATAATATGTTATAAATCTATCTCCGTACCAAATTTCAGTCAGATCCGTTCAGCCGTTTGAGCGTAATTGCGTAACACATTTTCACATCTGCAGCAGGAGCTAATAGTCATACCGATGCACAGATTGCTCAGCCTACCGATCTTTTAAATTCAACAGGCGTGAGCGTGAACATAGGAACATAACAATCATCTACATAAGTTACAATCATTAAAATCGCACGATAAACATTTTTCTGTAAGTTCTAAATCCAACAAGCAAATTCTTTTGTTTCCGTTGAAGATCTACAAGCATTTAATTTATCATAACATGCACTTACTGGCATTTAACATGTCATTAGCATGCCAGAAACAATTGTTATGCCAGTTACTTACCGGGTTTGGCACACAGTTCGGAAGTTGTATGAATGTGGTAACTAATAAACGAACGGCACGCGATCCATAAAAGAAAGACCGTTTTTACAAAAGTATGATGATAAGGAGCTTGATAATTTTTTCATAGTTAGATCCTCACATTTCTATTGGGTCATGGATGCATGGAGCAAAAAAAAAACAGTATTAAAAATATGCCACCGAATCGAGAAAACCATTCTATTCTTTTTTTGAATTGTTGATGCTGCATCATTCCTTACTCCTTTTGTAAATGCAACAGTGAATGTAGGTATATGGCAAGCCAAATAGGGTTATACTCGTATTATTAATAGAAAGAATACGAATTAAAATGACAAAAACCGCAAGAATAAATTTATTTAAGCAGTAGATTTTCTTAAACGTAGCAGACATTTTCAAATGGCTAAACTACCACGAAAAATGCACATTTATAGTAGCAGGCCACCCGCAGTTCCGGGTAGATGACGTCATGGAACTCCTTTATCCTGCAACCGGGCCTGTAAAATCATTATCTATCATTATATTTGTAACATTAATGTTTTAGCTGTAAAACTCACCTTTTTTCTCAACTGGCAAATCGATCTGTTTTCCCCAATATGCTTATGTTTCGTATAATGTTTAAGTGCGTTTATGGCAAGTATTAGAACGTTGGACAAACCAGGCGTGAGAGCTGTCGATTTCGTAAATATTATACACTGTCTTATAAATAAATTCCCTTCCCATTTCCAACCAACTATAAGAACATTTAAAAGTAAGTACACTCTAAGATAACGTCGTCCCTTTTTATTTAACGCAAATATATTTCCCGTAACATCAACTTACATTACCATAGTTGCATAAATCTAACGCGTGTAGACATTCGTGGGGCCGACTGTACATATATGTGCTCGCATAATATTCGCATAAATCAGTTGGGAATTAATTATTGCTTCTGACTGTACTACGTGATTAGGGGAAGAAGATTTAGTTTCATACGCGTTTACGATAGACATGAATATGACTACCTAATTTAAATTTATTCAAGTAGGAGTTTCGTATGATTGTTTTAGAAGCCTTTGTTCATAAAATTTCATGGTCAAAAACTTATCCCTTTTTAAGAGTAGGTCGATATTCTAGGACTTGGATAAAATTCCATACCAATTGGATATAATACCTATGTGGGATAGTAAATATTGGATTTGGGATCAGAAGCATGAAAGTACACTCAATACTGTGGAAATGAGAAGTCTGATAAGTACAGACGGAGTGGAAACGGAGTGATGACTGTGATGAGTGAACGTTGTGGTATGATTGAATATGTAGGGGCTAGGGACCAAGATATCGCAAACGTGTAAATTCTGTTTCTGAGAAATAAATGTAGAGTCGATTTCTGAGAAATAGACTTATGTGGGGTAAATGGATAACCTGGTTGAAGAAATTTTAAAGTAAGACCAGGTCGAGACTATCCGCAATCGGCATGCGAGTATGAAAATTGATATGGAAGTAGAAGAAGCGTAAAGGCTTGCTTTACAAGTGGACGAACGTTGTCCCAATAGGAAAGAGGTGTGATATATTATTATACATGATCTATCACATTTACTGCTTATTTATTATTTGTACCAGAGACAGTCGACTCTATATACTTAGACGTAAATACCTATTCCATATTATCATAAATAACTCAACTATGCTACTAGACTGACACCATTCTAAACACCACGAACTTATTATAAAGATATGTAGATGCTGAACCTACATATAATTTTGTTTGTATATCAATATATCCTTTCGTACTTTATGGGCGGAAAATAACGTGTTTCGTGTCTATATATACAAATACCTATAATATATACAAACGTTTACGAGAGGAACAGTACAAAGATCGGCCCGATTTTTCGCTCGATTAGGTGCATGATAAGCTAGCTAGGAGCCGAGGGTTCGAAGGACAAAACCGTTTATTCCGAAATGGATGGTCAAGAGTTCTTCGTAAGGAATAAAATGATGTGAGAACGTATGATGTCAGCATAATACCTAGCTATTTTGATGATATTTCCATTTGATTTGAACAGATTCACAAAATTTAATCTTTTGGTTGGCTGGTTGAGAATGCCTGTAGCATACCTACTCGTCAATGCATTATGATGAGAGACTGGATTTGTAACTAAATTAGTTAAGATGAAAAGGAAAGGAAGCGCTTGCAATTGTTTGTCCTGATTCTTTTTTCTATTAAGGTGGCAAACAAGCTCGCGGCCCGATAATGTTAAGCGATGCAAGTTTATGAAAAAATTACCCACTTAGGTATAAGGACTTTTGGTGTACATGATATACGCAGTTTACCGTTGTGAAATGAAAGTTAGTTGGACTTCAAGATACGCATTATATATTTCATTATAAAAAACCTTTAATTTATGAGTTGCACAGGCAATTTAATTTGAATTGTACTGCATTCTTGTACAGTATACTGACAATAATAAAATATGAACACCGGCGAATTCATTAATAAAAGTTAAGGCCTGAATCTAGATCAATTGTCTTCACGAAGGCCAATACCTGGTTCGGCTGACAGCGGACGGATGACACTTTTTACTGGATATAATAAGGTTATATATAGACTTCCTGTGGCTAAGTGGCGCGCGCGCCGGTGCTCGCCCACTTGTTGCGCGTCATTTTGTAACCATATTACGGTTGACTTCTAAATGGAATTGCCAAGTGTAGATAATATTTTGCAATACTAATAATAATGGTAGATTTTAGGATATTGAAGAGGTATTAATGGGTCTGTTTGAACCTTGATCGAAGGATTGTTGGTGGTCCAGTTTTTTCAGATTTTTATTTAATTTACATTAACTTTTATTTTTGGATTTTATTTTTCTGTTGATAAACTACCGTTAGTATAACTTAAAAAAAAATCTGTAGAGCACACACAGATAAATGCACTAGTAATGGCATAATAATTTCAGTTAGCCTGTAAACTACACGCGACAGCTAAGTACTTCCTGACTTGTTAATCTAATGACTAAATAATTACAAAAAAATGAATAAAAATAAACAGAACTAAAACGCGTTTCTGCCATAATTTTACGTCCGTGGTCAAATCGAGTTGTACATTTAAATTGATTGTAGGACATATTTCCTTCAAGCCGGATGTGTTCAATTGTGACGGTAGCAAAGCGCAGGCGCGGGCCAGTCCGTGATCAACCGTCGCCTTACTATCACCTTTCTGATTGATCTACCGAGATGTTTACGTTAAAATGAACAATTACTAATATGTAATCAAGAACTTAGTGTATTGTTATGACAAAATATATCAGAAACTGGTTGAAAGTGTTGTACTAAAGAATACTTTAGCACCCATGTTTCTCCTGAGTGTGTTCTAAGGACAGTGTTTACAGTCGCAAGTGGTATCACTGAAATGTGATACCACAAGTCAGCTACCACGACGGAGAGAGACGAGAATGACAAAAAGCGTACAAAGAGAAAAAGAATATCAGATATGAGGTGAGATATGGTTAAGTGAGGCAGGACCGCACCGTAGTTAAGCGGGGCTTGCATAGTCTTACGTTATTTTACTGCCAAGCAATGTGACTACTGCAGTTACATGTAGAATGAGTATAGGCAACGGCTACTATTTACCATCAGTAGCTCAAAGTATTATCTATACGGTGCTCATGGTAATTCTGTTATCACTATGTCATAAGAGAATAAATGCTTATTTGACACCCCAACTTATGAAGCATTGATTTCAATACCATCTCCCCTGTCTCCATATTCCATATCCAAATGTAACTTTATTCAATAATTTTATTTCTGTTAGCTATTACGCAACACAATTGCCCAGGCTGGTATATCATAACGAGAGCACAGAATAAATAATAGTACTACGTACGAGAGCAACTATTTGGAAGTTTTAGTAGCAAACAAACCACATACACTGCATAAATCCATGGGAAATTGTTATTTTAATGACAATAATTATCCACTTACCTACTCAGTAATTTCGTTTCTTCTGTTGTTTGCTTAATACGTGGCCGTGGAGTGGTACTGCACCTTACAGTGATCTCAGCGATATGCATACGACGTCGTACAATGCGTCGGCGCCCGTGCTGATTGTAAAGTGGTCGAACCACGGAGGACAGAATATCATTTCCTTCTCCATAGGTCGAACCCACAACCGAACCACAATACGCATGTTGAAACAGTTGAAACAAAAATCTGTCAGCTGAACATTTCAAATGATGTATGTCCGACGCACTGTGTACATTGACCAGTCAAACTATACACTTTGAACAGTCTTTTTTCTTTCTGATAAGTTCAGTCCCTAGAGTTCAATACTCGTATGAGTAGAGTTCAATGAGTATTAGGTATAGCGCAAGTGATGTCTTTGTGCATATTATTGCCTTCTATCTAATCTTAGAAACCTTTACTAAGAGTCCTTCATACATGCCCAATTTTACCTATAAAGTGCATGCAATGAACCCAGAAATGCAAAACGAATGGGTCAACCTAGGTGAATTTTGTGTTCTCATAGCCTTAAAATGGCGTACCTGGCGTACGTGACTGGTCACCGGCCTTACTTAAATTTTACCTAAATGCATTCCAGTTGACACTCCCCGACCAAAGTAATCTTGTCAGATGGGGAAAAGCCACAGATAAAACATGTAACTTATTGTGGTGAAGCAACTGGTACGGCTAGGCACCTGCTAGTAGGTTGTAGGACGCTATTAGACCGGGGTCATTACTCGTGCCGACATGATAAGGTATTAGAAATCATATCTTCTTCCTCCTAGCGTTAATTCCCAGTCGCATCCGAAGCTTTCAGCTCGGAGTCTGGGGTCCGCTTTTACCAGTCATAGCTACAGATTTGGCTAGACCTCGATATTTTCCGTGAAGCGATTGCCATCTGACTTCCACGACCCAATGTTAACATTAGGTGATATCGAAGCTTTGCAGCTAGACCGTTGTTTTTGGACTTTTTAGGGCACCAACTACCCGTAACGACTGCCATAGATGTTCTTATGGCAACCGGGACCGACGGCTTAACGTGCTCTCCGAGGCACGACCAGACCAATGCAAATACCCATATTTAATGCACACAAATATTTACACTGAGCGGGGATCGAACCCGCGCCTCCTGCGTAGCGGCCGCGTTCACTACCGCTACGCCACGGAGGCTGTCAACTTATATGTCACCAATTTATATGTCTATCAACAATAAATTGAAATTGTTATAACAAGCAGCAGACCGTTAGAATATAATTGTTTAATTTATATATATCTCGAGATATATATATATATGTATATGCTTAGATTAAATAATGACCAATGGCATTGCCACTTCCTAGTACTCAGTAATAAGTTGTATCCTGTACAGGTATAATGGGTCCGATGAACGCACATTCAACGTATGTACCTATATCTTAGTATGGTTATTTTTTTTTGCATGTCTATTTAAAGTGAAGATTTCGGACCTTGAGTAAATTTCAAGCTTCGGAAATCGAGATTGACGCTCGGATGGAGAACTCGAAATGGTGTGTGATAGAAACGTTTAAACTCATAGAAATTCACTTTAGTTGATACTATTCATACCCGTTTCTACCGTAATTGTACACCTACTAGCTGGCCCTCGATTTTGCTAAAGCACAACCACTGTCATACCACAGAGACTGCAAAATATGACATTAAACTTTAGACCTTATTACTAAAGACTTACAGACAAAAATTAAATGAAAAGAGATTCATTACACTGTTTTCATTCACTCTAAAAAAAGTCATTTAATTTTAAACTAAAAATGCGTTACTTTAATGGCTAAAATTAAATGGAATTTTCTTGCAGTGACAGTGGCATGGTAGTGGTTTATCTTTCGCAGTGTTACAGTGTTACATTCATTGTGCCAATGATTGGGTTACGTAGGATAGGCAGACGAAATGTGGCGAAGTGGCAGAGTATGCAACATATTGTATATCAATATTGTGTTTGTATTGGGAGCCTTTGTATGTCTTTGAGATCTTAATAGAGAGCCAACCTATACTGTAGTAGTCTAGTAATTTTATTTCGGTATCGTGTTCTTAAAAACCTACGTTTCATGTTTTCTTGCGTTGAATATAACATAACTTGAAGTTTTTGCACCTTGAATGCGACCGGTAGCTTTACCATGAGACTATTATCTATTCTGTGGTAGAGCTACGGAATACTGTCTACTGAGAAGAAGAAAACTGTCTACTGAATACTGTCAAAGCTTCTGTACTATCTGTCCTATATGCCTTGCACAAAAATATCAATGGAAGTAGTTGAATTGTATCATTTTGTATCATTTCTATGTACAGCACTAACAGTTCCGCTATCAATCCAGACAGGTGTTATACATATAAAAGACCACATAATTATGTGATATATTATAAAAAGCTTTGTATAACTGAGCCTGTACGACTACGTGACGTTGTATTTTACAAGCTAAATTGTCAGATTTAAAATAATCTTTTATAAGTAAATGAAAGATTTTGTGTAGTGCGCAAAATATTTATTACGTTTATCATAATTACGAATGCCGGTTTGTAACATGTTAGATTAAGCTCATGTGTACCGATAATTCTCAGCACCCTCTAATGAAAGAAAAAGATTTGGATTAGAATAAATGCAACCAATTTCCAACATAAGCCCATTAAATATATAGAAAGTAACTGGATCTAGTTTCTGTTAATTATCATAATTAAGAATATATTCTTGTCCTCAGGGTTGACCTTCGAGGACTAAAGTGTGCGTCGGCACTTCGAGCTGGCCTCAAAGCTGCAATGTACGAGAGTAGCTGCTCCTACGCTGGAGCTCTTGAACTGAAAAGAAGTGCATTGAAAGAAGAGCCTTGGCCTACAACAGAATGGCCCCCTTACCGCCTTCATCAATCAACATTCGAGCAACTAAAACAAAGTGTGGAGAAGGCCAAAGCAGCTTTACAAGACAGATCAGGTCTTTTAGGCACAGCGACAGCATTCGGTGATTTTTATGGGGGACAATTGGGTCAGGATGCCACAGGGTCCACTCTCGGATTCGGGAGGACGGCCAGGACAGATGATTCAATGTTGGCGACCATGGACAAAAGTAAAACTATTGGTGAGTAATTTCTAGTTATTTTTCATATTTGGTTATTCTTTCTATTCTTAAAGGTTTATAACATGGTTTCTACATTAAAGTGAATTGTGATTTTTGAAGATGAATCCCTTCATCAAAAATAAATCGCCTTGATAATAGCTAATACTACTAACTGTTTTGTGATAATAGTACTGCTATTTTAGTGAATATTCATAGTAGGTAATTTTCAAAGCCTACTTATCAAGCATGACACGGTGTGCGGTCAAATGTACGAAACGTACCTATAGATAAATCGATTATTAATAAACCATAATACCTACATTTTTCAATTGGAAAATAAAGAACATTTATATAGTTTAGCCAACGAAAGATGGTTCAAGAAAAATGGTGGCATATTTGAATAATTAACGGGTTGCAACATTGACTCTATACTGAAATAACGGAGTTAATACTAAGATTATTTTCCTCATTTATTTTTATTAGGCACGACAAGACCCCTGCCTACACGGGACTATGTAATGATATACATAATTATTTTTAAGTAGCGCAGTGATAGTAGACTTGTGTGACCGAAAATAATTGACGTGTTTGTACTCTTTATATACAAAAATCTTTTGCTATGAAACAAGGTTAAAGTAAATCTCATTTTTTAAATATTCATGAGTAACAATTGCGACAATTTCTATTGTAACTAATTAATTAGTTAACAGATAGATACTCATATTGCAATGAACAATGAATCAATTCAAGTAGTTAATACCACAGTTTTTCTGGGAATAACTCTAGATAGTAAACTGCAATGGGGTTCTCATATCACAGACTTGGCAGGAAAACTTAGCTCAGCTGCCTATGCGGTTAGAAAGATAAGGTCACTAACTGATGAGGAAACGGCACGATTAGTCTATTTTAGCTACTTTCATAGCGTTATGTCATATGGTCTGCTGCTGTGGGGCTCAGCTGCCGATATTGAGACTGTTTTCATATTACAATAACGCGCGATACGAGCAATCTACGGCCTCAGACCCCGTGACTCGCTGAGAGAAACATTTAAAGAAATTAATATATTAACGGTTGCTTGTCAATATATTTACGATAATATTTTATACATACGGAAGAACTTAAACCTTTTTAAAAAAAACTCGGACACACATGATTATAATACGAGAAATACGAGTAAAGATAAACTAGCAGTGCCAATACTCAGGCTTCATAAGGTTGGTAATTCATTTGTAGGCAACAGTATAAAAATATTCAATAAAATTCCTCAGGATTTGGTTGACATGCCACTTAATATTAATTTATTTATTAATTGACTCTCTAACTACCAGAACGATGCGTCTAATACACATCTTCAAATCATTGAGGAGATCTGCAGGCATTGAAACCATGAAATTGGTCTACTATGCTTTGTGTCAATCTGTTATTAGTTACTGCATAACGGTGTGGGGAGGCGCGGCAAAAACCAGTCTAATAAAATTAGAGAGGGCTCAACGTGCAGTATTAAAAATCATAATAAAAAAACACTATAGATATCCAACTTCTACTCTCTATAATGACTGCAAGGTGCTTACAGTTAGGCAATTGTTCGTGTTACAAACGACCCTAAAACAACACAGCACCCTGCCTCCACCGAATCCTAGCAAACGTAGGAATAATGCCACTAGTGTACGTCATAGGACCACCTTTGCCGAGAGCCAGTTCTACACATTAGGCCCCTACTTGTATAAAAACATCAACAGGCAACTGAGTATCTCAAGAGGGTACAAATATAAAACCAAAACCGAGGTAACAGAGTGGCTACTTCATAAAGACTATGAGACTACAGAATCACTAGTGGAATTCATAAGATAAAACACGTCATACTTACAGCCATACACATGCACACTCATACACAAACACACACAAATACACACACACATATACACACTCACACACTCACATATACACATTCACACACTCACAGACACGCACACACACACACACACACACACATTTTTATTTTTATATTTTTATTTCTTATTTTATATTAATATGGAACACTTAATTAATTATAGACGAAGATGCAGGCACATATTATTGTAAGATAATTCCAATTGTTGCTAATTTGAACCGAAAACTGGCTCTTAAGATACAGGTTCAACCTAGTTTAAGAGGCAGTGTTTCACCTTTTGATGTGATACAAAAGCGACAATCTTCTACTGAAATTGAATAGAAATGTACTAAATACTAAAAAAAAAAAAATATTTTTAAAATAAACGTGAAAAAAAGTCTAATGGAAAAAGCTTATTATAAAGTAGAAGAAAATCTTAATGATAAAAATGCATGGTCAACCTAATCACTTTCTTGCCCGCACATTGTAAATTGTATAAAAACCGTATTAAAAAATAAATAAAAAGGATAATTGAGTTCTCTGAGTTTCTTGCTGGTATCTTCTCAGTAGAACCAACTACCGAACCAGCGAAAGAATCATTTTCAAATGGTTTACTTTAATTTATTTAATATTTTATTTTTTGTTTACATACTTCTTGACACAATTGTAATATTTTGACGTTCATATGTGCTCTATATGTGCCTAAATTGAATAAACGAAATTGATTCTTTGATTACCAGTAACCAGGCCAGACTCTATTAAAACATTTTTATTTATTTATTTTTATTATGGAACAATTATGGAAATAAACATCAAATAAGTGGAAGTTTAAAATTATAATGGACATCAGGTACTCAATAACCCATATTTAAAAATAATTATTGACCAATTACTATAAAAGTATTGGGTATTCAAAATAAATAATTATTAATTATACAATATTGGCCAGTATTAGAAATTATTAATTTACTTTGAACATTATCAGAAAATTGTTTATGAAAGTATAGTATGAAAAAATGATTTGTTAATATTTCGTTGGCCAAACTATATGACATTCCATACCAACCCGCAAAAAACAACAACTTTTATGCACCCATTCCACTAGGCTAGCTATACAGAAAAAAATTGGTATCGATTTAAAATCACTACGACCAGTATCAGTGTAGGTAGATGTCAATTTTTGTTGCTATCATGCAAATAACAGACTAAAAGGCGTGCAAAATTATATCAATAGATATACTTTCAGGCCAGGTTTTATTGTAGGTACTTTAGGTACCATTCACCAAGTTAACCTATGCAAAAATGTAACCAAGGAAATCACTTAGGATTAGGTGACTAGATACGTGATGTGCCTACCGGTTTTATAAACACATTTACTATAGCGCTTTTATTTATAAATATCTCCCCTCGCATCGTGCTACACAGCTCTCTTCTTACTGACAATAAACTGCACTATATCAACTAGATAAGACATTCGATAAAAACGTAAAATTTTACATCAAGCATTCATATCTCAATTTTAAGGTCTATTGTCATGAGCTATCCTCACGACGATAACGCTAACGGGCGAAGTTTCATGAATATCGATTGACAACAACTACATCCTAAATTCAGCCTTATTATAACAAAACATGGTTACAATTTCAGTGTAAACTAAACCCTTTTAGATTATTCTGATGTACGTAGAAGAGGCTAGGTGGGGAGGCTTCTTCAGATAACAATCAAGGGGAAGGGGCGTACGGGAATTCGTCCCCATGGTTGCTATAGAGACGCGCCCGCCCACACCCCGCCCTAGAGATCATCGCACACAGAGATAAATAGTGGAGAATATAAATTTTTATTATCCCACCGTTCATTATTCTGGTAGTAAACCGCTCTCCCGCGCCTAGAGGAGGGTTCGCAAATAATTTTGGCTGCATTTTTCGTTTGACATAAAAAAAATGCACAGTATGATGTACTGAAAACACAATTCTGTACAAAATATCTTTGTAGGCATTTATTTTTGTATAATGAAAGTTAGAGAGTCTTTGCTAAAACAATAATTGTATCGTCAAACATTTTTATAGAAACTGACAGCAAAATTTACAACCATTTTTGTTATACTCGTAATTATTATTGTTTTATATGTACAGACATAATTTTTATTCTGGGTTCGGATTACTATTTGGATCAGTGACATTTAGTTTCTCCAGATGCGCCTTCAAAAACTCATTAATGGCTGATGATGACCAGTTCTCTATATACGCAGTGTATTCAAGAGTTCCGTTTGAATTCAGCATCTCAATCTCTGGATTAGTATCTTCTACTTCTTCGACTTGTAGATTGGGAAAATTTGCTGGCATGCCACTTCTCAAAAATGTTTCTACGTGTGGGTATGTAGGCGATTTGCAGACAGTATGCTTTAGTATTGCTTGATGATATGTTTTGCCTTTTATCGTAGTTTCCGTTTCGTGCAGTGATGTTCCATTGCCACAGCATCTCTTGCAGTAAGCTGTGATATTTTTTCCTAAATCTAGCTCAGCGCAAGATGTACAAACTAAACTAAGACTAAAATTTCCATGGGAAACACATGATAACGTTGAGTTATTTGCTTTGACTTCATGATTAAAAATAAATACAATGAGTGTGAATAACACTGCCGAGTTTAAACTGGTTTTCATGATTTACACTCATAACACTATCACCTATTTCTCCAAAGTAGATTTTTATCGTACATTTTATTACTTCTCGTTATGTATTATAATATTTCTGCCAGCTAGTATTTGCGAATTTAATTTAAAATCAAAATGGTAAAACAATAGAAAAATATATTTTGCAACACCACTTTTTATGCAATATTAACTGTTCACCGTGAATTTTATCAAATGACCTAAAAAGAACTCAAGAAATTTTTACAATGATGGTTATATTTCATATATAGATATGCATTTGAACTAACAAGCATCTAGTGCATATGTATGTATGTATGTATGCGCGAATGTATGTATATAGGTATGTATAAATCCGTCCGTTAATCAGTAGATGATGTTATCCTGGTTTCGATGGTATCCTGGAGTCTTGCCTAAACACCTAGATATTAGCTACCTATATCGGTTATTAAAAGATGTCATAAGAATTGCTATAAATAAGATATTATTGTAGCTGCTAAAAATGAAAATTTTAAATCATTATTCTTTGAAATTCTGGTTGGCAGTTCGCCCAACTTTCGAAACGCAAATACAGCAGCACCATATTCCAATTGTACTAAAACCTTTTGTCATAGCAAAGGTCGCGACAAAAGCGAGGGCACAAAGGAACTGCTCTCGAAAAAGACAATAAATTTTTTGCTATTAAAAAGTGCCACAATTCATAAAAAAAATGTAAATTTGAAACGAAACCTCCATTGTCTTGAAGCTGCTACGGTACGGAGATCGGGACTTTCCGTTTACGTAACAAAATGATATTTATATTTATTCAGGCATTTATATTTCTCAAACTTGGGAATCATTACATGACTCATATCTAAGCATCTCACAATGCAACAAAGCAACCTTCTGAACCTTGGTTTTCTAAGCATCATGTCGAGCTTTTGATTATTGAAACACTGTGATCGTATTGTACTAGAAATACACTTTGTGATGCGGAGGAATTCTACTGTTTTAATTTCAGTTTTTAATGGGTTATACAAACATAGTTCTTTTATTTTTAGTTTATTATTAATTGTATATTCCATACATTGTACACTTGTACCTATCCACATACAAGGAAAATATTCGAAATCGAAATAAATATGATATAGAAATTTTATGTCAAGTTAAAATTTCCTCAAAATTTGTATTAATACGAGGGGCATGCCAAAAGAAGTTAGATACTCTTTACTCACTAATTTATCACTGGCACAATAGAACTTTACGTATAGGCCAGTTATTGAGTAATAATTTTAAATATCGAACATTCATTGATTCGAGTTATTTTTTTTTAAATGCTCTTATTTCTGAGAGAATCTGGCGGGAATTCGTTCGTACCAAAATGGAGCTCACTCGAAGAGATTTTCGGACAATGATTTTTTATGACTATAAAAAAGGTTTAAGGCCTCAAGAGTGTTTTGAACTTTTGGTTACTACTTTTGGTGCATCTGCTTGTTCACGCGCAACAGTTTTCAATTGGTTTGCTGAGTTTAGAAGAGGACGCGAAAGCTTTGAAGATGAGTTGAAGACTGGTCGGCCCCCAACAGCGGTCACTCAAGAAAATGTTCGAGCAGTCGAAAAATTTGTTCGTGCAAATCGACGAATTACATATCTAGAACTCGAGGAAGAAGTGGGCATTGGATCAGCAGCAATGCAGACTATCCTACACGACCACCTCTCTCTGCGTAAGCGTTGTTCGAGATGGGTGCCGCACAAACTCACCGATGAGCAGAAAGGGCATCGCGTGGATTGGTGTAAGTTTATGATTGATAAATTCAACGGCGGCGAGAAAAAAAACGTTTATGATATACTGACTGGTGATGAAACATGGCTATATAACTACGATCCTGAAACAAAGCGACAGTCGACGGTATGGTGCTTTGATAATGAGCCAACGCCAACGAAATGTCGCCGTACACGAAGCATGCAGAAGCAAATGGTCGCCTCATTTTTCTGCAAGACAGGTCATATTGCTACTGTGGTGTTAGAAGATCAAAAAACCGTTAACTCTGAATGGTACGTGACAGTTTGTGCTCCAAGGGTACTGTCAGCTTGGAGTGACAAGCGGCCGAAGTCAAGAAACCGGCTGCTTCTCTGGCATCACGACAATGTCTCGGCGCACACGTCTGCCAGAACACTCGACTTTTTCAGTTCGAAAAATGTGCCTATCCTACCTCATCCGCCATATTCCCCAGACCTAGCACCTTGTGATTTTTATCTGTTTCCAAAAATAAAAGAAAAATTAAAAGGAAAAAAGTTTGAAAGTAAAGAAGATGCACTCGCTGCATATAATTTGGGGATTTTCGAGGTATCTAAAGAAGAGTGGGCTGAAGTATTTTCCACATGGTTTAGACGTATGGAAAAGTGTATACGTGCTCAGGGTGAATACTTTGAGAAGACTGATATTTAAAATAAAGAATAAATAGTATAATTTTTGAATATCTAGTTTCATTTGGCATGACCCTCGTAAGATATTAAATTTACTATTAGAATTGATTAGATCTTTTATTTTAACGATTTCATATTTTGATATTGTCAGAATAATTCTAGCTAATGGGTTTTGTCAATAAAAGGTAATGAATAATAGGAATAGTTGACCGCAATTGATAGGTAGGTAGGTCTCTATGTAGATCACAGATAAATGTGACAAGGCACAGAATAATACAGCAGACATAGAACAATGAGTTGTCCTCTTACAAAGGCAACGAGTGCAGTTTATATGTTTTTGCTTATAGGCGCAAGGAGAATAAGTAGACCTCAAACTGCAGCGCTTCGATATGATGACTATTGTAAAAGAGCGTGGTTTAAATTTTGGTGTTGTATGTGGACAGAAATGTCAAAAAGTTACTTATTTGATTATAATGAGATTATCTTTATCTCTGCAATAGGTAAGTTAGGCATGATTGTATTTAAAATCTTTATTTTAATAAACAAAATATTCCAGAAAACAAATAAAAATTTTTGAAGAAATTTTACAATCAATACAAAGTACATTGCTTATTGCTTACAAGCGACTTATGATAAACACACAAGCCAAGCCAAAAATAACCAAGTACTTAATGGGCTCCAATTTACATAATATTCAAATAAGTGCAAAAACCCACGTGCCGACAGCGCTTAATCTTAGTCATTAAGAGAAATGTATTAAAAATAAACCCCCTAACGATTGCTAAAGAGTTGTTAACACGAAAATGATTGCGGAACGCCCCGCGCACCGAACGTTACATGGTATCATACACGGAGATCTGTAACGTACAAATGTCATCAATTATGAGCCCACACTTTAGATTGTATCGCGATAAAATATATATCAATAAATCATACTCCAACTGGTCCGATACGAGTATATTGATTTTTTTTAATGTTCATTGCCAAAGGGCTGGCTAGGGTTGTTGTTTTACAATTTATATTCATTACCGACGGGCGAGGGTGAGTGTCTGAGGGAAATAGGTCGTTGGCAACTTCCAGGTGAAGTCAGAAGTTTAGTTTGTGTCGTCCATCGTAGCAAATAGCTGCCAAATAGGTTTTCATAGTCGTATTGTGCTTAAAATTATCAATTTCAGTTTCAGGTGTAGTTTTAGTGAGACTTTATATTGAACATGAATTCACTATGTAACCTTTACCACAGAACAGATAATAGCCTTTACCTTGCTAAATTTTACAGTATTTAGTATTGTAGGTAACTATAGAGGTGTCTTAAACACAGATTTTAATGTTTATTTATATTCTCAAGTTACTTAGGTTTATTGCTTTTAAAAAGGCTACTAATTTTTTTATAGAATAATCTTAAACTAGCCTAAACTCGCGGCATGCTCTTTTTTCTTGCTGTACACTCACCTGGAATACTGATACGGTTCCCGAGAACCACAGTTTATGGAAAAATACCTGCAAAATCTGTGAGAATTTTAAGGCCTCTTTCTTTGATTTTTTATTGATACTCATTTTATTTGATTGATATTTAATACTCTTTACCTTTATTTTTCTGCAAACCTGACTCTGCTTTATTTGCTATCTAATACTTTTAATTTAAAATTGTTCTAGACCTGGTGATCTTCTTCTTAATCCGAGCGTCAATACGGGTCTTTAATGCATCCAAAATTTGCATTTTGAAGCGGAAAGTCCGCCCGCCTGCACCTCCCTTTGATCTAGGTACTCATTGTTGCAACTACCGTCTGACCCCGTCCCTCAAAAGCCTATGTCAAAACCCAAACCCTTGTCCATTAATCAGCAGATTTACGGCTTGCAGGTGAGAATGATTTGGGCTCCGAAAATCTTGATGCAAAAGACACCCATCTATCAGATCAGGCTTGATCATTTTTAACCGACTTCAAAAAGGAGGAGGTTCTCAATTCGATGAGTTTTTTTTTTATGTATATACACCGATTACTCCTAGGTTTATGATGCGATTTCCGAGAATCTTTTTTTATTCGATGTGAAATAGTTGTCATTTGGTCCCATAGAAATTTAACATAGTTTGGCCCAGTAGTTTTAATTTTATGATGCTTCTTGTGTTTTCTTAGTTCAAATTTTTACCCAACTTCTTTTATTATGCTGTCCCATATTTCCGTCGGTTATGAACTGGTTTCGAAAAATCTTTTTGCGTTGGGTTCGGTATTAGTCACAGGTAGTTCCATATTAATTTCATGGGTACTGGACCTTGAACTCCGAGAATAAACCAGAGAACTCCTCGAAATCAAATAGGTGATAAGAAATTAGCTAGTTTTATGACGATCCTGTGACACGGTGTCTATGTCACCTCATTACGATGGTCAAGGGCGTGCTAAAATTACCTAGTCTACGTCGGGCTAAATGTCATCATTCATCATCATCATCTTCATGGAGACGTATTTTCCTGATTACATCAGAAGCTCATATGAGTTTATGAGGAGAACTCATTTGATGTATAGCATGAATGTCTCGTTTAAGTTATTGACAAGTTTTTTTTTAGTGCATTTTATTTTTATTGGAATAGTTTTTTGAAGTCGGTTTTTTTAAACGTAGTTTTTTTTTTAGAAGATCACATTGTTAAACAGTATTAAACGAATTCAAACTTAACTTGCATACGAAATACATAAACACCTGAACCCTAAAATGATTGCATAATCTGCCGCACGCTACACAAAATAACACAATATTATGAGTGCTAACAGCTAACACCGTGACTGTGAGTCACGATGGGGGACGGTGCTATCCGCACTGACTTTATTATGCTTAATAGTCCAGGGGTTTGATGTTTAATTAGTAAACGTTATTATATTATACTATCTCATTTTAGATCGGTGTTTATTGATATAATAGCGGTATTACAGGGTTAATGTAGCGATAATCCTCTTGAATTGTGAGCCAGTGTGAAATGATATATTAAAATCTTTTGGTGTATGAAAATTGACAATCTTTGTGTTGTATACTCTTGTGTTATAGCCCTGGGCAATCTTGGTGTTGTATACCATTATTTATTGTACCATGATGTGTGTTTTCTAGTCGTATAACAATAGGTATAAAAATAACTACTGAGGAATATATTTTCCTCATCATGTGTTTGAATTCTTCTCTTAGAATTGAACCAACAACACTTTTACGTATCTTAAGTTGTTTTGATTACATGGTTCCATGTTGAAGATACCTACGTTGGATTATTATTTCTTTTTTTAGTTCAGTTTAAAAATGCAGATACACAATATTGAACGTTTTGATTGTAAAAAGCATTTATTTGATCTACTACATATTCTCATACCTAACAATAATTTACATTTTAGATTTCGTTCTGTCGGTTTCCTTCTTGTAACTCATCAATAATAAATAGATTTTCCCAAAACCACTCTTTGCAAAGACTGCTTTACATAAAATTAAAAGATAAAACACTCGCCACAGGGGTAAGTAAAAGTCTCCAATAATGGTCAAATCCGCTGAATCCACTTTAAAATAATCACAACTAATCACTGGAAATCCATTAATACCCCAAGCACTTAACTCTAATGTCAATAAGCCAATTGTCACTTTCTCACAGTTTTATCCCTCGGCTGATAGAAGTACCAAACAAACAATTATTTCACAATCAATGGGTAGTCGCGCGCGAATATTATAAATCAGTAGTCATAATAGCACATTACGGAGAGTGACATCACTTTTACTACTCAATGTTGACAATGGATGGTGTGCGTGTGTGGTACATGCGTCTGCGCATGCCGTAAACAATCGCGCGGGTACCCTAAATACGCGTTTTTGGGTAAGAGCGCTCGGATTAAAATAACGCTTTTAAGTGCTGTATAAACTGAAATTTTAATAATTAATTACTGTGATCATTTCAATAATAAGCAACTTTTTTTGATATTTAGTTAAATGGGAAATTAACTACTTAATCAAAGGTTAAATATATACCAAAAAGCACAAACAAACAAGCATAATGCTTTGTTTTTATTTTAGCGCTCTTTGCTAATAATAAACCCTGCGACCAAAATTATATTAGAATTTACAACATAACATTGAAAACCGAAAAGCGTTCTGCTCATGAATCCGCGATTTTGGTAGCCCTTATTTATGTTACGTACGGTTTCATGGGAACCGTGGCGGAGACAATGCGAACTTAATTGTGCGATAGATACCAGTAATGATGATCTCTACCCTATTTTTTTTTAGATTTATGGAGCCACCGTGACCACGCGCCGCGCCCTTCTTATACAGTACACAAATAAATTGTTTGAAACATATTGCGTTGGGTGATTTGATACGTTTGACTTTAGCGTGAGAGGTTTCTGATGTTTTTATTTTCACTTATCATGAGCTAATTTTGACCCAGGGGTAATCATTTGTACGTTACATTCCTACATTTATTTCCTGCAAGTAAGGTAAATTATAAAGTCAAGATTTAGAAGGGTGTAATGTTTATAATGATCTTTAAGATACAACATTGTTTTGCATGTTTGATTCTCACATGATTTGCACTTAAATACAAACTGTTAATTCACTTCACTCGAAAAGTTGCCATGGAATACTTTTGCGAACAAACAGTAGGTAATCGAACTTATTACTAGTTCGCACTGTAGTATATACCTACCTCAGACTAAAAGAATAGTATAGACAGAATGCTTCGAACAAACTCTTGAAGCCAAACATTTTCAATGTGTGCGTGTGCGACTCGGATTTCCGTGTACCGATACCACTAACGGTGTGTGCGTAATGTTCCCGGCAAATGAAAAAGTCTCCCAGAAATATCTGTGTACCTATTGGACATAATATGGAATATTTATTTGTAATAATAAATGTTATTATTCTATATCATTTAGACTCATGATTATTAGAATGGCGAGCTGATGTCTCTGCCTACCGCGGAAGGAAATAGGCATGTGAATGAACACTTTAGATTCTAAAGGATAAACAACAGTATCACAACACACAACAACGGTGTTGAAGTGCTCGTGGCCAAGTGCGCTCACTTTTCACTAAACGATCAGTGGGTTAAGCTACATAGACGCGGTTGTAATTTGGATGGGTGACCTAAGTTGTATTTCATCTGAGCACTTCAGTGCCTCGGACGGCACGTAGACAGTGGTTGGCCACTAATCAGAACTCAAGCTGGGAGGTCAGATTGCAGTCCCTCCCAAGATTGCCGAAAAAACCAAGCCACATATTAAGTAGATTGCAGACACAGATGTGATCGGGAGTTCGGGACTAAGGCAAGAATGATGTTGATGATGATGATGATGATGATTAGAAACATCAAGCTTGTCAACATTCATGATACTGTTTTTTTTACTCAGTACTTTACAAATTCCCACAAATACTGCAAAATATTTTATGGAAATGATAAAAAAATTATGGCAACACTGTAGAATATGGCGGAGGTTTTGTGTTCCTAGTTTGTGCAATTAAATTATTTAGAAAAATGTTATGAAATCTATTATGAAATAGTTATCTACTTATGAAACGATAATCCAGTATTATTTCTATGAATTTTGTTGATGTGTTTTTACACTTTTTCAATACACAATACGTCATATTTATAATATTTTGTTCAGCAGTGATCGGATGTACGCATTCGTTCGCTGCTCACAAGGAGTGGCGAGCCAAGCGGTACCCCATTGCTATATGGTGCTGCTTTTGGCGGCTTCACCGGCTAGCTCTAAGCATTCCGTCTATTCTAGTCTGAGATACCTACTTACATATTCTTGTCGCAATAAGAATAAATCTCTCCATTCTCATTTATTAATAATAATAAATCGTCCATAGGCCACGATAACCACTTTCGATCAGGTGTGCCGCGTGCTTGCCGCGACCTTTTTTTTTTTTTTTTTTTATCGTGCGAAAAATCCCCACGGATACCTCCCCCGCCGGAGCCGGAGGAAGAGGTTATGTCGAAGTGGTATAAAATAAAACGAAGAAGATCTAAATTCTACACGTGTTTAATGGTTTTTATTTCCCATTTACGAGTTTACTAGCTATTTTATTCAAACCTATTACTATTTATTTTAGACATCAGCCTTTTGGCCATGTTCATTTTATCTGGTAGCCCCTACGTAAACATTATGTTCTGAAATTTTCCTATTTGTTTATAATTGATGGTTATTAAAACAGGTTCGGACAAGCTTACCGGTGGGCTGGGTAAAGGCTACTCTACGCCATCCCTGTCCGATACTCTGCGGTCAGCAAAGTGTTCAGGTATGTATTAGCACTGGTGAAATCAGTCTTTAGTATTAAATTAGTTGGATTCAAATAAAAGTACTAAAACAATTTTTAAGGAAATAACAATTTTCTATTCATACAATCCAGATATTTTAGGATCTTTATTTTGACTGAGCAAATTAGTGTCATTTTAATGGGATACAATTATTGAACTGCTGCCGAACTTGGTTTTAATTTGTTTGATATTCACTTTACTGCTATCCTGATATGCATAACTATATTATATTAAAGTGATTCAATGTTACTCAACGATTAATAATTTTAATAATAACCAGTTTGTGGTCTCGTAGTTCCAGTAGATTGTGTTAGCATGCCATGACAGTTGTTGGCGTAAATATCTAAATGGCTAATTTAATCAATGTATTTGACCGGATAGTAAGTTCATAAAATATATTTATATACATTAATAATATCTAGATTTATTTTAACTGTTATTTGTAATATTTTGAGGATCACATTAAATCGATAAAAATAGATGACTGCTAAATGCATGTTGCTAGTCAGTATAGCTACTTTATGTTTAAAAAATAAACAATGTATTTTAATAAATGCTAACAATTGCTTACATATTAATACTTATAATTCTTATTAAAATGATAAAATAAAAAAACAAATTTCTAAAAATGAAAATAATGCCAATACCGTATCACATGAGACCATAGTGTTATATAGAAAGGGGAAATAAATTTTTGGTACTCTAAATGTTGGATCTGCCACCAAAAGTTGCTACTCAGATCTTAGGCCCATATTCTAGAATGCCACTCAGTTGAATCTCGATTTACCTGAGGCAAGATTGTATGCACAGATTCCACAGATTTGACAGGCTGTCAGGCAGATTGTCTATAGTTCTATACAATTTGTCCTCAGGTAAATAGAGTTTCAGCTGAATGACATTCTAGAATACGGGCCTTCTATTTATTAATCTGTGCTTAGACTCAGATCTACCATATCATCAAATAGAATCTATCTCATAAAATAATATCAATTAAATTACCAGTAAGCTATAAGTAGATATAAGACTATTAAAACGACATTCAGTTACATCAAAGAATCACTCAAATAATTAAGTCATTTCTTGGTACAAACCAGCCCTCATCCTATTCGGCTCTTCAAAAATTCTGAGCAACTTAACTCCTCTGACAGTGGGAATCTTCTCAACCGTAAATTCAAAGGACTAGAGGCGAAACCGAGTTGCAATTAAAAGTTACCGTCAAAGACCCTTTCATAACGCTCAGTAAAGCGGTAAAATGATGCTGAGCTTCATGACATTCCGCATCGAGAATAGGGACAATGTAACTAAAAAGAATTTTACAATCGATATGCAAAATTGTTATCAACATCTGCATAGTATTTTTGTAAATATTCTGCAACAATTTGCAAAAATTGTGCTACAAAGTCGCAAGTAAACAACGGTGCATAACTCTGTGGTTCTTTGAAAATGCTATTATTTTATTAAAAAAAATATCTACCTATTCTCGAAGAACCATACCGTCATGCACCTTACCTTACACTTTTTAAGACCATAATTATTATATAATTGTCCAGTTTTAGGGTGCGTTTTAGTATAATAGGTGCATTTTAATATAGACATTTAAAGGTAGATCAAATTCTCTCCATATAGGTCTGAGGGCATGGTAAAGAGGCGAATATGAGAAAGGAAAGGAATAAATGAACGTACAAACCGTACTTAATGAGCTTATACATGTTTTTATTGGTCAGAATAAAAGAACCACATTATTTTAATTATCTTCTAAAACCCCCTTTGAGCTTTACTCACAACTATTCAAATATTTTGATAATAACTCGCCAACGAAAGATGTTTCCTTTCATTGCATTGATTTAGAATGTTTCATTGCTTCAATTTTAATCATTAACGAAACACAGATTTTCAAACAGTGAAATAAATGTATACCTTTGTAATAATGGTAATAAACTCTCAGCATCTCAAATTAACCACGCATGTTTTAACCCTGAGAACCATCCAAAGTACTTCAATAATAATGGGTCCACATAGTACCGTGACTAAAACCCGCCACGCGTCGCAGTGCCCTGTTAATTAAGAGCTTTTCGAGCGCTTTGTATGACACGATTCGATACTGTTACATTTTGCGAGTCCTATCGATACGAGTCGTGTGCTACGTATTGCCGTGGAATCGCATGGGAGTGGCTGCTGTTCGATTTTTTGTTAGAGCTAATAGTACAACATGCCATACAAAAGTATGACAAGTTGTGTGACTTAACAGTCGTACACATTGCAATCTACTGTAGAGATTAATGCCGGTTGATTTAAAAATAAATGTTTCGGGTCTTATGAAATTATGTAACGTTTATTTTTAATTATGGGGGTGAAGTTTTCTTTGATGATAAGAGAAAGGTACCCTATTTATCTATATATAAACTTTTCTGTAAATTAGTTTTATTGAGAATCGGTGTTGTTATTCTCTCTCAGGGTTCCGCGGGGATCTTGGGGCCTCTCATGCACATTAATCGTAAATACTTATCACTAGCCAGGCAGAAACTTCTTCATGTAACCTCTGTTAGAATGTGTACCTATTTGTAAATTTCGCCAAAAGTAAAATGCTTTGATCAAGCTTTTTCGGAGTCACTATCAACTAATAGGTCTGGTTATTTGAAACTATTCCAAAACCAAAGCACACATATTCAATGTTTTTGTTACTCAGACCCGAATAGATAATAAATTACCACACCGTGGTATATAATATCAGTACACGTTCTGATACCATCAAGTATGAAGGGGTCTGACAGACCCTACCAAGCGTATCAAATTATAACGCGTGCGATCATCCCTGCCATCATTGAGTGGTTGGAATTTTGCGGTGACAACCGTGAATTACATAGATTTTTTCTCATGCGGTACAAAAAGCCACACTGAATTATTTTAGGGTTGAATTAATGCAATAATTATTTTGCCCTTTGTTGTCCATATAATCTATTATGATGTTTATTTTGGGAACTGTCTTAATTGTTTTTCAAAAGCGAATAGATAATAAATATTTTACCTGAGCTTTATTTTTTTTATACGTTTCACGTTTCTTTTTAATTTCCAGATGGTACATTCGTATATTTACTTATATTAATAAGACCACTTTTTCCAGTATAAATTTCGATTTATTTGGTTTTATTCTATCCAGTTGCCGACATTTCGTTTGTTTTTTAGTCACGAGTAGACTAAAATATAAAGTTACACAAAAACAATCGCTATTCTATTTCAACGTGCAATGTTATATTCGTGAAAAATCTTAACTATAAATGTTCTCCAATAAAAAAGTTTTGATTGAATTTATTTCGCCAATAATTCTTTGTAGGAGCATAATTCGAAGTCACATATTCGTTGGGAACCGGTTCCTTTGCTACCAACCATAGATCTAAAACAATAAACACCGTGTGTACACACATTCCTATTTGTTACGCACACAGACTAAATAAGCAGCCCTGAACCCCATGTGGCAGTCTATTAGGCAGTCAATCATTCTGCCATTACTTTCCGGTGGCAAATAAATGTATTGGGAGTAAGCGAGACGCAACGATGACTTAAGTATTCCTGGATTAAGTTTCAGATCTTTTACTTGGTGTCAGAGCTGCTTATTCGGGTAAAAAGTGCCTGTAGTTTTCCCCAGTAAATAAAACATAATTGAAACTAAATTCTTTCAACATTTGCACTAAAAAAATATTAAAAGTTATTATTACGATATACAATTGAATTTATTTATTTATTTATCATAATATATACTTTATTGTACACTAAATTACAATATTTTGATAGATACAGAAATTAAGAAGACAGAAGCAGTATAAATGGCGGCCTTATAGCTTTACCCAATTTCTTCCAGGCTATGTTTTATTCATTTTTTTAACTCCATTAACGCTTATATCTTCCTTTATCATAACAGGTACTTACTACTTTCGATCCGAAAACCGTAAATCAGATTTACAGATCTCAAACACTTGAATGAAAACGTGTTCCCTGCTTGAAGTTTTGCAAATCTTAACTATATTCAAATACTAGCAAATAGAAACATTAAAGTACAAACTACGTTTACATTTATCCCTTATAATCACCCCCTTTTGCGTTTATTGCCCGGCACAGAGTTAACAAAATAAATAGCTTAAATTTCTACACCAGTAATGAATACATGCGAGGGTTGGTGAATAAATCATTGTTACGTTGCAGTTTGGGGATACTGGTGGTTAAAGAATAAGCTGAAGCGGGTAGCGGTTCGTTTAGCGATATTTTGCTTATCTCGAAATAATAAATTGAACGCTATTGAATAATTTTAATTAAGTATGCTAAGGTTTTTGTCTCGGGATGATTACAGTGAGGCTGATTTATGAATGTAAACCTTATGAACTTTAAAAGTAATTTCCATATAAATTCTTAGGAGTAGCATGTACCTACGTATTCATTTATTTTGTACCTACTGCTCATTCATCTATTATTTTACCCTTTCAGGAATAAAATTTTAGAGATGCATACATACATGCATAGACATTCATTTGTAATCAGGAACAAGTAGGTTTGAATATAAATTGATTAGGTACTTCGCTAAAATACCTATAGTGCATAGCTAAATATTATTTTGTTTTCTCATTAGGTGTCATCAAATATTACGTTAAAACGTTATCGTTTTTCTTTAAAATCGGTTCTGTAAGACCAGAGACTTTAAGGCAGTCTTACGCTACCGCTTATCCCTTGCTCCAGGTCACGCCAAGCCGCGCTTCACCCACCGGACGTAGATGACGAGCGCGTGCGCGTGCGCAGACAATTCAAATGTTCAATGGAACGTACGGAGGCACACTTAAAACATTTTTACTGCAACCAATGGTCTACTCATTGTTAGTACACCCTTACAAGATTCGAACTTTGAAATAGATAGTTTGGATGGAAGAGAGTAAAATAAAAATGACATTTAGGTATTTGTTGATATTTGAGTACCTAATCGATCGTACGGTGTAAAAGGACGAACGAAATCGTTCACCTGTTTACGTGGGTGTGATTATCAGTTCCACCTGTTTGTTCACTTTCTCAAATTGAATTGGTAAGTCGGAATGAAATTGTTTGTAGAACTGATAAATAGATGAATACATCTTAACTAAGTAGTGTAGTAGTAGTAGTGATTAAGGGCGGTAGTGGCACTTCTATCCCTATACGTAGGATCCATCGATTTTTAACCTTACGTTAGTCTCGGTCGCATTTTGGAGTCCAGGTTTCGTTTAAATATGATGTGGCTTGGTTTTAACCCGACTAAAGCCAGGGTTATGATTTTGAAAATCAGCTATGTATGTATGTATGTATGTTCATCTGTTCCTTCTTAGCTCCTCAAGTACTTATTAGAACTGGACAAATGAGGTATCGTTATCAGTCTCCTGATCGTAACCATTGATTCAGTAACACGTTATGTAGCCTATGGGCTTATAATGACGTGTCACTGAATCGAATCTACCCTTTACTGGTCATAAAGTACTGTTTTAAAATAATATATAGGTACATTTAGGGCTTAATTAGCACAATTCTAATTATTTATAAATTCTTAGCAATTGTGTACCCCACAGTAATTTAAATTAATAAATTCATTTTAACAAAAAAGTTTAACCGACTTCAAGAAACGAAAAAGAGGTACTGAAAAGCGAAAAATAACTTAATTTACAGACTTACTGATTTATTAGAAGTCGGTGCCAGCCAACTTTGTTTGTTGTGTCTGAACTACTATGATGCAATCAATTGAAATATGGCCTCTCTTGGGCTAGGCACCGACTTCTAATAAATCAGTAAGTCTGTAAATTAAGTTATTTTTCGCTTTTCAGTACCTCTTTTTCGTTTCTTGAAGTCGGTTAAACTTTTTTGTTAAAATGAATTTATTTTTCTCTTTTTAGTGAGTTTGTACAGTCTCACGACTGTACATCGTATGTATAGTGACCTGACTGTACATGCGCTGCTGACGCTGTACTACAGATTGAACCGGCCATGCTAAAAATAATAATTATTAAAGCATTATTCAAAAAGATTTTTTTAAAATCAATGCATATACACCGGAAATATAACTAAATATTCTGAACACTTCTGCGTACCCCTTCAAAGGATTCAGGCGTGATGTTATGATGTGTAATGGCAGAAACATTGCAATAATATGCTATTGCAGCAATCGCAGCTGATTTCCTGGTACTTTTTGAAGAGTTCCTTGGTCTAATCTCGGAAACCCATCATCAGATCTTTACGAAATTTAAATGGGATCACTTCGGAATAATCTACTTACGAACAGAAAAAGAATTTTCAAAATCCGCCCAGAATTGGATCACAATCGCGTAACAAACATACAAAAAAAAATAAAAAAAATAAAAAAAATTGGGTACGAATTGAGAACCTCCTTTTTTTAAGTCGGTTAAAAATGAAGTTTCAAAACTGAAAAATCACGGTCTAAAAAGAATTACAAAAAACTTTTACAAGGATAGCCTAAGTCGTAGTCGTCGCCACTACTCTAACAAACCATATTATATTGTGGGTATAAGTGGCATAAGACCATTTTTTTTTTTTCAGTTATATCGAGAGTGACAACCGTGTAACCTCTCAGCCTGAGTTGTGGAGAGTGGTCAACCACTGACAGAGTTGTTCATTACCTCCGTCTTGGCCTCCATCTAGGCCTCCGTCTTGGCATAATAACTATATTGACAGCCGGTCAGTTATACATTTTACACGCACTGAAACAGCACTGAAACGTTGCTACCGCCCGCAATATTTAAATGGTTGACGATGAACAGTTTACTGGGTCTAACGACATGTGTACAGGGTTCTGAGGTTCTGACGAATGACGCTCTGATGGAGCGCAGGCTTTCCTCACTGTGTTGGAAGTTCAGAAAACCCGACGTACTAATCAAAACCAGTAAATGGATCTTGGACTTCAGAGTGAAAAATTTGTGCGCATTCGGGCAATTGCTGTGAGGATGGTGATGATGATTAACATAGAAATAAGCTAAGTCAAAGCAAGTACTATACTTCGAACTTTTAATACTAGGAAACTTCTTTAGGGATAAGGTAGGTCAAATATCTATTAAAAAGAAAACAAGCCAAGCGCGAGTGGGACTCGCGTACGAAGGGTTCCGTATCATCATTATATACAACACTAGCCATCCGCCCGCGGATCCGCCCGCGTGCATCTCGGTTAACGCGACCTTTCGCAATCGGTTGAGTAGAACCGAAGATAAATGAGATCTTCGGTTCTACTCAACCGATTGCGATCAAACAAACGTAAGATTTTAAGTCTGAGTAGGCCCTTTCTAACAAAAAAAAACCGCATCAAAATCCGTCCAGTCGTTTTTGCGTCCATCGCGGACAAACAGACAAACAGACAGGAAATTCAAAAAAAAATATTTTCGTGTTCAGTATCGTTAACATAACATAACCCAAGTTTTTTTTTAAATATCTCCAATGTACAGACACGACCACTTTACAATTATGTAATAGTATAGATAGATATAGATTAGTCACTATAATACTCGTACATATAACTTTTTGTAAGTTTCACCACTCCTGTATTAACATCAAGCAAAAAACGAGAGTGAATCACGTTTGTTGTATGGAAGTCCCATTTACTTAAATATTTATTTTATTTTAGTTACTTATCTATTTTTAATGGGAATTTATAGGCACAACTAAATATTCTATGAATAATTATTTCAAGCAACTGCCTGTTGCCGATATTAATATCGAGCAAAAAACAGTAAAAAATCAAGTTTTTTGTATTGGAACCCTTAAATATTTATTTTATTGTTTTTAGTTTATAATGTTAAAGCGTCAACAAAAATAAGTAATCATCTGAAAAATCTGTGTGGCTGTCACGGTTCAAGAGCTTGATGATAGACAGACAGGCGAACAGCGGAGTATAATCTTTGTAATACATTCTACACAGCGCTATCTAGACCCGAAGTAAAGCTTGTGTTATGGGTTCTAGAGTGCGGATTTTTTTTTCATAAATATAACTACACCTTATCTTAGTCTTAAGGGTTCCGATTTTACTCTTTGAATATGGAACCCTATAATAATAAGAATGGAAAATACCGCCATCAACAGTTGCACCACTGATTATACCGGTGTCACTAAAAAAATTAGTGACACCAGTATAATATATTATATTAAATAGGTATAGTACTTTGAGAGGCCCATGTCCAGTAGTGGACTCATAGATATCATTAGAACTGCAATTATTGATGCCAGATTTAGACCAAGGTTTGTTATCTATGTATTGACTGACCATAGTGACGCAAAAAAAGTATAATTACTGATTTCTTCTCTCATTTGGGTTGTCCGTGGGTTGTAATTCTGTCATTTTCTTCTGCTTGGCACTGACTGGTTTGGCAGGTTTAGCATAACTTAGAAAAATTATTGCAAACTATAGCCGTGTATTTTTTTTATTTCAAATAATGTTAAGTGTTTTATAAAGATGTCAAATAAAGATTATTATACTTTGTGGCTGAAGATAAAAGAACAGTTCAAAAAAACATTAGCAGAAGATATACGTATTCAAGAATTAGCTGTAAATTATATAGGTGTCAAACCCCAAACAACTGCTGTTGAAACTGTTGGTAGGGTTTATGGTAAATATTGTGAGCTTTACAATAAATTATGCGACTGTTACGATCAAATGGAACAAGTACAACGGCGACCATATATAAAATCTATTATAGACGCTCTCACTTGTCGAATCATTGAGTTAAAAGAGACCCTAGAATCAGTTGAGCTCTTTGAATATACATACCCGGATAATGCTTGCCAACAAATGTTAATTATACCTCAAGATATTGAAATAGTTTGTCCGTTTTTTTATCCATTTGAAATACGTCAAGCTGAAATGCAGTATATAATGGATCAAATATTTGCGGGTAACCGTATAGGAGATCCAACACCAACTGCTTCTGAACTAGAGCTCCAGGAAGAACAGAAAAGAGAGGAAGAAGAAAGATTGCGAGAAGAAAAAGAAGCCGAAATAAGAAGACTCATGGCGTTAGGAATCGAAATTGAAGAGGAAGTGGAAGAAGAACCCCTAACACCTGCTGAATTAGAAGAAAAAAGACTACGAGAAGAATACGAAATGCATACCTTTAATATTCAAAGGATGGAAAGAGCCAGATGGGCTACTAAAGAAATTATTCATAAAAAGTATAAGGATGAAAATATGTATTTAGAATTATCAGGTCTTAAAAAACCACCAGCTAAGGAACCTCTGCGGAGAAAAGCTTCAAAATTAATACAAACATTGTTACGAAAATTTATGGAGATAAAAAGAGTACATTTACGAGAGCGTAAACTAAAAGAAAGACTTGATATGGTAATTTCTTCTGTCAAACAACCATCAGCTAAAGTGCAATTAGAAAAGGTAAAAGAAACGAGAAGAAAATTTAGACGTGCATATTATGAGCAATGGTTGGCTAAAAATGTTACTGAAAAATCAAAGGTATTGAGATATAAGGAAGGTGATATAATGGAAGATATCTCAGATGAAATAAGGCAGTGGTTTTGTGAATGGTTTGATCGCGTTCACGTTTTTGATGAATTTCCTTATCCAGAAGAAGGTGGTTCAATATTAATTGTTAAAGGTGAAACATTCACTATTGAAGAATACGTTGAATGGAAAGATGCAGAAGAAAAAAGATTGAAAGCTGAAGCTGGTGCCATGAAGTCCAAAGAGCAAATCAAAGCAGAAAAGCTAGCTGAACGAGAGGAAAGAAAGCGATTAGCTCAAGAAGCAAAAGAAAAAGAGGCAAAACGTCTTTTAGATTATAAAAAATCTCGATTAAATCCAGACGGTGATCCTGGAGTCTATATAGACATTGGCCGTTATCTTGGAGATTTGCAATATACTTGGGATAGCTATGAAGGTCAGTGGAAAAATATTGATGAACCAGACGCTAGTCTTGATGTAATCAAGGGTTATATTATGCAACTCATAACAGAAAATACATACAAAGATGTTAATCTTAGTTTAAGGCCTGTTGTCGATGAGATGATGAAATTAGAACTAGAAATTTTGAAGAATGCTATAAAAATAGATTATACAGACTTTGGTGCAAAGGTACCCATCACTTTGAAAAGAAAAAAGCCCAAGAAGATAAAACAACCTAAACCCGAAAAAATTAGTGCACAAGTAATGTTCCAACGTCTGGCCGATGAAGGCATAGTTAGAAAGTACCCCCGAGTGACGCTCGATGACTTTTGGGGTGATAGGTGTTATGGGGCGGCTGATTGTAGGGGTATTCCCTGGACACCAACGTTTCCACCACCTTGTGTTGGTGATGTCAGAGAACAAGTGAGAATTCGCTGCCTTCTCACTCTTGGAGCCGAATGTCCAGGTATAAGTAGAACTCAGTTATTAGTTGGTCCAAAAGGATGTGGAAAGAAATTATTGGCATATGCAGTTGCTACAGAGTGTAATGCCCTTCTAATGGATCTTTCTCCATTTTCGGTATACAATAAGTTTCCAGGCCCAAAGAACACGAAAACAATGTGGCAATTTATATATAAAATAAGTAGGATGATGCAGCCGACAGTAATATTAGTTGAGAACGCGGATAAATTATTTTATAAAAAAGTACCACCTGAAGAAAAGAGATTTGATCCGACGCGTCTTTCAAAAGATTTTGTAAAAGAAATAATAAAACCGCTAAAACCAGCTGATAAAATTCTAATTTTAGGAACTGCTTCAGAACCATGGCTGTCGGCAAAACCGAAGATGATCAAGGTTTTTCCCAATACAATAATGATTCCTAGGAGTGACTACGGGAGCATATCTTTTGTTTTAAAAAAGATGCTTATGGAATACCACGGAGTCGACCGAGAATTTAATATTCAACCTGTAGCACAAGCTTTGCGTGGATATGATATCAATAGTATCAAGAACGTAGTGCTGAAGCTTATGTCCGGAAAACGATTAGCCGAATTGGCTTATAGACCCTTAGAGCCCTTGGAAATAGTGCAAGCAGTCTTAGAGGACGAAACTGCTGTATTTTTAGATCCATTTGATTATGAAATGTTCACAGCATGGTATTTATCTTACTCTGTCTGGGGAACAAAATATACGGATTACATGTTTATGCTCGAATCACAGTACAAGTACTACCTTAAAGGGCTTAAAGGATAACATCTTCGTTTTAGTAAACCCATTCGATTCGTCCATCCAATATATTATAAAACATGATTATATTATTATAATTTGCAGAATATTCACTATTCTAGAAACAAGCTAATCTGATTTATGGAACAATGTAATGTAGAGCTTTTGTGGTTTAGTCAAAATTGCTGTTAATTTTTTATAGGTATCTATAAGTAAATAATTATTAAAACTTGCCGATTTCTTTCTATGTCGTTTTTATTAGATTCATTGTAACTTTATATAAGACATGTTTGTATAACACTTGAAATTAAATCATTAAACTTTTTTATAGCTGGTAATGAAAGAATGCATCTAGTTTCCATACTATATTTTATGAATGAGAATAGTCAATTCTAAGAAAATGTCACTGTGGGAACACTGATGCCTGGTGGTAGTAAGGTAACTTAAACAGACGATTATTCTTAGTATTTCTTTATAAATCATGACCTTCTAATACTACAAACTGTTTAATAATTTGGTGTATATGCACACTTTACTTTTAAAATTTATATAAATATTCTAGGAGGCAGACAAGCGTGTGCTTGTCTAATGAAAAGTAACCACTTTTCATTAGACAAGTACACGCTATCACGATAACCATCGTGGCCCATGGACGTGTGCAACACCAAGGGAGTCACACTCATGCTGCCGACCTTGTAAGAACAGAGGATTTCTCTGCCGTCAGGTGTAGAAGACGTTTTCTTTCTTTCTTATTGTTATAGAGATACAAAACCGTAGTTTAGTATTATTGTAGTACTTACTTAATTTCTAGTTTATGCCTGCGTTTGTTACCGGGGTTATGACTAACCGTGGTTTCTGTACTCAAAACAATGAGTCTGATTACAGTAAGAACGTAGGTACTGTAGGTAATTTATATCCCTTTATCCTCGAGGTGTATATCACCAAACGATAAACCTATACTTAGTTATCGTTTGGTGATATACGGTACACCTAATATTACCGAGCAACGAACGGTGTAAATAGGGATCAATGAGTGTATAGAGACAAAAATGGTCGTTAGATTTTTTACTTATTAATATCTTGTACTAAATTTTAAGCCTTTAAGTAGGTTGGTACGTTACCAGATACTTGATGATTCTGTTATTACACTGAGCTAAATAGTCCATAGTTTCACCTGAAAGAAGCAGTCAACTACAGCTGACTATTTTGTGTTCACTCTTTGATTCCCAATCGCCCCATTTTACATTTGAGTTAAGTTTTGCTGAAAACGTTTATGAAACTCTTTGTTAATATATTATCAAAAGACGTAAGTTTCCATGTATAACATAATACTTCATTATTTAGTCGCACCCCATCTACTACGTATAAAAGTAGGAGAGGGTGCATGTGGCTCGTGATAATCTCTTCATGTATTTAGTTCAACGTTGTTACGCTAGAGGGCGCTTTATTCAACACCCAGAATACTATCGAAAGCTAGTGGTGTTTTTACTTCCCGTACGATGGCGTTGTAATAAAAATACATTTTCTTATGTATCGAACTTTAGGCGACCCGCCTCGCACGTATTTTATTAATTTTCAATAATGTACGGGAATCTGTTGGACTTGTTAAAATTTATGATCACTGCTGCGCTCCCTTGAGAAGTAGCGTGGTGATATATTATAATCCATAACCTTCAAACAAACAAATTCTTCAGCTTCTTAATATTATAAGTAAAGATAACTAAATAAGATGGTATTTTATTCAATAGAGTTTTAATTATGTAGTCACACTGTTTGATTACATTGTTTTTTTTAATAGTTTGAATGCTATTGAATATTTTTTAGGTATTTTCTTGCTTTTACGTGCATTGTTTTGCATTCATAGGGCCCAACTTTATTGTTACAATAGGTAATAATAATATCTGAGTACCTAACTCAGATGTTTTCACTAAGTTACAATAATTTAGTAATTTAAGTTTCTAAGAGCCTGTAAACCGATTTTATATGATATGATATTGATTGAATGATATTTTGAAAATCTGATAGATAGGTACATTTTGTGAGTGTTAGTACCAACTTCAATTTTTATAGAATACTAGCTGTTGCCCGCGGCTCCGCCCGCGTGGAATTCGGATTCCGTACAAACTTTTCTTTCGTGCTAAAATTGCCTCGGATACCATCCCCGTCAGCCATCAGGAGTGCCATGTGGAATTCGGACCCACTAAACAGCATGCCGTCGCGGGTCTTCAGTTGCTGGAGTGTAATATTGCCTAGGGCATTTTCCGCACCCCCCGGCTGACCCTGGGCCATCTACAATTTTAAGATGGCCCTCTCAGAAGTGGAAGCACGATGTCCCATCGAATTCCGGAAAGGGAGGAGACGGGCGTGAAGGGATGACAGGAGGCCGGACCTATAATCCTCACGTCCGCGCTCGGTGACCAGCCCTTCCCTTTCCTGCTCTCTACTGGGCCTTCTCGTAGTCAGAGGGACATGTGGGAAGCCTTTGAGCAGCCCTCTATAAAGCTGCTCCCGTTGCTGTATATATTTGCCGTAGGCGGTAGCGCCTCCCCTGGGTGAGGGGCGTTAATGCCTCCGTTACCCAGGATGCATCACATGGAGGTTCCAATCCCGCATTCGGATCCCGTTACCGTTGCATCTTGTGTTCAGCTGACCTTCCCTGTCTTCGCTCGTGAAATACTTCGAACACCCGTGGTTGCACCCTTTTAGCCCATGCCCGTAATAATAATTAGTTTTCAAATAATGTATGGTAATTTACCGGATTTATTGACATTATAATTTCGTAATATCTTTTGAATAGAACGTCCGATTTCAATAATTTAAAAAGTAATCAACAGGTATTGAAACAATCTTAAATACCAAACGATTTATTTAGATAAGAATTAATATAAAGGTATAGATTCCGTGGTCTGACTTTGATCGGCATTTCGGCTTGAATTTATATCGTCGCGCGTTACTTTCATACTGCAATAGATTCTAAAATATTCATTATAATTATACAGTGTAAAGGGCAATTTTCATCTACATTACATGTACAATGTATCTAACGTATTAAGTCAGATAAGGCTTAACACTATATTGTTAAAAATAGCTTCGAAAATGACACATATTTTTTTTATAATTTGTAAAAGATAAAAATGGTTATTGTGAGCTACCCTTATTAGATAGACATATGCTGTCGCGGACTTTTATGTAGACCTTTTTAAGTTATACATTTCTACAGTACATTATTTTGTTCTATCTTCAATAGTTTTCGCAGCGTACGCGATGTAAGGAATTTTTTAGGTCATTTTTTTTACACCTTGGGTTACATTATTGAAGTTTTATCCAGGATCCCTATTTTTTTGAAAATTAATTATAGCATATGTTAGTCAGTGATAGTGCAGCTTTCTAATGGTAAAAGAATTTTTAAAATCGGTTCAGTAGTTCTTGAGTTTACTCGAATACAAAAATACAAATCTAATATTAGTAAAGAATGTATGGAAATCTGCCCGATTTATTGACATTTATGCTCACTGCTCCGCTCCCTTTAGTAGTAGCGTGATGTTATATAGCCTATGTTACTCCCAGATAGTGTAGCTTTCTATAGGTGAAAGAATGATTGAAATCGGTCCAGTAGTTTCGGAGCCTATTCGTTACAAACAAAAAAACAAACAAACAAACAAACAAAAAAACAAATCTTTCCTCTTTATAATATTATTATTATATTATAGTATAGTATAGATAGATAATTTTGAGATACTTCACGCAGATTATTAAATTCTCATTTTTTAATTATATCTTAATTTACACGCAATACAAATATTAGATACCAAAAAGGTAGAAATAACTAAAATTTTACTAAATAAATGAACAAACTTCAAAACACAAAAAAGCATTGAAAATTCAAAAATAACAGTACTTTTAATATTGGGTGTTATGCAACGGAATTGGCCAGCCATATTATGTTCTGAATCCTCTGCGAGTCCATGTAGGTAAAGAGGTACAAGGTGTGATTAGGTGTGAAGTTGTGTTTAGTATATGATTGCATGCATATTTATAAATCACAGTTGATTTACGTGCATTTATTGTTGAGTTCCGTTGTTTTTCGAACCGTATCATCGGTTTTACCAAAAAATGAGACCATTATTTCTACCAATTTCTACAGAGTTTTATTATTTTAGAATTAATATAAGCCATGACACCCGTGTAACAGCAACTAGTACCTAATAACACCAATTTGCAAAACTGGGTCTTGCTAGGTGTCCGTTTAACAATACCGGGGTTTATGCTGAACCGAGCATCACTGGCTTCACCTCTCCGGATGTCCCTGTCTCCGCTCTCCGCCGCCATTTCCGTGGGCGCGGGGAACGCCGGCAGGAGGGGGTTCCGCCAAGTCTGCCGCACTACAATGGACCCTTTATATCGTCCTAACGCTAATCTAGAAACTGATAATATGATTAGGCTCTTTGTACTTATTCATACGTTCATCGTTTAAGTCATTTCTAAGATACGATACATCGTCATAATCATGTACATTAAAGTAGTATTTTTATTTTAAAGTTGATCTTAGAGTACGCTAGACAATCACGCTTACGCTATACACTAAACAAACCAATAGACATAGTACTTAGGTATACAGTTTTATAAAAGTAGGAGTGTTCATAGATAGAGCTTTTAGAGAATACCCTCCGAAACTCCTTTAATCAAAGTTGTAGCCTTCAGCTTTACTTTGTGCTAGCTCCACACCATTCCAGCGACGAGTAAACTAATTAAAGTATTCAGTCAGAATTCAAAGTTTTTCAATGCTCCCACTGCTTTGTCTGTGCAGATAGTAAAGCTCGCTTAGGTATGTACAAAAGAGTTTGTTCATTTTGGGACTTAAACTCCTTTTGATTTTAATGTGAATGTGCAGTCACGGGCAATAGAATCGTAAGATTCTAACTACCTAAGTGGTGAACGACTAGGGCCTTTTAAAGTATGCACCTAGCCTTGTAATACCGCACAATTATCTTAGCAGTAGCAAAGAAGTGCCAACTACTATTATTGGAATTGCTTTAATGTATCACACACGCTAGGGAAGTGGTTATATGCAATTTCGGTCTGACTACAGCATAATAAGGATATCCGCCGAAGAATCAGTGTCATCTGGATATCCTGAATATTCGTAAAGCGATACAATGAACTTTGTCACTGTCATTGTATGTCATTGACCACTTAGTAACGGTAGCTCTCTTGCTATTCTCGCATAACATCTTGACCTAGATATTATTATATACATAACGATACGGCTCCAATTCAAGCAACGTATAATTTTATATCCCTGATCTATGAATAGCATCTAGGTAAGCAACAAGAGAGCTTCAATCCGCTCGTAACTGGCAAAAGTGGATGATCATTTTCAGTATAAAAATCAAAATAAAAATATTCTTAGAGAGCCCACTAGGTAGCAACACAGCATTTTCAATAAGAAATATATATTACTTCGCTCAAACACGAATGTGAAAATCTGAAAATGATTATCTAAATATTATCTACATGTGCCGATCACTTAACGCACCTTAAGGGAATAGTAATCACCTGCCAATCCTGCCATTAATGACGTAATAATATAAACTTGACAATTAATTAAGCAGAGTTAAATTACTTACCACAATACCATACAAATTTATTCATCACATCGTCATCTTCATAGCGATTGCCATTTTGCTCTTAGAAGCACGACGCGCTTGTTGCTTTTGATTGGTATCTCGGCTTTGCCGGAAACGACTGCCGACTGACCTGAAGAGGAAAGCCTGCACCAGAATTCCATTCGTTGTTTAGTTGGTGCAACGACTGATGAGGTTGAAATGCTTTTCCTGTATTTAGTGGTAAAGATGAATTTTGTTTGATAATTTTTTTTTTCGAATTCCAATTTCGATAGCTTTTGTCAATTATACCTAAGCGAATGTAATGATTTATTGCAAATTTAACCCAATACCTATAATTCAATTCAAGAAGACCCAAAAAGAACAACACATGTCAACTCCAGTCTGAAAAGTCATAATAAAGTTTGCTTAAAATGAAAACATACAGTTGTAAAATGTCAACTGGCAAGCAAGAAATAATATTATTATTTTATGAATTGCGATTTTTCAATAGCTATCATCATCATCCAAGGACCAATCCTAAATGTATCTAATTCTTACACTTTGGAGCCTGTAATCAGCTCTCCTAGTAGGGGAGTCTCCCCTGTATATTCTTTTCTTATTTTACGAGAGAAGACGAGTTCTTTAAATACCTACTATACCGACGGCGACGATGAGAAGAAAAACAAATGAAATGGCATTAGAACTGCAATTAACTTTTGTATAGTTTGATTTTGATTCTCTATCGATCTGTCTAAGTTGTGTATTAATATTTGGCTCCTGGGGTCGTCTATCAGATATGTAGCCTGACCGAGGATTACCACGCAGAGAATAGTATCTACCTTTGTGAAAGTTAACGGTTCATCTTCCGGGCATGAAACTAGCATCGAGCTATTTAGTGTGATTAACTACTAAAAAATAAATCCAACTCTTCGTTCTCGCCAAGAGCCTGATGGTTTATAGCACGCCATGATCGATCAACAGAGCTCCTAAAAGAAGATGAGTTGAGTTGCGATAAGGAATCAAATCGACTGTTAATGCGAGTTCGTAATTCTGCAAATATTTTCCACCTTGCTTCACAATTATTGAATTCGGTAGTTTTAATATTAAATTAATATGATGTTATAAGTCACACTATATTAAAATTTGAATGTATTTTACTTATTTATTTTCATTATGTCATATTTTAACATTTTCGATGCAAAGTGGGTTCATCTACAAAGTATCCCGTGTCCTCGATTTTTTTTTCCTTTCTTATCTGTAACTAAATAAATAAATAAATAAATAAAATCTTTATTGGAACCATAAAACACAGGAATGATAACATAATAGTGTGATAGTGTCTGCATTAGTTAACAACTGTGTCGCAGACACTAACGCCACCTCCAGGAGACTACACCAACTCACAGCCATACCATTCGCTTAAATTCATAGATAGTGTCTGAATTCAATTTGTTTCTTGCGCGTACCAACTGCTATCACGAATGTTAACGTTGCCGATCTCTTTCTTAGGTATAATACAGGAAATAACGAATTCTATGAACGACTCCAAGTTCTTAGCGCTTTTAATATAACCACGGGTTTATTTGTTGCATAGCTATTTATATTTTAGATTCTTACTTGTTGTGTTAATGATGAAATTGAAATTTGTTTTACAGAACCAAGATCATTAGGTACTACCCTATGTTTGTAACTAAAATGTTTTCTTCTGCGGTATATTAATTACTTACCTACTTACATAGATACTCTCGACATAAAATTCTGGTAATTTAATATTATGCATGGATATCGAACCCGATCGTCGATCGTTACGCTATTCCAACTATGTATTAGGTAATCTGTGGCTACACTCCTTTTGACAAGTTTTCTGCACATCATAATTATCAGTTAACACGAAGTCCAATTGATGGAATAATTATCAACATAACGTCTCTTCCGAGTACGATTAGGTACAGAATGTTTCTTTACAATAGTAAGTAGGTACTTTACATTCGAATGTATATTCCCATTGGTTCCATGTGTGATACCAGGAGCGGTACAATTGTGTAGGTATTAATACAAAGTTTCAGACAGGCCCTACAGTTTAATAGCTTCAGGAATAAGAGACCGTGGATTGAAAATCTCCGTTTCATAAAACAGTTATCGGCATTCTTGAAGAAAAACATCAAAGAAAAGCATTGTTCTGAGTTCGCAATAGCAATGGTTATCAAATTATTGCGACGGCACCGTCTAATTCGGAGGTCGGGCTCCGCTCCTCCCTCCCTACCTTCACCATCCCCGTGATCCCCTTCTCCCTGAACTCTAAGCTCATTTCCTGTGTGCCGGCTGGCTGTATTAATTTTAAATTAAGTACAGATAGACCGACGAGCCGTCAATCTGATATAAACAAAAATGTATGTAGATATGTAACAGGTGCCAAACAGGGATGTGCGAAATAAATTGCTTTGCTAATATCATTCTGGTTTAATTTGCGCGACTCTTATTGTCCGACCAATATATTTTGTTGTTCTCGTTACTAGTATGCATTATCACGCAAAAAGGTAGTTAGATATATATTTGTACCTATACATTTTACAATATGTACAAGCAATAAAAAATTAGGAAAAACGTTTGGGTTTGAGTTGCAGTTTAAAAGTTCTGTACTAACTTTTAGATACCTAGATAATTTATTTTGTTTATACAGGAGATTGATGGCACTTGGTGGAACTTGCTACACATATTGAATAAATCACTTGTACTTTTCCACAATTATTTATTTATTTGAACCTTACCGGTTTCACCTTACAGCATTATTAAAGATTTACAATTATTAAATAATTTATTTTGCATATGTCTTGAAAAACAGTTAACGCAACTTAAGTTCGTCTCTGATCTGTTAGAAGTCGGTGCCATTTCTAACGAGTAAAAGATATTGGTACGTAGGATAGGCTCATCCCTGCCATGTCATATCTTAATTGTATGCATCGTAGTAGCTCAGGCACAGCAAGTAAGGTTGACACTGACTTCTTACGAGTACTAGATTAGAAATCCTAAATTCTCTCTTTAAATTCAATTTTTAACTTTTAGCACCTTCTATTTGACTTTGAAGTTGGTTTTCTATTTTTATTTAATTATGTATATAATTTTTATGTAAAGGGTTATTATAACAGTGTGCGGGGACGGAGATGGATCAAATTCTTATAAAAATGTATAAGAACTTATTTTGGGCATTTTGTGATAACACTTGACTTTTTTATACATAGAATTGTGTAATTGATACTTTGTACATGAGCGTAGATGCATGGCCTGATGTTTGTTACTTGCTCGTCACAAGCTTAAATAAAGTGTGTTAGTTCCTACAAAGGTCGTTGATCCAAACAAATAATCCAATGAAAGCATGTAAAGTTGTACTAAATCAGAAACAGAAAAACGGTAATGCACAAGCAGATCCCCAAGAATGTATTAAAATGATTAAAATAAAATTCTACATCAGTGAATTAAAAATGTTGAATTGATATTTATATGATTTCAGGATTCCTATGAAACCATACCTACTACAAAAATTAAATAAAAGTTGACATGAAAGGTTTATTATCTCTGAAACATATCGAAATAGTTGCTGTCCGAATAAAACACTTGATTATTTGATTTTATTTTATCTACTGACCCTACGTTCAGGATTGACACTATCTCATCTGCTGTACTGTTAATCTATCAGTTACATACCACCGGATACGTCGGTATTTCAGCGAATGGCACTAATAACTCAATCGATCGAAAGCATAACGTGTTGAACTGAACATGTGATAAAACGTTATCAAAAATAAACTATCTGAAGTTTACGCGAATATCACATTGAAATAAAACCACTTTGAAACGAATTCTGTCACGATTTATTTACTTTTAGCCCGACGGCTTGGCTACTTTTTAGTAGCTATGGTTGCGGGGTGGCTGCGAAACCTCGGGCTAAAAGTTAATAATATCAAAGAAATCGCGACAGAATTTGTTAAAAAGTGGTTCTATTTCAAAGAAAAAACTAATCAAACTTTTAGGTTAAAATATATAAGATATGCTAGCGAACCGGACAGAATTAGTCCTGCATGATAAGTTTTTTTTATTTTTTTTTGTGAATCTAAATCATCCAGGGTTGACCCAAACGCATACAAAAAAAATCATTCAAATCGGTCCAGCCGTTCAGAGTTTAGTTTAGAGGAGTTCAGTGACATACACACGTACAGTAGAATTATGTATATAAAGATAAGCTTGTTTAGTTCGAGTAATTTTCGAATCCTTCAATTTGTCTATGGCATTGACATTAAATTTCCTCCACTCCCCTGACGGATGCGCCACGGCAAACGATCCGTCTACTTCCGCATTCAGTCTATTCCAGCTTTCGATTTTCAAATGCATTCTAATTAATATCTGATGGTATCATAGCAAGTTGTTCACTAGGGCTGTTTCATAAGTAGATACCCTGGGCTAGCTCAGATATGCGATTTTGAATATGATGATAAAATTACAAATTCCAATTTACAAGTTCCTGGGCAATTTAGGTTGTAAATAATAGCTATTTAATAAATACTATTTTAAAAACTGCAAATAAATTTCAAATTCAAAATAGATAATTATAAAACTAGTAAAATGGCCATGAGATATTAACGATATGAAAGTAAAACGACATACCTACTAGTAAAACGTCTGGAATTTAAAATTGTTTATAGTAGAACGTCTGAAATTATATCTAATCAGTAATCACGCATGTAAATGAGCGAGAATCGAACTCACGAACTCTGACATGGCGGACATGGCAGTTGAACGTACTAACCGCTTCGCCACACAAATCGTCGAGCATGAAGAATAATAGGCTACGATATAACCATGATTGGTTTGTTTTGTAAATGGTTAGGAGACCATGGCTCTGTAGTGGATACATACATATAAATACTGTCTTCATTTTACCTTCTGTCCCATATACAAACTTCCTTTAAACTGCGCTTCTGACCTGCCAATTTTGAATATATCATCTCATTTTGATCAGCGGAAGTAGAAATGAGGGTAACGGTGATGAATTAAAAATGCAAATGCACGGAACCTTCAACGTTGGAGAATTTTGAGTCATAGTGATTCTTTAACCTAATTAGCGAAAACCTGATATACGTCGCAGTGTTTTTTTTATTAGGAACATCCCTGGGCATTAAATGCATACTTATCAAAGTCTTGTGGTAAGAAATGTAATTGAGTTTATAGAGGAGAGAGAAACAAAGAAATATTTATTTATATACATATAGATCATCGGATTGTAATTATACATATGTATTACATTATTTTAATCGTCTACAAAATGCACTGAAATATTCAATGTATTTGCACGAATTTGTGCATAATTTACAAAAAATAAAAAGTTTATTTTCCTTCATCTGGTCGTAACTCACCATGGTAATAATGAAACCGAATCCCAGTTTCAGAAAGCAATATAATTAAATAAAAAATAGGCTTTAATCCACAATTTCAGTTTTACGCAGCCTAACGCGGGCTGGCGTCGTCGCAACCGGAAGTGCGCGGAGCGGCAACGTAGCTCCGGCATCGATCATGGCTGTGCACACTCACACATACACAAACGTGGTACGCACACTGCGATGCGTTCTCTTAAAGCCTTGAGGTGTTTGCTTGTTGTTTAAATTATTGTTTTTTTAGCCCTCGGATATAGGGCCCCGTTGATGTGGGGAGGGATGAGATAGGTCAAATATATACCCGTATGTAAGGGTAGCCGTGATAATGGGGGTTGAGTGGCAGCGGGAACATAAATACCTAGATGTAACAATGTCTAATGCAATTCCTTTGAATATTGTGTACTCTTTCGATATGAAAGCGTTCGTCTGTAAGTGATAGTGTCGCGTTTGAGGGACTTTACCGGCTGAGTAAATATTTACACATTTCATTTGTTTTCATAAGTCATTGGAGGTGTGGTAAATATTATTTACAACACACCTGCTCATAAAAGTGCTATTATTTCACTGCAAATAGGCACGTAATGACACCTATTATCAAACTGTGACTATTTTATTGCTATTATTCACAAGTGAGTTATAGATTCTTTTTTAAATTTTATAGGTTAAACAAAATTTTCACTCAAATTTAACTTTTTTTTTCTCTAAGTATACAGAAAAAAAAACAGTAAAAAAAAGTTAAATTCAATCCTCTTTTTTTTTTTAAATATAGCTGACCGCCATTGTTAGATGCGCGCACATAGGAAAACGAATTAATGTGTAGTATTGTTTATTTAGTATTTGTAGTATTATTTTATTCGCAAGTGTATTGTAAAACGTCGTATGGCACGCGTGAGTATGATGATTACCGTCCTCGGCTCTCTTAAGGCCCTCGCCTGGCGGCTCGGGTCTCAATGGCGCCTTCGCGGTAATCACCAACTTTGCTCACTTGTACCATAATGTACTATTAAACAAAAGTTTGTTTTAAACATCATCAATGACGACTTTGTATTACATCCCAACATTAATACCATGGCATCCAAAGCATACATTTTGGACTAACTTTTAAACTTTCGCGTTCCATGCATTTTGGAGCCAGGAGTCCACTCTTCTACGATTTCTCCCACTGATATGGCTTATATTAACCCGCCATTGGTGACGTCAATTTGACTTACATCATTGGTGACGCCGCCGCCGCCGGTCTCGCGGACCAGGTTGAGGCCAAAGCTCTGAAACGTGAGTCCGCAGCACTGTCCCGGAGAGAACTAAGGGACGTTAAATAAGGCAGCTACTCGAAATCGCAACACAAATCGATAGCGGGTCAAAGAGTTACTTGACTTTTTCTGATCCGGTCTCACAGACATACACGTCACCAACGGCGGGTTAAGTCTAACTGCCCAACCTCAAGAGGAAAAACGCCATCAGAGCCTTGTCCTTTAACCCATCGCTAGCAAGTAAGGTTGGCTTGGGCCCCAAGGCGTGAATTACACAAATCAGCCAAAAGTATAAAGCTGTAAGTCATCAGAGTAAAATCAACTTTGACTTTATACCAATACGTATGATTTTTCTATGAATAAGCCTTACGGCTTGAGCCTTTTCGGTATAATTTCACATCACAGATTTTAGTAAATACACCATATATGTTGCTCCGATATATCGATTCGTTAAATCAATCATATCAAAAAAAATAATTTTGCATTTCCCATATTACCATAAAAATGTTAAACAATTAATATTCAGTTCACAAGAGCCACGCGTCGCGTCGCACGCGCCGGGGACAAAGGGTGATCTATGGCATAGATAATGTTGTTACATAGAACACCATGCAATAATGCTACTCACGCAGAACCCCACTCAATTAACAGAGCTTTATGGTGCTTAGTTTTTTTTTTTTTCAATGGAATTCTAAAGTGATAGAGTGTCCAAAGTTACAAGTTACTCATCAGGGTTATTTATTAGTGTACACTAATTATTTGTCTTGCTAGCTATTGCCCTAGTATTGCTATTATTTACTCTACTGATGTAATTGCAGGTGAGCCAGCCAAAAATCTCATGGACATTTTTTTTTCTTCAATGAAACCTGATGTTTATTAGGTGCCAATCACCTCCGAGGTTGTCATCCTAGCAATTGTTGATCTCATTTTCACCTAAGGAACTATTCTATCTAATTTTTTACTACAGTATAGTGTCATGGTACTCTTAGAAGTTTTTGAAATAATTGATTTATTTACAGCATTCAATCTGCTGACCTATCACAGTATCACCAAGAGGTCTATTCGTTGAAGTTTGAAAATATGGCAGCCAAAACATATATTTCAATATAGGTACATAATACATATACGGAACATTTGTATACAAGTTTGTTAATATATCATTTTATAATGTCTCGTCAATATTTTCACTAGTATGTAAGCATAGTTTTTATTCACACAATGTTTAAAAATATTAAAACATCCATTGTTGTATTCGCATTCAAAACCTTACTTCGTAGCATTTCCTTCGTAGTGTACTCGTATACGTAGACATACACTACGAAGGAAATGCCGTAGAGCTCGTAGCATACGTAGCACCGTGTACGTTTCTCTTGCATGTGGCATTGTTCTGTAGCATGCAAGCGTCTAGACGCTCCAGTGACTCCATATCGTGGGACATTACGATGTCTGTTTGATTTATTCGTATGGGGTCTAAGAGACAAGCAGCCTTTAGGGTAGAAGAATTTTGGAACAGATAAATGTTTCACCTTGAAATGCAATGTAATCTACGTTAACTTTTATAGGGGTTTTTGAACTACTAGGGCAGCAAATATATACATGGTTCCCTTATTAGACAGTGGTTACCAGTGTTATTCTGTCAATATTCAACTTTTGGAGTCACTGAATTTATTTGAAGAAATCATTCCGTAATATTCTTTTAAATGTTTCTTAGGTTGAGTTTTTATAAAACAAATTAAATTAAAATAGTTTTATAAAATGCGTAAGTAGGTACATAAAGTTTAGTGGTCTTTCTATCGATTATTGAATTTGGGACCATCTAGGCTCTCCGGACCAAGTCACTTTCATTAGTAAGCCGGTATTCCTGCCGTAACACAGACGAAGCTCTGACTTTCATATCTTGACTACAAAATTCATCAAATCTTAGGCATGCGTATCCTGGGCTCCAAGGTGAGAGCCTAATTGTTTCAATCAGCTAAACTGTAATTGATTTATTGTCACAATGATAAATTAACCTTTTCGGCTGTACCATTTTAAGAGAAAAACAAAGCAAAATCTGGCTATCAAAAAAGTGAAGCTTAGAAATAACGAAACAGATAATAAATAGAGTTTAATCCACCACACAACGACAATATAAACGGAAGAAAAATCTAAGACATTGACTTGATTGCATTTATTATGGATATAGAAATTTACAGGTAGCTCAGATAACATAACAGTATATAGATAGGTACGCTACTCGTCATGGTCTATGGTAACTGGTCTACAATGGCACACTCATGCTTTTATCTCGCCGCTTAGAGACAACAGCCTGTTATCTGCTTCTGTCCTTACATAGTTCACGAGCTTTCTCTGCTGTCGTTAAATCTTTCACGTAAACCCGTCGACTTCGGGTGATGAACTTTTCTTTCAAGAAATGATTAATTTGACCAGTGTACTTACATGTGTCCTACGTTCTAGGTGTATCGTTCGCTTCGCTCGAAATACTCATTCATTCTAGGCACGGACCTACCTTAGCATACCGTTTTCAACTAAAAAGTTTCAACCTATTATAACCTTGGAAGATCACAGAGGCCAGGGAAAATAAAATACCTTTTCTGTAACTTGCGTTATATTACATTACACTATCTATAAAAAGTTTTTAAAAGAAATTCAAAGCAATCAATACACATTAATTCACTCGTAAAAGAATAAACGAAATGCGTGTACAAAACACAATTAGTATACTTTTACCCACGCTGGGTTACGAACCCGGGAGCGTGACCGCGACGCCGGGGACCCCGACAGTATAAATCACAATTAATTGGCCACACAGGCGATGTATTTAAGTAATCATTGTCGTAGTAGCTCACGATATGTAGTAGCCATCGGTCTTTTATGCCTGTAAGTATTCGAAATTTAAATTATGAAATTCTGAAATGTTTGTATGATTCCTTTTTCTTGTAAAAGCGTTTTGTAGTTAAATACCGTAATTATGACATTGTTACGTCTGATTATGGAACGTAACGTTGAGTTCGTTGACACTTAAGTTGCTTTCTTTAAAAGTGCGTACCTGACAAGCGGCGTAAGTAAGTCGCAGTAGTATGGGGAAATAAACTGCCAATAAATAGGCCATTCGTAACTACATGCTTGCTGTGAATGACGTAACACCTGTCAACACGCAGCTTAACAAATTGTAGTCTTGAAGAGTACTTGTGTACAGTAAGAAATATAATGGTTTGGCAGTATTAAGTCTATTTCGATTTGGTTTTTTTGTGTTCCGCACAATATGTATGGGCAAAGTTTTTGGCGAGTTCTGTCACTTCTATTACATTCATGCCTTAAATGATTCCATATAGCATTTTGAACCCCACGTGAAAGAGGATCGATTGAATTTCTTTGGTATTTCAGCCTTCGATTCTTGCTCACTGTCAGGTTTTTCCAAAATACATGATTACAGTTCAGCATATCTTAAAAAGTTAGGGATATTTTGCTGTAACTTAGTTGGTTAATGTTACATTAGGTTAGCTCTAACGGCCTCGTTTCAAATGTTCACCTTGTGTGTACTAGTCAACATGTAAATTTTCTGGAATTTACAACAACCATTACTAATTGATAATGCCAATAATTCTTTGTAGAAAATGGAAAATACTCCATTGAATTTAAACATCCAAAAATATATTTACATTATTCTTTTGTTTTGTGAAAATATTTCCATAAAAAGGCGATACCTCTAGCACAAAACACAACAAACAAATATGATTATCCATTCGTGGCATATGCTGCTTAAATTCAGAGCAGAATATGCCTACACCTAGCGAATTACATGGACAATTATCGAGATAGGAAAAGGTGACCAATTTATAAAAATAATACAAAAGCGAGCACAAAGGCCATTGTTTACCGCCAAAACTGGGAGCAAACGTGAAAACAAAAAATATGCGCTTGACAAACAAGCCGAAACGAGTGCCAACTTCGATATAGGCAATAGGCATTTAATCAAAACGTTGTATACTCTTTGAAAAAAAAGTAAACGTTCAATTTTCACCAAACCATGTTTTACGGTGGCGGGGCGTCAGCGCTCCACAAAGGCTGATTATCGGAGCCGAGGCAGGTCATTATCTAACGCCCACCGTGTTTATTTTTCTCAGATAAAGATTAGCCAGAGTGTTTTGCTATTGGCGGGGTGGTGTGTTGAGGTGAGAGGGGGCGTGTTAGGGCGTGATCGCTGTCGGGCGCCGCCCCCGGTTATCGCCGAGTGGCGTAGATGAGTGTCCCTGGACGTCGCGTACGCACCGTCATGCGGGGCCCGTAGCGCGAGAATCATGCTCGATATCAAAAGCTCTGCCGACTACCTCAGTCGGTCGGGTACTTTCACCAATTTCTCTATGTTATTTGCGGGTGAATATTCTTTGTATATTTTTCTATTGTATTCTGTGTTGTGTGGTGCTTTGTGACACGTGAAGTGATGTGGTCTCATAGGTTTGGTTAGCAGAGGTAGTAAGTACAATAGGTTGTATTTGTGTGCATTGAATGTAGGTTCCCTCAATGCAATGGACCGTTTCACTACGCTACGGCAGTTTATGTTACCTTCCCTACTCGTACGTCCGTTCAGTTTCATTTTTTTATTAGTCCTAATATAATTACCAACGTTATTTAATTATTATGATACAAGTCTCAGACTTAATCGTTTTATGACCATAAAATAGGTAAGTACTTTTTTTTATTTTTAGCTAGGCTCATATTTTATCCTTACCTTCGCTTAGAGGATCGAAACATTAAAGCACTACCTATCATTAAAAAAAAAACACTTTAATAATTGCTCATTACCGCTGTAGGTAAGTGATTTTTTAATTACTTATTATCTTTACTATTTAAACAATTCAAACAAGTGATTAGATAGGTAAATATTATTTATGTACAGGTATCTGTTGATCGGATCTGGTGATCTTTAAAGGACAAAATATTTAACATTTTACAATTTATGCTTTATTTTTTTATGAATGTCTTTAACGGCATAAGAGATGTAAAGGTATGTCATCAGTGGGGTAGAAGGTACCTATACCAACCCACTGGTTCGAACTTTCGGTTAGATTAACAGTCTGGCCCACCGCCACCAAAGTACTTTATACCGATATTTTTTTCTGCTTATATGTTGTATCGGGTAATTATTACGTACGGTACGGAACCATAAAAAAGCGTGATTTTCTTCGGCCGTAAGTTTCTACGTGAGAGTTATTTAGTTGCTTTAGGTGGTAATTTGTGCTACGAAGTAAAATTTTCATGATTTCAAGGTAAGTTCAATGTTTGATTTATTTGTAGCTATTAATGCCTTGCAGTTTTATAACATTTGAAAATGTTATGTTTCTTTTACCATAGGGACGTCCAAATAAGACGTAGCTCTTATTCTCGTCGGGTTTTGATTTTAACTACGTTTCATATTGTTATCGTCGTAATTGATTATTTTTTAAGACTCATATATTTTGCTTTCAGTTCCAGTATTACTGTAGACCTGAAATGTCTGGACCATAATCCTGTACCACCTGGATCTATGACAATATATTAATATTACAGGTCGTCTATTTTTGTTTTTTCTTATACCATGATGAAAGGTATGGATCGCTTACTATACGAAATCTGTACTCGCTTTACATGAAGAATAAAAGCCTCAATTCTTACGCTAAAGATGTGTTTATTTGCCCTATCAGTTCCCTCATTTAGGCGTAAGTTTCTGATTTACAACGAGACATTTTCATTGAAAAGTAATTATAAGCAGTTCTAAGAATTTACGTAACATTTTTCAGGCAGTTACACGGGATCCTGCCGTTTGGCAAAATATTTTTCGTCAAATTTCACTTCCCAAAAAACTTATCGTATATTTTCATTTCCCAAAAGAGGGATTGGGTAATTGTGTATGGACAGTGGCATCATTCACACTTCATTGTACCTACTGTACTAAACACACGTATAAATGTCATTATTTTCATTGTAAGTAATATCGGAGCTGTGATACCTATACAGGGTGGAACTCTTCCCTCCGGGTAAAGTCGAACTTTACCCGGAGGGAAGAAGCGAATTTTACTTAAAGAACAAGCGAACTTTACTTCTAGAAAAGAGAAGGTTTAGGAACTATTTAGTAATCTGTGATTTTAGTCGGATCGACTACCGGGTGTGGCATTTTCAGAAGTCTATGAGTACAGTTTTGTTTCTTTTTAAAAATAAGGAAATGTTTCCTTTGAATAAAATTCACTATCTCCAGTATTTAGAGTACTTTTCCTCCACATCTCCAATGCAATGGCGGTATCCTTTATCCAATGTTATGCTGGGTTCATATAATTCCAACAGCATTCCAATCCAGTGAGCTAATCCGGTGCTGAAATGCTACTGGAATAATGTGAACCATCTCAGGAATGTTCCCATTTCAGTGAGTAATCCAGTCCAATTTCGAAGTCTAGACTGCCGGTCTATTTCTTTCCACCTCGCTTGCGCATTCCAGCGTCAATGAAATTGTGTAGACAACCATTCCAGCACTGTATTGAATGTTTGATGGTGAACACGCATTATGTTTCTTGGGAAAATATTAATTTTAACAGAGCGCTATTCATGCAACATACAGATCGGTTGGTTCATCAAAATGGTAACAAGTTATTATTATTTGGTTTATATTAATAGTTGATAGCAAAAATAGTGTAAAGTGATAATAATGAATGGGATGTAATGGAAAACGCCGAGACTGATTGCCATCGAAGGGGCTACAATCAAATTTGTTCAAGAATTTCTCCACCTGGGGTAGGTAATCCAGCTCGGTAAAAACAACTCCGAAAAATAACTAGCCAGGATCTAACTAGGTTGGGCAGCATTTGGTAAACTACATCGGGTCTTCTCCTCAGCCCTACCGCAATGCCTGAAAACAAAGGTCTTCGACTAGTCCGTCCTACCTCATATGACTTACGGTGTCGAAACGTGGACACTAACAATAGGGTTAGTCCATAACCTAAAAGTCACGCAGCGAGCTAAGGAGCGAACTATGCTTAGAGTTTCTTTGGAAGATATAATTCGCAATGAGGTCATCCGACTTAGAACTAAAGGTACCGACATAACTCGCAGAATAAGCAAGCTGACTGGCAGTGGGCTGACCACAACTATCGAAGAACTGATTGCCGTTGGAGCAGACGAGTCCTAGAGTGGAGACCGCGAGAAGGAAAACGGAAAGTAGAACGCCCCCTAGCTGAATGGACTGACGATCTGAAAAAGGTGGTTGGGACACACTGGATGCCCAAAGCCTATATCTAACAGTAGTCTGCAATAGGCTAATTGATTGGAATAATTACTTCTTTGATTATAATATGTAGGGAAAGTACTCTTAATACTGGAGATAGCGAATTTCATTCGAAGTAAACATTTCCTTATTTTTACAAAGAAATAGAACTGCATTTGAGGAATGCCGGAAAATCACTTGCCACACCCTGTAATCAAACCGATTAAAATTCGATAAAATAACGTTCTGTATTCTTATTGCGTCAATCGATATCAAATCTCTCCAACAAACTTAGTAAATTAAATAAAAGGAAATCTATGAAATAGAAGGTATAGGAAGATTTTAGTCGGTTCGACTACCGGGTCTGGCATTTTCAGAAAACTTTACAACAAATTTAAAAATAAATGAATGTTTCCTTTCAGTGGAATTCGCTATCTCTAGTATTTAGAGAACTTTCCATCAAAGTAAAGTTTAAAAATACCACCCTGTATAGCTAAATATCTACGTCCCGCTATAGTTTAGAGAAGTTTGTCCATAGTAACTTTTGATCACTCTGTACTGTACTTTCATATTATACCATTTTCAGTCATGGCCACTCAATTCCAAAACGACGCCAACCTTACCCAACCCCCTTTACATTTCGCATTTTAATCACTTGGTCAAATATTCATTTGGCAAATATTTACTTGCTCAATTTTCATTACATAGGTCAAATATACATTAATTTTAGCAAATGCTTTATTTTGTAAAGACGTAGTTTGTAACATAGGCTAGATTGGAACTGCTAGAAAAGTGGGTTAGGTTAGGTTAGAACTGTGACCGGAAATGATTATTACAAATAATTATTATAGAAGTTCTTACCTGTAAATGCAGCACCAATGGTTTTTTAAAATTGGATCTTAAAATTTAAAAAATTAATGTAGTGAATTTAGACTCTTAGGTAAATCATATACCTACCAAACCATATTTGACTACATTACTTGATAAAATGAAACTTTGCCATGTAAATATTTGATAAACAATAATTTGGCAAAAATAGTATTGCTAATTGTAAAATTACGAAAAGTTTTTTACGAAAATTTGGGAAACATCCTTTGGCATGTGACACTTTGGGAAACGTTTTTTGTCAAACATTAGTAAACCCAGTTACACATTGCTATATTTTTATATACCTTTTATATTGTACGATTGATGTCAATATGGCGACGCTAACGACCCAACTCCTGCGTTTCACAGCATAGAGCACCTACTGTGTATTCACCTCAACGACGCAGAGGTACGTACAACGAAACAGGAAAGAACAAGCTCTCCTTTGTTCTGTTGTGCGTATTTTCTATCTAGGACTAAAATAGAGTTTTATTGACAGTGTTAGACTCGTAACTCGTTGCGAGCGCTTATAGACTACGTGTTTACCATACACGTTGACCTGTTGCAATGTCATTTAGAAACTTCTAAACTTACTGAATAGTCCGTTGTTTTTTTTTTTTTCATAACACTTAGGTGGCATGCAACCACACGGTAGGTTTTCACTGCTGAGTAAAAGTAGCAGTTCTTTTTTCAAGATCGAAAAACGTCAGAGGGACTCACACTAGCAGGGTTGTATTTATTGAGATAGAAGTACAAAATTAGGAGTCATTGAAGCAAGCAACGAAAACGGACTTTGTAAAAAACTGTGTTTTGGCTTCTGGTTTTTCAAATTTTATAAAATTAATGAAACAAGGGCAAAGACATTTATCAGAATTCAACCGTATGATGCTGGAGTGAGATGCTGATAAATACACATAAGTGAAAACTCAATGCACAATATTATATAAGTAATAATATTTACATAATACTTATCGTAATAATATTTCTATAAACTAATTTGAATTTGAATTAAAATTTATCTCTACATTTAATATTAGTATTAGTTATAATATAGTAGGTATCGTGAAATCTGAAGAAGTATATAATATCTGAAGAACTATAGTAAGTAATTCGCTATTACATAGATTGAAAAAATGTATCATCATATCATATTAGATGTAGGTATATTATCTCTGTTTGTCCGTTCAAGGTTATACAAGCGTATGCCTATAATAAAAAAATGAGCTTAGGAAATTCCTCTGGAAGCACAACTCCAAAACCGGTTTTGGTTTTAAAATGAGATAGTGAATCCTTACCGACGGACGCGATGTAAGTTACCATAAGCTTCATTATCTAACAATTCCTCGACATAGCCCATTATGACTTTCATTATTGGTAAACTCAGCACGGTACTGAGCGTGAGCTGCTCTTGTTAATGTTTGAAGCATACAAACATCCTCCATAAACAAGGGCGCTTCTAGAGCAGTTCTCAAATCAATCATGTTAACCTTATCGACACGGTTCCGTTGCAAGCTCATTAGCAATACCGCTGTGTCCGCACATCGCGTACCCCGTACCACATACTGCAGGCTACACAGCCAATATGGGCAAAACAAGCCAGCTCTTATCCATATTGTAGACTCTCGTTCGATCAGCACATTTATATTGCAAGCGGATGTTCTTTGCAACTTTCGTGAATTGCATCGTTAGTACAGACAGATTTAAGTGATATAAACATAGATCCGTTCGGATCCCAGTACAGGTTTTACTATAATAGTTAGGTACTTAAACACTCACCTGAGTGAAAGATATCTATGTATACACTTTTGGCACCTATTAAGGGCTGGAGGCACTTGAGGGTAGTTACGTTTGCGCTCAAGGGGCTGAAAGCTTTCGTGGAAAGGGATGACGCTATCCTTAGTATCATCGCCGTTTTGTGAGATCTTGAGTGAGGCGTGGTAATGGCGGCTTATTGCGCAGAGATTTTTCGTTTTAAATTAGCATGGATTTATAGTAGGTAAAAATGTTGTGTTTTATCTATTTTAAAGTCTGAGATTTTTAAAGCGTGGTAGAATTAGATTTATGAGGGACAAATGTTAAAAGATCGTATCGCATGGTAGATTCTAAGTTAAAACTAATTGTATTCCACGCTAGTGCTCCGGTTCTAGTCATCCAATTGCAGTTAAACAAATTTTGAGTCTGAACAGGAGACTAATAATATAAAAAACCGCATCAAAATCCATTCAGTAGTTTCGCATCTATCGCGCTCAAGCAGTCAGACAGACAAAATTTCTAAAAAATATGCTATTTTTGTGTTCAAAATTTTCTGTATCTCCAATGCACAGACAAACCTAATTTACAATTTAGGTAATAATATTTTCATTATACACCCTGACTTGACTCATTGACATGACTTGTAATGTAGATAGCATATTCATTAATTCAGTCATTGAAATGCACGCAGGGTAGCGTTAGCGCTTATCACAATCTCATCCATATTTATTGTATTTTTATATTCAGCATTAAATTTTCACATTCACTTTATGCCCAAGAATTTAATTATTTTGGCTGCAGGCGTCTGTTTCGTACAAAATAATAATTATAATCATCATCATCTATCTACCATTGTCCCAATTATGTATTTATAACAAAAAATTACATTGTTAAGTCACTTGTTATTTATCTTCCTCTCTCTATCTCCTCTATCCTCAAAAGTAAAAAACGGAACCCCTTATAATCACTTCGTTGATCACTTCGGATCACTTCGTTGTCCGTCTGTTTGTCTGTCTGTCAGGATTATTTTCTCAGTAATGCGTGGCTGCATCAAATTGAAATTCATATCACATATTCAGCTTTGTAACATCTTGAAACTGTTAAAAAATTGAACTTTTAAGTCAACGCAAACATAATATATTATTATTGCAGTAGTAGCATAAGTTCGTCCCTCAATCAATTTTGTGCGGATTCCTCGGTGCGCGGGTCCGACTCCCACTTGACAGATTTTTTGTTTGTACAATACATAATTAAGAACTGCTTTTTGGCTATGTTATTAACATTAATACAATATAGACGTAGCTGTGTTCTTCTCCGAGCCTTTCCTCAACTCAGTTTTCTTTCAGTCTAGCTACGAAGGGCTGAACTTCAATATTTTCCGTGAAGCGACCCATTCAACCACCACAACTCACTGGTGATATCGAAATTCTGTGGTTAGACCCAAGTTGCTGGACTTTTTAGTGCTCCAACTCAGTAGTTGCACTGCAGTACCAGTGTACCGATTGCTATGGACATTTGTGTGGCAACTAGGACCTACGGCTTAAAGTGCTTAACGATATTTTCACAATGATTATGTGTATCGCATTCTACACCTGAGTTAATTTAAAATCTCAGTAAATTTAACTGGCTGACTTATGAATTTACAAATAAAACAGGGTAGTATTACTATTAGAACTATGGGGATAATTATCATTTATTGTTTCAAGTATCCGATATTTCGGCGCTGTTGCAAGCACCATGATCACGAAGGAACTGTCAGTTCCTCCGTGATCATGGTGCTTGCAATGTGAACGACCATGAAAGTTTAAACAGGGTAGTGTGTTTGTTTATCTAGGTATATTCTAGAAAATATATCTATTATAATTATACTTAGTTAGATACTTAACACAAAGATTTATTGAATAAGTCAACGATACAATGTGATACCACTTCGTAATACTTAGGCAGGTACTTAATATAATTCCTATCTTAGTCCATCAATGCGGTCTGTATCACTATGCTCATTAAAATTCAAGATTTTCAAGACTCATGTTTGCATTGACAAAAAACCAGTTAAACATCCTAGTAGTTTATTTTGAATCGTACAATTTCCATTAGTATTATTCAAATTTGTAAATATTTTAAAATTCAACAACTCGTGATAGTGTACTTATTGTTATGAATCCGCAGCATGGCAGGCATGTGCTGGTTCAATTTCGGTTAGAAATATAAATTTAAAATTACCTACGTCAATTTTAAATGCATTACTACATCAGATATCATGATATTTTAAAATAAGTTCATTGCTTGCTTTTTCGTTTTTATTCATCCTAAGGTTATTTGAAAGAAACCTTAGCAGTGACTACGCACCTGTTCCGACGATTTTTTTCATTACCAATGCCATTTTGTCCATATCGTGAAGTATAAGATTGTGATCATTTTTTTCTAACAGATATTTAGATATTACACCAACTGCTTAATTAAAATAAGTTCCGCTCAAGTAACGCGTCCCTATTGTCAATAAGAAATCAGTGTAATCACTTTTGACCTTATCTCACGCGGTTGAGTTCTTTTTCGTCTGTAGGTATAGTACCTACCTACATCTGCTCTGTGACTGTGTAACTAGCCAGTCATAACTTCACAGTATAATAAAATACCGTAATAACCTTTCGTTTTACTTCCAGATGCCTCGTACAAAAGCTCTTGGTCTACACATGCTACGTCACAATCGTCACAAGGTAATTGCTCAGTATTAATTTATTTACTTTCTTTTGTTTTTAGAACTCTAACGGCCTCTTATATTCTGAGTGACAAACCGTTTCATAACTACGCGCGTCCAGAAAAGCCTACACATTTAAGTTGGTCTAGTTTTACGCCATTTCTCTCCTCTATGTTAATCAAATATAATCTACCGTCTTCTCATGATACCTGACCACTGCGTTTGAAACTCGATGTCACTCAGAATAATGCCGCTAAACACCGACAGTGTAATTAGGCGTAAAAAGAGGCCTACCTTTTTAAATGCTTCATACTATATACTCATTATTAGGTAGGTGCATAAAATGTATATTAATTGTGTATGCAGGAGCAAACTATGACTAACACAAACACAGTGTTGTGTTAGTCATAGTTTGTGTGTTTGTGTGTGCACTGTGCACCATAAAAATTGACATATTTTTTTTCTGTTATTTACATCTTTCTTTCTCATACATCATTCATGTTAGGATAAAACAGTTATAGGTACTCGTACTATAATAATGTACCTACTTCGTTAGTTAAATTAAAATAGAAGGATAAAATGTGGGGTCTCTTTTATTTAAGGTTATGTTGTAAAAGTGGTATAAAATCTGTACAAATAATAAAAATTGAAGTGTTTGTTTGTAACGTTAAAAATAACTTTTTAAAGAATGCATATAAACGTAGGTATTTAGAATTCCTTTAACATGCATTTAAAAAAGATTATTTCTATCTCTCAGTCAGTTCGTAATCCGTAATCTCCGAATAGGCTGGACAGATTTAGATGAACTTTTAATTATTTTAATGATGATTTAGATTAGATTATAAGGCATGATTTAAGATACTTTTATTTTGGAAAAAGCATTAGGGTTCCGCGAAAATAAATCACAACCCAACCGAAGTCCACGGGGATGAAATCGCAGACACAGCCAGTTAATAGGTACTATAATTTGATAATAGTCATGAAATGTAATGTTTAATCAATTAATAAACATGTATCGTATAATAATATATTGTACAAAGAAAGCATAATCAAATTAACTCGTTCCCGTCAACTAGTTCCAATATCCGAAAGCTGTTGCTCATTTATTCACCTAAAAGCGTAATTTCACAAATAGCCTGAAAGTCCGATGCAAAGCGGAAGCTAACGGATCTAGGCAATATGACGTCACCGTGTCATTTCACGCGCAAAAATCAAAACAATGGGCGCCCTAAAATATTGCATGCGAGTGTTCAGCGAACCGGAGCGCCGCGTGTCGGCCGCGCGCCGCAACAATACAAACTTAATTCTTTGATTGACACTTACAATATTTCGATAACTGATGCAATATTTAGATGATTATCATTTTAGCGTACTGTATGCCGCATTATCGTTGGTTCGTTTCGCTTCTCGCGTTATGTGGATTGACTTATGAATGCGAATTTTAATGTATTGTTTAGAACTTTCGATGTTAAGTGTAACTGTGGTGTAAACACAATAGGTAGAAAATTTAGTTTGGGAATTAAAATTTAAGTGGAATATTTATTGTATTGTTAGATGGGAATTTCTTGTGTCTTTTCATCATGGCTGTATATAAACAAATTGAATTGAATATCACGTAAGTTTAGTTTAAATATCAGATTATCATTACGTAGGTCTGCCTCTAGCACTCTGAAGGGCTTACAATAATATCAGTAAGTATTTTACAACGGAAACTGGAATGAGATATAAAATTATGTGATTTGTAAAGGAAGTACACAAAATAATTTCAGTTTAAATAACTTATAGCGTAATTTAAAAAGAAATGAAATTTCATTTTGTTCTCTAAAATTCTGTCTATTCTAAACTATTCAATGGATTATGATAGGGATTTCATATTATTCTTCTTCAGAAGGTTCATTAGCATAACCGAAGAAGAAAGGGAAACAAAATTACAGATACATACATTTACATACCTGGACTGGATCGCTGTTTAGTTACATAGATACCGAAATGCGACCATGTACTCGTTCAAGCATATTGTTAATCCTGGTACTAAGCGCCATCTAAATTAAATTGGCTAAGGCCCGTATTCTAGAATGGTACTCAGTTCTGAATCATGATTTATCTGGGAACAGGTTGTAGACAATCTGTCAAATCTGTCAATCTGTCTATACAATCTGTCCTCAGATAAATCGTGAGTATCGTTCTAGAATACGGCCCTAAAAACTTACATACAATACATAATGAAAGTTTTTATAGGTATATTTTTATATGTTTGTGAAAATTAAACGAAAAGTAAACGACAGAAAACGAAATGTGGGTGCTAGCACCTCTGCCTACCCCTTCGGGGATATAAGCGTGAGTTTATGTATGTATGTTTATGTTATTTCCATTTTTAATATTACATCAAATTACTAAATAATAGCTCCGTCTAATAAATATGTAATAAGATATTCATAACACAATATTGTAAGTGTCAGTATTGATCACCAAGCCCCCAACCACGCTTACAAACGATTTAACCGCACCCAAGGGACCGTTTACAGCGGCTTACTTTGACACCTCTCCGGGACATAAGGCTATAGGGGGCGAGAGGGCGCTTTGAGTGTTTCTACACACCTACTAGCTTTTTACTGTGACTTGAAGTCATGTAGACTTGAAGGCATGCAGATTGTAGAACGTAGACGGTATTCTAGTCAAAACAGATCAAATGACTTAAATTATTTGCAAAATGTTTAGGTTTACTCCTCAAGAGCGTCAGTAGCCATAAACCTATCACTTTCTGGAACCCATATTATGACAAGCTATGTTATCCTTAGTATAGATCTAGATGTGTCTATATAAACTGTGCCAGTATATTATTATTATATTGTATTATTATAATTTATAGTGCTCACCCAATGTGGATAAAAGAGTTGAATTCCGGAGTATTCGACATCGCCGATTACATTTCCAGTGTTTGATGGATCAATTTAAAGAACACGCATATTATTTTATTTTGTAAATACTGCAGCCAAGTTTTAGGCTTGTGCGGTAAATTATTATTCAGTGAACTGCCTCAGGAAATAAACGATACATCGCTACCGTGTCGGAGAATTCAGTTCCAAATGCGCTATTCAGTGGATGAAGGAGTGCATTAATTGCCATAGTTAATTTTTGGTATACGATTATATTGGTGTATTAGTTTCTTGTAGGTAAACAAATTTAAAGAAACTTTATTAAAGTGAAACCGTTCATTTTTTTAATATCGTTTCACTATTTACAAAAGCATTCACCAAAAAAGTCAGCAGTTAAAATGAACCAATTTTTTAAACTCAAGTTTTAACGTCGGCGAGACGTTGCGAACACCCGCGAAAATTAGCTAAAAGTGGCTTTCGTCACCGTCGTCTGCGCTCTTCGCACTTGTAAGTTTATTAGTATGCTAGAGAGGGATGGAAAATTCAGGAAAACCGCTTCAGGCATCACGAGGGAAGCGGCAAGCACCCTATTGTTTTGCACTCTCTGAAGCGCGAACCGTTCGTACTTATGGCTGTATAAGAGTTGTAATTTAGAACGAAAATTTTGCGCTTATGTATAAGGGCAGGGTTGTACATACCCGCTGTTTGTACGGGTGGATTTAAATAGATCTTTGTGGAAGGTATTTGAAGGTTATGGTTTGCATTCTGTTGTTATACTTGTTCAGCATTTGCTCAGCACATTGATCAGCATTAATTACAAATGGATCAAAATAAAAAAATGCTAAACCAGTGTCTTATACTCAACGCGATAGTAAACAGATTGTGAAACATCTGTTTTATAATTAAAAGGTTCAGTGAAATGACACATTTACGAATGAAAGAATTCTTTATTCCTAAATCATTTTTATAGTCATTATTAAAAAATCAGGCACCTTCGTACATTAACATTCGACTATTACTCTACACTTATGAATTCTAAGTTCTGTAAATAATAATAAATAAATATTCTACAACATTCTACACAACGCTATCTAGACCCATGGTAAGCTTAATTAGCTTGTGTTATGGAATCTAGAATGCGGATATACATACTTAAATACTTTTTTTTTGTTTGTAAATACATACATAATATACATAGAAACACCCAGACCAATGCAAATATTTATATTCATGCGTACAAATATTGGCACTGAGCGGGGATCGAACCCGCGCCTCCTGCGTAGCAGCCGCGTTCACTACCGCTACGCCACAGAGGCAGTAATTGTATAATCTGTAATTAGTATAATAGATAAATAATAGGTCTATTTGATCACGATTACTTGTTTTTATGAACTTTGGATGTACATAGATAGTAATAATAAATTAGAGAGTAGAAATTATTCTTTTGGTAGAATTCTCTTATAATTTATTTCAGATTCTGTTTGCATAATATAGAACTCAATAGTTTATTACTTAGCTAGTTGCAGTTAGGTAATAGCTATAATCGTAGTGTCTGCAGTTCAAACACTTACGATTACGTGACAAGGTGATATATTATAGGTTTTTATATAGGTATAGATGTTATCGTAGGTATGTATATTTTTATATTTTTGGTGAACAAAGATCTGGCAAATTGAATGTCATGAGCAGCTTTAGCTTCAGTTTAATCCCGAACCTGGAAAATATAATACCTAACAAAAAATCGAATGTGACAGATTTATATCATTTATACTTCTATATTAAAATGAACCCAACATTATTGTAATACATTTCCTTTGTTCTATAATTTTGAGTGATGTCTACCCCAGTTTACACAAATTTCGAAGATATTCCCATTGTAGTTAGATAAAGGCAGCTTGCAAAGCTTGGTACCTATATAATTGAAATCTAGTGAGAACACCATTATAAACCATTCAAACACAGACATGGGCTCACTGAGTGCATTTCAAATACAAAGCTTATTAACTCTGTGCTTAAGATTCAAAATCCAACAATATGGGTTCTTATTACGCCCTACTTTCTCTGAATAAATAGTTTTGACACGAACGCCTTTGAAGTGGTGTAATGAGATATCTAATCTGTGGTTTGAAAGCACAGACAAACCAAATTGTTTTTAGCGTTGTCAGATGAACAAAAGGGGTTGGTGTTTTATTTAGTTTCTATCTGACTGATGAATTCGAGTCATGAAATTTGGTTCACGAAATAATTTATTAGCAGTATAGTAGTAGTAATGAAGTAGTTCTACTACGCGGCTACTAATTATAATGTATGTCTGATAATAAGATGAGGATTATAATGTCGATGAACGGTGAACATATTAAAATTAAATTAGGGCTAGCATGGCAAATGTCCAAAACAAACAAACAAACAACAATGCCTTTGCCCATTGTAGTGTATTACTTGAGATTAAACCTATAAAGAAAAAATATTTGTACGAATAAGCCATAAATTCCTACAGTCGCGGGTCCTTTAAGCGGGGTGTGAACAAGCATATTCTTTACTTCTTCATCTTTATCGTTAATTCCCAGTCGCATCCGAAGCTTTCACCTCGGAGTCTGGGGTCCGCTTTACCAGTCGTAACTGCGGATTTGGCGAGTCCTCGATATTTTCCTTGAAGTGACTGTAATCTGACCTCCATGACCCAATGGTGACATTAGGCGATATTGAAGCATTGCAGCTGGACCGTTGTTGGTGGACTTTTTAGGGATCCAACTAACCGTAACGACTGCCATAGATCGATACCTCCCACGTAAGTTGTTGTAACCCACAAAATTGCCATTTTGTGTTTTTCACGTAAAAGTGTCTAATTTTATGTATAGTATCCTGTAACAATTAGATCAAATCCAAAAATCTATTAATTTCGGTAGTTTTCAGAAGTATAACATCGTAAGTTTCGAAGTATCCCGGCGTATATTGTGGTATTTATTACTTGCAATAGTTTACGGCGGGCGGTGTGAGTCTGACGAGCGCGCTCATCCCGCGTATGTGTGACATAAAACAGACTACGTTGGAACTCGCTGTAGGTTGCATGTCACGCGCGTATTTTATGTGTTGATTTGATATTTATTACGTAATAGTACTAGCACATATTTTCCGTATTTAAAATATTGGTTATTTAAAATGTGGTATTGATTACATACAACAATATACGTTCCTGAATTTACAAGTATTTTGTGTTAAGTAATACATACAACATTTTACTTCGGAATTAGTTATACTAAAGTACATGGCAAGATGACTTACAATGATTTACGTGGTCAAATTAACTATTTTATGGTTACTAAGTAACACATACAACAATTTACTTCGCTTATCACTGACATTGTGTAAGTTGTAAGTAACATTTGCGGTTTATAGATGTGATCAAAAATCTATAGAAATAAATAAAATTGAAGTGTCTGTTAGTAATGTCAAAATAATAAGTGAATAAACATTTGAACCTAAAAAAAATAAGAAGTTGAATGAAATTTTGAAGCATTTATTATGCTAACTTAATCATCTTATCTTCTTCATCTTTTTCATCAAATCTTCTTCTTCGATCATCAATCATCTTCATCATATTCAAAATAACAAGTTTTTACTAAATGGGTGTGAATGTATATCAGGTACCATTAACAAGAACATAATTTAAATGTCTTTGGTCGGTCTGTCTGTCTGTTCCGCTAATCTCCTCCCTCCTCTCGAAGGTGACGGAGCGTATCATTAATACATAGCTTCTGGGGTACTTTGAACTGTATGATCTACTGAGCAACCGACAGTACGACTTCCGCCACCGTAGCTTAACCGGTGTATCTTATCTTAACCTTCTTGTGTATCTCACAAACCGTTGCGCGCAAGCCATCGAGACTCGAGGTGAGGCACTGGCGGTTAGTCTCGATATCGGAAAGGCCTTTGATCGGGTCTGGCAGACGTCTTCTTACAAAGCTCTTATGGACTCCCCAAGGAATTATGCGAATGGATTGCCAGCTTTTTGTCCAACAGAAGTATCCAAGCCGTCGTTGATGGCAGTTGCTCGGACCGCATGGACATAAAACGCTGGTGTCCCACAAAGTTCCGTGTTGTCTCGACCTTGTTACTGCTGCATATCAATGACATGCTGTCGGATAACTCCATTCATCGCTATGCGGACGACAGTACCGGAGACGCTTGTTACACGGACCGTGCAAATATCCCTCAGTCCGAGATGGAGGAAAGCCGCGAACAACTTGTGTCTGAAATCGAGACTACGTTATCTAGAGTACCCGATTGGGGCAGACTGAATTTAGTACAATTCAACCCCTCTAAGACACAAGTATGTGTATTCACCGTTAAGAAAATCCCATTTATTGTAGCATCGCAATTCCTGGGCACACTGCTTACCATTTCCTTGAGTATTGGGATCCTTGATATCGATATCTCCAGCGACGTCCAATACCGTAGTCAATTAGAAGACAAGGTGAAGCTAGCATCAAAGAAGCTTGGAGTGATCAACAGGGTGAATACTTAACTGTCGGGCAACGACTCCGCCTACATAAGGCACAGGTTCGGCCCCACTTGGAGTACTGCAATCACCGTTTTGTCGAAGCGCCTACGTGCCAGCTTGAAACTTGAAGTGGTCAACCCCTTCGACTCGGTACAAAGACGACTATTGAGGCTCGTTGACCATCCCATACTCGCAGGTCATGTGGAACGTCTCAGTCTCAGACGAGACTTTGCCTCACTGTGTGTGTTCTACCGAATATACAATGGTTTGTGCTCAGATGAACTATTTGACATGATACCCACAGCTACATTCTATCATCGCATCTCGCCACAGGCAGGGAAATCATCGTCACACACAACGTCCGGAAACAGTACGCACTGTGCGGTATGAAAGGAACTACATCCCTCGCACACTCAACCTGTGGAATGAACTCCCTGCGGTGGTTTTCCCAAGCGACTACAATTGATTGATAAATTGATAGCTGCCGTTGACTGGACAATACTTGTAGACTACACTTATGAGAAGCACTATAAAAGGAGGATGTCTGTACCTCGTCATCCAAACCCGATATATTCCTTTTTTCACGATCGCATAGGCGAGCAGTGCTTGTAGAACGCACAGTACCGTGGAAAACTAACATACCTAAAGACCACGCTATAAAGACGAACAAATACTTTGACCTGACTAACGAGTTAACCAAAAATGGCTACGTGATTAAACTCTACGCCGTAGAAGTAGGACCAAGACGATTTCAAGTTAAATCCCTGTACAACTTAAAGACCTCCGATTGCCAAGAGCTTCAGTAAGCTCTTTACTAAATCGAATGTCCAAAGCGGCATTGATAAGATCTTACCAAATTTGGATAGGTAGGGGGGTACACTACTGACGGTGGAGGTGAGCGCTGATGCATCACAAAATGGCCACCCTTAACCTACATCTGGGTCGCAAGTCCCAGTCGCCGTCACGGTGTGCTCTGTATCACGGGTCCATAAGGACCCGGCGACCGCACGGTGAATCCATGGAGTGCTGAGAATCGGATCTCTGGGGCTCTTCAAGAATGGGCATTAGAAGGTTTTTTCAGGGTCGGCAGCGCAAATGTGACGCCCCTGGTGTTGCATACGTCCATAGGCCACGGTAACCACTTCCCATCAGGTGGGCCGTGTACTTGTCTGCCACCTAAGTGGTAAAAATAAAACATACCACACCTTTTTTCTCTTGCTTTTCGGCGTAAATTGTTGTATCTGGTACATACGACTAAATGCGACTCATGTGTTCCGGTGTACATAATTGTAAGTGACTGATACAACAATTTGTAAAGGTCATATACCGCGGTAAAGTGTTGTAACAGCAAAATCTCTAAAACCTTTGGTATTTTTGAATAATACCATGAGGTAAACGCTAAAGTATTATTAACTGAAGTCACATATTGAATTTTATAAAGATTAGTTGAAAACTGCGGTTTTTATTGCCAATAGTACCTTTGAAACGCTCTCCTGTAAAATCACAGTTTAGAAGTTACAACAGTTTACGTAGGAGGTATCGAGATGTTCATATGGCAAACGGGACCGACGGCTTAACGTGCTCTCCGAGGCACGGCCAGACCAATGTAAATACCCATTTGTAATTCATGCGTACAAATATTTGCACTGAGCGGGGATCGAACCCGCGCCTCCTGCGTAGCGGCTGCGTTCACTACCTAGCGGTAGTGAACGCAGCCGCTACGCAGGAGCTACACCACAGAGGCTGTCAACAAGCATATTCTTTACTACAATATAATAATAAACAAATGGATATTATATATTTTTAATGAACCTCAGTAAATTACGAACCAATAACATTATTAATTCAAGCTTAACTTAATCAACTGGGAATTGCGTATTCATTTTCACCAATTCAGGCAACGACGACTAATAAAATTGGCAGTTAAATTGATTGCGTATGCACCTTGCACTCGGAAATTACATTTCCACATCAAACTGTGATGAAGGTAGCACAGTATTTAAATGCATGCTAATATCGTTTATTAGCCAGATACACACGGTACATATAATATATGTATTATTGTCAGAGTTTAGATGTACTAGATGATTAAAGGTTAGGTTCAGACTTTCGATACGAGGAACGCGCGGTGAGGCGGGGGACGAGGTAAAATAAATTCGGCCAAGTGCGAGTCGGACTCGCCCATGAAGGGTTCCGTAGTAGCAAAGGCGAAAATTGCGGTTTATGACGTATTAAAAAAAAACTAATGACTGGATCTCGTTTGAACCAATTTTTAGTGGAAGGTTGCATAGCAATTTAAATCATATATTTTTTTTAGATTTATCATTCTCTTATTTTAGAAGTTAGAGGGAGGGGGACACACATTTTTCCACTTTGGAAGTGTCTCTCGCGCAAACTATTCAGTTTAGAAAAAAATTATGTTAGAAACCTCAATAGCATTTTTAAAGACCTATCTATAGATACCCCACACGTATGGGTGTGATGAAAAAAAAAATTTTGAGTTTCAGTTCTAAGTATGGGGACCCCCAAAATTTAATGCTTTTTTTCTATTTTTGTATGAAATTCTTAATGCGGTTCACATAATACATCTACTTACCAAGTTTCCACAGCATAGGCCTTTTAGTTTTGGAGAAAAGTGGCTGTGACATACGGACGGACAGACAGACAGACAGACAGACAGACAGACGGACGGACGGACAGACATGACGAATCTATAAGGGTTCCGTTTTTTGCCATTTGGCTACGGAACCCTAAAAAGGGAAAGAAACAGTATGAGACGAGATTATCTCGCTCACTCTCAGCTCTTTCTTTCCCTTTCTTTACCGCGCTGCCCGCTAAGCGCCGCGCATACCATGTGAGCGGTACAGCGCTCGTAGTCTGCCTATAATACCCTGCTTACTTTTTACCTATATATTTATGCTCAAAAGTTATACGTGTTTACTGTTAGTAAGTTAATTGATAGATCTCGCGCAACATTCTGTACAGCACAATATTTATTGATGCTAATGATATATAATGATGTTGTCCAAACATTACACTGTTACAAATATCTTTAAACTAGATAAAACCCATTGCTTTTGTTTTACGTTCTACGAGTATAGATCAGTGTCATTAACAATATAAACTCATTTCCAACAATTATTTTAAAAGTTAACCATTCAAAAAGAAAACAATAAGATCCTACATTACAAAAATAAAATGATAAGAAATTAAGTGCCTGTTGTAATGTATTAATATCATTACATGTTCTTATAGTGTGAACTGCATCCGCTGCATTGTTTATTTAGTGATTTTTCCACTCGTTTCAGAAATAGTATCTAGTTTTTGAACGAATATTTTTATGATGTTGGTCAATTTTTGTTTAGCGATTGGCAACACCCAAGAAGGTACTTGGCTTTTCTATTCTGTGATGGCGCCGTTAAGACGTTCACTATTTTAAATTAAGATTTTTAAAGGATAAAATGATATTTCCTTAGTTATTTGTATTCGCGTAGTGTGGTCGCTGCTGTGCCGAACCTAAGATGACGTATTTCACCTTTTTGGTAAGCTCTGTTTCGATCATTGCATTTTCGCCACCGCGTGTTTTTCGACATTTTGGTAAAACTATTTTATAATTGTTTTAGAATGTTTGGTACGCGTCGGCGATGACCTCGCGTCGATCTATTTTGGCGTTTCGGTGAGTATTCTCGTAAATTCCCATTAAAAAATACTCCAATTGGTTAAGAATATTTTTGCTAACCAATTTATTCTTTTTCTTAGGGCCGCGCGATAGAGGGCTCGGTGTTTTACATCGGTTTTTCATCGGTTATCATCGCTTCATCGTTTTCATCGTTTCTCGTTGCCGTGTTCCCCGGATTTTTCTTATATTTTGGTATCTTACTGGCCGGTAACATGTGCAGATTATAACCTCACTTTACTAAAGTAATGTAAGCTATTAGGTATCTTGGATATATTTGGACTCGGATGCAGATGAGCTATATATATAGAATCACTAGAAACCATTTGTTATTCTCTTTATTTTGGCATGGTGCCGTTTTGCACCATGAGTAGGTAGACAAGCCTAGGTGAATAATGGTCACCCCCGGCTCTGAGATTAGAAGCTAATGTTCTATCCTATTTAACTATCCGAATTTATTTCCTGGGTATCCCCCAGGTGGCGCCCGAATTAGAATAAGTATTATCTGGAGAATGAATTAAAACTTCAATATTTCTTATTAATTTTTTTATTTGCATTTAAATTCCCTACCCATATACCAAAATACATTACACTGTCTACCTATACCTATTATATTTACATTTATAAATGAAAATAAAGAATCAGTAATGGCAGTTTCATCCAACAATCACTAATCAATAAAAAAAAAAAGAAACAAAGAATAACAAATTGCCGTTCTTTCTTGTTCAATCACTGTACCCCATCGGAGCAATAATGCTATTATTCTCTCAAAATACAATTATTTGTCAATATCTACAATAGATTTTGGACCTTGTGGATTTGAGCGCTCCCTTATTGACCAATAAAAATTTGCTCGCATTATAATTGTTAAGTATTCGGGAATGACATGGTCGATGATTCAAATTAAATTTAGCGGTTTTTTTACTAGAAATATTTTAGCAATTTCAATGTTGTTTTAAAGAAAGGCAAGTTTTTAGTTTCGTATCGACCATAAGCTTATCACTTTGGTTTTTATCATTCAATCTGCGAGGTTAATTTAATTAAATAGGTCGTATTAAAGTTCGCGTTTTTTGCAAATCAGATAAAAGATTAATTAACAGGAATCAACTATGTTGGGGTTTTCCAAACGCCACTAAATGTACGGAATATTAAAAGGTTACCAAACGATAATTTTATTTAGGTAGGTATTTAAATAATATCTAAGGGGTACGGAACAAAAAGTTATCCATAAATTGAGAATAAATATCAAACTCATTATAAACAGGCACACGTTTCACAGAACGGTTGCCAGATTACAAATAGTTTATTCTAATATTGATTTTAATCCATTTATAGCCGGACCAAGATATATTTTTTAAAGCCATAAAATACACTCGTATATTAGCCATTCGTTTCTTCGGGGGTGAAGAAGACCTCGAGGCATTCTCAAAATACAATGGGGCAAATTTCAACTCTATCTCCTTTAAAATATAACATACTATCGATAGTTCTTGATATTTGTATGATTAGGATCTCTTTGATGCTCTCAATACGATTTCACGCGTTGTTAGTGTTAGAGCAATATTGTGGAAGGTCCTTTGATTTTGGGTGTATTTTTGATTCCATGTTTCACGGTGTTTGAACGCTTACAGGGGAACATAAAACCTGATAGTGACATTCACAGAAGAACAATATTTACTAAGCAATGACCTTTGATCTGAAAATACTGTGATAAAAACAACATACTTACCTAAGTAAATTGCAGATAAGAAAATTACAGATTTTTTCAAATCTCTTAAGACGTTCTGACGTACTGGTAGGCGAATCATAGTAAAATAGTAATTTTATAATTAGTAAATATTATATGTTCTTCTATTTCGCAAAATTTGCAATCTTGCTAGTTGCAAAAAAGTTAAAAAAAACGAGAGACACGCTCCTTTTTATTCGTTTTATTGAGAACACAACGTGGCTATTTTCGCAAACGCTTTCGCATCGATCAAATGTAATAGGATCCTTGTCATAGTGTAAAAGCTCTATCTTTACCGAGGATAAGCTTTACTAGTTATGAAGGTATTTGTACAAGAAATAAAGCTCATACACCATGGAACTAGTTTATAATGGAATAATCGCTGAACGTGTTCATAAAACTTGATTATTCAATTATGCATACCTATTTTGCATTCATAACTATTGAAACTGCTTCTTACTTAGATCCATAGACATATTAATATTGAATTATGTCTTGCTATAATGCTGTTTGCCGTGATTCTGTACGTCCTGTGGTGACCGGCAAGTGGCGGTCAAAAGCGGGTTATATTATAAAACTACTAGCTGCCCCGGCGAACTTCGTACCGCCATATTTTCGGCCCGCGTGGTATTCAAATCCCGTTCCCACTGCACCCTTATCACTTAGGGGGATGAAAAATAGATGTTGGCCGATTCTCATAGATACCGGATAAGCACAAAAAATTTCATCAAAATCGGTCAAGCCGTTTCGGAGGAGTTCGATTACGCACCCCGTGACAGAAGAATTTTATATATTAGATGAGTTTGTTTGCATATAAAACTGCTATAAAAATTTGATTCTCGTTGTGTGAATGTTAAGACTATAATAAGTTTTTTTTACAGGCTATGGCACCAATTCACTATCAGCCATGTCGAAGTCGACGCTCGATGCGCACTCGCATCTTCGTCAACCAGGTTAGTAGATTTTTGACTTTAATGACCACAAAAATTAAATATTTTATTCTAGTCTTTTGTAAAGAAGAAAGAAAGAAAGAAAGAAAGAAAGAAAAATATATTTATTTTGACCCGCAGCACACAATACAGTACGGGCTTAATACTACAGAAAACTATATTTTTTGGAAAACAAAAAAACGTAACTTGGCAATTTAAAAGATCCTTAGAGGACAAACATACACATAGGTCTTTGCTGATTTGAGGGTTTTGGGTTCGAAACCCATGTGAGAATATAATTTTTGTAAGGGAGTCTGTCTCAGATCAACCATCTTAGAACATATTCACGGACGATATAACAGACCTAGACGAGGTAATGTTATGTAAAAATTTTCTATTGAGCAAGCGTCCTATCTACTCCCGGCCACGGTTATGTGTTGGCTGGGTTGGGCTGTACCAGACCGTGTCTATCGCCTTCGAACTAATGCAGAGACGGTGAACCCTCTCACCTCCTCGCAGTTACTTCACAGTTCCCCCTGCTAATTAAGACACGCGGCGTCGCCCTAAGCATGAGCTACCTCGGTAGACCATTAACCGGATATAACTACGCCTCCCATAAAGAAAAGGAAAAGAGGTGTTTCCATTGCTATTGCCCAGACCACATTACGAAGTAACTTATAAAAGAAATTACTAGTAATTCTGTTAGCCCCTCCAGATAAGCTACATTGCTTGTGTTAGGAGAGAGTTCACGTCGGTAGTGTACATTGCTATTGCCCAGACCACATTACGAAGTAACTTACAACAGAAATTACTAGTAATTCTGCTAGCCCCTCCAGATGAGCTACATTGCTTGTGTCAGGAGAGAGTTCACGTCCGTAGTGTAATGCCAGGATTTGAATTCAGGATTCCTTTGATTCAGAGGTCAACCAAGGTACTTATGCTATTCTAATTTACAAGAATTGTGGGTTCGCGATTGAAGTAATTTATCAAAATGACAGTCATTGCCAGAAAGTCATCATTCAGACTTGAGTAGTCTGATCAATGATTGCTATGTGGACCGCTAGCACAGCGACTAGACTGGTTGTGAGAAACAAAAATGTGCTACCATTACCTTCATCTAACGCGCAACTTCCATTCCGGACTCATTATCTTGTCTTGACGTCCCGTAACACTATTCTATTCCCTAGACGCAACGCTATGCTAGACTAATCTTTATATACTAATCTCAATTTTATTTGATAAATACACCTTAACATACTTATATCGATACGATATAACTACGAGTAGTGATGATACTCTAATAATAAAACATTCTTATGTTTATTCTTCCTATTTTCTAAATCCAAAAAGCTAAAACATTTCTCAATCTAACGAACTATAAATCTCTGTCGAGGGTCTTTCTCCAAACACTCGTGGTGTTTGCTCCACGGTCAGTTACCCATCGCACATAAAGACTGTTTGCTTTCCCGCACTGTGATTATAGGGCCAGTTTTATACTATAAAAGAATATAATAAAGGTTCCATGAAAACTGCTTCAGTTAAATCATAATAAGGTATTATAAGCTGAAAAGTTTGTTTGTTGGGTTGACCGCGCTAAGGTCAGGGGCTACTGGTTCAAATTGAAAGATTTTTTTTGTTTTGAATAACCCGTTTCTCGTGGAAGTTTATAGGCTAAATATTATCACGCTTCTACTCTGGGGAGCGAAGCAGTAACCATAAACGTCAACAAATCCGGCAAATACCCATACATACAGGTGTGATACAGGGCTTCGAAGTATCCTACTATCGAAGCCGGAGAGAGTCATCTAGTTAAGATATAGCTTAAAAAAGTAAGAAAATATTCTCACAATTTCAAAATTTTATTCCTTGTCGTGATGGCTGTTGAAAACCGTGATATCGGGGTTAATATTCATAGTGATTATTGTATTACAACTAATACGTTATAAATAAATAAATTCTAGGGTATTTTTACACAGTTCAATCTAGACTCAAATTATGTTTGTATAGCTTGTAAAGCTTGTAATTACGGTTCCAGTCTACAATCTTAACATGAGCATATTCTGTATACCATCTAAATAACCGACGTAGTAGATGTGTCTAGGTGTCCGATTACTGTTTACTGCTTTCACCATGTTTATTCATGCGCATGAAGGGTACAGTAGTGATAGCCACTCGACTGTCACTCGCCTGATCATTGGCAGCTCATGTCAGACGGGTCAAGTTTGGGCCAACTCTTAGGCACTTAACACCTTACAGCCTGTTAATATTATAGCGATAATAAATAATCAATAACAATATTAGGCTATATTTAATTAGTAATGTTAATAGGTATATCATTTTAAATGGATTCCAAAAGTGCCGAGACTTTAAATATCAATAGTAGAGGCACAGTACTAGCGTAATGGAGGTTCCATACTACTGTGAATTCTGTTGATAGGTAGGTACTCATTATTAGAGTGTTTTCACGTTTTCCGATCCATATCGGATCGGAAAACGTGAAAACCGTGGGACGGTGATAGCCGACAGCGAATAGCTAACAACACTGCGGAAACGGGTACGATATCCGATATCTGGGTCGGACAATGTGAAAGACAGATACACATTTCATTCATTTTACTTCCTCTGATATCGGATCGGCGTCCGACAACGATATCGGATAGGATAATGTGAAACGCTCTTAGATTACAATGCTTAAATATTCATTTTGACTCTACCTTACTGCTTTAAGTTCACCGTGTAGTAGACTATCTGTTCGTAATAGCTACAAACTTTTATGAGGCATCTGTAGATGAGGTAGCAATGGCGAGGGGTCCCGATAACTCAATTCCTGCCGGCTTGCTCTACAAAGAGAAGCCATGATAGAGATGTTTACATTTATACTCAAATTGTTTCACCGGCTTCCATATTCAAAATTTCCACACTCCGCCATTGTGAAGTTGGTATTACATATAAAGCATAAAGTGCCTAGCTTTAATTCTTTTTCTAGTAGGCCCTAGTGTACTTAATACCTACAACCCTTGTTTAAATAAGGAAACATACTCTCATTGATAATGAAGTTCGTTAGGCAAGTGGTATCGATATGGACCCCTATATACGTGACTCCTTTATTGATCAGTAGGTACTTAGTCGTAACGAATGCCAATCTAGCTTATTATGGGAATAATTGTAACACAATAATAAAGTAGTTAAGTATGGAATTACTCTACACCTACATGGAATGTGAATCCATAGAGTTATTTCAATTTTCTGTTGATATGGTAGTTTATACTTTTTGAAGATGCCTGGGGACATAATGTGAATGTATCACAATAAAAAATACTTTAAATTATACGAAACATTAATTAAGTGACTTTAAACTACTGATAAATGAACGAAAATTGTGGTGTGTAAAATCCATCAGGTAAAACAAAAGTCAAATCAGCATTTCCATAACAAAGGGAACTGACATACTGACAATGGCCTCACTGAACCAAAATCACCGTGTCTTTTCCACAAGATTCTTAGATTCCGCAGTATCACTAGGAATTGCTGGTGTATAACATTCTTGATGCGTCTGCTAGTTGCAGTGTAAAATCTGACAGCATGGATCGAATGAGTTCATTTTCACAAAATGAATTCACCCATGACGTTTATAACCAAGCCAGAATTCGTTTACGACCAGTAAAACAACAATTTCTAAAATTTCTATAACCGCGGTAGCCTAGTGGTATGGGTAATGGACTGCTGAGACGAGGTCTCGGGTTCGATCCCAGGTTTTACCATGGCACACACTAATGACTTTTCGATGCTTTTCGAAGTTATGTGTGTATTTATCGCAGGTTTATAAGTGCCCGGTTAATGGCAATAGGCTCGCCACCTATTACATTGGGACCTAAACATAAACGGCGAAATGTGGGTGCTAGCACCTCTGCCTACCCCTTCGGGGATATAGGCGTGAGTTTATGTTATGTTATGTTATTCACAGTACCACCTTTTATGGTGGCATACCGCCAACAAATAAATGCGCGGTATGGTGAAGATGGTGGTGACATGAATTCTTTAGTATCAATACATACAGCCAGCATCAGATCGATCTTGACTTGCAAGGTATCCAAAATGATCTTAATACTTACCTACACTTTCTTACCCTTCCTATACACTGATTGTTCTGATATTCGGTTAAGTTAGGCCGATAATACAATTTAAATTAATAAAATGGTTTGGTAGGTATTAACCTCATTAGCAGTCATTTAGATCATTTTGAGTAGTTTCTGATGCTGACTATACCTATCTGTACTACATATTATGTCAGAGAGCGCAGCTACAAGAGTATAGTAATGTAATCAATAAATAAATTACAGTATCGAACAAACAGTGACGGCCTTGGTAGTAGGTATCTGAGGTGAGGATGTATATGCCAAGCAAGTGAATCAATGTAGTCCCGGCTTATCCCAATAGAAAAGTTTCTATTGGACCAGAGAGAGCCGAGATCAATAGAAAATTTTCTGTTATATACATAGACTAAGCCGAGACCACATTGATCCACTTCTATTCATCCTCGCCTCAGAAACCGGTTTTATCATCTATTCTCTTAATGTTATGAGATTTGACAGAATTATCTACCTACATTCGGACCGTTCTATATCAAGTATAGTTAGGATATCTTTTGAAGCAGGGCAAACTGAAAGTGGTAAAATACGTATTGTAAGTATACCAAAAAAAAAATACTATCGGAAAACCTGCTAACGGTAGTTACCGTTACCAAGTTTTCCGGTATTTTTTTTTTGTTCACCATCTCAATAATAAGCAGTACCTATCAAAAAGTACTTAAAAAACAATAGAATTTCGAAAGAAGAAAAACACAATCCTGGAAGTCGAGAGAGGTTTTATTAACAGCATTTTTACCACAAAAGCGCAAAGAAAACACAAAATCCCGATCAAAGCTCAAAGTTTATACAAACCGCAATATTCCCACCAAGCACACAAGTAAGTAACACGAGCTACGGCACGCGACCATTGCAAACAACGAACCCACTGTTTTGTAATAAAATCGAGAAGTGACGCGCCTACATGCTGTCACTCTAAACTAACCACGCCACGAACCATGGAGGACATCAGAATGGAACTGAAACCAGAATAAATAAGAATAAAGTTATTATAATAAAACACAGTGAGGAGGACTAGACTTGGGAAAAATGGGGTAGATCAGATTGGTGGACAGATATCTAGATAACTGATTCTAGGACTAACTTATTATCTACATAAAGAGCGTGAATATTTATACCATGAAGAAACTCGTATAAGTTAGTCATCTTATTCTTCAAAGTAAATGTTATAACAGTACTCTCGTAACAAATAATTTATTCATGTTAGACTAAAAATATTCTGACTACATATTTTTCGATATTCGATCATTTTTACTATAAAGAAGAACGTGTAGGAGAAGACATTACGTACATAAAGAACACATCACGGAGTACGTTAGTACAATAAAAGAAGAGAAAAGATAAGATGAGAAAAAAGATACAAGAAGAAGTGGGTGCTCTAATCTCAATCGATTAATAAGATATTACCTCAAGTTTTTGATCCTACGCATTCAGATTTAACTCTTTAAATTAGCATCACGAATTTCAACCCCCTTTTATTAAAGTAAATATCCGTTCTTTAATTTTATCAAAGTTACATTAGTCGATAAATTAGAAACCTGCAAGACTAATTATTACGAAACAATACATTCAGAACATTATGTGACGTAGAACACGTTATATTGTAAGTCAGGGGAGTAAAAAAATGTCATGTTCGGCCACCTTCGTACATGCAAGTGTAAGGTTACAGACTGCTTATTAACATGCGATGCCTTACAGCGGGTAGTAGGTATTATTCGACTTGAAGAATTTGGAACCTTGTTGTTTGGTTAAACTCTGAATAAAACTATTTGTAATAAAAAGAGATAATTGTCTTTGAGTTCCCATAGTAAGAGAAATGAGTTATTATACAAAGCGATAGGGCTCATTAAATGTCTAGTAAAAAATTTCATATTGTGAAGGTCACTATGCCAATTGTAAAACGAACCTGTGCTACCATAAGAGGTTTCTCTTGTCGATGTGAAAATAGTTCTTTTTTGGTATTTCTTTTCCTTTTGTAGATTTTCTTGAAGAGATATAAAGCCTATTATGGTCTCTTGGTGTTAAAAAACTGGTCATAAGTCTATTATGGTCTCTTGGTGTTAAAAAACTGTTTTCATTAATAATTCACTTTCTGGTTTTCAAAAGAAACTTAATTAAAAAGGTAACAATGCTACTTCATCCTTTTGAATTAAACTAAATAGAGTAATCAGTCCTTAGCCCATGGCTTGACGTTATTAAAAACATTTTTGTAATTTTCATCCGAGCTTTATTTTTCTTTTCTTAACGATGTTTAACGTTGGCCCTAAGTAATGTTGAGTAAATTACAACTCAACATTACTTAGTGCTATCGTTAAAGATCGTTTAACAATTGATAAAGCACTAAATCTAAAGTTATTGATCACCAACCTAAAAGTTAATAGCTTTGACCAATAAAAGCATGTTTACCTATAGTTTGATAGGTCGCACCCAGCTACCAAGCAAACAGGGAAAGTAAAATACGAATGAAATCACAACATTGTTTTCGCAGGCGTGCGTGTGGTGGCGATAGACATTGTCTTTTTGTGTGTCGATTGTGCTAGGGTCTGATGTCATGCGTAACTTATCGCTTTTGACGCTATTCAACCGAATTCAGGAGTATGTAAGACTTCAGTGTGAGTATAAATCGATTTGCAAGTTTTGGAGGTATTCCAAGTCAAGTGTGCATAGTAGCTATTTTAGTTTTTACTTGAATATTGTATGTGCCTTATAATGTAAGGCGTGATATTTGAAATAGAGTAGAAAATTTAGTAAATATTGAGACTTCTATACTATTATAAAATTGTAAAGTGGTCGTGTCTGTACATTGGAGATATTTAAAAAAAAAATACTTGGGTTATGTTATATTAACGATACTGAACACGAAAATATTTTTTTTTCATTTCCTGTCTGTTTGTCTGTTTGTCTGTTTGTCCGCGATGGACGCAAAAACTACTGGACGGATTTTGATGCAGTTTTTTTGTTAGAAAGGGCTTACTCAGACTTAAAATCTTACGTTTGTTTGATCGCAATCGGTTGAGTAGAACCGAAGATATGAGCAAAGGTCGCGTTAACCGAGTTGCACGCGGGCGGAGCCGCGGGCGGAAGGCTAGTATATAATAAAAAATATACGTATAGAAAAAACCTTGTATAAGTGTGATATTACTGAACTTCTCAGTAACGGTTAAACTTATGTGTGTTTGAATACATTATTCTTGTATGGTTCTCGATTAATATTTGAATCTGATAGGTGGTGCTGCAGTTGGGTTCTATCTGAGATTGTTCAAATTATGCTTTTGATTTTTTTCATTAGATAGAATCAACAACGTCTGTCCCGTCTGCTAGTAGGTATTGCATAAAATCACTGGTCAAGTGATTAATAAAATTATATGGTGTCAACCTCGGAGTGCTACAGGGTCATTGATACGAATCGTATTACAAAATATATAGAAGCAGTTAGAAGAAGAACCAACACAAAAGTGCCTAAAACGGTTGAACCGATTTCAGTAGCATTTGTTACCGATATATTGTAGTCTGGAATAACATACGAGCTACTTTCCATCCCTGGAATAAGTTCCCATGGGTTCCGGGAATATGATCTAAATTCCACTCGGGCAAAACCGTGGGCTATAGCTAGTTCTTCTAAAAATCTAAAAGTAACTAAATTCTTCTTCTGTCGAGTCGACGGCATATCGTGTCATATTTTGTTTGTCCAATGTGCCAGCACTCCGATAGCGTTCTCAGAGGCACTCATGAGTTCCTCCGGAATACACGTGCTTGGGTAGGCACCTGCTAACGTAGCAGGTGGGTCATAGACTGCAGCGTAGCTCCGCATTCAAAAAGAGGTAGGTACTTAACTAAATTAATCATTTTAAACCTTACTAATTCCATTAAAAGAATCGGAATAACTTAGTGTGCCCTTACATTTTTACTAATATCACAAAACAATTACCAGCCAATATAATCATACATCTTAACAAATAGAAATGTCAAAATAAATCTGGCGGGGTGAACATTATTGAATCCGGGAGTGGGGAGCGGAGACTCGCAATCAAACAGCTAATGCCACAGGGGCAACGGAATTGCACTAACGACTCACTGGGGGAATCATAATGCACTGAAATCGGTTAATTATCCTTTTATTATTATTTTATGTGCTTTTTGTTACTCGTAAATCTAACAGAAATTCCGTAGAATTCTTTTGAGATGGTTGGACTTATCTTCAAACCAATGGGATTGAATAAAATGTTTGCCGTCGAAGAAAATGTATGATGTGAGTGACTAATCAATGACAATTTTATTACAATGGATAATAATAGGTAGATATGTCTAAAATAACATAATTTGTAAATAGGTTAAAAATTATAATATTGCTATTTTTATACTGTAACAATAACACTGTTATCCGTAATCCGTATCCGCCCCCCTAAAATATTGAATCTGTTCACGCAAACCCAGAAACCAATTCCTGTTATAATAGTAGCTTATGTGCTATTTCAGTCATATCAACACATTTATCTTTGTGCCAAATTTAACATACATCTGTTCGGCCATTCTGGCCTAATTGCATCTCATCAATAATCCCTATAATCATAAAACCTTTGCATTTTAATAAATACACATTTTGAAGTCACTATCAAAGCTTATTTCATAATTATTAGATACCTAGCATATATCGCTTAGACACCTATTATAGGTACCTAGCATTCGTTTAATTCTATCACAATAAAGTATGAAATATTAAACTTTGAAAAAATGGCCTGAAATGTCCATCATTTATTGATCGAAGAATGTCTACGTTGGCGTCATAATTGGAATACAAATTCGCTCTTTGACGCCGCGGCCGCACGTCGGGCAGTGATTTGGCCTTTTGTGCCGCACGCATTAACTCCTTCAGGCCTCCAGCTATTCACCCCACACTTCGTCACTACTCAATCCAAAAACAACTTTAGCTTAAAGCACTAAAGTATAAAGCTGTTCTTCAACGTCCTGCACTACCGATTTTCGATTTTCAGCTAACGCAGTAAGAACTATTTCTCTTTTGTCGTATTGACGCACATCATTGGCTTTCGGCACCCTGAGTCATACAATAATGACTCTTATTTCAAAGTTCTAAAGTTTGGTTTGCCAATCACGTTAACTGAACTGCGAAAGATTAGAGTTAATGGCGCGTAATTACAGTAGAAAAGACTAACACCGTGAGGTTCATTTGGCGGACACCAATCAATTGTAATGTGAAGGGTTTCAGTTTGAGTACCGCTCTGGGCATCAACTGGTTCACCCCGTGGCAAACACTTTGAGAGCACTTGTTATGTTATCTGACTTATCAGTCACTATACGTGTAATAAATAAACATAGTGTGTGATATACTCGTATAATTCTCTGTTTGATCACATATTTCAAATATTTTACAAAAAGTATTTCAAATATGTAAAGTAAATAAATATAATGAACTCTTTACGCACAATGGTCGAAAAAAGAGGCTAAGTGCGGACAAAATAGTCCTGTTTCTTTCCTTACCTTTCAATAAATAAATGACAGTAAATATTACTTTTTGTTATATAATTAAATTCTTATAATATCATTAAAAATTCAAGCAAATAACTTTAATTTGTATCTTTAAACTTACAATTTCACCGTGATTCTATAGATACTTTGCTAGTCTAGATCGATCTGATACTGATTGTACTACTCGCAGTTTCACATCAATATTATAAAAATTGCCTTAACAAGTAAGTTGCCTTATAAAGTAGCAAGTACACCTCTATCGGGGAATACAGTAGCACAATAAATTTCATATAGAGTTCACCATGTTTGCAGTAAGAATGTATTGTTGACAGAGCACCGTGGGGGAAGTGACAGACCGTCCCGGCAAACAGCAGGGGACATATTGCCCACTGGTGAAAATAAAAACCAAAAATATGCTTGTCATAGTTCAGACGATAATAAAGATGTCTACTACTTGTATGATCAATAATCAAAGTGGCTGAAACAAATCATTGTAGACTAGTGAAAAAAAGAAACTTAGGTACTAATTTAGGGGCATAATAATTTAAAAAATTGTAGTGTGTATAAGAAATGCGTCGACTAAACACGCACAAAATGTTGTACCTACCTGCGGCCTTACCATGAACCTTAAAACAGAAATAATATAGGATTACAAATTGACATTTGCAGTTGGTAGAATGACAGCAGTTCAATTATTGACCTGTTTTAAGAGTTTATGGTATGGGCCCTGTATTCGTTTGGCAGCCGCTATAGATTATCATAATAATATGAATATAGCGCGGCTCCAACGATATTACTCGTACATACAAACATGTCGATTTGATGAACTCTTTCTCACTTAAAGTCGATAAATACACATCTTATAGATAATTTAGCAAAAAATACGAAGACAAATTACGCAAAATATTGAAATCGAAATGCCGTCACAAATGAAAAATCAAATGATGAGACATATAAAAACAATCAAAGTACCAATAAGTGGCAGCAGGAGTATCGACGGGGTGCACGTCCCACCAATTTTGATCCCAAATGGAAAACGTAATCGCTTTTGACAATTCTATTTGGGATGTTTCAGTGGTGTAACTTCATTTGCGCAGGTGGTTCTATGAATCTAGATATATGAATACGAGTAGGTACTCACTGATTAACAGACTCGAAAGTTTTACTAATATATTATTCATTTGTTTTATTTGTTTGGTATCAAAACAGGTTATTTTTCATAACTTTTCATACAAAAAAGTAAAAAAAAGACGTTGTCCTGCATGGTATTTTTTTAAATTTTATTTTTGTAAATCTAAACCATCCAGGGTTCCCAAACGCATACAAAGAAATCATTCAAATCGGTCCAGCCGTTTAAGAGGAGTTCACTTACAAAAAATATCATGCAGGACAACGTCTGCCCGATCCGCTAGTGTATTGTAAAATGGTTCAAGTTTTGTTATAAATGTTTTGTTTCATTATTTTGAATAGATCAGATTACGTCTGTTCTAGGAGTGGATTTGAATATTCTAATATATAAAAATCAATGCCACTTTTCGTTGTTATTTTATAACTCAAGGACGGCTGAACCGATTTGGCTAATTTTAGTCTTGAAAAATTCGTGGGTGTCCAGGGAAGGTTTAAAGAATGAGAAAATAGGTGCAGCAGGTACGAGAAAAATATGGCGGTACGAAGTTCGCTGGGACAGCTAGTTTGTTTATAACGTTAAAATTCTTATGAATATACACGATACCAAAAACAAAGATCTGTCTTTCGTTCTATCTGCTTGTACTGGGTAATCTCAGTATATATCTGATCAAAACTTTGACTAGGTTTATTTAAAGAAAAGCATTAGGGTCTCACATAAAATTAAAACGCAGACCTATGTCCATTTTGTGAATAGCCTCTGTGGCGTGGCGGTAGTGACTGCAACTGCTACGCAGGGGGTGCGGGTTCATTTCCCGCTAAGTGCAAATATTTGAATGCATGAATGTGTCTATTTGCATTACTCCGAGTGTTTACGTGCCTCTGAGAGCACGTTAAGCTGTCGGTTAATACGGGTAGTTGGAGCCCTTAAAAGTCCGTCTAGTCTAAAACGGCAAACATCAAAGTTCAGCCTCATCACAGTTAGACTGGAAAGCCAACTCCAACTGAGTTGGAAAGGATTCAGAGAGCGATGATCTATGTCCACGCGGACGGGCTGGTATTATTATAATAGACGTGAAATTATGTAAATTAACTTTGTTTACTGGCTCCACTCCATTAACCCAATGGAGTGACCCAGTGACTGTTCAATTTCATATACAGGGCGTCCCACGGCGATGCCACATGGAGGGAAAGTACCTTAAATCCTTAAGTTAGCTCATTTTACTTAAAGGAGACATCATTTTATTTTTAAAAAGAAACGAAACTGCATTTAAAGATTTTTAAAAATTCGCTTGCCACATCCGGTAATCGAACAGACTAAAATCCGAAAAAGTAACATCCTGTATTTTTATGGCATCAATCGATAGTGTCAATCATAAGGATCAAATCTCCCTAAGAAACATGGTAAATTAAATGAAATGAAGTCCTTGAAATCTAAAATTATAAATTCAATTTGGCAAAATAAATCACTTTAACTCAAAGTTCATCTATCCATCTGGTACCATATTAACAATAAAATTCCATATTTAAACTACTTTTCTTTTTTTATCGTGCTGACACCGCTGCTGGTCAGCAGTAGTATTTAGGTATGTCGAACTCAAACCGACTAAAACCGCACGCCGTCTAAATTAACAGGTTATAAGTTGATCCATAGGGCAATTCTCTTGCCATTTTTGTTGCACAGGGTACACCGCGTGCAGGTTTCTAATCAAGCACCCAAAAATAACTACCTACCCTACCTACACATACCTCATCACAGATTAATAAATAGTTACTACGTGACCTCATGTAGTTACCTAATAAAGTTACATTCTAAACAGGTAACAAAGTTCATTCATTTAGTACTCATTTTACTGAATAAATTTCATCAAAGATATCTCTAGTGTTGATACCTTGTAAGAAATTCTTACAAGGTATCAACACTAGAGATATCTTTGATGTGTTGATACCTTGTAAGAAATTCTTACAAGGTATCAACACTAGAGATATCTTTGATTTGATTAGAAACCTGCACGCGGTGTACCCTGTGCAACGAAAATGGCAAGAGAATTGCCCTATGGATCAACTTATAACCTGTTAATTTAGATGGCGTGCGGTTTTAGTCGGTTTGAGTTCGACATACCTAAATACTACTGCTGACCAGCAGCGGTGTCAGCACGATAAAAAAAGAAAAGTAGTTTAAATATGTAATTTTATTGTTAATATGGTATCAGATGGATGGATGAACTTTGAGTTAAAATGTTTTATTTTACCAAATTGAATTTATAATTTTAGATTTCAAGGACTTCCTTTCGTTTAATTTACCATGTTTCTTAGAGAGATTTGATCCTTATGATTAACACTATCGACTGATGCCATAAAAATACAGGATGTTACTTTTTCGGCTTTTAGTCGGTTCGATTACCGGATGTGGCAAGCGAATTTTTTAAAATCTTTGAATGCAATTTTGTTTCTTTTTAAAAATAAAATGAAGTCTCCTTTAAACAAAATGAGCTAACTTAAGGATTTAAGGTACTTTCCCTCCATGTGGCATCGCCGTGGGACGCCCTGTATACCTACCCCTATTCCTAAAACAAGAAACCACCTAAAATAAAACTAACCTGGAACCACCGTATCTTAAGACCCATCCTAAATTTATTTACTTGCTCTTATTTCTAACTATATTTACTGCATGGAAACATGAATGAAACTTAATAAATGCTCGATGGCAAGTCTCCATTAAATTGCAGACTCGTTTTTCCCTATAAATATAATCATTTCGCTTACTCGTCCGAACGCGAATCGAGCATTGCATCAAACGAACGAAAATTGGTCACCATTTTGTAAGGGTAGCGATTAGAGGGGATTATTAACTCGTCACGATTGAGTTTCAAATTATAATTTAGGACAATTTTTATGAGGTTATTAGAAACTTATAATCACCGGTGATTTCTGCCTCTTATCATTCATCTTAAAAAGTGCCTACCTAATTTTAAAAGCTTCTTTCAGACACATCTGCGTTGCACTGAACAACTGAATTATAATTTATGCACTATTTATTGATCATAGCACGCACATCGCACCAATTATTGGGGTCTATTGCCCAACACTTTGTTTCAAAGCAAATCACAGTTAAGCGCTCCTAATCGTCAATTTCGGGTTAATCCACCCGTGGCACGCTTCGCATCGCGACGTTCGAAACGTTTCCATCATTTATCATAATCATCTCGATTGGATCGCGCCTCACCCCTACAAGCGGCTATTTACCCACCCTCGATTTAACTATTATTCTGAACATTTTTTATACTCAACTTGCCTTTTGTCAGCAGCAGTGAGTTGCAACATTTTCGTCTTTCATCTTCGTTAATAGTGCTTTGACAGACGTTAATAGGCTCTTCTTCCGCCGCATTCATGTTGCCAATCATTGCGAATGTATCTGGCTTTTCTGTATACTTAGTTTAAAGTTAGTATCGCTTTAACTACACTTATCATACCCTGACCATTAGGTACTTACAGTCGCGACTCATAAAATAGTATGTTGTGCTGTACTTTACGATCAATTATCTAATAGTTTCAAGAAATTTATTTGAAAATCATAACGTATTGTCAACATACACTGACCAATCCTATCATTGCGTATCCTACTGCTACTACTAATAGGAGAGCAGTTCCGAATTTAGTTGCATATAAATGATGAATTTAATAAACAGTTCATATATCCTGCATCCATATCACGAAATAATGAACCAAAACCGAAACAAACATCTAAATATATTTTACATAGTTTATGAGTTAAATTCGTCATGGCACAATGCTTTATAGTCCGTGCACTAACTGGAGTGTCATTAAGATCGCCACTTCATTATTACATTATAAAAGGCGAGAAGTATTAGGGTGCTATTGTTTCAATATGGAAGTGCCATTCGAATTATTACTATAATTTGCATAGCCGGCGGCGGTCGTATGAGCCAAGTTATCGGGGTGATTTTTTATAAGTACGGCACGTAGGGGTAGTTTGATATTGTATAGCACATAATTCATGAACAAAACTCAGAAGTACCTATCAAATACCTATCAAATTATATCAGATCACAAACTAAAGCTTACTCGCCTCTCTATTCCCTCAATTAAGTAACGGTTACACTTATGGTGTTTGACACTTTTTAATCATCTACAAAATGTCAAGGTGAATAAAAAATAAAGTGATTTTTCTTCAACAAGCTCAATAAATTCTGTGGTCAAAAAGCCCAGTCAGACCCAATATTTCGATGTTTGACACTTGAGTACCTATTCAATTCCGAATAAAGTCCGATTCTATCGATGTCATCATAATGTTAACACAATACCCAAAAGTAATAGTTTATAAGCCTTACCTATTATTTTTGTGTCTCATCTCTCAACTGAAACTAAAGTAGGTATAAAGTCAAATATTTGTTAAAGTACTCGTATAATGCCCATTTCGATGTTTGTACAGTTGATGAGCGCTGTAACTTAAGATAGGTATAATATTAGTAAGCTGTGATCAGGTGAAACTAAAATGCTGTCCAAATTATTCAAGACAAAGCAGGCACCAACACAATGTCGTCGACGACTAGCGCTGACCGGCGACTATCTATGCAAATCGAGATAGCTGCACACCCGACTCATTATGCCTGTTTGTAATGCAATCTATGCAATGTATCTGGGTTTTTTCGGGTCGGCATTGTTGGCAGTTTAGTCGTCCGGGCAACGGTTATCTTTTACGATGCTAGGTAATCTACAGTCAGGTGCGATAGCAACGATCGCTGTCGTGATTCTCTTGGGAAACTTGTGGTCGCCTATCGGAGCTGTGATTACGGTTAACGTACAAGTTTCAAAAGTAAGTAAATCTGAATTGGTTGGTGGCTTGTGACTGAAGTGTCACGCTCACGCAAAGTTGAATAACAAAATTAACATGAAAGTAATCTATAATTATATTTTATAGGTATATAAGCGAAATACTACTCAGTGATTAGTAACGAAATCTTAGAAACTAGAACACCTACAAACTTAAAGTTTTGGCAGGTAGGTTTCTTATAGAGTGTAGACATCCGCTAAGAACGGATTTTTCAAAACTCCACCCACAAAACAAAACTCAAACGGGGAAAAAGAACTCCACGCGTAAGAAGTAGCTGGCGGCCGCTAGTATATCAATATGTAATATTATAAAAATATTTTAAATTTTATACCTATTCTACCTGAAATGTTTTTAATCCATGCAATCGAGAAACACGATAATACAATAAACATGCTTCATCTGTTGAAACTTATAAAAACTTAAATAAGTTCGCAAAGACAAAAGACTAGAAAATAATTTCTGAATCAAACGTAGATAACCTTTAATTTGTTAATTATTCTCATCTATCATTTCTTCACCATCATTCAACATCAGATAATCATTATCATCACTGTTTGTACTTTGGAACCCGAGGTCCGCTTATTGTTTGTGATTAGTATATCGGCTTTACTGGGAGCGGCTGCCATCTAACCTTATAAACCTTCGTTAAGTTCTCGTCTGTTGTTCAGCAGGTACACTGCCTAGCAAATAAAGTTGGCTTGAATCTTAAAGATATACCTATCTATACCTATATATAAAAATCAATGCCACTTTTCGTTGTTAGTTTATAACTCAAGAACGGCTGAACCGATTTGGCAAATTTTAGTCTTGAAATATTCGTGGATGGCCAGGGAAGGTTTAAAGGATGATAAAATAGATGCAGCGGGAACAGGAAAAATATGGCGGTATGAAGTTCGCCGGGATAGCTAGTATAACATTTATTTTAATAAAGCTAGTCCAGTACATTTAGGATATCCTCGGTTTGATACTTCCAGATCCAAATGCCAAAAAATATAGTAATTATTATAGGTATTACGAGATATTACTAAGTTGATGTTGTATTGTGATTGTTGCAGATCCATATCAAATGTTTGGCCCAACGAGCAGTCGGCTAGCAAATTCAGGTAACTATCCAACTCTTTTTTGTATGACACAGTGACATAATAGTGTAATAAAATATGATTAGTAATAACTCTAACATCAAATTCAAAGCATCTATCAATCTAAACAAATATAGGGTTACCGCCTAACGCTAATAAGTGATTTAGTTGTAAATTAACATTAGCTCAAAGGTGAAAGTGGGAACAAGTGAGCTATGAGAAAATGGGGTGGCCGCCGTGGCCGGTTCTCGCAGGGAAATCACGCGAGATTTCGATAACAGGCCCCAGTATGTACGGGTCAAACGGACTTGAGTTGTTATTTTATCTGTCCTATTTTGATACTTAAAAAAAAGATGTTAGGTATAAGTTGCTAATTTTATGATTTTTAATTAACTATAATGTGTATTCTAGACCCAAAGTAAATATAACTCCACTACTCGTTCATTCCCATAATTGAAGAACCCATTCTAATAGGCAGATAAACACACTAAAATACATTTTATTTGCAAATACAATCTTAGAATCATCAATCAATGAATATTTAGCATTATCATAATACCTATGTATCGATTTTTAAAACATAACTGAAAGTAACTATAATTTAATTTAGACTATCAAATTCTGAAACATATTAATAATTTAATTTCTTGCTGTTATATTTTTGAATAGGTAATATAACTTACGAAATCTTACACCGATCAACAATATTCCATAATTGAACCACAGTTCTCGAGGTCGAAAAATTCAAGTTCAAATACTTGTGAATATAGACAATAGAAATGTACATAGTAGCTGGCAAACCACACGCGATAGCATGGTGTTTGTAACGCCATGTCGTGAGAACGCGACGCCACGAAACGTCACGAATGCCAAGTACGTATAAACCTGAAAGTTTCAGAGAGCATTACCACAAAAAAAAACGTTCGAAAGGTTTGAGAATAAAAGGACAAAATGTTTAATGGGTAGGTAAAGCAAAAAGTACATGACAAAAAACAATAGTAGATAAGTATAGGCACAGAACAGACAATAGTACTGTATAGGTTTGTTATAGGACGTAAAATTTAAGAGAGATTTAATTACACTCTATTTACTAGTAAATTGTAAAGTTCTAGTAAATAAAATTATAAGAATATCGGCATCGGTTTGTCTCACAATTGGCCGAATGCAAAATTTGTAGTAGGCTGCAAAATAACAAAAATAATTTAATGTGAGTCAAATGAAACTTGTCCCTTTTCCACGGCACGTAAGTACGCGCCATTACCGGTATCTGTCCGATCAGCCCTCGAACCAGTAGGTGAAACGTTAACAGTCTACATCGACAGGGGTGGCGCTCGAGAATTTATGTAAATCGTAACTTATTTGAACGATAACGCTGTATATTGTGTAGGGTGACCTTATTTTCTAAGTTTCCCATTTTAATGATACTTAAATTGTTTTAATTCACTATATTTTCTATTCTCGTTCTGATTCTCATTTTTTACCAAATTGTCTTCATACTCATAACTGTCGAATTTGTCAAGTTTGTCCCACACCCAGCGTAGTACGTGTACGTTTAGCAGAGTTTGCCAAATTGTAAAAGAAAAAAATGTATCTAATGTGTACTCTTATGGTACAACTATGTACCTAAAAAGTAATTAAAAGTTATAATATTATGCGATTACTGATTATGTGAATTCTCTTCGTCTCTTCTCTTCGAAATGGGACTGATTGCTTGCACTATACTTGTCCTGCGTGTGTCCTAAAGTTGGCAGATTATACTTTATCGAGAGAGACTAGACTTTGTCTCGAGACACTAGTATCGATTATGTGCTTGAGATTATTTGGTACCATTTTAATAGATGTAGGCATATCGTAGTACTTATGCCATAATACATGTCACTTGCTGCACAGTTTGGTTATGTACTGCCTTTGTCATTTTTGTACTTCACTCTGTTCTGAAATCATAATATATAATAGAGTAACATCTTCTTTGTCGATACATTTGTATCGGCTAACTCCTAAATAATGGAGAAGGAATATTCTGTCCTCCGTGGCTAACTCGCACACTCATGAATTATAGTTAAAAAACTGTTATTAACTGTTTATTCATGGTAGTTGAAACTGGGTTTGATCTGAGTACAAAAAGTATTCAAGCAAAAATATAATAGATCCAGTAAACTATTACACATGTTCCGGATCGTTGCATAGTCGCACCTCAAAATCAAACCGTGTAATTTACTGTCAGTAAATCTTTGCGCGAGCGCCGGTGGCGGCGCCACCTGAAGTAAAATCAATTATCGGCACGTGCCAACCCTGACTGCTAATTACGCCGCACCTAACCTGTACACGCAAGCACGGAGCTGCCTTAGGTGATTGCGTTACGTGAGACTTTTATTTCCTATACTTATAATGATAACAAATTATTCACGAAAACTAATAGCAACAATAGAGACGTAAAACGGCATAACCGACGTCTATATTTAAAACTAAAATCACTGGTATACTTACAACTTCTTTATGACTAGCTTGAGTATTTTTTTCTGTAAACTTGTTTTATTTACATATCGTGACTTGACTGCACAAATACTCAGTGGTTCGTATACCTAACATGATTCCTGTCAGGTTCCTTTTTGCATGAGATAAATTAATAATGCCTTATATTTTAGTTCCTGACAATAAAAAAACGATTTCAGTTTCATGCACAATTACATTTGCAATAGATAAATTTGATTAATAACTTATGTTAGTCAGCTTTTCCCACATTTATTCTAAAGCCGGGAGCATAATATTTTGCCGATAGCATTAATTGCGAGTCATAAAATCGATGAGGCATACACCAACAATGGATCAAGCGAGGCGAGATGCGCCGCTACAAACGTTGTGACGTAAGAGTCGCGTATAAATCACGTGAAGGCACGCTCGTGTGCACCCGCCCTTAGGGTTCGTAGAACAAATGGCAGAGGGAAAATAAAATAAATTACTTATAGATTTTCATTTAATCGTTATTATTATTTCTATTATGACTAGGTGAATAAAATCTGTACCTAATCTTTCTAAATTAATTTTCTATTAATATTATAAAGGAAGTGATCTCTATCAAAATCTGGCACCTAATTTTATAAGCTGCTACTTCTTACTTAAGCGGTCCCGAAGTGTACCGTCATTGATAGTTGAAGGGTTAACTACAGGGTTTCTTTTGAAATATATACTGCTCTGGGACCAGCCTGGATGCTATATATGAAGTAATCCCAGTGCTCCATGGGATAGGCTTGAGAATAAACAGGGTTGGCTGATTGCCCCAGCAAAATTACTTTCGCTAAGGCAATCCTTATTAAGTGATGGTAATGTTGACTCGCACCTCCTTTGCCGGCCATACATTGAGCGCTGGAATACCGCAAAGTTTTAGTAAATTCGATTGCTCACCGTAAGTTAGTAAATAGACTTCGCTTTATTGAAAAGAAAATCATATTATTCATCACAAACAGCTTGACAGATTTCTTCATATTATTAAACCAACGTTTTCTTAAGAAAGTGCGTATGTTACAGAACAAATTCCACACGAGTGCACTCGTCACCGATCGTGCGCGCATGTTACACACCGCCCTATATCAGCCCACCCAGTCCATTAGCCCCAACTATCCACTACTATGGGACGCACCGATTTTATTGTGTTCCTTTTTTTGTTGGCCAACCTGTGAACGTGAACTGAAATTGAAATCCATGTATTTATAGGTAACGTAACGCTTCATGTACCTAGTGATATTCTTATGCGGAGGTATTATAAATTAGTATAAACTTGCGCGTGAAAATATTAGCTACCCTGAAAGTTCCTCAGTATTCCTTACAATGTTTTTGTGAGTTTGTGAAGTCTGGCTATCTGCTATTTAACCAGCGAGATCACTAAAATGAAAAGGTTATGCAGTATATTATAAAGTGTAATACCATCACTTTTGCTTTAGTTTTATCCGACATCAATAAAGAAGGAGGTACTCAATTCGACTTAATGCTTTTTTTTTATTTGGAAGAGTATTTCATGAGTGAGGTCACGGTCCACCTGATAGAAAATGGTTACCGTGGCCTATGGACATAATTATGCAACACCAGGGGCGTTACACTTGTGCTGCCAACCCTGAAAAAACCTTCTAATACCCTTCTTGAAGAACCCCATATTATAGACGCTTGGGCAAAACCACAGCAGGAAGTTCATTCCACAACTTGAGCGTGCGTGGGATGAAGTTCCTTTCATACCGCACAGTGCGCACCGTTACTGATCACAATATGTGAGGATGAACTCCCTGCCTAGGGCGAGTGGTGCGATGATAGAATGTAGATAACTACTAACTACTACTAATGTAGAGCATCAAGTCAAACAATTCATCTGAGCACAAACCATTATATGGGCGGTAAAACACACACAGCGACGCAAAGCCCCTTCTGAGGTTAAGAGATTCCACATCGCCTGCGAGTACGGGATTGTTGACGAGCCTCATCGCCCATCTATGTACCGAGTTAACCTGGCATGCAGGCGCTCCAGCAAAAAAGGTGAACGCAGTACTTCATGTGGGACCGACCTGTGCCTTATAAAGAAAGAGTCATTGCCCGGCAGTGAAGTACGCCCTGTTGAGCACTCCCAGTTTCTTTGATGCCAACTTTAGCAACTGTATGTTGGTATATTATACAGGATTCTTACCAATTTGTTTAAATTTGTAGGTTCAGGACAAATCCAACTATGGCAGTTTCTTCTTGAATTGCTGAGTGACTCGAGCAACGCTGGCTGCATCACATGGGAAGGCACCAACGGAGAGTTCAAGTTGACAGACCCCGACGAGGTGGCACGGCGATGGGGAGAGCGCAAGTCCAAGCCTAACATGAACTACGATAAGCTCAGCCGTGCTTTGAGGTAAACATAATCGTTGAAGCAAAGCGAGCCTCTGCGAATTCGGGTACCCATTTTTGTCTGTGCGACTTTGCTTTGCGATTTTTTACAATCGGCAAATTATTTGGAATGCGTTAAGAATGCTAGTGAGACATTTGAGGTAACATCTCTGATATACATAATACTTGATTAACTATTTTTCGATCTGTACAGATATTACTACGACAAAAACATAATGACCAAAGTACACGGCAAGAGGTACGCGTACAAATTCGATTTCCAAGGACTAGCTGCAGCCACGCAGCCAGCGGCCAGCGACCCCGCGTATAAGTACCAGAGTGACTTGTTCATGAGCTCATACCACCACTCAGCAAAGCTCTCTTCTTTTATGGCCCCTCACGCAGCTATGCCAACATCCACAGGTAATACCTATTCATAATTATTAATAAGCCAATTGCGAATTAGCGAATTGTTGCATTATAATTTTAATATACGTGGATATATGTGTGAAACCAAATTTTACTACACTGTAATTAAAATATTCTAACATTGTTTAAAAATCAAATGAAAATGCAGTTAGATGTCAGAACGAATAAAAATTAAATAAAGTTTTTGTACCCCTGCAGGGTGACGATTACTTAATATCATACACCCTTCAAACACAGAGTATAGCCGTGGTGATAATCTGCATTTCTCTCCTAATGCTTCGGTACACTTGCGTGCACAAATATTTGCACGCCGCTCGAAACGGGTTGTCATTGACACAGCCTGGGCTTACTTGACTTAATGGAACATACTATTTAAACTTCCCAGATTGTATTGAAGTTTTAGAGCATTTGGGAACTTCTAATAGCCAATAGCTGCATAAGAATTCAAATATAACATATCTATCGATAGGTACTTATATCAGTGAATCAATTAAATTTTTAATTTATAATGTAAGCTATTGAGAATAAAAACTTGTACCTACTACTCAGCTTAAAATAGGTCAAAATTCAGGATTATTATGAGCATGAATCCATGCATAAAAATGTACTTATCCTTAAAAATTTATTATTTATTTTGTTTACTTGTGTTATTAGCATTGATTTATTTATATTGTTACTATTGGGTCTTAGCCATTACCTACTACCAATGCGCATTTGTGTGTCATCTCCACTTAATAACTGAGGTAAGATATTTTTGTTCCAGCGTCAATATTCCCGTCAGCGTCGTGGGGCAATTGGGGAGGCGGAGGTAGTAACCTGTATTCCCCGCATTCTATGGCTCCTCCACACGTGACGTCACATCTTGGCTCCTATCCGCACTACGCATGACCAGTCATATAAATAAATTAATACGATGATTGATTCTCTACTTGAAATCCGATATTAAGTAATGCTTATTGAAAATTATTGATTCGGGCCGTAAGATTTTTTTTATTTTAAATTAGTTATTTCATTCTCTATAAATTAAAATTAGTTCTTGAAATTTGATGCGGCTGTCATAAGATGGGTGATTAAAATAATGTTAAATTATATTCAGTTATTATCTTTATATTAATATTATGTAACAGTCCTTTTATTTGAAGGAGTTAGGCAAACAGCGACACTAGTCTTTTATCAAAGAATGCTGTAAATAATAGATACTCATTAAATTTAATTAGAATTATTTAGGATATCAAATAATAAACAAAAATTATCATGCGAAAATTTTTGTGAAAATAACGAATACTTCTCACTTAGATACTGAACAGTGTTTTGCAATAACCGAAGATTTTCTTTGAAGAATAATTAATATGATTTCGTTTTTGTAATCCATACTGATTACTTTAGCATCATGTTATTTCTTTATAAAAATGAAAAATACAACTTGTGTCAAGGTCTGGTTCAGTACATCGTTTTTCTAAGGAGGTATTGCAAAATCCACTCCACCCCTTAGACAAGTGGCAAATCGTTGGCGGTGTGTTGTAGAATAAAATGACGAATGTACCTTTTTTTTTTTTTTTTTTATCGTGCGAAAAATCCCCACGGATACCTCCCCCGCCGGGGTCGGAGGAGGAGGTTATGTCGGACCCGAACCGACTAAAACGCACGCCTTCTGTGGGCCGTCAGTTGCCGGAGGTGAGATTGTCATAGCCATATCCCTCGCACCCCGGCCGACCCAGGGCCACATCTCTCGATCTGGCCCTCTTCCGGTGTGGGGACCACGGAGTCCCCAATGACGAATGTACCTATAGGATTTGTCGTTTATGATATGACATACGTTGACGACTGTCATATACGTCAAATCCCATACATTCGTCATTCTATTCTACAATACGCCGGCCATCGAATTGCCACTTGTCTAGGGGGGCTGAAAAGTATTCGCTACTCAAAAAAAAGTTAAGCACATTCGCCACGTATAGATAACGATTGGTGATAATATACTCAGTATTAATAATATGTAAAATACATTTTAAATATAAGTTATGACATTGCAATGAAACCTGCAGTTATTTTTATTAAATAGTAAGCCCATTTAAATAAAAAGTAAGCTCAAAAATCTAGTGCCATGATAACGACGAGGAAAACATCGATTTGTTTTTGTAACAATATTTGATGGTTAAACGAAAATGGAGAATATCCTTCTTTGTAAATATTGTGATCATCAGTATTAGATACAAGCAATGTATAAGTATTTATATTTCGATGTTTAATGTAATAAGATAAAGTGTGTTTCGTTTATTTTGAAATAAGTGAGCAACATGTGACGAAATATTCGAATAATTTATTAACTGGTTTTAATCGATCAAATATAATAAGGTAAACTTTGATAACTTTTACATTAATTTTATTAAAAGAATGTACCCAATTTGAAGTTGGTATACATGTATTATTTCATATTTTACACAATGTTTTAACTGTCCAATTTTATTTCAGTAATAAAACCGTATTAATTTGAAATTATTCTGTCTTAAAACGAAGCCCTATGAGTAGGTACCTAATATTTTCAACTGTGAAGTATAATAAATGTATATATAAATTAGATTATTTTAAAAGTGCAATCGTAATAGCGTTAGACTTAGTTTAGTATTAAATTATGAAAATAAATTATTGTTTATATTAAAAACTAAGTTATTTTATGTAGTTAATACTTTGATTATATTACTAAATTTAGAAGGTTTCCTTGTTTGTGGTTTGTAATTATTTGGTGTTGGGTATCATAGTAATAAACAGAAAATCTAACCCAAAATAAAGTGTCTATTACATGCATAACATAACATAAATGCTTCGTACACACGGCAATGGATAAATATACACCTGAAGTTATAATAACTGTAAAGTGCATATTTAATTTAACTCCTTGGCCATCGGTAATACATTACAAACTCAACGACGACTCAACTATGGAAAAACACAACCAAAGCTTTGACCAAATATAAAAACTATGGCGTTTAGTTTAAATATCCAAAGGCTGGATTTCACAAGTAAACTAATCGGCATTAGCACTTTTTCATTGAGTAAATCATGAAAACTCAGTGAAATGGATTTTCTCAGAAAGAAATATCTTCTTGAGTGATAATTAATCAACCAAAACTGTAGTTTAATTAATTATTTTCGTAGAGTAATTTTATTAGTCAGTTAAGAGTTTTCCTACCACATTGTGATGTCCCAATAGATTCCAGTCAACAGATTTATTAATTTTATTTATTTACACACATTTTAAATGTTTACGTTTTTAATATTACATTGTATTTATTTCAATGCATGTGTCAATATAATGAGAAACATTTAGTCGTAGAAAACCATTGTATAGATGTTATTGTATTTGAAAAATTAATAAAACATGTGAAATGTCTTTTACACTACTAATTTATTACCTTAAACGCCTGCCCTTACATATTAGAGTATCTACTCTTCTATTATATACTCCTCATAGTATTATAGAAACATAAATAGGGATAGGCTATAAAATATCTTCGACACAAAGAACCAAAGTAGCACAATCTATATACAAAATTAATTTAGCTCAACTATTTTGTAATAAACGGAAACCTCATCATTTACGATTTAAAGACACAAAAAGGAAATAAAATAGACAGTGAAGAGTGAAAAAATGATTGAATAAGTAATTTAAAAATTTAAAGAACTAGCTGCAAACTGCAAAGAAGTTAACTTATAAGCAATGTCCTGAAAAGATAGAAACGAGTTTAATAGCAGACCGATCCAGTATCTACCTATTTCTTTTATACCTACAGTGAAAGAAAACTATGACCTCTCAATTAGATTTGTCTTCAAGAATGTATCGAACCTAAAAAAATACATTAAAATGGCCCAATCACATTAAATGTTAAAAGTGAAAGTCGATGTTTGCAATGACGAACACGTACTCGTATGTAGCAGGTAGCGTAGCCATTGCTACGCCGCACTGCCGCTACACGACACAGACATGCATGCTTGCACAATACTGTTGCAACCTTGCAACCAACTGCACAAACAAACAGACAAAATATCGTTTGCATGCAGTTTCGTGCCTGTCGTTCAGAGGTATTTTCTTTATTAAAGCACATGTAGCCCGACATCATCCAAATACGACTCCCGATTTGTATTTTAAAACTTCAAATCCTCTAGTCCTTTCCTTATAGATTGGTTTGTCTTGGCTTTTAATCAAGTTACTACTACCGTCTGACACCCAAACCCGAGAGAAAATTTTGCACCACAACCTCGTCCATCAATCAACAGGTATACCGACTGTACCTCGGAGCCCCCGAATGTTGGGGCCTATAATCGTATATACTAGTAAAACATAATACTATGCAGTGCCATTTTGATACTTACTACCTATTTACTTTTTAATTTCGTAGCACGTAATGTAGCGAAGTCTACACAAAACACATGACGACATCTGTTAAAATAAAAAAGAACTATTTTAGTAACTGAGTAACTCGTAGTTAGATGGCGGTATAAAATAAAAAATTAATATCAAAGTTTGTGTAATTTTATTAATGAAGGTCAATGGTCAATATAATTTCTCCTGTTCGTGCTCGTGCTTCATTGCTTTATTATTGATTAAATTAAATTAAATTAAATTTATTCAATTTCTTTTTAAATTAAATTAAATTAAATTAAATTAATTAAATTAAATTCAATTTATTCAATTTCTTTCACAAAAACATATAAATCACACATACAGTTTGTAGTTACCTAGTGCAAAAAAAGAGGCAATTGATGCAAGTACCTACATCTCAACAGAATTAATTTAATCTCTCTCTGACCTTGTTCACACAATTATTTCTACTTGGATAGAAGCGACATCTTACGAAGAGATTTTTTGTACTAGTTATATTTTCCAACTTGTATTTTAACGTGTGGTTCAAATATTAACACACGAGTGTAGGTATATATTTTGAATTTGTACCTCGTCAATACGTACACCGCATATCCTGCCTGACCCATATTGGCTGGTAGGTAGGTATGCCATCTATTCGTACTGTTACTGTACTAAGGCATCTATGACGAGGGACGGTTCATCAATCCATTACCACATTTTGTCGTCCACAAACTACTCTGAATAAGGAGAAAAGAAATTAAATTGCAGTAATAAATAGTTGTGAGATTTATGGGAAATGTCCCATATTAAGACATAATAAGGATCTGCAACTTGAGACTGAGTTAGACTGCGTGCTTAATCTTTAAGCAATTTGCACACTGCAACTATTAGGTAATCTGTGACACTGCTATGAGCTACGCGCGTATTTAAGCGAACGCGGATCTGCATCAGCGTGCAGAGTTGTTCGCACTAACGCGCGGGACTGCAGCTTAGTATCAGTACTAGAGCTGTTATGCATTTCTGGGTGGGTATTTGAGGTAAGCATTTGCGTGTTTTCTGTACAATAAGAGCTACGAAAGACCACGCACTCCCGCATCCCGATGCGTAATGCGGGGCACTGTGCCTAAAGTTGCGCGCGCCCCTTCAGAGTTTTGTCGGAAACTTTGAAGGTGGTGCCTCTGTTGGATATTTTAGAAATGTTCATAAGAAGCATGTTCCAGTAGGGGTGCAAACAGATAGGATATTCTGTGGTAGAGGGCGTTAAAATCAAAATTGAAATCAGCACCCTCTATTAGTGAAAGTAAAAAGAGGGTAGTGACATCCGTAACAAATATGACCGATATCATCCCCCTCTTTACTAGGTGTTGGCAATAGTCGTGGTTCATGCTGCAGTACTCTCATAAGTAGGTAAGTATTTAGTTACTATTTTTGACACCAGGTTGCGATGTTATCGCCTTTTTGTTGCAAGCTTTTTAATAACTTGCAGTGTATGTATGTTTTCGTCCCTTATATTTGAAAAATGTCACTTTGTTCCTCTAAAAAAAAAGTGGGAGCTAAATAGCTCTTTACTGTTAAGAACTTTTTAGCAGGCGGAAAAGTGATTTGAATTTAAAAGCATAAATCATTCATAGAAATAGATAGAAATGGAACTATTATTTTTTTCATTACTGGCTGGTAGGTTACGTGTTGGCAGCACGGCGGCACGGCGACCGCGTTAAGTGAAAAAAAAACAAGCACGCGTATTCCGTAAAGGGGATGAAAAGTAGAGTAAATGACTCGAGAGCAAATATTTTTCTATTATAGAATTCTGAACGTAGCGAAGTGTTCAAAGTCACCCCTCGCTGCGCTCAAAATTCTATGTTAGGATTCCTCGCTACGCTTGGGATACTATTCTAGAATCCTTCTCTTCGTTTGTGGCTCAAAGTAGCGCCCTCGTCGTAAAAATACTGTTTTGCTTCCTTGTCGTACAATTACTATTGTGTATTTGGTAACACGTTAGAACTTGATCTTATTATAGCATCTTTTATTATTGCGTCAAAGTTGAGGTCAGTTAGTCTCGCTAAAACTCGAAAACGGCTAAACCGATTTGACTAATTTTAAGTCTTGACATATTCGTGGATGTCTAGGGAAGGTTTAAACGGTGAGAAAATATGGAAAAAGGATCTGTATTACACGAAGGCGGCAAAAATGGTGGTACAAAGTTCGCCGGGTCAGCTATAATGGATATTTTGATACCAAATACGGCATATGCATCCCAAATTCATTTTTAACACAGTATGTACCTACCGTAATATGTAGTAGTATTTTTAAATAATTTCTCACTTTTCAATGTTCACGTACCTACCTAATTATTAAGGTTAAACTACAGAGTTTTCTCGTGGAGGACTCCTATAATCTTACAAACACAAGAAAAGGTTATTTTGAAAGTAATGCCATCGGTGATCACCCGTCATCATCATGGTGGCCCCAGATGATACCGCGGTATCCACCTTTGTGTCAGTCCCTTTTGACGGATTAGTCTTAGGTCTTTTGAAGGAACTTCTTTGAAAATCGTTAGATATTGTTAATAATATGGTAGAGGACCAACGTCACATTGAGGCCCAGGGCAACCTGACCTGCGAGTCGGTTTACCCGCTAAACAACAAACAAGGCTATAGCGCAGTGTTTCCTCTTAGGTTTGGGAAATCAGATGACTTACCAATCAAAAACAAGCGTACATCGTGCTTCGTTCGAAGTGCAGATTTTGGGAGCAACTGGGACTGCAACTGGGTTACAAAAGAAGCGTCGCGTCGGTAGCTTCGCGGGTACGAATCTTAGCTGTTTTCCTACCGATATGAACCCACCAACCCTACAATAGGTATAACAAGGAATTTTATTTTAGCTGGAGCGATTCAAAAGTACCAGATGTGTATCGTAGCCGTGCACCTATTAATGACATGTGCAGTGCACAGTGCACACCAAGCGACTAAAGGCGAAACAGTGCTTAGCTGATTAGTAAATTTGTGAGTGCTTAGTGAATTTTTGAGTGCGAGTAGCGTCCAATACTGTTTAGCTGTTGTGTTTAGTATGTGTTTATTGTGTATGCAAGCAACAACGATGGATGAAATATCGCGTTTGCTTCTTCTTCTTCTTCATTATCCTAGCGTTAACCCCAGTCGCACCCGAAGCTTTCACCACAGAGTCTGAGGTCCGCTTTATCAGTCTAACTGCAGATTTGGTTGGACTTCGATATTATACGTGCAGCGACTGCCATCTGACCTCCACAACCCAATAGCTATATTGGGCGATATCGTATAGCATTGCAGCTAGACCAGTTGTTCGACTTTTTAGGCTCCAACTACTCGTAATGACTACCATCTGACCTCCACAACCCAATAGCTAAGACACGACGGTATATCCGTCCCTATAAAGCAATCTGACTGGGGAAGTACCTCCACCTTACAGAATATGGCGGCTAAATAACCTCGTGTTGTGATCCCGGCGGTGAATAGGGTAGCCAGTGCTCACTGGAGAGGTTTTGTGCTGTCAGTGGAAAAACCAAAGGCTTGTCTGGCTTGCACTGAGCGGGGATCGAACACGTGCCTCCTGCGTAGCGGCTGCGTTCACTACCACTACGCCACAGAGGCTGTCAATCGCGTTTGCATTCTATGGGAAACGGATCACTTAATCCCATCCTCTCCTTTCCTAATATAGGACAACATGTGCAGGGCTTAGATACTACCCGCATACGGTGCAGAATATTCCATCAAGAATCAAGCGGTTCGGCGACTCCTGCTTCTGCCGCACCATTGCCATGCCATGCCACCAGGCCTGGAATTCTTCACCAGTTCACGTGTTTCCCTCTTCCTACAGTCCCTCGTCCTTTAAGCGAGCATGAAAAAGCATCTCATGAGGCCGTCAAGCTGATTGCCACCATTGTAACATGGTACGTGTCTATAATGGTGACCCTCTTTTCCGAGGCTTTGCCTTCAGCTTACCATCAGGCGAGGCGAAGTCAAATTGTAACATGGTACGTGTCTATGTATAATGGTGACCCTCTTTTCCGTGGCTTTGCCTCCAGCTTACCATCAGGCGAGGTGAAGTGATATTATAACATGGTACGTGTCTATAATGGTGACCCTCTTTTCCGAGGCTTTGCCTCCAGCTTACCATCAGGAGAGGTGAAGTCAAATTGTAACATGGTAACTGTCTATAATGGTGACCTCTTTTGCCGAGACTGCCTTCAGCTTACCATCAGGCGAGGCAAAGTCAAATTGACGTGTCCTATCTAAAAAAAAAACACTACGTAACGTAGACGATTTATACACGGGGCTAGCTACTATATCTACAAAGGCAACGAAACATTGCAATAATAGAATGTCGAAGGTCAAAATCCCGAAAACCAATATTTTGAGACCTCTGTACTCAACAAAACCATCCACCTGTTTAGTGGATTGAACGGGGAAAGGCTACTTCTAGGTACATGAAGTATACATCTTCATGTATTGCCGTAGTCATTTTATATATAACTAGCTGTCCCGGCGAACTTTGTACTGCCATATTTTTCCCGTTCCCGCTGCACCTATAAACCTTCCCTGGACACCCACAAATATTTCAAGACTAAAATTAGCCAAATCGGTTCGTGCGTTCTGGAGTTATAGCGTCAGGAAGGAAAACCCGACTTATTTTTATATAGTAGAGATTAGAATATTTTTTTATTTCATCATCATTCGAATGCCAATACCGGTTGCTTTCCAAATGTGTACTTAGAAGCGGGGCTCACTCTCATGTTCCTCGTTTGGTTATTAATTAATTTGTCTATTATGGCATTTACGGTAGTAACCGCTTGACTCCTGCCACCCCGAGATGTCTTGTCTGTGAATCATTAGCTTGGCTAATGCTAAAACGCAATAAAAGAATTAAATTATCTTATTGTAATATCATTGTCCCGTGGCTTTCATGAGGGATTTTCATAATAATGGCATTATAGTCTAAACGTAGTGGCGAGGTCGCGTTCCACTTTCGCACAAGACAGATATAACGACGTTTGGTTGTTTTAAACGAGCTGCCGACCTAGGCCGGGTTGGCCTAATTAGATACAATAATGTCGCGCAAATTAATGTACAGTCCCTGGTTTTTTTTATATAGGACTCAGGCAAGATACACACCTGCAATATAAGAATGATGGCCCTCAGCTTGACGGGCTCATCAGATGCTTTTTCAGGCGGCTCCCATAATAATCAAGATATATCTAACTTTGAGCGCAGGGGCTACTAACACCTTGACAACCAACCTCACCTGTTGATGCACCGCACCAACAGGTGAGAGGTTGTGTTTGTGCGGTGCACCTGCTCAACAACAGACGAGATTCAAGCACAGGCTTCGCTCTCGAGTTTGAAAATGAAGACGGCACTCACTCACGAAAAAGTCGACGTGCCAATCAAAAGCAAAAAGCGGAGTCCAGACTCCAAAGTGCAAACCTTGGACGCAAGTGGGAAACCGTTATGAAGATGATGAAATCGAACTACGGAAAGAAGATAGGACAAGGCGGTTTTCGCGTCCCAGATGAGCATTCCGACTGGCCCGCCGGACCGCCCTACAGAATACTGCGACTATAAGAAGTTGTGTTCCCGGTGGTGATTAGGGTAGCCAGAGCTCACTGGAGAGATATTGTGCTGTCAGTGAGTGTCAGGCTTGTCCTGTTTTGTCTTCTGCACTGACGGCACGGAAACTCTCTGTTCTTACAGGGTCGGCAGCACGAGTGTGACTCCCCTGGTGTCCATAGTGTATAGCACACCTCCATAGGCCACGGTAACCACTTTCCATCAGGTGGACCATGTGCTTGTCTGCCACCTAAGTGGTATAGAAAAGAAGGATTAGGAGAGCGGACCCCGGGCTCCAAGGTGCCGGCTAGCTCGAATTATGATGATGAAGTTTTTATAACCTCCGCCGAATCACCCCATTAAGTATATAAAATGTTATAAGAGCACTGGTATCTGAGATATGATCGAAGAGTGACTTCTGTTTAAACTGTCATTCGTACCTAATATATTTACGGTAATAAATAGCCCTAGACTGAAACACACGTCTACTAATTTAATTTGTAATCGTCTCTGTAATCTCTCTTGTTCTTCGTTCCTGTATTTGAGAGAGCAGTTGACCTAATTTGTTTTCTAAATTTTTTTCAAATTCTCTCTCTCTTTCTTCATCACATTTTGTTTTTCACATTACACAACAAAATCGTGCTATTTTATCTCATTTGAAAGGCAAATATTAAAATACCTATTCAATTTCATCGTCTTACGAACAGAACATTTATTTGGCAGCTTCCTTGTATCTTTCATCATAAATTAATTTGTTTTGTAAACAACAATAAGTAAAAGTCACTAAATCCATCCTTAACATGAAAAAGTCATAAATTTTCTGTTAAAAATTAGTTGCGTGTCGTACTTAGTATTAAAAATGTTTTTAGGCAGGTATGTGGAAATTGTTAAAAAATCTTTAACACAAACAAAATAGTTAGGTATTGTGACCAACAATTTTCGCAATATTGATACTCATTGCAGGTAAAAAATTGATCTCGTCAAAATTTTACTTATTGTAAGTGGAGTACACCATTACAGATTAAAAGTAATCATCGATCAAGCTATTCATCAATCGTCTACGAAGCGCCGAACGCATATTATTACAGACCTTGTTTGAGTTTTATGAAAGATAAGATGGAGTTTACTTAATGATCTATTTTCTCATGACTTTAATAGTTATTATACTAATTGCTTGAAAAATTCATTATTGATATTGTTGCCTTCAGAGTATTCAAACACAATGGACAGAAAATATGAATCGTATGAAAACATTGATCAAAACTAATAAATGAATAATTATTTAAGTTACGCATGCAGTCTACGCGAAACGATTGTAGTCTCTCACTCAAATATGACACCATTCTCGTATATATGGTGACCTAGGCGAGAGCGTCGCACCATAAATTACCCAATAACTCTTAAGTCGCCTGAGAGCTCGCCTCGCTCTGTTCGTAGTTCTTAATTTTACGTATAGCTTGATAACAAATAAGTTGGGACTAGTTTTTATTTCACTATTTCGTCAAGGTGAACTGAAAATTAACTAAAAATAATTGCTTCCTGAGGTTCATAATATACTCAGTGTCATTACAGTGATGAACTTTAAAAAACCTCTCATTTTTCAACTATTATATTAATACTGTGATTCGTAGAAAATATAGGGTAAGGTTGCCGATATTGTACCAGTTAACGAACTTTACAAGATATCACAAATACTATATATCACTTAAAAGGATTATATTATAAGAAATAAAAAAGTTGTTCTATGCGTATCCATATTTTATAAGTAGAAAATGCGGAGATATAACCCAATTAGGACAATAAAAGTTTTTCAAAAGGTCTGAAAAAGTACAATTTAGGAAACCGGTTTCCTTAATGGTACCATAGGTATCTTAAATTGTACTTTACGGTCTAAATAAGATTCTACTATCTCCTACAAATTGAAATTAGCCTTACCGTTATACATCTTTTAAAAATTATTATACATAAGTTTTAAATATTAATAATGTGTATGTTTAAACATCAACTTAAAGAATTACCATTGTACCGGTACATTTTAGGATTACACTACCTAGTATGTACAAATAAGGCAACACCGAGTTTTATTTTTATGCGAACCGCCATTATAACCTCGAAATACCAAACATTAAAATAATATTCTCAAGAAAAGTGCACTAATATGCTTACTTTCCAAAAACATATATAAAAGCTGCAGTGTACCTACCACTGCCACAAGAAATCCTTAGGTAAATAGCTCTAAAATTAGATCAGAACGCCGAAGTAATGATTTTTGTTTACTACATCCACCTCAGTTGTGTTATCGAATCTAAACTGACAGCGATTGCGGAATGTTGGTCTACTTTTTAATCTTGTCACATCAAACCTAAGCATTGCAGTTTGGTAGATATTGAGGTGGTACAAATTACGAGCCGGTACAACTTATGCGACTCCACCCTACAATATTTGTACGCATAGTTTTTTAATCTGCAATCGAGTAATAACAAAATACGACACGACAGTGGCACAGAACAGATATCTAATAGTAGGTACTAGTGTCAGTGGATTATAGAGTACTTATGGTTGCGGCACGCTATGATGGTCGTTTTGACAGGACTGGTTTTGCTCGTTTTCTCTTATTTGGTGCGCTTAATATTGGACAACGAACTGTTAGATGAATAATTATAGAAAAATATGGCGAGACTTGCACAGAAGAAAATAAACTACACACACCAAAAATGAGAAACCGAGCAAAACCAGTCGTGTCAAAACGGCCATCATAGTGTGCCGCAACTATAGGCATCATTTACGGAAACATAGGGCGTAGTGCATCGTGTTAGGTGACGCGACCTGCACGAAATGCTAGGCTAACATAGTACATTGTACGAGTGCGATATTACACGCGTTTACTTGTGCAGTACACACAGACTGAGGTCACTCGTCGCGTTGGCACAGATTTGAGACTATTGATACAGCATTGTTACTAAAGTGGGAGACAGAACGCGACGAGTGACTCTCCGTACCTATCTGTAAACGAGGCCTAAGAGTAGGTACTTAGTGACCACGAGCCTGTCGTTGACATGAATAATGCCGAATCGTTTCACTTGAGTGACACCGCTTAGCTGAAATAGTTGTGAGGCGAAATAAGGAGATTTTAAATTCGATCTTGTTCCCTTAGGTTCTATCATAAAGTTGCGCAAGATATAATAAACCTATAGGTCAAGTGACACACGCTGGAGTACCGCGTGGAAACGAAATTATTTTTGCAAGCGTCTTAAGACTTTTTAATTTTCTAAGATATTTTAAAGATTCTTTCATAATGTTCGCTAAACTTTTTACAAGTCACATTTTTGAATGACTGAATTATTCATACATTTTACGGTTACATTTGTGGGTACCGAGTCCCGGCTAGACCCGGGAATAAATTCAGAAACAAATCCAGCCATGAACCCTTGCTGTGTGTGTTCTACCGCCTGTACATTGGTCAGGTCAGTACACAGATGAATTGTTTGACATGATGCCCACAGCTCATTCTATCATCGCACCGCAAGCAACAGGCAGGTAAATTCATCCTCACACATTGCGGCCGGAAACCGTGTGCACTGTGTGGTATGCAAGGAACTTCATTCCACGCACGCTCAAGGTCAAGGTTTCCCTGCAATATGGGGTTCTTCAAGGAGGGCATTAGAAGGTTTCTTCAGGGCAGCACGAGTGTAACGCCCTTGCTGTTGCATACGTCCACAGGTCACGGTATCCACTTTTAAGTGGTATAAAAACACATTCGTCACCTATTTTGCCGTCACCTTTATAGTGAAATTTTTAACCACGCTGTTACACGTACATTATATTCAATTATTTCTTGAAATATTCATTTGTATTGAATTTCATGTTTTTAGCTTTAACCACTGAATGTATTCATTTTTTTTTTTAAGATGCAAACCTGTATGAAATGTTATGCTTGTAGCTTCTTCTACACAAAGGTTCTTCGCACCCCTTTATAATGCAAATGCATTGAGTTTGCATTAAATTTTAATTATGCAAATGCATTGAGTTTGCATTAAATTTTAATTTTCTAATGTTATTACAGCACTTCAAATTGGAGAACAAGAAGTAAGCTTTTTATAATTAGCGTTGAAATAGAGTTACTTGAAAGCTCAATTTTATAACAAAACTTTTAGAAACAAAGTTATGCCATTTTTTTTCTCAATTAGGTATAATAACAATAAATCTTATACAATTATATGCTCGATATTTTTGTAAGTTATCGTAGTGTTCAGGGTTACCTACAACTTCATTCAACCTTATCTCCGGTAACTATTACTCGGATATGTGGTTGAATGAACGATGGAATACGATACGACCAAATATTATTTATTATATTCGCACATTATTGTAGTGTCTGACAGGGTAATTAGCACTCCCTTTACCTGTCAGATTGTTTCCATTAAGTAGTCTATGGAATGACAGGTCGTGAACTAGAAAAAGTGGGTTAATAACACCAACTTAGTATCATTACTTTTACAGCTACTTTTACCGACAGCCTCTGTGGCGTGGCGCGGGTTCGATTCCCGCTCAGTGCAAATATTTGGGTTACTAGCATAATGTTTTTTTCGCGTAATGACAATTCAGTTAAGTTGACATGAAAGCATGTTACCTAGATAGCTGAAAGAGAATTCAGCTAAATGACATAAAAACAGAATACCCAGTTAGCAGAGAGTCAACTCTGCTGGAAGACATAGAAGCAGAATGAGCAAGCATAATATATGTATGCATGTATATTGTATATTATGGTTATTTGCATTGGTCTGGTCGTGCCACGGAGAGCACGTAAAGACGACCGAGCCGGTTGAATACTATGGCAGTCTTTACGGGTAGTTGGAGCCCTAAAAAGTTGTTGGATAACTTACTGGTCTAACTACAATACCTACTCTGATATGGCCCATGGGTTGTGGTGGTCTGATGGCAGTCGCTTCACGGGAAATATCGCAGATCAGTCGAGCGCTGTTAGACTGAAAAAAGCGAACCCCAGATTCCTCCAGCTCCGGATGCGGCTAGGGTTAACACTGGGTTAAAGGAAGTATCACTACTTTTATATCTTCAACATTGCGCAATCTAGACTGGTAAATCAATCAAGAGGGATAATTAAAGAATTCATCATTTCACCGCTGAAACCTAAATTTCAATAGAGGGCTTGTTAATTGAACCACAATGCGTAGGTACCTAGGTGGCAAGATCACATGTAGGTACTGGTTGATTGATTACTGTTGACCGATCTTTTGAATTTGTTATATCTTCCTGCCCTCATCCCTAGTTTATTTCGGCGTTACATGTGTGCTTTTTCCTCTGAGAGCTCGTTAAGCCGTCGATCCCGGTTGCCATACGAACATCTATGGCAGTCGTTACGGGTAGTTGGAGCCCTAAAAAAAGGTCAACTACAACGGTCTAGCTACAATGCTTCGATATCGCCTAATGTCACCATTGGGTTGTGGAGGTCAGTCGCTCCACGGAAAATATCGAGGTCCGAGGTGAAGCTGCGGATGCGACTGGAAATGAACGTTAAGATGAAGAAGATGTGTGCTTTTCCATTCATCTCTATTTGCAGTCATCTCAATGTTCACTCCCTTTAACCATAAATCATCTTTCACACAGTCCTTCCACCTCCTTTTAAGTCTTCCTCTTCCCTTGTATCCACTTCCATATTTAATGCATGCCTTACGACATTACTATTATCCCCATGCATTACATGTCCGAACCAAGACAAATGATTTCCTCGTAGCTTCTCCGTGATTGGTGGTACTATCAAACTTCCTATAATATACCTATTCATTTCTTATCTTATCCATTCTTGTCACAACATTCGCATCTCGGCTACATATATGTAATCATCTTTCATCCGTCACCTTTACGGGCCAGCTCTGCAATCCATACAAGACGGCAGGCCGGATCAAGCAATTATAGATTTTCCCCTTAAGTCGAAGGAGCATTCGCGAGTCACTAGTTGTCGTCACCTGCTGCAGCTGCCATTTCATCCAACCTTTACACAACAGGTAAGTTTTTGAAAATAATGTATTCAAAATCTGGGTCATTCCAACCCAGCGCGACTGTTCGTAGCGTTCATGTCTTAAAAAGTGACGCGACTACCTACTGGCGGGTTAAAAGAAAAAAAAATACAGGTATTATTAAATTACAATAATATAGGTACCTACCTATATTAAACTTTCACGTACAATTTTATTTATACACGTCTATCGATCGACTAAGTAATATGCCCAGAAAGTTGATGATCACGTTTCGCTGGATAAACAACCTTCAACTAGCCGAAACGTTGGTAACTCTAAACATTAAATTAGCGCACCAAACGTTAGTTCACTGTTTTCACTCAACTCACTCTTCTCTCACTTTGTTTAATGTATTCCCTACACAGATTGTAGGGATAAATTAAATGGATAGTATTTAGTGGATGGAATGGAACGGTTGTAAAATATAAGTTGCAAAAATACCATCTAGCTAATGTGTGAACGCGCAGAGAGATGCTATCGAAACTCTAAAAAAAAAGAATTTTACTCGTAGCTAAATCGGTCAAAAATGTATTTGACAGCAGGTTTTTGACACTTTTGACCGAAGTTCAACATCATCATTATCCTCGAAACCTTTTCAAAAGTCAGTTGGGATCGGCTTTCCAGTCTAATTGCGAAGTATTTGAACTTTGATATTTTCCGTGAAGCGACCGCCATCTGAACTCGAAAACCTACTGACGATATCGAAGGTCTGTATTTAGACCAGTTGTCGAACAACTACTAGAGATGAGACACCCTCGTTGTCACCCCGTGACTATGACTGCTGAAGACCGTTGTGTTTCTGCTAATTACAATAGGGTCAGCAACTCGTGAATGACTTCTTCAATAATATTGCAACTGGTTATAGGTGTTTCAGTAACCATTCAGTGAAATTACATTAAATGAAGTGAGAGATACATGGTGATATTTCATTCATAGCCACAAAACGCTTTAGCAATACATTCATTACGCGTATTGCTAAAAAATGGAATGCACTAGCAGAGTCTCTGTTTTCAGAAAACTATAACCAGGTCATAAAGTCTAGAGTGAATAAGTAGTTACGTAGTAACTATTTATTAATCTGTGGTTTGGGAGATAGGGTGCTCTAGCATAGTACACATCATCAATTACCAACAGTGGTCAAACGCGGGGCTAATATCATATAGAATAGTTTTCTTTTCCAGCAAGTAGGACGTGATGTTTCGCTACGATTCAATAAGTTACACTTAATAAGTACCTACTAACCATACAGTAAAATAACATTTTAAACCATTCAATTGATAAGAATTTATTGACGATTTGGAAAAATCGTCTATTTAGTCTTATCAATTGGAAGGTTTCATTAAATTTGCTCTTCAGGTTACAAATTCAAAGTGTGCTCGGAAAGGTTTCCCTTTGAGAAGAAATGTTTGAGGATTAAGAGATGACGGCAGTCATTGGAAACTGAAATTCGTCAGGTTTATTCATGACATTATTAGGTATTCGTCTCGACAGTTTTATCGACCAAGGCAGGCAGAAAAAGGAAGAAAAGTACATAGGCACTTTGCATTGGTTTCTGGCAGATTTTTTTGGCTTAATAAACGAAATTTATAAAATGAGAAACATAGCCCTAAAATTATAACTTTAACAATTTAAGAATAGATATATTTATAGATACTAAAGATATCATCACGGTACCTACACATTAATAAACTCGTACCTAATTCTATAATTAGGTATGTATCAAAAGGTATCAAAATATTACATGATCTGATTATTTAATAACGTCGTGGTATTTGAATGAAATCTATGATAAAGTTACTTTTCGCTTTTCAGTAAGTAAGCCTGTTACAAAAATGTCTTTTTGGATTTTTATGTCAATTTTAATTATCTGTAGATATAATTTTAAATATTTTATGTGAATGGATATTTTTTACAGTAATCACACCTTTTTGGAAAATGCCAAGTTCTTAATTCTTCGGTTAAGGTCCTTCTACATAAAGTCATGTCCCATTAGGATAGGCAGAATAAGCATAAGAATAATATTTATTTACCAAAATAGTACTTTATAGAACAGAACTGTGCAGAGGTTACATACAGATAAAATGACACAAACTAATTAGTAGCCTGGTACCCACGATAAGATTCAACTTGAGTTGTGGCAGTTGTGGGTATGAGGCCGCGCGAGTAAGTGCACAACATGAACGTCACAGGTTAAAAATACAACATTGTTTGAATGTTTGAAAAAGTGTGTGTATGTGTGTATGAAGAGAGAAACACACAAGATCTCTCTGTTCTTAACACATTCACTGCCAAACCGACTTCACTAAAATTATGCAACGTGCCGCGTACTCGGATCCGAGGGACGCGGGGCAGGGCGCGCGGTGCCGGACACTCGGCTCCGAGTAGCCGCGCGATTCATTTTGTTCGTGTTATTTCGACGCTGGTCTCGGTGAGCAACACACGTTGTTTGCTTACGGCCTCTTGCAGTAGAAATCAAAGTAATTACGAGTGGCGTTGGTTTTTAAGTAAACATTTTTTTTTACATTTTATCAAGCTACCAAATAAGACAAAGTTTTTGCTAACAATGGACAGTGGTGCAGGTCCATCTAAACGTAAAAATACGTCATTAAATATATATGTATTAAGCAAAGTATATATGTATCAAGTACTAGCTTTCCACCCGCGGTTTCACCCTTGTAGTTCCGAGCTCCGAACTGTTTACCGAATTTCCCGTTCCCTCAGAAATATCGGAATAAAATGTAGTATGTGTGTTATAGGCTATATTACTGCAAAGTTTCATTTAAATCCGTTCAGTAGTTTTTGCGTAAAAGAGTTACAAACTAACGCACAAACAAAAAAATTGTATTTATGTGTGTACGTTTGTAATGATTATACTCAAAAACTACTGTGCCGTTTCCAAAACTCTTTCACCATTGGAAAGCTACATTCACCTAGAGTAACATGTCCCGATATTATCCCTATATTCCCACGGGAACTACGTGGATGAAAGCGCGAGCGGAAAGCTGGTACAACATAAACATAAAGCTTTTTTTTATAATTAACTAATGTTTCTCATTTTATAAAGCCTGTATGACTTTTCACGATTGAGCAAGGCATTTTATTGGTTTATTTCATAATCAAAGTATTAGTCTTTTTCCAATAATCAGTATAAACAATAGTTGAAGTATATCCTCGGATCCGAGTAGTCGGCACACAGTACCCCTGTGTGCCGACTACTCGGATCCGTGGGTGTTGGTTTTTTTTAATTAAAAATGATAATACGATACAAAATTTATATAAAAAAAGTTATAATAGTGCATAAATAAGTTAATCAGTAAATAATATAGCTTGGCACTGAGATGAATTTTTAATGATACTTAATTGCAAATTATAGACTCGCATCAATACCCTCGGATCCGAGTCACTGGCAGCGAATGTGTTAAAGGGTCAGCAGCACGAGTGTGACTCCCCTGGTGTTGCACTCGTTCATAGGCCACGGTAGCCAAATTCCATCAGGTGGTGTGCTTGTCTACTACCTAAGTGGTATAAAAATATCTGTTTCGTCAATGTATGATTTTAGATTGACATGATCGTCAATATTCTTTCATCAATCTTCTACGTGTTCGAACGGCGAACGATATAACATCCCTTGATCTATCTTAGTTATTACATGTGTAATCGTATTATTTCCATAACACAACAGTTCCTTTTCACGCTCTACCTCCCTCGGTCCATGAACATCGCTCCAGCTATACTTCACAGAGACGAAATAGATAGGACAAGTAATTAGGTATTTACATATTAAAATAGCGATAGAATTGAATAAACAGTTGTGTTAGTAAAACGAATAGACTATTTTGCATTCAGATGGGACTACGTTATTTGTAGACAGTTCAGCCGAATGGAACATACTTAATTCTTTATACTCAAAATGGTGACTGATAAAAGCCTGCCGTAAGGGCCTTTTTGGACAGACAATAGTCGGTACATTTGGATGGTATCTATGTGTTCTTCTATTCATTTTGAATGAAACAATTCAAAACATATGCGTGCGAACAAAGGGATTATATAGCCGGTAAGTACCTACTGATTAGAGATTTAATGAAAAGAGGTCGTAAGAAGGAATAGAACAACCATCTGGTAATACTACTTTAATCGGTTGTAATCAAATAACATTTGAATTTAAATTAACAAAGACTTCCGTACAATTTTATTGAACTTCTGTCACAATTATTCTAATTCGTCAAACAGTTTAATAAGACAAGTGAATACGGCTAGAATTTTATACATCAAAGGTCCCCGAGTCACGTTTAAATTTGGCCAATGACTTCCTTCAGGGCGATACTTCGTAAAATGGTTAAGGAAGGTTTATTATGCATTTTCTTGGTCGTCAGCTGCGATTTTGTTGGTGGGTGACCGCTCCCAGCTAAAAATTGGTTAAATCACAGTTAGGTCAATGTCTTGAAATACGTCAGCTGGTGCCCTGAATATGTGAAACTCCTGCTTTACTATTTTGCAAGAATTTTGTGAAGGCACTGACAGAAAATGAAATGGCATTAAAATGATACTTTTAGAAAAATCTGTTATAAAAAATATCTTATTAAATAATTGTATTTTGAAATTAAAAATTAAATCACCGAGTCCAATCAAATGGGTAAAGAAACATTGAGTTACAAGAGGGTGGCGACACGTCGACCGGCTGTTGTAGATCGGACCCTGTGCCGCTGCGTTTCTCATCAAAAAGTGTATTATAGGTATACATAATATGGAAAAATACTTATGAAATTAATATAATTTCGGGTGATTTATTTTAATTATTAATATCTTATTATCAGAATAATAAGCTTGTAGTATTTCCAAAAAAAATATCGCAACAATATTATTTTAATTTTAATTTTAATTTATTTACTTTTAGCACAACAGGTTAGGTTAGAAAGGTTAGGTTAGAAAATAACACATTTTCTTTCATATACCTACACTTACAGAGCCTGTCAGGTGATTTCAAACTGTTTTGGGTAAACATTATTACAAATAAAAATATACATGAAATAAAAATGACAAAAGTTTGTAAATATTTATGAGTTCAATTAATAAGCGTGCGCGGTGGCGGTGCCCAGTGCTCGTAGCATACCACGAGGGAAATCGTCCCGTCGAGAGTGCTGTGCCGCTGGTCCGTAAGTCGTATTGCTGGCGGGCACCGGTGAGGCGGGCGGCTACGATCGATAGGGCGGGTGCGGCGCTGCAGTCGACTCACAACCGCGTACCGCCTGACGCCTACCGATCTAGCAAGCCACGACACTCTAGCGACCGCTCGCGGCGCGACTACTCGCTACGATGCGAGGCGAACGCGCCGCGCGTGACTCGCGCCACAATAAAGATCACGATAACTTAAAGTCATCACTTAAAAAAGGAAATAAAACCAAAAAGAATAGGGTGGTCTTTGATGAGAGCGCAAATGAATTTTTTGAAGCCGACTACATTATAGTAGTTCGTGATGAGTGCGGGTTCTCTGATGAGGGCGAGAATGAAGATTGCTCTGGTTGTGGGGCGTGCGAGCGGTACCAGGAGCCGGAACCTGGTGCCCTCAGCCCACCTGAAGGGTACAAGGATATGGGCCTGTTCAACCGCGATGGAACCCTACGAGAGCAGGCCTGGTGGGAGGCAGGAGATGTGTTATTGGTTGGCGAGCGCTCGGGAACCGTGTTCACTCCCCAGCATCTACAGCTGCTGCGCCGCCTCCAGCGTGAGAGAATGCTTCGCTCCACCATCTGTGCAGACTGTGACGCACACGCCGCGCTACACCAGCCTCTCGGTGAGTCACCTCTGCCCTGTCCTTGCCAAGGACGAACCCATCTGGTCGGCCTTGCTTTGCTTTCAGATTTTACGAAGCTGTGCGAGAAAAATCTTGATAACCACTGTGGAACTCTCACGTCCTGCCATCATGATCGTTAAACATGTGAAACCTTACAACGGTCGACGTTCCTATTTAACGATACTTTCTAATATATATTTTAAATTAAACCTTTTTTACGTTAAATTCTTTAAAATTAAACATAAAACCACTAAATTTGTTGCTAAGCGCAAATTTTCAAAACGGATCACATGATTTGGAATTATTTTCTATTGTGTTCGTAATTATTGTCTGCACAAGGTTTATATGAGAGAAAATGTTAGAAAATCCAGGGGAAAACCTATCTGGGTGACACCTGGCACGAACAGCTACTAACAAATATAAGTATTTATTAATATAAATAATTTGGGTATCATTAACTATTTTTATTTTATTTTCGACTACAATTGCGATTTATAGTAAAAATGTACACTGCCATGCGAAATAATGAGGCATAGTGATAGTTTTCATTTTAATTACAATGACGCTGTAGCGAAGGGTTATAGTGTGCTACATTTAATAAAACAATGAAACTGGTTAGATCGTTAATAGAACAAGTGACACATGTGGTATCTTGTTTCAAAACAACCGGGATCTATTGTTCTCGTCTAAAGTAAGAGCACTCCTTGGCTTTGTTTCTTTTATAGGTTCACATCGTTCAAAGACCTTCGTAAACATCGGTCAAAGATTTAACGAACATTTTATTCGTCGAAAAAATCATAAAACTTAAAGTGCCTACATATTAAAAACAATTACCAATCTAAGTACGTAATTGCCAAAATTTGTTAATGTCCAAACAATATTACCTATAGAAGTCATAAACTTGAAATATATTTTTAAAAAAATTTCACGGCCCAAGGCCTTGCTCTGAAAGTCAGAAATTCTATATTATTAACCGACTTCAAAAAAGGAGGAGGTTCTCAATTCGGATGTTTATATTTTTTCATCAAATAATATAGACTTTGAAGATATTGAATAGTACGAGTTCTTTACATATTACAATATTTGTACTTACATATTCTGTGATCAAAACTTCACATTATTCATAATTATTATTATCGTAACTTGTATTTTATACTAAGTTAGCAATATTCTATTTTATACTTGAAGAAAAAGCAAAACAAGATGTGTTATACTCGTATTAGAAAGTGATTCTCTTTCCTTATATTGTTTCTAAAATAATGATCAATTTTATCATTAAGTATCTCCGGAATCCAAGATCCTATACCAATAAAATTAATATGGGACCACCTGTCAGTTGCACCAAACTCAATGTAGAAATAATTTGTATATCGTCGGAAATATCGCAGAACATATCTACATAAAAACAATAATAATAACGAAGATTCTGACGGATTGAGAATCTTCCTCCTTTTTGAAGTCATAAAAAGGCTAACAAGAATCACTTTTAAACTGAACGTATTTTAGAAACAATTTACTTCTTACCACCGAGATTTGAACGAGATAACAGACCAACGATGATAATAGCATCGTATTAAAAAAGTACGACCCGGCGGCGCGACGACGTAGCAGCATAGCCTTAGTGAAATCTACTTTTATTTTTTCATATCGCAGTGCTGTTGTGTAAAAAAACAATAAACCACTCTTTATTTTAGTAATGGTTTATTTGACTGGTAAGAACCAGTTTGTTTCTTTATTGCCTTCTAATTTGCTATATTTAGCCAACTTCAACACAACCAAGACACAGGCTTGTCTCTTCTCTGCGAAGTGGACTCAATTTTAGCCGAATCCTACTTTCCGAGGAGTTCGCGTAACGATAACCGATCGCCGCGCTCCAACTTAAGCACATACTTTGAGGCAGTCTTATGTGGCTCACAAAAAGCTGGGCATTCTATCGAAGGTGCGATGGTAGTTCACGAGGCAACAACTGCTCATCGTTTACCAAGCGCAAGTTCAATCGAGCATGGAATACTACTCGACCCTCTGGAGTGGTTCAGCCCATTACCAGCTTGAGGCACTTGAGTCGATAGAGGAACGAGACAATAATCAACAACGATGCTTTAGTTGAGAAAGGGTTTCAGAGCCTAGAACATCGGCGAAGAGATGCATGTCTCTCGGTGTTTTGTGGGATGCACTTCGGAGAGTGTACGCTGGAGTTGCACAACCTAATTCCGCCAAGGCCCTTTCACAACCGAACTATCAGACGCACGGCAACGCGCCACGGATACGCCGTAGATATTCCACTCATACGTACTAAACTAAACGATTCGGCTATATGTTCATTATACGAATGCCTTACCCGGATCTGTTTCCGGATAGCTATAACTTGAGTGTCTTCAAGGCTAGAGTGAATAGGCAAGCGTACTCCACCGGCGATCACTTAATAAAAAATAAAAATGAAATAAGTAAGACTCGTAATATAAATAAAAATCCCTGCCGCTAAGCTAAATTGGTTGTGTTAAGCTGGGTCCACATTTGTATCATTTGCCCGATCCGATCACCGTATCCGTATCGGCGACGCGTATCATAATCACATAATATATTATATGTGGACGGGTGATGATACGCATATCACATATACATTGTGATCATGATACGCGTCGCCGATACGGATATGGTGATCGGATCGGGCAAATGATACAAATGTGGACCCAGCTTTAGGAGTGGGTTCAGTGTGTAGTGTAGTGGCGGAAAGCAACACGGGGCCTAGATTCCATCGTATGGCTGACTCCTTAAACACTAAGCAACCGATATTTTTAATTATTTTGTTATTATCGGTAATGTTAATATACATACAATGAAAAGTATGTTAATATAAGATTATTTAAGCATTTAAAAGCTGCTTGCTGCTTAGTTATAAAGTGCTTGTAGGATCGACATAATTCCATCATAAAAAAGTTAAACGGGATTGAAGTTGGGGGAAAAAAGTTAATACAAAAAGAGACAGATTTATTCAAGTCGGCTAAGTACCAAAAATTACTACGAATTAATGAATAATTTAAACTATTGTATTACAGTGTGTATATAACGAAATCTTCGAAAACTTCAGAAATTCGGATTATTTTGAGATTTCGCACAATTATCAAGGATGACCTTTTAAAGGTATCTATTTAAACTATTTTTATATATTTTAAATCCGATGAACATTAATCTTAATGCCGGCGATACTTCACTTTCAGGGCAGCTTGGAGTCGAATGTAGTACCTAAAATTATTTGCGCCAACTCGCGAGCTGTAGTTTATTAGATTAACTTAGTGACGTGTAGGTAAGCCTAGTCTGTTCCGGCTTCAGTATTCTTGTAACCAATCTAAATTCTCTTGTAGTAATTTACCGCCTGTCTGCATGTGTTTACAACATATTGAAAAGATGTGGCCACTAAGTCAGTTTTTCTTATTTCAATTCAATATTAAGTAGATACAAATAACTTAGACTTTTAACTGAGCCGCTTGGATCCCCTCAGAGTAGAATTTGGGCCACCCCATCTCTACCCATGCGGTGTCATGTAAAGTGACTAAAGGATAGGATGTTTTACATCAGACAGATATTATATACAGCTAGGACTCAACTTCAGATGCATGACTCGAGTCAACAATACTGCCAGGAATACGGCAATAGGCTCACTCCCTATTACGCGGCACCGAATGCAATGAGTGGTGAAATCTTACCCTCTGGGGACAAAGGCGTGATTATATTATGTATGTAGGTATTTAAAATAATCCCATCAAAAACAATACTTGTAAAAAAATGCCAAGCCTCGCCCTCGGTTCTTCTACCGCAAAAAGTTTTGAGATCCATGTAATACCAAGTCGGTTAATTTATTCAATCCCTACTTCCGGGACCTTGTGTCCTAAGTCATTACGTAATAAGCTTTTATGTTTTAAATATATAAATTGACGTGGCAATCGCACTAAACAATTTTATCCATTACAATTATTGTGATGTGCGATACATTGTTTTTTCATGCCAACCTCAAACTCAAACCTCAAACTTTACTACCTAGAAGTAAATGTTTTATTTGTAGAGAAATTTTAAATCAAATAAAGTGAAGTGAATAAAATGTTTCCGTTCTATTATTGTGCTTTTGTATCCGCGTCGACGCGAACTTAACTTTGAGAAGCATCTAGGTATTTTCATAGATAGACTTTTCAGCCCTTAAAAGCGTTGAGGAAAATTATAGTATTGTGAAAATAAATCGTGGACGTAGTTTTCTGTTTCCGATTTATGGAATCACTTATTGCTAAAAGAAAGCACTTTTATGGATTTGAATAAACGTGATCATTTTAATGAATTTGAGTTTTAAGAGCTGCGGATTATAGACAGTAACAATGGTATTTTATGATGCTTTCTGTCGCGTTTCTTGATTTATAATATCAATTGTATACTTTTTCAACTGCTTTAGAATTATTGAGTTTACTTATTTGTTTGCTTTAAATAAGTTTTGTTTATGATTTCTTGTACAGATTGCTCCGGTATGCGACGCAACAGTTAAAAGTACAGAGAAGACTATCATTATAGCGCAGAGTTTCCAGTCGCAGAACCCCTAATCCATCATTTACGAGATATGTTAATGTAACACGTATCAGAACACATAAAATGTAGGTAAACGTGTATGCATAAAACGTCTACTGCTATCATTTGCTTACTCACTGTATTTATACCGTCATATTCACTTTACTGGTTTATCTTTTATTTCAGAAGATATTACTTGGAAATTATATAACCCATTACGGATTGACAATATACTGTCTGAGATTTTGCATACCAAATTATTCTTATTTCAAAATTAGTTTCGTATTTTGTTGATTGTTTGTTTGTTTTCAATTTGTTGAAATCTCTCAAATCGTAGGTACCTACCGTTTGTGGAAATAAGAGAAAATATTTGTATTTTTGTGTGTAACGACTAAACTGCTGGACCGATTTCAGAAATTCTGTAATTAATGTAAAGTCAAATCATTTTTGTGTGTGATCATCCCACTACTATTTAAGGAAGTGGAGCAGTAATTATTGATGTCAATAAAACCGAGTGATTCTCATTACAATTTGAAATCTAGTGAATGAAAACCAAAGGCTTTGACTTACTTATCTTTTGCGCTGAGGACACAGAATCTTTCTGTTCTTACAGGGTCGATAGCACGAGTGTGACTCCCCTGGTGTAGCACTCGCTCATAGGCCACGGTAAGCTCTTACCATAAGGATGGCCGTGTGCTTGTCTACGACCTAAGTAGAATAAAAAAAATATGGGCAATGAGGGTGCGAAACGTGCCACGAGCGAAGCTGAGCGGCTGAACGGGATCATATATAAATATAAACATGCTTAACATTTTTGAAAAGCCTTCATGCCTGACTACTTACTTTAATATGATCTTCGTTCAGTATAGTAGTACAAGATCGCCTTGACTGAGAGCTCTTCAAGTTTTTGCGAAGGCTCTTATAACTGTGATACTATTTGTTACTTATTTTCCGTTCTGAGAATTTAAAAACTTCGGAGAGACTCTTAGCACTATTACGTTCTCATTGGCCACAGACTGTCTCGCTCGATAGCCTGATGACTAGTTGCACAGTGTTTATACGATTTAGCGTCATCTACGCGATTGACGCAAATGCGCTTGAGATCAAATTGAGAACTTTTCCGTTTCGTTTACTATTCAGGCAAGGTGCGCCTAGTATGCTATCATCAACATTGAAAGTCATTCTTATTAGTATCTCAATAAATTGACTGTATCTTAGTCGAATCGCCTTTTAGTAAAATAATATACGGAATTACGATTGACGTGTGTGTGACTTACAATAAAATTGTTTACGTTAGTTTAATGTTTCATTAAACTATTCACTGAAGTTTATTATACTATTTAATGACATACTATCAACATAAACATGGAAAAACAGTTCAGAAAACCAATATTTCTATTCATTACTGGTTGCTCCCCGGGGCTCCACCCGCGTTGATGTCGGTTATTGCGACCAAACATAGCCTATGTCCTTTCTCAAGGTCTAATCTACGCCTATACCAAATTTCATCGAAATTGGGTCAGTGGTTTAGGCGTGAAAGCGTAACAAACAGACAGACAGACAGACAGACAGACATACTTACTTTCGCATTTATAATATTAGTATGGATATGGATACTATCTGTATCTATTTTGCATTATAACGAATTGATTACCAAATTATAATTGGGTAGGTACGCGAGAATCGAATAAGCGATTGCCGACGTACGAGTGAACGCTTTTCCGCTACCCCTTTTTTCCGAGACTTTGCTTTCAGCTTACCATCAGGGGAGTTGAAGTCAAATTGACGTGTCATATAAAAAAAAACAAACAACGCTATAATATATGATAACAAATTTCAAATAAAGACCTGATAAAGTGGAGAGAAACACTTCCCCTGTCGCTGCTAACAGCCAAACAAAAGTGAGCAAACCGCCTCTCTCAGCAGTAGCTCGTACGAGACCCCGTGTAGTTTTAATTGGTACGATTTCGAAATATTCGTTTCGTATTGCCCACTGTATCCATAGGATTGTACACAGAAAATACCAAGGATCTGGAAACATCAACTAATTTCACAAGCTTTTCATGAGTGATGTCATAAAAAGCTCTGAAAACGACTACTGTAACATAATTTTAATTAACATCGTTTGTAAAATACAACCTCAAACACAGCTCATGAAATATTACAGTTTCTAGGTATTCGTTTACGAGTTCATTCCTGCGTCCAGTTATCTTTAACTAGTTAAGGTTATGTAATTCAGCTTTGTATTTTTTTATTGAAGTTTTGTATTTAAGCTATAAATTTACAATTCTCATAAACGCGGAACAAATTAATTCTTACCTTACCGTCACCTAGTCAGGGGTCGGTATCAGAAAGGCTGGATCGCAAATTGACCACGTCGCCCTTAGTCCACATCTCAAAATGTCTAAATCTCAATTTACGATCCAGCCTTTCTGATACCGACCCCTAGTCAGTATGCAAGGATATTATTATTCAAAATATTAGTTATTCTACGCAATCGGGAGGTTATGCAAATCATTTTTATTTTGCTAAGTAGTAAAAAAGTAGTAGTAAAAAAAGCGGTTAGCATCCCTACAGCCAAAGAAGAGGTGAACAAGAGAAGCAGACTTTGGAGGCAGGCTAACATACAATGAACGTCTGCTCATACGTTGTTTACATCATGGGTTGTTCTATAAAAATATAAATTTTATAGGGATCAGGTTCAAGCCATAAAATGTTTTTACCATTAAGTATAAATATTAATAAATTTCAAATTCTGGTGGCATAGCCGGCGAATTATGCTTGGAATCTCTTTGAAGGATCAAATTCGAAATGTGGTTATGAAACAAAGAAAGAATGTTACCGACATAGCTTGCAAAATAAGTAAGCTGCAGTGAAAGGTTATCTGACAGATGTGGCAATCTGCCTAAAGAGGGTGACCGCTGAAGCAAACGAATCGATAAACGGAAGGTGGAATGCCCCCAGATAGATGAATGAATGACCTGAAAAACGTAACTGGGATAGACGCAGAAGGTGGCAGACCGATTTCTTTGGCCCACTTTAGAATAGACCTGCACAGTATAATGTCCAAAAGTGGACTACTTAAAGGTAAACGATTAAAATGAGGTTGCTGATCTAGTGCATTTCAATATTCGATCGTCAATCTAAGATTATTTTCAATCCAGATTTTTGACGATCGATGGATCGACGCAGAATCGCTATTTCAATATGTCTATCCCGTCGCCAATACCCAAACAAAACAAGTGATTGATCATAAATCTCGACCCTCTATACGTTTTTGTTTACGCATGTGCAATAAAAACCAACGAACACAATACATGTAGTGATGGTTAGTTGTTAAAAAAATGATTATTACACAAAACCTAAATTATTTTTTGTTTGTTAGTACAATATTCAAAATATTAATCACTCCTATACATCGAAAATTATTCGGCTTGTATTCTACCTGCCCCTCTGGACAAGTGGCAATTCGTTGTTCGGCGTATGATGGAATAGAATGCCAAATGTTGGGATTTGACGTATATGACAGGCGTCAACGAATCTCAAAAACGTCAAATACTATACATTTGTCATTCTTCGGAGCCGCGGGCAAAAGCTAGTAATATATAAAGGCTATAGTACAGTCAGCGTCAGAGAAAACAGACCCCCTCATGCTTTCATATCATTAACAAGGGGGGTCTCTTTTCTCTGAAGCTTACTGTACGTGCCAGTTAGTGCGGCAATACAGGTCATTCACCCCTATCTTAAAACACGTTATTTGCATAAACGACAGTTTCATTGTTCCTTTAACGACAGAAAATACTGAATGCTAGTGAATCGTGGTAAAAGTCATCTAGACAGCTCAGCGCTATAGAGATAGAGTCTCAGTTAAATTTCCGATACTGGTGACATCTATAGCCTAGTTTTGTTACTACAAAACCCTACGTGTAATTTATATAATCATAAATATCTTAATTTTGAGAATTGAGACTGAAAATTGTTAATTTTTATACCGGTGGAGTTCAAACATATAAATTCACAATTTTCACAAGTACAAAAGAGGATTAAACTTAGAGTAGGTATACATAATAAATATAGAGGACTAGAAACACAAATAAAAACAAAGTCGGTAGATAGTTATTTAGCGCCATCTATTTGGCTTGCAAAGTAATAACGAGGACAAAACGTTGTTCGAACTGTAACCACCGTGAGCGCTATGTAGACTTAGAAAAATACTAGAGCGCCGCGTTTGTTTAATATTATCGAGAATATTAATTTCAATGATACACATTTAACAGATATTATAATGTTTCAGGTTTTTTATTTGAATATAAGAAATATGCTTTAATATAATTATGTGACATTTGTCGAGGTTTTAACATTAAAACAAAGTATTTTATTGGTACTTATCATCCAAAATATCAAACTCTTATTCAATTTTCACTCATAATAACATTCATAATTAGTTCTGATGCGGTACATTTTTTGCAATTACCATTTACTACTAGTAAAATAGCTAGCGAACTAGGGGGGCGGGCTAGAAAACCTCCGCGCGGTGCACCCTGGGCAACGGAAGTGGCAACTCCTCCCTAAAAACTTTGGGGAGGAGTTGTGGCTTCTGGCTGATATTTTGCCGAGGTCGAAACGACCTGAGAGAAGGAAAACTCGAGATAAGCCCTTTGGCAACCCGTCTGGCCAGCGTGGCAATAGTAGGCTATAAACCCCTTAAAAATGCACAGACGCCCAATTAAAAGGCCCTCAGTTCCCGGTGGTCCCGCTATTCCCAGCCATGGTAGCGGTTCGGGTAACGGCGGGGCGGGGGGTGCTAAGAATCTCCGGGTTACGAAAGGCTACCGAAAACAACAAATACTGCTGGCAGCCTACAACTGCAATACACTGCGGCTGGAAGAGCACCTCACCGAACTCCAGGTGGAACTGGGTCGCATAAACTGGCACATATTGGGGCTGTCAGAGGTCCGAAGAGAGGGTGAGGACACGACAACCCTTGAGTCAGGTGACCTGTTCTACTTCAGAGAGGGTGATGTGCGCTACCAGGGAGGCGTCGGCTTTCTTGTAAAAAAGGACCTCATCAGCAGCGTTGTTGAAGTCGGCAGTGTGTCGAACCGGGTAGCGTACCTTATCATAAAAATCACGAACAGTCGTTCGCTGAAGGTGATACAGGTATATGCGCCGACCTCGTCCCACCGCGACGAAACCGCCGAGGCCATATATGAGGACATTGCCAAGGCAATGAATCATATCGCCAAGGCCACCTACAACGTTGTTATGGGGGACTTCAATGCCAAAGTGGGAGTACAAGAACGCGGCGAGACGAAAATCGGACCTTACGGAGTGGGGTGCAGAAATCGCAGGGGGCAAATGCTAGTCAGCTTCCTCGAGTCACAGGGCTCTTCTTAATGAATAGCTTCTTTAAGAAAAAACCCCACAGTAAGTGGACTTGGCAACGCCGGGACTCTGCGATAAGGAACGAGATTGACTTTTTCATAACGGACAGTAAGCACATATTTAGAGATGTCTCTGTGATCAACAAGTTTAAAACTGGAAGCGATCATCGACTTATCCGAAGCTCTCTAAATATCAACATCAAGGCTGAAAGGTTCCGAATGATAAGGTCAACCCTCCGACCTACGCCGCTCCAAGTAGCTCTAGGGTCCGAAAAGTTCCAACTTACTGGAACTTCAAAATCGTTTCGCAATGCTGGAAACCTCTAGGGGCATTGACGAGAAGGCCGACATAGTGGTCAAAACATTGCAGGAAGTGTCTCGAAAGTTGTTTCCCGGAAAACGCAAACAGCAAGAGTCCAAGCTCTCTCCTGAGACTCTCGAACTTATGAGAAAGAGGCGTGAACAACCATCCACACTGTCGTCTTCGTCGGATGGGAGAGCCTTAAACCAACAAATCAAAAAGCTGATACGACGCGACCTCCGACACTCCAACACACGCGCTATTCAGGAGGCAATTGAGCGTAATAGGGGGTCGAAAGTGTTCGCTCAGCAGTTGGGGAGGCCCCATCTGGCGAAACTTAAAACACTGAGGATGGCAAAACGATTACCTCAAAGTTCGAGATACTCGAAGAGATCGAGAAATTCTATGGTCAGCTGTATGCATCACGGACGAGTAAACCGACGGGACACAGCGATGAAAACCACAGAGCCCCACTCACGCGCCACTACGCCGAGGATTTGCCAGATGTCGAGCAGTGCGAGGTAGGGGCGGCTCTCAGGCAACTGAAGAACAACAGGTGCCCTGGTGATGACGGAATTACTACTGAGCTGCTGAAAGCAGGTGGCGCTCCAATCCTGAAAGAGCCAGCAAGTCTCTTTAGTTCCGTCATCCAGCAAGGGCTAACACCTAGGGCATGGAGCGGGAGTGCGGTGGTACTATTCTTCAAAAAAGGCGATAAGACCTTGCTGAAGAATTATAGGGCCATCTCACTCCTGAGTCATGTCTACAAGCTGTTCTTGAGAGTCGTCACAAATCGCCTCGCGGCTAAGCTCGACGAGTTCCAGCCACCTGAGCAAGCCGGGTTTCGAAAAGGCTATAGTACCGTGGACCACATCCATACTGTTCGGCAGATTGTAGAAAAGACGCAGGAGTACAACCAGCCGCTGTGTATGGCGTTTGTGGACTACGGAAAAGCCTTCGACTCTATCGAAACCTGGGCTGTGCTGGATGCCCTGCGGCGGTGCCGTGTCGATTGGCGATACATCGAGGTGCTGAGATGCTTGTATGACACTGCCACAATGTCCGTCCAGCTCCAAGACCAGAAGACGAAACCCATTAGCCTCCAGCGTGGAGTGAGACAGGGAGATGTTATATCTCCCAAACTATTCACCAACGCATTGGAGGACGTCTTCAAGACTCTGGATTGGACTGGGCGGAGCATCAACATCAACGGTGAGTACATCTCGCACCTTCGATTCGCTGACGACATCGTCATAGTTGTGGATTCGCTGGAACAACTGGACGAAATGCTGCACAGCCTGAATGGAGCTACTCGACACGTCGGCCTCGGTATAAACTTGGATAAAACCAAGATTATGATCAACGAACATGTTTGTACCGAGACCGATTGCCATCGAAGGGGCGACACTCGAAGTTGTTCAAAAATATATTTACCTGGGGCAAGTTATCCAGCTCGGTAAAAACAACTTCGAGAAAGAAGTAGCCAGAAGAATCCAACTAGGGTGGGCAGCATTTGGCAAATTGCGCCGGGTCTTCTCCTCCCCCCTGCCGCAATGCCTCAAAACAAAGGTTTTCGACCAGTGCGTCCTGCCTGTTATGACCTACGGTGCCGAAACGTGGCCACTGACGGTGGGGTTAGTCCGTGACCTAAAAGTCGCGCAGCGGGCTATGGAGCGAGCTATGCTTGGAGTTTCTTTGAAGGATAGAATTCGTAACGAGGTTATCCGACAAAGAACCAAAGTTACCGACATAGCTCGCAGAATAAGCAAGCTGAAGTGGCAGTGGGCTGGCCACATCTGCCGAAGGACTGATGGCCGTTGGAGCAAACGAGTCCTAGAGTGGAGACCGCGCGTAGGAAAACGGAGGGTCGGACATCCCCTAGCCAGATGGATCGACGACCTGCGAAAGGTGGCTGGTACGGACTGGATGCGGAAGGCGGAGGATCGGCACACGTCGCACACATTCTGGGAGGCCTATGTCCAGCAATGGACTGCAGTAGACTAATTGATTGATTGATTGATTGACTAGTAAAATGATAATGTAATAATCTTTAATTCTTTATTTTTAGTGGCATCTGTGGTAGCTTCGTAAGACGGGGTCCTCGTGTATTATGATAAGCGAGCGATATTCATTAACGACAGTTTTTGTACTGGAAGCGATACGTCAAGTAACCTATTGTTATTTTCGAGATGAAGGTGGGTGAATGACCCGTATTGCCAGACTAACTGGCAAATAGTATAGGAGTACTTGTTTAACCGTCCGACTGGAAAAGGCAAAAAATTGTAACATGGTTTTGAATCATAAATTCCCCCAAATTGCTTATAAAGTACAAAATAAATTGTGTTCTATTTATACTGGTCCTCGGACTGGCAGATTGAATTCGGAATAGCAGAATCATAACATGTATTTAAATCTTGTGAGTGTGTCTATATTCAATAGCATCTGAGCATAAAAGTAATATTTACCTCTCGCCATTGATGGACCGAAATGTCACGGTGAATTAAATAGCTAATATTTATTATCCGTTACGGAGAATGTTTCCAGGAAAAACCTTACACACGCAATAAGTAAAATTATTATTAATGTCGACTGTATTTTTCTATCGCGAAACAAACAACAATATCGTTATTATTTTTGGCTATCTATGCATCATTTATGTAGATGAAATTAATTAAAGTTTTAGGTACGGACAGGTAAATGGGTAGTTTACAAGAAAATAGTTAAAATAAATTATTTTACAACACACCTGCTCATAAAAGTGCTATTATTTCACCGCAAATAGGCACGTAATGACACCTATTATCAAACTGTGACTTTTTCATTGCTGTTATTCACAGGTGAGTTATAGATTCTTTTTTAAATTTTATAGGTTAAGTTTCTATGTTCTTAAAAAGTTTCGATACAAAATGAACGCTTTTAATAGTACAATAAAATTAAAATGCCTATTGTATGTTCATTTGATGCATTTTCGTATTTAAATAAATAATTTCAACTTGTAATACTTGTTTAATAAACAAAATTTTCACACAAATTTAACTTTTTTTTTACAGAAAAAAAAAACAGTGAAAAAAAGTTATTCAAACCTCTTTTTTTTTTAAAATATAGCCGACCGCCACTGTTAGATGCGCGCACAAAGGAAACCGAATTAATTTGTAGTATTGTTTATTTAGTATTTGTAGTATTATTTTATTCGCAAGTGTGTTGTAAAACGTCGTATGGCACGCGTGAGTATGATGATTACCGTCCTCGGCCCTCTTAAGACCCTCGCCTAGCAGCTCGGGTCTCAATGGCACCTCGGCGGTAATCACCAACTTTGCTCACTTGTACCATAATGTACTATTAACTGAGCTTATTACATAGCAAAATACCTAATAGTAAAAATTACGCCGGTCAACGAATTGCCACTTGTCTAAAGGTCTCATTTTTAGGGTTCCGTAGCCAAATGGCAAAAAATGGAGCCCTTATAGATTCGTCATGTCTGTCCGTCTGTCTGTCTGTCCGTCCGTATGTCATAGCCACTTTTCTCCGAAACTATAAGGCCTATGCTGTTGAAAGTTGATAAGTGAATGTATTCTGTGAACCGCATTAAGAATTTCACACAAAAATAGAAAAAAAGCATCATATTTTGAGGGTCCCCACACTTAGAACTGAACCTAAAAAAAAAAATTTCATTAAACTCATTCGTGTGGGGTATCTATAGATGGGTCTTTAAAAATGCTATTGAGGTTTCTAACATTATTTTTTCTAAACTTAATAGTTTGCGCGAGAGACACTTCCAAAGTGGAAAAATGTGTGCCCCCCCCCCCCTCCACTCCCCCTGGACTTTGAAAATAAGAGAATGCTAAATCTAAAAAAATATATGATATACACTGCCATGCAAACTTCCACCGAAAATTGGTTTGAATGAGATCGAGTAAGTAGTTTTTTTTAATACGTCATAAAGCGCAATTTTCGCCTTTCATTCAATTAAACTCAGCGAACATCAATCAAAGTTACAACAAACTACAAGAACTTTTATTATAAGTTACTTGCTGCTACGGAACCCGAGCGAGTCCGAATCGCACTTGGCTGGTTTATTTCATATATTATAACTTCCACCCAACGAAGTGGGAAATAATACTTATTTAATTCTTATTTAGCAAATAATATCTTATCATCATCATCATTGACCTAACATCACCCAAGGCTTGCACTTTGGAATTCAATGTCCATTTATTGGTTTTGATTGGTATGTTGGGTTTTACGAGAGCGGCAGCTGCCCAACGAAACTCTGAGAGGCTAGTTTGCGCCTCATTGATTTACATAGTACGAGCGTTTTCACGTTGTCCGATGTCCGATATCGGTGACAGACACTGATCCGATATCGGGTGGAAGTCAAGTGTATGACATACGTATCTGTCTTTCACATTGCCAGCCCGATTTCGATACTATGTCATGTCAATAAGGTCGGAAATTGCTTGCACTAGGAAATGACAAATCAGACCGATTTCGGCTGATCGGATGTCGGCTATCGTCGTCCGACATCGATATCTGATATCGGACAATGGGAAAACGCTCTTACCTTTAACCTCACTGTTGCACCCAGAGACTTGTACCTGTACGTTGTTTAGCTGGTGCTCCGACTTGCGGGTGATTTTGGCCTGGCCTTCAATTATATTGGCATGGCTACTTTGGTGTATCAGGACTACACTAGGCAAACCAGGCTGGTAACCAATAGCTGATATCCATTTCTTTTTAAAAGTAAAATGTGCTCGAGAATCATGCACGCAGTATCTTTTGTGCCAATAATTGGGTGAGGTCATAGAGACTGTCTTCTTACGAAACTTAACAATAAAACTAACAATGTGATTTATTTTACAAAAAAAGTTATGTGTTTCTATTCTAATTCAGGAAACATAATGTTGTGCAGAGTTAAATGACTAAAATATACCTACTTAACGTCTATTATTATTAAGAGTGTCACCATCTTTGAGGTTACTACAATAAAATTCAAGCGCACTACGTCACGCGAAAGTGCTATTTTTTGAGGTCCTGGTCCAAGAAATAAATAAAGATATGTATTTTTTCGATCCCTTGTCATGTCACCTTCAAAATTAGGTAGGTATAGGTACATGAAACATCAACAACATACATATACATAAATATACATACATACGCCTGTAAATCCCTGAACGGGTAGGCAGAGGTAGGATATTATCTTATCATCCACATTTCGCCAACTATGATTTTTGGTCCCACGTAACAGGGGGCCAGCCAATTGCCGTCAAGCAGACACTTATACACGGAATGTTTACTGTCAAATGGAGAACAGCCCTATCCCTTTGTCGCCTTCTACATCACTCGCAGGAAGAGATGGGGTGGCCTTATTCTATTGCAACGGGAACCAACCCGGCCATAACATAATGAAAAATCCTTTCATAAATGGTTTCATTGTTCATCTAACACTTGCAGTACCTATCTAGACAGATTGAGTGCTATAGGCTTATTTTGAATATATTTGCTTGATGTATTAGCATAAAAGAGCAGTGAATATGTTAGCAAGTTTCGTTCGTTGACTCGTCCGACCTATCAAATGTCGCTGAACTACGCCGGTACGAATAAGGTGACCCCAACGACCAGGGCTAACGTACTCAACAGCAAAAACGCGTAATACGTCACCATTTTAATCCAAATGCACAAGAGGGTTATGTCTAAGTACGTATTTTTTTATTGAAGCCCTTCTATAAATTTGTTGTTAATAGGATTCAATAATATTCAAGTATCTACCTAACGTAGTCAACCTACCGTGCTTTAAGCAGTCAAAGCAAAGCCGTTTTCATTATAATCGATTATTCGGTTATACATAGATACACAAGAAAATTTAATGAAAAGTATTACATATAAAGTAGAGCGGATAATCCCTTTAACAGTTCAGCTATTAACAATTTTATCTTGAAGTACCATGCACTTTATTGATTGACTGTACCCATTTTTAACTAAACAGTTATACAGGGAGGGTCGTTGAACAAGTTTGACCACGAGGAAACGTAATTCCTCATAGTCAAACCAGTTTGACTACCAGGAAGCACCGCCTTTTTTTGAAGAATTTACGATACTTGCCCGCTCTTTACAATAAGCTAAACATGAAGGTAAATCAATGGATAGAACGGACTGAAAGCGACGCCCCCACCTTTTTTTTATCGTGCAGAAATCCCCACGGATGCTCCCCATTGATTTCTAATCGATTTGTTAAATCAACTAGAAATTAATCTGAACTTATAATGTAACTTTCACTTTGACCTGTTTTTATACCATTTCTTATAAAATATTTGCTAACTAGCCCGCGTCTCCACCCACGTGGATGTCGGTTTTCGTGACTTTTAGTCATGTCTATGGTTCTACTTAACTAATTACGATCAAACAAAGATTCAGATTTTAAGTCTGACCAAGACCTGTCAAACACAAAAAAGACCTCCATCGAAGTGTTCAATAGTTTTTGCGTTCATTGCGAACAAAACAGACAAGAGTTCCAAAACAATATTGTTATGGTGCAGTAAGGCTAATAAAACTTAATCATAGTTTTCTTTTTAATTTCTGCAATGTACAGACACGACTACTTTACAATTATAGAATAGTATAAGTAGATTAGATACCTACCTGTATAGTCACAACAGACAGAACTGCATTGAATATCCCTGGATAGTGTAGGTTTCACAAAGCCTGTGAAGGTGCCATTATACGCAAGGCTAAGTGCTCCGTTTAGCCAGGCAATCATGTAAATGGAGTCGCTCTGTTATCAGAGTGGATCACATATAATTGTGTATGTATAATGCCGTGAACACACTGACTAAATTAAATGAAAGCATAACAAGGTAAATAAGTTATATTTTTATCAGCATACGCTCGAATTAATGCTGCATCCATGCTGAAAAGCGTTTGATATCATATAAGCGGGGGTGAACAATGGCGAAAGCGTGCTTACTGAGTTTTCTTCAGGTTGGCCACGTCTTACCATAGACCTACCGCGAGCGCTGTACCGGTAACGTGACACACGCGGTGTGGCGGGGGACGAGGTAAAAAATGAGTACCGAATAAGCTGAGAACGAGTGAGATACAGTACCCATACCTCGTCCCCCGCCACATCACGAGTTCCTAGAGCGCGGTCATACTATAGTGACCGATACGTCTTTGTCACAAACGTCAAAAATCAATCTATTCGAGATACGTGCCTGTATTGTTATATTTGCTGAATGATTCTACTGAACAAAGGTGAAACAAAAGAGATAAATAAAGGTAGGTATGTCGGGTTTGTATTTGGTGAATACTTTCAATCATAGTTGGGGTCGCTCTGAAATATATTCCTATTTATTGATCTAGAACAAAAACCACGATATCTCATAATCATTTTAGGTAGGTAACTGCTGAATATACATAATTAAACTAAGCAATTAAAGGTAGGTACAGTAGGTAACTATAAACCACGAATAAAAGCGACAAAAAAGTATATTCGAAATTGTAAACAAAGTATCAACAAAGTATACACAAGGTTGGTGCGTCGTGTTCCTATCGTACAACTGTCGCCGCACCGCGGTGTTGCCAAGAATTCACTCTAAATAAAGTCTTAGTTTAGTTTTCTCTTATACTACAAACTATACATAAGGTTAAACTTGGATCCATATCCTTTTTGGCGATTTCCTCACCACTTGAGTAACATTATACAGCAATATCCACACCGGTTAATTCGCGTTCATTCAATTTCTATCATTCACTTTTATTGGTTGACGTGTACCCAGCTTTTATCAAATCACGCATGCGTCGTCGTTGGGCGCATTATAAGTAGTGTGAACTGAGATTATATAACAGGCAGATTACCATGTTACTGTGCGTTAATACCACCTTGCGAACTGTAACTTTTCATTTATAAAAACACATTTAATAAAAAACATACACTGAAACGTGACAATAACTGGATTGTAGATTTAATTAGAAAGACAAAAATACGAGTAAAACTTTTCTGTTGAAGTCGGTGTCAAATTCGAAGAATATGGAAGTTCAATCGATTCGTTTAGTCACTCAGATTACTAAATAGTTACTACGGCTTAAGTACTGATAACGTCAATCCACACGGGTCTGCTAGTTTGGATTACGTCGCTAAGCACAAGACCCCGTGGACGCTTCCATCGTTAGCGCAAACAGACTTAGGTACGATAATTATGCCGGGACTGCGGGAATGACATGCCTTTCTGTTTTGCTTGACGCGGTTGACACCAACGTCAATACTTACTTACTTAGTAGATAATATTTTTATATTACTCACTCCCTGAAGACAAACTTTTTTTTTCTAAAGGGGAACTTTCTAACGGAATGCGATTGTTTTCAATATGTACTCGTACCTAATTCGATTGTATTCCATGTAACTCGTTGTTTAATTCAGCCTCTCATTAAGTACTCTTTTACAGGTTACCATAATAAACAATGAATAGATACCGTTGCCTTCAGATGTTATAGTAGCAGATAAGGTGACCCAATACATCTGAACAATTAAAATGACAATAAGTTCGATACACTACAAGTGACCAAAATATCCGTAGTGTACTGACACAATCCCTTTCATTTCATGCATGACGTAATTTACATATCTTTTGTTTTAGAATCATACAACATGATGCCTAGATTTATTCCTTCCTGATCATGTGCCAAAAATCCAGTATGCCTGAACAGTAATTTGCTTCAGAATTATGATGGCCATGAAGCAAAAAGCATACAAAGCAAATTGCCTAAAATTAAGTTTGTCTAACAAGCCTAAGGACCAAGAAGCGTATAAAGTCGCATCCAAAGTTTTCACCACAGGATCTGAAGTCCACATTTTCCAGTTTCCCTGGTTTTGGCTGAACTTCGATATTTTCCATAAAGCGACTGCCATCTGACCACCACAACCCATGGGCGATATCGAAACATTACCACAGGTATTACAGTTAGATCAGTTGTTGAACTTTTTAACCCGTAACGAGTGCCACAGATGTTTGTATGGCAACCGGACCGACGGTTTAACGTGCTCTCCGAGGCACGGAAATACTCAGACCAATGCAAATAGACACAATATCATGTAGACAAATATTTGCACTGCCCCTCTAGACAAAGTGGCAATTCGTTGCTCGGCGTATGATGGAATAGAATGCCAAATGTATGGGATTTGACGTATATGACAGGCGTCAACGAATGTCAAAAACGTCAAATCCTATACATTTGTCATTCTATTCCATCATACGCCGAGCAACGAATTGCCTCTTGTCTAGGGGGGCAGAGCGGGAATCGAACCCGCACCCCCTGTCGCGTTTACTACCGCCACGCTACAGAGGCTGACTGATAAAACCTTCTTTGACTCTATTAAATGTGTTTACCTATTGTAAAATTACTTATAGGCACTTGAGTTCCTAATGTCTTAGATAAAATTAATTGTCTATAGAGCAAATTGTCTGAAAAGCAGTCATTTTACGTTTAAGTAATTTAATAACGTAGGCATTTTAAGTTTTAGTCTTTCTGCTAGTCTATTTATTCTAACGGCATTCTGAAAGTAAGTCATTTAGCAATTTAGGCATTTTACTTTAAAGACGAATTAAAAATTAGTCACTCTTTCTTGGTAGCAATTAGGTTTTTAGGTAACATGATCAGGGAAGGGATTTATTTAGGTATTGTACTCGTACTAGTTAATGCCCGCGGCTTCAACTGCGTGGATGTTGGTTATCGATACGATACGATTTTTGGTTATATCTCCGGCTCTACTCAATCAATTTTGATCAAATAAACGTAAGATTTAGAATCTGACCATTTAAACAAAATACCGCTGCAAAATCCATTTAGTACCTAGTTTTTGCATCCATTGCATCCAAAAAAAAAATTTGTTTACTATCGTTAATATAACTAACATAACCCAAATAATTTTAAAAGTATCTCTAATGTACAGACATGTATAGATAGTATAGATGGCATACCTAATAAGAATGCCAGCGATGACAAAACCAAAAAGCACAAAATGTTATAATAAATTATTAATAAAAGTATCCAAGGAACTCCTACTAAAATCTACGACAGTTACTTCTTGTCGTTATTGTTCAGTTGTTGTCTTGTTGTTAAAGTTGTTGATCACTTGTAGTTTATTGTATCGAAATTATTGTCATTTAAACTGTTCAGGAGCATTTAGTCACCTTGTCTCTTACTATATAATATCTGAAAGCGACTGTACTTATACTTACGTACTTATATTATTTTAGTTTTTATAATTCAGCAACAGTATGGTTATTTAACACCGTTATTTTCTTATAGTACAAAGTTATAACATTACACAGTTCATTTTCTGAATTTAAGATCTCTTGTTTAAGATATTTTCAAACAGCCTTCAATATTGAAGTCGTATCCAATGAACGGGCTGAAAAAATGGCGGACTACAATAACAACTTTTTATTTCGGGTTGTATTGTGTTGCTAGGTATATCACATTGTGATAACATGCGTATAACTGGGCATATCACATGTGATAATGTGATAACACATTCTAAATTTCCAGAAGCTATCGTTTTTTATGAAATGACCAATCGTACCTACCTATATGAGACGGGTCTCGCAAATTCCCACAATTTGCCATCCTCTGCGTTTCCTTGAGAGACTGAGTGCTATAGCACTGGTCCTTTGCAAAACAGTCTCACAACACATGCTAGCAGGGTGACTGAGAGCGAGTTGTCTTCTTGAATACTCTGTATTTAAGGCACACACATAAGTCACCCCTTCGCAGCTGCCCTGAATCAGTGGGTGGCGGGTGTCCATCCCTCACACCCGCGCCATTCCGGGCGGTATAACGAGCAGAGGCTCGAGCCTCCACGGCCCGACTCGTTGGTGGATCGAATCTACCACGGGAACTTTCTCCCTGATTCGCTCCGTGCGATGGTTATAAATCACTTAAAAAAGTTAATAGTACATTATGGTACAAGTGAGTAAAGTTGGTGATTACCGCCGAGGCGCCATTGAGACCCGAGCCGGCAGGCGAGGGTCTTAAGAGAGCCGAGGACGGTAATCATCATACTCACGCGTGGCATACGACGTTTTTCAATACACTTGTGAGGAAAATAATACTAAAAAGTCATTTTATATAGTAGAAAAAAAGTTTATTTACAACGCAAACTTTCATACTTCTTCACTATTTCGTAGTATGGACCGTGTATGGTGAATGACCTCGGTATTTTATTTTTCGTCATAGGTATCTTCACTTAAAGCATCTGACCATGGTTCTCTATGTCTTTCACAGTTATATTTGTTAATTCTTGTATCCTACATGCACCAGTTACACCAAATATTAAAGCGACCTGAAAAAGATGAACAATAATTTAAGTTCAACACACAACTCGGCAGAAGTCGCGTAGTTAAAATAAACCAAAAAAGTGAATAGTACATTAATTTAACTAACCTTAGTAGCCAGATAATGGTTATCTGGAGCATCTTTTTTGAATTTTTCAATATCGTTAGATGATAAAACCTTTGATTTTTTGCTTCTAAATCCATCGGATAGTCTCTTTAGATAAGCTTTCAAATTAGAGTACGTTTTTAAGTCCACTCCATTCTTTGTTCGGACGGTGTTTATACTTAGAAGATAATTCTTTAAAGTATGCCATGAACACATTTTCTGAAAAAGACTACGTATTCTTGTTGTTTTGCCATTGTATAAAATTTTTGTACGTTAATAGATATTTTTCCTTGGAGTTTTCAGGTAGTAAACTTTCCATAACGTTAAGGGCTTCACATTTTATATTGGGCGGTGTACAAAATAAATCATTTTCTTCACAACTAGTACATACTTGTAGACATTTTATAATAAATAACTATAATTTCGACACTTAAAATGAGTTGTGTAGGTATTTTTTTTCCTATCGGCGGGAAATATTAGGTAATAAGTTTTCGAATGCGCGCGCATCTAACCACAGATTAATCTAACAATGTATCGGCCATAGACTAAAAGAATGAAGTTTCTTTTTTTTGATAGCGTTTTGGACTCAACATGGGGAATTTAAAGTTTTTTGTAGACAAAATAAAATAAAAAAGTGAAAGTTTTATTTAATAAACATGTATAAGTTGAAATTATCTATTTAAATATGAAGTTGCATGATGGATATCAATTTATTTGTAGGTTACTATTGAACACGATCTTTTTGGTTACCCAACTTTTTTTAAGAAACTCAACCAATAAAAAAAAAAGAATCTATAACTCACTTTTGCGAATAATAGTAATGAAAAATTCACAGTTTCATTATAGGTGTACTTACGTGCTTAATTGCGGTGAAGTAAAACGCCAGTTACGAGCAAGTGTATTGAAAATAAAACTTAACAGCCTATTCTTCTAATGCGCGCCAAAAGGTAATTTCAAAGTAAGCAGACACTATAATTTTTAAAGAAAGAATATTTTTATATGTTGTTAGTTGCTGACCAATATTTGGTCAATCTATTAGGTACCTACTTACATCGCGGTTATTCTAATAATATAATAAAGTATTAATAACGATTTACATCTATTTAGATAAAAATAAATGCCACCTTTCGTTGTTATTTTATAACTCAAGAACGGTTGAACCGCTTTGACTAATTTTAGTCTTGAAATATTCGTGGATGTCCAGGGAAGGTTTAAACGGTGATAAAATAGATGCAGCGGGAACGGGATCAAAAATTCACACTTGCTGAACAATTATAGCGATACCAAGTTCGCCGGGACTGAAATACTAGATGTATTTAACGGGAAAATACTAGCTGTATTTTATAAATAAAAGTTATAGTCGAAGTAAGTATTGTAATAATTTCGTAATTAAGATTTATCATCCTTTGATCCTTGACAATTAGGTACTCGTCAGGTAGCAAGCATTCAATTGAAATAGTTAGGCCCGTATTCTAGAGACGACACTCAGTCCTGACTCGCGATTTATCTGAGGAGGTATGAAGTTTAGTCAATCTGTTAAATCTGTATAGTTTTCTTAATGCGAAAAGAAACATATTTAACTGTCTGTACTCAATTGCTTTGACCTATTTTATATTAACTATACAATTTCAATGCTTTTCATCTTAGATATTTTTGTCCACCTAGATTTATAAAATCATGCAGTGGGTCAAACCACGGCCATCCCACAATTGTGAATAGTACTACACACAGAAGCGAACCTTAACTATTAGTGGGTAAGATTGCTAACATCTCGTCCTTTCACGTTCATTATACATCAAATATAGTGTTCTATATCAAACAACCATAGGAATAGTTCGGGTTTAAGGACAAAATTCTTAACCTTAAACGGCTGGGTGGATTAGTTCGTGTTCTTGTGATATGATCAAAGAAATATACATAATTATGTACACAGATATCGTATGTAAATTCGAAAGAGACCCATTTGTCATGTGATATTCATACATGTCAATGTGATATTACAATATACACTTTATTTTGTGTTTTACTCCTTCAATTACATTTGCTGTTACTCATGCAATATTCAATTTTTGTCGGTTCTAGTTTTGTTTTTAAATGATTGTAAATAACATGTACCTAATACTAATTACTATAAGTAATTTAGTAGGTTTGCCTTGCCGTACAATATTATATTGACATTTTCCTAAGACTGTTTCATGTTGTGCCTATATCGTGAACTAAGCTCTCAAGGGAGCGGGTATCTTTGTAATAAAGAATAGGGTACCCGAGGAAAGGGAGACTATAATAACATAGAGATCAGTCGTTATCTCTTTATGAGACTAACGCAACATGCTGAAGACACAGTTCACTAACTTTTTAATTTATTTCAACAAGAGTAATAATAAAACTCGACAGCCTCCGTGGCGTAGCGGTAGTGAACGCGGCCGCTACGCAGGAGGCGCGGGTTCGATCCCCGCTCAATGCAAGTATTTGTGTGAATGAAATATGAGTATTTGCATTGGTCTGGTCGTGCCTCGGAGAGCACGTTAAGCCGTCGGTCCCGGTTGCCATGAGAACATCTATGGCAGTCGTTACGGGTAGTTGGAGCCCTCAAAAATCCAAAAACAACGGTCTAACTGCAAAAACTTCGATATCGCCTAATGTTAACATTGGGTTGTGGAGGTCAGATGACAATCGCTTCACGGAAAATATCGAGGTCTAGCCAAATCCGTGGTTAAGACTGGTAAAAGCGGACCCCAGACTCCGAGCTGAAAGCTTCGGATGCGACTGGGAATTAACGCTAAGAGGAAGAAGAATAATAAAACATTCTGAACATCTGAACATCTCACATAGCGTTACACTCAGGCCCAAATCAGCCGAAGGGGGCCATCAGATATGTGCCTAAGTCAGCCGGGGTGTGTAGGAAATATCTTACAGACCACCTTACACCCCGATATCCTGACCGAAGATGGATGGCGTGTGGTTTTAGTCGGTTCGAGTTCGACATAAGCACCCTCACCTGCTGATTGGGGATGTCTGTGGGGATTTTGGTGCGTAAAACGGGTCCAAATACAATCAAGCATAGCTTGAACTATGGGTTCCTACATAAACATACATACATAATATATAGATTTAACTTCTCATGGACAGATACTTAAATTAATGACGGTAGGTATAATAGAGTAATGTAGTTGCGTTCCAGTACAACAACGTCCGGCCTAGTAATGGAATAAGGATATCTTGATAATGAAATATTTCCCGCGACTCCGTTCACATTAAGTGCGGTATTGGTCCAGGGTTTCCTTTTACAATCTCGACCCTGATGTGCATTACTAAGTGTTATTTTATCATTATACGTAAGGTACCTAATCAAAATACTTATAGTCTTTTTCTTGTTACGATTTTATTATAAGCATAGATGTTAATTGTTATACTAATAATGTCCAACGGACGCGTAAATGGCTATCAGTTGGTTGTCCAAAAGAAATGGGGCCTACTATATCGAGTTATTTAATTTGGGTTACTGTCAACTGTTTCAATGAAGCAGATAGACAATATGCAGCAAGGCCAGTGTACAGTTAACCTTCAGACGAATTTAGTACTAATCGTTTCAATTAATGTTAGGGTTGTGAGCCTCGTCCATGATATTTGAATATTGTATAAATTGTTTATAGTGTTAGGTCAGGTATTTTTTATGAGTCTTGCAAACCAAGGACAAAAATAGTATAAATTTATTAATATGCCCTCGGCTCCTCACACGTAGAGTTTTGATCCCGTACCCATTCCCGGTTTAGACAGGTTATTGCAGAATACTAGTAATTTCGGCTACTAATCAAATCAAAACTTTGAAGAAATATGTTTTTTGAGTGGCCAGCCCTAGCTTTGCATGCCTCAATAATGGCTTGTTAAAATACATACATCATTGTTTTAGTACCCCTGTTTCATGGTATAAACATTATGCCTGAAAGTTTTAGGAGAAAACAAACTCGTTGAAGAAGTTCTACACGAACGACAATTAATATAGGTATTATGCTAATGTAAGTTGACAAGTCGGTCAAGGATGTTCAAAAAAGGGCAAGTTAGAAGAAGCACTCGTAACTAAGGGCCGGCATGAAAGAATTTAATAGTTGGAGAGAAAGCCCCTGCGGTGTGTGTCTACCCTGCCTAACTTGTTTGCTCTTGTTCACTCGAATCTCATCGAAACTCAGATATCCTTGGGGAGTAGATAAGTGAAGCGGTTGCGTGTGTTTTTATAGACACTGGTAACCGTTATACCATGTGATGGATCGTATGCATATTTCATCGACTTATCCATCAAACTTCAAACCCATCATAACAAATTAAGAACAAACTTACTTAAGTATTTACAACGTTCTATAAATTATAGGCCATAGTACCTACACAGCGTTATCTAGATCCAAACAATACCTATAAGGACAACTAATAGCTCGTAATATGGATTAAAATATACGTTTTCATTTAATGCAAGCTCATTTTTTTATTTATTCAAATGTAAAAATTATTAGATGTTATAGAGAATCAATATCCTAACTCATTACTCTCTAATAATTTAGGATCATCAAGCTCTCATTATAGCATAAATATAGTGTGTCCTAGTTGTAGCAAGTAACGACGATATACTTACCTCAGTAAAAATGTGTGACTACTGTAGCCGTTTCCTTACTCAAGAATTTATTGGAAAGCTCGCGTGCGAGCGAGTCAATCAACCCCATAATTTCACGCTTGTGAATCAAAGCGAGTCGAGCTAGTCCAATAAATTGCGACGATATTGTATCTTCTACAGTTTTCAAAGCACATCATTTTATATTATTCAATGAAATTTAAAGTCACTCCTATAGATTGCGAACAAATAAACAAAGGTCTGAAAACCTACATGATAGTAGGTACATTTCACTCGTAAAGGCGTTTAGCGTCATAAAAGTAAGTTCATTCACTCATAACTCTGGCTGTGTTGTGTACGGATGCAGCACGTTGTAACTAGTTAAACGTTGTTAACAACAATAAACGTTCACTTTGCTCACGACCACAGATGAGCAGGCAGGTAAAGTTAGCCATCCATGCGTTACTTTTGACGCAGTAGGTAGGTACTCCGTGAAAATATAGAGGTGTTTATTTCTGCGAAGCTTTTCCGGTTGCAGTCACAACACTTTTAGTGAATTGAGATAATTTTAAAGCAATTAGTTTGCTTTTTCCAATTTATTATAACTTTTAGTGAACTTAATTAAAACAATGTCCGGATATTCTTAAATATATTCATTCGTAACTTCGATGATAATAATGAAAAAATATCGTACCATGGACAGGAACTCCTACATTATGATCAACCCATCGAGTTTAGTCTCATTGTTTTGTCTTGCGACGTAATTTTTTGCTCAGAAGTAAAAAATATTGATGCCTACTATGAAGTAGGCATCAATATTTTTTCATTGACCAATATCAATTGAACTTTAGAAGTGCTGATTCAGAGCTTTTATCATTGTGAATTAAATCAAAACAATGTATTCAGAGTGCTAGGGCAGAATTTTTTTCGTAGTGGACTATTGGCGTTATACCGTCTCTATATTCTATGCTAAGCCTAATACAATATTACAGCACGTCATTTAGAGGAAGAGGGGCACGTTGTTAAATTTTTAGTTAATTATCGATATTTATTTTTTATTTATTTTTATTTGGGAGACCAACAGCTAATATCTAACAAAATACACATTTAAAATAGTCTCCACGAGTAGAGGTAGTACAATATAAAATGTCTGTGAGCACAGTATGACAGCTGCATACGTATATATGAAAAAGTAGGTACAAGTTGAAATTCTGCATTGCAGTAGTAGAACTAGTACCTACAGTAAGCTGCAGAGAAAAGGGACCCCCCTTGTTAATGATATGAAAGCATGAGGGGGTCAGTTTTCTCTGACGCTGACTGTACCTACTAGATAAGCACCTAACTTATTTCACCAATAGAAATGATTTTACAAGAAACAAAGCTTATCACATAATTTTTACATTTGATATTTTTATCGATAATCGATAATATAACAATCCAACTAGTTATAAATGTTACCAAATAAATAGTTTACGGTTACGTATTCCTTTTACTATGGGCAATTTATATAAAAAGTCTATTGTAACAACTTGCCCCCTATTCGGGGCCAGTTGTTACACCTTTGGGGCATGTTGTTAATTAAAATCATCGAAGATAAAGGCTTCCTTTTTTAAACATCATAAATAAAACAAACGATTTTATAATAATAGTTTGTTTTATATCTTATTTTTTAAAATATTTAACAGTACTTAATCAAATAATGAAAGAGTAAGTTTCTTCAATTATTTAAATTTTTAAATTAATTTTCGTTTGCTATAGACAACATTCTGTATAATTAAAAACTTTTAATATTTTAATCAATATGGCACTTTAAATCCTACCAGTTTTGATATCAGTACCAAATGTTATTTAAATGTTACAACGGCTACATCCCGTTTGGAAAAAGTTGCATTTCGTAACCCCCATTAAATTAAAATTAATAGTGGTTCTTGGCAAACCTTTTGAAGGAATAGTACAGTCGGGTTGAAAAATATCCAGTGCATTGAGTCTCGTAGGTACTTGTACTCCGTCCCAATCCGCTGACGAGTAGTAGGTACAGGTACCATAGACGCCGCTTCATTTCCACAGGTAGTGAAGGTGCGGTGACTGGTTGCCACAGATTAGTTAGTGGTAGGAGTTTCCCAATGGGTCGCTTACAGATACACTCTACCGGTAACCTAAAAACTTGTAACAATGTGCCCCACAGCACGTTTTATTAAATAATTTGAAGTTGCCACCAATAGATGGCAGAACAAATATTATTGCAAATTCAAAATAGATATAATAACATGTATAAAGAAAACTTTAGTTGACTACGCCAGAAATCAAAGATTTCGTGACAGATTTTTTTTTGTACAAAGCTGAAATCGAGGCACATAGATACAATCTGATGATAACACATTGCTCAGTGGATGATCTGATACTGATCATTCATACGTTATGCCCCATATCTTATGGAACTAAATGGGTCCAATACTATGCACTGTGGAGTTCTAAATCGCTGTAAATATGCTTGTAAATAATTACCCCTGACACCGACATGAAAACAGCGACATCATGGAGCGGATCACTTATTATCGCCTGTAGCACACCACGATGTTTTGTTTGTAATCATTTTTGACTTATCATAGTCATTTATGATAAACATTATAATGACGGGACCAACTCTTGTATTTGAAAGATTCTCCCACGTATATTTAGCACCCATTTAGTTCTATTTTGTACCTGTCCTGAAATTTTTGTACCTTACACGGCATAAACGGAATTTCACGATAACACTGGTCCCGCCATTATGACGCATCATAACAATTAAATGAAGCATCGACATGAAAAAAAAGACGTGTGGCACTCGGGGACTGCCGCGGTAAAGCTATTGCATAGCATTTTTTATGAACTTATGCAATTATAATAAATAATAATTTGAATTTGAATTTGAATTTGAGTTCTGAGTTCTGAGTTCTGAGTTCTGAGTTCTGAGTTCTGAGTTCTGAGTTCTGAGTTCTGAGTTCTGAGTTCTGAGTTCTGAGTTCTGAGTTCTGAGTTCTGAGTTCTGAGTTCTGAGTTCTGAGTTCTGAGTTCTGAGTTCTGAGTTCTGAGTTCTGAGTTCTGAGTTCTGAGTTCTGAGTTCTGAGTTCTGAGTTCTGAGTTCTGAGTTCTGAGTTCTGAGTTCTGAGTTCTGAGTTCTGAGTTCTGAGTCTGAGTCTGAGTCTGAATTTGAATTTGAATTTGAAAACTAACAACTTATGCAATTACCTCCTAATTACTTACGTTAAGCGGAGCTACTTCGGAGCAGCTCGTCTAGATTCGTGCGAGCTCGGAGTTGGGGGTGTTACCTTTTTTCGTTACGGAATTTCTGGATTCGGTCTCCACGCTCAAGGCCCGCGATAGAAGCTATGCAATAGCTTAAAAAAAATAATGTCATTAATTTAATAACAATAAATAATGAAGCGCCTGCATGAACAGTAGCTGCAACTTACTTGAAGTATTTTCGCTCGTTAAATTATTTAGGCGTATAAAATGTCAAAAATGAAATATTTAATTTATAAAAAAACTACTGAGATCTCCATCTCTCACTGTTGAGAGAGTTGATTATCGGAGGTACGAAATCAGGTTCTAAATTCTGGTTTGATCTGGACGATGCAATTTGTTGTAGTTTTGGAGTATAGGCATGGGCCCGCCATTATGACGCATCATAATGGCGGGACCAGTGTTATCGTGAAATTCCGTTTATGTTATATAAGGTACAAAAATTTCAGGACAGGTACAAAATAGAACTAAATGGGTGCTAAAGGACCATTGAAAAGGTGAAAAAGGACCATTTTTAAATTGCTCTTAAATTTAAATCAAATAAAAATAGTATAGATAAGTTTAATGACATTTAAATGAATACAATATACACCTAACATACAATACCTGCTAGTCTAGTGTTATCTCCGTGAACCGTACACTTATTTGCAACAAACACACAATGGAAGCCTCTATCCTTGACATGCAGACTTATTTTGAAGACAGGATGTCAAAATTTGAAGCTGACCTGCAGAAGAAGTCTTCACCGAACACAGCTTGTTTAGCAGAGGAGTTTGCTGCTTTCAGAAGGTTCGTTCTCCAGACACTTAAATCCTTTTCCCAACAGCTCAGTAGTTTCGCACGAGAGGTTGATAGTTTGGAAATGCGCAGTCGCCGAAAAATTCTTCTTCTACATGGCGTGAAAGAGCAGGAGGGTGAAGATATTAGCTGGGTTGTCACTGATGTTGTTAAGCAGCAGCTGAAGATTGGCGCTTTTTCAACCACCGACATCAAACGCTGCCATAGAATGGGACGGCAAGCATCCGACGCCAAGCCCAGACCTGTACTGGTGAAGCTTCAGAGCCATGCAGTGAAGGAGAGTATATGGTCTGCCAAGTCGAGATTGAAAGGTACGGGCGTTACGGTATCCGAATTTCTTACCAAAACACGACATAAGGCGTTCATGGCCGCCCGTGACAAATTCGGGGTACATAAGTGCTGGACCAGGGAGGGCACGGTGTATGTCTTGGGCTCTGACGGAAGTAGGCATCGAATTATTTCGGTCGGTGACCTGGACAAGATACAGTGCTCTGACGAAGAGACAGCGACGGCTGTAACCTCCAAAATCGTGGTTAACAGAACGAAACGCACTGCATTGAGGAAGTAGACTTTCCGATGTTCTAGCCAACAATTTATGCTCTTGCTGGGTAACATTTATTCATGTATCATAATTTACTTTTCACTTCCAACGAATATTATGTAATACTTATGCAGCAATAATATTTTCTCTGTACCTCCGTTTTAATTATTATAGATTGTTTACATTTTGTTTGACGTATGAGATGTATTTGCAGTATTTGACAGTTTGACATTTAACTGCAACAGAATGCGTTCCATTCCCCCAAATTTCTTTCTTTATATCGTAAGCATTAATTGCTGTTTGAATATGAGCATTTTAGCCCTTATGTTTTACTTTGTATACTTCGCATAATATACTTGTTGCCCAGCTCATGATATTTAGCTCTTATATTTTGTAACATGTATTTTTCTTTCACATAGTTCCTTAATATTATTTTATTTTTTTATTTTTTTGTTGTGAAATGCTTTCTTCCGTATATGTAACACAGGACTGGCGGGTGGACAGTGAGTGGTTTTTGTGATAAAAATTATTATATATACATATATATATACCTATATACTGTTTATTTATATATACCGTGTACTTACATTTATATTATTATTATTACAACTACACGTACATACCCAATGAACGACTTAGATAGTGATGATAGCTTTTTCTCTGCTACTAGTCTCAACGACAGCTTTGTGAGTATACCGTGTGTGTCACTTGAGGATACTCTTCGGTCACAGTTTTCGGATGTCCCCAGGCATTTTAATGTAGTCCATATAAATGCTCAGAGTATTCCTGCTCATTTCCCGGATATGCTGGCTAATCTTGTACATAATAATATTCATGCTATCCTCGTCTCTGAATCCTGGTTAAAACCTTGTCTTCCATCTTCTTCTTACACACTACCGGGTTTCCAGCTTATCAGGAATGATCGAGTGCCTGTTGGAGGTGGCGGGGTGGCTATTTACATACGCTCTCAAATCCCTTATACTGTTATCAGTATGTCGCCACAGCCGACACCATCCAATGAGGGCGAGCATCTTTTCCTGGAGCTGGAACTGAACCACTCTAAGGTTCTGCTTGGCGTTTATTATCCTTCATCGTCAAAAGTAAACTATTTTTCTTCCTTTGAACACTTGTTAGATACCTACTTACCATCATACAGACATGCAATAATAATGGGAGATTTTAATACTTGTTTGGTAAAACCAGGGCCATATATTGCGCGTGCTACGACTCTCCGCCGCATTATTCATTCCTCTAATCTGTCTATCCTCCCTCTGAATACTACTCACCATTTTCCTCACTGCTCCCCTGGCCTTCTTGACCTAATTCTCGTTTCTTCACCTACTCATGTCGCAAAGCATGGTCAATGCTCCGCTGATATGTTTTCGTACCATGATCTCATTTTCCTTTCTTACAAGATACGGCCACCTAAACTAAAACCCAAAATTATAATGCAGCGCAATTTTAGTGGCATTGTTCTTGACAAGCTTCGTGAGGATGCTCTTAATATCGACTGGAATTCTCTGCTGTCGTCTGATTGTGTAGATACCAAAGTCAATATCCTGACTGATAAAATAATTGAGCTTTACGATGTGCATGCACCAATCCGTGCCATCAAAGTTAAGCACTTGCCTGCACCTTGGCTCACACCTGATATTAAGGAGTTAATGTCAAAAAAAGCTGCAGCTAAGGCTAGGTACAAAGTTAGGTCTACCCAGAGCAATTTGGAGAAGTATGTCTCCCTCAGAAATAGATGCAACAGGATGTGTAGGAATGCACAACGCCAACATATCCATTCCTCGGTAGAAAGCGGGGATCCAGCTAAAGTCTGGAAATTTCTGAATACATTGGGAGTTGGAAAGTCACGTCAAGACTCAATTCCTAAAAACTTAAACTTAGATGCGCTTAATGCACATTTCTCTACTTCGTCCAATTTTAATGGAGCTACTAAAAGCAACACACTGCAACATCTCTCATCTATTCCAACTCCTGATCATCCACCTTTCATCTTCAACCAATTGTCCGCTTGTGATGTTAAGAAGAGCATTTTGTCGATTTCATCCAGTGCTGTCGGTAGCGATGCTGTTAGCCGAAATATGATTGTGCCAATTCTGGAGCAAATTCTTCCTACCCTATGTCACGTCTTTAACTACTCCATTTCTTCTGCTATTTTCCCATCCTCGTGGAAGAGTGCCCAGATAATTCCTTTACCTAAGAAATCTAAGCCATGTTCCTTCTCTGACTATCGTCCTATATCTATCCTTCCTTTCCTTTCTAAAGCTTTGGAGCGCCTCATTCACTCGCAACTCAGCTCCTTTCTTAATCAAAATTCACTACTTAATCCGTTACAATCCGGCTTCCGACCTGGACACAGTACTGCGACAGCATTGGTTAATGTCACGGAAGACATAAGACTGGGCATGGATAGTGGAAATCTCACGCTCCTATGCTTACTTGATTTTAGCAACGCTTTTAATACCGTGGATTTCGACATCCTGCTTGGTATACTCGGCTCTATTAACATATCTCCAACGGCTGTTCGGTGGTTTCGTAGTTACCTGTTTGGTCGCCAGCAACGTGTTCGCGTCGAAGAATTTAGTTCTTCCTGGTGCAATACGACCGCTGGTGTACCGCAGGGTGGCGTTCTATCTCCGTTACTTTTCGCCATTTTTATAAATACCATCTCCGAAAAATTACTTTCCTCCTACCACCTGTATGCTGATGATCTACAAATTTACACCCAGGCTCCTCCTAATAACTTGACCGATGCTTTTGCTATCCTCAACGAGGACCTGGCTCGGATATGTGAATGGAGTAAGAACCATGGACTCACTTTAAATACATCCAAGACACAAGTAGCTGTTATTGGTAGTCCAAGGTTGGGTTCAAAAATAGATTGGGCCCAGCTTCCTCAGATTGCTATGGGTGGAGCAGTAGTGCCAGTTAGGGACAATGTCAGAAATTTAGGTATCTACATGGATAAATCTTTCTCATGGAACATCCAGCTACAGGAAACCAGTCGTAAGCTTTTCGCGTCAGCTGGCGCCTTACGAAGGCTCCGAAACTTTCTTCCTATTGCCACTAAGACTGCGCTCGCACAATCGCTTCTTCTTCCTGTTCTTGACTACGCCGATGTCAGCTATCCCGATCTCACGGAGGAGCAACTAGATAAACTTGAACGACTCCAAAATTTTTGCATACGATTCATATTTGGTCTACGCAAGTATGATCACGTGTCAGATTTTCGTAAACAACTCAAGTGGCTCCCAATTCGGCTTCGCAGGAATACCCATATTCTAACATTGTTATATAATGTATTGTTTAATCCTACCACTCCCTCTTATCTCAAAGAACGATTTCAGTTCCTCCATGACACACATACGAGATGCCTGAGGTCATCCGAGAATTTGAGGCTCAGAATGCCGATACATTCCACTGACTTTGCTGACAAGTCTTTCACTGTCAAGGCTGTGCGGTTGTGGAACTTATTGCCATTGAACATCAGACGAGCAAAATCCATAAACGTCTTTAAAACAATGGTTAAGGAACACTATCTATCATGTACACAATAATTGCTCACAATTATATACTCACTGTTTTCCCTTTTTATAGTATGTTTTATTTACTTTATATATCTGTTTGTATGTAATAGTTGTATATGTTTATAATACTTTACGTAAAGCTGTATATTTATTTTATTTTACTTGATCTGTACTTTTCTCTCTCTCTTTTTATTTTTAATACACCTTGTATCTAGTTTATTTGCTAACTACACCATATCTTTTGTTTTTATCACATTACTGTCCATCCCAAGGTTGCCTGGAAGAGATCGCTTCCAGCGATAAGGCCGCCCATTGTACATTGAACTGTAACATGCTACCTACTAGTACTACTGTAAATCTATTGGTGTACAATAAAGAATTATCTATCTATCTATCTATCTAAATATACGTGGGAGAATCTTTCAAATACAAGAGTTGGTCCCGTCATTATGATGTTTATCATTTATGTCGTAGTAAGAAAGATTGAAGCATCACTGAATTTAAATAATTTCAAGTTATCCACCCGAACGCAAAACTAGTCTTTACATAATTCTATTATAAGTTTTAGTAATATTACCTACATGATTTCATAAAAAGAAAAAACATTTTCATTTGAACCGGCGACATTTCAGACCTGTATAATAATATACTCGTTTGTATATATAGTGTAATAGATGTGTTCCTTTATAGCGCTCTCGAAACAAAACTCGTAAACTGCTTTTGATGGGTTTGCGTCAATTGATTGTATTAATGACTGTGATCAAAAGTTGATATTCCGACGACCAAACTCGATGTTGTGACAAAGCAGGTACCTACCCAGCGTAGTAAAATACAATGATAACCCCTTCTCACTTAGTGGGTGCCGTATAAGATAAAACGGTCCGGATACGGGTAAGGATACGAGTAAGGCATGGCTGTGAATGAAAAAGTTTATAATAAGCAAAATATGACCTTGTTACGTAAACGAGATATTTGAATTTCGAGTTTGCTAATAACGATTTTGTAGCTTTACCTTCGCAACAATTAACAAACTTCTCAGTACCTTAATTGGCCTGCCCTGTCAATTACAGTAACTTATTAAATTCTATCTAAACATTAATAATGTTCTAATAAGTTTTACATTTTATTAGCTACTCTGCTAACCTATACCACTTTGAGTTTATAATGTTAGCATGTCGAAGTAGGTATATAACTTTGAAATCGTTTTCACAAAGTAACTATACTTGTTAAGTTGTTTTCCACGTCAAGACACTTGTCAGTAAACAAAATAATTAGGTACTTTTATGTTAAGTTAATTATCTCTTTTCAATAGATTATTTAGCGATAAAGGTTAAATTGCACCGTAAATACATACATAATTATGATCACGCCTTTATTTATTCCCGGAGGGTTAGGCAGAGGTGAATTACTTCGCAGTGTAGTGTGGTAGTGGAGTAGAGGTGAAGTACTTAAATATAAATCTATTTTATTATGTACCTGCACTTCAAAATTATTTCTTATTTCTCATACTACTCCTTTTAATGCTTTTGTTACCAGTACAACATCTCTGGTTCGCCGGTAGCGCGAGTCGCCTTGGTTTCATGACATTATTACAATTTGTAAAGGAGTCTGTGTAGGGTTGTAATCGCCTTTCGAGCCTTAGATTTTAATGGCACAATCTAGAGAGGATTCTGGAAAGCAGAGCAAAATAATCGTTTAACGACTTACCCGGGAGAAGGCTTACCATCTCGATGTTATATTCTTGTGACGAGAAAAATATGTTTGAATAGATCTATTAAGCGTATTTTTCATAACTAACTCCAAAGTAAAACATAATAATTTATTTTAATTTCTATATTTTAGCCAAATTTACAGCTGAAAATAATATTATCTAGATAAATCACACGATGAAGGTCAACTGTATTATGACTTTTCACCAGGCAAGAAAATATGTAGGAAATCTTAGTATATACAACTGTCGCGGCAGTAGTGGTCACATAAGACTTTCATTACCTTAGAGAAATGTACTACTATTTGCCAAAATAATAGTAAAATTAATTAAATAATTAGCAAAATTGAAATAACGGTGATGTCACCCCTCATTCACGGAACGTTGGAAAGTTATTTAAGAATTTGACTAGGTACATTGTACTTCTACAAGGACGAGGAGACGTCCGTACAAATCCATCGATCTGTTCGCAACTGGGTTAACGATTACAACCCGTCGTCATATTCAACCTTAACAAACGATTACATTCTTTAATGCATTTAACCGACTAATAACATTATTGCTCGGGAAAATTTGCTCAAAATGTGTTATATACGCGCAGTACACGCGTCTTAGGTGTCTTTTGAAGATAGAACGGGGTGCTACTACGGTGGACGAGCTCAAATTCACCAAGTATAGATTCTCTCATCCTAGCGTTAATTCCCAGTCGCATTCGAAGCTTTTCAGCTCGGAGTCTGGGGTCCGCATTAGTCTTAACTACAGATTTGGCTAGACCTCGATATTTTTTCGTGAAGCGATTGCCATCTGACCTCCACAGCCCAATGATATCATTAGGCGATATCGAAGCTTTGCAGCTAGACCGTTGTTTTTGGATTTTTAGGACTCCAACTACCCGTAACGACTGCCATAGATGTTCTTATGGCAACCGGCCCCTCTAGACAAGTGGCAATTCGTTGCTCGGCGTATGATGGAATAGAATGCCAAATGTATAGGATTTGACGTTTTTGACATTCGTTGACGCCTGTCATATACGTCAAATCCCATACATTTGGCATTCTATTCCATCATACGCCGAGCAACGAATTGCCACTTTTCTAGAGGGGCGGGACCGACGCGACGGCTTAACGTGCTCTCCGAGGCACGACCAGACCAATGCAAATACTCATATTTCATGAACACAAATATTTGCACTGAGCGGGGATCGAACCCGCGCCTCCTGCGTAGCGGCCGCGTTCACTACCGCTACGCCACGGAGGCTGTCTCACCAAGTATAGATTATTATGAAACAATCCGCGTGTGCCAGGGTGATTTAAATCCAAGATACGTGTCCCGAGGTATATAATTGTATTTTAAATGATTTGAGTTTCTTCACAAGAAAAACAATATTGCACTTCAATATTATTATTGCGAAAGTGAGGTTTTTATATTAACTTTTATTACACTGAGACTTTTATTTTGGATCTCTGCCTTTTCGCCGAAAATTGTTTGGCCGATTATCAATTGCCAACTAACGTTTCGCAGAATTTTATTTCGCAGAATAATCATTTGCCAACTTCTGATATAATTTTGTTTTTATTACCCAACCTCACAGTTGCCAATTTTACGTTTGGTCTTCCTTTTAGAATGACACACACAAAATGCCAACTTTCAAGTAGCGAATGTTTTAGTTTTTATGGGTGTCAAAATTACTGAATGTGGCGTACAAAAATACTAAGTGAGCTACTATTTATGGATGTTATAAAAAAATAACCACGAAGGCTAAAGCGGGAGCTCGGCTCCCGCGTTAGCCTTCTAACCTAACCTATCCAAGTTGGGGCGCGCTATACTCGTTTATGGATGGTTTATGGATGGTTATAAAAAAATAACCACGAAGGCTAAAGCGGGAGCTCCGCTCCCGCGTTAGCCTTCTAACCTAACCTATCCAAGTTGGGGCGCGCTATACTCGATTCGTCTAAAAGTTGTCTGGCCTAATAAATAATTTGACAAAAGATAAATGCCCCAAACGTTTTTTGTCATTACAATAATCAGCTTAACAATAATTCTACCAAATGAAACGTTGTCATACAAAAATTTGACAATCGTTAGTCGTCAAAGTGAAAAATAGGCGAAACGTTGGTTGGCAAGTGATAATCGGCCAAACAATTTTCGGCGAAAAGGCAGGATCCCTTTTATTTTATTAATATCTCATTACAACTGTGTAAGTTCCCATATTAGTTACATCGTCACTTAAACCTGGTTTTTTTCATAGACTCAGTAGCTGTTGGTCAGTGGGGATATTGGGATGTTTGTTATTCAATCACGCTTAAACGTTGAAATAGATCTGGCTGAAATTTAATACAGCGATAGATTATCACGGACCCAGTTGCTGCCAGATAGTAACTGTCCTTCACTGACCGCCAGCTACTGGGCCTGAGAAATCCCAGGCTTCTGGTAAGACCGTGGCCAAATTTTAAAAAACCACGATGCTCTTGTTGTTTTGTGAATTACTTATAGGTATATAAATGTAGACCAACAAACTTGCTTTTAAAGGTATGATTCCGAAGCCGACCGCACACGACAACTGCCGACGCAAGAGAGCAATACGAACAATGGTGTGTATAAGACAGGAAGAATCATGTAAAGACCACTTTAAGAAACTAGATATTTTAACCGTTCCTAGTCTGTACATTCTAGTATTGATGACAAATTTTGCGAAAAATGTTCTTGAATATGAATCGGAAGATGAAAGAAGGATCAGAGAGGGCACACGCAGGATGGATTTCCAAAGTAAAATTCTTCCTCATCTGAACATAGTCAAACATAGCACGATTTATAATTCTACCAGGTTGTTCAATAAGCTGCCCTTACAACTGAAAGGTCTTCTATATAAAAAAGAGTTCCACAGTGAGTTAAAAGTATTTCTATTGAAAGGGTGCTACTATTCAATTGATGAGTTGTAAGTTAGAATTGACATTTATTTTTGCATCTATATTATATTTGACATTTGATTGATTGTTTTGACATTTTGGTTTATTGGCATGATATGACTTTATTATTATGAATATAAATTAACATGTTATGAATGCACTAACCATAGATCTAAGTAGGTATTATTACTGTGTACTAACGTTGACTATTAATAGATTTGATAAGAATAATTATTTTATATTATGATAATTCATGGAACTATTTTGCTTGCTGTTTAAATGGTTTCAACTACATTATTCTTAATTATTTAAATTTAATACATTATATTTTTTTTGCAATTAGTTTATTATGATGTATATTCAAACACAATGTAATTGTTACTGAATAAATATACTGAATACTGAATACGCATGCAGCACATTCAGCGTACCCATTACTTCTTAAACTCCGATACAGATAAAGGGGACCATTTGAGAAGCCGCAATGAATTACGTGCATCTGCTGCGTGTGTCGGCAGGGGGAGTTGTCGTATGCTGTGGGCTCCGGAATCATACCTTTAGGTTAACTGCTAAATATCACTGCCGCCACTTACACCGTTTCTTTTGATAAACTATTTGGCTGAAATTTGGAATAGAACATTGACTAGGTATATTTTTAATTTCCTGTGGGTCCAAGAATAATTAGTAGGTATTCCACGTGGCCTCATTTTTCAGGATTTTTTACAGACGAATTATTATCAATAACCGATCAATTTGTATGTTTTTTCGGTAATTAATAATCTATCCCTGTATCAAATTTCACCAAAATGCGCTGAGCCATTTATGCGTGATTGAGAACACACATCCAACCATCTTAATAAACTTTCACATTTATGATATTAGTAGGATGAAATATATTCTGAAATGTAATGTATTTATGTTAATACCGTTGTTATCATTTTTCATTTAATTACAGAAATTGAATACAACTATGAAGAAGAGGAGGCGAGCGATGTTGAGCCAGACTTGCGGCCGGTGACCCGCCGCACCGCCAAGCACATCGCCGCAGGTGAAGAGCGTCCGCGGATTAACTCCAGCCAGCAAACAACACCCACTGACGGTAAGCCTCTTCACTGAAATACAAATGAACAATGAAAATCTTTACGGAGTATGTTACGAGTTAATTATTCAGGCAGGGATTTCACAGCGCTTTAATTATCACATCGTACCTATACTAAGGTACTATTATCTGTTATGTGCTTATACACTTTAGAGAGCATCATTTGTGAAGTACTTATACATAGATCCCAGGTACTGAACTAAACCCAGTGTGTGCACTCAACCAAAACATCACCTATGCGGACGGTTGTGAGATCTGTAGAGCTCAACGTCAGGAGAATGAAGATTAAATTACGTTTTCACACGTCACACCAGTCCGCACCTATCTCCGTCTAACAACACGATATCATCAGCACACTGGCTGTTCGTGTGAATTTCTGATGTTGCCCGACAAAAGTAATCTATTACCACGCTGAATAGAAATAGACAAAAGGCTCCTTTGTGTACCCTGAAGGTAATAGGGCTGGGTTTCGTGTCGCCCACGTAACGGCGTTGGTGAATTGTAGTGGTATGTATTTTATTGAAATTTAATAGTGTAAAACCAGGATGCACTTATACAGAAGTGAAGATACAAAAATAATGCTATTCACGATCCTAAAAGTGACTCAGTCCGTAAATATAACAATTTAATGAGTGTTACATTGTAGGTAAATATCCTCCTGATCATTATTCTTTGGTTTTTATAATTATATCATCAATCATTATAAAACGGTAAGTATGAGAGTCATTATGCGAGCTCGCTATTGTTGCCCCGATGCCGACGGTGCGAAATGCCTGTCACAAATAGCATTATCAGTACCTAATGATGCTCAATACCTGCTTCAGTCCATTGTTGTGACAAGGAGGAAATCTGGGTGGGCAGCCCCCGATCCATTGTAACCTGCTCGAGTCTGCCCTGAGCGTTATCTCGTACTTGCTTCGGATATCATACCTATATATTAGCAACTGAAATACTTTTCTCCTTTGCACAATTATAGCGCAATTCTCACTGAGCAGCAAAGCCAATCATAGCCGTCATTCTCTGAACGTTTTTCTCAACTCGGTTGGGGTTCACTTTCTAGTCTAACTGTGATGCGGCTGCTCTCGACAACCAATTGGCGATATCGAAGTTTTGTACGAGTAATTAGACTAGGTAATCGGACTTTTTAGGGCTCCAACTGGGGTTGGTCCCAGCTGGAGCCCTAAAAAGTCCGTCGGGACCGACGCTCCGAGGTAGTAAAACCAAGGTGCTTTATTACTTGCATATTGCCTAGCTCTGCAGCAACAGGCCTTCATATGTAGGACGACTAGGGACAAGAACAGGTTTTATTTTTATCGACTTCAAAAAGGTAGGGACTTACCTATAAATAAATTTAAAAATGTAGTTAAGAGGAAATTGTGCCAAAAGGGCTATTATAAAATACAAGAATATTTAGATGATAAACTAGCTTGGAAATGAGCTGTTCACTCATGCATGCTTCTCAAACAAATTATTGTATTTAGACTAAGTAGACTAAGCATTATTTGTAAATAGACCAAAAAAAAAAAGCCCGCTGAGTTTCTTGCCGGAGTCTTCTCAGGCCAGGGCCGCGTTTCGAACCGGTGGTCCATTTGCTAACCTAGTCTTTAGTACATAATTATATATTTTTGACGTTTTGTAAGTGCCGTTTTAATGGTCTATACAGAATAAATGATTTTTGACTTTGACTTTGACTTTGTAAAAGTTCTCAATAAGGCTGTTTTATTTATGTTTGTTAACGCTGTACTCAGTCATTTATGTGATTAAAACAATATTTTTATTGGAAATACTTCCAGATTGGTGCCATTTTTGTCAAAATCCAGTTCTTTTTGATTTACTTAGATTGGAAAAAATTAACACACAGGCGGGCCTTCAATTCACGACCAGTCCCTTACAGGCAGTGAGATTATAAGTAACATTTAAAAATGCTTACAGAGGGAATGCTTTGACCACTGAGCTATCGAGCCACGCCTAGAGCATTCACATTTTCAATCAAATCTATTTCAATAGTTAGTATACTAATTGCTTTGAAATTACCTTAAATCCAGTTTTCTAAGTTATAAATAGGTAGGTACATCATTTCTTACTTTACCATTTATTTCTCACTAGTTCAAAAACTCACAGACATTTTAAATAAAATCCTAAATACTGTATCGTACACAGTAAAGACATGTTATACAAAATGTACACACCAAGTACGAGTAAAATGAAATTAATTACAAGTTCGAGCTTTACTAGAGTCCTTTACTTGCAAACCTTTGTGCTATAGAGTCAGAGACTTGATACTGTACTCTGTGTCTATTCAGAACCGCTTAAATGTAACTCTTTAACAGAAATTCTGTTGCTATTCAGGTTCGCTATAACTACATTACTCGGAATTAAAGTTTACACATCTTTCAGTACTAACTAACTGGGGAGCTCAACAGGGTCGGCGGAATGTAATTAAAATGCTGGTGTTATTTCATGCATGAATTTGATTCTGGTGTTGAGTGAGAGATTTCGTTTGTTACCAGTTTTATACCTTTTAACTTCACTGACTTGATTTTCATTAGTATTCGTTAGTATGTACGAAGCCTTTAATTTTTTTGAAATCTTTTTAAGGCGCGAGTCAATTCGAATTCAGAACGAGATGCTAAATGAGTTGGTGAATTTTGGTACTCAGAATAGCTACGAAAAGTTAGTGGTCAGGTTGCAGTCTTAAAGTCTTAAAACGATATAAAATCGATTTCTACATTGTTTATTCCGAACAGCAAGTCTAGTAGGTACTATACACGGGTAGAAGTAATTGGCGCTAAGACTATTTGAAGTATGACTATGACTATATCCAAGTGAAAGACTAACTTTAGGTACGACACGTAACCTCAGATAGTATTTATGCGTAGGCTAACATATAAAATTAAATGTGCAACTAATTGGGTATAATCAAATTACAATCACACTATAGTCTATAGTAGTAATACATCACATATCACATCTAAAGCTTACTTTGAATATATTAACTATAAATTCCCAATAACCAATCAATGAATCAATCAATTAGCCAATTGCAGTCCACTGCTGGGCATAAGCCTCTCCCCTGACTGTCCAATTAGGGAAACTATTAACCAGTTAATAATACAAGTGGCACTCGCACTGAATATCTGTGATCCAGTAGTAGATGAATTTGTACACGCATACATACACAGGCATATCAAAGCAAAGTGAAGTGAGGCATGCCGTTTAATATCAATGGGGCAAAGCGAGTATCGTTTCTATACCTAGTATACCTACATACATTGGTTACAAATTATCGAATAGTACATATATTATATCTTATTCGATATGTTGTGAGTGAGATATTATGATGGCACTTCACATGGCTATTTGTGTTCACTATTGGGTGTTTGTTATATTTGGCAAAATATTTGATGTACACGCTAACATGCAAGTACAGATAAATACGGCCATCCACAAATGGCAGCCAAATAACCAACAAGCGCAGGGTAAGCATACATATGCTTATATTTTTCAAGACCACATGGTATTAGCCATAGGTATTTGTCAAATAGGTAATAAGACCAAATCTTCTTCAAATCTGCTATCCATACGTAGTATATAGTTATTTGCCAAATTTGTCATATATGCAATAGTCCAATATCCAGTATCCAATAGTCATGTGAAGTGCCACCGTTATGTTCATAATGAATAATTGCCAAGTTGTGATTTCCCAAATACTACGGATGAAAAGTGTAAGATTTTTGATAATTCTAATTCCTCAATTGGACGAGATTAATGCACTTAAGTCATTTTCTGGCAACGTGACATTGGAAATACACGAGAATCGTCAACTTTCCCAATCAGATATTCATTAGTGGACACACGTGTGTTTAAAGCTCCTTTGCGTCGTTTCTGGAGTCTGGAGACCAGTATTAAACTATGATAATAATTTGACTGGAATTAGAGAATGCGCAAAGCCGCGCTGCGACATACTTTTAGATTAAATCTGCCAGTGAGTTATTTTTAATTATTTTTAATACATTATACACAATATTAACTTACCGACTTTACGCTTCCAGCTGATGTAATAAAGTATGAATAGAATGAAGAATGAATGGGATTTGACGTTTATTGACAGTCGTCAACGTTTGTCATACAGACGTCAAATCAGGCCAATACTCCGGCCATCGAATTACTACTTGTCTATGGGGGCTGACGTAGTCCGGGGCCGCGCTCACTTACTGTAGAAGATCTAAATCATATACATGTCGCAGTCATTTGGTTGAATCCGCTATTTATTTGTATCACTAGCGCGTTCATGGAATGACGACATTTAATTGAATGACTAAGGACAACTCGTCAAGTTGTTTAATGTAACGTTCAACATCTTGACTGAACGTCATTTAGCATAGTCGTTGAATGGGATATAGCCGTCTTTGTAATGTTTGGTTAGGGTGACCATAAGTTCGCACATATTTTTAATCATCATAATAATTTTTAGACATAATATTTAAACGCCAATGATTATTAGACATAATATTTACTTCTGGGTGGTTAATAAAAAAATAACCACGAAGGGGAAAGCGGGGTCAATTCGCTTGCTTCGCTCGCTCAAACGACCCCGCCATCCCCTTCTAACCTAACCTATCCGAGTCGGGGTGCCCTAAAATCCCAATTGCATCCAGTTTCTCCTGACATAACAACCGTTACAATCACATGACTGACTTTACGTCCGCTATGTTCAAAGAGCTATGTTACAATCAGCTAACTAGTTGGACGTTGAGTGACGCTTGTTAAATCAACGTTCGGCCTAGTCATTCAATTAAATGTCGTCATTCAATGAACGCGCTAGTGATACAATTAAAAAGTGGATGCAACCAGATGACTGCATAATATTCCCAAAACAATAAAACCCATTTAAAATATTAACGTATTACAGTCATAAGAGCCAGAACAGTCAAATTTTTACCCTTTGCCCGATAAAGTCGAGGGTTGAAAAACGGCCAAAAGATGTTTATGCCACAGCATAATAAAAGCACTAAAGGAAGCCTAATTTGTTTCTATAATTACTAGATTACAAGACTCTGGTTAAAATTAGGGGCTTGTTTTATAATTTGCTTCTCCGCTAGAACCGCTAATTAACTGTATACCAACTATGAAAACGAAGAAATCCCTAGGTAATTTGAAAATATTTTGCTAAAACGGCAATCAATAAAATTAGTCGTGGCCATAAATATTTCGCTATTCGTAGATTCGGGTTTCATCACTTATTTCATTTCATTAATTTTATATACGATATTTCTACTAGGTAAGTACTACTTACCTAATATTTCACATCGGTTGCAACGATATTATAGAATTATGTACTTTATATTTTAAATAGAACGTGTGTTTCAGATGCTGCAGCTAATTTAATAGTAGATACGTACACAGAGAGCTATAGCAAAGATATCAGATTTTACTATTTTTTTAAAATGTACCGTATTTTACTACTTACTTTTTTATTTTAGAGCGCCGTCGAGTCCGCCATAGTTGATTAAACATGCGAGGCAAAGTAAATACAAACATCAAAGCAATATTTTATATTTTTAAAGTCAAAGGCGCGGTGTGTGTCTGACAATAAAAAAACAAACTTTGAATAAATATTATATCCATTTTGGAATATACAGTTATGAAATACTGCTACAAATACCAATGCAGCTATATATTATGTCATGCAGTGGATTTTATTAGGGTAAAATGCACACGGCCCGCCTGATGGAAAGTGGTTACCGTAGCCGATGGACGTGTGCAACATCAGGCTAGTCGCACTCGTGCTGACGTCCCTGTAAGAACCTTCTAATAGCCTTCTTGAAGAACCTTACATTGTAGTCGCCTGGAAAGACTAAAACTTATTTCTAAAATTACAGCATTATAAGAAGCTGGTATACAATAGATACCTAATAGAATAATACTCTGATTGAACACTTTGATGTAGGGAGAAGGTTGGTCACTCAAGTACTTTTAACAAAGTTTATATAAAGGCTATATTACTGAGAAACTTTCAAAGACATTGGTCGAATAAATTAATGAGGTAGTAAGCGGTCACATTGGCCTATGAAGGCTACAGATACTCGCTTGAGGTTCGCCCCTTTTTACGCGCAGCTCCGCGTTATTTTACTCAAACCGGGTAAGACGTTGTGTTGACGACAAACGTGTTGTCACGAAATATTGTCGTGAAAACAGGCAAGCCCTAAACGGCTGGTAAATCCATCCCTGAGATCCCAACTGGCCTTAGGCTACTGAGAGGCGCACGCAACAAACATGACTCACAACACAACCATGCACCCCACAACACTCACAGCCAACTTTGTTTGTTGTGTCTGAACTACTATGATGCAATCTATTGAAATATGGCCTCTCGGGCTAGGCACCGACTTCTAATAAATCAGTTGTTAAGTCTGTGAATTACGTTATTTTTCGCTTTTCAGTGACTCTTTTTCGTTTCTTGAAGTCGATTAAACTTTTTTGTTAAAATTAATTTATTGATACTCATGATTTTCCAATATAAAATAAAATCGGCCAAGTGCGAATCGGACTCGCCCATGAATGGTTCCGTAGTAGCAAAGGCGAAAATTGCGGTTTATGACGTATTAAAAAAAACTACTGACTGGATCTCGTTCGAACCAATTTTTAGTGAAAGTTTGCATGGCAATTTACATCATATATTTTTTTTAGATTTATCATTCTCTTATTTTAGAAGTGAGAGGGGGGGGACACACATTTTTCCACTTTGGAAGTGTCTCTCGCGCAAACTGTTCAGCTTAGAAAAAAATGATCTTAGAAACTTCAATAGCATTTTCAAAGACCTATCTATAGATACCCCACACGTATGGGTTTGATGGAAAAAAAATTGAGTTTCTGTTTTAAGTATGGGGACCCCCAAAATTTAATGCTTTTTTTTATTTCTGTGTGAAATTCTTCATGCGGTTCACAGAATACATCTTCTTACCAAAGTATCAACAGCATAGGCATTATAGTTTCGGAGAAAAGTGGCTGTGACATACGGACGGACAGACAGACAGACAGACGGACGAACAGACAGACATGACGAATCTATAAGGGTTCCGTTTTTTGCCATTTGTTTACGGAACCATAAAAATTGTAATAAAACATTTCAATATTTTGTAATAGACTTCGTACGAGTAGGTACTAACTAGTGTGCTACTAGGTTATAAGGCGCATGCCGCCAGAGCACCGTACGCTTCAGTAAGTAATGAAACTTCCAGTCTCGTTTGTGTTGATTGGTTGCAGCCCTGGCGTTCGACTAGCATGGCCGGAAATAAATGATAGGTGTCCACAAAACTAATGAACTTCAGAACGGAATCGAAAATTGGGTTTCAAAGGGGTGGCATTCCATGGAAGTTAAATATTTGCGTTAAGTGTATTTGAATATTCTCTTTTAAACTTAAAGCACTACGTCTACAGCACTGTATAGTACTGTTGTTGCAGTAGGTATATAATAGCTTTTACTTTTGGGGAAGGAAAAAAAACTGCATAATCGACTCCTCCTGAATGGTTTATCTTGAGAGTTACCTACATAAGTTTATGGGTCGAAAATTAAATCAAAAATATCTTTATTCATCTAAACGGTATGTCAAATAAAGAATATTTTGTTATTACGCTATTAAAGACTATGCTTATCTTGCCCCATATTTGAAAGGAGAGAAAAACTAGCCAATAAAAGGTTTAATGCCAAACAAAAAGATATGATTCCGAATTCGACCGCATACGTCAAACTAACAAGTAGTGGGTACGCATGCAGCAGATACAGCGTACCCACTACTTGTTAGACTCCGATACGGATAACGGGGACCATTGAGAAGTCGCAATGAATTACGCGCATCTGCTGGGTGCGTCTGCCGTCCGCCCACATGAAACATGTACCCTGTTCATACAGTATATGGAGACCTATTTTAAGGACAAAAAGCATGACGTGTTATTCCAGACTATACCAAATTCCAACCGATCCGTTCAGCCGATTGAGCTTTATCCAAACTTTCACATTTCTAACAACAGTAAGAATTAGTATAAAAGTCGCTTTGCTTTAACCATTTGAAGACAGTTGTTATATGCTATTGTTTATTAGGGGATTTTGACAAGAGCTATTCACACATATCGACTTTATCAATCTCAATTCAATTTAATGCCTCGCTAAACGTGAGCTCTCGCGTTTCTACAATAAACGCCTGGACATGGTGGTAAAGCAAATCGTGTTCAGTTGAAATTGCTTTGTTACATTTCATGTGCTCTTTGTGTTAAAAAGTGGCATTGTTTTAAAATCAGGCGTAACTGTTTCAATATTGTAAATTGGTGATATTTAAAAATACTTGAGAGATGTTAAATTTTCTGAAATTCTGAGCCCAAGATATATTTTGAGAGTCCTTGTCTTTACGTTTTTTCACGTTAGGCATGAAAACACTAAACGATTTAACCACGAACTGCTTTATTCCCGGTGGTGAGTAGGATAGCCAGAGCTCACTGGATTGTTTTTGTGCTGTCAGTGGAAAGATCAAAGGCTTGTTCTGTTAGGTCTTCTTCGCTGACAGCACAGCTGAATCTCTCAGTGCTCATACCAGTGTCCATGCCTGTGTGTGCGTGAAGCCGGCCATTCATGATGCTCCGTGTGGCTGAGGGCCGTGTGGTTATTTGCCACATAAGTGGTATAAAAAAGGTCTTATAAAAACTAACATTAGACTAAAAAACCAATCCCAACTGTTTTAGGGAAAAAGGCTCAGAAGTTAAATTATACCTACCAACTTCTTACATTAAAAAAAAGGAATATTTGTGTCCGACTATCTTATCGATGAGAATATCATAATTATCTACTCGCAGATTGATAAGATTTTTGTAATAGGTGCATTATTATATTGTTTTGAGTTCATCAAGCTGATTTTGCAATTCTTCATTATCGCCCAATATCGCCGTTAGGTTGTGGAAATCAGATGGCAATCGCTTCACGGAAAATATCAAAGTCTAGCCAAATCCGCAGCCAAATTAGACTGGTAAAGCGGACCCCAGACTACGAGGTGAAAACTTCTAATGCGACTGGGATGAACACTAAAATGAAGAAGAAGATTCCATCAAGCTAATTTCACGCTAGAGTCGGGATATGTATAGAACTTTTGAACTAGAAACATGTCTATGAGAAGCTCATTAGGTTAATTTTAACGAGTGCGATATATTAAATTTATTAAAAAGCGTGTAACTATAATTTAATTTTATAACTCTCCGCTCATATCGTGAACGATATTACCGCGTCAGCGTGTCTGTACTTTGAATGTGCAATTACGTGCCCGGTTGCCAAACATTTTACACATTCCGATTATATTTTTAAATATCTCGGCCGGCGATTATCGAATTATGAAGCTCGGTTTTGAAATTGCATTTTGGTATTTAACAAATTATGAGGCAATTTTTGGAATTCGGCATCAATTTTTCCATCAAAGGTAACCAACGATAACGATGGTATTAAATAGTCAGCAGGTATGGTTTGGCGGTTTAAGTGCTTGCCCTTTTTCAGTTATCTTCCGCTAGTAAAATAAAAAGCCCGAGGCCTGCTCTTCCGCAACGACTTGGCCTTCAAGATCTCATTACGTTTTTAAAAGATCTCAATACGGTTTGTTATACAAATTCAGAATAATCTGTGTGGTTCAAAGGTTCGACTCTCGGCCAGTGCAAATGTACATGCGTCAGTGTAGTGTACTTCAAAGTATTTTTGTTTAATGCACAAATTGGTCTGGGTGTTTCTATGTATAATATGTATGTATTTACAAAAAAAAATGTATCTAAGTATGTTTATCAGCATTCTAGAACCCATAACACAAGCTAGTTAAGCTATGCTTACTTTGGGTCTAGATAGCGTTGTGTAGAATGTCCTACAATATTTATTTATTATTATTTATTTAAATGAATAGGATCTTAGGTCGTAAGATAGATTTCACGTCCCTATCCCCGCTCCATATTTAGTTTTATAATGAACTAGCTGTTGCTATCGCGACCAATCATAGCTCATGAGCTCCTGTCCTTTCCCAAGGTCTAATCTATTTCTGTAGCAAATTTCATCAAAATTGGTTTAGTGGTTTAGGCGTGAAAGCATAACAGACAGACAGACAGACAGAGTTACTTTCGCATTATTATATTAGTATGGATATGGAAGTAGATATAGATGTACCTACTGTTTAATGCCTAAGTTATAACACTGGAAGTAACGTATACTTCCAGTTGCAATTTCTGTTCTCCGTAGTTGCAATCCACCAGTCAGCTCAAGTGAGTTTCTATAAATCCCCGTAAGCTCATCAAATTTTTTTATGAATATTAAATATCAGCTTTGCTTTATTACTTTTACCTTGTAACTTAGATACGAGTAAGATAACTTAATAACTTTTCGACGAAAAATTATACAGTAAAATTGTTATTTTATGATCTTTACATAGGTAGCTGCTACCTGTAAACTAATTTTATAACTTCTACGGTTATTTTAGTACTCTGTTTGGTGGGACGATACCCGTAGGCATAGTACCTAGGTACGTGAATTTATTTCACGTAGGTAATAGTACCTAAACCTAACAATATGTAATAATAGGTAATAGTACCTGGTGCCCGTAGGCATAGGCCTACGGGCACCTGAAATGGCACGAGATAACAGGGGGGTATAATTAACTTTTTACTGAATTAAATTTAACGTGTGATTAAAATTGAAACAAGATACTAGGTATGTGACAGAGAAGGTTATCGAGTTATTTAATTAAAGTCCGTTTTTTCAAGAAACATTAGAATGTTTCTTTTAATACAATAGTTTTCTATTTGTGTTAATTCTAGATTTTTAATAATTACCGAAAATTAGTTAAACTTATGAATTTAGTATGATGTTATAATTTATTTAGTTCGATTTGCTATGAACGGATAAAATTAAAACCAAGATACCTACTAATTAATAATGGTAGCATTTCATGTCTTACGAAAACAATAAATTCTACAAGTATACGATGTAATATGAAAGACTGATATACAATATCGAATTTAATATTATTTGCGAAGTCACTTGATATGATTCCGAAGCCGACCGCTTACGACAACGACAGACGCATGCGGCAGATACAGCGTACCCATTACTTGTCAAACTCCGATACGGGTAAAGGAGACCATTGAGAAGCCGCAATGCATTACACGCATCTGCTGCGTGCGTCGGCAGTGTTGTCGTATGCGGTCGGCTACGGAATCATATCTTAGCCAGTATTCTCGGTACTGTTTATACTCGTACCTACGGTTTATTAGTCGCGCTCTATATATCATGTACGAGTATTACTCTAAGGTTACTAAGGATTGAGTTGCTAATTGAACTAAAGTTTGGTAAACTTTCCAATATTTGGAAAGGATTTTAGTGGTCACTTCCACCAGGACCGAGAGTGCCACCCACTAATGGCCAGCCAAACTTTCTGTTTCAGTTTCGGCCACTGCATGAGTACTTAAGTCCTAGATTTATATTGTAAAAGGCTATCCTTTATTCATGGCTCTAGTGTTACTTGACACAAGAGTAAAAATGGCATAACGGGAAAACAATATTTTTACTTCCTTTGAAACTTCAGTGCATCACTAAAGAAAATTGTTCATCATCATCATCTGCATATAGACGTATTCTCCTGATTGCATCCGTGGCCAAGATGACCTCGGAGCTCAGGGGTACCACTGCCAGGCATTTGTTCCCCACGTAGCCTGGCGGTTGCCGCAAGCCGTGGCCGCACCAGTGAAGGCGGCTCTCTTGCATTTTATCCCCGATGTCACGGACATGGAGGCTGCCGCGGATGCGAGAGCTCCGTACGCGATCTTTACGCGTAACGCCGCACATCCACCGCAGCATTTTCATCTCCGTGACACGCAGCTCTTGCTTGTGTCGCTCGAGCAGCGGCCACGCCTCACAACCATACAAGAGAAAAGGCCTAATGATCGTCTTATAGACCTGCCCCTTCAACTGACTGGCATTTTAGGATCACAGGTGACGCCAGTCATTTCTCGCCACTTGGCCCACGCGGCAGCAATGCGTGCCTTGACGTCGTGGTCGATCTCACCGGTCACATGAAGTACAGATCCCAGGTACTTAACCTGGTCCGTGCGCTCGACCAAATCATCGCCTATGCGGACGGGTGTGGGATCTGTGGAGTTTAACGCTAAGTATTCTGTCTTCGCTACATTTAGCTTCAGACCGCCGTTCTCAAGCGCTTCTTTCCATCCCTTCACGCGTCGCACCAATCTGCTCCTGTCCGCGTCCATGAACGCAATATCATCAGCATACATGAGCAACCACGGAGGCTGCTCATGTGAGTTTCTAATGCTGTCCGACAAAACATCTAATACCACGCTGAACAGGTAAGGACTAAGGACGGATCCTTGGTGTACCCCGACGGTGATAGGGAAGGCTTTCGAGTCACCAACAGCAGTCCGAACCACGGAACCGGAATCGTAGTACATGTCTCGGATGGTGTCAATGTAAGTCTCTGGAACACCCTTGGCCCGCAGTGCCCACCAGATCATTGCGCGAGGAACACAGTCGAAGGCCTTCTGCATGTCTAAGAATAGGCAGTGCAGGGGCGTGTTCTTCGCCCTGTATTTCCCCGCCACAACCCTTAGGGCGAACACTGGGTCCATGGTCCCGTGCCCGGGACGGAACCCGTACTGGCACTCCGAGAGTGCACTTTCCTGTCGGATCCGGGAGTCGATTATCCGCTCATAGAGCTTCATGGTGTGGGACATTATCTTTATACCGCGGTAACTACCACACTCCTGCACCGATCCCTTGCCTTTGAAGACTGGCATGATGATGCTCAGCCTCCACTGGCTCGGGATCTCGCCGGTGAGGAGTACGCGGTTATAAAGATTTGCTAGAATGCCCACTAGAAAATTGTTGAAGTGGTTTAAAGAAATTGCATCTTACTTTTGTGGAAACAGATGGATTGTAACGTATCTATCTTTTTTTATTACAAAAGATAAAATAATAATTGGTTTACTTTACTGTAATAATACTTGACACAAGAGGATAATGGCGTAACGGGAAAAGATTATTTTTATTTCAAATATTCAACTGTCTTTGAAACTTCAATATCACTAAAGACAATTGCTGAAGTGGTTTAAAGAAATTGCATCTTACTTTGTGGCAACAGATGGATTTTTTTTCATATAGGACACGTCAAATTGACTTCGCCTCGCCTGATGGTAAGCTGAAGGCAAAATCTCTGAAAAGAGGGTCACCATTACAGACATGTACCTACCATGTTAGAATGGTGGCACTAAGCTTGACGACCTCATCGGTTGCTTTTACACGCCCCGCTTAAAGGACCCGGGACTGTAGGAGGAGGGAAACACGTGATTGTAACGTATCTGTCTTTCTATTACAAAGTATAAAATAATAATTTGTTTACTTTACTGTAATAATTCTTTAGCAGGTATGACAAGAAAGCAATTGCACATTTCGAAAGTTTGAGGAAGGTAGGCCCTTTTCCCTTCATGGTCAACTGAGCCCACATCCCATTGAGCCCGCGGGCTCAGTTGACCACGTTCGTTTTTTTTTGGTAGTGACTCAGCCCACTAACCAGCCAACTTAACCTGCGGGCTCAGTTAACCACTTGCTACGGCTATGGGTCTACTCAGCCCGTGGGCTCAGTTAACCACTTGCTACGGCTATGGGTCTACTCAGCCCGTGGGCTCAGTTAACCACATGGTACGGCTAAGGGTTTACCCAGCACACACCCAGTACGCGGACACAATATGCAAATTGGCAGATATAAGGGAATTACTATAAATTAAGATTTTAAAATCTCATTTAAAATCCCGAATTTCAATACCATTTATCACGTAAGTTTGGGAATTTATGCTGATTGTAAACGTTCCATTAGCGTGCATCAGTTGCATTTAGGTCTACTAACTCATTACCGGCACCTATATTCCACTGAAAGGTGTACATGACTCGTTATGATACAGCTTTTACTCTGTGGTAAAATGAAATGACATTCTAGCTCACCGCTATGCGATGAGTATTCCAAATTAAAATACGCACATGAACATCCCATATTCAGAGGTGCGTGCCAAGGGATCGAAGTTAAGCACCCGGCGTGTGAGTGAGATGCCAATGCTTAATGACCGCTCGGCAGACACGATCATTCATTTCAAAACGTAGCTACGACCTTGTGATTTTTCTGATCACTCACAATATTGTAATTTTATTACACTGCCTTAAAAAGATATTTAGTAGCTATTCCATAATCTGGACATTATAGATATTTTACGATGGACGTAACGTCGACGTCTGTTTTCTAAATAAGTAGTGTTACCAACTTATATCTTGCAGAGCGGAACCTCGCCGTAGATCTCGTAGGTACCTAATCACAAAACAGACTTTGTTATTGTAAAATCTTCTGCCAAAAAGCTTCTACGCTACTAGTACCAACTTAACATATTTTAGGTGAGTCAAAACAAGTCTACCACGTAAGCGGTTTCTGTGATCTTTACCTTGATTTCCATTCAAATAATATAATATCACTTTCCTAATATTTTGACAAGATAGGCTCATTGTATCTCAATAATGAGAGCGTAGCATAACATTTAGCTACGCTGTGGACGTTGATGTAACTGAGCCGAAAACAAATTAGGGTCCGTTCTTATCTACAATCCTCGAAAAGCCCATTGTTGCCCTACTCGGATCAGTAAAACCGCTCATAAACCCACGTTTTTATAACCAATAAGTTAAGGCAAGGCCAAAGAGCGTAAATGATTACATTATTACACGATAAATGACCCTTTCATAAGTTTTTGTGATTTTATAGACTGACAAGTAATACGCCGCATTGCGCAAGAACGAGCGTTTTACCTGCACGGGTGATAATATGACTGCATGGATTGCAAACATTAAGTGTTTTATGTACGATTCCCACATTGAATCAGTCTTTATATGACTCACAGATATTTTTTCTTTTGAGACTTCTTTTGCGACATCAAATGTAAATAAAAGATCGCGCGACTCAGGGAATAATAAATTCTACAAGGTGTGTGGTTTCTATTTAATAAAATATGAATATGATAAGCAATTTCACTGTAAGGAATAAACCAGAAAATTCAGGTCAACAATCTAGTGAGTGAGAAGCGAGAGGGAGCCAAGAAAGTTTAAGTATAAAACAGATAAACTGCGGTCGGAGAGAATGGGCGCCGGCCATTCACACTCGCCTATTTTTGCACTTTTTGTTATTCACAAGGCACCACAAAGACCAAACTGAAAAATTGTTCGCAATGTCTCCATTTCATTCAAGCTATGAAGATAACACCGAACGATGATCAACACTGTTCCGTACTTGATCCACCAACGTGCAATTAATACAAGTTCTTCAAATTCTCATAATAAGGTCCAGTGTGTTAATTCATTACCTATTGATATTTAAATAAAATTCCATTAATTACAAATATTTGAAGAAATACACTATGTAACCAAAAACATATAAAAAATACAGTAATGATCAATGACATTTCATAAAAATTTTATATAATATCTTCGGTCATGATTAATGATTTATATTTCATAAAGGTACTATAAAAGTTTATAGCTGTTAAAATATGTAGTTACATGTACAGTACAATGTTAAAGAACGAAAATTTGAGAAATGCCTTCCTAGATCAAAGAGATTTCTCCACACTTTGTTAGTTCATATCCAATGAATTTATAATACTTAATCTGAATAGAGGCTAAACGTGCTTATCGAATATATTATAGTTAAAACGGCACCGCAGCTAAGCTTAAAATCTCATTAGATGAGGGTATAACAAGCATTAACTAGATCATATATTTGAGAGAAAATTTAAATTATAACTACCGGATGTTTTCAATTTATAAAACGTGGTCATCGGTGATCAGATATACTTACAACACCAGACGAATCTTACGGATGGCTATAGAGTAGGGTAATCGTATAAAACCATTAACAAGCGATGGTCCGGTTACGAAGGAAAGTGGTAGGGGGAGGAAGCGTCGGGCACCCTATGTAGCATAACATACCTCTACTTAAATTTAATTATGACAATGAAAAATGATAAGCTGCCCTGCGTTCTCGCTCAAGAATATTCACGGTTGGAACCGCAAAAGGGAAATACCGTTGTACCCCACCTCCACCTGCAATAGTGGAGTATCCATTATAGAACATTAAAACGTGCAATCTCTTGGGTGAGCAGTGAGCACGCACGTTACAATATGGCGCGGCGGCGACGCGGTCACAACACCTTTGCATTATTGCGATTATAGCAATAACACTTGACTATTATAGAATAAATGTACTACATTAATCTATCTATACTATATAATATTATATAAATAGATTTGAATTTTTGTATGTAACGAATAAACTCAAGAACGATTATAGGTCAGTACATATCATTCAATTCAATCAATCAATCAATTAGCCTATCGCAGCCTATCCACTGCTGGGCATAGGACTCTCCCAATGTCGGGCAGCTTTGGCCTACTGTTTCCACGCTGGCCAGAAGAAGGGTTGGTACTGGGTTTTATTTAGAGTTTTCCTTCTCTCGCAGTTATATCATCTGCGTATTTTTCCGTTAATCTCCTCTTACGACACAGTTCGTATGAGATGGAGTGGTGATACTTGTATTCTTTCTCCGACACCACCCGGATCATTCAATTGTTCAATACGACTTTTCCGACACTTACCGAACGAACTTCTTCTTCATCCTAGCGTTAATTCCCAGTCGCATCCGAAGCTTTTCAGCTCGGAGTCTGGGGTCCGCTTTACCAGTCTTAACTACAGATTTGGCTAGAACAGTACCTAACACTAATTGAATTTCCATTACCAGTTATTCTGAAACTGCATTTATTCAGACAGAATTAACACTGCATTCCTGCAGTGTTCTGCTGGCTTGCGTAAATGTATTTCCGGTACTTGATTGCATTTCTGTATTAGCAAATATGTATTTGTAATTCACACAGATTTGAAAACCGCAGTGTTTTCAATCTAGCCTTAAAGCTAAATATTGAAATAGCGAATATTTGAATTTTGAATACCAACATTCTGCAATATTCCGTTCTTTGTTTGTGATCCGCAGGTACACACGATGTGTTTTTGTGGGCTTAGCTGTATTAATTTCCTGCTAACTCTAAAAGCCATTCATGCTAATTAATATAGTACCTATTTCAATCAAATGCGCAATGCGATTTTGAATTAATATCCACCAACCTACGTCAACTGGCATAGTCGGCGTAGATTGGTGGATAATATCTGGCCGGTATGGAATAATAGTATTGATTTCAGAGTGAAATATGTAATACTAATAAAAATGTGTAGGTATATGCATACAGTGGAATTAATTGTATAATGATAAATTAGATGAAAAGCTATATAATCTTTAAGTTACAAAAATATATACCTACTCGTATTAGCAAACAAGAGAACTAAAAAGTTTATATCGTGGCATCACCATTTTTATATAGTTATACATAGGTATTTGTACTTCGAATTCCTAACATTCCATTGCTTGAGAAACTCGCTTGTTTCTATTAATTTTATCATACAAGAATCAAGTTATAAATTGGAAGCTACGGATAGATTGTGAGAATTCCGTTAGAAGTCACATCAATTAAGCTACGGTATTCTGGTGCGTGATCATATTTCGCAAATTAATTAAAGCGCTTTGATGCGTCAAGTTTATGTGTTGAGGTGGTAGTAATTTATTTTAAGCCCTGAGGTCCTGAGACCAAAATAGATTCTAATTTCCGAAAAAGGGCAAAGGGCAAAAAGTACTCAATCCCAAATGATTCCTGTAACAAGTATTTCAGATACTAGTACCTATGTTTAACACTTTCATGTGCAATCTGAAAGACAATCAAATATATTGAAATGTTTGAACGGTTACCTTAGTTACATGGACTGAAAGGTTTATGTAATTTGTACCTATGTGTTATCAACAAAAGAGAATTTTAATTTGATCAACACAATTTCAAATTCCAAAATAATACCGAATATTGTGCAACTCATCACGTCATTCTCAACATCATCATCAACCAAACACCAATCTCGACGACATACAAAGCTTATACTTTGGAACTTGGAACCTACGGTCTAATACCTACCCCTCTTTTATAGCAATATTATTGTTAACCGCGTGTAGATTTAAATTTTAAGCATTTAATATGCTAACTATTAAAATCGTTACAAGATAGATAATGCGAATAGATACAGTTCCGCCTAGGCGGAATTTGGGCCACCACATATTCTCTTCTCATGCGGCGTCGTACAAGGCGAGAGACTGTTTAACACCAGATAGATGTATTAATTATACAGACTCAGCCTCAGATGCATGGCTCGAATCAACAATAGTACACGGAATACGGCAATGGACTCACCCCCTATTACGTGGAACCGAATACAATGATTGGTGAAATGTGGGTGTTATTTCACCTCTGCCTAATTCTATAAGGATAAGGACGTGATTTTATATATTGTATGTATGTCTTATAATGACTACTTTGGTTTATGTTATAAACCAAATAGAATGTCGATATTATGTTATTCACGTATTACATAAACATTCAAACGAGGCGCGAGGACTTTTATCATATTAATTTAAATTGGCCAGTGTATTCGGTTTGTAGAAGACAAGATTAATATTCAATCATTATAATACGGTGATTTTATAGGAAGCAATTTCTGTTGGCGCCAAATTGAACGTAGGCGTGAGATTAATGTCACACACACCGGTATTTACTTTAAGCAGTCATATTGATGGTATCTGTTTACATTTCACACGTACAATAATTTTTATTGAATTATTTATATTTGAACAAAAGTCAGTTGATTTATTATTTTAACTGTCATGGCACTAACATTAGGTACTGTTAGAGATATCAGGATATTTATCATGTATGTTTGGAGTTTCCGATATTTCTGCCATTACTCCCTTTCCTCCGTCATTATGGTGTTTACAACAATACCGAAATATCGGAAACTCCAAATAATACATGGCAAATATCCCGATAACTGTAATCGTAATGACGTTGAATTGTAAATGTTTCATTCTCAAGCTGCAGTCTTTCTCACTCAGTCGGTGATATTAATAGGTACCTATTTATTATAAACGATTAGATATTGTATCGGTGGGCATCTTGAAAACATACATCAGGACCCCTTTAAAAATAACATGATTATGTCCATGATCTAACGGATTACTGCTGAGTCCCACAGACACAACAGTGAGAGTGGGTTGGTACCATTAAGAAAATCCCACAGATAAAACTAGAATGAGGTCGCAACACAATGAGATCAAAGCACATGTTTACTCATCTCAGCCGATACAATGTTCCTACTTGCCTTTGTCAACAAAGTTTAACGTTAAGTACTTACGTATACACATTTGTAAACGACTAAACTGGCAAACACACGTAAACCATCTTACAAATCGTATTACAAATGCGCAGCGCCTTTAGTTTATTTATGAGAATACTCGATATCACCGCATTCAGATACAAAGTAGGTACTAGTTGACCATTAACGCAGTAGGTATCTACTAACAAACTAATGGCTGATAGGTTTTCTTCTGCGGTCAATAGAAGTGTGGAGCATTTCCACAAGGAAAATTATTTATATATAAATAATGATAAATTCTGAATTAACACATACGCTGTCTACGTGTGATACCGATATCTATGTATCGTATAAAAAGAATACTTAGGTTACAGAGTGATAAACTATCACAAACACACACAATTATAAAATAATGTTCAGTCGAAACTGAATAGTTCTTCACAAAGGGTAAACAACATAATGTACTCAATGTAACACAGCGTAGCACACGAGCCAAACGTCAGCTTTCGGCCTCGTAGCCGACACCTCGTAGCCGCGCAATGTTGGCAAATTGTGGCAAAAGCGTGTAGATCACAATCTCTCGCCAATGAGGATGAATCACATAATGGAATATTGTATTTTTAATCAGTATACCAGGTGCGCTATACCTTTCTGAGTATCCTATTTTTTAAATAATCAAAATCCGTCAAGAAATGACGAAGCTATTAGGGATTTCTTAACGAGTACTTAAAAACGCCCGCTTACACTGCGATTTAGACGATGACGTCATCTGTTATGAACGCGTCCCGACTAGCGCAGTCGCCAGTCAGTCAGTACAAATTCTTTCGTGGATCGACTAGTTTATTTTATTGTTTTTTTTTATTTTTTTGGTACTATTTTTTATTTTTTATTTTTACTATATTTACTATTTACTTATTGTTACTATTTTATTGGTTTTTCTTAGTACTTTATTTGTGTTTTAAGTTCTTTGGTGATTATTCAAATACAGTTTGTTTTTAAAATACTTTATAATATACGTAGTTCGTCCTAACGCTTGTACCTACTTATTTACCTACCTTATGATGTTCTGTCGAAAGTTGTACCTACTGTTTTGTCAAGCGAGTAATAAACCACGTTAGAAATGACGTGAAATACCTAACTGAAACTAGTATTATACAGGTTCAGAAAAGGAAAAGGTATTAAGTTTTATAATAAAACTAGCTTTTGCCCGCGACTCCGCCCGCGTGGATGTCGGTTATCGCGACCAAACATAGCCTATGTCCTTTCTCAAGGTCTAACCTACCTCTATACCAAATTTCATCAAAATCGGTTCAGCGGTTTAGTCGTAAAAGTGAGACAGACAGACAGACAGAGTTACTTTCGCATTTATAATATTACTAGCTTTTCGCCCGCAGCTCCGCCTGCGTGGATATCGGCTACCGCCACATTAGTATTTGTTCTAAACTGACGGACTTGTTGTTATAAACTTTCAACGCCTATTTCACCCTCTCAGTAGTGAATTTTTCAAAATGTAAACTGTAAGAAACATTGGCCCTGTCATACAAAAAAGTGGTAGGTTTTAAGAACATTATATCAGAATAAAAATATTGTTAGCATCTGTTTATTAATAATAGTAAATGGCAAGAAAAATACTGGTAAGAAAAAATTTACAATAATTGCTAAATATTATAACGGGTGGCGCAAAAGTAAAGACCCTATTTGGTTCGGCTATAACATTTTTTCTAAATTAGAAAACTAGATTTAGGTTTTTTTAAATGTATATTTGTACCATTAAATTTCGTACCATTAGGATTTAAAGATGATGTCTTTTAAATGGTGACCTCCAGAGTTGATACACATTTGAGCCCTATTTATGACATTTTGCATAACTTGCCGTAACACATGTGCGATATGTTCGTTATTTCTTGACGAATGTTTTCTTTTAGAGCTGCGAGAGTCTGTGGCTTGTTCACATACACCCGAGATTTCAAAAAACCCCAAAGAAAGAAGTCTGGACTGGTCAGATCGGGTGATCTTGCAGGCCAAGGCAAATCGCCAAAACGAGAGATAACTCGGCCTGGAAAAGCGTTTGACACAATTATTCCACGTTCTTGGGGAGTAAAACGGTCCATGTTTATTTTCAGTGTATTTTACATTTGTTCACTACACAATTTTCAACAACAGAATGACAGAAAATTTCATATAAAAAAAATAAAGGTATTTTCTTTAGTGCCACTACTTTTGCGCCAATGTCATTTAAATTAATCATTTAGCCTATAGCATACCACTGTTGGACTTAGGCATCAACCAATATCCTACATTTATCAGTCTGCTTTACTATATCCCCACTGTCAGTTCCAAGTTCCGGCCCCGTGTGTCATATCATAACAGGGAAGTAGAAACTTCGACGAATTTATCCAATGTAGCCCACCCAATTCGATCCTTTGGTGACCCCAGGTACACTTAATCTTGAACAGCTACGAAAGTCGACCTTTCGATGGGTATCTCCCTCGTCTCATTTCACGATATGAGCTTTTGGGCTTCATCTTCTGATCTTGGAGCTGGACACAGCTGGAGGACATTGTGGCGGCATCATAAGCATCTCAGTGCTCATCATTTGCGTATAGACACATTTTCCTGATTGTGTCCGTGGCCAAGATGACCTCGGAGCTCAGGGTCCGCCTTCTGGCTCTTCGTCCTCCGCTTCGCACGATCTTGGGCGTCCATGGTAGTGAGACCATTTGCATGATCCATTTGCATCGTCGAGCTTGCTCGCGAGACAATTCATGACAACTCTCAAGAACAACATGTAGATATTATGACTCAGAAGTGATGAGTCTGTAATTCTTCTGGCCTTTTCGGAGAACAGTACCACCGCACTCCAGGTCTATGTTCTGTGTTCTGTATGGTGTTGCATACGTCCATAGGCCACGGTGACCGCTTCCCATCAGGTGGGTCGTGTGCTTGTCTGCCAACTAAGTGGTATAACGCCTATTTCATCCTCTCAGTAACTGAGTTTTTCAAAATAATAAATGTAAAATGTAAGAAGCATCGAAAGCCTCTGTGGCGTAGCGGTAGTGAACGCGGTCGCTACGCAGTAGGCGCGGGTTCGATCCCCGCTCACTGCAAATATTTGTATGCATGAATATGTGTATTTGCACTGGTCTGGTCTTGCCTCGGAGAGCACGTTAATCCGTTGGAGCACTAAAAAGTTCAACAACAACGGTGTAGCTGCAATGCTTTGATATCGCCTAATGTCACCATTGGGTTGCGGAGGTCAGAATATGGCAGTCGCTTCACGAAAATATCGAGGTTTAGCCAAATCCGCATTTAACACTGGTAAAGCGGACCCCAGACTCCGAGATATAAGCTTCGGATGCGACTGAGAATTAACGCTGAAACAGAAGAAATAAGAAACATCGGCCCTGTCATACAGACACAGTAGACTGTAAGACATTTGGTATCTTTACATGAATAGTAAATGGCAAGAAAAGACTGGTAGGAAAAAATTTGAATACGTAAAATTATACTATTTCGTTCATATCAATCAATCAATTAGCCTATTGCAGTCCACTGTTGTCCAATGTGTGAAACAGCACCCAATCCTCCACCCAATTTCTCTGGTTGTATGTCCCCATTGTCGGTTTTCACGTTACGGCCCCATAAGTCATAATATGGAGTAAACTCGGCGAACTCAACCCAATTGGATCCTTATGGTGGAAGTCCGTATGGTATTCCGAAATACCGCTCACCGAATAGGACGGTTATCCGATAACACTCTACTCCGACGGTTAGTTGAACGAAAAAATACTTGGCCGATGGAACGTTTCGCCGAAAATATGATTCATCGACGGTCGGCAGTCCGAATGAATCCTTCGCCGGATCTAAGGTAGACCTATTCTTGAACAACCTCGGGTGTCGACCTTGCGGTGGGTATCTCCGTTGTTTTATTCCACTTTGTAGGCTATTAAGGCTTCGTCTTATGAGCTTGGAGCTGGACGGACATTATGGCGGTATCGTGTGTGATACGTCATATCAGCACGATACCTTAGTAGAGAATCTAGAAATACCCAGGTCTCGATGAAGGGTTTCTTGTAATCTACAAAAACCGTACACAGCGGCTGATTGTACTCTCAGGTCCTTTTTATGATCTGCTGGACAATGTTGGCTACAATACTATAACCCTTTCAAAATCCGGTTTGCCCCCGTTGGTTGGAACTCATCGAGCTTACTCGTGAGACAATTCATGAACCAGCGTCCCTTGTGTTGTCATTTATATTGTATCAGCGTCAATAGGTTTAAATTCACATACCTTGACCTTGCTGTTTCAGGGCCTGTAAGTGAGTATTCAACTGGATGATAACGTGTTGTAGCATTGCTTTTAGGCCGTGGAACTTACTGAAGATTCTATTTCTTTTAGATTGTTTTTCTATTTCTAATCAATTAAATAAAGAAACTGCAGTACATACATAATATTTTTCACGTTCTTGCTTATTATACGTGACAGAGAGTGACGTTTTAAGAATATTATCATTTGACAGATCAAAATGTGACACCATCACTTTAGTTCCGTTGTCATGGTAACAATTTTGCTAGCGATATTAGCGCCATAATATTTCGTATTTTCTTTAATATTACATTATTTCGTGAATTTGCCACATTTTAATTGTAATAATTGCTATTCGGCGACAAAGCCAAATTAAAAAAACCAAAGATCATAAAAATCTGTTCAGCCGTTCTTGAGTTATAAGAAAGTACGTTTTTGGCACTTTTTAGGCACTTAGGGACCGAATTTCGAAAAATCGTTTCTTAGTACACCTCCACGCATCAAAACATACATTCTCTATAAATTTCAAGTCTCTAGGACCAGCGGTTTAGGCTGTGCGTTGTCTCTAAGTCAATCAGTCAGTCAGGACTAAGAGTTTTATATATAAGATAAAGTAGGGATGAAGTACTTAAGTAGGTATTGCCGTCATGACCACTTCAAAAGTATTTAGGAGACTTATTCGTAGTGGTGCAAGTCTGTAACTTTTAAAAATGATAGAATAGGTAGGTATATAGTATACGCCTGCAGGATAATCTCTAGACTGAATTTTGTTATCATGTATAGACATAGGTAGGTACGCAATATAGGTATTTAAACTTTCATGGCCTTTCACATTACTATTAAGGTCCAACCCCACCAAACGGACGATTATGACGGCATCGGAACGGATTTTACCTACATTACAATCTTTAAACAAAATAAATCTTATATCACAGCATTTAAAGTTTATATTATCAAATCACGTATGACAGCTTGACGTGCGTCATGCCGCCGCACGTCGCTGTCAAGCTGTTGTGCGTGACTTGGTAATATAAACTTCAAACACTGTGATAATAAGATTTAATTTTGTTTAAAGATTGTAAAATCCGGGCCGATGCCATCCGTTTGGTGGGGTTGGACCTTTATTGGAAGCTCCAAACAATACATGGTAAATATCTCGATAGTTCTAATAGTAATAGGTACACAATACCTACTTACGTCAAAATGATCTTCGCAACAATGTATAACACTTTCGCTTGAAAGAGGAGTTTTATCATCTCTTCTCATTACTTTAACCCATTTTTTTCTTATCTTTGCATCTCTCGGAACATAAAAAAAACAGTTTATTAGGCGTAGTAACACTTGTATTCTTGCATTTTGGCACAATACAATATTTGTATGGGGGCATTATAACCACCGAAACAATAACAAACGTTCCAGTCTATAACACTACAGTGGGCTGCGTTGCGTCAGGCCTCCGTCACTCGCTCAAGGCCGCGCGCTATACACCTACCGCTCGGTGAGTCGTCGACGACACAAACTGGCAGAGAGAGGGCTGCCCACTAGTATATAATATAATTATATTAATCTATGGGGCTGCCGAACGCCCGCCTGAGCGCTCGCATCACACCCCGCACCGCACGTTTCCCGCTCTTACGCTTACCTAACGCTGAAGTTCTTCATTGTAATCAAATAGTTTGAATAGCAATTTTAATCTACATTAAATGCATAATATATTGAACGTATTTAATTGGATAAGGGATGATACTGTATTGTTAAAAATAGCTTCGATAATGACACATTATTATTTTGTAATTTTTAAAAGATAAAAATGATTGCTGTGGGTTTTTCTTAGGAGATAGACATATGCTATCGCGGACTTTTATGTAGACCTTTTTAAGTTATATATTTCCGCAGTACATTATATTATTCTATCATCAATAGTTTTCGCAGCGCACGCGATGTAAGAAATATTTTAAGTAATTTTTTTACATCTTGGATTTCATTATTGAAGTTTTAGTAAGGATTCCTAATTTGTTTGAAAATAAAATAAAGTCTATGTTAGTCAGTGATAATGCAGCTTTCTAATGGTAAAAGAATTTTCGAAATCGGTCTAGTAGTTTTTGAGTTTAATCGAATACAAAAATACAAATCTTCCCTCTTTATTACTATGTTAACATAGATGTATGGAAGTCTGCCGGATTTGTTGACATTTATGAACACTGCTCCGCTCCCTTTTGTAGTAGCGTGATGTTATATAGCCTATAACCTTCATCGATAAATGGACTATTCAACAGAAAAAGAGCTTTTCAATTCGAACCGGTGGTTCCTGAGATTAGCGCGTTCAAACAAACAAACTCTTCAGTTTCATAATATTATAAGTAGGTATAGATATAGTTATTTTTATTAAAAAAAGTATTGAAGTAAATAGCACAAAAACTATATTATTAGAAGGTTTGTAAATAACTCAAAATCCGTACAAAATTTCAAAATTATACGTTACGAAATAAAACAGCTATGAAGTCTTAACCTAAAAGAGCCCTAAGTCTTCATACTCTCCATAGCGGCGGCGCGCGCTTTCATAACAGATGACGTGACACAGTATTTTGGCGCGACGGCGAGCGTTTTTGAGATTACTGCATTAAAATTGCTGTATCTTCGTCATTTTTGATCGGATTGAAATAATTTTTTCACAGTGTTTATTATTTTTTTAATCATTATAAATCTGCATACTCAGCTAAAAACGTGAATGATCCTCATTGTAAAATTAATTTATGTTGCGAAACGCGATGCGGTCTGAGCAGCGACAACATTTTGCAAAGTATGTATTTTACAAACAAGTCAATATGAGTCGAACCCGCTCTATATAATAGATAATTATAACAACTGTAGCTCTCACTCAGATTTGAAAGTTGCTGAACAAACTTGTATCAGGTGTAACTAAGTTAATAAATGAATTTTTGTTTTACAGTCCTAACCGAACTGATTACAAATTAAAAAAATACGTTGACAATGTTACTTAAATTATTATCGGTACTTGAGAACTTCGTTTCTGTATGTACATTTCTGTCTCATCATGTAAAATACACTTGCGATATTTTGATCGACATAACACGATGCGACCGAACAATATCATCGGCTGTAGGTATATATTATCAAACTGTAACAAGACACAAACATAAAATAAATAAAATACAACCTATTTGTAGGAAGTAACAAGGAGTCTACATATGAATAGAAATCATTCTGACCCCGTATCCGTGTCCGCTATGTATAGCAATCAATTTATCAAGTACCTTCATTTGACCCTTATATCTGATACATTCTCCTACGTAGGTGGCCGTAATCAGTAAGTTGTCACAAGAAATATAACCATACCGGTTACCTACATAGATATCGGTGAATTTTGACTATTGAGTGAAACCTATACTCATAGTATTGGTTTACAAGTTTCTGCCCAATAGATGAACACATTGAACACCTCTTTATTTCTTTTAAAAATGGCCACTAAAACCTATAGGTAGGTTTTTGTTAGTGTTTAAGTAAACTATAATGAAATATACTCACAACAAAATTCTTCTTCTTCTTCTTATTGTATACTCGTAATCAAAATCTATCTCATTTAAACATAGCCATTCTATGCAACATTATGTATTCTAGAAAGTTTATAACGAGCGATCTTGTATGGCGAAGTTTCCGCCAGCTGTCTGCTATTTTCATCTGTCTGGGGGAAGACGTCCTATGCGCCAGTTTTTAGTCCGTCCTCGCCACTCGACAAACTTGAAAATCCCAGCGTCGTTCCTACTACTTTCACATGTAAACTTATGAATAATCATACATTATTGATAACACACTTGTACCTACTTTTCCACAATATTTATTGTTGGAGAACAATAGATATTGTGGAAAAGTACAAATCATCAATGTAATCCTTTGAGAATGCCGTGAAGTGAAACCGGTTAGGAGAACAATAAATATTGTGGAAAAGTACAAGTGTGTTATCAATAATGTATAATAATAACTTCCACCAAGTGCCATCAATCAACAGTATGAATAGTTATGAATAATCGGTTCTATTGGTTCTCAGGATTTCTTCACTCCAAGTAAAAGGTCGTAGAACTAGTCTAACATTGCTCCTTGTTCTGTACTCTTTAATCAACTTCAGAGAAATTATGTAACAGGAGGACGCATTTTATTAGATTAATATGACAGGTATTTAGACCAAAAGAATACCAATTTACTAAAGTTTAATTAGGTTAGTAAAAGTACGAAGATAGGTTGCCCATTAATTTTTTCTTTGACGGTTTTACCTGCTAAATACTGACTGACCCTTGGAACGTTTAGGATATATTGGCATATATTCCCTAGGTATCCCAAGAGCCCATTGAGTTAACTGACAGACTGGGATGAACGATTGGCATACCCATGACGCGGACGCTTTAAAAAGTTTCAGTTTATTGTCATTTTGGTAGTAGGTACTATGCGACTCGTAAATGTCTTTGTTATATTAAAACTGTAATATAATTATGATAAACAAGACGAAAATACAATTTTATTATACGAATACTGCTCAAACCGGGGACAGTACAACGATATCTCAATTAATTGAGCTACCTGATAGCCTGAGGCGGTAGTATTGACAAAAATAGCATGAGATGAAAAATATATATATTATTTTTATATTTTTATAGCAAATTCTCAAATATCTTGAAACTTAACTTTGATGTACTCAAAGGACACAGCCGTTTATGCAACATATTTAGACAATCACAATTATACGCATTGCGCTAAAATAATTTATTTTACCGAGAAGCAAGATAAAGTAAAGGGGATATTCCGAAAACCGTAAATTCCCATAGGTACTAATTTTTACATTGAATCTTAACTATTTTTTGTGTTAATCGTTAAATCTTAAACTATTGCGTCGACTGCTGGACATAGACCAACGCCATCGCGTTTGGCTTGATATGGACGATCTAGAACTAGACAAACAAACTGAACTTTATGATTTTAGGATCTACATTTTAGGTACCTATATTTTTTATCTAGATCACTTCAAATTGACTTTACTTCACTCACCTGATGGCAAGCTGAAGGTAAAGTCTCAGGAAAGAGGGTCACCATTACAGGCATGTACCATGTTACAATGTTGGCACTCAGTGCAAGAGAATGAGGCATAGAGAAAGGGTGAAAAAGCCAAAAAAAGCACAGAGATGAACATAAATATAGTTCTCAACAGTGGCACGTTTTACACTTATTGTGTACTTCACTCAAGGAAATCAGATGATCATATTATTCCCGTGACCCTGAAATGATTCCCTAACTAAAAAGCCGTACTCGAGAATGTCTGGGTGTCATCTCTTTATCATAATTCACTTATCTCAATGCCAATGTCGTAACTTATTTCTCGATTTTATCGATTTTTATACTGTTTTGACCGGCTGTCTTAACCGTGTGACTAAGGATTAGCGATGGGGGGTGTGTTAGGTTGCAAAGTTTCCCCCATTACGTTCTCCTGCCGCACTCGAATAAATCTCAAAATCATTTCTAGAACTCCCTTACCATGTAAATACTTATATACATATATTATATCTCGCGCATATAAGGCACAGACCCAGACCAATTTGGGGTTAGCGGTTGAGTCAACAGTTCTCTGAATCGATAAAAAGAGTTAAAAATAACTCTTGCCGGTGAGTTTACTCTTCATTAAGTTACATTTCGAAATATTTGTTAATTTAAGATGGTGCTTTAGGGGGAGAGAAGCGTTTCAATTCACGTGCACAACAATCACGTGGAATATTGTTTAATTATTCCCTACCAGTCTAACTAGAACATTTTATGGACCACTCTGCGTATAGGTATGTAGGTACTCTTTCAAGATATAAAAACATAATTATGACATGTTGGGGTAAAAAAATTAAAACCAACTTCGGTTTGTTCGTTTCATAAGAAGTAATAAAAATTCTTGCTATTGGGAATTCAATATAATCAAACTTTTTTTTCAATCTTAATTTAATTTATAGTTTTGAAGAAAGGATAATAATATGTTATCTCAGTTAGAACCCAATAATAGTACATTATGGTACAAGTGAGCAACGTTGGTGATTACCGCCGAGGCGCCATTGAGACCCGAGCCGCCAGGCGAGGGTCTTAAGACAGCCGAGGACGGTAATCATCATGCTCACACGTGCCATACGACGTTTTACAACACACTTGCAAATAAAATAATACTACAAATACTAAATAAACAATACTACAAATTAATTCATTTTCCTATGCGCGCGCATTTAACAATGGCGGTCGACCATATTTAAAAAAAAAAAGAGGTTTGAACTTAACTTTTTTTTAGTGTTTTTTTTTTCTGTACTTAGAGAAAAAAAAAAGTTAAATTTGAGTGAAAATTTTGTTTATTACACAAGTATTACAAGTTGAAATTATTTATTTAAATACGAAAATGCATCAAATGACCATACAATAGACGTATTAATTTATTCGTACACGTTATTTTTTGTATCAAAACTTTTTTAAGAACATAGACAATTATAGACACTTCCTATAAAATTTAAAAAAGAATCTATAACTCACTTTTGTGAATAATAGGAATGAAAAAGTCACAGTTTTATAATAGGTGTCATTCCGTGCTTAATTGCGGTAAAATAATATGACTTTTATGAGCAGGTGTGTTGTAAAATAGTTTAAATTTTCTTCTACTATGATTTCGTGATTTGTATTCTAATTTTTAATAATGTACAAAAACATATCTTGGAAGTCTCGTAAAAGTACCCTCCGTATTTTACGCTCGATTTAAGGGTCTGGTTGCTTGTATTGGTAATGGACAGAACGAAAAATGACCGTGACCTGGCTGTAACTGGGTCGCAAGTACCTAAAATAATGGTGTGAGGCAAATACACCATGGTTCATAGAATGCCCACGGTAAAAATAAGTATAACTAGAATAGATTTTGCACTCTATATCGCGTGTATTGTTTTTCAAATTTTGAAGATGTTTTAAAGAAATCAATTAGGTACATGTCTACTTTCGTTGTTTACCAGTTACTAAAGCTGAGTTTTCCACGATTTCAAGTGTTGGTTAGCAATAAAATTGTGATATAAAGACCTTATTTTACTGAGTACGATTCAACGAATATCATCTTTCTACCCAATATTGATTTTATAAAACAGTTTGCTGTATTGTTTGCCGTTTGTGACAGTGAAAAGGTCTAATCTCCTTTTCTTTCTTTGTGTTTCCTTCTTATTTACCGCCACCCTACTCACCTCTGTTCCCCCTTGCACCTGTGGTTGCAACGTGCAAGTGACATCTCTTCTAGTGTAAGCGTTTATCGGTTACTTTATTACAGATGCTGTATGAGTTTCTCTCTTAACTTAAAACGTCTCTGTTGAGCCTGTACTGGTGATTGACAATGCACAGATAGATAATAAATTGTGTAGCCATTTTTGTAGTTTAGTCTTAATAACATAGATGTAAGAAAATTGTTACTAACAAAACTTAGTCTGTGTTACTTCAATAAACAATTATAATTATTACTATTATTATTAAAAGATTTTACTTTGTATATTTGTTAGTTTGAAGTATGTATTCTAAATTAGGATGATTTATGCGGCTCTTTGTAAAAAAAGTACCTACCTAATTGTACGATTAGTAAACAAAATGATTTTTTTTTTCAATTTTTCTCTATTAAGTAAAATAATGAATAATGACTCTCATAATAGTGTACGTGCGGTGAGAGTCACCGGGATATTTACAGTGAGAAAAAAAGCAGATTCCTTGAAACTAAAAATACATGGTAAAATATCCCGGTGAGAGCTACACCATTAGCGTGAATGACCACGTCAATCTCAAATCAGACACAAAATTCGTTAGCCAAACCCTAGATAGTAAGTTTGAACTAATATCAGTTTGAAGCAAAATTCAGGAGAGTCATAGTAAAACTAATATCTGGAACTTCGGTTCCGCACGAAACACACGCGTAGCATTTTCACGTAATTTCAGTCTCATGAAGTTACTTGAAATTTCTTTTAGAAGGATTCAGGACAAATGAAAGAATTCTCAGAACTTCTATAACACCGTCGTTGCGTCAAGTAATTATGATTTATCGGTTGAATTGAACTTTGCCACAACTATTGCGCAATTTTATTGTAAGATAAAGTTGAAAATTTTATCCAAACTGTTTTATAGTAGGTATTTACTATACGGCAGCGTACAATTTTATATAGGTATTGAATGATGAACAAAATCCCGAACGGAAATATTCTGATGTAAATTATCATTTAGTTCAATTTACAGGTAATAATTTACGGGTAATAATTACGAACTTCAGCAAACCCAATTAAAAGCAGGAGCAGTCGGCTAGAAATCAAATTAAACTTTGTCTTTTAGATTTTCTCATTGTTGTCGGATCAGGCAGTCCGACGAGATTCCGTCTACAATGGTGATGGGTTCAAAGGAAGCCTCACACCCTAAAACTTCAATAGGAATATACTGGCGAGGACTAAGAGGTTGGGTATAAACCTCCCTGCTGTTTTTTCAATCGAGTAGTTCCAAATTCTGTTAATAGAGTCTTCAGTTCATAATAAAAAAGTTAATCAGATGAATTTGATTGAACAGGTTCTAAATTTTGCAATGATCTCACTATCTGGGATGCAATTGGAGGTGGAAATGTCAATAGGCTGACTGACGAGTGCAATCGGGAAACAAGACTGTTAATAATAGGATTATGATGATGAGCAGGTAATTTTAAAAGCCATACCTAACATATCTAACTGCAATTACTAATAACAAACTATATCCGTGCACCTGACAGTGTAAGAGCCCAGAGACCTTCACTAAAGGTACTTGAAGTAAATGAGACAGAGTAGGCAGGACTGTGCTTAGGAGGTTATGTTGTCGAATTCAAAGGGCTATACAAATATTAACAGGATAGTCAAAGTCAAAGTCAAAGTCAAAAATCATTTATTCTGTATAGACCATCAAAACGGCACTTACAAAACGTCAATAATATACATATATGTACTAAAGACTAGCTTAGCAAATGGACCACCGGTTCGAAACGCGGCCCCGGCCTGAGAAGACTCCGGCAAGAAACTCAGCGGGCTTTTTTTTTTTTTTTGGTCTATTTACAAAAAATGCTTAGTCTACTTAGTCTAAATACAATCATTTGTTTGAGAAGCATGCATGAGTGAACAGCTCAATTCCAAGCAAGTTTATCATCTAAATATTCTTGTATTTTATAATAGCCTTTTTGGCACAATTTCCTCTTAACTTCATTTTTAAATTTATTTATAGGTAAATCCCTAATTTCATTAGGGAGCTTGTTAAAAAAGCGTATACAGTTACCCTGGAAAGAATTACTAATTTTTTGGAGTCTGCTATCACAGACTACAAGATTGTTTTTATGTCTCGTATTTACGTTATGCCTGTCACAAATTTTTGGAAATTTGGAAATATTTTTCCTTACATACATTAGGTTCTCGAAAATGTATTGTGACACTACGGTCAGAATGTCTATTTCTTTAAACTTTTCTCTGAGGGAGACTCTTGGGCCCAAATTATAAATAGCTCGCACAGCCCGCTTTTGTAATATAAATATTGTATTCAAATCCGCGGAATTACCCCAAAGGAGAATTCCGTAGCTCAAAATACTATGAAAATAACTGAAATAAACTATTCTAGCCGTATCCACATCTGTCAGAGTCCTAATCTTTTTTACAGCGTAGGAAGCTGAACTTAATCTACTGGCTATTTTATCAATATGTGATCCCCACTGCAGTTTGGCATCAATACTTAAACCTAAGAACACTGTTGATTCCACAAGGTTCAACACCTGACCATTGAGTTGTACATTGGTTTCCACCTGTTCAACATTAGGTAGGGTAAATTTAATACATTTAGTTTTATTCCCATTAAGGCAAAGATTATTTGTACTAAACCAATGGACCACTCTTGTTAGTGCACTATTCACTTCGTCATAATTGTTTAGTTGCCTCTTAATTTTAAATATTAACGAAGTATCGTCAGCAAATAAAATAATACTATTTTTGTCTCTTACGTAGTAAGGGAGGTCGTTTATATAAATTAAGAATAAAAATGGTCCTAGTATCGAACCCTGTGGAACGCCCATCGAAACCACAGATCCTACTGAGCGTGTACCGTTAACATCGACCCTCTGAATTCTATTGTTCAGATATGAAGTCAGAAGATCGAGAGCCTTGTTCCTTATTCCGTAATGTTCTAATTTCCTGATTAATGTGTCATGGTGGACGCAATCGAAAGCCTTGGATAGATCACAGAAGACACCCAATGCATCATGCTTATCTTCCCAGGCTTTGTGAATACAATTTAATAATTCTACACCAGCATCGGTGGTCGAACGTCCTTTAGTAAACCCAAACTGTTTATCATGAAACAGTTTGTTTTCACCAAAATGGGTTAGCATCTGTTCTAGAATTAGTTTCTCAAATACCTTACTCAAGGTCGGCAACACAGAAACGGGTCGGAAATTAGAAGGATCTGTGGTGCTGCCAGCCTTGAACAAAGGTATGACTTTGCTATGTTTCATTAAATCAGGAAATATACCGTTGCTGACACAGTCATTAAACACAGTTGCTAGGTGGGGAGCAATGACATCAATAATACTTGATACAGTTTTGACTGATAATCCCCATAGATCCGCGGTCTTTTTAATATCAATAGATTTAAACGCTTTGGTGATATCCTTGCTATTAACAACTGAGAATACGAAAGTGTCCTCACATTTTTTTACTGATTCCATGAGCAATGACTCGGCGGAGGTGGAAGACGACTGGAGAGTTTTGGTTGTCAATAAGGGAATGTTTGTAAAAAAATTTTCAAACTCTGTCGCAACTTCCATGTCCTCCGTGACATGGCGATCTTCTATTTTTAAATGGAAATCTCTTGCAACTGATGAAGATTTCCCACATTCAGAATTTATTATGTTCCAAGTAGTCTTAATTTTATTAACAGAATTCGCTATTTTCTTTTTAATGAAGTTTGACTTCGCAAAGGAACAGGCTCGCTTGAATATTTTGGAGTAATTTTTAACATAATTCTGAAAAGCAGGGTTGAAATTGTATGATTTTTCAGAATACAGATCAAACAATCTCCTCCTACTTCTATAGATTCCCGTCCTTATTACGTACCTTATTACGTTTGTAGGGTTTCTAAAAGCTTAAATAAAAAATCCATAGTGGATATCGGATTGATGACTGCGTGAAATTCTAATCCCATTCCCGAAACACATGGAAACCTATTGAAGGAATGAATATAATAGTAACTTCCAAACTATAAAAAAATCCCTAGAATTTCAGCTACATCCATCTATCCCTTACTGCACAATTGAGTAACAAACATGCAAACAACTTCACAAAACTTCGCGTATTAGTACCTATATAAAGAATTATTTAGTACCATTATTTATGTCGTAGTAAATAAAGTAAGCTCAATCTTGAAAAGCATTGTATTGTCTATTAAAGACAGACAAAAGCGTCGATTATTCTGATTGACCACCGATTAATCTGTCTCTTCTAATACAATGTTGAAGGAACGTTTACGGGCAAAATATTAAATACTAGTATTTTTACTCTAACAGCAAATATAATTATTTCATGTTTATATTTGCATTTATTATAGAATATATTTATATTTATTATAGAATGGGGCAACAATAATAACAGGTGCATGGGAAAGACTGATCATTTTATCTATTACCAAAATTGCTGTTTATGAAAAGTTTCCAGTATAAAAAACATTGTTATGACTTAAATTGATTGGTTGCTTGATACACAGTTCCACAAATTATGACATGACTTTGTTATAAATAATCCGAGGCAAAGACGCATCCAAATTTTTTGCATGTATGAGCCTATACTACTGTCGATATGCAGCTGCAGCTGTGCTACTACTAGAAATATTAAAGCAGAAAATTATTAAAACTTTGCACAACCCCACACAAACTTAAACATAAACTTGTGTATGTAAAATACGACGAAGTTTGAACATCTTTCACCTAAAACTCACTCGTCTTATAGTTCTATAGGATCTACTTAATGAGGCTTTTATGTTCACTTATAAGTCACTTTGAATCTAAGTTGTTTTGGTATTAAAATTTCCTTTTGTATTTCCTTTGCGACCGCATATTGACGATGTACGCACTATGAACACAAATATAGAGGAAATAGTTTTGGATAGCTCGCAGGTGAGTGAAAGTGATATATGCTTTTAGCCTCACCATCAATTAACGCGCTCTGTATATACCTACATCACCAATGTTGGTACTGCTCGCAAATACCGCTGAACATTGGCAATTTGAAATTGTAAGTTTAACACTTACAACAAATTAAAAATAATTATTGTATAACTAATTTAATAAGTATGTTTATCCGCATTCTAGAACCCATAACACAAGCTAGTTAAGCTATGCTTACTTTGGGTCTAGATAGCGTTGTGTAGAATGTCCTGCAATATTTATTTATTTATTATTATTTATTATAACCTCAATGCATTTTCGTCATCATCTAATGATATCTCGAACGAATCGAATTCAACGCCTCGATTACAACCGGGATCCTATACTGAAACGATTATTCGTTTCAGTATAGGATCCCGGTTGTAATCAAGGCGTTCACCTTAAATCCGTTGTCCGGCTTTTCCACATACACTTTACCCGGTCTTCGTCATCCTAGGCATTCATGCCACGTGAACGCGCCAGTGAAGGCGACACTTCTGTAATTTGTCGGCGATATCAAACATAAAACGGATTACAATTTCTGAGGTGAGGTGAAAATCTCGGATACGACCGTCATTAACTTTGAGATTATAATTACAGACACGAAGGTTACCGTGGATCCGCGAGTTCCTAGGTCGACTTCTTCTATATGACTCCACACAGCATATTCATTTTTCACAAGCCACACTTCACAAACACGTGATGACAGTTTCAAAGACCTACCCCTCTAATTTAAAACACAAACCACTAACCACTACGCCACTTGATCTACGCAGTATTAATTAATATCGCATATTAAAAACGGTCCAAACGCTCGCAGTATCGCAGATGTGGTGCCTGAACATTTCAACGCCAGGGCCTTTGTCTTCACCACAACCACATTAAACTTCAGACTGTTCAATGTGTTTTAGTATTACGCGGAAACATTTTAATTAAATAACGAATACGACATTACAATAGGTACTTATCTCGGCTTAACCACTAATGACTTTGTCTTGTCCCATCATAATGAAGGATGGTATATAAAGAGATGGTTCGTTTATAAGGGAATGGAAAATGAAAAATTACGCGCCATTCGAAATTTTGTCTATTTAATGACCCAATTTAAGGAAATACATTGTCAATGATGACTATGTATTTCCTTACTTACAATATGAGTACGTAAGTACTCAGATTTCATCTGCTATGTAGATGTAGTATGCTCAAGAACACAAGCCACAGCAATGAAACCTAATATTGTTCAAGTTATTGGAGATTAAATTGCCCTAATGAATTTAATTGACAAATGAATTATTTAGCAAAGTATAATTATATATATTTCTTATACATAGATCTTACACACACTTACACTTCGACAGCCTCCGTGGCGTAGCGGTAGTGAACGTGGCCGCTACGCAGGAGGCGCGGGTTCGATCCCCGCTCAGTGCAAATATTTGTGTTCATGAAATATGGGTATTTGCATTGGTCTGGTCGTGCCTCGGAGAGCACGTTAAGCCGTCGGTCCCGGTTGCCATAAGAACATCTATGGCAGTCGTTACGGGTAGTTGGAGCCCTAAAAAAACCACAAAAAAAAAAACAACGGTCTAGCTGCAAAGCTTCGATATCGCCTAATGTTATCATTGGGCTGTGGACGTCAGATGGCAATCGCTTCACGAAAAAAAATATCGAGGTCTAGCCAAATCTGTAGTTAAGACTGTAAAGCAGACCCCAGACTCCGAGCTGAAAAGCTTCGGATGCGACTGGGAATTAACGCTAGGATGAGAGAGAGATCTTACATGGGGTGAGGAGTTGCAGGTATGAAGTATAAAATAATCTATTACATTTATTTTTAATACGTATTATTAGGCCTGGACCAATGCAAAAAGACATAATTATTCATACGTACAAAATATTTGCGATGAGTGGAAATCTTTCGACGTAGCAGTACGTAGACCCACTGCTATTCGTAGGTACCCACGCTACGGACATTTATTATTTTGTTCTGAGCTACGGAGGCTACGTAAATGTAGATAATTACAATCGAAATGCAAGTTGTCACAAGCACGTCGTTCTAGATAATAACGACAACGAATGACGTCACAACGTCAGACACAGTTTTGAACGTCGAATCCTAAAGAATCTGTAAATTACACTCCTTTTACAGGCAATTTATGTAGAAATCGTAACCCTTTTCCTACTAATATAATTTATTAATGTGAGAGTTTGTGAAGATGTTTGGATATTTGTTGTTTTTTTTTTTTATATATAGGGCACGTCATTTTGACTTCGCGTTTGAAACACGTCGTGTTTTGTAATTTTTACTAAGTAAGACTGGTAGCTTAATAATCTGGAATAATATATAGGCTTATATTTTACCTAGAGTCCCATGCACACCAAAAAGACCCGTCAGCATATCCACTTCTTGAATTTTTGAGACATCCACAAAACAATGTAACATTTATATATAAGTATATAAATATATATAGAGAGAAAGAGAGAGAGATAAATAGGATAAACGGTACCTTACAACGACTGCTTAATATTTATATTAATGCATTAATATGACTTACTTACAGTTAAGACGATGTATCTCTTTTTTTTTCTTTTTTTTTATCGTGCGAAAAATCCCCACGGATACCTCCCCCGCCGGAACCGAAGGAGGAGGTTATGTCGGACTCGAACCGACTAAAACGCACGCCGACTGTGGGCCGTCGGTTGCCGGAAGTGAGATTGTCGTAGCCATATCCCTCGCATCCCGGCCGAGTAGACGATGTATCTGTACAATATAACATCTATGTTGGTGCATTCCAGAACAGAAGTTGCAAACAAGTTAAGCAATGCTCACTAACTACTAGATAGTGATGTGTCGTAGAAATAGATAATTAGGTACATACTAATTCCATTTGCAACATATAAAAATAGTTAAATAAAGGTATATAAAGGTATGATTCCGAAGTCGCCTACGACAACTGCCGACGCATGCAGCACATACAGCGTACCTCGCCTTTAGTCTCAGTAGTTCAGCCCCTCTAGACAAGTTGGAATTTGTTGCTCGGCGTATGATGGAATAGAATGCCAAATGTATAGGATTTGACGTATATGACAGGCGTCAACGAATGTCAAAAACGTCAAATCCTATACATTTGTCATTCTATTCCATCATTCGCCGAGCAACGTATTGCCACTTGTCTAGGGGGCAGTTGTCAAACGGGATCGAATATGAGTCGTTTCACTTTTTCCAATGTTAATCGACTATTATTCTTTAAATTCATTCATACACGAAATTTCATTACATAAAAATAGTGCACCACCCGATTCTGCTCGATAAGACCTTGGGTACTGTTTAACTAATCAGTATGCATGCCTTAGGATGAGCAGATTTAGTTGCCTTTGGGCACTTGCAATAATGGTATTATCTGCGTTCACAGTCACATAACACCATCTTGGAACCAGTGGAGACTACTCATAAGTCTTTTATCTCCATTTTATTAAAAAAAAAGTAGAAGTCAAAAGATTTGTTTTATCAGTAATATTATATTTAGTTCAACTGATGGTAGTGGTTCTACTTGGTGACCTAGTTACCGCCAAAATGTTCAGCAAATCCATAAATTCTTCGGCGAATTATAGTATTTACCTACCTACTTATTCTGCATGCCTACCTTTCTTGCCGTTAAAAAAGTATGTACCTACATCAAAGCAAACAATTGTGAGTGTAAATATAACTCTCTCTGTACGCGCTGAATATACACACGAGGTTTGATATTTTGTTTACCATGTCACACTAACACCCTCACTGTATTCTACCGCTTTAGTGGCGTTTTTTATTGTATACACTTATATTAAAAAATATTCTGAAATTCGCGAATACAGTTTGAATTAATCGCTAGAACAGATCACGTACAACTCCATTTAAGAAACAATACTCTCAAAAGTTGGTAAAGAAATATGGTTGCAATGGTAAGTAACATAATGAAATAAACTTATTTTTCTTTCTTTCTTATAATGTAAAAACGTAATTAGAAAAAGAATGTTCCAATTTAGTCTAGATATTTTTGTAATAGGTACACTAATTGCGTAATTATTTACCAGGGTGGATAATGAGTGGTCTAATATCGATTTATATACCTAAGCACTTAGGTTACGAGAGACCCAACTCGAATACCGTCTTAATGTAATGTGATTATTCGAAATTATGTACATACCGCTAATTCCATCTTATTAAATTTCGTAATTTCGTAATTAGAAATGGGGGACCCACTCAAATGTGTTTTCATTCTCTTTTTAGCATTGAATTTAATTGTTACTAGTTTTAGTATTTTTTGTTATAGCGGCAACAGAAATGCCATCATCTGGGAAAATTTCAGCTGTCTAGCTATCACGATTAAAAAGCTATACACACTATACAGCCTGGTGTCAGACATACAGCACCAATAGGATCCCGTTATTACTCTTTGGATACGGAACCTTAAGAATAATTAAATAGAAATGTCATGCAATTCGTAATTACATACATCATACATCTTCGTATGCAAAAACAAACGTGACAAGGGGGTTGGCAACAAGCCAGCTCCTTTATCTCGATTTTAAAGCCGCCGGCCTATCTAGACATTCAGAGCTCCCCACCAAAGTACTTGAATAGGACGAAGGCGCAGTGTGGTAATATGAGTACAAAGGTCTAGCGTGGTTGGATGGGCATTGCTTTATTCTGCCTGTTGTCTTCTTCATTAAAATGGTAGTACTAAGCCTACTGTCATAGTTTTTCATATGTTTCTGTTATAGTTGACTTTTTATGCAGTGCACACAAAACATACGCTAAATTTTTATCTGATATAATAAACCGTGCGACAAAAATAATAAATGGACGACTGATAATGAGTTACTTTAAATACTGAGTGGGCGACTAAAATACTGAGTGGGCGACTAAAATACTGAGTGACCCGTGATACAGAAAGTGTGTTGCTAAATTGTGAAGCTATGAGGATTCGAGTATAGTGCGCCCCAACTTGGATAGGTTAGGTAAGAAGGCTAACGCGGGAGCGGAGCGGAGCGGAGCTCCTGCTAGCCTTCGTGGTTATTTTTTATAACCATCCATGAATAGTGGCTCACTTAGTATTTTTGTACGCCACATTCAGTAATTGACACCCATAAATTGAATAAAATGATTCTTCACTATAGCTGCCAACCTATTATTTTTACTACCTTCTTTTCGGATTAATTAGTGGCCGTGTTAAATACAACCCAATTTTTATTAGTATTTTTCTAAACATCATAAATACCGCGATTAATACAACAATTTTATTCTAAGAGGTATTTAGATACCTCTTAGATGTCAAGTATCTAACAAAGCCTTTGTGAGATAAATAACCCGACCCGGGTCGTATCAGGTGCAAATGAGCCCAGAACACTGGTCGCATTTCCGCGCTGGATTGCAATAGCTAACCTTTGCACTAGGTAAGAGCCGAAGTGATTAGCCTCTTAGATTCAAATTAAATATTATTAGTCTAAGGTACAAGTACTATAAAGAGAAAGAAGACCAGAATTTAGATCTTTTGTGATACAAAATTATACCGTATTTACACAGGAGTGGTGATTTTTAAGTAGGTACGAGTATAACATAGAATAGATTAAGTATTCTTTTGAAAACTGAACATAAAACTCAAGCCTGCCTGTTTGAAAGCAATATTTAAGTGACAATGTTTATATAAACGGGTTATTAAATAAAAACCTAGTTCTCCTACCCAATTTTAGTTTTGACGTTCAAATATAACTTTCCTTCAAATCAAGCAACGATATTTGACCCTCATCAACGGCCTATTCTACATAAGGTTCGAAGTTACTACAAAACTTTCTATGGAGGATAAATAGGTCATTGTAGTACGAAGTAAGTTCTATAATGTTTATTAAGGGGATTAATAAGTTGAAATAAATCTTCTATCGTGATTTATATGGTGCTATTTTATTATTTACGCTGATCTACATGACAGCTAAGCAGTAAGGTCGGGATCAGTATATCATATAAATCCGAAAACATTTTATTTTATTGTTTCATTGTTCATTTCAGAAACATTTTGCTACTAGTTGACCAGTAATAATATATCAATTTTCTATACCTATGGTTTACTGTCCGGCCCTTGCAACTAAAGGGGATATTTTTTTGTTAGTTATATTTAAAATTAATTGTCAAAGAAACCTGGAGGTTCCTTTGACGATTAATTTTAGTTAAACCAGTAACTAGTACTTGTTAGTGAACAGGTTAAAGTTCAAATAAAGATTCTTATGAAGTTTAAGCCATAAAGTGACTTTTGAGAAATAAGTGAACCTTTTTTTACATCCACACTTGTATCGGTAGTTATATATTTCAATTACAAATCCAATACATATTTGAAAATACATATTTGTACAATATAGTAATATAGGTTTAAAGGCTACCTGTTGACGCATACCTGTTGAGATATGTCATATTTTTACTAACATTCATAGAGCCCTTTGCTCTAAGAAAAGGCTCGCAAAGAAGTATTAGATCTGGATTAAATTCGAGACAGAGCTTATAGTCTGATCTGAAATAACATATAGGCTACTTTTATTCCAGGAAAAAGTACCCGTAGATCGCAGGAATGAGTCTATCAATCAGAAGGGGCGGCGTATAAGAACTAGTATAAAATAAATGGGACACTGTGACACCGTGTGTGTTTATACCAGTATCGACATTATCAATTCAACCCGAACGGAACTCCACAAACATGTCGGGATTATTCGTTAGTAATTTGTATCCGATTCAAATAACAATCCTATTAGTGTCGTACATCGCTATGTGAGAGGATTGGAGTATTAGATTTTCAAACGTTGCGTGGCGGAAATTCTGTGTTGAATAATAAATTATAGGAGCGTATAACTCATATACCTTGGGACACATATCTTCGACCTAAGTCGCAAGGCAAACAACGCCATCGTTCGCTACGGATCGTTTTATAATAATGTAAAAATGAGCTCGTCTACCGCCCCGCGCTATAGCACCCCGTGCTATTATGATAGTATGCTATATTGAAAAGACACCCAAGAAACGCGTACTGCGCGTATAGAGCATATTTTGGGAGCAATATGTAATATGTCCCGCGGTTATACCCTCGGTTTTTAAGCTTTATGTGCGCCTGGAATCCGCTCTCCTACTCTTATCTCAACTTTAATGAAGCCGCCGACCCTAAGTTCAGCCGGAAAGCCTAGACCATCGACCCAGAACCTCATTATATCCGCTTCACATTCTAGAGGTATTTTTCTACCCAAAACCACAACCAAACAACAATACTTGCCAGTAGTAGTTTTAATTTCCCTCGAGCCGTAGCGAGGGAAATCAAAACGAGGAGGGATAAATAATTAACATGGATAATTATGTCGCCGCCAATTAGCTTAATCAGCCGTTCAATTAACCGCCTAGGCTGTTAATATAACTAAACACACAACATTTAACACACTGGCTGACTATTGCTTAGGCCTCATTCGCACGATAGGGCATCACCCCGAAATAAAACACAAAGTTAGTGATAGATTTTTTTTGTATTTTCAGTATATTTTATTCATTACCAATTTTTACATTGTGTTTGAACAATTTCACAGTATACAAATAAAATAATATTAGTAGCTTTATTGAGAAAGCTGCGCAATCCGACTTGGATAGATTAGATTAGAAAGCTAATGCGGGAGCGGAGCGCCTGCTTCGTGCCTTCGTGGTTATTTTTTTATAACCATATAGAAACAAACAAGTCATTTAACTATCCAGTTTGTTAAATGTTGTACGTTTAGTTAACAACCTAGGCAGTTAATTAAACGGCTGATTAAGCTAGTTGGCTGCGACAGATACAATACATGTTTTATGTAATAGCAAAATATTATGCTCAGATTATGAAGGATATCGGAATTGCTGGCAGACGGTGAACACTAAGTAAAGACTTAGGTTTAATGTAAGATATAGCACGGTTATAGTATGCTAAGTGACATCCCCATGAGCACGGGCCTGGGGGTGACGGGTGGAGCCACCTGTCACCCGAGCAGAAGAATTCGAATTCAATAAGAAATTTAAATAAGTAAGAACGAAAAACGTCCGTTAATTATAATATGTGTAATACCATATTCGAATTAAGTACCTATTATGTTCCTTTGATTTTACCCGATTAGACTTAAGTATACACCCGGCCTTATACACACCTATAACAGATACGAGCACGTCTAAAAGTAGTAGTAGGGCTCATATAACATGATTCCTTTATAATTCACTGCACTGGTGCGTATTCACAGTATGTCTTACATCAAGTTTAACTGGCATTTCATAAAAACTGAGTAACGAAAAAGTGGTAATCTTCAAAGGTCCATCTTCCGAAAACTTCAAAGATATGAAAATTCATAGTGATAAATTTTTGAAGATCATGATTATGCTACATAAAATAACTATAAATATTTAGAGGTACCTTTGAAGATCAGGTGTCAGAAAACTCCTTGTTGGGTAACAAAATGAACTAAAAGACTAATGTATAACTTAAGAAAATGCCCCAGAATCGTTGGAAGCTTGATAAATGTGTCCAAGAAAGATTGTAGGAATACGAAGTGTGCGCTTGGAAACAAGACTATTAGTTTAATACATACATACATACAGTAACGCTTCTTTCCCAGTGGGGTAGGCAGAGACCATAGATTTCTACCTTTTTTTTTTATCGTGCGAAAAATCCCCACGGATACCTCCCCCGCCGGATCTCCTTCGCTCCTCGCGGGCCGCAAGGTCTGCGATTCTCCTTCACTCCCGCTCCGCCGCCTCCTTCACGAGCATTACTTGCTCGCAGAAGGAGGCGCCGGCGGCCTACGCATCCACGCTGCGTACCATCGCTGCGAGCAAAGTGGCGAGCGTGAGAACACTCACTCCCTGGGTCGCCACCAGCTCCCTTCTCGACGTCTCCCACGCCGGACACTCGGTGAGCGTGTGCAGCGCCGAGTCCTCGCTCGCGTCGCAGTGATGGCACTCGGACGTTGGCTCTTTCTTCGCGGTCCGATGCAGATACCGCCCGAAGCATCCATGCTCGGTGATAATCTGCGTCAGCCAGAACGAGAGGCCGCCATGTGGCCTCTCTAGCCACTCCCCCATGATGGGTCTTACCACAGTTTTCTACCTGCTACGATCCATCAGTTTAATGAATATAAATGTTAAATGCTATATTTATGCTATATTAAATGCCTATTGCCATCTAGCGTCAAATATGTGAGAAAATTATGATTATTTACTACTTTTCTATCTCTTGTTTTGTATCGATACAATTCTATTTTTCCTGCTTTTCTCCTCTGTGCATCCAGATAGCTTAGACAAAAACAATGAAAATTAGTTTACACACTGTACAACAGCTGTTACCCCATGCAATACTGATCCCGTTGTTGATGGTTTCAACTGGTCCTTGGATAAAAAGTAGCCCGAGTATAATGTTCATCCAAATCCATTTAGTCGTATTCACGTGAAAAATTACCAAACATCCTTAATCAAAAAAATACATTACATTCATCCTCACAAACTAGTAGTCCTATTAAAAGATAGCAGAAGATACAGTAACTGTTGCTCGCGGCTCCACCCGCGTTGAATTCTGATCCCGTTTCCGGTGCGCCTTCGGTTCAGCCGACCCTACCCGGCTTCGCTCGTGACATACTTTGAGCTCCTTTTGCACGCCTTAGGTACTCATGCATATGCCAGGAATTGAGTAGATTTCAAGTAATATAATATATGGGAATCTACCGAATATATTGAAATTTATGATTACTAGGTACTCCGCTCCTTTGGAAAGTAGTGTGATTATAACACTCACAAATAATGTGGCTTTCTATTGGCAAAAGCATTTTCTTAAATCGGGCGATTATGGAGCCTATTCAATGCGAACAAACAAACAATCAAATCATTCCTCTATAAAATATTAGTATAGAGGTTTTGACTCGCCAAGATTGCGAAGTTAGAAGACATTATATATAAGTAAAGATGTTAGCTATTAGGTATATTGAAAAGCATACAATACACCGAGTCTCAGTGTCGGCGTCGCCTCAAGCGTCGTCCAGGTGAACGAGAGTCAAATACTGAGTGATTTCCACAGAGATAAATTTTCCAATACTGACACTCAATTCTTCAACCAAGGCACGTTCGAATATACTGGATTTGTTGTCAACTTTAGCACGATATGCATCCTTATATTAAAATCGTCATCATCCTCAAAGCTATTTCTATTGGATTGGAATCATATTGAGATATTTATGCAACAGCTCTACCTTAAGTAATATTGTAATATTTATTGCAATAGACTTGAATATTATGCTGGCTGCTGGTTTATGACTTTTCTTTGTGCTGTGCGAGGGTTGTATATTCGTATCCTTTTGTTACCGTTACTAAGTGTAACTAAATACATTTATAGGTTTTCAAATAAAGTTTTTTTTTTAAATCGAACTGTTCTCTTTAACAGTGTAGATCTGTTAGCCTTTTCAGACAGTAATTCCACACCGTGAATAGACCCGCTGAACAAGAGGTTCTCCCAGAGGAACTGTTTAACCTTCTTGGTTGTTAGTCTTAATATACTTGCGTAAACTTCAAGTATTACCCACGTTACGATTTAAGTATTAATGAATATCGCTAATATATTATTCTACATTCGGTTAAACACAGGAAAATAATCGCAATTAATAAATTTTATTATCAATTCTAAGGTGCTCCATTAAGTAACATTAAATGAATGGCTACAAAATATGTCCTTTAATTATAATACCTTCAAGAATTAATACATCAATCATGTCGAACTGCCTATGATAACATGAAACTGTCGTGTTGCGTTAGTGACAAGTAACTAAGGCCCCGGCCACATCTCCACGGCACGGCGATGGCGGACGGTGTGGTGCAGGGGGCGATTCTCAGTCGAAAGGAGACGGGGACTTCTGGGCCAAAATTGTAATGAGTTGAGATATGACTTAAAAAAAGCGGTATTTTTTTCTATTTCAAAATATTAAAAAACCAGCTCAATTGAAAGTCTGGAAGACGAGAAATCTTAAAACTAAGTTTATTCCACTAGCAAAATAAAATATCGATTACTAAAAATTATTTAAACAATACTGCGTATTAAAACACTTGCATCACAATTTGATATTAAATCAAACAGAGTGAACAAAACTTAATCATAATAATAATAATAACCATTTAAAATACCAAATAATAGTGTAATAAAAATAAATTCTGAATCGATTTCCGTTAATCGATTAATTATTTCTTGTGTTTATCAACTGTATTTTTAAGCTGTGACAGCTGACAGCTCCATTTTCAGTCAATCAGTTTATTTATTCAATCTTCAAAATTAATTATTTTATCGAAAAATTGTATATTTACACGGCTTATGGGATATACAATTGTTTATAAAATATGTACAAAAGCATGCTATATCAGTATGCTGTATCAGTTTATTGGTTTAAATCCAATGATCAATTGACTTCTGCGTTTTGAGTATTTCCAGTTGATTTCTTGATTATATTCCCTTAACAGTGATTTCTCTTTACGGACTTCTCAGCTTGCTCCTGGTTACCTTAAAGTACAATGATAAACTTGTTTACTTGTTTGAGTTTTGCTCGGTATTTTGGATTTTGACATGGATCTCTGTGTGAATTGTGGCATAGAAAATGAAGTAAATAAGGTAATATATTTCCACCTGCGCACTTCTTAGACAATACTTTAATTATTATTGAAGAAGAATAAAAGATAATTATAATTTAAAGTGTTTTTTTAAACATAACATCCTTGTACTCCATATCTTCAAAATCTCTTTGTAAGTTTTCGTACATTATCCCGGAGTAAAATATAATACAGTACAATTTAAAAGTATTTCAAGATAAAAAAATGACCACTTTCTATTAAAACACCACAGAAATCACAGTTCTAAAATGTCAATTTCTTGCATATCCTCACTTTTACTAAATCTCTTATAACTCTGCTCTCAGATATCCAAAATCTGCAGAATTTTCAGGGATGGTTGAATAATTTATATGCTCTTAATTGATACCACCCTCATCTTATTACATTTTTGGCCCAAGAATGTATGAAAGCCTACCCATCTCCTTTCTTAGTTGGCGAACGCGCAATGATATAGGTATAGTTACTTACTAAAAATACTTCAATGTTATTAATTTACATGAATTATATTATTATTTATATTTATAATATTTCATAATTACGAATTCAATATTTATTTACGATCAAAATAACGTGAAACAATATTCCTACTATTACTTTTGACCATTCCCTTCTCTTAAAAAGACGTATAATTTCCGTAGAACCAACTAAGAAATTTCGACTGAGTATCGCCCCCTGCACCACACTACTAGCTGATACCCGCGGCTCCGCCCGCATGGCAATCTGGGGTGTTACCATGAAACCTACTAGTAGTACCTATGTAGCCATAAAGTCACTTCGATTTTCTTCCGTTAGGCCTTAAGTCGAACCGAAGTGTCACATACCATCTTCAGATCCGATTCCGGGAGAAATATGACCGTGGAACCTATTCCCGAAACTACGATATGCAACTGCGGATTATAAGGTAGGCCTACAGAACCCGTTCCCGCATTCCTTGAGAACCTATTACAGGGATACAAATTAGGTAGGTATTTCAGACTATAATCAGTACCTACCAAATTTCAACCAGATTCGTTCAACGGTTAGAGTGTGATTGGATATTAGCTAACAAACATCCAAACGTATTTGCCAACTCTCACATTTATATTAATAATATTCTTTGAACTATTCATTAGTCGAATGTTGTTTTCACCAGTCAGCATTATATTTGCAGGCCTACGTAAGTAGGTACCTACTACGTGAAATAAGATATTCGGAGTCAGTATTCTGCGGCCAGGGGTCGTGTCAATATCAATACAAACCTTGTTAACATTTCTCAATACCTAATCTTATTGACAATTATTTAACTGTTGGCACGCCGATATATCGTTTTGAACATTTCTTCACGGAGGTATTCTGTCAGGTACTAATCAAATATTTGTCACACAAATATGTACGTGATATGGTAACAACAAATAATGAGAAGTAAGATGTAGCCAAAGGAAGATGTCGTAGTGCTACATAATATGTTATATATTTTACAACACACCTGCTCATAACAGTCATATTATTTTACCGCAATTAAGCACGGAATGACACCTATTATAAAACTGTGACTTTTTCATTACTATTATTCACAAAAGTGAGTTATAGATTCTTTTTTAAATTTTATAGGAAGTGTCTATAATTGTCTATGTTCATATAAAAGTTTTGATACAAAAAATAACGTGTTTAATAGTACGAATAAATTAATACGCCTATTGTATGGTCATTTGATGCATTTTCGTATTTAAATAAATAATTTTAACTTGTAATAAGGTAACTGTACCAATGCTCGACACTTTAAGGAAAAATAAAATTTCAATCTAAAAAATTTAACAAATTAATTACAGCATGGTCGTTACATTCTTTTTTAACTGTTACAGCAACAATTAGACATTAACTTTTGCCCATAAAATCTTTAAAATCTATCATACTTTTACTTTAAATTAAATTATTATGCACTTGGTCGAAAACACCAATGCTAGACATCATTGTCCCAATGGTCCAAGTATGTCAATAACTTCAATATTTATAACGTTTATACTAAAATTAGTAATAATCATAACTTATAAACAAAAAAATCACACCTATAAAAATCAGTACCTGTTGGGGCTTCAAGGTGGATAATCAAACCCCAAATCGAATTTTACTCGCGTTTAATGTCCATAAAACTTTAATTACATTAATTTGGAGCAGAGAGATCGCACTCAGATTTAGGTGACAAGGAAGTGATAATTTTAAGTGTCGGTACATAGAAAATATTAGTTGACGCCTGATGGACTTGATTAGCAGCATATCACGGGTCCTTGATATCCTTATGATAGTAGGCGTAAACAGTACCCTTGGCAAAAATCTTAAGAAATAACACGACCGTGTTCACGGAGTCACATTATTTGCTGTCAACAGTCTTTCTAAATTTACTTCGGATGGTGTTGCGAATATTTGAACATATCTTATAGATACCATTAGGCATCTTTTAAGTCAATAGTCTTATAAAACAAATGGATAATTTTCTCAAAATACTGGGTTTTGTTCGAAAGTGTCTAGCATTGGTACAGTGTCGAGCATTGGTACAGTTACCTTACTTGTGTAATAAACAAAATTTTCGCTCAAATTTAACTTTTTTTTTTCTCTAAGTACAGAAAAAAAAACAGAGTAAAAAAAAGTTAAGTTCAAACCTCATTTTTTTTTAAATATGGTCGACCGCCATTGTTAAATGCGCGCGCATAGGAAAACGAATTAATTTGTAGTATTGTTTATTTAGTATTTGTAGTATTATTTTATTCGCAAGTGTGTTGTAAAACGTCGTATGGCACGTGTGAGCATGATGATTACCGTCCTCGGCTGTCTTAAGACCCTCGCCTGGCGGCTCGGGTCTCAATGGCGCCTCGGTGGTAATCACCAACGTTGCTCACTTGTACCATAATGTACTATTATCAACGCTACAGAAAAAGTACACTGGCCAACAAAATTATAGCATGCATTTTTTGAGTAAATATCAAATCTACACCCATTTCTTTCAAAGACGTTATTTTCAAAACACAGACAAGATCTCTTTGTTTTCGAGATTGATGTCATCCGATGCTGTTTTTGAATTACGTTTGCACTATGTTTTTTTATGTTGGTCTGTCAATTTCACCGCACCCCGATTGATGGTAAGCTGAAGTATATAAAGTATAAACCATTCCATAAATAATATCCCTAGAATAGCTGACCCTGCCCTGTCGACCTCAAAAGATCAACCTTGCCGTACTGCACGTATACCTACTGCACTCATCGCAAATCCGTTGTTTACCTTTTAGTCTTAAAAAAAATAACCTATGTATTTATATGCAGTAACGCACACGATGCGCAAAAATTTTGGCGTTAAAAAATTGCGTATTCTGCCCAACTGCACCGCGCCACACCACACAACAAGTGCGTGATAAAATAGACCGTTTATTTCAAAGCGCGCTCACACAGACGGAGCACATTCGATCTGTGGTAAAAGAGCAATTCCTGCATTTTTGTTGTGTACGTCCTCACAGTTCTGAGAGAAATAATCCGAATGATCACCACAACAGAATGATCGAGGACATGCGTTTAGGTCTGTAAAAAATCAGTGATGGTCTTATCACGCCACGCAGATTTTTCGTATGCCGCAGACTTGATCGCCCAAAAAGTGTGTTAGCTACGGATTTTGTTAAATACACATATTCAAACGGAATATATTTAATTGTTGAAGGTTGCGCGCGCTGGTTTCCATGTTTCAGATTGGATATGGACTGGCGGTGTTGTTAACGAACAAAATCAATAACAAACCTTCGTATTATTAAATTACCTGCATACATTTAATGAAATATAAACCAATTAACAGCTATAATTGTTACGAATTCACCAATTTATAATGTCACCATTTTTTTCTGTCATATCCACTTTATTTACACCTTGTTTCTGCTACCTTTATGTTCATTCTCTTCTATCACTTTGAAGTTGGAAGCAAGCTTAACATTGAGTTAAGCTCACCTTTGTACAGTTTGTACTTAAATGTTCTTTACATTGTATCTCAAAATATTATAGGTTTGTGTACGATAAAGAATAAGAATATGAATAAAGAATGTACTTTGAAACTTGCACGTATTGTACACAGATTTAACAGTTTCTTTTGTTACGAGTCTTAGAAATTGTAGCTCTTTACTTTAATCTGATTCCCGATACCTACGTTCTTGCTAACAACATGGCCTTTAGGAGATTAGTGGACCAATTGCTTACAACGTCTATTTCGCTATTTAATTGCGTTCACAAATCTCTTTCTAATTGCTTTGATTGTCAGTAAAGGAAAAACAGTGGTTTCGGCAGTAACCAATTTTCTGTTACTTACCTACTAGTGATTGTGGTGTCATGCCTGACTATCATTATCATTAAAGAGTTTCATAAAATAACAAACTTCATTGTCTATTGTATTACGAGTAGGTATGTGGTTTTGGTACAATATGCAATGAATTCATGAGTACCTATAGATGAATAAATGATTCCGTGAAATGGCTAAAATCGGAACTACGGTTGCCACTATCAAATTATGCATTTGATACTAGTAGTTAAAGATTTAGCAACAGTGAATTATTTAGGTATAGTAAAACCTACAATTCCACGAAATGATGAATATAGGAACCACGACTGTCACTGTCAAATGTATACTGTTTTATTGGAAATCAAAGACCATATAGCACGATTTTACAACATTGAAGAGATGGTGGCAGCCTTCTTTGATTCGCGCAATTGTTGGTTTTACTATAATAAAGTAGTTCAATGGCATCACAGATATTATAGTAAAAAGTGCAACAATTTCGTGAACTGATGGAGGCCGCTACTTTGTTTTATTAATATGAAATCGTGCTGAAAAGTCTCTGAATTACAATAAAAGAGTATACTTACATTTGACAGTGACGACCGTAGTTCCTATTTTCAACATTTGAAGGAATGGTTTTACTATAAATAATTCACACTGTTGCTAAATCTGTTGAATATGAAAAGAAATTTTAGTGAAATTCTGAACAGGGGCCCAACCACCACCTCTTAAAGCAGGACTTATTCAGTCTTATTTCGTGTTTTGGTACCACAACCTCTTAAAACAGTATTGCAATAATGTCAGTCTAACCCAGCAGTTTTGTGACGTCACCATCGATTTTGATATTTTAGTTCATTCAACGTCAAATATGACATTCTTCAAAAAGTCAATCGTTACAATACAAAGAAAATAATTATAGAAAAAAATATATTCGAGGATAATGAGGATATTATCAGCTTCCAAAAGCTGATAATTCGAATGCCCATTCACGAAATCGAGTCGTATGCAGTTATGTGAGGAATGAGACTCCTTCCATTGTATGATGCTGGTTCATAAGCGAAACAGACTCCTACAGAGGAATGATGAATAGAGACCACACTAATGAAAATACCTATAGTTCTCTGAAGAGACCAAAGGTAAGCCAAGGGTAAGCCCATATTTATCATACATTAAGTACCTACACACTTAAGAATTGTAATGTGTGAATAACCATTATTGCTTTGGTAAATATATAATGTAACATAGTTATTTTGTTCTAGGTGTTGATTGCGTTACCATTTTTGATATGCAACTGATTCGAAGTTATCAATATGATTAAAGAAGTCCGATTCATTCAGAGTCGAGAGCCGAGCAAGCCGAGGGAACAACTACGCACAAATAATAACTTGCATGCCATATTCATGCGCGCCATATTCAAGAGTACAGCGGTTCCAGGAACCAGAATCCAGACACAAAATTAACTATTTCACAAATATAATTGACTTTTATTTGTTTTAAATACTTATCTAGTTTGTTTCAGTCGAGGCTGTTTAACATCAGACAGTTATACACCTATGACTTAGTCTCAGATCCATGGCTCGAATCAACAATAGTACCCGGAATACGGCAATAGTCTAGTGAGCCTATTGCCGTACACCATCCATTTCATCAATCCTTGTATTCGGTACCACGTAATAGGTGTCCTATTATGTGGGACCGAATTGGTGAAAAATATGGGTGTTAATTCACCTACCTATGCCTTACCCTCCTTTTATCCGTGTGCATGCGTGATTATATGTATCAAGATTTTTTAAACCAATAATTACCGTAAGTACTACATACCGACAAGTACCTACAGTAACGTCCGCTGTGATCCAGCCGCGGGTTTCGATTACCGCTCAGTATAAAATATCAGGTTTTCCTCATGGACCAACTATGTATGCGCAACTAGTTGTGCCCTCCCAGAATGTGTTCCTAAGCATCAGGCTCATTTAGAGTTAGAGGTACCTATTATATCGGCGGTAATGTTACCGACATAGCTCACAGATTAAGCAAGTTGAAGAGGCATTGGACTGGCCACATCTGTCGAAGGACTGATGGCCGTTGGAGTAGATGAGCCCTAGAGTGGAGACCGCAAGAAGGAAGGTGGGACGTGCCCTAACCAGGTCGACTGGGACCTAAAAAAAAGATGGCTGGGACAGACTGGATGCGGGAAGTGGAGGTTCGGCAGACGTGGCGCACGCACTAGATAGCGTTGTGTAGAATGTCCTACTATATTTATTTATTTATTAGGAGAGGCTATGTCTAGAAGTGGGCTGCAATAGGCTAATTCATTAATTGCGTTCGATCTAAAGGTGGGTCTACGCTAGACGAGTCGAGCACGAGCCTATGCTAGCATTGTATCGGAATTGCAGTTTTAAATTGCAGTTTTAGACAAAAAATGTGATGATGAGGCAGTAGATAGCTGCCTCAGGTACCAAGAATTTTGACTCGGCTCGTGCTCCGCTCGTACTCGGCTCTTCTAGAGTAGACCCACCTTAAGAAGCCAATCCTCCCTCGTGGTCCCATTAATGGTACAAAATCCTGGGACCACGAGAAAACAGGGATCTAAAATACCATTGTCATTTGACTTTCAAGCATGGTCTCAAGGCGGTTGATGTGACAGAGCCGCAGTGCGCTTGAATATTATAACGTCATCTAAGTGACATTGATTACCATGGCAACTATCTTCTTATAATAACAATATACAAAACTAGCTGCGCGCCTTGACTTCGCCCTGGTGCGGTACAAGCAGACTTTAAAAAAAAGAAACATCACACAAACCTTGCCCTGAGAATAATGAATTCATAATAAAATGATCCGAGTTTTTTATTAATGAAATAAAAACCCGACATTTTGGTTATGTCGAATTCGATCCGACTATAACCGCACGCCATCAATTACCGAGGGTGAGATTGACTATGGCATAATACGCTCCGGCTGACCCACGTCTATCGAAAGGGCCCCCTCAGGTGTGGGCCTACTGTATTCCCATCTGTCCTTAGACAGTGGGAGGCGCACCGAAAAGTTTGAAGCAAGTTTTATAGTAGGCGGGACCGATTAATGTTCATTCGGTTTAAGATTTGCAATTGCTACCAAACATCTTTTTAGTAATAGGTGGGTGTATAGTATGGTATAATGGGAATGCCTATTGCCGTCAAGCGGGCTCTATATCTTGGGCTACATGTTTACTGTCTGATTAGATGGAGAACCCGATTAGCTCAATATCTTAGTCGCCCTTTATGACGCCGAGAGGAAGAGATGGGGTGGCGCTATTTAAGTCCACGGGGAACCAGCGTTAGCAAATAAGTAGGTAGATATTTTTCGCGGTGCCAAAAATTCAGGCGTGATCATCGTGTCCCGCTTCTGTACGGACGGACGGCAGTTTCCCTGACATTCTCATTTTCTGTTAATATATTATTTTCTGTTCGATATTTTTCTTCTTTTTATGGTTTTCAAATTTATATCCTGCCAGTTATTTAAAAAAGGCAAGTATTTCTTCAAAAAAGTTTTACAAATTACATAAATATTTCGCCAGGGTGTGTGAGAGAGATGGCGCTATAGAGTACGTATAGCACCGTCTCTTTCACACGCATTCTTACTTTTCCTTGAATAAAAGCTCAAAAATAACCTTACTCCTATTCGTACCATGACCTTACATTATTGTTCCTGCCTATAACCGGAAATGAATGAACGATATAGAATAGTTGTCTATTCCCTGCATTACGATTAATGAATCGTACAATGTTAGGGATGTGCTTGGGAGACAGAAAAGTCGGAGCACTGCCGGCGTTAATAGATTTTGCGAATAACCGGTTTTCTTTTTCAAAACCTCCGGACATTTTACTTACCTAAAGTTAAATATTTGTCTTTCTTTCATTCAATACAATTATAATATTTTGTTACATACATAGATTCGATCTCGATACGATTTTATCGACGAAGATATTTTATTATATGTCTTATTTTATCGACATATTGATAGATATTCCTACATTTATTAATAAGTTATTAGTAACTTGAATTTATTGGTGCAATGATCATTGAAGAAGATTTAATTAAATACTTCTTATATATTTTTGTTTGAATTTGTACCTTGGTACACTTAAAAATTACGGACTTTGCCATTTTTTTGGGTGTTATATTTTCCTAATAAGGTGATTATGATAACAATAGTAACGCATTGTTTCAAACAAGTAATTAAAAAATTCATGAAAGTGGCTATTTTTACATTTAAATTTAACTTCGGCGTTACCGGATCATCTCCGGTGACATTCCAAAGTCTTACTATAACCGGAGGAAAATCACCGGATTCGAAAATCTTCTCTGGAGTCAAGCCCTATACCTAATGTCAGTGATTTCTTTTTAAAAGAATAGAGAATATTTTCATAAAAAAGTTTTTTTAAAAGAAGTTTTTACTTTGAAGAAAAATATATTTTAGGTACTTTATTTTTAAAATACTATTTGTTTGCTAAATAACGAAGTAGTTTCTGTGAGTTCTTTTCTACAATTTATACTTGCATTTATACATTTTAAATGCCTTATTGATCCACCTTGACGAGACCGCGTGTGGTTTTAGTCGGTTTGAGTGCGACATAACGGTCTCGCTGGCTAGGCAAGGGGGTATCCGCAAAACACGAAAAAACGGTACTAAATTCGTTAGCTACACATTGTATTCTACATGTTTACATAAATAAACACGGTTTCCTTGCTTTTTGGGTAAGGAAAAATTATTTTTCGAATAGTATTTTACAAAATAATAATAGATCGGTCGCCAAAAAGCGAATTTTCAAAATTGCTAAATTTGACATATGAACATTATTGTTAAAAACAAATACTGCTTTAAAATCTCGTCATGGTACCGATTGAGTGAACTAAAACTAAAGTGACGTCACAAAAGCGCTAAGCAGGAATACATGGCATGTAAAATGTACTGTTGTGGTACGGATATAAACAAGATTACTTTAAGTTTGACACAAAACTCTCCGGCAATAAGACTGTTTTGTAAACGGTTGTGGTCGGCCCCCAGAACCATTTTTCCTTTGACAGGTCCGTAGCGGAAAAGTTTTCTAGCTTTATGTAAAAAGTGCATGAGTTATGACATTTAAATTTCAAGAAAAGGATTGTTTAAAAATGTAGTATTTTTATTTAACACGGGTTTAACGCTTAATTTATTCATTTTGCGGTGTCTCTAAATACAAAAGCCTTTATCGCATAAAACTGTTCGTGAACAAACTTAAAAAATAATATTATAAAGATCCGAATTGAGAACCTCCTGCTATTTAGAAGTCGGTTAAAAAACAAAACATAGCACAAACATCCTTAAATCCCTTAAGCAAATTCCCAAGGTATCCTTATTATTTCTCTACGATAGCACGTTGTGTTTAACGATGAGTTTACAGGAATTCCTTATGTAATCATTCTTATTGCATCACCTTCCTTGAGGGGATCCTATAACAATGATATCAACGTTACAAGACAGTAATATATAATCTATCATCAAAAATGTGCACAGCTTCTACAGTACCGGTGTTTTCTTTACATTATCTGTGTATAACCTCAAATACGTAAATGCATCTAGTGCAGTGATAGTGGAAGGATGAAAGATTGACTATACCAGTAACTGCTTGCCAAACCTACGCCTAAAGCATATTATTTTTAAAGTGTATAATACGAGTATTAGCGGATTCAAAAGTTATTCGTAACTCGATGCTTGTAGGCTTCTTGTAGGTACTTTAAGGTACAGCGAACTCCACAGCCCCCAGCAGTGCTGCCTGCCATGCTTCACTGCAATTCACTAAGCGAGCACAACGATGCGACAACGATGCGAGGCGCAACGTAGATTGTCATTGGTCAGATTGTATCACGTCATTGGAAATCGACCAATGACAGTGTCTATCGCGCACATCGTTGCGACTCGCATCGTTGTCGCAACGTTGTGCTTGTTAGTGAATTGCACAGCAGATTCCGAGTAGGGTAACAGTGTTGCGCTTTATATAGAAAAAGAAAAGAAAGAAATTCGGGGTTATACATGGGGACCAGTCGTGCTGTGAGAGCTTCTGAAGCAGCACTGCTTCGTGCTGCAGAGTTTGAAATAAACAAACTATAGACACATTAGGGGCACTCCAAATGTTGTCCACGGTACTAATAGTCGTTTAGCCTGAAAGTGAGCCCAGAGACGGGGCATGGAGTACTGAAACTAGTCGACCTTAATCTAGTCTTTCCGCAAAATCCCTTCACCATGTTTTAGAAACTTTTAAAATTAAAGATGAGAGATAGCAGTATTGTCGTTTCCAAGTTTTTTATATACCACTCTGGTGGCAGACAATCATACGACCCACCTGATGGAAAGCGGTTACCGTGGTCTACGGACGTGTGCGCCAGGGGCATGACACTCGTGCTGCCAATCCTGAATAATATATACCCTACCCTATAATCACGCCTTTATCACTGGAGGGTTAGGCAGAGTTGAATTAACACCCACATTTCAGTAATCATTATAAACTCACACATACAAAATACAGAGATACCTAGGTATCCCTAGACCCTAATATTATAAATGTGAAAGTAACTCTGTCTGTCTGTCCATGTCCTTATACTAACGGAAACTTAAGACGACAGGTAATATTTTTTCTAGTTTATGTAATCTGTACATATCTGTATACTAGCTTTTGCCCGCGGCTCCGCCTGCGTGGATGTCGGTTATCGCGACCAAATATATAGCCTATGTCCTTTCTCAAGGTCTAATCTACCCCTATACCAAATTTCATCAAAATCGGTTCAGTGGTTCGAGATCGTGAAAGCGTAACAGACAGACAGACAGAGAGTTACTTTCGCATTTATAATATTAGTATGGATTTGCATTTTCTACATCTAAATGATAAATAAGTAGATACAAAATTTCCTAAAATAATTATGTTCTATTTTCAATCATCTCAAAAAATCTGATTTAATGAATATGAAACTATTTTTAACCGACTTCAAAAAAGGAGGTTCTCAATTCGTACCCCTATTTTTTTTTTGTATGTTTGTTACGCGATTGTGAAGCCAATTCTAGACGGATTTTGAAAATTCTTTTTTCTGTTCGTAAGTAGATTATTTCGTAAAGATCTGAGATGATGGGTTTCTGAGATTAGACCAAGGAACTTTTTTTTTTTTTTTTTTTCTTTTAAAAGAATATTAGCTACCGAAATTACTAATATTCCCGTTAACCCCTCCAACTAAGCTAAATTGCTTGTGCTAGGAGTGGGTTCACGTCAGTAGTGTAATGGCCAGGATTCGATCCCGGGATCTCTCGATCGTAAGGTCGACTCCTTAACCACTAAGCTACCGACTCATCAAAAAGTACCAGGAAATCAGCCACGATTGCTGTAATCGCATATTATTGCATTGTTTCTGCCATTACACATCATAACATCACGCCTGAGACCTTTGAAGGGGTACGCAGAAGTGTTCAGAATATTCAGCTATATTTCCGGTGTATATGCATTGATTTTTAAAATTCTTTTTTTATTCGCTTTGGCATACTTTTGAGATAGTCCTATATTAATTTCAGTCGCCGGTTCGGTCTGTACTGCAGCGTCAGCAGCGCATGTACAGTCAGGTCACTATACATGCGATGTACAGTCGTGAGACTGTACAAACACACTAAAAAGAGAAAAATAAATTAATTTCAACAAAAATTTTAACCGACTTCAAGAAACGAAAAAAAAGGCACTGAAAAGCGAAAAATAACTACTTAATTTACAGACTTACTGATTTATTCGGTCGGTTAAACTTTTTTGTTAAAATTAATTAATTTATCCTAAGCGCCTTTATCAAAGTCATCCGACCGAAGAATACACAGATACATTAATACATGTATTGTACAGATTATCCCTACTAATATTATAAATGCGAAAGTAACTCTGTCTGTCTGTCTGTCTGTCTCACTTTTACGACTAAACCGCTGAACCGATTTTGATGAAATTTGGTATAGAGGTAGGTTAGACCTTGAGAAAGGACATAGGCTATATTTGGTCGCGATAACCGACATCCACGCGGGCGGAGCCGCGGGCAAAAGCTAGTATATTATAAACTAGAAAGTATATAAACTATTGGCTTAAGTTGCTGTTAGTATAGAGATATGGAAAGTTGTGAAAAACTCCGGATAACGACCCAATAAGTTGACATAATAAGTAGGTCGTCTGTAGGAATGACTCATCAGCCATTAACCGTGGTAAATTTAATTTCAACTTCCAAGAGAATATAACAAGTGAGTTGATTAAATAACAGGTAGCTTGCAGTGTATAGATAGTAGTTGTAGTCTTCTTCCTCCTAGCGTTAATTCCCAGTCGCATCCGAAGCTTTCAGCTCGGAGTCTGGGGTCCGCTTTTACCAGTCATAGCTACAGATTTGGCTAGACCTCGATATTTTCCGTGAAGCGATTGCCATCTGTCCTCCACGACCCAATGTTACCATTAGGCGATATCAAAGCTTTGCAGCTAGACCGTTGTTTTTGGACTTTTTAGGGCACCAACTACCCGTAACGACTGCCATAGATGTTCTTATGGCAACCGGGACCGACGGCTTAACGTGCTCTCCGAGGCACGACCAGACCAATGCAAATACCCATATTTAATGCGGGTGTGTAATGTTTGATATAATAACAAATGCTCTAATTTCAATTAAAATAACGTTCATATGTTATAATTTTCATATGCTATAATATCAAATAACCTAATTTCATATGATCTAATGTTTTATATGATATAATCTTCCTTTGATATAATAACATTTAGTATAAAGTTCATATTATATAATTTTCAAAATGCATAATATTCTTTTAATATAACGTTCATTTAACCTAATGTTCTTTTGACCTAATTGGTCGACGGAGCCCCCGCTTCGCGGGGCTCCTACTTCTGGTTGGTTTATAAAAAAAAATAACCACGAAGGGAATGGCGGGGTCTACGACCCCGCCATCCCCTTCTAACCTAACCTATCCGAGTCGGGGTGCCCTAAAGTCCAGATTGCATCCAGATCCTCCTGGTAACAATAGTTGGGTGTGGCTGATGTATAGGGTATAAAGCGTGGAGTTAGCAGGCGTTTAAAATCGTATCAGATATTCTAAATTATATTAAAAGTTACTTAGTGATTATGAATATTATAGTAAATGAATAATATACTAAATGAATATTATGTCAAATGTGCATTATAAGAAATGTTCAGTATATCAAAAGAAATTAGGTAAAATGAAATTATAACTACAATTCATTATGACAACTGATCGTTATATTAAACAAAATTATATTAAGTGAAATTATGTCAAGTGAACGTTAGATTTTTTGTTATTATATCAACCGTTACACACCCATTTAATGCACACATTACTGCACTGAGCGGGGATCGAACCCGCGCCTCCTACGTAGTGGCCGCGTTCACTACCGCTACGCCACGGAGGCTGTCGGAGTAGTTGTAGTGTTTGTCATTTATGACATTTACCTATACAGGGTGGAAGATTTTAACCTTACCTGGAGGGAAAGTACTTTAAATACTGGAGATAGCTAATTTCACCCAAAGGAAACATTCGTTTATTTTTTAAAAGAAACAAAACTGCATTCATAGTTTTTTGAAAATTCCCTTGACATGCCCGGTACGAACCGACTAAAATCCAAAAAAATAACATCCTGTATTTTTATAGCATCAATCGATAGTGTCAATCATGAGGATCGAAACTCTCTAATAAACATGGTAAATTAAATGAAAGGGAGTCAATAAAATCTTAACTTATAAATTCTATTCCAACAGATACAGTACTTTTGCTCAACGTGCCATCACATACCTTATCAACAATAACGCCATTTATTTAGTAAAATGAGTACTAAATGACTAAACTTTGATTCCGATTTAGAATGTAACGTTATTGTGTGATTGCATGAGGTAGTCAAGTCTCCCGATTTTTTTTTATAAAGAAATATTCTTTATAAAAAAAAATCGGGAGACTTGACTACCGACTTGAGTAACCGAAATTACTAATATTCCTGTTAACCCCCCAAGTAAGCTAAATTGCTTGTACTAGGAGTGGGTTCACGTCTGTAGTGTAATGGTCAGGATTCGAACCCGGGACCTCTCGATCGTAAGGCCGACTCCATAACCACTAAGCTACCGACGGCGACGCTACTATTATGTCGATTAAGAGTTAAGTTCTCTATTTTGTTAAATCGAATTTGAAAATTGAGTTTTCAGGGATTCCCTTTCATTTAATTAACCATGTTTGTTAGACAGATTTGATCCTTATGATTTATACTATTGATTGATGTCATAAAAATACAGGATGTTATTTTTTCGGATTTTAGTTGGTTCGATTACCGGGTGTGGCAAGCGAATTTTCAAAAATCTATGAATGCAGTTTTATTTCTTTTTAAAAATAAAGGAATGTTTTCTTGGAGTGAAATTCGGTATCTCCAGTATTTAGAGAACTTTCCCTCCAGGTAAGGTTAAAATCTTCCACCCTGTATACCTACAGACAAATATGAAATAGTTTTCACATTATAATATTATCCAAATTCTACATTTTCTACATATAAAGGACATACATACAAACAATCACGCCTTTATCCCTGGAGGGGTAGGCAGAGGTGACTTAGCACCCACATGTCACCAATCCCACATTTCACCAATCCATTCGGTCCCACGTACTGACGTACCTAATAGGGGGTGAGCCTATTGCCGTATTCCGGGCACTATTGCTAAGTAATAGGTACGTTGCGTACCTACGTTTGACTTTGATAGTTCACAAGGGTCTATTTTTTTTTTCATTTATTACCAAAAATTAAATATACCTAATGTAAGTAGGTATGTATTTAGAAACGCAGCTTAAAGCCGTTCAATTATCAGCCTAGTCTCTTTCTGAACGATGTACAGTTATTTGAACAAACAGCCAGCTTATTAAATGTTGTAATAAACTTTATGACTGAATATCATTCAGGTAGTTAGTTGGACGGCGCTGTTTTGTGAACAGGTTAGGTCGTTAATTAAACGACTGATTAAAGTTGGCTCGACATATACACATTCACTGCCGAAACGAACGTATTAATGCGTTGCCAGCAGTGAATGTATTAAAAAAATAATGAAATGAAAAATTATGGGAGCTTGAAGTAATTGCATTCCGCGCGGCGCTGTGGCTGTGGTTCAGCGTGAACCGCCACTTAACTCCGCTATAAACGACGTTAACTTTTGTCAATTTTAAAATATGGTGTGCAGTTACACGATGAAACTAAAAGGCATGTATTTAAATCGATATTTGTATATTCCCTTTTTTCTAACAAAATATTTCAAAGCTAAATCAAAAATACTGACTTGCACACTAATTATGATAATTTAATAGGTATACTGTTTAATGATATTTGTAGAACTGTTGCGTATGGCTTTGCAAAACTTCAATTTCTTGATGATTATAAAAAAAATAACTACGAACTACGAAGGCTAGGCTCCCGCATTAGCCTTCTAACCTAATCTATCCAAGTCTTATCCGGCGAAATGGACACTGCGCGCCGCCCTTCGCCGCCATGTTTTTTAGTCAATTAGTTTTTTTGCACACAATTCATGTTTCAGGTATGCTTTCAGTTATTTAGTGGATTTACGTAGTGTGCTGAAAAATTATATAGATGTAGGTACATTTGAAAAAAAATAATACATAGGTAGGTAAAATAAAAATAAATAAATAAAAATATATTCTAAAAAAATGTACACAACGCTATCTAGACCCATGGTAAGCTTAATTAGCTTGTGTTATGGAATCTAGAATGCGGATATAGGTACATACTTAGATACTTTTTTTTTGTAAATACATCCTACATGGAAACAACCAGACTAATGCAAATATTTATATTCATGCATACAAATATTGGCACTGAGCGGGGATCGAACCCGCGCCTCCTGCGTAGCAGCCGCGTTCACTACCGCTACGCCACAGAGGCAGTAATTGATACATATTTTTCTACTGCTTTGTCGGTGTGACTGATTTCCCCCTTTTAGCTCGGTCGATAATACAATTTAAATCAATTTTACTAAACAGTGTGGTATTAACATCATTAGTAGGTATTAAGATCATTATGATTACTTGCTAGTCAAGATCGGTCTGACGCTGACTGTAGACGTCTACTGTGCACTTCTATGTAAACTGAAACCCAGTATGCCAATGTGCACTTTAACAACCATGAACGATCCGATAAACCAGACAAGGTTATCATATCGGTCAGTCGTCATATCAACCGAGCCGTCTAGTGGTCACTACACATTACACAAAGCCACAATGAAAGCGAGACCGTGGTTTGTTCCACCTTGTGCACCTAAATTATATCACGTAGATGAAATGGTCCCAAGACGAGCTTGTTCAGTCAAAATGATATCGGCAGATGAACGAGTTAGTGTCAATTTTGAGTTTAATTGTTATGGTATAATAAACTCGTAAAGTGACACATTTTACTTTTCTTAATAGCGAATAAAATATTGGAATTACGGGAGTTATCAGGCAATAAACTGCCGTAAATTACTGAGACTTGCCTAGCTTAAATAAATAGCTACCGGCCTTATGCATCTCAAGTAGCTTGAAAATTCGGACGCTAAAGACGGACACGGAGTAACAAAATATTATACATGCAAAGTTTTGTTAAGTTTTGTTAATTTAGGGGTCAGAAAATTATTATATGACAATAATACATGCTGTTATTAATGCAAGATAGTACAAGTGATGTAGAATGATCCTAGTTGATATCACCAGTTACGTGAAACCATCCCAACAATGCAATCATTATGTTGATTAACTTCAAGGATCAGTAACTTCGCAGCAGGTTGACTACTGTTGTAATGGCTATTTGTTACTTTTTGTTCTAATATGCTATTACTTAGTAGCACACTAGAACAAATACTACTTAGAAGTAAAAGAAACAATAAGTATCTATAGAAATCCTCTTCTTAATTAAGTTCTTTTGTTTCAGAGAGCCCTCCAGATATATGCATAGAAGAATTGCAGACAGACAGACAGATGCCCGCAGCATCACTGACAAGTGAGTCTTTGAACATTATACAGAGAACTTGATGAAAATACGTAGCTCCGTAAAGTGAGCACTTCACTTCCCAGTGCGCTATTATCCCGAAAAGATTTGAAATTACTTCGAAGCCTCATTGATATAACATTATACAAGGTTGTGATATATATATTTATTTAGATAAGGTCATCATCATCATCATCATTTCAGCCATAGGAAGTCCACTGCTGGACATAGGCACTTACGGCTTTTGAAGGTCTTGGTCAGGCTTAAAATCTTATGTTTGTTTCATTGCAATCGGTTAATTAGAACCAGACATAAGAGTAAAAGTCGCGTTAACTGACAAACACACGGGTGGAGGGGTAGTAGATAATAATCTTCGATATTTCTGTGCGGCGTCTCAAGCAGTTTTCATTATGGTTAACCCAGATATAGCGCGTAGGCGCGTCTTCAGTAAGAAGAAAATGGCGCTAAATTCGGAGTATTTTTCCCATTCGCCATAGATGTGTCGAGGGCTGTCGCAAACTATTATGTGATATTGTCGTGGATAACAGACCTGTTCTTGAAAGATAAACAGTAACAGATATAGTCTCCAAACAAGGAAACAATACAGTTTACTTTAGCGGTTTCCACACTTACGTTTCCTGTCAGGGTGTTTTTTTAAACTGGGCTGTAAGGGTAGGCAGCTTAACCGTTGTAGTTATAGCAAAACATTCCTAAGATATTCTGAACAGCATCACAAATTTTGAAAAATCCTTTAGTCAATCTTACAGTCTCTATTCAAAAAAATATTATAGGTACATTTTTTCGTAAAAAGAGGTACACCTAAACGCGTATTTTAAAAGTTAAACTGGCTATTCCAAATCGTCCTCAATTCGAGCAATAAGTCCTTCCTTCAATTCAAGCAATGTAAGCAGCAAGTCGTAAGTTGGACGGGAAGCTCAGAATATTGGACGATACACATTTGTATTCTGGAGTACTCTCAATCGCATTGAAAAGCTGTTATAGAAATCACGTTCATCTTATTGAAAAGCTAGCTAGATGAACGGACCTTTTCAATATTGAAATTCCGAATCCATACGCATCTTCTTTACTTTTTCGTGACCTGCCCCGTGGCCGTGGCACTACCCAATGACACTACTGGTAGTGTCAAGGATAATATTCTATCCCCATGATACAACCGGTAATTTCAAGGGTAAAAATTAAGTCTTCATGACACCAACAGTACCTATAGTATCAAAGTGCATTTTTCGTAGTTGTAATTACCTAATTACATAATTACAACAGTCGCAGTACATAGTTGAACACAAATAAATTGATCTCCAATTTATTTTTGCAATGTTCAAAGTACAAAAGGCAATAACATTAACCAACAATATAAATCAATGACAATTCAATTTAATTCAAATTCAATTTTCGATTATTTATTTTGATTATTATTTGTTAATGTTAGGTAGGTACATTATTTAAAGTAACATTTTAGGGACGTGGTCAGTAAGTTTAAACTTGACTTACAAACGTGATCATGGTGTACGAAACAAAGAAAGAAGAAAGAAAATCATTAGGTGCACACATACCTTTGATTTGCCTGACGTTTTGACAAGGTTACACCGGCCGTAGTCACAGGCTGATTGCCTGTGGTTGACTTTATTCGAGAATAAGATTTACGCTCGCTCTTAGAGTATCTATCTTACCTGTAGAGCGCGTCTTAGCAAGTATGAACTGCTATCACAGGTGTGAACAGTGCCTAGAATTTTTGACAACTGCAATCAGTAGCAAAACAATATCTGCCAAAGTGATTTCGCAAATAACAGTTTATTTCATTTTGTGGTAATAATGGTGAACTCTGCATTGCCAGGCTCTCAAAACGATTCCCGGAAGAAAAATAAAAAGAATGATAACATTTCATATCACCCGTGAGTAGTATTATATGACTAATTTATTTGTTTTCATAAAATTTATACGGGTCTCCTAGGGGGATGCGAGAAACGCGGGGCGGGTTACAGCTGACGGCTGTCACCGGCCATATTTTCTTGTAAATGAATAGTGATGTAGCACATGCACTTTCGGTTACGATAATTTTCTTTTTGCAATAGAATTTCATTGTAGGTTTATTTTCTTTTATGTAGTATAGAGTATTTACTGCGTAAACAAATAAATCTGCTCATTTTACTTTTATATATTATGCACTATTATTTTTGTTAGGTTTACAAAAATACTAAGATGCATAATAATAGATGCATGAGTGAAAGCTAAAAGCTATAAAGAGGCCTGATTGGGAGCCGAATATTCGAAGTTTCATCTGTTCTATCTATTTTAAGCTTGATTTCAAATAAGTAACTAAGAAAGGGCTTTGCAAACTGAATGACGATGCAGTACCAGAACTTTACCTCCACGTAGGTAAATGCTTATGCAAAACTTTATATTTCAATTAACCACTGGCCTCTTCCAAAGTGTGTCAAAACTTTATATGCTTATCCATACTTCAGTGCGCCTGCCAAAGTCGTTATGTGCATTTTTTCGAAAAAAAATTTATTCGCTAGACGGCCTTAAAAAAAAATTGCGCATCGGCTGAAAAAACAAACAAGTGTTAATTCCTTCTAGAAATAGATTTGACAAAATAAAGATGTGCACTTCTGACCCTGCAAAATTGGTTATGTGTCCACATCAAAAGTTTTTCACCCTCATATTGCACATGTCAGAATTGGTTTGCACATAGATAATTTGACAGCTTGTTTCTCTTCGGTTTGTTGGTTGTAAAATTGGTGTTCTACCTTTGTAACAACGTAAATAATCTTATAATAGGAAATAAAACGAGACAGGTGACTAAATTTTGTACAATAATATTGCTGTTCTCAGTTTTGGGGTCACTGGCAAATTAGTCTTGACATCGCCAAAGCTTTCTATAGAATCTGGCGCCTTCCTTCCCGTCTACCAGCCTCTGGCCACCCAGTCGCACAGTCCTCCCAAACTGTACGACTGGGTGGCTAACTTCCTGCAGGTGTGCCGTATTTGCGCCTTTAGAGATGGATGAACTTCGGAGTTCTTGCAGGTAAATGCTGGCATGCCGAAGGGGTCCGTCTTATCATCCATTCTTTCTTCTGCATATAAACGTATGCTGTCCACTGACAGCATTAATTGCTATGCAGACGCTATGCTATGCAGATGCTAACCTTACACTTGAGTTATCATGGACATCCTGTGGCCGAGCAGTCTGATATTGTGGAACAAAGGCAGCTTCTTGTCACTGAGCTCGACCGGATCCTGAAGCACATTTCCGAATGGGGCTCTGAGAACCTGATCGAGTTCAGTGCCAAGAAGACCAAGAAGTTCAGTGCAAAGATATCTTCTTTCCTTCCACTCTTCAGAGCACGCCACTGCTACAGTAGGAAAATCTCAGTATCCTCGGTTTGGATGTTCGCTGCAAACTGAACAACAAAAACTACACTTAGAGTATCATCAAAACAGCCTCGCGTAAGGTTGAAGTCCTGAACAAAGTGAGACGTTTTTACACGTCGGAGCAGCGGTGTCTTCTGTACAAGACACAAATTCGCTCCTTCGTGGAATACTGCTGGTATTTCTGGGATGGCTTTTAGCACACAGCCCTCCTTTTAGAAAGTAGTTAGTGTTAGTGGCCTTTGAACCAGGGGCGTCATACTCGTGCTGCTGACCCTGTAGAAACCTTATAAAGACCTTCTTGAAGAACCCCATACATATTGAAGTCGCGTGGAAAAACAACAGGGAGATCATTCCACTGCTTGAGCGTACGTGGGATGAAGTTCCTTTCATACCGCACAGTGCGCACCGTTTCCGGTCGTAATGTGTGAGAATGAATTCACTGTCTACTCGTATGGCGAGCGGTGCGGCGATGAAAAGTAACGAAATTCTAGGCATTATGTCGAACAATTCTTCTGAACACAAACCATCGGCGGTAAAACACCCACAGCAAGGAAGTTCGTTCTGAGGTTGAGAGGGACTACCACCCCGCCTGTGAGTATGGGATCGTCGACGATCCTCAGCGTCCGTCTTTGCGCCAAGTTGAAAGGGTCTAGGTAAAAACGTGACAGCAGTACTCCATGTGGGGCCGAACGGGCGCGTTATAAAGAAGAAGTCTTTGCCCCGCAGTGATGTACTGCCTCGTCCTGTTGAGCACTCCTGGTTTCTTTGATACCAGCTTGACTTAGTCTTTCAAGTGACTACGGCGTTGATCGTCGCTGAAGATACCAACACCGAGGATCCCTATACTCGAAGAGATGGTAAACGGTGTGTCTAGAAAATTGCGGCGCTACAATAAATGGGGTTTTCTTAGCGGTGAATGCACATAGTTGTGTCTTAGCCGAGTTGAATTGGCCTAGGGTTAGTCGTCCCCAATCGGATACTCTAGTGAGAGTAGTCTCGATTTCAGACACAAGTTTGTGACTTACCTCCATCGCTGACTGAGGGATATTTGCCTGTGTACCTAATATGTGTCCCCGATACAGTCGTCCTCGAACGCTCACGAAGGTGTAGGGCAAGGTGTATTATATAACACTTAACACACACATTTCACCACACAAACTTCTATGGTCACGTGACGTAGTAAAAGATCGATAACTGATCTAGCAGCAGTACTTCGATATCAAAGATTCACCAAAGGATTGTGGAGGTCAGATGGCACTTTACGGAAAATATCGAAGCTTAGCCGCGTCGCAATTAGACTGGAAAAGCGTATCCCGGACTCCGAGGTGAAGGGCTCGGATGCGAATCAACCGGACTAGCAACCGGACTACTGAGACTAGAGGGACTAAATTGTATAACTAATTGGTACCATAATGTGCTTGGAACTCGGGAATTGCTCTTCTTTTCTGATTGTCATATTATCGGCTATACTGGGAACGATCAGCGATTAGTTCCCAACTCCGAGAGCAAAGTCGGCACCAGAGCCTCGTCCGTTGTTTAACATGTGCACCGACTAGCAACTGATATATTTTGATGTACAAAGGCGAGCTTAACTCAGTATTGTTCTTTTTTGTTACTTGTATGCCTTATCAAGTTTATAGTACGTATTTATTTACATCAAATGTACCTTGCCACCAGTCAGTATTTATCGGCTAAATAAATCCTATTGAGTTCCATAACAAATCTGATATGTGTACATTTTTCACTTGTAAGAAATGGCACTAGGAAGACAATTCTGATAAAAATGACAATCAAAATGGGAAAAACAATTTATTGTGGATGGACAGTACCGTTTATGATTTTCACTTATATCTCAGTTCATTCAAAATATTTTTTGGCATCATACTGCATTTTTAGTTTTTTGATACGCTCATCAATTATTTAATAAAACAGCTTATTGTCTCTCCTGAAAACTTGACCAAAAACACATAGAGGTTTTGGCAAGCGCAACGACGTAATATTATATACGACTCTGTCTGTTGATATGTTAGATTTGTGGGATTTTAATTTCTGTAATTCATTCAATGATACTAATATTTGTATCTTGGTTTTAATTTTATCCATTCATCCACGCATGCGTCACACTAAATTCACAACATAACCAACTATCGATAATTTTGGTAATATGTACATGAAACATCACTATAGGCGCTTTATACCACAGATAAAAAACTGCTTACACTCGGCACAATGGACCATAGTGTTAGACTTGCTCTATACTATAGTAATGGATACTCTAAGCGCTCGCTACTTTGACTATCTAGCATAGATACTAATTAATAACTTTCTAAGGAATATGTTTCCAGTTCACATATTCTACGAGTATGTACTTGTAATTTACGTGAAATTTAGTTGAAGAAGTAATTTTCACTTCGAAGTACCAAGACAGACAACTAACTAAGCCGTACAAAACAATTCAGTGAATTTATTCGGCACGGTCTGTATACGTTCTCGCCTGTAGCACATCTCCGCCGCGAAACCGCGGATAGCGGAACCGCGGTTGTTTCGCCATGTTCTGTCAGTTGTACGAGGAGCGAAACTCTAGCGAAACGGCATGTTCTAATGCATACATTTACCTATCTTCTATCTCTTTCGCCGCGCAGTTTCGCCTATGCCGTTCACACCTCCGCGCTTCGTCCGCTATTTTGTCAGTGTTGTCACGTGACAATTTTACGTAACACGTAAATTGCAGGGCCGCATTAGGGGTCTTTTAAATTCCAAATGAATCAAGATCAGTAAAAAAGTTTTACTTTGATTATTTTTTCGCCGTCTACAGTTTTTTGTACAGGATGGTATTACCTACATCTAGGTACACTAATATTCTAAAGAGGAATGTCCTTTTCTTGTTTTTTTTTGTTTGTTGTTGACTGATTTCAATAATGGGAGTAACATAGGCTAGCAAATAAAGACCCGCGACGGCATGCGTTTTTAGTGGTTCAGAGTTCAGTTCAGTTCGACAATCACTCCTGACCATATCCGAGGGAACTTTAGCACGAAAAAAAAGTGGGAACGGAATCCGAATTCCACGCGGGCGGAGCCGCGGGCAACTGCTAGTATTATACATAGCTGCTGCCCACGGCTCCACACACGTCGAATTCTGATCACGCTCCTACTTTTTTTCGGTAGTCCCTTCAAATACCACTCCGGTCGGCCATCGCACCTACTCAAAACCGCACGCCGCCTATCTCGCACTCCCCGACTGATTCTAGGCCATAATTTAAGAGCCCTCAGGTGTGAAAAGCACGGTGTCCCCATTGTACTCCGGAAAGGAAGGTTATGAATGTCACACCACTTCACCAGCGGGTTGAAGCGGTGACAGGTGGCTGAATCTGAACCCTCGATCTGCACTCGGCGACCAGTCCAGCAATAACGTCAAATGTGTCCTTTGCACGACTTATATGTCCAATTATGAAAAATGACAAGCACTCTTTAATTGTCCAACCATAGAAATTGTCCAATCATAATATAAATAATAATTGGTCAATATAATTAATAATTATTAATCATCGATTATATTTGTATACATATTTATAACTTACTGTTACGTTTAGTAAAAAGTATTTAATTTGACTTGACAGCCAAATACCCTATACGGCCCTGGATTTTGACAGGCGACGACGATTCGAAATCTACACACGGTTGCGAAGGATCGCGCATGCGAAATCACGTTGTCATTTTAAACGGAGCAATCAGAAGTCAGAAAATTCGCGCATGCGTTCTACACAGACCAATCAGATTCGCATACACAGTTTGATTTGGTAACGAAGTTGTCAAATTTTGGTGCCAATTCATGGTAAAGCTACTGAGCGTAACTACGTTTTTTTAAATGATGGACGTGGAATATACCGAAAAGCTTCTCATAGAGATCAGAAATAGACCCGTTATTTATTTAATAAGCCATCCACATTATAAAAATAACGTGAAAAAAATTGCAAGCATGGCTAGAAATCAGAGAGAATTAAATGTGGAAGGTACGCTTTTTATTATAATAATAGACTTTTAATTGTATTAATATTATATTTATCTAAATGTAATGTTAGCGTATAATGGTACCAAATATAAAACTAATTTATATATAATATATTTGTGCAAATTAGTGTCCCCATTGTCCATACAAAGAGTGAACATCTCCTTTCCCTATCACTCACCATAAAGTAACTAATAATTTAACTAGACAGCCAATTACCCAATTTCGGCCCTGTTGATTTTGAAAGTTCTTGACGCACGGTATCAAGTTCGCGCATGCGAAAAAGACGTTATCATGTTGAACGGAGCAATCAGAAGTCAGGTAGTTGGCGCATGCGTTCTACACGGACCAGTTAGATTCGGGTACGCGCTCCATATTAGATAACAAGTGTCAAGTTCCGCTCATGTTTCGCTGCTCCAGCTACACTTGAACACAGCGAAACTCAACTAGCAGTTCCGCTGTCCGCCGCGAAACGGCGGAGATGTGCTACGGGCGTCTAGGCCGCTAGGAAACGGGCAGTTGTGTGTGTATTGCAGCTTTGGGAAAGAGGTCAAGATCGGTGGCTTGTCATTCCGTTGGTATGCTTGCGTCGATGGTATGTGGATCGGACAAAAATTTGAATGATTTGCATTCCAGGGAAAACGTATGCGATCAACGAGCTCCTAAATATTCGCAGTTTTATGTACAGTCGAATTCAAAAGTGCAGTAGCAATCTTACATAACTATAGCGTCAACATTCTAGCGCTACTTGTGACCTTTTTCTTTTAAGACAATTTACATTTTTTCTCGTGTCCTCTTCTATCGCATGGGATGGTTGGTTGGGACCTCTCAGTCGCACACATTCACTCGCAGCGATATTTTACTTTTTAAAATTCGACAACCGGAATAAGGGTCTGATTTTTCGCAGGCAACCCTATACCACCGTGTTCATAATTAAATAATCTTTAATTTTATTTAAGTTCAATTCAATAAGCAGACCGTTGCAAAATGCTAGTATCTGTTTATACCTGGCTACCCGATAGTTGTGACCGGAAAAAAATAGGCAACCTAACGTTTGCATATTCTATGGGCTTCATACTTTCGATTGGTATAGAGTTTATCTAATAATCACACTGGTGGAATGTTTCAAAAAAAAATTTTTTTATTATTAATTAAAAATACCCTGGACTAAAATTTTTTAGGCAACCCATATGCAATATATTTATTGACATATTAAATTAAATATAAAATACGTTTCATGAAATAAACATCTCGATGAAGGTCGTTATATAGCGGGATCCTATACTATAAAGTGGTCGTCGTAATTCACTTGCCGCTGTGGGTCGAAGGGCCGAGCTTACCTTGCCTTATTAACCCGACACGTGTTTACATTCAAACAGAGCAATATCAACTGTAAGTATCAACTGTATTCTGAGCTTTCTATTCGTACAGTCTGCTCTGCTCTCTTTTGAGAAGTCCGCAGAGGTCATAGCAATGGTAATGGCAATGCCCTTTTTATCTTTGCTCTTGTCCTTGGTCGGTCACAATAAAGTTAATATTTTAGTAACTAAGGTGTCGGACTTGATGTCTGTACTATGGGGTCATCTCCCCCCTTCTTGGACAAAGACATAGTGAAATCGACAAAGATAATTTTATTGTTTGTAAGAATCCTAGTCGAGCTTTATGACTATACAGGGCGTCCCACGGCGATGCCACATGGAGGGAAAGTACCTTAAATCCTTAAGTTAGCTCATTTTGTTTAAAGGAGACATCATTTTATTTTTAAAAAGAAACAATACTGCATTCGACGATTTTTAAAAATTCGAATTTTTATTTCGATTACCGAATCGAACCGACTAAAATCGGAAAAAGTAACATCCTGTATTTTTAATGGCACCAATCGATAGTGTCAATCATAAGGATCAAATCTCTCTAAGAAACATGGTAAATTAAACGAAAGGAAGTCCTTGAAACCTAAAATTATAAATTCAATTTGGCAAAATAAAACACTTTAACTCAAAATTCATCCATCCATCTGGTACCATATTAACAATAAAATTCCATATTTAAATTACTTTTCTTTTTTTATCTTGCTGAGACCGCTGCTGGTCAACAGTAGTATTTGGGTATGTCGAACTCAAACCGACTAAAACCGCACGCCGTCTCAATTAACAGGTTATAAGTTGATCCAATAGGGCAATTCTCTCGCCATTTTCGTTGCCCAGGGTACACCGCGTGCAGGTTTCTAATCAAGCACCCGAAAATAACTACCTACCCTACCTACATACCTCATGCAGTTACCCAATAAAGTTACATTCTAAACAGGTAACAAAGTTCATTCATTTAGTACTCATTTTACTAAATAAATTTCATCAAAGATTAATAATTATCTCTACTGTGTTGATACCTTATTATGGAAGTGTTTTAATTTACCAAATTGAATTTATAATTTTAGGTTTCGAGGACTTCCTTTCATTTAATTTACCATGTTTCTTAGAGAGATTTGATCCTTAGGATTAACACTATCGATTGATGCCATAAAAATACAGGATGTCACTTTTTCGGATTTTAGTCGGTTCGATTACCGGGTGTGGCAAGCGAATTTTTAAAAATCTTTTAATGCAGTTTTGTTTCTTTTTAAAAATAAAATGATGTCTCCTTTATGTAAATTGAGCTAACTTAAGTATTTAAGGTACTTTCCCTCCATGTGGCATCGCCGTGGGACGCCCTGTATAAGGAGGGTAGGTACTATTCTGCACTTGACGTAGGTGTGCAGATTTCTTAGCGGCTCATGCCCGTACTTAAAATCACAGCTCGATGTATTCACGGCCATGCGCCCCGGGTTTTGTCGGTTCGAGTCCGACATAAACACCCTCGCTGGCTCCGGCGGATTTGAGTGGATTTCCACTTGTTTAAAAGAAGGATATTACCCTATCCATCTTCTATTTATTCAATACATGGCATAAGACATGATTTTAATGACGTCTGTTATGTCATCACTACATATTATAAAACAAAGTCGCTGTCGGTCCGTCCCTATGTACCTATGCTTAAATCTTCAAAACTAAGCAACGGATTTTGAAGCGGTTTTAAGGAAGGTTTATATGTATACCTAATACATGCATAATATAGTAGAGAAACACTGATAAATTTAGAGATATGCAGCGGGAACGGGATCAGAAAATAGGGCGGTACGAAGTTCGCCGGGTCAGCTAGTACTAAATAATCAATAAAACTATAATTTTACTGAGATTGGCGCCATAACAGTTTCGCATTGATTTTATTACCTATCAGTTTTGATTTCGTTTATATCAATGTTCTGGTTAGACTAGCTAAGAAGCAATGTACCATTGTAATCCCGATAAAATTACAAATAAATCAATACTTCTTGGGAGCCCAAAGCTTCTAACATAAAAAAACGTCTCCTTTATGAGCTCATAATCGCCACCCTTCTATGTACCTTATGCCATGAAAGAACTCAGCCTACGAGTTCGGTCTTGGCAATTAAATAGCGTCTTGCTAGAAATAAGGGAAGCTAAAATAATTATATAACTAATTTAACTTTGCTAAGCAATCCAAAAAAAATTGATGTCGACCAAACATTTAATCTTAGGCTTCATTATTCGGCAAGTGTTTATTCGATCTATTTATGGTAAACGCTTCAGGTAGACGTGTCTGGTAGACACTTAGAGAACTGGCTTAGTAAAGAACTTCAACGGCAGACATTTACAATTTATTTCAGCTAATAAAACTAAGTACACTTAAAACTAGTAACTGTACTTAAGACTTTATTAATTAAGTGACATTGAATAAGAACCAAGTTTTAACCCTAGAAGCCTAATGTATTCTGGAGGTACACAAAACCTTATCATACGTCTCAGAGACGTACCTACTTCTCCAAACGACAACTCATAGGCTGAAATATACCTACTTATATGTTTATTTTCAAAGGAAACTGATGGTTGGGATGTAAACAAATAATAATAAACCATTGAAAACGGCTAGTAATAACAACACCATAAAATAAAATAGATACTTTTGATCAAACAAAAAAATCAAGTTGCGAAAAAAATACTGAGTAATAACTGTTTTTGAAGGTATATAATATTTTTATACATTATGCATTTATTATTGAATATATACAGGGTGGAAGATTTTAACCTTACCTGGAGGGAAGGTTTTCTAAATACTGGAAATACCGAATTTCACTCAAAGATAACATTCCTTTATTTTTAAAAAGAAATAAAACTGCATTCTTAGATTTTTAATAATTCGCTTGCCACGCCCGGTAATCGAACCAACTAAAATCCGAAAAAATAACATCCTGTATTTTTATGACATCAATCAATAGTGCAAATCATAAGAATCAAATCTGTCTAACAAACATGGTTAATTAAATGATAGGAAATCCCTGAAAACTCAATTTTCGAATTCGATTTAACAAAATAAAGAACTTAACTCAAGGATCCATCACCTACGAGTATCATATTATAATTCCATATTTAAATTACTTGTCCCTGTTTTTCATGGCTGGCCCTCACTGGCCAGCAGGGGTATTTACTCTCTCGACTCGAACCGACTAAAACCGCACGCCGTCTCTGGTTAATTCAAGTCTCAATTAACGTATTATAAGACGAACCAATAAGGCAATTCTCTCGCCATCTCCGTTGCCCAGGGTGCGATGCGGTGTACCACGCAGGGGTTTCCAGGTCCCACCTATACCTCGAGACACATATTTTGGACCTAAATCGACATAATTGTAGCGTCGCCGTCGTCGGTAGCTTTATGGTTAAGGAGTCGGCCTTACGATCAAGAGGTCCCGGGTTCGAATCCTGCCCATTACACTACAGACGTGAACCCACTCTTAGCACAAGCAATTTAGCTTACTTGGGGGGTTAACAGGAATATTAGTAATTTCGGTTACTAATATTCTTTATATAAAACGAAATCGGGAGACTTGACTATCTCATGCAGTCACACAATAACGTTACATTCTAAATCGGAATCGAAGTTCAGTTATTTACTACTCATTTTACTAAATAAATGGCGTTATTGCTGATAAGGTATGTCAAGCAAAAGTACTGTGTCTGTTGGAATGAAATTTTATAAGTTAAGATTTTATGGACTTCCTTTCATTCAATTTACCATGTTTATTAGAGAGATTTGATCCTCATGATTGACACTATCGATTGAAACTATAAAAATACAGGATTTTATTTTTTTGAATTTTAGTCGGTTCGATTACCAGGCATGGCAAGGGAATTTTCAAAAAACTATGAATGCAGTTTTGTTCCTTAAAAAAAATTAAGGAATGTTTCCTTTGAGTAAAATTAGCTATATCCAGTATTTAAAGTACTTTCCCTCCAGGTAAGGTTAAAATCTTCCACCCTGTATATAGATTTAACAATCCTCTAGTAGGCACTAGAGGATTGACCCTGAGAATGGTCATCCTCGAACTAGAAAATCGCGAAAGTTCAATCTGATGTTACGGTTTGTTAATCTTAATCCGACAGCACCGTCTACCGATTACAACCCAATATTCCAATACGTTCAACATCTCCGTTTAGTGTGAACACCCTCGGGAGCTAAACCAGCAAAATGTTGATAAATTGCGCTTAGGTATTTTACATTCCCATCTGAGTGAATCATGGACATACAAAACAATCCAAAAGATTTATGTGCTACCCTTAATCTACTTACTAATCCGTGCATATTTTAGGAGCAGATACACAAATATCTGTGTTATAGATATTTGTATTTAATTGTGTGCCTAACGCACAGTTTCCGAAAGGTTGATCAACGTCAAATTAACTTATCGGCTGTTAAATCTCTAATCAAGTAGCAATATTGTGTTGCTAGAAACATAGTTAAATAGTTTTATTATATCGTCTTGTCGGTTAAATTAGCTGGTTAACCAACACTATGATCAAATTAAACTATTTAGCCATGCTTCTAGGAACCCAATTGCGTTGATCAGCCTTCTGGAAACTGGGTGTAAGTCATTTAAATAAAGAGATGTTTCCTTTATAAATCAGAAAGCCAACGTAGGTACATAAATCTTTTTGACGCTTTTTATAATCATCTTCTTCATCCTAGCGTTAATCCCATCCGAAGCTTTCACCTCAGAGTCTGGGGTCCACTTTACCAGTTTTAACTGCGGATTTGGCTGGACTTCGATATTTTCCGTGAAGCGACTGCCATCTGACCTCCACAACCCAATGGTGACATTAGGCGATATCGAAGCATTGCAGCTAGACCGTTGTTGGACTTTTTAGAGCTCCAACTACCCGTAAGGACTACCATAGATAATCGTATGGCAACCAGGACCGACGGTTTAACGTGCTCTCCGAGGCAAGACCAGACCAATGCAAATACCATATTCATGCATTTAGTTGCACAAATATTTGCACTGAGTGGGGATTGAACCCGCGCCCCCACTCAGTGTAGCGGCCGCGTTCACTACCGCTACGCCACGGTGGCTATCCTACTGCTTATTATAATGAATAGGAAGATTTTTTTTTTTTAAATATGATGATCTGTCTTCATTAAAAATAATGAAGATATAAACAATGTAATTTATACAGGTACTTAAAATTTTAAAAATCATACTTTTAATTTTTTGACTTACCTATTTGTAATTTTTAACGGTATTCTACTTCGAAGAATAAAAATTCTTTACGACTGTTAATAATTATGTAGTTAAGAACCTAAACGTCCGTGCCGGGCAAATTGTGAAAGGAGAAGTACTTATTTTCTTATTTATCTTTTCTTATCTATTAACCTAACCTAACGATAATTTATTTTTTTCACTTTGCCGGAACAAATTAACCACAAATAATAAAAAAGTTGAGATATTAACACAAACGCGAGTCATTCATTCAAATGACTTGACAACATTCTGTACATGGTACCGTTATATTTTTATGAATGCCTGACCTCAAACAAATGTTGCAAGGGGTAAAAAAAGAGTGGCACTCTGGGAGTACCGATAAAAATATGAAAACGACCTGAAAAATGTTTGTTAATCATGCTTGTTATTTGTAATGACATAGGTACTCGTAATACCAAAAGATATAGGTACAGGAATAGGATAAGAAAAAATGTAAAAAGTAATTAACTTTTACATTTAGGTATGTTCGAAAATCTGTTTTTTGAATCTAAATTCTACCACCACCACGGCACTGTAATGACAACTTTCCTTTAGGTTACGGATTCATCGAAGACTCATTCGAAATAAAGGTTTGAATTATCTCAAAAAATGTCAACGCGCCAATAAAAAAAATTCACAAATTCATTCACAATTCATTCCACAATATTATGTTTGGAGAATATCTAACTAGTTTTCCGGAGTGTGTAAACAATACAAATCACTAGACGACGAGTTGATGTTTCATCAATTCTAAATTATGAATACATAAATCTGACGTGATGAAACCATATCCAACTTGACCTTACTCTAATCGATACCCATATAAATAAACGAAGTCAATGAAGATGAAACTAAATCCTACTAATATTATAAACGCGAAAGTTTGTAAGTATGGATGGATGTTTACTACTCTTTCACGTAAAAACTACTGAAGGATTTTAATGAAACTTTACAATAATATAGCTTATACATCAGAATAACACATAAGCTACGTTTGGTCGCGATAACCGACATCTACGTGTGCGGAACCGCGGGCAACAGCTAGTATAATTTATAACCACAAAATATTTTTTTAGTAACAAAATCGTGAACAAACAACCCCCAACTTAAAATTCAATTTTGCGGTCTCAACTCGTAACAGACTTTTTCTAAATTCTACAAATATCAATTTCCTATTCGAACGGTACTTTTTTCAGCAAAGTTAAATGACGGGCAGACATCAAATTGAAGTCGCGTACCATTTTTTGCCAAAGAATGTTTTTACGAAATTTGCTTAGAAAATGTTTTCAACATTGCTTTTTCTTTGTTTGAATTATGTACAACGGGAAATAAATAATATTAAAGGAACTGAATAATTGCATGAAACCCTGGTTTAAGGAAATCTTGTAAAGTCATCGTCACAATATGTGTGCCTATAATAGCTACAAAGAAAATTCAAGGATGGATTGTAAAATTCTCAACAAACAAGAGTACGAATGCTTTTTCCTACGAAGAACCAATTTCAAATTATCACGGTTTCAGATCGACAGACTACGAATTGCTTAATTTATCACTATTATTTTGTAGTAATACACAATACATGTCATGTTTCGTAGGATTGTGGCATTATATTGTATCTTCCATGGCGTGAATACGTCGCCGCACATAGTCAATCTAGCTTAGTGCCATGATTCAATCTCAAGGTGCGGTGACCACCCACCTGCATTGTTACCGCATAACGTAACCTTTGATGGGCACGATTGGCTGGGAAATCAAGTTCCCTCCTGTGGTGTAGCACGGACGTGAGAGGTTTGTGGTGCAACGGCTAGTTCATTACAAAGTTGTACGGGATCCTACTGTTATGGAATATTGCTAGTGATCATCGATTAGAATTAAATTAAAGAATGCGTGGTATGTACGTGCGATTTTATAAGATAATTAGTTGCATTTCACGTCGGCTACTGGTACAATTCCAGTTCCATCTCGATATATTTATACAAAACAAATAATCTTATCCTCAAGAATAGCAAAATGCATTCAATGAATACTAGCAATGAGCAGTAAATAGGGAGATACTCACCGCTTTCATAAAGTACACAACTCCATTGTGGAATTTCAGCGTTCTATTCTTCAATAAATTTCAATGAACTTTCATCTTGTGCAAAGAGTATTCATAAAACCAACTCTCTTCTGGTTATAATTCCCTTATTTCCTTTATTCAACATGCTCGAGTGTAACACAACAACAGTTTTGTTATCACAATAAAACTATATTCGTATTTAAAGTATCGTTAATTGAGTACAATATGATTTATTGAATCAGGAAACAGTTATTGTTTATCTTAACTAGGACTAGGAGGCTAGGAATTTTCTACTTCATCAAATTTTCTTCCCTTAATAGTATAGTCTAAGTATGTACCTAAGTGATACAAAGTCAGCGAATAAGTATATTGAAATCGCACAAGTTTTCATCCACTTTACAAAGTATGCGATAACAACATAGGTAAGTAATAGATGTGTGTATCATATTTGTGTGAGCCACAGGCACTTCTCTTGAGTCTCTTTATTGGTCACGAGGATATATATGGCCACATGGCTGCTGAAAAGCAAAAATACCAAATAAATCGTATTAAAATCCGTTAAAATCAGTTTTATCTTCATGTCTATTATGTGCGTAAACTCACTACTATTATAAAAAAATTTTGGTTGCCTGGTAAAAATCGCTGTTAGCCATAAGGCTGCCAACAGTACATACAACTGTGTACCTATCACTGTATGTACTGTTATTTCTTTTGGTAGTCCTACTAATATTATCTATCTATCTATCTATGGTGTGAAGAGAAATTACAACATACTTGCTGCCGGCCTTGACTTTGTCGCAGTGCCTTTTTGTGGACCTTTGCATTGCACCATACCCGTGAACTTTCCACAAATATTTCTTTTAAACAAGCCTTGTTCTACTTCTGACAATGACGAACATATAAAAAAAATATGCATCAAGTAGCATCTGCGTTGGTAGAGGTAGGTGCCATCCACCAATGAGACGTATTCTCAGAATATTTAAGATGTTAATTACTTTATGACTAATGAGACCTATTCTCAAAAAAATTAAGACGTTAATTTTCGAGCAAATATTATTTTGACAAATAGGTACAAAGTACCCCGAAGAGAAACCAATAAATAGGATAATCTTTGACAAGAGTCACTAAAGCCAACGTCATTAATTAGTTACAGTGTTAGATTCAATTATATTGTTTGGCAAACAATTCTTCCATGATAATAATTTTTCTATTACGAGTATATTCAACCAGATGTATTTACTTGGTTTATAATTAATAGATTAATACATAAATAGATAGATATGAGAAACAATAACTTCAACTGGGCATGTTTATTGTGTTTTTCGTGTATTAGTTAGGCGAGTATCAACTCCAGAAGATATCTAATGATTTCTAAACTTGAATGTTGGCCCTCTGACCAGGCAAGGTGCTTAGACTTGACTGCTTCTTTCGGGAACCTGGAAAATTCTTTACAATAACTACTTCTCTGCTATTCAAAGGTTTGCTGGGAGAGAACTCATATTGAGTTAAGCTCGCCTTTGAACATGTTTCTCTTAATTTTATTTGAATTATGATCTCTGTACTGTATGTGTGCAATTTCACTGTTATATTTTGTTTTGCCTAGTAAGTGAAAGCTCGGGCAGGAGATAATATATTTTTCATTCGGAACAAAATGAACTTCATAAATTGCATAAATTTTATTAACAATACCTACTTATTTTCTACTGTTGTGGGGCTAAAGTAAGCTTGTCTATATAAATAACTGGCGTCACGTTTAGCATTTAAGAAAATTAAAAATATTACGTATAAGTACAACATCGTATTATAGGTAGGTATTTAAAAAAAAGGATTGTAACGAATAGGTACTATGATCCATCTTATTTAATTGTTTCTGAGACGCAATAATAACTTATTTCAAACTTACACATTGTATGACACTGTCTGAAGTTTGCTCGAATCTCACTCATTTAAATAAACATACATACATACAATCACGCCTTTATCCCCGGAGGGTTAGGCAAAGGTGAATTTAATAGTACACTTCGCCAATCATTGTATTAGGCCCCACTTAATAGAGGGTGAGCCTATTGCCATTGCCGTACTCCGGACACTATTGTTGTCTCGAGCCATGCTGTATACATCTGTCTGTTAAACAGCCCTATCCCTTAGTCGCTTTACGACACCGCATGGGAGAAGATGGGGTGGCCCAAATTCAACTCTGCCGGGAACCACGCGGTTATTACCTACCTATACATTTTTTTTAATAAAACTACTTTTTAAGGGATTCTATCGAAATATATTTTGTTATTATTTACTTTTACTCTTCATTGTACCAAAGCACAGATAACATAGTTAATACTAAAGTACCAAAGTGATGGAGGGAAAAAAAATGTTCACCCAGAAGCTATCGCACCTATTTATTTTTTTTTATTTTTTTTTGTTGTTTATTTTGCAATAGTGGCGATCTGTCTACACAATAAGCCACTAGTTTGGTTGACACAACTCATCCTTTTGTCCTTGTTACATAGAGCTTCCTCGCTCTGAGCAGGTAAATCTTTCTACAAGACTTGGAACGTCATTTCTTTTCAGCCTTCTAAACTTGGTGCTGCCGTCACCACCGAGCTCCATGGCTAGTTGGTTTTTGTGGTTTATCAGTCTCTTTTGATATTTTGCACTATTTTTAGTGATTTCCTGGCGAACAGTATCGAGCTTTGTGTCGTTGTAGATATATTTATTAGCAATATATTGTGGGATGTTAAGTATCGCACCTATAAAACAATGGTTGTTCACTGCGATAATAATGTATTGAAAAATGGGCACGTCAAAAGCACTCGAAACGGGCGGGCTTGCATGAAAGGTTTAATTACAGTAGAGGAAGCTCGTGAAGTGTGTAAGGACAGAAGCAGATAATGGGCTCCTCTCTGTGCCTAGCTCACAGGGAGAAGGGCGTGAGTATATATATAATGTATGTTTACAACACACCTGCTCATAACAGTGATATTATTTTACCGCAATTAAGCACGGAATGACACCTATTATAAAACTGTGACTTTTTCATTACTATTATTCACAAAAGTGAGTTATAGATTCTTTTTTTAATTTTATAGGAAGTGTCTATAATTGTCTATGTTCTTAAAAAAGTTTTGATACAAAAAATAACGTGTTTAATAGTACGAATAAATTAATACGCCTATTGTATGGTCATTTGATGCATTTTCGTATTTAAATAAATAATTTCAACTTGTAATACTTGTGTAATAAACAAAATTTTCGCTCAAATTTAACTTTTTTTTTCTCTAAGTACAGAAAAAAAAAACAGTAAAAAAAAGTTAAGTTCAAACCTCGTTTTTTTTAAATATGGTCGACCGCCATTGTTAAATGCGCGCGCATAGGAAAACGAATTAATTTGTAGTATTGTTTATTTAGTATTTGTAGTATTATTTTATTCGCAAGTGTGTTGTAAAACGTCGTATGGCACGTGTGAGCATGATGATTACCGTCCTCGGCTGTCTTAAGAACCTCGCCTGGCGGCTCGGGTCTCAATGGCGCCTCGGCGGTAATCACCAACGTTGCTCACTTGTACCATAATGTACTATTACTAACTGTGGTTTAGTACAATAATCAATTGGGTAATTTCACGATGCCTAATTTTTTGCTAATTTCGGTGGTATATTTCAATCATAGGTTTTTCGATGAAAAAATTTAATGGAGTTCTTTTAAACACATCAGTATTCTAGATATGATTGAAAAATACCACCGAAATTAGCAAAAAATTAGGCATCGTGAAATTACCCAATAATTCTAGATTTATATCTCAATTAGGACAGTAGATAAAGAGAAAGAGAAGGAAGGCAATAAAATCTGTTCCTAAGAGAAATCATCATAAGGCTTCTACTCTAGAGGACTGGTAGTAATACCGAACGTATGTGCCATTACTAACCACTATTACTGACATTGAAATAGGATTGAGCAGGCCATGTCCACAGAATAATATTTTATAAATGGTAGGTCCATTTATAAAACAAATTTGGTTAAGCCCTAGAAGCCGGAAGATGGAAGGCGAAGACCAGTTCGGCCCATTCAGCGTTACTATGAGGACGGCTTTTACCAGAGATTGCTATGATTTTCGGTCCCACGTAATAGGCCATCAAATGGGCAATTATTCATGAACTGTATCTTTACTGTCGGATTGAGAACAAATTACTTTAAACTACGAATTATATAAGTACATTAGGTACCTACTATGCTATATTGATTGAAATATCCAAAATATAATAATCTACTACCTAAGTGGTATAAAAAACTTCAATACTTTTGGGGGTGAGCCTATTGCCGTATTCCGGGCACAATTGTTAACTCGAGCCATGCATCTGAGGCTGAGTCTGGGCTGTATTTAACTGTCTGAAGTTAAACAGCCTTATCCTTTAGGCACCTTGTACGCCACCGCATGGGAGGAGATGGGGTGGCCCAAATTCTAGTCTGTCGGGAAACCTGCCGGGATCCTAGATGCATGAAAATATTATGCACGAGAATTTACTAAAGTTGGCACTGAATCAATCCTACGTTGAAAACACCAGTAAGTATAAAGTGTTCATAGAGATGTCGTTTTCGTGAACAAGCAGTACCTGGTTGATTTTTAGTGGCGCGAAAGACCGATTCTCAATTTAAAAAAATAAACAAGCTGTTATGTTATCCATCGTACGACTTCATAAAACTCGTCTAACTATTACCTACTATTACCTAAAATACTTCATATTTCTGACTTATTAGTCAACTCGGCCGCAAGAAACTCGCCCGCGCGGTCGAGTTGGGCAAATTAAATATTAATTATTCTTTTATTATGCGTCTCGGCCGCGCCACGCGGTCGAGTTGCCGAAGAAATTTTTTCGTATTTCGTAACTATAGATACTTACTTAAGGGCCTCTTTTAAAAGTTTTCCAATGTTACGAGCATGCTTACCTATTTACGGATGATATAATTATAAGTAATTTGTGTTATTCAAGAAACCAGTTCTTCAAATTGTCATATTAAGCATAAAGAACGTGCTGACAACATTTAGGTCTAGTTTTCAACTGCAATTTCGGAATAGTTTTTTTATACCACTTACGTCGCAGACAAGCACACGGCTCACCTGATGGAAAGCGGTTACCGTGGCCTATAGACGGTATAGTTGTCCTACCATGAAACATCCGCAGTAGGGGATCAAAGTTTCAGGAAATCGGTTCATGGAGTATTCGCCCGAAGATGATAAGTGACACTTTAGTGCGACTTGAACGAACTAAAAGAGTCCTAAGTCTCAATCAAAAACAATAAGCGGACCCTGGGCTCCAAGGTACGAACTTTGAACGCAACTGGAAAATCGCTATGACGATGATATTGAGATCGCCAAGCTCAGCCTAACTCCATGAAATATTATTTTATCGTCCTAACAGATCACCGAAACATTGGTAGACCTAGTTGAAATAATGACCAACCTTCTGGGTGCACAAACGTGCGGAACTCGCAGAGATGCGGATTACTTTGTATCTAATTATATTTGTCATCCACTTAATCTAGTTACATAAATACGCGGGTCTTCAATACGCTCTCTATCTCATCAATCAATAGACAGCCACGGATAATAATGAATACTAATTATGATTGCTTATTGCTAAGCGCGTCATTCGCTTACCATATTGATGATATTATTTTACCGCGCCCTAAAGCGACAGTGAGTACATAGACAAACTAGTGGAGGTTTACAGTTGAAATGATTTAATAGGTAACAGTAAGTTTAAAAAATATAGTATGACATATTTCGGTTTAAATTACTACAAGTAATATAAGAATTACAACAAATAATTTAAACTACGACGTGATTCTTCGTTTCTGCGAAACCTCGTAAGACAACTACGTTATATCGCTTTTGTTTTTTAAATTTAATGTTGTTGCTGTATTATCATCGGTTGGTACATTTTAATCGAATGGCGTTAGCAGAATGTAACTGTTGTAACATTTTGCTTTACTTTTGACACTCAGCAACACGATGAGCAACGCGATGGGCAGAGTGTGGAGACAGCTTTAGACACTATCTTAGGTAAAAATCTTAGAGTATACATTGCTATAGAGCGCGCCTTACAAGTATGAACTGCTATCACGGGTATGAACAGTACCGAGGCTCCTGGCTCAACCTCAATCAGTAGCAAAACAATACCCATCAAAATGACTTCGCAAATAATATTTATTTCGATATGTTAAATCAAAATTTTATATAATATCGTATATTTGTAGTAATAATGACGCAAAAATAACGCAAAATGACGCCAATTTTTTGTATTTTGGCTTTAATTTTATCCATGCAAATCAAATCGAACAAAAAACTTCATAACAACAAACTACCTTAATAAGTGCATCTATTGATATTTTCGGTAATGCATGAAACGTCACTATAGATGCGCTATACCATCGCAAAGTATCTGCTAACACTCGGCGCCAAAGACCTGAGTGATAGGCGCGCTCTATATAATATAATGTATACTCTAAGGTAAAAATACATCAATGAAAGCGAGACGACATATTATAAGTTTCTTCTATGTTACACAATTCAAAATGTTATTGAGATGTTACTTTTGTAACGTATGCTAGAGACAACGAATGTTTATTTTTTTGTTTCTGATAAAGAAAGCGCAAGTAGCACAGAAAGTGAATAAATGACAATTATTTATTAATCCCCATTTCATATTGTCACTAACCCTAAAACATACCTACAAACTAACCCTAAAACATACCTACAAACAATTTAATATTTCTAGTATTAATATTAGGATGCATGTAACAGATTTGGGACGTTTTACTGAAGGTAAAAGTGTATATATAGTCAGGAATTACTGTATATTGCCTCAGAATTACTAGTATCTTGTTATATAGCTAGAAAATCTATTTGTAACCACTGCTTTGAACCAAGGAAACACAAATTAAACAACCAGTTAGTCTGTTATATAGGTCTCTTTTATTCTATTATACCCACTACGTTAGTTCCAAAGGCTATTATAGACAGGAAAGAACTAACAAGAAAACCTGTCCGCCTTCTATCTCAATACAGTCACAAAACTTTATCGTATACTAGGCTAGTAGCCAAACATTAAACATAATAGAACCCTGGTATCATACTAGCTAAACAGGTTAATAGCCAACACTATAACATTTGTATCAGACAGCCTGGTGTCGAACCAGATCTCACAAAGCCCTAGTGACACAGTACTTGTATAGTCATAACTACTCACTATCATGATATTATTGTACCATCTAATATTATATTATTATCAATAAAACAAATCAATAGCCGCCGCTATAAAAGGTACATGTATAGGAACCTAGGTATCACTTTGCTATCTATACAATTCTTATAATCATTGGTATCACGGTACATACACAACCATTATATGGTATTACCGCCAAGGAATATAGCACCACGAGTAACACAAATAATAATATCAAGTTAATAGCATTTACACAAAGCTAGTCTTACAAATACGTTTTAGATAAACCAATTGTTACTTCTAATATCACACCCGAAGTGGGTACTATTGGATAATATTTTCATACATTTACTGTAACGCCAATGATAGCCATAATTGTTCTCTGTAGATATTCGATACCACACAATTATTACACAAGTAAGTACACAGTAATTACACAGTAATATATCAACCAGTAAGTACACAGTATATAACAAATAAATGTAACAGGGGTATAATCGTACCTTACTCTTCGAAGACTCGGGATAACCAAGTTCCCATTCTGTCTCTGCCAGCCCTTTTATAACCTGGGCCTCGTCGCAATGCATCACATGATTTTCACCTACCTACTTATAAAATTATTGTACAAAATAGTTTTCATAAATACCAACAAATAATATAATACTGCTTTATCGCAACATATATATCATATTGTCACTTTAACACCTCAAAATAAAAATAAATCTAACACGGCCATACTGACAAGTACTTCGCTCTCGAAGTACCTACAACTAATTGAAAGTTGCGAATGACTTGCTGTACCGGCACCAAACTCAAATATGATTCTCACGGATCACAAACCCACCTATAAAACTATGGTACAAAACTGTTTTATAAATACCAAAATTACACTATTTTACATCTTGTCATTATAACACTCCAAAATAAAACATTATCTCACACAGCCTTACTGACAAGTACCTACTACAATTTAGTTGCAAGTTGCGACTGCTGGTACAATCAAAGTCAAAAGACGTCATTTGTATATTCTAGCAATTTGCTATGCCTTTTCTGGTCTGCTCCACCCGCGGTAAATGGCAAGGACTGCACGACCAAAAGGTCACCCAACGGAAATATAGTTCTATCATAAATCTGCAATCTCAATGTTTCCCTTAAAAAAATGCTTAAACGTATTTAAACAAAAGGCGGCCTACATGGTCTTTGCCCTTTAACTATACCTCAGCAATCACACACCACAACCTCCAATATATTCGCCACATCTTACATATCAGCTTCATAAAGCATTTTAACTAAGATTTGTATTCCAAGTTCTACCGCAAGGTACAAAGTGAGAAGACCACTTGGTCTACCTGAATCAATCAGAGTACCATTGAAAGTACTACACTAACAACATTGAACCAAAGTTGATTTCGATAACTAATTTTGAAACAAAGATAATCACTGTCGCTTGATCGAAGTTCACATGGCCCAATCTCTTGTCGTCCATTCACTGCTAATGAACTGACGGTCGCAGCATGTTTTATATTGTAACATCAATGTTTCAAAACCAAAAACCTTTAATGATAAAAATTTTGATGAATCAACAACATCAACAATCACTGTCTCAATCACTATTATATTACATAGGCCAGATTTCTTGCTACCTCAGTTCTCTCTTTTTTTTTTAAATAGGACACGCCAATTTGACTTCACCTCGCCTGATGGTAAGGGGCAAAGTCAAAATTTACATACTTCAGATTTAAAACTTTCATTTATGAAATCTTAGCATAATAGAAGGGAAAAAAAAACATTTTATAATTTTATAAAATGTCCACTGGTTCAGTTATCTAAGAATACTATCAATAGTAGTCTCGCCTTTTACCCGAGACATAGCAGTCTCGCCTTTTACCCGAGACATAGCAGTCTCGCCTTTTATCCCGAGACGTAACAGTCTCGCCTTTTATCCCGAGACGTAACAGTCTCGCCTTTTATCCTGAGACGTAACAGTCTCGCCTTTTACCCCGAGACGTAACAGTCTCGCCTTTTATCCCGAGACGTAACAGTCTCGCCTTTTATCCCGAGACGTAACAGTCTCGTCTTTTATCCCGAGACGTAACAGTCTCGTCTTTTATCCCGAGACGTAACAGTCTCGCCTTTTATCCCGAGACGTAACAGTCTCGTCTTTTATCCTATCTTTTTACTTACAACCACTACTAATGCCAAACGCCATTATCTAGTTACATCAATTTGCCACGGCCATTCTGAACTACACTTTGTTCTCAAAGTGTTAGTTAGTCAAGAATAAAATAACGGCTGTTATATTGTTTGTAAAATACTTTTGACTTTTACTTTAGCTACCTTTACTTAAAGTCAGCTACTTTGACTTTATACTTTACTTTATACTTTGACTTTATACTTTGTTGGCTTCACTTTACTGGCTTTACTTGGCTTGGTAACCTTTACTTGAATAAGTGCCAATATATTCACATAACAAGAATTAAGGTGACAATATTTAAACCACCTATTGATCGGTATCAACAAACTATTACATTTCAAGTGATGAATCAACATTATGAACTAAGACGGTGTTTTTCAATCTTTCTATCACTATGTATATCGACATCATTCTCTATTATAGTAATCATAAATGAGCAACTGTTCGGCCAACCTGATACATCTTTATAATAAGTTACTTAACGGGTACCAAAAGTAACAACAATAATCATAGCATCACCACATTTTCTGATCATTGAACTATTTCAGGTCACCACAAAGGCTAACTTGCTATAGATAGCAGCCACACAAGTATTTCATAAAAACCGTTTGACCATTACTTAACTTACATTTTTTTTTTACAGTAGGTAGTTACAAATATGAAATCCAATAATATTCAACAATATAATATTGAATGATTAGAATACGTAATGTTATTACGTCACTTTTAGATTCGTTATCATTTGTGATCAGCCCAAGTGGTTTGTCAATTATACTATTATGAGGTTACATTATCCAACTCAATTTTTAATAAACACAAAATTCAGAATACCGTCCTTCTGCACATTTTTTTATCGATGGTGGACAACCTCGCAGTACCTCTGCAGACTAATACTGTAACTCGCTGCCTCGTAAACAGCCTAGTCGTCATTCATTGTTCCAGAGGGTAGAACTATTGCGGAAGGCTTTGGCAAACCTTCCCAGATGTAGATCCAATCTGAAACTTGTACAATATGTATTAGAACATTGTCTTTTCGTATCCCACTTCTGATAACAGATTTGGGACGTTTTACTGAAGGTAAAAGTGTATATATAGTCAGGAATTACTGTATATTGCCTCAGAATTACTAGTATCTTGTTATATAGCTAGAAAATCTATTTGTAACCACTGCTTTGAACCAAGGAAACACAAATTAAACAACCAGTTAGTCTGTTATATAGGTCTCTTTTATTCTATTATACCCACTACGTTAGTTCCAAAGGCTATTATAGACAGGAAAGAACTAACAAGAAAACCTGTCCGCCTTCTATCTCAATACAGTCACAAAACTTTATCGTATACTAGGCTAGTAGCCAAACATTAAACATAATAGAACCCTGGTATCATACTAGCTAAACAGGTTAATAGCCAACACTATAACATTTGTATCAGACAGCCTGGTGTCGAACCAGATCTCACAAAGCCCTAGTGACACAGTACTTGTATAGTCATAACTACTCACTATCATGATATTATTGTACCATCTAATATTATATTATTATCAATAAAACAAATCAATAGCCGCCGCTATAAAAGGTACATGTATAGGAACCGAGGTATCACTTTGCTATCTATACAATTCTTATAATCATTGGTATCACGGTACATACACAACCATTATATGGTATTACCGCCAAGGAATATAGCACCACGAGTAACACAAATAATAATATCAAGTTAATAGCATTTACACAAAGCTAGTCTTACAAATACGTTTTAGATAAACCAATTGTTACTTCTAATATCACACCCGAAGTGGGTACTATTGGATAATATTTTCATACATTTACTGTAACGCCAATGATAGCCATAATTGTTCTCTGTAGATATTCGATACCACACAATTATTACACAAGTAAGTACACAGTAATTACACAGTAATATATCAACCAGTAAGTACACAGTATATAACAAATAAATGTAACAGGGGTATAATCGTACCTTACTCTTCGAAGACTCGGGATAACTAAGTTCCCATTCTGTCTCTGCCAGCCCTTTTATAACCTGGGCCTCGTCGCAATGCATCACATGATTTTCACCTACCTACTTATAAAATTATTGTACAAAATAGTTTTCATAAATACCAACAAATAATATAATACTGCTTTATCGCAACATATATATCATATTGTCACTTTAACACCTCAAAATAAAAATAAATCTAACACATGCATCCTAATATTAATACTAGAAATATTAAATTGTTTGTTACCTGAATCGATTATTCTGATGACTGAATTTGAGACACTCCAACATTGATTAATCTCATTGCACTTCAACCCCAGACTATAAACGTCAAATCGTATATTAGTGGCAGCGATAGAATCGTTTTTAGTCACGTGATATACTTACGTCACACGTTCAGTTGTAGCGAGTAGTTCCCCAGACGTCGATGCATCATTAATGGGGTCAATGCCAAGCGCGATGGCCGCCAAATCGAGATGCAGTAGCTATTGATAAAGTCACCAACGCTAAACGTGACATGCGGGCTTTGACCGTAAGTTTTTCACAAACGCGCGAGTTGATGACACAAAAATAATTCAAAATCGAAAATTGCCAACTCGCGCGCGCTCGCGAATTTGACGATCGCGAGATGGTGAATGACTCAGTTTATCTTACTAATACTAACTATAAACGCGAAAGTTTGTAAGTATGGATGTTTGTTACTCTTTCACATAAAAACTACTGAATGTATTAAATTGAAACTTTACAATAATACCTATGGTTTATAAATCAGAATAACACATAGGCTATTGGTCGCGGTAACCAACATCCACGCGGGCAACAGTTAGTAATCGATAAATACACACCAGTAGTGTGTACCTAATTCATACAAAATTGACCTCAGTTACAAGGAACAATGAAATCAATGAAACAACAATTAAGTAGATTTAAATTTTAAAAATGAACAATTTTTAAAATTTATAATTCAAATAAAGACAATACATTGTCATAACTACAATAATACAACACAAAATCACTGAAGTTCATACTTATGCCATCAACAGTTATCACGGATAAACATTATCAGGATCATAAGATACCTAACATTCGCTATGAGAATAATATATTTATAAGTGCAATTATAAATATCAGCATGTATACCATTAAGTTAATAACAGGTTAGGTTAATAATAGATCCTTTTGTCGCAGGCGAAGACAGCGATACACCAGACACCGATGGCAAGTTATCTGCCGAGAATTCGCCATTACGGCATCGAAGAGGTGGCATATTGAAAGGTGGAAGACTGTGGAAGTCGTTAGACACAGACAAAGATACCATAGAACAGGTGATTGCTTCATTCTCTTGTTTGTAAAAATGTTGTGGTAAGTTAAAAATAAAATGTAATGTTTGGAAATGAGAAATATAAGAAATATAATAATATCTCAACGCTAAATCCTTACATTCAATATTGCCGTAAGAAATGAGCAGTTTTCCAGTAGGTATAATAATCAGTTGGTTTTTAAGTCATCAGGAGATGGCGCTAGCATAGCTTTTGGTAATTTTAATGTACTCTGTGGTTTGTTAGTGGTATTTTCACTTTATTTTCATAGTATCAGAAAAAATGACAGAATATTTAAGTAAAGTAAATCATTACAAAACCGAACAACATTTTTTCCATAAATTACACTAGATGTGACACCACACTCTTCTTACCAAAAGTGCCGGCTACGCCATCTAGCGCGTCTTTAGGAACCCTTTAAATACCTACTGGAAAACTGCTCATTGATGTATTAGAGATACTCTTGACTGTAGAACGATCAGTTTCGTGAAGCCATTATAATAGAAGCGTTATGTAACAAGGGTAGTTCAATTATGAAATTAACAACTTATATAAATATAATAAGTAATATACGGTTTATTATCACGATAGATTGATGACCAGCGATCCACGACCACAGCTAGTGATGAAGATGGCTCCATCACTCCTCGTTCAGTGCGATTTTTGGAAAGGCCAAAAGATTCAGAGGAAGAAACTCCAACAAAGAAACAAACACCAGAACCAGCCCAAAACTCAGATACTCACATCGATACCATACCTCAAAAGGATTTCAACACAAGTGCGACCCACAGGTATGAAAAACCAAAATGAGTATCAATGATTTTATTCTACTTTGTTTTTTTAATTTTTGTTTGAAAGCGGAAATATTCTCGAATTGTAGTATTGCAATAAAATGGCAGTTTCTATTACAACGTTTTGTATTAGCGTTAAGAGAGTTACACAAGGCGCATAGGTATTAAATGAACCTTAGAGAGATGAAAAAACACAATATATAAGAAGGGAAGTATACAGTCGTGAGGGCAGAGCAGAATCTAGACAAGTAAATACGTAAAAGTGTTAAGCACTTCAGTGAAGCAAAGCGACGTATGTTCGGGTCGAACTCATCGGATGCACTGTCTGCTCACGTCTAGTCTAGCATGGTACTTGAGGAGACACGGGGAGGTGGGGTGCCAAACACGCGGTCGGATTGTAGCTGACAGGTGCATCGGATAGCTACGTTAGGCTCGTAGAGGCCGCATTCTATTTCTATTTTCGGGGATTATTAAATAGGTCTCCTCTACAGTGTCCCCTCAGTTTTGAAAACCTGCCTGATTGCATAATATATGTAAAGAATTTATGTCTTGTGATATTACTTGGAATACTTTATTTACCGAAACTAACATCCTAGTCCTAAATTATGTAACACAAAAGCAGGCTCTGTCGATTAACATTTTTATATTTTTCTTTTTTGTAATAATGTTCACTATTGTACACAAATAACACTCCGTGTCTTTCGTCGACTGTTGATAAATCTAAAACATATCGAAATTGATCTGCATGCGTCTGTCGTTGTCGTATATGGTCGGCTTCGGAATCATACCTTAAGTTTGACCAAACTACTGTGAACAAAATTGTATCCGAGCATCTGGTCAAACATACAAGATTTCGAATTTTACCTACTTGTTTCGCTTGTACTGTACAGCACTCACAAGATATATCATGTGTTTTATTTAACAAATGTAAATGCTGAAAACTAGCCAGTTAAAACTCACTGATATTTTATGAAATGTTTTCAGTTAACCCCCCCCTCAGCTAAGCTTGCGTTAGGAGTGGGTTCACGTCGTCGGTAGCATTTTTTTCGGGATTCGTGTTTAACCTAGATATACAGGTCTACTACATTATATAAATACCCAGGTCGGCAGTACCTTTTAGCTGTGAAAAAAAGGGATAATTCAAAAAATTGTAAATGTAATTAGATACCCACATTCTAATACTATTAATGTTATAAATTTGTAAAGTTGAAATACAACCACGGTGAAGAAAGCCTTCGCGAATTGAGGTTTACTTATCAGTAATTGGAGTCACCCAAAGTAGCAACGGTTAATATAAACATGAACGTTGTGCGTGCCTTAATCAACGACTGGCTCTAGCGCTTGGGCCATGTTGAATACAAAAATCAATACCAAATCAGAAAGGTTGAATCAAATGACTTTTATAAATTATAATCCACGTTCAACTAATTTTGCTTTTATACAATGTATAACTTTTTTGAATTGATTCTATTTTTGAAATTCTTTTATTATTATTTAACACTTTTTAACCGACTTCAAAAAAGGAGGTCCTCAATTCGTACGCATTTTTTTTTTGTATGTTTGTTACGCGATTGTGAAGCCAATTCTAGACGGATTTTGAAAATTCTTTTTCTGTTCGTAAGTAGATTATTCCGAAGTGGTCCCATTTAAATTTCGTAAAGATCTGATGATGGGTTTCCGAGATTAGACCAAGGAACTCTTCAAAAAGTACCAGGAAATCAGCCGCGATTACTGCAATGGCATATTATTGCAATGTTTCTACCATTACACATCATAACATCACGCCTGAGTCCTTTGAAGGGGTACGCAGAAGTGTTCAGAATATTCAGTTAATATTTCCGGTGTATATGCATTGATTTTAAAAATTATTTTTGAATAATGCTTTAATATTTTTTTTATTTAGCGTGGCCGGATCTGTAGTGAAGCGTCAGCAGCGCATGTACAGTCAGGTCACTATACATGCGATGTACAGTCGTGAGACTGTACAAACTCACTAAAAAGAGAAAAATAAATTCATTTTTAACAAAAAAGTTTAACCGACTTCAAGAAACGAAAAAGAGGCACTGAAAAGCGAAAAATAACTTAATTTACAGATTTACTGATTTATTAGAAGTCGGTGCCAGCCAACTTTGTTTGTTGTGTCTGAACTACATTACTATGATGCAATCAATTGAAATATGGCCTCCCTTGGGCTAGGCACCGACTTCTAATAAATCAGTAATTCTGTAAATTAAGTTATTTTTCGTTTTTCAGTGCCTCTTTTTCGTTTCTTGAAGTCGGTTAAACTTTTTTGTTAAAAATGAATTTATAGTACCTATGTTTAAACGATGTGTTTAGACTGCGGAGCCCCAGTGCAATCCGTTTCGTGTCCCTTATGTCCTGCCTCCTGCACTAAAAACGATCTAAACAAAGCCACTGACAGCCCGGTCGAGAAGTCAGAATTTTATTCTCGAATAAATTTAAAGCAGTGAAAAACAGGATCAATCTTAGAGTATACATTATAAAAATATATACAATGTATACTCTAAGAGGATCAATTGACACGAAAGAAGAATATGATTTAATATGCCTACTTATTTATGAACTGTAAGTAAAATAAACATAGGTTATACAAATACAATTTTAATAAAAAAAATATTAAGCTGACTTGAACACCAAGAAAGTGAAATATAACTCAATTACCAATTTGATTCCATTTACAAAAACACGATAATGACCTTTTTAGGGTTCCGTAGCCAAATGGCAAAAAACGGAACCATTATAGATTCGTCATGTCTGTCCGTCCGTCTGTCTATCTGTCCGTCGGTATGTCACAGCCACTTTTCTCCGAAACTATAAGGCCTATGCTGTTGAAACTTGGTAAGAAGATGTATTCTGTGAACCGCATTAAGAATTTCACACAAAAATAAAAAAAGCATTAAATTTTGGGGGTCCCCATACTTAGAACTGAAACTCAAAATTTTTTTTTCATCACACCCATACGTGTGGGGTATCTATAGATAGGTCTTTAAAAATGCTATTGAGGTTTCTAACATAATTTTTTTCTAAACTGAATAGTTTGCGCGAGAGACAGTTCCAAAGCGGAAAAATGTGTCCCCGCCCTCTAACTTCTAAAATAAGAGAATGATAAATCTAAAAAAAATATATGATGTAAATTGCCATGCAAACTTCCACTAAAAATTGGTTCGAACGAGATCCAGTCAATATTTTTTTTTAATACGTCATAAACCGCAATTTTCGCCTTTGCTACTACGGAACCCTTCATGGGCGAGTCCGACTCGCACTTGGCCAATTTTTTTTAACTTAGACCCAAACCCTACACATACCATAATGACTTGCGTGCGCGGGCAGTCTAATATTATGGCGACCGACGATGCCAATTGACTTCAAATTAAAAAAGAATTTAAAATCTATTCTTATAATAATGACGTAGTTATGCCCGAACCTTTGATTAACTATATGTAGATATTCAAAGGCCCGAACATCCGAATTTTGGAACCCCCTCGTTGTTTGAAAACGGAAAAAAAACTTCAACGTTGCATAATTTAGACAGTTGAAAATTTGTGACAGATTTCATGATCCGCTATGTACTTACATTGTAATGCAGCCGGGTACCTACGTGAGATGACGCATTAAAGACGGATCAAAAGATTATTTCCGTTTGTTGGACTGTTGCTACCTACAGCCCCTACAGGAGACGATCGAAGAAAACTGTGTCACTCATATTTAAAATACACTTACCTACGTACAATAGACTAAACTATGTATTTTTCTGTGTAGTAGTCCCCACATAGCTTATCTTTAAAAGAGGTTTGAATGGCCAAAAAGGTCCAACCCTGTAGGGACCGGTCTCTACAATACTCGTATTTGTTGTATAATATGAACAGAATATCATTGTGAGGTAAAAGTGACTATTTCTATTTTTATAAAACGTCCACCTGCAGTTAACTCCAATATGTATATATGTATAGTTACAAACTGCTCGATGGTTACAAACCACCGCAGCGTATAATAAATTTTTGTATAATATTATGGCAATACTTTTCGATTATTTCAGCTATCTACACTCTACAGTATTCACTTTACTACAAATTATTAGTAATAACACTTTATTACTATAGCGTATATGACGTAATAACATCAAACACGTTTTCCCTGCAGGCTTGAAACACCGCTAATTTTAACAATTCACGCGCCGAAATCAAATTCAGCGGTTCAGCAATTGTTCAACAGCGGCCGACCGCCTCCACCAGCCATCGAACCACAGTTAGTCACTTCTGAAACGCTTAGGTATGACTTTCTAACTGTTGGTAAAACTAGCAAAATTATTTTATTCTCCCGCTACTAATTTCATTTTGCTGGGAAAAAATATAACAAGTCGCGATGTTTTATTTTATTACATCGCTATTGATTCCATTTGTTCCAATTAGCTGTTCAAACAAGATGCTCGTACTATAAAGGTCGAACAGATAAAGTCAATACCAGTTTAATTGAAAAGCCTGATCCATGAAGATCGGTATTACTAGTAACTATTCTTCTGAACATTATCTATAACTTGTACTGTTTTGCGTAGAGCCTGGGATGCAGGAGTACGTCCAAAGACCGAAGAGGCGGCAGTGCGCCGCGTAGCTGAAAGGAATGCGCTACGATGTTCTTTGCTACGCAGTGAGGCTAAGAAAAAACAACAGCCAAAGGTACGTTCAATTGTAAATAACTGGAGTTAAGTGGTTATTGTCATTACAATGTGGGCTACGCGGCTTTTGAAAATAGTGGTAGTAAATAAAATTACGATTGGACTTTTCAACTGTATCAAAATCGCATGCCAAGATTGTAGCAAATGGAAAGATGTGTTTCTACCTATTCAAATGCAAAAAAAGACTGCCGATTTCTTAATAAATACAAACATTCTACACAACGCTATCTATACCCATGGAAAGCGTACCTTAACTAGCTTGTGTTATGGAATCTAGAATGCGGATAAACATAGATACTTTTTTTTGGAAAGGCATATTACACATAAAAACACTGTTGACGACCTTTGAAGACTGTTGTTTACGCTAAGGTTATTAAACGTTTTAGGTATTAAAAACATTTGAAACGTTTTCAAAAAAATATTTAACTAAAATACTACTATGTAACTAAAATAAATATACAAAAAGTAAAGTGCCAATCGACTTTTCAGAAGATGCTAACATCACTCCTAATAGCTATTCAATTTGTGGATTTTCTCGCGCTTCCTACGAGGACTATTAAGTAGCTTAAATATTGATCGTGCCATCAAAGTAACTTAAGAGACATAGACGGCATTCGTATAATTATTCATTAGAAATTCAGTGAAAAGACTATTGTCATTTGAAGAAAATAATTAGAATAACGGGATCGGTAGCACGAGTGTGACTCCCGTGGTGTAGCACTAGTCCATAGGCCACGGTAACCACTTTCCATCATGTGAGCCATGTGCTTGTCTGCGACCTAACTAGTATATAAAAAATTGAGTCACAAACAACAAAAAGCTTCAAAATCTTTAACTTTCTCTGTTGCTGTCAACGGTAACGGCACAGGCACGACGTAAACAATCTCAGCTCCTTATAAATAATATCATTAAAGATACTTGTACGACAATAAACTGGGATTGTCTCAGTGACTTGCTAATTTGTACTGGAGATATGAAGCTTTTTTATGTCAGTTCCATACTATTCCGATCCTTTAAGATACCTATCATGTACTCAATATTAAATTATTCATAGTAATTTCATAAACCGTATAAAGTTTTTACTAATAAAGCCATTTCTATAACTGACAGTTCTGGTTTAGAATTGGAAGGAAGCCAACTAAATTTCATTACTCGCTTTCATCCGGATTGCATTCATCAATCAGCAAATTGTTTCTGTACTGCAAACAGAAGTTCTGAAAAACTGAATTTTCTGTTTGAAAACACTGAACATATGTCTATTATTACTGATATAACTATAATTATTGTAAAGTGATCGTGTCTGTACATTGGAGATATTTAAAAAAAAACTTGGGTTGTGTTATGTAAACGTTGCGGAACGCGAAAATAGTTTTTTTTAAATTCTGTTTGTCTCTTTTTCGGTTTATTCGCGATAGATGCAAAACCTTCTGAATGGATTTTTATGCGGTTTTTTTTTAGAAAGCGCTTGGTTAGACTTGAAATCTTACGTTTGTTTGATCGCAATCGGTTGAGTAGAACCGGAGATATATGAGCAAAGGTCGCGTTAACCGAAATGCACGAAGGCGGAGCCGCGGGCGGAAAGCTAGTTTAATCTGTATAATATATTTTTTAATTACTACAACTACTTAATTACTATAAGTAGTAACGACCTTTGGCTCGTAACAATATAAATCAATGCCTTTGGCAATAAATAACTCAATTAATATGTGCTCTATAGATTGATGATATTTCTTCATCATTGCCGCGTTGTCCCGATTGCATCCAAAAACTCCATCTATGAACCTGGGCTTTTCCAGCTTTTCCTCTTTTACTTCGCACGGTGTTGGACATCCCTGGCAGTGGGACCTGTGGGATTATTAGCTCGTGTATATCATCTTCTATGACGTCAAGTCAGCATTCCTTGGTTTAACCCCACCTCCAGGGACCCAGCGGCGGCAATATGGTCAGACTTTTGTTAGCCGTCACGTTGCCTGGTGTTGGAGTTAAATCAATCATCTCATACCACTTGTTTCTAAAGAAACAAGTATGAAAAGTTCTAAAGAAAAACGTAAACGGTGTACTCCTCGTACTGGTTTTTCTCCAGACCTATAAATAAATTTAAAAATGTAGTTAAGAGGAAATTGTGCCAAAAGGGCTATTATAAAATACAAGAATATTTAGATGATAAACTAGCTTGGAAATGAGCTGTTCACTCATGCATGCTTCTCAAACAAATTATTGTATTTAGACTAAGTAGACTAAGCATTATTTGTAAATAGACCAAAAAAAAAAGCCCGCTGAGTTTCTTGCCGGAGTCTTCTCAGGCCAGGGCCGCGTTTCGAACCGGTGGTCCATTTGCTAAGCTAGTCTTTAGTACATAATTATATATTTTTGACGTTTTGTAAGTGCCGTTTTAATGGTCTATACAGAATAAATGATTTTTGACTTTGACTTTGACGTTACCGATGGTACCAATTCTTGAGTTTTCCCTCTCTCCTTCATCGCATCGTATAACAGTTTGCCGCCAAAGTCTTTTACACAGTCGCACTTGGAAGGGAAATACTCTGCACAGAATTATTATAGGTATAGTACAAGGTATAGTATGTTTCTTACCCTGAAAATTAATGACCCTAAGAGAATGCTGAACACAATTAATTTAAATACGCACTTGGAAATTACATTACGTATAATATATTCACGCCAGTATATGGCCAAAAGAGTTAGCAGAGGTGTTTTAGCAAATTCATTTAATCAACCATGTTTTTCAATTTCATGAGTGAAAGCATTGCGGACGACTGGATACATTTTCACGTGTTACTGACAGAAGGAAAAAAGCTTTGCGAGAGTAGTTAATAGTCGTGTTGTAATTTCATTCAGTAAAAACCAAACAAAACCTAAAATATGAAAAGGAGTTTCTTTGTTACTACAACTCTGTGCTGATAAATCCTCACAAGCATATCAGCGATAGAAAATATTGGTTACCTAGCTGACATACTTTTGATATATTGAACGGACATTTTCCTGAAAAATATCTAAACAACTATAGCGAAGCACAACCACGACCACACGAATAAAAATATGGCATAGATAAAATCGAAAGTTGAAATAATTTATTCATCAACTCAGTATTCACTATAATAATATGTAACGTGTACCTACCTAGGGCGGGTCGACGTTCACTTGAATGCTCCTGTCTATGTCATATAAATACTGAGTAAAATATCTGGCAGTCTGCCTATTAAGAGATTTCACTCTTAGAGTATCTATCTTACTAAGATAGATACTCTAAGCATTTCACTAGTCTTAACAAATCCATTATAATATCCAACTCATCCATAAAGAAAACATAGAGGATATTTACGAAATGATAACGAGAACACGTTAAACCGACAGCTCGGTTACCATACGAACAAGAACGTCATATATAACCCTCTAAAACAATTTGACAACTGGATCTAACTACAGAACTTCAATATTGGCAATGGGTTTTGGAAGTCGACGCCGCCCTTAGACTCCGAGAGGAAGTCCCCGGATGCGAGCGAGACTAACGCGAGGTTGATGATGATGATGTTGATGATAATTTATGAACTGAATTCACCAAACTCTAGTTTTCGAGGCTCATATACTACAATAGGTATTTATATAATATTCATTTTATTTATTTACCAATATTACCAATATAATAGTGGGCCGCAATATTGCTTACTTAACATCTACTATATATTTTATAATGTTTGTACTATATAATATATTTTGGCTGTTTGTTGTCCCTAATTAAATAAAATAAAAAAAATAAAAATTTAAAACACATATTAATTAAAAATTATGACTACGGACTCAGTACAAGGGCGGCGTTATCGCTTTAAGCTATTTAAGTATGTAACTGAGATAAAATTTTATAGTTACTTGTACCTGTGAATATATACGAATGTAACACTACTGTCTATCCATTCGCTTGTACCTCGTTACGAGTAGTCTCTGGACGCATTTTAATTTAAAATAATTTAAAATAAAGAAAATAAGAGGATCCTTGAACCTTAAAATGATAAAGTAATGTTTGAAAATGTTTTGTGTTGAACATATAGGCGTAGGCGTGTGTAAAGAAATTTCGATATAAAATTTCATTTTGTCTACAATTCAATTATTTGCTACCAGTATCGTGAATTATTTCATAATAGCTTTATTTCCAAACACCGCATTGCTATCAGATCGTCGTGGGCGTCTGTCTGCAACGTCGAATAATTGACAAGTTCTGTTACTGAACTTGAAAAGGCCATGTCCCCGTTTACCGAGTAATGAACGAGCTCTAGTCTCTATTCAATAAATACTGCTAAGTGAGCTGTGTTTCGCAGCATAAAACGAGGGTGTGTAGATACAAGTTGATTTATTTCACTTTAAAAGAAAAATATTTGTACATTTTCTTTCAGAGTCTGAATGTAGCCTTATAAAGCCTCTATAGTACGCGCCAGTTAGTGTGGCAATACGAGTGGAACAAAGTCTTACGAATAAGAAGTAACAAGAAAGGTAAATCAAAAATATTAAGAATTAAGAATTACTACATTATCTTTTAACATTGAAACTGTCGTTTTTGTAAATTTCGTATACCTACACCACTGTATGGGGGAATTTAAATGACTCGTATTGCCACACTAACTGGCGCGTACTATAATAAGCCTAACTCAACTTGTTATCGTTCATACTTAGTGACTTATTTCTCCTATTTCTCTTAATCGGATTATATCACGCGGGTGAACAAGAAATGTTAACGTTCGTTTTCACTGTCGCTTGAAGTAAGTAGGTACATGTTTGTCATTTATCTCAACAATATTGATACATTCATTTTTATCTTTACTTACTTTCTGAAACCTTATCAGTTACCCAAAAACTACTAAGCCATCATCATCCTCATAGCGATTCCCAGTTGCGTCCAAAGTTTGTACTTTGAGCCCGCCGAGCCCGGGATGCGCTTATGCTTAGGTATTACGAGTATAGTCCACCGATTGTTGACCTTTTTTTGGGAGCGACGGCCGTTTGATCCCAGAGAGGAAAGCATGCGCCTGACACGAGCCTCGTCCTTTTTCAGCTCACTAACAGCGTTTGCATATTGAAAATTCTCAATCGTAAATTTGAAATATCAAATTGTTGGTTTATCATAGTCAATTATATTCCTTGACGAGTATTGTACCGTCACGATTTGGTATTATACTTTTTGCCTGGAATGGCCGCTTCTTATTTAGTAAGAGATCCGATACTCAGCACTCCATGGATTCACCGTGCGGTCGCCGGGTCCATAGCGTGATACAGAGAGGAACACCGTGACGGCGACTGGGACTTGCTACCCAGATGTAGGTTTAGGGTGGCCACCTTGTGATGCATCAGCGCTCACCTCCACCGTCAGTAGTCCCCCCCCCCCCTACCTATACAAATTTGGTAAGATCCTATCAATGCCGCTTTTGATATTCGATTTAGTAAAGAGCTTACTGAAGCTCTTGGCAATCCGAGGTCTTTATGTAAGTTGTACAGAGATTTAGCTAGAATTCCTTCTACGGCGTAGAGTTTAACCACGTAGCCGTTTTTGGTTAACTAGTTAGTCAAGTCAAAGTATTTGTTTGTCTTTATAGCGTGGTCTTTAGGTATATTAGTTTCCCACGGTACTGTGAGTTCTACAAGCACTGCACGCCTATGCGATCGTGAAAAAAGGAATATATCGGGTCTGGATGATGAGGCACAGTGATATCCTCCGGTATTTTATAGTGCTTCTCATACGTGTCTACGAGTATTGTCCAGTCAACGGCAGTTATTAAAATTGAATATGGCTTTTGAGATAATTTCTTTGAGCAGCCTTCCTTTACAAACACAATGTCATTTCTTTGGTTTGTAGTTAATCCTTTTTTCGCTCTAGCTACTGCCAAACTTACAGCCTCACGTATGATTTTTAATACCTTATCATGTCGGCGCGAGTAATAACCCCGGTCTAATAACGTCCTACAACCCACTAGCAGGTGCCTAGCCGTACCAGTTGCTTCACCACATGAGTTACATGTTTTATATGTGGCTTTTCCCCACCTGACTAGATTGCTTTGGTCGGGGAGGGTCAACTGGAATGCATTTAGGTAAAATTTAAGTAAGGCCGGTGACCAGTCGTATATTATGGTACGCCATTTTAAGGCTATGGGAATACAAAATTCACCTAGGGTCAACCATTCGTTTTGCATTTCTAGGTTCATTGTGTGCACCTTATAGGTGTTGTTTTCGTCTGCTTGAAGAAAAGATTTTGTTATTTCTTTATCTGTTTGTTTCCGAATATAACCTAGACCTACTCTACCAGTCTGCGAGCCTATCATGATTTTTTTATGGAACTGGACGCGTGATTCGAGCTCCGATGCATTTTTATCTTTAGGAAGGACTTTTACTATTTCGTCTTTAGATTTCGATAAGACGTGCATTTTAGTTACTCTTAGGTGTTTATAGAGTTCTGATGGCTTCTTAAATGTCATTCCAAAATTATTCGCGGATCTATATAGTGCCGACGGGTCGGCCGACTGAGCTAGCCCTAGCCACGACTTCAGTGTCTTTGTGACACTCGCATCTAGTTTTTTGAGGAGGCTCTGGTTTATATCATACTAGCTTTTGCCCGCGGCTCCGCCCGCGTGGATGTCGGTTATCGCGACCAAACATAGCCTATGTCCTTTCTCGAGGTCTAATCTACCCCTATACCAAATTTCATCAAAATCGGTACAGTGGTTTGGGCGTGACAGACAGACAGACAGACAGACAGACAGACAGACAGACAGACAGAGTTACTTTCACATTTATAATATTAGTAGGGATAAGGGATATAAGAAACGGCCAGTTAAGACGCGAGGTTAAATAGTTTTCATAGATCCAAGCTTTTTTAACATTACTTATTGGTTGTTGGTCTACCTTTTTTAAATCGATAATGAAACTATCAATTAATTTGTCCAAAGCTGGAGTGCAACCTCTGTTATCAATCTTTCTTCCGAGGAATTTAAAAGGCACGGTTTCAGATATAGTTGAAACGTTTGCCCCGCCTAGGTATACTAAGCCCTGGGTCATATGAAGTATATCTGGTACCCCGCCTACCCAGACATAGACAGTAGCATTTGCTAGGTTTTCTTTTCATTCCATCTGTCCATGCACAGAAATATAATATCAATGACTTCGTACATTCGATCTAAAAATCATAAACTCATCATACGGCTCGTGAAGCGAAATGCGCTGCGCTTCCGTTCTCTCATTTCAGGCGCGGTCCAGGGGGGGAGGGGGTTCATAGGGGTCATGACCCCCCCCCCCCCCCGTCCCAAAACGTGCATGTGAAATTAAAGTCTTTTAAAAAGGCATTTTTATAGGAATTCCCGCACATGACCCTTCCAAAATTTCAGGCTGATAAATTTTAGTCTAAAATATTATATTATCACAACAAATAACACAATCATACGGTTTACTGAAAAACAGTACATTTGGTTTTATTGTATCCAGTGATAGGAGATTATTCTCCTGCCAGTTGGTTCGGTAAGACAGATATACGTACGTCTCTAGCTCACTCGTATCTTTCCACTTGCTACCGTCCTGGTAAAAAAAATTGATCGATTGTTCCCGCTCTTGGTACTTACTTGAATTCCTAAAATAATTCGAGCGAAACTCGATCTTTTGTAGTCTCTAAAATTACAATTAAGTAGATATATTATGTGCAATTATAAAGTAGATATAATAATAATAATAATGACCGCAGGGATGTATGGAAGAGCAAGGAGTTACATGGTCGTTTTTATCTGGCTCTACATGGGCCTGATATAGATATACCAGCCTCTTTATCTTGGCTACGCTTCGGTGACCTATTTGGGGAAACCGAAGAGTTTGTTTTTGCAATTATGGACGAAGTTGTTATGACGAATAACTATCGGAGGTATATCATAAAGGATGGTACGGTTGACATTTGTCGGGCGTGTCACCGTCCCGGGGAATCCCTTAGACATAATTATAATCTCTGGTTGTTCTCGTCTTGCCAACGGCGAGTATTTGCACAGACATAACCAAGTAGCCAGGATAATCCATCAGCAACTTGCCCTGAAGTATAACCTTGTGGAATCAGAGGTACCATACTACACGTATATGCCAGACCCAGTTCTCGAAAATGGGCATATCACGTTGTACTGGGATCGATCTATTATCACTGACAGGACTATTGTTGCCAATAAGCCTGATATAGTGATAATAGATCGATTAGAGCGCCGTGCAGTAATAGTTGATATCACTATCCCTCATGACGAGAATCTCGTGAAGGCAGAAAAAGAAAAACAAATTAAGTATTTGGACTTGGCCCATGAGATTGTCGACATGTGGGATGTGGACTCGGCTATTATTGTACCGATAGTCGTTTCAGTTCACGGACTTATCGCCAAGAGCCTCGATCAACATCTTAAGAGGCTCTCGTTAGACGGTTGGCTCAAGCGCTTGATGCAGAAGGCGGTTTTGCTAGGCACGGCACGTATAGTGAGGAAGTTCCTCTCCCTGGAGCCCTAACCACCGGCAGCTTGGTCCCTGTACCCGATGCCGGTGGGACACTATTATTTTTTATATTTTTAAATGTATTTATTTTTTTAAGTAGATAGGTATATTTAGAAACATAATTTATATGTATATACATTGAATAAAGAGGAAATAATAATAATTAATGTATTTATTTTTTTAAGTAGGTATATTTAGAAATATAATTTATATGTATATACATTGAATAAAGAGGAATAATAATAATAATAATTTATTGTTCCGTAACTTAGATCTAGTTTACAAAACCTCTGACTCCCAAACTCGAAACAAATATTGTGTAAAATTACAAATTAAGTAGATATATTGTGTACCTGGTGTAAGATAAAGTGTATAACAGTCATTTGTTTATACAAGATTGCAAAGTTGCTTTTTAAACGTGTCATACTCTCCAGCAGAGCCACCTTCATGATTAGCGCTCAAATTTATCTCGAAACAATGTACGTCGAACGTACATAGTGTACATGCATTGTATATAACTGTACGCAAACGGAATAGAGGAATAATGTCCGTTGAATGTGGCTCTGCTGCAAAGCATACTCCCTGGCAGCGCCACCTAGAACAAGTACTTAGGATAGATGTGGAGGAGTGGTTTTCATGAAAATTTATGTACGTACGCTGTTTATTATGTACATGTTAAAAAAGTACTTATCGATGTAGTCGTTTTATTTATTTTTACTATTCTTCAATTTTCATACAAAACGCCTGATAATATTTGTTAGCAAACAATATTATTATACCGGTGCTATATTATAATATGTTTAGGCACTCAAGTATCACTAACGACCATAAAGGTGCTGATAAACTTGAGCATTCACTTGTAACAGAACATCGAGCATTCGCCGTTTTTAAATTTGTCGAACCGAACAACGAGCCGAGTACGCTTGGCGTAGAGCCAAACATGCCACTAACATTTACACGATCTTTCTAGCGAACGCTCTAGTTGAAGCAAATTAAGAGGGTGCGCTTTTTCTTACATAACTTTTCAACTCCTATCATCGGATTTCCGAAAAATTTTCTCATACCATTTAAAGTCATAATGATCATTCTTCATAAAAATTTAACAAATAAATATTGAAATATAATTAATTATAATCATTGAAATTCATATTATAACACTTATTATAAATTTGTTGTTACCAATATTTGTTTTAATATATTTGTTTATACTAATAAAGTAGCACTTTTCTGTTCAGAGCTTTTTAGCGGGCGGAAAAGTGTATCAAAGAATCAATTTCGTTTATTCAGTTTAGGCACAAATAGTGCATATTGACATGACATAGTATCGATTTTTTTTCATAATTTTTTTTATACCACTTAGTTGGCAGATGGCCCATCTGATGGGAAGCGTTCACCGTGGCCTATGGACGTATGCAACACCAGGGGCGTTACACTCGCGCTGCCGACCCTGAAGAAACCTTCTAATGCCCTTCTTGAAGAACCCCATATTGTAGTCGCTTGGGAAAACCACCGCAGGGAGTTCATTCCACAGCTTGAGTGTGCGTGGGATGAAGTGCCTTTCAAACCGCACAGTGCGCACCAATTCCGGACGCAATGTGTGAGGATAAATTCCCTGCCTGTGGCGAGAGGTGCGATGATGGAATGTAGCTGTTGGTATCATGTCAAATAGTTCTTCTGAGCACAAACCATTATATAGACGGTAAAACACACACAGTGAGGCAAAAAGACAAAAAACACGCAAAAAGCTGGCAATCCATACGCATAATCCCTCGGGGAGTCCATAAGATGGTAGCTTTGCAAGAAGACCACTGTGCCAGACCCGATCAAAGGCCTTTGCTATATCAAGGCTAACCGCCAATGCCTCACCTCGAGTCTCGATGGCTTGCGCCCAACGGCTTGTGAGGTACACAAGAAGGTCACCGGTTAAGCGACGGTGGCGAAAGCCGTACGGTCGCTCAGAAGATCGTTACCTTCAAGGTATCCCAGGTGCTGTGTATTAATGACACGCTCCATCACCTTCGAGAGGAGGGAGGTTATAGCAATAGGCCTGTAATTGGACGGGTCTGTTGGCATTGTTTGGCTCTACACCAAGCGTACTCGGCTTGTTGTTCGGTTCGACAAATTTAAAAACGGCGAATGCTCGATGTTCCGTTACAAGTGAATGCTCAAGTTTATCAGCACCTTTAGGGTCGTTAGTGATACTTGAGTGCCTAAAAATTTTATAATATAGCACCGGTATATTGTTTGCTAACAAATATTATCAGGCGTTTTGTATGAAAATTAAAGAATAGTAAAAATAAATAAAACGAATACATCGATAAGTACTTTTTTAACATGTACATAATAAACAGCGTACGTACATCAATTTTCATGAAAACCACTCCTCCACATCTATCCTAAGTACTTGTTCTGGGTGGCGCTGCCAGGGAGTATGCTTTGCAGCAGAGCCACATTCAACGGACATTATTCCTCTATTCCGTATGCGTACAGTTATATACAATGCATGTACACTATGTACGATCGACGTACATTGTTTCGAGATAAATTTGAGCGCTAATCATGAAGGTGGCTCTGCTGGAGAGTATGACACTTTTAAACGCGTGCTCGATATTGATGGGATTCTAAAATTGAATCACGAGCGTAGCAAGTGATTGAAAAATTGCAATCTTAATTGTTAGCGAGGGAATCAAAAGAGCACGAGGTGAAAAATCTTTGCACTCGTGTGCAACACGTAACTTTTCATCTCACCTCAACGAGGCAATTGGAAATGACAAAAAATGGTGAGTGCAAAGCCAATTAAAAAAATACACCAAGGAGGTTCCGAGTCTTACACCCGTATTCACAAACAATACTGTGAGGTCTCATAGTGTGCTCGAGCGCATAGGGCTGGTAAAATTAATTCACAAACATCACGGAGCAGTATCTAACGCAGTGCGTTCTCTCAACGAAGTATTACTTAAGTGTTATCAATGAATAAAAAGGCTTGCCAAAACGAACGCACTGAGAATTTGTCGTTCTTTGCAAAGTTTTGGTAGTACGCATAGCGAAGTATTGTTTGTGAATACGGGTGTAAGTTTTTTACAAATCAAAAAGAGTTGTATGATAAATTCGAGGTAGAAGTAAATAGGTTTAATGATGTTTGTTTTGAATTTACAAATATATGTGTACACGATGTTCTAAATTCAATTCACTTTAACCTCTACTATGCCAGTACTATCTGTTCTGTGCCTCTAGGTGCCTCTACTCTAGCGGATAAAAACGACTTTTGCACTCAGATATCGAATAGCACAATTACTCTTTCCGAGATGGGGGGATGAAAAAGACTATATAACTTTATATTATTTTAACTTTACTCGTGTCTGCATAAAATAATAAAATTGAAATCTGCATAAAATAATGTCAGTGACCTGTGTAAATACGTTGCCTATTTAAATATTGTATTCCAGTAATAACACAGATTCAAAAACCAAAGTACAATACGTATGAACAAATTGAAACGTTATTCCAGGAAAAACGTCAAAAATTTAAATATAACATAACAAATAAAATACCATTACTGTAATGAACGAAATTGTTTGCTTACTCATGCTGGAATCAATTTGTGAAAATACATTTTATAACAACATACATAACATACCCCGCGTAAACGATTGTAATACCTATATAATTCATAATTATGTTCGTACTTGTTTGGTACACGGAGGCAAAAAAAGAGAACAGTCCGCTACTCCTGTCCTTACACTCTTCACGGGCTTCTTGTACTGTCAATAAACCTGCCATTTTAAAAGAACACGTTGTAGACATCACAGAACCTTTATAACTACGCCAAGTTGGTCCGTCTGTCCGTAGCTTAGCTTTCTAGTACAGTCAGCATTAGATCGATCTTGAGAAACAAAGTACTGTAAAGGATCTTAATAGGTACCTTGGTTTTCCCCTCCTCCTGTTGAATGTACAAACATTGATATTTGGTAAACACCTTTATTTGGGATAAGGTACCGTTTTAACGCTAACAGTACTTAAGAGTTTCTGAGCGTACATAGACACATTTTTATATATATTATTGACACCTCGACCGGTCGATTATTTTGACGATGATCGAATAACCAGACATCTGCATAATCCAATGCATACAATGAACTACTAGCGAAATAGCGAAGCGACTAATCAACGCTTCCCGTGAGCCCGTGACCATAGGGCTGGCCTTTACCTCGCTCAGAGAATAGGCTTGTGTCTCATTTTTTTTTATTATCGTAATCTGTACATTTTTCAATAATATAATTAACTGCTAAAGTGAAATATTCTTACGACAAATAGTTTTAAAAATATTTGATTTTGAAAATACAATTTCTCGAGTCGCCCGAAAACGCTCCATACAAAATCGTCGCACGTGGTGACGTCACCGCGTGTTAGTCGTAGTGCAAAATGTATGCTATGGAGTGCAAGAGAATATCGCATTTATCTCGGTCCACGTTGCGTTTACACGTGTACAATGCGTAATAAGATCGATTTGAAATTTAATAAGGAATCTAAAAAGTTATAAATTGTGACTTAATTCGATTGTTTATATTTTGACCTATTTTGGAAATTGAAAATAATGAAAAATCATAGTTTCAGTTTAATTGGGCAATATCTTAGTTTACTATGTATATATTTTGAGAAAAAACTAAGATACTAAGCAGTATTGCTAAGGATCTGTTGACCCAGGACACTACCCAATTGGCATCGCCATTCAACGTGGTAATGCCGCCAGCCTTCTGGGCACGGTCCCAGTAGAGATCGATGGGGAGGAATTTTTCGATACCTTACGTTACAGTCTTGATATTAATTTTTTTGTTTTGTATATATTTTGTAAGTAATTGTATTTTTTTCCATATTTTTATAATAACCTGAAATTTAAAAATTAATGTCTCTTACACTAATAAATAAATGCCCATTTCATACTAGTGAAAACATAAACTCTACCTTTACCTAGATCAAAATATCTTCATCTGTAAAATATTTTTTTCATCCCACCACCTCGGAAAGCGTATTTTGCTCTTCGATATCTGAGTGTAAAAGTCGTTTACAACACACCTGCTCATAAAAGTGCTATTATTTCACCTCAAATAGGCACGTAATGACACCTATTATCAAACTGTGACTTTTTCATTGCTATTATTCACAAGTGAGTTATAAATTCTTTTTTAAATTTTATAGGTTAAGTTTCTATGTTCTTAAAAAAGTTTCGATGCAAAAAAGAACGTGTTTAATAGTATGAATAATTTCGTATTTAAAGAAATAATTTCAACTTGTCATACTTAATACATAATTTTTCACTCAAATTTAACTTTTTTTTTCTATAAGAACAGAAAAAAAAACAGTAAAAAAAGTTACATACAATGTTTATTTAGTATTTGTAGTATTATTTTATTCGCAAGTGTGTTGTAAAACGTCGTATGGCACGCGTCTCACTTGTACCATAATGTACTATTTTATCCTCTAGACTAGAGGATAAAGTAAATTTGAATTTAGAACATCGTGTGCACTGTGCACTAGGTTTGTGAATTCAAAACATCATTAAACCTACTTACTTCTACCTCTATGGTGCCGAATTTATCATACAACTTTTTTTTAATCTATGAAAACCTCAGACTCGGAACCTCCTTGGTGTACTTTTTTTTAATTTGCTTTGCGCGACTTTACTCTATGTTTGCGCGCATCATTTTCTTTCACGTCATATTGTTGAAAATTGTTGTTGATGTTTTTTTTGCATTTCATTATTACACATATTTATACAGCCTCCGTGTCCGTGGCGTAGCGGTAGTCATCGCGACCGCTACGCAGGAGGCGCGGGTTCGATCCCCGCTCAGTGCAAATATTTGTTTGCATGAATATGTGTATTTGGTGCTCTGGTCGTGCATCGGAGAGCACGTTAAACCGTCGGTCCCGGTTTCCATACGAACATCTATTAATAGCAGTGGTTACGGGCAGTTGGAGCCCTTAAAAGTTCAACAACAACGTTCTAGCTGCAATGCTTCAATATCGCCTAATGTCACCATTGGGTTATGGAGGTCAGATGGTACCTAAAGCGGACCCCAGACTCCGAGGTGAAAGCTCGGATGCGACTGGGAATTAACGCTAAGATGAAGAAGAAGCATATCATTATTTCCTCGCTGAGGTGGGATGAAAAGTTACGTGTTGCACTCGAGTGCAAAGATTTTTCACCTTGTGCTCTTTTGATTCCCTCGCTAAAGCTCAAGATTCTTATTTGTGAATTTGATGAGAATTTGAAAATTTAGAATCTTTCGCTTGCTCGGTCATCAAAACTGAGCACGCGGTTAAAAAGCAACTTTGCACTCTTGTTTAACAAATAACTATTGTTTGTATGTTTTCTTATTTATGAAAAACACAGCTGTACCACATGTACCTTCGATTGTCATCACTCGATTGAATTAAGGCTTTCATTGCAGCAAGAGACTACGTCGCTAGCTGAACGCATACGTTTACTGACATGTGACGTGGAGGATGAACCAGAAGAGCGTAGACCTTCGCCAGCGGGGGCCAGCACAGATAAAATGTCGAGTAATAGTGACAAGTCTAGCGATAAATCGTACAATAGCATCGACAAAAACAGTGAAAAGGCTTTCGGCAGCGCTTCATCGAGCTCGTCGTCTTCAACTATATCAGTACCGCTACCGACTCGACAACAACCACCTGACCTGGGTGATATGCATCAAGAACCTCAAAAGGTAGGCATTACAACAATTTTAAACTATGACTCTAATTTAGGTACAGTATTCTACTGTGATCAACCACGTGACACGTAACTCCTGTGACAAGAGTCACGCAGGGCGATCGTGATCCAGACAGAGACAGATGAAGCAATAAACTTCTAATTTAGCTTCATGTATCTCCCTTTTTGATGTTCCATCCATAATACAAAAGCACAAAAAAGTAGTGGTCACCATTCCAGATGCTGTTCCCAGAATGGTAGAGCCTATCTTGATGGCCTTGAACTTCTGGATCACGACACAAAAACACAATCGCTTGTAAGCGCTTCTTGCGAGCGATGCTAAGCCCGTACTATAAACACTCTTCAAACAGGTCAATAATCGAACGGCTGTCATGTTAACAATAGCTTAAATAATTTTGTAATCCCATTTAATATATAGGATCACACAGTTACATTTGCAGTTGGCAGTACGACAGCTGTTCAAGTATTGATCATGGCCCGCTGCTCTACTAAAATTGAATCATTAAAATATCAAAAGAAAATGATGTCTTATACTTGGAAAAAGTAAAAGACAGTTTTAGTAACTTGTAGGCAAGTAACAATACACTCGTGAATCAATGCTTGTAGGTATAAGAAAATTAACTCCATTTCTCAATAGGTATAATTACGAGGCATGGTTGATTGAGCTACAGATACTCGCTGCGTAAGGGCCTTATTTGGTTTGACACCTTTCACGGAAAAATATAATGTTCATATATCAAAAGAAAATATTCCACTGTAACATAACGCGGACATGTTTCAATATGGGTACCTTCCTTGCTAACCTTCCGCGCAACTACTATTCTAACAAAAGCTTCCAATAGTGCGTACCTAAATCGCTGAAAAGTTATTTCTACCTTATCTCGTTAGGTCCCTTTGAAAGGGTGTTGTTTTAACAAACGAGCTATATTTCGACTGTTCTTCTTACGGAATGTGTTTTTAGTATCTATCTATACGCGTAGAAAACCTAGGTTTTAGGGCATTTCAGATTATAAACTTAGGTATATTTAAACTTGTGCAGCTTTCGTCTTATATAACGTTATTTCTCGTTGTGTATTAAATGTATGGAATATCCTTCCTACTTCCTACTTAATATTATAAATGTGAAAGTTTGTGAGAATGGATGTGTGGATGTGTGGATGTTTGTTACTCTTTCACGCATAAACGGCTGGACCGATTTGGTTGAAATTTTGTATGTATCTAGTTTATACCCTGGATTAACATATAGGCTATATATCAGCGATGAACGGGATCAGAATTCCACGCGGGCGGAGCCGCGGGCAACAGCTAGTAATAATATAATTAACAATAAACAAAACAAAAACCAGATGAGGTAAAGTTATATTGATATGCCATGCCCTACATGCAATAATCTATATTTAATATTATAATATAATATAATCCTGAAGAGTTACAACTACTGGTTCGATTTGAAAAAATATATTTGTATGGAATACTGAGCCCGTTTAGCGACATACCTAGGTTATAGGCAGTATTATATATATACCAGCTGTTGCCCGCGGCTCCACCCGCGAGGAATTCGGATTCCGTTCCAACTTTTCTTACGTACTGAAGCTCCCTCGGATACTACCCCCGTCGGCCATCAGGAGTGGTTATGTCGGACTCGGATCGACTTAAACCATATGCCGTCTCGGCTCTTCAGATACCGGGGGTGTAAGATTGCCTTGGGTATATTCCCGTGACTTCCCGTGGCTTTACCCAATTGCACTACTTGTAATTCCACGCTCCTTAACACCCCACGCCTGCGCTCGGTGACTAGTCCGCCCCAGGCCTGGTCTCCACTGTGCCCTCTGGTAGTCAGAGGGACATGTGGGAAGTTTTTAAGCATCCCTCTACAAGGCCGCTCCCGTTGCGGCCGCGCGGTATTTGCCGTAGGTAACAGCGCCGCCTCCGTTGCCCAGATGCCTATATTGCATGGAAGTTCCGGACCACGCATTCGGATTCCGTTCCCGTTGCATCTTCTGTTCTGACCCTCCTCGTCTTCGCTCGTGACATACTTAGAACCCCTGTTGTACCCCTTTAACCCAGACCCGTATAAATAGTTCTCAAATAATGTGTAGGAATCTACTGGATTTATTGACATTTAAAACATAATATCTTTTGAATAGAACTTCCGATTTCAATAATTCGAAAGTAATCAACAGGTCTGCCGTGTCAGACCAATATACGTTATCTTAAGATACATGAGTTACGCGTAAAAGGTGTAATTTGTATTATTTTAACGTTCTTTATACATAGAGCTTACAATTTTTCAAATATATTCTACCAATTACTAGAACGACACTATCTTAAAACTCACGTAACTATGATTTTACCCCATGTAGTAATGGTAAATTGCTGTACATTAAGATACAGTGAAATGTGTGATAAGTACAAACACTTAAGCGAAATTATAACTCCGGTATCTATTAAATACATGACATAGCCGTGACGGGATCGTTTAGTATGCGAGCTAACGTCACTAACTCATGTACCAAATTCCTGAATAAGATGTACATCAATAGACGCGCCTTTAATTGGAGAACACGAAATGGCTATGCTGCAAAGCCAAAACCTGGTGGTGATACCAAAAACCAATTTTGAAAAAGCTAAAAAAATCGGTACCTATATAGTAAGATTACCAATTTTCGTTTGTTCCTGGAAATAGAGGAGATTTAGGACTATTATATGATAGTGCAGTGCTACAAGCCTCCATAACTGGCCTTGTCAGAGGCAGCAGCTTGCAAAGTGCCGCCTGAAAACAGGTATCTAGTCTAGTACGATCGAATTACCAAAAAAAACAGGGCTCATCTGAAAAATCATAAAATTCTGTTAAGAAAAACCGGTGCTGCAAATCTCAAACACTGGCGAAGGTGGTTGCTGCAGCGATCGAAGGTCTCTCGTCGTGCGGCTTGATTTAGTATTTCATATTAGTGCGATCGAGTTACCAACAAAAAACAGGGCTCATCTGAAAGATCATCAAATTCTGTGTAAGAAAAACCGGTGATGCAAATCTTAAACACTGGTGAAGGTGGCAGCACCGGTTTTTCTTACACAGAATTTGATGATCTTTCAGATGAGCCCTGTTTTTGGTAACTCGATCGTACTAATCAACAACATGCAACAGCAGTCGCTGAAGCGATCCTATTGAGCATGGAATGTTATATTCACAACCGCTGGATCGCAACAGGAGCGAGCAAACGCCCGTGGTTTAATAGGCCTTGTAGAGAAGCTAGAGACTGCAAGCAATCTGCCTATAAGGCTTGGACCACACCTTTTGCCAATAGGTATCCGGATATCGCTGAAGTGAAGCGGAAATTGAACGCCGCCTCGAGGTCCAGTAAAAAAGCAACAGTCAGCCGAGGGAAACTTCTGCCAGTCCTGGCTTCCACCACTGCAAAAACCCGACGGAAGTCTGGCCCATGGCGCTAAGTAGAAAGCCGATCTCTTGGGTCATCTCATTGCGTCAAACTCGACTATGATCGACGGGAACGCCGAGCCACCTATTATTCGCAGCTGTGGTGCTTCCGTGCCTGAAGTGAAATTCACGCAACGGGTGGCCCGGTGTGAACTTAAATCCCTAGATGTTCGGAAGTTGAGTGGGCCGGATGGTATACCGGCGATGGTGCTTAAGCAGCACTGTGCCTCCGAGTTGTGCCCAGTGCTTACACGCCTTTTCGCGCTCTTCTACTCCACAAGACAGGTCTCGGCTTCGTGGAAGACTGCATTCATGCACCTTGTGCCTAAGAAAGGCGACAGGACAGATCCGTCCAATTACAGGCCTATCGCTATCACCTCGCTGCTCTCGAGGGTGATGGAGCGTGTGATTAATACACAGCTCCTGAGATACTTTGAGGGAAACGATCTCCTGAGCGTCCGACAGTACGGTTTTCGCCACCGTCGCTCTACCGGTGACCTCCTAGTGTATCTCACTAATCGATGGGCGCAAACCATCGAGAGTCGGGGTGAGGCATTAGCGGTCAGCCTAGATATAGCGAAGGCCTTCGATCGGGTCTGGCACAGAGGTCTTCTTGCGAAGTTGCCGCGCTATGGACTATCGAGATTGTTTCAATACCTGGTATTGAAACAATCTCGAATACGGAATAATTTATATATTATTTAGATAAGCGTTTGATCGAGAAGACTTTGATCGGCATTTCTGCATGAATTTATTTCGTCGTCAATTTTTTTCAAATTGCAATTACTCTGAAGTTCTTCATTGTAATCATATAGTTTGAATGGCAATTTTGATCAAATTTTGATCATTAAATGCTCAATATATTTAATGTATTTAATTGGATAAAGAATAATACTGTATTGTTAAAAATTGCTTCGAAAATGACACTTTTTTTTTTGTAACTTGTAAATTGTAAAAGATAAAAATGGTTGCTGTAGGTTTTCCTTAGGAGATAGACATATGCTATCGCGGATTTTTATGTAGACCTTTTTAAGTTATTTATTTCCGCGGTACATTATTTTGTTCTATCATCAATAGTTTTTGCAGCGCACGCGATGTAAGAAATGTTTCAGGTATTTTTTTTACACCTTGGATTACATTATTGAAGTTTAGTAAGGACCCTAATTTTTTTGAAAATATAAAATTGATAGCCTATGTTAGTCGGTGATAATGCAGCTTTCTAATGGTAAAATAAATTATGAAATCGGTTCAGTAGTTTTTGCGTTTAGACGAATACAAAAATACAAATATTTCTTCTTCAATATGTTTGTATAGATGTATGGAAGTCTGCCGGATTTGTTGACATTTATGATCACTGCTCCGCTCCCTTTTGTGGTAGCATGATGATGTATAACCTTCGTCAACAAATGGACTATTCAACAGAAGGAAAAAAAAAACAATTCGAATCGGTAGATCCTGAGATTAGCGCATTCAAACAAACAAACAAACAAACTCTTCAGCTTTATTATTAGTATTATTATATATAAAGTAATAGATATAGATATATATCACATTATTTGAAGACTCTAAAAAATTACGAGCTCAATTGGGTGGTACGGGATTTCAAAATACGCCACGGGCGAATACGGGGTGGCTCGGCTAGTAGCTAGATAGAAATAATAATGCAATATTCAATGTAGTTAGTAATCCCCTGGCTCTATCGCTACGATGTTATTGAAAGCAAGGCAGCCAACTAATATAATTAAACAAACAGAAGTTGCCGAGCACGTCTCATTCAACTGCCTTCAACTTATCGTATCAATGAAGTTCCAAGACGTTCTATATAAGTAAAACTTGGTGCATCCATGTAAGCACACAGTGAAGATTTTTAAATGATCTTATTTCATTTTTATATTTGATTCGTCAATGTCACTGCACCCATTACAGACAGGCACTGTGGCGTGGCGTGACCGCTACACAGAAGGTGCGGGTTTGATCCCCGCTCAGTGCAAATCAAATACTTATATGCATGAATATGGGTATTTGCATTGGCCTGGTCGTGCCCGGAAGACGACATTAAGCCGTCGTCGGTCCCTGTTGGCATACGAATATCTGAATATCTATGGCAGTCGTTACGGGTAGTTGGAGTCCTAAAAACTCCAAAAACTGATCTAACTGCAATGCTTCAATATCACCAATGGGTTGTAAAGGGGGTTGGGTAATGTTGGCGTCGTGTCGGAATTGAGCGGCCATCAATGAAATTGGTATAATATGAAAGTACAGTATAAAGTGATCAAAAGTTACTATGGACAAACTTCTCTAAACTATATCGGGACTTAGCTATCCTGTATAGCTAAGTCCCGATATTTTTCAACTTTACTTAGATGGAAGTACTCTAAATACTGAAGAAAGCGAATTCCACTGAAAAGAAACATTCCCTTATTTTTAAAAAGAATCAAAACTGCATTCATAGTTTTCTGAAAATGCCACACCCGGTAGTCGAACCGACTAAAATCTTCCTATAACCTTCACTTTCATAGATTTCCTTTTACTTAATTTACCAAGTTTGTTAGAGAGATTTGAACCTTATGATCGACCCTATAGATTGATGTAATAAAAATACAGGGTGTTATTTTTTCGAATTGTAGTCGGTTAGATTATAAGGCGTGGTAAACGAGTTTTCAGCATTCCTTAAATGCAGTTCTGTTTCTTTTTTAAAAACATACTAAACTGTATGCAAAGTTTTCTGAAAATGCCACACCCGGTAGTCGAACCGACTAAAATCTTCCTAAATCTTCTTAAATCTTCTATTTCATGGATTTCCTTTTATTTAATTTACCAAGTTTGTTAGAGAGATTTGATCCTTATGATCGACCCTATCGATTGATGCAATAAAAATATAGGGTGTTATTTTTTCGAATTGTTCGATTATAGGTAGTCGGTTCGATTATGAGGCGTGGCAAATGATTTTTCAGCATTCCTTCAATGCAGGGCTGTTTCTTTTTCAAAAACACACTAAACTGTATTCAAAGTTTTCTGAAAATGCCACACCTAGTAGTCGAACCGAATAAAATCTTTCTAAATCTTCTATTTCATGGATTTCCTTTCATTTAATTTACCAAGTTTGTTAGAGAGATTAGATCCTTATGATCAACCCTATCGATTGATGCAATAAAATATAGGGTGCTATTTTTTAGAATTTTAGTCGGTTCGATTACAGGACGTGGCAAGCTATCTTTCGAAATTCCTTAAATGCAGCTTTGTATTCTTTTTTAAATAAGAGAGTGTTTCCTTTGAATGAAATTAACTATCTCCGGTAGTAAGAGTAGGTACTCGTACCCGGTTCGACTACCGTGTGTGGCATTTTCAGAAAACTTTGAATACAGTTTAGTGTGTTTTTAAAAAAGAAACAGCACTGCATTTAAGGAATGCTGAAAAATCGTTTGCCACGCCTTATAATCGAACCGACTACAATTCGAAAAAATAACACCCTGTATTTTTATTACATCAATCGATAGGGTTGATCATAGGGATCAAATCTCTCTAACAAACTTGGTAAATTAAATAAAAGGAAGTCCATGAAAAAGAAGGTTTTGTAAAATATTAGTCGGTTCGACTACCGGGTGTGGCATTTTCAAAAGTCTTTGAATGCAGTTTTGTTTCTTTTAAAAAATAAGGTAAAGTTTCCTTTAAGTAAAATTCGCTATCTTTAGTATGAGGGTACTTTCCTTCAAGGTAAAGTCGAAATGTTCCACCCTGTATATCGCAGCTCCGATATTACTTACAATGAAAATAATGACATTTGTACGTGTGTTTAACACAGTACAATGAAGTGGTATCAAAATTAATTATGGCCGCTGAAAAAATTAAGAACGCCACTGTCCACACTAGATTACCCAATCCCCTTTGTGAAGGTCAGATGGTAGTTGCTTCACGATTCAGAATCAGCACTAAATATACCTTATTTTCTTAATGTTCGTGTTCAGTTATCGCGACACAGACTTGCCTATAAAGATTTCACTTGCCCATTTAGATTTCCAATAACGAAGAAATAGCGTGTTTAGTCTCTTATAACTAATTGATCTCGACATTGGAGCGTAATATTATGGGCAATATTAATTAAAGCGTGATATGGCAAATAATTACAGAAATAGGTGTAGGTACCAGTTGTCGCTAATTTATCTACGTCGAGTAGCAAAATGTAAACATTTTGTAAAGGGTTATGGAAATATAGATCTGCTCGTTATGCTCGCGATGTGCCTCCGCCCCGTGTTGTATACCTACCCCCAATTCTGTTGATCTAACCTAACATAAAGCTATACAAATAGTGTGTCTGTTTGTAATACTAAAAGAACAGTTCTTATTGATTGCACATGAATATGAATATGTACACGGTAGATATAAAGTAGGTCAGTAGTTACAACGCGTGTAACAGACTCTGTCTCTATGTCTGTTTTTCAGGTAAACTTCTAAGTGACTGAGCTGCTTATAACGGGATCTTTTTTTTATTATTAGGATTCCGTGGAAAAAAATTAAAACCCAGGTCGAAGTCCACGCGGACAATGTCGCGGCCACACCCTGTTTGTCTACATGACATTGACACGTAGCACTTCCTATACGGAACCCTATTCATATCGAGTTCAAGAAAACATAATAATGTTACGGGAATCAATATCCTTTTGAGAAAAAGAAAACTATTTTTCAGATCACTGGAAAAATTACTAGGCACAAGTTGCATAAAATATTATAGCAGAACCCTCATGTAGCCTCATGTAGTATATGTCAATCAATTAGCCTACCGCAGTCCACTGCTGGGCATAGGCCTCTCCAAATGTTGGGGAGCTTTGAACTCCTCACCTCCGGCAACCGACGGCCCACAGACGGCGTGCGTTTTAGTCGGTTCGAGTCCGACATAACCTCCTCCTCCGGCTCCGGCGGGGGAGGTATCCGTCGGGATTTTTCGCACGTTAAAAAAACAAAAAGGGAGCTTTGAACTACTGTTTCCACGCTGGCCAGACGGGTTGGTACAGGGTTTTATTTCGAGTTTTCCCTCTCTCACAGTGATATCCTCTCCGTATTTTTCCGTTAGTCGCTTCTTACGACACCCTTCGGATGAAATGATTTGGTGATACTTTTTTTCTTTCTCCGTCACTTCACGGATGAGCCGCCTATGATTTTTGCTGTTCTTTCCCACCGTCCACCTTTCCAGACCACCTGGGTGTACGGTGGTAAATTTTTTTTAACTACGGTTCACCTTTCCAGTAATATCATTAATACATATTGGTGACGGTCCACCTCATTTACTGCTGGCTGGATTATAATTTTTTAATTGCATTTAAGACTTATTGTACTGTTCATTAATTAAAATAGTTAGATTTTTTTATAATTATAATTATACTTACATGAGAAAGTTAAAATAAATAAATAAATAAATATTGTAGGAGATTCTACACAACATAAACAAAAAACATAAACAAAAAATAGTCTTATTCTAGGCGTACCTACAATAATATTTTGAATCAACATTACAATTTTTTATTGAACTATACAATTTTAAGCTACTTTACTTTTAATGTAAAACAAAAAAAAAAATTCGTTCTGCATTTGTTATTTGTAGAAATCATTTTTCGGAAGTTTTACAAGGGCGTACCGATATATCTTTATTTGTAAGTTGTAGTTGGATATGCATAAGTTCATCGTCTGTTTCTATATGTATTTTCCTTCTTTTGTTTCGTTGAAATCTCACAATAAACTCAATTTGTTTCTATTTTGTTAATAATACTTCTTAATTATAATATCTTTCTTTAGTTTAGAATGATAAGCTTCATTGTCAGTGTCATTACTATCTTTTTATACAGGGTGTCCCAAAATTCAAGGATAAGCCGGCAGCAGAGGCAACAGAGACATGTAAAATAACTACAAAATATTCTATAATTTTTCAGGGTGGTGATGGATAGCCATGCTTTTTAGCTTGCTAATACAGAAAAGAGTTCAAAAATATTTGCAAAATTGTGGGCCTGGTAGTTGAAAATATCATTAGGGGTACCGAATTATGAAGGATTTAAAAAAAAGTATAAATAATTTAAAAAAATAGAGATATTTTTTTTTTCTTTTTTTTTCCAGAACAGCCATAAGTAGGGCACCCTCTGTTCCCCCCGGCTTATCGTTGAATTTTGGGACACCCTGTATATCATGTATTACCTATGAAAATAGTTTCCATAACAAGGTGTACCGTGGAAATTTAATATTTTCAATGGTACACCTAGGGCTAGGTGGACAAAGGTGAACCGTAGTTAAAAAAGAATTACCACCGTACACCCAGGTGGTCTGGGAAGGTGGACGGTGGGAAAGAACCGGATTTTTGTACGCCGCCGTTTTTTGACCAATGAATTAATTACTTAGTACCATTAATTTATATTGTTACTTACTAAAGCTTAGTACGGTTTGCGGTGCAGTAACATATTTTTTTTATATTCAGCCTAAAGCGGAGCCCCGTCGACAATTCCTGTCTACGTTAGCGCCCCTCACAGCTTGTGTTGGAAGCATCGCTCATCATGAAGGTTTCTACTACGTGCCTCCGGGTGATAGAACATCTGCATCTTCAGCTACTAATGTAGACATACAAGAACACCATGACGCACCAGCACCCGATATAGTCGCTGGAACACCAGGCAAGTTTCAAAGTGTACATTAATACTAGCCACCCAGGTGCAGACTTCGTCCGGAAATACATTTCTAATAAAACCTACCAACGCAAAAAAAGAACTAAGAGTCATCTTTGAAGTGGACACCCAAACGAGTCACTTACTGGTTGGGAAAAAAATTCCCAACGGGTCACAGGTGTTACTGAATGCAACAGTTTTTGTTCCAACGAGTAACAGGTGTTACTGGATGCAACATGGGATGGGGTATTGGGTACAGCGTGACAAAAGTCGAGTCAAAAATTGATTTCTGACATTTTTAAATGTGTATAATTATAATATAATTGAAATTAATGAATATTGCTGGCATGAATGCTTAATTCACGAAGCAGTTTTCTTCTTTCTCGAATGAATCGTCGTCAGAAGGATTTGAAAGAATACAGTACAATCAAGAAAGAATGCCAGCATAATAAATTCATTTTTAACAAAAAAGTTTAACCGACTTCAAGAAACGAAAAAGAGGCACTGAAAAGCGAAAAATAACTTAATTTACAGACTTACTGATTTATTAGAAGTCGGTACCTAGCCCAAGAGAGGCCATATTTCAATTGATTGCATCATAGTACTCGTAGTTCAGACACAATAAACAAAGTTGGCTGGCACCGACTTCTAATAAATCAGTAAGTCTGTAAATTAAGTTATTTTTCGCTTTTCAGTGCCTCTTTTTCGTTTCTTGAAGTCGGTTAAACTTTTTTGTTAAAAATGAATTTATTTTTCTCTTTTTAGTGAGTTTGTACAGTCTCGCGACTGTACATCGCATGTATAGTGACCTGACTGTACATGCGCTGCTGACGCTGCAATACAGATCGAACCGGCCACGTTACAAAAAAAAAATATTAAATCATTATTCAAAAAGAATTTTTAAACCGGAAATATAGCTGAATATTCTGAACACTTCTGCGTACCCCTTCAAAGGACTCAGGCGTGATGTTATGATGTGTAATGGCAGAAACATTGCAATAATATGCCATTGTAGCAATCGCGGCTGATTTCCTGGTACTTTTTGAAGAGTTCCTTGGTCTAATCTCGGAAACCCATCATCAGATCTTTACGAAATTTAAATGGGACCACTTCGGAATAATCTACTTACGAACACAAAAAGAATTTTCAAAATCCGTCTAGAATTGGCTTCACAATCGCGTAACAAACATACAAAAAAATAAAAAAAAATAAAAAAAAAATTGGGTACGAATTGAGAACCTCCTTTTTTGAAGTCGGTTAAAAATTCACTTAGTGGCGGACGTAACCTTGATATACGAGTATATCAAATTTGTCGATCGATGAATAACGATTTATTGTCTAAAGGGGGTTGGGTAAAGTTGGCGTTGTTTTGGAATTGAGCGGCCATCAATGAAATTGGTACAATATGAAAGTACAGTATAAAGTGATCAAAAGTTACTATGGACAACTTCTCTAAACTATATCGGGACGTAGATATATAGCTATACAGAGTGGTATTTTTCGATCATACTTGGATGGATAGTATCTACTATAAAAATTGAGATAGCTAATTCCACTCAAAGGAAACATATCCTTATTTTTAAAAAGAAACAAAACCGCATTATAAGTTTTCTGAAAATGTCACACTCGGTAGTCGAACCGAGTGTGACATTTTCAGAAAAATCTTCCTAAATCTTCTATTGCATGGATTTGCTTTTATTTAATTTACCAAGTTTGTTAATTCTAATACAAAGGAAACATTTCCTTATTTTTAAAAAGAAACAAAACTGCATTTAAGGAATGCTGAAAAAACGCTTGCACACCCTGTAATCGAACCGACTAAAATTCGAAAAATAACAACCTGTATTTTTATTGCATCAATCGATAGGGTCAATCATAAGGATCAAATCTCTCTAACAAACTTGGTAAATTAAATAAAAGGAAATCCATGAAAGAGAAGGTTTAGGAAGATTTTAATCGGTTCGACTACCGGGTGTGGCATTTTCAAAAGTCTTCGAATGCAGTTTTGTTTCTTTTAAAAAATGAAGTACCTAATGTTTCCTTTAAGTAAAATTCGCTATCTCAAGTATGAGGGTACTTTCCCTCCAGGTAAAGTCGAAATATTCCACCCTGTATATCGCAGCTCCGATATTACTTACAATGAAAATAATGACATATTTTATACGTGTGTTTAACACAGTACAATGGCGTGGTATCAAAAGTATTGATGGCCGCTGAAAAAATTAATGACGCCACTGTCTATACACGATTACCCAATCCCCTTTAACAAAGGAACAATTTCGCGGTTAAAAATAAATTTCTATAATTAGTTATTAAACTAATTATCTACATTTTTGCTGTCGGTACTGAATACTGAATGTACAGGGGCTGGTGAAAGTGACGATGGATTAGCAGCGTTCGCCAGAGCCACAGCGCCGAGAACCGAAAGACTTCGGCAACGCTACGGTCACGAGTCGCAACCCGTCAGTAGTGACGACGAACATGACGACTACGGTAATTGTAGCTAATGTATTATTATGTACTTTCGTTGACTAACTATTTGATATGGACTATCATTACATTTACCGTACAGTCAGCGTCAAAAGTAGATTAATTATAATGATTGTACAGCATCTATAAGAATTTTTTAATGTATTTTAATGAAATTAGTACATACTCAGGCATCATATTTATTACTAAATAAAGAAAACTGAAAATGATCATCTAGATACTTTTGTTACTAGCTATAATGCCCAGAGCCGCGATTGACTATATAACTATTTTAGAGTTTTCATTTAATGTTACTTCATAAAATTAATATAAATACTTTTATCCAGTCTCAGAAGCGCTTTATATTCTAACTACATAGTAAAAAAAAAATAGGAAATGCCATTTTTCTTTAAAGAATATTTTATTTATTGTCCGGTCTGGAATTTCATAAAGACTATAATTATTATGCGATGTTAGGTACAAATAAATCAGGACATGTAACAATACCCATGTGTACGTAATATAGAGCGATACTATTTCTTGCATATGACGTGTTTTGCATTTATTTTGAAAGATATTCTGCCGTCCTTACGTAAAGTGCAATAACTAGGAAAAAGTTGGTTTCGAGAAAAACGCGGTGAAAGATTTATTTTTTGATTTGTTTGTATCTCAGTCACTATACCTAGTATTGACTTGAAACTTTTACCACTGTTAGATAATAATGTAAATAATAATAAGTAGTACTTAATATTTGTAAATATATTTATTTCCGATATAAAAAAACAATAAAACTACTTATGATTAGTATTATTAGTATGTAGAAAGAAAGTTTACTAGTTATAACCGTAATATCTAAGGTACTTGTTGCACTAATAATTAGGAAACTTACATAATGCATTGTTGATAAACAAATAATAATTATTTATGAACTGTGTCCTAACCAGAAGTGCAATAAGTGACTTATTTATTGCTGTTTTCATTAGTAAGAAGCAAGTTTGAAAGTACAAAGAAACAATTTGTACCCAAGTACAAATTGTTTCTTTGTACTCATAGAGGAACTATGAATATAAAAATAATATACCTTATAGACAAGATCAATTTCAGTTATCATGTTAGGTTATGATAATGAAAACAATTCAATATTATTTAAAAATTTATTTATTTTCAAAAGTAAAAAAATCACAAATATAAATGAAATTTCTTCGCGTATCTTACCCATTAATTTAAACATTATTTAAAAAATCAATATCAATCAATAAAAAAGAATCGGATTCGTAGTTTTGTTTTGACCGCGTATAGAAGTGGATGTATCCGTGAATTTTTGAAAAATTTCAAGAAAGCAATATCTGTCCGCAATTTGATTCTTATTTTTGGGAGTGAAATCGCTCAACGATGAAAGGAAAACTTGGATGCTATGTACAGTGACTCTACGCCTTTGACGGTGACCACCAAAAGTTGGTATATCAAGTTTCACCATGGTCACACATCAGTTTTTGACAAGCCACGTCCAGGCACCCCAAAAACTGCTACCACGGAGGATAACGTTACAAAACTCTACGATATCGTATTGGCATGCCGCTGATTGAAGGTGTACAATATAACTGAGATAGTAGACATCTCTAAAGACCACATGGTGATGAAATTTTGAGCATGAGAAAGGTATCAGCGCAATGGCTGCCGCGATTGCTCACTTCGGAAAAAAGGGCAACCGTGAGATCACTTCAGACTCTTCAGAGCAGTGTTTGCCACAGTCTAAGCGCAAACCAAGGGAGGTTCTGTATCATTTCGTAACTTTCGATGAACCATGGATCCATTGGTATTAACTAGAGACAAGGAATAGTTGAAACGAAGTTCACTGTTAACCCGGCAAAAGTGCTCCAAAGAAGGCAAAGACTGTTCTATCGGTTGGAAAGGTGATAGCCCCTGTTTTCTGGAATTCACCTCTACGTCAACTACCTGGAGAGGGACGAAACGGTCACAGGGCTGAACTATACTGAATTACAGAAAAATACCCCATTTAAGGGAGAAAAAATGCTCCTCCGTCACGGTAAGGCACCGGCTCATCATACCTCCGCTCTCTCTATGACTTCTATTTGTTTCCGAACTTGAAAATATCACTCACTGGGCAGAAATATGAGTCGAATGAGGAGATCATCACCGTCACGGAGGCCTATTTTGTAGATCTTGAGAAAACGTATGCATCAGACGGATTAAACAAGTTGGAGCATCGCTGGGTCAAGTACATCGAACTAAAACTACGTTGAGAAATAATTATTATGTAGCCTAAAGTTTTCCAAAATTTTCATTTTTCTTTTTTAGACCAACTACATAGTGTACATACTTATCGGACCACCTTCGTACACTCGCTAATAGTGAGATTCGCGCTTTCATTGACAGTTAAAGCCACTTCACGGTCTTTGTAAAATAAAACTGCTAGAATTTGTCCATCATTAGGCGGAAGTTTTGAACCTGCTATTTAATGTTTTACGTCACCTATTAAAAATATATCCCTTCTATAGCTGCGTAATTACACTGACATGTTGACTGATTGCAAAAAATGCAATTTCTATAACTAAATACGAGCAAAGTACTGGCATCTATTGATGCAAGTCGGCACGGGTTACCGTGGTCCTAGCTTCTTAAAATTTTATCTATAATTGTTTTGACCCAAAAGGAAAAAAATAAGAGGGTACATTGTCATGTTAAAAAAAAACGACTTTGATTTTTTTGGGACACCCTAATCTGTTTGTTACATAAATTTTAGTAATATTCTAATAATCAGGAATAAGATTCCTTATGATAACAGCAATAAATCAACGCTTGTTGCGCTAATAACTAGTAAATGAAGATACAAATAACTAAATATACAAATTATAAACGCAACAACTACACTAATTGCGCTCATTGATAGTAAACTACTTTAATATCGTAAGAAATTTATTCTTATCTATAGTTAGGTCGATCTTACTAAGTAAACCATAGAGCAGAGATATAGATATTGCGGTAATGTTTAGTATTAAAACAGGCTCCGTCATAGATACGTTAAAACTGTCTAAAGCGAATATATAGATCTTGTTGTGCTAATTCCGAATATGTACATAACTCATTTCACGCCATAACACGAGTTATTGCACTTTTCGTAAGAACGGCAGTATTATTATTAAAGTCCGACCAATAAAATAAAAAACCCGTACTGGGGGCGCCAAAAACATCTATGATTATGACAACACCAAGTATAGTGATACACATGTAAAATGCCAATATTTTTCAACACACTTGCTTATGAACAGGCTTTTATTTCCCCGTAATTAAGCACGGAATGACACCTAATATAAAACTGTGACATTTTCATTGCTTCTTCTTCCTCCTAGCGTTATTCCCAGTCGCATCCGAAGCTTTCAGCTTGGAATCTGGGGTCCGCTTTTACCAGTCATAGCTACAGATTTGGCTAGACCTCAATATTTTCCGTGAAGCGATTGCCATTAGGCGATATCGAAGCTTTGCAGCTAGACCGTTGTTTTTGGACTTTTTAGGGCACCAACTACCCGTAACGACTGCCATAGATGTCCTTATGGCAACCGGGACCGACGGCTTAACGTGCTCTCCGAGGCACGACCAGACCAATGCAAATACCCATATTTAATGCACACAAATATTTGCACTGAGCGGGGATCGAACCCGCGCCTCCTGCGTAGCGGCCGCGTTCACTACCGCTACGCCACGGACGCGGCGTGTTATACTGGTTACAAGGACTGGGCACAAATCACAACACAGTAGTATCCGTAAAATAGTTTACTGCTTGGAATGGTAAATACAAGTTAGACATATAGTTACACTATGTATAGAACAGGGACCACGCGATATTGTTTTTCGGACTGCATAAAATTCTTGTATTTTATGCCTAACAGCACAGAGATCAAAATAATCGAGCATGATTTTCTTTTTGCGTTAGGCTTATTTTTCTTAGGCGTAGAAAATACATTTGACGTTTGACCTTCTCTTCGTATTTTTATTACAGAAGATCGGGATATACCTAAAAATGTGAATAATAATTAGTCACAGTAAAATCAGTAGATTAGGCCAATTTCAATTGCACGTACTCTATGATGTCCTACCCGTCATGTTGACAACAAGGTCCGTGATGTTATTTAGAGGAACAGAGTCCAATCCTTCCTACTTTTTATCCGACAAATACTTTGTTATATTATAAATTACTTTTCTTAACTTGCTTTTAATAGTTTTCGGCATATTACTATAGTTTTGTAGTTTTGTAGCGCTCTCAAACTCAACAACACGCACAATTGACACCACACTGACAGATGACCATAATGACATTGTATAGATTGTTACCATATGAAGAAATTAGTTCCAATAGTTTACCGCAATATGGCGAGGTATTTTATTTTACTGGTCGGGCTTTACTATTTATATTTAACCTGTAGCCTGCTGCTGCTGATAATATTGTGTACTTTTGAAGATAGTTATTCTTTATAAAAAGACGAAAACGGTAGTTAACTCATGACGTGATCATGTACGTATACAGGCCTGCAGCAATATAATATTAACTTTCAATTATTATATTATATTACCCATAGCCATTAAAAGAGTTACTTAAAATGATTATTATGGGTAAATTAAAAGATATAAGCAGGTATAAATTATTTTAGATCTACAGGTATAATACCTATATCTGCTGTGTTTCTACACAATAAAATTATCTAGAATACCTGAAGCCAAATAATAAATACCATATACACGTATTTCTTATCTTATCCAAACATTCTATAGGCACAACACAACCCTGGATGTAGACACGGCAAAGTGTTTAATGGATGAGTAAACAAATAAACAAGCCGGGAAATGGATGGGTAAAGGTTTTATGTGTCTGGTGGTACAATCCTATTATTGTAAATTCAAGTCTATATAAGTACCTACCTAAGCCGTAGGGATCTGCGTTGTTGAAATTTTAAAATCGATTCTATCGTACCGCTACATTTATTGAGATACTAAGATGATACTATTGAGTACTATTGACCTTACTATTGACATACTCTGGAGATTATAATAACTATAGACTTCTAGACTTTCTTCCATTCTATGTGTTAGAGATGTGTTAGAGATGTGTTTCTATTCTTCTGTGTAAATACCTACCTACTGAGTAAATGTGTAGTAAAGTAAATAAAATTAGTGTCCTGAACTGAGAAATTTTAATTGGCTTACACGACAAATAACCCTACAGTATGACCTCGTATTACCAGACGAGTAGGTAAATATAGAAGAGGTACCTAATCTAACAATATAAGTATTATTACGAGGTGTAGGGGCGCCTCACCAAAATATTCGAGGTCCGAGGAGTTAAACTTACCCAATATAAATATAATAATAGTATTTCCGATATTTCGCACGATGATCATCATGAGCACCATAATCACGGAGGAACTGACACCAGTTCCTCCGTGATCATGGTTTGCAACAGCGCCGAAATATAGGAAACTCAAAACAATGCATGGTAAATATCCCGATAGCTATAATAGTAATGTGAATAACCATGATAGTTTAAATTTTCTTATTAACTTGTATAATATTATTTTTGTTTAGGATTCCACCGCCGGCCGGCCGTCCGTGGTATTGCAATAAAGCAACAGTTAGGTGCTTCGGGCGACATACTCCAACAGATGCAAAACGAGTTGCAGCCTTCCCCAGTTACCACTCCATCACAAATGCCTGCTCATGCATGCCAGCGCACGAACTCCAACTACTCCTGGCCCTATTATTCAGAAGCCAATCTGAATTCTCGACCACAAAGCCGGGCTAGTGCCAATTCAAATTGGTGAGTATAAACTAAAAAAAATGTTTCTCCGAGTATTCTTTAATTCATTATGAACATTTAGAACTATTTTTTACCTAATTTACACTAATGAAATAAACTGAAACTTAAAAAACTAAAACTTGAATTAAATTTAAAAATTAATCTAAATATGGGTACTTAAAATTATATCAGGTTGATAAAAACTGTACAGGATACTAACACCTCAAATGATAACCTACATTGAAATCTAATCTAACTTCACAAGATCTCAATACAGTGACGGGTTAACTTAACAGCGATGGCAACGGGTGGCCTCGATCTGCATATCTACTGAATTAATGCGTAATGTTTCATGACAATTTGATCCAGTCTCCACAAGACTGGCGGGGACTGATCGTTTTGCCGTGATGTGTTCATTTTCACACATGCGGCAAATATTATGTAAAATACCGAATGCTTGCGATTACCTAATGTAATTTTGCGAACATTTCGCCCAGTTTCCGAAAGGCTGATCATCGTCAAATTAACTAATCGGCTGTTAAATCTCTTGTGAAGTAGCAATTTGGGTTGCTAAAATCATGGCTAAATAGTTTAATTTGATCATTGTGTTGGTTAAAATAGCTGGTTAACCAACACGATGATCAAATTATATTTATCTACTATTTAACCATGCTTCTAGCAACCCAATTGCTGCTTGACAAAAAATGTAACAGCCGATTAGTTAATTTGACGTTGATCAGCCTTTCGGAAACTAAACCTAACTAAAAAGTTAAAGTAAAGTTACAAAAAAAGTTGAATTGACTTGCATGCACACAGGAGGCAACCAACTCCCTGACACGATACTAGCAACTGATAAAAAACCTGATAAATAACAAGAAACGCCATATTTTACAAGTTTTACAACATTCCCATTACCTTTCGGCATAGCGCCTGTGTTTGCTAAGTAACTACTACTGAGTAGGTTTGTATATAAGCACGGTACTATTCCTACCATACGATATCCGACACGACCCTGACGACGACCGTTAAATTGTGGTTGAATACCTGACGCGGTACATGTATTGTGTCGTAGCTGACAATTTCGTTGGGTCACTTTCTTGAACAGGTCTACATTTAAACTATTTATATTATGCCAATAGGTACACCTCCGTTACTTTTATCGCCGCGCTAAGAGCCATTGGTCCGTAAACCATATCAAACATTTTAAAATATCCAACGATTCTATGTTAGGTACTTGAGTGTATTACTTTGCGTTAGCTAAACAATACGGAGGTAAGTGGATGTGGGTGGACGGATCTAAAACATTTATGATAATGTAAATAAACCCTAATGTGAATAAAGACTTTACTATACTATTTTTGTCGCGAAAATACTTAGAAGGCTGGAACATAAATGAATTGTCAAAAATGAGAGGGGTATCAACTCCCCTATTCCATCTATCCCTACTAGCTTATCCCTACTGGTAGGGATACTTTTCCACCTATCTCCACTAGAAAGATAAATGCTCCAGCTACCGGTAGGGAATTGAACGGTAATGTTCCAGCTTGTAAAATCTAAAGTTAAACAATTCACTACTAATACGGATTTTCAGTAAGCCGAAAATTAGAACCTACGCGGTATCCGGGGTATCCAAAACCAGACATTTATAAAAACAGATCACCAGTCTTACAAGCATACCTACAAAATATAAAAATCTATAAGTAGCGTAGTAGTGTTTAATTGAAACTTAAATCAGGTACCTACTATAATTAACCGACTATAATCTTATTTATGTACCTAAATAGCAACGGCAAAATCCAAGGCTGTTTTGTTTGCAAATGTAGGACCTTTTATATTATACTGTCTTGCGAACGTATTTACTATCACTGCATGTAAATATTACCTTACTAGCTTTTGCCCGCGGCTCCGCCCGCGTGGATGTCGGTTATCGCGACCAAATATAGCCTATGTCCTTTCTCAAGGTCTAATCTACCCCTTTACCAAATTTCATCAAAATCGGTTCAGTGGTTTGGGCGTGAAAGCGAGACAGACAGACAGACAGAGTTACTTTTACATTTATAATATTAGTAGGGATTTAGCTCCCTCAGGAATTAATTATTTTTGTGTAGGTTATATAATATTTAGTGTTGGTGATTTACAGTTCTTTCACAGATAAGTGTTTTACAGGTCCAAGTCCTCAGATTACGTCACGGGGCGCCAGTCCGGGAGCACGCCTGTACCGCAACAACACAGTGATGCTTGTTATGCTCATACGCAGAACATAAGCACGTATGCCCACTACCAGCAGCGAGTGCAACAAGAAAATGCTTATCGGAACTGCAGCTCACTCTATGCTAATATCGGGTTAGTATACTCAGATCTACAATTTTTTTAGGGGTTTTTACGTGTAAATCAATTAAGCGATAAGAACCGATTATTTCGAGTCATTCACCATCTCGCGATCGTGTAATTCGCGAGCGCGCGCGAGTTGGTAGTAGTAGTAGTAGTATAGTTACATGATACTTATATAATTATATATTATTTAATATACAAACATATTTATAAAATGTAGTAGCAGTAGGTAGCAGTACTTTGGCAGTAAATATCAACACCTTAAAAAGTTTATATTAGATAATAATATACGAATTGTAATTGGGTAGGCAAGTATGTATTGCAATGTATTTTATCATTGCAGGTTATATAACCAGCCTAGCACATGCACAACCAGCATAGAATGATGCATGTATAGGATTTTTACGTCTTTATGACATGCGTTGACAACTGTCATCTACGTCAATTCCCATACATTCTTCATTCTGTTCTACAATACGCCAGCCAACGAATAACCACTTGTTTAGGGGGCAGGTTCTTTTAACCATGGTCGGCCATTAGCTTAGTAACACTAGCGTAGTATTACTTACTAATTTTATGGGAACAGGAAGTTTACATTACCTAACTAGTTTAATTATATCAAGTGCGTAAAAAAATAGTAAAAATTTTGTTTTGAAATCGAGCAATGCCGGTTCTTGATACTTGTGAGCTGCATATGCCGTTTTCAGAAATAGACTGTAACCTCCATCCTGAACTTTACAGACGATAATTTTTGTATTTTTTTTTCAGTTGCTCGGATAGCAGTCAGGAACTTTACAGTTCGCAGACCAGCTCTGAGCAAACATCACCTGTACACGGGAATTCTCGATGCCGTAGGCCTGAGTCGCCCCCACCGATTAGAAACCATCACCAACTACTGTATGTGCCGTACAGCACTCACTATCATTACCAACACAACGACGCGTACCATGCTCAATGGCAGCAGGCTAACGAGTGTAAGTGAAATTGCAAAGTGCTACAAAACTATTACAGTAATTATAGCAGTGACGGTGTGGCCAGCTCAGTCAGTTCGATTATGACTATAGTTACGGCACGCTATGATAGCCGTTTTAACAAGACTGGTTTTTCTCATTTTCTCTTTTTTGGTGTGTGAAGTCTAGCAGTTCGTTGTCTAATATTAAGCGCATCAAAAAAGAGAAAACGAGCAAAACCAGTCATGTCAAAACGGCGAACAGAACTTGCCTCAACTACAGTAAAGTACTCAAAAAGATTTAGTACCATCTTTTTGAGTACTTTGCTAGTCAAGATCGATCCGATGCTGACTGCACTCTACTCAGTAAAGTAGATAGGCACTATAAGTACCTACTCAAAAAGATGTTAACACCATGGTACCTATCGGACGATGACTATAAAGGCCCTACAATCATGCTTCAGGCCCAAACTGTAACCTCTCCTGCAAGTGGGTTTACTTGCTAAACAACGGAAAGGGCTCAGGAGGTCAGACAGTCACTCCTGGCAATGTATACTGACAAGGTGTGGCTCAGACGACATTCGGTTTTCTTCGTAAATTCCCTCGTACCCACAATTAATTTCAACCATATCTAAACCAAGGATATAGTTTAAAATATAGTTGTATTTCATATTCTGCAGATAACCGCATGCAGACCTATTACCAGCACCAACAACAGACCGTTGTGGCCGCAAGCACGGCTCAGCCGAGCGTCGCTCAACCACAGAGGGCTCATTATACACATGCGCTACCGCTACAGGTATACATACATATAATCACGCCTTTATCCCGGAGGGTTAGGCAGCGGTAAATTAATACCCACATTTCACCAATCATAATATTCGGTCCCACGTAATAGGGGGTGAGCCTATTGCCGAATTCCGGGCACTATTGTTGACTCGAGCCATACATCTAAGGCTGAGTCTGGGCAGTATATATCTGTCTGATGTTAAACAGCTGTATCCCTTAGTCGCCTTGTACGACACCGCATGGGAAGAGATGGATGGCCCAAATTCTAATCTGCCGGGAACCACGCGGCTTTGCCGGGCACCATGCGGTGATTAAATGAATGAGTATCCTAAGTAAGTATGATAGTCTAAGGACCATTACCGAATACAACAACTAACCCGAGACATTGAGACTATATTTGTACCAAGCATGCACTACGCTGTTTAATCATGGCTTGTCTAATTTTATGGCAAATTGACCCTACCAAGGCTTTCGTGACTGAGTCAATCTCATCTGCAAGCAGTTAAATCTGTTAATTAATGGGTGAGTTGCTGCGCGGTCTGCGCTTGCCTCGGGCTTGAGAGTTCACACAGAACCGTACCCATAGAAGCATTTTCAGTCAAGTTAAAAGGAGAAAGTAGACTCCGGGTTTAGTTAGACGTAAAAGGCCTCGGATGCAACTGGGAAGTACTTAACTGTAAAACGCATAATGGGGACGGTAGAGAGATATTATATTTCTGAGGTACTCGTACATATATAGCACACTGTATTTTATACCGTGGACCGTGGTGTCTCTATAGGTATCGCGTACATAAAATATTTAGGAAGATATGTCGTATAATTAAGGTGATTACATACGCGAATGACTTTGACCATACAAATGCTCAAGGTCATTCGCTCGTTTTTCAGCCGTAAAAATCAGTAAAATTAATTTTAATAGATAATTTTATAGGGGACGATTACAAACTAAGAAGGTCACGTCATGCTAATACACTCATTTAACATATATCTGAAATTTTAGATTATTTGGATACATATTGTAGAAAATATTTGGTTTCATAAGAAAGAGTAGAGTGATGTTCAGAGCCTCTTTTCAACTATTTCTTTCTTTTTTATTGAATTTATGAAAATGTGAAGTTACTCTGTATATCCTGTAGTATGCAGGGATGTAAATTCTAGATCCTTAGGTTTTATAGTTAAAAAGAAAAACGGTTTCGAAAATACCGATTTTTCGATGCTGATCTGATTCGGGGCCTTAACATCGATAATTATGTCGCCGCCAACTAGCTTAATCAGCCGTTCAATTAACTGCCTAGGCTGTTAACTAAACGGCGCCGTTCAATAAACAGCCTGAATGATATTCAGCCATTTAATTTAATTGATTGACATAATAATTTAATTGATTTGCTGACTCTGATTCTTCTTATATTCATTATAATTATAAAAATGTTTAGAGATTTAAAATAATTTATTGTACCTATTAAACTAACATAGCTTAACTAAGAAGAAATTGTGACTAACCCTAGATATGAGCCTGTGTTGCTTAAATAAAGAAAATCATTATTATTAATTGAACAACTAGGCAAATGGTTTGGATCGATGACGTTTAATTACTTGCCTAGCCATTAACTTAAACAGCTGGGCAAATGACTTGTTTCTGAATGGCTATAAAGAAATCGGATTGAGCAGGTTTCTCAATAAAAAAGCTACTAGGTATTATTATTTTGTTATATTGTAAAAATGTTCAAACATAATGTAAAAATTGATCATGAATATACTGAATATACTGAAAAAACCTACCGAAATTTCGAGGTGGTGCCCTATCGTGCGAATGGCCTAAGCAATAGTCAGCCAGTTTGTTAAATGTTGCAATAAACGTTACAGCTGAATATCATTCGGCGCCGTTCAACTAACGGGTTGAACGGCGCCGTTTAGTTAACAACCTGGGCAGTAAATTGAACGGCTGATGAAGCTAGTTGGCGGCGACAGACATATACTTATGATTTTCTTGATTGTCTAGACGCTGTGTCCAGCACCCGCTCGTTATAGGCCTGTGCCGGCTCCACAGCCTGGTGGCGGCAAGCAAATGATATGTTATTCTGAAAAGGTGAGTGTGTCACGAACTTTCTCAACTGTCATACATTTCATGCAAGCTCGCCGTACTGTTGACCTGCCATTCGTCCTTCATTTTTTATAATCATGTGCTGTGCTTTATGCTAGGTACATTTCTATTTGTCCTATTTTCAGGTTGCAGCTCCATTGTATCAGCCAGCACCTGGATCACCGTCCCGAACTGCTAGAGGAGCCCCTGAGGGAGCCCCGTCTGGCGTCTCTGCTACATCTGCCACATCACCCATGGCACAGCCCCAGAACCCTGTTTATTACGCTATGAACGTCTGACGGGGGGACTAGGTAGGTACTGTCAGGCAGAACACAGTAGTGGAGACAATTTTATTATGTCATCTATTGCAAAATGACGCATTTATTTCATAATACGCCACAAATGGCCACAAAACACTTCTTCTTCTTCCTCTTAGCGTTAATTCCCAGTCGCATCCGAAGCTTTCAGCTCGGAGTCTGGGGTCCGCTTTTACCAGTCTTATCCACGGATTTGGCTAGACCTCGATATTTTCCGTGAAGCGATTGTCATCTGACCTCCACAACCCAATGTTAACATTAGGCGATATCGAAGTTTTGCAGTTAGACTGTTGTTTTTGGATTTTTGAGGGCTCCAACTACCCGTAACGACTGCCATAGATGTTCTCATGGCAACCGGGACCGACGGCTTAACGTGCTCTCCGAGGCACGACCAGACCAATGCAAATACTCATATTTGGCCACAAAACACTTGTCTAGTACTTACTGCGGCAAGTTGGCTCAGCCCCTGCGCTGCACAGGCTCTCACAAATTAAAGCACACTTTATGACAAAAATAATCTACCTATTACTTTCACCTCTAATTAACTATCTACGTCAGAATTATTGTTTACACTTGGAACTAAGACATAAGTATTAGAATCTTCTATTTGGCTCATCTTCAAACTTCTCTTTCACAGGTGAAAATCGTGGTGGGCCCCACAGGCGAGGTCCGTATCAGCGTTCAGCAACCAGAGAAATAACTAAGTCCACGAAGAAACCGTAGATTTTAATACAATTGTTGATAGTTCGACCGACCCTGAATATTCTGCAAAAGTTTAAAGTTGATCACTGCTTCATTCGTCGATGTTGTCTGTTACGAACTTACAATAATACGTCTTTATTCAGACAGTGGAAGAGTTACTTTTCAAATGATATTATAGTTAATATGTTAAAGGCTTCTAGCCTTTGTTCAGCATTGTGACTGTTTTTGAAACCGATGACACAAAATCACAGTACATAATATCTTCGTTGTAGAGCTTTTATCATACGTACCTACATGAATACAATATTAGTAAAAATAATTTTGACCCATCGTGAAAGTAATATTTGCTTATTCCGAACCGGACCCGAGCAACCTGACCTGGTCACGGGTTAGGTTAGAAACTTGAAGAATTTCTTCCGACCGTAACCCTCTTCCTAACCCTGACCCGACGACGTGTCGTTCCTATCATAATCCGAATAGCGTTTTTGGTAATTCTCTCGCGCAATTTAGACTTGGATAGATTAGGTTTATAGAAGCAGGAGCAGCGCAGCGGAGCTCCCGCAATTAGCCTTCTTGGTTATTTTTTATTATAATGTTTACCTACCAAAAACGAAATTCGGGTTATGATAGGAACGACTCAAACTCCTCGACTCGAACCCTAACTCGAACGACGGCGACGACGTCGGGTTACGTTAGGAAAAGGGTTACGTTCGGAACAAATATTACATTTTTTTCAAGTTTCTAACCTAACCCGCGACCGGGTCAGGGTTATCGGGTCAGGTTCGGAATAAACGGTAATATTAGGGGCAGCTTTTTTGAGAGTACTGTCAAAAAAAAATCAATGTGTATTTTGCCAATGTACCTACGCACGAATTATTTTGCATGTACCAAACGCAATGCCACCCGTTTATGGTCATTGAAAAAATATAAGGAAATGTTTTATCATAATAGATAAGCTCTTATTAAGTGCGAACAGTTGATCGCTGCCTGTTCACACTACTGATACCGGTCATACTCTCTCACTATTAATTTTGAGCAGAGATAAGAAAAAAAGGCGCCCTTCAATGCCAGTAGAAAAATAGATAAAAAGGTTTATTTAAATCACTTGCGTTTTGCATTCTTTTTAAAATTGGTATCTACATATATTATAAGATGGTAAACGTCCCATATAAAAATACACTACGATTTTGAGATTTGAGATTTAAATACCTTACGCATAATAACATTATTAGATACAATTAAGTACACTATACACTACAGACTACAGATTTGTTGAGTCAGCAAAAACGAATAACGAATTAAGTTATAGCCTATAGGCATCGTTGTTGGCTTTGTAACGATTTATTAACTAGTGGTTTTGAATATTGTAGGTATTCATAACAAAAAGTAAATTTAGATATTGATAGTATGAATTGCCAATATACAGGCGAAAATAAAAGTTTGGAATGGCCTACATAATTTGACAATCGTTTAATGGATTAAAAGCATTGATTTATAATGTTACATTAAAAGTAATAGATAATTCGAAAATGTGAATCGAAAATATAAAATTCTTGTAATGTGTACTTATTATGTGAATAGATATTTATTCTGTCATGGTATAGTGTGGCCAATTATTATGTAGCAGTTCACAGTATCCATAGTTGTTACTCATTGTTGTGTATGTTAACTAATATCAAATAGAATTCTCTCGAGTCTCAAATACCTCTTCCATTTTATAAGAACAAAGATTTTGGTACATTTTATAACCAGTTAAATTCGGTCGAACTGATTGTTAAAGTAGTCTTTGAAATTCCTTATTGGGGCCTATTGGTTATATAGCGCAGAAACACGTGTAGAGTCAGCATCAGATCGATGTTGACATGCGAAGTACGGAAAATGATCTTACTACCTTGGTATTCCCCTTTCCTGTTGACTGATTGTTATGATATTTATTGGTACACATCTTTAGTATGAACGATAATACAATTTAAATCAATAAAATAGTTTGATATTTTGATCTATTTGAGACTGCGGTAGTCAAGATATACCTAATGCTGAATGGACATTACGCATAAATAGGAAAATTAGAACTCGCATGTCTGACAGACAATGGACCATTTGTTATTTAGTCATCGTTGGAGACCATTAAGTGTACACCACCATTTAAAAGTTTCAGTAAGTTCATTTTCAGGCAGGGGGAAGTTATTAGCCAACTGGATTAAAGAATCTATCTATTTATACTAATATATAATTATTGTAAAGTGGTCGTGTCTGTACATTGGAGATATTTAAAAAAAAATACTTGGTTTATGTTATGTTAACGATACTGAACATGAAAATATTTTTTTTTAATTTCCTGTCTGTTTGTCTGCTTGTCCGCGATGGACGCAAAAACTACTGGACGGATTTTGATGCGGTTTTTGTTTGTTAGAAAGGGTTTGCTCTGACTTAAAATCTTACGTTTGTTAGATCGCAATCCGTTAAGTAGAACGGAAGATATGAGCAAAGGTCGCGTTAACCGAGATGCACGCGGGCGGAGCCGCGGAAGGCTATTATTTCATATGTTGAAGAAATAAGTGCCAAACCAATGTTGGCAAAGTGTTTGTAAGCAAGTGATATCCAAATTTAAAGGTTCTGCATTTACAAACCTACCTATAATGATGTTAAAAATATTTCCTAAAGCCGGCCTAGATTTTAGTAAGTAGATAAGTTTATTTCTGGCACTTAATAACCAAATGGAAGTTCTATGTATAATCAATACATTTTAGATTTAATTACACCCATCCTCAGCTGATTGGACGACGGAACACCTCGATTTTCATAAAATAACTTACTCACATAGGTACTTACCTACTTAAAATTTAAATATTTCATATTCATATATTTTAAGACAATAAAGTTTACGTTTACGTCAAGTAAGCTCGCTTCTGCTTATAAATTATATATACTAGAAAAGTAGATGTTGATTCATAAGCTCTAGATCGGCTTTTGTGGGTTTAAAATTAATTAAAATTGTGATTAGGCGTAATTTCGTCGTAATTATAATTATTGCATCGAAAGTGCCTGTACAAGGCAGTTATTTATTAATAAACACAATAGACAAAAATTGAAACGAAGTCGCACAACTACTAGACCAAAAGGGAGACCAATGTTCAACAGCATACCAATGAATATAAATAGAGCATATTTTTGAGAAGTCAATGCAGGTATCATGCTGATTAACTTACACTTTAGTGTAGTCTCTCTATAAAGATTTTAATATATAAAATCCTGTGGTATGTTTGTGGCTTGGTACCATAAATAGCTCACTACTTACTTTGTACCTCTGACCGGCATGTCCAACGAGCCCAAACGAGATCATTCATCAATATCATTCATTAAAAAATCACCTGCCCGGATAGTGTACCTGTTTAAACTGTCTCCTCGCCAACGCATCCAATTAAAAGAATGAAAAATAAACTTACGGGTCAATTCTCACTTGGAACAGTAACTAATTTGTTTGTATAGACTCAGAAAGAAAACGGTAATTGCATATTAATGTGAACTCCCTGCAACACAGGAAGAATTGCCAAATTTGGACGCGTCTTCATAGAAGAAACTAGTATAAGTAATAGTTATCATATTGAATTCGTAGGTAGATACATAAAGACAAGTGCATTGGGTATGAATGCCACGAGAGCTTAGTCAAAATTCCTCTTTATTTTTTTATAAAGAAAGCTTAAAATATAACTAAGTATTCTCCTGATAGGGATTTAATGAAAATATTTATTGCGCGGTTCCATACAGCCAGTCAGAGTCGGGATACCTAGTTGGATGACAAGGTGGCCTCATTACAGGTGCACTATCGGAGCAGTAAAATAAAAATCATGAGAGGCAAGAACTAATAAGGTAGTGAGTAAATAGATTATTGAGGTATGTATAAGGAAGTAGTAGGTAACGACTGGAAGTTCTGAAAATTGTCGACTTAAAAGTTCGGGTACTTACCACGTTACAAGAATTACAGAATTTTGAATGATACCTAAGATTTTTGTATAAAATGTTATGATTGACATTTTTGGTGTTAGTAGGTATTATAGAAAATGTTGTTACTGAATTGTGAAAGTAACCTATTTTGTAAATTAGAGCGATGTAAATATTTGTTTAAAAATAAGGAAATTCAAAGCCAAATTCGTAGAGTAGAAGTTAAGATGTTTTTGATCGTCCTAATATCTGATTTTCAATAGCGAAATAAGTTTGATTTGTACCTACTGTTAATGTGAAGCACATACCTATACATACTACTTGCATTATTTGTTTGAAAAAATGTAGGTACTTATTGTAAATTGTGTTATGTTATGACTATGACTAAAAATGTAAGAATGTAACTTCCAAAATATTATAGTGAATTTTACCATGAAAAGTCATGATGTGGTGAATTTTAATGTGTGGGTAGGAACTGTAACTACCTACTACTTAATCGTTTTCAATAATAAGGTTTTAATTAAGGACTTAGAGCTGAAATTAATAAACAATCGGATCAAAACCTTTGAAGACATCGCATTCGTTGTAGAACTCTTACGAGTTATTGATCGATTGGTATTACGAAAAGATTTTGCACACATGGTTTTTGCTTACATTACTCGCTAATATTCCACACAAGTAAACGGCACCAGTGAGAACCTGCAATACTTATGTTAATAAAATAAAAAATGTTAACGCATTCAAGATTATTTCACGGTAAAAATAAAAAGAATAACATGTCATACTCTCACTTTTATACTAAGTAGGTACTTATGCTATATAATCTTTTAAATAAATATCAGATAAGATTGCTTATTAATTTCATATCTCTAACCAATAATTTAATAATCTACTTTAAATTGTTTCAGTCTTGTGATAAATAATTGTTTTACTGCTTGGCAGTTCCTTATAAAATTATCTACAAAACTGCTAGTTAATGGTCATTCACAACCAAATTATGAGCTAGGTAGGTACTTGTAAAGTAGGTTGGTAACTGTTACAAATAAGGCCTACATATTTTATTTGAAACTAGCTGACCCCGCGAACTTCATACCGACTAACCGTAGATTCTTTTTTTTTTAAATTTTCTCTCCATAAGAACCGTCCTCGTACTTCAAGGAATATTCTAAAAAAAGAATTAGCGAAATCGGTTCAGCCGTTCTCGAGATTTGCGCTTAGCAACACATTTAGGGATTCATTTTTATATTATAGAAGATTATTATGTCATCACACCATTCAGTTCCTTTTGTAGTCCACTGTTGGACATAGGACTGTTTCAATGTGCGCTATAGCACCCGATCATCTACCTGGCCTCTTCAGTAGACATAATAATTATATAATAATACTAAAATATTTATTTATTTCAATATTTACAATCTAATCATTTTATTTGATGAAGTTTGATGACCACGATAAGATTAAACTTGTATTAAGGGCAATGCATAGGTAGGTAGTGTTTTTCGACTTGTTGACCAGACTAAAAAATAGGCTTTATTGATATAAGGTGCGAGTTGAGCGGAGAAGGATAGCTATAATTCCAAGTTCCCTTTGGCAATGAAGTATTTTGTATGACATGGGATTTCAATGAGCATAATAATTATGTAAAATAGACCTGTAATGGAAAAATTAAGCATTATTAAAGTCCAACCAGGCCTTAATTGTAGCACATGCCTACCTACCTTGTTTATTATCTTGATCTAGTTTCATTTAAGCTAGGTGTATTGGAATACTACGTGTAGCTTTTTTTAGAAAATGTTACCTTTGCGAAATACATGTGAATAAGTATTATAGGTTTATATACCTATCTAAGTATATTACATAAGTTATTATTATGTACACAGTTAAGAAAAAAGGGATGTTGTGAATAGGTAAACATTTACATAGATCGGTAAGGGTTTTGTTTTCTAATAATCTGTACTGTATTTCTTATGCCTAAGTAGGTACCTACCAAACTCGAAAGTTTATACTCTACCTACTTAACAAAACCTACCTAATTTGAGGAGATTGTTTATTAATATATTATAACGAGGATCTCTAGTGATGTTAAACGTTACTGCGAATCAAGAATTGTAAATGGACGTTATCCATTAAAAAAACGTAACTTTCAAAAAGTTTAGTCTGGATTATTAAAATTATATTTTTTTAAAGTTCTGATGGTCCAAAAGAATGGTGAAAGAAGAAAGAAACCTGGTGAAAGGGCGCAAAGGAGCTTACCTAATTAACTTGCTAATGTTCATCTTCAATGCGAAACTGGGATACGCTTAAGCATTGTATGATTTTACTTAACTAGGTATATTTATACCTATCGTAATGAAACCAAAAAATAATTCTCTAGTCTTAATTTTATTGAAGAATCCTCATAAATTTAATCAACGACCTGTACACTTAAACACGTTGCAAACTTGTAAATGGCATTCAATGTTTTAACTAATTATGTACTACTTACTTGCTTTGCTACATATCTTATTCATGTTTCTTATCTTGATTGCCCTTAAATCGGGGTATTTTTCTTTAGCAATCAATATATTTAGCAAAACTTTTTACGTATGTTGCCATTATGTGGATTTTTATTTCTACAATTATCTACTGTAGTAAATATAAATATTTAGGTAAATATTAAGCATAATAGTAGGTAACGAAGTTAAATAAACCGGAAAGTCCGAGCAAAACCAAAATCAATGATTTAAATCATTTAAATTTAAACATAATAATAGGTACCATTAAAAATGTTTCTAAGTAATGTTTCTAAGTAAACTAATGTTCGCGAGACATAAAGTAACTTTTTTAAGATTAAAATTAAATTATTTTCGTTCCTATGTACTTACTTACTTTGTCTGGATTCTAGTGAATACTTACCTATTGTTGAAAATTTATGATTGTTATTATGTATTGTATTTATAATATAGAATTTATTTTGACCTACTTCATAGGTATTTGATACCAAAATTATATTATTGAATAAATTACGAATAAGTTACCTTTTCTTTAGATACTATATTACGAAAATCGTAGTCTTAATAAATCAAGATATATTATGAGTGTTAGGGCAAAAAATTCGCCACAAAATGTTTCAAGTTACCCATGTACAAATGTATTTGTAGATCGGTAAATAAATGAAAAAGAGGAAAGTCAGTATTTTTATTACGATCATTACCTACTTATCACCCATAAAAGTCCTAAGTATTATGCATCACAAAAAAACAGCAGCACTCCAGGAGTGCTAAAAAGCTATACCTAAAGGCCGCTTCCCACCGTCCGCGATTCTGCGGATCATCACGCACAGCCGACGATCACGGACGGCAACGCACGCAGACAGGGCTCTGCCAACGGTGCGTGTTGGTCTGTGTAGATCTTTTGATAACTTCATTTCAAAATGCAAAGTGAAAGAGAACGTGTCGTCGCTGCAGCCGCGGCTGTGCTATTAGTTAATTAACAATTACCAAATTATGCGATCTAGTAAAAATAAAAAGAAACCACGTCGCTGGTGGATATCAGCATAAAACAAAATGTCGTTTAACGTAAGTGTACATAGACATACCTATATCTAATTTTATAAATTTTTTGTTTTGTCACCCATAGCAGTGGAATCACGGTAGAAAATTACCGAATGACATATAATACTCCTTGTCCTGTGATCCTACCGGTGCGCGGTGGGATTATGATTCGGAAAATGAGCGCGCCGCACCGCACCTTTGAAGTTACCGCCTCGCGACGGATACCGGCGCACCGCCACGGACGTCCTCTGCTACCACGGACGAGACCCTTCCCACGGTGTGCCGTGCGAGCTGGTCCGCGTCCGTCCGCGATATCGCAGACCGTGGGAACCGGCTATAACAGTTTATCGAACGACAACCGAATGATATCGGTCTGTCAGTTCTTCGCAATAGCCCACACACTTACAGTTTCGTATGTTACGATTTTGGACTGACGGATAATATGTGTGTGGCCGCTTGACGATTCCGGTCAGCAAAGACAGTTATAGACCGGACAGTCTATGGCCGTCGGCATTTTATACGTAATAACATCAGACTAAAAGAGTAAAATAATGTTATTATTTTATAGGTATTTAAACTTTCATGGTCGTTCACATTAATATTAGAACTATCGGGATATTTACCATCCCGATAGTTCTAATATTAATGTTATTATTTTAGCCTGAGGTAATATGTAAAATTATGATTAGGTACATTGATGACATAAGGACTGCAGGCCGCCGGACAGACGAAAAACTCCCGTTTTCCACTCCGATCAATTGAACGAATCAACCAGTTGATCAAAGTGGAAGTCGATTCAGGCATATGTTCCTTTCGAATCAACTAGTTGATCTGCAGGCGGACTGTAAGTGGGTGGCCGCCTTTAGAAGAGCTTAGAAATATGACAGAGGTTTTAATAGTTATTTGTTATACAAGAGTACAAAGTTGCTTTTGAACCGCGTGCTCAGTTTTGAATTTCATGACCGAGCAAGCGAAAGATTCTAAATTAGAATCTTGAGCTTTAGCGAGGAAATCAAAAGAGCACAAGGTGAAAAATCTTTGCACTCGAGTGCAACACGTAACTTTTCATCCCACAGGAAATAATGAAATGCTTCTTCTTCATCCTAGCGTTAATTCCCAGTCGCATCCGAGCTTTCACCTCGGAGTCTGGGGTTCGCTTTACAAGTCTTAATGCGGATTTGACTGGACCTCGATATTTTCCGTGAAGCGACTGCCATCTGACTTCCATAACCCAATGGTGACATTAGGCGATATTGAAGCATTGCAGCTAGAACGTTGTTGTTGAACTTTTTAGAGCTCCAACTGCCCGTATCGACCGCCATAGATGTTCGTATGGCAACCGGGACCGACGCGGCTTAACGTGCTCTCCGAAGCACGACCAGACCATCAAGTACCCATATTCATGCATACAAATATTTGCACTGAGCGGGGATCGAACCCGCGCCTCCTGCGTAGCGGCCGCGATCACTACCGCTACGCCACGGACACGCAGGCTGTATATGTGTAATAATGAAATGCAAATAATAGTTATTTGTTATACAAGAGTGCAAAGTTGCTTTTTAACCGCGTGCTCAGTTTTGATGACCGAGCAAGCGAAAGATTCTAAATTTGAATCACGAGCATAGCGAGTGATTCATAAATTAGAATCTTGAGCGTTAGCGAGGGAATCAAAAGAGCACAAGGTGTAAAATCTTTGCACTCGAGTGCAACACGTAACTTTTCATCCCACCTCAGCGAGGAAATAATGAAATGCTTCTTCTTCCTAGCGTTAATTCCCAGTCGCATCCGAAGCTTTCACCTCGGAGTTCGGGGTCCGCTTTACCAGTCTTAACTGCGGATTTGGCTGGACCTCGATATTTTTCGTAAAGCGACTGCCATGTGACCTCCACAACCCAATGGTGACATTAGGCGATATCGAAGCATTGCAGCTAGACCGTTGTTGTTGAACTTTTTATGCATACAAATATTTGCACTGAACGGGGATCGGACCCGCGCCTCCTGCGTTGCGGCCACGTTCACTACCACTACGCCACGGAGGCTGTATAATAATTATGTGTAATAATACTAATAATAAAATATCAACAAATAAAATTCAACAACAATGTTCAACCATAGGACGTGAAAAAAAAATTATGCGCGCAAGGCAAATTTAAAAAAAAAGTAGGTACACCAAGGAGGTTCCGAGTTGAGTTTTTCATAAATTAAAAAAAAGTTGTATGATAAATCGGCACCATAGAGGTAGAAGTAAATAGGTTTAATGATGTTTTGAGTTCACAAACCTAGTACACACGATGTTCTAAATTCAAATTTACTTTACCACTCTAGAGGATAAAAGCGACTTTTACACTCAGATATCGAAGAAAAAAAGTACTCTTTCCGAGATGGTGGGATGAAAATTAATTTTAACAAAAAAGTTTAACCGACTTCAAGAAACGATAAATTCTTTTTAACAAAAAAGTTTAACCGACTTCAAGAAACGAAAAAGAGGCACTGAAAAGCGAAAAATAGCTTAATTTACAGACTTACTGATTTATTAGAAGTCGGTACCTAGCCCAAGAGAGGCCATATTTCAATTGATTGCATCATAGTAGTTCAGACACAACAAACAAAGTTGGCTGGCACCGACTTCTAATAAATCAGTAAGTCTGTAAATTAAGTTATTTTTCGCTTTTCAGTGCCTCTTTTTCGTTTCTTGAAGTCGGTTAAACTTTTTTGTTAAAAAGAATTTATTTTTCTCTTTTTAGTGAGTTTGTACAGTCTCACGACTGTACATCGCATGTATAGTGACCTGACTGTACATGCGCTGCTGACGCTGCACTACAGATCGAACCGGCCACGCTAAAAAAAAATTATTAAAGCATTATTCAAAAAGAATTTTTAAAATCAATGCTTATACACCGGAAATATAGCTGAATATTCTGAACACTTCTGCGTACCCGTTAAAAGGACTCAGGCGTGATGTTATGATGTGTAATGGCAGAAACATTACAATAATATGCCATTGCAGCAATCGCGGCTGATTTCCTGGTACTTTTTGAAGAGTTCCTTGGTCTAATCTCGGAAACCCATCATCAGATCTTTACGAAATTTAAATGGGACCACTTCGGAATAATCTACTTACGAACAAAAAAAGAATTTTCAAAATCCGTCTAGAATTGGCTTCACAATCGCGTAACAAACATACAAAAAAAAAATTGGGTACGAATTGAGAACCTCCTTTTTTGAAGTCGGTTAAAAAAGCGACAAAGTACGAATTTGATGTAGGTAACTAGTACCTACATGTTATTCAGAACGTTCAGTGTAATAAATAAGCTTTTTTGAGCGGTTTTTTAAACGAACAAAATTGTAGGGTGACCATACTGACCATGTTACTTATACCTACCTATTAAAGTAACTCACTATGTCATTATTTATCATTTATTCGCACGGTTGATTATTATCCCTATTGTTTCTACATTGTGAGGATCTTAAATATGTAATAATACATTATGGTACAAGTGAGTAAAGTTGGTGATTACCTACCTACCGCCGAGGCGCCATTGAGTCTTCTTAAGAGAGCTGAGGACGGTAATCATCATACTATCGAGTGGCATACGACGTTTTACAACAAACTTGCGAATAAAATAACACTACAAATACTAAATAAACAATACCTACTACAAATTAATTCGTTTTCCTATTCGCGCGCATCTAACAATGGCGATCGGCCATATTTAAAAGAATGAGGTTTGAAATTTAACTTTTTTTTACTCTTTTTTTTCTGTACTTAGAGAAAAAAAAAGTTAAATTTGAGTGAAAATTTTGTTTATTATACACTTAGAGTATAATACTCTAAGATTATACAAATATTACAAGTTGAAATTATTTATTTAAATACGAAAATGCATCAAATGACCATACAATAGGCATATTAATTTATTCGAACTATTAAACACGTTCTTTTTTGTATCGAAACTTTTTCAAGAACATAGAAACTTAACTTAAGTATAAAATTTAAAAAATAATCTATAACTCACTTGTGAATAATAGCAATGAAAAATTCACAGTTTGATAATAGGTGTCATCATGTTTAATTGCGGTGAAATAATATCAATTTTATGAGTTGGTGTGTTGTAAAATATTTTATATTTTTAACCGACTTCAAAAAGGAGGAGGTTCTCAATTCGATGGTTTTTTTTAATTTATTTATGATGCGATTTCCGTGATTCTTTTTTTATTCGATGTGAAATAGTTGTCATTTGGTCCCATAGACATTTAACATACCTAGTTTGGCCCAGTAGTTTTCATTTTAAGGTGCTTCTTGTGTTTTCTTAGTTCAAATTTTTACCCAACTTCTTATATGTTGTCATATTTCCGTCGTTTATGAACTGGTTTCGAAAAACCTTTTTGCATTGGGTTTGGTATAAGTCACAGGTAGTTCTATATTAATTTCATGGGTACTGAACCTTGAACTCCGGAGATACACCTAAGAACTCCTTGAAATCAAATAGGTGATGAGAAATTAGCTAGTTTTATGACGATCCTGTGACACGGTGTCTATGTCACCACATTACGATGGTCAAGGGCGTGCCAAAATTACCTAGTCTACGTCGGGCTAAATGTTATCATTCATCATTATCATCTTCATGGAGACGTATTTTCCTGATTACATCAGAAGCTCATATTATGAGTTTATGAGGAGAACTCGTTTGATATTATAGCATGAATGTCTCGTGTAATGGTATGTAGTAGTTAATGGTATGGTATGGTAAGTAAGTACTATCATTGAAGATACATTGAACTGAATTAGACAACAAAATTTTTGCACATTTCGAAGGCCTACCCATAGCTACCAAAAAACAACGAAATGTTATTGACGGGATCCCATTTTTTCTCATAATGGTTTTTGTCCTAATTTAAATTGTCATAACAAGTTAGGCATAATTTTCTTTGTCATAATAATAGTGTGCCATAATTGGTTTTTAGCATAGGTACTATGTTATTAAGCATAAATATTGTATATCCTAATGTTTTTATTCATAAGTTTGATATGCATAAAGTTGTAAAGCATATTGTTTATTATTTGTCTAATAGTTATTTGGCATAATGATCAAAAAGAAATAATAATTTCTTAACAGACAGTGATAGATTTATTGAGAAAGCCCCTGAATCCGACTTGGATAGATTAGGTTAGAAGGCTAATGCGGGAGCGGAGTATCTGATGGTTTCTGGAGTAAAAGTGCTGTGTCTGTTTGCATTGATTTATAAGTTAAGATTTTGTGAACTTCCTTTCATTTAATTTACCATGTTTTTTAGAGAGATTTGATCCTTTTGATTGACACTCTATCGATTGATGCAGCGGTCTCCACACGATAAAAAAAGAAAAGTGATTTAAATATGGAATTTCATTGTTAATATGGTATCAGATGGATGGATGAACTTTGAGTTAAAGTGTTTTATTTTGCCAAATTGAATTTATAAGTTTAGGTTTCAAGGACTTCCTTTCATTTAATTTACCATGTTTTTTAGAGAGATTTGATCCTTTTGATTGACACTATCGATTGATGCCATAAAAATACAGGATGTTACTTTTTCGGATTTTAGTCGGTTCGATAACCGGGTGTGGCAAGCGAATTTTTAAAAATCATTGAATGCAGTTTTGTTTCTTTTTAAAAATAAAATGATGTCTCCTTTAAGTAAAATGAGCCAACTTAAGGATTTAAGGTACTTGCCCTCCATGTGGCATCGCCGTGGGACGCCGTGTATATCGTTATTTTTATACTAAGGTAATAATAGTACATTATGGTACAAGTGAGCAAAGTTGGTGATTACCGCCGAGACGCTATTGAGACCCGAGCCGCTAGGCGAGGGTCTTAAGAGAGCCGAGGACGGTAATCATCATGCTCACGCGTGCCATACGACGTTTTACAACACACTTGCGAATAAAATAATACTACAAACACTAAATAAACAATACTACACATTAATTCGTTTTCCTATGTGCGCGCATCTAACTATGGCGGTCGGCCATATTTAAAAAAAAATGAGGTTTGAATTTAACTTTTTTTTACTGTTTTTTTTTCTGTACTTAGAGAAAAAAAAAAGTTAAATTTGAGTGAAAATTTTGTTTATTATACAAGCATTGTAAACAAGTATTACAAGTTGAAATTATTTATTAAATACGAAAATGCATTAAATGAACATACAATAGGTAAGGTAACTGTACCAATGCTCGACACTGTACCAATGCTAGACACTTTCGAACAAAACCCAGTATTTTGAGAAAATTATCCATTTGTTTTATAAGACTATTGACTTAAAAGATGCCTAATGGTATCTATAAGATATGTTCAAATATTCGCAACACCATCCGAAGTAAATTTAGAAAGACTGTTGACAGCAAATAATGTGACTCCGTGAACACGGTCGTGTTATTTCTTAAGATTTTTGCCAAGGGTACTGATTTTTATAGGTGTGATTTTTTTGTTTATAAGTTATGATTATTACTAATTTTAGTATAAACGTTATAAATATTGAAGTTATTGACATACTTGGACCATTGGGACAATGATGTCTAGCATTGGTGTTTTCGACCAAGTGCATAATAATTTAATTTAAAGTAAAAGTATGATAGATTTTAAAGATTTTATGGGCAAAAGTTAATGTCTAATTGTTGCTGTAACAGTTAAAAAAGAATGTAACGACCATGCTGTAATTAATTTGTTAAATTTTTTAGATTGAAATTTTATTTTTCCTTAAAGTGTCGAGCATTGGTACAGTTACCTTATATTAATTTATTCATACTATTAAACACGTTCTTTTTTGTATCGAAACTTTTTTAAGAACATAGAAAATTAACCTATAAAATTTTAAAGAGAATCTATAACTCACTTGTGAATAATAGCAATGACAAAGTCACAGTTTGATAATAGGTGTCATTACGTGCCTATTTGCGGTGAAATAATAGTACTTTTATGAGCAGGTGTGTTGTAAATTATCTTAGACTTTTTTAAATGTTGGCATTTTTATACTTAGGTAATAATCATCTTCGACTATTTTTTGATATCGACATTTTTATACTTAGTTAATAATCCATCTCTCCAATTTTCCATCTTGTCAATATAACTTTCTAGTAATTTTTATACCTAATAGTAAATTTTCCTGATAGACTTAAGTCGCCTAAAGGTAATAATCAACCTCAGGTATGTATTTCACGAGATCGTAAAAAGAAATGTTTTTTTTTTCGCTGTTTGACACTGACAGATTGACGTGTCGTTTTATTTCCTTTCAGTTTCATTCGTAGATTTCATCATTGAGTTTGCTTCTGGTATATATGCCTTGAAAACCTATATTAATTTTCAATTAATTTGACACACTACTAAAATGAGCCGAAAGGACAAGAAAGACACTGAAGACAGCAGTAGTATATTTCAGAATTTGGACAAAACAACTCTTTTGCAAGAATCAAGATATTTCAACTCGTCGCCAGTTAATGCGAAGAAATGTATACATATCCTGACAAAGATACTGTACTTGTTGAATCAGGGTGAAAAACTGACAACGCAAGAAGCAACTGACATATTCTTCGCCACGACTAAGCTTTTCCAGTCTAAAGATGTAGTGCTTCGGCGTCTTGTGTATTTAACCATCAAAGAGTTAAGTTCTATGGCGCAGGACGTTATTATTGTGACGTCATCTCTTACCAAAGATATGACCGGCAAAGAAGATTTATATCGAGCTGCAGCTATTCGTGCCTTGTGCAGTATAACTGATAGTACAATGTTGCAAGCAATTGAACGTTACATGAAACAAGCAATAGTGGACAAAAATCCAGCAGTGAGTTCCGCAGCCCTTGTGTCAGCTCTGCATCTATCAGCTACTGTCCCAGACTTAGTACGCCACTGGGTGATGGAAGCTCAGGTACCTACTCAATTATTTTTAAATAAAATGTAGACTAAAAATTGCCTTGCTATTTTGATATTAAGCAACATCAAGATAAGTACATGTTGCTTTTCTCTTTTCAGTCTCTTTTTCTCATATTTTATGGAAAGCCAAGCGCCTAAATCTACATTCCCTAACATAACACTCTTTAACTCTCATCATAGCATTCACTGTGAATTTTATTCTTAAGTTCTTTACAAACCTCACACCATAGACAAATTGTGTTGACTATTTTATTACTCAAGGACCTATTGGTTCTTAAATGAATACCTAGTTAATTGAATTACTTCATGTACATAAGCCCATAAAAGTGTCTACATCTCTATGAAATGACCTGACTATACATTTTGACTGAGGTGTGGGATTTATAGAGAAATTAAGAATAAGCTTCATGTGGATTGCTATATTATGTTGAGTGTATGAGAGTGTTATGTTAGGATGTGACAGCTTGGCTCTCCGTAAGGTTTAATAACTTTTTAGAAGAAAAGTTGAATGAGTTCGTCTTGAACATCTAGACGAACTCATTCAACTTTTCTTGACTTTACTACACAAAAGTTAGAATTGCTTCAAAAATGAATTCTAGAAGAACTTGAGACAATATTGAACACACAAATAGGGCGAAGGCAGTCCACCATCAAAATTACCAGAAATTGATAAAATCAATAATAAAACTTTCATGCCGGTTGATCTGTTTACTCTTATACTAATTAACCTTCTTTTTCATTTCCCAGGGTGCTATAGCATCAGATCATGCAATGGTTTCATATCATGCACTGGCTGTTGTAGCTGGAACTCGAAGAAATGACCGGCTGTCTACTGTGAAACTTGTTACTAAGCTCGCGCGTGCCCCTCTTCGCTCTCAGTATGCACTTTGTCTACTCATTCGACATGCAGCTAAATTAGCTGAAGATGATCAGACAGAGATCTCTGAAACATATATTGAATTCATTGAATCATGTTTGCGTCATAAACATGAAATAGTTGTGTATGAAGCTGCCCATGCCATTGTTAATTTAAGAAAATCTGCTCGCGATCTTGCTCAAGCTGTTTCAGTGCTGCAAATATTCTGTGGTTCATCAAAAGCAACTTTACGATTGGCAGGTGCTCGCACATTAGCAAAGTTGACCACAAAACATCCCAGTGCAGTTGCAGCTTGTGCAGTTGACCTGGAAAATCTTATTTCAGACCCTAACAGGTCTGTAGCCACTCTGGCTGTGACCACACTTCTTGCCACTGGAGCTGAAAGCTCTATTGACCGTCTAATGAAACAAATTTCTAGCTTTATGTCAGAAATTTCTGATGAATTTAAGATTGTTGTTGTCCATGCCATTAGACGTCTCTGTTCTAAGTATCCACGCAAGCATCAGTCGTTGGCTTCATTTTTAGCTGGCATGCTTCGAGATGAGGGAGGTTTACAATACAAAACTGCTATTGCAGATGCAATAATCACTCTAGTGGAAGAAAATCCAGATGCCAAGGAAACAGGCTTGGCACATCTGTGTGAATTTATTGAAGATTGTGAGCATGCTTCACTGGCTGTCCGTATTTTACATATTTTAGGTCGGGAGGGTCCAAAGGCACGGCAGCCATCCCGCTATATTAGATATATATACAATAGAGTTATTTTGGAATCAGGGCCAGTGCGCGCCGCTGCTGTTTCTGCTGTTGCTCGTTTTGGCGCCGCTCGTCCAGAGTTATTACCAAATATTCGTGTTCTTTTAGCACGATGCCAATTAGATGACGATGACGAAGTGCGAGATCGGGCCATTTATTACAGTGCAATATTAGATTCTGGGGATAAAGAACTCATGAATGATTACATAACTAATATTGTGATTCCTAACCCAGCACTTTTAGAAAAAGCTCTGTTCAACCATCTGTCTTCTGAAGACCCATCAATTGAATCGTTCAGTATTACATCTGTGCCTACTCTAACAGAAGAATCACAAGAAGCTAAGGAAGTACCTGTGGTAATAGAGAATCGATTACCGAATGTATCTCGTGAAGAGTTATATACAGACCAATTAAAAGTTATTCCCGGAATTGAAAAATTAGGACCAATTTTTAAAACCTGTGAAGCTGTGGATTTGACTGAACCTGAGACTGAGTATCGAGTTCAATGCGTCAAACATATATTCAGTCGCCATGTGGTACTACAATTTGAGTGTTTAAATACTCTCAGTGACCAACTCCTTGAGCAAGTTCAAATACGCTTAGATGCTGTTCCGGGCTATAAATTATTGTCCGAAATTCCATGCGAACAATTGTCATATAATAAGCAAGGAAGCGCGTTTTGTCTCCTGGAATTCCCTGAAAGTCCAATTGAAACGTTGTGCCATTTTGGAGCAACCTTAGAGTTCATAGTTCGTGATTGTGATCCAACTACTGGTTTACCAGATAGTGGAGAAGGATACGCTGACACCTATCCTTTGGAAGACGTAGAAATTGATTGTGCTGATCAATTTAGAACACGCGCAGCATCTGATGACTGGGAAGCGACTTGGGAAAGAGCTGCTGTAGCAGCTGAAGCTTGTGATACATTTGGACTGTCACAAACCGATGTTGATGCTGCTGCTAAGGCCGTATGCGAGCATTTAGGCTTACCGAAGGCAGCTATAGTAGGAGAAGCCGTGAAAGAAATCCGCGGCAGCGGAATATGGCGCGGTGGTGTACCTGTTCTTGTCAGGGCTAGGTTGGTAATAGCTCAAGGTGCTGTCACTATGCAGTTGTCTGCCCGCTCCCCACGAGAAGACATTGCAACGTTGTTATTAGCTGCTGTTGGTTGAATCATTGTTGTTTATTGTTCATATTTTATAGTTCTGTAAGTTTGTATTAAGAATTGGTTTTTATTAATAAGTATTTTTGAATATAGATAGGACCTAAGTAATCTGTCTTAACTATTTAAATATATTTATATTTATATAAATCCATGATAGCAAATGTTGAACTAAAACAAGATTTACGTATTTATATATTTTAATATATGAATGATACTTTTACATAATGAACTTAAAATAGATTTTAATTTATACTTAATAAAAACTTGAATAATGTTTGTATATGGCTTATTATTGAAACATTTCATATGTTGTGTGTACTGAAAAACTTCCCAACTGAAAAAACATGTATCATATAGGTAGATTTGGATTGTTGACAGCCTCTGTGTGTGTGCGTGGCAGTAATAAAGACTGCTACGCAGGCGGCGTGGGTTCGATTCCCGCTCAATGCAAATATTTGTATGCTATTTGCATTGGTCTGGTCGTGCCTCAGAGAGGCACGTCTATGGCAGTCGTTACGGGTAGTTGGAGCCCTAAAAATTCTAACAACTGTTTTAACTGCCATGCTTCGATATTGCCAATGAGTTGGGGAGGTCAGTGGCAGTCACTTCACGAAAAATATTGAAGTTCAGCCAAAGCCGCAGTTAGACTGGAAAAGCAGACCCCGGACACCCGAGGTGAAAACTTCGGATGTGACTTGGATAGCGTTAGCTAGGATGAACAAGAAGAAGAGGTAGATTTGGTCCAACGGAGGCGGTTATGACGGACTCACAGCAATTAATACCGCACGCCGTTGTCTTGAGATGCAGGGATGTGCGATGGGTGGCCCTGACCCATAAGACATTTCCCTCGCACCCCAGCTGACAATCTGGTTTTTGGATTTTACCCTCGGTTGTCCAACCACGGTGTCCCCACCTTGCCGCCGTTTTAATACCCTTTTTCGCCTTTAGTTAGGCGGAGCAGTAGGCACATGCTGTAAGAACATTTCGAACGATCGAACGAACTCGACAGCTCAATCAGCGGCGATATTTCCATTCTGCTTGCTGTAAATTTTGTGTCGTCACGTTCTTGAGCATGAGGGTGATGTATGTTTACGTGTTCGACAACGTGACATCACCAAAACAGCATGCGATATTGAAATATCACTGCAGATTCAGCTTTCGAGTTCGTTCGATCGTTCGAAATGTTCTTACAGCATGTGCCTACAGGCCAGATTCGTTGGTAGTCAGATTCTGAATAGGTCTCATTAGGTCGGATTCTGAGTAGGTCAGTTTTTTAAAACGTCAGTTATGCTTTAGTACACTTGTTTAATATCTATTAATAGAATTCATACCTACCCGAGTATCGACCTACCTATACTGACTCTTAGCGCCTTCGCTCCGTGAAGCGGGTGCGGGTCGCGGATGCGCGCGCAGTGCGTCCGCCTGTCCGTCGCGTGTGACAGGACAGGTATCCGCCTCACACAGCGCTGCTCTTGAAATAACATGAAACAAGCACGCGAAGCGGACGTCCGCGCCGTGCGCCCGCTAAACACAGCGAAGGCGCTTATGATGTATCTAACGGTATCTACCTATATTGGATAAGAATCATTACACCGGATATTTACCTTATCCTGTTCCGAAAGGTACAAATAAAAAAAATGTTAGATGCGCGCCGGCGCGCGCATAATATGACAACAAATATACCTATAGATTTTGACTATTGTGTTTTGATTGTGTTATGTAGTATTTTAAGTATTATTTTATTCGCAAGTGTGTTGAAATAGTCGGATGCCACTCGCGTGTATGGTGGTTACCGTCCTCGGCTCTCTTAAGACCCTCGCCAATGTCGCCTCAGCGGTAATCACCAACTTTACACGCTTGTATCATAATGTAGATAATCTACTATTAACTAGTGATCTAAAAGATGGTACCTATTATAATATTGCAGTGTAGATGAATTTCTGAAAAGAGTTTCGTATTTAAGTTATTTCAGAAACTGTTGAATCTGATTTAGAAACTGATACGACTTCCGATGCGGTTTCTGAGAATGAATCTGAAAATACTGACACGGTTTCTGATGTAAAAAAAAAAAAATACAGTGCAACCTCAGCATAACGAATCGGAAGGGAACAGGGTAATATTCGTTATATCAAGTACTTTGATAATCTGAGGTTTGTTATATTAAGGTTCGGTAGGTCTAAAATTCGTTATATAGAGGTAAAAAAAATAGGTAGGTATATAACAACTTTTTTCCCTTAGGATATATATCAAAATTAATGTAGTAAAATCTGTATAAGATGTATGCATTCCTGTTTTACGAAAAAAACGGGTCGAAACCATGTACCACATACCTACAATGAAATTCAAGAGTCATGTATGGACGCGTACGTATAAAAAGGTTTTGGGCATGGTTTTGGGTGACAAAATTCGTTACCTAGAGGCATTTACAATTTTTTGGCTAGTTGAGTGAGAATTTGTTAAAATGAGGTACCTAGTGCGCAAAAAATTTTCATAATCTAGAGGTATATTAATTTACATTGACTCATAAGGACAATTCAAGGGGATTATGAAAAAATCGTTAAATCAAGGCTATATCGAGAGGTTGCACTGTACATTGAATTTAATTAATATAAGAATAGCTAAGCTGCAATGCTAGCTTCAACGTAGTGTATAACAACCAGATTGTTTTACTGAGGAATAAATGACTGATACTGTATTCATAGTAGGTAGTAATCTGGTTTTAAATGTTTAATGTCCACCTCAAGTACGGTTTTCAATATTTCAAAAAGTCTTCAAAATTCTGACAAGGTTTCTGATGTCATCATCATCATCTGCATACAGACGTATTCCCCTGATTGCATCCGTGCCCAAGATGACCTCGAAGCTCAGGGTCCGCCTTCCGGCTCTTCCTTCTCCACTTCGCACGATCTTGGGCGTCCATGGTAGTGAGACCATTAGCACGCATATCACCCTCCACGACGTCAAGCCAGGACTTCTTTGGCCTACCCCTTTTACCTGGACCCGGCGGGGGTACCATTGCCAGGCATTTGTTCCCCACGTAGCCTGGCGGTTGCCGCAAGACGTGGCCGCACCAGCGAAGGCGGCTCTCTAGCATTTTATCCGCGATGTCACGGACATGGAGGCTGCCGCGGATGCGAGAGTTCCGTACGCGATCTTTACGCGTAACGCCGCACATCCACCGCAACATTTTCATCTCCGTGACACGCAGCTCTTGCTTGTGTCGTTCGAGCAGCGGCCACGCCTCACAACCATACAAGAGAACAGGCCTAATGATCGTCTTATAGACCTGCCCTTTCAACCTGACTGGCATTTTAGGATCACAGGTGACGCCAGTCTTTTCTCGCCACTTGGCCCACGCGGCAGTCTTGCGGCAACCGGTAGGCTACGTGGGGAACAAATGCCTGGCAATGCGTGCCTTGACGTCGTGGTCGGTCTCACCGGTCACATGAAGTACAGATCCCAGGTACATAACCTGGTCCGTGCGCTCGACCAAATCATCGCCTATGCGGACGGGTGCGGGATCTGTGGAGTTTAACGCTAAGTATTCTGTCTTCGCTATATTTAGCTTCAGACCGCCGCCGTTCTCAAGCGCTTCTTTCCATCCTTTCACGCGTCGCACCAATCTGCTCCTGTCCGCTGCATCTTTGTACGCATCGTGGTCGTCGGAAGTTTTGGACACTTGCCACTTTTTAAAGAGGGCTTTCTTCCCCCTGATCTCTCTCTGGACTGTGTCGTTCCACCACCAGGTGTCCTTGTCACACTTGGCGTCCACCCTTAGACATGCCGAGTACCACCCTCCCCGCCTCAAGAATAGCTGCCCGAATCCTGTCCCAAGAAACCTGTACTGGTTCGTCTACAGCATCGGCGCACTTGTCACCGATGGCTGAGACGAAACTTTGGGACTTAACTTCATCAAACAGCCACCACCTGATTTTGCGTTGGGCACGCTCGGCACGTTTGCCTTTGGGTTTCACGCGGAGGTCCATGACAAGGAGACGGTGTTGGCTAGTGAATATTTTAGCCTATATTGAGGGAGTTGAGAAAAAAATCTGTATTAATTTTTTCTTTTATATTCTTTGGATCATCATCTATAAAAGACAACAATAAACAACCTTTTTTTAACATGCTTAGCCTGTGTAGTTTGACGGCGGTAAGACCTACCACGGGGGAGTGACCAGAGCACACGGCAGCCTCTCGGTCCGTGCTTTAGGGACTTCCTGCATCAGATACGGAAAGAGCCAACATACTCCCACACTGGACGTCACAGGCGTCGGGATTAGGAGTGATAGGATAGGAGTGGGAGTTCTCTCGCTCGCCGTCGTCTCCTTCTCGAGCAAATTGTAGCTCGAAAAGGAGGAGCGTGGGGTGGGTCCGGTGCCCAGAGGAGACTCGCAGTCCGCACAGCCAACGACGAACGGAGGCGACTCGGGCGCCGGAGGTCGCGAAGCGTCCTATATGAGCACCGGCCTGTCGAGTGGAACCGCCTGTCACCCTAGCAGAAGCAAGCCGTGTCCTGGCAAGCAAGGCCTGGTCACAGTTCTAACCTAACTTAAATGGCACCTAACCAAACTAATTCTGGGTGGTTTATAAAAAAATAACCACGAAGGGGATAGCGGGGTCTATTCGCTCGCTTCGCTCGCTCAAACGACCCCGCCATCCCCTTCTAACCTAACCTATCCGAGTCCGGGTGCCCTAAAGTCCCGATTGCATCCAGTTTCACCTGATATAACAACTGTTACACACTGTCACTGTTACACAATGTCGATGGCAGTTGATGTTATGGTATACCTATGATAATTATGGCATGTGATAGTTAGGGCATGTGATAATAATAATTATGGCATGTGATAAATCGGGGTTACAATGATTCTGACAAATGATGTTATGGTAAGTGACTTTATGGGAACAGATTCTAGCACGTGATTAATATAGCAAATAAGAGTAGGGCAAATGAATATTATGTCTGTTAATATTATGGCTGTTGACTATTATGGCAAATGATATTAGGGTAAATAAAATTCGGGCAAACGCCGGTATACCATGATTAAGAACTGCGAGACTTGCTAAATGCAGCCACACCGTCACCGTCTCCTTTGTTGAACAGACATTTTTTGGCTCGAACGGTTCGGCGAATAGGTACCTACTGAACGGTGCGCGTCACTCGATAGAGTAATGCTGAATGTGTGGACGAAAGTCCATGCCATGGGTTTTACTCGACATGATTGCTCGATCGAGTAAAACCGTACCTATGTGAGTACGGAGTTTCAAGCTCCGTACTCACATACGGTTTTACTCTTTCATTTTTTTTTATTCTACACGTGTTTTCACGACGAACAACAACGCCGGACTGACGCTCGACCTCGACTCGACTCGCGCCACTCGCGGCGACACGACGTACACACGCTTGAGTCAAGCAAAGCTCGACGGCTCGCTTCGAGTTGGTGCGAAGGAATTTACTTTTATTTTATTCCATCGAGCCGGCTCGATGGGAGCCTTCGAGCTGTGAGTTTTGCGGTCCACACATTGATTTTTACTCGTTTTCGAGTAATACTATCGAGTAAAACCGTATGTGAGTACTTACGGAGCTTAACGCACTACGTTTTAAAACAGCCGATTTTGTGTCATCTACATTTTCTTCTTGATTAGGTACCTACTACTACTACTACTAATACTGTAGTCATTTTCATAAGAAACATCAGAGTGAAACTCCCGCATCGATACTTCTAATTTTTTTTTTAATCTTAAAGTTTAGGTACCTACGTTTTATTCAGAATCGGAAGTAACATTTTTTTTGTTTGAAAACTACTAGGTATAAAATTATTTTAAAATTGGTCGCTCCTGGTGCAAAGGTTGGCCATCGCAATCCAGCGTGAAAACGCGACGAGTGTGATGGACACTTTTCCACCGGGAACGGTCAGGGACGGGCTAGGTACCTATGTAATTAGTTTGGACATTACACAATTTTTAATAAAAACTAGCTGACCCGGCGAACTTCGTACCGCCATATTTGCCGCCCGCGTGGTATTCCGATCCCGCTGTACCTTCTATTCAAATTTCCATGTTAGATTCTAATCCCGTTCCCGCTGCACCGTCCCCGACCCGTGAACAATGTGAACATGCCACATATAATTGACCATGGGAAAAACATGGCTTTTCTAGATACAGACCCGTTCCCGCTGTACCTTCTATTCAAATTTCAATGTTATATTCTGATCCCGTTCCCGCTGCACCGTCCGCGTCCCCGACCCGTGAACAATGTGAACATGCCCACATATTGACCATGGGAAAAACATGGCTTTTCTAGATTCAGACCCGTTCCCGTTGTACCTTCTATTCAAACTTCCATGTTAGAAGATTCTAATCCCGTTCCCGCTGCACCGTCCCCGACCCATGAACATGCCACATATAATTGACCATGGGAAAAACATGGATTTTCTAGATTCAGTGTGGTCTTTTAAGGATTGTCCTTTGTGATTTGTTTATGGTCATGGCCAATGCAAGACGGATCGAAAATTGAAGTCTTTTAAATTCAAGCGGCATGTCTGTTGGGATCATCGGGATCCTTGGAATGAGAACTTCCTCACCTTCTAATTTTCCTTTGAGTGAAAAAAAAAAATTAAAAAAAAAAAAATAAAAGTAGGTATATTATGTCCTTCCTGGTTCTAAGCTACCTCCCCACCAATTTTCAGCCAAATCAGTTCAGCCGTTTTTGACTTATAAGTGTTGTAACAAACACGACTTTCTTTTATAATCTATACTAATATTATAAAGAGAAAGATTTGTTTGTTTGTTTGTTTGTTTGTTTGTTTGTTTGTTTTTTTGTTTGTAACGAATAGGCTCCGAAACTACTGGACTGATTTCAATAATTCTTTCACCTATAGAAAGCTACACTATCTGGGAGTAACATAGGCTATATAACATCACGCTACTACTAAAGGGAGCGGAGCAGTGAGCATAAATGTCAATAAATCGGGCAGATTTCCATACATTCTTTACTAATATTAGATTTGTATTTTTGTATTCGAGTAAACTCAAGAACTACTGAACCGATTTCAAAAATTCTTTTACCATTAGAAAGCTGCACTATCACTGACTAACATAGGTTACAATTAATTTTCAAAAAAATAGGGATCCTGGATAAAACTTCAATAATGTAACCCAAGGTGTAAAAAAAATGACCTAAAAAATTCCTTACATCGCGTACGCTGCGAAAACTATTGAAGATAGAACAAAATAATGTACTGTAGAAATGTATAACTTAAAAAGGTCTACATAAAAGTCCGCGACAGCATATGTCTATCTAATAAGGGTAGCTCACAATAACCATTTTTATCTTTTACAAATTATAAAAAAAATATGTGTCATTTTCGAAGCTATTTTGAACAATATAGTGTTAAGCCTTATCTGACTAAATACGTTAGATACATTGTACATTTAATGTAGATCAAAATTGCCCTTTACACTGTATAATTATAATGAATATTTTAGAATCTATTGCAGTATGAAAGTAACGCGCGACGATATAAATTCAAGCCGAAATGCCGATCAAAGTCAGACCACGGAATCTATACCTTTATATTAATTCTTATCTAAATAAATCGTTTGGTATTTAAGATTGTTTCAATACCTGTTGATTACTTTTTGAATTATTGAAATCGGACGTTCTATTCAAAAGATATTACGAAATTATAATGTCAATAAATCCGGTCAATTACCATACATTATTTGAAAACTAATTATTATTACGGGCATGGGCTAAAAGGGTGCAACCACGGGTGTTCGAAGTATTTCACGAGCGAAGACAGGGAAGGTCAGCTGAACACAAGATGCAACGGTAACGGGATCCGAATGCGGGATTGGAACCTCCATGTGATGCATCCTGGGTAACGGAGGCATTAACGTCCCTCACCCAGGGGAGGCGCTACCGCCTACGGCAAATACATACAGCAACGGGAGCAGCTCTATAGAGGGCTGCTCAAAGGCTTCCCACATGTCCCTCTGACTACGAGGAGGCCCAGTAGAGAGCAGGAAAGGGAAGGGCTGGTCACCGAGCGCGGACGTGAGGATTATAGGTCCGGCCTCCTGTCATCCCTTCACGCCCGTCTCCTCCCTTTCCGGAATTCGATGGGACATCGTGCTTCCCACTTCTGAGAGGGCCATCTTAAAATTGTAGATGGCCCAGGGTCAGCCGGGGGGTGCGGAAAATGCCCTAGGCAATTTTACACTCCAGCAACTGAAGACCCGCGACGGCATGCTGTTTAGTGGGTCCGAATTCCACATGGCACTCCTGATGGCTGACGGGGATGGTATCCGAGGCAATTTTAGCACGAAAGAAAAGTTTGTACGGAATCCGAATTCCACGCGGGCGGAGCCGCGGGCAACAGCTAGTATAAAAGAAAGTCGTGAAAAGGAAAATAGGATATAGATTACGAAACAAAAGACAATTTGGAGCCTGTTCGTTGATATCAAACAATCGAATACCTACGTACCTACCTTTACTACCTACCTACTACCTTTATAGCTACTAAGAAAACTTGATTTTATTGGTTTAATTGGATTTAATTCTTGAAAGTGTGATTTTTCAAGGATTTTTCTCTTTGGTTTTGAAACAAACATTCTTAACATTAAGGTGAGGTTCTATCAATAATCTATAGATACTTCGCCTGAAGTCGCCGCCCAAGCTGTGGTACTTATCCAGGCCAGATACAGTCAAAGAAATGTGAGTGCTCAACTTAATTTAAGTCGATCTGCCGATATGTTTACCGGAGGTACCTAGAGACTGGCGGCTTTGTTCGTCGCCAAGGAAGGCCACGATCTCGGGTCACAACTGAAAGGCAGAATCGATTCATAAGAAAAGAGAAGAAAAGTTCATAATAAGAACTTTTGATCCCGCGTAATGTATCCCCAATTTTAGACTCATTAGAAAAGAGTTCCTTGGCGACGAACAAAGCCGCCAGTCTCTAGGTACCTCCGATATACATATCGGCAGATCGACTTAAATTAAGTTGAGCACTCACATTTCTTTGACTGTATACTGTAATCCTATCCGGCCTGGATAAGTACCACAGCTTGGGCGGCGACACACACACATAGGGTTGCCAACTTTTTTTAGAAGAAATAGAGTATTTATGATTTCAAAAGGGGTAAAAATAAAGTACAGACTTACAAAAAAGAGTACATTTTATTTACAGTAGTAAAATTTTTAATTTTTAGTACCTTTGACGGCACACAAGAGGTTTTAATTATTTTCAAAATAATTGTGAGTCCATACTAAATTTAAGTAGATCGAGCTCACTTTGAGTCACTTTCTTCCCTCCACTTCACATTCATGATTGAAAACACTCTCTACGAATACAAAAATGACATACAAAAAAAAAATATAAACATCCGAATTGAGAACCTCCTCCTTTTTTGAAGTCGGTTAAAAATATGCCCAATATATTTTTTCTTTGTACCCCCGACAAAAAGACGGGTGTTTAAGTTTGAAGTGTGTATGTATGTGTGTGTGTGTGTGTGTGTGTGTGTGTGTATGTCTGTGTGTGTGTGTGTGTGTGTGTGTGTGTGAACCGATATAGATTCTGTTTCTTTTGTTTTAAAGATGGTTTAGTCGAGAGTGTTTATACCCGTGTTGGGTATCAAATGAAAGGTCATAATTTATACATCGCTATACAGATTTTATTGAAATCGGTTAAGCGGTTACCATTATAAAGCATGAAATAAAAAACAAAGAAAATTTAAAAAACCCCTAAGGTATCGCAAAGAACCTTGGTATGCCCTATTCCGCCCGACGGTCAGACGGCGGTCCCCCGAAGAGACAAATGACAAAAGGGTTAATACTTAGGGTAGGTCATAACATAATGTAATAGTTAATATTTTACTTTTTATGATAATAATATCTCCTTTTTGGGTCGGGGGTTTTAAATTTAAATTTTTTTTTTACATCAAATTTTAAAAAGCTATTTACTTATGTATGTATATCGTATTCCCGCTTCGCACAATACAAGAAATTGTGACAAGGCACCTGACATCTATTAGGTATCTATGTATAGGTAGGTACTATTATATAATTGTAAAGTGGTCGTGTCTGTACAAGGGAGGTATTTAAAAAAAATCTTGGGTTATGTTATGTTAACGATACTGATTTTTTTTTAAATTTCCTGTCCGTTTGTCTGTTTGTTCGCGATGGACGCAAAAACTAGGTACTGAACGGATTTTGATGCGGTTTTTTTTTGTTAGAAAGGGCTTGGTCAGACTTAAAATCTTACGTTTGGTTGATTGCAATCGGTTGAGAAGAACCGGAGATATGAGCAAAGGTCGCGTTAACCGAGATGCACGCGGGCAGAGCCGCGAGTGGAAGGCTAGTCTGACAATACAAATTGACACCGTTGACATTGGATGTTAGAATGCGTTCAGAAAGTGAGTGTCAGCACAGATTAATAAATAGTTACTACGTAACAGATACATCACTCCCATACAAAAGTGAAAATATCTACGCTATATTCACCTACAAAATTTTAATAATAATACCTGCTGCTCAGAACGAGAAGAATTGTACCTTAAGCCCGCGTTCATAGAGTCGAGACTGTGTTGCCCGCCGTGCGGGTGACGTCATCGTAAGAATGCGCTAGGGTTATACCTATGATGATTATTGTAATAAAACGAATTAACCACATTTTTTATTAGTCAATCCAATATGTTTTTGTTTTATATGATTTCTATTATTTTTCTCTTCTCGGAATTTATTACATTTTATCTTCCTCCTAGCGTTAATTCCCAGTCGCATCCGAAGCTTTCAGCTCGGAGTCTGGGGTCCGCTTTTACCAGTCATAGCTACAGATTTGGCTAGACCTCGATATTTTCCGTGAAGCGATTGCCATCTGACCTCCACGACCCAATGTTAACATTAGGCGATAGGGCACCAACTACCCGTAACGACTGCCATAGATGTTCTTATGGCAACCGGGACCGACGGCTTAACGTGCTCTCCGCGGCACGACCAGACCAATGCAAATACCCATATTTCATGAACACAAATATTTGCACTGAGCGGGGATCGAACCCGTGCCTCCTGCGTAGCGGCCGCGTTCACTACCGCTACGCCACGGAGGCTGTCAACATGTTACATTTTATACCTAGTCGAAAATATCTTTAATCGCGTAAATAATTTTAATAAATAATATACATAAATCAACGGTTTATAACATTTGTAATACGGTGCTACTTTATAGGCCTTAGTGTACCTATAGGTAGGTATACAGTAAGGTATACCTACTGTATTTATAGTTTTCTCATAAGATTTTTTCCAATTTTAATGCATTTAGATTAATCATTTTGTTCAAATCAGTTTGGTCAACCATTGGTATAAAATTACGAAATAATTTACAGTACTATGTACTGTAAATTATTTCTATATTATTTATTTTAGCTTATAGACGCTTATTCGTACCCTAAAAATAACGGACATTACCTACCATTCTATTACGTAAGTACTAGGTAACTTCAGTTAGTATTAGAATTACCTATAAAACAACACTTATATAATACCTGACTCAAAAAACGTCTTAATTTAAGATTTACATACTTATTACTTAGGTACTTATGTTCAAAGAAATAGACTTAGGTATATACCCATCCACTGCACATTAATTACGTGGTTTCGGCATTTCGAAGCGTAAGCGCGGGAAACGTGCGGTGCAGTGTGATGCGAGCGCTCAGGCGCGCGTTCGGCAGCCCTCTGCCAGTTTGTACAGTCGACTGTACGCCAAGCTGTAGGTGTTTATCGCGTGGCCTTGAGCGAGTGACGGAAGCCTGGTGTCAGTGCTTAGTACAGTAGATATATCGATAAATTCCGTTTAACGAAAAAATGCTTTTAGAGTAAACTTTTCAAAATATGTACCAAAAAAATTAAATCATGCGAAATAAAGTATTTTCGCGTACTTTATTGTTCTCATAAAATATAAAGTACAACTACCGGAAATAAAGTACAATACTTTATTATAAAGTACGGTTGGCAACCCTACACACACACATACACATAAAAAAAATTAAAAACAAAACTTTATTATAATGTAATAGTCTACGCACAGAGTATCAAAATAAATTTAAAAAAAAAAAAAGATGTGTGGCACTCGGGGACTGCCGCGGTAAAGCTATTGCATAGCATTTTTCCGATTTCGGAGCAGCTCGGCTCGATTCGTGCAAGCTCGGAGTGGGGAGTGTTAGGTTTTTTTCGTTACGAAATTTCTGGATTCGGTCGCCACGCTCAAGGCCCGCGATAGAAGATAGAAGCTATGCAATAGGTTGCTTAAAAAATAACACAGCTCTTCTATGGCCACATTGGCCACCTGTATCAAGGAGGAAGGTTCTCAATTCGCATGAATGTTTTTTTTTAAAGCTATTGCATAGCTTCAATCGCGGGCCTTGAGCGTGGAGACCGAATCCAGAAATTCCGTAACGAAAAAAAATCCTATTCTAGCTCACGAAGAATAAACAATCGATTGTATCGATTGTATCGATAGTATTGCAGCTCACGAAGAATAAATTATCGATGGTATCGATACTATTGATTGTTTGCCAATTTACAATAGTATTGTCATCATTATAGACACGTACCATGTTACAATTGGACTTCACCTCGCCTGATGGTAAGCTGAAGGCAAAGTCTCGTAAAAAGGGTCACCATTATAGACACTTACCATGTTACAATTGGACTTCACCTCGCCTGATGGTAAGCTGAAGGTAAAGTCTCGGAAAAGAAGGTCACCAAGACACGTAGCATGTTACAATTTGACTTCGCCTCGCCTGATGGTAAACTGAAGGCAAAGTCTCAGAAAAGAGTGTCTCCATTACAGACACGTGTTCCATGTTCCAATGGTGGCACTCAGCTTGACGGCCTCATCAGATGCTTTTTCACGCTCCGCTTAAAGGACCCGGGGACTGTAGGAAGACGGTTTCCCTCTTCCTACGTGAGCTGGTAAAGAATTCCAGGTCTTAATGGTGTGGCAGAAGGAGTCGCCGAACCGCTTGGTTCTTGATGGATTAATCTGCACCGTAAGCGGGTGGTTGACAAACTCTGTGGCATGGTGGTAGTGAACACGGCCGCTACGCAAGAGGCACGTGTTTGATCCCCGCTCAGTGCTTCAGCCCCCGCGTCAGCTTACCATCAGGCGAGGTGAAGTCAAATTGTAACATGGTACGTGTCTTGATGACCTTCTTTTCCGAGACTTTACCTTCAGCTTACCATCAGGCGAGGTGAAGTCCAATTGTAACATGGTAAGTGTCTATAATGGTGACCCTTTTTTCCGAGACTTTGCCTTCAGCTTACCATCAGGCGAGGTGAAGTCCAATTGTAACATGGTACGTGTCTATAATGATGACAATACTATTGTAAATTGGCAAACAATCGATAGTCTAAAACAATCGATTGTATCGATACTATCGATAATTTATTCTACGTGTGCTGCAATACTATCGATACTATCGATACTGTCGATTGTTTATTCTTCGTGAGCTACAATACTATCGATAGTATTGCCCTCATTCGATAGTATTGTCACATTCTGAGCAATCGATAGTAACGAATCTATCGATAGCTCTATCGATTGTTCCACGATAGCCTGACTATCGATTAACAATCGATTGTCGACTATCGATCGATATCGAGGCTGTATAATGTGTAATAATGAAATGCAAAAAAAAAATCAACAACAATTTTCAACAATATGACGTGAAAAGAAAATGCTGCGCGCAAAGCAAATTTTAAAAAAAAGTAGGTAGGTACAACAAGGAGTTTCCGAGTCTGAGGTTTTCAGAAATTAAAAAAAAGTTGTATGATAAATTCAGCACCATAGAGTAGAGGTAGAAGTAAATAGATTTAATGATGTTTTGAATTCACAAACCTATGTATGAAACTGCACATAATTTGGTCTTAAAACACTCGTGCCTAATAAAAAATTAGGTAGGTACTCGCCTTCGGCTCGTAATTTTAACTCACACTCATAGACTCACTCGTGTTTTAAGAACCCATTATGCAACAGTTCCATAAACTACTATTAGATAATTAATTTTTAATCTTTTTATTTCGTCGAAATATCTGTGAAAGTGAGCAAATTCTTTCTTAGTACAAGATTAGTTGTTCCCATAGTGTTATTTATCAACGCAGAGTCCTAACTTGAAATTTTGAACGTAGGTACCTAGATGCTTTTCAGTATCCACTAAATAAGGATTTTTGAAAAAAAAAAAATTCTAAAAGACTAAATTAAGGATGGAACGGGAATGAACTGCTAGATAAACTTTCATCCCATATTTTACCACCTTAGCGACAAAATTGCTTTTTTGGTCCAAAATTTTGTAAGTCAATGATATTTAAATAGGCACTATTTATATACCTATCATTTTTTTTCAAAAAAAATACGATATTCCGGTTTCCGGTTGGTCCTCATTGTCATCTATACTATTATATAATTGTAAAGTGGTCGTGTCTGTACATTGGAGATATTTAAAAAAAATTACTTGGGTTATGTTATGTTAACGTTACTGAACACGAAAATATTATTTTTGAATTTCCTGTCTGTTTGTCTGTTTGTCTGTTTGTCTGTTTGTCTGTTTGTCCGCGATGGACACAAAAACTACTGGACGGATTTTGATGCGGTTTTTTTTGTTAGAAAGGGCTTGCTCAGACTTAAAATCTTACGTTTATTTAATTGGAATCGGTTAAGTAGAACTGAAGATACGAGCAAAGATCGCGTTAACCGAGATGCACGCGGGCGGAGCCGCGGGCGGAAGGCTAGTTTTTTATAATAAGGTGGCAAAGTTGAGAGACCACTTCCCTAGGTTTTACCTACTTAATTTCAAAAAATTGGCAACATACATTTTTATGAAACGAATGATTGAAAATGAATGTAAAATATCGTACTAGGTAGTTTGGAACAATCTACACTAATATTATAAAGAGGAAAGATTTGTTTTTTTGTTTGTTTGTTTGTAACGAATAGGCTCCGAAACTACCGAACCGATTTCAATAATTCTTTCACCTATAGAAAGCTACAATATCTGGGAGTAACATAGGCTATATAACATCACGCTACTACAAAAGGGAGCGGAGCAGTGAGCATAAATGTCAATAAATCCGGCAGATTTCCATACATCTTTACTTATTCGTATTTTTGTATACGAGTAAACTCAAGAACTACTGAACCGATTTCAAAAATTCTTTTACCATTAAAAAGCTGCACTATTACTGACTAACATAGGCATTTTTTTTTTCTTTTTAAATTAGAGATCTTTACTAAAACTTCAATAATGTAACCCAAGGTGTAAAAAAAACCTAAAAAATTCCTTACATCGCGTGCGCTGCGAAAACTATTGAATATATAACAAAATAATGTACTGTGGAAATGTATAACTTGAAAAGGTCTATATAAAAGTCCGCGATAGCATATGTCTATCTAATAAGGGTAGCCCACAGTAACCATTTTTATCTTTTACAAATTACAAAAAAATATATGTCATTTTCGAAGCTATTTGTACAATACAGTGTTATTCCTTATCCAATTAAATACGTTAGATACGTTGTATATTTAATGTAGATCAAAATTGCCATTTACACTATATAATTACAATGAATATTTTAAGAGTTATCGCAATATGAAAAAAAAAACGCAGCGAAATAAATTCAAGCTGAAATGCCGATCAAAGTCAGACCACGGAATCTATACCTTTGTATTAATTCTTATCTAAATAAATTGTTTGGTATTAAAGATTGTTTCAATACCTATTGATAACTTTTTGAATTATTGAAATCGGACATTTAATTCAAAAGATATTACGAAATTATAAATGGCATTAAATCCGGTACATTCCCATACATTATAATATGTATATGAAAACTATTTAATTTTATTACGGGCATGGGCTAAAAGGGTGCAACGGGCGTTCGAAGTATTTATGTCACGAGTACTCAGCGATCGAGGACGGGGAGGGTCAGCTGAACAGAAGATACAACGGGAACGGGATCCGAATGCGGGGTCGGAACCTCCATACGATACATCATGGGCAACGGAGGCGGTAGCACCTCTCACCCACGGGAGGCGCTGCCGCCTACGGCAAATACCAGCCGTAACGGGAGCAGCTCTGTAGAGGGCTGCTCAGAGGCTTCCCACAAGCCTCTCTGACTACTGAGGGCACAGTGGAGAGCAGGCAATGGGAGGACTGGTCACCGAGCGTAGGCGTGAGGTTTACAAGTTTCCGGGATTCAATAGGGACACCGATCTTACCACTCCTGAGGGGGCTATCTTAAAATTGCAGATGGCCCAGGGTGTGCCGGGGAGCGCGCAATATGCCCTAGGCAATCTTACACCCTAGCCACTGAAGATAGGCGACGGCATGCGTTTTAGTGGGTCCGAGTCCGACATAATCACTCCTGATGGCCGACGGGGGTGGTGTCCGAACTTTAGCACGAAATAAAAGTTGGAACGGAATCCGAATTCCACGCGGGCGGAGCCGCGGGCAATAGTAAATAAAAGCACCTACCTAGCTATACAGTTACTACATAGACTACTTAAAAAATCTTTTCTAATTATAACTCAGAACAAAGTCGCGGGTCGCGGGTTGTTCCAAAAGTCGTCATCATAACCAACATCCACGCGGGCACCTATACAGTTACTACATAGACTACTTAAAAAATCTTTTCTAATTATAACTCAGAACAAAGTCGCGGGTCGCGGGTTGTTCCAAAAGTCGTCATAACCAACATCCACGCGGGCAGAACCGGGGGAATCAGTTACACAACACCACTCGTCGAATAGTCTGTGAGGTCATAGTATTGTGAAGTGCTCCAGGGCCACGCGACATCGGAAATAATGTATAAATACTAATTTCAAAGTATAGCCGTCTCCCTCATTCGCCACGTGCAGTTCATAACAATGATCTAAATAATCTTGAGAAAGAGAACATTTCTCTCGCTCATACAAACACATCTCACGTGTTTTTAAGCGTGAACCTAAGTGATGTATATTCTCGGTTCTAGGCTATCGATATTATTTTTTATTGTACAGAGTTCCTTAAGTTTTTTTACAATTGTTACGATGGACGATGTGAATGTTACGATAAATCTTCCAACTAGAATATTAAACAGCATTTATCACTTATGTGGAAATGGAAGTTTGAAATATAACAATTTTGTTCATCTTTACAATCGAATATAATCGATTTGTTGTTTGATTTTGTCAGATTATGATTTTCCAGTAACGCTAGTCGTTTTTGTGTTTACGTTATGTACTTAAATAGTTATATTGAGTAGGAAAAAAACGGTGCACTACGTATTATACATGACTAAGTATTTGTATGACTAACTGTTACTAAGTTATCTCCGATTCTATTCAACCGATTGTGATCACTCACACGTAAGATTTTTAATATGACCAAGAACTTTCTATTAAAAAAACTGCATCAAAATAAAATCCAAAGTATTTTTTAATCGTCTCCAATATAAAGACTGAACTAAACAATTTTATAATAGTAGGTAAAGCTCAGAGGGGTACTGTCTGAAGTTTACGATTAAGTTTATGTTTATTTAATTGAAATAAAACTACTTATTAAAGGATTCTAACGCGATATACCTACCTACTTGTTATTATTTACTTTTAACCCGACGTTTCGGCTACTTTTCACGTTGAGTTAAAAGTATTATGTATTAACAAGAAGATTGCGATAGAATCCGTTAAAAAGTAGTTTTATTTCAATCAGAGGGAAATTTTAAGATTTGGAGCCCACTGCCCCAAGCACAAAAACTATTCGTATTTGTAATGTAAATGTATCGAGAGAATGGAGCTTTGCGATTGGCCGCCTGCCTACTGTGAACCTGTGTATGTGTGTGAAGCCTACCAATCGCAATGCTCCGTTCTCTGGAAACGTTTACGTTACGAATACGAATATTTTTCATGTCGGGGCACTAGGCCAATTAGTTTCAGCGTGCCATTGAGCTAAGGATAAATATTTTATTTAAGAAAAGACAGTCCTACAATAGCTGATCTAATCTATTTATCTATTTATTTAAACTTTTTGTAAAAATAAAAATAAATGTACAAAGGTGGACCATTTTCTGTGTGTGGTATGAAAATTTAGAGTCATCGTTACCCGAGCGTGTGTATATCATGGTCTTAATACTGACCACTTCATTGTGAGAAGCAGGTGTTATAACTATTTAAATAAACTGTTGGACTTGACAGAGTCCCCATCGAAGCTCGGAAGGCGACGTAGTGTGAGTATCCTCACGAATCTTTATATCCATATACTTTTTACCGGTAGCTCGTTGTCCTACATTAGCGACGCGGCGTGACCCATGCAATAGGGTGGATCACGGATTTAAGTATGGAGACAATTTTTTTTTTTCGAGATTCAGATTTCTAATAGGGAGGGTGGAGGGGGGGGGGGGTTTGTGCCTTATATGGAAGTAAAACTACTTGTAATTTTTTATTAAAATTTAATGAACATCTTCTGCCTCCGCAGTGACCTTGAAAGGGGATTGGGTAATCTAATATGGACAGTGGCGTCCTTAATTTTTTCAGCGGCCATCAATAATTTTGAAACCACTTCATTGTACTGTGTTAAACACACGTATAAATGTCATTATTTTCATTGTAAGTAATATCGGAGCTGCGATATACAGGGTGCAACATTTCGACTTTACCTTGAAGGAAAGTACCCTCATACTAAAGATAGCGAATTTTACTTAAAGGAAACATTACCTTATTTTTAAAAAGAAACAAAACTGCATTCAAAGACTTTTGAAAATGCCACACCCGGTAGTCGAACCGACTAATATCTTACAAAACCTTATATTTCATGGATTTCCTTTTATTTAATTTACCAAGTTTGTTAGAGAGATTTGATCCTTATGATCGACCCTATCGATTGATGCAAAAAAATACAGGGTGTTATTTTTGCGAATTGTAGTCGGTTCGATTATAAGGCGTGGCAAACGATTTTTCAGCATTCCTTAAATGCAGTTCTGTTTCTTTTTTATAAATATACTAAACTGTATTCAAAGTTTTCTGAAAATGTCACACCCGGTAGTCGAACCGACTAAAATCTTTCTAAATCTTCTATTTCATGGATTTCCTTTTATTTAATTTACCAAGTTTGTTAAAGACATTTGATCGTTGTGATTGACTCTATCGATTGATGCAATAAAAATATAGGGTGTTATTTTTTATAATTTTAGTCGGTTCGATTACAGGGCGTGGCAAGCGATTTTTCGAAATTCCTTAAATGCAGCTTTGTATTTTTTTAAATAAGAGAGTGTTTCCCTTGAATGAAATTAGCTATTTCCGGTAGTAAGAGTAGGTACTTTTCCTACATATTAACATCCAATAAGTAATTATTGTAATCAATTCAAAGGAAATGTTTCCTTATTTAAAAAAAGAAACAGAACTGCATTTAAGGAATGCCGAAAAATCGCTTGCCACACCCTGTAATCGAACCGACTAAAATTCAAAAAAATAACACCCTATATTTTTATTGCATCAATCGATAGGGTCAATCTTATGGATCAAATCTCTTTAACAAACTTGGTATATTAAATAAAAGGAAATCCATGAAATAGAAGATTTAGAAAGATTTTAGTCGGTTCGACTACCGGGTGTGGCATTTTTAGATAACTTTGAATACAGTTTAGTACGTTTTTAAAAAAGAAACAGAACTGCATTTAAGGAATGCCGAAAAATCGTTTGCCCCGCCCTATAATCGAACAATTCGAAAAAATAACACCCTATATTTTTATTGCATCAATCGATAGAGTCGATCATTAGGATCAAATCTCTCTAACAAACTTGGTAAATTAAATAAAAGGAAATTCATGAAATAGAAGATTTAGAAAGATTTCAGTTGGTTCGACTACCGGGTGTGGCATTTTCAGAAAACTTTGAATACAGTTTAATATATTTATAAAAAAGAAACAGAACTGCATTTAAGGAATGCTGAAAAATCGTTTGCCACGCCTTATAATCGAACCGACTACAATTCGCAAAAAAAACATTTTTTTGCATCAATCGACAGGGTCGATCATAAGGATCAAATCTCTCTAACAAACTTGGTAAATTAAATAAAAGGAAATCCATGAAATAGAAGGTTTAGGAAGATTTTAGTCGGTTCGACTACCGGGTGTGGCATTTTCAGAAAACTTTGATTGCAGTTTTGTTTCTTTTAAAAAATAAGGGAATGTTTCCTTTCAGTGGAATTCGCTATCTCCAGTATTTAGAGTACTTCCATCTAAGTAAAGTTGAAAAATACCACCCTGTATAGCTAAGTCCCGATATAGTTTAGAGAAGTTTGTCCATAGTAACTTTTGATCACTTTAAACTGTACTTTCATATTATACCAATTTCATTGATGGCCGCTCAATTCCAACACGACGCCAACATTACCCAACCCCCTTTCCAATTATTATATGAAAAAGTTACCAACATAAGACGAAATATTGTGCTTAATTTTAATGTTATATAGCTATTAAATCAACATAATTTCATTATTCAGATGTTTTTTAACATACTACCTACTACATATTACAAAAAACTACCAAATTTTGAGAATCACTTGAAAGGGGATTGGGTAATCTAGTATGGACAGTGGCGTTCTTAATTTTTTCAGCGGCCATAATTAATTTTGATACCACTTCATTGTACTGTGTTAAACACACGTACAAATGTCATTATTTTCATTGTAAGTAATATCGGAGCTGCGATATACAGGGTGGAACATTTCGACTTTACCTTGAAGGAAAGTACCCTCATACTAAAGATAGCGAATTTTAGTTAAAGGAAACTTTACCTTATTTTTTAAAAGAAACAAAACTGTATTCAAAGACTTTTGAAAATGTCACACCCGGTAGTCGAACCGACTAATATTTTACAAAACCTTCTTTTTCATGGACTTCCTTTTATTTAATTTACCAAGTTTGTTAGAGAGATTTGATCCCTATGATCGACCCTATCGATTGATGTAATAAAAATACAGGGTGTTATTTTTTCGAATTGTAGTCGGTTCGATTATAAGGCGTGGCAAACGATTTTTCAGCATTCCTTAAATGCAGTGCTATTTCTTTTTTAAAAACATACTAAACTGTATGCAAAGTTTTCTGAAAATGCCACACCCGGTAGTCGAACCGACTAAAATCTTCCTAAATCTTCTTAAATCTTCAATTTCATGGACTTCCTTTTATTTAATTTACCAAGTTTGTTAGAGAGATTTGATCCCTATGATCGACCCTATCGATTGATGTAATAAAAATACAGGGTGTTATTTTTTTGAATTGTAGTCGGTTCGATTATAAGGCGTAGCAACGATTTTTCGGCATTCCTTAAATGCAGTGCTGTTTCTTTTTTAAAAACACACTAAACTGTATTCAAAGTTTTCTGAAAATACCACACACGGTAGTCGAACCGGGTACGAGTACCTACTCTTACTACCGGAGATAGTTAATTTCATTCAAAGGAAACACTCTCTTATTTAAAAAAGAATACAAAGCTGCATTTAAGTAATTTCGAAAGATCGCTTGCCACGCCCTGTAATCGAACCGACTAAAATTCTAAAAAATAACACCCTATATTTTTATTGCATCAATCGATAGGGTTGATCATAAGGATCTAATCTCTCTAACAAACTTGGTAAATTAAATGAAAGGAAATCCATGAAATAGAAGATTTAGAAAGATTTTATTCGGTTCGACTACTAGGTGTGGCATTTTCAGAAAACTTTGAATACAGTTTAGTGTGTTTTTGAAACGCCGTGGGGTACCGGCAGAGTAGAATAGTACCCCCCTCTAGTACCAGGTGTCGTAGGAGCCGACTGAGGTACAGCGGAACCGACCAATGGCGGTATAACCATTTAAATCGGCGTAGCTAAAATGGCACAGGGCGAGGATGGGCAGCAGCATCCTCGCCGCGAAGCTACGTCCTGCGATTGCCAACACGCCTGCCCAGCGTGGCGATTATGGGCAAACTCCCCCTATGATAGGCACAAATAGGACCAGGCCCCTAGTCCCCGGCAGCTCCGCTAGCCCTGGCTCCGGTAGCGGCCAGGGTAACGGCGGAGCAGGGGGTGCTAAGAATCCCCGGCAGAGATCCGGCTACCACCCCAAACGACGACTGGCCCTGGTAACGCACAACGTACGCACGATGAGGACTGACGAGAGGATTGCTGAGCTGGAAGAAGAGTTGAGTAGGTTGCACTGGGATATTGTGGGGTTGTCTGAAGTCCGTAGAGAGGGCGAGGACACGATAACCCTAGGATCCGGCAACCTGCTCTACTACCGGGAAGGCGACCAGCAGTCGCAAGGTGGTGTCGGTTTTCTCGTTCACAGATCCCTCATTAACAACATCATTACCATCGAAAGTGTGTCGAGCAGGGTTGTATACCTAATACTCAGAATATCCAAGAGGTATTCGCTGAAGGTCATTCAGGTATACGCACCGACCTCGGCACGCCCAGATGATGAAGTGGAGACTATGTATGAGGACGTAAGTAGGGCCATACATACGTCTAAGACCCACTTCACAGTTGTTATGGGGGACTTCAACGCAAAGTTGGGTAAGAAAAGCGATGATGAGTTGAGAGTGGGGCAATTTGGACATGGACAACGGAACCCGCGGGGACAGAGGCTGGCTGACTTTCTGGAGAAAGAGGGACTCTTTATGATGAACTCTTTCTTTCAGAAGCCGCCGCACAGGAAATGGACCTGGATGAGCCCTGATGGTTCCACGAGGAATGAGATAGACTTCATCATGACCAACGAGAAACGAATATTCAGTGATGTCTCCGTGATCCACAGGGTGAAAACCGGTAGTGATCACAGAATAGTAAGAGGCACATTGGGTATTAACGTTAAACTCGAAAGGTCCCGCCTGATGAAGTCTACACTCCGACCTACTCGTGCCCAAATCCAAAACCCCGAGAACTTTCAACTTGAGCTTTCGAATCGCTTTGATTGCCTAGAAAACTTTGCGTCGGTGGACGAGATCAACAACAGGCTCGTAGAAACTGTCCAAACGGTGGGCTCTAAGCACTTCAGACCCCGCCGTTCAAATAGACCTCAGAAACTCTCCGATCACACCCAAAAACTCATGGCTAAACGACGCTCACTTCGACTGCAGTCTTCCGATGATGCAGAGTCATATAGGCAGCTCAACAGACAGATTTCCAAATCTCTGCGACACGACATACGTCTCTTTAATACTGAACATATTAAAGAGACAATCGAGCGGAACAAAGGCTCCAAAGTGTTCGCAAGAAATCTGTCTGTTGGGCAAAGCCAGTTGACTAAGCTGAAGAGAGAAGATGGCAGTATAGCGTCGACCAAGGCTGAGGTTTTGGAGGAGATCGAAAGGTTCTATGGACAGCTATACGCTTCGGTCGCTAATCCTGCTGGCAACATGGCGACCGACCCAAGAGCCAAGTTGACCCGACACTTCACCGAGGATATCCCAGACATCAGCCTGTACGAGATTAGAATGGCCCTGAATCAGCTTAAGAACAACAAAGCGCCGGGTGACGACGGAATCACTTCAGAGCTTCTGAAAGCGGGTGGAACACCGGTACTTAAAGTCCTTCAGAGGCTTTTTAACACCGTCGTCCTCGAGGGCATAACGCCAGAAGCGTGGAACAGAGGCGTGGTGGTGCTGTTCTTTAAGAAAGGTGACAATACCTTACTGAAGAATTACAGACCCATCTCGCTTCTGAGCCATGTTTACAAGCTGTTTTCAAGGGTCATTACGAACCGTCTCGAGCGCAGGCTTGATGACTTCCAGCCTTCCGAACAAGCCGGTTTCCGAAGAGGCTACAGTACCATAGACCACATCCATACGCTGCGGCAAGTTATACAGAAGACCGAAGAGTATAATTTGCCACTTTGCTTAGCGTTTGTGGACTATGAGAAAGCCTTTGATTCGGTCGAGACATGGGCTGTGCTTGAGTCTCTCCAGCGGTGCCGTATTGACTATCGGTACATCGAAGTGTTGAAGTGTTTGTATAATAACGCCACCATGTCGGTTCGAGTACAGGAACAGAGTTCGAGGGCGATTCCTTTGAAAAGAGGCGTAAGACAGGGAGACGTGATATCTCCGAAACTGTTTACGGCCACTTTGGAGAATGCCTTCAAGCTCCTGGAATGGAAAGGATTCGGCATCAATATTAATGGCGAATACATCACTCACCTCCGGTTTGCCGACGATATTGTAGTCATGGCAGAATCGATGGAAGATCTCAACACGATGCTCGAAGGCCTCAACCGAGTTTCTCAACAGGTGGGTCTTAAAATGAACATGGACAAGACAAAGGTGATGTGTAATGCCCATGTTGTACCTACCCCAATATCTGTTGAGAGCTCGGTTCTTGAAGTTGTTGACTCGTACGTCTACCTAGGACAAGTAGTCCAGTTAGGTAGGTCCAACTTCAAGAAAGAGGTCAATCGCCGAATCCAACTCGGCTGGGCAGCGTTCGGAAAATTGCGCAATGTCTTCTCGTCCGACATACCTCAGTGTCTCAAGTCGAAGGTTTTCGACCAGTGTGTGTTACCAGTGATGACTTATGGCACTGAAACGTGGTCCCTCACTATGGGCCTTATGAGTAAGCTCAAAGTAGCCCAACGAGCTATGGAGAGGGCTATGCTCGGAGTCTCTCTGCGAGATCGAATCAGAAACGAGGAGATCCGTAGAAGAACCAAGGTTACCGACATAGCCCAGAGGATTAGCAAGTTGAAATGGCAGTGGGCAGGGCACATAGCACGGAGGACTGATGACCGATGGGGTCGAAAAGTCCTCGAGTGGAGGCCATGTATCGGCAAGCGCAGCGTAGGACATCCACCCACAAGGTGGACAGACGACCTCATTAAGGCCGCGGGAACGCGCTGGATGCGAGCCGCTTCCAACCGGTCCTATTGGAGATCTATAGGGGAGGCCTATGTCCAGCAGTGGACTTCCTATGGCTGAAATGATGATGATGATGATGATGTGTTTTTGAAAAAGAAACAGCCCTGCATTGAAGGAATGCTGAAAAATCATTTGCCACGCCTCATAATCGAACCGACTACAATTTGAAAAAATAACACCCTGTATTTTTATTGCATCAATCGATAAGGTCAATTATAAGGATCAAATCTCTTTAACAAACTTGGTAAATTAAATAAAAGGAAATCCATGAAATAGAAGATTTAGAAAGATTTTAGTCGGTTCGACTATCGGGTGTGGCATTTTCGGAAAACTTTGACTATGGTTTAGTATGTTTTTAAAAAAGAAATAGAACTGCATTTAAGGAATGCTGAAAAATCGTTTGCCCCGCCCTATAATCGAACAATTCGAAAAAATAACACCCTATATTTTTATTGCATCAATCGATAGAGTCGATCATAAGGATCAAATCTCTCTAACATACTTGGTAAATTAAATAAAAGGGAATCCATGAAATAGAAGATTTAAGAAGATTTAGGAAGATTTTAGTCGGTTCGACTACCGGGTGTGGCATTTTCAGAAAACTTTGCATACAGTTTAGTATGTTTTTAAAAAAGAAACAGAACTGCATTTAAGGAATGCTGAAAACTCGTTTACCACGCCTTATAATCGAACCGACTACAATTCGAAAAAATAACACCCTGTATTTTTATTACATCAATCTATAGGGTCGATCATAAGGTTCAAATCTCTCTAACAAACTTGGTAAATTAAGTAAAAGGAAATCTATGAAATGGAAGGTTATAGGAAGATTTTAGTCGGTTCGACTACCGGGTGTGGCATTTTCAGAAAACTATGAATGCAGTTTTGATTCTTTTTAAAAATAAGGGAATGTTTCTTTTCAGTGGAATTCGCTATCTTCAGTATTTAGAGTACTTCCATCTAAGTAAAGTTGAAAAATACCACCCTGTATAGCTAAGTCCCGATATAGTTTAGATAAGTTTGTCCATAGTAACTTTTGATCACTTTATACTGTACTTTCATATTATACCAATTTCATTGATGGCCGCTCAATTCCGACACGACGCCAACATTACCCAACCCCCTTTGATATATGTACTATTTAGCTAGAAAATCCTTTTTAATCTCATATTTCGGCATTACCTTACGTGATCCACCCTACCATGCAACTACAAATAAGTTCTTTAATTCTAACGACTACTTGATAATTTTTGCATCGCGCCTCGTTGCTACGCTTGTCGCTCATCATCATCTGCTAAGCTGCAATGCTTTCCTGTAAATAGCTTCAACGTAGTGTATAACAACCAGATTGTTTTACTGAGGAATAAATGACTGATACTGTATTCATAGTAGTAATCTGGTTTTAAATGTTTAATGTCCACCTCAAGTACGGTTTTCAATATTTCAAAAAGTCTTCAAAATTCTGACAAGGTTTCTGATGTCATCATCATCATCTGCATACAGACGTATTCTCCTGATTGCATCCGTGGCCAAGATGACCTCGAAGCTCAGGGTCCGCCTTCCGGCTCTTCCTTCTCCACTTCGCACGATCTTGGGCGTCCATGGTAGTGAGACCATTAGCACGCATATCACCCTCCACGATGTCAAGCCAGGACTTCTTTGGCCTACCCCTTTTACCTGGACCCGGCGGGGGTACCGTGCCAGGCATTTGTTCCCCACGTAGCCTGGCGGTTGCCGCAAGACGTGGCCGCACCAGCGAAGGCGGCTCTCTAGCATTTTATCCGCGATGTCACGGACATGGAGGCTGCCGCGGATGCGAGAGTTCCGTACGCGATCTTTACGCGTAACGCCGCACATCCACCGCAACATTTTCATCTCCGTGACACGCAGCTCTTGCTTGTGTCGCTCGAGCAGCGGCCACGCCTCCCAACCGTGCTTGTCGCTCACGTAGGACAATGCCTAAGATCCTGATTCCTTCCTGAGTCAATGTAGGCTAAGTATCTTCACCCTAATCGTCAAAGGCTCGACGTTTGCCTTACGGATTGTCGCAGGAGAAACAGGACGAAGAATACACCTCTGCATTACCTATTATAGACATGCAAGAAGGCCTTCGACTCTCTCTCTCGCGTGACGTGTGGTCACTACGGCCCAAAAGGATTTCACACGCTTATATTGACACCGTCCGAGACATGTACCATAATTTCAATTCCATGGATAACGCCTCTGTAGGCAAAATCTTCCCACGCGCCGTCGGGATACACCAAGGATCTTTTCTTATTCCTTACTGCTGGACCGACAGAAGCAAGAGCTGCGTGTCACGGAGATAAAAATGATGCGATGTGATGTGAATTACTCCTGCATCGGTGGTATCCTTGAACCTACCAGGAAACTATCAGGCTACGTTTGTACCCAATCTTTTGCAATGGCGCCTCAACCGGGTCCCGGAAGGAGAGGCAGCCCCAAGAACGCTTGATGTTGGTCATCAGTGTCATCACACAAATAGTATATAACCATACATTAGACTGGCAGGGAGACACTCGCCTTTAACAAAAGTTTGCACCTAGCAATATTTTCCAAACGGATAACTTAATTTCTCTACTTACTTCTCGATACGTGTTTAATAATCGATTTAATCTAACCCGAATGTAAATTCCATCGCATCGTAAGTTCTAACAGACATCACTTAAGTCGTCAAACCGTCAAACTCACTACACCTACTCAACTCACCTCACTCAGTCGATGTAAGATATTTGACAAGTAAGAATGTCGTACTGTCACGTCCGGGTGTTTTAATTTTATTCTCGGATTAAATAAGTGTTTATATACTTGTGAGAACAATAATAAGTGCATTAAAGTGGACCAACAATAACATTTTACTGACAAGTAAACTTAACACGGTAATTACTAAAACTTTTCCATAGACTTAGTTTGAAAATTATACGTATGTACCTATGTACATAATATGTCTCTTAATTTACTTATTTCCTTACGGCGCACGAAGTTGATTGGAATTTAACAAGTCAAGGAAATAAAGGGATTGACTAAATAATAGATTTTGTGTAAACTGAAGCCAATGATCCGGACTTAGGTCTTGTTTGTAAGTCCTTACAGGCTTAATAATAAGGTTCCAGATTTGTAATGATAACAATTTGAATTTGTCATTGTATTGCATTTACGTTGTACTGGTATCTGCATAATTACTGTTATAAAATATTGGTGACCTAGTATCAACAGCATGTTTATCAAAACCTACTCTGCTAATGCTTATTTTTATTGCGAATTTATTTCTATGAGTTTATTTTGATACGGTTATTTTGCCAATATACATTCATATATTATATATAAAGTACTAGCTGTCCCGGCGAACTTCGTACCGCCATATTTTTCCCGTTTCCGCTGCACCTATAAACCTTCCCTGGACACCCACAAATATTTCAAGACTAAAATGAGCCTAATCGGTTCAGCCGTTCTTGAGTTATAAGCTAACAACGAAAAGTGGCATTGATTTTTATATATTAGATAGATATTTGTTTGGTGTTTTAAATTTATGTTATATATTATATATTATTTATATGAATGACTTTCAGCAACTATTCTTTAAATGTAAAAATTCTAAATTCTTATCTTATCTGGACTAGTAACCTGGTACCAGGTACATACAACAGGTGTTACCTAGGGGTCCTCTGGGTTACCGTGGTACAGTACATGTGGCTTATTTGGCTTGTGTTATTGAATGAAATTTTGAAGCATTTTTTATGCTAACTGTTCAAATCAATTAAGAAAGGGAAAAATGATCGAACTCGGCCAGGACTCGAACCCGCAATCTTTCCCTTACAGGGGGAACGCTCTGACCACTAAGCCACCGAGACAATTTTCCTTATACAACCGTCTTAAGGGCGATGGTGAAGCCATCTACCGACATTCATACGAACATCGTATTGTGTTATATTGAACATCAAAAAGAGAGCTGTGAGTCGTTATACGGATTGCACTGTGTCTTACACACATGACTAGAGGTTTTCATAATAGTTGAGTTTGGCTGTGCGTTAATTATGTGCCTGGGACTGCATGCCGTTTGAATAGAGTAGTGACACAAGTAGACTCTAATAATAATAAATGTTGCTTCTTTCCAACAACTTAATTATACTTCATGGATCTTTTATTGGCAGATCTATAGTGAATATCCAGGTTATGAATTTGATCAGAATCAGATTTTGATAGCAAAATCTAGTAACTATCATATTCTTGACCTGGATTTTCACTATAGATCTTTCAATAAAAGATCCATTAATACCAAAGCTTATGCTTTAATTGAAAATTCAGCTGTGCGATAAGGTAGATAGTACATGATGTGTGCACTTTTATTTTTCTATGATTCTTGTTTTATTGATAGAAATCTGTTTGTAGATAGTCTATAGTAATTACAAAACCAATTACAAAAACATAATTTTACAAACATACCTTACACACTTCACAAGCTACCTCTACTGACACTAATGTAAGATTGAAATAAATAGGAATCATTTTTCAGAGGCATTTAAAATAAATAAATGAAGAGGTTTAACTGCCTATGTGGCGTAGCGGCGGCGGGCGCCTGATGAGGCGCTGGTTCGATCCCCACTCAGTGCAAATATTTGTATGCATGAATATGTATATTTGCATCAGTCTGGATGTTTTCTATGTATAATATGTATGCATTTACAAAAAAAAATGTATCTAAGTATGTTTATCCACATTCTAGAACCCATAACAGAAGCTAGTCAAGCTATGCTTACTTTGGGTCTAGATAGCGTTGTGTAGAATGTCCTACAATATTTATTATTATTATTTATAACACCTACATCTTGATAATGATTATGGTTATTACTTATTACCTATTGATGTTACTATTCATATACCACCCCATCTCATGCAAAGGCATAAGAGACAACAGATGAAAACAATAGGCAAAAGAATACCAACACTGGGTGAGGCCTATGTCCAGCAGTGGACTGCAATAGGTTAATTGTTTGAATGATGATTATTAAATAGTAACCATTCATTGTACCCAAAATGCTACTATTTCCAATTCTCGTTACGACATAATCTTTTAGGCCAAACTATTCTCATATATCTTTGTTCTTCTTTCTATCAGCGTCACACATACTGCACTATGACGGCAGTTCAACTGCTTTCATTTGATTCATGATGATTCAGGACGTATCATTCACTTGACTTTCATTTTCATTACTATACCTAATTTTTACTCACATACTTTAATGTGGGGACTAGCATGCCGTTATGAAACACCAATAATTGTACAGGTTGTAAAAAAGTTTCATTTTGTATTATTACTTCTAAACCAATAATTACTTACTGAAAACTAACCAAACCTGGAAAACTTCGTTAATACAGGCATTAATTATTTTAAATTTAAGTAAGTAGGTACCTAATTTAAATTTATCTTAAGCAATTTATATTTGCTGCTTCCAAATTGTGATGTTATATTTTTCATTTTCGTAGAATTGAAGATGGATAACCTCGATGACTCTGAGACCACTGCCAAGGTATCCGATTCAGCCTACTCAAACAGTTGCAGTAACAGCCAATCACGAAGAAGGTAAGCCAGAAAAAGTTTTCTAATTATCCATTGCTACTATTTTTTTAATGATATTATCTGTAAGGAGTGTAATCTTGACCCTTACACCCGTATTCACAAACGATACTGTGAGGTCTCATAGTGTGCTCGAGCGCATAGGGCTTATAAAATTAATTCACAAACATCACGGAGCAGTATCTTACGCAGTGCGTTCCCTCAACGAAGTATTACTTATGTGTTATCAATGAATAAAATGGCTTGCCAAAACGAACGCATTGAGAATTTGTTGGTTTTTGCACAGTTTTGGTAGCACGCATAGCGAAGTATTGTTTGTGAATACGGGTGTAAGTCGCGAGAGAAACGAGACCTCGGTGGCGCGGATTGTTTTCATATAATCCATGATTGGTATGTTTTCGCCTCTCTGTGGCGTGCCGGTAGGTAGTGAATTTGATTGCTAGACAGATTCCTTCTCAGTGCAAATATTTTTATGCATGAATATTGAAAAGCCGTCTACTTGCATTAGTCGGAGTATTTCCGTGTCTCAGACAGCACGTTAAGACAAACCTAAATGGTGAAGCACTTCGAAATGTCTTCGGAACAATCGAGGGTCCCCCGACCCCGACACAACAACGCTTGAATCAAAATACTACCAGGTATTAAAACTTAAAGGGCTAACCAACATGATTTATTTCTCAAGTTTATGTGTTGGGATTTTTTAAATATTAAATTTCATTTTTATTTTATACTTTTTACATTGTTGTACTATTCAAGCCCTTTCATTTGATGGGCATTTTCGCGAAAATGGCTACCAACCCACTCATGTGATATCCCATAATATAAGTTCCAAATAACTGAGGTATTTATTTACATAAAGAGTTGAGTTATTATTGAATATTTCTAAAAGACTGAAGCTTTCTTTTTTTACTTAAATTGTGAACAGAAACTTAAAACAAAGTAATAAAATTAAATCCAGAAATGCGGCATCTTACGTCTTGCAGTACTGTCCTCTTTTAGATATGAGACCTATGTTGAACTATTTCTTAGCTATTTGCTTCTTATTACATACTTCACACAAGTTAGTATTTGATATCTATAATAAAAATACTTAAACGTCAATTTAAACTGTAATTAACCATACCATCAAGTTCAAGTTTTCGTAGAGAGGTTCCGGGAGGGCAAAACAATTGAGTGACGTTAGTATCGCAAGAATTTTGACATCTATTGACGTAGTCAAGTGAGGCGGTCTGAAGTTCGCGGGGTCAGCAAGTTTATTCTATTTAAAACCAAAAAGATTTTAATATTGTTATGGTTACTATAAGATGTTGTTAGGTTAGCTAACTACGTAATTACGTAAGGGACTGAATAAATTAACCGACTTGGTGTTATATCATCATCATCACTACATATTATAAAACAAAGTCGCTGTCGCTGTCTGTCCGTCCCTATGTATGCTTAAATCTTCAAAATTACGCAACGGATTTTGAAGCGGTTTTTTTTTAATTCAAGTAAGTGATTCAAGAGGAAGGTTTATAATGTATAATAATATATACGAATATACATACTTAAATAAGTTTCCTTTTTGTAAATACATACATAAAAACACCCAGGCCAATGCAAATAGATTCATGCATACAAATATTTGCAATGAGCGGGAATCGAACCCGCGAACTCGAATGCTCTAACGCTACGCCACGGATGGTCGCGTATAATCGTAAGTGCCTAATATATGAAGGCTATAATCTTTGTAGCATCTTATGCCCGCTACAGACGCTCCAATTCGGTCGGGTCCAACCATCCGACAGCTTCCGCTAGCCGACAAGTGTTGCCGTTTCGGGAAAAATAAAAAAGTCAGTGTTGCCGTTTCGGGAAAAATAAACTTTACCAAAATGTCACTAGATTGTAAGGAATAAAATAAAAAATTAATTATTTATTATTATTATATTTTAATTATTTTATTCCTTACAATCTAGTGACATTTTGGTAAAGTTTATTTTTCCCGAAACGGCAACACTGACTTTTTTATTTTTCCCGAAACGGCAACACTTGTCGGCTAGCGGAAGCTGTCGGATGGTTGGACCCGACCGAATTGGAGCGTCTGGTACGGGCTTAATACAACACACTCACACACTGACACTGGTGAGCGGGGTGCGGGAGGGGAGGTTTCAGCAACCAAACATAGGTCCGTTCAGCAACGCGCCTCAGCGCATACTGAATTTTGAACGAGCAAGGCCTACTGGAACCGTAGAAATCAGTAAAACCAATTTTAAGAGATAACTTGGTAGGCAGCGATTACAAACTAAGAAGGTCATGTCACGCTAATTTACTTTTTAGGGTTCCGTAGCCAAATGGCAAAAAACGGAACCCTTATAGATTCGTCATGTCTGTCCGTCCGTCTGTCTGTCCGTCCGTTTGTCACAGCCACTTTTCTCCGAAACTATGAGGCCTATGCTGTTGAAACTTGGTAAGAAGATATATTCTGTGAACCGCATTAAGAATTTCACACAAAAATAAAAAAAAGCATTATATTTTGGGGGTCCCCATACTTAGAACTGAAACTTAATTTTTTTTTTCCATCAAACCCATTCGTGTGGGGATCTATAGATAGGTCTTTAAAAATACTATTGAGGTTTCTAACATATTTTTTTTCTAAACTGAATAGTTTTCGCGAGAGACACTTCCAAAGTGGGAAAATGTGTCCCCCCCCCCCCCCCCTCTAACTTCTAAAATAAGAGAATGATAAATCTAAAAAAAAATATAATGTAAATTGCCATACAAACTTCCACTAAAAATTGGTTCGAACGAGATCCAATCAGTAGTTTTTTTTTAATACGTCATAAACCGCAATTTTCGCCTTTGCTACTACGGAACCCTTCATGGGCGAGTCCGACTCGCACTTGGCCGATTTTATTTAACATAATATGTTATATATTATATGTGAAGTTTCAGATTATTTGGATACTTAATGTAGAAAATATTTGGTTTCAAAAAAAAAGGTTAGAGTGATGTTCAGAGCCTCTTTTCTACTATTTCCTCCTTTTTTATTTCATTTGTGAAAAGGTCAAATTCCGCGGTATATCCTGTAGAATGCAGGCATATAATATTCCTGATCTGTCTTAACATTAATAAGAAAAACGGTTTCGAAATTACCGATTTTTCGACGTTGACCTGATTAGGGGCCTTAAACCGGGACATTTTGGTTATCGGCCGGGACGCCGGGACACCATGCTTCAAACCGGCGTCCCGGCGTACCGGAACGTATGGCAACCTTCCCTGTAGCCAATGCTACACGATATTAGTAACCACTTTTTGTCGTTGTAGAACGAGTTAAAGAAAAATATGAATATTATGAAATTGAGAATAGTAAAGTATATTATGTATAAGGGTTCCGTTTTTTGCCATTTGGCTACGGAACCCTAAAAATGCAGTGGTATGAATAATATAAACAAATAAAAATCAGTAGAAATCAGTTAATAAATTTCGAAATGGAGTTGTCGTGGTGTAAAGGCGGAACTACCCCTAAATAGCCACCCACGCTTTACACGTGACTTAAAATAACCGTACTTTCACCGCAGTTTCGTCATAAATCTATTATTTAACTTGCCTAATATTCTGCAGGTGTCGAAAGTTTGAGGAATCTCGTGACTTTCATTCACAATAAAATTGCGTATAAACAAGTTAAAGTCTCGTTGATCCCGTGGCACGAGCCCGCGTTTTTGTTTACGTTAGGGGCACAATGATGCAATACCAATCACGTTTCAATTTCACATTTCTTTTTCGCATTTCTTAAGAGGACTGTGCGCAATCTGGTTTTTAGGCATATTTTCAGAGGCTGTTTACCTTAGAGTATACATTATAGAGCCTGCGTATTACTCGGGTCCGTTGCGCCCAGCGTAGGCACGGGTATGAACAGTACCGAGGCAGTTGATGATAAGCGATGGTATAAGCGCACCTGTAGTGACGTTTTATGCATTACCGAAAGTGTCAATAGTTGGACTTATGAATTTAGTATAATGCTATGAATATTTTTTTCATCCCACCACCTTGGAAAGCGTATTTTGCTCTTCGATATCTGAGTGTAAAAGTCGTTTTTATCCTCTAGCTAGAGGATAAAGTAAATTTGAATTTAGAACATCGTGTGCAGTTAGGTTTGTGAATTCAAAACATCATTAAACCTACTTACTTCTACCTCTATGGTGCCGAATTTATCATACAACTTTTTTTTAATCTATGAAAACCTCAGACTCGGAACCTCCTTGGTGTACTTTTTTTTTTATTTGCTTTGCGCGCATCATTTTCTTGCACGTCATATTGTTGAAAATTGTTGTTGATTTTTTTTTTTGCATTTCGTTATCACACATTATAGTATACAGCCTCCGTGTCCGTGGCGTAGCGGTAGTCATCGCGACCGCTACGCAGGAGGCGCGGGTTCGATTCCCGCTCAGTGCAAATATTTGTTTGCATGAATATGGGTATTTGGTGGTCTGGTCGTGCCTCGGAGAGCACGTTAAGCCGTCGGTCCCGGTTGCCATACGAACATCTATAGCAGTCGTTACGGGCAGTTGGAGCCCTAAAAAGTTCAACAACGTTCTAGCTGCAATGCTTCAATATTGCCTAATGACACCATTGGGTTATGTAGGTCAGATGGCAGTCGCTTTACGGTAAATATCGAGGTCCAGTCAAATCCGCAGTTAAGGCTGGTACCTAAAGCGGACCCCAGACTCCGTGGTGAAAGCTCGGATGCGACTGGGAATTAACGCTAGGATGAAGAAGAAGCATTTCATTATTTCCTCGCTGAGGTGGGATGAAAAGTTACGTGTTGCACTCGAGTGCAAAGATTTTTCACCTTGTGCTCTTTTGATTCCCTCGCTAAAGCTCAAGATTCTAATTTATGAATCACTCGCTGCGCTCGTGATTCAAATTCAGAATCTTTCGCTTCCTCGGTCATCAAAACTGAGCACGCGGTTAAAAAGCAACTTTGCACTCTTGTATAACAAATAACTATGTTTGATTTCTTTGGATGGATAAAATTAAAACCAAGATACAAAATAATGGTAGCATTTTATGTATTACGAAAACAATAAATACTACAAAAATATAAGATCACTTTGACGGGTATTGTTTTGGTTCATACTTAGTAAGGCGCGCTCAATAGCTTAATGTACACTCTAAGCTATCTACTTTTTTATTTGTGGACGAATATGAGAACTGTAGAGAGAGGCCTATGTCCAGCAGTGGACTGCAATAGGCTAATTGTTGAGAACTGTAAATACTGTTATTTGTTGGTATCTTGTCTACAGTTTGCGTGTTTGTGTTTATTCTCACTTTATAATTACTATACAGGGCGTCCCACGGCGATGCCACATGGAGGGCAAGTACCTTAAATCCTTAAGTTAGCTCATTTTACTTAAAGGAGACATCATTTTATTTTTAAAAAGAAACAAAACTGCCTTCAAAGATTTTTAAAAATTCGCTTGCCACACCCGGAAATCGAACCGACTAAAATCCGAAAAAGTAACATTCTGTATTTTTATGGCATCAATCGATAGTGTCAATCATAAGGATCAAATCTCTCTAAGGAACATGGTAAATTAAACGAAAGGAAGTCCTTGAAACCTAAAATTATAAATTCAATTTGGCAAAATAAAACACTAACTCAAAGTTCATCCATCCATCTGATACCATATTAACAATAAAATTCCATATTTAAATTTTTTTTTTTTTTTATCGTGCTGAGACCGCTGCTGGTCAGCAGTATTTAGGTATGTCGAACTCAAACCGACTAAAACCGCACGCCAGCTCAATTAACAGGTTATAAGTTGATCCAATAGGACAATTCTCTCGCCATTTTCGTTTCCCAGGGTACACCGCGTGCAAGTTTCTAATCAAGCACCCAAAAACAACTACCTACTCTACCTACCCTACCTACATACCTCATGCAGTTGCCCAATAAAGTTACATTCTAAACAGGTAACAAAGTTCATTCATTTTGTACTCATTTTACTAAATAAACATCAAAGATATCTCTAGTGTTGATAGGTATACCTTATAAGAAAGTGTTTTATTAACCGACTTCAAAAAAGGAGGTTCTCAATTCGTACCCTATTTTTTTTTTTTTTTTTTTTTTTTTTGTATGTTTGTTACGCGATTGTGAAGCCAATTCTAGACGGATTTTGAAAATTCTTCTTGTGTTCGTAAGTAGATTATTCCGAAGTGGTCCCATTTTAATTTCGTAAAGATCTGATGATGGGTTTCCGAGATTAGACCAAGGAACTCTTCAAAAAGTACCAGGAAATCAGCCGCGATTGCTGCAATGGCATATTATTGCAATGTTTCTGCCATTACACATCATAACATCACGCCTAAGTCCTTTGAAGGGGTACGCAGAAGTGTTTAGAATATTCAGCTATATTTCCGGTGTATATGCATTGATTTTAAAAATTCCTTTTGAATAATGATTTCATTTTTTTTTTGTAGCGTGGTCGGTTCGATCTGTATTGCAGCGTCAGCAGCGCATGTACAGTCAGGTCACTATACATGCGATGTACAGTCGTGAGACGGTACAAACTCACTAAAAAGAAAAAAATAAATTCATTTTTAACAAAAAAGTTAAACCGACTTCAAGAAACGAAAAAGAGGCACTGAAAAGCGAAAAATAACTTAATTTACAGACTTACTGATTTATTAGAAGTCGGTGACAGCCAACTTTGTTTGTTGTGTCTGAACTACTATGATGCAATCAATTGAAATATGGCCTCTCTTGGGCTAGGTACCGACTTCTAATAAATCAGTAAGTCTGTAAATTAAGTTATTTTTCGCTTTTCAGTGCCTCTTTTTCGTTTCTTGAAGTCGGTTAAACTTTTTTGTTAAAAATGAATTTATTTTACCAAATTGAATTGATAATTTTAGGTTTCAAGGACTTCCTTTCATTTAATTTACCATGTTTCTTAGAGAAATTTGATCCTTATGATTCTATCGATTGATGCCATAAAAATACAGGATGTTACTTTTTCGGATTTTAGTCGGTTCGATTTCCGGGTGTGGCAAGCGAATTTTTAAAAATCTTTGAATGCAGTTTTGTTTCTTTTTAAAAATAAAATGATGTCTCCTTTAAGTAAAATGAGCTAACTTAAGGATTTAAGGTACTTGCCCTCCATGTGGCATCGCCGTGGGACGCCCTGTATAGTCCATTGAGATCCAAAAATTTTTTGGGCTTAGCGTGCATTTGTTAGATGATGCAATTTTCTTTTTTAGATATCAAGGGGGGGGGGGGGGAGGTTCAGTTTAAAGTTAAATACAAGTTTGTGGGGTTGCAAGTGTTGCAACCCTTGTCCCACGGCCACGATCTTGCAAAAAAAGGGTTCATGGTTTAGACGAGTTTTTTAACATTTTTGTCAAGGAAACTTCGACCATTTTTACCCAACTTTGTGCATAAAATATGAAACAAAGCCAAGCTATACGGTGAATTTTTGGCGCCAAAAAGCAGGTATATTGTCAAAAAACAAATTTTTGTGGCACCTAATGTTCGTGAGGTAAACCATAAAAACCATTTGAACTCCTTTTCCCAAGATGGCGGTCGTGGGAGAAAGGTCACAACTCCACAAACCTGGATTTAACAATATCTCCCCCCCCCCCCTTTATATCTTAAAAGAAAATTACATCCTCTGACAAATAAAACGCCAATTGTAACTTTTCAATCAACTAATATGAAAATTGTTCCCAAAACGTTACTCAGTTCGTTTTAAACGGAAAAGATTTTATGTGGTTTTTTAACTAAAAGAAATAATAAAGATTTGAAGTATAAATTGTACTAGTGTGAGAGGGAAAGAACTAAGTTTTCTGTAGTCCCTTTTCATTCTAACGATTTCTTGATTACACAGCCCACCATTGTGTTAGTTTCTCAAGAGCTTGGCTTAGCGGAGCCCCAGACGGATGCGGGGCTGAGCGTCAGTGGCGTGATGGCTGTTGGACGAGAAAGTTGTGCTTCCTGTAAAAGTTGCGAAAAGCTTTTATTTTTTCACGAGTCGAGATTATACTGTACAAGTGAACAGATAAGAATTGCTTTGAGACATCGTTGACCACAAAACAAAATCCTGTACTGAAATTTAATATTCGGTACTTTTATGACAATCGACAGCCAAGCATAAGGAAAAATGTATCGCACGACACGGTAAATGAAAAGTTCGGTAATGAAACGAAATCTATTATTATACAGGGTGGAAAAATAAGTCGGGTCCTGAAGGGCAACTACCTGAAATAAAATCCTGAATTTTTATGACATCAACTGATAATGTCAATCATAAGAATCAAATCTCTCTAACAAACATGGTGAATTAAATGAAAGGAAATCGTTAAAATCTTTTTTCGTGCGAAGTACGCCGCTGGTCAGCAGTGGTATTTATGTCGAACTCAAACCGACTAAAACCGCACGCCGCCGTCTCAAGTCTCAATTAACAGTTTGTAATGTGACCCAATAGGGAATTCTCTCGCCATCTCTGTTGCCGAGGGTACATCACGTGGAGGTTTCCGATCAAGCACCCCAAATATTACTATTTACCCTACCTGCATACGTCATGCGGTTACCTAGTAAAGTTTCATTTTAAACAGGTAACAAAGTTCAGTCATTTAGTACTCATTTTAATAAATTAATTTCATCAAAGGTATTTTTTTTGTCGAACAGGAGGTATCGATAGCTTATTGAGTAAGAGTGCTGTACCTGTTGGCATTGAATTTATAAGTTAAGATTTTATGGACTTCCTTTAGTTTAAGTCACATGTTTATTAGAGAGATTTGATCCTTATGATTGACACTATCGATTGATGTCATAAAAGTACAGGATGTATTTTTTTTCAAAATTTAGTATGTTCGATCACCGGGCGGGGCAAGTGAGTTTTCAAAAATCGTTGAATGCAGTTTTGTTACTTTAAAAAGTGAAGAAATGGCTCCTTTATGTAAAATGAGCCAACTTAAGGATTTAAGGTAGTTTCCCTTCAGGACCCGACTTATTTTTCCACCCTGTATAGTGGTTTATGAAACTTGCTTAGGTAATAAGGGTTCTTAAAATACGAGTATGAATTATAAGAACGAGCCGCAAGCGAGTTTTTTTTTATAGTATCGCACGAGTGTTTTAAGACCATATTATGTGCAGTTTTAAACACTACCTTATGTAATCTCGTGAAATAATGAATATAATTTGCGTAAAATGACAGAAACGTCGAGCGCTAAAATTTGCTGATCGCGCATGCGTGTGCGCAACACGCGTCCACAGACTATGTAGAAAAACTACAGCTGTACCTAGTTGTATCGCTGTGGATAAAAAGGTCGTGGAAGAACCATATCAGCGCAGGCTGTTCAATAATCTCCCTGCTGCGGATTTTCTAAGCGACTACAATTTGGAATTCTTCAAGAAGGGCATTAGAAGGTTCTTACAGGGTTGCCGTACGAGTGTGACGCTCATGGCGTTGCACAAGTGCATAGGTTACGGTATCAGGTTGACCGTTATTCTCTCATCTTGTGCCACGGTGATTGTGGTCTCACTCTTCCGAAATGGGTCAATTGATTTTAATGTTATCCCTACTAATATTATAAATGCGAAAGTAACTCTGTCTGTCTGTCTGTCTGTCTCGCTTTTACGACTAAACCGCTGAACCGATTTTGATGAAATTTGGTATAGGGGTAGATTAGACCTTGAGAAAGGACATAGGCTATGTTTGGTCGCGATAACCGACATCCACGCGGGCGGAGCCGCGGGCAAAAGCTAGTATCTTTATATATTTAGTAAGAAAGTAGGTACGAGAATAGGGGGTGCTTGGACAACGGCGACTACAGTGCCTCGTTCACGCGGGGAAATTACGAAACTAATAATACAGAACAAAAGTAATATTAAAACAACCGAGATATAATTTTTGCTGTTATATACCTATTATTGACCTGGATTTTGTGTTCGCAGTCACAGTTCGAAGTCTACTCACTCCGGCAGTAACTCCAGTGGGAGCAGTGGATATGGCGGAAAACCATCTACATCAGGTAGCAGGTATGTAATGTGAAAATTTGCTACATTGTTCTTTTATACCAAAGGTTGCAATCTCGGACACAACGATGTCTTCAAAGTTTTTCAATAAGAGGTGTCCATGACTTATGCATTCCTGACCCAATTACCTCTGGGCGACTTAAGTACGGAATTAATAGGATCACAAAGATATCGCTACTTAGAATTTTTTATAAGAAGCTTCGTCGATCCGGGAAATAAGCCAAATCTTAGCCAGTAGTTTAGTTGAGATCGAATGGAATACCAATTATCCTACTTGTTATTGATTAACAAGGAATCTACATTCGAATGTCACAAAATCATCTGACAAGTATAAGAAGTAACGATTAGAGTAATGTATCTATAAGATTAAATAATAAAAAATAAATAAATATTCTATATTGTACACCAAAATACACAAATTAACAGAAATTTACAAACACGTTAATGTACAATGGGCGGCCTTATTGTAAACAACAATTTCTTACAGGCAACCTTTGGATGGACAGGAGTGTATAATATAATTAAAACGTGGGTTTATTTTGTGTAAGAATGCAACCAACTCATAGACTACAAATTGATTATTATAATAAAAACGCTTAGTTCGGCAAAGGTACCAGAATAGTCGTCATAGTATAACTTATATAATATGCAGCGTAGGTACTCATTTTTTTTGAAAGATTATACAATAAAATTACACTGATCCCGACGTTTCGGTTGCTTTTCAATCATGGGGAAACAATGTGGGTTGGTTTATATGATTATAGTATAGTTAAAATCTCGCTGCAGACTCGGTCATAAATCATAATCGGCGTAGGGATGTGCGCTAGTTGACCCACGGCATCTGTGGTTCAGTGGTAGAATGCTCACCTGTCGATTTACAATAAAATACGTTTATAAGGTTTTATATTACTGTAAGAGAGCGAAACACTCGAATGATTTATGACTTTATGACCGAGTCTGCAGCGAGATTTTAACTATAATATACATACATCACTTTTCCAATATATTCCTATTGGAAAAGTGACTGTATGTAGACTGGCATACTTACACATTTCGTTTCTTTAACTTTCGTGATTGTTTTCATTCATGCTCACAGGTTGCGGGTACTGTTATCACTAAGTAGATATTTATATTACCTAATCCTTTTTCGAAAATGAGCGTGGATTTTCATTTTATTATTCAAACTAGGGTTAGAGTGATTTTCAATTCTTCATCTTATCCAACAGCAACACCCTAGGCCAGCAGCCAAAAAAGGAAAAAGAAACAAAGAAAAAGAAGTTGCCGCTAGTAGAGGCAGTATTTACTGATGCTGTAGTTGAAACAGAAGTGAGTTCACTAGAACCAGCGCCAGTTTTCGATGCGCCTACAGAAGAAATATGTCATGGTGGGTAACATTCCTATTGAAATATGTTTAAATTGGTGTGTATATTGACGAAGTTCGGAAAAATAAGCTAGACTGTTTTTATTGGTATGTATTACAGTATTTAGTGATCCTTTTTTGTCACTTATTTAGTTCAAGGCAAGTACTGAATACAAAGTAACTTTGGCTGGATTTCACCAGAGAATATCCACTCAACTATACTGGTTTTCATGTTTACCGATAGATATATCTATAAACGCGGCTAATTCAATTTAAATTAGTAGATTTCCTCGACGAACCTGATTGAGTATAGCATGAAAACTTAATTTAGTGAACGGATCTTGGATGGTGGTTTCCAACCATGATGAACTTAATTGAGTAAAATGTGATAAAGCAGTTCAGTTTTAATTGACTTTGGTTCGTATATTGGTGAAATCCGCTATAAAATGTTATTGCACATGTTATGCAATCATATTTTAAAGCAGATTTTACTAATAAATTACATTATATTTTATTTCTAATTTTTTTTTCTCATTCTTTATCTCACACACAGGCATGTTCATTCATAAAATTTAGTAACGCAAGTATCAAGTCGGTCCCCAGTAGCGCAAGAAAATAAATAGTAGATTGTATAACAAGGGAGCAAAATAGTATTTTTACGGCGAGGGCGCACTTTGAACCACGAGTCTAGCGAAGGTTTCTAGAATAGAACCCCGAGCTTTAGCGAGGGGTTCTAACGTAGAAACCTGACCACAGCGAGGGGTTCAAAGTATATCGCCCGAGGGAAAAATAATTTGCTCCTCGAGTTATATACTCTACTTTTCATCCCCTTTCTATGAGAAAAATACATCGGTACTGATTACTTACATAGAATCATTCTCAAATGATTTATTTTACTTTATTTTTGTCATATTTCTTGACATAATTGTAATTTTTTGACGTTCATGTGCTCTTTTGTACCTAAACTGAATAAACGAAATTGATTCTTTGATTCCATAATACAAGAACAGACGGAATTCGCGCGCTGGTTTTTTTTTACATAGCACGGGTCACCATACCGCCGTGCAGCCAACACGAACCAGCCAGTACTTAATTAAAAAAAAATTGGTTCCATTTCTATGAATAATATGATGTTCCAAATTCAAATCACTTTTCCGCCCGCTAAAAAGCTCTGAACAGAAAAGTGCTACTTTGCTCCCACTTATAGGAACAAAGTGACACTTTTCGAATAGAAGGGATGAAAAATAAATTATAGGAAACTTTGACGTTAAGGCCTTGTAAAGTTAAAGCCTTATAAAGTCTACCAAATTTGCGCTAGGCCAATAGGGAGTTGGAACGAGGATTATGTAACATCTAGGCGGGGTCACGCGGTGCATAATGCGCACAAATTATTGAGATTCCAATTCAGCTTCCTGGCGAAAGAGAACTATACACGCCCTCATCAAAGTTGCCTTTTGTCGAAGACGGGCGAAGATAGGATTCGTCCTGTCACCAAAGCGAAGATGGGGCGGTTCATCCTATTCATCATGTAACAGTCTTATGGAAATATAGTTTTCTCTAAAGTTTGCTTTTGTAGTAAAATTATAAACGGAATTATATACTTATTTAATTTCTTATTACAAACTGGATTCAGTGTGCTCGCGCACTGGAGTAATGACTACAGATTATAAATAGATACTCTCCAGTTTGACGGCCTTAAGAAATCCTTTCCATGTCGTGCTTTAAGAAACCAGAAACATAGAACCACGTGTGTAGTTTCGAGTCTTTACTGTGTGGCAAAGAAATTACATAATTACTCACTTTGGTACACAACGAACTGGTATCGTTAGCAGCGTATGGGGGTGACTTTCCGGTCCTATACCTACCATTAATTGAATGTGGTTATCTTGAAACTCGCCTTGGCAGTTGGCAGTGGTGCAAAATACTGCTAAAGGGTGATTTTGAGCCTCTAACGCCGTTGCATTCTGAAAAGAGATATAACTGAAGATAGAGAGATATACAGACTGTCTGTAGTTCTATACAATCTGTCCTCAGGTAAATCGAGGTTTAGAATAGAATAGAATAGAATAGAATAGAAATAAACTTTATTGTACACCATACAAAAGAAAAGTATACAGCTTAGTGGCATTCTAGAATACGGGCCTTAGTGTCTTGCCCATTCACGCTTCTTTCTTGTCTGTTTGTCTATTTGTCTGTTTATTCACGATGGATGCAAAAACTACTGAACGGATTTAGATGCGGGTTTTTTGTTTGAAAGGTCTTGGTCAGACTTAAAATCTTACGTTAATTTTAATCGTAGTCGGTTGAGTAGAGCCTAAGATACGACCAAAAGTCGCGATAACCAGCATCCACGCGGGCGAAAGGCACTACCTAAATAAGTCTTGATTTTTTAAGTTCCTGAAAATTTTAAAGTGGGATCCATAAGGAATACGCATTTGGGGTCAATTAAGAATGGGATCAATCGTCGTGGGATCAATACGGAACAACCCAATGTAAGTGCTATATACGAGTATTTATTTATTCAACTAAATGAATTTATAAATAGGTGAGCGTAATCAGAAGAAGGAGGATTAATTACATTTTTATGAAGACGTAGTCTTGGAACAGCCTCAATATTAATCAATAAAAATAAGGATAAGAGTCTATACTTGAGAATTAATAACAGAAAGAAGGTACCTACTGATATGTGTAAAAAATGGAAATATGTAATTAATTGTAGTTGTTTGTAATTTTGTAATTTAGTGTGTTAAAAGGTTCAATTATAATAGTAATAAGTTAAAGTTCATTGAAGTGTATTTCAATATAACTACTCGTAGTTATACAGATTTTATAACAAATAAAATTAATATGTTTATTCTATTCTATTATACAACCGCACTCGTCTTCAAAAGCAAACTCTTCTACGAAATTATATTTCTTTTAAGTACAGCCGTTTAAGTATCATATCCATATATTCTAATATAAGTATTCATATAATATTGTAAACGCAAAATTTGTATGAAATTCCGTTGCTCAAATCACAGTAAAAGTTTTACGCTTACTTAACGTATTTTTTAGCCAAAGTTGCCGTATCAATATCTATTACCGATATTGATGTATGTACTATGTATGTATAATATATGAATTTATGTTATTTTTTGAACTTGTACCTTAGCTTATTTTTTATTGACGTCTTTTAGGTGTTATGTGACGAGAGCGGCGTTCTAATGATTTCTATCGTCGTCTCCATGTGTACTTAAAATAGTTGGAAAAAATTGAATATATTACATTATTATACAAGATTTGTTTGGGTATACTTTGAAGCCGCAACTTTACCATAAGAATTTGATTCAAAGGTCAGAAGAAGAAATAAAAATAGTAAAAAGGGAACCTACGAGCCATGTTCTGTTTTTTAGCAGCGCGCAGCCAAAAGCATCAAAACACATTACGCTAGAACTATTTTTAATTAAACATTTTATTGTAATTATGAAAACGAATGATGAACATTTCACTGATTTTTTTTCGCAATTTTAAAACGGCGAGTAGTTGGAAGCATACTTTGGTGTTGCCAATGTAGAAAAAAAGTTTCATTTAATGAGAAATCTAGAGGTGGTAGGTGAGTAGGGTACCTATAGTATTAGGTTCATCCGGTTGAAATTACATAATTTTTACGAGTCCAGTTGTCAATACCTACATTGCAAAAAACCTATGTAGTAAATAATCCACATATCATATTCTCTACTTCGCATTATGACTAAATCGCATAATGACATAGTAGCAAAAAGCCTACTTTTTCAAAGGTACAGCCGAGAAAAAAACACTAGGACAGATGAAATTTTTTATATACTAGTACTTTACTTATTGAAAATTTTGAGACAGATAATGAGTGAACCAACGTGAAAAAAAAAACTAAGTAATTGGTTTCAATTTTAATTGTCAATAACACTAAAACGTTAAAATATACATTAAGATAAAAAGCAAAAATGAAGGTCAAAGATTAATGTATAATGAAGTATCCATTTGTAGAATTAATAAATGAATTTCGGCTTTGTAGTACCTATACTAAAACTAATATTGTACATATACCAACACACAAATAACAATACACCAATATAATTATATATTGTATATATATGTATTATCTTTGTATATCCAATTACTTCTATATAAAATAACGTATACAACTTTCACTTCAATTTGATACAAGTTACAACATTTAGGTTGAAATAGTTTTTCGGAGATGATGCTGTGCTAAATCATCAATTATTATCGTTACAGAATGCCAGGGTGGTGGGGTATTCCAAACTTCGTGTCAGTTGTTTAACACATACATAATATATCCCCTTTAAACACTTTATAGGTACTACGCGTCCGGATTTGTTCCTCTGCAAAGTATATACGAGATTAATTGTTGTCGAGGTAAAGTACCAGCGGGGTTGTATTATTGTTCCCAATGTTCATATGGATGCATGGTATGTACAATGTATTTTTTACATTCGCTATACATATATATACGAGTATATATATTCATGGGATAGTTTGTCTTTTTTTCAGTTAGCTCTAAGTAAATTGTTATTATGTAAGTGCAAATTTATCTACCCTGTAATTTTGTTGTGCAGTTGCGCCCGTCTCGCCTCCGGTGCCTTCGCTGTCCGATAAGGGTGTCGAGAACATGGAAATATCCACTTCAGACAGAAACAGCGTTATGGAGGAGGTAACTATCTTATACTACTGCACCACCATGCATTTTAAAGCACTTTCTATGTACCTATGTATAACTTTTCCTATACAATGGTCGCGATAACTGACATCGACGAGGGCGGAGTCGCGGGCAACAGCTAATAAATAATACAATAGTGTGGTCCTTAAATATTGTAACATATTACAGACAGTGCGATTTCTGTGAATTCACTCAGAGAACAAGTAATAGTACATTATGGTACAAGTGAGCAAAGTTGGTGATTACCGCCGAGGCGTCATTGAGACCCGAGCCGCCAGGCGAGGGTCTTAAGAGATCCGAGGACAGTAATCATCATACTCACGCGTGCCATACGACGTTTTACAACACACTTGCGAATAAAAGAATACTACAAATACTAAAATAAACAATACTACAAATTAATTCGTTTTCCTATGTGCGCGCATCTAACAATGGCGGTCGGCCATATTTAAAAAAAAAATGAGGTTTGAATTTAACTTTTTTTTAATGTTTTTTTTCTGTACTTAGAGAAAAAAAAAGTTAAATTTGAGTGAAAATTTTGTTTAATAAACAAGTATTACAAGTTGAAATTATTTATTTAAATACGAAAATGCATCAAATGAACATACAATAGGCATATTAATTTATTAGTACTATTAAACACGTTCTTTTTTGTATCGAAACTTTTTTAAGAACATAGAAACTTAACCTATAAATTTTAAAAAAGAATCTATAACTCACTTGTGAATAATAGCAATGAAAAAGTCACAGTTTGATAATAGGTGTCATTACGTGCCTATTTGCGGTGAAATAATATTAAGAAATATTAAGAAGTAAAAAATAAAATCGGCCAAGTGCGAGTCGGACTCGCCCATGAAGGGTTCCGTAGTAGCAAAGGCGAAAATTGCGGTTTATGACGTATTAAAAAAAACTACTGACTGGATCTCGTTCGAACCAATTTTTAGTGGTAGTTTTCATGGCAATTTACATCATATATATTTTTTAGATTTATCATTCTCTTAGTTTAGAAGTTAGAGGGGGGGGGGACACATTTTTCCACTTTGGAAGTGTATCTCGCGCAAACTATTCAGTTTAGATAAAAAATATGTTAGAAACCTCAATAGCATTTTTAAAGACCTATCTATAGATACCCCACACGTATGGGTTTGATGAAAAAAAAAATTTTGAGTTTCAGTTTAATGCTTTTTTTATATTTGTGTGAAATGCTTATAGTCCAGTCATTTGGGCGAAAACCTAGAACATTACCTGGAAAGTTTTCCGGGAGTTTTGAAAATTGGCAATTTTATAGATTTTGATATGCTCTTTCCAAATTTGAACTTTGCCACCTCGTATGTTTGCCGCTCGCGCCGCCATTTTGAAAAAATGGCACCCAAAAGCAGTTTTTAGATAATAACTCCTTTCCGGCGCATTTTACAGGAAAAACATATTACACAAAATAAAAGTAGAGAAAATTTCCTACAATTTATGTCAAACCTTTTCTTTCCTAAAATCAATAGTTTCGGCGTACGTGCGCCGTAAACAATTATACATCCACACCAACGTGTAATATTTACTTTAAACTGCTCATACTGTGATTTGTTAATTATAAAAATTATACGAAGGTTATCTATAGTAATTATAGGTAACTATAGTCTGTCATGTCTCCGCAGGTATAAAGAAATGCGCCCCTTCTGTGTCAGGCCCCTTCTTTCCCTTCTAAGAAACATCTAGCCCCGGCTGAGCTCAACAGAAATATTTAGTCTGAGTCATCAGTATACGTTTATCATTTCACAGTGTCGTTTGCATTTACAGAGCCATGGCTTCTAATGAAGTAGATAGAAGGGATACCATGATAAAAAAACGCGCCGATTTCTCTACCTCATGGTGGTGTGGAAATGAGTATTTCTGCCGAAACGTGTATTGAATTACACTTTACGGCGCTCCTACACCGAAACTATTAATTTTAGGGGAAAAAAAATTATCACAAATTGTAGGAAATTTCCTCTACTTTTATTTTGTGTAATATGTTTTTCCTGTAAAATGCGTCGGAAAGGAGTAATTATCAAAAAACTGCTTTTGGGCGCCATTTTTTCAAAATGGCGGCGCGAGCGGCAAACATACGAAGTGGCAAAGTTCAAATTTGGAAAGAGCATATCAAAATCTATAAAATTGCCAATTTTCAAAACTCCCGGAAAACTTTCCAGGTAAAAATACCAAATGACTGGACTATTAATGCGGTTCACAGAATACATCTTCTTACCAAGTCTTAACAGCATAGGCCTTATAGTTTCGGAGAAAAGTGGCTGTGACATACGGACGGACAGACAGACAGACAGACAGACAGACAGACAGACAGACGGACGGACAGACATGACGAATCTATAAGGGTTCCGTTTTTTGCCATTTGGCTACGGAACCATAAAAAGACAATTTAATAACTTATTACATCAGTCATCCATCGCCGTCAAATAAATGTAAATCAGTACGAATTCGTGAATGGAGAATGAAATTATACGCTAAATCGCCACCGTGCAGCTCACATATTAATCAACATGATTGTGCGAGATGTTTGAATTCCTCGCCATCTTCAGACTGACCTGGGTAGTATTGCAGTACTTTGTAAAGTATTAAATCTACCCGGTAACCAGTGTAACCACTTAGCCACGAGCCCCTCGAAGTAATAACATTACGTTTATGTATTGTGATAATGCCACTTGATCAATACCATCTCATTTAATTTCCAAAGTATTGAGGACGTTTCTAGAATATTCTGAAGTATCGTACCTACACGAAAAGCCTAGGCGAATTAAGCCTGTGGTTAGGTAAGTGACGTTGTCACGCTTTATGGAACGGGTCGGGCGGTGCTACGAATGGCGTCATACCACTAACCGCTCTGTCGTCCGAATCGAACACATGTTAAAACACGTGTCAGTTTATACATTATGAATCACGTTGTGTGAACTGTTGTGTGTAAATATGTAGGATTCGAATGTGAAATTGTTACAATCGGTACTTAGGTATAAATAAAGATTCAATTCAATTGCTGATGCGCTAATATTATGTGAAGATGGAATTGTATAAGGCGTCAATGGAACTTATATCAGCCGATCAATCATTACATAATTCAGTGCCGGCTCTAGCCTTATCAGGGTAGAGAGGGACTATCTTTTTGCCATTTGATCAACACTTTCATGGCTTCCAGTGGTTTAATAAAACGCAACCAAAATGTTATTTAACTCTGGAAATAGTTCTTCGGGTTTAACATTACAGTACCCCTTACTACTGCTCCTGGCTAGAGCGACCGCTCCTCTCGATCTATCCTAGAGTATCAAGAAATGAATTAAAGGCGCCAATTGAAGATCCGGTTAGGTTCATTAGATCAACGTTATGTAATAGTGCTGTACTTGTACGGTTAATGAGTTTGCACTGGAGGTCTTGGTTATAGGCTTTTATTTAACTTGCAATGAATATTAAAGCAGTTTACTCGTATGCGTCGCATGAAATGTATATAGGGCATAGGAATACTATTAAGTTTGGACTCGCTTTATTGTGTCGGCAAAAAGGTGTTATATTGCATTATATTGAGCCGGAAGATGGAAACTAGGAGCTCCTAAACTAATCGGGCAGGGAATCTATCCTCACACGTTGCGACTGACAACAGGTATGAAAAGAACTTCATTTCCCGCACGCTTAAACTATGGAATGAACTCCCTACCGTGGTTTTTCCAAGCGACTTACAATATGGGGTTCTTCAAGAATGACATTAGAAGGTTCTTACGGAGTCGGCAGCGTGAGTGTAACGCTCCTGGTCTTGCACACGTCCATAGGCCACGGTAACCGCTTTCCACCAGGTGGGCCGTGTGCTTGTCTCACTTGTCTGTCACCTAAGTGGTATAATATGTAGTTATTTGTTATACAAGAGTGCAAAGTTGCTTTTAACCGCGTGCTCAGTTTTGATGACCGAGCACGCGAAAGATTCTAAATTTGAATCACGAGCACAGCGAGTGATTCACAAATTAGAAATCACAAAGGGTATCAAAAGAGCACAAGGTGAAGAATCTTTGCACTCGAGTGCAACACGTAACTTTTCATCGCACCTCATCGAGGAAATAATAAAATGCTTCTTCTTCATCCTAGCGTTAATTCCTAGTCGCATCCGAGCTTTCACCTCGGAATCTGGGGTCCGCTTTACCAGTCACAACTACGGATTTGGCTGGACCTCGATATTTTCCGTGAAGCGACTGCCATCTGACCTCCACAACCCCATGGTGACATTAGGCGATATCGAAGCATTGCAGCTAGATTGTTGTTGTTGAACTTTTTAGGGCTACAATTGCCCGTAACGACTGCCATAGTTGTTCGTATGGCAACCGGGACCGACGGCTTAACGTGCTCTCCGAGGTACGACCAGACCAATGCAAATACCCATATTCATGCATACAAATATTTGTACTGAGCGGGGTTCGAACCCGCGCCTCCTGCGTGCGGCCGCGTTCACTACCACTATACTACGGAGGCTGTATATTGTGTAATAATGAAATGCAAAAATAAAAATCAACAAAATGTTCAACAATATGACGTCAAAAGAAAATGATGCGCGCAAAGCAAATTTATAAAAAAAGTAGGTACACCAAGGAGGTTCCGAGTCTGAGTTTTTCATAATAAAAAAAAAGTTATATGATCAATTCGGCACCATAGAGGTAGAAGTAAATAGGTTTAATGATGTTTTTCATCCCTTCTATTCGAAAAGTGTCACTTTGTTCCTCTATAAGTGGGAGCAAAGTAGCACTTTTCTGTTCAGAGCTTTTTAGCGGGCTAAAAAGTGATTTGAATTTGGAACATTATAATTATCATTCATATGGTTCGATTTGAACCATTTTTTTTTAATTACTGGCTGGCACGTGTTGGCTGCACAGAGGCGCGGTGACTCGTGCTATGTAAAAAAAAAAACAAGCGCGCGTATTCCGTCTCTGTACACCATTTGAAAATGATTCTCTGTAATCAGTACCTATATATTTTTCTCATAGAAAGGGGATGAAAAGTAGAGTATATAACTCGAGAGCAAATTATTTTTCCCTCGGGCGATGTACTTTGAACCCCTCGCTGAGCTCAGTTTTCTACGTTAGAACCCCTCGCTACACTCGGGGTTTTCTTCTAGAAACCTTCGCTATGCTCGTGGTTCAAAGTGGTGCCCTCGCCTTAAAATACTATTTTGCTCCCTTGTTATACAATTTACTATTGAATTCACAAACCTAGTGCACACGATGTTCTAAATTCAAATTTCCTTTACCCTCTAGAGGATAAAAACGACTTTTGCACTCAGATATCGATGAGCAAAAATAAGCTTTCCGAGGTGGTGGGATGAAAAAAAAAATTAAACAAGATAAGTAAGCTTATCGAGTTGTGGCTTTGTCTTGGTAAACATTTTGGTGCTATATGATATTATCAAAACTACAAACTGAAAGGTAGAAAATAAAATTTAATTACTAATATCCTAAACCTATAATAGTACATCATGGTACAAGTGAGCAAAGTTGGTGATTACCGCCGAGGCGCCATTGAGACCCGAGCGCTCAGCTAGGGTCTTAAGAGAGCCGAAGACGGTAATCATCATACTCACGCGTGCCATACGACGTTTTACAACACACTTGCGAATAAAATAATACTACAAATACTAAATATACAATACTACAAATTAATTCGTTTTCCTATGTGCGCACATCTAACAATGGCGGTCGGCCATTTTAAAAAAAAAAGAGGTTTGAATGTAACTTTTTTTTACTGTTTTTTTTTCTGTACTTAGACTAGAGGAAAAAAAAAGTTAAATTTGAGTGAAAATTTTGTTTATTAAACAAGTATTACAAGTTGAAATTATTTATTTAAATACGAAAATGCATCAAATGAACATTCGATAGGATTAAAGCTACTAACCCGATTTATTCGTACTATTAAACACGTTCTTTTGTATCGAAACTTTTTTAAGAACATAGAAACTTATCCTATAAAATTTAAAAAATAATCTAAGAACTCACTTGTGAATAATAGCAATGAAAAAATCACAGTTTGATAGTAGGTGTTATTACGTGCCTATTTGCGGTGAAATAATAGCACTTTTATGAGCAAGTGTGTTGTAAATTGAATTTACAACTTTGCTCACTTGTACCATAATGTACTATTCTCGAACCGTCCGAAAACGCTCTACACAAAATCGTTACAAAAGCGTGAGGTCACGCTTTTGTAATATAGTGCACCTCACGCTTTTGTAACATAGTGCAAATGCATAGATTGCAAGAAAATATCGCATTTATCTCGGAGATAAATATTATGAATTTAAAATAAAAATAGTAGATTACGCAACAAGTGAAAAAAAGATGAATTCTTTTCGAGGCACTGAGTTGTATCCCGAGAGGAGCGAAGCTTTCTGCGGTAGAATCCCGAGCGTAGCGAGGGATTCTAGATAGAAAGCTGAGCGTATCGAGGGATACAAGAGCCGAGATGAATTCTTTTTTCACTTGTTAGGTACTCAACTTTTCACCATTGACTACGAGAAAACGATTACTCTGTGATTATGAATTACATTTTGTTATGGATAGTACACAAAAGAAGCAGCAAATTATGAGTAATAGCTACCGCTTTAGCGCGAAAAGACTCAGGAGTCTTTTCGCGTTCGAGAATATGAGTTTCATTTTCATCACTAGATGAAGTCATTTTATGATTATGAGACAAACATAAACTTTTACAAGGAAAATTACACAGAAAATGGCGGCATTTTTTTTTCTTAATTTAAACTGAGCCGCATTCCATCCAGCCAGTGATTACATTTAGGTGGCTTTTAGTACGTTTCTATAGTGAGAGTGTGCAACCTCTTTGCATGTTTCACTAGAATCCGTACATTCGCGCATGTTCCAAATTCAAATTTTTTTATTCACTCGGTGAAACAAAGAGCGTTTTATTCACTGTTTTTGATGAATCACGGGCCCTTTTTCGAGTGTCAATGGTGAAAATATATATATTTTTTTTTTATTGCTATTCTATCTAAATAAAAATTCATAATAAAAAATTAAATAAATATAATATGTATGTTCATATTTAAAAAAGTATCTAAAAATTGAAAGCACTCAATTTGATTGTTTATATTTTAGTTAGTTTTTAGTTTAGTTGTCAATATTTTATTTTGCTTTTTCAGCAAAAACTGATATTAAGCAGTATCGGGTAGAATCGGGCGACCTTGTCCCTATAGTTATCTGTTTCAAAACCACTGAACGGATTTTTATACCTTTTTCGTAAGAAAGATTGGTCAGGGTTAAAATCTTATGTTTGTTTGATTGCAATTGGTTGATTAGAACCGGAGATATGACCGAAATATCAAACAAAGCCACAGTCATGCGTGACCTGGTGTAGCTGGTACAGTATATTTTCTATTGTTGAAGGCAATCGCTGTCTACACTTATCCAGTTCCGAGTACTTCAGCAGACTACACCGTAGGACGATGTAATATGCCCAGTTACTCGGTGAGTGTTAATTATTGTGGGTAAATACAAATACTGAAATTATTGTAAAATGGAATAACATTTTATTTATGTTTAAGTATATAATATAAAAAATCCTTCCTTTGTGTTAAAAGGAATCAATCCATTGTTTTGTGTAATAATTGAATTATGTCTGTGTGCTACAGGATGGTTTCTCCTGCGTGATTTCTATGCACGATGGCGTTGTGATGTATACTACCTCATCGCTGACCGTCACCCTCGGGTTTCCTAAGGACATGTGGATTGGCAGATCTTTCATAGACTTCATTCATCCTAAGGTAATAAATAATACGATTTCCTCTATCTATTAATATTACCTGCTTGAGCAGCTTACAAAAAGATCTTTATGTCTGAGCTTGTATGCTAAGATACAAACACAGTTTTACTATATTACCACTAACTCTATTAAAAGCACTCATCGGCATTCGTGCACACTTCATGAAATACAGCTGTCAATTCGTAATTAGTGTCTGAGATTCTTTTACAGATTATTAATTTCAATTGAAAATTAATGTAAGTTTTCTACGTAAAGTATTTTCACACTGGTTCATAAACTAAATTTTTTACCCAAAAAAAAAAAAGATTTGCCAATTCGGTTATGTTTTTATGTAAAAGTAAAAATAGGTAGGTATATTAAAAATAGTCATTTTTGATTATATTATCTCGATATACAGAGCCTACATAATGTTTTAACCAATAATTTTAATTGTAAATTCACAGGACCAAAACATCTTTGCGTCGCAGATTACCATTGGCTTGGCCGTACCGCCAGTTTTAAATGGTACTCAACTAAAAGGTAAATTTAAGTTAATAAATTGCAGTGTACCAATTCACTTAGGGGCTGTCCATTAATCACGTGAGGCTCAAAAGGGAGGAGTGGGGGAGGGGGGGAGGTCGGAATAAATCCTGAAATATCACCAGGGGGGAGGGAGGGGTTTATTGAGATATCACGTGTATTTATTTTTCCTTATAACTCGCGATTTTTGTCACGACTCTTAGTTTTCTAGCATTAAATAATAATTAAAAAATACACGTGATTTTGCCCTTGATAGTCTAAAACCTCACTACTTATCACCATGGGGATGGGGGGGGGGGGGAGGGGTTACAAAATTGCTAAAAAAAACACTACGTGATTAATGGACAGTCCCTTATGCCGAATAATATTCGGTGAATTGAATGAGAGATATTATATTCATACCGATACAAGTGACAAGTGTTTCTGGATAGTGATGTGTTTATTTTACCTTCAGCTCCATCCCCCGCTGATACCGTGTCAACTATGGTGTGTCGAATTCGACGATACAGAGGATTGGCTTCAGGTTTTGGTGTCAAGGAGAGAAATGTGAGCTACATGCCATTTTTGCTGAAGTTGGCTTTTAAAAATGTCAACGATGAAGAGGGTAAAGTTATATACTTGGTTATACAAGCCACACCATTTTTTTCGGCGTTCAAAAGTAAGTATTACAATATAATAGCTATAAGTGTATTACATATAGGTACTTATACCATATAATAAATATATACATATTTAATCATTTTTTCATCGAGGAACTACTACTTAGTGAGAAGTGATGGACATACGTCGAGAATTCCGTCATTCTAGATTTGGACGTATTATGTGTCAATGCTCCTTACTGTTGCTCAATGCTCTATGAACATAATGATAAATAAGTATGGCATTCCACTTTATAATGTTTATTTCGTTTGTTAGTACCCAATGAACCAGTGATCAACTCGACCCCATTCGTGTTGAGGCACGCAGCGAACGGCCTAATAGAATATGTGGCTCCGGAGTCAGTGCCATATTTGGGGTACTTACCGCAAGATCTTACTGAGAAAGATGCTCTGCTGTTGTATCATCCAGATGATCTTCATTACTTACGCCAGGTGTACGAAACTATTGTCAAAGAAGGTGGGCTGCTAAGATCCAAAGTATTCAGGTTAGTGAGTGGAACTATTGTCTATGTGTTGTTATCCATAATGTACAAGTTAATGAGTTTACGACATACAGTATAATTATGTGACTGACAAAATTTTTCTAGCATGTTGAAAACAACTCTGTGCCCTGTAGGTCCCCTTTTTTTCGTGCAGAAATCCCCACGGATACCAATGATTGCATATGTGTATACTACTTCCTTTATTGTTTCCTGTTACTTGAAATAAATACTTCATTGCATTCTAACTGTTCGAGTCACCGCTCCTTGCTGGCAGTAAAATTTAACATCTTGTATTATTCTAAATACCTATACATATATTACACTGACGCCTCTAAGAGTAACAATATATCGAGGGGATATCGCCTACATGGAAGAATTTGGGGGTGAAAATATAACTAGACAAGCATCTGACTGTCCTGGCCCTCTAAACATGACTAAATTTTATTTTAGAATGATGACCCAAAACGGAGACTACATAAAGTTGGAGACGGAATGGTCCTCATTCATAAACCCTTGGTCTAAGAAATTGGAATTCGTTATTGGCAAACATCACCTAATTGAGGTAAACATGCTTCATTATATTGAACTCAGGATGATTAGGGTAATATCTACATACGTATGGCCACGCCTTTCTGAGAGAGGCAGAGTCCATAATTGGACATTTACTTTTGTCGTTACACATTTTTAAAAAGGTCTCGTTAATTTGACTTCAGTTCGCCTGATGGTAAGCTGAAGGCAAAGTCTCAGGAAAGAGAGTCGCTATTACAGACATATACCATGTTAAAAAGGTGTAAGTCAGCTTGACGGCCTCATCAGATTCTTTTTCACGCTCCGCTTAAAGGACTTGGGACTGCAACCACTACTGATATGAAACAGTGTGAGAATATAAGAGTCCTGTCAGGTCCACCCCGGCTTGCCTACCCCTGCTTCTGGCTAACACACACGCATACACGTGACCTAGATGTGCCTCACAGTTTTACCCAGTGTAGGCACTCACTAAGTGTTACTCAGTTCTATTCCACCGCGTCGTATCGCCTGCCGACTATGACATGATCTAACTGATTTGATATCCAAACGCCAAAATATATCAATTCTGATAAATATCTACTTACCGTTTTAATCACTGACCTAGTTAGTACATATATGCTATGTATAATATGCGCTATACACGATTTACTTGGCCTGTGACTTACCTTTTTTATTCCATACATTGCACTCACACCCTCCAAAGTGGATAAAAGAGACAAATGCTATTTTGTGTTTCGATGTTTATATTTATTTCAGTTGCATATCGTATAACATCAAATATATCGTTTTAGGGTCCAACTAATCCAGATGTGTTTGAACTTCCTGTCGTTGACAAATCGGTGAAGGTATCCGAAGAGGATAAGAACAAAGCGGCCATGTTTAGGGAGGCTATCCTCCGTATTATGAACGAGGTAAGAAACTTATGATCTGTGAACAGAAGTCAAATATACATCGAAGAAAATGAAAAGAATTAGAGGTCCATGGTAACTGACGTACAGTATTCGGCGTCTGAGGGAAGAGTCCGTTATAGTTCGGCTATCATCAGCTTAATAAGGTTACGTCTATAGCTTGATATTTCTTTAGTTACGTAGCTATATTTTTTTTTTGTAAACGCAAACTGCCAGTTTGCTTTACGATGGAAAAACCGTTTTTTAAATCGAAACAAGGTGACCTTAGGCGGAATCTCACGTTTCTGTCTGACGAAGACGACAAAAGGACACTTTAGGTACCTATGTTGTTAAGTGTCTTAAACATGCAAGACTTGCATCTACCTACGGTGGAGTTACCTACTTGGCGAGATTTAGGCTTCCATTTACTCACCCATAATATTTGCTGGCTATAGTATCTATAAAAGAATCATTTACTTATATAATTCTAAAATCCACTTAACTAATAGGTGCCGACCAAGCCAGCGGAAGTGGCGAAACAACAGATGTCCAAGCGCTGCCAAGATGTCGCGTTGTTCATGGAAAGTCTCATTGAGGAGCAACCCAAGGCAGACGATGAATTGCGTCTGGAGATCCAGGACGCAGATAATAGTTATTATGTAAGTTTTGTCAAATCGGAATTACTTGCTATTTTCAATTCGACTACCAATATAACCCACCTTCGATTTTGTGTGATGTGTGGAATATAAAAAAAAACCGGTCATGCGATCGGAGCTGTCAGTCTGACTCGCACGGCTTCGCAGTCACACACTTAGAGCTCCGTACACAACTGTATTAAGGATTTAGGCATAACAATTTCCATTTTTAACAAAATGATTCTGGATAGAATTTTGGGATTGCTGTAAAATGCATTGAATAGTTTCGGAGTCGTTCACCTACATTTCGCTAGATGGCGCTAATTAACTGTGATAAATAGGCTACTAAACAACATTAAGAATATACTACAAATGATGGTCATCCTATTAGAAAATAACGTTAAAAGACCTACGAGACTACAATTTACTCTCAAATATATGTATTTTATGAGAATTTCAAATATAAAAATGTTATATTTTGTTGATTTATTGTCTATGACAGAAACGCTCGTGATTGGTCAGAGCTCTGGGTGACGTCATTTCTACAAGTAGTATGAGCTATTATTGTTTGTTTCGGTGTTATTATTTGCTTTTTCCTTGATTAACGCGAGTTTTATGGACATATTTTGTGATTAAGTTCGAAATGGATACAAATTTTGTGCGAGCTGATGATAAACAGCAACTTACCTACAATAGACAGTGACGTCACAACTCACACGCATTGCCACATTTTTCGCGCACTTTTGATAATTTAAACTTTATCATTGATTTTTTAACATAATGCATTGTTTTTTTACAGAAATATTAATGTGACAATGGTTTTTGAAAATTAGTCAAAAATATTCTATTAGAAAAATTCGATAATTTTATTAACCGATTCATATTTTGCTTTCGTTTTCAATATTATAAAGATTATTAAATTTTTTGCTATGTAAGTTTGTGATTTTTTTCACTGGTTATGGGAAGCAGAGTTTCACAACCATCTCGAGGGAAGGGTTGAGTTGGCATACTTTTAGCAGAAACTTCTGAGTTCTTCCTAGATATAATGACTTTGTTCCTCATTCATATACTTGCGTTTTAAACAGCATGTTTAATTGTAGGAAAGGGACTCAGTGATGCTTGGTGGTATATCGCCGCATCATGACCACAGCGATAGTAAGTCCAGTACTGAGACTCCGCTTAGCTATAATCAGCTCAATTACCATGAAACATTGCAAAGGTAAGTGGTGACGATATTACAATAGGCAGGGTCACTCTACACTATAACCGGTCCATTATTAGTACATTATGGTATAAGTGAGCAAAGTTGGTGATTACCGCCGAGGCGCTATTGAGACTTAAGAGAGCCGAGGACGGTAATCATCATGCTCACAAGGGCATACGACGTTTTACAACACACTTGCGAATAAAATAACACTACAAATACTAGATAAACAATACTACAAATGAATTCGTTTTCCTATGCGCGCGCATCAACAATGGCGATCGGCCATATTTAAAAGAATGAGGTTTGACCAATGATATTTTTATAACATAGATATGTCATATGCTTACAAATCAACGTAGAAATAGCAATATAATAACACATCTATTTATATTTAATATCATTGAGTTTGACTTTAACTTTTTTTACTGTTTTTTTTTTCTGTACTTACTTATAGAAAAAAAAAAGTTAAATTTGAGTGATAATTTTGTTTATTATACAATTATTACAAGTTGAAATTATTTATTTAAATACGAAAATGCATCAAATGACCATACAATGGGCATATTAATTTATTCGTACTATTAAACATGTTCTTTTTTGTATCAAAACTTTTTTAAGAACATAGACAATTATAGACACTTCCTATAAAATTTAAAAAAGAATCTATAACTCACTTTTGTGAATAATAGCAATGAAAAAGTCACAGTTTCATAATAGGTGTCATTCCGTGCTTAATTGCGGTAAAATAATAGCACTTTTATGAGCAGGTGTGTTGTAAATATTATTTTTCAACACACTTGCTTATAAACAGGCTTTTATTTCACCGCAATTAAGCACGGAATGACACCTATTATGAAACTGACTTTTTCATTGCTATTATTCACAAAAGTGAGTTATAGACTTCTTTTATTTAATTTCATTGATTAAGTTGCTTTGTTCTTAAAAAAGTTTTGATACAAAAAAGATCGTGTCCAATATTACAAACGAATTAATATACCTATTGCTTGCTGATTTCATGCAACTTAGTATTTTAAAAGATAATTTCAACTTGTAGTACGTGTTTAATAAACAAAACTTTGACTAAATTGTATTTTTTTTCTCTGTGAGTATTTACAGAGAAAAAAAATATCATAATTCAAATAAGTAAGTAGATGACAAGGCATAATGGTGATAGCACCTTAGCCTGTTCCGAAAGGAACAAATAAAAAAAATTTAGTTGCGCGCGCATATTATTACAACAAATAGAATTTTACTATTGTGTTTTGATTGTGTTATGTAGTATTTTTAGTATTATTTTATTTGCAAGTGTGTTGAAAATAGTCGTATGACACTCGCGTGTATGGTGATTACCGTCCTCGGCTCTCTTAAGACCCGAGCCGCCTCGGCGGTAATCACCACCTTTACACGCTTGTACCATAATGTACTATTATTTTAGATAGATGGAAGTAGTGATTGGAAGTTGTGAATTTAAAATATCGATAAAGTTAAAAACCTCGCTTGCTAAAATCATATATCGATTTATGAAAATATAGGTATCATGATTTTATGTGAAATCATTAAGTATTTAATATCTATCTATACATAACAATAAAGCAGTAGATATTATGTGTCTGTACATTTTATAAATTTGTCATAACACTGATTCCTAGTACATCCGCAACACGTTTCCTCACACATTCCAATGGTAAAATAGTGGTCCACAATTTTGAAGTTTGTACAATCATTTTTATAACAAAGTTATATCGATCACTGTGTTTGAGCTATCTAAAATATATCCCGATTTATCAATGTTTCTCTACAATATTATGCATGTATTATACATATAAACCTTCCCCTTGAATCACTCTATCTATTAAAAAAACCCGCTTCAAAATCCGTTGCGTAGTTTTAAAGATTTAAGCATACATAGGGACGGACAGACAGCGACAGCGACTTTGTTTTAAAATATGTAGTGATAGTGATAGTGGACCGACTATAGGTGGGCTACATATGTGAACTGATGAGAAAATAATAGTGAAAGCATCATAAGTAGACCTCGTTATCTTGATGTAATGTTAAGCTAGATACGGATTGAAATTGAAGCGAAGCTGGTGGAAAAATATCTACTTAGAACTAGTTTGTCATGCACCATGCGACTTGTTGGGGAGTCGGCAGGAATCGGGTTACAGGGACCCCTCGCACGCAACTGTCACGTAGATTTAAATATTATACCTTTATGGATTTGTTGTAAAAATTTAAATCAGAACTATATGCGTATTCATATATTTAAAACTGCCAATCATATGATAATTGAAAGATATGTTTATTATCGTACACTTTTTAAGATATTCACGATAAAGTGCTAAAAATAATCTAATATTTGTGATGACAACGTCACACTGAAAGTGGCATCCCACAAAAACATCGCATACGGATTTAAAAACAATTGATATTAGATCTGTCTTTCTTACTCTCACCACCAATGTAATTTAGACGTCCCTTTCTGACTATAATTAACATTTTAGGGTCCAGACTATCGTTATTCTTAGTCTACGCGTAACAACTTCGTGAATAGTTCCAATCAAATAATGGTTTGTTCAATAAAATGTCGACTTTAGGGTGAAAATGACTTAATTTCCTACCTCGCCCATACAATAGTTGTTCCCTAGATAGGCGATAGGTAGATACTAAGATACTCTTTATTGCACACCAAAAATAGAATATAAACGAAGGATAATACTGCGATGATAGATAAGTACCATAATTTTATATGTAAGCGTATGAGTTTTGACCATCAGGGTTGTCAGGCGCATCGGGTACTGACACAAGTACCGATGCTTCTAGCCATTCACACGTTTACAACTACATAATGTTAACATGGAAACAATACTCTTTTTAGATACTTCGATAGTCATGAGGCACAACCATTTGAAGACTGCAGCACAGCTGTGGGAGAAAATGTACTGAAGGATGCAAGGCCTATTATGAAGTACGTAGTCAAATTTTTGGTTACTAATTTGCAAACTTTGACATTAAGGTTTAATTTCCACTATACTGCGTCTGTGTAATATTATCTTTGTTATCTTTCAGTAACTGTTTGTCCCCCATGGCACAGTATTCCGGAGATTCAGGTGATTTAACTAGCTCAGCTGGGTCCCATATCATGGTGCTTGGCCACTGCACGGATCCCGGGGACAGCCTGGCCATTCGCCTCACTGAATGCTTACTTAACAAGTAAGAATGCCTTACAACTTCCTACTTTTGGTCATTATAAATTATTTTAAGACGACGACGACCTCATTAAGGCCGCGGGAACGCGCTGGATGCGAGCCGCTTCCAACCGGTCCTATTGGAGATCTATAGGGGAGGCCTATGTCCAGCAGTGGACTTCCTATGGCTGAAATGATGATGATGATGATGAGATGTTCTTCTATCTATTGGTGTCGCAGAAGGTGACTAAGGGATAGGGCGTTCTCTATCCGACAGTAAACATACAGCCCATACATAAGTACCCGCTTCACGTCAATAGGCTTGCCCCCTATTACGTGGGACCGAAAATCATAGTTGGCTGAATGTGGGTGTTTATACACCTCTGCCTACCCCTTTCAGGGATTTAAAGACGTGGGTATATGTATGTATGTATGTATGTACATAATACGTAAATATCTATTAGTATTTTAATCGTTATATTTTTATTAGAGATGTATAATAGACTCTTGTAATGAGGTGATTTATAGAATGAATGTATTTTGTGTTGTATAAATGCCCCACTGAATTTCAAAATTCAGATTCAGGTGTAATGTATCCTTAAAGTATGGAAACTCACATTAGTGCGACAGAGCGCCACATGGATATAATATAATTTTAATTTTTTTCGAATGTTCGATGCGTGTTAGTGCGAAGGTTCTGTAAAACAATTAACAAAACTGGACTTAATGCATTACGATACTAAATCAGTCGGATTGGTCGCCTACTAAATATTCACTACTTTTTTGCCTTAATACAAACAGTAGGTAAATAACCCTGTGTAAAGCAACAAGTAACATGCCTTCGCATAAGTTAGTGAACTTTCGCACTCATGTGCATAGCGACAGTATGTGAATCAATGTGGCGCACTTTCGCATCAAAGTGAATCTCGTCCTCGTTACTACAAGCTCCAGGTTAACGCTATTTTCAACTGCATAATTCAGTAGGACACTCAAAATACATTGTGTTTTATAGGTCACATCTGAATCATTCCACACTTTAACAACCATTTCTAAAGACAATCTAAAAGGACATGACTCCCAAGATTCCTTTGAGCTGCAGCTATTGTGTCGCTCTAATAGATGATATGCTGCATGTGAGGGCGAGGCAGAAGCAGTCGATGTATATTCATGAAAAGCTAGAGGCTATTTTTTATTTCCTTTGCTAAAGCTAAATATTAATACATACTTGTTTATTTCGATAGTATTAAATATCTTTAAATAGAAATCACATTTATTAGCATCTAGTTTGATAAAAGTGAATGCACCCTAACTAGCTTGTAGCTTGTTTAGCTACCTAATAATATTGTTAGATATACCTATATATTTTATTGTAAGTACCTAATTTCCCCTGGCTATTAGGCGTTCATGACTCAATTCCAATCGTTCCAATAGGGATGTTGAACGTGGTCGTCAGATTCTTACCATATATATTATATATAATTATGTCGCAGCCTAGGGTTAACTAAACGGCGCTTTTCTATTAACGGCCTGAATTATATTCTGACATTTAATTAAAAAGCTAGGGAAATCTCTTGATTCTTCGTAGTTATAAAAAAAAATAACCACGAAGGCTCCGCTCCGATCCGCTCCCGCATTAGCTAACCTAACCTAACTTATCAATGTTGGCTTGCGCTGCTTTTCTCAATTAACCGATCACTAATGTTCTGTCTTATTTCTGGGTGGTACCCCATCGTTCGAATGGCCTACAAGTTAGTTTGTTAAATGTTGTAATAATCGATGCGGCTAAATATCTTAATGTTGATGTGGATGTGCATCGCGATTTAGTGACAGTGGGCCACAAACTTACCCCGCTCGCTCTTGCAAAAGAGAACCGGTGCAAACCTGCAATACTCAGCATTAATGATCGCAAGGAGGTATGGAGGAGTAAAGAGCTGCATGGATGATTTTATCGGGCCTTAAACGGACCCGATGTAAATTTAATAGCATCTGATTCCTAGTTACGTTTCTGTTCTGGGTCCTTACGTATGAAATTGGCGTTTTGTACGGGAGGAATAAAAAGACGATTTTTTTTTGTAAAATATATTTAATTAAAGTATGCACCGTTGTTATCTATGCACTTTTGCCATCTTATGGGTAGTTCATTGATCCTTTTACTATAAAAACCATGGGGGCGAGAATCAATAAACTCTTTGAAGGCGGTTTGGACTGCTGCATCGGAGTGGATTTTTTTTCCTTGTAAGAAGTTGTCCAAATTCCGGAAAAAATGGTAATCTGTTGGAGCAAGGTCCGGGGAGTACGGTGGATGTCGCAGACATTCCAATTGTAGCTCAGCTAACTTAGTGGTTGTTTGTTGTGCAGTGTGTGGTCTTGCGTTGTCGTGAAGCAGCAGTGGCCTAGAGCGATTGACCAATCTCGGTTGTTTAACAGCTAGTTCTTCCTTCATGGTTTGCAGTTGCTGACAATAGATATCTGCCGTAATCGTTTGGCCAGATTTAAGAAAGCTGTAGTGAACGACACCGGCGCTAGTCCACCAAACACTTACAAGTAACTTTTTCTGAGTCAATTTTCGTTTAGGGCAGGATTTGGCTGGGTCTCCAGGGTTCAGCCATTGCGATGAGCGCTTTCGATTATCGTACAATATCCACTTTTCATCACAAGTAATGATTCGATTTAAAATCCCTTCATTATTGTGTTGGTTGAGCTAAGTAACACAGCAGGCGACCCGTGTTTGTAAGTTCGATTCACTCAATTCATGAGGTAAAACGTTCGAGTTTTTTTACTTTCCCGATTTGCTTCAAGTGGATTAATACAGTTTTGTCACTTACCCCGACGCCTGCTGCTATCTCTGAAGTGCTTTGTGATGGATCCGCTTCCACAATAGCCTTTATTCTTCATTTTTCACTTTGATCTCCGGCCGTCCACGGGGTTGGTTCTTAAGGTCGAAATTTCCAGAACGAAAACGTTGAAACCAAAAACGTACCGTGCTTTCTTTAGCGACACCAGCGCCGTACACATTATTAATTCTTCGAGCTGTTTCTGCAGCACTGGTGCCACGGTAGAACTCGTACTCGTAAATATACCGATATTTCATGTTTTCCATTGCGCGGTAATAAGCGACGCCAAAGAAAAAATAATGAGGAAAATAACAAATGAATGACTGTATTCCAAAGAAAAAAAAAACCAGCTAAATGAATTTATTAATTTGAATTTGGAATTCTTAACCAAAGAGGAGATATTTCAGATCAAATTGATCAGTACGACAAAACGCTAATATCATACGTAAGGACCTAATGTTATAGTAGTACGAGTATAGTAGAGCCATAGATGAATACCTATGTGTATCAGCATTTTCCAAAATTTTGATACTATGGGGGTAAAATAGGTGACGAACAATATGTAAAAGCCGTATTTTGTGAAACGGATTTTATGATCTTTGTTTTGTTGGAGAGAGAAAGGTGGTTCAGGGAGCCAGAATCGTATGTCATGATTCAGGAAGTCAGGATTGGATTATGGGATCTAGGGATCTAGGGAAATCCTCAAAATGATGGCATAACACTGTTTCTGCTACTTTAACATAGTTATTTAATTTCAATATTTGCCTTTTAAAATTAGCTTCACGTGATTTTTTAAGCTGCTGATGATAGGAACCTAAGCAGAGGGTGGAAGATGGATCGATTATAACTCACTAAAAAGAGGAAAATAAATTAATTACAACAACATAGTTTAACCGACTTCAAGAAACGGCAAAGAGGCACTGAAAAGCGAAAAATAACGTAATCTGGGGGCACGGCAGTGCCCCCGCCAAGTCGAGCAAAAAAGAGCGGCACGGCCGTAGCACTATTTTCTCGAAGCACTTCAGGCCATTTTCGAACCCCTATAAGTTCGTTGTGGATAAACCTAGAAGCCTGAATCTTCGGTTACCAAGTTGGCACTGTAAAAACACTTTATATTTCAAATTTTATTCAATTTGAACTAGTAGTTTAAGAATTATAACTAGTCAAAGTTTGCACTTTTGGCAAATTTTGTCACTTACTGACTGACCGATCATCAAAACTCTAAGGCACTTCTAGCAGACATAGGAGCCTCAAATTTAGAAAACAAGAAGTGTTTAGTGTAAAAATCAAGAGAAAATTAAAATATTGTACAATTTCAGTCTCAACTGCATAAATAACTTTGTAATCTCATATAAATTTAGAAAACAAGAAGTGTTTAGTGTAAAAATCAAGAGAAAATTAAAATATTGTACAATTTCAGTCTCAACTGCATAAATAACTTTGTAATCTCATATAAATATAAAGGATTACAAAGTTACATTTGCAGTGTACCTGAATTCACCCATTTTAATACCATTCTAACGAAATATGTATTATAGTAGATGCGAAAGTAACTCTGTCTGCTCGTCGGTTACGCTTTCACGCCTAAACTACTGAAGTGGGACTGGAATTGGGACTGGGACCGGGACCGGGACCGGGACCGGGACCGGGACCGGGACTGAGCACGCGACTGGGATTGGGATGGGACCGGGACCAGGACTGGGACCGGGACCGGGACTGGGACTGTCCGACACAGAGAAACCGGAAAGGTAATCTACAAAAAGAACTGAAATCCCATCAAAAACAACTGAAATCCCATCAAAAACAATACTCGTAAAAAATGCCAAGCCTCGCCGCCCTTGGTTCTTCTACCGCAAAAAGTTGTGAGATCCATGTAATACCAAGTCGGTTAATTTATTCAGTCCCTACTTCAGAGACCTTCTGTCCTAAGTTATTACGTAATATAAGCTTTTATGTTTTAAATATAATAACTTAGGACAGAAGGTCCCTGAAGTAGGGACTGAATGAATTAACCGACTTGGTATTACATGGATCTCACAACTTTTTGCGGTAGAAGAACCAAGGGCGGCGAGGCTTGGCATTTTTTTACAAGTATTGTTTTTGATGGGATTTACAGACTTACTGATTTATTAGAACTCGGTGCCAGACTTTGTTTGTTGTGTCTGAACTACTATGATGCAATCAATTGAAATATGGCCTCTCGGGCTAGGCATCGACTTTTAATAAATCAGTAAGTCTGTAAATTACGTTATTTTTCGCTTTTCAGTGCCTCTTTGCCGTTTCTTGAAGTCGGTAAAACTTTTTGTTAAAATTAATTTATTTTATTAGCATTGGCCTCTAAAATTGTTAAATTTGTGTACATGAATATATTTCACAATCTGTGAACTATTTCTGCTCATCATCTCCGTTCAAATAAATAAAAATATAACAGATATAATATGCTATGCGTGCAAGTGACAACAAACTTCAATGAATATTAATGTATTTGTTATGTAATTACCCGACTACGGCAAAGCCAAAGGAAGGTTATTTTCTTGTTATTATCTAAAATAATAGCCATTTAGGTCACACGGCAAAATCTATTTCATCACTATTGTTGTGACTCACTTCTCACTATTAAACTATCAATAATCGCAATTTGGTGTTGCAGTTATTGAAAGTTAATAGTAAAATTAAGTTTCGTCATCTTTAGGTCAGCTGACGAATGACTGGGGCTGTGTGTTACCAGGTATTATAGGTCTTTACTATCTTGCATACAATTTGACCATCTAGCAATCAGTTTCACTGACTATACTCTGTGCCATATTGATTGAGAATAAAGTTTGCAGTAAAGTTTTGACAGCAAAAACAAATTTTAAGTCTATAATCAGTAACCCCAAAAATAAAAATTTTGAGTCAAAATTCAATTAAAAATAATATTATTTTAAATTTTTTACATAAGAGTAAAAATATGAATGAATATGAATTTGTATCTTTACGTTATTCTCAACATAATAGCGAATGTAACTTTTTTTAAGTGACTGAAATCGCGACAAAATTGTTTAATTTCTTGATGTATTTCATCACAATTAGCGGCTTATTTAATTTTATTACTATTCTATTTCAAATAAATGCTTTTGAACCATTAATTTCAATAATTTAAGAAATCAAAAATTGATGTTAAAAATGAACAAAAATGGGGTGTAACGCCTTTACTTCAAAGGACCTAAAATGAAAAACGGCCAGATGTACGTCACCTTGGGTACGGTTTAGATAACATTTACTACGTGACATCTGCTCTCTCACTCGGTACCAGTGACAAATGCCAAAAAATTAATTGAATGGTGAATTGTTCTTCAAAACAATTAAAACTAACAACAACTTTTTTTATGTATATCGAGTAAATTGAAAAACATTTTTTTTCGTGCGGTAACATCTTGCTTCACTCACAGGAGGTAATTAAGGACATAGTTACACATAGAGACTACTAGGATTGAAAAACGATTTTCGACGATGCTTCCGCTGACGACGACGTAAGAAGAAGGGATTATAGAATAAAAATCACTTAAAATTAAACACTTTGTAGTCATTGACAAATAAACCTAAAGTTTCACTCGTGTGTCGTTTCTGAATGGCCGAATATCTTCTAAATATTTATATTTTTTTAATGTTATAGTAACTGATCGTGTTGTGAATTATTATGAACATATTCACAGCATCTTGGCTGACAGGCGATCACTACGGTTCACTTTCTATTGATTTTATCTGCCTTAGACTACCTTGTGTCTTGAAGTCCCTAATTATACTAATGCTAACTCCCGATATTCCAGATGGTTTTTTAATTATGCTTTAATTATTCTCATATAAACTAATAAATAAATGTAAAATAAAATATTTACTCATTAAGTTAGTCTGAAATAAATGAGTTATTTATTTCATTTAGTTATATATAAACTTATATACGTTAGTTATTTTCTATAATATCGTAACATTATGTAATAATTATTGTATAACCGAAATAAAGGTTCACGCGGGCGCCACGTGGCGCTGCAGTCGGTTTCGCTTCAATGTTTACAACTCCTAGGTAACCGGTTGAAACCAGTCGCAAGGTGAAATCGGTCACCAAACTTTATTCTCAATCCGTTTGGTTCAAACTATAGCATCATTTTTTGCTGAAAATATTTGTCTTTCAAAGTTACTTGAGATTTTTAAAGGCCTTGTCCCAATATACTACATTGTAGAATATATTAGATAATGTAGTATGTTGGAAGTTTTTTTTAAGTAATACTAATAATAAACTAATATTTCTAAATTATGTTATTGGCTATTTGACAAATTTTGGAAACATAATCTTTAAAATTTTTTGTGTAGTCAGTTTGACAAGTGCGCGTAAAACGATCGATAACGTTACATTCTGAGGACGTTATGAAATGTTGAATTCATGTTTTATTGTAATAGTTGTCAAATAGCCAATTAATGAAGTACGAAATAAATAGTGACTTACTTTTAATTTGCTGGTTGGTATTGTATAAAGCTTAAATAGAATGTAGGTAATTAGATTCATCTTTCACCACCCATCTATTGTCGTTGTAATTGGATGTGAAGATGTCGTGTTGGTGTATTTTTCAATTACAAGAAGACCTAGTTCTATCGATGGTTACCTTTCTTGTAGACATAATTCGGAGATGGAGAAGGAGTTAATGAAGATGCACCGCGAGACCCGAACGAGCAGTAAGGGTGAGCGAGAAAAGGCTACCAATGAGAAAAGACAGAAAAAGAAAGAACATTTAGCTCGTTGTAACGCCTCGTTTCATCCGACATCAGCTGGAGCTGCTACTGCTGACAATCAGGTTATAATCTAAAGATTAAAATGATTTCGATTTACCTCTGAGGTATAGCGGTAGAGCGTTCGACTGCTAAGTCAAAATCAAAAATAAATTTATTCTGTATAGACCCTTTAAACGACACATACAAAATGTTAAAAATGATTCATTTAGTGTAGTTCTTTTTCCGACGAGTCGACGGCATATCGTGCCATATTTTGTTTGCCCAGTATGCAGCCACTTCGATAGCGTTCTCAGAGGCACTCATGAGTTCCTCAGCAGTACACGTGCTTGGGCAGACAGCACAGTTTGTGTAGTTGACTATCACAGACTACAAACAGAATGTATTTGTGTCAAGTGTTCATATCATGCCTGTCACACTTTTAAAAATTTGTGATATTTTTTGGACATACTTAAGATTTTAGAAACTATATTATTTTCGAAAATCTTATGTATATGAAAATATGTCTGGTTGGAAAGCATCCATATTTAAAAAAAAAATTCCTATGCTGATTGTAATTATCCAAATTAACATTTTGTTTCATAATTTACAGCCTCATGGCGTCAAGCGCTCGTCAAAGTATATAGATTCTGATAGCAAGCATCACTGTCCATCTCAACGGCACCAATCACGACGACAGAGACAGCGCACCCTGTCCACCAGTGTGGCAGTCGCCCAACCTTTACCCACCTCAGCAACCACACATGGTAGGTTTATGGTTCAGTACTATCTATACCTATTAGTATGAGAACTGACGTCATTAACTTTTGTCTGATCAGATTCCTAGACGCGCCTTTAATTGGAGAACACGAAATGGCTATGCTGTAAAGCTAAAAACCTGGTGGTGATACCATAAATCCATTTTGAAAAACCGAAAAATATCGGTATTTAATCTGATAACCAGATAAAACCTGGCTCATCTGAAAGATCATCAAATTCTGTGTATAAAAAACTACTGCTGCAATTCGAAAACACTGGCGAAAGTGGTGGCAGCAGCGGCTGCGTTGCAAGGTTGCAGAAAGCGCCTGTAAGTTTTGTGTTACATAGATAGACAGATTTCTATCTGTATCTAATGGCTAATACAAAACCAACAGGCGCTTTCTGCAACCTTCAAACGCTGCTAACACAAAAGTCATAGTTTGATAATAGGTGCCATTGCGTGCCTAATTGCGGTGAAATAAAAGCTAAATTATGAGCAAGTGTGTTATTAGTACATTATGGTACAAGCGTGACGGCTCGGGTCTCAATGTCGCCTCAGCGGTAATCACCATACACGCGAGTGGCGTACGACTATTTTCAACACACTTGCGAATAAAATAATACTAAAAATACTACATAACACAATCAAAACACAATAGTAAAAATCTATTTGTTGTCATATGCGCGCGCATCTAACATTTTTTTATTCGTTCCTTTCGGAACAGGCTAACGTGCTATCATCATGCTGCCTTGTCATCTACTTATTTATTTAAATTATGATTTTTTTTTCTCTGTAAATACTCACAGAAAAAAAAATACATTTTAGTGAAAGTTTTGTTTATTAAACACGTACTACAAGTTGAAATTATCTTTTAAAATACGAAGTTGCATGAAATGAGCAAGCAATAGGTATATTAATTCGTTTGTAATATTGGATTGGATTTTAAGAACAAAGCAACTTAGTCAATGAAATTAACAAAAGAAGTCACTTGTGAATAATAGCAATGAAAAAGTCACAGTTTTATAATAGGTGTCATTCCGTGCTTAATTGCGGTGAAATAAAAGCCTGTTTATAAGCAAGTGTGTTGAAAAAAAAAAAAATTGCTACACACTTGCAAATAAACAGACTTTTATTACAAATGAATTAATATACCTATTGCTTGCTCATTTCATGCAACTTCGTATTTTAAAAGATAATTTCAACTTGTAGTACGTGTTTAATAAACAAATCTTTCACTCAAATGTATTTTATTTCTCTGTGAGTATTTACAGATAAAAAAAAAACATAAATCAAATAAGTAATTATATGACAAGGCAGCATGGTGATAGCACCTTAGCCTGTTCCGAAAGGAACAAATAAAAAAATGTTAGATGCGCGCGCATATGACAACAAATAGATTTTTATTAATGTGTTTTGATTGTGTTATGTAGTATTTTTAGTATTATTTTATTCGCAAGTCTGTTGAAAATAGTCGTATGCCACTCGCGTGTATGGTGATTACCGTCCTCGCGCTTGTACCATAATGTACTATTGTAACTTACTATCATTCGGATATCCAGCAGGACCCCCAGCAGGAACTCCAACAACTTCTTGTTGGCCGAACTCATCGGTGAACAACATGAATGCATTCATCTTGGGTGTCGGCATTCCGCAGCAGATGTCATTCGTCAGCCCTGTTCCAGCCATGCCAGGTATATTCATACTTTTGACGGATATTTTGTCACCATCCTCCTATCCTGTTGTCAACTCAGTTGGGGCTTTTCAATCTATCAAACCTCTGTTGTTGTCTGTGAACCGACGAACATCCGACCTCCACCGCATACTGGCGATATGAAAGTTCCGTAGTTAGACCTGTCAGACTTTTCGGGTTCCATCTACCCTAGGGTTGCCATAAGTGTGGGGACCCAGACCGGGACATTTGAAGAAAAATTAGTAAAGGTAGAAAAATAGGAACTTTTATTACAACAACTTTTAACACTGCCATTAAACAAGCGTTAAACAAGCGGGCAGCGCTACCCGGGCTTCCTATGTTTTCTGAAAGGCGAAAAATTATCAGAATTAACTTCTGATAATTGTACAAAATATTTTGACGAAATCAACATTAAGTTAAACATCATCTTCATGTAGACGCTTTCTCCCGATTGCATCCCTGGCCAAGATGACCCCGGAGCTCAGGGTCCGCCTTCCGGCTCTTCCTCCTCCACTTGACACGATCTTGGGCGTCCATGGTAGTGAGACCATTTGCACGCATATCACTCTCCACGACGTCAAGCCAGGACTTCTTGGGCCTATCCCTTCTACCTGGACCCGGCGGGGGCGCCATTGTCAGGCGTTTGCTACCCACGTATCCTGGCGGTTGCCGCAAGACGTGGCCGCACCAGCGAAGGCGGCTCTCTTGCATTTTATCTGCGATGTCATGGACATGAAGGCTGCCGCGGCTGCAAGAGTTCCTCACGCAGCATTTTTATCTCCGTGACATGGAGCTCTTACGTGCTTACGCTCTTACTCTCACAACCATGTAAGAGGACAGGCTTAATGATCGTCTTATAGACCTGCCCCTTCAACCAGACTGGCATTTTGGGATCACCCGTGACGCCAGTCATTTCTCACCACCTAGCCCACGCGGAAGCAATGCGTGCCCTGATGTCGTAGTCGATTTCACTGATCACATGAAGTACAGATCCCAGGTACTTAAACCGAATCATCGCCTATTCGGACCGGTGTGAAATCTGTCGAGTTTAACGCTAAACTTTCTGTCATCGCTACATTTAGCTTCATACCACCGTTCTCAAGCTCTTCCTTCCACACTTTCACGTGTTGCACCAATCTGCTCCTGTACGCGTCCTTCAGCGCAATACCATCAGCATACATGAGCAACCACGGAGGCTGCTTATGTGGTTTTCTGATACTGTCCAACAAGACGTCTAATACCGAGCTAAACAAGTAAGGACTAAGGACGGATCCTTGGTGTACTCCGATGGTGATGGAGAAGGCTTTTGAGTCACCAAAAGCACTCCAAACCACGGAACCAGAATCATGATACATGTCTTGGATGGTGTCAATGTAGGTCTCTGGAACTCCCTTAGCCCACACTACCCACCAGATCACCGCGCGAGGAACACAGTCGAAGGCCTTCTGCATGTCTAAGAATAGGCAGTGCAGGGGCGTGTTCTTCGCCCTGTATTTCCCCACCACAATCCTTAGGGAGAACACCGGATCAATGATCCTGTGCCCGGGACGAAACCCATACTGACACTCCGAGAGTGTACTCTCCTGTCGGATCCGGGAGTCGATTATCTGCTCATAGAGCTTCATGGTGTGGGACATTATCTTTATACCGCGGTTACTACCACACTCCTGCACCGATCCCTTGCCTTTGAATACTGGCGTAATGAAGCTCAGTCTCCACTGGCTCAGGATCTCACGGTGAGAAGTACGCGGTTATACAGATTTGTTAGAATGCTCACACCACGAGCACCCAATGCACCCATTGTCTTCCAAGCCTCGATGGGGATTTCGTCGAGGCCGAGTCTGTACTTCTGCAGGCGTTATCGGTGGCACTAGTCCTTGTTTCGGAAAGAGGTCTGGTGGATACACCTCTTGCTGCTTATTCAGCATGTCGTTGGAAGTATGAGCGCCATCTGTCCTTCATCGCGTTTTTCTCGTAAAATCATTGGCCCCGGGGTCTTTATTACTCATTAACATATTCATGTATGGAAAAATATCAGCGCTTTCGTCGTTCTATCTACGTATTAATAGCCTAGCAACTTAGTCGCGTTTATTGTAGGTATATTACTGTTTACCAACCAAGTCCAGCTCTCTAATATACTACTAAAAATGTTTAACCGGGACAATTTGCTTATTGGCCGGGACGCCGGGACACCAGGCCTCAAACGGGGACATGTCCCGGCGTACGGGGACGTATGGCAACCCTAATCTACCCATATTGCGTTCAACGAGGCACCGGTACTAGTGCTTTCATATGGTTCATCTGGTGATAAGCTGTAATAGGTTTAAAAAATTGAAAGAGGAGAATGGAAATCACCTGAGAAAAGGAAAATTTGGGATTTTAAGCTACATAAACTCAATATTTAGGACCTCCAATCCGCCTTTTTGTGCTAGCTAATACATGGTACCCCGTACTATGAATGCCATCATATATATTTGAGTAAATAATATCTAATATATAAAAATCAATGCCACTTTTCGTTGTTATTTTATAACTCAAGAACGGCGGAACCGATTTGGCTAATTTTAGTCTTGAAATATTCGTGGGTGTCCAGGGAAGGTTTAAAGGATGAGAAAATAGGTGCAGCGGGAACGGGAAAAATATGGCGGTACGAAGTTCGCCGGGACAGCTAGTATAATATACTTTTATCTAATCTCATACTGAAATTTAAACATTAAAAATTTAAAAATAAAACTTAAATGACGGTCTTTACGCACAGAATATCAAAATAAATTTAAAAAATTAAATTATAATACAGCTCTTCTATGGCGACCTGCATCATAATCATAATGTAACTTTTTTTCCATTACGATACAACTTGAGCTGAATTTTTCCTACATAGTCTGTGGGCGCGGCGCAACACACATGCGATCATTTTGGCGCTCAATGTTTGTCATTTTACGCAAATTATATTAATTATTTCATGAGATTAGATAAAGTATTGTATGAAACTATGTGTGTGTAACAAACTCGTGTGAAACTATAATAGTACATTATGGTACAAGTGAGTAACCCTTTACACCCGACTTCATACAAGCGTGCATTTAACTTAGAAAAAATCTAGCCCTTTTTTTATTTTGTTTTTCCGAACGCAACCGGCATCGATCTATCGTGCATGATCTTACGCGCTAGAAAAATACTACTTTTACACGTTATGACATGTTAGTGAGCCACAGTGCGCGAGGGTCTTAAGAGCGCCGAGGACGGTAATCATCATACTCCCGCGTGGCATACGACGTTTTACAACACACTTGCGAATAAAATAATAGTACAAATACTAAATAAACAATACTACAAATTAATTCGTTTTCCTATGCGCGCGCATCTAACAATTACGATCGGCCATATTTAAAAGAATGAGGTTTGATTTTAACATTTTTTTACTCTGTTTTTTTTTCTGTACTTAGAGAAAAAAAAGTTAAATTTGAGTGAAAATTTTGTTTATTATACAAGTATTACAAGTTGAAATTATTTATTTAAATACGAAACTGCATCAAATGAGCATACAATAGGCATATTAATTTATTCGTACTATTAAACACGTTCTTTTTTGTAAGTATCGAAACTTTTTTAAGAACAAAGAAACTTAACCTATAAAATTTAAAAAAGAATCTATAACTCACTTGTGAATAATAGCAATGAAAAAGTCACAGTTTGATAATAGGTGTCATTACGTGCCTAATTGCCGTGAAATAATAGCACTTTTATGAGCAGGTGTGTTTTAAAAAACAAATTGTTGCTGTAGGCATGTTCCCGATGTATTACGCGCCCGCTGCGGCCGCGCCAACGGTTCCTCCGACTACAAACGTCACCGGTGCGCCGACCAACACAGCCACGATGTGCCAGCCCCCTACAAGTTCGTATAATCTATTATTTACATGCCAAGTACGGATAATCGCGGACTAGATTCCTAATTAGTGAATAATAATTGTTAATTGGAAGTTGTAAGTCAAAAGAAACAGTTGTTTTTTTTTACTAGGGATATCAACTTCTGATGTTATATATAAGCAATAGAAAAATCATAAAGGTTTAAATAACCTGATTTATAATTTAGAAGGATCTCAACGAGACCTTCGTGAAACCCTTCGTGTGTGAAAACTGCAGGAAAAACTGTGCATGATTTTATTACAAATGTTAGTTCAAAATTAGTGCTAAATTTAAGGAAATATATTTCTACTTCCAGTGCCGTGTATGATGTACGGCCAGCCAATGTATGGGTCACCCTTCATGTATCCAATGAGTCCTCAGATGTCAAATCCCTTCCAACAAACGATGATGGGTCAAACAATGATGTACAACGGTTTGAATCCACTTGGGCTAACTAACCGCAACTATGAAGAGGTAAATGCGTGAAACATCATTTGATTTTCCAGTTGTTTGAGAAAGTTACTTATAAGAAAGCTTTGTTTATATTGCAATTGTGACGTTACAGCCGTCTGTACATTGGAGATATTTAAAAAAAAATACTTGGGTTATGTTATGTTAACGATACTGAACACGACAATATTTTTTTTTGAATTTCCTGTCTGTTTGTCTGTTTGTCCGCAATGGACGCAAAAACTACTGAACGGATTTTGATGCGGTTTTTTTTTTGTTAGAAAGGGCTTACTCAGACTTAAAATCTTACGTTTGTTTGATGGCATTCGGTTGAGTAGAACCGAAGATATGAGCAAAGGTCGCGTTAACCGAGATGGAGCCGCGGGCGGAAGGCTAGTATATATACAGGGTGTCCCAAAATTCAAGGATAAGCCGGCAACACAGGGTGGCCCTACTTATGGCTGCTCTGGAAAAAATAAGAAAAAAAATATATCTCTATTTTTTTTTTTATTATTTAAACTTTTTTAAAATCCATCGAAATTCGGTACCCCTAATGATATTTTCAACTACCAGGCCCACAATTTTGCAAATATTTTTGAACTCTTTTCTGTATTAGCAAGCTAAGAAGCATGACTATCCATCACCACCCTGAAAAATTATAGAATATTTGTAGTTATTTTACAAAAATGAGTCAAAATATTTTTTTGTCGTCAAATTTTCGTACATTTTTACTTTCGATCCACTTTATCTTATCTCGGTGAAAAAATAAAGTACAGACACGACTATGGCATCCTTTTTAAAAAATTGGCGCAACTATCCAAGATTTCAAAATGGTATGATTTGGGTATGATACTATAATGAAATACTAAAAAAAAAAATATTTCTAAATAAGAATCATATTTAATACATTGCTTTTATTGAAAATCACCAGATTTACTTTGTACACAATGCATTCATCCTCAATAAAAAATCATCGACGGGACTTTTGACTAAGTGGTAACCGAGTAGGTTATCACATTACGAGGTTAAGCAACACAAGCCAGGGTGGTTTTCGGATGGATGACCATTCTTAAGACATTGAGGCACCTCCGTTCCTCAGGGAGTACGTTAGGCCGTCGATCCCGGTGGCCATATGAGTATCTATGACAGTTGTTACGGGTAGTTGGAGCCCTAAAAGTCCAACAACTGGACGCACTACATAACTTTGATATCGCCAATGGGTTGTGGAGGTCACATGGCAGTCGCTTCACGGAAAATTTCGCGGTTCTGCTGTTTCACAGTTAATCAAAAAATCCGACTCTGTATTTTATAAAGGCTCAGAGGATGATGAGTGTTGAACATCCATACTGTTAAAAAATTAAACAAACAATGGTATAATTTTATAATTATTGCATTATTGTTAATATTTTTTTTATTTTACAAGTTTTAATTGTTTGCTACTGGCATTAATAGATTATTTTTCGTGCATATCTTTTGCCAGAAATATAATCTGCAACCGCATTGATAGTCCAGCGTTGCAATTGTTTTCGGAGACCTATTGTTCTTAAGACAATTCCAATAAAACTCTGAGCCTCTGATTTCCCGGTTAACTGTGAAACAGCAGAAATGTGAAATTTGCCGTGAAGCGACTGCCACCTGACCTCCACAACCCACTGGCGATATCAAAGTTATGTAGTGAGTCCAGTTTTTCGCCTTTAAGCGCTCCGACTACCCGTAACAACTGTCATAGATACACACCGGGATCGACGGCCTAACGTACTCTCTGAAGAACGGAGGTGTCTCAATGTCTTAAGAATGGTCATCCATCCGAAAACCACCCTGGCTTGTGTTGCTTAACCTCGTAATGTGATAACCTACTCGGTTACCACTTAGTCAAAAGTCCCGTCAATGATTTTTTATTGAGGATGAATGCATTGTGTACAAAGTAAATCTGGTGATTTTCAATAAAAGCAATGTATGAAATATGATTCTTATTTACAAAATTTTTTTTTTGTAGTATTTCATTATAGTATCATACCCAAATCATATCATTTTGAAATCTTGGATAGTTGCGCCAATTTTTGAAAAAGGATGCCATAGTCGTGTCCATACTTTTTTTTTTCACTGAGATAAGATAAAGTGGGTCGAAAGTAAAAATGTATGAAAATTTGACGGAAATAATAGTTATTTGTTATACAAGAGTGCAAAGTTGCTTTTTAACCGCGTGCTCATTTTTGATGACCGAGCAAGCGAAAGATTCTAAATTTGAATCACGAGCGTAGCGAGTGATTCACAAGTTAGAATCTTGAGCGTTAGCGAGGGAATCAAAAGAGCACAAGGTGAAAAATCTTTGCACTCGAGTGCAACACGTAACTTTTCATCCCACCTCAGCGAGGAAATAATGAAATGCTTCTCCTTCCTAAGCGTTAATTCCCAGTCAGCATCCGAAGCTTTCACCTCGGAGTCCGGGGTCCACTTTACCAGTCTTAACTGCGGATTTGGCTGGACCTCGATATTTGCCGTGAAGCGACTGCCATCTGACCTCCACAACCCAATGATGACATTAGGCGATATCGAAGCATTGCAGCCAGACCGTTGTTGTTGAACTTTTTAGGGCTCCAACTACCCGTAACGACTGCCATAGATGTTCGTATGGCATCCGTGACCGACGGCTTAACGTGCTCTCCAAGGCACGACCAGACCAATGCAAATACCCATTTTCATGCATAAAAAATATTTGCACTGAGCGGGGATCGAACCCGTGCCTCCTGCGTAGCGGCCGCGTTCAATACCACTACGCCATGGAGGCTGTATAATATGTGTATTAATACTAGTAATAAAATACAACAAAATAAAAATTCAACAACAATGTCAGCAAAATGACGTGAAAAAAATTGATGCGCGCAAAGCAAATTAAAAAAAAAGTACACCAAGGAGGTTACGAGTCTGAGTTTTTCATGAATTAAAAAAAAGTTGTATGATAAATTCGGCACCATAGAGGTAGAAGTAAATAGGTTTAATGATGTTTTGAGTCCACAAACCTAGTACACACGATGTTCTAAATTCAAATTTACTTTACCTCTCTAGAGGATAAAAACGACTTTTACGCTCAGTTATCGAAGAGCAAAAATAGTCTTTCCGAGATGGTGGGATGAAAAATATTTTGACTCATTTTTGTAAAATAACTACAAATATTCTATAATTTTTCAGAGTGGTGATGGATAGTCATGCTTCTTAGCTTGCTAATACAGAAAAGAGTTCAAAAATAATTGCAAAATTGTGAGCCTGGTAGTTGAAAATATCATTAGGCGTACCGAATTTCGAAGGATTTTAAAAAAGTTTAAATAATTAAAAAAAGATAGAGATATTTATTTTTTTTCTTATTTTTTCCAGAGCTGCCAAAAGTAGGGCCACCCTCTGTTGCCGGCTTATCCTTGAATTTTGGGACACCCTGTATATATAGACGTTATATCTGTAATGTAAACTTATTCCAGTAAAGACATTGTTACTAGACAGATTAAAGACGACGAAAAAGGGAAAGTCCAATCTACGAGTATGAGCACGAGGATTTTCTTTCTGAGTTTGTATTCTGATACATCGATATTTTATTTAAATATTTACGTAAATATGTTCGGTAGTTACAAAATCTCTTTACTAAGAAAAAAAAAACCATATGGTAGTATTAAAGTAGTTCTCAGTATTTTAGTATGCAACATTGTTAATATAGTTAAGTTATAAAAACGTTTCTCTAGTAATCTTTGCCCGATTTGACTGAACCGTACCGACTACGACTAGATAAAGCAGTGCATGGACAACTGACATGAGCAAAGCAGTAACCGCAAATAACGCACGTGCATTATAACACCGAAATTAACTTATGGCTTAGACAAGGTCTCGTTTGTTATTACGTGTCTCTCTGATTATTAGAGGAACGTTTTTAAAACGGCGGGGTCGCCGTCCTTCAATTATTTCCTTGTGTGAAGACAGGCTAATGTTCTAAGTGGTTTGGTTTCAGAACGACCCATTCCCAAACTCGTCACTCTGTTTCAGATGGTCCCATTCCTAGATAGTCCTATTCCCAGATCGTCCCATTCTTAGATTGTCCTATTCCCAAATCGTCCCATTACCAGATGGTCCCATGGATGGTAACGCATGACGCCAGTTCAGGGTCAAAATGTCCAATTCTCAAAATGTCCAAGGGTATCAAAATCCCAAAATGTCAAATTCTCAAAATGTCCAATTTCCAGAATGTCCAATTCTCAAAATGTCCAATTCCCACTTAAATAAATAAATAAATTTGTTCAATAACACATCACAGCGCTTTATTAATGCTTATGAAACACCATAACATTCTGGGAATTGGATATTTTGGGATTTGGACATTTTGATACCGTTGGACATTTTGAGAATTGGACATTTTGACCCTGAACTGGCGTCATGCGTTACCATCCATGGGACCATCTGGTAATGGGACGATTTGGGAATAGGACAATCTAAGAATGGGACGATCTGGGAATAGGACTATCTAGGAATGGGACCATCTGAAACAGAGTGACGAGTTTGGGAATGGGACGTTCTGAAACCAAACCGTAATACTATGTATAATGTAGACTGCCACAATATATCAATATTTTGTGAAATAGTTCGTAATGAATACAGTACCTTAATAAGTACAGACAATCGTTGAACGTTAGAACATTAAGTTATCTTCACATACTTTTCTATAATAGCTTAAGGTGTATGTAGATATAAGATTATCCGGTATTGCGAGCGGAAATAATTCAGAACTTATTGTTATGAATACTTATGCAGGCCTGTAAGCCCAATGTATCATTGAGGTATGGAAAGCTGAACGATGTGTGGCGTGACAAGAAACGACATGTCTGTAAAAGAACATCTGTGACGATTGGCAGCGCAGAAAGTTCCTTTTCAACGAAAGCATTAAATCGGGTATGCAATCTACATCTTAGAGTATATACATACCATAAAGCATACCTTGAAAGACATGCATTTTTCGGCAAGGTTCATTATAGTTTTCGTAGTACAGTAAGCTTCAGAGAGAAGGGACCCCCCTTGTTAATGATATGAAAGAATGAGGGGGTCTGTTTTCTCTGACGCTGACTGTACATGTACATATTATATAAGTTATTATTCACTATTTAAACGCAAGTACTGATGAGTATCATTCGTAAAGTGGAATCGGTAACTTATGACGAAATCTGGAAATTACTTTAAATATCCCCAACATCAAAAATACTAGTTTGCTGATTATATTATAGAGCATGTTATTAGTTGAGTTTTGTTTTCGAAGTAAATTTGTGCGAAATAAACACGACTTCTTATGTGTTGACACAGTAAATATGGTTCGCCATTTGAATATGGAGGGTATGACGAGGGCAGGAGAATTTTTTTTAAGACCTATTCTCAAACCTACCAAATCCCTATACAAAAAAAAATCATTGGTACTGGCACGGATTTGAACAGAAAAGTCTCATGCACCTTTTTGGTTCATAAATTAGATAAATGTGTACTTTTTCGTGCTGAAATGCCCGCATATATCACCTCCGTTTTCACCGGGGGTGGTAATATAGGATTCAAACCGACTAAAACTGCTCGCCGTCTCGTGTCCTAACCCCTTACTTACCTTACCGGGATGTAAAGTCGCCAAGGCGTTTCCCTCGCGCCCCAACTGACCCTGGGCCATGCACGGTTTTTAAATGGGCATATCCTTCCCCGGGAAAGGGTCACAGGCGGCCATACGTCTCTTCCCCTCTGCGTCTCGTGTACTCTCCTGTCGGCCGGTATGGTTAAACATTGCGAAAAAGTTCAAATCATTTGAGCCTTTTGATTGTAAATGAAAAAAAAACCGTGTTCGATGAAAGTTACAGCTTTAGACGATTCAGCTACACTGAGATCCGGCATTATCATTTCAATTTCAAGTTTTCAAATTAAAATAATCTGAAATCGTTAAATATACAACATAAAACAATAACAGTAACTCGAAAAGACCGTTGACCAGTGTGTAAAGGAGAACTTGATAAACATAATTAAATTATTTTGTAGCGTTCCTCTAAATACATAATAATTCGTATATGTTATACAGCACTTACAAATAATTCAAATTCAAGTCATTATATCAACAAGCAAAGTATTATGATTAGACTGGACCTACAAGCAACGCACTGTCTGTTCTATATAATATTTTAAATCATCCTAGTCGAAACTACAATAAAGAAATACAGTTTACTTGGAAGACATTGACTCTTCCATTTTTCTCCATTTTAATGCTTTATAGGTGTATGGAGAACACCGTAAACAAAGTGGAAATAAGGCATCTGTATTATACTCATCTGATATGAAGTCATCAACAAACAGTTTCAGTCCCAAGGTTAGAGCTGCAATTGTAGCTCATAATTGCAAAATTTAATATAAACAAAATTTAGCTTTTTATATTATCTGGCATGCAGTCATTTAGTAGTTTCAGCTGGAAAGTTTTATGGGAGTTAAAAATAAATGAATACGAGTTTCAGCATTTCTCAAAATTTCGCCACAAAAAACTGAGTATATCTAAAGAAAACATTGTATTTGCGATCTAAATTTGGCGGCAATGCACACGTGTGCTCTTCGAGACTTCACAATCAACTGAAACTTTGAGGTTGCCGCTTGCACTGCTGGCGTAAGCACCACCTCCCGCTGCAGTGGAGGACCTTAGATTAGGCATGTAGATAACACGGACTCCATGTTATCAATGGCTTCATATTTTTTCATTAAGTTAAAGTTCGTGCGTTGTGAACAAAATATTCGGTTAGTGATAAAATTAACATAATATATATTTTTTCTTTTTTTAATTACATGGATGAGTTTAGTATCGAATACCGACTACCTCACCAAATTTTCTCGGGTAATTAAAAACTATTCGTATCTATATAAATAGCGAAATACCCATAAGAAATGGGATATTTGCAAAACACTTCTTTTGGGTGCCATTTTTCCAATATGGCGGGCGACCGGCATAAAATCGAAGTGGCAGAGTCGAAATTCGAAAAAGCACATCAAAGTTTATAAAATACCTATTTTCAAAACTCCCAGAAAACTTTCCAGATAACCACTAGCTCAATTGAAAAAAAAAACCGCTATTAGACGTTATAGGTTTTATTACAAACAAACATGTTTTTGGTTTCAAAGGAGATGGAAAATCTTGGGCCACGAGTTTGAAATGTTGAGATATATTTATATACAAGAAGTTCGTCTCTCAATTCAGTTATGGACTGAACCCTCAGTGCGCGAGCCCAACTCGCACTTTAAGAATTTCTAGAACAATGTAAGATCTCTATGCAGTTTCTTAGTCTAAACGCAGCCAAATATGAGAAATATAGTTTATGTCATATTTATCGATCAAAATTTTTCCACTCAACTCAAATATACACAACACATATTATGTATAAATGTATACTTATACTATATACAAAAAATAAAAATACAATGTACACAACATAAAAAATCTAAATATTGATTAATTACTGAACAAATAATATAATATTAATTCGAATCCACTTTGACAAAGTCAGTTTACTGAGTCTGAATCTATTAATTCACACCATTATCATCACATTACAAATTGTGGCCCAGGATTGTAAGTAAACGTTTCCGTCTCCTTTGCCCTGTATGTGTATGTGTGTGTGTGTGTGTGTGTTTGTGAAATATTATTAAATATAATCTATAACACATGCGCTTATTGGTCAATGTTTTATATATAAATGTATATAACCTGCTGACGGGAAAGCACTATTAATAGGGGAATATGCATGAACTTTTATATTTCTAATTTACGCTTCACATCGAAATATAAATCAATTGAAAATATTCACTTATCATTTATTCTATATTAAGTTCGAGTTCTTGGAAAGTTTAGTGGGTGTTCAATCATAGTTTAAAGTATGTCATGGTAGAACTATGAAATATTATTAATATTATGATAAAAAACATCTCACGAGCTTCTCGCACTTATTTTTCAGAATTATATCATTAATTGGGTCAGCATGTGATTTCAAAATTGATTGAAGCGCGTGGTCCACTTACATTAGGCATAATATACACACGATTTGTCATTCACACAATACTTCCTCATTCATTCACTCTCTGTTCTGATTATGACTTGAGGACAGATACAATACATACAGCAGAAAGTTGCACGGGGGCACACTATAAGTTTCACGTAACTTATAAATAATGCAGTTTATAATTTATTAATGGTTCCTTATTTTTATGATATATATTCTATGTTATTTTCCTTCATTGTTATATTTTATGTTATCACTGTTCTCCGTTACATCAATAAACACAAGTCTGTACGTATGTTTATTTTACGTCACAGTATCATCCGGCTACATAAATGTTGATGAAGAAGTCTTAAGAATTCTTCAACTCCAGCAGATAATCCAGCTTGGCCTCGAGGGTCTTGGTGGGCCCATCCGCCCACTGGAGTTCCACCAGCATTAACGGTCTTTCGTTGTCAAGTGGCGTTGTGTTGCAAAATTGAGATCGGTAAGATTAGTGAACGTGAACGCACTTATTACACCGGTGTCAATTTTATTGTTCTGCTATCGCGCAAACTAGTTTTTATATACTGCTGAGACACACATCACCAGAACTTTGGTGAGAGGGGGACGCGCCCGTACGGCATCTCCTGTGTCAAATACTCAACGTTCAGACCAATGATATCTCTGGCGAACAGCCGCATGCGCTGGTATATTTCCGCAGATGAGCCCATTGTGATGAACTTCACATGAATAATCATCGTACGCAGCTTTCAGTGCACGACCTTTTGAGCTGGAAATCAGCCTGCATCTTTCATAACATTGGTTCTACAGTTTGTAGTACATAATATAATAGTAAAAAAATATTCTTCCTGTTGTTACAGTTGCTTAAGTCACCCTTTTTTGGCACAGTACAAGAAGTCAACCCCCAATCATCAGACATGGTTTCTTCACGAATCAAAACAGAACTTGCTGATTCATCGATAAGCAAGGTATCCAGCTAACGCTAACGTACCAGTAGCTGCTGGAACGTTAGCTTTTAGTATTTTAGCCATAATTTCATCGTTTCCGCTTGAAACCTACGATGGCGTGAACTTCATGCAGCCTGTACCAATATCGGAGTGGATACCACATGCGTTTGGTGTTATACTACTCCGCGTTTATGATATTGTCAACCCACTTCTCCAAAACAAAACTATTTTGCAGCTCACACTACTACATACTACACCACTACACTACTTATTTGAGCTGGCTGCAACTTGTTATTTTATATGTGGAGCTACAAGTGCGCATAATTTTTTTCTTCCAGATATTATACCCTAGCTCAGCTATACTCTAAGTGTGTTCCGCGGAACCCTAGGGTTCCGCGATACCTCTGTCGGGGTTCCGCAAGAATTTAGAAATAAAAAAATCAAAACACCTCTCTCTGGTCGCTCCGCGGCTGTGCGGACTCCGCGGCCGCGCGGAGACAAAACGCTATGAATGTTATTTATTTATTTATTTGTATTTGTATAAGCTTGTGTTACATTAGCTGGTACAATATCTCATAAGTTTGGTCTCAACAATTTTATACTTGTACAACGCGTTCGCTCTAAGTTTGCCGGTCTGTGGAATGCGCGTACCCTCCCCCACGTGACAACAAAACTTATAATGTGTCATAGTTTTACCCAAATATTTAACGTACACAATTTTTATTGTTACAATTAAATAAAAAATTTCGAACGTCATACACTCATACCTATCGCCAGCGGCAAACTTAAAACGAGCGGGTAGTATACTTGTAAGCGCTCAGTCTCTTTGATAAAAGCCGCCTCTGAATTAGACGCTATAGTTGTCAACAAGCGACTTTCGTCTCTAACTTCAAAGGATAAAGTCGATATTGTTTACAACGCTATTTTTAAATTTCTGTTTTTATTTTTGCTTTTTGTTTATCAAAGGTGCCGACTCGAGTATTTTCGAGAATATTTGAGATCGAGTCTAGGACTAAGTATAAAAGCGGCGATCGCGCGTTGGCGTCGTCAGTTGATGATTAGCGTTCGGAGCGATAAGTTACTACCTACTTACAAGCTCGCTAGCGAGAAACTAGTGTTCATTGTTTTACTGCCTGCTGTATTCTGTTGTCTCAGTTTTATACATTTATTCCCTGTAGGTTCTAAATTTAGTCTCTTATACGCAGTAACGATTGTGCATTATTTAAACCCCACTATCCTGACTTGTAACATTATAAATAAAGAAGAATGGAACGTTGGCTTAAAGGTGTTAAACGTGTTCCAACAACATCTTCTAATGACGCTGAATGTTCAAAAGCAATGCGCGCGGAGAATTTAGCAATCACCGATCCAGAAGATGATGCCACGAGTGCCACGACGTCAAGCTCGACGGTTTCAAAGACGAAAAAAAGGAAGTATGATGAATCTTATATCAGTTTCGGATTTGTTGATTCCAACGGCTCACCTCTCTGCATGCTCTGTAGTAAACTGCTTCCTAATAGTTCCATGGCACCTGCCAAATTGCGTCGACATTTAGAAACCGTACACCCCGAGACTAAAGACAAGAATAAAGAATTTTTTGTTCGCAAAAAAGATCAGTTATTAGAAAGTCAAAAAAATATGATGCATGTAACACAAACTACCAACGAAAAGGCCACGGAGGCATCATATTTAGTTAGCTATCGCATTGCACAAGCAGGTGAAGCGCACACTATCGCTGAGAAATTAATAAAACCATGTGTATTAGACATAACAAAATGTATGCTTGATGAAAAATCTGCAAAGCATCTTTCTACTGTTCCGCTATCAAACGATACTGTTTCACGACGAATCCATGATCTGGCAAGCTACGTCAAACAAGAACTAGTTACACGTCTACAAAATACACGATTCGCTTTGCAAATGGACGAGTCGACTGATGTCGCTGGTTTGGCTATCCTGCTGGTTATTGTGAGATATCCATATAAAAGTTCTTTTGAAGAAGACATGCTTATGTGTTCATCGCTGCTTACAAACACTACCGGGGAAGAAATTTTTAATAAAATAAATATATTTTTTGAAGAACATAATCTCAGTTGGAACAATTGCATTGACATTTGTACAGATGGGGCCAAGGCGATGACAGGTAAAACAGCAGGAGCAGTGTCACGAATGAAAAATAAAGCGCCTAATTGTAGTTCCAGTCATTGTATTCTGCATAGACAAGCACTTGCGATGAAGCAAATGCCGTCTAATCTAAAATTAGTTATGGATGAAGCGGTAAAAATAATTAATTTTATCAAATCACGACCACTACAATCCCGATTGTTCTCATTATTGTGTGAAGATTATGGCAGCAAACATAAAACACTGCTGCTCCATACAGAAGTGCGATGGCTGTCTCGGGGAAAATCTTTAACAAGGCTATTTGAACTTAGAGCCGAGTTACAAATGTTTCTTTCAGCAGATACTTCTTTTAATTTGAAGGACCGTTTGTATGATAAAACTTGGTTGTTCCGATTGTCTTTTATGGCGGATATCTTTCAAAAACTTAACGAATTAAATTTATCGTTGCAAGGTAAACAGACAACAGTGTTTCAGGCCTATAATAAAATAACTGCTTTTAAAAGAAAATTAGATTTTTGGATCATTTGCATTGGTAAGAAAGAAATAGAAAGTTTTACATTACTCAGTGAGTTTGTTAGCGAAAACGACTCAGAAATGTTTGAAGATTATGTGTTTGAAGAATTGGTCCAATATCTCAGTTCGATGCGCGCATCTTTTGAAAAGTATTTTCCCGAAGAACACAATACAAAAATTAAAGTGAACTCCTGGATTCATAATCCTTTTTACCCAACTTGGAAAAGCCTGAAAACATGTCAAATGAGATATATGAATCTCTTTTAGAAATGTCATCAGACACAAGTATGGAGTCATTGTTCAAAACGACGCCTCTTAATGATTTTTGGTGCAGAATCCAAGATGAATATGCAATGCTTGGCCAAATGGCTCTGGATATTCTTCTCCCGTTCCCAACTACATATTTGTGCGAAACAGGATTCTCTACCTACGCAGCCACGAAAACAAAATATCGCAATAGACTGGACGCCGAAGCTGATATGAGACTCCAACTTTCTTCCATCAAACCTGATATCAAGCAATTGATGAAAAATAAAAAACAGTTTCATACCTCCCACTAGTTAGATTTTTTCTTTTTTAATGTTTTCTATTATTGTCCTTACCAAGTGGTGAAGTAAATAATAATTAGTAACTGATACATTGTACTTTTATTATGCTGATTAATAAAGAATACACTTATAAAAATAATTGTTTTATTGTAGGGTTCCATCAAGTATTTTGCTTCCCAAAAGGGTTCCGTCATTTAAAAAGTTTGAGAACCACTGCCCTAGCTGGTGAATTGGTTTTTGCTTCCATTGAAAGTAAAAGTAAAAAAATAGGGATTCGCGGGCGTGTTTTCATTTTTACCCGACTACGGTAAAGTCAAAGGAGGGTATCGCTCTCTGCTGCTGCATTGAGTGGTTTAGATATCCCGAGGAGCGTTTTGGAGTCACAAAATATACATAAGATTCTATATTCCTAATCGTATCAAGTAGATACGATTTAGAGTAGTTTAGGTTTTATTGAATGCAGCTTGGTTTTATTGGAATATCCTTCCTGGTGAATCGGGCTGTTCTGAAGCGCAGAATTTCCGCCTGCTGCTTGGCATCCGTTAGCAACTGCTACACTTTTTCAGTTGGAGGCGTCGTCGTCGGCAGTATGAATGATATCGTCTCGAAGTGAAGTTTCAGGGGAGGAACTGAATGAAGTGTCATCGGTTCTTTTTGCCTCACCAAGTTACCCCCCCCCTCCGCCTCAAACCATTTTTGGAACAACAAATACACCCTTTTTTTTCATTATATTAGGTAGTTTTTTTTTAATATAACATTCAAGCATTTATACATAGCCGGTAGCTCAAAAACTTGTGTGTGCCCTTTTCGTAAGTTTTGATTTTGCATTTTTGATTAAAAAAGTATGCGGTATCGAAGCTTTCTGTTGCATTTTCTCTATATAACTAATAGCCTAGTAAACGAATTAACTTGTCAATGGAAAAGTCGAAAGCAGAAAATTTTACTTAGGAACTTTGTTTGGACTAGTTAGGAGATAAACATACTAAAAGTCCTGATCCCTCCGAGGTGAGCCCGAGGGGGGAGGGCACAAAGAAGGTCCCGTTTTTTGGTTTTTTGCTTACTTCTCGAAAACGGTGCTTTGTACGAAATTGTGTTGTACGACATACAAAGCTAACTAAATTCTCTACAACTTTGTCTTTTGCACTTTGTATCTATCTCCAATCATTGCCTAGCTATGAGCTTCTAAAGGTAGTCGATTTTCAAAGCGCGCATTAGTGATCAAAAGAGCTCCCAACTTAAGGATTTGAAGTCGCTCAGGGCTCACATATCTTCTCGTTAAGACTACATTGGACCCGACAGCATCAAAACTGATCTGACAATACGTGTTTCGTCCGCTGGGCCCTCCACTGGTCATACTTTAAGATAATAATAATAATAATATACGTCTTTATTGTACACCAAGGATATTAAATACATATAAGATCATCAAAACACAAATTTGATGTCAAAACTCGATGCCTTTTTTGTGCATGCGCATTTAAAGATGAGTCCATTTGGGTTTTGTACAACGGCCTGAAAAATGATTTGCGACATTCATCGTGGTATAAGGCTTCCACTGTAACCAGATCTATTATTGACGCTAAACGACCCACTACTTCTTCACACCAATCATCTCGTCTTGCATGCCCAGCCTCAATGCACGAGTCTTTAAAGGCTTCGTTTCTAATAGAGTATACTGTCTGTCGCTTGTCAACAGGTTTTTTCTTTTCATCACAAAAAAGGCATCGAGTTTTGACATCAAATTTGTGTTTTGATGATCTTAAAGTATGAACAGTGGAGGGCCCAGCGGACGGAACATTTTTTTAGATTTTCAGTTTTGTCAGATCAGCTTTGATGCTGTCGGGTCTAATATAGTCTTAACGACAAGATGTGTGAACCCTCAGCGACTTCAAATCCTTAAGTTGGGAGCTCTTTTGATCATTTCTGAGGTTACTGGCAGAAATTAGAGATTTTATGCCTTTTTCACCGACCTTGGAAACATTCTCTCCACCTTCTTCCAGCTTTTTCATCGCAAACGAAACACTTGTCTGTCATCTTGAAAATGTGTTTTGTGACTGCTTCCCTGCCTTACCGGGTGCACAGTCACAATACTCGATAGGTCACGAACGAAACAACAACAAGCCCGAAGGCATCATCATTGATAGATAAAATATTATTGGGAGTTTTAGCCAGTTTCAATTGTACCACCTTTACCGCGTGGATGTACTCCCAGCTTATGTTAGTTTTAAATATTATGTAGGTGTTTTTAATACTGTGGGTGCTCATCCATACGAAATAAATGATTTTGGTTTTGTACTGTTACAATGCGCGCTTTGAAAATCGACCACCTTTTAGAAGCTCATAGCTAGGCAATGACTGGAGATAGATACAAAGTGCAAGAGACAAAGTTGTAGAGAATTTAATTAGCTTTTAGTATATCGTACAACACAATTTCGTACAAAGCACCGTTTTCGAGAAGTAAGCAAAAAACCAAAAAACGGGACCTTCTTTGTGCCCTCCCCCCTCGGGCTCACCTCGGAGGGGTCAGGACTTTTAGTATGTTTATCTCCTAACTAGTCCAAACAAAGTTCCTAAGTCAAAGTTTCTGCTTTCGACTTTTCCATCCACACCCCTCTTGTGAGCATTCATTTACTAGACTAAAAGTAAACTATAAATAACCAGATATTAATTATTATTGACTTCAGAGTACAGAGGCGGTGCCAGATACGTCTCAGTTTATTTACACTGACCACAAATTGAATAGGTTTGGTAATAGTGAAGAAGCCATCGATAGGACGGATGGAGAATCTAGTTATTCGTCTTTCTATTCGTCATTCTTCAAAACAGAATCTGGGAGTGCTGAGGAAAGTAGCGATACTAAGAAAGTTATTGGAAAAAATGACAAGAGATTCCGGGTAAGAACTTTATGCATTTAATCTTAATTAATCTTAAAAAAATAAGAGAGCCTCTGTGGCGTGGCGGTAGTGAACGCGACCGCTACGCAGAAGGCGCAGGTTCGATCCCCGCTCAATGCAAATATTTGAATACATGAATATAGGCATTGGTCTGGCCGTACCTCGGAGAGCACGTGGGTTCCAGTTGCCATATGAACATCTATAGCAGTCGTTACGGGTAGTTGGAGCCCTAAATTAAGTCCAACAACTGGTCTAGTTGCAATGCTTCGATATCGCTATCGGGTTGTGGAGGTCAAATGGCAGTCGCTTCACGTAAAATATCGAAGTCCAGCTAAATCCGCAGTTAGACAGTTAAGCGGACCCCAGACTTCGAGGTGAAAGCTTCAGATGCAACTGGGATTAGCGTTAGGATGAAGAAGAATCTTAAAAAGAAGTTTAGACGAGTACATACCTACCCAGCAATTTGGTGACATTGTGCTATGACAATGTCGATAAAAATATTTCATTTTTGGTAATTTCTCGCAAATATTTTTTTATGAAAAGAGAACATCGAACCAACTTATTATTGCGTTTTAATTTATCAATGTTTTCTCAATTTCATTTTAGTGTTCATCATAATACCTCAAATATATATTTTTTTCATATGTTTTAGAACTCAATGACGGGTAGCTCTAATTACGAACCGAAACAGGTTAAGAAAGTGCCCAAGAGAAATATGGATCCGCCATGGTTGGAAAAGGTAATTCAAAGTAATCAATCATTACACTAGTCAGTAATCACAATTTTGGTTATCTGTTTAAGTTATTTCATATTATTACTGTTGTTATATACGACTTAGTTCTTAACTACGATACTCGTATTTATTTTAATTCATAGACATACAGAGTACAGAGTAGAAACAAATATATTGTTACTACAAGCGTTTTACAATTGCACATATCTAACGTTGATTTCACATTTAAGAACCTAATAAGCCGCTTCAAGCTTCTTGTGGCAGCGTTTGTGGCTGACGCGTATGGCCCGTGTGCGGCTACCCTTAGGGTCGGTCTTATTTAGTGTTAGAGATCCCCATAATGATCGAGACACTTATTATTTATCTTCCAGCAGAGACATATAGTTTCATTGCAAAAGTCAGCATCGGAAAAGCTCTTGTTAATTGAGATATCTGGTTTATCTATCCAGGACAAATCATGAGCGGCTTATTACAGTGTATATTGTTGTTTTAAGGTGTGTGTCACTTCAGAGCTGATCTACAAGTATCAAATTCTAACAAAGAGCATAGATGAAGTTCTAATCGCTGATAAACAAAAATTGAGTTCCTTTGAACAGGTTAGTACAACAGACTTTCATTAAAATAGAAATACATCTTGTAAAATCACTCATTGAATGTGCGATTTCAGTCTGTGACTAAAATCGACCACTTGGTGAATGACTTTCATAATTTGTCACCTGATGAAAATTCTGAAGTGTACAGGGTCCTGCCAACATCCTTGAGTTCTAAAGCCAATCTCATCTGCAAGCACTGCTATAATATTTGCTGAACAACGGACGAAGCTCTAGCGCAGGCTTTCGTCTCAATGGTGGGAGGTCTTGAAGTCTCGGTCTGAGCAAACTTTGAATGCAACTAGGCAATCGCTATGACTATAGTACTCAGTAATGCTAAGTAAAGCAAGTCGACTTCAAATTAAAAATGCGAGGTCCAATGAGGAATATTCACACATTTTTTGATGTACTCAAATAATCAAATTTATTATATCCTTTTTATCAAACAAAGAAGCGCCAGATGTTGACTCTGACGATAGATTAGATGACAGATGACAATCTTCATTAACATATCTATTATACTCTTCGTGCTTCCAGCCAACACTAGTTAATGATCAATTGGGACAGCTGTATTTGGACATGCAATTAGAAGGCCAGGCGGCTAGGTTGACGTTGGAAGAAGGGATCACCAGCTCCAGTAGTTCTGGCGAAGAGAGTGCTAGTAAGCCGAAAAAGGTAACTACTATAATGTATAAAATAAATCGTTCTAATCGAAAAGTTGCCGCGTGGTTCCCGGCAGAGTAGAATTTTGGCCACCCCGTTCCTCCTATGCGGTGTCGTACAAGGCGACTAAGGGATAGGACTGTTTAACATCAGTACAGCCCAGACTCAGCCTCAGATACATGGCTCGAGTCAACAATAGCGCTTGTAATACGGCAACTTTACGTGGCACCTAATATAATGATTGGTGAAATACGGGTGTTAATTCGACTCTGCCTGACCCTGGCCTGTATGTCTAATCAAAAAGCATTTCATTAGGATATATTTTTATATCAGTAACTAAGTTTTTATTGTTATTAAGATTGTATGCTAAGTTCGAATCAAACGGTCCGTAAGATTAGTAAGTAAGACGTTCGGTGCCCAAGCCAACCCCACCTACGAGCCGGTACAATTCGCCATTCCTCTGAGGGTCAAACAACAGTTAACACTCGTAAAAGCCAAATAAAGCCACAACGAGAATAAAGTACAAGTATAGTTTAGAGGCTTTTTAGCCAGGTTCATTTCACGATGGTGAAGCCGGATTTTAAATAATGTTCGCACACATCAACATTACCTAGCATGCTAACGGCTTATTTAATGTCTTGTAGTTGAAACACGATTGTTCATCCATTTTGCCGATTGTTCATCCATTTTTCCGATTGTTCATCCATTTTTCCGATTGTTCATCCATTTTTCCGATTGTTCATCCATTTTTCCGATTGTTGCCGGGGCAGTAGTTAATGTGTTATTTTATTAAACATAAATATTAATATTTCAGACTACACGACGAAGACGCGAGTACAGCAAACTGACTATGATATATGAAGAGGACGCTCCATTGCCCCCGGCTGACAAGGAGTTCGAACCGGAGGCTTGTGGGTCAACCGCCTCGACATTTTAGTGCGGACTGTTTTTACAGAAGTGAAACATTTTGATTTTTTCTCGTCACGTATCGCAAGTCTCGCCACATCTAGATATACGTGTCTTCTTCTGTCGAGTCGACGACGTTGGATTGCCATCGTGGTGTAGTAATTGGTTTCACGGTGGTGCCGCTACTCACGGAGAGGGCCCAAGCATAGGTATCGCTCTTCGGGAAGGCTTACTAACGCTTATACGAGTATGTAGATACCAGTGGCGAAGGGTGTCAATTTTCAAAAGGGAATGGCGTGGTTACAAATCTCACCTCGATATTGTTTGCCATACACCATGCGATTCATTGGGAAGCCGGCAAGTACTTAGATATTTAAATGATTTTAGTATCAGAAAATAATGAATTTGTGAAATTGGTATACAGTAACTAGTGACGATGTCTGTGTTCGATACGTGAAAGTGTATTTAGGTGTATATTTGGTTCCGTTGAGGTTATAATTTTGGGAATTATGTAAAGAAACACAAAACAGAAAATTTCAATAAAATAATGTTGCAAGAGGAAACGTAACTGGCAACACACAAGGGTTTTGGTTTAAATGTTAAGTATTTTGTGGTGTTATCAACTCTTAAGATTTTGGGGAAATAGTGGGTAATTGTGACATTTCTGGAATTTAAAATGACATTTCCTAATTCACAATAATAAAGAAAAAAATTTATACTTACCCATGTGCCTCTTATTGATGTACATATGGGTACTGCTTACTAATACCATAGTTTGGAATATGGATGCCATTTTATGGTAGTAAGCATACTTAGCAAGGTGTACACTACATAATTAGTAAGGTAGGTAGGTAGGTAGGAACAGTGTACTGTTCCATTCATGTTCAAAATGAAAAAAAAAAAAAAAAAAAAAAAAAAAACTTGGTGTGCACCAGAAGTTTTCTTATTATCCAAATATCAGTGAAAACACATAAATATTTTGAATACTAATGATGTTTCTGTCAGGACCTCCATGTGTGCCAAATATGTATATTCTATGCAATTATTGCGTTTTATAAATGTTCACCTTTGGTAAGCACTATAGTTACAAACATATTATTTAATTATATCTTGACCCCAGTCACATCGCAAAATTTTCCTAGACTTTATAATGTATGAGTTTTTGGGCGTCTTTGGTGGATAACACGGGGTGCTACGGTGGCGGAGATTAAATCCACCAATAATATCAAACCAATCCACACGCACGGAAGTTCTCGTTTCTCGCGATTTGGGGTCAAGATTTATATGCCGGTAACTATACATACATTAGAGATAACATTAATTTCTGTAAATGTTATATTATATAATAGAATTAATATATTAATATCATAGAATAATGCGTATCATCCCTCTCTCCAATCCCGAAAGTCGCTCGGCGAAATTTAAGAAAGATGGTGATGCAAGTGTAATACTGATTATAAGTGAAGTAAAGTATAAATATGTATATAGGAGATAAATACTATTAATGTTATGATGTTTGCTTGTTGTGATAAACTGAATTTTAATGTTGGTTAAGATACTATAAGAATATTCAATACATATGAAGAATTTATAGGAACGGACAGACAGCGAAAGCGACTTTGTTTGATAATATGTAGTGATGATTGATGATGAATCAGCATTTTTTGTGTATTATTGGTTTGCGAAATTCAAACAACGAAAAAATGTGTCAATTTATAAAATTTTGTTAAATAAACAGTGCGATATATAATGGACAACTAATTAGAAACATGTCAAACATTAAAAAAATACGATGATAGGGCCTTCACCTTATCCACAGACTTTTAGTATTTAGTTGTTTACCATTACAGCTTTACAACGACGTGACGTGGCATTGACTCAATCAACTTTTCACACGTTTACAAAGGAATAGTGAACCAAGCTTCAATAAAGGCGTCATATAGTTCTTCGATGCTTGTGAGTTCGTTATTAGACACCGTTTTTTCACGATGTGACACAGATTTTCAATTGGATTTTAATCTGGGCTATTGGCGGACCACTCTAACACTGTCTTCACATTTCTTGCTGTGTGCTTGGGATCATTGTCTTGTTGAAATATCCATGTGACTGGTAATTACCGTCGAAATATGTAATCATTGTCTGTTCTAGTATGATTTTATACTGGAACTGGCCCAACCTCCGTTCAATCCTTCTCACAGGACAGGACCAACACCGTATCCCGAAAAGTATCCTCACACTTAAATATCTCCACCACCATGTTTCACCATCTTTTTAATAGTGAATTTATTTTTAGTGCTTCGTTAATTGGGCGACGTACGTGTACCGTTTGCCGTCAGAATTTATCAAATTTATCTTAGTTTCGTCCGAAAACAAAACTTTTTTCCATTGGCAAGCCGTCCTGCTTCTGTACTTTTAGGCAAAATTTAAACCATTCTGCCTATGTAGCCTCTTGAGAAGTGGTACTCTCCTAGCAACCCTTCCGTACAACTTGGCTTACACCAGTCGCCTGCGGACAAGACTAGCGGAGACGTTTCGAGGGTCATACTCTGAAAAACTTCTTCTCGGATCAAGTTCGAGCCTTTAAAATGGATCCTTCTTAGATCAACGAATGATGCGCCTATCTTCATGAGGTGTAGTCTTCCTAATGTGATATTACATTAAAAAACATCTTTATCGATTGGAAAAACCCAAATTGTCTGCAATCTTTCTATACATCCACTTTCGATTCAAATTTTCTTTTCTAATTTCCATTGTGTGTTATGTAATGTTATTTATTTATGAAGTGCTTTAAGAGCTCTTAATGTATTTTAGCAGGTATTAAATATTCTTTGATGTCACTCATATTGCCCCTAAACTATTGCTTGAATGAAAAATTAATAAATTATACTGTGTGTTTCTAATTATATGTCCACTACTGTATATCAGAATTGACAGATCCATGAATGATTCAATTATTATAGTTGTGACATATCGGTAGAGATAGTATATTTAAGTGTGCAATACACTTAATTAACAGTTATCTAATTTTAAGGCCGTTCCGTGTTCGGTGTTCCCTTTACTTATTTTATACTTTATAAATAGCTGGACTATTTTATTAACTGAGTAGGAGTATGTTGGAGATCAAATAATATAATGGTGTTTTCTATTGTTATAACTACAATATATTTAATAAAAATAATTTATGTAGGTTGTTTAGGAGGATTTGATTCGATTGGCGAAATGTGGGTGTTAATACACCACTGCCTATTCCTTCAGAGGATTAACAGGCGTGAATATAATATGTATATAAAATTATATTATAAGTACTTATTTTGTATGTCAAAAGTGAAACGTTCGAAATGATCCAATACCTAGATAACAAATTTAAATTGTACTTATAACTAACTTAATAAGCGAGTCAACTAGCAAAAGGTCGTACTGAAATAACTTCCGTCACAACTGTGTAATTTTTTGTACTACCAGCAGAAAAATACGCAAATATAAAGTATAATGATTTGGTACTTGGTAGTTTTATTTCTGCAATATAGGTTAAAATATGAAAACTAAATGTGCCTAACATAGCTGATAGCACTTTGCAGCGGGGTACATCGCGAAATCAACATGGCGTATCGGCACTGGCATTTTCTAAATATTCCGTAATTAATATAAATAAATACAGTAAAGAACTAATAAGTACATAATATGTATCTACTTGTAAATAATTAATACAAGTAATGTACCTATTTTTGACCTGTAAATATTACAACAGGTGCCTTTAAATAATACACTGAATCTAATACTATTAAACTAGAATTCTTGTATTACGATTTGTAGAGGACGTTTAGATTAAATTATAAAGACGCCTTTTTTTGAAAAGAAAGAAGCGATATACCAAAAAGAAAATTTTAATTTATAACGTCATCTCATAAAGCTTTGGTTTACTTCATTGTTGCTATAGGATGACAGACATGACACCTACCTCACAAACATGTTTTAAAAAACAAAAAACGCTGCGTGAAACAGTCGCATAGGTTGGGCTATAAGTATCAATAGTATCAATATTTTAATATAGATACATAAAAAAAATATTGTTGAATATTTTAAACAGTGTTCCTATTTTTGTAATACTTATGTACTACAAAACATGCATCATTCTTAAAAATATATCCTTCTTAATCCACATTCATTTTCAAAAAAACGAATTTATATTACATTATTATTATAAGCATCTGCTAGCGTCATTCTGTAATTCAGTTATTAATTAATAACTACTGTTAACTTCAGTAATGTAGGTACATGGCGTAGTATTACCTACTATGATTTGGCAAGAAGAGTGAGTGAGTGTACCTATGACTAAAATCGGTTTTGTAAAGTAGGTATTCTCTATCGGACCGACAGTTTGATAACTTTATCTATAGAAGAGTTACAATCGCAAAATACAGTGACTTCGGATGTGCATCTGGATTGAGTGATCTTTTTTTATTTTTCAACGAAACCAAAGAGTACATTTAGTCAAAAATTGTCAAAACTTATAACCGAATGTGCATCTGGATTGAGTGACTGGTATTAACTACTCTTAAAGGATATTAGCTGTAAAGATGTCATGTGTGAGAATAATGAGCGCAGAAGAGAACGCTTTACATTACAAACCGATCTAAGCCGAATGTAGCCAGATTCACTAGTCTTTCCTAAGTGCCACATCCATACCTAGTCTGTCGGGACTGTAGAAGTTGTTTGGTTTTATCGTTTGTTTACACTTTTATTACAAGTAATAATTTATAATAAGCCAGAAAACAATATATTTTAAGTGAAGTTCGTACTGACTAAATACCAATTAGTTATTTTAGTTCTAATCTGTGATGAAGTCAGGACTAGCACAGAATATTTCTTATACTGTAGTAATAGTTGTTATATTTGGTGTTCATTTTTTTACTTTTAAACTTCTATTGGTTACAGTTTATATTGTTAATGTTAGAAACAAATATTACGTACTTGTCTTGACAACAGACTTCTCCAATGTCTGTGTATTAAGTCTCATAATATTAAGTGTAAAGATGTTAGTTAAGTTCTTAATTCATGATATTTAATTATATATCATGAATATAAATATTAGATATACGGTAAATTTTGCAAAGCGATACGAGCGATTCAACAATTTAAGTTAAGCGATGTACAATTTTAGTGAAATAAATGATCGAACGTAAACACTACTTTTTTTCTAAATATCCTCCCCTTATTTTTGTATCTGCCTACCTACTTAGGAAGTTATACCATCAGCAAATATATTCACTTCTAGCATTGACAGTCAGTAATAATATCTTCAAAGAGCAGGGTTGGGCATTTCTTTTTGTTACTGGAATGGGAATAGGCACGTAAGTACCTATTGGTAGGTACTAGGTACCTAATGTAAATACGTAGGTAGGTAAGTACATGAAAATGTAATCAGTGGGGTGACCACGAACAAATAGAAGAATGTATGGGATTTGACTAATATGACAGTCGTCCACGCATGTCATAAACGTCCGATCATACATTCGTCATTCTATTATAATTATACAATACGCCGCCGGCCAAAGCTTGGGTAGCTCGAGCTGCGTGTAGGTACACGCACATTCTCTTACATCAAAGTGCATCCGATCCAGGATCTACTCAAATGGTATCACATGAGGCCTGATGACATGGTCCATTTAGCGATCTGCAGTTCCAGTACCCGTGTAGATATAACTGTGGTTTAGTGAGCTGAAAATAACTTATTAGCATTACATTATATTATTATTACAAAACTCTTGGCCTAATCTCTTCCGTGCTTGTGTTTGTTTTCTATTAATTTAGAGATATTATTAACAGAGGCGATCCGCGCTTGTATCTCAAATCAAATTTCTAACCCTAGTTTTGTGGGCTACCTATCCCAAGTGCTTTTTATGAGTGTACCTCCCTACCTACCTACCTAATTAGGATTTTACCTAAATATTAGGATACTAGCTGTTGCCGGCGGCTCCGCCCGCGTGGAATTCGGATTCCGCTCCAGCTTTTTTTTCGTGTCAATGTTCCCTCTGCGCTCGGTGACCAGCCCTCCCCTTGCCTGCCCTCTGGTAGTCAGAGGGGCATGTGGAAAGCCTCTGAGCAGCCCTCTACAGAGCTGCTCCCGTTGCGGCAGGTAGGTATTTGCCGTTGGCGGCAGGGCCTCCTGTGGGTGAGAGGCGCTACCGCCTCCGTTGCCCATGGTGTATCGTATGGAGGTTCCGACCCCGCATTCGGATCCCGTTCCCGTTGCATCTTCTGTTCAGCTGACCCACCCCGTCTTTGCTCGTCGACCTTCGAACGCCCGTTGCACCCTTTTAGCCATGCTATGCTCATGCCCGTACCTAATAATGTATGGGAATCTACTGAATTTAATGACATTTATAGTTTCGTAATATCTTTTGAATAGAACGTCCGATTTCAATAATTCAAAAAGTAATCAACAGTATTGAAACAATCTTTAATACCAAACAATTTATTTATATATGAATCTATACAATTTTCTGCTTGAATTTATTTCGCCTTAATATTTTTCATATTGCGATAACTCTTAAAGCATTCATTGTAATTATATAGTGTAAATGGAAATTTGATCTACATTAAATGTACAACGTATCTAACGTATTTAATTGGATAAGGAATAACACTGTATTGTTAAAAATAGCTTCGAAAATAGGAATACATTTTTTTTTTGTAATTTGTAAAAGATAAAAATGGTTACTGTGGGGTACCCTTATTAGATAGACATATGCTATCGCGGACTTTTATATAGACCTTTTTAAGATATATATTTCCACAGTACATTATTTTGTTATATATTCAATCATTTTTGCAGCGCACGCGATGTAAGGAATTTTTAGGTCATTTTTTTTACACCTTGGGTTACATTATTGAAGTTTTAGTAAGGATCCCTATTTTTTTTAATAATGTTATATGGCCTATGTTAGTCAGTGATAGTGCAGCTTTCTAAAGGTAAAAGAATTTTTAAAATCGGTTCAGTAGTTCTTGAGTTTACTCGAATACAAAAATTGAAATCTTTCCTCTTTATAATAATGTGTAAAGATGTATGGAAATCTGCCCGGTTTATTGACATTTATGCTCACTGCTCCGCTCCCTTTTGTAGTAGCGTGATGATATATAGCCTATGTTACTCCCAGATAGCGTAGCTTTCTATAGGTGAAAGAATTATTGAAATCGGTCTAGTAGTTTCGGAGCCTATTCGTTACAAACAAACAAAAAAAAAAACAAAAAAACAAATCTTTCCTCTTTATAATATTTGTGTAGATGTAGATGTAGATTTACTCGTACCTAGTACCTATTACCTATGTCGGTACCTGATTACCAACCTATAAAAATGTACCTTACCTACTGACATCTATCAAAAGCTGCGAGCATAACTTATATTTCATAAACAAGTCAACACTAAAATGACAGGTGCAAAATCTAACAGTTATGTACCTAAGACAATAAAAGTAAGCAACAACGATTGCACCTTCACTGCTCGATGCTCTACGGATATACTTTATCGTCCTATAGTGTCCGAGGAGCGAGGCTCCGAGTTCACGCTCTGCACACAAACACAATATCTACACCATATCGCTACAGTGTATTACACTCCACTCACACAAGCGTAGCTCACCAACACGGGCTCTACCTGCGCAAGAGTCACATTCCGTCATCTACCTCCGCGAACCGAGCCTGCGAAGGCTTCTACGTTTGAATATTTTATTTAGAAAGTGTTTGTGATTGGTTCTTTAGTGCAAAATGTTTACAGTGTGTTAAGGTAAGAATCATATTGTTATAGAAGACGAATTTCATTTGAGCGGTTACGTATGAAATAGGAAAGAAAATTGTTCAGTGATTTTCTCGTTAAGGTTTTACGTAGGTACGTATTGCTTGCAATGCCTCCCACTAAACAGGTTACCTACACTCTGCTGCCAGCAGGCTGCGATAGTGTATACTTAAACGTAGTTGTTATCTTTATACTGAGACTCACAGTTTTTCGCTGAGAACAGGTAGGTAGCTATAGTAAGTTCAAGTAAAATGTAGTACGTACGAGTATGTCCTTTGGCACGTGATTATAGAGTTGCCAATTATTAGGCATCGTTCTGATAATTGTATTTTTTTCTTTTGCCTTTGTTTAAAATATTTTAGATAGACCTATATTACCATTAGGTGCCTGTATTCAATTCAAAGATACATAGTAACCTACTTAGGTATTTCTAGTAAGTAACAACGCATTATAAGGTACCTTATTAATAAATATTAAGTCCGAAATACCGCTTTTAAATACATAAGAAGATAAATAAAGCAAATAAATACATGTTAAACCGTGTTTCACATTCTATACCTGAATACATGCACACTAACTAAATCACCAATTAAATAACTGTTAGGTACTGCATCCTATCGTTGGTAGATAGGTAGGTACCTACCACCTGAAGTTGTGTTTGTGTATTTCATGGGTAAAAAATAGATGGGTATATAAAATTAATCGGGTTTCCTTGAATTTGAGTTAGGTGAAGCAGTTCCTTTTTTGGATGATTAGGAAGTCATATTGGTACCTACATCATCGGCGAGACCGAACGGTAAAGCTGTAATACTTAATGATAGGTACCCTAACTTAATACATTATATAGGCAGATATAGTAGATAAACTTTCTATTGTACCTACACCAACCAAAATAAAATAAAAGGTATACCTAATCCTGCTGGTGACAACAAATATTTTGGGGTCGTATGTTTTTTCGTTTCAGTACCTACCTAACAATAACCGTTTTATCAAACTGCCTGTGAAGTTAAATTAATTTGTAGAAAATAACGTCTATGTAAATATTAGTGATGTACAATGTCGTGACAAGAATAACTTTTCCACTTTCTCTACGCGGCTACTGGCAGATCCGTTCCACAATTCTAGATGAACTGCCATCGAGATTTGAACGATGTGACATCATGAATTCAAAATTTAAATAACGGGTTTTTTTCGTATTACTAAGCAGAAAAATAATTTAGTAATACCTACTTGCTTTGGACTATTCGACTGAAACTTGCGCACAAGGTGCCTACCGTACCTACCTACTATTATAGATACTGGATAGAGGGGCAAACTTAACGTTGCTGTTGTAAAACTATTGAACTGCACAGGTATATTATATCGACGTAGGTCACAATCAATTTATCCTACATCATAATAATATCCTATGCTCTAGGTACATATACGGCTTGTTACGGTGTCGAACCGTGGAGTCAGTAGGTGTACAATATTTGATGAAGGACACCTAAGTAGATACACCATACAAATTAAATTTTAGCTCCTTTCTAGCAGACTGATATTATACAGCAGATTCCACCAATAATTGTAGGACAATCTTCCACAACACGGTGCCACAAACCTAGAGTTTATCGAATGAGATTTGTAGTCCCTCACAAGTGGCTACGCCCTGAAATCGATATTAAGTTTTAAATAATAATATATTATCATCCAAAGTAATTAAGAAAAATGCAATTTATATAATCAGTGTCATAATTTCATTTCATTAAGTTAATTAGATTTTTCTTAATATTTAACGTCATTGTCTATAATACATATTTACAGCTCACTGTCCCTACTTATGTAATGTAGAATGGTACCTAATAATTAATTATTAAATGTACTTATGTAGTTTTTTTAATAAAGTGATGACGCATTTATTAATGACTAACGCCATTTACATTTACCTACATGTGGCCGCGTGATGCAAGATATAATTATCTCCTATCAATGATCTTATATTATTCTAAAGATGTATCTAAGTAAATATGGCACTGGTGCTTATAAAGGATCAACCAAAATTAGGCTTGTTAACTCAATGCAAGTACGGGTGCTAGAAGATAAATAAATTAACTAATTAGAGCGAACTATATGTGTCTTTATATTCCTATCATACTCAGCCTTGACGTCAATAACGACTACACGGTTCACTTTTTATCAGCACCTATGCCAAGCCAAGCACATGTGTAGGCAAGCCCTTGGGTACTATTACCTATAGGGTCCTACCAGGATCTTTGATACCCAATCCAACCTTAATTGCTACACAACGAGGTTCTGACGTAGGCTTTCCTATCAGGTTTGAGTGTGTCTGACCTAGACGACAGTCGCTCCCATAAAAGCTGACATCCCTGTAAAAATAATAAGCGAATTCGTTCTGATAATGATGATGAGGGAGTGCGAACGATAAAAAATACACAAGTACCTACACAGGGCTATCTAGACCCAAAGTTAGCATAGCTTAACTAGCTTGTGTTATGGAATCTAGGATGGGAATAGACATACTTATCGCTATTAGTATTGTGAGAATCTACCTACATTTTATTATAATTATCTCCCCAAATTATAATATAGGATCATTGTTTTCAAAGCAAAATTTTATACGTACATCTACTTACATCTCATTGCTGTAAAAAGTCAACAAAAAGAATGTAGAGACCGCTGTCTCGGGCCTGGGACTGTTTTTCATTTACAGAAGAATGTAAACATAGTCGTGTATTGAGTTCTTACGTTGATTAGGAACAGAATGCTTCGAGTGCCATTGGAAGTAAGTAGGTACCTACTGCTTATTGCCAGCAGCAATTTATTATATTTTCTGTATAGTTATCACTGCAGTTTTCTCATTGGTGACATCATTATAGATTTACCCGCAGTTAGCTTTTTTATTTACTAATTTTATTAATTATTTATGTACTAGATATTTATTTATTTAATAGTTAAGTATGTTCAATATAAATTAATTAATTAATCAATTGATTTACATAATTCCGTATGTACAAACGATTTGGGTGAAATTTTGCACAAAGATAGAGTGCAAAGGTTATAGGATTTAGTGGGATGCAAGAACGGGTTCACTATTCGGGTAGGTAACAGTTAGTACCTAATTTCAAAATTACAAGTTTGAAAGTAAACAATGCCCACTAACGAACTTAAACTAAAATACAGACTTGTTCGCGAACTGCTTTTATAATTTTTGCTCGGAGGCAAAAGTTTTAGTATGCTCGTAAATATTATAGGTAGTAGTTTTAATTATTATGCCTTACTTTGTTACCTAAATTTATTTTTGGCAGGCGGCCATGCGCGAGTCAAACTCGTAGGAAGGGTTCCGTACCATTAGGTTTCTTTTTCTGTTTTTAGTATTTTGTTATTACAGCGGCAACAGAAATCCATCATCTGCGAAAATTTTAATTGTCTAGCTGTCGTGTCTACACGGACAGACAGAAAGTTTTAGAGCTGGTTGGTCGGTATGGTCGGTAACTTGGAATGTGTTAAGTTTATAATGATGGCGATTGTACCTAAACTAAAATAATAGATATTGTTTGTATACTACGTATAACTTAACGTGACAAGTAAGTAAGCAATGCGAGGTGATCTAAGCGATCACCTTGAGATGGGCTCGGTTCACGCGCACGTTCGTTGCAGCCTCGCGCCACCGGAATTCATAATAAATACTTTAAGTAACACGTAGATACGAGTATACTGTAGTAAACTAATCTTCACGGAATGCCTACAACACGTGACGAATTCATTAACGAAATACAGCCTGCCGAAGTACCTACACTGTTTTACAAAATACAACTAGAACCGATAAACGCTATTGACTATAACGTAGAAGTCACGGTCGCATCCGAGGCTTTCACATTCTAGTCCGGGGTCTGTTTCTAAACATTACATTCATCAATATTAATAAATAAACCGCCATGTAGGTTAGCTACCTAGATAAAAGTAACATAGCCTACGTAGGGCAATTTTTTGTACAATTATTTCAATCTATTTAATTGTTTGTGGGACGTTCCGCGTGTATTTATCATACAAGGCCGATGTATTTTTGAGTCAATACGACCATGGCCATCATGAAGAAATCGATGCAACGTAAAGATTTTAATGCCAGGCGTATTATTGCTTTAAAACTCATTGGTATGCAACAGGCAGCGTCCGAGAGGAGCCATTCGAGCGATGACTGTGTGGCCACGTCTTGCAATCAGCAAAGTAAAAAACGTTACTGCATAGCAAACAATGGCGTTGTAAGTTTTTCAGGCCGTATTTATTAATAAAACCAGGAAGTACTTCACCAGTGTATCTACAATTATTTACAATATTATACACACTAGGGCAGGCTATGTTTTAATGTACATAAATAATTTTATTATGAATAGAATGCCACTATAGTAAACATTTCGTGAACGTAACCAGCGGGTGGGCGTTTAGGGGATTTCAAACACCCTTGGGACTGGGCTGGAAACCTGGCTACTCTCATGAGTCATTTATCGGAGCATAGAATTTTAGTGCGACATAATAAACTTTACCATAAATCTAGTAAACCAATACATAAAAATACCTACTTAGGAAAATCTTACATAGAGTCAACTAAATATACCTACCTACTCTATATTTTTTTTAAATATACCTACCTACCTGCATAGGCGTATACTTACGTATTACTGGAGTCAGCCTAGCCTGCCTATAATAGACTAGGTACGGGTAGGCATTGGAAGATGAAATATCTACTTGTGTAATGTAATAATAATATACGAGCATTGTATAACAGCAAACAGTAGCATAGCATTACACTACAGGTAGATATAACCCTGAATAAAATCATCAGAAACTATCTGAAAATAGCAACAAGCCTATTCACAAATTGAAAATGTCGCCCCTTCAACGAGGGTGGTCCGGATATGATTCGGACACACTGTTCTGGCCCGGATATTACGAGGAGCTGTCTCAAATACTGTTGGCTATTTGTTCACCTGTTCGGATAACCGGTTTTCACATGAACTTTTGAATAGAGCTGCATTTATCGTCGCTATTAAACTTCAGGCACTGAACGTTTAACGTGTACATTAAATATTTAATTAAAATCCAAAAGCAATTTACTCTACTGAAATTTTGTTATATTGAAGTCTGTAGGTAGATACTTTATCGATTTTCTTTGAGAATAGGAAAGGATATCTAGAGATATATACTAGAAATTGAAATGTCTTACTTATATTAATTCGTTTTTGAGAAAGCAAACCAGTGATTTAAAAAAATATAAAATTACTAAACATCTAGTTTACTCGGGCCTCTACTAAAGTTCTTAAAAATAATTTATTTAAAATAGTAAATTGTCAGGTTTCTCTGCAAAAGATGCGACACGTCACAGTTTGACCACATGCCTGCGTGCTTTAGCACCCGTAGCGACATCATTTCCTTTGTGAGAGGCGTTTCAGCCACTGTTTGCCGAAGCAGATGTGGCCCACGTTTTAGATTATTTGGTTTCTCTGAAGAGGTAGCGAGGAGAAGACTGGGTTACAGCATTAGAATTGTTTCGGAGCGTTGTACACGATTCGCTACATTACTGATTGCTTCTACCCGTCTTCTTCTTTACCCGTAACATACATTGATTGCTACATAATATTTAACTACACCTATCACACATTCACACAACCTATAAAACATGATTAAATAATTTCCTTCTCTCTTAAATCGATAAAAACAATTCTCACAGTAATCAGGTCAAGTAGGTACCTAGGTCATTCGTCATTGTGTACATAGGTATAAGAAATATATCTCAGTGCCATGTTTACGCTGCTTTCCAATACGAATCAAGTGATGTATATTTACTAGTTGCTTAGCAACCGTTTTTAAAACTTACCGAGTTGTTTGCCAGACCAAATGCGTTTGCCTTCAATGATGAATGCACTGAGTAATATATTTTTACCTCCGTTTCCTTCATGAAAGTTTGTTTATAAAACAATGTGTCGTACGTGGTGGCTGTAGGAGCATCATCTCTGAATAAGGTAATTTTTAATCTATCCAGTTTTAACACCTGTCTGAAAATTCGTGCATAAATTAGCAATATCTAATTATTTTCATTCAAAGAATACAGGTACCTAAATGAGTTATTAGTTAATACGTTTTACGATTTGATGTAGTATCGACCAAAATATTATAATATGACATAATTTTACAGCAAATAAATATGTACATGTTATTAGTTGGCGGTTGACTGGTACTACCTATAAGTTTATTTAAGATAATTATGTAGGAATAGGTATAATATAGGTGAGCTAATATAGTTGATATCTAGTTTGCCTTGCTTAAATTTACGCAAAAACCAGTACGACAAGCACCTAATAGGTCTACCTACTGATTTTTAGCCATCGTGTGGTTGTTTTTTGCGCAATTATGAGTGTGCACGGCCTCATAAAACATATGTGTAAACAATAGCGCACATTCCAAAGTCACGGGTATTGTCCCAAATGGATGTGACGGTGTGCAGTGACGATTAATACAGTGATATGTTTTATACAACAATAAATATCTATATATCCAATTGTAATATCAAGTCGAAAATATGCTTCAAGCTTCAAGGTTAAAAAATCTACGGCGAAACAAGTTTTCTTCAACAGGATGATTCATACAATTTTAAGGTTCGTTAATATTCGACGGTTACTATAATCCGACAGTTTTTTTGTTCTTCTACTTCTACGTTAATATAACTACTTAACAAACCGTTGCCCGCGACTACGTCCGTAGTTATGTCAAGGTATTTTTTACTATGTTAATATCTTAGAGTATACATTATAAATATAGAGCGCGCCTATCACTCAGGTCTTTGGCGCCGAGTGTTAGCAGATACTTTACGATGGTATAGTTCACCTATAGTGACGTTTCATGCATTACCGAAAATATCAATAGATGCACTTAGTAATGTAGTTTGTTGTTATGAAGTTTTTTGTTTGATTTGATATGCATGTATAAAATTAAAGCCAAAATACAAAAAAATGCCGTCATTTTGCGGTATTATTGCGTCATTATTACTACAAATATACGATGTTGTATAAAATTTTGATTTAACATATCGAATTAAATATTATTTGCGAAGTCATTTTGACTGGTATTGTTATGCCACTGATTGAGGTTGAGCCAGGAGCCACGGTACTGTTCATACCCGTGATAGCAGTTCATACTTGTAAGGCGCTCTCTATAGCAATGTATACTCTAAGGTTAATATCTACGGAGGGGAAGGTAAAGGTATAATAGCTGGAATGATCTGCCCGCGCACATGTTTCCCTCTTCCTACAGTCCCGGCTCCTTCAAACGGGGCGTGAAAAAGCATCTATGTACATATATATAGGTCGTCAAGTTATGGACCTTCAGTTTAAGGTCAATGGCATCAGAAATGGTGGTCCGTATCTTCAGGACTGCACCTCAGTTTTTTACCATCATCGGTGATATATATTCTTATATTTTTCATCATCTAAATATAAGAATATATATCACCAGTTTTAGTTTTAGTTGCACAACGAGTCAATAACCTTTTACGTAGGTACTTACCGTGCATATTTCCTAATAGAAGAAATCACTAACACTTAGGCCGACTCGGAAATTTGTCTCAGAATCTTATCTATCTCTATTTTATTCTTTTGTATTTCTTTATCGTGTGAATGTTTCTTTATAGCCAATAAATAATGGCTAAGGTACCTATAGAAATTGCAATCGGATAATGAAGGATTCAGTGTCTACCTGCTCAAGCTAGTAGACAGACACGTTACCTATGTGATTCATCCCTTCATCCCTACAAGCACTTACTTTAGTAGGACGGGAGAGCTACTGTACTAGTAACTGATCTTCCATTTTATTATTTTATTTTTAAGGTAACAAACGTTTTTGTAAGTTCAAAAGTTAGATACCTACAAACAAAGTTTCAATTGCATCCAGAAATTTTATTTATTTTAACGAACAAACAAACATTATACTGATGCTTTTAGAAACTCGAAATATAGGTATTATTTCTACTTACATAGTAGCAGTTATATATTTATAAAAATTTGATGTACTCCCATTGTTCTTAATAACAGTCTTTATTAATTTATTAATTGTTGTCTTTATAAATGATTACCATATACCATAATGAAAACCGGTGACACACTATAAAACAAAAAAAAAACGGCTGCCTGGCAGCTTTTTATCTCAGGCGCTTGTCTTTTAAGAATAAGGAAACAAAAAAAAGTAAAGTGGCGCCAACACTATGAATACAGTTTTTTTTTATAAATGGGTGGTAAACAAATTATCAGCAATAATAGTGTGCAACATTTTCTGAGTATTTGTTACGCTCTCCATTGTATACAGCTCGCTAGCGCCCACTGGTGGGCACCTTAGCGTTGCGTTTCTAAATAAAGTGGCATTAAGTATGAGTCATCCTGTTTACTATGCAGCGAAAGTATGGCCGGGCCTTAAACATTTTTATTATTTCTATTGAGACGTTAACGGTATTGTCTTGCGTATGCAACGGTCCTAATAAGTAGCTACACTATAATTAAGGGTTAATAGGTGTATTTAACGAGTAAAAATCTTAACTACTTTATGTTAAGAAACCATATTACAAGTTATGCTTAGCTGTGCTATCCTAGAATATTCACCAAACTGAAACCAAAAGAAAAATTATACGAGTAATATAAAATAGGTATTATTAGGTATTCAGTGGACGAAGATAACACGCACTGTTTGTTTTCTATTGAGCGCAACTGCACAATAACCTAACCGGATGCTCTACTTTCTTTCTATTTTTATAATAATTTATTTAAATTTACTTAAATTAATGAGTACAATAAATATAGGGACGTAGAGCATCTAGAGCGGGATCCAGGAGCTTCAATTTTGTTTTTACCTTTTCTATGAACATATAGTTTCTTTATACATAATTTTAACCATAATTATAATATAATTTTATTAGATTGAAATCCAGTCCAGCAGGTTTGTGCAGCAGGGTAGCAGATACACTTATCTAATTTATCATTTAATTAAATTGTTTTTTAGTTAATCCTACTATAATACAATTTAAATATGTACAGAATTAACCATAAAACTAAATATATATATATATATTTATATATATATAAAATTACAAATTAAAAACTGAAACCCAACGCGTCGTGGAATTCCTCCGCATCGCATGCCTCTTGTGGTAACGTTCCCAGAAGACTGGCAGCATTGCCACGTTGTATGGCAATACTTATTCTCTGACCTAAAAAGAGGCCAGCCTTCTGGTCACAAGAAGCGTCGACCATACGCTTCGCAATCTCTCTATAGAGAGATGTAAAATTCTCTAATTTATGAAATTTGCCTTTCCTTTAAATAATATACATTTTTTCGATATGCTTTATAGCTTGAAATATAGCTCTTACCAAAAAATTACTTACAGGTATACCTATTTCTTTTCCTTTTTGTGGTAGGTATTTGTTCGAGTTATTCGAGGGCTTGGCGTAGCTTTATATTATACGAAACCAGACGTTATTGAAATCAACAGACATCAAACCAGTTTATAATATAGGAAAAATAAAATATTTGCACGTGTATTTTTAAAGTAATATTTTACGTTGCTACACAACACGAACGTAGTGATGCGGACATGACTCATGCACGCCAGCAATACGTCGCTAAAGGCAAGTGTTAAAATGATATTTTTGTATTCTCGGAAACCGTTGACAGAAAAGGCTACAATACAAACAATATCAGACATACAATTAAAATTACACGGATGAAATTATCAATAAAATTTTATTTCATGTATTTTTACTCATTCATACACGTACGTTGTAAATGAAAAACATTATTTGTTAATTGTCATTTTATTATCAGGATGAATTCATTCTTGTTAATAAAATATGTATTTTTTTTGCTCTTTTATGAATGCAGGAGTGAGCGTATCATAAATAAAATATTTTTCTTTCTTCCTTTCTTATTTGGTCAATCGGCAGAAGGGAGGTAGAGAGAATGCTATTCTAAGTACCGACTTTGGATTATTTGGACAAAGTAGGTGTAGGAGATAAATTATTATTGATATATTCATAAAGGCCTCCTGTGGTTTAATGTATAATATGGCATGTAATTGAAGTTTCATATATAATAGCATCGCACGAACATGTAGCAATAATTAGGACGTATCTAAATCCTCGAATTTCGTAATAATTCTGATTTATAATTAACTATCCGCTTTGAAATACGCAGTTGTGGTCAAATTGTTTCTAACTTATACGCTATGATCATATTTTCGGTATTTGAACGTATCAAAGGGGACCTATATTGCTATTAGGAACACCTAAAAGTAGATAATAAATATTTCACTGGACAGCCATCATCTAATTTACAACGTGATTTATAAAATTCATCCCTCCCCATCTACGGCAAATGGTATACTTTCGATTCACTAAGACCCATTGACAGAACTGAGTAACACCTAATTATTTTATCGAAGATTCAATGAGCGTATACGAGTATGAGTGAGTAATCAAGCTCATTAATCCCCACTAGTCATACGGAAGAGTAAATATTACGGTGAATAAAATCATTGCGTAAACACCCTCTGCAAATAGGTGCTATTAAAAAAGATTCACCTTCAAACGTAACAAACAGAATAGATAATGGAGCTGACGATATAGGCACAAACTAAATTGAGTTGGACGTATTTCGCGGAAATTGTTATTCTTGGTTTGGTCAAACACTGATTGGTTGGTTTCAATCTTGCTTTTAATTTTAACTGTTAAGTTTTTATGATCTCTCGTTCAACCCTCGTCCTCTATAATAAAATTATTATATCAGGGTGAAAACTGAACATTTAATATTTTTTCAATAAAATAATTGTCAAGTGTTTATTAAATTAATTGCGAAAATGTGACTTTCATAGTCATAGTGTTGACCCTGTTTGTTTGTATTTTCCATGACATTCTTCTAGGCTATGGTCATAAGCATAACTATATACAAATATATTTCAAACACTACTAATAGTGCTGGAATTGCATTTTCCCAATAAATCGGGTAGACTACTTTTTGATTTTAGAGTTTTGTTTTGTGTTAAAAAAAAACTCACCGGCCTAGTAAGCAGATGTAACTGGTAGATATAGTTAAACATACAAGTGTAGAACTAAAGGGATCTGATAACCAGTGTATTAATATATTTCTTGTATTTAGTAAAAATATCAATAGTGTCAGTAGTTGTTATTAAGCCGCTTGCCTGGATCTTAATAACCCATTTGTTATTCCTTTACGGTGATTCTATATCCCCATTTTCTATCAATTAGGTCCAGGTGATTCCCGCAAATAATACCTTTATTCTCACGAACATACGATTAGGGATTGTGGAAAGCTCATTAATGACAGAGGTAGGTATAATAACGGTCCTGTCTGTTACCAAAGTATTTATTATATGTATTATTTTATCTGCGTCCAAGCCTTTGTGTGAATACGGTGAATGCCTCAGGTAAGATGATTGTGAGCAGGGACTGTAGATTTAAGGTGAATGTCATTATTCGAAAAGTAACCGTTGGTTGTAAAGCGAATGAGAGTGAGTCATCGCAATGTTGTGTTGTGATAACGGTTAGTTACTGTAGTTTTTCGCCGCTTTTTAGGAATTTATTGCGTAACGTTATTGTTTGAATTAATCTATTATTAGGTAGTACGCTATTATTATTTTTGCTAGAACTGTTCGAAATTCTCTCTGTAGTAGGTACCTGTTTTCTTATGATTTTTCTTTTCGAATATCATAATATTTTTCGTCAGCATTTATACGTCACTTCAACACAACTAGGACGCTGACCAAACCAAAGATCGAAATGCAGTCTTATAATATACCAACCAAAAAATAAGGCTGTTTTGATTTTTATCACATTAACAGAAAAATATTTTTTTTTTCACATGTAGCATAATATTTATATTCTGTGCATTATAGTATTGAACGTATAAATGTGGAATGTGTTTTTTTTTTCATATTCTTAAAAATAATGTGGTCGTACTGGGAACTGTTACAATTTTTTCAGTATTTTCATTGATAAGCTTAAATTTTGCAATATTGTTTGTCCCGATCTGATCGGTTAATATTGTTTATACTGTATATCTAATATATAAAATTCTCGTGTCACAGTTTTCGTTGCCATACTCCTCCGAAACGGCTTGACCGATTTTGATGAAATTTTTTGTGCTTATCCGGTATCTATGAGAATCGGCCGAAGTTCGCCGGGGCAGCTAGTTTATATATAAATTTGTATTTATCTGCTTGCAGGTCAGCAATGTCTCGACTAGCGTGCCTGTTGGCTTTGGCGGGTGCCGCCTCAGCGCAGTTCTCTTTCGACGGCGTGAAGTGTATGCAGTTACTCTGCAAACCAGATGAATATTGTTCCGAGGACACCAACCGCTGTGCCCCCTGTAACATCATCTGTAACAAGACGAGCCACAACTACGATGCAGGGGCTTGTGTCAAAGAATGTCAGGGTAAGTTTTCAAATATTATTTATAATTTAACAGCTACTTATTTTGATTAAAGATCTTGAGATTTGAGTATACTGCCCCCCTAGACAAGTGGCAATTCGTTGCTCGGCGTATGATGGAATAGAATGACAAATGTATAGGATTTGACGTTTTTGACATTCGTTGACGCCTGTCATATACGTCAAATCCCATACATTTGACATTCTATTCCATCATACGCCGAGTAACGAATTGCCACTTGTCTAGAGGGGCTGATGTGTTCATTGATCTACTAGTTCATAGAGTGGCGGTAATTTAATTGTTAAGATATTTAATGATTTAACTATTCGCGACTGTACAGACATATCTACCTATAGTCACCTGTCTAATACCATGCCAAGCCCATGGCAGAGGTGGTGCATAAACACCTACATTGCATCAATCTTTGTTCTCGGTTCCACGTATTAATAATAACTATCTACTATTAATTTCATAATAATGCTAAGAAAAGTCAGTTGACGTCACTAAGTTCGATATGTAGCTTACTGTCTACCACTTTACCCGCTAATATTAGTTAAAATAAATGACAGTTTCAACGAACGAGTAAAAGCGATCAACGTGCACTGAGGGTTCTGTACAAAACTAAATTTCGTACAAAACATTACAGAGACCGGCCCTCCTAGACAAGCCGGCCTAATTGAAGAATTGAATGATGAATGTATGGGATTTGACGTACATTATTAAGACAGTCGTTAAAGTATGTCATGAACGTCAAATTGTCACAAAAGTCACATTCCCGAGTAAAGGTCTTGCTCTTGATAGACAGACGGACATCAAAGTGATCTTGGAAGAGTTTCGAAGTATTCATTTAGGTACGAGAAAATGGAACCCTAAAAATATAGAGAAGCTACAACAAACCTTAAAATAACATTCGATTTTGACGTTATAATAATTAAAAGTATCACATTTTTAATTACGAAGTCTTCTAAGTCCCGCGAAATTGAAGTATACTAATTGAATATTACATTGAAAACGCGGAATTCCATAAATGGCAGGGGCTTTTACAATGCGCTGACGTACCTAGTACGTAATAAGGCAAGGTAAGAGGAAAAAAATCGAAGAAGAAAAATTAATACAGACAGATTTGATTGGCAAGTTGTATGGTAGATGTAGATACCATACAACTGGCCGATCAAAGCATCAAAAAAATGTCAAAGTAATACACTGTTCTGCAAAGAGAGAATAACTCATTATGGTTGATATTTATTTGGCAATTAGGTACATAGTATAGGTCACGCTAGTACTATTATCTGTTCTGTGGTATAGGTTCTCTGAAATATTTTTATAAGATTTTATTATTAAAACTTCTACGAGTACCTATAATTGAGAGATTACATACTCTCAGTTAAGTATAGAAGTTTTAAAAATTCGTCGCGGTGATCTCTGTCACAGTTTTTATCTCGTAAGTCATGTTTTATCTGGGTATTATGGTGTATTTAGCTGACGGAGACAGCAGAATGATTGACGAACCTTTTTTTACAAAGTGTTAATTTAGTTTTACGTATCATGGGCATGGTTATATTGGTTATACTCTAGTAAAACGGCACTTTATCTGTAGTTTTTATCCATTTCATAACAAATATGTGTTAGATTAGAGGTATGTCGAATGTTACAGATTTCTACAGAAATGGTACATGAGCATAATCTGGCTTATTGTGCTTCTGTACCCTGTGGAATCTGGGGTTTATGTTAGGTTACCAACTAAATTTTAACTATGTCTTTTAACTTCTCGGTTAACTATTTTATTACAGAAATATTTATGCTTTTAATTAAATAGGCGTAGTTTTGATATTTGGTGCAAAATAGTTAAATTTGATAAAACAATTTAATGTTTGAATGATAATAATAATAAATAGGTAGGGTTTTAGGCACAGAATAAAATAATAGTACTACTCGTACTTTAGGTAACGCCCGCTCAACTATTGGAATCAATAAAATTGTATTTGTTTATTAAATATAGGTAAGTGCTAAATATCTACTTCATTGATAATAAAGAATTAGTATTTCATTAACGAAGACTATACCGTAACTAGGTACCTAACCTACGTACAGTATTTCATCACATTAGGACGTTATTTATGCTTTCTGTCGGCTGACCAATGGGTTGCATGGTGCATGACAAACTAGATCGAGATAAGGATTTTATTTTCACCAGCTTCCCTTTTCAAAATTTTCACCCTTTGCCACAGTCACTCTACATGGGTAATGTAGAGTGGCTGTGGCAAAGGGTGAAAATCTACCTCTACATTAGGTACGAGTATTTTCACTTTCATCAATATTCGATTCTTTGATTATCTATTTAGATAATCAAAATTTAATTTAATTATCTACACAACCTATAACAGTAAATTACTTGACAATAAAAAAGATAATGTCACAATGGTTTATTGCATTCAAACACAATGTGACATTGTTAATGATTAAATAGGTAAGGTAACTGTACCAATGCTCGACACTGTACCAATGCTAGACACTTTCGAACAAAACCCAGTATTTTGAGAAAATTATCCATTTGTTTTATAAGACTATTGACTTAAAAGATGCCTAATGGTATCTATAAGATATGTTCAAATATTCGCAACACCATCCGAAGTAAATTTAGAAAGACTGTTGACAGCAAATAATGTGACTCCGTGAACACGGTCGTGTTATTTCTTAAGATTTTTGCCAAGGGTACTGATTTTTATAGGTGTGATTTTTTTGTTTATAAGTTATGATTATTACTAATTTTAGTATAAACGTTATAAATATTGAAGTTATTGACATACTTGGACCATTGGAACAATGATGTCTAGCATTGGTGTTTTCGACCAAGTGCATAATAATTTAATTTAAAGTAAAAGTATGATAGATTTTAAAGATTTTATGGGCAAAAGTTAATGTCTAATTGTTGCTGTAACAGTTAAAAAAGAATGTAACGACCATGCTGTAATTAATTTGTTAAATTTTTTAGATTGAAATTTTATTTTTCCTTAAAGTGTCGAGCATTGGTACAGTTACCTTAAATAAAAAAAAAATTCAAACTTTATTTATAACTTACTGTTTTGACGTTTAGTATAAAGTAGTAGACAGAAGAAGAAGAAGTAACTAATTTGACTTGACAGCCAAATATCCAATACGGCCCTGGATTTTGACAGGCGACCATTCGAAATCTACACACGGTTGCGAAGGATCGCGCATGCGAAATCACATTTACGAAGTGATTTTAAGCATTTGAGCATTAATCCTTATCCAATTAAGTAGGTACCCTTAATAAATTTAGATCAATATGGCCCTTTACAGCATGTAATTTAAATGAATATTTCCGAAGATATTACAGATTTAAAATGCAGGGACATAGCGGTGCGGCGGTACCGGCCCGGTCCGGCCCGCGGGCGCGGCGTAAATAAAAATGAATCCCCCAAAATAATGTTCATAATGATGACTGCACCAAATTGGATAATTATTTTTGTTTTGTGTTCGATATTGTGTGCCCGAGGTTTGAATAAGAAAATTAAATGGATGGTGCATCGGGAACGGGATCAGAATCTAACATGGAAATTTAAATAGAAGGTACCTACAGCGGGATCTGAATACCACGCGGGCGGAAAATATGGCGGTACGATATTCGCCGGGTCAGCTAGTCAAATATAAATAAAAGATTGATGGAGGTAAATGACCTTATCAGCTGCTTGGCGATGATCCCGGTTACATCAGAGTTTCCAGCGAGGGGTCCGGTCCACTTTCCATTTTAAGCTTGGTTTATTGGTTATTACCGAAGTCATTGCTGTCTGACCCACCTCCCTGAGAGAACAGCCTGTGCCTTAGTCTCGTCCGTTGATCAGCAGGTGTGCTAGTCAGCAGGTGACAGCGTACACACAAATATCTATTACACAGTATATATTATGTTATATTATACTTTCATACATACTATTAACATATTTGTCGACCTCATCTGCGTATAGATAGTAATACTGTGCCTGTGGCACCTGCTGACGAGTAACGGACAAGACTGGCGCTTTGGTACCTCGTGAGGTTGTAGGATTAGACGGCAAAAGTCGTATCATCGTTCCCGTAAAAGTCATATCATGATAAAAGTATGTAATCCGCCATTTTGTGGCCGATACCGATTTCATCCAACATAGCTTAGAACGCACCCGAATAATTCACCTTTCAAACAAAATAAACTAAATCAAAATCGATTCATTCGTTGGGGAGCTATGATGCTACAGACACACACACACACACGCAGACACATCAAACTTATAACACCCCATCTCGGGATTTAAAAAGGAGGAGAAGGCTTGATCTGATCTTCGTTCGTCTATCAACCGGTGTACCGGCTTGTAACTCACGTTGACTTGGCCTCAAGGTCTTGGTGGGGTTCACATACAAATATTTGATCCAAGAAACACATTTTAAGTCAATAACAGTAGCTATAAGAATTTAAGCATCACTTTTAGTTAACAGCTCTATTAGGTATAGGTGTCGCTAATTACTATAGTTAGTGAGCTGAGATGTAGATAGTATGAACAGAACACGTTAGTAAAACCTAGTTGGAGAATAGCACCGGTTAGCGGAACGTATAAATATAAAAAAAGTAATACAAGTTTCCCTTGGTCACGCTATAATTTTAGAGAATTCTTACAGAAAGGTAAGATAAGGCAATTATTATTATTATATAGCTGTGGACAATAGCTAGTGTACAATAAATAAAGACACTGGGTATTAAAAGTATATCTTGTGTATGAGTGTTATCCAGCCCCGGATCTTCAATTTTTTTTAGGCGCCCCAGCCACATAAAGTGATACTAAAGTAGTACCATTTCGCTCGCACTCGTGCGTGCACACAACAACATTTTCTCTTAAATATAAAATTTAAAAAAATAAAAATTGGCTCGATTTCAATAACGGTGGTATGTCCGTGATGCACTTTTAAGCGCATTTACCTCTATAAATCCGTTATGATTGCAAATTTAGTACTTATATTAAGATAATTATGTTAATTAATATATGAAGCAATCATATTTTATTGCTTTCATTGCTTTTATTATAATGCAGACATCGAGACAACTTCGATAAGTAACGTCCGCGCCTAAAGTACAATTTCGGTGTGTTTTGTTTAAACCCTTATAACAACGTATACACGTCAATTTACACGGAGTTCCGGTCGTGTTCTTGCGTTCGCGCAGTAGTGACATGTCCGATCCTTCCCAGTTTTCGTGGTTTTGAGATTACATGGTTGTGAGACGTGGCCGCTGCTGGAGCGACACAAGCAAGAGCTGCGTGTCACGGAGATGAAAATGCTGCGGTGGATGTGCGGCGTCTCACTACCATGGACGCCCAAGATCGTGCGAAGTGGAGGAGGAAGAGCCGGAAGGCGACCCTGAGCTCCGAGGTCATCTTGGCCACGGACGCAACCAGGAAAATGCGTCTATATGCAGATGATGAGTACTGAGATGCTTTATGATACCGCCACAATGTCCTCCAGTTGTGTCCAGCTCTAAGATCAGAAGATGAAGCCACAAAGTTCATATCGTGGAATGAGACGAGGGAGATCCCCATCGAAAGGCCGACATTCGAAGTTGTTCAAGATTAAGTGTACGTGGAGTCACCAAAAGGATCCCATTGGGTGGGGCAAAATCGCCTTTGGCAGCTTTGGCAGCATGATGTAGCATCTGCATCATGCATCCGAGCCGTTAGTGCATATTGTTTAATAAATATATCGCAATTTACAATTTCGGTGTGATGTTGCACTTTCGGTGGAAGTTCTGCAATATCAGTGTAAAATTTTAAATTTCGGTGGGTTGACAATTTTGGTGGTTGATCTATTTCCATAACAAATGCAGTTATTTGTTTCCTTCTAAATATCTAGAATACTAATGTGTTCTAAAAGAACACCACTAATTTTTTTCATCGGAAAACCTATGATTGAAAAACAGCTTGTGTAGGCTTCAGGTCAAGCATCTCGTATAATAGCAGTTTTACATTAGACCTGTGACGCGGTAATAAGGTAAATTGTATAAAAAATAGAGATCCCTTAAGTAAGTCTGGAAATCTTGGTAGAAATTCTGAAGAAATAGGCGATTCTTTGGAAACGGAATGTACCTTTTTTTATCGTGCGAAAAATCCCCACGGATGCCTCCCCCGCCGGGGCCGGAGGAGGAGGTTATGTCGGACTCGAACCGACTTACGATTCACGATTAATCACAGTCTAGAGTTAAACATACACGTACTTACAATGGCAATAACAACACTTTTCAACACGGGGAAAAAAATACCCATTGTCCCACCAGACGAACCACTGGTGGGATCAAGGGCAAAGAACAATGCCCACTTTTCACCTGTCTGATCAGAATAAGCAATTTGCCCGTATTGCCCAGATAATTAGCTCATAAAATAGCATATTTTTTTCTATTTTTAACAAAAAAACTTAGAAAGAAAGTGTTAGGCTAGAAAATCAGATATCAGTTTTTTAATGATAATCAAAATGATCAGCAATATATCAATCTGCGTAAGACGAAATTCACCATCTTAAAGCAGAAACCATAGACGGAAAATATTCTCTACTCTCTGTCACGTTGTGATTATATTCTCTTTAGAGATGTTACAATCGGGACTATTTAGAATAATCGTATTAATGAACAAATGACTTGACAGATATTACGTTATTCTTCCTGTTACCCAGTAGGACAAATATTAGTCACACACACACACAAACACACACACACACACACACACACACACACACACACACACACACACACACATACACACATAATCACGCCTTTATCCCCGGAGGGTTAGGCAGAGGTGAATGAACACTCACATTTCACTAAATCATTGTATTGGGTCCCACGTAATAGGGGGTGAGCCTATTGCAGTAAATAATAGTGGCTGTTTGCACTACTTTTCAATCAAACGACTACGTCCAGTTATTCAATATAATGTAAATGTTATAGGCAATGTGTATAATGCAGGCATTCTATACAATTATAATAAATTGGAAAAAGCGAAATCAATTCTCGGGCGGGACTCGAACCCGCAATCTTTCCCTTACAGGGGGAACGCTCTGACTACTGAGCCACCGAGCTTCGCCCGAGAGTGATCCAATTTTTCCAATACATCCATCTTACGGCGATGGTAGGAGTAATCTACCGATATTCGTACGAACTATCGGAATCAATGAATGATGTTGCAATCATTTTTAAACATTGATTTTTGAAATTCTATACAATACCTAGGAAATGTATACAATGCCGGGGTCGTTCAGGCAATGTATGAAATGATATTCAAAAATTAAACTATTTTACACTTTGCCTAGGAAATGTATAGAATACCTAGGCATTGTATAGAATGCCGGTCGAAGCATAGGTAATGTATGTAATCTATTTTTCTTCTCTATGATTTAGTTAGATAGATACTAATCTTTTGAGAGCTAATCCTAATTTCAACTTCCACCAGCGAAACTGCTGATAAGACATGTATTGTGTTCTATTGGTAGGTATGACTAAGTACCTACGTGTTTTTTGCGTAGAATGTTTCTCACATAGCAGTGAAAGCAAAGCTGCACATTCCGACTTGGATAGATTAGGTTAGAAGGTAAATGCGGGAGCGGAGCGGAGCTCCCGCATTAGCCTTTGTGGTTATTTTTTTATTACCATACAGAATTTCTATAGGCCACGGCAACCACTCTCTTACCATCATCCCTGTGCTTGTCAGCCACCTAAACTGATGGAAAGAGAGTTGTTACCGTGGCCTATAGAGATCTGCATGATTAAAAAAAATTACCACGAACCTAACTTCTAACCTAATCTATCCAAGTCGGAGTGAATAGTTTTTCTTTCAGCAGTAATATCCATTTTTCAAATCCATAGAGGGCTTCTTAAGGGATTGCAAATAAATGACGCTTTGTTTATCTATTAGGTACTTTGTTTGCTAGCAGTACTTATTTATTAAGGTGAGACGAATTTTCGCACATGAAATATCATTTTAAAGAGACGAATTTACAACAACCCGTCCAATAAACACATTGCCTGATGCGCTTCTGGCATTTAATACAATACCTAGGCAATGTATGAAATTAATCGTATTATACACATTGCCTGAACGTTTTAGGCAATGTATAGAATGCTTAGGCATTCTATACAATGCCAGATTATACACATTGCCTATAACATAAATACGAAATAGTGACCAACTTTTCCTTCATACTTTAACAGGCTTAGGATTAACGCACGCACATAGATTATAATATCGCTCATTGTCGCTATTATTTTGACTATTACCTAATAAGATATCAAAATAATATGAAATAATCGTATTAGGTATACCTAGTAGGTATACCTAGTAGGTATACCTAGTAGGTATACCACTGTTATATTGTGTTACTGGTACCTGCTACGATTACAAATAATAATTGTATTTGTCCTCTCTCTACGCTATAAACAAACACCGACTATGACATGACTGTGACAGCTTCATTTGGTTTCATGGTTTCGTTTTATTGCTGATGTGTAGTGTAATTCCTCTTTCTGTTGCGTTCAAATTCAATTTGATACTCTGATATCACCCCATTTGAGAGGAGAGCAATGTCCGCATCCATGGGATCCTTGTCCATGACATAGCAGATAAAATACAGGAGAGCCTCATTGCTGGACAAGTTTTTCGGCAACCCCCAGGCTACGTGTATGATGAAAATGTCTGGCAATACCGCCCCACCGGGTAGCAGAGCAAACCTAAGAAGTCTTAGCTCAACTATCGTTGTAGAATGTGTTATGCGTGCCAATTATCTCATTACCAGTGATGCCCAAAACAGTGAAAAGTGAAGACAGACCCTAAGGGCCAGTCCACACGGTGCGTTGTTTGCGTTGCGTCGACGCAACGCAAATATTTTGACGCATAGCCGGCCACACGGGCGCTGCGTCACCGCACCGCAGCGCAGCGTTACTACGATGCAGTCACAGTCACAACGCGTACACCCTCGCCCGCTTCGCCTCCGGGGCTGCAGCTCCGTCGTGTGTGCGTTGCGTCGACGCAGCGCGCCGTGTGGACACTATGATTATTTGTATGTAAAACGACGCGACGCAGTGGTGCGTCGACGCAACGCAACGCAACGCAACGCGCCGTGTGGACTGGCCCTAACCTTTTAGAAAAGTCGGAAGACAGACCCTGGGCTCTAAGATTCCTGCCTTCAATTCAAAACACAACATTATTTTGACAATGATTATAATAAGAGAACACATACATTATAAAAATAAAAAGATATACGAATAAAAATACCAAATTGTAATGAATAAAATGTTGTAAGGTTGTATTATTAATATTCATTTTTGACTTTTCATATTGTCATTTCTGTAATAGCAATAAAGTTAAAAAGTATTTTATTTAGTTATTGTTGAATGCAAAAATTCCCTCAGCCTCAGTGGCATGGCGGTAGTGAACTCGAATGCTACGCAGGAGGCGCGGGTTCGATTTCCGTTCAGTGCAAATATTTGCATGCATGAATATGTCTACTTGCATTGACCTGGGTCATGGTATCTCCGTGCCTTGGAGAGCACGTTAAGCCGTCAGTACCAGTTATCATACGAACATCTAATGGCAGTCGTTACGGGTAGTTAGAGCCCTATAAATCCAACAACTGGTCTACACAATACTTTAATGTCGCCAATGGGTTTTGGAGGTCAGATGGCAGTTGCTTCACCGAAAATATGTAAGTTCAGCCGCGTCGTGGTAGTACTGGAAGAGGTGGACCCCGGACTCTGAAGCAAGGCCGTGGATGTAACCAGAATGTGCATTCATTCTGGTTACATCCTGATGTAACCAGAATGAATGCACATTGAAGGCTGATGATGATGATGACAAAAATTGCAAACAGTAAATTGTATGTTGAAAGCTCATTTAATCACTGAATATGAGCATATGACATGAAATAAATCTAAATTATTACCTATATCTTGTTAATCTTGACTGTGAAGAATTAACTTTTGATAATATGAGATCGTCATCATCCTAGCGTTAGACCCGGTCGCACCCGCGTATAAGTAAAATGTATGTCAGAACACGATCATTGGTTGTTAGGGGTCCATTACACGCTAGGTTTTGCCATGGTTTAACCATCAATCACGCCGTGAGTGACCAATAACATAACGTCTAATAACCGATTGACCAATAATATTCATGATTGACGGCATGATGCATGACGTTTGCATGAGCGTGTAATGGACCCCTTAAGTTTTTTGACACTGTCACACAGTTCATTAGTCAAAGCACAGATAAATAAATACTTCACCTACACGTTTTAATACCTTGATTACACAAGGATTACACATTTTTCAGTCTAAAGATTTAAACCATTATTGGTTTTATGGTTTTAAAGATGCAGTATCTATTCATCAATGATACCAGTACAGTAATACGATAGCATTTTAAAAATGTAGTGACAGGTCAACGGATGTATGGAAAGTGGGCATCATTCTTTTTGTACCATGGATAAACGCCCATTCTATACTAAAATGCTGACTCGTCTTTTTTACGTCTTTTTGATTTCATTATAAAACCGTATTTTCTGTAGATAGGTACCTACACAAAAATGGAGATAAGCCTTTATCCATTTATTATAACATAAAAATAATTGCTGAATGATGATTTTGACCATTTATTATATAATTATTATGTTCTTTTTAAACGGTAGGTAGGGGAAGGTGAGGTAATACGATCCCTGAGAGTCAAATGATCCCCCTCAGTAAATCAGTGACAACTAGTGTCATCTATCCAAATGCGCATGAAACATGTTCTCCACATCCTTGCCAGTTGCTTCTCCAAATGGCATGACGGTGCGAGCGCTTGGCGTGATTTTATTAAAAAATAATCAAAAAGTGTGGCTCTGATCTAAGGTAAGCATGTTTTTGGACTCTCATTGCTTTTTACATGTTCGTATTTATTGAAATGTTGTTTTACTTGCGGGTATGAATAGCAGTTAGCTAATATTTAAGCAGTGTTCGATCACCGCACACGGTATTTGAAGGTTATGTTTTGATCGATATCTTGGAATTTTGTGTTTGGGGCGAAATGATCCCTTTCTTGTGTTTAAAATGATCCCTGGAATCGTTTTACCCCATTAGTATTTGTTATTTTTACAGATCATGTCGACAATATTATACGCCAAACTAATCGCCTGAGTTGGCTTGAAGAACAAATGCAAAAGGCATTAGATGCCGTCTACACACTACACTACGCTTAAAAAAACTTAGGGAGGAGTTGCGGCTTCTGGCCGATATTCTGCCGAGGTCGAAACGACCTGACAGAAGGAAACAACCCTTCTGGCCAGCGTGGAGATAGTAGGCTAAACACCCTCACAATGCACAGACGCGAAAATAAAAGGCCCCCAGTTCTCGGTGGTCCCGCTAATGCCAATCCCCGGTTCAGGCTTTTCGGAGGCTACCGAAACCAACTTTTTTTTATACCACTTAGTTGGCAGACAAGCACACGGCCCACCTGATGGGAAGCGGTCACCGTGGCCTATGGACGTATGCAACACCAGGGGCGTCACACTCGCGCTGCCGACCTTGAAGAAATCTTCTAATGCCCTTCTTGAAGAACCCCATATTGTAGTCGCTTGGGAAAACCACCGCAGGGAGTTCATTCCACAGCTATTCCAACTACTGTTGGCAGCTTAAAACTGCGGTACACTACGGCTAGACGAGCACCTCACCGAACTCGAGGTGGAACTTGGTCGCATAAACTGGCAGATATTGGGACTGTCAGAGGTCCGAAGAGAGGGTGAGGACACGACAACCCTTAAGTCAGGCGACCTGTTCTACTTTTTCAGAGTTTATTTGTTTACTAGTTATTTGTCCATTGCTTGAATAGGTATCTTGTTAATTTTACAAACCTTTTAAAACTTTGTTGCAATGTTTAATGCTTAGTTTTGTTGATTGAGTAGTAGATAATTACAAAAAAAGATTTCTAATGAAACTAGAACACTGCAAAAGTTTTGTCTGACTTGCTTACATACTTAAATTGTTATGAACAATACATATGATTAAAATAAACAGCTGAATGTTTTATTTCACTGATATTTATTAACTTATGGTATAAAATGATCCCTGGGATTATTTTACCCCTACCCCAGGGATCATTTTATACATGGGTGTGTATAAAATGATCCTTTTCTAAACTTTTACAAAAACCTCTCATACAAAAAAACTGCATACATATAATAGAAATTAAGTATGCAGTTACAAAGTTCAGTAAATTCACTACCTCCAACAATAGAAATCTTTCAATTTTGCCTCTAACTTTAGCCACAGTTAAGTTTTTCCCTTAAGGGGATCATTATACCTCACCTTCCCCTATATACAGAATAAAGAAACTGATATTTGTTTATAATTCAATTTAGAAGTGGTTTCTATGAAGTCGGAAGATATGAGATTAGATCCATTGATTTGCGATGGTCAATATTTTATTGCAACAGATTATGAAGTATTGACATCTATTTATGCAAGTGTAGGCCTTAACCTCCACAAGATAATTATTACTAATTACTACATTACTTATTCCTGCAGATTTATTTCATCAAGCTTTTTCTTTCGGAGGTTTTGGATGTATTAGCAGTAGAGTTTTCAGTTTTACCTGAATATCACTGTAAATTTAGATATCTCAAGATATAACAACATAAAGGAAGTAGTCACTAAAGATCTTATCTTCCTATCTTTCATATTGCGTCCCCTCCTTCACGGTTTCCCTCTACAGGGTGCAATGGTGCAATGCAAGGGTTAGGCCTAGGTTATAACAAACTTTTATAAACCTTATAACTAGGCCACGCTAACCATTAAGTAATCTTGTGCTCCTTTAATATTAGTTATTAGTAAAGTCAATGCTTATTAGAATGAAATCAATGACATTAACGTACGTATTTTAAAATCAGGTGTAAACCTCTACCACGGAATAGAGGAGACCTCATAGAAACGTACAAAATACTCAGCGATCACTACAACGTCAGAAACATAAAAGATTTGTACATGATGAACCAGAACACACGTCTTAGAGGCCATTCCTTGAAGTTAACCAAACCCCCATGTGCTAACAACCCCAGAACACACTTCTTGCCATATCGAGTGATGAAATTGTGGAACTGTCTCCCGGAAACTGTAATAAGTGCTCCAATAGTGAACTGTTTCAAAAATAGACTTGACAAACATTTAAATAATTAAGAACACAAGTGCAGTGATATACACGTATCAGCTCGTAGAGCTGCTAGTGTATCATATAATAATAATAATAATAACAAAACAATAACAATAACTGCATTTTTTATATTTTTAAATATATGTTTTTGTATTTATATAATTATGTATTTAAAAATATAATTTATAAGAGTTTTAAAAGAATAAAGAGGAATAATAATAATAAAATAATAACCTCACCCAACAAATCGATATTCTATAAACATATTGACTTGCAACAGACTGAATAGAATGTAACCGTAGGATCATTGGTAAGGGGTGTAACAATACCCATAAAAGTCATGCTCTGTTGATTCCGAGTCCGACAGGTATGCGACGCACACATGTTAACGTCCCCACACAGTCCACACACGGACATATAGGTATGCTACTTCTGTTGTGTTTCACTACATGAATAGATGTATATGTGTGTGGATATTAAAACAGGTGGCTCCTTGTTTATGAATTGTGCAAGTGTAATCTACTGTTCTTCACAATGTCGCGGTGCAATAAATCGTGATTGCAATGAGTTCGTCACGACTCACGATACAAAGTGAGTTTCGATTGAGAATCGATTGAGTTTTTTAAAATTTAAATCATGTAAGTATGTGGGTACTAGGTACGTTCCCAACTAGATTTTTCAGGTTTAAATTAGTAGATATGTTGTGTAGGTACTAATGTACCTACACAACATATCTACTAGTAGCCGGTTCATGGAGAAGACAGCATTTTTTTATCTCTGTGATGTGATTTGTTTTTAGTACAGTCGTTCGGAAACTATTCAATATACAACTTCCTACTAATATTTATAAATGAACATGTTCGGATATTTGGATGTTAGTTTTCACGTTCATTCACACTCAACACCTGAACGAATCTGGTTGTATTTGGTATAGGGATAGATTACAGTGTGGAATACATAAGTAGGTACTTATTATTCGTATAGGTAATATATTCCCATGGGCAGCGGGAACGGGATAAACAATTCACGCGGTCACAGCCGCGGGCAACAGCTAGTCCATACTAATCCATACTTCCATACTAATAAAAAAATAAAAAGTAACTCTGTCTGTGTCTGTCTGTTACGCTTTCACGCCTTTGGTCACGATAACCGACATCCACGCGGGCGGAGCCGCGGGCGAAAGCTAGTTTTTAATATTTTTGTAGGTACCTCCCTAGGTACATATATTATGAAAATAATTGCGCCTTGAGAGTAGAATTGGTCGGACAGATAATATGCGGTGGCGACAATCTAATCTCTCGTGATGTATGAGAATTTCGATGTTTCACAACCGTCTTGTATCCCGTGACGGTCACTTTTTGTGTACAATAAATTTCAGTTTTCCTGTGTTTATTTAATCTCCACTGACAAGTTGTATAACAATATTAATTGTGAGCTCATTACTGAAATACTACTTAGTCTCTGTCATTCCTGACGCACTTTGTGCATAGCTTTATGTATTGTTTCTCTCGTTGCGTACATGTGTGCGTCACACGCATACATGTGTGTGATGCATGTATGTGTGCGGCCCGGACGAGCACCTGTCGTAGTACCTCGACCTGCTAATTGTTTGCTCGGGGCATTTTTTCCCCCGATCTCACCTGTGTCAACTTCACACACGATTCTACTTTTTTTTGTTATCTATTCCTGTAAAGAAAGTAGCGTAACATTAAAGTAGGTATTCTTACTGTTGATGGATTTCATATAGGTACCTATTTTTATACCTACATTGGCATTGGTACTGACCTTTTAGTCTTTAAACAAATATAAACATTTAAGTCAGCGTGTAGGATAGGAATATAATAGGAACTTAATAAATTGTGAAAAAAAAGGTAATCATAATTTGGCTGGAAGTGGCGTCACTGTCGAGTACTGAAGATGGCATGGCTTACTATCTTCAGGTTAGTATTGTTAATTTAAAACGATCTAACGAGCAGTGTGCCTTGTGTTTGTTAAAGCTGGAAATATTTCTCTGAGATCCACTATTAGACATCTGCAGTAATTTCTCAAAATTAAATAGTATCAGAGAAGGAATGAAATGACATTCGAATATTCACTGTACGTTTAATAAATAATTAAGCTTGACTTTAGGGCATTTTTTATCCGTATTTGATCTAGCTTCAGTCATTTTTGGTTTAAAATAAAATTATAGTAAACTATTTAGGTACTTTTATAAACTGTCTTCTTGTTAGGTATAACCAACTTGGCAAAACAACGCTTCTTTGTGTATAAGTCAGTTAATTTACTTTACTGTGTCACACGTTGATGCATATGCGTGTTAATATTTTGGGCGAACTAACGTCAATCTATGACGTTAATTCCTTGGTTGTTTGATAGGCGTTGGGTTCCACCATTACTTTTAATGCATCCTTTATGTCAATTTATAGCTTAAGCCAGAGCTTCCTCTCCTAAAGCGTTTACACTAAATATCGTTGTCATCTCCTTAAACCAATAAACTTGGCATTGACCTGAGAAACTTCATGATTTATTTTGTTCTTTCAGGCTATCTTCTTGACCTGAGATATATGCGGAGATCGGAATCAACGTCTCCTTCGGGCGATTTCAGCAGTAAGTAATTATCACAAACATCTAGTTCTTAGTGTTTTATCTGTTCACAATCGAAATTGTCCAATTTTTAAAAATTTTGGATGAAGATAATTATCTAGCAGTTATTGCGAATGTTATTATTTATATTTTACGAGTATTAATTTGTCTGTGTTTTGTAGTTCTTATTTATTTTTAATTTGTTTTTGTTGTGTTTGGTTGAATGTTTGTTGCTCAATCACGCTAAAATGGCTAAACAAATCAGAATGAAATGTTGTATTGAGATAGTCTGGAATAGCACATTTCTATTCCGGGCATAGATCGCGGGAACGGAATTAGCATTTCACGTGGGTGGAGTCGTGGGGAACAGCTTGTTCTATCACATAGGTATATTAACTATATTATGCATATTACGGCGATGCGAATGTTGTTTTGTAACGTGAACTTACCTTAACGAGTGAGCAGAATACTGATAAATTTTAATGCTTTACTAATGACAGAGTAGATAAACCTTAATTATTTTGTTATCGTTACCAAGGTGACATAAATAGGTTACCAAATTAATTAGAATCATCTTTGTACATACCAGTTTTAGGAAGTGTACCTTAAACTCATTCATATGAATTCGTCAACCGGATTACTGGATCGTAGTGAAACAAATGTATAGGCCTTGTCCTAGGTGAGTGACAAGTGAGACAACGCAACGCGTTTCGACGCCCGCGTAAAAATCAAATGTTCGTTATACATACATTGTGTCCTACGTGAAAGCGTCAATCAGATCAGCATCGAAAAATTGGCATTTTTGAAACCGTTTTTCTTATTAACTATAAAACCTACAGATTTGGAATTTACATGCCTGCATACTACAGGATATACAGAATAACTTCTTCTTTTCATAAATTAAATAAAAAAAGGAGGAAATAGTTGAAAAAAGTCTCTGAACATCACTCTACTCTTTCTTATGAAACTAAATATTTTCTACAATATGTATCCAAATAATCTAAAATTTCACATGTATGTTAAATAAGTGTCCTATTAGCATGACGTGATCTTCTTAGTTAGTCACCGTTGCCTATAAAGTTATCTATTAAAATTAGTTTTACTGCTTTAAACGGTTCAAATATGAGCGAATGACCTTGAGCATTTGTATGGTGAAAGTCATTCGCGTATGTAATCACCTTAATGTATGGAAAAAAATGTCACGCATCACGTCGCGTTGTCGCGCTGTCGGACTTGTCGCTCAGCTAGGACAACGGGTAAGATTCAACATAAATATGACATTGTCAACGTAAGTCCTAAACTTCAATATCAAATCCAATAGGCACGTTTGCCATTCTATTCTACAATACGCCGGCCAACGAATCGCTGCTTGTCTAGGGGCGCAGATTTCAATAGGTTATAGCTCTAAAGTGTAATTTTAGCCATATAATATACTAGCTGTTACCCGCGACTTCGTCCGCGTGAAGTTCGCAATGTTGTACATCCCCTATTTTATCCCCTTGGGGGTAGAATTAATCAAAATCCTTTCTTAGCGGATGCCTACGTCATAGTAGCTTTATGCATGCAAAGTCTCAGCCCGATCGGTTTAAAATTGACAAAGTTTCATACAAACTTTCATCCCCTATTTTACCCCCTTGGGGGTAGAATTAATCAAAATCCTTTCTTAGCGGATGCCTACGTCATAGTAGCTTTATGCATGCAAAGTCTCAGCCCGATCGGTTTAAAATTGATAGTTTCATACAAACTTTCATCCCCTATTTTATCCCCTTTGGGGTAGAATTGATCAAAATCCTTTCTTAGCGGATGCCTACGTCATAACATCTACCTGCATGCCAAAGGAGATGGGGAGGCTTTCATACATTCTTGGGCCAAAAATGTAATAAGATGAGGGTGGTATCAATTAAGAGCATATAAATTATTAAACCATCCCTGAAAATTCTGCAGATTTTGGATATCTGAGAGCAGAGTTATAAGAGATTTAGTAAAAGTGAGGTTATGCAAGAAATTGACATTTTAGAACTGTGATTTCTGTGGTGTTTTAATAGAAAGTGGTCATTTTTTTATCTTAAAATACTTTTAAATTGTACTGTATTATATTTTACTCAGGGATAATGTACGAAAACTTACAAAGAGATTTTAAAGATATGGAGTACAAGGATGTTATGTTAAAAAAAAACACTTTAAATAATAATTATCTTTTATTCTTCTTCAATAATAATTAGAGTATTGTCTAAGAAGTGCGCAGGTGGAAATATATTACCTTATTTACTTCATTTTCTATGCCACAATTCACACAGAGATCCATGTCAAAATCCAAAATACCGAGCAAAACTCAAACAAGTAAACAAGTTTATCATTGTACTAGCTAGAAGTCCGTAAAGAGAAATCACTGTTAAGGGAATATAATCAAGAAATCAACTGGAAATACTCAAAACGCAGAAGTCAATTGATCATTGGATTTAAACCAATAAACTGATACAGCATACTGATATAGCATACTTTTGTACATATTTTATAAACAATTGTATATCCCATAAGCCGTGTAAATATACAATTTTTCGATAAAATAATTAATTTTGAAGATTGAATAAATAAACTGATTGACTGAAAATGGAGCTGTCAGCTGTCACAGCTTAAAAATACAGTTGATAAACACAAGAAATAATTAATCGATTAACGGAAATCGATTCAGAATTTATTTTTATTACACTATTATTTGGTATTTAAAATGGTTATTATTATTATTATGATTAAGTTTTGTTCACTCTGATTGATTTAATATCAAATTGTGATGCAAGTGTTTAAATACCTACGCAATATTGTTTAAATAATTTTTAGTAATCGATATTTTATTTTGCTAGTGGAATAAACTTAGTTTTAAGATTTCTCGTCTTCCAGACTTTCAATTGAGCTGGTTTTTTAATATTTTGAAATAGAAAAAAATACCGCTTTTTTTAAGTCATATCTCAACTCATTACAATTTTGGCCCAGAAGTCCCCGTCTCCTTTCAGCCCGATCCGTCCAGTGGTTTGGGCTGTGCGTTGATAGATCACTATGTCAGTCAGTCAGTCAGTCACCTTTGAGTTATTTAAGTACTTATTTAGATATATGGTAGGAAAAAAATATTTAGAAAAGTTATTCACAGCAATTTATAGATATCATAAAATAACTAATATTATATTAAATGATCCGTCTTTAAGTTTGTTGTTGTGGATCAGTGACTTCAACGTCGACTTCGATATCGGAGATAATTTCGCAATTGAATTAAAACTGATCAGTGCATTCTTTTTCACTTCTGCTTGCCAGCTGTGCGTAGGTAGGTACTCAATGAACTGACAAATAGGACTCCGGATTTAATGTCCCTTTCTTGTTTGAACTTTTCCATGCATATTATTTGCCGTCATTTTAGTTAACTTGACTTAATTTTACGAGTAGAACAAACTACTGATCAAAAGTAGAAAATATAAAAAAATTATAAAGTAGGTAGGTATGCTTCTATCACAGCTACTATCGCGTATTTATAGATGTAATTTTTTAGTTTGTTGATTTTAGGTTTGTATCTGGGGGCTATATTTAGAACGTAAGATTTATTTCAAATATGATGAATGACTTTTATGTTTTATTGGTTTTTAAAATAATATACCTATCTTATGTGTAGATTTGTTCCACATTGGCCCCATTTTTTTGTCCATGTATAATGCTAATATACCCTGTAGGTAGGTATATCCGTATAAAAATTTCGTCACAAAATCTCACAATATTGCAATACCTATCACTGGTGATACTAAAACTGTAGGTAGATAGGGTTGTATTTCTGTAGAGCCAGAATAGATTTAAACCCGACATTTCAGTTGCAGAATTCTCTCCTTCATAAAGTGCCCTTTATCAAAGAGTAAGACGATCTGACTTCGACCCGTCGGCGTCGTAGCTATGTCTTTAGTAACTATGAATGTCACTCAAGAGCTAAGCGTCTTTTGTATAGCAACAGTTTGAAAACTATTCAAATCAAAGTGAAAATGTTATCAGCTGTCATGCTTTTCCAGAGATTAGTTTCGTCGAACTAACCCTGGAAAAATAAATAAAATACTTATATTAAGTAAGTATTATCACACTGTCGTACCTTACTATTTTTATTTACTTTTTTGAATCAAATTCTTTCCGCATATTCACCTGAATAATTCTTCTCAACGAGAAGCATTGTGTTCTGAGTGTCTTTTCCGTATTCACTATTCAATTGTACTCTGGCATTAAATTCTGCAGACGGCGGACTTTTGAATCTAAATACATGTAAAATCTCATGTTGATGTTCTGCAGAAATACTTTGTGCACAATAGTGTTATCGTTTTGATAGCACTTATAAGTTTTTGTACTTGAATCGAATTGCACAGCTAAACTTTAATTGGATGCTGGGATGTTTACAGTGCGAGCATTGAATAAAGTTATGATCTGATTCTTGAATAATATACACTCCGTATGTTATCCAAGAATCAGATCATTAAAAGTCACATAAAAGTAAAATACTTTATGCACAGAATAGTTAATAGTACTGACTTGCTTTAGGATATTGGATTATGACTTTACACAGACTGCTTCGAATTGTAGTTAATCAATATGTAACAGTGTGTAACTTTGTTTGTCATTTCTTAGGGTTAGAAAAATGAATGAGCAGATTACTATTAGAACTATCGGGATATTTACCATGTATATAATAAATAAATAAATATTGTACGACAATCTACACAATGCTATCTAGACTCAAAGTAAGCATAGCTTAACTAGCTTGTATTATGGGTTCTAGAAAGCGGTTAAACATACATAGATACATATTTTTTGTATTGTTTACTTGCAACAGTTTAAATATCCCGATAGTTCTAATAGTAATGTGAACGACCATGAAAGTTTAAATACCTAATAGATAGGGTATGTATTTATCGATATTTGTATATTCCCTTTTTTCTAACAAAATATTTTATAGTTATATCAAAAATACTGACTTGCACACTAATTATGCACACTAACTAAATCAAATTAAATATACTGTTTAATGAAATTTGCAGAACAATTCCTTTGGTTAAATAAAAAAAATAACCACGAAAGCAAAAGCGGGAGCCCCGCTTCGCTCCGCTCTCGCATTAGCCTTCTAACCTAATCTATCCAAGTCGGATTGCGCACCTTTTTCAATAAACCTATCATTTGATTTAGTTAGTGTGCACAATAAAATAAGTGTGCAATAAGTCAGTTGTTTGCACAGCATTCATGTTTCTGGTATGCATTCAGTAAATTAGTGGAGTTACGTAGTTTGCTGAAAAATTATACAGATGTGAGTGAGATTTAAAAATATCCCTATAGATAGGCAGATAATGACCGACTGACAAAGCTTTTCGGACTTAGAGTGGAATTATTCTAATTAGACTTACTTTAAGATACTGCATACAATATAATACTGCATAGATTTTACATACAAATAGGTACACGAGCATTTTATATACCTACTAGGTACCTGTTATCGACATTGCGGAATAAAAAATGCTAAACACTTTTTCGCTCCGGTGATTATGAAAGATGATCTATGGTTGTTATAATGGTATATTAATAAACTTGTCCAAAACAATAAAGAAATAGCTTTAGAGATAACTAAGAGGGAAATATCCCTAAAATAGCGAATTTATTATTCGTTGCCACCGCAAGCCAATGCAATAGCGATTTTATGCACTTAACAAAGCGATTAAAATCAATAAACGTTTATGTACACTTTTTTATACGTTGTGCTGTGTTTATATTATATTTTGCTGTACGTATATATTATGTATATCATTATATATCATTGGCAGCCTCTGTGGCGTGGTGGTAGTAAACGCAACCGCTACGCAAGAGGCGCGGGTTCGATCCTCGCTCACTACAAATATTTGTATGCATGAATATTAAGCCGTCGATCTCAGTTGCCATACGAACATCTATGGCAGTCATTATGTAAGGGGAATGGGTGAAATGGCCCACTCACAAGGGCTGATCACCGGCCCGGTCAACGGCGGCGTCCCCCATAGAAGTAGTATATACTATATCATTACTTGCTACACGCTTTACTACATGCTTTGTATGTCGCGGCTATTTTTTTACTTACTATTTGATTAATATAAAGTACAGTTTCTGAATTGAGAAATGAAAATCTTACTACGCACAGTGTGCACAGTACGATACTGGGTGAGTGGGTGATGACGAGACTCAACTCTAATTGCTCAATTCAGAAAACTATCAAAATGTTTACAGCGAATGCCTAAAAGGTAAAAGCAGTAAATAAATATGTGCTAACAAAATCTTGTATTTCGAAGGTGTGCAGCGTCAAGCGCAAACAGCGCTCATCATCAGTGGAGTGGCACTTGCTGTATTGGTGCTGATCTTGATAATCATCTGCAGGGGCAAGGTCTCGTGGAGATGTATCAAGCAGAAGTTTCAGCCGGTAAATTTCATATGTAGGCTTTTTTGTTTCTATAGAATCATTTCACAAGCTCATTACTCTTCAGTTGTTGGAATAAGGGCTAGATAATCATGTCAGCATGTCAATTGAGTACAAAATGGCACTAATACACTTCCGAGAACATTTAGAATTTAACAACACGACACTAACTCTCATAAATGCACGATGCTCTAGTGGAATAGATTTGAAACATAATTTTACATGATCTGTGCTCAATGTATCCTATATAGGGATATTGATATTGGTTCCACAACATTATTCGTTCTAATATTCTGGAATTGAGTTTGCAATACATTTTGCTGCAATGTGCTTTGAGTAGGAATGATTTTATATTTCTATTAATACAGACCGATCACAATGAATATTACCTCTCAATTCTATTCAACGACAGTAATAGTAATAAGTAGTGGTCGAGTGATTGTGTGTTGGAACCCACCCCGGGTTTGTACACCTAACCACTCGATAGATATTCTACTACTGCGCGACACAAGTTGCATGTTGAACATATTCTATGGTCCCCACGTAACACTTTTATAAGACAGGATGCCATTTATTTTTTCAGAACCGTGTGAAGCAGTATCCAAACGATTTAACCCACCAGAACCCACACGCCGAGATGCCAAAAGCAAAGCACGCACTGAAACTTGAAATCAGGAATCCTGAGCCACCCAAACGAAATCAACAACCTCTCAACGTTCGTGACCTTGAAACGAGGACTTCTCAAACCGAAAGGAGTCAAGGAGCTACCACACCGAAGACTATCAGTACAGCTCTTAGCAACCGACACCCAGCTGAAGACACGACTCTAGATTTTTCGTACGACAATATGGGTATGAACGTGACACCTCCTGAGCAACCGGCTACTAGCCACAAGTTTTAAGGTACAGCCTACTGCACTGGCGCCGTGGGGACAATATTATCAACGATAGGTCATTATGTTCTATGACACATGTCATGGTAAACAATCTATAGGGAGATATTTAAATAATTTTCTTTGTACATACATCGAGAGAAGAGAGAAACATCGATCAAGTTAACAATAGTTAGGAAGAAAATGATGAAAACTAAATTCGTACCACAGTTTCAGAATATTGGGAGCTTCCTGGTATAGTACGAAAGAAAAAACTTTGATTCAAACATCACGTAGTATTTGTCGTTCCTTTTTTTAAAAGCAATTCGATTTCTACTGGATCTGTTAGCTATATTAAATTAAAACTCCTAGCTGTTAACAGACTTTCTGGATCACTTGATGATCTACTCTATCGGAATATTGCTTCTGTTGAATTATTTTTCCATCCGTTCAACTGATTTATTATTTAATGTCCATTTACAAGGTTACGTAATTATGTCGAGCGTAGCTCGGACAATCGCGTTAATTTTATTTATGTTTCAATTATTGTATTTAGGATAAGGTTTTGATGAAAAGTTTTAAAATGTACATATTTATCATTGATTTCAAAAGTTTGCTAGCTCGAACGATTGTATAATATATTTATATAACAAAAAGAAAACAATACGAACTTGTACATAAAACTTTAGGTATTAAAAAAGACAGATATTTGTATGTTACACAAATGTAGTTATAAAATCGTTTTGGTCATGGAGAAGAAATGATTATTCTGTCCTTTGTGGTTTTGATATTTAGAAGCCCTTTTGTGCAGCTACTTGTAAGATTTATACCTATTATTATATGTATAATAAGACCATAATTATCTTAGGTCTTTATTATTTAAATATGAAGATTAAATAAAACGATTTATACACATATGAATGTTTATAAAATATAGGCACAAAATATTGTTTAAGAGATATTTTATAAGGCAACATATTATATTATAATAATTATGATGAATTAGATCTGTTTTGTTGGAGTATCTAACTTATGAGATGTTTTGTTTTAGTTTTACTTATTGGTGTGAAAATCATGTTATGGTAAATCTTTGACGATATAAAAATGTGGTAAATATTTATTTATATTATATAGTGTGACATAATACGCTGTGATCACAATGAATTACATCACATTTTAGAAAAAGTAAAATTATATGATTATATAACTACTATTGCGCCAAGAATAAAATTAGTTTCTAATGAGTAATAAGTTGTTTTTACGGTGCGAGCTAATTTGGCAAGCTCACTCTCATTCAATCTAAGCATTCAACTCTTGTCTCTGTGCCACGAAAAATAAACAAAAGAATGAAAATTGATGGACATCACATGGGTACTTAGATAACGGTAATCTACTATATAAAAATAAGTCGGGTTTTCCTTCCTGACGCTATAACTCAAGAACGGCTGAACCGATTTGGCTCATTTTAGTCTTGAAATATTCGTCCAGGGAAGGTTTTTAGGTGCAGCGGGAACGGGAAAAATATGGCGGTACGAAGTTCGCCGGGACAGCTAGTTTATTATATAACTAAGTACTTAATTAGGTTACAATGGTGTATTCCCTGAGCAATAATGTTAAGAGAGAAATAACATATCCAATAAGTATAAAATGTTGAATTTTTTCACCAGATGCGATCGAAGTTTTGACGGCTGAGGTGTTTATAATGGATTAGTACTGGCTTGATTAGTCAATATACCTACATACTGGGTATTGTCTAACTATTAAAATAAATATTAGCTGTAATAAAGCGATAGAATAGCTTTGATTTAGTGAATCAAAGCTCTTCTTCATTATAGCGTTAATCCCAGTCGCATCCGAAGCTTTCACCTCTGAGTCTGAGGTAATCTTTTTCTGAATGAAAGCTATTCTATAGGTATAAATATCTTCTAAGCAAATTTATAAGTAGAAGTTATGATATTTAAATCCATAATATGCACTGCTTATATTTGCGTCAATTTTATTGTGAGGATGTAATTCAATGAAGTGAATCAGACAGTATCTCCAGCTATTGAGTGCAGCGTACAACCAGTACCTATAACTCTGATTCGTATTGATGCAATTGGTACTGTCCATTCATGTGGACATGATTCGATAAAAGCGAAAAGTAGCGAAATAGTTACGGGAAAATGTTACACAATAGTCTGCATCATAAATGCAATAAAGAGCACTGTACCTGTCTACAATTACTTAAAACGGAAACATGTTTCCGTTAGGTACGTTAGGTACATTTACGTGGTTGAGTAGAAAACACAGTAGGTCAAGACACCTTTTTCTAAAGGTGAGTTCGAAAGCAAGTAATAATTACGCTTGCGCTATCAGTGCCAGCGTATATAATATTTATTGATGCTAATACGTGCAAGCCGGTATTTATTGACTGGGTAATAGCATTCGCACTTTTAGTATTAAATACGTACGTATTCTTCAAAATATACCTACTACGAAGATTACCAATGTCCTCTATTTATATAGTCTACGTTAACACTACAGTGCTAAGTACTAGTAACACTACAGTACTAGTAACAGTAAAAATCGCCCATACCTTATATACTCGTATGTATATCTTATACATATAGATTTTGGATTAATTGTGTCATTCTAAACAAATGTAGCACGAAATACCGCGCATGCAGAGTGTATGCGAGTACTATTAATTGTGTCACAATGTAAAGTAATGACTTCATATCGTGACGCAATTAATAGTATGCGCTGCAATAGCAATGGCTCAGGTGTACAAAACTCTTGATTGCATTTGGTGGAACATTGTATTATCACGGAAGTATTTACACTAGAATAAATATTATTTACTGATGAATGTTTTAATTTTCTTGTACATTTTCGAGTTCAGCTCGGGTTAAATAAATGTCAGCATGGCTGAGGTAGTTTTTTTATTTAACGGGAGTTATGTGTGTGATTGTTAATTAATGTTGGTGTTGGAACGTTTATGTTCGTTTTAGTTTAATTAATTAACTTGTAAGAATGATCTATGCAATTATTGCATGTTATTGACTTGTAGCTTTTCTTACAAACTTTTTATTTTGAATAATTTAAGCCTCACAACAGTGTGGTGAGCACGAACAACTATCGTAATCGTATCGTGAACGTAACGAGAGCACGGAGCATTGTGATTGGCCGCCTGCCCGAAGCCTGCCAATCGCAATGCTCCGTGCTATCGTTACGTTTTGACACACTTATCTTCTGTTATCCCCTTTATAATAAATACAGACAAATGTCATGTTGTTTGCAATTTATTACAAATAATGAAGGGTCTATCTATATCCACACGAGGCTATTATAGTTACAGGCGAGCTGTAGTCATATTGACGTGCCCTACATAAAAAAGTTCGAGATTATTATCAGTAAATATTTATAATTACTATATTACACACTTATTTTTGAACAATTTTCAAAAAGTTTTCTAGGTACTGATACATACCTACCTATATAAATATTTCAAAAGTATTGACCTTAAGGCCTCCTTCAGGTTAGGCATAATATGAGGTTTGACATTTTTATACTCGTATTACATCTTATTTTTGAGCATAATTTATACTTATACTTATATACTTATTTGTGTTTTTGTTCGAGCTAAATGTATTTAATAATATCGCTTTTCATGTACTGTCTGCTTTAATTGTATTGTCTTATTGCGTATCAAATCAATATAACGATGTAAATATCTGTACTCTAGAGTTCACAAAACTTTTCTCTGAATATAGCGCAAGGCTTAGAAGGAGGTGGTACTATCGCGTAACCACTATAATTGTATCATAGTGTAGATCTTTCTTATTGAAATTCTGATAGGGTTTAACTCTCTTATTCATAAATTCTTATTATAAATATTTTAGTAAAAGGTTCAGTTGAGAATTAAGCTTTTGATTTTTTGATGTATAAGGGGTAAATTAGACCATTTAATTTAATAATAAACATTGATTTTAGGTTATACATTTGGTTATAATAAGCATTCCATTCGGTGCCTTTTTGATAAGCTCTGGCGTGAAATCCGCCGTAGTACTTACTGTAGGTATAAAGTTTTAAGACTAGAGCATAGATAAGGTACACTTCATATACATAGGCTGAGGTAGATCTGAAGGTGAAAAGTTTTACAAGTTTTGGGTTGTCTTTTTTCGACCACGGGCCTAATCGATGTAAGTGCTTCAGAAGTAGTTCTGTCATCTTAACAAAACATTACTTCGGTTTTTGTTTTGTTTTTCTCAATGTATCGGATATGGCGAATGATTATACATCCTGTGGAAAATAAAACAAAAATATTGTAAGCTGATCGATCACATGACAATCTACAACAATTAAAGTAAACAAGCCTTTATTTACAAATTAATTATGAGAAAAGAATGTGCGAAAGAATGAATGGTAATAATTATTTTTAACCGACTTTAAAATGGCGGAGATCTCTATGTTCGTTTGTATATTTTTCCCACTACTATCAAGAATGGTGTTGCCTGAAAGAGGACGTTGTAACGAGAATTGAAAAGGGTATGCTAAGGTAGTTTGGGCATACAAAATGAATGAGTACTGAACGAGTGATTCATCAAGTATAGTAAGTGGGCAGTCCGGTCGGGGTTGACCTCGCAGTAGATACGTATTCGTTCATTGATAAAATTAATGATGTATTGAAAAAAGGGCAAGTCTAGATTACATGGTAATAAACGTCGCCATTCGTCATTAATGAGTGAAACGTGAGAATCTACTTTATTTGAACGAATTTTACTTGATGAAATGCAGTCCAGTACTGAAAAAAAAATATTCCTACATATCCAGTTGGTGTTTAAAGAGAGGTTGTATGAGGCAATTTTTAATATTTAAAAGGTTACTTTTCAGTACAGTGGTTACCCGTGGTCCATTAGTACTAGAATGCCAATCTATCCCTTGCATCTTCACTTGCAATCATTTCAGGCTGTGTTATTGACTTATTGATAATTCTATAACATGTTAGAAGCATTTTATGTATTACTGAACAGGAAAATCCACAATGGTAGGTACTAAATAATATTTCGAATAAACCTATAACATTGAAGTGGTTTTACAATGGGGCAACGGGTTTTCAATATTTATTTTCATTTAGTTAGTTCGTCCATGCGGGACTTATCCTTCCATTCAGTAGAAATTCTAGGTGTGTCCTGATACACAGAACGCTTGCATTCCGATCAGGTTTGTCCACCCGTACCGGAATTATTATAACAACCACTCTGCGTGCTGTGTTGCAGTGGAAAATATTCACTATTGCAAGTAACAGCTTTGTTTCAATACCCTTCTACAACAAATCACAATATTTGCACATGTGCAAATATTGTGAATCTACAAGATTCTCTATTAACTGACTTCTAAAAAGGTGGTTCTCATTCGGACGTTTAATATTTTTGTTTGTTCGCCCATAATTCTTTTTTTTATTTGAAATAAGTTTGAAAGAACTTTGAAATGTTATAAACTAATTTTGGTGACAGAATAACGACGTCTCTTATATATTAAATCTTATCAGTAATATTGTCACCTGTTTCTTGTAAATTCGAAGTTGAGTTATGCATTTTATTGTTCGTAGTAGGCCTCATATCGTAAGAATCAGATCTGGTGTACTAAAATAGTTTGAAAAAAACCTGCTGCTGATACACTTTGACACTAGAATCGGTATTAAACGACGCGGAATCGATTTAAATGTTGCTAAAGTAACATTGCCAGGGACAACCAGATTCCCTTCGTTAAGCTTTATTCAAACAACCAATTAGCTCCATCTCGCAGCTGGTTTTGAATACTGTCCATTTGACACATTAATCAGTACTCTTGTTCTGATTTTATATTTTTACATTTCAATATTTACCCATGTTCTTGTAACATCACATTTTAGATTTAAAAAGTTATGCTAAGAACTATTATTTAGACTAAAGATCTTTAGGATCCGTCCATACGTTAACATTCCACTAGATTTAGCTTAGAAATTACATAGTTTTAGATATATTATACATGTATTATTTTAAGTTCTCAGTAGTAGACAGTATGTGTATATACAGAAATATTGTGATTTGGAAAGTTGGTCACTAATTAGTTTTTTCATTGTGCACCTGAATAAATAGTAATCTAATTGTAAAGTAAATAACAAAAATCCTATCGTATCTTGCATTTATATGGCCATCTATAAAGTCCTTTAAGATGTTGTGCATGAAATTCTAAGCGCACATCTCGAGATTCATTGAACACTTGCTCTGACTGACTGGTCACTAGGGCATTTATTTTATGCAAAGCGTAATAAAGACAAATTACTTATGTACTGTCGTCAAACAAATATAAACGTAAATAATACCATAGGTATTCTATAAATAGCATTATACCTACATGATGGGTTTGAATTTGTGTTTCCTTCACAAGGATATAATCTGCTGCCAATGTGGCGCGGATCTTATGGATGATTTGACAGATAATTATCATTTTAATGAACCATTCACCACCTGCGCCTAGTGATAATTTTCTAACTTATGACTATAATTATAAAATCCTCGCAAAATGCTAATAATAGATAGATATTTTTTCAATGAAACACATACAACTATATTGCCCTTCCAAATCCGGAACAGGTAAAGTGGTTGGACAATAAAATTCTAATTCATCATGTATGTCAAGAAATTGACACTTTTGTCAGGTGAGCTGTTTTGGTGAAATTTTAAGAATTTGACGACATGTTAGATATACGAATTATTATTATCGTTCTTTAATATAACAAGTAATATAGCTGGATATACTTAAGAATAGAAGTAGACCACTTAATGAGTATTTTTATGTAGGTACTTCTTTTAACTCCTGTGGCATCACTGCACTTAATTAGAGTAAGTATAACGTGGTATTGATTTCATTGTTTTTTGTTATCATTGTAATTTTTAGGCGTCATCGAGGTATTGAAGTTGCGATTTAAGCGCTCACTAAAAGTGCCAAATATGAAGTCACGTGCAGTTTGGGGTCACAATTCTTTTAAGTTCATTTCAATGCTATGAAACTGCCACGAACTTTACATTTTGTATTTTGAGTGTTCTTTTTCAGATCATGTGTTAATAGAATATTTTCTATAAACTATTTGATTAAATGAATGATTTTATTTAGTTCGTATGCGCATGCATACTATTAAAACGTGAGAAAATCTGGTTTTAGTAAAGTTTGGATTTGAAATTTATGACTTAGTGGTTTATATTCATGAGAATCACGAGAATCATTCGTGAGAATATCTAAACCTTAATACGCAGCGCAATAACACTTGGCGTGACCTGCGAAAGAAATTCAATCGGATTAAAATACACTCACATACGATTAGGTACAAAGGACGCAAGTATAACTTTATGTACGATGAATTTTATCTAAATGTAATGAAAATTATATATATTTTTAATTTTATCACGTAGACATATTTTAGTCGAAACAGCAACATCTGCATTAAAAGATTACATAATCTTATATGCCGGAAGTCTGTAGGGAGAGCAATGGAAGGAGGTGGAGGAAAAACGTTGACCTTTCACATCGATGGAATAACCAAAAACTACTCAACAATGATGTTACTTAATCTATAACACATTTTTTGTCAATTCTTCTTTGATCATACTTCAGTCTTATATTATTATTTTTCGATAATATAATAATATCAATACCGAAAAATAATTTGTATGTATAATATAAATACATACAATTATTTTTCGATATTGATATTTTGGTTCAACATTGTTTTAAAATACTTAAAAATGCACATGTATTGCTAATAAAAAATCGCAACTTTTCAATAATAATTTTTTTAGTTTCAGTCTTTTGTCCTTCAATGGATTTTAATCATTGGTAGTAAGTAGGTAGGTACAGTCAACATCAGATCGATCTTGACTAGTAAAGTGCTCAAAATGATTTTAATACCTCCTATTATAATAATTATGTTAATATCAAACTGCTTTATTAATTGAAATTGTATTTAATATCGTCCGAACAAAAGGTAATTACTTACCAAATATCAGAACAATCAATCAATAGGAGGCGGGAATACCAAGGTATTAAGATCATTTTGAGTACTGAGATGCTGACTGTACGTTAGGAGTACTTATTTTGAACTATGTAGGTATCTACTTCGGGTACCTACCGTATACCAATATCACAATTTAAAAATTCCGTTTTATTAATATTTTAAAACTTAGATATTATGACAACGTTCTTTACTGATTTTTTATAATGATGTAGAGTTTTATCACATTTTATAAGTAGGTAGTTAGTGAATATTTTTACACGTTTTTCATGTTCTATAAGAAATGTATTTTAGTAATTGTATGTAGGTATTTGTATATTATGAAGGCCTTCAGGTATTCCGTCCAATACATAAGATTAAGATATTAATAAATTACTTAGGATAATGTTATTTATGTTTGAGGGAAATAATTATAGATCATAAGTTTAATATAAATTCTATTATGCATGTTAAGTGTTATACACGTAAATTTTTGTTTCATATAGGTAGAAAATGTTTTTAGTAAAAGTATTAGACTCATTTGAATCTCTGTTAGGTACCTTAACATTTAACTAAGGACTGTAATTAGTTTAACTATCTCATTCTTTACGAAATTTCTGCAATATCTATATACCTATATATTAATAGTGTGTTGTCCAATGTGAATTGTTATTAAAACTAGGGACGATAATAACTGCTTTTTAAATATCACTCCAATAATTGTATGGACTAAAATAGTTTGTTTATTCTTATGTTAACATACAACAACGTATTCAAATAAACGTTTAATATCCATGTCGTTTTTTTTCTTTATTATGTTTCAAGTGTGCTCGTGAGTTTATATTAGTAGCAGAACATTTTACTTTCGTAAGTCCGGCCCACCCTAAAGGAAATGGGTACCGTAGCCTGTAGACGTATGCAATACCAGTGGAGTCACAATCATGCTGCCGACCCGAAAGAAACCTTCTAATCCTTAGTAAATCCCTACTAATATTATAAATGCGAAAGTAACTCTGTCTGTCTTTCTGTCTGTCTGTCTGTCTGTCTATCTTTCACGCCTAAACCACTGAACCGATTTTGATGAAATTTGGTACAGAGGTAGATTAGACCTTGAGAAAGGACATAGGCTATGTTTGGTCGCGATAACCGACATCCACGCGGGCGGAGCCGCGGTCGAAAGCTAGTCTCTATATAAATTACATAATATACACTTAATTAAATACCTTTAAGGTACATATTTAGTTAATGGAAATTTATTCAAATTCATTTCACGGCACGCTGTATCTGCAGTTTTCGTATGCGGTCGACCTAAGTAAGGACGGTTAATCGACTAAAAATAGTCTCAACTTTATATTTATCATCACCGCGTGGTCCTGGTTGCATCTAAAGATCGTACTTCGGAGACTGGTGACCACGCTCATGTTTTTCTTTTAATTTGAGTTCTGTGGGAACGGCCGTCTGACCCACAAACTTCGAGAGAAAAACGTGCGAGAGACCCTCGTTCGCTAGTCAATCAATCTTTGAATGAAACATTTTTATTGGATATAAAAGTACTTATCAGTGAGGTTAGTTACTTAACTTCGCCCTGGTATGTTGATTCAGTATTTACCTGCAATTTTTATTTCTATACAGTTACATGGCTTATTAGGTACTTTTATAATCTAACTTAGCCCTTTTTAATCCAGTTTTTAAGCAAAAACTATTTGATATTTGAAACTAACATACGACGTGGATTGCCAGGTATGTACACAGAGTTTTAAAGCACTCAATTTAACCGGGCAATATTGGGCGAATACGCAGAATTTTCATTCCAGCTGGAGTAGTTACAAATCCTTTTGAAAACTGTACTCTATCTGAAATGAAAGTAATCAAACATGAATGTCTGTAGCCCACGCGTGCTGTATTTACTAGCATTTAACAGCGATTTTCTATATATTCCATTTTAAAAGTTAGAATCTATGAACTATAATAGTTAGTTCGCGGTGTTAGCTCCCGGTGGAGTTGAATAGGGCCACCCTTACTCTTTCTGCTGCTCGTAAAACGCGACTAAGAGATAGAGCTGTTCTCTATCCGACAGTAAACCTACAACTCATGACAAAGTGCCCACTAGACGTCAATAGGCTCGCCCCCTATTTCGTGGGATCGATAAATAGTACACATATTGAATAAATCACTTGTATTTTTCCACAATTATTTATTTATTTGAACCTTAAGGTAACTGTACCAATGCTCGACACTTTAAGGAAAAATAAAATTTCAATCTAAAAAATTTAACAAATTAATTACAGCATGGTCGTTACATTCTTTTTTAACTGTTACATCAACAATTAGACATTAACTTTTGCCCATAAAATCTTTAAAATCTATCATACTTTTACTTTAAATTAAATTATTATGCACTTGGTCGAAAACACCAATGCTAGACATCATTGTCCCAATGGTCCAAGTATGTCAATAACTTCAATATTTATAACGTTTATACTAAAATTAGTAATAATCATAACTTATAAACAAAAAAATCACATCTATAAAAATCAGTACCCTTGGCAAAAATCTTAAGAAATAACACGACCGTGTTCACGGAGTCACATTATTTGCTGTCAACAGTCTTTCTAAATTTACTTCGGATGGTGTTGCGAATATTTGAACATATCTTATAGATACCATTAGGCATCTTTTAAGTCAATAGTCTTATAAAACAAATGGATAATTTTCTCAAAATACTGGGTTTTGTTCGAAAGTGTCTAGCATTGGTACAGTGTCGAGCATTGGTACAGTTACCTTACCGGTTTCACCTTACGGCATTATCAAAGGTTTACAATGTATGTAATTTAGTAGTTGGCGAAATGTGGGTGTTAATAGACCTCTGCCTACACCTTCGGAGATTTACAGGCGTGAGTATATTATGTATTTATGTAAGTTATAGTTAGCTGTCTGTAGCAAATACACCTAAAATTGAAGGAAGGAAGCTAAATCAATTCATAGTGTAAACCTTCTAAACGATGGTATAATCTCACTATTAATAGTACATTATGGTACAAGTGAGCAACGTTGGTAATCATCATGCTCACACGTGCCATACGACGTTTTACAACACACTTGCGAATAAAATAATACTACAAATACTAAATAAACAATACTACAAATTAATTCGTTTTCCTATGCGCGCGCATTTAACAATGGCGGTCGACCATATTTAAAAAAAAATGAGGTTGAACTTAACTTTTTTTTACTCTGTTTTTTTTTCTGTACTTAGAGAAAAAAAAAAGTTAAATTTGAGCGAAAATTTTGTTTATTACACAAGTATTACAAGTTGAAATTATTTATTTAAATACGAAAATGCATCAAATGACCATACAATAGGCGTATTAATTTATTCGTACTATTAAACACGTTATTTTTTGTATCAAAACTTTTTTAAGAACATAGACAATTATAGACACTTCCTATAAAATTTAAAAAAGAATCTATAACTCACTTTTGTGAATAATAGTAATGAAAAAGTCACAGTTTTATAATAGGTGTCATTCCGTGCTTAATTGCGGTAAAATAATATCACTGTTATGAGCAGGTGTGTTGTAAATGCTATTTACTACTGAAAGCTAATTTATAATTTTAAAATAATGGCTAACATGAACGTCATATTTTATCCACATGATCCTCGCTACCCAAGTAGCAAAAATTTGTTATATAAAGGTTTAAAATGACAAAATTTTTATTCTTATAAAAACCATATACCTAAACGTTAATAAGGGTGGATATGGGCCCAAATTATAAGTAATTAAACCTTATGATTGCTATATTCCAGCTTTATTATTTGCTATTTTATCATATACAAGATGTATTACGGCTAGCATTAAGTTTATTTCCCTTATAATTGCCAATTTTAATTCGTTTATGTGGATATAGTCTTCATAATTGCAATTTATAAAGCTTTTCTAAGAATAATTAATTTATTATTGCTATACAGGCTCCATTCATAAGAATCATATTCTTGTAAGGAATATGTAAGAATCGTTTATAAGGCAATCCTTCTCATAACCGTCGCAGCAATCCTGCATCAAGTATTACTGTGCATGTGTTCCCTTAAAACATGTGATATTTCTTAATTTCAACAGCCATTTTGAAAAAGGTAAGTAGGTCTATTTCCATTTTTTTTAATACACTTCCCAGTTTCATATAACTGAAACTAAGTGGCAGCACATATTTATCGGCATATAGGGTATGGTTTTCAATTCATTTTAGACGCCCCCATGAACTAAAAATGTTTTGTGCTAAAAAAAAAATGGATTATGTGGGTCATTCCTTCGTTATTGCTTCTATAAGTATTTAAGAAACTTACATAACCTCTATAAAGTGTTTACAAGAAAGAAATATTTATAAAGGTTATGTTTTGTGTTAAGTTTTCTCCATCTTGATAAATTTTAGAGTTCTGTAATAACTTAATGAAACACTTCTTTCCCAGTTCCACCGGACTAGCTATGGTTATTTTCATGGATGTGGACCGGTTTCTTAGAAGAGAAGATTTATTTCTTGTTCTTAGTTCAATATGGCCCTGGCAAATCACATATTTTATAAAGAGAGACAATTGTTATAATTGTATGCGTAGTACTTCGACCAACATAACAGCACATTTATTTATTAATCGTGAACAAATTCAATGTTTATTATATTTTATATTTATTTGGTGTCGACATTGTCAATATATGATTTATGATCATTTCCCGGATTATATAAGTTCCTTTTAAAGTGGTATTTGGTTCCTACTCATTAAATAGTAAGTAACAAAATATAATGTTGATGATGCTGGGGTATCATACGTATAGTGGCGCTCTCATATTATCTTTGATTCTTATTGTGATATATTAATCTAACTGACAAACACGCAAGATTTGCATTTCAGATTTACCTACTTAAGATTTCATTATGAAGGTGTCACTAGACGTAGGTTCTATTTAATTACTTAAACTTTAATATAAAGATTACAAATTTTTAAATAAACTGATTTGCTAGATTTTTTAATTTAACTGTTTTGGTGGATTGTTTTCTATTATTTTAAAATACTTTTCTGAGCAAATAAAACTTGATTGTTCTATGCCGTACTGTTTTATTTATATAAACTGTATCAAAGGAATGAATTTTCACTGTCATGTTTCGAACTTTTGCTGTTATTATCAAAATTTTCTGAAATATAATTTTGTACGGAACCACTTGCACTTTTTGTTGTTGACATTGTAGAAGTGATAGGCGTATTAACATTACTATTCATTTTTTCATACGCCCTTTTCACTTTTCTTTTATAACAGCCACTTCTCTTGAACTTTTTCCACTCTTGCAAATCCATTGGTTATAAATTTAATTATTTTTTGTTTTTTGAAAATAAAAAAATATTTTATTTTTTGTAAGACTTTATGTCTCGCAGTGCTTAAAGGACTAGAGGTCTGTATCAGCTCGTCCCTACTGTCTCTGAAGGAACTTAGAGACTGAGGAGACTTCCTTTCTGCCAACGATCCCACTCCTGGCCGTTGTCAAATAGCTATACAGGATGATATCTTTAAAACCACATCCACGTTCTAAAAAAAATCTGAGAAATTGACCTGAGCTGCCACATGATTTTATAAATTTTAGAGTGACTCTAAATTATAAACAGCTACGTTATTCCCAATAGGAGCTTCCGAAAACATTTTTTGAAAGTAACAACGCCTCTTCCAGTGAAATGAACAGAAACGTAACCATATCCGAAGCAGCAGAGGTAGGTAGGTACCACAAACCAAACCAACGGATCTATGTTGTCTCGATCCCTTCCCACCTGGACCTACACTACAAAATGTAGTAGGAGAAGACAAAATTCTTGAGCTCGTGAGAATCTCGACCAGAAACAATAATTAATGTCTACTGACTGAGGTTGTGTAAAATATGAATATTAGATATTTACACTGATTTAGATTTTGACATAAATCTGAAGCGGGCTTTCATTACTGTCAACGCAAATCACTCAAACATAACCGAGTTGTAAGTTTATCTTTCACATGTATATTATATCCCGAAATAAAATCATAGCTTCTAAGAAATATTGTACGCCAACATGTCGTGTTATGACTAGCAAATCGTTAATCATTCTGTGTCTTTACAATTACATTGTGTATATTATTATGTCGCAGTCAACTAGCTTAGCCAGCCATTCAATTAACTGCCTAGGCTGTTAACTATACGGGACATATTAATCGATTGGCTGGCTAATGCTTAGACTGTTCATACGATAGGGTAGGTACCTACCACCCAGAACTAAGACAGAAAGTTAGTGATAGGTTATTGAGAAAAGCAGCGCAATCCGACTTGGACAGGTTAGGATAGTGGATATTTTTTTATAACCATGCAGAAATAAGAGATTTGCTTAGCTGTTTGATTGATTGGCTAGGTAAGTAATTAAACGTCATCGATCCAAGTCGCCTAGCTGTTTAATTAAATGACTGAGTTAATTGAACGCTGCCGCGCCGTTTAGTTAACAGCCTAGGCAGTTAATAGAAGGGCTGACTATGCTATTTGGCTGCGACATATTGTAATAGTTTTTCAATCTAATTTGTGAATATTATTACGATTGGTATTTTTTTATACAGCATGTAATTATAGGTGGTGTATGGGTAAATTAGCTTATTGCTAAGAAGTTAATTTGCCTTATAGGTTTAGATCCCCATGTGATTCCCAGAGACGAAAAACGCTCATTGAGCGAAAAAACAATACTTATTTCCATCAGAAATATTCAACATCGAGAAATTCATGTTGTGGCTTTTATGAAGACGCTCTCAACTTGGCAATCACTGAAAGACCACACCGCGAAATATTCGTTACGTCGTGGCTGACATGACATGACGTCATACGACCACAACGCGTTGCAATGAAGAAAAGCCACAATGCGTTGTGAACTGCTTCTCGATCAATGAACGTTTTCGGTGTTTAAGTGTAACATTTAAATAGATGTTTAGCACTTAGCTAGATTGCTCCAGACTACGTATTCACAGAACAAGCTTCTGTGGGGTGAGCACGAATAACTATCGAAATCGTCTCGCAAACGTAACGATAGCACGGAGCATTGTGATTGGCAGGCTTCAGGCAGGCGGCCAATGGCAATGCTCCGTGCTCTCGTTACGTTAACGATACGATTACGATAGTTGTTCGAGCTCACCCCACTGCTCCGATGGAATCTATGACGGCTCGGTCATGCATACTCACTCGCCGATCCTCTTAGCTTGAGTATAATTAATCATCGCATTGCGCCGTCAAACGATCCCTTAGTCTACCTAATAGACCGCTTCATTGCCATCGTTATTGTCTCCTTGTAGGCAGGCATGTCGTCTTTGATTTCCTAGAGTACCATCAATGAAGCTAATTATCGATTGAATTTAGCAATAGGCTAGTTGATTGACTGATTGATATGTTATGTCTATCCTCACCTGTTATTAGTTATTTTATTACCTTAACTTATGTTATTTTAATGAATCCAACATTTTAGTTAGTAAATAATAATAACGGATGATACCTATATACCCAGTATACGGAGAAAATATCGTCGTAGGTATTGTGATTTTAATACGTCATAATATTTCACTCCCACACACGTTGAATGTAGAACTCAATAAATTACTACGGGCCATTAGTTCGATCACAGAGTAGGGTACCTATGCCATTCCACTGCATATAATTTTTAATCTACTTAATTAAGCACCACCACGAACACAGTGAGATTATAGATAAAACTAGCTGATACCCGTGGCTCCGCCCGTGTGGATGTCGGTTATCGCGACCAAAAGAAGCCTAGGACCTATTGCTAACATTGCAATCTGCTCACCAGTACTCTTACATACATCTAGCCACATACTCGTACATTTTACATACAAAAGCAGAGAGATTTCCATTTGCTACGGTCCTGGCATACAGGTTACGTGTGTCAATTGTTACAACATACATGGTAGCGTTTATCTTGTCTTCCTGCATCCATACCGAGCTTTTAATCAATACAATATTTTCGGACAAAATATTTTCTCAATTGTTAGAAAATAGCCGTATTTTATTATATCTAGTAAATATCACTCAAGTTACGCAGGTTGGTGTTTGCAGGAAAGCCATGGGATGCGGATATCCTGCTACGAGGCCGTGGAGAGTTAACTAATAGAGGAGACCATCTAAATAGTAAGCGTTACAATATTATATTCAGTTATATTTTATTGACATTATCAATGAACGTACTAAGAGCGTTGGGGTACTAACTAACCTCACCGGCAAGGCAATAGTGTTGCAATAACCTACTTATTGACGGACTGAGCTCTGGCGCCGGTTGTTGTCTGGTTTGGGGGTTGAGAGGAACGGAATAATAAGGAACAAGGGACAGGGAACCACCGCAAAATGGTGCGCAGCTTCGTCCGACTTCTGGTAAGTTAGGAAAACGTTACAGCGTCAGCGTGAGACATGGTTAATGACGCTCAAACTATTATACTATAACCAGTAGGAAATTGAATGAGAAATTGATTATGGTCAAAAGTAATGCCCTGTGAGCACTTTAATCAAGTGCTAATAAATAAGTCGGTGCAGCGGAGTTGGTTATGTCCAATGTGTAGAATAATAGCTCAATATTTTGTAAAGGAACGTACAGTATATGAACTATTTTTTTAGAATACAAATTAGTAGCTGAATAGAAATGAACTTTACCGGTTCGCTGTCACTGCTGAATTGCCCCCCGCAAGATCTACTGAGCCCAAGCCAATAGCCACTTTTAAACAGGTACACCCACTGACGTAAGGCGCTCTGGCGCAGGCTTTCCTCAGTGAAAGCCGTGAACTGCCGTGTTACCTCCCACACGGCAGTCGCTCCTGTAAAAGTTAACCAAATCAATTTACCTTAGAATTCAAACTCCAAAGTGCAAAGTAACATTGTTGGTGTTTACCATCTTTCCTGAGGATGCGTTCAGTTCTACATCGGATGAGACGAAGTTATATTGACGTGTCCTACAATAGAAAAAGTAACCAGGATTGAGGCTGGGACGGTGCCGATGATTTAAATTTGGAATTGGTTGTTGATACTCGTACTGGGGTATGTTGCATACATCACCGAAACTGAAATATTGCGATTGAGATTATTTCAGATTGAAAAATCCGGGACCGTTAAGGTACCCTACCCTCATAAACCAACTGAACAAAATTTGGCTTTGCGAGTGCTTCCGTAAAGTCAAATTTGTTCCCTACAAGCTCCATAATCGGGCAGGTTATTTCGATTCAGTACCAGGTGAGGCGAACTAATTGCATTCGCTATGTTAACTGATAGTGAGTACTTTTTTGAGAGAGCTTAATAATTTCGGCTGTCGGAAAATAGAAGGTAGTTTTGGCGTACAAACGTGTACAGTACATTATGTTATTAGAGCAGATGTGACTCATAAATAAGCTTATTTTCAGAATTTATCACCGATTTGGCTAATTAAAGTCTTGAAATATTCCTGGATGTCCAGAGAAGGTTTAAACGGTGAGAAAATAGGTGCAGCGAGAACGGGATCAAAAATTCACGCTTACTGAAAAATTATGGCGGTACGAAGTTCACCGGGATAGCTAGTATTTTATAAGTTCATGCGACTTCATAAGAGTAGAAAAATACACCGAAATTATGACTAGGTATGCCTATAGGTAGATAGGGGCTTCTATGGGAGCCACTGTCACCGGACCTCCCAACCCCGAGAGGAAGGCCTACGTTACAGCTTCGCTCGTCAATCAGCAGATGCATTGGCTTCCAGGGTGGGTTGGTACGCGTGCTTTACTCTGTGGTCATTTGAGATTACATGAATTTAAATTTCAACCACTAAAATATTGAATCATTTCTAAAAAGGTTGATTAGAAATAAAATTAAATACTTAACATAAAATTTTTTATTGTACAACAGTAGAAACGTATCCCCTCCATCATTTCTAATACCGCTCGTATCTTAATGCAGTATTATTTCTTTCATGAAAAAAATCATACTTTTGAAACATTTCCTCGATGTTCACTTCAGCGCTGCGTTGATCAGTATCTTGATCTTTAATTGTGTGCAATATCATTTTCATTTGTCATATCTATAGGTATTTCTCGAGGTATTGGTTTCATCTCATCTTCGTTAATCATAATCAATATTGTTTGGTGCTCCTGCACTCATACGCCTGGTATCTTCGTTAGAACTCTTCCATGGATATCTATCGTATTCATCCAATAACTTCTTTAAACGTTTCCTGATCATCTTCTGTTTGTGCCTCTCCAGTAGATTTGCATAGGCATCTGAGAAGGGTAAAACGTTTATGCCACCATCTGGGGACACCAAACCCGGTATGCCTGGTACCATACTCATCGGTCTACGTTGTATTCCATAAGGAGGTACATAAGAAGCAAACGGAGATATAAGAGGAGGTGGTGGAATGAGTGGTGGGACGGGTGCTGGTGGATACATAGGCAATTGCTGGAAAGGAGCTGCAGCAATTGGCAACATTGGATTTGTAGGCGCAAGTGGTATACCAAAAGGCAGAGGGTAAGGTAGTGACATCATAGGGTGGGGCATGATTGGTGGTAGAATTGGTGGCGGTACAGGAGGTAACGGCACCGGTATAGGCATTGGAATTATTTCTGGATATTTCGGTTCAGGAGGTTTCCTTGATCCATCCCTTCTGTAATGACAGTATTCAGGAATCTGCTTTGGATACCAATACAGCGGGTTACATGGGTCATTTCTAAGCTTTGAGGCATTATGTCGATGATAGGAAACAAGACCGTCTATCGTGCAAACTGTGCCATCAAGCGATATTATCGTGATTAGAAGCTGAGGACAAAATGGATTATGAGTTAAGTATTATGCTGTGAATCAGAGATTCGTCATCTTTATATGTGTTTACGCGGAAACACTTACCTACATTGCTTAGTCTTTTGAAGATTGCAAGGATGAGCTACATAAGCCCTCCCAACTCCGAGAAGAAAATCGCTAATCAATAATAGGTGTACTGGCAAGCTAGTGAGGTTTGCTTGGATACCGAACATTTGAATGGGGACCACAAACACTCAGATTATAGAATAAGATTAGCCCTACTAGTAGTGTCCACGTTTTAGAGCCGTAAGTCATTACAATGGGGCTTGTAATGGTGGTAAGAACTTTAGTAACTTTGAAGTTGGCAAACTAATCGGGCCAAGGTAAAGGAAAGAGGCTTGGAAAATAATCCTATTGGTAGAACTTTCCTCACGCACCGCATATTTAAATTTTTTTATATTTTTACAAAATATTAGGAAATCGGTAAAGTCATTCAGAAACAGGTAGGTATTCATTTAAACATATCTAATATATAAAAATCAACGCTACTTTTCGTTGTTATTTTATAACTCAAGAACGGCTGAACCGATTTGGCTAATTTTAGTCTTGAAATATTCGTGGGGGTCCAGGAAAGGTTTAAAGGATGAGAAAATAGGTGCAGCGGGAACGGGAAAAATATGGCGGTACGAAGTTCGCCGGGACAGCTAGTACATATTATATATCTATGAATTGGTATGTAGATTTTTGCTTCTAGGTAAATACAAGTATTACCACCCCATACGTATCATCCGATGGGTGTGGAAATAAAACCCTGTACCAACACGTCTGGCCAGTGTAGAAACAGTAAGCCAAAGCCTCCCTACATTGATACAAGAGGTCTATATTGAGCAGTGGACTGCGGTAGGCTATAATTGATTGATGTAGGTAACTTAAACACATACTTATATACCTACATGCCAGAATATTGAGACGGGGGACCAGTGTAAAGTAAGGTTCATTCAGGGATTTCAACTTATGTAACCATAGTCTCTGTGGCAATACATTTGTATTAAGAAAGCAAACTTCAACTGTAAGTAGGCACTTCAAGATTCTGTTATTAGCTCGATTTATGTCGAAACCTTCATTTCAAAGGAAACTTAACTTAAGACACTCTTTGTCTACCGGAAATGACGAATTTAAACGATTTCCTTTTTGAGTTTAGTGCACGGATCTCTAAACTATGGCTGTTATGCTTATACAATATCCTGTGAAGAAGTTGATAAATTGAATGCCTAACATCATTGGAAACGTTTGACACTTTGCTTTGCAGAAAATTTGCTTTGTATGTTACAAAGCAAATTTTCTTCCATTTATTGACCAACGCGACGACAGTTCCGTTGGTATCTATAGCGAAGCATTCTTCTAGAGATATGTGTATATTGTGTGTGTATGGGGTTTCATTGTAAGTTATCTGTCACTCATTCAATGGAAAAAAGGTTGCAAACATGTATTTACGTTTTTTTAGTTATGCGTAATTCATATTCACGCCTGTAGCACACCTCCGCCGCGAAACCAGAACAGCGGAACCGCTAGATGAATTCCGCTGTGTTCAAATGTAGTTTGAGCAGCGGAACTAGACTAGCGGAACAGAGAAAGATTAGCCTTAATTTTGCCTTTGACTTAATAAATATATAATAGGTCTATTTCTGATTGCTTGAAGTTGTTTTTCCGTAAACCACGTCCATCACTACATATATTATAAAACAAAGTCGCTGTCGCTGTCTGTCCGTCCCTATGTATGCTTAAATCTTCAGAACTACGCAACGGATTTTGAAGCGGTTTTTTTCAATAGATAGAGTGATTCAAGAGGAAGGTTTATATGTATAATACATGCATAATATTGTAGAGAAACACTGATAAATTTAGAAATATGCAGCGGGACCAGAAAATATGGCGGTACGAAGTTCGCCGGGTCAGCTAGTTTACTTAAAAAAATGTAGTTTTGCTCTGTATTTTTTGTCAATTTCCACAAACACAACGCGGCACTGACAAAATGGCGGCCGCAGCGCGGAGGTTTGACTGACGTAAGAGCAGATTGGTGAAACCGCGCGGAGAAAGAGATAGAAGATAGTTAAATCTATGTTTCGCGGCGGAGGTGTGCTACAGGCGTCATAGTGTATCTAAATCATTTACCTATATCTACGCCGACGAACTTGTCGTTTGATAATTTTTTCAATTTGTGATCGAAAATACGTCGACTCAAGGTCGAAGAAGTTTAATTAAAAATGGAATTCGTGTATTTTGTAATGAGTACTAGTATTAACAATCTAATAGGTTGGGCAGCATTTGGCAAACTACGTCGAGTGTTCTCCTCACCCCTACCGCAATGCCTGAAAATAAAGGTCTTTGACTAGTGCGTCCTACTTGTTATGACTTAGGTACGGTGCGGAAACGCAGACACTGACAATGGGGTTAGTCCACGACCTAAAAGTCGCGCAGCGTCAGCCCTATGGAGCGAGCTATGCTTGAAGTCTCTTTGAAGTATGAAATTCGCCACGAAGTCATCCGACATAGAAATAAAGTTGCACAGAACAAGCAAGCTGAAGTGGCAGTGGGCTGGCCACGTCTATCCAAGGAACGATAGAAGTTGGAGCAAACGAGTCCTGGCGTAGAAACTGCGAGAAGACAAACGTAAGGTGGGACACCTTCCTAACCTGATTTACTGACGAACGGAAAAAGTTGGCTGGGACAGACTGGATTCGGAAGGTGAAGAATCGGGAGCGATGGCGCACATTGGGAGAGGTCCATTGATTAACATAGTTACTGAGAGGCTATTTCTAGCAGTTGGCTCTAGTTTCCAGTTATTGATTGAAACGATCCATTAGTAGGTGATAAACAATTAAGAAGCATTAAAACCATTATGCAAAACTAAAAAACTTTGTGAAGACCAATGCTTGTAACTTGTCTTCAATTCCGTTGTACTATAGATAAAGTATATTCAATGGGGAAATAATATATATAACATGCTCACCTTGATGTTAACCAACCACTTCATATGGTACATTGTTTTGGTTCTTTCATAGACTGAATAATTAGCCTTAATCGAAGGCGTTTATAAACTGCACTCTCTTACGAATTAAACAATGGACCACGTTGAATCTATACAATGGCACATTTATTTTTAGACATGATGAAAAATCAAACACTACATAATGTTTCAAGGACCCAAGAAAATTATTTAGGCGGAAATGTTGTGACGTCACAATAAGTAATATCATTACGACAGCCAATCTCCAATTTTTATCACTGACGACTCTTTGTGTGAATAACATAATTTATTATGTGTACATAGTAGACGCCTGACGACATAAACGTATTGTTGTAAAATGCTAATATTACGATAGAAAGGTGCTATAAAAGCCTATATCCGGGGTGCAGTGCAGTCGATGCAGTTTCATCGTTTTTTTTGCAGAGGCAATAAAGTTTCATAACGTCTAATTTTAAGATCTGACTTTTGTATCATTATCAGACTGTGTATAGAAAATTGTGAGCAATAGTAATAATTACTGCTTAAAGAATAAATGCATAATTTTGAATATTATAAAATACTAAAATAGACTTGGAACTACCTATGAATGTTGAAAGTTGAATTAATTATAAATTGCCTGATATTCAATCTTTTGAATACTTAATTCATTAAAACTATTAAATTCAACTTGCCACATTTTGAGTTCCATACCGATTTAAAAAAGTAATGCATCATTTTACCTATATACCTACCAATAGTAGTTCTTAAATGTGGATAAGTGGAGTAAGGTAGACAAGAGAAGTGTAAATATTTAGTACAATCACATTAGGTAAACAGTGTGTACTCGATAAATTACTTTATTACCATTGCTCCATTTCCACGCTCACTCAACCTACAACTTATAAGTATTGAAAATTTATTACTCGTAGTTCATACTAGCAATAGTTCATAACTACTTAATTGTGAAATAGATTCTTAAAGCGGCCACCCACTTTCAGTCCGCCTGCAGTTTTTCGTCTGTCCGGCGGCCTGCAGTCCTTATGTCATCAATGTCATCATAATTTTATTACCTCAGACTAAAATAATAACATTATTTTATTCTTTTGGTCTGATGTTATTACGTATAAAATGCCGACGGCCATAGACTGTCCGGCCTTTAACTGTCTTTGCTGACCGAAATCGTTAAGCGGCCACACACATATTAGCCGTCAGTCCAAAATCGTATACAAAACTGTAAGTGAACTGGCAGACCGATATCATCCGGTTGTCGTTCGATCAACTACTAGTGGGTGGCCGCCTTTAGTCTCTGTGTAAAAAAAAAAAATAACGACCGGCTAGACACTAAAAATAGCTCATTCAACACTCGAAAATAATTTATTACAAAGTTGTTGAATAGGTACGAGTAATATGTAATACCTATGTAACTAAAGTAACTGACTTGATTTGGGCTAAAATCTTGCAACTATTTGTAGTGGAAGCAACTTACCCGAATTATACCAGGTGATGTGATTAGTTTAGTTATATTTAATTTAAATAGAAAATGGACCGCCGCCGTCGTCGGCGACGAGGGTCTAGAGTTTCTACTATAGTGACGACACCACCTTGCTTGGTCTTCGTTCTAGATATTCTACTTTTCTTCTTATGTTTTTTCTTCTTTTGTTCATCCTTATATTCTTGTGTTCGATTCTTTTCACTGTCCCAGATGTACAACTGTGGATCAGGTGAATCATTGTACCCAATATAATGTGCATAGTTTTTCTGACCTATCTTGGCATAAGCAGTTGCTACTTCCTTTATCATAGATTCACTTTTCTTTGAAATTTCTTGATTGTAAATAGCAACAGGTCCTAAATTAGGAAGAACTCCCAATTTGGGCATGCTTGGGTCTTTCTTAATGTCCTTTTTCAGGAGCTCTAACATTTTTTCGTATGGTGTCATAGGCATATGCTTATACTTGCCGTATGTTACAGACCCATAATCGGGATTATCATAATAAGACCCGTAATCGATATTTCCGATTTCATATATGTTGTCATGCTGAGGCGGACGCCCCCTTTCTCTCATTACCCTCACAGGTTCACTCTTAGCTATTCTTGACCGAATTAATTTCTCAAACATATCTGCACATATTTCAGGCAGATGTAGTGGATGCCAATAGAACGGGTCACATTCGTGTACATCTTTATATTTCTGTTCGAAATCAAAGTTGTCCATGTAGGTAAGGCCCGCGATCGTGGGCGAAGTTCTTGCTATAAGATCGTAGTGAAATACAAACGACAGCACCCATTTTATCTGTGGATAACATATCATTAAGATGATTATTATAACAAGACAAAAGTTATATACAGGATATAAGTTAGAGTTAGGAAATTCGTTCATACTGGGGGTTTTTAATAACCGCACCCGTTCGGTCATGCACACCTATGTACGTACTATTATGCCGTAATCATTATTATTTTGCTAATCATTATAATTCGATGTAGACTTTATAAGTAAACTAATACTATAATTATTATAATTTCATGCCAATACGTGGGTGTAAGAATTTATGCGGGTAGCAAAACAATTATCTTGAAATTGCAAATAGTTAATTATGTTTCATAGTAGGTGAAACCTGCAGCTCTACTTGTATGATTGGTGGTTATTAAGACTTTTGGTCATATCCCCGGTTATACTCAACAGATTGCAATCAAACATGCGTGAGATTTTGAGCCTGATCTAGTCCTTTCTAACAAAAAAATCGCATCAAAATCCATTCAGTAGCTTTTGCGTCTTTCTCGAACCAACACAAGAATTAAACGAAAATATATTTGACTTCAGTATCTAATGTTGATTTATCTTTAATTTTATTTGTTTTATACTTATTACCTATAAGTAGACACATGCATTTAATGTTATATGCAGACACAGCCGATTTAGATGTTGTATATTCATTATCTTGAAATCAAAACCATTACATCAACACACCCGGAGAGGTTAAACCGTAAATGGTCTAGGGTCAGCCGGAGCGCGAGGGAAATGCCTTGGGTAATTGAGACCCGAGACGGCGTGTGGTTTAGTCCGTCCGAGCCCGAAATAACCATACCCACTGGTCATCGGGGGTGGTATCCGGGGGGATTTCCACCCGGTAAAAAGGTACAGAACCTTAAAAATCATAACAGAACGTTCACAATACTCTTTTTACGCACAAAAGTCACAGAACTAAGAAAGACATGATGATGATAATAATTCTTTCAAAAATCTCAATCAAACAATGGGGACATAACATTATTATGCTGTACCTATGTTGCAATCACTGTCTAATTTGTATGTCATTTGATAAAACAAAACCGCTAAGATTTTAAATCATAGATAATACTCGTAATACAAAAACCGTGACACACGTCATATTTTGTAACAATCTCAAGTAGCCAGGCATTACAATAGGTGTCAAATAGTTGAGTTGTCGTGTGTACAGGTCACCTACGACTACGACTCACCGTCATTATTCTATGTGTTTGGATTTTAAATGTCAACTTCTTTCGTTCGGGCTTTATTGGCACCTATTTATCGCATTGTTGTAATTTTTTTCTCGTCTTGTTAACGTAATTTTGTATTGTACTAACACCTGCACTGTTATACAACTGTATTATTTGTGTAATGGGTTTGGCACTAAAAAGTACTTTTATTTAAATTCATTTTAGTTAACTATAAAAGGTACGCTTGTATAAAGTAAAAGAAGAAAATTGATTAATAATAATTAATAATATTTTTGTCTTTTAACTAATTCCGAACTTTCTTATCCAGCTATTTATAATTAAAAATCGTTCAATCTAATTCAATCTACATATTATTTCTAAATAAAATATAGATTTAATTTCTTGGTCCCTGCACTGTTAATCTAATTGTCATAAAACTTTGTTACACACCTGAAGGCACTATACCTACTACAAACAAACACAAATTAAGGAATGCAGTGTATTTAGCATTAGCAAGTTTTCTTTACATTTAAAGTATGATTATGTTACTGGCAAATGTATGTATAATCAGAAATTCTATTCAATGCCTAGAAATCTATAGAATGGCTAAAACGTGTTGGCTATGTGTAGTATTCTATGAAATATAGGGCAAACCTAGGCATTCTATAAAATATTGAGTGTGCATCAGGTAATGCATGAAATGTTATCAAAAAACATACATGGTGGTTATGAAAATATAATAAAATAAAAGGATTTGGATAGATTAGGTTAGCTTTCATGGTTATTTTTTATAACTATCCTGCAAAGAAGTTCCGCAAAGCTATTTTGATAAGTAGGCCGGTGAACATTGATAAATATAGACCAAAATCTATTTATTTTACACATTGCCGGTGGAAGAACAGGCATTTATACAATCTGGGGACTCCGTAGTCCCCACACCGGATGAGGGCCAAATCGAGAGGCTGGACTGGGTCGGCCGGGGTGCGAGGGATATGGCTACGACAACCTCACCTCCGGCAATCGACGGCCCACAGACGGCGTGCGTTTTAGTCGGTTCGAGTTCGACATAACCTCCTCCTCCGGCTCCGGCGGGGTATCCGTGGGGATTTTTCGCACGATAATAAAAAAGGCATTTATACAATCACTACGCATTATAAACATTGCCTAGGCAAAGCTAGTAGCCTAGGCAAATGTAGTGGACAGTAATTTTCATGAACCATTGACTCGACGAAGAAGAAGAAGTAATATTCATAATATTTCTTGCATTGCTTGATCGCACCCGGTATTCTTTACAATGCCTAGGCATTGTATAAAATACCTGCATTATACACATTGCCAGTAACAAATACAAATAAATCCAGTTCTGGTCAAAAAAGCGGTGAATATGTATAATATCATTCAGGCCGTTAATTTAACGGCACCGTTTAGTTAACAGCCTAGGCAGTTAATTGAACACTAAACATTGATTAAGCTAGTTGACTGCGGTATACCTACATCTAAAACTGCGACACTTGATACCGCGGATTCAACATGTAACAAATTTAAGTGTTAATTGATGAAGCTATTTAGTTAGCCGCTATGGGTAACTTATTAGTTTAGGATTATTTTGGGAAATAAAAAATGGTCAATAATTGTTTAAACTGTTATTTTATGCCAAGAAAATTTTCTATGGGTAATTTTTTCAAACTCTCTGATTTGAAAAGATTTGAATTCCCTTCGACTTTTGGATATCGGAAAAGTTTAATAATGATGGGTTGTATAACGACAGGTGGTTTGACGCAGTTACCTGAAAACAATCTCATGTAAATACCATGAATTAATATTGTCTTCTTCTTAGCGTTAATTCCCAGTCGCATCCGAAGCTTTCACTTCGAAGTCTGGGGTACGCTTTACCAGTTTTAACTGCGGATTTGGCTAGACTTCGACATCTTCCATGAAACGACTGCCGTCTGACCTCCACAACCCAATGGTGACATTAGGCGATATCGAAGCATTGCAGCTAGACCGTTGTTGTTGGACTTTCTAAGGCGCCAACTACCCGTAACGACTACCATATATGTTGGTATGGCAACCGGGACCGACGGCTTAACGTGCTCTCCGAGGCACGACCATGAATTAATATTGTCGTTTCATCAAAAAGGTTAATCTAAAATCTAAGCTATCTAAGCCTTTAGGCTTAGCTTCTGGTTGTGATGGAAAATGATGAGATGTTCCAATAAAACTCCCTTTTTCTCCAGGTAAATTACATCTGGCGGCGAGGCCTGCCTGACCGTTGATGTTGTGATATTGCACACATTTATCAATGCGATAATTATAATTATGTGATTCTGTAAAGGTGCAGTTTCTGATCATAGTTTATTTGGTGGTAACCGATATTCACGCAGGGAGCGTGCCGCCATGCTGCGACCATGGGCTAGTTAACAAAATATAATTCCATCACTTGCAAGTTACCTTTTTTACAGGCATCAGCTAATGAAGTACGGATGGAATAACTGAACAGCAATACTGATAATATTAAAATCATTGTGTAACTGGCGATTGTATCGTAATGTAGGTACTTCGGAAATAACACGCTTGAGTTTCCTACACATCAAAATGTAATTTACGAAGGAAAAGCAATAAAAACGAAATTTAATTTCTATTTATTTGATTTGTATTGTAAATCTTCGGTATATTTGTTGCGCAATTTGCCAGCTAGTAAGGTTTCAAATTTTTTATCAGAAATAAATGTTGGCATCATGATGCTTCTAGGGGGGCAGCAGCACTCAACATTTGCTGTGGAGGAGTGTCGCTTATTTCTAAGATTCGCAGCCATTTCGTTATCCTCTTGAATGTAATTTAGTCTATAATCTTGTAATTTCCTAAAATTCTCATGCATTTTTTTCGAAATCCCTTTGTATTCCTTTTTTAGTAAGCCTTGTCGCATTTTTAGCAACTCAGGGAAATCTTCATTCTTTTTAAATTCAACGTCGCATTCTGGAATGTAACGATTAAAGTTCACAGGGAGGTGTATTACAGGAGTATATTTCTTAGTATGCTAGGGGCGAAGCAAGGGCGGGTTGGCTAGTATTAAAATAAAATGTTCACTGATAACTTGCTTACAACACAAAGTACAAAAGTGTCTATGTTTGTGCAGAGCTTAATGAAGTGTATTCGGCAGAGTATCGCTTTTGAAAACTCTAAAAATATCAACAGCGCAATACTTTATTCCATTTTTGACTTCAACGACAGTACAACAGCAAAGGCATGTCTTGCGTCACTACAAATGATGTAAGCGGCTTTTATTGGTTTCGTGATAATAATATCTGTATAATAAGAAATAACCAAAAAGAAAGTGCATTTAAATATTATTTGTAAAAAAAAATATTTTTGTCCTTTTCATTTAGTTACCATGTGCCTTCTACTAATTTACAACGGGTTTGAGTTCCCTAATATTAATAATAATACAGCTGCATATTTAGTATAGTGATGATATTGTACACCATATTACCTTTAGATGGAGGACAAACACATTCTAGTGTAGGTTTCTTGATTGGCAGTTTTTCAATTTTTTTGAAGTAGTACTCTACAGGATCCAATTGTTTTAACCATGACCAAGTGTCCATAGACATTGCAAACTGTCCTAATAGCAGTAATGATAACAACAGGTGAATCTGGGAACAAAAAATATTAAAGTAACAGTTACTTAATATTATTCCAAAATTTCAGACCCCAGCGGAACCCATTAGAAAACCAAAGTAAACCTATTCAACAAAGATGAAGTTGATAGGTAAAAAAATCTGAAAAAAAAAATGTATTTTTTTTAAGAATATTAAAATAGTTTCCAGCTTTCCATCAATAGATGACACAAGTAGTACATATGTGTGTGTAACTGTAGTTTTATTATATTTAAAGATATTTATTAGTGGAGAAGTATTTTAAAATATTAGAAGTAATTTATGCTCAAACGTCATATTAAATTAGTTATTTTGAATTGAAATGTTTGCCATTCCCTTAAAAATATTAACAGTGTAATTAAATAGAAAAGTTATAGCAGACATTAATACACAATTTAAAGAGTGAATAAACGGTCATAAACTTTATTATATAATTCTTATAAAACAGGAACCCACGCATATTGAGTCAGTCTGAAAAGCTATCTAATTTAAAGAGGTGATTTTGAAATACATAATTAAAGAGATATCCAGTAAAATATATAATTAACAGGTGCGAGCATTGACGACAAAATGGTGTGTTGATAGTTACAGAATACAAAAAATGAAAATGTTTAGAATTTTATATAATATTAAGCATTTATATAGTGTCTATGTTATTCTAAATGCAGACTATTCATTATGCTTCTGCCTCATATTTCTATACTTAGAAGACGTTACTACCTATACCTAGCTAAAGTTATAATGAGGCATCGATGCTACACCGACTGTCCATAGTGTCTATCTGTGGACAGCGGATAAGTTATGACTTCACTGACCTCTACCCATCAACAGCTATTACATGGTGCTATCCAGGTAGCAGCACACTGGGAGAACACCATTTGAGAGAATAGGCGCCATCGCCACGATAGAAGAAGAAGATGGTGGTATCCAGTTTACCAATAAGATTCATCATTTGCAAATTATTAATAAAAAAAGCTTTCTAAAAACAAGATTTTCTTTAATAAATCTGTTGTGCAAAAAATGAAAGTAATAGATATAATAATTTTATGCAGAGGTTGCGCTAATATGACGAGCTTGTTTTACGCAAGTTCTTTCTCTGTTTTCTGTTTGCACCAGATTCAATAATTCTTTTTTTATCATATTCATTCTGCTCAGGACAAGGTTTGTACGAAATAAAATTACACTAGTTAGACATAAAATAGGTAATCATTGTAATATATATTTAAGATTATAAATACTACAAAAAGTTGATGCATATAAACACACACACAAAACATGTAAATAAAGACAGTAGTACTTTGTAACTTCAAAACGTTAATAACCCTAGAGTTGTTTCATTCAAACACTTCACTTATACATTTTCAGTCGTTAATTACTACACCACGATGGCAATCCAACGACGTCGTCGACTCGACAGAAGAAGAAGTCGTTAATTTAAGTATATTGATGCTAAAGCATTTTCAGTAATGAAAATAACTTTCCTAGTTAACTAACATGTTTGATTCACGCAGCAAGAATAGTTTGTCAGAAGATGATATCATAGTGTTTATCCGAATTTGTAGTTAATCAAAAATGGAACTTTATGAATATGGTTAGTCTTAATATTAGCCAAAATACGAGTAGTATGTATCAGTATTGCTTGCTACATTGAAATCATGCTGACTTTCAAGTTGAACTGATTCTTGCAAATATTCAGAACTAATTGTATCATCAAAAACCTTAATGCTTTCACTTGTAGTCTCAAGCGCCTCAACTGACGGAGTTGTAGCAGTAACTTGCCTATTCAATTCTTTTTTCATATTAGCAGCTATAACTGGATTTTTAAAGTGGTTATGAAATGTCTTTCTCTTTATGTTTCTTAACAAATTTTTGTTAATGATGGGTTGTTCATTTTTTTCTGTAAAAGTTTCTCCATTTACTGTTTTTATAAAATCTTTACTACTTCTGTCTTCATGTCTATTGAAACCGTTTGTCTCATTTTCATGGCTACCATTTAGTACAGTCAAAATATAATCTTTACTATCATCGCTCAATGAGGTATCAGTGGTATCGCTAGCAGTGATATCGGTAGCAATAACTGTTGCCACAGTAGCAGTGATAGTCATATCAGTGTTAGATTGTTTATGATTCAGTTTGGTTCTGGTTTTGTTTTTCTTAGGTTTAATTTTTTTCAAGCACATACCCGGTGGTATTGATGGACAGTTAATAGTTACTGGTGTAGTAGGTGTAGTAACGGTTGATATAATATTAATGGTATACATTTTAACGGTGGTATAAGGAGCTCTTGTTGTTTTGCTTTGAAACGGTGCGTTAGCGTTTAAATATAATTTTTCCTTATCTTTACAATATATCTTTTCGTACGCTTCAATTCCTTTTTTGCCGATGTAAAGTGGGAATCCGATCATAGCGTTAACTTCTTCATCGTTACATCCTCCATCACATAATTTATAAGGTGCGGTGAACATTAATACCTCGTGTTTATCTGAGATTTCTAAAAAGTTATATCCATAATATTACGCCGTTGATAAAGTTTCGTAAATTTAAAACTGAACCATTAAGTACTTAATGGGTGTATAGGGGTTTACCAATATCCTTGAAGTCCAAACTAACATCACCTGCTAAACAACAGGCGAGGCTCTGGTACAGGCTTTCCTCTCAGGGTTAGCCAATCAGAAGGCAGTCGCTCCGGGAATAACGACATATCAATCAAAAATAATTAGCGGATTTCAGGCTCCATGCTCCATTGTACTTTGATCGCAACTGGGAAAGAACTATGATGATGAGTTTAGTACTTACTCTCTCCATTGGCAACTTTCTTGAGGTATTCTTCGCCGTCTGCGATGTTAACGAGATCAACAGCTGGTATTGTTATGACGTCTCCAATTATCGGTGGAAATGAACTAAAAGCAATAAATATTTTTAAATGCAGAAGAATCAACATGGCTAAAATTTATACAATTTGTCTATATCACCTTCTAATCTTTTTAGCACTTATGAACTAAATACTATTGAAGTAGCTTGAAGCTGTTGATTTTATGTGAATTTATATTATGTTAGTGTAAATAAAAATCCAATCATATAAAATTGCTTATTTCAGTTACGACTATTGCTGAATATAATATACCCACACATTGCACATAAGATTCTTCAGAGCAATGGAGTAAATAATAATTTTATAAAAATTTCTGCAGTCGATTCATGGATACCAATTTGACCTGTGAAACTTCCGAAAGAGTCTATCTATCTTTCTTCTATAATATAAAAATGAATCCCTAAATGTGTTGCTAAGCGCAAATCTCGAGAACGGCTGAACCGATTTCGCTAATTCTTTTTTCAGAATATTCCTTGAAGTATGAGGATGGTTCTTACGGGGAGAAAAATTGAAAAAAAAAAAAAGAAAGAATCGACTGTTAGGCGGTACGAAGTTTGCGGGGTCTGCTAGTTTACTATAAATATAAATATTTATTTTGCCTTTGTTTACTGTCGACTTCATCGATGTTCAACGCCTGTATGTCATATTGTGCATGTATTTTTATAGATTTCAGTTACGATGTCCAGTCTGAAGTTTCCACTACCGGCCCCCGCTTTACTAACCTAACTTCATTCCAATTAAGAAGGTAACGATGATGAACAACAGAATTCTTACGATTTTCGTTCCGAGATTCTGAGCTCATGGGACATAACTTAGGAAATGGTTACAGTTTCCTTCTCGTTTTTAAACGTTTGTACCTATTTGGCTATTGCAAGAGCGACAGCTTTTTGACCCAAGCCAGAAAGAAAAGCGAATAAGATCTGTGATCGACAGATATTATATCTACTGTGCGGTCGGTGTAGTTAACTGAGCCATAAAGATCTTTACCTGGGGCCCGTATTGTCCGTACACCTTATAACTATAAAAAAACTTTAATATTTATTGTTCGGGACATATATCTTGAACCTAAAATGTGCACAAAATATGTACAACAAAATTTGTAAAAAAAGGAAACACTTTTTAAGCGTAGTAGGTACACGCAACTTCGGTGTCTTCTGAGTATAGTAGGTACGGGGTGCTACTGTGGCGGACGAGCTCAAATTCACCAAGGAAAGATTATTACAAAAAAATCCGCGCGCGCTAGTACCTCTTTTGCCTCGCGATTTAGGTCCAAAATACGTGTCCCGAGGTATACAACTTCTGTACAACTCACCGTAACAATTATCTATATACGAACGTGTGAACCCGGAACACTGCCCACTGATGGTGACGTAAAAACAGAACACCTATTATTGAGTTTTCAGTGTTTTAGATGCAGTTTAAAAGTTTCTGTAATCTACAATTAAAAATGTGCTTCCTGCATATATAAAAAAAATAGATGAGTCTAGTCTAGTGGTTACTTTCATTTACCTTCAAACGATATCTTTAGTTTCCTTATTGTAATTCATTCCGGCATTGTCATCGAGTTTACACGAGACATTGGGAAATATTTATATACAACAATTTATAACTGTCAGTGGGTTCCAACTGTTCCCAATTGGCGAAAGACTTCTACACAATTGTTTCGCTGGGCATAGTGTAAAAATAGTTGTCCAAGACACTGGCCTAGAGTAAGAAAATGTTAATAATATTTTAGCGCTGTGACATAACTCATGTGTTTTCAAGTTTGTACCAGAGATGTACCTACACTTGTGAGAATAATTTGCTTCCATTTGTAACTACGTAGGTTGTTCGTACTGGCACGGTTTCGTGTAATTTCAGAACAGGGCCCTTACCATGAACTCTTAAAACAGGTCAATATTGAACTGCTGTCATTCTACCAACTGCAAATGTCACTTTGTAATCCTGTATAATTATTTATATGACACTAGCTTTTGCCCGCGGCTCCGCCCGCGTGGATGTCGCTTATCGCGACCAAACATAGCCTATGTCTTTTCTCAAGGTCTAATCTACCCCTATACCAAATTTCATCAAAATCGGTTCAGCGGTTTAGTCGTAAAAGCGAGACAGACAGACAGACAGGCAGACAGACAGACAGACAGACAGACAGAGTTACTTTCGCATTTATAATATTAGTAGGGATTACAAAGTGACATTTAATTTTGCAGTTGGCAGAATGACAGCAGTTCAATTATTGCCCTGTTTTAAGGTTTATGGTAAGGCCGCAGAATTAATTCTAAATGTATACACACCATTAACATTACGAGAACTTTTGAAATTATGTACTTCCTACTCTTGCTATTTGATATTATATAATTTTAACACGCTTCTATAATATTTGTGTAGTAGTACCGACTATTAACTTTAATGCCGCTATCACTATGAAAAATAAAGTTTTATAAATTTATATTAGCATTATTTAATCACGTAGGTACCTAACCAGTATACTCGTTGTACTATTTATCACTATAAACAAGTGTAATCAACTAATCGTTATTGGCAAGCCTGACCAAATAAATAAAAATGAGAAATAAACAAGATAAATTTCTTAAGTGTAGACACCACTACACTATAATAATCACTACATCGAAAATTTATTGACTTTTACGAGTCTGTCATTTATTTTACTGAGTTTGGCAATTTCCCTGCTCAATATTTCATGTTGTATAATCGTATCATTGTTGTAGCAGCCTCCGTGGCGTAGCGGTAGTGAACGCGACCGCTACGCAGGAGGCGCGGGTTCGATCCCCGCTCAGTGCAAATATTTGTGTGCATGAAATATGGGTATTTGCATTGGTCTGGTCGTGCCTCGGAGAGCACGTTAAGCCGTCGGTCCCGGTTGCCATAAGAACATCTATGGCAGTCGTTACGGGTAGTTGGCGCCCTAAAAATTCCAAAAACACCGGTCTAGCTGCAAAGCTTCGATATCACCTAATGTTAACATTGGGCTGTGGAGGTCGGATGGCAATCGCTTCACGAAAAATATCGAGGTCTAGCCAAATCCGCAGTTAAGACTGGTAAAGCGGACCCCAGACTCCGCGGTGAAAGCTTCGGATACGAGTGGGAATTAACGCTAGGAGGAAGAAGAATCGTATCATTGTTGTAGCAAGAGTGTGATACATCAGTGACATCAATACCTACAAATACAGGTCTTTGGCATAGAACAGTATGTAGTAGATAGATAAGACTCATACCTTGTTTTTATCGCGCGCAAAATCCCCACAGATGAGACCGGAGCCGATGGGGGAGGTCATGTCGGACTCGAACCAACTAAAACGCACGCTGTCTGTGGGCCGTTGCTTGCCGGAGTTGAAATTATCTTGAACATATATTATGCCTCGCACAACGGCACCGCACACATAAAGTACTTATGTGTGAAAAAAAAAAAAGCTCTTGATCAGTAATAAACTTTCATAAATAATGAACTATCAAAGGTATTTTCACAAAATGTGCATCCACTGAAACTTTTAATGCATTTTTAATTTAGCAGCATGGTGCTCGCTTCATCAGTAAACATGTCAAAGCTCGTTTAAAAATTGTAAATTCACACCTCTAGGCTGTTGGGATTGGGACAGATGGAGTTTATCTACGTATTCATTAACGATTTACCTATAATTTTACAAAACCTATGTACCCATAGTTCATACGACTATCAGGCTTTTCTTTCGGTGATGTGAGATCAGACGGCAGTCGCTAATATAAAATCTGAATAAGCTAAATCAAAATGACGAGAATAGTGAGCGGACCCAGCACTCCTTAGAAAAGTGGTGGATTCAACAGGGGATGACACTAAGACGATGATGATTTTAGGCAAACGTTTAGCCGTATGCTATGAATTTCAATCCATATAGGTAGGTATTTCATTAGTAGCAAAATAAGTCATGGCCCACTTGATGCTGAGCCATCAATCTGGCCCATATACGCAATACTAATTTCATTTAGGTCCAGACCTATCGAAGCCTACTCAGCAATGAAAACTCACAGGCAGTGTTGTTAGATAGTTAAATTACAAATCGATTTAGAAAGGGACTCGAACCCGCGATCTTTTGAAAGAATGCTCTAACCACTAAGCCACCGAAGCCCGCACGAAGCCAATCCGAATTCCTCTATACACAACCGTATTTGGAGCGAGAGGAATTTGGATCGCCTTCGTGCGGGCTTCGGTGGGTTAGTGGTCAGAGCATCCCCCCTGTAAGGGAAAGATCGCGGGTTCGAGTCCCGCCCGAAGTCAATTCTCTTTCCCTTTCTAAATCGATTTGAATAGTTTAAATTATAAATTACAACAAAAATTTAAATTACAACAAAAACAAATGAGAGTGATGTAATAATCACTTAATCACTGGCTAGGCGGAAACAAATTCCTAGAGCACTTGTAATCTCTCAATGATGGCTTACCTTAATTGGCTGATCGGAGGGCGGGCACCATAATTGTATGGTCGACTGGAAGTGTCGATCTGTAGCTTAAAACTACGGAGGATCCCACTCCAGTAATATGTACTAGTGACACAGCTGCTCTTCAGTTATATTCTCTTTTACACGCGACTATTTATTTATACTGTTGCACTGCACTTGGTAGAACTTGTTGTTAGCACACTTGTACTTTTCCACGATATTTTATTAATGAACCTAACCGATTTCCGCCTTTCGACTACCTATATATAATTGTACAAACTATCGTTACGAAATCACTATATTTCATATGTGGGTAGTTTTAAAAGTTATACATTGAATATTCATAACTGTCAATGTAAAAGTAAGGTGAAACCGGTTTGGTTCAATAATGAATATCGTGGAAGTGGAAGTGTGTTATCAATATGTGTTTTACACCCGACGTTCTCCTCTAGCCTCGTATAATTATCATGCGTATATAATCATGTAGAGGCCCATTTAGTGCGTGGCTAAGTCACATTCCGGTTTACAGAATTCTCTTAAGTCATAAATTGTGTATTATATAAGCAAAAACTTATATAAAAATTAACCCTGAATATATTATTTGGTTTATAAATAAAACTATTGTATTCATGGAACTGGAAACTTTATACTGTACTGTTAATGATTTACACATTTTTTTCTCAAAAAACCTATTCATATTCTTCAATCTCTTCCTTACTACTCCGAGTGACAGTATACTGAATTTCATACGGTTTGAAACATCGATATAATATTGTTACTAAAGTAGTTTGAAAGGACACTGGACGTCTTACCATACTTACTTTTTTAATTTTTCACTTTTATTCTTCCAACTTTAGAAATGTTCGTGATGTGACGAGCTGTCAATTTTGTTCCCTTATCAGTACAAAAAAATAGTTAAAGTCCAACATTTACCATTTTATAGCAATATTTTATTATACCTAATAATAGTTACAAATTCAGTACAAAAACCTTACGATGGCACATAAACTCTCGAGTTTTTCTGTGCATCATTGTTTTCTACCTTGAGTTCTGTTTATAGTAAGTAAGTTTGTGCACGTATTGCGTCAAAAGTGAACCTTTGTGAAAGTACATTATACAAAAAAAGGAAAAATTGTAGTGGGAAGGTAGGTAGGTACTACTGAAATAAGCTTCTGCGATGTTTGAAGCAGCAAGGAGAATTAATGTAGCTGGTTATTATAATCAAAATTATCAAAAAGTACAAGAGAACTATAATGATGCCAAAAATAAAATTAATATAAAGATTATTGTTTTGTTTAGCCACATCTAGAATTAAAATTTGGCAACACTGGGTAGATGTTTGTACCACTCAATGCCCCTTAACTAATTGGCTCGTTTATTTTAAAACGTTAATATAAGCGAACAATAAAAGGATTACTAACAGGGCTGCCTTGATTGCTGAAGCTTGTCTTGATTCGAAGATAGCGCAATAGTAATACGAAAAGCATGCTACTAACTTTTATCCTGTGGATGGCTGAACAGGGGCCCTAGACAAAGTGACATTCTATTGATGGAATCGCGCTGAAGCGAACCATTTTTAAGGCTTTCTGGATTTCGGATTTCGGGACATTGCGGTGGTTATAGTAATAATGATAAATTAAATAATGTATTTCGAATTATAAAGACTCAAATATCATAAAAAAAAATATATTTATATTAATGATTTATGTCAATTTCATACTACAATTAGCGATTCCACTGGCGTTTTCGCCAATAGAATGTCACTTTGTCTAAGGCCCCAGACCTCTACAGACGGGGAGCGATTATAATCACTAACCATTCGATTTTTTTTACTATCATATTTTGTTGACCACAAAATCTAAATGGATCCGCAGTAAACTTCAGATAGTTCGAAAAGTGGCTTTTTGAACTAGGTATCTGAAATCGACTTATTCCGTTTCGTCATTCTTGCTGCCAGTTGTGTGAGCTATAGCTATTGGTTATATGAATGGCTTATAGCTGCTTTAAATACATCGCTGCGTGCAGATTTCCAACGAATATAATGATAAATCAATTTTGTTATGACACTATATAAACAGATAAATATTCCTTTATCAATAATAATCTATCGTGCTTTAAATCTACGTGGGCTTGCAACAAGCTCTGACCACTCATTAAAATTCACCCGTCTACTGAACCGATCAATTATTCGCTCATTTATAAATGAATTGATGTAGCTTGTCCACAGAAATGATGTAGATAAATGATACCGTGTCAGCGATGCCACCACAGCCACCACAGCTCAGTAAAAGTGACAATCGATACCTATAATAACAGAACTGATTCGTAATTACTTGCCAAACTATATCATTATATCATTTTGAATGTGACATTATATTATGATATATATTTACGATGTATTCTTACGTGTTTGCTTGCTATAAGAGAATTTAAAGGTATGATTCCGAAGGTGACATCATACGACTACTGCAGACGCACGCAGCAGATACGCGTAATTCATTGCGGCTTCTCAATGGTCCCCTTTATCCGTTTTAGAGTTTAACAAGTAATGAGCACGCTGTATCTACTGCATGCATCTGCAGTTGTCGTATGCGGTCAGCTTTAGAATCGTACCTTAATAAATAATTTTAAGGGTGTAACTCTTTTAAATTTCGTAGAGTTGAGTGTTTATAAAGTGCTTATGGCCAAACGCCTCCTATTAAGTAAAGGCAGCTATCTAAAATTTTCTAGGTGATGACGATACTGGTCTAACAACGGTGCCTACAGCAATTAGGAACATCCCTACCGAAATTAAAATAGTAGGTATCAAGTAATGGGGAATATTTAATCTGAAACATATGGTAATGCAGTTTGACGCCATGGGAAGGTGCAATAAAATGAGCGTATCCTAAACAGAGTCTGGTAATGAAGTGTATAGTAATATGGTTCCCGACAGAGTAGAATTTCGGCCACCACATCTAGGGCTGTTTAACATCAGTCAGATATATACAGGCCAGACTTAGCCTCAGATGCATGGCTCGTGTCGATAATAGTGCTCGGAATACAGCAATAGGCTCACCCCTTATTACATGGGACCTTATAATATTGTGATTGATAAAATATAGGTGTTAATTCACCTCTGCCTAACCCTCCGGGGTTAAAGGCGTGATTGAATGTAGGTATATTACTCGTATAATGTAGGCATAATTAATATTGCGACATCATCGATGTCACAAATTGAGCATCTATTTTTGACTATCGAGTACCCAATCGGCGTCTGGGCTCCCTTGGGCATTGTAACGTTTAATTATGTTCAATTTGGCTGATTGCCTGTTTTACCTGCTAGGTAGCCCAAAGTTTTGGCTATGATCCAAGTGATTACATTCACTGAACTGTCAAAGATAAGTTATTTTAGATATCTCGACATTGAAATTTGCGGTGCGAGCGCTGAGTGGATGTGTCACACGATTATGACATTGAGCGTTTAGTTCAACTCACTTACGAGTCATATGCGGAGTGCCTGTCACGCATGCATCTTAATTGTTAGTAGCGACTAATGTTATTTAAAGAATAGTAAATCATAATGTAATAAACGGTTTGTATCATTTGTTGATAGGTGTTAGGTATTAAATAGTTAAATATCATTACTGCAGTTATTATATCCCCCACAGAGAACTATAATTATCTAAACACATTACAGAAGCTATATTAGCTACTAATTAAAATGTTTGAATGAAAATTGTGTTATTCATAACTAAATTTAATTATTCACCCATAAATCACTTTTATTAAGAAATCCACGCTCTGATTTATTATTCCGAGCGAAGTTAATGGGTGCTATTTATCTGGATATTAATCTCAATACCTTATTATTTATCCGAGAGATCGACGTAGGGTGATATTTCCTTCCATTCTATCTCGTCGGAGAAACGATTGTGATGTTTATTTGTATTAATTCAGGTGCTTGTACTGTGTACGTTATCTTGAGTAGGTATGTAACGTGATATGTACGTAAACACTCTAAAAGCTTTTTAATGTTTCCGTCACTAACAATTCCTTGATCGCGGGTGCTTTCGCACAGGTAGCAACAGTTTTTTGTTTACATTATTAGTTTTTACACGAAATAATATAAAGTTTTATGGAAATAGGTCGAAAGCTTTAGAGTGGTACAGACCAATTGGTCCTAAGACTTTTATACAGGTCGGTTAATTATCTTCTATGTCCGGGGTTATGGTCCGAGGTCTGCTCTCCTAAAACTCTATTATTTGGTTTACTAAACTTTTACGAGAGAGACTTCTATCAGACTCCTCCATCTCAACGGCTGTTAAAAATATAATGTTTATAGCAATAGTTAGATTTCTCAAGATTATCAGAACTTGAAAATGTTTATATGTATATTTTTCTGTTTGAAAGTTATTTAAACTCGAAATGTCGCATTGCTGGTTATGCACTATCGCTTTGCAATTAGGTACCTATTTATTGAATTTAGTAAGAAGTAGGCTTTTAATATTTTCGATACACAGAATGTGTGAGTATCTAAGTGTCTACTAGGGTATCGCAAGCAAATAAAACTAGGTTAATAAACTTAAAATTTTATTGTCTTACCAATTAAGACAAATATTTAAATGGGAATGCGGACGGCTTCCAAGTAGTGTTTTTCTTTTAGTAATCTTTAGGCGGCGGCTGCTGTTACTGCTCACACCAATGAAATCCTGTAACATTGACACAAAGGTCACGAAAGAGCCGGTACGAGGTCCGCTAAGCGAGGTCAAGCTTGGGTGTTAGAAGCGAAGCTAGATGGATACGGTGTTAAATCCGAGTCTAGAATACTTCCTCGAGATGAGGGACTTGCTGTGGTAGCGATGGAATCTGGCACCGGTGGAAATGTGATGGAGTAGGTTGGCATCTTTGGAACTCTTAGAGAGCAGATAACCCGCAGATTTCGACAAGTATGTTCTAAGGGCGCGCTCGCCCCATGTCTGCGCACGCGGTTTTTCTACAGGTAGACCTTGGTTTCGCCTGTCCAGGTAATTGATCACGTCGTTGTAGTAATTGTGCCGATAGTCGTATAAGTAGTTGTATTGGAAGCTTCTGGGCCTGTAATACGAGGACTACATGTTTATACATGATAACAGGTAAACCTATAAATATTACAAGATTGAAAAATATTTATATAAAATAATGGACAACATTAAAGTACAATTATTTAGTTACCTACATATTTTCCCAATGGGTTCTACCTATAGATATTATACATGTATTATGTCTATAATATATTAAGTCCATATTGTGTAAATATGATATTTAGTGATAATATTATAAGTATCTTACTGGACCATCGAACCCGCTAAAGTTAGTACAATTTCGATCACCTGATCCAATGCTTGAAGATTAGTTTCTTAGGTTCGGTTCCGTAGACAATATTCTCGGCTACAGGGGGCTCTGCCTCTTCCGGCTGTGGTGCCTCCGCGGAGGCAGCGTCTGCCTGGGCAGCGCCATCAGCTGGTTCAGGCTCGACGGGAGCGGGCGTTTCTTCTTCTACATCATCCCACATCTCGCAAAGGGGTAATCTACGATCAGAAACCACTATGTTATTGTTGACACTGGAAGGTGGAATATCACTAACGGTCACTCTGTCGCGTCACTTCACAGACCTAACGGGTTTGGAGAAACGTGTGGAGCGGGTGCTCGTTCGTGTACGACTGTCAGCTCCGTCCCCTAGTGGCGCTCGCAGCCTCCCGATTTATCTCCCTTTGACCCCACCTGGCTGTCGCAAGCGCTATGTTGGTACGATTCGCTGCCAATGATGTTCTGTCAATACGTTGACCATGCATTGTATTGACGAATTCTTAGTCGTTTTTAATCAGTGTGCCAAAAATGACGCACCGCTTCAATTGGTCTGGGAAAAGACTTTTGAATGGTTATTGATTGACTCACGATGTAATATGTATCACGAGATTAGTTATTTACATCGAAGTGTTTGATGAATTATTTATTTAAGCTTATGTTCGAGTAGTAAATAATAAATCATCTGACTCTTACAAATTGCCATCGTGAGAACTAACGAATGAAATAATAATTGTAATATACACATGAGCGTATTAGTCGTCCCGAGGTCATTAGTTACGGATGTCAGATGAAAAGACACAACAAAGATATAAATTTACATTAGATCGTCTTTGACTTAGGTGGAAATGAGCCAGACTGTCACTAACTTCACCTAAAATAATAACACACTAATGATTTATATTCATCATGCCAACAATGTTCTCTCATACAACAGGCGATGTAAAGTACCTACTGAATTACTGATAGCTACTTTCACATTCAATAAATGTTTCACAATTCAAAGATTTAGGTCCCTACTGTAGAATTTTAATTGCGAGATTATAGTCGTCAGTCATGCGGCCCACCAAGATCTTCGCGGTCCGAGAACTCTCCTGTAAGCCGGTAGGTACGCATACTGCTCAGCAGACAGGTTTCTGGCGTAAGATTTTCTCTCTTGATTAAGTGGTCAGACGGCAGTCACTTCAGAAAAAACATGAATAAATCCTATTATAAAAGGGAGGTGTAGACCTTTAGTTTCAAAGTGCAGTTGGATGTAACCAGGAACATTTGGATGATCATGATAAATAATTATGGCCATGAATCCTACGGTTTCAAATTTCCAGTTAAAAATACTCTGAACTTATCATTATTCCTTCCTCTCTCTCCAAAAGTTAAGTAAGCTATTCCATGGTCAGCATCAGATCGATCTTGATAAACAAAGTGATTTAATTTAATGTAATACCTACCTATATAAATTCTTGTAAGTATAATGTTAAATCTCGCTCCATATTGATATTCAGTGATACGAGGGAGAGCTACATTAGTATCGCGGTATTCACTGTCAATGGCGGCTCGTTCGACGCGATTTCAAAGAATTCTTGACTAACGATGAAGTTTTTGTAGATTTCTCTACTTTTTCAGATACCTACTTATGTGTGAAAAGTGTTTTTATTATTGTATTTTTAGTTGTTATGATTCTTCGGCAAAGAAGAATACTTTTAATCCTTCTAAGAAGTGAAACTGTAGCAGATATTCCTAATTTTTTTGTGACTAACTGTGAAACTACAGAACTTTAATATAGCCAATTGGTTGTGAATGTCGCTTCACGGAAAATATCGATGTTTAACCGCATCACAATTTCCAGAACTGTGCCGGACTGGAAAGCCGACCCCAACTGAGTTGGAAAAAGGCTCAGAGACTGATGATGATTATAATCTACTTTATGTCGTTGAACTCTTAAATGAGGCGTTTACGAACCTCCGGGTCCAAACAAAATGAGGATTAACGAGAGACGTCCACGATTCTGGTGCAAGTTTTCCTCTTGGGGTTTGGGGTCAGGCGATAGATAGTCAATCCCGGGCTCCACTCCTGACGACTGAAGCCCGGGATCCAAAGAGCAAGTTTTGAATGCAAATAGGACTAGCACTGTGAAAATGATTAAAAAAGAAATTGTATTCGTTATTTAATATGCTCGCACAATTTACATAATACTACACCGTAAAATCTGCAGACCGAATCATACAAAATTATTGCAATTCAATACATGAGGTGACTTTTAATGACGACCCACGATGACATTTTAGTCTTAGGTATACAAAGTCTTCTACCTATTCCTATAATATAGAGCTACTAGATTGATTTTATAATTAGCACTCACCTGATATTGATACGACATTGGCATCCGATCCACCGTAGGCGAACAGAACTGCATATAGATATATTAGCTGTCAGATAATTAATAATGGTAATTTATAGATATGTCCTAATATAAATAATTTATTTTCATCCCTTTCGAGTATTTCTACTGAAAGAAAATAGACTCAAGTAGACCAAACATTTAATATAAACACCTATTTTATGTTCCCTATATAAAAAATTGAAGCAAACACTTAAAAGTACCTATTGAAAAATTAATATTTAATGGAAGTAGATCATTAGTAGCTCGTGACCGGCATTATCGACGCCCTAGTCGACATTTTCCACGAATTTCATAAAACTTGCTTACATATCAAGTAGTCTATTAGGTATAGTTACGGACAAAACTCACAACATCATAAAAATGTTAGATGCAGTTTAACGTTCCATGTTCGTTTAGCAATTATATTTAGTTACTGAGTTTACTACGATATTGGGGTGTAACAGGAGTATCGGCTCTAATTAGTGGCAAAGGGAGGCAGGTATCCGTCCTAACCAAATTGGTTGCTAAACTACGATATTTTAACTGACCGCTTCGGTCGGTCCAGACTACGCGTAGAGCCATAAATTCATAAATCAATACAATACTATCTAGCTATCCTTGAATAATGGGAATTGGGTGGTGAATGGTTTGGCCACTATAGTGTTGTGATATTTGAATCTGAATGTATAGCTACAATTCTAATAAAAAAAAATTCTAACGTAGATCTTCGGGACCTGAGAAACCTCATATGTATATGCAAGTCGGTTTATCTATTGGTTTACTGGCGAGACTCTGGTACACTTTTCTCTCAGGGTTGGGGTATTAAACGAAAGTCACTCACATGCCAAGCCAAATAAATAAATTCATGGAAATTAGAAGTCGAAGAGCAGACTTCGGGCTCCAAGCTTCTGCTGCTGCTGCTGCTGCTGCTGCTTAGACAAGGCGCATACGTTCCAGCTTATTACAATTTATTATTATTAGCTATAATGAGTAATATAACTTAAACTGGGTTTGTGGAGTGTCTGAAGAATGGAAAGTGTATAACAGGTGATACACTTGTACTCACAAGCATAAGGTGTGTGTATGCATGAGGATATGGCTATGAGTATGGGTGTGGATGTGTTATCTTTGGTTATGTTGGATGGTAATCATAATATATAATAACTGCAATTAAGTTTTCAGTTAGATCAATAGCCACACAGTAGTTCTTGGTTTAATAGTAGGATACAGTATTAGAATAGATGTTTAGTAATAAAACTCTTTAAAAAGTATCCCAAGGCGGGCTTGTCCCAGAAGAATCCTTTGAAAGAAGATGTGTATTCGAACTTAGAAATTATTGCGTTCCATGTTCCATTATTATAAATGTTGTAATAAGCAAATCAAAGGGATGTATGTACTATGCCATGATCGCGTTTATTCCCGTTAACATTGTTCTACAGGTGTATTCGATCTACCCCAGACTGTCGACAAGCTAAGTCGTAACCCTAAATTCGCTCGTCGTGTCTTTGGCGCGTTGTGCCTATCTTAGAATTTACTATCGCGAAGTAAACTGTGGACCAAGCCACCCACAGTATCATTTCGTTTTTCAGAATATAAAATATTTCCTATTTTCCTTTATCTATTTATAGATTCAAGAATTAGTAAATAATATGTGTGTAGTTATTTATAGTCTTACCTTTCCACTTGCAAAATATTTAATTCATAGTCATGTTTCAACGAACGAAGACGGAGAAATGTAGAAAGTGTTTTTTACGAGAACAACCATTATTTTTAGTCTCTAGTAACTCTAGGCGTTGGCGCTAATGGTACTGGCAAAAAAGAACAAAGTAAATCAAAGTTAAGAGAGCCTAACTAGGTATTAAGAATAGATTCATTTTTGAGTTATGTTTATTAATATATCTCTGTGTAGGGTGGCATTAGATGAAGCGTAAAGGTTTCCCCACTTTCCCAGTGGGGAAACCTAGTACTCTGGTACATAACTTTAGCTTCTTTTACTTTCATAATTATTTTCTTCTGTACATGTCCGTATCGCATATTTGTGACAACTAAAATATGAACTGGACCAGCTCGTATGGATGAATAGAGTATATTATTCGAGAACAGTATGGACCTGCACTATCTTTATTCAAACTACATTTCCTTATCTATATAAAATAAGATGGTCGGCGAGACGATCTCTCTTCGGTTAGAAAAACATCACACAATGTGGGAAGTCGTGCATAAGTGACCTAAAAGTAACACAATACGACAGTGATTGATTTTGACATAGGTACTAAAAATATTGACGGGTAATTTGGCTGCAATCGAACAGTCACAAGTCAACAACAACTACTCAAGTGCCTACGTCAATAGCAATGGTAAATACCTATAGCTATTAGCTATATATTTTTGATTTCGCCATTCAAAATCTTGAGACATGTAATTTCAATCGTTATAGTCTACCTAATGTATTTTTATGCAACTAACGTACAGGTAAACAGGATGCATAGTTCATTGAGACCGTGTCCGGGGTTAAATTAAAATAATGACGCTCTTCACGTAAGCTATGCTTGTATCTTTGGGATCCATAGTTAATTGGGACTAGGGATTAATAGTAAATCATTTCTATGCACTAATCAACAACAACTAGACTGACTGCCTCTGTGGCGTAGCGGTAGTGAACGCGGCTGCTACGCAGGAGGCGCGGGTTCGATCCCCGCTCAGTGCCAATATTTGTATGCATGAATATAAATATTTGCATTGGTCTGGGTGTTTCTATGTATAATATGTATGTATTTACAAAAAAAAAAGTATCTAAGTATGTATATCCGCATTCTAGATTCCATAACACAAGCTAATTAAGCTTACCATGGGTCTAGAAAGCGTTGTGTAGAATGTTGTGGAATATTTATTTATTTATTTCTATCAACAATGTTTATAAAATAAATCGAATTTTGGATCTAAAAAATAAATTTATTAAAACTATTTTCATCTCATGAGGTACAAAATGTATTGAAATATTCTATAATTAGGCGACATCACTACCCGTCTGCAATTTGAAAAGAAAACTAAATGTAGGGCAGCTAATTAGTGAAGTTTCCAAATAAAATCTGCTGACGAATTTCAAAGCGAATAAATGTTTATTTTGTTAAAATAATGATTTATCACTTGAAGAGATTAGGCATCTGGCAGCCTATGAATGTCACGATTGAATGACGTGAATCGGAATTTTATCTTGATTTCAAAATAGTGGGAACTCTGTAAAACCACGTAAAAACTGCCCACATCCATACTAATATTACGCTCCACACATCCATACTAATGAAAGTTTGTATAAAAGTAAGTTACTTTCAAGGATAACCTGATGAAATTTGGTACATAGCAAGGGAAGGGACATAGGCTTAATTGGTTGCGATAAGCGACATCCATACGGATGAAGCCGCGGTCAACAGTTAGTTGTTTATATCCAAATACCTACACATTACAACAGTGAGTAATCAACTTCGTTATTTCTTACTTACAGTTATATTCACAGTGTGGAAATATATGTAATATATTTTGTCCACCTATGTAATAGGATTCCACAAAAATCACCATTGTTTGTACATTGCATTTTCGAGAAAAGTAGATACCTAATGTAAATAAATAAATGTAGATCCAGTTTACTTACGAAATCATTACTTCAAACTAGTCATGTACAGAGACTTTTTTCCACAACTACCTATAGTGACCAACTTGCCGACAAATTTGTAAAATCACACTATTTCATACCCTTTAAAAAAGTATACTTACAATGTTTTAGATACAACAAGCTACTTCAAGATAATAACTAAGTTGTAGTGATCGAATGGATTGTATTGGAACCATACAATCCAGTAAACAATCGACTTGGTCCCACACCTAACATAAACTTATAGCTTAGTTGTAGGTATTGGAAAAGCCCTGTTTTGCCTCGGGCTACCGCAGCCATGCTGGGTAGGTACCTATGTAAAATTCGGCTAAAACTGTACAGTGTTTTAACACGTATGCCTGTATTTTGTAATCCTTAGCGTTGGCAGCCCCGATACATTGTTTGCGGATCAATTCTCCCTTCCCCTATTGAGAGCCGCGCGTGGAAATACGACGGCCTGCCACCCATGTTCATGGAGGCTCTTGAGTACTTTCTAAATAATATATTTTTAACGTTAATAAAAACATTGTTTTCTTGTTTATTTTAGGATCTGATTTTATTAAGAAATATTTTGTTACATTGAGAAATTTAATGTCTAACCTAAATCTAATGTTTAACCTTTAATGTCGTAGAATGTAGACATTTAATCTGCAATGCTATGAAAAAGTTATACCAGTACCTTGATACGCTTCACGAAAACTTTTATTATAGTACAGATATCAGACATCCAAGATCTGGCAGTGCTGTTAATTTCCAATGATATGTCACCATTAGTATAAAATTTTACTTTAAGAACCACTTCAGCAACATGCGTCGCCCATTCACGGTGCACATCTATTTTCCAGTCTTTTCGAAACTGTTTGTAATTTTTAAATATTGAATATTCTGATAGTTCCAATTCATTTTTCGTAACCAAGTGATTTTTACCTATCTTCACTTGCATATCACCTTCGACAAATATTGTGGTGTTATAAGTAATTTCAGCGTACCTGGTTTGGAAATTGACTAATTTTCCCATATTAAATGAGTAGTCTTTTTCATGTTTTCCTTCTTTTGAAGCACATTCTTGTACCTTTACTCTTGAAGTAGGTCCATATATGAAGAATGATCTACGTTCTTTTACAGCTGCTGCAAGAACAAAAACTGCAAATACCATTTGAATCAGCATTTGTAAAAAATAAAATGATTAACGCCAGCACCGAATGATTACAAATGTAACGTACGAGTGAGTATCTGTACAATGTGTGATTTGAAAGATAACTTTACAGTTTATCATAATATTGTATTTAATTGTTATACATTGCAAACTCTCTCACAAACCTACTTTCGTACGTCTGTAGGTATTCTAGTGTTCTATGACTTTTGTGGTCCATATATTCTAGATTATTATATTTATATTTTTTACTAGCCTTCTGCTCGCGTCCCTCGTGGATCTCTTATCTCCGGATCTACTCAATCGGTTGCAATCAAACAAACGTGAGATTTTAAGTCTGACCATGACCTATCTAACAAAAAAAACCACATTAAAATCCGTTCAGTAGTTTTTGCCTCCATCGCGGACAATCATTTCCAATTTACAAATATATAATAATACTAGCCTTCCGCCCGCGTGCATCTCGGTTAACGCGACCTTTGCTCATATCTTCGGTTCTACTCAACCGATTGCGATAAAACAAACGTAAGATTTTAAGTCTGAGTTAGTAACCTAATCTATCCAAGTCGGATTGCGCAGCTTTCTCAATGAAGCTACTATTATTATTTCATTATATTCCTATTGTAAAAATTACCTACGGATGTCCGTATCTGTTTATATATCTCGGGTTATAAAATCATCATCATTACTACAGCATTATGTTCCAATTATATCTAAGGCTCATCATTCTCTTCGGAGTTTCCGGCGACGAAAACTGCCATTCCACCAACTCCGAAAGGAAAACGTGCAGCGGCGTGCAGGTGATGTTGGCTTGGGCCCTTAAGATTTTGATAAAGCAATTCTTCTTAACCGTCGGATTCAAACCAACTAAAACTAGCACTGCTGTGGATCGGAGGTTGACGTAGGTGAGATTGGCAGAGACATTTCTCGCACCCCGGCCGACCCAGGGCCTCTCTTTCAAGCTGGCCCACTCCGGCCTCCTCATGTTGGGCTGCAACTGTGCCAGAGTGTTAGCTGTGCCCTTCAATTTAGAAGTCAGACTTCGGAGATAAAGTTTCCCCGAGGTCTCACCGGGCGTCAAGTACGAGCTCCAGATATTTTATGGGTTGAACGTGTACAGAGCCTCGAGACTGCTGGTTCCGATCAACTGGTGAAGCAAATCTTACGCAGGAGGCGCGGGTTCCACCCCGCTCAGTGCAAATATTTGTGTGAATGAAATGAGTATTTGCATTGGTCTGGTCGTGCCTCGGAGAGCACGTTAAGCCGTCGGTCCCCGTTGCCATAAGAACATCTATGGCAGTCGTTACGGATAGTTGGAGCCCTAAAAAATCCAAAAACAACTAACTGCAAAGCTTCGATATCACTTAATGTTAACATTGGGTTGTAGAGGTCAGATGACAACCGCTGCACGGAAAATTTCGAGGTCTAGCCAAATCCGTAGTTAAGACTGGTAACGCAGACCCCAGACTCCGAGGAGAAAGCTTCGGATGCGACTGGGAATTAACGCTAAGAGGAAGAGGAACCAAATCTCGGATTGTAACCCACCGTCTTTAACTATGTTTCCGTTCTCACGTAATTAGGCTACAAGCCTATCTCTAATTTGCCTTAGCAAGAATGCAGGGAAGTAATGGGGCAGCCATTATTGCACACATTGTTTGACTTAATATGTGAACGAACCAGAATTAGGCGAATACAATAGATCGATAGAGACTGGAAATGTAAATATTTAATATTATGCAATGAGCTTGTACTTTAAATATTGATATTATGTATTATTCTATAGCACTATATCTGGCACTGCTGAACAAGATGAAATAAATAAAAAGAAACATTGCACCGCTCGCCACAGGCAGGGAATCTATCGTCACACATTTCGACCGAAAACGGTGCACACAGTGCGGTATGAAATCAACTTCATCCCGCGTACCTCAAGATATGAATTAAACTACCTGCCCTAGGGTTTTCAGGCGACTACCACATGGGTTCTTTCAGAAAGACATTAGAAGGTTCCTACGGGGTCGCCAGCACGAGTGTCACGGTCCCACGCTATGGTAACCACTTTCCAACAGGTGAACCGTGTGCTTGTCTGCAGTGGCGATGGGTGAAAATTTTCCAAAGGGAAGCCCGTGGTAAAAAAGCTTACTACAATCTAGTTTGTCATGCACTTGCATGTGATGGATAAACTCAAAATCTACTGGAGTGATTGAATGAAAGTAGAGAAAGCATTTATTATACTATGTAGCTATTCAAATTGATTTCGTTTGTACGAATATCGGTAGATGGCTCCCCCCGTTGCCCCAAGACGAATTTATAGAAGAATTTGGATCAGATTCGGGCGGACCTCGGTAGCTTAGTGGTCAGAGCATTCTCCCTGTAAGAGAAAGATCGGGGTTCAGGTCCCGCCCGAGGTCGATTCACTTTCTTTATCTTAATCTATACTGGACTGATTTCAAAAAAATTTTTGCCATTAATAGCTACGTTATCAGGTACCAACATAGGCTATAGGTATATCATCACACTACTATCAGTGACGAATCAGAATGGATCAGAATTAAACGCGGCTTCACTTACATGGATGTCAATAATCACGATTTTGGGAAATATATATTTTTCTACTCAACTTTTGCGATCAGACATTCGTATGGTGTTAAGTTTAACTAAGAACTTTAACCTAAAACTGCATCAAAATCCACCCAGTAGCTTTTGTACCCATTGTGAACAAACAGACAGATGATAATAAAAAAATTGTGTTCAAAATCGTAACATTTCCCAAGTATTCTTTTATTAATGTACAGATACGACGAGTTTACAATAATAATTATTATTATAACAGTATGCTACATTTTGTACAGGCTTTGTGATTTGTTAATCCTGTTATTGTAAACATCCACATTTGACGGTGATTGCTTATTATTAGACGCTTGTTTTTATTATTATTACAAGCTTTTGTAATGGCCAAATAAGTGTAAATTTTTTATTTTGCAATTTAAATAGTAAGACAAAGTTGCAAAAGTCAGAGAACTTAATTTTATTTTTTACTGTCTACAAAGGATGACGGTCTTGTGACTTAGTTTGAGGGTTCCCCCTCTAACCAACCAAAAAATAAAAATAAAAATCTCCGAAGCACGCTGAGTAAAGCCATAAAAATTGTAACATTGCATTGAACTATTACACCGTTAATTAATTAATAACCTAGATGATTCGGTTCACCGCCGCTAAATTGGATATGCTAATCCTCCTGATCCACTCCGCTACCTCCTTCCATGCGACCGTGACCGCAATTAAATTACTGTCGCTACGGGTTATATAAAGTACCTACATGACTGCGTAACTTCAACCAAGCTGGGAGGACACCGAATAAAACAATAGTCTGTAGCAGTGTTTTGGTGCAGTGAGGTGATAGCCAAAGAGATAGATAGGTACAGTCAGCATCGGTATTATATCAACACATTCAAAGTTATCGACCTTTAACTTTAAAACTACCTAAAATAATAAAAAAAAAAAAATGAAAAATGAATTTTCAGAGGATAAAATCAACACATTTTGTCCTCTGAACATTACAAAAATAATTAGGTATACCTACTGCACCATTTATATTTATTTAAGTGTTCAGCCACTTTTGAAGGCGATAACACTATGACTTATCTAATGCTATTATCACTTTTTGTTCAATAAAGTTTTGGTTCAATTTGTCATTATCTGCTGTATAACCCGCGCCACATATCATGGACCTAAATCGTAAGACATACGAGGCTCTGGCGCCCACGGATTGCTTTGTAATAGTCGATGCTTTGTGAATTTGATTTCGTCTACGGCAGTAGCATCCTGTGCCATCCTTAAAAGACACCCAAGAAATGTGTAGTGCGCGTATAGGGCACGTTTTGAGCACATTTTAGGTCCAAGATACGTGGCACGGGTTATACCTGTTATAATATTAATATAGAATTACCAGCGCAGCCCAGTCTAGCCCAGAATGTTCTAATAACAACAGGGTAACCTATACAAAATTCAATACATACTATTTATTTTTAATATTTTTTCAATAGAGGGTTTATAAGGTAGACAAATACGCATGAAAATAAAATCTTCAGTGGTGCGATGCATTAGTAGACTTTGTGAATCATATCCATGAAATGCCTGCTTCCTTAATAATGTCATTAATGACTCTTCTGTTGTAGTAGTGAGTTGGTTTTCCACGGCTTCATAGAGGCTGTAGGCTATATTTATCATCAACAGATGATATGTATGTACTATGATTCAAAACAGTAATCAATTACCTGCAAAATAATTTAGTTTGCAGCTCCATTACTTACATGTTACATTCATGATGATCCACAAACATAATATTGATATTCTTCGAGCGAATGCCGATATAAGGTTCGTAATACAAGGTTATGTCACAATATCAGTAAGTAGACACGAATATAAAATCTGTACCTGCGTAGGTACTATCGTTTATATTGCGTAATATTTATACGTTTTTATGTTTAGTGATATATTATCTCCAATACGAAGAACGTACTATGTTCTACTTGAAAAAATAGTTTTATTGATTGCGTTTCATGGTATTAAACTACGCTCTACTATACTTAATTAATGCCTAAAGATTATAACCACAATCATTGCAATATCGTTGTTGATATGAAATACATACTGTGATGGTATTTTCTCAGAAATTAGTAATGCAACTTACACTTAGTCAGCTTGCACTATTAGCACAGTCTAACGAACTCTTATTCGTTCTGGTGGTTTACTTATAAACAAAATCTTTAGAGCCCAAAGCGATCTCAAGTACACGCCGCTACATATCCTGATAGACGCACAAGACTCTGGCGTGAGCTTAAGGCGTAGGATACAACCAGGTTTGGCGTTCGGATGAAGAACAGTTAATTTTTGTACGTATTGCTTAAACAGATTTAAAAGGTACTAGTTCCTGGATTGTACTGGCATCACCCTCTCGATCATCTGATACATTATATTCCCCGAATGTCACAAGAGAATACTGCAGCATAGCAGCTATTTACAATTCTACTCATCAACAGCTTAGCGTTCTGTCTCAATTTCATCCGTCGCCTTCACAGTGGAGTCCAGGATCCGTTTAACTTTATGTTACGTAGGTAACAGGATGTTAAACGGACCCTTTTAAGAAAGAAAGAAAGTTAACGAACGATTTTTACTCATCATCATCATCATCATCATCATCCTTTCGCCCTTATCCCAAGTTTATCGGGTCTCTATCTCTATCGAATCGGGTTTATAGGGTCGACGCAACATGTATACTTTTTCCATTCATCTCTAGTTGCAGTTCTACGATTTTTACCAGCAGTATGAAATAGTGTACATAGTTAACTATCGTTTTGAAAGGAAGAAAGGTCACCCTTTCCGAGACCTTTAATGTCGTAGAATGTAGACATTTAATCTGCAATGCAATGAAAAAGTTATACCAGTACCTTGATACGCTTCACGAAAACTTTTATTATAGTACAGATATCAGACATCCAAGATCTGGCAGTGCTGTTAATTTCCAATGATATGTCACCATTAGTATAAAATTTTACTTTAAGAACCACTTCAGCAACATGCGTCGCCCATTCACGGTGCACATCTATTTTCCAGTCTTTTCGAAACTGTTTGTAATTTTTAAATATTGAATATTCTGATAGTTCCAATTCATTTTTCGTAACCAAGTGATTTTTACCTATCTTCACTTGCATATCACCTTCGACAAATATTGTGGTGTTATAAGTAATTTCAGCGTACCTGGTTTGGAAATTGACTAATTTTCCCATATTAAATGAGTAGTCTTTTTCATGTTTTCCTTCTTTTGAAGCACATTCTTGTACCTTTACTCTTGAAGTAGGTCCATATATGAAAAAAGATCTACGTTCTTTTACAGCTGCTGCAAGAACAAAAACTGCAAATACCATTTGAATCAGCATTTGTAAAAAATAAAATGATTAACGCCAGCACCGAATGATTACAAATGTAACGTACGAGTGAGTATCTGTACAATGTGTGATTTGAAAGATAACTTTACAGTTTATCATAATATTGTATTTAATTGTTATACATTGCAAACTCTCTCACAAACCTACTTTCGTACGTCTGTAGGTATTCTAGTGTTCTATGACTTTTGTGGTCCATATATTCTAGATTATTATATTTATATTTTTTACTAGCTTTCTGCTCGCGTCCCACGTGGATCTCTTATCTCCGGATCTACTCAATCGGTTGCAATCAAACAAACGTAATATTTTAAGTCTGACCATGACCTATCTAACGAAAAAAAACCGCATCAAAATCCGTTCAGTAGTTTTTGCCTCCATCGCGGACAAACATTTCCAATTTACAAATATATAATAATACTAGCCTTCCGCCCGCGGCTCCGCCCGCGTGCATCTCGGTTAACGCGACCTTTGCTCATATCTTCGGTTCTACTCAACCGATTGCGATAAAACAAACGTAAGATTTTAAATCTGAGTAAGTAACCTAATCTATCCAAGTCGGATTGCGCAGCTTTCTCAATGAAGCTACTATTATTATTTCATTATATTCCTATTGTAAAAATTACCTACGGATGTCCAGTAGTACCTATCTGTTTATAGCTCTCGGGTTATAAAATCATCATCATTACTACAGCATTATGTTCCAATTATACCTAAGGCTCATCATTCTCTTCGGAGTTTCCGGAGACGAAAACTGCCATTCCACCAACTCCGAAAGGAAAACGTGCAGCGGCGTGCAGTTGATGTTAGCTTGGGCCCCTAAGATTTTGATAAAGCAATTCTTCTTAACCGGATTCAAAGCAACTAAAACTAATACTGCTGTGGATCGTAGGTTGACGTAGGTGAGATTGGCAGAGACATTTCTCGCACCCCGGCCGACCCAGGGCCTCTCTTTCAAGCTGGCCCACTCCGGCCTCCTCATGTTGGGCTGCAGCTGTGCCAGAGTGCTAGCTGTGCCCTTCAATTTAGAAGTCAGACTTCGGAGATAAAGTTTCCCCGAGGTCTCACCGGGCGTCAAGTACGAGCTCCAGATATTTTATGGGTTGAACGTGTACAGAGCCTCGAGACTGCTGGTTCCGATCAACTGGTGAAGCAAATCTTACGCAGGAGGCGCGGGTTCCACCCCGCTCAGTGCAAATATTTGTGTGAATGAAATGAGTATTTGCATTGGTCTGGTCGTGCCTCGGAGAGCACGTTAAGCCGTCGGTCCCCGTTGCCATAAGAACATCTATGGCAGTCGTTACGGATAGTTGGAGCCCTAAAAAATCCAAAAACAACAAACTGCAAAGCTTCGATATCACTTAATGTTAACATTGGGTTGTAGAGGTCAGATGACAATCGCTTCACGGAAAATTTAGAGGTCTAGCCAAATCCGTAGTTAAGACTGGTAACGCGGACCCCAGACTCCGAGGTGAAAGCTTCGAATGCGACTGGGAATTAACGCTAAGAGGAAGAGGAACCAAATCTCGGATTGTAACCCACCGTCTTTAACTATGTTTCCGTTCTCACGTACCTAATTAGGCTACAAGCCTATCTCTAATTTGCCTTAGCAAGAATGCAGGGAAGTAATGGGGCAGCCATTATTGCACACATTGTTTGACTTAATATGTGAACGAACCAGAATTAGGCGAATACAATAGATCGATAGAGACTGGAAATGTAAATATTTAATATTATGCAATGAGCTTGTACTTTAAATATTGATATTATATGTTATTCTATAGCACTATATCTGGCACTGCTGAACAAGATGAAATAAATAAAAAGAAACATTGCCCCGCTCGCCACAGGCAGGGAATCTATCCTCACACATTTCGACCGAAAACGGTGCACACAGTGCGGTATGAAATCAACTTCATCCCGCGTACCTCAAGATATGAATTAAACTACCTGCCCTAGGGTTTTCAGGCGACTACCACATGGGTTCTTTCAGAAAGACATTAGAAGGTTCCTACGGGGTCGCCAGCACGAGTGTCACGGTCCCACGCTATGGTAACCACTTTCCAACAGGTGAACCGTGTGCTTGTCTGCAGTGGCGATGGGTGAAAATTTTCCAAAGGGAAGCCCGTGGTAAAAAAGCTTACTACAATCTAGTTTATCATGCACTTGCATGTGATGGATAAACTCAAAATCTACTGGAGTGATTGAATGAAAGTAGAGAAAGCATTTATTATACTATGTAGCTATTCAAATCGATTTCCTTTGTACAAAGGAAATCGATTTGAATAGCAAAAAAATCTCGATCATCGATTTGAATAGAAAATATCGGTAGATGGCTCCCCCCGTTGCCCCAAGACGAATTTATAGAAGAATTTGGATCAGATTCGGGCGGACCTCGGTAGCTTAGTGGTCAGAGCATTCTCCCTGTAAAAGAAAGATCGGGGTTCAGGTCCCGCCCGAGGTCGATTCACTTTCTTTATCTTAACCTATACTGGACTGATTTCAAAAATTATTTTGCCATTCATAGCTATCAGGAGCAATATCAGGTACCAACATAGGCTATTATATCATCACACTACTATTAGCGAGGAATCAGAATGGACCAGAATTAAACGCGGCTTCACTTACATGGATGTCAGTAATCACGATTTTGGGTAATATATATTTTTCTACTCAACTTTTGCGATCAGACATTCCTATGGTGTTGTATTTAACTAAGACCTTTAACCTAAAACTGCATCAAAATCCATCCAGTAGCTTTTGTACCCATTGTGAACAAACAGACAGATAATAATAAAAAAAAATGTGTTCAAAATCGTAACATTTCCCAAGTATTATTTTATTAATGTACAGATACGACTAGTTTACATTAATTATTATTAGAACAGTATGCTACATTTTGTACAGGCTTTGTGATTTGTTAATCCTGTTATTGTAAACATCCACATTGGACGGTGATTGCTTATTATTAGACGCTTGTTTTTATTATTATTATCTCTTTATTCATTTTTTAAAACCTATAAATTACATTTTTAAATACATTGTTCTCTAAAATAAAAAGCATATATTTAAAAATATAAAAAATAGAGCCCACCGGCATCGGGTACAGGGACCAAGCTGCCGGTGGTTAGGGCTCCAGGGAGAGGAACCTCCTCACAATACGTGCCGTGTCGAGGAGTACCGCCTTCTGCATCTTCTTATTATTATTATTATTACAAGCTTTTGTAATGGCCAAATAAGTGTAATTTTTTTATTTTGCTATCTAAATAGTAAGACAAAGTTGCAAAAGTCAGAGAACTTAATTTTATTTTTTACTGTCTACAAGGGATGACGGTCTTGTGACTTAGTTTGAGGGTTCCCCCTCTAACCATCCAAAAAATAAAAATAAAAATCTCCGAAGCACGCTGAGTAAAGCCATAAAAATTGTAACATTGCATTGAACTATTACACCGTTAATTAATTAATAACCTAGATGATTCGGTTCACCGCCGCTAAATTGGATATGCTAATCCTCCTGATCCACTCCGCTACCTTCTTCCATGCGACCGTGACCGCAATTAAATTACTGTCGCTACGGGTTATATAAAGTACCTACATGACTGCGTAACTTCAACCAAGCTGGGAGGACACCGAATAAAACAATAGTCTGTAGCAGTGTTTTGGTGCAGTGAGGTGATAGCCAAAGAGATAGATAGGTATAGTCAGCATCGGTATTATATCAACACATTCAAAGTTATCGACCTTTAACTTTAAAACTACCTAAAATAATAAAAAAAAAAAAATGAAAAATGAATTTTCAGAGGATAAAATCAACACATTTTGTCCTCTGAACATTACAAAAATAATTAGGTATACCTACTGCACCATTTATATTTATTTAAGTGTTCAGCCACTTTTGAAGGCGATAACACTATGACTTATCTAATGCTATTATCACTTTTTGTTCAATAAAGTTTTGGTTCAATTTGTCATTATCTGCTGTATAACCCGCGCCACATATCATGGACCTAAATCGTAAGACATACGAGGCTCTGGCGCCCACGGATTGCTTTGTAATAGTCGATGCTTTGTGAATTTGATTTCGTCTACGGCAGTAGCATCCTGTGCCATCCTTAAAAGACACCCAAGAAATGTGTAGTGCGCGTATAGGGCACGTTTTGAGCACATTTTAGGTCCAAGATACGTGGCACGGGTTATACCTGTTATAATATTAATATAGAATTACCAGCGCAGCCCAGTCTAGCCCAGAATGTTCTAATAACAACAGGGTAACCTATACAAAATTCAATACATACTATTTATTTTTAATATTTTTTCAATAGAGGGTTTATAAGGTAGACAAATACGCATGAAAATAAAATCTTCAGTGGTGCGATGCATTAGTAGACTTTGTGAATCATATCCATGAAATGCCTGCTTCCTTAATAATGTCATTAATGACTCTTCTGTTGTAGTAGTGAGTTGGTTTTCCACGGCTTCATAGAGGCTGTAGGCTATATTTATCATCAACAGATGATATGTATGTACTATGATTCAAAACAGTAATCAATTACCTGCAAAATAATTTAGTTTGCAGCTCCATTACTTACATGTTACATTCATGATGATCCACAAACATAATATTGATATTCTTCGAGCGAATGCCGATATAAGGTTCGTAATACAAGGTTATGTCACAATATCAGTAAGTAGACACGAATATAAAATCTGTACCTGCGTAGGTACTATCGTTTATATTGCGTAATATTTATACGTTTTTATGTTTAGTGATATATTATCTCCAATACGAAGAACGTACTATGTTCTACTTGAAAAAATAGTTTTATTGATTGCGTTTCATGGTATTAAACTACGCTCTACTATACTTAATTAATGCCTAAAGATTATAACCACAATCATTGCAATATCGTTGTTGATATGAAATACATACTGTGATGGTATTTTCTCAGAAATTAGTAATGCAACTTACACTTAGTCAGCTTGCACTATTAGCACAGTCTAACGAACTCTTATTCGTTCTGGTGGTTTACTTATAAACAAAATCTTTAGAGCCCAAAGCGATCTCAAGTACACGCCGCTACATATCCTGATAGACGCACAAGACTCTGGCGTGAGCTTAAGGCGTAGGATACAACAAGGTTTGGCGTTCGGATGAAGAACAGTTAATTTTTGTACGTATTGCTTAAACAGATTTAAAAGGTACTAGTTCCTGGATTGTACTGGCATCACCCTCTCGATCATCTGATACATTATATTCCCCGAATGTCACAAGAGAATACTGCAGCATAGCAGCTATTTACAATTCTACTCATCAACAGCTTAGCGTTCTGTCTCAATTTCATCCGTCGCCTTCACAGTGGAGCCCAGGATCCGTTTAACTTTATGTTACGTAGGTAACAGGAAGTTAAACGGACCCTTTTAAGAAAGAAAGAAAGTTAACGAACGATTTTTACTCATCATCATCATCATCATCATCCTTCCGCCCTTATCCCAAGTTTATCGGGTCTCTATCTCTATCGGATCGGGTTTATAGGGTCGACGCAACATGTATGCTTTTTCCATTCATCTCTAGTTGCAGTTCTACGATTTTTACTAGCAGTATGAAATAGTGTACATAGTTAACTTCAATATTTGAGAATTTTGAAGCATCTTGATCACTGGTTCTTCAAAATAATCTTTCTTTTAAGTAGTTGTAGTCTCTACTTCTTTATTCTGTAGTATGATTCTTGGCCTTAGACTTACACTGTCTTGGATTTAATATAGACATACATATTATCGATACTTCCGTCTGCTTACATATTGTAGGTTTAACCCCAAAAATGCTTAATGTTCTTTCTTATGTAAAGTAATCTATTAATTATTGAATAAATACAAAACAGGGTAGTATAACATGACATTTTATTCTAGCAAATATAAAATAGACATCGACCTCAACCGTAGTACAATGGTAAATACAGGAGCACACATTCTAGCAAACTTATCTATCTCAAAACGTCTCACGGTATCCCTAAAATAGGTAATTTAGAGCAGAGAGTAGCGAGTACATAACTAGATATTTAAATTTATTTAGAAAGTGACTTGTTTCTTTTCCCTCTCAGCTCTGATTGTAATTTTAGAGGTGGCGACAGAAGATTCAGTAGTATCAGAATCGGCAACGAGTGCTCGGAGACGCGCAGCACGGCGTTCTCTAGCTGCAGTCTTTTCTGAAATCTCGTTCATCTCATCTTCTAAATCGCTGAGGCGTGCTCGTGTCGCTTTCGCCCGCGCTACGGCAGCTACCTCATCGTCAGATTTGTTGAGCGCCGTCCATTTTGTAAGTGCACCTTCCTCATTGAGTCTTCGCGCAATGCGTTTCTCTGTACGCTCTTCGTTCTCTTGTAGCGCTCGCCTTGCGCCACTTACCTCTGACTGACCTATACCAACACTCTCCAGGATTTTATCCGAGATTCTCATGCGGCTTTCAAGATTGCTGCTAACATTGCTGTCAAATTCGATGTCCTCAGCAAAACGTGAAGCTTTCTTACTGGCACGGAGGCGCTTGAGGGATTCTGTGATCTGAAAAGTTAAAATAATAATCAATAACCAATTATAAATCAATATAATGTTGACTTAGACTATATTTATTTTTCTATAGAAAATATAACTGTAGGGACACTCCTCTTGCCAGTCTAATGGTTGGATTTGAAACAAAATAACAACAGTAGGGCCTATATATAGGCATAATTCGATTTCTAAATGTACTTGAAGAAATAATTGCTTCATACAAATTCTATTGGATATTACATCTGTTCACATTTTCTTATGATGAGTAATTACACTAATTACGGATTCTGGGAACTGAATGGAACTTGGCTGGATTTTAATACATTCATCAAATCACAGTTAATATTTGCTTGAAAACAGTAAGATTCTTTTTCAATTGCATTCATGAATATTATAAGGATTGACACAACAATATACTACAATAAATATTGAAATTTCATAACAATAAAATGTTTATATTACTTAAAAGCTATTTTAATGTGAAAATTGGACTTTTAGAAAATAATACATTATTTGTGTAACTAATTATCGATTTTATTGTACATTGAAGTTACTCGTAATTTACTACACGTTACAGAAACTAATTCTCAGATACGTTGGTTGAACTCATGAAACCTATTTAACTAAAATTTATGTAAGCTGTAGACCTCGCGAGTACCGTTTGTCACATTTTTCTGGTGCCCTTAATCAAATCTGGTATAATTTAAAAAAAGTGTCTTCTTATTTTAAACAGCCTGGACGTTTCACCAAAAATAATGACGATTCATTCTTAAAAAATGCTACAGCAAACTTCCCCCCTGTTTGTCATCTATTTTTTTATAACGAATTTCACCTTTAAGGGGTATTTTTGTCGCAAAATTGATATTTGATACTCCTTGATATTTCAGCTAAAAATCATCAAAATCCGTTCATAAATAACGCGACAGCAAGCTTCCCCCTTTTACCCTCTTATAAAAAAAAACCCCTACAAAAGTTGTGTTTTAAATTAAACAACATTTTGCCAAGTATGGTAAAAATTGGTAAAGAAATACGCCTCAAAGACCGGAACTGATATTTTTCTTTTTATCGTGCGAAAAATCCTCACGGATAGCCCTCTGCCGGAGCCGGTGGAGGAGACTAAAACGCACGGCATCTGTGGGTTACTGGAGGTGAAAGTAGTCGTAGATATATCCCTCGCACCCCGGCTGACCCAGGGCCACATCTTTCGTGGTCCCAGTCCCCAACGCCCCCCCCCCCCCCCCCCCCCCCCTCCGCGGGTATGGGTAGGCACGCAAAGCGCGCCGCTGCGGTTTGCTTCTGCTAGGGTAACAGGCAGCTCCACCCGTCACCCCCAGGGCCCGCACTCAAGAGGGACGGGGGTCAGGAACGTATATACGTAGGTATACCTACCCACAGATATAGTTAGATACGGACAAAAGCAAAATCGGCCGCCTTATCCAATCTGAGACTCCCGCTCGCTCGGTCAATAAAATTCTTACTTGATATCATTATATTAGAACTAATACGCAAATACTTATTCGAATCATAACGTATTAAATATGTATAATTGCAAAACTAAAATATGATCCTAACTCAGTCGAGTTGGAACATCAAAAAAGATTCTCTAATGTACCTATCAGTTTATAAAGAATGTCAATTAATATTTGGGCATCGAGTGGCTTACGTCATCTGGAATGGCAGTTCCATTATACGCAGTGGTTGCAAAGCAATTTCGGTCTGCCTATCTTACCGGCATGTTGATGCAGAGTCTCTTGTTATTTTTCTATTTCAACCTAAATGCTGTCATAGTAGGTAATTTTGTTTTCATATCTTACTAAAATTAGGTCTGCTAGATATACGATACATAGTTAATTGAGTTTTGCAATCAAACTCTATCAACTCCGTCAAAACATGCACTTAAAGAATATGTCTAGGTTCTACAAATGGGTAATTTCACGATGCCAAATTTTTTGCTAATTTCGGTGGCAGTTTTCAATCATAGGTTTTCCGATGAAAAAAATTTTCAATGTTCTTTTAGAAAACTATAATTATACTACTAGATATTCTAAAAGAACTCCATTAAATTTTTTCATCGGAAAACCTATGATTGAAAACTGCCACCGAAATTAGCAAAAAATTTGGCATCGTGAAATTACCCAAATTATGATTCATGTAGTTTATTTTAGAAATACAAAATCTCTCCTTTAAAATTCTATATGCATATACTCACGCCTGTAAATCTCCGAAGGGGTAGGCAGAGGTGTATTAACACTCATATTCTGTCCTCCGTGATTAACACCCACATTTCGCCATTCGTGATTTTCGGTCCCAAGTCGGTTGACTGTCGGATGGAGAACAGCCCAGTCGCTTTATACGACACCAACAGGAAGAGATAAATGATAAAACCTTATATTTGTATATTCACAGAATATAAGCTTCTGTAGAGAATATTAGTATATAAGAGGTCGGTATAAACCTTAGAGTATATATGTATAGTTAATGTACCTACACTCTAAGCTAAGATATAAACAGATCCAAATAGTTTGAAATATTTTTAGAAGATTAGCTGTATCTAACTAAGTTTTTTCAACATTATAATTAAAACTGAAAGCAAAACATAAAAATAGATCCTTTAAGATCTTGGAAAGAAAATACATAAATCGGTCTTAGCCTCTTTAAAGATAATGCTACAAGGGAATTTTATAAACTCAACGTAATTTCATTGCTTTGTTATTTTAAATTATTATAAGAAAAATACACAATAGAGAATAGACATCTGTATGATACTTACACATGATTTAACATAAGAAAGTAAAGAAAGGAGCCCTCTGTATTTCTCAGAATATGCTAATATGTACTTGAAAGTTCATGAGTGGAATGCCTACTGTCTACGTATCGTGATTCGCAGTACCCGATGATACATAAATATAGTCTGAATTGCCTTTGTTTCGATTGGTACAACAAATTTTCTCAAATATTATTTTGTAGGTGTCAATCAGAAAAAGATTATTATGCCTGTGTAATATTAAAGGACTATGCGAATTCTGGTCTAACATTCTAATAGCTATGTGTGTTATATCGCTGGATAGGTAGTTTTGAGCTGAATAAAAGCTTCTATGGCGCTTAGTCCAAACCTTAGTCCGTTCAGAATGATTCTTCAATAAACATAGTAGTTTTACAAGATTCAAAAACAATAAATAAATAAATAAATATTCCACAACATTCTACACAACGCTTTCTAGACCCATGGTAAGCTTAATTAGCTTGTGTTATGGAATCTAGAATGCGGATATACATACTTAGTTTATATACTTTTTTTTCTTTTTTTTTGTAAATACATACATATTATACATAGAAACACCCAGACATGTTAAGAACATGACACTTGACATTCGTAGGCACGAGATAAAATGACCGAACCCGAATTAACGTTCAATCAGTGTTCAGACCTTTCATTTCACGTTCAATCGTACATAGCTATTGAAGGTGGGATCAGGTTTCATACAAATCCTGGCATTGTACTTTAAGCTGCAGAAACGATAATAAAACTTTCCTTCCCGGTTACAGGCATTGACATAAATTGTTACTCAATAACTAGATCAATAGTTGACGCGAAAATCCACCCCGATACAACATAGGATCACGGTCCTAAGTTTCGACTCGCCTCATTCAATGACTGACTTTGAACTTTGGTATATCGTAATACGGTATTTCGTACATTCGGGATTTTGAACTTCGGGATTTTGTAATTCGGGATTTTGATTTTCGATATTTTAATGCGTAACCGACATCCCAAACCACGAGAGGGCCTTCCTCTCGTGGTTTCGGCGGAGCCTCGACACTCAATTAGTATAATTGTGTACCGCTTCGCAGTTGAGGATGCCATGGGCTCCAAAGACCCCGTATCGTATTATTAAATAAAATAAATAAATATTTTAGGAAATTCTACACAACGATATCTAAACCCATAGACGCTAGTACTATTATCTGTTCTGTGCCCATAGTAAGCGCAGGTTAACTAGCTTGTGTTATAGGTTCTAGAATGCGGATATACATACTTTGATACATTTTCGTTTGTAAATACATAGGTACATATTATACATAGTAACAGCCAGACCAACGCAAATAGATATGTATATTCATGCATAAAAATATTTGCCCTGAGTGAGAATCGAACCCGCGACTTCCGACGACGTATCAGTCGAACACTCTATCGCTACGCCCACGGAGAACAGTGCTACACCGCAGAGGGCAGGGGCCGTAGCACGTAGCACTAGCGCGGCTAACTATATCAGTACCTATACGGCATCATCATAATAGTGTAGTACGTATCTTGACAAGTTTGTCCAAGAGACCTTTAGGAATATTCACCATTTGGGACCAAATTTTGCTTTTTTAATTTAATTGTAGGTAGGTACATGATTTCAATTTATATTTTGTTTCAAATTAACTATGATAACCCACAAATTTAAAGTACTTTAAACATAAAAATATGTCATAATATTAGTTCAAACACTTCATGAAGTTCCTTCATATTGCAGCCTCTTGTCACGGTAATATTTAGTAATTCTGTGCTCTTGTGGTGTAATCGCCAGCATAAATAAATATTTTGTAATTAATATATTCACGTTAAAGTAATTTAATCAAACATAATGAAGTGTACGGTATGAAAGGAACTTCATCCCACGCACGCTCAAGTTGTGGAATTAAGGTCCAACCCCACCAAACGGACGGCACCGGCCCGGATTTTACAATCTTTAAACAAAATTAAATCTTATTATCACAGTGTTTGAAGTTTATATTACCAAGTCACGCACAACAGCTTGACAGCGACGTGCGGCGGCGGGCCGTGTGCTTGTCCGCCACCTAAATGGTATAAGAAAAGGTCGCTAACAGACCGATATGACAAAGTTTTACACGCCTATGCCTAATTAGAATAAACTTCGCATACAACTTGAGCGTCAAGTTTTGTCTAAAGTCATGCGTCTGTATCGCAGAGGCAGTTCGTAAGAATGCCAAAGTTGTCGAATGCTCTTAAAGTTATTGCACACAGTGCGATCTCAGGCAAACTAAGTCTCATATTGGAGTTGCCCGCGGCTTGTTTCTAACTAATTTAACTAATATTGACTGATTAAGTCAATCTCTGCATATTCTGTTCAATAGTGAAATCACACCCTAAATAGTTGTATTGGACGATGACTTAGACAGTCTCTAATGTTTTGCTTTAGTTAATTTGACGGATGTTTGTTTGACGGTTGGTTGTTTCCTATTTTAATCCTCTTTTAATAAAATTTAAGGATCTTACATAAATACATCTTCAAGAACTTGAAGATTTGGATATCATATCAAAGACTGGCGACAATATAATTTGATAGCTGGGCTTAATTTTAAATCTAGTACCGCCAGGCAACATTTCACGCGCTAATCAACAAGTTCGGCAACGTTTCACAACACGATAGATGTCACCAGCTGACGCGCGATGCTATAAAGTTGCGTTGCGTTCGACGATTGCGATTGATAAATTTTATATTCAAATAATCATTCTTGTAATTTAGCAGTGCATCATTATTTATGTTCAATGTAAGTAAAACAAAGATTCAATGGAAAATAATAATTCCTAAAAAGACGCAAAGCCCTTTCCGTCTGAAAATTCAGCAAATCTATGGTGATTTCTGTTATTTCTACTGAAGATAGATGACCCAATAATCGTGTGATTGATAGCGTAAGCCGTTTTAAAATTCGTGGTTGTATAAATTGAGTGTCTTTTACAGTTTAAAATATATAATACATATCCTAGTTATAGTTAATTTTCTACGTATGTTCATTTACATAAAATCCCTATTCGTTTTTGTGATATCGGGACTTATCGCGTTTAATTATTATTTTGGAACTTACTTGTGCCGACGTTTCGGGTGCATCCAAATAGTACATTATGGTACAAGCGTGTAAAGTTGGTGATTACCGCTGAGGCGACATAAGGCTCGGGTCTTAAGAGAGCCGAGGACGGTAATCACCATACACGCGAGTGGCATACGACTATTTTCGACACACTTGCGAATAAAATAATACTAAAAATACTACATAAAACAATCAAAACACAATAGTAAAAATCTATTTGTTGTCATATGCGCGCGCATCTAACATTTTTTTAAATTTGTTCCTTTCGGAACAGGCTAAGGTGCTATCACCATGCTGCCTTGTCATCTACTTACTTATTTGAATTATGTTTTTTTTTCTCTGTAAATACTCACAGAGAAAAAAAAACATTTTAGTGAATGTTTTGTTTATTAAACACGTACTAAAAGTTGAAATTATCTTTTAAAATACGAAGTTGCATGAAATGAGCAAGCAATAGGTATATTAATTCGTTTGTAATATTGGACACGATCTTTTTTGTATCGAAACTTTTTTTAAGAACAAAGCAACTTATTCAATGAAATTAAAAAAAGAAGTCTACAACTCACTTGTGAATAATAGCAATGAAAAAGTCACAGTTTTATAATAGGTGTCATTCCGTGCTTAATTACGGTGAAATAAAAGCATGTTCATAAGCAAGTGTGTTGAAAATAATAATTAATCGCGATAAGTCCGATATCACAGAAACGATAATTTTACACAGCAATAGTTTAAAAATTCCTATTGTAATTGGCTTTTATGGCAGCGTTTCACACCCCCAACTCCGAGAGGAGGTCTGTCAATTTGCAAATCTACCGGCTTGCAACTTTGGTAGTCAGAAACAATATAAAGTTACATTTATGTACATCAATGCTATAGAGCCTTCTATTTGAAATTTAGAGATTCACATTCACTCAACGTACGTTACAAAGGAGTGAGGAATCCAATATACTGAATACCTTCATTGAGTTTGGTTAGGAGCCGATGCACTTCGCTTAAGGTCATGTTACATGTGTGTACAGTCCTCACGACCAACCGCGCATGTACATTGCTGCAATGGTATTTGCCAAATGCACTATACCTATACTTCGACTTTTAATTAGATGCAGTAAAATGACGTTTCAAAATGTCATTGCGTAAAATAATGTTTACAACACACCTACTCATAAAAGTGCTATTATTTTACCGCAATTAGGCACGTAATGACACCTATTATCAAAATGTGATTTTTTTATTGCTATTATTCATTATTTTTGAGTAAAATAAAAGCAGATGCTGAAAAATTGATTGGAATTGTGAACCTTATTGAACATTATTGTAGTCATAATGTAAAGCGAATAAAATCTTTCTTTAATTCGAACTACTGCTATAGTAGCGTCATTGCACTAAGAGGAATGGAGCGGGATAATTAAAAAACTCGTTTTTGCCTTTTTTCATTCTCCATAGACGATGTTAATTAATTTCGCTACTATTCCCTGGTAGGTATATTTGTTCACCTGTTCACTGAGTGGTCGAGTATAATTTCCACCGATAGCAAATATACTGAGATAAGCGCAAACAGAAGCTCGGTTGGTTTGTTTTATTATGTGTTACTATTGTGTACTCTACACATAATATGTAATCCGCTTCCGTGCATTTAAAGCACGACTTGTAACAGTAGCCTTTGGCATGTAATCTGGGTGCTTTAATGATAAACAATGAGGGACTGAGGTACGTGGTATGTATATGTATGACACGTGATTAATCTGAGTCAAATGCTAGGTATAGTCAACGTTAAAAGTAGATGATGATTAAATAGATTTCTAAATCCATGCAGCAGCATTTTAATAAATTAATATAGACACTGTGCTCATAAACAAGCTTTACCCGAGTGCAAATCCGACCACAAAAATAAATACAACAATACAAATCGTTTTATAAAGCAATGAATAAAAAGTTAGTATGAAACAGGAGCAGTTTATTTCAAAATCGATCAATAATACAATTTTACCACAAGTAAATTATTTGCTAATTATGTTCTTTATGAAATGAAGTCTTTATCTCAATCAATCAAATCCCATCGCAGTCCACTGCTGGACATCTCTCCCAATATTAGAAGGCCTCTCTCAATATTGGGATACTGTGTCCGCGTTGGCCAGACGGGTTGGTACAGGGTTTTATTTCGATTTTCCTTAGCGTCTGCGTCTTTAAGTCGCCTCTTACGACATCCTTCGGATAAGATGGTGATACTTGCATTCTTTCTCCGTCACTACACGGATAAGTCTTTAGGTATTTAGTTATATAAAAGTTGTTGTATTTTATTCATCTCATCATGTTGAAAAGAAAGACAGCTGATTTGGCGGCAATTCATCAGTGTAGGAAATAATGCTATCAACCTACGCTGATGCCTCTTTCCTGGCACTGAGAATCATGTGTTTATGACGGGGTGAATTTATTAGGTGAATTTCAAGCTCTATAAATAATTTATATGTTCGTGCCCTTCAAAGACGCATATTTATTTACGGAATTACGCGTCATTTACGACGAGAATGGACTAAAACCTTAGAGTAGGTATACATTGCTAACTAAAATATATTTGAAATTGCATCATTATTATTACGAACCCACGTCTTTTAAATAATAATATAAATTCACGACAATTTACATTAACACAATACAATGAGTTTTCATAGTAATTGTACCTTAGAGTATACCAATGTATACTCCAAGGTACAATTACAGGCGCGCTCTATAGCAATGCTATAGAGCGAATACTCTAAGAATTGTACCTATTACGAATATTTTACTACACACACAGGCAAAATTGCTAATGAGTTTGATAAAGTCTCGTCATGTATAAAATTAGGAACGAGAACGGATTGCAGTTAATGAATGCACTTTAGTTAGGATTTTCACCTACACGATATCAAAGCTTAGTCAGATCTTAGACGAATCCAATCTAATTTCGGAGCCGACTATCTGAAGTTTTTGCTTTGATTAACTAAAAAATTTAACACCTTTTGAATAGCTCAGGACGTGTTATTACGTTGTGTGATGTTAATATCTTGTTAATATCTATACTTTATGTTTTTACATGTTTAAAATTGCAATATTGTGGAAGATTTGGTAAGTTATAACTATTTTGAGTACCTAAGTGACAATATATAACTTACAACAATAACATTTACGCGGGTGTCCTTTTTTTCTTTTTTTAAGTGCGGTAATCCCCACGACTATCCCGCGCCGTAGCCCACGGGGGTGGTTTTTTCGGACTCCAACCGACTTTTAGTCCGCTTATCGTCCGGGTCACCAGTTGCTGAGGGTGAGATAGCCTCTGGTATATTCCCCACTCCCGGCTGAACCAGGGCCATTGAAGGCCCTCTTAGGTGTGGGAATACAGTGTCCTCATCTTTCTCCAGATAGGGCTTACGCGGGAGTCCTCACAGTGATAACTCTAGGTTAGGGCGCTAACCTTACTAATTTAGGCGTGTAGAATTAACTCTAATTCTCATCACAGCATAGTGCGTGAATTACCGCGGCTTAAAAATTTGATTAACATGAAGTGTATAAGTAAAATTTACGCCAAATTACAGTTAGATAGGCATCATTGTGCCAGAACGTACTTACTAAATAGGTATATGGTAGAGTAAAAGAAACAAAACTGGTGAATTCCACTCAAATGAAAATGCTGTACACTAATAAACAGTACACCTGTCGAGAGCGACTCACAATGATAAATATAGCTTTCTAGTTCGAAGTCATGACAGCAGTGATCTTATTTGGTTGTGTATAAATATAGAAATTACCTTCGTTGGGTGAAACAGAATTATTAATAGTAATACATCCAACGAATTAAGCAGTAATTTGAATGTGTCACCATGTGTCAAACCTGGCGTCATTTCGGCTCTGTTCCATATCAATACTTTGTTTATATGCGTATAAGCTCACATTTCTAAAATTAATTATTATTTTGCACTATGCGTTTGATAAAGATGATTTGATTTGAAATAATTTTGTTTTAATAACTTATTACTTTTACTTTACAAATGCGTGTACCTACATAATGTACATTGCTTTTATTACCCTTATGTATAATATAAGTACAGGTTATAAGCTAAACTAATAAAAGATAATAATTTTATTCACAGAATATAAATTTCTTGTTAGAAAACATAACCCTGATAGATAAAATTCATCTAAATATCTATATTTTTTACTCGAATATGAAAAGAGTGTAAACACATTAAAGTTTTCAACTGAGTACATAATTGAAATTCTCTTTTATCTATTACTAGCTGACCCGGCGAACTTCGTACCGCCATATTTTTTGTACCCGTTCCCGCTGCATATCTCTAAATTTATCAGTGTTTCTCTACAATATTATGCATGTATTATACATATAAACCTTCCTCTTGAATCACGCTATCTATTAAAAAAAAACCGCTTCAAAATCCGTTGCGTAGTTTTGAAGATTTAAGCATACATAGGGACGGACAGACAGCGACAGCGACTTTGTTTTATAATATGTAGTGATAGTGAAGTATCGGGAAGCTTTTTGCTAGTTAAATGGAAATGAAATGACGAATGATGATGCTATCTAGATCCACGGTAAACATAGTTTAGCTAGATTGTGTTATGTAATCTAGAAAGCGGATAAACAGACATAGACCAATGCAAATATTCATGCATACAAATATTTGCACTGCGCGAGAACACAACCCGCGCGTCCTGCGTAGCAGTCGAACATTCTACCACTGCGCCACAGAGGTCGTCATTTGGATTGTTACATCAGAATAAACCTACAGAATTGTGACGGGATATTCTAACAATGACCAAATAAAATATAGTCACGTCACGTCACGTCGTCAGCTAAACTTGTTTATACACGGCGGCCATTCGGTCGCCGACCTTATGCAAAATGCATGCACATTTATTGCCGTCACTCAGGGTGAGCTCCCGTGGCGTTATGTGAATCAACCCTGGAGCCGCAATATTCGCTTTAGAATTTTGTTCCCTATAGTTTAAGTATTCATCGGTTCTCTTTACTTCAACGAAATAACTTATTTTTCTAGTTCTACGAGTATTGTTAACTAGGTTTATGATTAATTATTGTTTTGATTTCATGGATTTGATCCTTATAAATGAAACTATCGATTGATGCCATTGAATTTTACCTAGGATGTTAATATTTCGGGTTTTAGTCGGTTCCATTAACAGGTGCACAAGTAATTTAAAAAAAATGTTTGAATGCAGTTTTGTTTCTTTTGAAAATGAGGGAATGTTTCCTTTGAGTGAATCTCGCTATTTAGAGTACCTACTTTCCCTACAGCCGCCCTAGACAAGTGAAAATTCGCTGCTCGTACGGTCGAAAACTTACGCCCTTACAATGTAACTTTCTATAATAACTACAAACTACTTGGTTTGGAAAATTACTTTGAAGTAAAAGAATGACTGTACCTGCTGAGTACGATGAGTAGGTCAAAATATAGTTAAAGTGTCTTTCTACTTAGAATAGAATGTTGATGTTAAAAAAAGGATTTGAATGTCCTTGGAGAATCCTATTGAATGGCTTATTTAGTATATAGTTCACTTAATGATTTTCATTATTATAAACCACAGGAATATTGAAGGAACAAATAATAAGAATATCAACTTACATCTTCAGAAAGTTCTTCAGAGTCGAAGGCAGAGGATAGAGGCCTGCCACGCTGTACCCTGGCACCTCTGGAATCAAATAGATCGTCTGCAGCTGGAGCATGGACTTCGTCGAGCGCAGTCTTGATACGATTTTCAACATCGCTACGGATGCGTTCACGATCGGGTTCTGCCTCACGGGCAGCAGGCACTTTACCATCAAGTCTGTCAAGGACTGGCCGGTAGTAACTCTCTCCCTTGTTGAAGTTGCAATCGTAGACGCGAGTGCGTCGGGTTCTTCCAATGCGACTCATCTTGATGTCCTGTGGAAATTGTAACAGAAGCAATAATTAGTCATAAGGATAACCCAAGTACTTTGACGTTGAGATTATTGGCGTATACAGTCCACTTATATTTCAATATTGTAAATGGATGATGAATTAACGGTAGTATACAATATCAGGTGTCATGCAGTAGTTACCTACGTAGCGCTATGTATCTACATTATTATATTATAGAGGTTTTGAAAACACGAAAATTAACTGTAGCTGACATTTTAATCGTTTAAACTCAATTTTTATTGAGTAAAATAATGAGCGTTCGATATTGACCGCAACTTGCTTGTTCTCAAAAACATGTCGCACAAGTTTCGGAAAAGTCACACAACAAGCTCTTTTGTTTAATTCCTGGCGAAACATTTCAGTAAATATGTACGTTCTGTGAATGTAATATCACAGGAAATAGGTCAACAAAATATTTTAAAATAAAAAGTGAACGGACAAACCGTGGTCTGATATGACAGATGTTATATAATATGCTGCCATTAGTGTTATTTAAAATGGATCACGTAGTTTCGACAGTTCGTAGAAAATATTCAAACGCACAGATATGAAGACAACTTTTTTTTATAATAATATTACAATTTGTTTAACAGGAGGGTTATATTTAAATTGAAAACTCTGTATGTAAAATTACCCCATAGTAAGTAGGTATGTGAAAACAATTCAGCCTATCGATGGAATAAAAACACTTCTGTAAAGTCTCTACTTTATAAGTTGAAACTTTTTCTTTATCTTCCAGAAAAGATTCTTATATTATGCACATCGAAAGCATTACTATTTTTTTTTTCATTAATATAAGTAATATTAGCGACAAAAACACAAAAAAGTGATCGCAACCCATAGACACGCCATGAAACTTTATTAATGTATGGGTATAAAAGACAAAAATATAAATAGCTGTCCTAGTCCATTACAGTACCTATAACGTAAACACAGAATGACGTCAATATAGATAAAATGATACATAATATAATAATGATTCATATAAAAAGTAACAAAGAGTGTGAACTCATTACTGATTAACATGTGGTTGTGTAAAACAGGGTGTGGTTATTTCCCGGAAATAAAGTGGGATCCGTGATCGGCATTTACTGTGCCAGATATTAATCATACTAATTAATAGGGATAGTGGTTGATGTTCTACCTATGAGGTAAAATTACTTATTAATCGATAATTGGGTTCAAATAGTTGTCATTTTTACATCTCTCTTTCCTTGTTGACGATATCACAAATATGGTTACTGTACTCGTAATAGAATAGTAATAAACTACCCACTGCATTAAAACATGTAATGAATAGGTAGATTTACGACTTTCTTCTATTAATAGGCTATGCCTAAGTAATACAGTTAAATCTTTTATAGCTCTAAGGTGGTAAACAAATATACGACACACGGCCGTCAGCACAATCTGAAACAGTTCTTCAGAACTCAAGCCATTATACAATAGGTAAACACGGAGAGGTAAATATATTCGAAGGCTAGCGAGATTGAAGCTCGTTTCTAACCTTGGGACGATATTTTTCAAGCGTCAAAAGATTCTAACTCTAACTGCTATCGAGTTGCTGCTTGTTGTACAAGACAGCACTACGACGAACGTACGCGGGACTGAAGAAATACAATGCATAGACGGCTTCGTTACAAGTTGTAAGTACTTTATAACGAAGCAGGCTATGCTCTGTAGTCATGTACAGCTTTGGATCTATTATTATCATCTGTATAACAATAGATAGGTACTAAACACAGACAGTATTATTTATCATTGACCTATAGTGTAAAGGACACATCAGGTGGCTTTGTGATATACTAGCCTTTTTCCATGAAGTCAGAACAAGTGCTGTACCTATATATCTCAGTATTAATGTTCCTGTTGAAACAAACTAGTAGCATATTTTGCATGATTTCATGTGAAGTTTTGATAGAAAAAACAATGTCGAAGGCTTTCACTAAGTTATGAGTTAGTGATGAGGATATTGGTTCTAGAGAATGTTTATTTCATTCATTGTGTCTAACAGTGTGTGAGACAATATTAGAAGAAGTCTTACGAGTATAAGCTGCATGTTAATTACGTTGCAGCGATATACATTTAAGAACTTTTATTCTCGCCATACTAGAAATTCAATGATGCAGATTTGTCAGTATGGATTTGCCTCTCCACAAGATGATGTGAGATGTGACACTCTATTCAAAGTTAATTTAGAGGTAAATAGAATACCTAGTGGTAGATTATAATAATAATTCTTGCCATCGGTGACTATGTTTTGTTTCCATATCTTACTGTTTTTCATGTGTGTGTTATTATTATTTAATTTATCAAATAGGTATACTCGTATTTGTGTGGATAGGTACCTCCAAGCAATTTCTTGTCAGATAATTTGTTCGGAAGAACGCGTAGAAGGGGTAGGCCCAAGAAGTCCTGGCTTGACGTCGTGGAGGGTGACATGCGTGTAAATGGTCTCACTACCATGGACGCCCAAGATCATGAAAATTGGAGGTGGAAGAGCCGGAAGGCGGACCCCGAGCTCCGAGGTCATCTTGGCCACGGATGCAATCGAGAGAATGCGTCTATATGTAGATAATGAATTTGTTCTGAACGTTATGACTTATATTGCTCTATATTCAGGGCACCCTTATCTATAGCACCTCAATTATTTTACAAGCATGAATAGGGAATTCCTCCAAAATTTTGAGCGTTCATCAAGCAGTTGAGAATACACACATGTACCTCAATAGGGGGTTGGATATGTGTATAGCAGTGCAACTGGTTATTGCGGCTATTTGGATGGACCTTTAAAGCCGACATTCACTAATAAACAATTTCGTTGATTGGCCTATAGGAACAGCTCTAGAAACGTATTAATACTGTCAAGCTCTCAATGCGATCGATTGTTTCTTGTATCTCAAATAATTCAGGAAACAGTGAGCTGACATATGACACAGGAATAGTCTCAAAACAGCAATCCCTGTCAAGTATGTTCCGTTAGGAAATTCAGAACCATATTGGTGGGGCGACAGGTGACGGGAGTTGATAAATATAGTATTTTAAATAGGCATTGTTATGTGTATGTGTGTATGTATACCTACTATGTATCTCATAGAGAAAATTTTGATGAAAGTCTGTAGTTAATAACTGATTCAAGACTAAAACATACACGAACACTTAAGATCTTTTTCATTCTATCTAGCTTATAATTGTATATTAAGGGGAAAACCGGGATAGATGCCCCAGTGGGATAGTTGCCCCAGTGGGATAGTTGCCCCAGTTTTAAATTCTAATATGTTAGGGTTGAGCTGCACTGATAATTTTTATGACACTACAGTCTACATGAGGAGCTCTTACAATTTATAGTAAAGTGTTAACGTCATTAACGACCCTAACATATAGATTTCAAAACTGGGGCAACTATCCCACTAGGGTATCTATCCCGGTTTTACCCTACCTATGTATGTAACATTGTTATGTATGCACAATTGTTGTAATTTTATTCTGGTTACTAAGCTGTGTATATTTTTGTTTATGTAAGCTGGGTTGAATAAAAATATTTTCTTTCTTTTCTTTACCTATTTTATTTACACACACATTTACTATTATCCACACCCATATACATATAGCCATACACATAGAATCTTACATGAGTTCGTATACATCTATAATTATATTCATGAAATTAAAAAGTTAGTCAGCATTATGTACTTTGTAGATTTTAGTCCATAGTTAGTTAGTCTTATTAACAAGTTTGAAGTTGTGTTCAAAGTCAAACTATTTTCCTTTCAGTTTTCTTTGTTATGCTAAACGTATTATCTTAAATTTAGTTTATGGCACAATAGAAGCAATATTTATATTTATTAGGGTTTAGTTACCTACTAAACCCTAATAATATAAATATTGCTTCTATTACTTGCACCAATACTTAATTAGTGGAGTATTTGATTACTCTATAGCCATATATATCAGTGATAGTGAAGGATGGAAATTTTCAGAAGGGGAGTCAGTAAAAAAAAATCTACAGAAACCACGATCGTACATTATGTTATCAATATTCTCATAGATCTCCTTAACAAAGCTAGCCAGTCAGTATTTTTAACCATTATGTATTTTAATCTACTAACGTAGAGAATAACATCCGCGTACGTAACCGTAGCGCACATCTGTTAGGTAGAGAATAAAATTCATGCTCCACTAGCAGAGGTGTGGTTGAACTGACAGTGAATATACGTCAGAATAGTTTTATTTATTATCTAAGTATTGGCACAGAATTCACTGTAGCATATTTCCACGCAGCAAGATAGTGCTAAAGGTATGTTATCGTAGCCGACCGCATACGACAACTGCCGACGCACGCAGCAGTTGCGCGTAATTCATTCGGAGTTTGAAAAATAATGGGTACGCTGTATCTGCTGCATGCGTCTGTCGTTGTCGCATGCGGTCGCCTTAATCATACCTTACCTACGCGTTTCATATGAGTTTTGTTTTGACATACAAATATTTTTTGATAAAACCACGTACGCGCACCCCATTTAATTTCGAAGGAATATTCTGAGAACACATTACTTAGAAGAAGCAAATCATTTGAATAAATTTCTTAGCATAAAGCCAATTAACAGTGTTCTTGCTATGAATGAGTTGTACCATTTTATCCAATTATACAGGCTGTACGAAGGTTGGCCCCAGGCAAGGAATAGCACTCGCTAATGGGTATTACATTCTACATTTGGAATACGCTTCAGCGTAAAAGGATTAATTATGCAAATGCTTCTATGATGTCTCTAAACTCCTGTTTGGCTTCGCTGAATTATTACATTACTAGTTTCATTTATTTTCAAAAGCATTTCAATGGATATTATATTCATGTATGCGAATGCCATACGTGAAAGGTCTTCATTTGAAGTAGTATTAAAATAACGAGCTGTGTCAAACAACTCCAATGCAAACTAAGTTATTTGAGTATAAAGTTAATTATGTTACGATGCTGCGATGTGAAAAGCGTAATATTTGAGTCCATATTACTAGATTAAAATCATATAATATCATGTAGGTATGTTCAGATCCTATTTGATTAAGTTTAGTAAGGTATGATATGAAACATACAGAAAGTCATTGTTTGTAAAATATTAAAGTTTTAGACGTTGGCTTTAGATGGAAAAACTTAAGCAGATTTTTTTACGTTAATTTTTTTATGAACAATAGATGCGCACAAATTGTTCTATTTAACCTGTTGTTGCTTTTATTTAAGTTTTTCGTCGGTCACCTAGCAGCAGAACTATGAATTATTTATTATTTATAAATGTACAGTAATTTTCCTATCATAAAATGTTTTTGTTATGTTTACATTATTATATTTATTATTACTGTTGAAAATTACGTACGCCTTGTTTGTTTGTAAAACTATAAAAACTCACTTTATATATTTTATGAACATCGCATAATACACATCAAGGTTCTTTGAAAACAACGTGTTAAAAACATTAAAATCAGATGTAGCACCCACGCACTACGATGGAATAAATACCTAACATCCTGTTGGTGTTTTATCGACTTTTCATTTACGATTTAAGACAAACGAAAATCATGGATTGCCTTACATCATGATAAAACAAACATTATCATTGATTTTCCACAACCTTTACGAATTAATTAATGCATTCTTGGTTTGGAATAAAAAATAAGGAAGCATTAACTTCAATAAATTATTTGAACACAATATGTTTATAATTAAGAACGGGAATGACCGTGGACGCGTTATCTATAAAATTACATAATTTACTATCGATGATAGTTGCAGCGAGATTCTAAACATCGACCATGCGCATCTGATCATTTTCATTGAACATAAACGCGTGCGTCGTACAGTGAAACAATTTCAAAATAGAATTCGCAACCATTCGATATGGGTATATTTTTAGTAACGAAAACCGGGTTTTTGTTCAGACACGGGGTATTGTATTATGCACTCATTTAACACTGACGGAAGCTAAAAATAATCGCGCATTTGAAATTCGAACGTATATTACCGGTAATAAGTTTTAAGTTTGGAATTGGAACAACTTGTTTGTAAATTATATGAAACAATTGCCAGATCGAAATGTCAAATGTCGCACAGCATATCGAAAATTGTTTTTGATTAATAATATTCGCCTCGATCTAATAAATGTATAAGTTTAAATGGGTACTAACCTGGAGCGTGTTTAGGCGGCGAGAAGGAAGATGGGACTGGGCAGTTTAGCGGCGGCGGTTCGGCGCGTGAGCAGCGTGGGTGAGACTATGTTTAACCGTGAGCCACACAGAAATATACTGACTTTTGTTCTGAATGATTCCCTTGTCGGAAAAAACGAGGCGCATCAAACATAGGAAACTATATGTATTGCGGACTTCCGAGAGGGTATTTATATTTTATACATTCGAAACTTCTTATTGCTTATCGTAATACCGTGCCAAAATTTTGTCATACTTCGTACCTACATCACGCAGTGGTTAACATTATCATGGGATCGATCTCCATTTATAAGTATTATAAACACGATTCATAGATAGATAGACAGATAGTTCAGGGTCTGCGTTTACTTCATGACATGCTGTCATGAAGGGAAAAGGGTCAACATATTATAAAGTATGTATTATAATACTTCCAGGTTCTTATAACCGTCAATTACAGTTTGGTTTCCGCCTTTCACGCAAGTCCCTTTATTGTTCTAGTTTTATTGTTAGGATTGCTTAGAATTAGGGTCTTTGGTCTTCGGACGTTGGACCTTTAATTTATCTGCAAAGTTAAATTTATCTCTAATAACAATTAGAAGAAAGATTGAAATTTTGTTTTGATAGAAAACGATATGTATTTGTAATTATCCATTCCTACTGGGGCTATGAATTGGAAACAGTATTTTATAGATGTCAGATACAACGGTTATCAGGACCTATGGTCCTTGTCATTCTTGAGGAACCCCATAATTATTGGTCGCAAACGACAAACAACCACGGTAGGTACTTACCTACACGACCACGTTAGGTACTACACCTACGTGGTCATGAAATCTTGAGGGTCAATATTTAAACCAGACGTAATCAAAAGACGATCACGACCTTGTCTGAACACGCTGTGCTTTAAAATTAGATAGGTAGTTTGTTTTAGTAAGTAATTGATTTAAATATCTCACATCTGTGTAATATCAATACAACTAGAGAATAAAGTAAGAGAAATCTATTTTGTTAATCTAAGGCCCGAAGCTCAAGAATCCCTTGCTTAGTTGAACGCGCTAATAGTTCGAATTGAAAAATTATTTGTCGTTTATTGAGAAAGGTTATAGGCTGAATATTATCATCAAGGGGGCGGAGCAGTATTCATAATTTATTAATTGGCATCCTAAATATACTCGCATGAACTTAATTCTGTGCTTGACTTGTGGCGTAGACATGAGAATTAGGCATGCATCTAATTGGGAAGACCGGCATGTCTATGTTGGCTTATGGTTTGGCTTTAATTATGAAGTACGTAAAGCCATGTGGTATTAGTACGAATATGTTTAGGTTATATGTTGTTTAAACAACCATGTTGATGCTAAGTTAGTAAAAAGACTATAGGTACTTTATTTAGTAGAACTGAATTATTACACTTAACTGGATGACCGTGTTTTCAACAGGTTGACTCAGTTATCATTTTCGTGGATTGCCATCACCTTTACCAAATACTTAATTTAACTTAAATTTATATAATAAATACAGACTTGGAAAATATTCTAAATATTAAAAAAGGTTCTTATGTAAGGTGTTAGAAACTTTCATTGTTATTTGGGAACCCACTATTTATATTAACTGGTAGAAGAAATACGGAATATGCAAGTGATTAAAACTAGGAAAATTAAAATTGTTCGTCCTGAACTGTCAGTGGAAACTAAATTGTCTAAGGTAGAAACTGTATCTAGAAAGCACATGGCTCGGAATTGCTGAAGTCTCATTTTGCTTTCTTGCCTACTCGACCATAGCTAACTGGAGGCATTTCATTCACATTTTGTTCCAGTGACCGAATCCAGTGGTAACAGAATACTACCGGGATAATTTGTGAAGTTCTCCGTTACTAGAATAGTCCAGTGACTACAAGAATAAGAGACGAATAGTGTAGATGATAAAGTCTAGTCCACTGCTGGACTGTTTGATTTATTAGCTGGATTATTAGCCAGAAATAATGTGGTACAGCGGAGAGCGTCTTGTCAACTATGGACCTCATTTGGTGGAGCCACTGCCACTACCCGTCTGACATTCAGAGTTATGCCTACATAGTTACAACTTTTGTAAATTTATTTATAGTTTAGAGCGGAAGCATAGGTGACATGAAATTCATGTAACACAAATTCATACAAACGCATAATATTTTCAAGTAGGTAGCTGCTAAAAATCCAAAACAAATGATATAAAAAGTGTACAAATTATTTGTTCTCTCTCGTCTAAAAGTAGCCCATTCTAAGAACATATCGTATTTATGGGCATTTTATACGAAGTATCCAACTTTGTACAAAAACTCGTATTTCTTTTGACTTAAAATGGCCTCACTCAGACTTTCAGTCCATTTTGTACAAGTTTTTATAAGAATGCCGACTTAGATAGGCAACGGTTATATTTTATTAAAGAACTAGTTGTGCCGTGCCGTTTCCTTTACTTAGAGTTACAGCTGCTTTATATCTTCTTCGTCTGAGCGCCAATTACGGTTGCATCTCAAGCTTCCACTTTGGATCCCATCGTCTACAACTCCATTTCAAAGCTTGAATTAGTTTTTATGTTTCTGTATGCCTAAGCTAATACATATATGGTTCAACAATCAAACACACACACAAATATTTGTACTGACCTCGGACCCTCCCTGACCCGCAACAAAATAAATACTCCTGGTCAGAGTCTATGGGTATTTATCTGTTAGCGTATTGTTTAAGTGTAGGGGAGACCAAGTTACATTGGTTCGAAGATCAAACAAATGACTATAATTAAATAATATTCCGTGACGTGGCAGTCGATTTTTATCTTATATCTACGACTGCTTTATTTTTTTAAGAGCCCTTCCCGGTTGGACAGAATATGGTCGATTAACAAACAAATCTGTTCTAAGAAATACGTGTTTGAATAAGCCTAGGAGTTGGTGAAATAAATTTTTATTTTTTATATAGAGTGGTTTCTCTTTTTTTTTTAGTTTCGCTGAATTTTTGTCTTAATTTTCAATTTTTACTTCTATAGAAACCTAAACTTATATTATCATGAATCATTAAAATCATCAAATTCAAATGAGTAATATCATCAAAATACAACAACGTCATAATCAGGTACGCGAAAAGCAACGTTTGTAAAAATTATAATGTATTGTTATTAAAATACTTGAGAATGATAGACGCCATTCTACATTTACAAACCCATTCGCGATATGGATGACTTTCAGCATTTTTAGGAGAAATAAAAATTCTGTAAAGGATGGCATTGCACTTTATAAAAATAAAAAATAAAAAATTTAAATTATACCTACTTCTGACTTTTATACAATAAACATGACTTTTTTGATAACATTTATTTCTAATACAGCAATGGATTTTTGTCAGTAGTTTTCTTATATTATACAATTATTAGTAATGATCTTCATAATGCTCATCCACGGTACAAACTAGATAATATACCTACCTACTTGCTCCCGGTGTAATAAAACATTAACTGAGCTCTCAATAATCTATAAATATGTCGTGCAATATTGAAGAAGTTGAATCCATCCCTACTAATATTATAAATGCGAAAGTAACTCTGTCTGTCTGTCTGTCTGTCTGTCTGTCGGGCTTTCACGCCTAATTCCGGTTGGATCCCCAAATATGATCCACTGCCGATTTTTATTCATCATAGGCATAACCCTAGCACATTCTTACGAGTTGTGGGTCAATGGCTGGGTCAGGTTTTGGATGGGTGACCGTTGTTTACATTACGAGGTTAAGCTTAATTGAGTGGGTCGGGTTTTGGATGGGTGACCGTTGTTTACATTACGAGGTTAAGCTTAATTGAGTGGGTCGGGTTTTGGATGGGTGACCGTTGTTTACATTACGAGGTTAAGCTTAATTGAGTGGGTCGGGTTTTGGATGGGTGACCGTTGTTTACATTACGGGGTTAAGCTTAATTGAGTGGGTCGGGTTTTGGATGGGTGACCGTTGTTTACATTACGGGGTTAAGCTTAATTGAGTGGGTCGGGTTTTGGATAGGTGATGTATTGTACATATTTGAAAAATAAACAATCTTAAATGAATAAATTAAAAAAAAAAACTAAAGTAAATATTTAAAAAATGTAATCTTGACAAGTTTACAGGCTGTAATATGAAAAACAAAATTGTTGCAATTATTTTTTGTCAATCGACAGGTGATTGAAAAATTAACTGATTGACTCCCTACACTGAATGAAACCATCGTGTTTCTAAGTGCCAAGTCTATACTATATTATTCTTTGTAAAAGTGCAGAAGAAATCCGCCTTTATAAGGACTCAAAGATCCATATAATTATCTAGACCCAAAGTAACCACACCAACTAGCTTGGGTCATGGATTCTGATATACGAATATACATACTTAGTTAAGTTTCCTTTTGTAAATACATACATAAAAACACCCAGGCCAATGCAAATAGATACATTCATGCATACAAATATTTGCAATGAGCGGGAATCGAACCCGCGACGTCGAACGCTCTTACGCTACGCCACGATCATCGCCGTATAATCGTAAATGTTCAGAGCCTCTTTTCTACTATTTCCTCCTTTTTATTAGGGTTCCGTAGCCAAATGGCAAAAAACGGAACCTTTATAGATTCGTCATGTCTGTCCGTCCGTCCGTCTGTCTGTCTGTCTGTCTGTCCGTCCGTATGTCACAGCCACTTTTCTCCGAAACTATAAGGCCTATGCTGTTGAAACTTGGTAAGAAGATGTATTCTGTGAACCGCATTAAGAATTTCACACAAAAATAAATAAAAAGCATTAAATTTTGGGGGTCCCCATACTTAGAACTGAAACACAATTTTTTTTTTTTCATCAAACCCATACGTGTTGGGTATCTATAGATAGGTATTTAAAAATGCTATTGAGGTTTCTAACATAATTTTTTTCTATACTGAATAGTTTGCGCGAGAGACACTTCCAAAATGGAAAAACGTGTGGTCCCCTCCCCCCCTCTAACTTCTAAAATAAGAGAATGATAAATCTAAAAAAAATATATGATATAAATTCGAATGAGTTCAAATCAGTAGTTTTTTTTTAATACGTCATAAACAGCAATTTTCGCCTTTGCTACTACGGAACCCTTCATGGGCGAGTCCGACTCGCACTTGGCCGATTTTATTTAATTAATGAAAAGGTGAAGTTCTTCCATATATCCTGTAGAATGCAGGCGTATAAATTCCAGATCTGTAATTCTTAACATTAATAAGAAAAACGGTTTCGAAATTACCGATTTTTCGACGTTGACCTGATTAGGGGCCTTAATTGGGACAAGTTTCTTACAGCCTCAACTTTTCCAGACAGTGACCGACTGAAATTTTCCCAGTTAGAAGTTGATCAGTAACATGTTGGTACCACTTATCGGTTGCAATTTCTTTTGTTAGCCGTCGTTTTGGGTTTGGCAATTCCACACTATTAATTTTTATAATATTTACAATTTGCAAATTTGCGTCGTCTTTCAAAGCTTTCAGAAGCTGATACAAGTTTGGTTTTTTCGGTAGACTGCTATTGAGCTTTTTATGCCAGGATTCCACAGTAACAAGTTGTGAGAAAATCATGATAAAAGATAATAAGCTAAACTAAAGAATAAGTGGTAGATAAAGTATGTTAAGTTATTATACAATGAATAATATAATTATGCTTATGGATATGTAACAATAATATAATTTAGTAGTATGTACATGTATGCTTATAGATATGTAACACAATCTACCTTCACACTCAAATCCAACAAAATCTCCGTTTCTTAGTAATGAATAAGATAAGATAAATACGCTTTATTGCATACCAAACATAGGATACCTACATACAGTGATTTAATGTGATAGAGAGTTGTACAATGGGCGGTCTTATCGCAGATCTGCGATCTCTTCCAGACAACCAGAGTAAGGACTTTATTACCAGTACAGGTAGTTTACGGTGTACACCAAATCATTGCTAGGTACTTAATATTTGTATCTAGTTTCTACTTGATAATAATAATAAATACCTAATCACACATACATACCATACCTACATACCATACATATAAAAAATACTCAATATACAAATACAGTAATAAAATATAAACAACTAATACCATACACACAATACGTATCTATAATAAATATACAATAACTATATCTATATACCCATATACTACATATACATACATAATACTTATATCATAATAATGACATATCGTAATAATACATGTTAATACATGTCTACACAACGCTATCTAGAATTCTAGACCCAAAGTAAGCATAGCTTAACTAGCTTGTGTTATGGGTTCTAGAATGCGGATAAACATACATAGATTTTTTTTTTTAATATAGGACACGTCAATTTGACTTCGCCTCGCCTGATGGTAAGCTGAAGGCAAAGTCTCTGAAAAGAGCGTCACCATTACAGACACGTATCATGTTACAATGGTGGCACTCAGCTTGACGGCCGTGAAAAAGCATCTGATGACAGATGCTTTTTCACGCCCCGCTTAAAGGACCCGGGACTGTAGGAGGAGGGAAACACGTGAACTGGTAAAGAATTCCAAGACTTAATGGTGCGGCAGAAGAAGGAGTCGCCGAACCACTTGGTTCTTGATGGAATATTCTGCACCGTATGCGGGTGGCATCTAAGCCCTGCACGTGTTGTCCTATATAGGAAAGGAGAGGGTGGGATTAATTGGAAGAGCTCATCAGAACATTCACCATGGTAGAGACGGTAAAATACCGCCAAAGATGCCACTGCAAAGGCTCGAGGGTTTTGGTGATCTCAGGATTCCCAATAATGCGGACTACACGTCGCTGCAACCTGTCTAGAGCATCTAGTAAGTGCTTTGCGGAGCCATCCCAGAGATGAGAGCAGTATTCCACGCAAGAGCGAATTTGTGTCTTGTAGAGAAGGCACCGCTGCTCTGGCTTTACCCTAGTTTAGATACTTTTTTTTGTAAATAAATATGTACATATTATACATAGAAACACCCAGACCAATGCAAATATTCATATTCATGCATACAAATATTTGCACTATAACTCGTTCGCTAATATGTCAAATCGCACCAAATTATCTTTGACTTGCAATAAAACATAACTCACTTGACAGTGAAACCGTAGTTCTTATTTTCGCGATTTCACGGAATCGTTGGTTTTACTATAACTCGCTCACGACTCTCCTGATCATGTGACCTAAAATCAAATTAACTACGAAGCGCAATAACTCCATATGCAATTTAAGCATTTTGCTTTATAGACGAAAGACGAAATGTAAAGAATCAACGGTCACCCATCCAAAACATGGCCCAGTCAATTAAGCTTAGCCTCGTAATGTAAGAACGGCCACCCATCCAAATCCTGACCCAGCCAATTAAGCTTGACCTCGCAATGTAAAGAACGGCCACCCATCCAAAACCCGACCTAGCCAATTTTGCTTAACCTCGTAATGTAAACAACGGCCACCCATCTAAATCCTGACCCAGCCAATTTTGCTTAACTTCGTAATGTAAACAACGGTCACCCATCCAAAACCCGACCCAGCCAATTTTGCTTAACTTCGTAATGTAAACAACGGTCACCCATCTAAATCCTGACCCAGCCAATTTTGCTTAACCTCGTAATGTAAACAACGGCCACCCATCTAAATCCTGACCCAGCCAATTTTGCTTAACTTCGTAATGTAAACAACGGTCACCCATCCAAAACCCGACCCAGCCAATTTTGCTTAACTTCGTAATGTAAACAACGGTCACCCATCTAAATCCTGACCCAGCCAATTTTGCTTAACCTCGTAATGTAAACAACGGCCACCCATCTAAATCCTGACCCAGCCAATTTTGCTTAACTTCGTAATGTAAACAACGGTCACCCATCCAAAACCCGACCCACTGAATTAAGCTTAACCTCGTAATGTAAACAACGGTCACCCATCCAAAACCTGACCCAGCCATTGACCCACAACTCGTAAGAATGGGCTAGGGTTATGCCTATGATGAATAAAAATCGGCAGTGGATCATATTTGGGGATCCAACCGGAATAACTCAACCACTGAACCGATTTTGATGAAATTTGGTATAGAGGTAGTTTAGACCTTGAGAAAGGACATAGGCTATGTTTGGTCGCGATAACCGACATCCACGCGGGCGGAGCCGCGGGCAAAAGCTAGTTTATATTATAAATGCGAAAGTAACTCTGTAGACTAAACCTTGGCAAAGGGCATGTTTGGTCACGATAACCGACATCCACGGGCGGAATCGCGAGCACCGGCTAGTTTATCTTTAAAAATACAAATTTTCTATTTCTGAGGTATCGTAATTCCAAAAGTTGAAGTTAAACAATGTGCACAAAATACATTGCCATTACTTCCCAGGGTGACGCATACCTATAACGTTTCTCCTCCCAGAACGTTCTTTGGTATGGGTGTTTCCACATGGCCAGTTGCCAATAAATTTACAAAGACCACGGAACATTGGCAAATATTCCGTCAAAAATTGATAGTTTAGTGGCCACCTTACAATATTAGACAATAAAATTGTCGGTCAGTTTATACAGTTTTATTCTACAGTCAAAATTACAAAAAGTGTTCAACCTCAAACCTGTAGGTAAGTAGAAATTACCAAATGTCGGGTTTCGGGGTTACTATGACAATGCTTTCCAAACTCTTCTCTGGAAACTAATGCGTTTAATTAATAATCTGACACTGTAATACTACTTCATACACCTTACAGCCCCTAAATAGTGACTTGCGATTTTTATTCATGTCACACTATAAAAGATAAGGTAAAGTAAAACGGAACTTCCTATTCAACTACCAGAGAAGTGGTGCCTGCCTACAAATCAACCATTTCCGAACCATAACATGAAAATTGAAGTGGAAATTTCCAGTAAGTACCTACTAGTAAACCCAGGCGTCGTCGGAGTAAGTAAAAATATGCGAAGAAATTGATGGAGAGCATTTTGAAATATTTCAAGTGATAGAAATTAAACAATATAAGCGGCACATAATAGGTAAAATGATATATACTCGTAGGGGGTCCTGAAATAGCAACGACGATGTATGTAATGTTTTGTAATTTTCTTTACACGTGACTTTACATTTCTATATAGTGATCTACGCACACGGGATATGCATTTCCAATTACTAGGTGTTATTTCTTGCTATGAATAGATTCATCTGTTTCTTGTAGGTAAGTGTCAGTAGGCGCCGTGTAACAGTTAAATAAAGAGAATACCCAGAGGAAAACCAGAGCACAGAATAGATAATAGTACTGACCAGAGATCTAGTCTGCCCTGAACTATTTTAAAATATTTTGACACAGATTCTCTCAAGTGTCTCGGCCAGGTAAAATTTTAGGACGACTATTACATCCGTGCATCATTCAAGTTGACCTGTTGGAAGCCTGTTGTTTATTTTCATTCAATAATTTTTATTAGACTGCCCTAGAAGTGCAAATTTGGTATAGTTTGTTACACGTAATTAATGAAATTGTTTAAGTAAATTACAGAATACTGCATACATGTATGCATGCTGGAGAATGGAAGATTGAATGTTGTCATAACACACATCACATTGGAGGAGGTATAATTATGTCTAGTAGAGGACTGTAATATCGTCCGGGGTAATTTAATAGCTCTCATATCGGATGTAGTACTGTTTGTGAAAGTCTTAGCACATTATATCTCTTCAATTATTTTTTTAAAATTTCCTTTTCTTACACGTCTACCAGGCTGAAGATAGTAACATAATGACTTATACCTCTGGCCTCTGGTGGTCAAGTGGACCCTGCACTCCAAGGTGAAAGCCTCGGATGCGACCGGGACTAAATGATGATTACGATGATGACTTTTGCCTTCTGATGTACCTAACTTTGATTAACCTAGCTTCCTTATAATCTTGAATTGTCATTCATTCCGAAGTCGCTTGTTTCACTAGTCCAAACCACTTCAATCTTTCTATAACTACCTCAATCATAATGTTTCAACACACATTTATAACAAACTGAAATTTTGTAAAACACACTGTCTAAAGTTACTATATAAACAGGGATCGCCAGAAATTGTAATAAACGTTTATTATCCAACAATGATTACTTAACATTACTTGAGTAATAAAGGATAATGGAAACATACTTGGACCCCAGCAGAACTATCCAATGTTCAGTAAAGTCGCAACACATTTTAGTTGAAGGATATAGACGTAAATTAGCAAGTTTCTCTTGCTAGTCTCTAGTCTCTATGCTATCTACCCCGTTCTTCTTGGAACTTCGTTGTAAATTTTCAAACCTTTATACAAATCTAATTTTAATAGATACATATATCCAGATTTAAATTCTGAGTTTCTGTATTTTTGTCTGTTTTTTGCTGACAAGAAAAGTATAAATTCATAGTTCTTAAGATAGGTCATTTTGCGACAGTCACTAAAACTCTCACGCCTGTAAAGCAGAGGTGTATTATCACCCACATTTCGCCAACCATGGTCCCACCTGATAGAGGGCGGGCCTATTCTGGGCTATATGTTTACTGTCGGATAGGGAACAGCTCTATCCCTTAATCGCCTTCTACGAAACCCACTCACGTCACTAATACTAAAATGAAAATCAGGTTATCTGCTCCGTGGTGCAACAATAAGGGGCGTGACTACCGTATATGAAGTACCTATTTAACTATAACGCAATACATCAAATTATAGACTACATTTTAGTAACGTAATCTCTTGGATTTGGCTAGACCTCGATACTTTTTTCGTGAAGCGATTGCCATCTGACCTCCACAGCCCAATGATAACATTAGGCGATATCGAAGCTTTGCAGCTAGACCGTTGTTTTTTTTTGGATTTTTTAGGGCTCCAACTACCCGTAACGACCAGACCAATGCAAATACCCATGTTTCATGAACACAAATATTTGCACTGAGCGGGGATCGAACCCGCGCCTCCTGCGTAGCGGCCGCGTTCACTACCGCTACGCCACGTAGGCTGTCGTTTTTTTTTTTTTTTTTAGTAAGTTTAGTAACGTAATATTACTGCAAAATAATGAAGCGAAATATCGAAACATTCATTAAAATCTGTTTTTACTGAAGGAAATATCCATTTCATTGATTACATGCTGCCGTGAATTTTAATGTACAAATAATATTTATTCGGTAATGCACTGCTACAGTTTTCGGTAATATCTCTTTCAGTGAATAACATGAATGTGAATAACATGAATACCACGGTTAACTATAAACTGGTAAATTTAAAGAAAAATAACTTTTGGTCACGAATCAATTTCATTATTGTCGTAATTAAATTTTGTTGACAAGATGTATCCAAATCGTATTCAATGCCAAGATGACGCAGGCATGCGCGTTTACAGCAAAGGTATCTTCTTTCCTTCCCCTTCCAACTCTTCAGAGCACGCCACTGCTACTACAGGACAATCTCAATTTCCTAGGTATGGATGTTCGTTGCAAACTGAACAACAAAAACTACATTAAGAGTATCATCAAAACAGTCTCGCGTAAACTCAGAACAAAGTGACGTCTCTTTTCACACCGGAGCAGCGGTACCTTCTCTACAAGACACAAATTCGCTCTTGCGTGGAATACTGCTCGCATCTCTGGGATGGCTCCGCAAAGTACTTTACTTACTAGATGCTCTCGACAGGTTGCAGCGACGTGCGGTCCGTATTATTGGGAATCCTGAGGTCACCAACACCCTCGAACCATTGCAGTTGCGTAGAGATGTAGCATCTTTGGCGGTACTTTACCGTCTCTACCATGGTGAATGTTCTGATGAGCTCTTCCAATTAATTCCACCTTCTCCTTTCCTACCTATATTGGACAACACGTGCAGGACTTAGATGCCACCCGCATACGGTGCAGAATATTCCATCAGGAACCAAGCGGTTCGGCAACTCCTTCTTCAAGCTCCTTCTAAATTGACGAGTCCTATATAAAAAAAAAGTATTTTAACATCAGACAGATGGTAATATACAGCGCAGACTCAGCTTCAGATGCATGGCTCGAGTTAACAATAGTTCTCGGAATACGGCAATAGGCTCATTACGCGGAACCGAATACAATGAGATTGGTGAAATGTGGGTGTTAAAAACCTCTGCCTAACTCTCCGGGGATAAAGGCGTAATTATACGTAATGTATGTATCTATCCAAAAATAATTCAAAGTTGCCTGGGCCTGCAATATTTGATTTTGGTGATCACCAATTTATTCGCCTGGGGTATTGATGTAGCAGTAGTTTATAGTACCTATCAACTTGTTTAATTAGCGATTTTGAGGAAAATACCTTTATTGTTTACAGCTAAAGGTTATTACGTTACCATAAAACAAAAGCTCGATGTGCACCTGTGTTAAGTTTCGCTTTACAAACTCAGTTCAGGATAATGGAAATTTCAACAGAGGCGCACACAATAGCCACAGTTTGACATCTAAATACCGACATTAGGTTTTGAATTTTGATATCCTAATTTCAGGGTATTTACGCTGCTACACATTAAAGCAATAGTTTAGAAGTTCCTAGCTAATCATGAATAGATATTTCAATATATTTCTATCATGTTGTGTAAGTACTAGGTGCTACAAGTAAATGGAAGAACAGGGTTGCAAGACAAAAAATTGTTATAAATAAATGTAGGTAGTAAGGCACGTAAAAAGATTTTTGGTTGCCTAAATCAAGGTAATAAACTAATAACTCGACTTACACAGCGTGGGTACATAATTAAATAGGTAACCCTACATTAATCTTGGCTTCGTACAAAATATGGTATCTTATATCTAATATTTGAACGTATGTAGAATCTTTTGTAATATATAGCTTGAGCATAAAAAAAGCTCTTCAAAATATATCTTAAAATTTTAGTGTGCTCACCGGCATTGGGTACAGGGATCAAATTGCCGGTGGTTGGGCTACATTGCCCAAACACAAAACGTGCCGTGTCAAGGAGAATGTGTATCCCAGTATAATGTGACACAACTTTTTGAGAACTGGATCGGACACATACATAAACTCGTACTCCTAAAGTTACAAGATTATATATTTAAGGGTATGTTGTTGATGTACAATCCTAACCCCTTGACTGTGCCTGTATAAATACTGGCAAAAAATAAGATGCTAGATGATAATAAGTAATTTTAATTAATTATAATAAAGTAATTATAACGATAACGATCGTGTTATATATAGTATATACCTACAGAATTTTTTAACCTATTTAGTATTTATGATATTTAATAGCATCGAGCCAGGAATTACCTGCGCAAGTATAGGCGATTTGCCAATATATTTTTTTACTAATATATTTATTATGGTCATTGTCATAGTTAAATAACAAATGGTGCCATTTTCCTACTGGGATCTTTTACTATCCGTCATGTATATAATTACATCTACGTAATGCTCGTATTTCTGAAGCATTTGCTTAGGTTTGTACACAATCGTAACCACATAATTACATGTGAAATCTCACAAAAGAGAGTTCAGCGCTACCTCAGCTCAATCTCTACCTGTAACAAAAGCCTAAGCCAAACACGGGATGGGTAAACACAAAAGTGGGTAAACAAATATACAAACAATTCGGTGCCACAGCACCGGATTCAATATGTTTACACACTTAATGTTTGTAGAACGTGTGCTTCATGTGATCGCTTTTCTTCACGTTTTCGCCGGATAATGTGGAAGCGCCGTGATATTTTAAGCTTCGAAAAGTCTGTATTGGTATATTTACGCTAGTCTCCTTGTATTTGAATATTGATTATAATATTTTGTACCTACCAACGCTTACTAAACTGTCCTACTTTCTGTATTTTTATTATTTTAATGTCATAATATGCAGTGATATATTGTAAGGATTTTGAAATTTCAGTCACGTCTAAAAATGTGATCTGCGGCCAACTTTGTTTGTAGCTTGGTTACGGGATAAGTAGTAGTACCATTTCTTCTTAGATACCTACTTAAGGATACTCAAGTAGGTATCTAGAGATACTTAAGTACCTACCTAAATAGACAAACGACTGTCATATATACGTCAAATCCCATACATTTTTGTCATTCTATTCTACAATACAACATGGTTACATGGCAGCCTGAAGGGTTACAACTCTGGTATTTTTTTGTTCATGTAATTTATTTGACAGATGTTTGTGAGGTTTCTCGCATAACTCGCTTCTAAATGTAGTCAATCTTGTCAATGACTCCTCCGAACAACGGTTGACTGGCACTCGACTGTGGGGTCTATAAGACTGTAAACTCTCATACATATATTAGTCAAACCAAGCACAGCATTGGCATCAGCATCAAAAGGATAGGTACATAGCTGGTATTCGATCGATGGCTGATTCGACCAATGCTCAACAAAGTCTGCTGTATGTGAGCACTTGAAAGAGTAACCACAGTTACTCGCTAAGGCAAATGGATACCTCTATTTAAATTAAAAAATACATTCAAATTTTAATGGAAAAAATTGTTGGAATTTACCACCATCTTGAAATTCAGTTATTCACTTAATTATATCCATGAAAAGCAAAACACAACAAGACTTCACGATAATGTAACTTTATTTTGCGTAAATAGTAACACAACAATTCTACATAAAAAAAATACATATAGTTCGGGTATTTATAGATATCCTACTCTTCAAATTGTGAAACAACTATCATATCATCTGTCCGTGCCGACTGCAGAAAAGTAACTGAAATGTCAAGATCAGTATAATAATAAAACAACATGAATCAGATCGCGATATATTCCGTAATAAACAGTTTCACTTCAATTCGGAGAAGGTCGAATGATCATGATCACACCTCATTTATGATAATCTCTTTCTGTTTTCAACTTTCCTTATACTTACATAAAATATTTGCGCTATATACTTCTTCAACTTACATAAATATGTTCAGTTATTTATTTTCCTCTTAAAATCTAGCTTTGTGGCTAATAACTACTAATAAGTAATTTAACTATAACTTAATTTGCATAAGTACTTGTATATACACTGAAAATGCTGAATTTCTGCCGAATAACCAGTGCATGTTCTTGTAGTAAATTAAATATTTTATTCGTGCAATGCATCTAGCGTCATATCCAGGTATTTAGCCGTATTTTCATATGGTAGGTATTATATGACTGTTAATGTATACACGTTCAGTGATGTTAATAAAAGCTTATACCTACATTTATTATTTATTTCCTCAACATAAATAATCACGTTTCAGATTGCGGAAGCAGCACATTATATTTCCAATGAACCGTTGGCAATGACTACCCACGTAGTTTCTATAAAAGATCACTAATCACGTTAACAAGCCAGAGAAAAAGAATTATTTGACGCTATTGATATAGGTAGGTATTTGGTATTATGTATCTCAATGGTTGATGCACGTTTACAGTTCACAGTATACACGAATATGTACTTACTCCCAACTTATTGATCGATTTTCGTACTTGCGTAGGTTCGACAAAATGTATTTGAAGGGTTTAGTTTACTGGTTCATAAAATTACTTGACGGCCTCAATGACGTCACGGTAGAGTGTTCGACTACGTCGGAAATGGCGGGTTCGATTCCCACTCAGAAATATTTGTATGAATGAATAAATTTACTTGTATAGATATTTATAAAAAAGTAGTATGTCCAGAAGTGGACTATGAAATGCTAATAGATTTCAGAATTTCTGGAATAGCCAACTTCGCCTGATAATTGTTAGCGTTCTCATAATTATCAGCAGCGTATGAGCGTTGAGCGTGAGCGTGTGAGCGTTCTCACAATGTCGCAGTTTTTCATGTTATGTACCTATATCTACAGTTGTAATCCATTTGGTCATATTTCCGAATCTACTCAACCGATTGCGATCAGACATTTATGTCAAACTTTACCGACCAAGATCTTTTAAACACAAAAACTGCATCATAATCCGTTCTGTAGTGTTTGCGTCCAAAGCACACAAGCAGACAAGAATTCCAATAAATATTTTACTTGTAAATCCCCGAAGGGGTAGGTAGAGGTGTATTATCACCCACATTTCGGCAACTCGCCAACGCCAACAACCACGGAAAACTAAATCAGTCTAATAATGAAAAAAAAAGTACAATTATTATTTACACTATTTTTAAACCAGACGTTCAACACGTCAACGTCACGTAGAATTGTGTAAAATTGGTTATTCAGTCAGTAAGTACAATTCACAGATGTCCAACCATTTTCTTTACTCCTGTACACTGTTATTTTTTTATGATTCATTATTATGATTTTGTACTACTATATATAAACACATTATCTTAATAAAATTATCCAACATGTAGCGTTTAATAAGGGACTACGTACACAATACATAAAAGTGCTTACTGCCATAATATGCGTTATGATCGTCCAATTTGCTTGACCTGTCTTTTTGAATGAAACCTATGTTATAACGGAAAATCCGGGGACCTTTGTATTTTGGATTTTAATTACCTATCGTACATCCCACCCACCAGGTTTTCGTAACGTGAGACTTTGTAATTAGTTCAAGTGAACGTTAAAGAAGTAAATTAATAAAATTCCACACCCTAATAGGTTCTTAGGAACTCAAAGAGAAGTAGAATAAAATACTAAGGACCTCAAAAGTATGGGTGTGTATTTTGTGAGTTATGTTTACATAGTATATTCGTAATATAACCAACTTTTGGAATATAAAGGCAGGTGGGTACCTATATCTATATTAATACTAGCTGACCCCGCGAACTTCGTACCGCCTAACATTCGATTCTTTTTTTTTTTTCTCTCCATAAGAACCATCCTCGTACTTTAAGGAATACCTATTCTAAAAAAAGAATTAGCGAAATTAGTTCAGCCGTTCTTAAGATTTGCGCTTAGCAACACATTTAGAGATTCATTTTTATATTATAGAGATTATGAAGAGGGAAGATTTGTAAAATTCTGAAACTACTGAACCGATTACAAAAAATCTTTTACCATTAAAATGCTACATTATCCCCGATTAACATAGTTTTGTATTCTTTTCATCCCGATATTCCCCCGGGATTAGGACTTATCTGCATGAAACCGCCAGGTGATGTTGGTATGCTATAATTGGAGCGTTTTGAACTTATGAATGTCAAGCTCAAGGCAAGATCATAGCAAAAGAACTATCCAGCAATCCAATAAAAATATTTACATTGGTAAATATTGTTATTGCGGAACTCGCGCTTGTGGTTATAAATGATCGTAAATATTTATTATTTTATTAGTAGCTGTTGCCCGCAGCTGACCCCGCGTGTATGTCGGTTATCGCGACCAAACATAGCCTATGTCCTATCCCAAGGTCTAATCTATCTCCGTTAGAAATTTTATCAAAATTGGTTTAGTGCTTTAGGCATGAAAGCGTAATGAAGACAGACAGACAAAGGAAAGGAAGTATGGATATGGGAGTCAGTCATCTATAAGATCATCATTATCATCACAGTGTTGTGACTCGATTGCATCCGAGAACTTAATTTCGAAAATATCTTTAAAATCGATTGCAGCGTCACCATCTATCCAACAATAATTTTGTAGGTAGGTACTACGCCTCAAACTGACTTTACCCGAAATCAATAGGTACCTAAGTACTAAAAATAAAACTGAAGAGTTTGTTGTTTGTTTGAACAAGCTAATCTCTGGAAATACTTGTTATTCGAAAAAGAAATTGCGTTTGATAGGCTAATTATTGGGAAAGGTTATAGATAGGTCATTAAATCATAGCGCTATGACTCTAAAGGAGTCGTGTGATGATGCGTGAGGCGGAATAGAACCCAGTAGCAGTATCTAAAATAAAAGATCAAATTAGTTTGTGCCACATTGAGATATAAAAAGTTTAGTTTAAATTATTAATAAACAAATTCATTAAGATAGGAAAAAGCAAATTCACGCTCAGGCGGGACTCGAACCCGCGATCTTTCCCTTACCTCTTAATCAATTTAAATAGTTAGCATACCAAATGCTTTAAGTTTCATTCAATCATTATAAATAAAGCTAAAAACTAAATCAAAATCAGTTCATCCGTTTGGGAGCTACGATGCCACCACACACATACACAAACACACACAGACTCGTCAAACTTATAACACCCTGTGGTTTTTGCGTCAATAACAAACAGTATCTGTTTGTTATATTTAAGTCGATTTTTAGCTTTGTTTATTACGTAAGTAAAAAAAAGTTAAGAGTTTGTCTACCAGTGCGTGTTACTTTAAAAACAAAAGTTTCCTTTCAATATAATATGTTTTTAACTTACTTAAATACTTATTATTTATAAGAAACGAAACATGAACTTGTAATTTTATGCTCCATGTCGCTAAGAAAACATTTTCACTTTTCTATTCAAAATAATGTTCGCAATTGACTATAATGTACGAGGAGAAAATAGGCACAGTGGTCCTTTGGGAGGTTCGGGCCCACCTCAAAACTTACTTGGGAAACAGTAAATTATTCTACTACCTTCAAAGCTCTTGGGACTTGAAGAATAACAGAAGAAGAGAACACAAGGCATCCGAGTAATCGATGGAGTTGGGGCTCGTTGATTTGTTACTGTGTGATACACGATGTAATACATACTTTTTAACCGACTTCAAAAAAGGAGGTTCTCAATTCGTACCCAATTTTTTTTTTATTTTTTTTTATTTTTTTGTATGTTTGTTACGCGATTGTGAAGCCAATTCTAGACGGATTTTGAAAATTCTTTTTGTGTTCGTAAGTAGATTATTCCGAAGTGGTCCCATTTAAATTTCGTAAAGATCTGATGATGGGTTTCCGAGATTAGACCAAGGAACTCTTCAAAAAGTACCAGGAAATCAGCCGCGATTGCTACAATGGCATATTATTGCAATGTTTCTGCCATTACACATCATAACATCACGCCTGAGTCCTTTGAAGGGGTACGCAGAAGTGTTCAGAATATTCAGCTATATTTCCGGTTTAAAAATTCTTTTTGAATAATGATTTAATATTTTTTTTTTGTAACGTGGCCGGTTCGATCTGTATTGCAGCGTCAGCAGCGCATGTACAGTCAGGTCACTATACATGCGATGTACAGTCGCGAGACTGTACAAACTCACTAAAAAGAGAAAAATAAATTCATTTTTAACAAAAAAGTTTAACCGACTTCAAGAAACGAAAAAGAGGCACTGAAAAGCGAAAAATAACTTAATTTACAGATTTACTGATTTATTAGAAGTCGGTGCCAGCCAACTTTGTTTATTGTGTCTGAACTACGAGTACTATGATGCAATCAATTGAAATATGGCCTCTCTTGGGCTAGGTACCGACTTCTAATAAATCAGTAAGTCTGTAAATTAAGTTATTTTTCGCTTTTCAGTGCCTCTTTTTCGTTTCTTGAAGTCGGTTAAACTTTTTTGTTAAAAATGAATTTATTTACGAGTTAGGTCGCCACCCGTCAGTTTCTCTAATTGGTCATTTTCCATAAATCGTCAGTTTCCCTATTCGTCAGTTTTGTAGATTTCGTTAAGTGGTCAGTTTCACTATCTCGTCAGTCTCCCTAATTCGTCAGTTTCCTTAACTAGTCAGTTTACATGATTCGTCACTTTTCTCAAATTAGTCAATTTTTATTGTCAATGTACCTATGTAAGGATTTATTTTAAGAAATTATTTTTAGATATGTAACGATTATTCTGTTCTAACGAGGAAGGTGCCAACAATGTGGATATCTACGACCTCTTTCGAAGGAAAAACATGTACCTTACAACTTTTTAGTTGAATAGATATTTTAGAAACTGCAGTACATATCTACCTATTACAACTGAAATAACACATAAAGCTGGGTCCACATTTGTAGCATTTCTGTGTATCGTATCTCCTTCGCGTGGCCTCAACGCGTATCATGATCACTAGTTTAGACGCAAGATGATACCCGTTACCAATACACGCCGTATCTGATACAGCCCGATCTACACTAAAAGTCTATCTTGATACACCTCGTATCCGATATACAGCATTTACTATGTATGGACGCGTTCTTTTCGAAATACGCCAAAATGATATGATATGGATAAAATGAGCGTCCATATTTATGATACAAATACACGATACGATACGACTGATCGGGATACGTGACACAAAGTGCTACAAATGTGGACCCAGTTTAAGGTAGCTAACTGTTGAGAGTTATCTACTTAGAGTACTCTACTCGAGTAATGAGCTAGAGCTATAACAAGAGCATTTTAACTTAATCATTTAGTGTTAACGAAGGGAAGAATCATTTTCAGCGTTTACACTAAAATATCAACGAGCAAGAATAAGAACCAAGAACACAAGACTTTGAAGAGACTGCTCCGAGAAGCGAGAACACGTAAGAACGCTCATAGCGTTCGTGCGCTAAAGTGGCGTTTATGAGGCGAACGAGCATTCTAAGAATATTCTATAGAATTTATGCAAGTTAGAAAAAACAATGAAGGAATGCTCTATCTCTGTTTACAATTTTTTATACCACTTAGATCACAGACAAGCACACGGCCCACCTGATCGGAAGTGGTTACCGTGGCCTATGGACGAGTGCAAGACCAGGCCTTTGATTCTGCTAAAGCTAAACCACTGTCGTGCCACAATCTCTGCAAAATTGGCATTAAATTTTAAACTTTATTGCTATACTGTTAAGGTCCAAAATTCAATGACAATATTTTCATCACACGCTTTCGTCCACTCTACAAAAAGGCATTTAATTTTAAACTTTAGCTGCGTTACTTCAAAGGCTAAAATCAAATGGAATTTTCTCGCAGTCACTGTGGTGTGACAGTGGTTGTGCTTTAGCAGAATTGAGGCCCAGGAGACTCGTCTTACAAGCTCGGCAACATTCGTACTGCCGACCCTGTAAGAACACAGAGATTAGGCAGGTTTACTCGTGCAGTTCGGAACAAAGAATTTACCACGCGCCAGTCCAAACTGTCAGTTCGAAACGATGCTAGCGACGAGCAGAGAACGACAGTTTGATCTGTCGGTCGGCGCGTACGCATTGCTCCACAGTTTCATTCAGTGCTTTCCGAACTGTGGTTATTTTAAGTCGCAAAATATCACCACAGTTTGATCCGCAGCCCAAACCGACAGGAACGACGGTTTGGAACGCAGTCCTGATGCGCAGTCCGAACTGCACGTGTAAACCCCGCTATTCTATGCTGTCAGCGCAGAATTCAAGCAGGACAAGCCTTCATTTGGTCTTTTTCATTGACAGCACAAAATCTTTCTTGTAAGATACCTATAGAATTATAATAGAGGATAGATTGAGCATGCGCTCATCTGACGTTTATCGGCCTGTATTCTCGATGGATGTTCTTTTCGCCGAATATAATAACCTCCTTTGTTGAAGTGAGATAATAAAATGAATAACAATTTATTTTTCTTTATTTTTGACAGTATCTCTCAGATAATGTTTCAATGTCAAACCCTAATTCGAGTCGAACTCGCGTGCTGAGGGTTCCGTACAAAACTATTTTAAGGCTCGTATTCTAGAATGGTACTCAGTTACGAATCTCGATTTATCTGGTGACAGGTATAAAGTTATTTGATTAAAACAATAACCATAGTTTAAATAATAAATATACGGTAAAATTGCACATAGGTTGTGTCAAATCGCACAAACGAACATGAAGCGCAGCAAGCCGAGGTTATACGAGTACCATCCACATTCTCGTTTTATTCAATTTTATTCGTCTGATTTGCTTGGTTTACTGCTGAGGATCTTTAACTCCAGCCAAAAATCCATCACTGACTGGAGCACGCTAGAAGCAAGGCAAAGGCGCTATTCATATTATGACGCGTACGTTAACTCGTCTTCCCTACTGGAGAGTGTGGACGGGGCTTAAGGGTTCTTATTGATGTGTGGAACTCTAAAAGTGAATTTGAATGAGATTGGTATCTGCCTGCGTGAGGCTCAACATCGAGTCTAATAATTTATTTGGAAAGCATTAGTATTTCTGGTAAATATTGTGTTACTTATGTTGTTATTATGTGGATATCACTTTGTTTCGTTTATATAAAATCATTGGTGCACACGAAGCGTTTCAATATCTGGATATTTATTTTAAAGTTATTCGTAATCTTCTACTTGTAAAATATTGTATAATATTACCTTTATTATGATTGCAGTGTACGAATGTGGTTTAGTAATACCAAGTTCAGTAAAATTACTTATATTTATAGACAGTTACTTCGTCTAATGTATGCGACAGAAGACGTTAATAGAAACCACTTTTTAAAATGAGCTTTAATTTCAGTCCGTTTACTATAACGTAACCCGTATGAATGTTTATAGTCAATCCTTCTATCATCATCATCACTTTCTTTTCTAGTGCTGCAAAATGGGTTGTATGTTCAGAAGTGATAAAATGACACTGTGTGACGTATACCTCCAACCAGAGGTTGCATTTGAAGTTCTTTCCAAACTTGGAGAAATGGGTTGCGTACAATTCATTGATGTAAGTACATTTATATTGTTTTTATTTTAAACTCAAGGATTTTAGATATGACGTGAAAAACATGAAATTATATTTGTAAAGGTATGATTTCGAAGGTGACTGCATACGACAACTGCAGACGCACGCAGCAGATACGCGTAATTCATTGTGGCTTCTCAATGGCCCCCTTTATCCGTATCGGAGTTTAGCAAGGGTATGCTGTATCTGCTGCATGGGTCTGCAGTTATCGTATGCGGTCGACTTCAGAATCTAACCTTTAATATTATGTGTAATTGCAGATGCATCCAGACTTACAGCTATTCCAAAAGAATTTTGTCCAGGAGGTATGCCGTTGTGCCGAAATGGAACGCAAGCTTCGCTATATGGAGCATGAGATGGGAATACATGAAATATATATATATGATATGAAAGAGGAACCCAAAGCGGCACCAGTTCATGAATTAATTCAATTCGAGGTATGAGGGGTTTTGATTTCAAGTTTGTTTAAAAAAATACACATGACCTGGGGTTTTACACTATCTGTATAAATGTAAGTCCACGTAATACGTCCACAGCATGCTCGTAAAAACCTATTGAATTTCCGAAATAACAGCATAAATAGAAATAAAACACATAGGTACTTTTCCAACTCATAATCTTCCAAAACTTTAGAGCTATGGGGATAGGGGGAATCCAGTCTATAAAATTCCTATTCGCCAATAAAATGCGACTACAGTGTTGTAATACCTACCGTATGTTTTCCTTTCAGGCTATGGTAGAAAAATGGGGTAATGACATTTCGGAGATAACATCGAACGAGAGAGATTTAATGAGGAATTTTTTGAAGTTAACGGAATTGCTATATGTACTAGAATACATAGGCCCTTTACTAGGAAAAGCAGAAATTACGCAAGAAACCGATAAGAAAGGGTACCATTAATTCAATTTATTTGAGTGTTATTTTCATCAGATATTGTAGTAGTGCCTTCGACTGTGACGTCACTGGGTGCGGGTTCGATTCTCGCACAGTGCAAATTTTTGTATGTAAATATTTGTATTGATCTGGATCTTTCTATGTATAATACTAGCTGTCCCGGTGAACTTCGTACCGCCATATTTTTCCCGTTCCCGCTGCACCTATTTTCTCATCCTTTAAACCTTCCCTGGAGACCCACGAATATTTCAAGACTGAAATTAGCCAAATCGGTTCAGCCGTTCTTGAGTTATAAAATAACAACGAAAAGTAGCATTGATTTTTATATATTAGAAGATTATGTTTGAATTTATAAAAAAAGTATCTATACATCATATAATATGTATAATATTATCTGCTATTGGCAACGCAAGCTTAGCATAAAACAATCCAGATATTAATTTCAGGATAATCCAATACTAAAATTGTATGATTGCTGTTATTATCAATCTATTTATAAAAAATAATCGCCTTAATATTGTATATGCGCACGTAACTTCCAATAGACTGCACATTCGGCCAAACACCAGCTAGTTGGAATTATTTATGGCGTATTTCAATCAGACCGACGACAATTTAAAGAAAGTCTTCAGGCTGCGCGTACGAAACAAACAACTAGCGACGTGGGACGAGCGACAAGCGACGAGCGACAAGCGACGAGCGAAAAGAGCCGCGCACAAAACCAGCGACGACGGCGAAGCGATGGGACACAGAGTAATACGAGCATAGAGACATCAGTTAATTTCCGGCATTATCGTTATCTATCACCTTGTTATCATTTTGGTTTTTCTCTCCCAGGAGAAAAATTTATAATTTTATACCGGTGATCCACTAGTATAAAATTACTCAAGTTTCTTTCTCAATTCTCATGATTAAGAATATAAATGGGAGCCTCGAGGGTTTATATTTTTAAGACTGCAATATATAGTTATAACGAAACCAAATTTATACAACATAATTTATGGTTTTGTAATAAACAAGGCAATAGAAGGTCGATAATGCTGGTAATTAACTGAAGTCTCTATTCTTATATTTTGGTAAAGTACTCTGTGAACTAGTAGTCACGTGATCTCGTAACGATTCAACTGAAAGTTTGTCAGATGCCTCTCCCATAACGTTCTAATGCAGAAATTCATACTTGGCTGAACGGTAGCGGTCATTTTACCACCCCTATACTTTCTTGGTTCTCCCATGCACATTAATGCATGCACACCTGGTGGAAAATGGTTACCGTGGCCTATGGACGTGTGTAAAACCATGGGCGTGTGTGAGGATGGATTTTCTGCCCATGGACAGGTTTTGAAACAGTTTCAATCAAATAAACAAGAATAATAATATAAAGAATGTCATGCAAATAAGGTGATTTAATTTAAAATAGTTCACCAGCCAGATCTGTGTTTCTGTGTTAAGATAATTATTATGAGAGCAATCTAACTAATTTTCTGAATGCCTCGAACACCTACCCGCTCTCGAAGTATAGATTGTTCTGATTGATTCCACTCCGCCGCCGTCGCGTCGCTCTTTTGTCACTCGTCGCTGTCGCTGGTTTCGTACGTGGTCCCATACATTTTGATTCCATTGCTGACGCTCGTCGCTCGTCGCCCGTCACCCGTAGCTAGTTTCAGACGCGCTGCCTCAGATTGTCTGTCTGTACAGTGCTCCCTTGAACGAATATTTTGTTTTATAGTGGATTTAAGGCCGGAGGGGATGTATTTACTTACGGTGGGAGACTTGTCGTTATCACCGGTGTAGTGCAACGTCTGAAGGCATTCACTTTCGAAATTATGCTCTGGCGGCTCTCCCGCGGCATGATCCACTATAGGCAGGCTAGTGAAGACAAGATCCTTATAGATCCAGCCTCGGTAAGTGTAAAATTAAAATTGATACATATTATTTTTCGGATGTTTATTATCCTGAATAATTATTATGCATGCCCTAATTTAATTGGATGCAGCAGAAAGCATGTCATGTAATTTTTGATTGAGATATTCAAAACTCTCATTACGCTATTATTGATTTCTGACTATTATTCCTATAATAGTGAAGAACAGAAATAATATAAAAATATAATCTGCGTGTTAATAAAAATAATACAATGGTTTACACAAAACAAGTTTTATTTATTACCTATAATCTTATTTTTATTCATCAGCATCAGGAAATAAGGAAAGTGGCGTTTTTCGCAATATGTCAAGGTGAGAGCTTAGCGGCTTGCGTGCAAAAAGTATGCAATTGCTTTAAAGTAAACACATACCCCTGTCCTAATACTTATACAGAGAGAGCTGCTATGAAGGCTTCAATACTACGCAATATTACTGACCTACAACAGGTAAGATGTAGGTGTAGGTTAGGAAACGTAACATTAGAACGCAATAAAAATATAAAAGAGAAATCCGATTCCCAAACAAACATGGACTAATGAAGTTCTGTATTAATAATTGAAAATCGGCTAATAATTAAAGCCTGTAGAAGAGTTTTTGAAACTCCATCTACATAATTATAAGCAGTGGCCAAATCAGTCAATATAATAATACAACTTCTTATACATAACTTCTTTTTTAATTTTTAATAATTTGAACATTAACTGCGAAGACTGAAATTTATATTATTTACATGTAGGTATCTACAGTCAGCATCAGATCAGTCTTGACGAACAAAGTACTTAAAATGATCTGAGTGCCTTGGTGCCCCCCCCCCTCCTCCCCTCGTCTTCCTATTGACCGATTGTTCTGATATTTGGTACACACCTTTAGTTCGGACAATAATACAATTTAAATCGATAAAACAGTTTGATTTGCGATTAATACCTCGGCATTAAGATCATTTTGAGACTTTGCAGTCAACATTGTTCTGACGCTGTCTGTACAGTGTACAGTACTTTTTGTAAACGATTATAAAAAATATTTCAGGTGTTGGAAAAGACTCGATACCTACGTTGCAAAGCATTGCGCACCGTGAGCAAACAATACAAAGGGTGGATGGCGCAAGTGAAGAAATCGAAAGCAATTTATCATCAAATGAACTTATTCGATTTGGATATTACCAACAAAGTTCTGATTGGACAGTGTTGGGTGCCTGATACAGATTTAGAAGCAGTTAATACCACGTTTTCGAAATGTTGTGTTAGTATTGAATCCGAAGTCACTGGTTAACATAATACTTTATTGTATCTTGAGTATAATTTGGTATAGAGTTATCCCCAAAAATACAGTTGATTCTCCTAAAATATTTGTACTATAGTTGTATTGGTACCGTGATACGTGATACTATGCACATTGAATCAAATTTATAATATCAGTGAAGTAACCTGTTACTATAATCAAAAATCTGAGGTCGGATTTTACATACATAACATACATAATTTATGACATAGCATGTAAATTCCTGAAGGGGTAGGCAGGGTTTTAACTATGATTTTTAATCCAACGTAATATCGGGCAATAATGGGTTGTGGTAGAAAATGCCCATGGCATTAAGTCCGCCTTTGTACACTTATTCGTGTATAAAGAATAAATAAATAAATAAATAAAATAAATATGTTTACTGTCGGAAGGAAAACAGCCCTTCTTGATTCTTCTTTGATCGATTCTAGAAAAATGTGAAGTCACTACTGTTTCGGCGGCATCGACGTGTTAATATTTTCACATTATACAGTGTCGCTCAGCACTCGTATCCTATATACCCACACGTTTTGAGTATTAATGCTCAGTAGTACAACACCTAGGTTACAATAGGGTTACAATACCATAGGGTTACAACGTCAGAGATAAGTTTTCTTCAAATATATTATAGATAAAAAGCATTTGTTTTTAGCATGAGCTTCAAACGAATGTGGAGTCCTTCATTAGTAAAAGGCAACATAACTTGGTACCGCCTACTTATCACAGAGTAAACAAGTTCACCAGAGGTTTCCAAAATCTTATTAATGCTTACGGTGATTCTAGTTACAGAGAACTAAATCCAGGTAATTCTACTACTACTACTACTACTACTTTGTATGCTATTACTTAATTTTTTGTTAAGAGCATGCACACCTAACAGAAGCAAACAGGAGACAGCGAAGCGTTGTGCTGTAATCTGCACAAGTCTCTTTAAACTGGAGGTATGTTAAGGCTACCTGAACTCAACTACAGGTCACCTAAAGACTGTTCAACAAGTGGTATTCAATACTGAGGATGCCCGCGTGTGGTTTTGATTGACAGTTCTATTTTATGCACATTTACAGTTTTTTAGACTATTCTCAAAAACAACCAAAAACCAGGTAACTTTTTTTTAGGTTTACTATCATTATTTCGATGATTTGTAGGTCTCTACACTGTCATAACCTTTCCGTTTTTATTCGCCGTTATGTTCGGTGATGTGGGGCATGGATTGCTAATGTTTCTATTTGGTTGCTGGATGTGGAAAAACGAAAAGAAGTTCCTTACGCAAAGTAGTACTAATGAGATCTGGAATATTATTTTTGGAGGTATACCATCAATACAGAATTATAGAATAGATAAATTAATGCTATTTAAAATTTTAAGTAGTTTTGACAGATACAACGCGCCTCAAAACTCTCAAGCAGTTCAATAGAAAAATAACTTATTTCTGAGCTCTTTTTTTTTGACTTTAATGGTTGATTTACACCAAACGAGCGAATGCTCATTCAATGGTTGATTTACACCAAACGAGCGAATGCTCATTCAATGGTTGATTTACACCAAACGAGCGAATGCTCATTCAATATTTGATTTACACAAAACGAGCGAATGCTCATTCAATGGTTGATTTACACCAAACGAGCGAATGCTCATTCTATCCCCTCTACGTCAAATTCTATTAGTGTAAACAGTGACAGAAAATATTTGTTCGTTGTTTTTTCTTATGTAAACGCTGTAAATAAGGTTTTATTTACCCTAAAATTCTAAGAAAGAACGCTCTTAGAATGCTATTGCTCTAGCTCGAGCTCTATGTTCGTTTGGTCTAAATCAACCATTAAAGGAATACCAAGACATTATTTCCAGGTCGCTACGTGATTTTGTTGATGGGGGCTTTCAGTATTTATACTGGATTATGCTACAACGACTGTTTTGGAATACCGTTCACATTTGGACCGTCATATTTTAAAAACTCGAAATCTGTGGCAGAACTAAGTACTGGTACTCTAATCGAGATGGACCCGTCTGGAACAACAGGGGATGTTTATCTTGTTGGCTTGGATCCTATTTGGTCGGTAAATATCTGAATACTCATTCTAGTGTGTATTGCATATGGATGTAGGCTATTGAAACATAAAATAGCATGTGTAAGGACATGAGCCTTGGGAAAAGTATACATAGTCAAAATCTGTATGTCTTCATATTTAGTTCATTGGTACTGATGGGTAGAAATCAAGGTGTTGTATGCTGGATTTCCGAGTGTTGATCGTATGTTGCACTGCCTGATTCAAATTACGAGACATTGAGAGACTATTGCCGTGACTTATAGTGAGAAAAGAGATTATAACGAATGTGTAGTCTTTGAGATGATCTGACAATAATTTCAACATTCCTCAGAACAAATACCGCTGCCACCGATACCCTGTACATAGTTTTGAAGTGTGTCACTAATTGTGTGTGTAGAGCAGGAGGTTAAGTGCTGGTTTTCATCTGTAGTTTTTTTTTCAATTAAGGTGTTAACACTGACATTCAATTTTTACTTATTCAATAATATAGTTGTATACATAAATATTTAGCACTTACATATCCGTTGGGGTTACTATCATTTATTATTAATTCTAGTTATCAAAAAATAAAATAATGGTGGAAAATTCCACTAAGATGAAACTTTCAATAATAATTGGTGTTGTTCACATGATATTTGGAGTAATTCTTAGCCTTGTAAATCACCGGTAAGTACTCATTTGTAAATTATTTACGAACTCTCTCTCATCCTAGCGTTAATTCCCAGTCGTATCCGAAGCTTTTCAGCTTGGAGACTGGGGTCCGCTTTACCAGTCTTAACTACAGATTTGGCTAGACCTCGATATTTTTTCGTGAAGCGATTGTAATCTGACCTCCACAGCCCAATGATAACATTAGGCGATATCGAAGCTTTGCAGCTAGACCGTTGTTGTTGAACTTTTTAGGGCTCCAACTACCCGTAACGACTGCCGTAGATGTTCTTATGGCAACCGGGACCGACGGCTTAACGTGCTCTCCAAGGCGCGACCAGACCAATGCAAATACCCATATTTCATGAACACAAATATTTGCACTGAGCTCAGATCAAACCCGCGCCTCCTGCGTAGTGGCCGCGTTCACTACCACTACGCCACGGAGGCTGTCTATTTACGAACATTATATCAAAAATCTACCCCTTCGGGGATTTACATGGTAACGACTAAAATTATCTTTCAGAATCTGAAAATTTCTGCAGCTTTTATTTAATACATAAGAAAGTTTATCTGTTAATATATAAGAGTGGTTGTGTAGTGAGATAAGAGCAATTTAATGTTGGGATTGAATCGATGCACGGTCGATAAAGGAGATACGGATGCACTTTTACATACAACTTTATATGAAAACTAGCCTTCCGCCCGCGGCTCCGCCCGCGTGCATCTCGGTTAACGCGACCTTTGCTCATATCTCCGGTTCTACTCAACCGATTGCGATCAAACAAACGTAAGATTTTAAGTCTGAGTAAACCCTTTCTAACAAAAAAAAAACGCATCAAAATCCGTCCAGTAGTTTTTGCGTCCATCGCGGACAAACAGACAAACAGACAGGAAATTCAAAAAAAATATTTTCGTGTTCAGTATCGTTAACATAACATAACCCAAGTATTTTTTTTTTAATATCTCCAATGTACAGACACGACCACTTTACAATTATATAATAGTATAGAAGAAGAAGTGCAACCTTTTCTCCTTTGTCGACCGTACCTGGAATTAAGTGAATATAACCTGATTATAGTTGCATTCTTAGAGAGAACGCTATTCAATGGGTAATTCAATTACAGATGGTCATGGTCATAGTTAATTGGACTAGCGCTTTGAGTTGCTCACTATCGCGCAATTTTATGCCAATACAGTTCAATAAATACTTCTGTGACCAATCTTGATTATTTGCACATGAATAATAATTATCAATAGGTATATTAACAGGATCACGTCGGTCGCTCACTATATTCTATATTGAAAAGTTGTGATCTGTCTAATCACGCCCATAGAGAAATTGGCCAAAGCGAATGGGATGGCCAATGCGTAACAAAAATTCCGGAAGGCCAATAAAAATTATTTGTATTACAAAGTATATTACATTATTTAGTTTGAGAAATAATACAAAGAATACTTTATTTTTAGCTATTTCAAGCGCAGCCACGCTATATGGTTACAATTTTTTCCAGAAGTAATATTTTTGTCTTTCATGTTCTTATGGCTTGTAATTATGATTTATTACAAGTGGTTTACTTATTCCGCAAAATCAAGTGAGTTTATTTTCTTCTTTTTATTTTAAACGATATAAATGACTGCTATTTTAAATATGTCAATCTAAAGGTTGCCTGTAAGAGATCGCTTGTAGCGATAAGGCCGCCATTTGTACATATCTCTTATATTGTCCCTAATGTAGGTACTGTAGTTTGTTTGTGTACAATAAAGAATTATCTTATCTTATCTTATATCATATTTAACAATATAATATATGTAGAGTGGAGTACCACGCTACACCTACTTTATATTTATTAGTAAATAAATATAAAGTCTTAGGTATATGTTTCATGCCAAAAGAGCAAGTTTAAGGTGTCTTCTTTGCTACCATTATACCTATATGACTTGTTTGGGCCGTTATTACTTAGTTATGCTATTTATTGATAAAACATAATCGATATAAACAACTAATTATTTCTCTAAGGGCTCGGGCGAACTAGTGACTTTTGTCACTGTGACTCTCACTTCACGCGCCTGCATTAAGTGGGTAATAGACGTACGTACTTTAAGCACGCGGTTTTTAAGTTCGCGAACATACTCGGCTCGCCGTCGGTGACAGACGGCAAGCTTGCTCACACTGTATTGCAATGTCGTCGAGAGAAGAGGCTTTGTGCTATCTAGGAATTCTATCATGTCATATTTTTCTAAGAGCTTGCTAAAACGCCGGTGTTTTTCACCGGTTCACGAAATTCCGAACCGGTGCAAACCTCTAGTTACGAGCAAAATTTCAAACTTGCTAGATCGCTAACGAACTTACTCGGCGGTTTTAAAGTACGCGAACTTATGGTGACAGACGTGCGAGTAAGGTCGCCGAGCCATAAGTCCGCGTACTTACTCGCACGTCTGTCACCCACTTTAGGGATGATGTACGTGGTGACAGTCACGCGACCACGGTGACAAAAAGTCTATAGTGCGTGCGGGCACTATGCCTTAAGACTTTTGTGCAAAAAACAAATAATAAAGCATTCATAAACAGGAATACTTAACTAGGAGTACACCTTTTTTAGGTGATCCAGAATATGGAACATCATGTGCCCCACAAATATTAATATTATTTATTGATATGACGCTGTTTTCGGAAACTAAACCTGTTGACCAGAATTGCAAGTTAGCGTACATGTTTGACGGCCAAAGACAGGTTCAGATGATCTTGATATGTGTAGCTTTATCAATGGTGCCAATTTTATTATTTGGGACACCATTATATATGCTGAGATATAATAAGCGCAAAAGAGAAAAAGCAGTAGTGAGTTATTCATTTTTAATTGTTATTTGGAAAATATTTTATTGTTATTTGTTTTAAACAATATATAAATGTGTAGTTCTTCTGTTAACAACATGTATTTATAGATTTATATGTCACGCTAGATCATTCGTTGATAAAAGTAATAGGTAATCTTTAGGTATACCTACCTAATACTTATTTTTTATATGGTCATTTTTCGTAGTCAATGCTTGCTTGCTTGAGCATTCATTTGTAGCAGAATATCGAAAATACGCCGTTATTTGTTTGTTGAACTCAACAAGGAATTAAGCCAAGCATAGCGCCAAATATCGCTACGAACATTTTCTTGATCTTTTTAATCGATGCAAATTTAATGTCCTTTCTCTAGAATTCTCGCCAGAATGTTCGATTGAACGCTCAATGGAATGCTCACCTTATCGCTCTCGTTTATTTTTCTGTAATGTAACATTCGCAAGAATGCTTAATACAAGTGAATTCCCAAGTTTATCAGCAGCTTTAGTCATCTCCAATACTCCAGAAATGTCATTCGGGGTCAAAGATCAACGGATTTTTCACGATTTTCAGCAAAACGGTAAGTTTTATCATTAGTCGGGCAGAGTCGGGCTCGCGCACTTAAGGTTAACCTTAAATATACCTAGAATAAAAAAATCAGGTGTCGGATCGATAAAGACTTTTTAGATAATCCTACCAACTTTCAGCTGGGTGCGAATTATTGTACCCTCACACATATATGATTTGGTTTATATTGTACCTATAGAGTGAGTAGGCTAAGACGTAGCGAGTGATATTTTCATTTAACCTACTCTGCCATCATTATGTTATTATCATTCATTACCATTGGTTTCACTTGATTCGGATCTGTCCTTGAAACACAGTAATTTGGTTAATATAATATTTATCGAAGTTGACACTGATCAATTCATCTTTCACATTTGCCTTTTACCTGCCTTTTCTTTATTCGGTACTTATTTATTATAACGTGCCCAAACCATTTCAATAGGTTATATTTATATTTATAGCTTTTTAATTAATACAACGTGATGGAAACATGGGGTAAAGTTCAAAGATAACATTTACCATTCAAAACGCTAATAACGTTGGTAGTCGTAAATACGCAATAATAAAGCAAAAAAATACAATATTGAAAAAAAAAGAGATTAAGGGCAACTTCAAATAGAATTATTATGCCTGCTTTTAGTTCGGATAAGGATTTAACAATCCTTTTATCATTATTTTCAACTTTGCCCTCAAGTTTTATTACAGAGGCGCTTGTGTATCACGAAGTGCCTATCTACCTTCGCTTCATAATCGGGGTGTATTTCCGGAGGGAGCTGGTACCTACTATGCCGTGCGGTTGCTTAAGTGGTGGAGTGCATCCGGCGCACATGATCTCTGGGACGGGGTGGGCGGGACCACCATCACTGTGTTGCGAACGAGAATACAGGGCTGCACAGGATGGTGGAGCGCCTGGTGTGGGAGGTGCCAAGACCTTCGCTTCGACCTTGGGTGGGAGTCCACTCGCTCAGCGCTGACAATTTAACGATTTTATAGCTAATTGAAAATTATTTCATTCATAATTATTGCTTATACCTACATTAGTTATTGAGTATCAAATAAAAATGACGAATCAATTATATAAGGTTAACTAAAGAAAAAAGTAATTATGCTAAAACAGTTTAATTGTTTTCAGAATGACCTTACTACATTCCAAGCAAAATCGAAGGACAAAACGGATGAAAAATACATCAAGACAGAAGAGGAGCTGACTAATGAGGTAGAAAAATATACAGTACCTTTCGGTGAACTTATGGTGCACCAAGGTGTTCACACGATTGAATACGTCCTCAGTACTATATCGCATACTGCTTCATATCTTCGATTATGGGCCTTATCACTGGCACACGCACGTACGTAAAAAAATATTCTTCACACTTTCCTTTACAACTTTTTATTGAATTTAATGATGCCCGCCCGAAAAATACTTTGGGTTCATTTCTTTCCACCTGAGCATCTTTTATTCATCCTACCATTAAATTCAGTCGCATCCCAAGCTTTCACCTCAACAGCATTGGCGATATCGAAGCCTTGCAGTTAGAGCAGTTGTTAGACTCTTTAGGGTTCTGAATTATGATCACACTCCACAATCAGACCTACACTGCTGATATCTCACTTAATACTTTTCAGAGTTATCCGAAATGTTGTTTCACATGGTTCTAGCAAAAATGGCACTAAAAGATCATACGCTTTTTGGAATACTGAAAGTGTTCGTTATATTTACTATGTGGGCGGTATTCAGTGTGTGTATTTTAGTGGTCATGGAGGGTCTCTCTGCATTTCTACACACTTTGCGTTTGCATTGGTTAGTAATTTATTTTCGTACCTATATACTAGATTTTAAAATGGTTTCGTGAAGTATAATTTTTGGGGGTGTATATGCAGTCAATAAATGCTACGTACCTATCTGCCTGAAATTTGGTACAGGGATAGAATATAGTTGGGAATAATACATAGGCTATTTATCCCTTGATTTGAGGTTCCCATGGGTTGCGGAAGTGGGACCAGAATTTCACGCGGGCGCAGCCGAGAGCATTAGTATAAATACAGTTACAGTAGTTCAATTGGATGAAATGAAGAAAGATAATTTCCGTTCTTCCTACTAGTAGTAACGGAATTATTTATTGAAAACCTAGAAGATGGGAATACCCATTAAAAATGCTCAGAACGGAGTCTATTTCCTAAAAGCCGTGGTGATTATAATATTCCCAGCTTCAGTAGTTGTTCTTAATACATTCTTTATTTATACAGGGTGGAATTCATGAGCAAATTTTATGCCGGCGGTGGCTGGCAATTTCAGCCATTTTGTTTCAAGAGAATTTTAGCAGGTGAGCCTGATAAAACAGAATCTGGTTGTAAAAAAATGAACGCGTGACGGATTGTTCATTGTGTCAAACTTTTGTCTTTGTCCTGTTAAAATCATCAAGCTGCTTCGACAAAGTTACGATGAAGAGCGCACTGACATTAGATTGGTTACTTGAGGAGTCCACTACCCCAACGTTTTTTTTTTGGAGGAGAGCAAACCTAAAATTTGGGCAATTTCCTCAACAGTATCTAAGTCGAAGTCCAATACCTCCTTTATAGAAACATGAAATGTGCCTTTGCCTAGTTGTGCCATCTAATTGATCAATGGGAACCACGTTTTAAAGTAGTAGAGACGTGTTACCACTTCCGATGCTCGAAGAGGCATCGTGGCTCAAAATGCCAAAATAGACAAAAACGTAATCATAGAACTAGGTATAGGGAAGGAACTTAATAAAATTTTATATTTTCATGGCGGTCTTTTGGATAAAATTAATAAATAACGATCGATGACGTATTATATTTATTAAAATAATACATATTTCTATTGAGCTTTTCTTGACCAAACTACCGATATCATAGACAATAGTTGATATATCGGTAAGCACATCTAGATACTACATCTTCTCATAACATTGATGAAGCAAAGAGAGTAATGGTAATGGGTAATTTGCTGCATTGTGAATTGGTAATGCATGAATCATTTTGTTCGTACTGTTATTGATTTTGCTATAGATTACTTATTTTATATTATTCGTCCTTACAGGGACTCTTATATTATTTTTATAGTTAACTTAATGGTGCTTTTTTTTTCAAATTAAGTATGTTGAATTGAATATATTAGAAATGTTAATTTACTTGTTTAATATTTAGTTATAACTATAATGTTTAATAAAAAAAATTAAAACATTTCCAATCTTTTATATCTATGGGTTATTTATTTATTATACATATATATATATATATATATATATATATATTAACCTTTACACCAAAGATAGTTTTGAATTTTTACGCATTTACCTCTTTCAAGAAGAAGTTTTTTTAGTAATCTGTAATTACTACAATGTGCAAAATCACTTTATACCGTCAACATCACCTAATCCAAAAATAAAGCAAATCAAACCTTTTACTCGTAATAACATACGTTAATACCATAGGTTTTATAATAAGAATATATAAAACCTATGGTATTTTATTATTATTTAACCCAAATTTAATAGGGGGAGGCTTGAATACGATTACATGTGCCGACTTCAATCCAGTAGCAACATCGCTGTCATCGTCGTTTAGAATGACTTTGCTTGGAACCTTATTACATTTCATTTTTCTATTCGCTTCAAATGCATAAAATGCGGTTGATAAAATCGATTTATAAGTAGCACCCGACTTTTGGCTTATAGCATCAGTGTCCATATTATATTGCCCATCTTGTTCCATCATTTCGTCTACAGCAAGAACTGTTGTTACGGATGAATTACTAAATGCAGTATCTTGGGGCAGGTAAACTCCAAAATGATCCTGAAATATAAATACGTGTACTGTTATATTTCTACTACAATCGTCTACAATAGTTTTGTAGTTCAATTATTATTCAATTTAACGATCTTAAAAATTATACTTTTAAATACATTCTAATTTATTAAAAAAAAAAACTAATACAACTAGTATTAAAAACGTTAATAATGTAAAAAACAGTTCTATTATTATTAGTAATATGTAGTTATTTATTAAAATGGCCGCACAGGCAAATATGTTAACTGATGTAGGAGGTATACCTTTGAGTATCGGTTGTAGTGAAATTGTGATGGACACTTGCAGGAGTTGAAGAAAGATTGTGGCGTAGCCTCACTTTTAATCATCTGCTCAGTTTCATAACCTGTTTTAATAGAAAGACAATAATTTCGATGACTGAAGTCGTGGCTAGGGCTAGCTCAGTCGAGCAAGCCCTAGCCACGACTTCAGTGTCTTTGTGACACTCGCATCTAGTTTTTTGAGGAGGCTCTAGTTTATATTATATATAAGAAACGGTCAGTTAAGACGCGAGGTTAAATAGTTGTCATAGATCCAAGCTTTTTTAACATTACTTATTGGTTGTTGGTCTACCTTTTTTAAATCGATAATGAAACTATCAAATAATTCGTCCAAAGCTGGAGTGCAACCTCTGTTATCAATCTTTCTTCCGAGGAATTTAAAGGGCACGGTTTCAGATATAGTTGAAACGTTTTCCCCGCCTATACTAAGCCCTGGGTCATATGAAGTATATCTGGTACCCCGCCTACCCAGACATAGACAGTAGCATTTGCTAGGTTTTGTTTTCATTCCATCTGTCCATGCACAGAAATCATCCACTCTACGCAGTAGGTCCTGGCACTGCTTTGGGTTGCGAGTCAGTATTGCCAAATCGTCCGCGAATGCGAGGATGGATATCTCATTATCTTCGCTGTAGTCTTATTTGCATCTTCAATCATTTTTTAAAATAAATCTTCGAGGCTCTCACCTCAAAGTCCGGATCCGCCTTCCGGCTTTTAGGTACCTATTGCTTCACTTGGTATCTTGAACATCATTCTCTATTTGTATTGGTTTGGGTGTTATGTATCATGTTTTATTTATTAAAAAATAATGAATCTAACTAGGTATGTATAATATATTACAATAATATTTACTTGTTTTTATTTATTTATTTCCTAAAATATTTCCTAATTTATTTGCTTATTATTTATTTGTATAATTGCAAGGACAGATTATACGAGTATCATGTATTGCATTTAAACTCTTAAGCAGTTCTATTGAATCCCTTATTGAAAACTCTAATCGTTAACATTTCAAGACTAATATAATGTTCATAACCTTTGTAATTATATTGCCGACGCAGTCTCCTCTTCCACTTCTTTTTCATTCTGATTTCCCATGTGTTTTGAGCAGCTAAAAGCCGTAAAAGGTATAACTATCGACTAAGATTAATATATAAGTTCTTCAAATAGAGTTAAATCTTTTTATATAATAAAGAGATTTTAATTGAATATTGCTTGATTATTGAATATTATTGCTTGGTATAGAAAACTATTATTACCAATTCTCTCGTTTTCTTCTATGTGAAGTTCAAACATATAAAATGTCATTTTTAAAAGATCAGATAGATCTTCTCGGATTTGCACTACCGGTATTTCCATTGCATCTTCAACTGCTTTTTTTAATTCTACATAAGCGATGTCATATTTAATATCTTCTTCAGTTACTCGAGAGTAAACTGCTTTATTTACCATTTTGGAAATAACACTTATAATCATCTCTGAAGACGTTTCTTCGAGAGTTAGTGTTGATTCTGTTGAAAAAAAAAAATTATGAACGATTAGGTAAGTAATAAAATAAATAATAATAAACAACAGTTAAATAAAGTAATAATTTTGATTTACTCATCTAGGAACTACAAGATCAGGGAAATAAAGTAGTTATTCTAAATTATCAATCAAAAGGTTTTACAGAGAACTGGAAGAAGTTTAAGAAAACAACAATGTTAATGTATATCTTGATTATGTTTAAAATAAATAAACTAATATAAGAGAAGTTACAGCCTCCGTGGCGTAGCGGTAGTGAACGCGGCCGCTACGCAGGAGGCGCGGGTTCGATCCCCGCTCAGTGCAAATATTTGTGTGCATGAAATATGGGTATTTGCATTGGTCTGGTCGTGCCTCGGAGAGCACGTTAAGCCGTCGGTCCCGGTTGCCATAAGAACATCTATGGCAGTCGTTACGAGTGCCCTAAAAAGTCCAAAAACAACGGTCTAGCTGCAAAGCTTCGATATCGCCTAATGGTAACATTGGGTCGTGGAGGACAGATGGCAATCGCTTCACGGAAAATATCGAGGTCTAGCCAAATCTGTAGTTAAGACGGTAAAGCGGACCCCAGACTCCGAGCTGAAAAGCTTCGGATGCGACTGGGAATTAACGCTAGGATGAGAGATAAGAGAAGTTAGTGCTAAAATCAGTTCGTACTACCTGGAGTCATCAATGTTGATTCCGATGTTTTAATAGACATGAATGAAGAAGTTGTGGTATTAGGACTCTCAACCTTTACTGGATCTTCCAATTTATAATGGTCCATACCATTTTTCAAAATGTCACGTTCAAGAAGCTTTTTACCAATAAACTACAATTTTAAAAATGTTAACACAAACTCATTTTTAGATTTCGTTACCTATTGATAGAACTTCAACCGCTTTGAACTTCATTAGGAGTAAGGCGTAAATTTCATAAATTAAGAAATAAAATATGTGAGAGTCCTGGGCAAATTATTGTGTATGTATGTATCTAGTTTCTCCAGGGTTGGGAGCACGAGTGTGACGCCCCTGCTGTTACATACGTCCATAGGCCACGGTAACCACTTTCCATCAGGTGGGCCGTGTACTTGTCTGCCACCTTAGTGGTATAATAAAAATGTATAAACAAATAAGGCATTTTGCAAGATATCATAGGTGATGGACCACTGTGCTTTCTTTCCACTGTGTCATTATTTCATTATGCTAACAGCACTAATACCTTGTGTTAAATCATCACTAATGGCGACTGTACGTTAAGTTGCCGTTAGTATTAATTTAGCACAAGTTACCAACCACCACGATTAAAAACTAAATATAAATAATCAACTGATTATGGTAAAATGTCTGAAGATTACGGTTCACTCTTGTTTGACAAAAAATGTATGAAAAAACATAATTTTACAAACAACGTTTGAAAAACTAATCATTTGACAAACTTTCATTTCGCAAACATATTACTTTAAAAATAATCATTTGACAAATACCTACAGGTTTCGAAATGTATTACTTAAAAAATCAGCCAAGTGCGAGTCGGACTCGCCCATGAAGGGTTCCGTAGTAGCAAAGGCGAAAATTGCGGTTTATGACGTATTAAAAAAAAAACTACTGACTGGATCTCGTTTGAATTAATTTTTACTGGAAGTTTGCATGGCAATTTACATCATATATTTTTTTTAGATTTATCATTCTCTTATTTTAGAAGTTAGAGGGGGGGGGGGGGGGGACACATTTTTCCACTTTGGAAGTGTCTCTCGCGCAAACTATTCAGTTTAGATAAAAAATATGTTGGAAACCTCAATAGCATTTTTAAAGACCTATCTATAGATATCCCACACGTATGGGTTTGATAAAAAAAAATTGAGTTTCAGTTCTAAGTATGGGAACCCCCAAAATTTAATACTTTTTTTTATTTTTGTGTGAAATTCTTAATGCGGTTCACAGAATACATCTTCTTACCATGTTTCACCAGCATAGGCCTTATAGTTTCGGAGAAAAGTGGCTGTGACATACGGACGGACAGACAGACGGACGGCCAGACATGACGAATCTGGGAACACCCAACAATTCCGAAATACTTGATTTCGAATTTCAATATTCCGATTTTCAAAATTCCGAATATTATAATTCCTAAGAAACAAAACTCCGAGTATTCAAAAACACGATAGTTATAAATACGAATGTTCATTCTTCCGAATTTCATTTTTACGAATAATTAAAAATCCGTAGTATTATTGGCCCGAAAAACGTTATTCCGAATTTCAAATTTCCGAAAATTCGTTGCTCAAATTGATAATTTGTATCAAAAATAGGTAAAAGTTAAAATTGATCTGACATGTTGCGCATTTTAGAGTTGATTTTTTATAATAATAAATTAATTTTCTCGCCAATTATTACGTATAAAAATTAAGCCAAACCCGACTTGCCGTGGTCCTACTGCCGTGTTATTTGTTTGCCCTACACTAGAGTGTTATTTAAAAACCGGAGGCGCGGAGGGAGGGCAGTCCTCGCCCGCAGTAACGAAGCGCAGGCGCCCGGGCGAGCTGGAGCGGCTGAGGCTGGTCGCCGGAGGCGACCAGCAAGCCGAAGCTGCGGAAGCGAGCATGGGTGCCCGAACTTTGTTACGCAAGGGCGGAAGGACTGCACATCCCGTAGCGCCGGAGAAGAGCGAAACTAATGCATGCCTGCATGCTTGCCTGCATGCATGCTTGCCTAAATGCATGCTTGCCTGAATGCATGCTTGCCTGAATGCATACTTGCCTGCATGCATGCTTGCCTAAATGCATGCTTGCCTAAATGCATGCTTGCCTGAATGTATGCTTGCCTGCATGCATGCTTGCCTGCATGCTTGCCTGCATGCATGCTTGTTACTGAAAGTTGTATGGCAACGTGTATTTTGTAATCATTAGCATAAATAAATGAAAATAATAGTTCAATAATTCTATTTCCTGTTTATCTCGTGTACCCCGAAAATAGCAACTATCCTACTTACCTAATGCAGGTTTACAAGGCGCTTGATTGTCGGGTTTGTGTTGTTTCGGAGTTTTGATAATCGGAATTCGTATTTATGATATTTCGGATTATTAATAATTCGGAATTGTAATGGTACGGTATCTTCAAATTCGGAATTTTAATATTTGCAGTTTTGAAATTTGGGTTTTCAATAAATAGGATTTATGATACATCGGATATCTGACTTTCGGAATTTTGAATGATTCGGAATTATGAAATTCGGAATTTTGAAATTCGTGATTGTAACTTTCGGAATAAGGCTTTTCGTATTTATGTAGTGTACCCGACGAATCTATAAGGGTTCCGTTTTTTGCCATTTGGCTACAGAACCCTAAAAACATTTCGTTTGTTAAAATTTTATTTTAAAAATGTTCATTTGACTAAATAAAGTTCTGCATGGTTATTAAAAAAAAAATAACCACGAAGGCTAATCTATCCAAATCGGAATGAGCAGCTTTCTCAATAAATCTATCACTAACTGTCTGTTTGTCAACTAACATGTTTTTAAAATAATCAATTTGTGAAATGATAATAACACCTAATGATTTTTTTCCAAATAAATATTTTGTCTAATGAGTAGTTTATTAAACAATAGTTTGCCAAATAATAGAAACATTTATCGAGTATAATTTTATCAAACGTTGTTTTTCAAATGAAAATGTGTCATTTATTGTTTTTTGTAAAATGATAGACACCGAAGTTTACAAAAGTAAACTATCGTTTGTGAATTCTTGGGTGTTCAGCAATTTCTGAGGGCGACTGTATTCTCCGAGACTCCGAATGTTCACGTATAAAAATGTTTTTGATGTTTACCTGTTGCACAATGGTTTTAAAAACGTTATTATATTTTAATGAAATTACCAAATCAGCTTTATTCATTTGCGACTTTGCTGTTGTTCTTATTCCTTCATCAAATTTGAAGTCTGGACTTGTAAAATGGAGAGCTACGTCTTTTAGCAAGTTCTGCGGCCTTGTTTGCCGTTGCGCCATTTTATGAAAGAGTTCTGATAACATCTGCTTGATCTGCAAAAATGATATTTTATAAGCCCAAGAACCTCCCATAATTGATCTATTTAAAATTAGCTCCTAAATTATTATCCAGATTTGAATATAGCTGCTACGTCGTTACTCACCTCTACGTTCGTTCACGAATCACTTCTCTATTTTATATAAACTAACATTATCCTTGCCAATCTCTAATCTATAATCATCATCATCATCTGCATATAGACGTATTCTCCCGATTGCATCCGTGGCCAAGATGACCCCGGAGCTCAGGGTCCGCCTTCCGGCTCCTCCTTCTCCACTTCGCACGATCTTGGGCGTCCATGGTAGTGAGACCATTTGCACGCATATCACCCTCCACGACGTCAAGCCAGAACTTCTTTGGCCTACCCCTTTTACCTGAACCCGGCGGGGGTACCATTGCCAGGCATTTGTTCCCCACGTAGCCTGGCGGTTGCCGCAAGACGTGGCCGCACCAGCGAAGGCGGCTCTCTTGCATTTTATCCGCGATGTCACGGACATGGAGGCTGCCGCGGATGCGAGAGTTCCGTACGCGATCTTTACGCGTAACGCCGCACATCCACCGCAACATTTTCATCTCCGAGACACGCAGCTCTTGCTTGTGTCGCTCGAGCAGCGGCCACGCCTCACAACCATACAAGAGAACAGGCCTAATGATCGTCTTATAGACCTGCCCCTTCAACCTGACTGGCATTTTAGGATCACAGGTCACGCCAGTCATTTCTCGCCACTTGGCCCACGCGGCAGCAATGCGTGCCTTGACGTCGTGGTCGATCTCACCGGTCACATGAAGTACAGATCCTAGGTACTTAACCTGGTCCGTGCGCTCGACCAAATCATCGCCTATGCGGACGGGTGTGGGATCTGTGGAGTTTAACGCTAAGTATTCTGTCTTCGCTACATTTAGCTTCAGACCGCCGTTCTCAAGCGCTTCTTTCCATCCTTTCACGCGTCGCACCAATCTGCTCCTGTCCGCGTCCATGAGCGCAATATCATCAGCATACATGAGCAACCACGGAGGCTGCTCATGTGAGTTTCTAATGCTGTCCGACAAAACATCTAATACCACGCTGAACAGGTAAGGACTAAGGACGGATCCTTGGTGTACCCCGACGGTGATGGGGAAGGCTTTCGAGTCGCCAACAGCAGTCCGAACCACGGAACCGGAATCGTAGTACATGTCTCGGATGGTGTCAATGTAAGTCTCTGGGACACCCTTGGCCCGCAGTGCCCACCAGATCACCTCGCGAGGAACACAGTCGAAGGCCTTCTGCATGTCTAAGAATAGGCAGTGCAGGGGCGTGTTCTTCGCCCTGTATTTCCCCGCCACAACCCTTAGGGCGAACACTGGGTCCATGATCCCGTGCCCGGGACGGAACCCGTACTGGCACTCCGAGAGTGTACTTTCCTGTCGGATCCGGGAGTCGATTATCCGCTCATAGAGCTTCATGGTGTGGGACATTATCTTTATACCGCGGTAACTACCACACTCCTGCACCGATCCCTTGCCTTTGAAGACTGGCGTGATGATGCTCAGCCTCCACTGGTTCGGGATCTCGCCGGTGAGGAGTACGCGGTTATAAAGATTTGCTAGAATGCCCACACCACGGGCGCCCATTGCCTTCCAAGCCTCGATGGGGACTTCGTCGGGTCCGACAGCTTTCCGGTTCTTCATGCGGCGAATGGCAGTCTGGACTTCCGCAGGCGTTATCGGTGGCACTAGTCCTTGATTCGGAGGGAGGTCTGGTGGCTGCACCTCTTTATGCTGCTTATTCAGCAGCTCGTGGAAGTATGAGCGCCATCTCTCCTTCACCGCGACTTTCTCGTACAACAAATTGCCCCCAGGGTCTTTAATGCAGCGGCACTTGGATAGACCCTGCGCCGCTTTGGCCCTGGAACGCGCCAACTTATATATGAGCTTTTGCCCCTCAGACGATTCCAACTTGGTATATAGAGGTTGCAAGTGGTCTCGTTTGGCCCTGGCTACGGCTCTCCTGGTGGCGCGTTTTGCATCTTTGTACGCATCGCGGTCATCGGAAGATTTGGACGCTTGCCACTTTTTAAAGAGGGCTTTCTTCACCCTGATCTCTCTCTGGACTGTGTCGTTCCACCACCAGGTGTCCTTGTCACACTTGCGTCCACCCTTAGACATGCCGAGCACCACCCTCCCCGCCTCAAGAATAGCTGCCCGAATCCTGTCCCAAGAAACCTGTACTGGTTCGTCTACAGCATCGGCGCACTTGTCACCGATGGCTGAGACGAAACTTTGGGACTTAGCTTCATCAAGCAGCCACCACCTGATTTTGCGTTGGGCACGCTCGGCACGTTTGTCTTTGGGTTTCACGCGGAGGTCCATGACAAGGAGACGGTGTTGGCTAGTGAGACTCTCCCCGGGTATAACCTTGCAGTTGGCCACCCTGCTGATGCTGTGCCTCCTAGTGAGCAGGAAATCAACCTGGGTTAAGCGCCCCCCGCTCTTGTAGGTGACAAGATGTTCGGATTTCTTTTTGAAGTACGTGTTCACGATGGCCAGGTCGGCAGTCGCACACGTTCTAAGGATGTGCTCACCCTCTGGGTTGCGACTACCGTATCCAAAACCGCCGTGGACACGCCCAAACTCCTCACATCCGTCACCCACGTGACCGTTCAGGTCACCGCCCAGGACAATCTCCTGCGACAGCGGGACGTCACGAAGCACTCCCCCGAGTTGGTCCCAGAACAAGATCTTTTCGGCTTCGCCACGCCCAGCCTGTGGAGCGTAAGCACTTATCAGGTGGGTTATAATCCCATCGATAAGCACCCCCACAACCATAAGTCGGGCGCTATAGCTCTTCACCTCCAAGATGTCATCCTGCAACGCCCGGGAGAGCACCACGCCCACCCCGGCCTGCCCGTCAGGTGCACCTGTGTACATCAGCTGGTAGCCCTCCCCAATGTGCATGGTGCTATCGCCACCCCACCGAGTCTCCTGCAGGAACGCCACGGCCACTCTCCGCCTGCAGAGTACGTCAGCCAACTCCCTCGTGCGACCGGTCAACGTGCCGATGTTCCACGTTGCGAAGCGGAGTTTTCGTGAATCACAGTGTTGGCCTAACATCTTTAGCCGTGCCCGGCTCAGGCACGGTAGCCCTTGCCCACTTGCGACACGAGGCGGGCGACCCTCATGCGCGCCGTTTTGCGGTGGCGCCCTACCCTCATTGTGATTCCTTTTATTACGAGCCATATTAATTTTAAATTTGGCAATTTTGGCTTTTCCGGGGGCGACTGCCGTCCGACCCCCCAACCCCGAGGGGAAAGCCAGCGCCAGAGCCTCGTCCGTTGTTCAGCAGGTGCACCAGCTAGCAGGTGAGGTTGGCTTGGGGCTCAAGATCTAGGTGAGCCCCCATACACCCTCTCTATACAATCACCCCATACAATCTCTAATCTATAATAGGTACCTATATAAAATCAATACCACTTTTCGTTGTTAGTTTATAACTCAAGAACGGCTGAACCGATTTGGCTAATTTTAGTCTTGAAAGATTTGTGGGTGCCCAGGGAAGGTTTAAAGGATGAGAAAATAGGTGCAGCGGGAACGGGAAAAATATGGCGGTACGAAGTTCGCCGGGACAGCTAGTATTTCATATTTATTAAGATGTACTTTAGATCTTTACATCTAAACGCTACTCTTACTTCACAAATAGGTCTCATCCGTCAATCAAAACTACTGACTTGCAAGTCAGGATCATAGGAAGGTCAGGCCCAGAAGATCTAGTTGAGGTCCCAAAAACACCACACAAGCGAAAAATGTTAAATGCGAAAACGTTTGCAGAGAGAAATCGCTTGGAGCGATAAGGCCACCATTTGGACATCTATCTTCTCTAGTATATAAAAATCAATGCCACTTTTCGTTGTTATTTTATAACTCAAGAACGGCTGAACCGATTTGGATAATCTTGAAATATTCGTGGATGTCCAGGAAAGGTTTAAAAGGTGCAGCGGGAACGGGAAAAATATGGCGGTTCGAAGTTCGCCGGGACAGCTAGTTTTATATAAAACAAAGAAGATAGTTTGGTGTGCATTATAAAATGTTTGGGATGAATTATTGGAGAACTGACAGAGCCTCCTCACGCACCTTGTGCATTGAAAACAGTAATGTTTCTTCTGTTAAAATAAGAGTCAACTATATTTTAGAGGAGTAAAAATGATTACTGGTACTTATGTACAAGAAAAAAGTTAACTCTTTTGGTGGCGATAATATAAAATATTATTAGTTAGGTAGTATTATTTACAACACACCTGCTCATAAAAGTGCTATTATTTTACCGCAATTAGGCACGTAATGACACCTATTATCAAACTATGACCTTTTTCATTGCTATTATTCACAAAAGTGAGTTATAGATTCTTTTTTAAAATTTATAGAAAGTGTCTATAATTGTCTATGTTCTTAAAAAAGTTTTGATACTAAAAGGAACGTGTTTAATAGTACGAAATTAATATGCCCATTGTATGGTCATTTGATGCATATTTTCGTATTTAAATAAATAATTTCAACTTGTAATAATTGTATAATAAACAAAATTATCACTCAAATTTAACATTTTTTTTTCTCTAAGTACAGAAAAAAAAACAGTAAAAAAAAGTTAAAGTCAAACCCAATGATATTAAATATAAATAGATGTGTTATTGCTATTTCTACGTTGATTTGTAAGCATATGACATATCTATGTTATGAAAATATCATTGGTCAAACCCCATTCTTTTAAATATGGCCGATCGCCATTGTTAGATGCGCGCGCATAGGAAACGAATTTATTTGTAGTATTGTTTATTTAGTATTTGTAGTGTTATTTTATTCGCAAGTGTGTTGTGAAACGTCGTATGCCACGTGTGAGCATGATGATTACCGTCGTCGGCTCTCTTAAGACCCTCGCCTTACGGCTCGGGTCTCAATAGCGCCTCGGCGGTAATCACCAACTTTGCTCACTTGTACCATAATGTACTATTTCAACACACTTGCTTATAAACAGGCTTTTATTTCACCGCAATTAAGCACGGAATGACACCTATTATAAAACTGTGACTTTTTCATTGCTATTATTCACAAGTGAGTTATAGACTTCTTTTTATAATTTCATTGATTAAGTTGCTTTGTTCTTAAAAAAGTTTCGATACAAAAAAGATCGTGTCCAATATTACAAACGAATTAATATACCTATTGCTTGCTCATTTCATGCAACTTCGTATTTTAAAAGATAATTTCAGCTTGTAGTACGTGTTTAATAAACAAAACTTTCACTAAAATGTATTTTTTTTTCTCTATGAGTATTTACAGAGAAAAAAAAATCATAATTCAAATAAGTAAGTAGATGACAAGGCAGCATGGTATGGCATCGTAAAAATAGACCACTTTCCCACTAATAGTTCAAATAGATCATAATACAACTATCAAAATATTCAACGAACTACCTCTGGATGGTGCACCAAGTAAAATTCATTTTCTGATTTTATTGCATTCATAAATCTGTGACATTCTTGCTGCTGATCTTGTGTTGGGACCATATCTTGGTCTACGATGTCATCTCCAGCTGTAAAACGTTTATTTCCATGAATCGCAAATGGCATAACTGAATAATAACGTACAAAAGTGTGCAAATATTATATTGAACTATATTAAAATAATGTCATTAAGAAAATGAGCGTAAAATACAATGTATGTATACTAAAATTCAAGATCTAAATCATTATGGTCATGATTTAAATAAAATTACTATTGATGTCATAATAGCGTGTTTCAAAAAACGAAGAAACTTGCGGTTGTCCTTAATATGAATAGGTATATCATTGTGGCTCAAAAGGTCTAAAGTATTAAAATGTACATTTTTTTATACCACTTAGGTGGCAGACAAGCGCAATATGGTCAAATTGTCTGTCTGAACATCTGATTACAGATGCAGTAAATCGTACCGTTTATTCTTTCGTCTTTCGTTTACCCGTTCTTCCACGTGTTCCTGAGAAATACCTCAGGAAGCTTGAAGGTATCAAACTGAAATTAGTTTCTCAAAGAATGATGTCAACTTTCCATACAACCGTTGACCTGTCATTCACTTTTTATTATTCTATCGTACTTATATCATTGTTATATAGATACTGCATCTTTAAAATTTATAAAATCAATATGGTTTAAATCGTTGGGCAGGAAAATGTGTAATCAAGAAGAATCTACTTTGAGGAGGTTAAGTACTAAAACGTGTAGTTATAGTATTTATTTATCTGTGCTTTTACTAATGAACTGCACAGCGTCAATTATTACCTAAAAATCATAACAAACAACATCAACCAATCACGATCGGGTCCTGAAATACATTTTACCTTTACTGCTAGATAATATCAACATAATTATTACTTACATTAAGCGCAAGGTAGCCTCGGATGTGACCAGGTCTAACGCTAGGATGATGATGAATTCATATGACAATATAACCACTATTAATAATTATTAATAATTAATAATCATTAATAATAATACTCACTATTAATAATAATCACTATTATTAATTAATAATATTATAATATTATATCCAGCGTGGAAACGCGGCGAGTGTGATGGGCACTTTTGCGCCGGGAACGTTCAGGGGCGGGTTATTTGATTAATTTTTGACTTATTTTGATAATTTTTTTGTGACTTCATGTATAAAGTATTGACTTAAATAAATCCATATTATTTATTATTATAATTAATAATAATAATAAAATAATTATTTATTATTATTAACAATAACAATAATTATTATTTTTAATTTTGTTATCACTAGTAGAGCAACAATCATTCAATAATCATTCAGTGGTACGACGAGGAATGACAATTCCTTATCGTGCCACTGGTGGAACAAGTTGGTGGCACGACGAGGACTAATTACGAATGTTATCAATAAGTGTCACAGTCACAAGGAAGTGAAATTACTTTTCAAGAAGGTGAGATAATAGATTCCATTATCGAGTACTAGCTTTTGCCCGCGGCTCCGCCCGCGTGGATGTCGGTTATCGCAATCCAACATAGCCTATGTCCTTTCTCAAGGTCTACTCTACCCCTATAACAAATTTCATCAAAATCGGTTCAGTGCTTTAGACGTGAAAGCGTAACAGACAGACAGACAGAGTTACTTTCGCATTTATAATATTAGTATGGATATGGATTAATACTGAGTTAACTGTACCACGGTTAATAGAAAACAAAGCCTAGTCCGGTTAACTGTACGACTGTTAATTTTGTTTAACCGTGGTCCGGTCAACTGTACTACCCAACTGCACCAAGGAAAAACAATGAAAAAAAGCTTGATATTTTTTAAAATGTTAATTTTATTACAAACAACGCTAATGCCCGTCGTACCGTATGCACCATTGACCTGCACCATCAATGGTGCAGATGAGACTAATTAGTTTACCATTGATGGTGCAAACGAAACCGTCGATTACTTAGGTCGATTAGGTATGGTCTCATCTGCACCATTGAGATGACATTCATTTCCCTAATGATTACATGTTTTGCGACGTTCGTTGGAGGCTTCCGGCGACTGGGACCGAAATTAACTCGGACCGCGGTCCCAGTTGCCGGATTCATTTAAATTTAATATTTTTCTTCCATCGACTGGGACCACCTATAAATGTATCAAAAAATCTATTGTTTTAGCCAAAACAGTACAGTCAAACAAAAAAAGGTTAGTTTTAATTTAAAGATTTGATTGAAAAATGTCATCTATCGTATATGTCACTCATCAACTCCTCCTAAACGGCTGGTTCGATTTGAATGAAATTTTTTTGTATGCGATTTGGTGGCATCCTGGATGGTATTCTAAGTTATCACCTCTGTTACTTAAAATGTCATAGTGATAGTCAACATTCACTATTAGTTTAAAATTAGCGCCATAGCTTCAAATAGGAGTGGAGCCTGTGGAGGTCAGGTAGCAGTCGCTTCACGGTAAGTATTAAAGTTCGATCCTAACTGAGTTGGATAAAGGCTCAGGGAATGGATCAATGGTAGGTATTAGAAACATATTCAGGCTTCCCTAAAAATAACTTAAAAGATATGCGAAAAAACGCGGACCCTACATTGACACTAGAGTATCAATTTGTTCCTAGACAGTGTTGGTTTGCGGTGGATAGGGCGAACGAATGGAGAACAGCCTTATCCCGTAGTCGCCTTCGACTTCGGGAACTCCATCTGTCATGTCTGGGCTGTTCTTCATCCGTCAGTAAATAATAACCTACAGCCTAAGACACAGTGCCCACTTGACGGCTATAGGCTCGCCCCCTGAGACTGGTTACACGGGACCGAAAACATAGTGAAATGTGGGCTTTCAGGCGTGAATATGTGTATGTAATAGTCATGAAGGTATGTGTAGGTGTGTCCAACCCCCCCCCCCCCCCCTTCCCCCATATAAGGATAGCCGCAGCTCAGACCGATTTCAACACAATTTTTTTTGCTAAAATCGAGGTTTCGTAAAACTGAGCCCATTGAAATATTTTTGACACCGTTTTATTAAGAAATAGCGTATCCCGGTACCTATCTGTCATTTCTTTTTCAAATTTGTCTGGTAGTAGTAGAGGCATTTTTCAGAACGAAAACACGGGTAAGAAAATCTATGGAAAAGTGACTGCTAGGAAAATCTATCTTTTTGGAATTGCAGGCAATAAACTGATGCCTAGAATAAGTATAGCTAGATATTTATACATATTATACATAAATGATTTATTCCCTGAAGGTGTGCCAGAGGCAATCTTTTCCTGTAATAAGCTTCTCCTGACCGCTCGAGAACGTGTCAAAAATCTTTCTGCGCATGTGGCATTGGTGATTTTGTGCATGTGCTTTGCCCTCCCTAAGCTGACGTACCTGCTGCGGACCGCGCTAACCTGGGTTTGTCCGGCAGACGTCGTGGCTTTCGATGACATCATCAAGTCCACAGTTGAGTCGATCCTCAATATATGGCTCAACGAAAACAGGCGACTCTCCCCAACCGTCACGGGGGTATTGGGTGAAACGCGCGCGGGATGTGAAAATGTGCACATGGCGCTGCGGGCCTTGTTACTGCCATCCTCCATAATAATGGTGGCAGAGTAACCGTGCCCTTTGCAGCGGACGCCGAGACAGTGTGGCTTGCCCGCAGTTCGGTGGCGTCAGTCCCTGTCACGCCTCATGTCTAGCGCGCTTGGGACGATGGCACTGCTGGAAGGCTTAGGAGGGGCTGGTGGAGATGCCACGGGTGCCGAATCCGATCTGGCGAGGCTTCGGGCGGTGTCACAGCCGGATGGCATGGCTGCACGCGCTGCCTTCACCTCACCTGGGCACTTTATTGGACGACAATTCATTGCGGGTGGCAGTGGCCCTCCACCTGGGCTGCAAGGTTTGTGAACCCCATAAATGCACCTGCGGCTCCATGGAGTTGTCGAAGAAGCGCTGGTAGGTTTCCGAGTCACCATGCTCTCAACGACATACTCCGGAGAGCCTTTGTATCGACTGATACCCCAACCACGTGTGCCGTACCGTCCTGTCTCCAGTAACCGCTGCAAGAAAACCGGTGACATTCGCTTCGCCTCGTACCTGGGGCAGAGGTTGGCCGTTGCTATACAGCGGGGCAATGCCGCTAGCGTCATGCTTTGCCCCTTTTACGGTGACAGGCGGCGGGGCGAGTTAGTTGATTAAATTTGACATGATGTTCGAATTTAGTATTTAAGGTGACATATTACTGTAGTTTTAATTTGTTTTATTGGTGTACATTAAAGAAATTACTAAAGCCAATGATATTTTTGAATTGATCAGATTTTGCTTTAATTATTACTTGAAATGACTTTTTGTTTGACTGTACTGTTTTTGGTTTTAACTGTAATTTTTTTGTTCTTTTTTATGGGTGGTCCCAGTCGCCGGAAGAAAAATATTAAATTTAAAATAAATTTAATTGCGGTCCCAGTCGCCGGAAGCCTCGTTCGTTGGTTCTTTTATTTAAATTAAATAATAATGGTGCAAACATGTGCAAACGAAACTAATTAGTCTCACCGGTGCATACGGTAGGTACGATGGACGGGGACAAGAAAAGTATGGTGAGGTAGTTGTATCAATATTAATGGTGCAAATGAAACTAATTAGTCTCATCTGCACCATTGATGGTGCAGGTCAATGGTGCATACGGTACGACGGGCGCTAATGATACATTATACCAGTAGTAGCGGTAAGATGCAAAAATTAAAAGTACAAAATCACAAATTAATACAATTAACATAATATTATAATCGATTAACTAAAACATTTACTTTGGTTCATAATAAGAAATGTGGTCCCTTTACAAATAAGGACAAATTCGTAGCAGTCGTAGAACAATGACGGATAATGTGTTACACTGTGTTTGTTGTTGATATGTTGCTACTTACATAAGTCATCATAAGATAAATAAAACTGGCACGGGGGAGTAACAGACGTTCGTAAGAGATGACAAACACCAGCTACTGCAGTCAAATGAATGGTCTAATCGAACAATTTCTTCTGGACCCTAGGCGCTACTATCCGGACCGGGTTGAATTATATTATTGGTAACTCAGTTGTGCTGAAGGGAATTTAAGAGGTCTAATCGTAAAACTTCTCCTGGACCTGGACCCTAGGCGCTACTGTCCGGACCGGGTTGAATTGTTGATAACTCAGTTGTGCTGAAGAGAATCAAAACTTTCTATGGCACAACCAGTTGCGCATATTAGTTATGCCCAGGCAGCCTAGAGTCTAGAAGGGTACGATTAATCGTACAAATAATTTTGGTAAATGTTATAATATTAAATTGAAAACTATCCCTATAAATCAGATGTTCTTCACGCCCTGCTTAAAAGACCCGGGACTGTAGGAAGAGGGAAACACGTGTTTCTACTGTTGGTACTGGTAAGGAATTCCAGGTCTTAATGGTGCGGCAAAAGAAGGAGTCTACGGGCCCGATAGGGATAGATTTTCTAATCTCTTCGTGTCATAAAATAGTTAATAAAAATTATATTTAGTATTTCATTAAACTACTGAACAATATCCATATTGGGCATTTTTATTTCTGAACTTTATTAGTAGTGGATATTTTTAATTTATGTCAGTCTACCAATCCCTCCTGTGCAAATTTAGTTAGTATTACAAAAAAAAAAACATCCGAATTGAGAACCTCCTCCTTTTTTGAAGTCGGTTAAAAATAACCTGTATTATGACGGACGCTTTGCCTACAAGATACGTAATTCGTGATTTTTATTCGCGTATCATTATTTAGTCTTCGCAGTATATTATTGTTATTTTTATACATAAAATATTTGAATGTACTTCAGTAATAAATGTATATTAGACGGGTGCGAGTATTTTTCCTTCCGTGCTTGTTTGTAATCCTGATGTTTACTTCTCTCTTCTCATTGTTTTATTTGCATAAGTTACTTTATTACGTATCCTCTTCAGCTGCAGCAGCTGGTAAGTTTATAGCCGATGACGCAGGTGTCATGGTTATACTGGTCTCCTGAAATTTCTCATCTATTGGTATATAGATGCCGAAGCGATCCTGGAATATGAGATAAATTAAAAAATTTGTTAAATGTCACTTCAGTTTTCTATATTTGGCTACATTTTATGCTTCTTCAGGTGAGTGGCAGGGCGCCTACCCCAAGCAGCTAAACGGTAGACAGTTAAAAGCGTTGTTAAGTACTAATACACATTTATATGTACAAATTGAGATCAACTGCATATAGAGTGATCTAACCTAATAGGTCTACGTCAACTTCGAAATAAGAAAAGAAACGAAACGAAATACGAAATCGAAGTACAAGATAATAAAGAACCTTTGGATAACGGTTGTAAGTCCATTGTGGATGGCATTGACAAGGTCGTGGTGGTGGAATTCTGTAACTCTCGTGTGACGAAGGCAAACCGCTTGTTGGTGTTGGAGGAGTTTCATAACCTGTTTATATAATATAATTTTGATTAGTATTTTGTAGGAATAGAACATTAAACTGTACTTTTTAAAAAGAACATTCAAACCACACGCACATTAAAATATGTAGTGATGGGTGTCGGGGGTTTGTGGTATTTTATTTAATACCAAAAGCGGATTCTACCAAAGATAGGAACCATAATCAACCCGATATATTTAGGTGTATTTAGATTGGAATTTGAAATTGCTATGCAATCGACATGCTCACCTCTAAAGTTTTTCTGCCGTCTGAGAGATTTCTTCAATTTTTTTCTCATTCGTCTATCCCAAGCAATATTAGCCGCTAAAAATCAAATTGTTCATTATAACACCGATATGAAGTAAATTCTGTGCCAATGACATCTAAAATATTAATTCATATAATCCATATTATATTATCCAACCATAAACTAAAATGAAAATGTAAATATTTTATAATATTATCATTACTAATCGGTAAAGACAAGGTAGTAATTTTTTAGACATTTATATTCTTCGTGATTAGATTCAACAATCAGTATAGCTTACCTATTTCTGCCTTTTCATTTATGATTTCTTCAAACATGCCGTATGCCATAGAAAACAGTTCAGCAATATCTTGTCTAATCTCTATGACTGGTATTTCCATAGCCTGTTCAACTGCCTTCATTACTTCTACATACGCTGTATCATATCTGATCAATTCATCAGTTATTTTTGACATTGTAGCTTTATCCAAACTATTCACGACCATTTTGAACATTATTTCTGATATTGTCGGGTCGGGAGTTGGTATTGGTTCTGAGGAAAAATGTTAAAGTAGGTAAATTATTTTTATAACGTCTGTATGTTAACTTGTTACCACAATCGGTACAGTTTAACCGAACTAGATGTAATGGTTTGAATAAATCCTGATCATTTCATTTATCATTTCATTTTGGAAAATAGGTATTTACCTATGTTGCTATAAAATGTCCTCAAGCGCAGCCGTGAGCACTGTGAGCAGCATTGACTTTTTAATTATTCAGTACTTTTTCATGAGATCGCACGCGCGATGAACTGGCGTTACCCAGGTGCGAGCTTTTCCTATGGTTTTTGATATGAAAATGCATTAAGATTATAATTATTTTTACCTGGAGTAGGAAGAGTCGTCACAGAAGAAAGAAGAGATATAAATGAAGAAGATCTCGTCTTAGGCGTTTCAGGCTCAGGCTCAGGCGGTAGGTATGGCAATAACGGGAAATACTTCAAAATGATAGCTAATAAATCAGATTCTAAATCGGTGACTTCAAATCCACAATCTCTGTGCTCTCCCTATAATAGAATATGTATTATTACTATATATGTATATTATTATATAATTCAATACTTATACTATTCAATTCAATTTATTTATAATTGAGTAGATATTATTGAAACACAAGTGAATCACTCGATATCATTCTGAACGGAACCAGAAAACAATGTTATGGTATTATGCTTTACTACACCTAAAGATATGATGTAAAACCTAAGACATTGTTCTTTTTATTGATCTTTAGAATAATATGCTAACTATTGCCGAGAGTCCTAATGGTAGCGGGCAGTCTGTTATCTTATTAACGAGTATGCTATGCGCTTATGTTACGCGCCCTTCTCTAAAAGAGAGGAGGAAATCACCTCTCCCGCCAATAGGTTTAAGGCTGGGTTTACTCATAAGTCGATCGTCAGCGCTGGCCGTCAGCGCGTAGCTTGTCAGCGCCTACCTTTCAGTTATAGTCGTTTAAGTATTAGTTAAAATCAGAAAGTGATGAAAATTATTATTAGCGCCGATGATCAACGTGACTATAAAACCAGCCTAATCTTGGCGACATAGTGTGTTAGTCATATCAAGTCCATCATTGCCGCCTTGTCGTGCCATAATGAGGTGGTATCCACACTAAGATAATATGTCTCCTTTATGTACTTACTGTCGAATAAGGACCTTCAGGCGGTGATTTCAAAAGCCGCCTTACTTCCTCATCGAGTACTTCTAAAGGCCTTGTGAAATGATGGCCAGCCTGTTCCAATATATTCTTTCTTCTGTTGTAGCGTATTACTTTACTCAGAAATATTGTTAACAGTGCCTCAACCTATAAGATAGAAGAAGATCGTAGATAAGTTCATGGGATGTTGAAGATATTTATGTTACAATCATACCTTAATCTAGTAATAAACAGATGTGTAACTTCGTAACTTCGATGAACATTCTAATATTTTGAATCGTTCCAGAAAAAGTTAAAGGCAACTTAAGAATTGGATATCCATACCATACCATACCATACATACCATTTGTTTAAAAAGTTGTACTCGTATCGATTCGACAAACAATAAAAAGAAATTATGTCGATCCTGCTTCCTAAAAAAACCATACCTCTGGATGCCTAATCAAGTAAGCTTCCTCTTCTAGTTGGATTGTGTAAGCTAGCCGTGCCGTACACTCCTCTTGACATGGAGACACAACATTCAAATCATTATACAGTAGCCCCTCTGCAGTTATATAGTCTTTAACCATACCCTTCATACGTTTAATAAATCCTGACGGCATGGTGGTTATTATTATGATATTTTACAATTAATATAGTTTATCGTTCACTTTATTAATGATGACTAACAAGTAATAGTAAATTACTTTAATAATTAAAGTAGTTCAAAATGTGCGATATTGAAAATATAAAATATTTTACATGACACGACAATTTTTTTTGTGGTATTAAAAAGGAAATATTAACAGCCAGTGCATGGATATGTAGAAAATGTCCAAATAATTTGCATCAGACCTATTCACCGAAGCTTGACGTGTGAATTGAAATCGTATATAACACTATTATCAGTGTGATACTATCCTGTTCTGTGCCGTAAGTATACAAGTAGCCTGAGCAAATTAAATAAAGCAGACCAAATAATTCGTGTAGTTTTAAAAGTTGGTACAGTTATTCCCTGAGGTGCCCAGATAGAGAGAACATACTAAAAGTCCCCAAGAATGGGACAGGTATACGTTTTTTGCTTGTATATTGAAAACTATTCATAGTATTATTATCTCTTTATAGTCCAGTCATTTGGGCAAAAACCTAGAACATTACCTGGAAAGTTTTCCGGGAGTTTTGAAAATTGGCAATTTTATAGATTTTGATATGCTCTTTCCAAATTTGAACTTTGCCACCTCGTATGTTTGCCGCTCGCGCCGCCATTTTGAAAAAATGGCGCCCAAAAGCAGTTTTTAGATAATAACTCCTTTCCGGCGCATTTTACAGGAAAAACATATTACACAAAATAAAAGTAGAGAAAATTTCCTACAATTTATGTCAAACTTTTTCTTTCCTAAAATCAATGGTTTCGGCGTACGAGCGCCGTAAACCATTATACATCCACACCAACGTGTAATATTTACTTTAAACTGCTCATACTGTGATTTGTAAATTATAAAAATTATACGAAGGTTATCTATAGTAATTATAGGTAACTATAGTCTGTCATGTCTCCGCAGGTATAAAGAAATGCGCCCCTTCTGTGTCAGGCCCCTTCTTTCCCTTCTAAGAAACATCTAGCCCCGGCTGAGCTCAATAGAAATATTTAGTCTGAGTCATCAGTATACGTTTATCATTTCACAGTGCCGTTCGCATTTATAGAGCCATGGCTTCTAATGAAGTAGATAGAAGGGATACCACGATAAAAAAACGCGCCGATTTCTCTACCTCATGGTGGTGTGGAAATGAGTATTTCTGCCGAAACGTGTATTGAATTACACTTTACGGCGCTCCTACACCGAAACTATTAATTTTAGGGAAAAAAAAAATATCACAAATTGTAGGAAATTTCCTCTACTTTTATTTTGTTAAATATGTTTTTCCTGTAAAATGCGTCGGAAAGGAGTAATTATCAAAAAACTGCTTTTGGGCGCCATTTTTTCAAAATGGCGGCGCGAGCGGCAAACATACGAGGTGGCAAAGTTCAAATTTGGAAAGAGCATATCAAAATCTATAAAATTGCCAATTTTCAAAACTCCCGGAAAACTTTCCAGGTAAAAATACCAAATGACTGGACTATTAGTTCTTTGTAGATTATTTATCTACGTACATCAAATTTCCTATGAATTATGTCTAGACCTTTTTTACTGTAGGATCAATACTCTAATACAATGACCAAGGTGACCAAGAGAGATCGGCGCTTGTTCTATTATTTTTTGGAGACAAGATGTTTCTTCAAGTATATCTCTCCCCCCACGCCCATCGCCCGGCGCGTGTCTCACCTTCGGGGTCCTTTACAAATAACTATACCAATTTTTAATGTACGAATTACTTGATCTGATCGTCAATTTTCAAGCTAATTTGCCGGTACCTACCTATTAAAATAATCGCTCTGGCACTGGCGCACAGTGGTTCGAAATTTGAGCTCCATTGACATAGAAACTTAAAGTGAGGAAATTAAAAAAAAAAAATTGTAATAGCTCTGGCATACCTCGCTATATGTCATATTAACGTATGAATGGTATAAGTAGCTCCACGCGTGAGAAAAAAAAGTTTTGTGTTTTTTTTGTATGGGAGAAAACACTTAAAGTGCTTTTTCTTTCAACTGAATGGAACTGAAGGGCTGGTGCTCACACCAGCTATTGTACCACACACGGCGATCAAGATGACATCAAATTCACGCACCTTTACGCACCACTCCGCACGTAGTAAAATTTTGAAATATTGAATTTTCGATATGTGATTTTTCAAATCTTTGACGTAGTTAAATGTAGTTGCCGATCCATTTACTTATAATTTCATTAGTTTTTAGCCTATTAGTGACTTTTAGGATGACAGTAATTAAAAATAATATTGATTATACGCATAAGTTTTTTACAAAATGGCATTCCGAGAGCTAAGTAGCTCATTTGTTAATCACCGTGATTATGGTTGTTTATGATTAAATATGATTGACGTGAGATTAACCAATTAGGCTCTGGCATATCTCGCTTTATGTCATATTAACGTATGAATGGTATAAGTAACCCCACGCGTGAGAAAAAAAAGATTAGTGTTTTTTTTTGTATGGGAGTTAACACTTAAAGTGCTTTTTCTTACAACTGAATGGAACTGAAGGGCTGGTGCACACACCAGCTATTGTACCACGCACGGCGATCAAGATGACATCAAAATCACACTTTTATGATGATGAATCTCATGTCAATAATATTTAATCATAAACAACCATAATCACGGTGATTAACAAATGAGCTACTTAGCTCTCGGAATGCAATTTTGTAAAAAACTTATGCATATAATCAATATTATTTTTAATTATTGTCATCATAAAAGTCACTAATAGGCTAAAAACTATTGACATTATAAGTAATTGGATCGGCAACTACATTTAACTACGTCAAAGATTTAAAAAATCACATATCAGAAATTCAACATTTCAAAATTTTACTACGTGCGGAGTGGCGCGTAAAGGTGCGTGAATTTGATGTCATCTTGATCGCCGTGTGTGGTACAATAGCTGGTGTGTGCACCAGCCCTTCAGTTCCATTCAGTTGTAAGAAAAAGCACTTTAAGTGTTAACTCCCATACAAAAAAAAACACTAATCTTTTTTTTCTCACGCGTGGGGTTACTTATACCATTCATACGTTAATATGACATAAAGCGAGATATGCCAGAGCCTAATTGGTTAATCTCACGTCAATCATATTTAATCATAAACAACCATAATCACGGTGATTAACAAATGAGCTACTTAGCTCTCGGAATGCAATTTTGTAAAAAACTTATGCATATAATCAATATTATTTCTAATTATTGTCATCATAAAAGTCACTAATAGGCTAAAAACTATTGACATTATAAGTAATTGGATAGGCAACTACATTTAACTACGTCAAAGATTTTAAAAATCACATATCAGAAATTCAACATTTCAAAATTTTACTACGTGCGGAGTGGCGCGTAAAGGTGCGTGAATTTGATGTCATCTTGATCGCCGTGTGTGGTACAATAGCTGGTGTGAGCACCAGCCCTTCAGTTCCATTCAGTTGAAAGAGAAGGCACTTTAAGTGTTTACTCCCATACAAAAAAAAAAACAAATCTTTTTTTTCTCACGCGTGGGGCTACTTATACCATTCATACGTTAATATGACATAAAGCGAGATATGCCAGAGCCTAATTGGTTAATCTCACGTCAATCATATTTAATCATAAACAACCATAATCACGGTGATTAACAAATGAGCTACTTAGCTCTCGGAATGCCATTTTGTAAAAAACTTATGCGTATAATCAATATTATTTTTAATTACTGTCATCCTAAAAGTCACTAATAGGCTAAAAACTAATGAAATTATAAGTAAATGGATCGGCAACTACATTTAACTACGTCAAAGATTTGAAAAATCACATATCGAAAATTCAATATTTCAAAATTTTACTACGTGCGGAGTGGTGCGTAAAGGTGCGTGAATTTGATGTCATCTTGATCGCCGTGTGTGGTACAATAGCTGGTGTGAGCACCAGCCCTTCAGTTCCATTCAGTTGAAAGAAAAAGCACTTTAAGTGTTTTCTCCCATACAAAAAAAACACAAAACTTTTTTTTCTCACGCGTGAAGCTACTTATACCATTCATACGTTAATATGACATATAGCGAGGTATGCCAGAGCCATTACAATTTTTTTTTTTTAATTTCCTCACTTTAAGTTTCTATGTCAATGGAGCTCAAATTTCGAACCACTGTGTGGCGGTGTGGCCTCTCCTATTAAGTTCACTCATCACGTTGGTAAACACCTGTTGGTGGACGTGTAGAGCGGGGTTTTTTGGTAATCTTCAGGTGTGGCGGGGCATAGGGAAGGTGTGTTAGCCAACGCGTTCGCCACTGTGTTCACTAACGTGTTCAGTGAATTTTACACTATGATGTAGTTCCGGCATCAAACTTTTTTTGGTACACTGCATATCGAAATAAAAATATTAAATTGAATAACATTTTCACTAAATTTTAAATCATAAATATGTTATTATTTATTTAACTAGGAGCTAGGAGCGATAATATTACGATCATTAAATTATTAATATTGCGATAAATAAATAAATAATATATATAATCAAATACAACATGCTTTAGAGTTGTTTTTATTTTTTTGCGTCAGTAGATTATTTACCGAATGAGTTCCCGGGCGAAGCCGCGACATGTGCCGTTAATTATCTGCTTATTTAACCTATTTACTTTGACAGCCTCTGTGGCGTAGCGGTAGCGAACGCAGCCGCTACGCAGGAGGCGCGGGTTCGATCCCCGCTCAGTGCTAATGTTTGAATGCATGAATATGGGTATTTGCATTGGTCTGGTCATGCCTCGGAGAGCACGTCAAGAGAGGTTGCATCAGTACACTGAAATATAAAAAAAAATATACTTGGATTACCTATATTCCATAACGATAGGTATTGAACACAATTTTTTTTTAACTCTTGTCTGTATAATCTGTTTATTCGCGATAAATGTAAAAATTACTAAACAGATTTTGATGTGCTTTTCTTTGTTTGAAAGATCTTGGATATCCACGTGAATGGAACCGCGAGCAACAGCTAGAAGGTATATTATAATCCTGAATTCACCGCTTCGCACACCGCAAACATAATAAAGCTATTTCTGGCTTTTGAAAAGGCCGTGACTCATTTTGGATGTAGGGTGAAACGCCTCTTAGCTTTTAATGAAAATGTAAAATATATTTTTGAATATAATGAACACTAATTAGAGGGCCAAAATCAGCGCTTTGTCATCATCGAAAATATTTATCACTTAGTCACGACATACTTCAAGTTATGTGAGTCTGATAAATAAACCCGTAGTAAAGTCCGACCAATAAAATAAAAAACCTGTACTGGGGGCGCCAAAAACACTATGATTATGACAACACCAAGTATAGTGATACACATGTTAAATGCCAAGTATACAAATATTTTTTCAACACACTTGCTTATGAACAGGCTTTTATTTCCCCGCAATTAAGCACGGAATGACACCTAATATAAAATTGTGACTTTTTCATTGCTTCTTCTTCCTCCTAGCGTTATTCCCAGTCGCATCCGAAGCTTTCAGCTTGGAGTCTGGGGTCCGCTTTTACCAGTCATAGCTACAGATTTGGCTAGACCTCGATATTTTCCGTGAAGCGATTGCCACCTGACCTCCACGACCCAATGTTAACATTAGGTGATATCGAAGCTTTGCAGCTAGACCGGCGCTAGTGAACGCGGCCGCTACGCAGGAGGCGCGGGTTCGATCCCCGCTCAGTGCAAATATATGTGTGCATGAAATATGAATATTTGCATTGGTCTGGGTGTTTCTATGTATAATATGTATGTATTTACAAAAAAAAAAAAATGTATCTAAGTATGTTTATCCGCATTCTAGAACCCATAACACAAGCTAGTTAAGCTATGCTTACTTTGGGTCTAGATAGCGTTGTGTAGAATGTCCTACAATATTAATTAATTAATTTATTTATTTATTATTTAGGGCACCAACTACCCGTAACGACTGCCATAGATGTTCTTATGGCAACCGGGACCGACGGCTTAACGTGCTCTCCGAGGCACGACCAGACCAATGCGAATACCGATATTTAATGCACACAAATATTTGCACTGAGCGGGGATCGAACCCGCGCCTAGTGCGTAGCGGCCGCGTTCACTACCGCTACGCCACGGAGGCTGTCATGTTTTTCATTGCTATTATTCACAAAAGTGAGTTATAGACTTACAAGGACTGGGCACAAATCACAACACAGTAGTATCCGTATAATAGTTTACTGCTTGGAATGGTAAATACAAGTTAGACATACAGTTACATTACACTATGTATAGAACAGGGACCACGCGATATTGTTTTTCGGACTGCATAAAATTCTTGTATTTTATGCCTAACAGCACAGAGATCAAAATAATCGAGCATGATTTTCTTTTTTGCGTTAGGCTTATTTTTCTTAGGCGTAGAAAATACATTTGACGTTTGACCTTCTCTTCGTATTTTTATTACAGAAGATCGGGATATACCTAAAAATGTGAATAATAATTAGTCACAGTAAAATCAGTAGTTTAGGCCAATTTCATTGCACGTACTCTATGATGTACTTACCCGTCATGTTGACAACAAGGTCCGTGATGTTATTTAGAGGAACAGAGTCCAATCCTTCCTACTTTTTATCCGACAAATACTTTGTTATATTATAAATTACTTTTCTTAACTGGCTTTTAATAGTTTTCGGCATATTACTATAGTTTTGTAGTTTTGTAGCGCTCTCAAACTCTCAAACTCAACAACACGCACAATTGACACCACACTGACAGATGACCATAATGACATTGTATAGATTGTTACCATATGAAGAAATTAGTTCCAATAGTTTACCGCAATATGGCGAGGTATTTTATTTTACTGGTCGGGCTTTACCTACCAGGCCCTCGATTCTGCTAAAGATCAACCACTGTCACACCACAGAGTCTGCAAAAATGACATTAAAAGGTCTTAAACCTTATTTCTATAGATTTACACTCACAAATTAAATGAAAAGAGTTTCATTACACTCTTTCATTCATTCTAAAGTCCGACCAATAAAATAAAAAACCCGTACTGGGGGCGCCAAAAACATCTATGATTATGACAACACCAAGTATAGTGATACACATGTAAAATGCCAATATTTTTCAACACACTTGCTTATGAACAGGCTTTTATTTCCCCGCAATTAAGCACGGAATGACACCTAATATAAAACAGTGACTTTTTCATTGCTTCTTCTTCCTCCTAGCGTTATTCCCAGTCGCATCCGAAGCTTTCAGCTTGGAGTCTGGGGTCCGCTTTTACCAGTCATAGCTACAGATTTGGCTAGACCTCGATATTTTCCGTGAAGCGATTGCCACCTGACCTCCACGACCCAATGTTAACATTAGGCGATATCGAAGCTTTACAGCTAGACCGTTGTTTTTGGAGTTTTTAGGGCACCAACTACCCGTAACGACTGCCATAGATGTCCTTATGGCAACCGGGACCGACGGCTTAACGTGCTCTCCGAGGCACGACCAGACCAATGCAAATACCCATATTTAATGCACACAAATATTTGCACTGAGCGGGGATCGAACCCGCGCCTCCTGGATAGCGGCCGCGTTCACTACCGCTACGCCACGGAGGCTGTCATGTTTTTCATTGCTATTATTCACAAAAGTGAGTTATAGACTTCTTTTTTTTAATTTGATTAAGTTGCTTTGTTCTTAAGTTTCGATACAAAAAAGATCGTGTCCAATATTACAAACGAATTAATATAGAAAGAAAAGAAAAAGAAAGAACTTGTAGTACGTGTTTAATATACAAAACTTTCACTAAAATGTATTTTTTTTTTCTCTGTTAAAAAGTTAAGTTTTTCTCTGTTAAGTTTTCTGGTTAAAATAGAAAAATAGACGCGGCGTGTTATACTGGTTACAAGGACTGGGCACAAATCACAACACAGTAGTATCCGTATAATAGTTTACTGCTTGGAATGGTAAATACAAGTTAGACATACAGTTACACCATGTATAGAACAGGGACCACGCGATATTGTTTTTCGGACTGCATAAAATTCTTGTATTTTATGCATAACAGCACAGAGATCAAAATAATCGAGCATGATTTTCTTTTTTGCGTTAGGCTTATTTTTCTTAGGCGTAGAAAATACATTTGACGTTTGACCTTCTCTTCGTATTTTTATTACAGAAGATCGGGATATACCTAAAAATGTGAATAATAATTAGTCACAGTAAAATCAGTAGATTAGGCCAATTTCAGTTGCACGTACTCTATGATGTCCTACCCGTCATGTTGACAACAAGGTCCGTGATGTTATTTAGAAGAACAGAGTCCAATCCTTCCTACTTTTTATCCGACAAATACTTTGTTATATTATAAATTACTTTTCTTAACTGGCTTTTAATAGTTTTCGGCATATTACTATAGTTTTGTAGTTTTGTAGCGCTCTCAAACTCAACAACACGCACAATTGACACCACACTGACAGATGACCATAATGACATTGTATAGATTGTTACCATATGAAGAAATTAGTTCCAATAGTTTACCGCAATATGGCGAGGTTTTTTATTTTACTGGTCGGGCTTTACAAAAAGCCTTAGAGTATATAAGAGGTGGCATACCTACGAAAAAAAACTGTATACCTAAACTTGGATAAGAACATTAAATGGCGTCTATAATAGAGAAGCCCAGTAAACTGTCGATAACTACTTATCGATATAAAAGAAGCACAGACTAAAAATGTAAGCAAGGGTTTAAACTATTATCTATCTATCTATACTCTATACTATTATATAATTATAAATGGAAAATGTTTGTCCGCGATGGACGTAAAAACTACTAAAATGGATTTTGATGCAGTTTTTTTTGTTAGAAAGGTCTTGTTTGGATTTAAAATCTTACGTCTGTTTTACTGCAATCGGTTGAGTAGAACCGAAGATAAGAGATCCACGCGGGCGAAAGGCTAGTATTTAGCATATATTTGCTAAATATAATAGTTTGAACCATTGTAAACCTATGAGAATGCCGTAAGGCGAAACCGGTTAGGCAACAAAAAATTAAATAATTGTGGAAGAGTACAAGTGCTTTTATTCAATATGTCCTTTATATTACAAAGAAGAACGGGCAGTTCGTTACATAATATTGTAAAACTTTTTACTTAAATCACAATTTTATTATTTCGTTAAAATGATAATTATTGTATGTTTAAATACAGCTTGGCAAAAAAGTCGTGAAATTAATAGGGGCGCCACAATCGTGCATGTAGCCACCCTATATACTACGACCAAAACAGCTTTGATACTTCGATTTTGTACACTATTTATAAAATGTGCCTACTACTTCTGTTTGTCAGTATATTTGATAAAATTTGTATGCATAAATATGGATATTTGTATTGGTCGTGGTCGTGCCTCGGATAGCGCGTTAAGCCGTCGGTCCCGGTTGCCATACGAACATCTTATGGCAGTCATTACGGGTAGTTAGAGCCCTAAAAAAGTCTAAAAACTGGTCTAGCTGCAATACTTCATTATCGCCCAATATCGCTATTGGGTTGTGGAGGTCAGATGGCAGTTGCTTCACGAAAAATGACAAAATTCGGTCAAATCCGTAGTAAGACTGGTAAAGCAGACCCCAGACTCCGAGGTAAGATCTTCGGATGCGTCTCGGATTAAAGCTAGTTCTAGCGTTAATCCCTAAAAGAAAAAGAATAAAACGATTGAACTGAGTGTAATGTAAAACAATTTAATAGTACAATTGAATGTGTTCTAATCGGAATCTAAAAAACTTTCATCCAAATATTCCACGCCAGAAAAGTGTTCATCTGAGCTTTGGGGTGGGTCTTCTCTTGGGTGGGTCTTCTTTTCTAGGCCGTCCCGCTCTATGCTTTCCTGATGTGGTGAAAATTCCTTTATTTCTTTGTCCTTCCAATGCAATTCGTCTTAAGGTACTGACGGATTTGCCTAAAACAAGATGCGAACTTTATATAGAAATAACATAAAAGGTTGTATGAGCGAATGCCTACAAACTGCTGTAGCAGTTTGGTGAAGAAAATTTTGTGAATATTATGTATCTATTAATAAATAAATTAATACATACAAAAAAAAGTACATACATATATATACGTGTGTAGAAAATTTGCGTCGTGGGCCAGTCGAATAACAATACGGAGTGGATATTAATTTATGAATATATAAATTACAAAAAAAATATCGATAATCAAAATCGTATCACCGCAACACTAGCGTTTTCCATACAAAGATGTTTTATTGAATTTTAGAAAAATACGACGTAATTATTGATTTAAATTGTGAGTTTTACAAGCTTGTTTGCTTTACAGACAGACAAAACGAACTATTGATGTCGTAGGTCAACAAATAACAATGATATCTCGATGAGAAGAATACGTACTTATGTAATGTTATTTCTGGCTTATTTCTTGCATAATATGATCCACATCCAACAATTGAGCAGGTAGGCATCTTTGTCACACGTATTTTTTCACACTTCACACCAAAATCACTGGATTACACGTTTATTTGCTAGATAATCGTAGTAAACAATGGTAAACAAGCCTCGAATGACGTAACTATGTACTTGTTGCTTGGAACAAAAGATGGCGATTTGGCGTCAAACTTCAGTCGATTTTATGAATGAAATCGTAGTAGTTTCGTCTCTTATACTATATACTCTAAGCAAAAAGCCATTTAATTTTAAATTTTAACTGCATTACTTTTATAGGCTAAAATCAAACGGAATTTTCTCGCAGTCTCTATGGTGTGACAGTGGTTGTGCTTTAGCAGAATCGAGGCCTACCTTTGTGTGAAGTTTTTTTAGAAAGAATATTAGCAATCGAAATTACTAATATTCCCCTACAGCTAAGCTAAATTGCTTGTGTTAGGAGTGGGTTCACGACGGTAGTGTAATGGCCAGGATTCGAACCCGGGACCTCTCGACCGTAAGGCCGATTCCTTAACCACTAAGCTACCAGCGCGTCGCGACTATTATACACGTAGTAAAAAAATGTAGAAATTAGGGAAGACGTTTATACTAAGCCACGCTCAAAAGGCTGAACAGATCTGTCCCGATAAGTGGCAATTCGATGGCCAGCGCATTGTAGAATAAAATGACTAGAGTACGCGGGTTTCGTCCATTTTCGTAACTGTCATTTTCATAACCAGCTACGAATGCGGAATTTTTTTCTTGCTTTCATCGCGTCAAGAAATAAGTACTTTGGAGGCGGCGTAGCAATCGCAACTGCTGTCGCCATACTGTGTGTTGATTGGTTCAGGCCACGACAGTAACATGTCCTGAACCAATCAACACACAGTATGGCGGCGATGTCATTTTAGTTTTTAGTTTAGCCGCGGGACTTATTAGCGCGGACTTCTACAATAATTATGGGACTTTGTTGACGACTGTCTAAAGGCCGCTTCCCACCGTCCGTCCGCGATTCTGCGGATCATCACGCACAGCCGACGATCACGGACGGCAACGCACGCAGACAGGGCTCTTCCAACGGTGCGTGTCGGTCTGTGTAGATCTTTTGATAACTTCATTTCAAAATGCAAAGTGAAAGAGAACGTGTCGTCGCTGCAGCCGCGGCTGTGGTATTCATTAACAATTATTACCAAATCATGCGATCTAGTAAAAGTAAAAAGAAACCACGTCGCTGGTGGATATCAGCATACAACAAAAGTCGTTTAGCATAAGTGTACATAGACATATTATCTAATTTTATTTATTTTCTGTTTTGTCACCCATACCAGTGGGATCACGGTAGAAAATTAATGAATGACATAAAATATTCTGACTTGTCGTCGTCTGTGCTACCACGGACGCGCACCGCACCTTTGAAGTTACCGCCTCGCGACGGATACCGGCGCACCGCCACGGACGTCCTCTGCTACCACGGACGAGACCCTTCCCACGGTGTGCCGTGCGTGCTGGTCCGCGTCCGTCCGCGATATCGCAGACCGTGAGAACCGGCTAATATACGTCAAGTCACAGATTAATAAATAGTTACTACGTAAGTTAAGTCCCATTAATTCGTCATTCTATTCTAAAATAAGCTGGCCAACGAATTGCCACTTGTCTAGGGGGTTGACTATAATTTTAGTGCAGCGACAGATTGTATCCCGAAATAGTTCCGCGACCGGCACCAGAATTCTAAACGGGTGCAGCCGCAGGCAACAGTTAGTTACCTAACTACATTATAAAGTAACCGTGAAGATTAAAAAGTCAAACTAAATTAAATAAATTGCCGTCATCTACTCCCTCTGGCAAACTCCCCTCTTTAAAACCATTATGAATAATTAAATATAGTAATAATGGCACGGTAAACAAAGTATACCTCTTATTGTTATGCATATTTCACTAGCTAATTTCGTTCATCGTGTCGATCCAATTATGTGAATACTAACTAAACTCATATACCTCTCCCCCTTAATGGATACTGTCCAAGTTTGGTATTTTTTAAGGTAATTTTTACTTTTAATTTTTTTATAATAAAAATATTGACTTTAAGACAAAAGAAAGTTGCCCAGTGTAATATTCTTAATAATATTTGATTATACTGAACTAGCTGGTGCCCGCGGCTCTGTTCGCGTGAAATTCTGATTCAGTTCCTCGCTGTTAGTATCGTGATGATATATTATACTCGTATAGCCTATGTTGGTAACTGATGATGTAGCTTTCTACTGGTGAAAGAATTTTTGAAATCGGTCCAGTAGTATTGAGTTATTTGTTACATATACAAATCTTTCCTCTTTGTCATATTATTATAGTAAGTATACCTACATAAGAACTCGTAAATGTTGACTGAATATATCTGGGCCATGTGATCAAACCGTGAGGTGGCAGATGAATTCACCGGTTTGGCATTCAGGATTTTGTAGTAGCCATTAATAATAGATATAGACTTACTAAATATATTCGGTAGCGGATGGCGACGCGATACCGAAGTAGCAGGGGGTAAACGACGGGTGGACTTAAATTTGCTTGAAGACAATTGACACAGCCTCGTAGACGTCCAGCCAAATAGTAACTTTGGCTGGTGAATAACAGAAACGGGGAACTTTGGTGCTGTCAATAATCTAAGGATATTGGAAATAAAACATTTTGAAATCAGGCGGGTGGTTATGCAGTCTGTAGAGTATTTGCAAATTATTTACTCAAAAATAGTTCTTATCTAGGCAATTCCTAACTGATAAATGTTGATCGAGTAAGATCTTTGTTAGTGCTTTGCTTGCTTTGCTAGTTGTGAGAACGAATACCTATTAATGTCTTCAAAAGTTCTAAAGGTGATATGTTGGCAATGTAGCATGACAGTATCGATACGCCTATATATTTTTAACATACCTAATACATGGAAAACACATATTAAGAACTAACAATATCAAGACACAAATGAATGTTTTCGAGAAGTATGGTAGTAAACAAAACTTGAATAGAGACTATATTCATTTCATGGGGAACAATGCAGCAAACTTAAATCAAAAATTATCAGGCGCTCCATTTTAGTTTCAATCAAACTTTTGGATGAGATGGAAGAGTGCAGTGTAATAACATTCTGTAAATTGGACCACGGGATTTTAAGAGTGGATGCATATTATATTTATACATTTATTTGACTGCCTCTGTGGCGTAGCGGTAGTGAACGCGGCTGCTACGCAGGAGGCGCGGGTCCGATCCACGCTCAGTGCAAATATTTGTATGCATGAATATGAATATTTGCATTGGTCTGGGTGTTTTCTATGTATAATATGTATGTATTTACAAAAAAAAATGTATCTATGTATGTTTATCCGCATTCTGGAACCCATAACACAAGTTAGTTAAGCTATGCTTACTTTGGGTCTAGATAGCGTTGTGTAGAATGTCCTACAATATATTATATTATATATTATACAGGGTTATTGGTAACTCGACGTATTCCTGTCAGAGGGTTTGAGGGCACCCAAAATGCTACAATTTGGAGCCCACATTATGTATGGCCGAAAATCAATAGTTTTCGAAATAATTGTCATTTTTGGTTTTTTCCATATTAACCCAAAATTCAGCCTTCGATAGCAAATTTAAAAAAAAGTGTTTGCAAAGTGGTACTTATTCTAACCTAAGTACCTTAACCGTCGTAGCACAGATTACTAAATAGTTACTACGTAAGTCATAGTTACAGCAAAACGTTCTTAGGAGACCTTCCCTAACTTTTTGAGATATTTTGAACTGCATTCACAGATTTTGCAAAAATCTTACATTTAGCTAAAAAAATACAAAATGTCTAAATTTTTTTTGTGCCAAACGATTCTATTTCATATGGGGATCAAAAAACTCTATAGGACCATTTTAGCTTTGAGTACTAGAAAAGACAGAAATCGCCAAAAACGTTTCCCATACATTTCGGCAAGAGAATCTTTCTACAATGGTCAAACCTTTTGTTAAGGACAGGAAGTGCGTAGGACTGACTAAAAGGTAAATAAAAAGATTTTTTTACTCACAAATTTCGAATTTGATTCAAATATCTTTGTCATTGTTTTCAGCTGAGAAAATTCGTAGATATAAGTTATAATTAAGAATTTTGACTAAAATGTCTTCTAATCATGAAAAAATTGACTTATTAACATTAAGTCAATAGCCTATTTTGTCAATAATTGATCGTAGCCCCGATCTAACGCCACTCGATTTTTTTTATGGGGCTTAGTAAAAAGCGAGGTGAATAAGACGACGACACCAGTGTTCAAGATCTCAAGGATGCATTAACGACCATTTTACGTAATATTCATCTCAGAACATTATTTGCTGCCATTCTTTCAGTGCAAAAAAGTGCATTTTGAACAATTTATTTCATTAATGTTTAAATGGTATGAAATTACTTCTTACACAGTTTAAAAATTTACCTGACCTGTATTTCCGTACGAAATGTATGGGAAAAGTTTTTGGCGATTTCTGTCGATTTCCTAGTACTCAAAGCTAATTAAGTGGTCCCATAGAGTCTTTTGATCCCCACATGAAATAGAATCGATGGGCACAGAAAAAACTCTTTTAGTTGTTTCATACAAGTATTTGAGGTGTGATGACTGTGATGAGCTAAAATTCATTCGAAAACTAACATAACATAACATAAACTCACGCCTATATCTCCGAAGGGGTAGGCAGAGGTGCTAGCACCCACATGCATTCATGCTTTTGAAAAAATAAAAGTTGCCGGACGTAGATGAAATAAGAGCATCAAGTTAAAAGCTTTTACTGAGATGTCTATTTGAAAACTTAAAGCCTTAAAGTATACATTACTCTAAGTTTAGAGCCTATTAACTTTTATTACACTAATTACAACATTTTCATTTGCCAGTTTCCGGATGATAATTATTTAAACATCAGGGACCATACCATGAACTCTTAAAACAGGTCATTTATTGAACTGCTGTCATTCTACCAACTGCAAATGTCACTTTGTAATCCTATATGTTTATATGACAGTACAAAGTGACATTTGCAGTTGGCAGAATGACAGCAGTTCATTATTGACCTGTTTTAAGAGTTCATGGTATGGGCCCTGTTTTAAGGTTTATGGTAAGGCCGCAGGAAATTGAACTGAGATAAGATCTAAAGCAGTTCAGTTTTTGTTATATTATCTATCACAGATTGACATAATTGACAGATTGTCTATAGAATCTGTCCTCAAATAAATTGTTTCCCCATTAATAATTTTATAATATACTAACTGTTGCGCGCGGCTCCGCCCACGTGGAATTCTAATTCTGTTCATCATTGATATATAGCCTATGTGTTATTCTGAAGATTTTTTTATAAAAACCATCGTTTATTAGTCAAGTTCTACGGTACATACATAATATATGTCAAATTCGGTGCGCACTGTGCGGTATTAAAGGAACTTCATCCGTCCCACACTCAAGCTGTGGAATGAACTCCCCGCGGTGGTTTTCGCAAGCGACTACAATATGGGATTCTTCAAGAAGGGCAATAAAAGGTTTCTGCAGGGTTGGCAGCACGAGTGTGACGCCCCTGGTGTTGCATACGTCCATAGGCCACGGCAACCATTTTCCATCAAGTGGGTCGTGTGCTTGCCTGCCACCTAAGTGGTATAAAAAAACATATTTTTAATACCTATTGAAACTCAACAAATTAAAATAACAAGCCATCATTCTCCGAGCCATTTCTCAACTCAGTTATGGTCGGCTGTCCAGTCTAACTGTGAATACTGTGATGCGGCTGAACTTCGATTATTTCAGTGAAGCGACTGCCATCTGACCTCCACAACCAAGTGGCGATATCGAAGTTCTGAAGTTAGACCAGTTGGACTTTTGGGGGCTCCAACTACCCGTAACGACTTCCATAGATGTTCGTATGGCAATCGGAACCGACGACGGCTTAGCACCCAGACATACTCGTAATATGTATATTATTCTTGTGAATATTATTATGTGAATGTTATTCATATTCTAGAAACAGCCGTATTCATGCATATAACTAATTGGACCAAGCGAAATGAAAACAGCAAATATTGTTATAAAATAAATGCTTTGATTTTAAGTCAAAACAAAATGATGGTGTAATATAATGCTCCCTAAAATTGTTCCGCGCTAATTAAATTATATTCTCAAAGGTGCCGTTTTAATTAAATCCCCATAACAGTGTACGGTGCTTATTTTTGATACACGCTTCAATAAATGAAATTTCTGTTTTATATAAAAAAATCAAAGTTTAACCTATACCTAATAGTAATATACATTTATCTATAGTACCTACTTCTGGCATTTTAGTGAAAGTTTTATAGAAAACCTTTATAGAAAATCTATATAAACTAATGACTTTTTTTACATTATTCCTCTGTAAAAAACTATTCGTAAGATCTGGTGAAAACGATGGATGACAGAAAGAATAAAGACGAAGCAGAGGAAGTGTTATTTTCGTCTTACTTTTTTGTGCAAATGTTCGTTACCCAATCTCGCTCAAACTAAACTACTTTTTTTAAACCTTAAGTAGGACCTAAAACACGCACACAGTTTAATTTTTACATGTTCAGAATAAAAGCCACAAATATCTACATCTAAAATTAAAAATTGAACATTAGATCAATAGTTGACGCTGCTGATTTTTTACAAATATATTCACGATCGTAGCCGGGACCCGGGCTTGCCAGCAAATTATAAATCTAATCATTTTCACACAACTTACTAGATCCAGACATTCGCGGTTCGAGGGGGAGGGAAATCACAGGGGACAAATTAAAAAATCTTCTAAAAGGTATTTTCTGAAAGAATTGCCGCACATAAAAAAATATGACTCCCCTCCCCCCTCAAATTTCAGGCTGCGGCCGCAACTGAATACAAAAGTACTAATTCAAATTCATACTACCAATAGCCTTAGTTAATTCAGGATAATAATACAGTAGGCATATTCCTAATGGTTTGATGCCTTTCTGTAACATCCGATCCATAGATAGACAAAGGAAGTATTAACTATTAGCGTAAATGAAACATTCATTCAATCATAGATAGCATAGCAAGCAACATAATTGGAGTAAACGTTAATTGGCTCAAAGTACCTCAGCCCCCTCACCCTTCTCATCACTTGTAACCATGGTGAATACGGATCAGTGAGAATTACAAAGTGATTCTTGGAACAGAATATCCCGCAAATGTAGCTATGTTATTATCAAACGTACCTATACAGATTCATGGGGAACAATTGATGTAGGGTATTGAGTTTTTGAAATCTGAGGGCCTAGTGTGAGTTTTTTACGTATGATTCCGATACTGACTATGATTCCGAAGGCGACCGGATACGACAACTGCCGACGCACGCAGCAGATACCTGTTATTCATTACGGCTTCTCATCGGTCCCCTTTATGCGTATCGGAGTTTAACAAGTTTAGTAATGAGCAGGTACTCTGTATCTGCTGCATGCGTCTGCAGTTGTCGGTCGGCTTCGGAATCATACCATAATAGTAAAAAGTATTGGCAGGCTGACTGGCGACAAAAGTGTGAAACATTTTCACATTGGAATTTACAGGATAACACAAAAGTGGAGTCATTCAAACGTTTTTGTGAAGCTCGCTCACAGTGTTCTGAAGTGTAAATGGCATGGCACGCAATACTTTGGTGAACTTTGTGATACTGTAACTGCAGTCCCCTTTGTATCTTTTATATCACAGAGCATTCGCATATCAAATGGACGTGTTAGTTAACTATACGTATAACGGTACACATTCTGGGTCAAGTATTCACGATTGGCCAGCAGCTGATCGCCACCGCGGACGCAAGCTGATCGCGTTGGTTTGACCGAGCCCTAATGTAGCCTTCATCGATCCAAGTCATTTGCCTGGGCAGTTAATTGAACGGCGGATTAAGCTAGTTGGCTACAACATATACATATAGACAGGTTACAAATCAAAATCCCGAATGTACGAAATCCCGAATGTACGAAATACCGAAGTACGATATACCGAAGTTCAAAATCCCGAAGTTCAGAATCCCGAAAGTTCAAAATCCCGGAAATGAGATTTTGGTACGTTACAGGTGGTAGGCGTCTTAGTTTAATTTTTATATGGCGGAGCTATGCCTTTATAACCTACCTATATGTTCCTACCAAATCCATTCTGCGCAATCCGACTTGGATAGATTATGTTAGAAGGTGGTTATTTTTTTTATAACCACCCAAACATTTTATTTTCGGGATTTTGACCTTCGGGATTTTGTATTTTGAGATTTTGTACTTTCGGTATTTTAAACTTTCGGTATTTTGAAATTCGGTCAAATGAACATTCAGGATTTTGAATTTCGGTCTTTCGTACGTCGGTATTATGAAATTCGGTATTGTAAGCGTCTCATTTTATTAATTTTTGTTTCGTGCGGGATTGTATGTCGGACTCGAACTGACTACCTACAACCGCACGCCGTTTTGGGTCTTCAGTTGCCTAGAGTGAGATTGCCTCTGGTATATCCCTCACACTCCAGCTGTCCCAGAAATATCTGGAAATGGCCCCTCGGTGTCCTCATATTACCCCCGGATAAGGGTAGGCGACCATCGCGCTGCCGCCTCAACCTGCTTCTGCTTGGGTGACAGGCGGCTCTACCTGTCACCCACAGGTCAATATATGGACTTGGTACCTATCTTAAATAATATTTTCATTCAATTTAACATAGTACATAATCCATGAGTCTTTTAACAGCTTCTCGCACGTGGACAATATGGACATACTTTGTTTTGGATACTAATTGCACTTGACATATTCTTCAGATAAATATTTACGCTCTGTATAATTAAAAAACATTTGGCTCATATAGCCCAAGTGTTCACTAAGTCTAAACAATAAAGTGATTTAATTATGCTTAAGACTAATGTGTATTCTGCGTTCAAGGCACTCGATTCCATTACGGTTCTAAATAAAAAGGACAAAGAGCGTCGAATTAACATATAAGTGGAATACGCCTTGACAGTCCAGGTAACTCGGATGTAGGTAAACATTTATTTTAACACTAGCTTTTGCCCGCGGCTCCGCCCGCGTGGATATCGGTTATCGCGACCAAACATAGCCTATGTCCTTTCTCGAGGTTTAATCTACCCCTATACCAAATTTCATCAAAATCGGTTCAGTGGTTTGGGCGTGAAAGCGAGACAGACAGACAGACAGACAGAGTTACTTTCACATTTATAATATTAGTAGGGGTATAGTAGGGATTACTATAGAACTATAAAAATACTTATATAAATTTATTTTTATTTAAAAAGTATGGTTTTTACATGAGATATTGCAGTTGAGGCATGCAAGTATATGGTGACATGGTGATAATTATAGTTAATGTAGGTACCCGCCGGTGTTGGTACATTGTTAAATGACCGATGAGGCCGGAGCCTCATCAGTCATTTAGCAATGCAAAATTTAGCAATGCTTTCGCCTCGTGTATCAGCCGGCTGATGATGTTCGTGTAAAAGCCAAGACAAATAAATTCGTAAACAAGGACGAGTGCGTGAACGGAATCAATGCAGCTGGGATTGATACTCGGACTGAAGATGATAGAATCAAATTCTCAGGTAAATAAATCTATACTTAGGTATAGTAGAATCCGATAAAACATTGAAATCAAAATTTTAGAATTAGGCAACCAGTTACAATGGATCTGGAAATAACTCTCGCACTTGACCGGTTTTAAGTATCTAATACTCACTCTTTGTCAGTTAATTTGATACCTACATTACTTTGAAAAAAAAAAAAGAAATGTAATTTGTTTCTATAATGAATCACTTGAGTTAAATTAATATGATTTGGGTCTAGGTAACACTGAGTAGAATGTCCTAGAATATTTTTAGAATTTATTCCATACCTACTTTGAAATTTTATATTATTATTATTATAAAATACTATATCCTCGTTCGATGTCTACTCTATAATATAATAAATTCGGTAAGTGCGAGTCGGACTCGCCCATGAAGGGTTCCATAGTAGCAAAGGCGAAAATTGCGGTTTATGACGTATTAAAAAAAAGTACTGAATGGATCTCATTCGAACCAATTTTTAGTGGAAGTTTGCATGGCAATTCACATCATATATTTTTTTTAAGATTTATCATTCTCTTATTTTAGAAGTTAGAAGGGAGGGGAGGGGGGGGGAGACACACATTTTTCTACTTTGGAAGTGTCTCTCGCGCCAACTATTCAGTTTAGAAAAAAATGATGATAGAAACCTCAACAGCATTTTTAAAGATCTATCTATAGATACCCCACACGTATGGGTGTGATGAAAAAAAATATTTTGAGTTTCAGTTCTAAGTATGGGGACCCCTAAAATTTTATGCTTTTTTTCTATTTTTATATGAAATTCTTATTGCGGTTCACAGAATACATCTATTTACCAAGTTTCAACAGCATAGGTCTTATAGTTTCCGAGAAAAGTGGCTGTGACATACGGACGGACAGACAGACAGACATGACGAATCTATAAGGGTTCCGTTTTTTGCCATTTGGCTACGGAACCCTAAAAATGAATCGCTGAAATGTGTTGCTAAGCGCAAATCTTGAGAACAGCTGAACCGATTTCGCTAATTCTTTTCTTCTTAAATATTCCTTGAAGTACGAGGATGGTTCTTACGCAGAGGAAAATTAAATAATAAAATAAGGAATCGACTGTTAGGCAGTACGAAGTTCGCGGGGTTAGCTAGTTACAAATAAAATGAACATAACGTTTTGGCTGATATTTTTGATGTTACCCAAAATTTACAATTATAACATAGGTATCCGTAGCGCTCAGTGATTCGTAAACAAGTAGCAGTCTGGAGTCCAGTTAGTACGTTCACAAGTCAAACAATATTCCGGCGGGTGAGTGCCGGTGAAATTGAGCCCCAATCATTTATAAATGGGGTAGGTTTCGCGGGGTGAGACAGGAGGGGAAAGGTGTGCCACTGCATTTTGCATGAGTTCAATGTTGGTTGCTTGATCTGGCTTATTCCATTCTCTTTTTGTTGCACACATACAAAATTGCCCGTATATTTTTATTGATACATATAAATATCATAAATTAATTCTTGGTCTCCTCAGTTATGTATTGTCATTGTTTTCTTTCATACATTGGTTTGGTGCGTAAGTGTTTCTTATAACAGAAAAATACGTTTTGTATTGAAATATTATTTAGTTTGTCATTTATGAAGAAGTTTTCCTTTAGTTTTTTTACCGTTGGTCCTTTGACTAATTAAATACGTAGGTACTTTAAACCTAGAGTGCAACAATTTTAAATTAATTTATTTACCCGTTATACTAGAATTATTTAAAATGCTGTATTACTTAAGTGCAGTGTTTTATGTAAGTGATCATTTGAATTGTTTTACCAATCTAACATGTATGTGCTATAACATGGCGAATCACAATGTGTGACCCAATTTGACACTCGATTAACTGGTGTGAATAAAAGAGAATAAAAAGTCATAAAATTTAATTAATGAACTATTCCAGAAATAAAAAGAAATAACTCGAAGGATACAGGGTTTGTAGTACTGTTTGTAGCAATATCTGTAGTGTATAAAACTAAAGTTTTTTCAACGCCCTGGGCGCCGAATTAGGGTGAATTTTTTATATGGACGCAGGTAGGGTGTGAGTTGGGGTGAAAGACGGGGTGTTCAGGAGTCGCCGGCACCGTCTGCATATTGCATTAGATTTAAATTGTTTACGTCGTTAAGAAAGAAAGTTCACCCGAACTGGGCGAGAGGCAAGAAACTTCGGTGATGTTGGTATATTTAATTTTTCCGCATAATCATATGGGAATGTTGTGACCTGCTTTTTACTTTTATAATAACGACTATAACATCACATTTTCGTAGATTTGTGGCACATTTCTGTTATAAAACTTTCTGGAGGAATTGACATTGGCAGTATACATTTTAACTATATCACTATGGAGACGTATTTTCCTGGTTGCATCCGAAGCTAAGGTGAACTCGGAGCTCAGGGTCCACCTTCCAATTCTTCCTCCTTCTTTTTTTTTTTTTTTGTTCTATTGCGATCCCAATAATTCCGCCTTCCTCCTTCACTTCGCACGACACCGTCCACGACGTCAAGATGATTGTGATGATGTTAGCTACAAACCATTGGTTGGTTGAATCTTAGGCCGTATAATGTGAGTGATAATAAATAAAATTGTTATAATACAAATAGACACATAAAATATTAATATTAGGCTGTTAGATCATAATTACATATTATAAGTACATTATATAAAGTACCTACATCTTCCCATCGCTTTATTTGTAAATCTGTACTCTGTAATCTGTGTAATGTACAATAAAGAATTATTATCTATCTATCTATCTAACAAAAAAAAGAGGTTACCTACCTAATCCATTATGATTTACTAAATGAACGGAAGGAGTTCCTAATTGAGGTAGTTTTCATTAATAAGTCTTCAAAGTAAGTACTAAAAATTTCATTTGGAAAATGAAAAATCCTTCAATTTTATAAAATAATAATTTTTCAACATTACCATATTTTTCTAACAGAATGAAATGAAATATAATATATAATTATATAAACAAATTCATGTCCATAATTATCCACTATTCCATTTCAATTTCAACCCCATGAACCAGTAATACAATTTATCTATAGTGATTGTATACATTTTAGCTTCAAAATCATAATAAAGTGTATTACAATAGCTGAGGTGGAACTAAGAACATTGTCTGATCGCTTCTGAAGTAGTTCTTGACGAACAATGTTCTGTTTAAATCCAATTGTATTCTTACAATATTATTAAAGTATGAGTCATAGATCATGTTTTAAATTATGAAAACAGTATCATTGTTCTATTTTGTAAATACATGGGCCTGCAGATAACGTTTGATTGTAATATTACGTCAGAAGTAGTCAGTGGCCAGTTATGAGATAGCCGTGTCTCGGGACGCGTGTGTCGAAATGAAGTTTTTAGTATTGAGTTTAGCTATCGTTTTGTGTCAATATCAAAATGTGTCTTGTACGTTTTTTGATTTCATGACAGAAAGATTTAGTGATTTAGCTAATTCTTTTCTTGGTGTATTGAAAAATGTAAGGCACCAGATGTCTGATTTAATGAAACCCCGAACTATACATATAAAGTATCAGACGAATCTTCCACCACCGCAGTACCAGTTACCGCCAGAAATTATGATAAAAAAGACATTTTCGCATTTTGTTGAAGTAACAGGCGGTGAACACGAAAGCGAACATCCGGAGTACACAAGTCTGAGGTCCGAGCCAACTGCTCTTATGTCTACGCCACAACTTGCTCTGCTACATGGAAGAAGAGTGGAATCACATATCGTGACCACAAAAGATGGATACCAACTTACAGCACATCGGATTTTACCTTCGACTCACATTCCACCCAAATACCCGAATCGAACAGTTATACTTCACCACGGATTATTTGGTAGTTCTGCGGACTGGATATTGCTGGGACCTTTAAAATCACTACCTTACTTACTATCTGACGCCGGTTACGATGTCTGGATGGCAAACGCTAGAGGTAATTATTATTCTCGTGGACATACGTGGAAGAAAGTTGATTCGGATGATTTCTGGAAATTTTCATGGCAGGAAATGGGAGAATTCGACTTGCCTGCTGTGATAGATTATATTAGAACAATTAAAAATAATACTAATAGTGTATATGAAAAGATAGATTTTATTGGGCATTCGATGGGCGCTACAGCGCTTCTAGTGTTACTTTCATCGTCCCCTTTATTTAACCAGTATTTGAGATTAGGTATTCTAATCGCACCTGTAGCTTTTATGTCAAATGTTGAAGGACCTCTAAAAGCAATGACTGCTATGGCAACAAATCCACCGAAACAGTTGTTAAAATTGATTGGTACAAGAGAATTTGTTCCTTCACGAATTATTCCAAAACGTATAGCGACTAAATACTGCGTAGGCCCACTTCTATTTTGTTGTAATCCTTTATATTTTATAACTGGTGGAATACCATCAACCAGTTCTTGGAATTCTAGTTTCATAGCAAGAGTTTTATACCATGTTCCCGCCGGAGCGTCCACGGATACTATTATGCACTATGTTCAATTAGTAAAGAGCGGAAAGTTTCACAAGTTCAATGATATTTATTACGATTATAATTTAAATCAGATCACACTGCCGATAGCTTTAGTAAGTTCTGATGAGGACTTAGTGGCCACAATACCCGATGTTTTGAGATTGTACTTTAGTATTACAAATCCTGTAGACCATCATATCATACGAGGAAAAAATTTTAGTCATACCGATTTTGTTTGGGGCCTTGCAGCTCCAGAATTTGTGTTTAGCAAAATTTTCGAGTATTTAGAAAATGGTTTAAACTGGTTCACGACTAAAAGCGACGTACATAGTAATGTAATACAATAGCTCAATATGATTGATATACAAATGTTTATATAGGTATTAGTTGGGAGTATTAGATAGTCACTGTACTATATTTTATGTTGCCATACTTTTTTATAAGTAAATATTTAAAATCAAAGTGTGTATTTTATTGATGACTGAGCTGGTGCCTGCGGTTCTACCCATGTGCTTGTCAGTTATCGCGGCCGAAAGTAGCCAATGACCTATTCTCAGACCTACCAAATTTATACGCAGGAAAAATATGAAAATCGGTCAAGCAGTTTCGGAGTAGTTTGGTTCCAAATACTGTTACACGATAATTTTATACATATCAAATCAAACATACCAACGACCATTAATGATAGGCAAAACCTCTACAAAATTTAATCTCACAATAAAAGAAGTATTGTAATAATATTTCGGTCAATTTACAAATCCTAGGTTACAATAATTCGCACCCAGCTTTGGTAAGATTGATCAAAACAAATCATTATATCTAAATATAATCTAAAAAGTACTCATCAAGCCGATGCCTGAATTATTTTTATTCAGGGTCGAACGGCACAGAATAGGTTTTTTTGCGATTTTTAGCAAAACTTTAACTTTTATCATGAAAATGTCTTAGACGAAGTTAAAGATCACGCAATTATCTATAAAAACAGTGCGAGTTAAAGGGGGTTGTTACGAAACTGAATTGTGGCGTGAAATATGAACGGCAATATAGGTACTTTGATTGCGTTGAACTAGAGGTACTTTGATTGTTTTATTTTAGGGTACTTCCCGTTGAGCTAGAATCATGATATTTGGGACGAAGCAAGGTCTTATACCTAACAGAAATAAAGGAAAAATTTCGAAAATCATAAATATCTAGTAGTACGGTACCGCACCGCACTGCTACCGTAGATAGGTGGATTATGATGATGACCTACGTATGTAGATACGGTTTTCGAACTCTTCCTTTATTTGTGCTATAAGACCTTGCTTCATCCCAAATTTATTGATTCTAGCTCATCGGGATGTAATAAACCTAAAATCAAACTTCTTCAATAACAAAATAAATCAATGTTTTCACGAGTGACATTGTACATAAGAGGTGGAGTATAGTTTCGCTATTAAGTTACAGTGCTACACTTAGCCACTATACTTAGTACTGATGCCACAGAACAGATAATAGTACGAGCGTACTGATGCTTTGTAAAGCTAGAGCTGACGGTTGCAGATCATTATGAAGAGCGATTTGACACCTTGCCGTATTGTACAGAACGCTTTAAATTATTCATTACATTAAAGAAGTATTTGTACCTTTTTCTAGCTGGTTATGAAACACACTTCAACAATATTAAAGAAATAAATTTAAATTTGTTCATTTTCAATACTCTAATTTCATAATTACTTTTTTTGTGGCAGACAAGCACCCAGCTGATGAAAAGTGGTTACCGTGGCCTGTGGACGTGTGCAACACCAGGGGAATCCCTTGTGCTGCCGTACCTGTAAGAACAGATAGTTACTGTGCCGTCAATGCAGAAAATAGAGCAAGACAAGCCTTAGTCTTCCCACGGATACCACGAAAACTCTCTACTTAAAACGAGTTAAAATGAATAAAAATGTCAGCATCATCGATCGCCCTCCGACGCTGGCCTTGCAGAGAACTGAACAGGTGGGAAACAAGCTGCAGATGCCCTGTAGAATCCGAAAAACTACTTATACCAACTTGGCTCTAAAAACCGCAACAGTAGCGCAGGTTACCATTTATGTCAGATATGGCGATTTAATCGCGTACAGCGTGCAGCCTCTATTTTTGTTTAGCACCCCACTTTGTGTATGTTCCAGTTGATTAGAAAATTAAACGGATATGGTGGTCATCATCCGGACGAGAAACAGGGATGAGGCTATTCACCTAAAGCTCCAATCCTCGGCACCCGAACTTTTAATGGGTTATTATAAGACCTAGGTGTTAAATACTGAGAGAAAGGTAACTCAACCGATTGCGATAGTACTCGTTAACATTAATGTTATTTCAATTAATTGATGCATCTTAATCTTGTATTAGTATTAGTATGCTAAGGCATACTAGTACTCATACAAGACCAAGATGCAGATCTTTTGATACTATTAGAGAATAGTTAGCTGGCATATAAGTATCCCAGCTAACTACAATATTAGGTAGTAGGTATGTGCTATGTGTATTTGTGGTTCACCTTGGTGGCCAAGCCAACGTTACCGTGCGAAGTATTAAAAAAGGTTTTGTCATCCGGGTTGGGAGCTCAGACGGCAGACAGTAAGTATAAGCAAATTATAAAGAAAGTGAACGATGAAGCGAACCCCTATTTACATGATGTTTCAGCATATTTAAGTAAGTATAGTGGGCCATTAAGGTGACCAGAAACAGAGAGATAGTTAACAGAGTGATACAGATGAAGAGTTGTCCAACTCAAGTTGAATCACTCTGTCACTAATCTATTCTCGTCAGCCATGAGAGAGAATGATGAGGTGACTCCGTCTGTACGATCGGAAAACCAGGCATGCGCTAGATGAACATGGCCCATCATAATATGTATTATGTATAAATATATTATACTCTCTTCATATTGTTATCTGAATTTATATTTATGCAACTTCTGTAGTAGATAGTATACTCACAACAACATGAAGTGTTTAACAAACTATACGAGAGCGAGTCCGAATATGAATGGCGCTTTGCATCTTTTATCAACAAGCTAGGAACGTACAGTATGAGTTTCCAAACTGAGAAACTACTACGTAACAGTTTATTGGACTTCAGCTTGCAGCTATAAAATTGCGTATTTCAAAATATGCAGCCGAATGAGATTTTTGGTTTTAATTTAGTCGAATGTAAGTGCCACTTGCGTCTATATCCAATGTTTTCATTTTGGTACCCGAGTACTACACCTCTACTACTCCTTTCCAGAGCTGGTTTATCTTATGTTCTACGGGAGCAACTGTCCATCCAACCCCAACCCCAAGAGAAAAGACTGTGCCAAAGCATTGCGTTTTTGGAATCCATTTTAAATGAATTCACATAGGTATTATTTGACCTTAATGGAGCAAGCAATTCACTGTACTAAAAAGTAAATCGAAATAATATCTCTAGATAATCAAAATTGAAACTATTTTCTTTTATTATGCCACTTAGGTGTCAGACAATTACACATTATTCTAGTGATTTTGAAACAAATGTTTTACAATTCTACATCTGGTTTTGTTCTAAATATTATCAATAAAATAAGAAACAGGACCTTTGGTGATTATTTATTTATTCTTGATTATAATAATTATAGTATAAGAATCACGTTATCTAAGCCATATAACCTAAGCTATCGATTGTCTTGAAAAAAAAAACACGGAACACAAAAATAAACATCCCTACTTGTTGAGGATCAGTAAATTAACCCATCAATATCACCTTGAAAATAATTGTTATCTATTGTCATCATCATAGCGTTAGTCCCGGTAGCAACCGAGGGGTTTATCGGGTATAAAAAACCGGTCAAGTGCGAGTCGGACTGGCACACTGAGGGTTTCGTGCAAAACTGATTTGAGGGACGAATTTATATTACATAGACGGCAATATCTTTTTATTACGTTGACCTAGAAGTTTGATTTTTTTACAGCTGTAAGAGGTTGCAGACTTGAGTAGGTATTTGGTAAAAATTACAGCCGTCTGCACATTCCCGAGAAAGAGGTCAGTCACGACACAGGTCGGCCGAAGCAAAGAAAGCCGGGCTAGGTGGGGGTTCACGGGTGGGGCAGACCTGAAATGTGAAGGCAGAGCTAGATAGATAGATAGATAAATTCTTCATTGCTACTACTATTGTTACTATTTTTTATTACTGTTCTTTGAGTTACACCATAGACAATGGCCCACCTGCTGACGTGTGCTATATGCCCAAACACATGTACCTACTCCGGAGGATCTGAAGTACGCTTCCGAGAGCACTACCCAGGTAGCACGCTGGGAGAACACCATCTAAGAGTATAGGCGCCATCGCCACGATAGAAAAAGAAGACAGACGGACAACGAAGTGATCCTATGATGGTTCCGTTTTTTTTTTCTATTAAAAAATATTATTTAGATATGAAGAGCCAAAAAAGAAAAGAAAAGGATGTGATGAGGTCAGTGGGCGAGCGTTACCATCATCCTGTAATAACAGCAACAAAGTTTGTACATACAGAGGTTGAATAGCATGGCGTCTCAAAAGGTTGTAGTATTTGACGGCCTCTGTGGCGTAGCGGCACGACGGACATGAAACGCGGATTCGATTCCCGCTCAGTGCAAGTATTTGTATACATGAATATGTATTGGTCTGGACTTTTCTACGTATAATATGTATGTATTTACAGAAAAAAAAAGTTTCAACGCATCGCCACGTTTATCATTCTTGTTGTAGAATATTTATTTATTTACATTTATACGTTTTGTGATATATTATATTATGTTGGATTTTTACCCCCAGTAATATTGTACAAGTATTATACATGTAAAAGAAGAATTTTAAATTTGTTTTATTTCTATTGAAAATATCAGCTCATTGAACATTCTGTTAACCACGTTTCTTTTCATTGAGTTTCATATTAATTTAATTGGGGTGAGATGGATGGGGAGGGGGGGGGGGGGGGGAGATAACACAAATAAGTAACTGTGTCCAGTTTTATTTCAATTTTATTTCTGCGAATGTGGTGGTACGGGGAAGTATCCGTACCTAACTATGATGAACGGTTCATGATGATTGGGCACAAGCTTTTAAATTACCCACTTTTAAAATTGGTACCGTTTAAAATTGGTAATCATGGTAATCGTGGTAATCACCACATTTTGTTCTTGACTTAAACATTAAGAATGCCGTGTTGGTTCCCGGTGGAGTAGAATATGGCCACCCCAATTTTTGCTATCGGTGTCGTAGAAGGCGACTAAGGTATAGGGCTGTTCTCTGAATAGGTACCCCTTATTACGTGGGACCGACGGACCGATAATTATAGTTAGCGAAATGTGGGTGACAAGATAATACACCTCAGCCTACCCCTTCGGGGATTTACAGGCGTGACTATAAATATGTATGTATTAAGAGTGCAATTGGAATAAACTGGTTTTATTTAAAATGCACTCATCGTCGGCATAGACCAATATCTATATTGTATATTTTGCCCTTCCAAAACTGGCTGTAACACCCCCTCTGCGCCCTCTGCAGCCAACATTTGACAAGTGAATATACGTCTCATCTAAATAAATGAGAGGCCGCGGTTTATGAGACTATAATGTAGGTATATCAACTTCACGCAAGCACCTTGTTCTCCAAGCCAACATTTCATTACGCTTCATTAAAATCTTATTATGAGAAGATTAGACTGACTTGGTTTGAAACGAAACTCTAACTCATGAAGCAGGTTTCGTACAGCCTTGGCAAAAAATCTAAAAACGATTTTACCTTCACAATAATATTTCAGGCATCGAGTCTTACAGTGTTAGGGGTATTTAAAGTTGATGATAGAAAATAAACGCAATGACAGAATTGAATTGTAAATAAAATTTGTAGATACTGACAATCGAATGATATAAGCCATTTTGCGGACTCCATAAATAACAGTAAAACCAACACCGTCCCTACTGTAGTGCCAAATCGTGAAACAGTGGGTATGCATTTGACAGTGACCGTATAAAGTTCTGAATTTAGCCATTTAATTTCACGGGATCGTTGGTTCTATCCTTTATACATCAGCCCCCCTAGACAAGTGCCAATTCGTCGGCAGGCGTTTTGTAGAATAAAATGCCAAATGTATGGGATTTGACGTATATGACAGGCGTCAACGAATGTCAAAACATCAAATCCTAATGATACGCCGATAGAACAAAAAAAAAAAAAAAAAAATACGCCGATACGCTGACGAATTGTCACCTGTCTAGGTAACGATCCAAACATTGGGTTTGAATTGGAACGGGCCTCATTAACAATAACAAATTCTTTCCAAAAGCAAACTAAAGGAAAGCCTTTAGTTTGCTTTTGGAAAGAATTGATATATATCACTTTATAACGGGTGGCGCAAAAGTAAAGACCCTATTTGGTTCGGCTATAACATTTTTTCTAAATTAGAAAACTAGATTTAGGTTTTTTTAAATGTATATTTGTACCATTAAATTTCGTACCATTAGGATTTAAAGATGATGTCTTTTAAATGGTGACCTCCAGAGTTGATACACATTTGAGCCCTATTTATGACATTTTGCATAACTTGCCGTAACACTTCCTGCGATATGTTCGTTATTTCTTGACGAATGTTTTCTTTTAGAGCTGCGAGAGTCTGTGGCTTGTTCACATACACCCGAGATTTCAAAAAACCCCAAAGAAAGAAGTCTGGACTGGTCAGATCGGGTGATCTTGCAGGCCAAGGCAAATCGCCAAAACGAGAGATAACTCGGCCTGGAAAAGCGTCCCTCACTAAGTCCATAGTGTCGCGCGCTGTGTGTGCCGTAGCGCCGTCTTGTTGAAACCAGATGTGCTCCAGCCCCAATTCGTCCAAACTGGGTATCAAAAACTCACGTAACATGGTTCTGTAGCGTTCTCCAGTGACAGTTATCGCATTGCCTCCAGCGTCTTCGAAAAAATAGGGTCCGATCACTCTGTCAACACAGATGCCACACCATACAGTAACTTTCAGTGGGTGTAGAGGTGTTTCTTGAATAATGCGCGGATTATCAGTGCCCCAGAACCGAGTATTCTGCTTATTGACATGCCCTGAGAGATGGAAATGCGCTTCGTCACTCATAACCAATTTTGAAGGAAAATCATCCTCTTCAAGGTTGAGGTTTATGACGCGCTGGCAGTAATCTAGACGAGCTCGGTGGTCAGCAGGCAGCAGCTGATGAGTCATTTGAGTTTTATACGGGAACATCTTTAAGTCTTTCACCAAAATACGCTGCAGGGTCCGTCTGGAAATGCCCAATTGCGTGGCACGTCGCCTCGTTGATGTTTCTGGACACTCTTCCACATCTTCGCGCACAGCATCGATATTTTCAGCTGAACGGCCTGTTCTTGGTCTCCCAGACTTAGGTCTATCCAATGTTGAGCCAGTTGCTTCAAGGCGTGTGGCAAAGCGTCGAATTGTGCGACCAATCGGTGCCGGACGGTGGGGAAATCGTCGACGAAATTCACGTTGTGTTCTTATCACTGATGAATTATTCCGTAAGAACATTGACACAATTATTCCACGTTCTTGGGGAGTAAAACGGTCCATGTTTATTTTCAGTGTATTTTACATTTGTTCACTACACAATTTTCAACAACAGAATGACAGAAAATGTCATATAAAAAAAATAAAGGTATTTTATTTAGTGCCAGTACTTTTGCGATTAATTAGTTCGTTGTTATTGTTAATGAGGCCCGTTCCAATTCAAACCCAATGTTTGGTTCGTTGGTTTTCCTTGTTCCTAAGCTTAGGCTAGGCATTTTACAAGGATTCGAAGGATGTATAAATCTTTTGATTTGATTCAGTATATTTTTACTAGGTAATTTATTTATCTAATTTTACAATAAAGGTACAATGTAGCATTCATAAGCTACTGAGATTGGTGGTAAATGCTACAAGTTAGGCCCCGGCTACATCTCTACGGCACGGCACCGTCCGCCGTCGCCGTCGACGGCGACGGCGCCGCGCCGTAGAAATTCACGGCGCCGTGCAACAAAAAGTTGACGGTGTGTTGCAGGGGGCGATTCTCAATCGAAATTTCTCAGTTGGCGAGCGCGCAATGACATATAGTGTCTTACTAAAAATACGTCAATGTTATTAATTTACATGAATTATATTATTATTTATATTACAACATTTTACTTTAATATTTCAGTGATATATTAATAATATTTCATAAAATTACGAATTCATTATTAAAAACATATTTTTTGTGGGTGGCGCATTGTCGCGATTCTGATTAGTAACTAGATACGCAATTGACGCGAAAATCCGCCCCAACACAACATAGGATCACGGTCCTATGTTTCGAATCGCGTCTTTCAAAGACTGATGATACGTCAACCAAGAAGTGACAGTGAGACAACAAACGTATTAAATATATGATGAAAGAGTGCGTTTTTCAGCCTCAAATATCAAAGAACAAGCGGAACTACATTTCACGCTTAATTTTATTTTTTCTATATTTACATTTCTTGAAATAAGATTACGAAACATATTATAAAAATTACAAACTATGTCAAATTTAGGGTTGTCAATACAAATAAAAATTAGTTTTCCCATGCATTTGGAAGATTTTAATTAATGAGGTGAACTTCTTTGTTAATATCAAAAATGAACTTTAGACAGTAATAATAATTATGTATAATTTAAATCATATTGCATAATTTTAGTTATCTGAAGATCTAAGATGCGCGTTGGCGTACACTTTTAAGCATTTCAAGTATATAAGGTACCAGCCATCCTGCTGTACTGTTATGTCCTTTTTCTGGGCATCCGAAGGGATACCCACACGATAAAGAAATAACAGACTTATAGTTTGGATGACATTATAGGCTACATTTTATCCCTGTATAGGTTCCTCTAGATAGTTTTTATAATGACTATCGCATTGAGATTAAAAGACCCGACTGCAAGCTACTTTCGACCCTAATGACATTTCTTAAAAAATACGTTTTTTGACATGTATAGATGACGTTGATCACGAATATGAAAAAAAAAACTGGGTATTAGTTGCCGTCGATAAGGTCGAAAATGGCTTGCACGTATTTTTGGAGTCTCTGGGATACAGTCAATGTAAAAAATAGGCGCAAGCCATTTTCGACCTTATCGACGGCAACTAATACCCAGTTTTTTTTTCATATTCGAGATCAGCGTCATCTATAGATGTCAAAAAACATATTTTTTAAGAAATGTCATTAAGGTCGAAAGTAGCTTGCGGTCGGGTTTTTTAATCTCAATGCGATAGTCATTATAAAAACTATCTAGAGGAACCTATACAGGGACAAAATGTAGCCTATATTGTCATCCAAACTATAAATCTGTCCTTTTTGTTGAGCGAAAATCCTCTCAGATACCCATAAAAAAGGGCATAATCGCTAGGCAGGGAGATAGATCTTTTTTCTATACGATTTAGGTGGCAGACTAGCACACGGTCCACCTGATGGGAAGTGGTTACCGTGGCCTTTGGAGGTATGTAACACTCTCTTAATTTGAAATAATACAATTTAGGTATCCCGAAATTAGATTCTTGGGGATTGCGGAAATAGGATCTCTTTTATTTCATGCAAGCGGAGCCATGGTCAACGTCTTGTTATTATATTTACATAAAAATAGAAACAATAATAGAATCCGTTACAATTCGTTTTTTATTTTAATTTAAGTTCAAATTGCAATTTAGTTTTTATTCTTATCCTTATTTTTTGGTACAGCTTCACTTTCTTCTCACATTTGCGTTATTTTATCCGAAAAAGAATTAATCGTGAAAGACATTTCAGATGTAATTTAACAATAATTATTTAGGGAAAATTTTCATATGGTACGCCACACTGAATTTTTCTCTGAATTAATATCGCCATATCAATCAAACCGAGACGTCATCCGTCAAGCTCGCGACTAGTGTGAAAGGGATAAAATATAAATGTTTACTTCAGAATTTTTACGTTCGTAAAGCTTCGTAAAGGTTCGTAAAGTTTCGTTTTCAGGTTACAGTTTTTTTGACGTCGAACTATGAAGTCGACTACTCTAATTGGGGAATTGCCCTCCCTTACGTCACACTTTCCACGGCGCCGTCGCACGGCGCCGTGAATTTCTACGGCGCGGCGCCGTCGCCGTCGACGGCGACGGCGGACGGTGCCGTGCCGTAGAGATGTAGCCGGGGCCTTAGAGCGTTTGTCCACCGCCACCGTCACCGGGACGGCACCGAGAACGAGATTATTTCGCTATCGGCGGCCGGGATGACGGCGCTCGGTTGACGGGCATGCGGTGGACACATGGCCATAGTAAATGTATGTATTGCTAAATCGGCGCCGTCATCTCGTTCTCGGTGACGTCCCGGTGACGGCGGCGGTGGACAAACGGCCTTAGTCTACATCATGACATACATGACTGCCTCTGTGGCGTAGCGGTAGTGAACGCGGCTGCTACGCAGGAGGCGCGGGTTCGATCCCCGCTCAGTGCCAATATTTGTATGCATGAATATAAATATTTGCATTGGTCTGGGTGTTTCTATGTATAATATGTATGTATTTACAAAAAAAAAAGTATTTAAGTATGTATATCCGCATTCTAGATTCCATAACACAAGCTAATTAAGCTTACCATGGGTCTAGATAGCGTTGTGTAGAATGTTGTACAATATTTATTTATTTATAATTATCAAAAAATAAATCGATACTACTCGTAAAAGCAATATTATCTTCTCTAATATCTTCTCTTATATTATTATTTATATATAAAAATCAATTGCTGTTCGTTAGTCTCGCTAAAACTCGAGAACGACTGGACCGATTTGGCTAATTGGTCTTGAAATATTCGTGGATGTCAGGGAAGGTTTAAACGGTTCAAACGGGCTAAAAAATATGGCGGTACAAAGTTCGCCGGGTCAGATAGTGTTCGATAATTCCATTGTAAAAAAGCTAACCTAAATGTCAAACACAACAAACAACAGATTTCTTCACTTCGGAGTATCGTGTCCGTTTTCCAGGTTTTACTCCTCCACTTGCAGACCTAATATATGTCACCTACGTAGCCTAGTGGTGGTCCTGTGACGTAGCACGTCACAATAACAGGACACATGGTGTAGCACGAAATACATACCTACTCAACTTATCAATCTATACATCTTCTTCTTCATCTTCATCCTAGCGTTAATCCCAGTTGCATCCGAAGCTTTCAGGTCAGAGTCTTATTAATCTATCTATACTATTAGGTAGAAAGAGGAAAGATTTGTATTTTTGTACGTAACGAATAAACTCAAAAACTACTGGACAGATCAAAAATTCTTTCTCCATCATAAAACTACTTTATCAGGTACCAACATAGGCTATATACCTATCATCACGCTACTATCAGCGATGAACGAAATTAGAATTCCACGCGGGTCGATCCGCGAGCAACAGCAAGTTAGAAATGATTTAGATTTAAGCTTAGTATGAATATCTCTCAGAATAAATGGAAAGTTATTTTTACAATAAACTAATTTGTGACGGGATTGGCATTGTCTTTACTGAAAGTATTGCACTATTCACTCCGCAATATAGCAATCCTGAGCATTGCTCTCAGCGACAGTGTCCATAATAAAGTATTAACCAGCTAGCGCTGTATTAAAGAGACGTTATTTATAACTTACGCGCATCTCAGGGACATTTTAAAGACACTTACCTATCATTGAATTCATCACTTGTTTGGATAAACAATTGGGTAACAAACCTACGTGTTTGAAGAACACGTTGACACGTGCTTCCAATTGAAAGGGTGCATAGTGTGAGAAACTCGTGCGAATTTCAAAGACATGCTGCCTCCTTATTGCACGTGTACCTAAAGGTAAATACGGACCAGGGAATCTGTTTTGACCGCTAGGACATGTTGTCCGTAATACAGTGGCGTGCGAAGACAGGACGCGCCGCCACCCTGGGCCTACATTAGGACGACTAGGACGTAGTCTGCTAGTGCAGCAGCTAGTTTTTTCCACCCCTTTTGTCTCTGCAGATAGCAATGTGTTAGCCACACCTTTAGTATAGCTAGCACCCATATCTAGACCAGTTTCTTTACCAGTAGGTAGTCGTTGTAATTACAACGTTCTTTATCGCATATATACAAGTGTATATGCGATAAAGAAATTCAAATTACCGGGAAATACAATAATTATATACAGGAAGTTTGGGTCACCATTGAACAGGAATAATACAAAATATTAGGTGGTTGATAAATAACTCATTAGTTATAGACAGAAAACGTTCTGTCTGTAAACAAGGATGGAATGGAACGTGGTCGAAAACGCGCTAAAAAGAACTTGGTTTATTGTTACCAAGACTAGCCGATCGATGATTTTATTCGCAGAAATATGGCAGAACAAAATAACCTTATATTTTACTGATAGAAAATATATTCGCTGAAATCATTTTTTCTAATACCAGCTGATCGCACTTTTTTAATATCAAAAATACAAAACACATTTCAAGCGCCTACCAAATTTTAATAGTATTTTTTTTATCAGTTGGTAGTCTATGTTTTTCAGGAGAATAGGTGAAATTATGACCGTGTGATCATGAAGGTAGCTTTCATTATTTAATATACATGATTGTGTTAGACGCCTCAGAATAATACAACTCGCATTCGTCCTAGAATCCAAATCTTGGACCATCAATCAGATTCAAATTTGAGGTCAATTTTCCAGCTCGAATTTTCTTAATCTTGATTTATCTGTATCTTGACTTCTGCGAAAGCGAATGCCGTTTGATCGTCAAGCCTGAGGGTAAGATTCAAAGATGCGCGGCCATGTACATATTGCGCTACAAGGAATGACATGAATACTAACTTTATGGCATTAAAATTGCCGTAGTTTCTCTTTTTGGCCAACAAACTATGCTATATTTATCAATTCTTTCTAAACATTTGCCAACGACCTTAGATGATATGGTTTGAGGTGAATCAATGTGTTGCTCAATTTCTAACTATCATGGTAACTTACATAGTAACGTTATTTGAATCACTGCTCTGTTCAATACCTTATTCGGTATGGCAAAATAGCCTGTCACAAAATTAGGGAATATTAACGTACTGCTATGTTGAATATTTTGCAGATGACTGATCACTTAATAACGAGAATAAATTGCCGTGAATTTAGGCGTCTATACCATACACAATTATCTGATATCAAATATTAGCTCTAAGGGCACATAATATTTATATCCGTGGTGCCTTATTTTCTCTTTTATATGCCCATCTTATAAATCTCCTGTTTAGTACGAAGTGAAGTGGATTTAGTATATTATTAATTTCTTCAATTAAGTTCCCATTAATTTCAATGCGGGAACCGAGAGCGTTGTACACAGGCAGTAAATGTCACTTAATGACTAACGGAGTATCCCTACTTAGTATTTTTGTGGGCTATCTACCACTATTGATCCTGGTATACAGGAGTAAAAGTTGTCTAAATGTGGGGTGGGATAAATTGCTTAAGAGAAACCTATATAGTACATAGTGATCTACAACTTACTATCAAATATTAGGGTTGTGTCGGAATGAAATTGAGGCTATTGTTGGATTCTTAATAATACTGCAAAACAAAGGAAGATTAAGGTTAAGACGATGCAGAAAATGTAAAAAGGGTTTGAAGAACAGAAGAATAATCTGTTTGCAGATTAGCATTTATGTCATTCGGAGAACATTAACCAGGCCACGGCTTTTGAATTAAATTCTTTACATTAAATTAAAGGAAGTATTTTTATGCAAATACAAACCGAGTTTAGGTTTTGTGAAAAATACGAAGAGAATATAGTTAGGATCGGTTAACTTTGTGTGTGCATAAATAATAAATAAATAAAAATAAAAAAAATTATTTAATTTCAGAAATGATCTACACACATACATAATTATATGCTTTCGCCTATTTCCATCCGGAGTAGGCAGAGACAAAGGCCCATCATTTCTTATAATTAGGAATAATCTTTTGATACATATTTCTTGAATTGACAACAGTTTACTTAATACCTACACTATACAATACATAACATAACATAACATAAACTCACGCCTATATCCCCGTAGGGGTAGGCAGAGGGCTAGCACCCACATTTCGCCGTTTATGTTTAGGTCCCAATGTAATAGGTGGCGAGCCTATTGCCATTAACCGGGCACTTATAAACCTGCGATAAATACACACATAACTTCGAAAAGCATCGAAAAGTCATTGGTGTGTGCCATGGTAAAACCTGGGATCGAACCCGAGACCTCGTCGCAGCAGTCCTTTACAATACATATATACACGTAAAGATACACACTATCACACATCCGTTTATCGCTCCTTTCAATGGCTGCATACCACACTGCGAGAAGCTTCACTGTGAGATAACCGGTCGAAGATCGTGCCTGCTTCACTGTGTAGAGCCTGTCGAGCCTATCGGGCCTGTTTCTCCTTTTAGAATTCCGTTAGAGCCACGATCAAAGACACTACGAGATAATTTTGATCCATTTTTTTTACCTGACTAAGGATATTTCTCCAAAGTTGACCATTTATGTTATGCCAAAACAAATACATTTTCTTTTGAAAATACAAACATTTAATTTTCCATAGGCCACGGTAACCACTTTCCACAGGTAAGCCGTATGCTTGTCTGTCACCTAGGTGCTATAAAAAAGTAAAGAAAAATTACGAACAGAAAACAGACCAAATCAAATAGAAATATTCATACAATAATAAATATTTCGCGACTGAATAACTTTCACACCGCTGTGTCGCACTGGTGTGTTAGAATTTTTTTTTTTTACTAACTTTCACACTTCGCATATTGCACTCTGCGAATGAGTGCAATATGCGAAGTGTGAAAGTTAGTAAAAAAAAATTCTAACACAGATTCTTGGAAATCCAACACGTGATGTCCGATGTAGCAGATAAAGGTTTTACTATCATTTTAAATTTACTACCCAAGGGTCTTATGTAATAATTTGTGATTAATGAAATTTTAAAGCAATTAGTGTGCTAAATATTTGAAACGGTTTAGATTGTAAAAAGTGAATGATGAAAGAAAGGACTGGACGTGGGTTCAAATCCCGTCTGAGCATTCACTTTTTTTCCAATTTAAATCGATAATTTCTTTGTATAAGAAAATGTGTTTTAACACAACAAAACTTCAATCCATTTTGTTCTGAACATTGTATTTGAATACCTTTATTAACAACACAGCATCACGTTCAGATTTTTGTAAATCAGTTAGACATACATTTACGACTAACGATTCGTAATCACAGAGCTCGTAACAGTGTCGAAATATCGGAAACTCGATACTACATACAAATACTTAATTAACCCTTATTCCAACGGTTTAATAGTGGAACTGTTTGAGTTTCTTTTTTCAAATTGGCGGGTCGAACATTTCGGAAACACAGATTTAATTCAAATAGAACTACCCACTGTGAATGGGTATAATGTGTACAATTTTATTGGAAAAATAAAAGATATTTCAAATGCCCTTTCTCATACATTCAGATAGTAAAACATTCTAATTAGCAGGTGTACCGGCTAGGCAAACCCTTCATACACCACAAAATCATCATCATCCTCTGAGTCAATTCCTAACCCAGTTGGGGTCGGCTTTCCAGTCTGACTGGGAAAACTGAACTTCGTTATTTTCCGTGAAGCGAATATCATCTGACCTCCGCAACCCATCGGTGATATTGAAGTTCTGTAGTTAGACACGTTGCAGGATCTTTAGAGCTTCAAATTCTCGTAACAACAGCCATGGATGTTCATACACTACCAAATCGATTATATTTTTTTACTGCTCATAGTATTAGTAGTAGATAGTAATTCTTCGATCTTTGATTTACAGCCTATTACGCAAAGCTAAAATGCACAGCGAAGCTGCTTTTTAATTGATTTTAAAAGAATATTTAAAATTGTATTGGCGATTTAGTAACATGTTAGAATCATCGAGGTATGTAATATTATTGTACTTATCGGTAGCTACTGATAAATACAACTAATACAAATAAACACTCAATCAAATGAAGAAATACGAGTATATTTAATTACCTATATAAGTACTTATTAGTAGGTATATAGTGTATCTACAAGAATCTCTTTTCTCCTGAACACGGTATCAAGCATGAACGACTGGGTAGATTTCTCGTTAATTTGATTTCTGTCGTGTCTACTGACATGAGAAGGTTCTTAGGTTCTTATTGCGAAAATTTGGGATAAATAATAATCAATCCATTGGAATAATCGCCACTCTACTAACACCGGTACGAGCAATTAGTGTTTGATAAAATTATGCCATTATTTTTTAATCCCACTACAAATAATGACTTACTACACTGTATAGTATTATGGTGTAGTAAGAGTACCTACACTATAATTATATTGTGGTAAGAGCTAATAATTTTACACCCGTATTCACAAACAATACTGTGAGGTCTCATAGTGTGCTCGAGCGCATAGGGCTGGTAAAATTAATTCACAAACATCACGGAGCAGTATCTAACGCAGTGCGTTCCCTCAACGAAGTATAACTTAAGTGTTATCAATGAATGAAAAGGCTTGCCAAAACGAACGCACTAAGAATTTGTCGTTCTTTGCACAGTTTTGGTTCTACGCATAGCGAAGTATTGTTTGTGAATACGGGTGTTAGTGTAGTAGACGTTGAAGTATGATAAAGGATAGGTACCTGACTAAAGATCAAATGACAGTACTGATAGAAAATATTAATTAAATTCGTTGAAGTTGTAATTATAAGGTGGTTTGGGCACACGCTTTTTGACCGACTTACTTTACTTTTTACCATCGGAGGAAAAAGACGAAGTAATCTATCTTCTATACTATTATATAATTGTAAATTGAAAATGTTTGTCCGCGATGGACGCAAAAACTACTGAACGGATTTTGATGCGGTTTTTTTTGTTAGAAAGGTTTTGGTCAGACTTAAAATCTTACGTATGTTTTATTGCAATCGGTAGAGTAGAACCGAAGATAAGAGATCCACGCGGGCGGAGCCGCGGGCGAAAGGCTAGTACTATTATAAATTGTAAAGTGGTCGTGTCTGTACATTGAAAATATAAAAAAAAAAACTTGGGTTATGTTATGTTCACGATACTGAATACGAAAATATTTTTTTTGAATTTCCTGTCTGTTTGTCCGCGATGGACGCAAAAACTACTGGACGGATTTTGATGCGGTTTTTTTTGTTAGAAAGGGCTTGCTCAGACTTAAATCTTACGTTTGTTTGTTCGGAATCGGTTGAGTAGAACTGAAGATGAGCAAAGAGATGAGATGCATTGTTACTTGGTTGTTAGAGGAAGATGAAAAGGGTAGTACTCGGATAGATGCCCCTGTTGAATAGTTGCCCCAGTTTTGAATACTAATAACGTCCCTAACGTTAGTTACGTTAACTTAACTATAATCGCCAGAGCTCCTCATGTAGACTGTAGTGTCATAAAAATCATCAGTGTAGATGTAAACGTTTTATCTGTGTGAGCGAAAATCTGCCGTAGGTACATATACCCTGTATATAAAATTTCTAGTGAATATGTTTATTACGGATAGTATTTGAAAGAGCGAATATAAATTCAATTTATAGGTGTCAAAATGACTAAATGTGGCGTACTAAAATACTAAGTGAGCGAAAACCTGATATACGAATATCAGTGTAATAAGCTTCTTTGGGCGGTTTTTTAAACGAACAAAATTGTAGAGTAACCATGTTCGTTAAAAGTGAAAATATGATAACCTTTCGGAGCCACTATTTTTGGATGGTTATAAAAAAATAACCACGAAGGCTAAACCGAGAGCTATACTCCCACATTAGCCTTCTAACCTAACGTATACAAGTTGGGGCGCGCTATATTCGAATCCTCATAACTTCACAATTTAGCAACACACTTTCTGTATCACTGCCCACTCAGTATTTTTTTCGCCTACTCAGTATTTTTTTCGCCCGTTTAATATTTTAATTCTGTCACTTGGAATTTTAGTTGCTAACTAAGATTCTGTTTCACACTATATTAGTAGCTCATTTTACGATTTTTTTATCATTCACGGTTATCGCTAGTTTAGTAAATGTTTCGCAAACTTATTTTAACGCTTCTCGGTTTAGTATTAAAGTAACTCATTATCAGTCATTCATTTATTATTTATTCGCACGGTATATTATATCCCGTTTAATACTAATTGAGATATTAGTCAACTTTTTGTTTCATTTTTCATTGCATGCATTACAGTGTATCTTACACTGTTTATCACGTTGTATTCTCGAATAGTTTTTCTTTATTTAGTAGAATCCGTATCAAGAAGAATAGTTGCCCCGATTATTTTTGCGGATAGTTGCACTAAGAGCAATCTAAGGGATAAGCCATTAATTTAAGCTAAAATTATTCACCATACATGCTTAAACTAATAGAATTCATACAAATTATTCACATAAAATTAATCGTTTTTAGGAGTCTATTTCAAAGAGTTGTAACAGATAGGTGCTTCGTTGCAAGTATGTATGAATTTTATCAGCATCATTACTTATCGTAACTAGGGAAGTGAGAGTGACCGGCTCCTTATGTCAAAGTCATCATCGCCCTTTGAGTATTTTTCCCGATCCAGTAGAGCCGGCTTTTCAGTCTAACTGTGAAGTGGTTGAACTTCGATAGTTTCTATGAAGTGACTGAAATCTGACCTCCACAGCCCATTGGTGATATCGAAGTTCTGTAAGTAGATCAATGATCGGACTTTAAAAGCTCCAAATTCCTGTAAAAATACCATAAATGATCGTATGACAACCGGGACAAACGGTTTATGCCTGATCTATAACAAATTTGAAGTTAAACGCGAAAAATCATATCGAACAATTTTGTTTAGGGGGATTGCTCATTGTTCAAAGTACCTTATGCTCACTTGAGAACCATCTTGGAGCCTAATTCGATAGAGTTTCTTGAGTTCTTTGATTTTATTTTTTACATCTTCTAATTTACATGATATTCATGAATCCTAGTCGCACTTGAAGCTTTCTCCTAGGAGTCGGGGTCCGCTTTTTCCAGTCGAACTGCGGTGAGGGTTTGGCTCCGATATTTGCCGTGAAGTGATTGCCATCTGTCCACACCCCTTTTGGCTATATCGAAACATTTTAGTTAGCAACTGGGTCCGATGGCTTAACATACTCTCCGAGGCACGACCAGATTAATGCAAATACCCGTATTCATGCATACGAATATTTGCACTGAGCGGTGATCGAACCCGAGCCTCCTGCGTAGCGGTCACGTTCTTTACTTCTTCTTTAATCTTGGAATGACAATCTGCGGCGTGCGGTAATGCCACGGCTGTCATTTCAACATTTAAATAGTTGCATCCTGTCACATCGTAGTAAATTTTCGCAATTATCATTTTTGTTGTAACACTAGAAATAAGCTGAACTTCATCTTCAACCAAGTGCTTCTTCGTTGGATATGGTTGATGAACGATTACTAGGTAGAAAAACTTATCCATCGGTTTCTTTTGCCCTTTAGGATCCCTAAAGGGCAAAAGAAAGATCCAGCCTAAAGTCTTATCTGTCAAGCAGCAGGTGCACCTGCTCGTAGGCGAGGTTGTCGGGGTCCAGAAGTTTTTGGTGAGATCCCATGCACTCTGGAACACAATGATATTATTCAACAATGCAAAAATCTTTCGCAAGGCCTCCTGTGCAATCCACGTTTCTTGAAACTGAAAAAAAGAACCGCGTTTTATGTGTTTTCAAAACTAATCTCGCGCGTTGAATAGCATGTTACTAAATGCCCTAAATGTTAAAATTTCTATAAAAAGTACCTATTACATATTTGATTATTTTATGGTTTAGGTACAGAAAATAACTTCTAATATTCTAGGCTCTATGAAAACAAGTACCTAACTATTTTTCAGTAGATTGAATCCTGTGGAGGATAGAGTGGAATATTTATATTACAAATGCGAAAGTAACTCTGTCTGTCTGTCTCTATGTCTGTCTATTACGCTTTCACACCTAAACCACTGAACCGATTTTGATGAAATTTGATACAAAAGATACTTAAGACTTCGCGAAAGGACATAGGCTATGTTTGGTCGCGATAACCGACATCCAGACAGTGTATGGTATGAATGTAGTAAATTCATGTATTTTATTTCTATTAAATTACATATAGCAGAATTCTAATTTATTATAATTATTAAGAAATGAATTGTAGTAAATTGTTTAAAAGTAATTTAAGCATACCAACCTTGGAGACCTTTCACAACGCCCAGTTAAATACGAGTAAATAATTTAATTTAATGAAAAACTATAGGTATAAAAATAACAAAACAATTCCCTTTAACACTTTTCGATAATACCTAATATACTACGCTACCCTCCATAGTGATCTTTGCTGAGAACACCGCAGGGTGATAGTACCTATATCACTCATTCACAACGGTCTAATAGATAATATTCGTGATTCAACTACGGTTTTGTATTGTTTTTTTCGTGAATGGGTATGCAATACACTGGTCTTTTGTTTTTTTTTTTCAATGCATTATGTACCTATGGATGTGACACATTTCTCATCTTTCGATTGTTAGGGCAGAAGTTAAGTTGTTACCGAAAATTTGACGTTTTGATGCCACAGGTTTAAACCAAACGTACGTTCACGGTAGACAATAGAGATGTTTATGTAAATATTATTGTTCAGGAATGGCTATTATCCTTTACCCTTCGATAAAACGCGTGTTTTGCATTGACCGAGTTCATTCTGAACGTTTCTGAGGTTGTGAACAGATGTGAAGATGTTTCGAAAAGTTTGTTTCTTTCTGCTTTTTTTTAACGATTTTAATAACAATTCGAAGTTAAACATTGTTTATGCGAATAGTGGTGACCCTAATATCGGTTTAGTGAAAACTGTTATAAATACATTTCAAAAGTATTATGGTGAAGTTAAGCACTTTTTTGATAGAAAGCCTCCAGCGACGCCACTAAGAAAGACCAATGACACGAGTGATGAAAATTATGCAATAAACGCTCTGACTTATAACAATTTCAGTAATAAAGCATCATGGGAATCTCGACGATCAGCAAGTTTACCAAATATTATGGATACATTTACTACGATTTCTATGAAAGCGAAACCCACGCCTAGTTATTCGAATAGTGTAAAGGAATCACGGATAATTATGCCAATGAAAGGTGGAATTGATGCAGCACAGCTGATTTCATCAGTAGGATATAAATCCGAAACTCATACTGTTCTCACTTCTGATGGGTATATGCTTACCATGCAAAGAATTTTGCCAGAGTCTGAAGATAATCCTAAACAGGCAGTCATGCTGCATCATGGCTTGCTAGGCAGTTCTGAAGACTGGTTGCTATTAGGCCCAGGTCTATCCTTGCCATTTTTGTTAGTAGACAAAGGCTACGACGTGTGGCTCCTTAATGCCAGAGGTAACAAGTATTCAAAAGGACACACTATATGGTACACCGAGTCATATGACTTTTGGGATTTTTCTTGGCATGAAATGGGTATATACGATTTGCCAGCAACGATAACGTATATTAGTGAATATACTAACGATGCAGATCTATATTTTATTGGTCATTCTATGGGAGCATCGGCTCTAATAGCTCTCCTGGCCACCTTACCCGAGTATAATGAGATGTTGAAGTCGGCATTTTTTCTAGCTCCATTAGCCTTTGTAAAACATGCCAAGGGTCCAATGAAACAGTTTTCTATTATACGCAGAAAAAAAGGTATCAGTGCACTAAGTTTCTTGGGAACGAACGAATTTTTACCTGGTGGAGTATTTCCACAAATTTTAATTGAAAAATTTTGTAAGGGAAGCGAGAAGTTATGTATGAATCCCGTCTTATTATTAACCAATGGCGGTGAAATGGGAGACGATGATTTGATGGAAAATATTCTTGCCCATGTGCCAGCAGGTGGATCAGCCATGACTATTTTGCATTATATACAACTAGTTAAAAGTGGAAAATTTCAAATGTATGACTATGGTGTACAAGGCAACCTCAACAAATATAAAAGGAAACATCCACCAGTATATGATTTAGGTGAAATATCCTTACCTATTTCGTTATTTAGTTCACCTTCAGATTGGTTATCGAGTATGTCGGATGTGAAGACATTATTAACGAAATTGAAGAACATTTACGTTCATCATGTAGTAAAGAGAGATGATTTCAGTCATATGGACTTTGTATGGGCTAAAGACGCACCAGAATTAGTGTTTAGTCCATTATTAGAAATTCTAGATCAAATAGCACCTATGAAAGAAAAAAGAAGAAATGACATAACGCAAACCACTAACGAAATGTCGATTGAAGAGGAATAAAGCTAGTCTCTGTTACTCTCAGTGTTGTGTATAGAAAATAACGTATTTCTTCTGTGTAAGAGGTATGTTTAGGAGGCGTATGAACTATGAGAGAAGATTACAGATTCTGTCGCTTTGTAATGTTGAGTATTCACGGGACTAAAATGATATGATACAACGCATACAAAAGTCAGAAGTTATTTCAACCTGTGTTTTGGTTTATTATGACAGTGTGATCGTACGTGTGATTAAAGACAAAGAATTCTAGAATATTAAAAGAAATTGCGAGTTAATGACCTAGTAGTCTAGTGCGCTGGAAAAACTGATCAATAAACATAATAAATATAGCTGATCTTAAAATTAATAACTATATTTCATTGTCATAGTGTAATTTTGATAAGTTATCGGTAGGTACGTTGTAACTTTTTGGTAATCGGTAAAAGCATAGGTCTTTTAAGAGTTTTTGAACTTTACCGATAGTTGTTATGAAATAGATTTTACGTAACTTACGTCCTTTTCTGGTTTGCACACAAATTTATGTGTAGGTATAATATGTACTTTTTCAATGACTCTATCAAAAGAAGTCGAGATTTACATACCTATATAGCTCATAACAAAGTAAAAGTAGAAATGATTAAGTACATTAAACAGAACAATGATTTATTTATTAAATAAAAGTATCGATTTTTAAAGATTAAGATGGTCCCAAAAATCACTTAAGCAAGATCATTTAGATTTGATAAGTGAAAAACTGATAACTATGCTATAAATCTATTATTCGTTGTGGCGTCCAAGAATTTTTGCTTAAGGATACCAGCATTTTACTTAACGGAATAAAAAAGCTAATCCGTGACCGACTTTGACCATAGTGTAAAAATGATTATGTTCAAATTAATAAAATCTGTGTATAAACTCTGTTTCAGTAACATGTTAATTGCTTTACTTTGTAAATTTCTTAACATTTCTTGAACGTAGGTGTAATTATACATGATTGTGTATAAAATTTGTATGATTCAAGTAATGTTATTCGTTTATTTATTACCACACAACGACGCTTTTCTAAGTAACGCGTTTTAAATATATAATTTATTTATGTTATGCCTGTTTTGATTACGATGGTTTTCTGTTGAGTAAGATGAAATTAATATAATTAGGTTAAAACAAAAGTACAGTAGAGCCGAATCCTAAAGTTACGTATGACAGCTCAACCACAGGTCCTTTAACCTTGTTACGTCGTCATCTTTTCAAATCAAAATTCAATAATACCATATCTCCCTAATTAATTACAAACAAAAGATATAAATTATCATAACTTTAAACTAAAAAAATGGTTTCCTAATATTAATATCATTTGAAATGCTAGAAAACATGGCAAATTGACATACGTCATACGTAACTTTAGGATTTGGCTCCACTTGTAGTTAAAACAAAAGCCTAGTTGGTCGTTATTCATAATTAATTAATATATAAAGTAACAAAAAAGTTCGGAAATCGGGTGAATACATTTTTATACTTAAAATTAAATATAAGATTAGGAACGACTTAATATACACAATTTAAACCTATGTACTGTACAACCATACGCTGTTTGTAAATACGCTAATAATGAAATAAGCAAGATCAAAATAAGAATGTGCACCAATCTACTTACATAGGTTAACGACATTTTGTCTATTATGATGCTAACAGTCTGACAACTTAGCCACATTGAAAGGTTATTCTTTAAGTAATCTGTCACGATCGCGATCACGAGATCCAAAAACAGGTTACTTATTCTTAAAGTTCGCGTTCACATTAAAGTCAACCACCTGGTCACAGATTACTAAATAGTTACTACGTAAATCGCATGTGACTGTGGAGCCCCCGTGCAGTCCATGGCGCACTCGTGTCCCTTATGTCCTACCTCCTGCACTAAAGAAGATCTCAATAATGCCACTGATAGCGCGGTCGAGCTGGCGAGATTTTATTCTCGAATAATTTAAAGCAATGAAAAAGAGGATCATTGACTCGAAAGAAGAAGAAGAAGCAATCTGTTATCAGATCAGGCGGTTGACTTTCCCGTGAACGTGAACTTGTACCTATCTAGAAGAAACTTTCTTCTAGATATATAACCACGACCAACCAACCCCCTGTTCCAATAACAAGTTGCTTCAAAATCATCCTAAAAACATCGGGCGTATGGACGCTCTTAGTAGCCCACAGCTAGTTTGAATATTTTGTCCATTTGTCATCAGTAGCGTCGCAGAAGGAACTAGACAATTACGTCTCATTTCAAAATCTTACTCATGTTCAATAGCTTTAGAAGCTTAAAGGCACATTGTGAAGCCGTTTGTCCGTCTGGCCACAGTCTCACGACTTATGTCCAAGATAATGTAAAGTGTTCCGAGGTAAATGTGTGGGACAGACCCAGACCGGGCTACACGACATCCCTTGATGTATATTTATACCTACCTCACATAATTAGTCATGATTATTTACGCTCAAAACATTTCATGCGGCATATATTCCAAGTTTCGAAATAATAAATAAACGTATTATATTGTAATTTAACTACCATCTGTACATACTTCACAATGTTTTACAATGTATAAATTTTCACCAAGCATTGACTTTCATTTAACAAAATATCCTTTTGTAAATAATTGATTGTAATGATAGTAATTTATTTTTGTAGCCTGGTGTAAATTGAGATTTTTACAGGTAAATAAAGATATGTAAGTGTATTGTCGAAGCACCCATTTTCGGGTTGTTATATCATCGGGGTGAAGACGTCTCCTACGGATTCTAAAGTACTGGCACCACACCTCACCACGGGCGGGACCGCACCAGTTCAAGTGAAATTGCAAATGTCACCTTACTGGCTTGAGCTGAGCCCTGGATATTGCCACGATACATCGGACATTGCTCAGAATCCACATCGAAAGGTCCGTCGAATGCAGTTGCCCAGCTCTAGGTATGCACAAAGATGTGCTATTGATTCTACGGATGAAGTTCATTTGACTGTAAGTTCTGAGCGTATTAGCTGAGATAGGGGTTCTTATACCAATATATATATCAGAAAAATAAAATTAATAGTGTTATTTTAACGACTCATTACCTAGATGAGGTTATCTAGGTAGTAGGTATTGTAATTAATAATATTTATTCACATATAGGTAAATAGATGAACTACCGTCAACCTAAGGTGGTGCAGAGATAGAGTCAATACGTGCATTATTGTGAGAAACATTAAAACAATCAACATTACCACAATAGGTACGGTAAAACTATATTTTCTTATTATTTCCGTATAGCTGAATAAAAAAATCGGCCAAGTGCGAGTCGGACTCGCCCATGAAGGGTTCCGTAGTAGCAAAGGCGCAAATTGCGGTTTATGACGTATGAAAAAAAACTACTGACTGGATCTCGTTCGATCCAATTTTTTGTGGAAGTTTGCATGGCAATTTACATCATATATTTTTTTTAGATTTATCATTCTCATATTTTAGAAGTTAGAGATTTTTCCACTTTGGAAGTGTCTCTCGCGCAAACTATTCAGTTTAGAAAAAAAATATGTTAGAAACCTCAATAGCATTTTTAAAGACCTATCTATAGATACCCCACACGTATGGGTTTAATGAAGAAAAAAATTTTGAGTTTCAGTTCTAAGTATGGGGACCCCAAAAATTAATGCTTTTTTTTATTTTTGTGTGAAATTCTTAATGCGATTCACAGAATACATCTTCTTACCAAGTTTCAACAGCATAGGCCTTATAATTTCGGAGAAAAGTGGCTGTGACATATGGACGGACAGACAGACATGACGAATCTATAAGGGTTCCGTTTTTTGCCATTTGGCTACGGAACCCTAAAAAGACGCCTTCGCTTTTTTATATCATGTAGATGGCAGACAAGCACACGGCCCACCTGATGGAAAGTGGTTACCGTGATGTACACGTCCATAGGATGGACGTGTACATCACCAGGGGAGGTCACAATCGTGCTACCGACCCTGTAAGAACAGAGAAATTATGTTCCCTCCGGGCAGATAACAAAGCAGGACAAGCCTTTTGGTCTTTCCACTGACAGCAAAAAAAAACTACGCATTCCTGTCATTCGCTGATTTCTGCCAGGTTATGCCGCTCTGACCGCCCCAGGAAGCTGGCTTAACGTCGTAAAAGATAACAATGCCTCTCTACCGTGGATGCCCAAGAGTATTTAAAGCCGGAAGCTATACTCGGGAACCCGAGATGGGGACCTCAGCTAACGCGAAGTATACCTACTAACTATAAGAATTCATTTACAAATTATCATCTATTTACTGATCGAACGGATTGAATAGTGGCACTGGCAAGGCCATGTGAAGATAAAACGGTTGCTTAATTCCTTTTATACTCGTTTTTGATCTGCAATGATTATAACTAGATTTTTTTTTTTTTTTATATAAACACTTTTGACATTTGTATAAATTACGGCTGTTTACTGAATTAACTATTTTCATGGAGTAAAATTTCATGATAAGCGTACGAATATACGATAACCTATGAAATATGATATGTAGACTTTACTCTGAGAACCTACTTGAAATAATAAATATAAATTGAACTATTAAGTAGGTAGGTATATGATTTTATTTCGTTATTATTTTCGTAAAAGTAACCAACCAACCAACCAATTAGCCTATCGCAGTCCGTAACCAGTATCAATCCACCACCGCTATATTTAAACTTATCTATTTTGACACTTGATGAGACTGGTTTGTTTATTTTTGCAATAAGACTATGACTCTCAATTCGTCAGAATCTTAAAAATTTATTATGTAGGCACATACACAATGAACCGATTTTAAAAACTTTTCGTATTGGGTTCAGTATAACTCACACGCGGTAACACATTTCACTGGTATTGTTAGTTATTGAGAGTATTATACCAATCTTATGATGCAAAATTATCTAAGTATGATCTATTATGCGCAGTATTTTTTGTTCCCTTTTGATAAATCTTGAAAAAAGTAAGTAATTTTCATGAATAAAATAAAACCGACTTCAGTTTTAAATTGGTACTAATAAGTGAACAATAACGCTGAATTTAGAGATAACTCAAACGCGTAAACAGCATTGGCATATAGTATAGGTCCAACTACACACATCATATTAAAATTTATACCTTAATTTATTTCATCATAGTAGCTCAGGCACAGCAAGTTAGGTTGGCACCGACTTACAGATCATAAATTCAGTTATTATTCACTTTTTACTACCTATTTGGTTTTGAAGTCAGGTTATTTTTTTTAAATGATTTATGAGTTCATTAAGATTTTAAAGTTTTATTGCCAGTTACGTTAGTATCTACAAGTTTTCACCTTGGTACTGGACGTGGACTCTATAACTAAGACTCAACATCTCAACTATTACGCTGTCGTCCTGGAATTTCAATGTTAAACAATAATATATAATAATATACTTCAATACGTGCAAGTAAATACTTTATTATTATAAACTGAATGTTTATAATCTATACATCTATTATTATCTATTGTCTGCGTTTTAATATAAATGACTTGATTTGTAGCAAACGGGTACATTACTCTTTTAAATTGGAAGTAGATCAGTTAGTTATTACAATGCTACCTGAGCTGTGTAAAGTTATTTTGGTATTTAATTGCTTTCAGAAAAATATACAATTAAATTTGAATCATATGGTCTACGGCAATTTAGAAACTGACAATATCTTTTCCGCATACAAAAAACTTTACAGACATTTAATTTTTCCTTCTCTCAAAGACGAGGGGAATCTGTTTTTGAAAAATATATTACAAAGTGGCCATGCACAAAACACTAAACGGAACGGAACGGAAGGTGTAGGAAATATTGATTTTTTAAGTAAAATATTCAAGACAAAGACTAAAAAAAAGTCATCTAAAAGGCATGGCAAGAAATCAAGACGTAAGAAAGTAAAATCAAATGCCGAAGAAATGATTAAGTCGGATGGCTACGGAGCAGAAACACATACTGTAAATACAGCTGATGGGTATATGTTAACCATTCATAGGATTCTACCTGTAAAAAAGCATAAAACCAAACAAAGAGTGATTCTACATCATGGCTTACTCGGTAGTTCTGAAGATTGGTTGGCTTTAGGACCAGGACAAGCTTTGCCGTACCTTCTGTCAGATCAAGGCTATGATGTATGGTTACTTAATGCTAGAGGAAATAAGTATGCAAGAGAACACCGAAGTAATGTTTTGCAACCGAATAAATTTTGGAATTTTTCTTGGCATGAAATGGGTGCATACGATTTGCCCGCAGTACTGAAATATGTCAAGAAATCTGCATATAAGGCCGTTACTCATTTTATTGGTCATTCTATGGGAGCTACGGCTTTGTTAGTGCTTCTTTCTGTCAGACCAGAATATAACAGAAAGTTGAAATCAGCAGTTCTATTGGCACCATTAGCATTCATGTATCATGTTCAAGGTCCTATAAAACGATTAACAGAATTTCACAATCATGCAAATATAAGTACTCTAATAGGCGTGAACGAATTTTCGACAGATGGTTTATTTCCTCAAATACTAAATGATAGTTTTTGCAGAGGACATATGGATACTATATGTTCAAACTCATTATTATTGATAGCTGATGGTGGTAAAGATATATTTGACGTTGTGTTAAAGGAAAACATTGTTAGCCGGGTGCCTGCTGGAACTTCTACGCGAACGATTGTGCATTATTTGCAATTAATAAAAAGTGGATTTTTTCGAATGTTTGACTATGGAAAATTAAATAACTACAAACGTTATTTCTCAGAAGAACCACCAAACTATAATTTGGAAAAAATAACTTTGCCTATTTCGTTGATTTCTTCTCCATCAGACTGGTTAGCAACAGAACCAGATATAACAACACTAATAACAAAATTGGAAAATGTGAAGGTTCACCACATGGTGAAATATAATAATTTTGATCATATGGACTTCATTTGGTCAAGGGGGGCGCAGACACTGGTTTTTGAACCTGTGATAAAAATTTTACAAATGTAGATTAGTTTTATTGATTAGTTACATTTGAAATTTTACCAAAGTTACATTGTAATTGAACATATTTTATAAGTATTATAAATTTTATTTGAATTCAATATTTTTTATAAATCCCAAATTAAAAACTTCTTGCTTTAATGATAGTTTGCTTTTTTTCCGCTGCTTCAATAATAATAAATCAATAGATGGGTTGTATTGAAATGCCATATTTTTTTTATAAAATACACATTCAGTAAATGAAATGATAACTCCTCGATTGCAACGACGCTATGATGTGTGTAAATGATCCTGACTGATCCAATCAGTACGAAAATATAATACTCATCACGATATCTCAATAGATATGCAAGTAGAGAGACGACTCAGCGCTGAACTCTCCACCTACGCGATAACCGACCTCCACTTGGGGGAGCCGCAGGCAATAGCTAGCGTAACAATACATTTAAAATTTTAGTTAAGTTTTTTAGTTTGTGACAAATTGTACCTCAGCCATTAACTGTAACACGTTTCTACCTCCTTACCAATCTTACCTACCTGCCTTTAATGAACTAGCATTTACACTGACCATTACATTATAGCATTTACATTGAGGTGCATGAATATAATATCAGGTAATGTCAGGTAAATCCCGTCCGTACGCACCGTGAAGCATCAACGTCTCTTTAGACGTATGCTTTGATGTCATCTTGCAAATTGAATATCGATTGTATTAATTAATAATCATATTTCTCAGTCTCGGCTAAGTAATACGAGTATGAAGCAGTTTCAATAAGATCATACTTTGCGATGGCTTTACCGGTTTCTGGTCTCCTGTGAAGAGAAGTTAAAGTAAGTTTACGTTATTAATAGTGCATTACTATAGGGACGTAAGTCACAATCTAAATAGAGTGTAGCTTAGGGTGCATGATTTGTGGTAACTCTGTTACACACAGAACTCTAAATAATTTAGAGTTCTATAGTCACAAATAGTTGCTTTTTTTTTAATGATAGATGAAAGACATAGATGTTTTATTTCCAGAATCACTTTTAATGGCTTTACTTGAGTGTTGTACAGAAAGATCGTTCATATTACTATTAGAGTTATGAGAGAGACTGAATGTTGATATAAATGCATAGGTAACCCCAGGACATTTACCATGTATTGTATGTTGCTATACGAATTTGCATGTTTTCACAAATGTAATAAAATAAAACAAATGAATGATTTTATGATTTTTATGCCGTTTTGTTTTTTTTTAAAGTGCTTATTACATTGTGAAGTCATAGACCTGCCTAAATTAGTTACCCAATGTCTAGGAGCTTAACAATATTTCCCAGTGAAATTTGCAAGCCATCTACCCGACCATGGAAAAATATTCGAAAGAATAATAAATAAGAACATACTGATTTTGTTCCTGCGACCCATATGAACCTATAATCGGAACAAAAGTAGTCTATGTTCTATTTGAAGTCGCACTCTACCTATAGGCACGCTACAGGTATTCAGCATTACGCTTTTAAAAAAATGTGCCTAATGGTCGTTCAGGGGCCAAAGGTACTTCAAAGATACGAATATTCCTCAAGGACCTTCACAATACATCTACATGCATACTTTATTATGTAACTATTCGTCTTCATCATCTTAGTGTTAGTCACGGTCGCATTCGAGGTTCTCACTTCAGAGACCGGGATTCGCTTTCCGCCTAACAATCCGCTATAACAGAGGATATGAAAGATCAGCAGGCTGTTACACCTGCTGTTAAACAAACAAGTCAAGGCCAATAGCCAGGATAGGTCAAATTTAAAGAGTAGGAAGATGGACCGCAGGCTAGGCAACTAAAGTTGTGACGATGAAAATGAACTATAAAATAAAAGCCATTTACGAAAAGGCCGTTTGTAATATTGTTTAATAAAAAAATATATATATAATATATATATTTGATTATAAAAAAATATATATTTGACGTTGAATATTTATATGTAATAATATATCTATGGTAACTCTCCTTTATTCGCAAAATTTTATTACGTACTACTCTTATATTGAATGGATGCAATTGCACTGTAAAAATTTGAGTATTATATTGCAACAGCTAATAAAATTCTCCGATAGGTATAGAGTTCCGCATGCAAACGTGTATGCAATATTTGTGGAAGAAAAACGGAACGAAATTTTTTATATTATTGTGATCTTTGAAACTGATAACCGAGAAAGTATAGTGCCGTCTCCACCTTTACGATCAGGTTTTTATCGATTGACAAATTACAATAAAGTTTGCTGTAACCGTTTGACTTCTAAATTGTTTAGAAAGCGTCATCGTCCTATGACTTTATCATCTTCCTCCTCATCCATATTATTGCATCTATTACAATGGGTGTACCTATAAAGTGATTAGAAATTAAAACTGTTCATAGTCATGTATGTGGACCTATCTCGTGTTTTTTCAAGGATATAAGTATAGATATTTTATTCTCAAAATAAGAATGCTGGTATAACCGCGAAGCGCAGTTTGGAATGAGTCAAGGCATGACACACGCAAATATGTCAGCATACACGTAAATTGCAGAGCCAGACTGAAAATTTTGTAAAACAATATTTCTAATTCCTATGAATCAACACCAGTAAAACTGACAATTTTTTTTACATTTACATTTATTCTACATTGCATTAGGACAGATTTAATCCAAGCCAAAGTACTGCTTAAGGCGAGGTTGTAGTGAGACGAGTAGGTATTTTACGTCACTTCAAACCCTGCAGCCACATGCGCAATCGACGCAACATGTCACGCCAATGTATAGAAAAATCAGTAGATACATTCTTAAAATAAGATTCAAAAACGTAGATATTATAAAAATTACAAACTATGTATTTTTTTTTTTCATTTTTCGTTTTCACTCAGAATTACACATATCTCATTAAGTCATTATCAAAGTAACGATAAATGCCGATTGAACTACCTAACAAATGACAAGATCTAACCGTGTTGAATTGGATCGGTTCAATTCTGGCATGTGTTGTCTTTCACTCTCGCTCCCATTGAATGCGCAATGAAAGGTCTGAACACTGATTGAACATTAATTCGGGTTCGGTTATTTTGTCTCGTATGCTGCAGGCTGCAGCCCACGAATATAAAAGTATCATGTTCATAACATTGCTTTTGAATCTTGTAAAACTACTGTGTTTAATAAAGAATAATTCGGAACGGACTAAGATTCGGACTAGGCGCCATACTAGTAACTTATATTCAGCTCAAAAATACCTATCCAGCGATGTGACACACATAGCTATTGAAGGTAGGATCAGGTTTCATACAAAAACTGGCATTGTCCAAACATACAAATAAATATTGTTATTCCCATGCATGTGGGAGATTTAAATTAATGAGGAGAACTTCTTTACTAAATTTAAACAAATATATGGGATATACTTTAGACAATAGCAATATGTATAATTTAAATAACGGGCCTGTCCAGATCGAATGGCAAGAGGCCGGACGGCTTAACTCTCGTGCCGTGGAGGGGGGTAAATGCTTGGTTTGGGACGCGACCTGAGTCAGTACTGTGGCTGCGAGTCACCTGGGCCGCACGGCTCTTTCCCCTGCGGCTGCGGCCGAAGATGCAGCTAGCAAAAAGCACCAGAAGTATGCAGCCTTAGAACCGCAATATATTGTGGTACCAGTCGCGGTCGAGACCATGGGCAGTTGGGGCATAGAAGCCAAAAAAATTGTTGTAGATAAAGGCCGAAGAATTAGGGAGAAAACTGGTGACTCTCGCTCTGGCTCGTACCTGGTGCAAAGGTTGACTATTGCGATCCAGCGTGGAAACGCGGCCGGTGTTCTGGCGCGGCCAGTGTTCTGGGCTCCTTTACACCAGATACGACCCGGGCGGGTTATTAGGCTAACAATGGTTCTGTTAGCTGGTTGACAATTTTAAATTTGTGTAGTTAATATATTAATTAGCCTATTGCAGTCCACTGCTGTACATAGGCCTCTCCCAACATGCGCCACGTCTGCCGATCCTCCGCCTTCCGTATCTAGTCCGTCCCAGCCACCCTTCGCAGATCGTCAGTCCACCTGGCCTGGAGGTGTCCCACCTTTCGCTTTCCTTCTCCACTCCACTCTAGGACCCGTCTGCTCCAGCGGCCATCAGTCCTTCGACAGATGTGGCCAGCCTACTGCCATTTCAGCCTGCTGATTCTGCGAGCTATGTCGGTAACCTTAGTTCTATGTCGGATGATCTCGTTGCGAATTTTATCCTTCAAAGAAACTCCAAGCATAGCTCGCTCCATAGCCCGCTGCGCAACCTTCAGGTCGTGGACTAACCCCACCTTCAGTGGCTACATTTCGGCACTGTAAGTCATATAATAACAGGTAGGATGCACTGGTCGAAAACCTTTGTTTTGAGGCATTGCGGTAGGGGTGCGGAGAAAACCCGACGTAGTTAATATAATATAATTTCAAATTTTATAAAACGCTAATTAATTGTGCATAAATAGTTGGAAATCTGGAAAAGACAGTGAGTCCTGAAATACTGGCTGTAAATATCTATTATAGGTCCAAATATAATTTAAATAATACTATTTATTTTCGGTATCTGAATATCCAAGACGCGCAGTGGCGTGCACTTTTAATCAGTTCGAGTATATAAGCGGTAGGTTTATGTCCATTCATGGGTATCCGCGAGGATTCCCGCACGATAAAGAAAGAACAGATTTATACTTTGGATGAAATATAGGCTACATTTTATCCCTGTATAGGTTCCTCTAGCTAGTTTTTATAATGATTATCGCATAGGGATTAAAAAGACCGATGGCAAGCTACTTTCGACCTTAATGGCATTGCTTAATAAATACGTTTTTTAACATCCATAAATGACGCTGATCAACAATATGAAAGAAAAACTGGATTCTAGTTGACATCAATAAGGTTGAAAAGGGCTTGCACATATTTTTGGAGGCTCTGGGTTATGGTCAATGTAAAAAATATGCGCAAGCCATTTTCGACCTTATCGATGGCAACTAGTACCCAACTTTTTTTTTCATATTCGTGATCAGCGGCATCTATAGTTGTTAAAAAACATATTTTTTAAGAAATGTCGTTAAGATCGGAAGTAGCTTGCATTCGGTTTTATTAATCTCTTTGCGATAATAAGTATAAAAACTAGTAAAAGGACCCTTTTAATTGGTAGACGAGCACATGGTCCATACGATGGGAAGTGGTTACCGAGGCCTATGGATGTATGTAACGCCGTCTTAGTTTGAAATAGTACTTTAGGTATCCCGAAATAGATTCTTGGGGTAGCGGGAACAGGATCTCTATTATTTCATTATAGTGGAGCCATGGCCAATGTCTAGTTATAATATTTATTAGTTATAATATATAATATTTACATAAAAATAGAAATAATAGTAAAATCCGTTACAATTCGTTTGTCTAAGTAATTTAAGTTCAAATTGTAATTTATTTTTTATTCTTATTCACATTATGTGGTATAGCTTCATTTTCTTTTTTACATCTAGGTTTTTATTTTATCAGAAAAAGAATTAATCGTGATAGATTATGTATTTCAGATGTAATTTATTATTCATTATCGTATAGGGGAAATTTTATGTGGTAGGTATGCCACACTGAATTTTTCTCTGAAATATTAATATTATCAAACCATTTATGTCAAACTGGGACATCATTCGTGAAACTCGCGACTAGTGTGAAACTTGTGAAAGGGATAAATATATTATTAAGTTTAAGTTTACGGGATAAATAAATTATTAGTTTAGAATTTTTACGTTCTTTCATGCTTCGTCGTCTACTCGTTGAGTCGTTTCTAAGGTTTCCAGTTTTTTTGTATTAACTATTTATGTTTTTTGATAACATTTCATACATTGTCTAGGCATTGTATAGAATACCGGCCGAAGTTAACCTACTTCTATTTTTTATACTATGATCGATATTGTATGTATACGTAATGACGTGCGGGGTGCGGCGCGAGGGGGGTTCGCCGAAAAAACCAGCACACGTCCAACCTCGAACGCGCCTCAGCGGCGACTGATTGATGGCCGCGACAGCTCGAATACAGCAATTTTGATGATTTTTGCGGTTTATAGAAAAAAATAATACCTGCTTGATAAAATATAATTTTATCATTCGCTAGATATTTTTATGCTCTATTTTTTAATACAAACTTCGGCATGATTTGATAATGGTGTCTTAGTGAGAAACGTCTTTGAAATAGAGATTTGGAGCGTTTTAGACCCATGTTTGACGCTAATTTCTATCGAGCCAATTATCATGAATCGTGTTTCTATTTTTGTAATAAACTTGGGGGTTTAGTCTATTTTATGAATATGCTTTTTATTTGACGCAATTTGCTATATTACTTGATATCCACACGTTTAAAAATGTTAAAAACTACTGCAACCCGGCCTTAAGTTCAAAGTAAAATTCAATTATTTATTAAAAACAACTTTCAATGAACTACTCTCACCCCTCGTTTACACCAGGGTCTAAAACATGTACTCATATTTGACAAACTTGTATGTATACAAGTTGGCGACACAGTGTGTCAATACACACAAGTCTCAATACATGTTGAATACGAAAAATTGTGTTTTGACGACTTGTATCTCAAACAAGTCTACAACTTGTTTCTTGGTGTAAACGAGGGGTCATATTAGTTGTTTAGTTAAAAATAATCATTCTTTATTTATTTATTAAATATTTTTATGAACAATAGAACACAATAATAATTATGTATACTTGACTGACTGATAAACATCGAGTTCCGAATCCCACTCTGTGCATTTAGACAAATCCTTGACACACCGTATCGAAGGTTAGCACTTGCGCTATACATATACGGACCAATCAGAAATATTTTACAGAGCAATCTGAAGTCAGAAAGTTTGCGCACGCGTTCTATAAGAACAAATCAAGTATCAGGCAGATATCTTGTAAATCATACGGAGCAACCAGAAGTCAGCAAGTTTGCGAATGCGTTCCATACGGACTAATCAAGTTCGCTTATAATGCGCTTATCACACGTTAGCGAGTCTGTTACAATAGAACACTATTGGGCTGATGGAAAATGAGAACATACACACACAAGTACCTATGCAGAGAAAAGAGGCGTTGAACCGTTTAGGTTTTAGTGAAACTGTTTGCAACGCGTGGGTGTGACACTCTATAGCCCTTCATGTATTGTTCTGATCAGGAAAGGATTAAATGGAAAAGCTTTATGTAATGTGCATAGATTTATGTATGCGAACGTGCTTAGCCTTCTACCAACGACCACGCTTAAGGGTTGCACAAAATCATCATTGATCTGTAGTATCATAGTGCGTACAGTGTAGGATTAATTACTTAGGATTAAATAAATTTAGGGTTATGGGGATTAGGGTTAGTTCACTAGTATGTGATTATATTAATTTATTTTAAACTTTATGTACAGCACATTGTACAAAGGCGACCTTAATGCCAAAGGCATTATCGAACAGTCAACCTTAGGATGATACGTCGAGAGATAGGTCGTGGTAGGTGCAGGTTGTACCCGTAGGTATTGGTTAGAATGTACGGGAAACTTAGGTAAGGTAACTTTTAAAATCTCGCGTTTCTTTCGTATCGTTAACGGGAATTCATGCGATAGCCAGTGACCAAGGCCGGTGTAACCTGGTCGAAACGGCGGGTAAATCAAAGGTATGAAATGTACCTACACCATTGATCACGTTGATTCCCGTTAACATTTTTGTAAACTTAGGTAAGGGTGTGGTTACCCTTCTGTTTAATTCAGTTTTTTTTTCTCATTATGACATTATGATTATTACGGAAATAGGATAACATTCCCACATTCTTGAAAAAAGTTTAATCCAAGAGATATTAAATTTATGGTTTATTCAGAAGCTTTAGTAATTTTCTAGTAGGTAATAAAGACCATTCTGAAAAATCTTGTTATCAATGTGAACGTATATCTATTTGTACCTACATACATAAATAAAATAAATTTTGAAAGTAGGAACATAGTATAATATTTTTAATTTAAATAAATTTTACTATTATAATGAGCAGTTTTCCAGTAGGTATTTATAGGGTTCCCAAAGACGCGCTAGATGGCGCAGCCTGCACTTTTGGTAAGGAGAGTGTGATGTCACATCTAGTGTTCCCTAAGTTATGGAACAAAATGTTCTTCGGTTTTGTAATGATTTACTTTAAATAAATATTCTGTTATTTTTTCTGATACAATTATTTTAAATATAATATTATTATTTTAAATTACAGATAGTGACGCGAAAAGAATTAAGCGTTTTAAATAAATAAATAAATAAATAAATATTGCAGGACATTCTACACAACGCTATCTAGACCCAAAGTAAGCATAGCGTTTTATTATATTTTATCTATTATAATATGTATATATATATAATAAACTTTCGCAACATCGCAAATTCATGAAAAAATACTACAAACAAACCACAGAGTACATTAAAATTACCAAAAGCTATGCTAGCGCCATCTCCTGATGACTTAAAAACCAACTGATTATTATACCTACTGGAAAACTGCTCATTACTAAAACAAAATGCGAATTCCAATCGATTTACAAATATATTTTATTTTTATGTCGAAAACTGTGATTTCTTTACTACCAAATATTATTTTTTTATTTTGTTTAAACAGGTATTCAACAATAAGTGGATTAATCACAAGTACAGAGCAATGACAACGATACAATACGCTGCATTTGTTGCTCTACTTTTTTTGTTCGTATTTCACCATGACATGCAAATAATTTCTGTATGTAATGCAGATCGTAATCATCTAAATAAGACGCTTTCGGTTATATTGAAAGGTATGAAGAATTACTTCGACGATCTGAAACCTTTTTTACAAAAAGGTTGGCATATATAATTTTGGAATGTTATTAATACCACATATATAAATATAGTTGTGAAATATAACAAAACAATGCATTACTGAAACTATTATATAATATATTGTCTATAACGGTGGTTTTATTATTGTTAAAGAATTAGCTAAGATAATATATCAATGATTATTAGCCTGTGTGTTATTTCGGACTGTAATCTATCCCTGTACTAAATTTCAGCCATAAACGCTCAGCATTAGTGCGTGATTGGATAAGAAACATCCAAACCTATAATATAAACATCCAAACATATAATAATATGCAACAAGTACATGTTAAACTTCGATTCGGGTAAACGGCACCACTGAGAAGCCGCAATAAATTAAAAAAAAAAAACAAACAATATTATCTGATTCAATTCTGTATTTCACGGTACGCTGGAAGCTGTAAGCGATCGGCTACGAATTCGTACCTTTAGAAACGGTTATTTGTCGAGGCTCTAGTGAGCAAATTGGAAAAACATTAGGTATATTTTTTACCGATTTATATATAGACGACAAGTTTGATTGAGCTATGGATAGGAATGTTGCACACGTCCATAAGCCACGGTAGTGCCACTTGAATAGCATAAAAAACTGCTTAAAAATCCACGTACTTAATGGCCTAATGGCGACGAACTTGAAAACTTTTCACCCGATTTATGTGTACAATTTTGAACTAAAAAAATTATAAGCCAAACTAAAAAAAAATCACTTAAGGAGAAACTCTATACCTAGAAGCAGCAAGAGCAATTTCAACGCGGCGTAAAAAATGGCTACTATTTCGGTATAAGTTGACATAAGTATACATGGTCATGACTTGCATACATTGACACTTTAAAAAACAATATTGGCATTTTGTTGCTAACAAAATGTTAAGTCTAAGCTTAAGGAACTAAATGAACAAAAATGTTTCAATATTTAATAATTTTCTTATTCAGTACATAATATTGGTTTTTAGTCGTGTTACATTATTCTATTTATAAATATTTAAATAAAACAGTCATCCATTACCATCGAGTAATAGTTTTCAACTGAGACGAATATTCACTGAGACGAATTTACAACAACCCCGTAGTAGTATGCTACAGAATATCATTGTAAAGTAATAAATTAATGAAAATAAAGTGTGATCGCCGCCGGCAGATTTAACATCTATTTTCCTATTAAAGCTATCGGGATATTTACCATGTATTGTTTGGAGTTTCCGATATTTCGCTGTTGCAAGCACCATGATCACGGAGGAAATGGAGTACTGGCGGTAAACAGTGAAAAAGTTTTTAGGAGTAAATGTTATCGATCTTCGAGTTCTCTTGATACACGTATGAGAACTACCACTGGTTTCACTCTCACTACAAACTCGAATTCGTTCAGAAACTCCAAACAATACATGGTACCTAAATGTCCCGATAGTTCTAATAGTAATAGATATGTATAAATATCTAAATATATTGCTATTTATTTTCTATCACGTCATACCTGTAATATTATAATTCTAATATGGAAATATAGAAACGGATAATATGGAAACGTAGGCACAAGTGAGTTCCAAATAATAATTAATCGCGATAAGTCCCGAAACATAAAAACTATGGAAATATTTTGTATCATAATAAATTTATCATTTTTTTAATCACATTTATTTCTTTTCGGATCATAAAATATCCATTTTGCAAGTAATAACTTACACCTAGTTTTATGTTATACCTATTATATGCACATTAAGTTTTATTATGTTATTTATGTATTATTATTTCTTACATCATTCGTGGGTTTGAGAAGGTATCCAGCGAGTCATATAATCCTGACTGCTTTCTTCACAAGGTAGAAGATTTTTCTCTCTAATACAACTACTTTACTGTGGTAAATGTCGTAGGGAACACAATAAAATTAGGCATGTATTTAACGCGGCGACAAATTAATCCGAAAAGCAGGTAGTAAAAATAATAGGTTGGCAGATAAAGTGAAGAATCATTTTATTCAATTTATGGGTGTCAAAATTATTGAATGTGGCGTACAAAAATACTAAGTGAGCTACTATTTCTGGATGGTTATAAAAAAATAACCACGAAGGCTAAAGCGGGAGGAGCTCCGCTCCCGCGTTAGCCTTCTAACCTAACCTATCCAAGTTGGGGCGCGCTATACTCGAATCACAATTTAGCAACACACTTTCTGTATCACGGGTCACTCAGTATTTTAGTCGCCCACTCAGTATTTTAGTCACCCACTCAGTATTTTAGTCGCCCACTCAGTATTTTAGTCGCCCACTCAGTATTTAAAGTAACTCAATAACAGTCATCAATTTATTATTTTTGTCGCACGGTTTATTAGATCTCATAAAATTATATCCTTATGGTTTGCATACTAGTTTAAGCAAATATTATATTGTGTTGCTATTAATTTAGCCAAAGAAAAAAAGGTATTTATTTATTCATTAGGAAGTTAGATAATAAGAGGTATAACTTGATATTTTTCTTTTATACTTCGTTTCTCTTCTGCTAAATATTATTTTTTAATTTGTTTCAACAGGTATTCCATAATAAGCAATTTCATATCAAGTACACTGAGCAATGACAAAGATACGTTACGCTGTATTTGTTGCTCTACTTTTTTTATTCATATTTCACCATGACATGCAAATAATTTCCGTATGTAATGCAGATCGTGATCATCTAAATAAGACGCTCTCTGTTGTATTGGATTGTATAAAGGTTTTTTTAAATAGTCTATTTGGAAAATAGACAGTGTTTATTTAAAAGCTGATATTGATTTTAATATTAGGTATTCTATCTAATTTCATATTTTATATAAAGTACTTAATTTATAGTTCTTAGTGAAAATACTTGTTGTGAAAATAATAAAATTAGGACTCTACCAAAATATTATCAATCTACACTAATATTATAAAGAGGAAAGATTTGTTTTTTTGTTTGTTTGTAACGAATACTGCTGGCTCCGAAACTACTGGACCGATTAGAATAATCAAAGCTACAAAATCTAGGAGTAACATAGGCTATTAATCATCACGCTACTACAAAAGGGAGAGGAGCAGTGAGCATAAATGTCAATAAATCTGGCAGATTTCCATACATCATTTCTTTACTAATATTATAAAGAGGAAAGATTTGTATTTTTGTATTGGAGTAAACTCAAGAATTACTGAACCGATTTCAAAAATTCTTTTACCATTAGAAAGCTGCACTATCACCGACTAACATACTATTATCTATTACATTTTCAAAAAATTAGGGATCCTTACCAAAACTTAAGTAATGTAATCCAAGGTATAAAAAAATGACCTAAAAATTCCTTACATCTAATTGGAAGAGCAACATTTACTATGATAGAGACGATAAAATACAATACTTCCAAAGACGCAACTTCTCTGTAAACAACAGTTCGAGGGTTTTCATGACCTCAGGTGCCTCAGGGTTCCCAATAATGCGGACTGCACGTCGTTGCAACATGTCGAGAGCATCTAATAAGTAGGTATTTAGCGGAGCCATCCTAGAGGAGCGAGCAGTATTCCACGCAGAATCGAACAGAGGACACCGCTCTGCTCCGTGTGAAAAAACGTCTCACTTTATTCAGGACTCCTAGTTTACGCGAGGCATTTTTGATGATGCTCTCTATATTGATATTTAATTCTCTACTAAAATTAATGTTTATGATCTTTCTGCCCCTCTAGACAAGTGGCAATTCGTTGCTCGGCGTATGATGGAATAGAATGCCAAATGTATGGGATTTGACGTATATGACAGGCGTCAACGAATGTCAAAAACGTCAAATCCTATACATTTGTCATTCTATTCCATCATACGCCGAGCAACGAATTGCCTCTTGTCTAGAGGGGCGTGACGTATAACTAAAAGATTTTACCTAAAATATGGTATGGATTGTACTACCAGATTCATATTCATATTAATTCGTAATTCTCAATATTTCAGCTAGCACATTTGGAGAGAACTGTTGAGAATAATATAACTAAAGGTAGAAGTATTATAAAACGTATCTTGAAATACTTCACCAAAATTTTAAGATGGTCTAAACTCCAAACAAAACACTTATTTGAGTATTTCAAATTGTACGAGTAAGAGTACGCAGTTTACTCGCCCACTTTACGTCCTAATACTAACCGTGTTGACATTTGTACGCTTAGAGGATACATTATTATATAGAGCGCGCCTTACAAGTATGAACTGCTATCACGGGTATGAACAGTACCGAGGCTCCTGGCTCAACCTCAACCAGTAGCAAAACAATACCCGTCAAAATGACTTCGCAAATTATATTTAATTGGATATGTTAAATCAAAATTTCATACAACATCGTATATTTGTAGTAATAATGACGCAAAAATAACGCAAAATGACGCCATTTTTTTGTATTTTGGCTTTAGTTTTATCCATGCATATCAAATCGAACAAAAAACTTCATAACAACAAACTACATTAATAAGTGCATCTATTGATATTTTCGGTGATGCATGAAACGTCACTATAGGTGTGCTATACCATCGCAAAGTATCTGCTAACACTCAGCGCCAAAGACCTGAGTGATAGGCGCACTCTATAGCAATGTATACTCTAAGTTTGTACGCCTGGATAGTGATAGGATAAAGTGCACTTAAACTTAGTAAAACCTATGTTCCACATTTTATAAAGTTATTTTGTTTAAAGAAGTCATGCCAACCAATTTCATATGTTAGATTTTCATAGAGAATCACCTAACTATCGATATGAAGATGATTCGAGTACAATGTTGCAATGGGAATCAAGCAGACGGCCGAAGGCAAACTCTTAATTTCCCGCGAGGGTGATTTGCACCGCGAACCGTTAACAGGCCCACACATGACACCATTCTGAGTATATTTACGAAGGCTCAAAATCCCCTTAATTACCAACTAGTTTTCATACACAATACGGTTCTACATAATCACGCTATGGATTTTGAATCAGAATTATAGGTTATTGGTGTTGACTAATAGTTTAACGGAATATCTAATTGATATTTTTTCCATTGAAATAAATTAATAAATAACTATATATTATTGATTTCGTAATCCTGAGAGGACCACGTTAATACTTCGTGTATTATTTTGTTATTTCGTATAAGGTTTTAGAACTATTAAAGTGATATATTTATTATGTTATAAACTTATTTTCTCGTTGACTGTACATTCTCGAAATTGGAACAAAAAATCCTATTATAGCTTACCTCTCCAAAATAATACCAGTAGAAACTTTTCATTCGTTAGGAAAACAACTCCTAACCTTATTATGTTTTTACTAGCCGCCCGTCCCGGTGCCGCACGGGAAAATTCCTATAAAGTGACTGTAGCGTCACCTGCCGGGCCTAATTGTAAATATCAACTGTGAACGGCTGCATTCACACACACTTATGAGTATATCCGTTGCTATGGACGAGGCTCTGGCAAAATATGATATGGATGCAGTAAGAGGAAAACCTAGCATATTTCTACAAAGTTAAGTAACTTGTATATCACAATAAGTATATAATATTGAATTTTACTTTTCATTCTACTTTATTCATCATATTATTTATTCGGGACCATAACTTTTATTCATGAAATTTATGAGACATTCAGTTCAAAAATGAGCTTAATTTAAATGAAATTGTGGTATTTATTTGTTTGGGGAGGGTGGCTGTTGACCACGAATATTGAATGTTACCTGAGTATCCTCCCCTGTGGTTCACCGTTGGACATGGCGCGGTACTACGACAAGGTTTTATTTAACCAACGCCACAGGAGACAAATTCAATTAACTCTGTTCACGAGTTACCAAACACTTTTAATATATTTTTTTAAATTGCTTGTTATGGACGTAGTATAAGGGGCTAATATAACGTGGTAAACAAATGGTGCTCTCACAATTTAGTATTAATGAAGTATTTTAATAATGTAGTAAGTACAATCTCGTTACACACACACTTTTGGATTAATGGAAAATTCTGATTAGTGGAAAATAATAATTTAGATAATTCGAAATTTTCTATCTTTCTGGGGTATCCCAGTTTTTGTAACAATTTATTTCTAAAATGTACAATGTACAAATATATCCGGGGGTAAAGGCGAGATTATAATAATAATATATATATAAGTATGTATATGTTATTTCTAAAGATTTTGGTTGACGAATAGCCGCGCTCCTTTTTACATGGGACGAAATAGTAACTTTAATAGTAACTTGGCTTGATATACATTCGTTGTGCACAAAATCTTCATTCCATTATTATAAAATTGCATACTCGAATCTCTTTTTTTTGGGAGACAGTAGATTGAAGCTAATGGTAACAGTCATTGTAGTCCATTAAAGTACAATAATTTGTTTTGCAAACGTCAGAAAACACAACTTTATTTAAAGTATGTCAAGAGGGGCTTTAGTGTAAAGTAAATCCAAGTTTGTGCGGTTGTAACCCTTGCGTTGCGGCCACCATTTTGTAAAAAGGGTTGAGATTGATTTTTACGCTGTATTGGGAAAACTATTTACCACAAAATTAGTTTGTTGCAAATTAAATTCTTTAATTATGTGAATTTAGTAGTTGCATGTTTTATAAATAATATAAAATTAAAAATTAGCTATAAACTGTGCTGGTTGTCAATCAATCAATTAGCCTATTGCAGTCCACTGGACATAGGCCTCTCCCAATATGCGCCATGTTTGCCGATCCTCCGCCTTCCGCATCCAGTCTGTCTCAGCCACCTTTAGTAGGTCGTCAGTTCACCTGACTAGGGGATGTCCCACCTTCCGTTTTCCTTCTCGCGGTCTCCATTCTAGGACTCGTCTGCTCCAGCGGACATCAGTCCTTTGGCAGATGTGGCCAGCCTTTTGCAGGACCAATTACTAATGGCTGTATAAATTGTGTTGTTTAATAAATAAATTTAAAAAAAAAAAAAAAAAACTTCGGTTCTATGTCGAATTATCTCGTTTCGAATTCTATCCTTCAAACAGACTCTAAGAATAGCTCGCTCCATAGCCCGCAGCGCGACTTTTAGGTCGCGGACTAACCCCACCTTCAGTGGCCACGTTTCGGCACCGTAGGTCATAGCAGGCAGGACGCACTGGTCGAAAACCTTTGTTTTGAGGCATTGCGGCAGGGGGGAGGAAAGCCGGTAGTATTATTGACTTAACTGCGTACGTGGCCGTGGAACATGTAAAGGTAAGAGTTCATCATCTTATTTTCTTTCTGGATACCAAAATCTGAGCTTACTACAAACTGGAAGAACAAAGAAATGATGTATACGTTACATAGGACCAAACAAGTATGTATGACCGTATAGTTTGTAATCATTCGTTACTCAACAATGGTAGTGCTTACAAAATAATCATTAATCCCCATGCTACTCATTGGTATCGATACCACTATTGAAAGTTGCGAGACAAATATGATACGCATCAGTCAGAGATGGTCATTGGAACAAACAAGTCTAAGGCTCATATTTTAGCTAGATCAACGCTCTCGTGTGAAACGACTCTCACAATGAAATTAAAGTTTCATCTAGAATACATCTGCCCTCATCTAGTCGAGATTAAGTACAGAGTGTCTTTCAGGAGCACGGGCCCTAGAGTGAAGAAAACGAAGGTTAGACGAACTCAATAAAATTTTGATGGACTGACAATTTAAAGAAGGTAACTGACGGTGGATCCGGTGCATATAGAGAGGCCTATATAAGTGCCCACAGCAGTGACAGTCTCAGTCACTTGATGATACGATTTTAAAAATAAAGCATATTAAGTAAGCTGAACATCACGGTACGTTCCAATCTTACCGCCCTTACTTTCCTTCTAATTTTTTTCCCAGTGTCTTAATAACAACACGACTTTAACATTTTCCTAAACGAATATGGTGATATGATCTCCGAGAATCATTCAGTAAGAAGAAAAAAAAAACATGTCAGAATTTGTTTATGTCGCGTTCTCCCCGTTGTCGTCGTTCCACGCGATTGGAGCCGTGAGCAACAGCTAGTGCATAATAAAATGTATATTTAAAAAACCGGCCAAGTGCGAGTCGGACTCGCCCATGAATGGTTCCGTAGCAGCAAAGGCTAAAATTGCGGTTTATAACGTATTAAAAAAAAACTACTTACTGGATCTCGTTCAAACTAATTTTTGTTGGTAGTTTGCATGGCAATGTACATCATATTTTTTTTTTAGATTTATCATTTTCTTATTTTAGAAGTTAGAGGGGAGGGGACACACATTTTTCCACTTTGGAAGTGTCTCTCGCGCAAACTATCCAGTTAAGAAAAAAATAATGTTAGAAACCTCAATAGCATTTTTAAAGACCTATCTATAGATACCCCACACGTATGGGTTTGATGAAAAAAAAATAATTGAGTTTCTGTTCTAAGTATGGGGACCCCCAAAAGTTAATGCTTTTTTTTCTATTTTCGTGTGAAATTTTTAATGCGGTACACAGAATCCATCTATTTACCAAGTTTCAACAGCATAGGCCTTAAAGTTTCGGAGAAAAGTGACTGTGACATACGGACGGACAGACAGACAGACGGACGGACAGACATGACGAATCTATAAGGGTTCCGTTTTTTGCCTTTTGGCTACGGAACCCTAAAAAGAAGTTGGAATAAAAGTAATTAATAAATAGGTATTAAGGAAAAGTCATCAACGAATAAAATTACTGAAACTTTTTTCTGCTACTAATGGTTGTAATTCGCAAGTATGATACCATAATTCTAGTGACTAGATCATGTGAGCATTAAAACTATGACTGAACAATAAAATTATTCAGTCATAGTTTTAATGCTCAGTCCCTCATATCAAAAGTCCGGTCTATTAGTGTACTATGCGAAGATAGATCCCGTTCAATATGATATCTATTATTATCAGACCACTACCACAGTGCTTAATGGACGTGACACGATCTATCTTCATCACTAATTTGGGACGTTGCTGTTTTCGGCGGCGAAGCTAGCTCAGTTTTAGGTCAGACTTGATGAATGCCTCTGTCCAGCAGTTCTATATTTATTAACAAATTACGTCAATAATATAATTTGTGATTAAATTATGAATCAGGTAGATGGTTGGGACCTTATCCTGTATTGAGTTGCCTTGCCTCAATAGGGACTTAATATACAAAAGATATATTTCATCTTATAATATATATTATAATAAATAATAGATATACATTATATTATTATGTGGGCCGTGTATAGAAAGCACAAAGTTACATACACGCTATATTTTGTTTTTAACCGACTTTATAAAGGAGGATACTCTATGTTAATCTGTATCTATTTTATGTACGTAATCCGTTGATATTTTTGTCGTTTTACTATTTATAAATAAACATAATTATATATGGTATGAAGTATTTTATATTACAGTACAGAATTTAACATAAAATTAGATATTTTAGCAGGTACTTCGATAGTTAGGTCGGGGAATACCTACAGATCAAATTTTGGAAAAAAAATCCAGAATCTGGATTTTTTTACCCCGTTTCGACCCCGCACTCGACACACAATAGCGATCTCGGCTATTTACCCCTCTGTGCCCGTGCGAGGGTTCCGACATCCCCAACAAATCCAGAATCTGGATTTTTTTTAAATCTTTGTGCTCCCGTAAATACGAGAGCACAAAGATTTAAAAAGTTTAAGAGAGTAGCAGTTTATCAAAAATGTTAATAATACATAAACTTAATAAAAAAAATACTATAACAAGTCTAAACGTGCACTCATCTACCTATTTGTCATGAATAGAAAGAATATTGTTGCAAAAAGCGACGTTTCGACCCCGCACTCGACACACAATAGCGATCTCGGCTATTTACCCCTCTGTGCCCGTGCGAGGGTTCCGACATCCCCAACAAAGCTTAACGTTACCTTAAATAATAACACTTAGTGAAAAAAGCCCGGTATAGCACCCCGGATCGATATAATATAAAGTAAAGGACTTATTGATAAACATGATGCATGACGCACTTACAGTGCGTTTTATTCAGAGGGACGTTGGTTTTAGATCAAAAATATTACGAGGGTACATCATCTTTATCATTACACTGTAGTATCGTACACATATTTGGTACCTATATGATTTTCAGTTTATTGTAGAATTTACTAAATTATTTAGGATTTTTGTACTAATTTAAGGGTACGTAAATTAGTACAAAAATCCTAAATAACTTATTTTTACATATATGTATGTACTAATATATTATACTAATAGGGTTTATTTATAATCCACTGGTTGGTGTAGTTTATTTAAAACGAGTATTAAATTGAACGCAATGTATATTGTTGTCTGTATATACTGCATGTATTTAAATATTTATTTTAATATAAAATTATGCAACTAAACGACAATGAACCTTACTATTTTATCATATTACTTCTGTATTTTACATATTTCATGTACAAAATAAGATTTTAGGAATCAATAAATTCATGACATCAAATTATTTCTACACTATTAGATTTTTTTGCGGATTAACTGATTGTGAGGGACAATTTAGTGTAGTAAATACTGCAGTTATTAAGTGGTTTAACCACGGAGGACAGAATATGATTTCCTTCTCCATGGGTTTAACTAATAATGACGACAACCACAACAAAACATAACATGCCGAAAATAAAAATAGAATAAAAGTTTAGTACAGATTCAGGAGCATATAATAAACAACCTCGTAATTGAGTGTATGCTTCATGTTTTTCAGTTGCTCTCTTTCCTCCTCCTCATTTTTTCAATTCAAATCTATATTTACCCAATAATTGGCATAAGTAACGCAAAGCTGTGGTGTGGGATTTCAAAAGACGTCTCGCTAGCCTTAACATAAAGGATAAATGATTTTCTATTAATGTCAACTCTGGTGACATTTACAGCTTTGATAACATCTACACTATGATAACAATTTACCTTATGATACAGATATATTTTAAGTACTTCGAGGGTAAAAGAACTGATGGGATATGTATTATGATGAGGAACCCAACAAGATATACGCAGTACAAGCCAAATTCACCTGCAAGCCAGTATCCCTGCTGATTTACGAACGAGACTTTCGCGCAGGTTTTCTTCTCAGGTTTGGGAAACGGTCGTCATTTTTGTAAAAGTCAAGATAAAGACCGAACCTAGAGAAAGAGTTAGAAACCGGACCCCGGGCCCCAAAGTATAAGTAGATACTGGTTGTAACCGAAACTAACAGTGATGATATTATTATGATCTGGAAAAAAATCTCTAAACAATGAGCCAATAATGCTAACTTTGACTTAACTATTCCAATAAAGTTAAATACTTTTAAGTTTAATAAAATTAATAGGTACATACTGCCCATTTGCGTATCCTAAACTGAGGTTATGCAGTCATCCCGGTTTCTTTTCTTAAAAAATTCGAACTAAGTAATATCATTACCGTTTATCACCCAGTAAATTCTATGATACTCGTAACATGTGCGGCTTTACTCGTTGTTTGTACTATAAAGTTTCAAGTAGGTACCAAAGTGCGTCAGTGACAGGTTCCCCATACTCTCTGTCTTACCCTTATACCAACGGTTCCCCCTGTTGACTTTTTCAATTTGTGGAAACATAATAAGCAGTTGATACAGTTTATGTTTCTCTTTCATTCATTTGGGATCAACAAACCAATATTGTCAGTGCCCGATCGAACTTCTCTTATCTTTTTATGACAGCAATTTAATTTTTTTTTTTGAATTGATCGAATATTTGAATTTGTCACATTTTATGCTGTGGAGTATTAACTTCATATCAAATATTATATACCACTTAGGTAGCAGAGCAGCATACGGCCCACTTCTTGTAAAATGGTTACGGTGACCTATGGACAAATGCAACACAAGGGGCGTCACACTGGTATACCTACCTGCTAACTGACGGACGAGATAACATCAGGCGGGCATTGTTTGCCACAGTGGTAGTAGCAAAAACTGGAAAATATTTATTATTAAAAATCAGTATGTGTGATTACTCACGGGATATCTTAGAAATCCGTGTGTTGACGGAGAAAGTATGCGGGTATCACTACCCCATCTCATCCGAAGGCTAAGAGGCAACTGACGGAAAACTATGCAGACGATATCACTGCACTAGAAGGAAAACTAGAAATAGAACCCTATACCAACACGTCTGGCCAGCATGGAAACAGTAGACCAAAGCCACCAAAGGCCTATGTCTAGCAGTGGACTGCGATATCTTAGCAATCTAAGAAAAAAAACCTGAATTAATATTAAAATGAACGCCTTTTAAAAATCGGCAGAAAGCAATATTACCTTCAACTTAGAGGCCGTATGTATATCACATGCTTCGCTCCTAATTATGTAAAAAAAAAAATGTAGCTGTTTATTCTACGGACTAAGATCTATAAGGGAGTTCTACGTAATTCGAATAGCGCATAAATAATAAAAAATACAGTTGCAAAACACATGTAGAAGTTATCTGAACGAACTCATGTAAAATTAGTACAGTACGCTACATATGAATACAATAATTTTATTTAACTTGCGAGAACAAATTGTTGAAAGAAACTTCCTGCGAACGAGTGTGAGGGTGGGCGTCGTCAAGCAAATAATTTTACTTGCACTAGCTTATCTAATGTGCACGGTGCAGCTGTGTTTGTGCCATTTTAGGAGGGCGGCACATTTCAATGATTGCGCATAATATTGCCATAATTAATTTTAAGATTTGATAAATACACTTTTGTTAGTTGCTATGTTTATGTTTTTTATCTAGAATTTAAACAAATATTCAAAGATAAATGTGGTATAAAATGCTTTTGAAAAATAATAAATAGGTATACAAAATAAAACGTTAATAAATAAACTCTTTGCGTTTAAGCAAGCAGTGTTAAAGTGGTTAAAATTATAAATACATCAATATCATCTCTCATCTGATATAATTAGTAGTGTAGTGAAGTATTTATAATCTAAATCATATTTTAACGGACCTATTGTACACAGTTATGTAAAGGTGGGTCTACGCTAGACGAGCCGAGCACGAGCCTTTGCTAGCATTGTATCGGAATTACAGTTTTAGACAAAGAATGTGATGATGAGGCAGTAGATAGCTGCCTCAGGTACCTCGCTGCCTCAGCTGCCTCGTTCGAGGTTCGTACGTCGTCGGTCCACACTACTCGAATTTTGACTCGGCTCGTACTCCGCTCGTGCTCGGCTCGTCTAGCGTAGACCCACCTTAAGAATTTGTTATGAACTCTTTAGAATTACTGTGTTTCTAAATTTAGCACAATAGATAGATAGATTGGCATTCTTTAAATAGAAGGAAGTAGGAGCCTAAACAAATAACATGAATTCAAGACTATTTTTCCACTGCCAGAAGAGGCCGTATTAAAAATGTGGGCACAAAAGTTTCATGGTAGTGAATAAGACACGGCTGCCCTGGAGAGCCAGCCGTTTAAAGTTATATTCTACCGCACCAAGTTGATCTTAACATTATACAAAACCTTTTCATAATAAGCGATCAAAAATAAAACCCCTGATATGAGCAACGATTCTCGGTAAAAACATAATTAAAACGTTTATTTCTTGAAATTTAACTTTATTTGGAAATGCCAATGCCTGTTTGTTATTTTCACCTCCCCAACCATGGATATTTTTAAATTAAACAGTAAAGCTCCGTAATCTATAAGTTGGTAACATAGATGAATTATAAGTTGGTAACCTTTAATATAGCGAATAAAAATGTAGTTTTTATTTATTACACTTGTAATTGTATTGTGTCGATGCACCCCTGTTATTTTTTTATTAGCCTCAGCTGTAAGCAATATGTTTCCGGGGGTTATATGGGATTAAAGTATCGGTCAGCCGTGCGAATCAATAGGCCTTATTATGCGTGACACTATTGTACATTTGTAGTTATTGTAGAAACCCCACAGAGGGGCTTGAGCTGCAAGTGCAAGTTTTAATGAATCCATGTTTATTGAAGATTTGTTATCGTTATGTTTTTGTGCTATCTTTATTTACAATGTAAAAGAAACGATGACTGTTTTAAGCCTGTACTTTGTGAAACCATGTATGCCTGTGCTCTATATGTATTTAGATAGATATATAAAGTTACATTGTAAATATTTTTGCGTTTGTTGCGCATCTCGTATCGAACCAGCTTTAGTACTCTCCTGGGACAAAAAAAATAGGTATGACAATGCACACCCCATTTTTTTTCACAATGATATTAATCATGTTTGTGTGTATGGACAAAAATAAAACTACTTACGATAATAGCTTTTAGCCATTTTGGTGCTTCTTGTTTGAAGTTAATTCTAGTGATAGATTGTAGTACGCAGTAGCCACTACTGCGTACTACATTCGTTAAGTTACGTACTTAAGACATTTTATAGCTTCGACTGTATCTCCTTTGGTGGTTCTCAGGTGAGAGCCTTGACAGCCTCTGTGGCGTGACGGTAGTAAACGCGGCCGCTACGCAGGAGGCGCAGGTTCGATCCCCGCTCAGTGCAAATATTTGTATGCATGAATATGGGTATTTGCATAAGTCTGGTCGTGCCTCGGAGAGTATGTTAAGCCGTCGGTCCTGGTTGTCCTACCAACATCTATGGCAGTCGTTGCGGTTAGTTAGAGCCCTAAAAAGTCCAGCATCTGATTTAACTGCAATGCTTCGATATCGAATGCGTTGATTTGTGGAGGTCAGATGGCAATAACTTCGCGAAAAATATTGAAGTCCAGCCAGATCCGTAGTTAGACTGGTAAAGCAGACCCCAGAGAGGGAAGCGAGATGAAAGCTTCGGGTTCGACTGGGCTTAACGCTAGGATGAAGAGGGAAGAGTCGAATATACTGCACAAGCTGCGGCTATACGCTCTTTATTCCTCTTTGGCTTTTCTACGAATTTAGTTCCGGGCGGTGCCGAGACCTGTGCTGCCGGACTTCTTGTAAACGTACTATCGCGATCATAAGTGCAGTACCAATCTGACGCAACTATTGCGCGTCAACATTAATCGTACTTATGACCTTATTCTTTGAAGACAATTCACACACACATACACAACACTAGTCGTACAGTACTCTTACTAAGCTTTTGAAGTTATGACATGACCATAGTTATGACCTTAATCTTTGAAGATAATTCACACACACACATACACACACATTAATATTGTTCACTCGTTGATTGATATTGGTAATTTCAATATCATACGTAAGCCGCCCCGTAGCTGTGTGGTTTAACGTGCGGCTTCACGAATTGTATGAAACCTGTCGGTGATGGTTCGAACCTACCGGAACTAATATAACTTTTTGTGTTTTATATTTAAAAGTTATGATATTATAAATGTTGATACGAATATAAAAATGTTTCTTAGGTAGAATTTTAAACTTAGCGAGAAAATAATTATTTGAGGGTGCATTTGAAATAAAATGGATTCATTGGCTATGAGTGAAGTTGTTGGTTGGTGAAGTCAGTTATGACTACCCTATTTATATATTATATCATCTATGGTTACGACTGTTTGTGTTAATTACTGTTCGAGCGATTACATTTCTTTTTTAATAAATCAATATGTCAATATAAGTATTGAAGCAAAAGCTAATATTGTGGCCATATTCGAATGGTCTGAATATATCTCAAATTTCTAATGAGACGGGCTTATCTGTAAGTTAATTAATTAATTAATATTGTTGTAGTGCAATTTTGTTCATTGGTTGCAATTGTGTAATATGGTTGTTGTTTTTTTAGAGAAATACTGGGAGTCGTTGCGTGAAACAATTTGAGGAAGAAGAGTTGCAGAGTTGGAGGAGAAATGGAAGACCTGCTGAAGCGGCGTTATATGGTAGCAGAATATGAAACGAATAACGAAGAGTATTTACTTTAACTGGGAATCAACAATATTTTCTGATGAAAAAACGTTTAAATCATCTCAAAAAGGAAGATTACATTTATGGCATAAGGATAAAACACGGTGGTGTGAAAACAACATAGTACCGAACACTGAATCTAAGTGTAAATTATGTGGAGGTGGATTAGAGCGCAAGGGCCGGGTGAATTAGACCCAATATCTACGCGTGCAAATAGTGCAAATTATGTGAAAGTGTTAGAAGATATAATGTTGCCCACAGTGCGAAATGTCTATCCAGATATAAATGAAGGTTTAAGGGCATTAGAAGGTTTCTTCAGGGTCGGCAGCATGAGTGTGACGCCCCTGGTGTTGCATACGTCCAAAGGCCACGGTAATCACTTTCTATCAGGTGGGCCGTGTGCTTGTCTCCCACCTAAATGGTATAAAAAATGATATAAGTTTTGTGCACGATAATTCTCCCATCCATCGAGCCACCATACTTCGCGAATGGTTTAGTGAACGTAAATTTATTCCTTGCTGTAGCGAAGGGTGAAAATGTTCAAAAGGGAAGCCGGTGGCAAATCCCAAAGAACAACCATGGCAATTTTGTATGAAATTCTCTCTAATTTTAGATAGGTACTTAATTTTAGGTGTAATACATGTAATAATGCATTAAACTTAAGCATCTCTACCATGACTTCCCTTTGCAGAGCAAGCCGGCAGGAATCGTGTTATGAGTACTCCTCGAATTTCCTTGGCCAGCACGATCCCCTGATTTGAACCCTTGTTTAAATATTTTTGTTATTTAATTTCAGTTGAGCCTATTGAGACTACTGAGCCTATCAAGGGACGTGCTGGCCTGTAATTAGTATAAGACTGTATGGTTGAGGTTAAGTTTCAATCCTCTTTTCCGAAAAAAAACTTTCGAGAAAATGAATAATTAAGCTATAACCTCAATTATGCAATATTAATTTTATAATAAAAGTATATGTTATATCTTGAATAAAACTCGGAATTAATTAATCCTGTTTATTAATTATCGGACACAACGTGACAAACCCAATGGTGTATAAAGAAGAGAGAGGCAATATGTGTGACAGAGACAACATAGATTACGTTCCGTATCTCACACTCTCCCACACATATTTACGCAGTAATAACAAAAACAAAACTTAATGAACCTTATTCAGGCCAAAACAACTTAAAACTAATGCTTAAACCTAAGGCTAAACAAATGAATATTTGCAGAGTAACCACTTATAATGCTACGTAGCTCCCAAACAAGTTAACATTTGGTCTACATGTCGTTTCCATTTAAACCCTTCTACATCAATAACATAAGTGATATTTGGTATAGATTCTTCTAACGGGTGGCGCAAAAGTAGTGGCACTAAAGAAAATACCTTTATTTTTTTTATATGAAATTTTCTGTCATTCTGTTGTTGAAAATTGTGTAGTGAACAAATGTAAAATACACTGAAAATAAACATGGACCGTTTTACTCCCCAAGAACGTGGAATAATTGTGTCAAACGCTTTTCCAGGCCGAGTTATCTCTCGTTTTGGCGATTTGCCTTGGCCTGCAAGATCACCCGATCTGACCAGTCCAGACTTCTTTCTTTGGGGTTTTTTGAAATCTCGGGTGTATGTGAACAAGCCACAGACTCTCGCAGCTCTAAAAGAAAACATTCGTCAAGAAATAACGAACATATCGCAGGAAGTGTTACGGCAAGTTATGCAAAATGTCATAAATAGGGCTCAAATGTATCAACTCTGGAGGTCACCATTTAAAAGACATCATCTTTAAATCCTAATGGTACGAAATTTAATGGTACAAATATACATTTAAAAAAACCTAAATCTAGTTTTCTAATTTAGAAAAAATGTTATAGCCGAACCAAATAGGGTCTTTACTTTTGCGCCACCCAGTATAACTACTCCTTGAACCCAAGGTTTTCCATCCTTTCTATAATCCCTAACCATCACTTTTTGACCCACACTAAAATTAACCTCCCTTTTGGTCTCCTGTTTCTTATCAAGCTTCTCTTGTACAATTTCTGTTAATGGTGGAGGACGTAAGACACTAAATCTGTTCCTGATCTCTCTCCCTAACATAAGCCTCGCTGGCGACATGCCCGTGGTGCGCTGCGGCGTGCTCCTATAATCGAACAAAAACATATAAACTGCTTCTGATAAACTGTAACCACTTTCTTTAATTTTTGTTACTGCATTCTTAAAGGTCTCTACAAATCTTTCTGCTGCTCCATTTGTAGCAGGATGATAAGGTGGTGAAAATGTATGCTTAATTTGACAATCCTTGCAAAAATTTTGAAATTCTTCACTGGTGAATGAACGCCCATTATCAGTTACTAAATGCAACGGATAACCATATCTTACAAAAATATTTTTGAAAATTTCTATTGTGCGAGTACTAGTGATATTAGACATTTCATAGGCCTCTGGCCATTTTGTGTAACTGTCCACAACAACCAAAAACATTTTGTTATAAAATGGTCCTAAAAAGTCTGCGTGAATTCTATTCCATGCTGAAGCTGACATTGGCCATGGTTTTTGTGTTTTTGTAGGAGCTTTACTGTTTTGTAAACAAATCAGACACGTTTTTGTAATATTATCTATTTCTGAATCTAAATATGGCCACCAAATATAAGACCTAGCTATTTCTTTCATTCTAACAATTCCGAAATGAGTCTTATGCAATTCTGCTAAAACTGTTTGACGTTTAGCCTCTGGCACTATCACTCTATAACCCCAGAGAATGCAGCCTCTTTCTAAAGAGAGTTCATTTCTGCGGTTATAAAATGGCTGCAAATCCCTATCAATTTCTTTTTTATTTGGCCAACCATCCATCAGACAACGTATAACTTTTGTCAATATTAAGTCTCTTTTTGTTTCTTTTTGTATTACTTTCCAGTTCACAGACTCTATTCCTGAACTGTTCACAGGCTGCGCATCAGGTTTCAATTTAAGTGTTATACTGTCTCCTTTGAAATTTCCCCAACCTGGGCTAAATACTTCTGCGAACTGTTGCTTAATTAATTGTTTGGCATCTGAAACAGTTTGTACTACATAAGTTCCAATAGTAAGGCTTTTCCCTAGGGCTGGAGGCCAAAGATTCAACTCGTTTAACCAATCCCTACCAATTACATTCGGTCCATCATGTTTTACTATAAATAATTTTAGCCTTTTAGTTATATTTTTGAATTTTACTAATACATTGTCTATGATTCCTACCGGCTTTGAACTTGTTTGATCAAAGTTCTTAAACAAAATATTACAGGGTTGTATTTCCCATTCATTCAAGTATTTGTTCTTATCATTTAATGATATAACCGTAACATCCGAACCAGTATCTAACTGTAATTTTAAATTATGCCCATTGATATTTACATTTAAATAATGTGGTGGTATTCTACTTACACTATTGTAGGTATATGTGTCACGCTCAGAAAATAAATCTTTTATAGAATTATCTATATCTTCTGTTTGCTGACTGTCTGTGGAATCTGCTTCCAATAAATTAATAGGTACCTTCCTTTTTGTGCACATCTTGTAAATATGCCCTTTCTGTCCACATTCTGAACAGAATTTATCTTTTAGGTAACATTGTGTTTTCATGTGGTTTGATTTGCCACAACAAAAACATTTGATGTTACTTTGATTGTAATTGGTCTTCTTTTTTGATACTTCTTGTTTTGGTTTTTGTTTTTTCTGATTGTAAAACACTTCTGACACTTCATTTGTACTATTTGAGTGTAATAGTGCGGCTTCTACAGTTCGAGCAAGTTCAATGCACTTATCCAAGGTCATATCTGTTGAACTTTTCATTAACTCAAACTTGACAACTTTTGAAGAAACACCATCCATAAATTTTTCCTTTATTTGGTCATCTATGTCTTTGAAATTACATTTTCCTGCCATTTTTCTTAATTCCAGCACGTAATCCTGTATTTTTTCGTTAGGGAGTTGATTTCTCTTACGAAATTCTGCTCGTTCTATGGCTGTAGATAGTGGCTTTGCATATTTATCTTTTAATTTGAGGCACAAATCTTCATATGTAAACTTGGTTGGTTTGTTTGGTGTACACAAATAGGTTAAAGTTTCAAAAACCTTAGGTGATAGTTTAGTGATAAGAAGCGGCACTTTCTTATTATCCTCAATGTCGTTGACAACAAAATAACACTCAAGTTGCTGTTCAAACACTTCCCACTTTTCACCCTCGAACTGTTTTAGCTCTCCATATACTGACATTTTCGTTTTTAATTGTTCTTTCGTTGAAGTTTTATTTCTATAAAATTTGCTCAATACTTTTCTTAATTCGTCCAAACTAGCACCGGCTGTATAGGTTACGTTTTCTTGAACACAGATTGTTTGTAATTCAGGTTTTGTGCACTTGTAAATAAACGTTCTCTTTCCTTCTTTAACTGAAGTTAACAGGCTTTCCCGGTTCAAACTCAAGTCTTCCTCTGGATCTAAATACTCACTACTTGATGAACTCATTAATAATCCGATGATTTTACGATAAAATAACCTGATGTTTTGGTATGAACAGCGAACAATCCATTTGTCATTTTTGTCAATGTCATGTCAACACGTAGTAATTTTTATAAGTCTATGATAGTAACAAACCTGAAGATAGTGAAGAAGTGAAGATATCAAGATGGCGTGAATGGCGTCGTAACGGTATTGGTTCGTTGCTAACTTCACTACCGGTAATTTTATAATTTTGAATTTAATGTGTTAATTTCCACATTATTTTTGCTCTTTTCTCACTTGCACCGATTACTTTTGGTTCGATATTATCGTCGCCAATGTTATATCTTGAATAAAACTCGGAATTAATTAATCCTGTTTATTAATTATCGGACACAACGTGACAAACCCAATGGTGTATAAAGAAGAGAGAGGCAATATGTGTGACAGAGACAACATAGATTACGTTCCGTATCTCACAGTATATTTTTTGGATGAAATTATTATAACCACAAATTAACATTGGATAATTCTTTTAATAAACTTTTTTTTTAAACTATTGTTTTATTTATAATCTATTGTAAATTAAGTATAATATTTTTCTATTTATAAATAATTATTTCTAATTCTGTTAACTTGTTCCTAAAATTTCATGAAAACAAAACAACAAAAAGTGGAAAAACTAAGATCCGAACCCACAACATTCGATTTCAACACTATCCGTAGCAGCCAGCCTTGTTACCGACCAGGCTACGCACTGCCTTACGTAGAATCACGAATTTTTGCATTACTTTATATAGATGCATGCTTCGAACATAATAGTATGAAAAGGCGAGCATAACGTTTTCTTTGTTTCGCATCACACACATTTATATTTTCTCATATCGATACTGTGTGACGTATAAATGTATGCGTTAAACATTACATACACATAGATACGCGTTTAAACGGACAAGCCATTATAAACATTACGGTGCTAATGCACTTTTAATTACGATAGTACATAATAATATACACAATATACAAACAAGTTTTCGTTAATCTGCATTTTTAATTTGCACTGTTAAATTCATGATTTAAAATTGAATAACATTAAAGTAATCAAATGTTTATTTATGTGATGTATGCGAATCATACATCACATAAATAAACATTTGATGTAATGTGCGATAGTTTTTTTCATTCTTCCAAACGATAATTATGTTTTGCGCGACGGAAATTAAAGAACACCCTCTTGCACTGAAAAATCTGCATAAACAAGATATGGGTGGGCCACGTGCTTGTACACTGTATTGTTGGTGATAATCATTGTAGGATCTATTTTCGTCTCTTTTTATGTGTAATTTATAATTTTTCGTTTCGTAAAATACGTTCTACCCTATAATGGACCTACCTGCCAAATTTCAAGTTTGTAGGTGTTATAATTGCTGAGATTTCGTGATTAATCAGTGACTGGTTTTTCGCTTTTTTATAATATAGATTATCATAATACTAATGTTGACAAAGATAGATATAGACAAAGATTAGCCAAGTATTCGGGACCCAAATATCTGAATATTTTTTGCAATGTATTTGCATGCTATCCAGCCGAACCCAAACTAAGACCCAGGTATATCAAACCTAATTCCCACTTAAATATTTTCGAGCTCCGACCACCCTGGGGAAAGACCTCGTGCCAATCTCATGTGTAGTCTGCGACTGCGGACGTAGTACCTATGTTATTTTTTTTACCGCGAAACTATTAAATAAAGTAGAAGTATAGAAGAAATAAAGACCTTTATAAACATTTTGAAAGTTTAATTTTGTCTCATTTGACTGCAGTGATGTGGGCAAATTGCGTTAAAATATCGAACTGTGTGAAATATTTGTGAAAGGACTTTTACTTCCACAAGAATGAATACGTTAATTTGGCTTGATCAATTTACCGATGCAAATGTCTGTATGCTACAATAATTTGCTTACTACCGCTGACAGTACGCATGATAACTGAAATGGCTCAAATATAAAATAAAGGCAGAACATATTTTATTAATTCACCCACCTCTACTCAGACGTAGATTTATAAATCAACATCGACAGCTGATACAGTACCAGTTATAAATAGACAGAAGATTATGAAAATATAATTAAATTTTCATGTACTCAGTTTTCTCTTTTAAAAATAGGCGACGTTCCTCACAAAGGAGACGATTTTTTATGTTAGAGCTTTCGGCCACCTACAAATTTTGGAGAACAATAATGAAACGAGTATTGATTTATTTGTAATTTTATCGGGATTACAATGGTACATTGCTTCTTAGCTAGTCTAACCGGAACATTGATATAAACCAAATCAAAACTGATACTAAAATCAATGTGAAACTAGGTGAAACTGTCATGGCGCCAATCTCAGAAAATTATAATTTTATTGATTATTTAGTATGACATAATAGACGTCATTAAAATCATGTCCTATGCAATGTATTGAATAAATAGAAGATGGATAGGGCAATAACCTTCTTTTTAACAAGTGGAAATCCACTCAAATCCGCCAGAGCCAGTGAAGGTGGTTATGTCGGACTCGAACCGACAAAACCCGCATGAGCCGTTTTTCACAGTCTATGATGTTTTTCGGATGTAGAAAAGCAGGATTATCCTTACTAGTTGGGTGGTCAGACGGCAGCCGCTGCCATAAAAGGCATATTTCCAAACCGAATAAAAGAGAAGGAGCAAGCAGCCGGTAAAAGCCTCGGTTACAACTACAATTCCTAAGATGATGATTCATATTATACTCACACCATGAAATGAAAGTAGGTATCCAATGAAATAAAAACAAACAAAACCATATTATATTAATATTTATTTTTTGCATATGAAACGTTTCTTGGAAATTGTTGGTAGGTATGTCGTCCAAAAAGCATACAAATCATAGTGATTATAGTAAATGAGCAGAAAGAAAACTCAATTAATGTAAATAACATACATTCTCCTAATACCTTGGTATATGTTAGTAATTATTGTTTGTTTACTGATTTGCAGTAATGCATCTGAAATAAGATGGTTGGCGGCACGGCTGGTATATTTATTAGAATTGTTTGACTACATCACTTATAGACAATGTAATACTCCACTCGTCCATATTATTCAATACTAGCCATTGATTTATATAGCAGCTGCCTGTGTAACATCTGTATTATATAATACTATTTTTTTACAATGAACATTGAACAACAAGAAAATTCACTAATCAATCACTCAAAATAATCACAAAATAACTGTCAAACAATTTATTTTTGGCACTTTTGGGATTGTATTGCCATTCGAAATAATGAAATCGTAATCGCTAACATTTATTACCACATGGAATCGATTCCTCGATTGATACTTTAAAATAAAAATAAAACATCAGTTTTAAATTAAAATAATCTTCATTAACGGGTTGTGGAGGTCAGATGACTGGAAGAGGTGCACCCGGGACTCCAAGTAAGGCCAAGATAATGATGACGACAACCAAGTAGGTAAAGAGTGCAATGCCCAACCTAACGTTGTATTTTTGTATTCGTAAAGCTATAACCTGAGAGTATTATAGTTTAGAGTGTTTACTTTTAGACAGGCATAGTGTAAATAATAATTATGGACTGTTGTGTTATAACATCATTGAAATAATAGTAGATTACCCAACAAGTGAAAAAAAGGTGAATTCTTTTCGAGGCACCAAGTTGTATCCCGAGAGGAGTGAAGGTTTCTCCGGTAGAATCCCGAGCGTAGCGAGGGGTTCTAGAGAGAAACCTGAGTGGATCGAGGGATACAAGAGCCGAGATGAATTCTTTTTTCACGTGTTAGGTACTCAACTTTTCACCATTGACTACGAGAAAACGATTACTCTTTGATTATGAATTACATTTTGTTATGGATAGTACACAAAAGAAGCAGCAAATTATCAGTAATAGCTACCGCTTTAGCGCGAAAAGACTCAGGAGTCTTTTCGCGTTCGAGAATATGAGTTTCATTTTCATCACTAGATGAAGTCATTTTATGATTATGAGACAAACATAAACTTTTACAAGGAAAATTACACAGAAAATGGCGGCATTTTTTTTCTTAATTTAAACTGAGCCGCATTCCATCCAGCCAGTGATTACATTTAGGTGGCTGTTAGTACGTTTTTATAGTGAGAGTGTGCAACCTCTTTGCATGTTTCACTAGAATCCGTACATTCGCGCATGTTCCAAATTCAAATTTTTTTATTCACTCGGTGAAACAAACAGCGTTTTATTCACTGTTTTTGATGAATCACGGGCCCTTTTTCGAGTGTCAATGGTGAAAAAATATTTAACCGGATTCTATTACAGCCTATTACGTGGGACCTAATACAATGATTGGTAAAATGTGGGTGTTAATTCACTCTGCCTAATCCTCCGGGGATAAATGAGTATAATATGATGATGACAGTCTGTATAGGTATATAATAAAGTAACGTAAGGTAACCACTAAGTCGGTAGCTTAGTGGTTAAGGAGTCGGCCTTACGATCGAGAGGTCCCGGGTTCGAATCCTGGCCATTACACTACCGAAGTGAACCCACTCCTAGCACAAGCAATTTAGCTTAGTTGGAGGGGTTAACGGGAATATTAGTAGTTTCGGTTGCTAATATTCTTTTTAACGCAAAACACATAAACACACATAAAGTAACTGAAAACGAATCTTCATAGAATGCGTTGTAGATAGTTTTATTTCAATTACACATTGAAATAAAACTATCTACAACGCATTCTATGAACATTCGTTTATAGCAAAATACTTTTATTAGCAAAAACTTTCGATAATGTCATATGGAATGAGAATTGTAAGATTGAAGATTTGAAGAGAAAACCTGTACCTATGTGCCTGAAGTTTTATCGAATACAATCGTATTCTTAATCGATTTGAGTCTATGGTAATATGAAAGAAGATGTCTGGCAACATTCTAACATCTTGTCATGTGAAATATTAAGAATTTTCACAAATACAATAAATAAAAAAAACACTCTTTAATAAGTTATCGTGAATCGGTTAGACTTTGGAACATTCTTCGTCCAATTATCATAATAAATGGATTCGAATTTTTTGCATATTGTACAATGACTGTTCATGCCCTATTATCTGTTGTCTCTCTCTTCTCTCACTCTCTCTTTGATGTTTTACATAAGAAACAAAAACTTAAAAGTCGTTGTATTGATGGGCCCAAAAGAAATCATCTCCTTTATTGACCGTAACATTTCAATTTACGGAAGCCCACACATTTTTTATAGAAATTGATATTATAAGAAGGCTTTGAATGAAAGCCTTTGGAAGGCTTTGAAAAGAAATAATAAAGCATAATTATAATTGCCTTACTAAGAACTTAATATCATCGTAGAATTTTGGACGTGATGGTTATTTAGTAATTTTATTATGCCTATCATAAAAACGGAGCATTTTTAGTGTCCGCATAGTTTTTTTTTTTTTTTTTTATACCACTTAGGTGGCAGACAAGCACACGGCCCACCTGATGGAAAGTGGTTACCGTGGCCTATGGACGTATGCAACACCAGGGGCGTCACACTCGTGCTGCCGACCCTGAAGAAACCTTCTAATGCCCTTCTTGAAGAACCCCATATTGTAGTCGCTTGGGAAAACCATCGCGGGGAGTTGATTCCACAGCTTGAGTGTGCGAGGGATGAAGTTCCTTTCATACCGCACAGTGCGCACCGTTTCCGGTCGCAATGTGTGAGGATGAACTCCCCGCCTATGACGAGAAGTGCGATGATAGAATGTAGCTGTGGGCATCATGTCAAACAATTCATCTGAGCACAAACCATTGTATAGGCGGTAAAACACACACAGTGAAGCAAAGTCTCTCCTGAGACTGAGTGGTTCCACATCGCCTGTGAGTATGGGATTGCCGACGAGCCTCAACGCCCGTCTTTGTACCGAGTCGAAAGGGTCAAGCTGGCACGCAGGCGCTCCGGCAAAAAGGTGACAGCAGTACTCCATGTGAGGCCGAACCTGTGCCTTATAAAGGAGGAGTCGTTGCCCCGCAGTGAAGTACTGCTTCGCCCTGTTGAGCACCCCAAGTTTCTTTGATGCCAACTTGACCTTGTCTTCCAGATGACTTCGGTATTGGACGTCGCTGGAGATATCGACACCAAGAATCCCGATACTTGTGGAGATAGTGAGCGGTGTGCCCAGGAATTGCGGCGCTACAACAAATGGAGCCTTCTTAGCGGTGAATACACATACTTGTGTCTTGGTAGGGTTGAATTGGACTAAATTTAGTAGTCCCCAATCGGATACTCCAGACAGAGTAGTCTCAATTTCGGACACAAGTTGTTCGCGACTCTCCTCCACTTCCGACCTAGGGATATTTGCACGGCCCGTGTAATACGTGTCACCGGTGCTGTCATCTGCATAGCAATGGATGGAGCCATCAGACAGCATGTCATTGGTATGCAGCAGAAACAAGGTCGGGGACAACACGGATCCTTGCGGAACACCAGCGTTTATGTCCATGCGGTCCGAGCAGCTGCCATCGACGACGGCTTGTATACTTCTGTTGGACAAAAAGCTGGCAATCCATGCGCACAATCCCGCGGGGAGTCCATAATAACGTGGCAACTTCGCAAGAAGACCTCTGTGCCAGACCCGATCGAAGGCCTTCGCTATATTTAGGCTGACCGCTAAAGCCTCACCCCGACTCTCGATGGCTTGCGCCCATCGGTTAGTGAGATACACTAGGAGGTCACCGGTAGAGCGACGGTGGCGAAAACCGTACTGTCGGTCGCTCAGTAGATCGTTTCCCTCAAGGTATCTCAGGAGCTGTGTGTTTATCACACGCTCCATCACCTTCGAGAGCAGCGAGGTGATAGCGATAGGCCTATAGTTGGACGGATCTGTCCTGTCGCCTTTCTTAGGCACAGGATGCACGAATGCAGTCTTCCACGAAGCCGGGACCTGTCTTGTGGAGTAGGAGAGCGCGAAAAGGCGTGTAAGCACTGGGCACAACTCGGGAGCACAGTGCTTGAGCACCATCGCCGGTATACCATCCGGCCCACTCGACTTTAAAGTATAATATTGATGAGCTTAATTACTAACTAATAACCTCATAAACTACATCTATTTTTATATATCAGTGTTAAACAGATAAATAGGTATAAAAGATCACGATCGCATAAAACAAAGAACAAAATTAAATACAGGACCGAAATATTTAATTAACAAAATAATTACAATTGAAATGATTCCTCACCAATTCCGTAAAACAAAGTTTTAACAACAGTGCTTCAACTCCGGTCCTTACCGTCTGTTTTATGAGCATCAATGTTACTAAAACGATGGTAAATGATGATGGTCATCATAAAACCGAGGTAGGCATACGAATGTAACGAAAATTACAGATAGATTTTTCCTCTGGAAATACAGCTGAGAGGCATTTGACCATCCCGGGTAATTTGGGGTTGGTAATGTGACAACTTTCAATGCGTTTACCCCAAATTGCTTACCCGATATAACCCGGCACAAGATTCGTGTAGGGTTGATATTGGAGACTTTGCGTCTTAGATTTTATTTCATTCAAATAGAAAACTATAGATATGTTTTCAACTTGTATCTGTATTATAAAAAAAGTCCTAATTAGTTAGGACTGTAGATTGAAGATATTAAAAAAAACTGGATGGGAAAAAAATCTTTTTAGAAGTCCAGTCTGCGCCTCACTCATTATTTCACTTCTCTGACTCACTCTGCCGTATGAAAACGCACCCTCAGCGCCTTTTTATCTAAATTATTTTTATCCAGCAATGCAAAAGCGCACAATGACAAGCACAACGTTGCGACAGCCTTGATATAAATTGTCATTGGTCGATCTCGAGTGACGTCACCAGGTAAGATAGATACTCTAAGGACGTCACCCAGTTCGACCAATGCCAATCTCTATACAGGTTGTCGTAACATTGTGCTCGTCGTTATGCGCTTACAGAATTGTATTGCTGAAGTAAGCAGGTATACGAATATTATTTCTGTAAAGGATATTTTTAAATGCACATCTGTATAATTTTTCAACACACTACGTAACTCCACCAATTAACTGAATGCATACCAGAAACATGAATGACTAACTAAACAGTGTCCTTCACTTTTTTATAACCATAAAGAAATTGAAGTTTCGCAAAGCCATACGCAACAGTTCTTCAAATAATAGGTAGATATATTATTAAACAGTATATTTAATTTGATTTAGTTAGTGTGCATAATTATTGTGCAAGTCAGTATTTTTGATAAAACTTTGAAATATTTTGTTATATAGAAATAAGGGAGTTTAATATCGATTTGAATACATGCCTTTCTGTAACTTCTTTGACTCTACCAGTACAATACTCACTAACAGGTTATTTTAATTATAATAAAACTTCCTCATTTTATGTTTTATAAGAAGTAAATTGAGGAGTTGCACAACTTTTGTATTAGGTTGCATGTGACACCGCAAATTATTGCGCTACCATTTCTATTGACCGCAATGTTGAAACGATTCTGAACTTTCTCCAAATGAAGTATGATATTATGGACATTTCACCAGTAAATGCCTTTTTATATAGGTAATATTGGTGGGCCTAACATCTTTCACTAGGTTTGTAAGTAGAATTTTTAAGAATTTACCTTTAGTTTCATCATAAACGGATAGTCTTATTTTGACTTTTAAGAGAGTGAATGCCGTCTGACCCTCCAAATTTTAGAGTATAGCTAACAACAGATTTTCCTCTGTCAATCTACAGTGAAGTGAGTTTAAGCCCTAAAAATCTTGGTGCGGCTCCATACACTCAAAAGATAGTTAAATTTTTCAAAATTTAGATCATTATGATATTCACTGCAAAAAAAAAGCATTAGAATTTTGTATTACTTAGACAATTACGCGACATTTAAATGCGTATTTTATTTGTCTATTACAGGTACACTGGTTAATTTCACTCTTAGATATTGATATAAGTATAAGGGTATTTATGTGTCCATGGCTTAAAATAGGAACCTGCATAAAGCCCATGTTGCTAAGTATGAGTACACTAGGCACGAGCACGACACGCCACGGGTGAGAGCAACGCAATAGTAGGATACGGCCGCCAGCGATAGTAATCGGTATTGAGTAGGTACTACGAGTATTACAAATATGAACTACATCGTAATTTATATTGTACCAACCCATGTAAGGTATACCCATGTAAAAATCGATTATTTGACAGAGTTGCTGATACTATCTGTCAGTCATTATATTGTAAAAAGGGTGCCTAAGATCAACTTATTGACATTATTTGCTTTCTGATTAATTTTATGATAAAGTAATTTTCTAGTTCGTGAGCTAACCATCCAAAGATTGCCTGGTAGAAATTGCTTCAAATTATTGTCACTGTACAGCCATGCTTCGGTAGCCTCTAAGATTTTAATTAAGCATATATTATATTTGTTCAGTCAGGTTAAACAAACTTAGAGCCTTGTTTTGTAGAATCAATTAATTTTGCGTAGGAGCAACGCAAAATTCGCTCCTCCGCGAGTTTTGGCCTAGCAACTCATTTCCACACCTTTATTGGGTGGAGAGAAGGAGTGGCCTAAATAATTATTAGAAATATCGGTGTGACGGAAATAGAAAAATCAATCACCCCTGTTCGTTAATTACATCCATTGCTAGCAGGAAATTTATCACTACCTCTGTTGTAGCAACATAAATATCATATACATTATGTATGGAATATATTATTTTATCTTTAGGAGGAAAATTTTATTGAGAAATGTTTTAGGGTAGTACGTAGCGTGTTTTTTGCAGCTATTACCCGTGGTCCCACCGGAACGTCCCACTGGTGGGTCCACGGGGAATTTTTTTTACCCGTAGTCCCACCGCACTGAAGAAAATTCAAATTTATTCAATCGGCGAATTCCAGTGGTACCACGGGTAATCGAATTCGGTAGACCCACTGAACTAGAGATGTGCCAAAAAGTGAAAGAAAAAATGAAATGAAATAATGTAATCATGTACCTAGGTCACAAAATGACACTTATGATCGTTAAAATTATTTATCAAAATGAAATAAAACAACAAACAAAAAATTACGTCTCAAGTAGAAACCTAAATTCTTTTAACTTCAATGAAACTTCTAATCCTGTGAATTTGTGATTAAATCATCTTAACTTTTCTAATACTAAGCCAACCGTAGCACCACCCGCCACTAACTCCATTTGTATTTGTCTTATCCAATCATCATTTTCTACTGCAACTCTTGACCTTGTTTTGATTCTTGTATTATTTTTAAAATTTGTCAATATCTTTATTTCATTAATAATCGTAGTATGTTAGTATTTTTTTTATTTAATTTCTTATTTATTTTGCTGTGCCAAGATTCACATACATTATTTGTGCGATGTCTTTTTCCGAAAACACTAAGAAATTTACATACACCCCTTGATAGCCATTGTTTCTTAACATAACGTAAAAATTTATTAATTTTATCACCATTTGTGCTACTATATTCTTTCTGTATATATTCCCAGCCGCTTAAAAGATATTCATGGGGTAGCAAAGGTAGTGCCGAACACAATCCAATCAATCTGTTTTCAGATTTTGTTTTTCTGACTCCAAATATACTTTTGCCATTTCTCCACATTGCACGGGACCAGTGGTAATAACAACCAATGACATCTATATCAGCAAACACATCTAAAATGGCATTCAACGCAGCAAGCTCATAATCACAATGGTAAATTTGCGGTTTCCAATCCGGAAATTGACTTTTTATTCCTTTAGTCGCATTATGTCCAATTCGCAAAATGTCCAACTGTCCAATTCTCAATAGGCCCAGTTCGCAATTGGTCCAGTTCGCAGTTGGTCCAGTTCGCAATTATTCCAGTTCGCAGTTGGTCCAGTTCGCAATTGGTCCAGTTCGCAATTGGTCCAGTTCGCAATTGGTCCAATTCGCAATTGGTCCAGTTCGTAATTAGGGATCCTCCTTGATTACGAGAAGCGTTTTTGACAATCTTCTGAGATAGAAGGCTAGCGCAATCCGACATGTATAGATTAGGTTAGAAGGCTAATGCCCGCTTTAGCCTTCGTGGTTATTTTTTTTATAGCCGTGCAGAAATAAGTAATTTGCCTAGCTGTTTCATTAAATGGCTAGGCAAGTAATTGAACGTCATCTATCGAATCCATTTGTCTAGCCGCTTAATTAAATGGCTGAATATCATTCAGGCCGTTTAGTAAACAGGGGAATACCCAACAATTCCGAAATATTTAGTTCCGAATTTCAATATTCCGATTTTCACATACATACATACCGAATATTATAATTCCTAAGAAACAAAACTCCGAGTACCTATTTAAAATCACGACAGTTATTTATTCGAAAGACATACGAATGATCATTCTTCCGAATTTCATTTGTACGAATAATTATAAATCCGTAGTGTTATTAGCCCTACAAACGTTATTCCGAATTTCAAATTTCCGAAAATTCATAGTTCGAATTGAAAATTAGTATCAAAAATAGATAAAAGTCAAATTTTTGATTTGCCATATCGCGCATAAAGAGTTTTGGGAGTAGGTAATTAATGATTTTTTAAACTAAATAATTAATTTCTCTCCAATGTATACGTATAAAAATTAAGCTGAACACGACTTGCCGTGGTACTTGTTTGCCCTACACTAGTGTTATTTTAAAACCGGAGGCGCAGAGGGAGGGCAGAAAGACTGAGATTGAGAAAGCTGCTCATTCCGACTTGGATAGATTAGGTTTACCCCTTGTGATTATTTTTTTATTATTTAATAACCATGCAGAACTTGATTTAGTCAAATGCGAAATCAAATGATTTTACGAACTGGACCAATTGCGAATAGGACATTGTGAGAATTGGACGTTGTGAGAATTGGATAATTTGCGAATTGGACGTTGTGAGAATTGGACAATTTGCGAATTGGACGTTGTGAGAATTGGACAATTTGCGAATTGGACGTTGTGAGAATTGGACAATTTGAGCCCGCTGGACATTTTGCGAATTGGGCATAATGCGACTAAAGGTTTTTATTAACCTAAACAATATATTGTAAGTTTCATTGGTTTTATTACTGAGTAAAGCATACAGTAACGGCTTTACATGTGTGGTACTATTTGTACTACCAAAATCACCATGCATGATAAACACCTGAGCAAATGGATATGGAGTGCATTTAAAAGTCGAGTCACCAAAAACTTCCTTAATATCATTAATGAAGGCTCTGTCTTCTTCCATACAAAAAACTAGAATTTTGGTATGCCCATCATAGTAATCTGTTACTACATATTGCGAGTGCTGCATTGGTACCTGAACTTCGTCGAAATTTTTAAAATTAAGTTTAGTTACTCCTACAGCTTTGTTGCGCGAGTCGTATAAACTATGCTTTGCATCTTCAAATTTTGGTAAAGGTGTAACTAAGTTGTATCCTTTCTGTTGCCAGTTATTTAAAGCCTCATCATATAATTGCGGTATTGGAACGTCCGTTCTTTGTGCATCATTTCTCAGTTCATTCATGACAATACTCATTTCATTTTGAAGCAACTTTTCAACACACGTGTGAGTACGTTGTGTTACTATCTGCATTTTCTGTAAAAAGAATTTAAAGTGTAGTCAATAAGTGCCGATGGTAAAAATATTGATTGCTAAAATGGAAAAAATATCAATAAAAATAAAGCGAATAGGCGACCCCAAGAAGTGAGAACTTTAGCATTATCTATATATAATTTAAAAAAAAAGACGTGTGGGCACTCGGGGACTGCCGCGATAAAGCTATTGCATAGCATTTTTTATGAACTTATGCAATTATAATAAATAATAATTTGAATTTCGGATTTCGGATTTCGGACTTCTGACTTCGAGTCCCAGTCCGAGTCCTAGTCCGAGTCCGAGTCCGAGTCCGAGTCTGAATTTGAATTTGAATTTGAAAACTAACAACTTATGCAATTATAATTACTTACGGTAAGCGAAGCTACTTCGGAGCAGCTCGGCTCTTTTCATGCGAGGTCGGAGGTGTTACCATTTTTCGTTACGGAATTTCTGGATTCGGTCTCCACGCTCAAGGCCCGCGATAAAAGCTATGCAATAGCTTAAAATCAGTTTATGTCATAAATAGATAACTTACATCATTTATAGTAATTGAACCGCTACATTTCTCACTGCGTTTCTTACTGCATGTCCAAATAGATGTAGGTGTTTTTTTATATTCTTTGTGTTTATAATATTGTTTACCATTATATAGCATTACGAAACCATTTTTTCTCTTAATGATATTAATTTCGTCACCCATATTATTTCTTTTAAAATATCTACACCAAATTAAATGATGAAAACATAATTAGAAATGAACCTACGAGTCAAAGTGACACAGAGGAAAATAACAACAGGAAAATGCAAAGAGGTAAGTATGTTAATATTAAACTCTTTGCGGCACATCTCTACAGCAGTGGGACTATGGGTAATTATTTTTCCCCATAGTACCACCACAAGGCAGTGGGACTACGGGTAAAAAAAATTCCCCGTGGACCCACCAGTGGGACGTTCCGGTGGGACCACGGGTAATAGGGGGTTTTTTGCAGCATCCTCATGAGGCACACGCAATGCACTATTACTACACTTAGCGCACTCTCGTACGCTCGGTTCCACCCGTGTGTTTATGCCCTAAAACATTTAATATAAAAATCCACGAGTCACAATCCACCTTTAAAACTATAATTAAATCACATATATCACGGGTCTGTAAGCGACGCTCTGGGTAAGGGTAAGTATGATTTGGCTTCCCCCACTGCCCTGGGGCATTACTCCGTTAGGGAACAAGCTTTGATCACAGACTTAATAGAGTTGGTAGCGTAAAGAATGATGCCCACTTTCCATACATCCGTTGCCCTGTCATTACATTTTTAAAATGCTATCGTATTACTGTACTGGTATCAATGATGAATAGATACTGCATCTTTAAAACCATAAAACCAATAATGGTTTAAATCTTTAGACAGAAAAATGTATATTCAAGGTATTAAAACGTGTAGGTAAAGTATTTATTTATCTGTGCTTTGACTAATGAACTGTGTGACAGTGTCAAAAAACTTAAGGGGTCCATTACACGCTCATGCAAACGTCATGCATCATGCCGTCAATCATGAATATTATTGGTCAATCGGTTATTAGACGTTATGTTATTGGTCACTCACGGCGTGATTGATGGTTAAACCATGGCAAAACCTAGCGTGTAATGGACCCCTAACAACCAATGATCGTGTTCTGACATACATTTTACTTATACGCGGGTGCGACCGGGTCTAACGCTAGGATGATGACGATCTCATATTATCAAAAGTTAATTCTTCACAGTCAAGATTAACAAGATATAGGTAATAATTTAGATTTATTTCATGTCATATGCTCATATTCAGTGATTAAATGAGCTTTCAACATACAATTTACTGTTTGCAATTTTTGTCATCATCATCATCAGCCTTGCATTCATTCTGGTTACATCCACGGCCTTGCTTCAGAGTCCGGGGTCCACCTCTTCCAGTACTACCATGACGCGGCTGAACTTACATATTTTCGGTGAAGCAACTGCCATCTGACCTCCAAAACCCATTGGCGACATTAAAGTATTGTGTAGACTAGTTGTTGGCTCGAACTACCCCTAACGACTGCCATTAGATATTCGTATGATAACTGGTACTGACGGCTTAACGTGCTCTCCAAGGCACGGAGATACCATGACCCAGGTCAATGCAAGTAGACATATTCATGCATGCAAATATTTGCACTTAGCGGAAATCGAACCCGCGCCTCCTGCGTAGCATTTGAGTTCACTACCGCCATGCCACTGAGGCTGAGGGAATTTTTGCATTCAACAATAACTAAATAAAATACTTTTTAACTTTATTGCTATTACAGAAATGACAATATGAAAAGTCAAAAATGAATATTAATAATACAACCTTACAACATTTTATTCATTACAATTGGTATTTTTATTCGTCTATTTTTTTATTTTTATAATGTATGTGTTCTCTTATTATAATCATCGTCAAAATAATGTTGTGTTTTAAATTGAAGGCAGGAATCTTAGAGCCCAGGGTCTGTCTTCCGACTTTTCTAAAAGGTTAGGGCCAGTCCACACGGCGCGTATTGACTTTAGGCAATTTGCTTCATAGGCATCGTGCAATTTAGGTAATTCGCTCAAAAGGGGTTGCGTTGCGTTGCGTCGACGCAGCACTGTGCCACTGCGTCGCGTCGTTTTGCATACAAATAATCATAGTGTCCACACGGCGCGCTGCGTCGACGCAACGCACACACGACGGAGCTGCAGCCCCGTTGGCAAAGCGGGCGGGGGTGTACGCGTTGTGACTGTGACTGCATCGTAGTAACGCTGCGCTGCGGTGACGCAGCGCCCGTGTGGCCGGCTATGTGTCAAAATATTTGCGTTGCGTCGACGCAACGCAAACAACGCACCGTGTGGACTAGCCCTTAGGGTCTGTCTCCACTTTTCACTGTTTTGGGCATCACTGGTAATGAGATAATTTTTTATTTTATTTTATTTTAAACTTTATTGCACAAATAAAATGTACAAAGGCGGACTTAATGCCATAGGCATTTTCTACCAGTCAACCTTAGGGTGATGCAGAGAATAGTTGAGGTAGGTGCTTGAAAATTGTTATGAGAGTGTGTAATCTAGTACAGTATAAATATTGGGTGAACATAATCAAACAATTAGCATATTAATACATATATAATCATAATTATATATATATATATACATACACATACACACATATACATACACATACATAACTATATACATATATATATACATACACATATATACATATATATACATACGGTAAAAATCTTTTGAAAGTTATTCCACCTATGGTTCGTTGTAGAGCAGGCGTACTCTGTTCTTGAATATAGAGCGATTTGGAGACATCCTGACCTCTAGAGGAAGCGCATTCCAAAGGAGAATGGATTGTACAGAGAAAGAAGAGTGGACAAGGCTTGAAGTGTGAGTGGGACAGTGAAGAAGAAGATTGTTAGAGGAGCGTAGATTTTTATTATGATTTGAACCAAGTAAAAGGAGATGGGATTTTAGGTACGAAGGGGCGTTGGGAGAATTTAATTAAGTAATAATTGGCACGCATAACACATTCTACAACGATAGTTGAGCTAAGACTTCTTAGGTTTGCTCTGCTACCCGGCGGGGCGGTATTGCCAGACATTTTTATCATACACGTAGCCTGGGGGTTGCCGAAAAACTTGTCCAGCAATGACGCTCTCCTGTATTTTATCTGCTATGTCATGGACAAGGATCCCACGGATGCGGACATTGCTCTCCTCTCAAATGGGGTGATATCAGAGTATCAAATTGAATTTGAACGCAACAGAAAGAGGAATTACACTACACATCAGCAATAAAACGAAACCATGAAACCAAATGAAGCTGTCACTGTCATGTCATAGTCGGTGTTTGTTTATAGCGTAGAGAGAGGACAAATACAATTATTATTTGTAATCGTAGCAGGTACCAGCAACACAATATAACAGTGGTATACCTACTAGGTATACCTAATACGATTATTTCATATTATTTTGATATCTTATTAGGTAATAGTCAAAATAATAGCGACAATGAGCGATATTATAATCTATGTGCGTGCGTTAATCCTAAGCCTGTTAAAGTATGAAGAAAAAGTTGGTCACTATTTCGTATTTATGTTATAGGCAATGTGTATAATCCGGCATTGTATAGAATGCCTAGGCATTCTATACATTGCCTAAAACGTTCAGGCAATGTGTATAATACGATTAATTTCATACATTGCCTAGGTATTGTATTAAATGCCAGAAGCGCATCAGGCAATGTGTTTATTGGACGGGTTGTTGTAAATTCGTCTCTTTAAAATGATATTTCATGTGCGAAAATTCGTCTCACCTTAATAAATAAGTACTGCTAGCAAACAAAGTACCTAATAGATTAACAAAGCGTCATTTATTTGCGATCCCTTAAGAAGCCCTCTATGGATTTGAAAAATGGATATTACTGCTGAAAGAAAAACTGTTCACTCCGACTTGGATAGATTAGGTTAGAAGTTAGGTTCGTGGTAATTTTTTTTTAACCATGCAGATCTCTATAGGCCACGGTAACAACTCTCTTTCCATCAGGTTAGGTGGCTGACAAGCACAGGGATGATGGTAAGAGAGTGGTTGCTGTGGCCTATAGAAATTCTGTATGGTAATAAAAAAAATAACCACAAAGGCTAATGCGGGAGCTCCGCTCCGCTCCCGCATTTACCTTCTAACCTAATCTATCCAAGTCGGAATGTGCAGCTTTGCTTTCACTGCTATGTGAGAAACATTCTACGCAAAAAACACGTAGGTACCTACTTAGCCATACCTACCAATAGAACACAACACATGTCTTATCAGCACTTTCGCTGGTGGAAGTTGAAATTAGGATTAGCTCTCAAAAGATTAGTATCTATCTAACTAAATCATAGAGAAGAAAAATAGATTACGTACATTACCTATGCTTCGACCGGCATTCTATACAATGCCTAGGTATTCTATACATTTCCTAGGCAAAGTGTAAAATAGTTTTCATCCCACCATCTCGGAAAGAGTACTTTTTTTCTTCGATATCTGAGTGTAAAAGTCGTTTTTATCCTCTAGAGGATAAAGTAAATTTGAATTTAGAACATCGTGTGTACTAGGTTTGTGAACTGAAAACATCATTAAACCTATTTACTTCTACCTCTATGGTGCCGATTTATCATACAACTTTTTTTTAATTTATGAAAAACTCCGACTCGGAACCTCCTTGGTGTACCTACTTTTTTTTTAAATTTGCTTCGCGCGCATAATTTTTTTTTCACGTCCTATGGTTGAACATTGTTGTTGAATTTTATTTGTTGGTATTTTATTATTAGTATTATTACACATATTATACAGCCTCCGTGGCGTAGTGGTAGTGATCGCGGCCGCTACGCAGGAGGCGCGGATTCGATCCCCGCTCAGTGCAAATATTTGTATGCATAAAAAGTTTAACAACAACGGTCTAGCTGCAATGCTTCGATATCGCCTAATGTCACCATTGGGTTGTGGAGGTCAGATGGCAGTCGCTTTACGGAAAATATCGAGGTCCAGCCAAATCCGCAGTTAAGACTGGTAAAGCGGACCCCGAACTCCGAGGTGAAAGCTTCGGATGCGACTTAGTATTAACGCTAGGAAGAAGAAGCATTTCATTATTTCCTCGCTGAGGTGGGATGAAAAGTTACGTGTTGCACTCGAGTGCAAAGATTTTACACCTTGTGCTCTTTTGATTCCCTCGCTAATGCTCAAGATTCTAATTTATGAATCACTCGCTATGCTCGTGATTCAAATTTAGAATCTTTCGCTTGCTCGGTCATCAAAACTGAGCACGCGGTTAAAAAGCAACTTTGCACTCTTGTATAACAAATAACTATTAAACATTGAATATCATTTCATACATTGCCTGAACGACCCCGGCATTCTATACATTTCCTAGGTATTGTATAGAATGCCTGCATTATACACATTGCCTATAACATTTACATTATATTGAATAACTGGACGTAGTCGTTTGATTGAAAAGTAGTGCAAACAGCCACTATTATTTACTGCAATAGGCTCACCCCCTATTACATGGGACCCAATACAATGATTTAGTGAAATGTGAGTGTTCATTAACCTCTGCCTAACCCTCCGGGGATAAAGGCGTGATTATGTGTGTATGTGTGTGTGTGTGTGTGTGTGACTAATATTTGTCCTACTGGGTAACAGGAAGAATAACGTAATATCTGTCAAGTCATTTGTTCATTAATACGACTATTCTAAATAGTCCCGATTGTAACATCTCTAAAGAGAATATAATCACAACGTGACAGAGAGTAGAGAATATTTTCCGTCTATGGTTTCTGCTTTAAGATGGTGAATTTCGTCTTACGCAGATTGATATATTGCTGATCATTTTGATTATCATTAAAAAACTGATATCTGATTTTCTAGCCTAACACTTTCTTTCTAAGTTTTTTTGTTAAAAATAGAAAAAAGTATGCTATTTTATGAGCTAATTATCTAGGCAATACGGGCAAATTGCTTATTCTGATCAGACAGGTGAAAAGTGGGCATTGTTCTTTATAAATGAAAAAAACTGATGTAAAATAAAACCAACATAAAATGAGTGTATACGAACACGTATATTCACGGTATGGGTGTCTTTCAAACTATATTCCAATGGTCACTGGCGGCGTTTGGCACATAAAATATGTAATAATATTTTATAACCGAATGCGTGCGCTATGCGTGCAAAATGGTCTCACTACCAGTGACGCCCAAGATCATGCGAAGTGGAGGAAGAAGAGCCTGAAGGCGGACCCTGAGCTCCGAGGTCATCACGGATGCAATCAGGAAAATGCGTCTCCATGAAGATGATGAATATTTTATAACAGAGGATATATTTATATATCTATTTGCTGATAATATAATTTATTTACATCTTATTTTTATATAATATATATACCTATTATGCTAAATATATACAGATAAACAAAACTAAATTAATTAATAAAAATATTTACAAAATTTAAAAAAAAAGGGAAAGGAAAAAGGGGTCAGGTGTCGAAGAATAACAGAGGATATTATTAAAATATGATGTTTTAGTTTTATGTTTAGAGTCAACCTCAGATGCATGGTTCAAGTAAACAATAGTGCCCGGAATACGGCAATAGGCTCACCCTCATTTACGTGGGACATAATACAACGACTGGTGAAATGCGGGTGTTAATTCACCTCTGCCTAACCCTCCGAAGATAAAGGCGTGATTGTATGTGTATGTATGTATGTACCTATGATGGGGTGTGCGTTGTTTTATAGTTAATTGTTTTATAGAATTTTGTTTCACATAAAATTTTTCTCATATTTTCGTTTCATAGAATAATCAATACACAGAATACTTACTTTGAAGATTTTGATTTTTGTTTCACATAAAGTTTAATGTTAGAATAATCATATCATAGAATAACAAATCAAATATTCTTTATTATCATAACATACATTAAATATAAAATCGTTTGACATACCACTCAGAAGATATAAAACTTATTTGCGCTAAGATAATTCGACGGAGCCCCGCTCCGCGGGGCTCCTATTTCTGGGTGGTTTTAAAAAAAATAACCACGAAGGCCTAAGGCGGGAGCTCCGCTCCGCTTCGCTCCAGCCTTAGCCTTCTAACCTAACCTATCCAAGTCGGGGTACTCTGAGTCGGGGTGTAAACTATAATCACAGTAAATGACGTGTTCTAATTTATTAAACGTTAGACCAAATTATTTTCGGTTATGGTGGTGGTTTAATATACCTTAAAAAATAATTCTACTGTTTGATAAGTTTATTAAACAAAAAAATGTAAATAAAAATTCATTAAATGGTTTTTCTGTGAAATATGTTTCATTCTGGTAAATTGTATTTGAAACAATAATATTCGAAATAAAAATATAAGTACCAAATATTATGTGAAACATTTTCTGTGAAACGAAATTCTATGTTTCTGTCTGCGAAACAAGGGGCTCCCATGTATGATGTTTTACACCAACTCGGCACGTCACGCTGCCACACAGCGTGACGAGCCGCCTTTTCCAAGGTGAGAGGTTCTCACACACGAGTGGGCCATCTCAAAGTTATAGATAGCCCACAGTCAATCGATTTGTGTGGAAATCGCCGAATTAGGCCAACTTACAACCGGACATAATGAATCCGACATAAAAACCCTCTCTGGTCGCCGGGGGATATTTTTTGGGGATACTGCCGCATGAAAAAAAGTTGTTATATTTTCCAAAACTATTGCAAATCTTTGGAAATCGTGAACTGCCCTCTTACTCTACTAGCTCTTGTCAGTCCAACGACGGTCACTCGTCCATCGTCGGTCGGACGTTCGTATCATACCCGACAAGAATACCTGCACCATATAGCCTCGAACATCAAACGGCTTGGAAGTGTCGGCACCCCAAAGATCATGATGATTCCCTATAATATGCATTTATATAATACTAGCTTTTGCCCGCGGCTCCGCTCGCGTGAATTTTGGTTATCGCGATCAAACATAGCCTATGTCCTTTCTCAAGGTCTAATCTACCCCTATACCAAACTTCATCAGAATCGGTTCAGTGGCTTAGGCGTGAAGGTGTAACAGACAGATAGACAGACAGACAGACAAACAGACAGACAGACAGACAGATAGACAGACAGACAGAGTTACTTTCGCATTTAAAATATTAGTATGTATTTGGATTATGTTAACTACTCGCACGTCACTGAGTCATCAGTGTCATCCATCACAGTAAACCATGTACATACATGCCAGACAAAATTCACCAAAATAAACTATGACGAACATGTCGGTTTGAGCCAGCGGCGTACCGGTACCGAATAGCTAATACTTCAGAGTTACGAAACCAGAACAGCCTGTGGCGTTGTTGCAACATTAATTGAATTTTCCGAACCTAACACGTTATATTTCTCTTTTCGACAGCAATGTGTTCTAGGTATTTGAAATAATGTAAATGAGAAACACAATATTCTCTTATTAGAGATGGGAGATAATTGTGTGTCTGGCAGTGATTGGGTATCCAAAAGGTGAAGATTAGTTTGTCTTATTCAATATAATTATGCAATAATTTAAAAGTATTTAAATGAAATATAAAGTTTAAGTTTTTTTACAGTTATATATAGCCCACTTAGTGTCTTATACACTAAATAGCCTATAATAATAACACAATATAGCTAACATAGGTCTGCATGAATGAGTACCATGCGGTTTCAGTCAGTTAGAGTCCGACATACCCTCCTCAGCTCTACTGAGTCGTAACATGAGAGTTCCATAAGTAAATAAATTCATTTTTAACAAAAAAGTTTAACCGACTTCAAGAAACGATAAAGAGGCACTGAAAAGCGAAAAATAACTTAATTTACAGACTTACTGATTTATTAGAAGTCGGTGCCTAGCCCAAGAGGCCATATTTCAATTGATTGCATCATAGTAGTTCAGACACAACAAACAAAGTTGGCTGGCACCGACTTCTAATAAATCAGTAAGCCTGTAAATTAAGTTATTTTTCGCTTTTCAGTGCCTCTTTATCGTTTCTTGAAGTCGGTTAAACTTTTTTGTTAAAAATGAATTTATTTTTCTCTTTTTAGTGAGTTTGTACAGTCTCACGACTGAACATCGCATGTATAGTGACCTGACTGTACATGCGCTGCTGACGCTGCACTACAGATCGAACCGGCGACGCGCGTCATTATTTGTTGCACAATACAGTGTATTTAAAATATTTAAATCGACCACGATTCGCTTTGACTACCTCAAAAGTATGCCAAAGCGAATACAAAAAGATTTTTTAAAATTAATGCAGATACACCGGAAATATAGCTGAATATTCTGAACACTTCTGCGTACCCCTTCAAAGGACTCAGGCGTGATGTTATGATGTGTAATGGCAGAAACATTGCAATAATACGCGATTGCAGCAATCGCGGCTGATTTCCTGGTACTTTTTGAAGAGTTCTTTGGTCTAATCTCGGAAACCCATCATCAGATCTTTACGAAATTTAAATGGGACCACTTCGGAATAATCTACTTACGAACACAAAAAGAATTTTCAAAATCCGTCTAGAATTGGCTTCACAATCGCGTAACAAACATACAAAAAAAAAAAATGGGTACGAATACGAATTGAGAACCTCCTTTTTTGAAGTCGGTTAAAAAAAGTCTGCGCTCCCCTTCTCATTCAATAATAATACACAAAACTTTTATAGATACCAGTAAAAACATGTAGATATGATATCCCCCCTCCTGCGTCTGTATAATTGAGCAATAATATTTTTTCAATTTCATGTAAGTAGAGCGGAAAACGGCGTCCAAATGTCGATGGGTTATGTTTCCCCGCTTTACCTACTACTCGTACTACTTTTTCCGTTCTACTGTAGTTTCAAAACGGAGAATTTAATTTGATTTGCATCATCACTGCTTGTTACTATTGCCAGCCAGGTTCATATAGTACATTATGGTACAAGCGTGTAAAGTTGGTGATTACCGCTGAGGCGACATTGTCATCTACTTACTTATTTGAATTGTGATTTTTTTTTCTCTGTAAATACTCACAGAGAAAAAAAATACATTTTAGTGACAGTTTTGTTTATTAAACACGTACTACAAGTTGAAATTATCTTTTAAAATACGAAGTTGCATGAAATGAGCAAGCAACAGGTATATTAATTAGTTTGTAATATTGGACACGATCTTTTTTGTATCGAAACTTTTTTAAGAACAAAGCAACTTAATCAATGAAATTTAAAAAAAGAAGTCTCTAACTCGCTTGTGAATAAAAGCAATGAAAAAGTCACAGTTTTATAAGAGGTCATTCCGTGCTTAATTGCAGTGAAATAAAAGTTTGTTTATAAGAAAGTGTGTTGAAAATTAAATTTATAACTAAATACACACATAGTGTGTATGTGTGTATTTAGTTATAAATTTAATTACAAATATATAATATGGAGTTGCGGTTGCAGCAAGTTGGCAATATTAATATTTTAATAGATGAATGGACGCATTCACACACTGCTGGGTTATTGACGATGCACAAAATTGGAACACTCGACATTGTCAGTAATGATGAAACGGTGGTCGAGGGAACTATAAAAGAGCACACGTTGAAAGGCAATATAGATGCTAAACGCAACCGCGCAGGTTAATTTTGGTCTTTTATAACACTTACTCACTTACTCAGAGGTATATAACATTTATAGGTTTCTGTACCTCAAAAGGAAGAAATGAATCCTTATAGTATCACTTTGTGGTCCGTTCGTCTTTCTGTCTAGACCTGTTTCTCAGGAACGCGTGGAGATATTAAGTTGAAATTATTTTCAAATACCTGAATCTCGAAATGAGAATCAAAATATAACCTCTTGAAGCTGTAAAATAAACATTCTATAACAATGCAATCAGAGTCAATTAGCTATTATACCTACTCGTACAGCATAAGAGCGGTGGAACTTATTTTACGAAGTTACGAGTATTCAAATGCCCTACTTCAAGAAAAAAACCCGGATAGAATGTTCTCAAAATGAAAATAACATTAGAATACACCGCAACAGAAAATATATTTCCAGAGAAATACATCTTTCGATCATTTCATTATAATAATAATGATATCTGGTCTCGCCAGGAAATAGAATTTTGCCATGCGGATATTATACTGATAGCTACACCTCTTTAGAACGTTGAAAATTCAAAATAAATATTATGTTTTGCTGGAATCTTAGAAGACAAAAGAAAGCAGTAACGTTATGAATAAATATTGCATTCGCATTCGTTTTGAAAGAAAAATAAACCGAAACGCGCGCTGCCCGGATACCGTACGAGTAGGTACATAATACTAAAGTTGCAGTTACAGGAAAATTGTGTTAAAGACAACAATTACTTATTGAGTAATATCTAAAGGGAAATTAATTAGAGCAGCCATCCCTACATGTACCTGCATTCAGTGGTACGACGAGGAATGACAATTCCTTCTCGTACAGCTGGTGGAACAAGTTGGTGGAACGACGAGGATGAAGGGAGAATTCCCACAATGTAAAATTAATTGACAGTTTATTTTAGAATTCTAATCTGTTTATCTGTTTGTTCACGATGGAACTACCGACCGGATTTAGATGCTTTTTTTTTGTTTGAAATCTTGGTCAGACTTAAAATGTTACGTCTTTTGATAACAATTGCTTGAGTAGAATCAGAGACAAGACCAAAAGTCACAATAACCGACATCCACGCGGGCGGAAGGCTAGTCAGTTATAAGTATAGATTGGACATGCCAATACACAAATACAATACACTTTAAAGAAGTCGATAGGTATTTGGTGAAACTTTCTAGATGCTTTCCGACTTTAATGCAGCATGTTTGTACGAGAAATTTTTAATATATTAGAAAAGTTTAACGTGCGGGACGGGGCGGTTCGCAGCGCGGGTACCGACTTTAAAATTTGTTGCCCTATACTCTGTTTTATTTTTAGTTTAATAGGATTAGGAGAGCTTTTAATGCGGGAAAATAAACAGTTGCGGCTTTAAAAGTTGGCTAAGAACAATCGTTAGGATAATGTTGGTAGTTCATTAGCAACAGTAATTTATAGGGTTGAGCATCAGAGTAATTAAATAAACAAGTCTACAAACGAAAATAATATCTTAAAACTAATTTCATACTACAGTTACTATTTACAGATATTGTACTAAGAAAACAATGACGCCACACTTGATATTATGACATAATATTATGATGTGGGTGTTAATTCATTTCTGTCTGACCCTCCGGGGATCAATATGTAGGTATGTATAATGGTAGTAGTTTACATTGTAAAATGGATTTATGAGATTTTTAATGCGTCGAAAACTAAACTTTTACCATAGGCTATTAACATAGAACCAAAAATTACTATTCAGATCAAATATGTTATGAAAATGTAATTCGCTAGAGCTACAACGTCAATTTTGCACACATACATAAGGTTTGTCACGTACCTACTCCATTTTTTATTAGGGCACAGTAATTTCACTCATATTATTATACTTATTTACATATTCTTCTTCCTCCTAGCGTTAATTCCCAGTCGCATCCGAAGCTTTCAACTCGGAGTCTGGGGTCCGCTTTACCAGTCTTAACTACGGATTTGGCTAGACCTCGATATTATCGGTGAAGCTTTTGCCATCTGACCTCCACAACCCAATGGTAACATTTGGCAAAATCGAAGCTTTGCAGCTAGACCGTTGTTTATGGACTTTTTAGGGCTCCAACTACTCGTAACGACTGCCATAGATGTTCTTATGGCACACGAGACCGACGGCTTAACGTGCCCTCCGAGGTACGACCAGACCAATGCAAATACCCATATATCTTGCACACAAATATTTGCACTGAGCGGGGATCGATCCCGCGCCTCCTGCGTAGCGGCCGCGTTCACTACCGCTACGCCACGGAAGCTGTCCTTGTCCTATTATACCTATTTACATATGCACTGAGAAACTACTAGTAGGTAATGTCGGTTAATAATCGTCATTCTTTGAATCTATACTCAACTTAGTTGGGGTCGGTTTCCCAATCTAACTACCAAACTGCTGAACTTCAATATTATCCATGAAGTGACTGCGATCTGACCTCCACTACCAATTGGAGATATCGTAGTTCTGTAGATAGACTAGTTGAACTTTTAAGGGCAACCACAATCGATGGCTAAACCTGTTTAACGAAGCACATAAATACCTAGACCAATGCAATTAGATAATATATTCATGCATACAAATATGCACTGGGAAACCATATACAATGATAAATATTATAAAGTTTGTACGGTCCCTCAAGATTCATTTTATGTCACCACACACGTGGTAACACCTAATCCATTTTAATTCTGACACTCTAAAGTCACTTTGCGGTCTATAGGCATGTTCTATGAATTAGAACGTAGTAAAAGTAGACTAAAAGTAGACGTGTATTTTACCACAGTTAGGTATCTTATTTTGTCTCATGGCAATCTCAAAAGTTTACAATGGCAGTTTCAATATTTGTAACAAGTGTCCACCAAGTGCGATCGATCAACAGTACCTATTAATAATATTCTATGGTAGTCTCAATTTTGTACACTAAAATTACCATGTACCTATCGCTACAACTCAATACAATCCTTGGTGCGATCAGTAGGAAGATTATAATAGGTATCTCGATGTTAGGATCTTACGGTGTTTTAACGTTTGTTATTCAATTACGCTATAACGGCTGAAGAGATCTGGCTGAAATTTGGAACATAATAGAATGAAATATTAAAGCATTTATGCTAATAATTTAAATCGATTAAGATATTGCGTACGCTTTTTTCTATATTAATCAATTGGAACATAGGTAATAGTCTGAATTCATAGGCTGCGATAAGCTCTAACATATGTAAAAAAATAATTAAATTTATGTTACGATTGAATGCATTGATTTCAAAAACATTTGTTCCCTGAAAACGCATTGTTAATTTGCAAAATTTTCAGCCATTTTATGCCCGAAGAAATCTGTACAATTTTAATTGCGTTTACAATTTTGTTTGGTTCACTAAATATTTCACATGTAAAGTGAATGGTAATATTTTATTTTGACCAATTAACTGTTGTTCGATCTGCATGCCAGCAGGCACCTGATTTAAAAATATAATTATTCACATCACACCCTCCCAAGCGAGATATAAGGGCGAGTTCGCAGCCGACCGCATACAGCAGCAGCATACAGCATACAGAAGATACAGCATACCGTGAAATAGACTTGATAGCACGCTCCGCTATCGTTGCAGTCCTTTTGTAAGAAGTTCGAACCTAGGTTAAACCAAAGGTGGCACTTCACATAGCTATTTGTATTTACGTATTTGACAAACAATTACCATGCGTGGACAGTGTATTTGACAAAACATTGGCCTATTGTCTATTTTATAGTTTGGCCGTACATCTTTTGTTTATAAAATCATATTATCGTAGGTTTAGTATAGGTACGTATTACCTATACTTTCTTTCGAGTGTACTCGTATGTTTCCATCAACCTTCGAGGTCAAGTCAACTTCACGTCCAAGGCAGTTGACCCATGAGTATGAAAAGTAATTTCAATCCCAGTTATGTACGACTAGTTTAGTACTAGGGTACTAAATTTGCAAAACTGCTGTAAAATTAAAATTTGTTTACTTCTGTAAATAACCGTTATTTGAAGAAGATATTTATGTAATTTGCGACTTACCAAACTAATTTATCCTGTTGTTTTGATCAGAAAACTTCTTCAACATTTGTTGTGAGAATTTTGACGAGGCAAAATAGAGTGTCAATCTGAATTTCAACAAAGAATTTATTTCGACACGGTCCCACTTTCGACAACAATAATATTAGACTACTCAATGTTTTTAACTAGCATTATTTCATCAGAACTTAGGTGGCACACATGCACAGGGTCTCGTGAAAAGTGGGTACTGTGGCCGATGAACGTATAATTTTCTAATGCCCATCTGGAAAAATCCCATATTGTAGTCTCTTGGACAAGTCCCAGGCGAGTAACTCATAGATGAGGTTTCTTCCAGGAAACCAATTGAAAAATATAGACGTATTTGTTTTGTCACATGATACCCTTAGCGAGTCATTAGCGAAAATTAATGAGCACAGTTCGCAGGGCGTATTGATTACATACTCATATAGGGCGAGGCAATGATAAACAATTACTTAGACGTTTTTATGTTGACTGTGGTCTCATAAATGTACACCGAGCTTTTGCTCATTACTACCATAATGCTATGAAAAAGGTCTGGTTTGTGTCTAAAATTTTAGAACTATTTTTAGGGTTGGCGTTAGGTTTACTCTAATATTATTATAGCACTATGAATTAGGTACATAATTTTGACTAGTTACCTTCTATTATACCTATATTTTATATGCTAGACTAGAGAAGGTATACATTTACCACCCGAATAATGATAGGAATCATCTATATATGTAGATTATTGTAGATACCTAATGTACCTATATTAAAGAGTACCTACCTCACATAATGAAAAAAAAAACGGTAGGCAGGCAGTAAACCGCCCCCTCAGACCGCGGTCAGGATAACGTAGACTTACCGCACTCGTGATTATAGTACGTACCCTAGTAGGGCTGATCTTTGTAAAACAATTTTGTGTAAAACACTACGTTGGAAAAATATTATCATGTCATCATCCTTGCCTTCATCCCGGTCGCATCCATGGCCTTAGCTAGGTGTGCGCGGTTATACCTTTCCTATCCAGCCGCGATGCGCATATCTTCGATATTTTCCATGAAGCGTAACGACTGCCATAAATGTTATTACAACAGGGACCGATGATTTAACGTGCTCTTCGATGCACGGAAATACCCAGATCAATGCAAATAGACATATTCATGCGAACAAATATTTGCTCTGTGCCTCTGTGGCGTCACCTGTCGCATCATCTACCTCATCACCTCAAACATTATCATCTACCTCAATATAAATAGACAGAGGGAAATAAAATTCGTGACATGCTTTGGAAATAATATTCAACAAATCGAACATCATAGCTTACACAATTTGCCATATTAAAGTGCTTTTAGTCGTTACCGATTCCATCTGAATGTTGTTCATAGTTGCAAAAGAGAAAATTAGTTGGCTCGTTACACAGTCACGTTTTATTCACTAAACGAAGTGAATAGCACAATGATGTTGGATTTAATCTTTTATCTCTTCATAAATAAAATCTGTACTAATAAAATTGTTAAATTGAGTATTTTTAACCTAATTGCAATACTCATTCGAATGGTTTATTCGCCATAGTACTTGCATGAGTAATTAAGTTTATGTTGTAATTACTACAGAGTTAGTCCTACTGGGGAAGGGACTGCACCCTACAGAATACCGCGGCCATAATAACCTCGTGATGTGTTCCCGGCGGTGAGTAGGGTAGTCAGACTGGAGAGTTTTCGTGGTGTCAGTGGGAAGACCAAAAGCTTGTATTGATTTGTCTTCTGCACTGATGGCACAGAAACATTCTGTTTTTACAGGGTTGGCACTCGGCAGCACGAGTTTGACACCCCTGGTGTTGCACACGTCCATAAGCCACGGTAACCACATTCCATCAGGTGAGCCGTATTATCTGCCACCTAAGTGGTATAAAAAATTAGGTTCCTTTTACTGAAAATGTTTCTTATACGCTGATTTATTATTATTTTGTTTATTAATCTCTTTAATATTTTCAATAAGTAATAACCAGAATTCTCTTTATCGGTTTTCACGAGATATTCACCATGGGGTGCTTGACATTAGCCAATAAGCCATACCGATGGATCATCATCATCATCTTAACGCAGTACTTGGTTGCACTCTAGGCTTTCACCTTGTAGCCCGAGGTCGATATGTCCGATCTGTCACCATAATGCTAAGATTATTGTAAAATCCCAACGTGTCACTCAGCAACATCCATATCTATAATTTCTGCGCCGGCCTCGCCCGTGGTATAGCTACTTCGGAACTCAGTTTCACCCCTATATGCAATATTCATTTTCAAGTAATATTCTGCCGGATTTGTTGATATCTATGGTTACTGCTCGGCTCCCTTAGGTAGGACCTAACCTTCCTCGATAAATGGACTATTCAACACAAAGTAGTTTCTGAGCTGTTCACTGTCGGCATTTATACTCATCAAACAAGTTTATGAATTTCTAAATTTATAACATAAAATGGGAAAGTAGGATACATCGTCCGATACAAATTTAATACAAACATAACAATCCAATCTCATTGCATGTTTTCGACATTACTTAAATATTCTGTAACGTATAGAGGATGATATAGAGACGCACACATCCGACAAATCACAAACCTCAACCACTTTAAATCAATTCTCTCTCTTTTTTTTAAATAACTTAGATAATTATCTTGAGATATAACAAAAACTAAACTAATATATTTTAAAACTAAAACTAATAATATACTAATTATAATAAAAAATAATAATAATTTAAATGCGTCGTGGAATTCCTCCGCATCGCATGCCTCTTGTGGTAAGGTTCCCAAATAATTAATTAATAATTAATTAAATATATATCTCTCTCTTATATCAAGCAATGTCCCTATATATTCAAGGGTTAGATTAAATATCGCAAGAAATAATAATCTTAACGTAATTATCCTGAACCGTTAATCAATTAACACTGCAAGTTGTGCAATTTTCTTCATAATACGATGTATTACTACGATTTCCCTATTTAATTAGAAACTTGCAATGTCAACACAGTGTAGCTCTACCATGAGTTGGACACGACACGTGCCAACGTCTACGTAACACGTAAATTGCAGGGCCGCATTAGGGATTTTTCAAATTCCGATGACTCAAGACCAGTAAAAAAGTTTTACTTTGATTATTTTTTCGCTGTTTTGCCTTTATCTACAGTTTTTTGTACAAAAGGTATTATATTATCGGTCATTCTCAGGAAATGGTGTTCTTCGTATAATTTCCGTCACGATTTTTTAAATGAGTAAATCCTTTCTCTTGTAATATCTTAGACGATCTTTTTCTTTGCATGCCGCGTATAAAGCAGGATCATTCCTGATCTTTTCTCTTCTCCGTTGCTGTCTAAGTTTTAGTTGCTCCAAAATATCCTCTCGGCTCTTCTTCGGTTTACCCATAATATCTGAAAATAATCGAGTTTATTGTTCAAAAACATACATTTAGAATTATAATTTTGTTCGGTGCGTAGAAACAACAATTACAGGGAGTTTTATAATTTCGGTCACTTTTAGCGTGACGGAAATGTGTGACTGAAATTAGGGAAAATGGGATTTGTTTTAATTTAAAAAATAACTAGAACATAATTTTAACAACTATTTCTTTTCATACATAAAAGATATATAATTACGTAAGAATTGTTTGATTGATAGTTATTTCGAGCAAGAAGTCATTAATTAAATGAGCGAACAGAAATTAGAAGACTTGTAAACCATGCGAACGGAAATTAGGTACTTACCTCACTGGGACGCCCGGAGAACATGTAGTACGCGTGCAGTTCGCTGGATGTCTGTGGCACTACTAACGCTTGCCGTACATGCGATAGGGATGGGTACAATTTACATATCTACGGTTGTTTTCACGAATTTGTAGTGGGTGACAGAAATTAGGTATAATGAAAGGACAAACATATTTTACGTTGTAACTAAATAAGTAGCCATGTTAACGTTATTATATTTTTAGTATAGCTCGATTAATCTATCTAATTTATAAATAAAGGGCAATAAATGTATAAATCAAAGCTTGTCTTGCACTTTTTAGGCTCAGAAAGTATTATTCTGGGTTCTGGACAGTGAACGGAAATTAGGAGAATGAATCAAAAACAATTATTCTGAGGTATTTTTGTACCAAAGTAGGTGTATATAATATCATTCCTTATTAGATAATTGCCAAAACTAGCTCCCAGAAAAAGAATTAATCCCAAAATTTTAAAAATTAAGTAGATAATTGAATGGACGTTCGAAAATCTCACTCCCTGAGAATGACCGTTATACACAGCTGCTGCCCGCGGCTCCACCCACGTTGAATTCTGATCCCGTTACTTTTTTTCGGCAGTACCTTTTTTTTTTTTTTTTATTGGTCCACAAAACTGGATACACTCTTTATATTTAAATCCGAGAAACAAAAAAAAAACAAAAACATGTATGGGGCGAGTGTCACCTTCTCGAAGTGGACACAGCATGCAAATTTTGAAGTACTTTAGTAAGAGACTTAAATAAGATCACACTTAATAAATTTATAAATTAGGAAGACCTGGTACATCAGCCCCTTGGGCCCCATCTCAAGAATCTACTAATTCTTGAAGTTTCCGTTTGAAACTAGGGACCGAGAGGTCAAATATGTCCAAGTCCCGACACATGGTATTGTATGAATTACAAATGCGATACAGTGATGAGTGTTGACCATAGTTTGTGCGAGTTTTAGGTAAGCTGAACGTTTTTCTATTTTTGAGACGGCTACAAGAACGTGGAATAGCTAATTTTATACGTTGCAGCAGCAGAGGACTATCGATAAACCCGTTAACCAGCTTATGTAGAAACGTTATATCTGCAATATCTCTACGCTGTTTGAGCGGAGACATATTGAAATGTGCCAATCTTGATTCATAACTGTCAAGTATGCGACAGAGATTGATTGAGTATGAAAGATGGTACAAAAATCTAGATTGAAGTTTTTCTAATATCTCTATAATATGTCCTTTGTAGGACGGGTTCCAAACGGGGCTACAGTACTCCATTAGACTACGCACATAGCAGTTAAAAAGCAATTTTGATACGTCTGGATCCTTGAAGAATTTAGTCTGCCTAATTACAAAACCTGACAGACGGGATGCTTTTCTGGAAATACTGTCAATATGTGATCTAAAATCTAATTTGGTGTCGACAACAACTCCAAGATCGCGAATGGAATCTACCTCCTCAAGTGGGGTATCATTTATATAATAGGTTGCTTTGGTTGGATTTCTTTTTCTGGAAAAATTTAGATAAAAACACTTTGAGGAGTTCAACACCATGTTATTGCAAGCACACCACTCACTTATCGCATTCAAGTCACACTGCAATATTTCAAGGTCCAGGGGAGTCTGGATTTCCCGATATATCTTTAAGTCGTCGGCAAACATTTGAAACTTGGAGTTTAAATTGCGAGACACATCGTTTACAAAGATCAAGAAAAATAAAGGACCCAAATGAGATCCCTGCGGCACGCCTGATGGTATCGATTTCGGTACAGATTTAAACCCGCGAACTTTCACAATCTGTGAGCGATTTTCAAGATAAGACTCGCACCACCGCAGCAGTGACCCACAAATTCCAGCATGACCCAGTTTTTGGATCAGTAATTGGTGGTCAACAACATCGAAGGCTTTAGAAAAATCTGTATAGACTGCATGTACCTCATGACCATTTGTGAAAGCTTGTGTAATATCAGTGGCGAAATCAACAAGATTCGATGTGGTTGACCTACCAGTTAAGAATCCGTGTTGCTGCGGAATAAACAGTGGTTTTACATGAAAAGAAATTATCTTCTGGACCATAGATTCGAAAAGTTTGCCTACCGCTGAGAGTATTGAGATCGGCCGGAAGTTAGAGATATCACCATTGTCCCCTTTTTTGTGAATCGGGGTTATATGCGCGACTTTCCATTTGGAAGGGAAAGTTCCACACATTAGAGATTTATTAAAAATCAACTGTAAGGGTTTTGCCAAGTTAGACGAACAAGACTTGAGAAATGCGGGAGGTATTTCATCAGGACCGGGACCCTTGTTGTGGTCGAGCGATTTAAGTGATGCTAGTACTTGAGATTCTGTAAAGAAACAAGAATTTAGGCATGGGTGATTATTTTGATGTTCACTGTCTTCTCTGGGTTGGCTTGAACTAGTGTTGTGGTGAAAGGTGGAGTGAAAATATACCGAAAACAGATCCGCAATATGCTGGCTACCATGAACATTATCATCACAAAGAAACATCTCATCCGGTATGTCGCTACTACTTGTCCGAAGTGATTTAACAAAAGACCAGAAATATTTAGGATCTTTTTTGATAAGTGTTTTAGCTTCGGATTTCATCTTGTTTATGCTTGATATTAATAGATCGTCACATCGCTTTCGGATTAACCGATATGTAAGCCGATCGAGAGGATTGCCAAACAAATGAAACTTGCGGTGATATTTCGCCTTCTCCTTCAAGTTACAGATCAAAGATCTGCTAAACCAGAACGGGAACCCATTTTGGTATTTCCTTCGGGTAGGAATATTCTTCGTTATTATGGGTAAAAGGACATCATAGAAGGCATCGACAGTCTCATCTATTGTCTGGTTTGGGCTGAAGACATTTTACCAGTCTATCTCGTCCAATTCATTTCGAATGCTTTGGTAGTCAGCTTTTGAGTAATTTAACGTAGGCGCTCTATTGACTTTAGGAGATCTTAATGCATTGACTATTATTTTGACAGAAATACTGAGAACTGGGTGGTGTGTCTCCAGCGCCACAAGCGGTATGGTACCTTGAGCTACAGTGACTAGTTTGGGTGAATTTGTAATGACTAAGTCGAGAGTTCGTCCGTTTGAGTTTGGTATCATGCACATTTGATGGAGATCGTTAAATATAAGTGAGTCACATAGCAAACTGTCAATATTATCTGTGGGGGCACTGGGTACCAAGGAATTTGAACTGCTATCTGCACTACGAGTCCACTGGAGATACGGTCTATTGAAGTCGCCAACTAGAAGAAGTATCGCATTTTTTGACATTTTATTTGTTAGGACACTTGTGACATTATTTAGTAATATTTCTAGGGGACCAAATTTACCCTCAAATACCACTACGGTCGGCCATCGCAACTACTCAAAGCCACACGCAGCATATTTTTCAGTCCCCGACTGATCCTGGGCCATAATTTAAGATACTCTCATGTGTGAAAAGCACGGTGTCCCCATTGTTCTACGGAAAGGAAGGATATGAATGTCGCACTACTTCGCCAGCGGGGTGAAGCGGTGACAGGTGGCTGAATCTGAACCCTCGGTCTGCACTCGGCGACCAGTCCGCCAATAATGTCAAATGTGTTTTACCTAATGAATTTCGGAGTATCAAGTTTCTTCCAGACGGAGAGAACCTCTCCACAGGGCTGCATCCCTCGCTGCATCTTCTTTTCTCTTTATAATATTTGTATACATATATTGTAGATCATTATGTATACAAATGAAGTACATATTTTTGGTGATGATCTTCACACACAAACTACGAAAAACAGTGCAAGCTACTTTCGACCTCAATGGTATTTTTTTAACAACATGTTTTTTCGCATTAATGGATGACGCTGATTACGAACAGCTATGAGAAAAAATACTCGATTCTATATGATGTCAATAAGGTTGAAAATGGCTTGCACCTAGTTTTTCTTATATTAGTAGCCGTAGATCATTGTAAGAAATAGGTGCAAGCTATTTTAAACCTTATTGACCATATAAATAAGAAATATAGATGATTATGTACACAAAATGAATACAAATATCATATTGAAAACAAAGTAAGTACATATTTTCAGTATCCACGTTAGTGACGTGTATAAAAGAAAGGTCCTGACGGGGCAGCTCTGGTCAGTCGGCTTTGGCATGGCACGGACCAGTAAGGACAGACCTTAATTGTTTATTGCTTATTTTGTTTATTATGTATTTTTTCACCATTGACACTCGAAAAAGGGCCCGTGATTCATCAAAAACAGTGAATAAAACGCTCTTTGTTTCACCGAGTGAATAAAAAAATTTGAATTTGGAACATGCGCGAATGTACGGATTCTAGTGAAACATGCAAAGAGGTTGCACACTCTCACTATAAAAACGTACTAAAAGCCACCTAAATGTAATCACTGGCTGGATGGAATGCGGCTCAGTTTAAATTAAGAAAAAAAAATGCCGCCATTTTCTGTGTAATTTTCCTTGTAAAAGTTTATGTTTGTCTCATAATCATAAAATGATTTCATCTAGTGATGAAAATGAAACTCATATTCTCGAACGCGAAAAGACTCCCGAGTCTTTTCGCGCTAAAGCGGTAGCTATTACTGATAATTTGCTGCTTCTTTTGTGTACTATCCATAACAAAATCTAATTCATAATCACAGAGTAATCGTTTTCTCGTAGTCAATGGTGAAAAGTTGAGTACCTAACACGTGAAAAAAGAATTCATCTCGGCTCTTGTATCCCTCGATACGCTCAGCTTTCTATCTAGAATCCCTCGCTACGCTCGGGATTCTACCGCAGAAAGCTTCGCTCCTCTCGGGATACAACTCAGTGCCTCGAAAAGAATTCATCTTTTTTTCACTTGTTGGGTAATCTACTATTAATTATCTACTCAACGTGAGCGTTTGGACCGCGGGTGTACCGATCAGAATTCTGCTGATTTCTTACAGGATGATAGTACCTACCTATAGTGTACCTCAGTGTACCTTTAATAGAATTCAGTGTACCTCTTTTAATAAAAAGTTGTTTGATAAAATAAATACACCCGCGGTCCAAACGTTTAGACCGCGGGTGTACTTTTATTTCTGTTAGGAGACGTTAATTTCGCTATTTCTTTTTTGATATTATATACACTCACTGTGTACCTCAGTGTACCTTTAATAGAATTCAGTTTACCTCTTTTAATAAAAAGTTATATATTTATATGACATCCAAATACCCAATACGGCCCTGGATTTTGACAGCCGACGATTCGAAATCTACACACGATTGCGAAGGATCGCGCATGCGAAATCACGTTGTCATTTTGAACGGAGCAATCAAAAGTCAGGGAATTCGCGCATGCGTTCTACACAGACCAATCAGATTCCCGTATGCAGTTCGATAGGGTAACGAAGTTGTCAAATTTTGGTGTCAACTCCTGGCAAAGCTACTGGTGTACCGTGACGTCATCGACAGAATTAAGTCTGTTACAGTACAATTAAAATCAGTTGAACATTCGGCTTTTTTCGGATATCATCGCCTAAATCCGGAGACGGAAATGACACGACATACATTACCGCGATTTCTTTTATGTAGCATTTAATTTGAAATATCATAAAAGCAATGTATAGCATCTGCCAAATGACATTACTAACCGTAGACCTAAGAAACTTGAAAATTCATTATTTATTGGAGCTATACTTGTACACATTAAATAAAAAAATTCATCGATATAAGTCAATATTTTACTGTTTGATGTAAGTAACAGTATCGTAGTGTTACTTACATCGTATTAATAATCTCTATATATAAAAATGAATCCCTATTTTCCTTGGTCACGCCATTACGCGTGAACGGCTGGACCGATTTCGCTAATTCTTTTTTTAGAACATTCCTCAAAGTACGGGGATGGTTCTTACTGAGAGAAAAATTGAAAAAAAAAAAAAAGAATTGACTGTTAGGCGGTACGAAGTTCGCGGGGTCAGCTAGTTGATAATAATTACCAAATTAAAAATTTTAGAAACCGACTTCTACCGATTTTTGTTGATAATAATTTATCAACAAAAAAGAAGAAAGTAAAATTTCTTCTTTCTACACTAATATTATAAAGAGGAAAGATTTGTTTTTTTGTTTTTTTGTTTGTTTGTAACGAATAGGCTCCGAAACTACTAGACCGATTTCAATTATTCTTTCACCTATAGAAAGCTACAATATCTGGGAGTAACATAGGCTATATAACATCACGCTACTACAAAAGGGAGCGGAGCAGTGAGCATAAATGTCAATAAATCCGGCAGATTTCCATACATCTTTACTTATTTGTATTTTTGTATACGAGTAAACTCAAGAACTACTGAACCGATTTCAAAAAATCTTTTACCATTAAAAATCTGCACTATTACTGACTAACATAGGCTAAAATTTTTTTCTTTTTAAATTAGAGATCTTTACTCAATCATTCAATAATGTAACCCAAGGTGTAAAAAAAAACCTAAAAAATGCCTTACATCGCGTGCGCTACGAAAACTATTGAATATATAACAAAATAATGTACTGTGGAAATGTATAACTTGAAAAGGTCTATATAAAAGTCCGCTATAGCATATGTCTATCTAATAAGGGTAGCCCACAGTAACCATTTTTATCTTTTACAAATGACAAAAAAAATATATGTCATTTTCGAAGCTATTTCTAACAATACAGTGTTATTCCTTATAAAATTAAATACGTTAGATACGTTGTATATTTAATGTAGATCAAAATTGCCGTTTACACTATATAATTACAATGAATATTTTAAGAGTTATCGCAATATGAAAAAAAAAAACGCAGCGAAATAAATTCAAGCTGAAATGCCGATCAAAGTCAGACCACGGAATCTATACCTTTGTATTAATTCTTATGTAAATAAATTGTTTGGTATTAAAGATTGTTTCGATACCTATTGATAACTTTTTGAATTATTGAAATCGGGCGTTTAATTCAAAAGATTATAAATGGCATTAAATCCGGTACATTCCCATACATTATAATATGTATATGAAAGCTATTTAATTTTATTACGGGCATGGGCTAAAAGGGTGCAACGGGCGTTCGAAGTATCTATGTCACGAGTACTCAGAAATCGAGGACGGGGAGGGTCAGCTGAACAGAAGATACAACGGGAACGGGATCCGAATGCGGGGTCGGAACCTCCATACGATACATCATGGGCAACGGAGGCGGTAGCACCTCTCACCCACGGGAGGCGCTGCCGCCTACGGCAAATACCAGCCGTAACGGGAGCAGCTCTGTAGAGGGCTGCTCAGAGGCTTCCCACAAGCCTCTCTGACTACTGAGGGCACAGTGGAGAGCAGGCAATGGGAGGACTGGTCTCCGAGCGTAAGCGTGAGGCTTACAGGTTTCCGGGATTCAATAGGGACACCGATCTTACCACTTCTGAGGGGGCCATCTTAAAATTGTAGATGGCCCAGGGTGTGCCGGGGAGCGCGCAATATGCCCTAGGCAATCTTACACCCTAGCCACTGAAGATAGGCGACGGCATGCGTTTTAGTGGGTCCGAGTCCGACATAATCACTCCTGATGGCCGACGGGGGTGGTGTCCGAACTTTAGCACGAAATAAAAGTTGGAACGGAATCCGAATTCCACGCGGGCGGAGCCGCGGGCAACAGCTAGTTTTAAATAAATTATCTTCTTTTTTTAAATAGTTATATACATTATTTACAATTTCACGAGATTGAGCAACAATTATTTTACCACGCTTTAAATTTGTTGAAGCCATGATACATAACTACTGTAAGGTAATTTTGATAAAATTTGATAGAATCGAATATTTTCACGAATGAAATTAGCGTTCATAAACATAAATGTATCATAATAATCGTCAAATAGTTATTTGTTATACAAGAGTGCAAAGTTGCTTTTTAACCGCGTGCTCAGTTTTGATGACCGAGCAAGCGAAATATTCTAAATTTGAATCACGAGCATAGCGAGTGATTCACAAATTAGAATCTTGAGCGTTAGCGAGGGAATAAAAAGAGTACAAGGTGAAAAATCTTTGCACTCGAGTGCAACACGTAACTTTTCATCCCACCTCAGCGAGGAAATAATGAAATGCTTCTTCTTCCTAGCGTTAATTCCCAGTCGCATCCGAAGCTTTCACCTCGGAGTCCGGGGTCCGCTTTACCAGTCTTAACTGCGGATTTGGCTGGACCTCGATATTTTCCGTGAAGTGACTGCCTTCTGACCTCCACGACCCAATGGTGACATTAGGCGATATCGAAGCATTGCAGCTAGACCGTTGTTGTTGAACTTTTTAGGGCTCCAACTGCCCGTAATGACTGCCATAGATGTTTGTATGGCATCCGTGACCGACGGCTTAACGTGCTCTCCAAGGCACGACCAGACCAATGCAAATACCCATTTTCATGCATACAAAATATTTGCACTGAGCGGGGATCAAACCCGTGCCTCCTGCGTCAGCCGCGTTCACTACCACTACGCCACGGAGGCTGTATAATATGTGTATTAATACTAATTATTAATACTAATAATAAAATACAAAATAATAAAAATTTAACAACAATGTTCAACAATATGACGTGAAAAAAATGATGCGCGTAAAGCAAATTTTAAAAAAAAAGTACACCAGGGAGGTTCCGAGTCTGAGTTTTTCATAAATTAAAAAAAAGTTGTATGATAAATTCGGCACCATAGAGGTAGAAGCTTAGAGTAATATCTTATCTGTAGAGCACGCCTTAGCAAGCAAAGCAAACTCATGGCTTGTAAAATACAAAAAATATAATGAGTCTTCTTTACATAAAAATGCCAAAATGGATATGACATATAAACGTGGTGTCGCTTATACCTTGTGAGTTTTGTACGTTTTTACGTTGATACATTTAAACGCCTGTGCACGTTGGCAACTGTACTATATGACACGTGTTCGATTGTACCATAACACATTTCAACTCCTGTCCTTATAAACCATGTACATTTTGGCATTCATACTTTTTGTCAAATAGACTGCCGGTCCGTATTGACATTTTGACCCCTGCACATTCTAGCCGTTAAACAATTGTTCATGTTGACTCCCCAGTCCCTAAATGAAATTTTCTAACATTATGGCGAACCTCTGGTATTTTCCTGGTTAACCGTATTGTGTCGTTGCATAAGTACACAAAAACTGAGGTAATCGGCGGGAATCGAACCTGCGTCCTTCCTTTAATTGTAAATTTGCTTAGTGGTGCAGAGCATTCGTCATGTTAGCGAAGGACGCAGGTTCGATTCCCGCCGATTACCTCAGTTTTTGTGGCCTTATAATTTCTTACTATCTTAATATTTAAGAAGACTATCATGTTATATGAATAATAATTTATAATTAGGTACTGTTTTGAAGTGCATTCTACGGTCTACCTCTGTCAATTGATTTGATAATGGCCACTTCAGATTAAAAAGTAACTATCTAATAATTTATGCGTTATGATATATGATTGATGTAAAACAATATTTGTTGACCCTCCTGTTGGAGGATGTCCGCTACTATTTGTAGTACCTACCGCGGGCAACACGACACGTTCTATATGGGGAAGTATTGTGATCATAAAAAAACCGATCAACTACCTATAGTTAAAAGGGTCCTCTACCAGAACCTTCCGGACCGCAAGTACCCAGGGAAAATCAGAAGTTTGAGTAATGAATATTTGAAATTTTCTAAGTGAAACTAAGTTCTACCAATTTATTTTTTTATTTTCCAGTGGAATTTTTTACAAATTCATTTCCTCACGTTGTTAGAGTTGCGGGTGAAAGCTAATATAAATACTCTTTTAAAGTACATACACAAGTACATTTAACTACATTTAACTTTTGGACACTTGTCTTATTCTATTGTACTTTTGCACGTTATATCAATCGACCATTTTGGTATGTCACTAAAACATTGTGACCATGTTTATATATGTACATTTTAACACTGGGGTATTTTGACGTTCATACTTTTTGTCAAATAGACTGCCGGTCCGTATTGACATTTTGACCCCTGCACATTCTAGCCGTTGAACAATTGTTCATGTTGACTCCCCAGTCCCTAAATGGAAAATTCATTTAATCGAGTTTCCACGTAAAACAAAGGTCCATGTTAGCGAAAATATTGATGCGAAGGTGTAATTATTTCACCGTACCAAGCTGTAGTATTGTTGTATGAAATAACGCGATAAAGGGTGGCCAAATACTTGACTATAGCATTTTTATGTGGAACATGACGATAAAACCTATCTGACGAATGGATGGAAGCTAAAAATACAATGAGATATTTCTTTGCCTTTCTATTTACGCGCCGAGATTTTAAAACTAGCAGTGATCTAAAACATTATGAACAAACGAAAACCTCGGAGCAGTAACAGGATTTTATTACTATAATTAGCTCAAACGTTTTCTATGAGTTTATTAATATGAAATTGCTAAAGAATCTTCAGAATATTAATATTCCATCCATCCTTTAATCATGTTTTTGTTCAACTTACATTGCGTCGTAATCAGATTATGGTATAACTTAGAGAATCTAGAAAATCATCCACTAAATATCTTAATTAAGAGTATCTTTGACGGAACGGGTATCGGCTGAGCCAACCACAGGCAAATTCCAGCCCCCGCCCTCGTCACTGTGGCAAAACTTGTAACGGCATCTAACTTAAACATAAGTTTTTTGATAAGTCAGTGTTTAAACGATAGGAAGGACGAGGTGGGGTGTTACAGGTTGCCCGGGTGCGAGGGGAGGCTTCGCAGAGCGGGGATGCGCAATCTTCTCACCGATATCGATATTATTCAATAATTATATTAAATTTGATATAAAAAAGATTAATTACGATATTATTATAACTAGATACCATTAATGATGTAAATAAATGATAACATTATACTTTATATTCATTTCCCTCGAGAAGAGTTTCAAATATAAATGTTACATTTTGGAATAAATTTGATTAATATTGTTATATGTATTAAAAACATACACGCTGTGATAGTACCAAATATAAAATAAAAATGTTTATTGAGAAATAATTTGCGCCCATTGAATATTATGCATTAAAAATTTATAATAAATCTTAATTATAGGTCATCTTTATTAATGCGTTTAGGGTTCTGATGGGGTTGCCGTGGCACTGTAGTGCATCAGGTATGTTTGCCGAAGCGCGCACGGATGGCTTCGAGGCTATCATGAGGAAGCGGTGTGCGTCAATGCTAAGCCGTGTACGCGGCAGCTCCAACGGTATTCTGGGCGTGTTCACGGATCGGCAGGATTCACCTATGCTGCGAAGATGGGTACGGATTCATTTGTGAGTCGGTACCATCCCATCTTCGTGGCATCATAATATGGGATTAAATTAAATGTATACTAACCCTAGTTTATAAGCAACATTGTTACTAACACACTATGGATAACTATCCGAAATAAATGATTTAATAATAAAATAATAATAAATTAATACAATATTTAGCGTTACGTTTCTCTTATATTAAAAGTACATTTTTAAAACGTGTAATTCTAATTAACGTTTATCGATATCGATACGCATGTTACTGCCCATGACTAAGAAGCAACAGGGTGCTGGACGCCTGCGCGTTTCCACCCCAGCGCTAATAAATGGGGCTGGCGGCATGCTTCAGCCTCAGATCCGAGTTTGGAGCCAGCGAGTTGGGACGGAAACCAACCCGGCTCTCGCGATACCCGACGTAGCAATGTACTCTTCACCTTCATAAATTCTTCCTTGAACATTGAAAGTTTTGTGAAGTGACTGTATTTTTTTGTGATGAAGACTTAGTGGCAGTTATGATTCCGTTCCGTGTCTGGGTGCTGTAGTGGCTGCAAAAGGTAAGTTTTTATTTAAATTGACCGCCAAATAAATATCAGATATTAAAAATTCGTTTAATATTAAAGTGCGTTAGTTTTTGGAAAAAACATGTAGGTACGGGCAATGTAGTTTTTTGTATATTTACAACGGAATTTAAATAACAAAACTTTGTTAAATAAACGAAATTAAAATTTTCTTATATTCATTTTCTTACTTATTTATTTTAATATCGTGTATTGGTCGAATAGTGAATTCAAAATTTTATAATTTTACGAACTAAATTACGGTTAATTATAATTTAATTATCAAATTTTGAACGTATCGCCGCGTGACGAAAGTAAATTATGGTATAATTACAGTGGTATTTCGCCTATTATGTAATATAATAAATACAATTATTTATTTAAAAGTTGATTTCGTATCTTGCCACCGGTCATTGTGCTAAATATTAATGAACCAATGAACCATGAGTACGAATACCTACATTGTAATTTTTAATAGTACGTATCGCGATATGAATTCGGACCGCCTGTATTATTTTAAATTAATGTCCGATAATACGCCACTACCCGAAAATATTATTTTCCAATTGAACTGTAAATACATTCGATTGTAGGTTATATTATATTTTGTGATTCATCGTTATTACGGACAAATATGAAATGATAAACGTGTATAAAAAATATAAATAAAATATATGTGCATCTATTTTTTAATTAAAAAGGATGATTTAAAAGCCATATTCAGATAAATTTTGCGTTCATTTATAGCTTTCACAACATAGAACCGTATCAAAATTCAATTTGATGATAGCAAACTTTTGAATTAGCAATGCAAATTAACAAAATGAGATATTGATACAATTTTACATGTAAATGAAATACACTCACAGCACTAATCTATGCGAGGAAGATATTTATACTCGTATATTTATCTGAATGATATTTATTGACAGATATAAATATTTTATTGCAAAAAATAAGGGCCAAAAACTTTATCATTTGAACATTATCAGTTGTGTTTTCTTTAGCTTTCTGTAGAAGAAGATAAGAAATGAAACCAGAACTCAGCAGGCTGCGGATATTATTCGTCCAATTTTCAGAAGACATCTACGTAGTATGATTCAGTAGGTACAGTCAGCATCAGATCGATCTTGACTAGCGAAGTCTTCAAAATGATCTAAATACCTTGTTGTTTCCCTCTTCATATTATCTTTAGTTCGAACGATAATATTTTTAGTACTTTGCTAGTCAAGATCGGTCTGATGCTGACTGTACCTAACGTTTGAAATATTTTGTCTGCGATTTTCAGGTGAAAATAATTGAAGGCGAAATGGACGTTATTCGAATGTGGATTATAGTCACTTCGTGATATCATTTTATAAATAATTTTCATTTGAATCATATTCGCTCCTTTTGCGGTCCAGATGATGGGTAGTTGGGTGCTGACGCTAAGAATTTAGTAAGCGTATTTGGGTGCAGGTTGAGGGACAAAACTGGTGACTCTCGCTTCACCTCGTACCTGGGGCTAAGGTTCGCCATTGCTATTCAGCGGGGCAATGCCGCCACCGTGATGGGCACCTTTGCACCTGATACGGTGAGGGGTTAATAGATTAAAATGTAATGTGACTTTATAATTTAAAAACTTAATTTCTATATTATTTGTAAATACGTATTAACTTTGTGAACTAAATGAATTATATACATAGAATTTGGATCTTGAAAGGACGAATAGGTCTGTCAGAGGATATTTTCCGTTTCATTACCTTAAAAAAAATTTTTTCGTGTATTTTGACAAGCTTAAATGCTTGAATGCCGTTAATATTACTCTCTTTAAGTAATAGTAATAAAGTAAGAGTATTATTGTTTTAAAAAAAAAATACTTTAGTCTTTACTAATAATGTTTGTAATATTAAAAACAAATAAAACCGGCCAAGTGCGAGTTGGACTCGCTCATGAAGGGTTCCGTAGCAACAAAGGCGAAAATTGCGGTTCATGACATATTAATAAAACTACTTACTGGATCTCGTTCAAACAAATTTTCGGTGGAAGTTTGCATGGCAATGTACCTACACCATATATTTTTTTTAGATTTATCATTCTCTTATTTTAGAAATTAGAGGGGGGGACTACACATTTTTCCACTTTGGAAGTGTCTCTCGCGCAAACTATTCAGTTTAGAAAAAAATGATTTAGCAAACCTCAATAGCATTTTTAAAGACCTATATATAGATACACCACACGACTGGATTTGATAAAAAAAAAATTTGAGTTTCAGTTCTAAGTATTGGGACCCCCGAAATTTTATGTTTTTATTCTATTTTTGTGTGAAATTCTTAATGCGGTTCACAGAATACATCTACTTACCAAGTTTCAACAGCATTGGCTTTATAGTTTCGGAGAAAAGTGACTGTGACATACGGATGGACAGACAGACAGACAGACGCACAGACATGACGAATCTATAAGGGTTTCGTTCTTTTTTGCCATTTGGCTACGGAACCCTAAAAAGACTGTTTTAATAAGTCTTTAATTTATGAATCTTTAGAGGACACTTGCTTAAAAAATGCCAGTGTGATATTCCAGATTATGTATCCAACATCATGTCAGACCTGTTCAGCCATTTGAGCGTCATTGAGTAACAAACATCGGATCGGATTATTCCCGCAGTGTTCACATAATAAAAAAAGAACCATAATGTTTGACTTTATTTCTTTTCTATAAAAAAGTAATATAGACGTAAAATGTAAGCTTGACCCAAAAATCAATTATCCACAACCAACACATTAAGCAACCAACCGACCACACTAAATTTCTTGTAAAATTTAGGGATTGCTGTGGTGTCACATCGAAATCTGCAATAAACTTACATCTGAAAACACTAATTACCTTCTGAGCATCGTAAAGTAGGTACATTAACTTAGGGTTACAAATTAAATATGAAACCATCATTATGCTCAACTCTCCATAGCACTGTATTGTACAATGGTTTCAGAACACGCGCCCTGCAGACGAACTAGCAAGGGTCCAACTTTAGCTACTAAAGTTTCAAACTGCAAGCCTTATGGCCTGGAATGCGAACCAAGTTTAGTGTTTGTATCATGCCTTTTGCATCTGTGCCACCTAGCCTAGCTTCTCAATACGATCGATTAAACTAACTGTAACTAGCGTTGTTCTCCAACAAGTTTAATATTAGACAATAAGCCAATTCAATAACTTGCACTAAACTTATGCTTTCACAATCAATATAACAGAAAATTATATTTTTAGATGTTTTATATCAACCGTAGCAAAAATCACCGTAGCAAAGTTTTCGTAGCCGTAGCCGTAGCCGCCAGCCTACAGAAAATTTTAGTTCCAACATCAGAATATCGATATATCAGTTCCAACATCAGATGATACATTAAAATATCGAGGGTATTAATCAAATCGATAATAAGGTATCTAGTTCTTCTAAGTGATGCGGTAAGTAACGTAAATGCTAGGGTATTGTTTGTATTTATTTTTGCATGGTACGGTGATATCTCTAAAGTCACAGAATTACTTTAGCAACCATGTAGTAATATATCAATGTCTAAAGTAAATAAGCTTCGATTGTTTTGATTGCTTTCTCACACGTACGTAGAAAGGTGAGTTCTAATAACATAATCATAGAAACGGGAGCAATTTATTCAATAATTCTACATAACTCAATAAGAATCAAATCCTTTGGCGATACAATTTTATTGAAGCGATACTGAATTGAGATTTAATGATGTCTTAACATTTAAAACTTCGCTTTATTGACGTTATTAGTCAAACGAAATGTAACACAACAATTAATTTAACTTTATTAATTCATTTTATTTCAAAGCGTAACATTTAGGTTCGCCGTAAAGTAAAATTTCATTTTCATAAATTTTAATCTCAATAAATTATTTTCAAGTGGACGAGAGAACAAGAGGTATTCACCCCGGACAGACTGAGAAAGGTAAAGGAATTAATCTAATGTCAAAGCGGCCCCAAATACAATAGGGGAACAAAAACTTTTTCATTTTTCTTACCCAACCCTGAAATTACCAGCCGGAAAATTAGTTGAAACATTTCTGAACAAATATTACCCGGGTATATTACATAATACAGCCAATTGAAGTATTTTAGGTGTTTCAATTTTACCTTGTGCAATTTACTAATCGAAATCTTGAGGAAGGTAATTAATTATAAAATATTCAATAACAGCTTATATTCTTGACAAGTTCTTAATATAACTAAGGTAGCAAAAAAATACTTTGCCTGCATTCATATTCTTTCCTATCCACGGGGTATTTCCTTGCTTTGTAGAGCGTTTTCTGGAATGAAACCATGTTAATTGGAATTGGCGCGTGGTGACAATAGTTCAATTATGCACTTTTGTGCAGTAGTATTATTTTTAATCTTACAATCCGATTTCTAACGGATATAAACAAAACCTATTTAAATTATGCAAGTATTTATCTGATAAGCCCGTGTTACAGAAAGAATAACGCATTTATAACGTAATAGGTAATATTTATGGACAAGGCTTGAAAGCAGCGTGCGTCGGTTAGAATTCAATAAGCCTATGAACAAAATATACAATAAGTACAAGTGTTTTGACGGCCAGTTCTTTATTTGTAGTCCTTTATGTAATATCTTGAAAGAAATCGTAATATTAAGTAAGTAAAAGATTTTCTTTCTCATAGTTCTTTTAATACGAGGAAATCAAAGAGCAAGGTCAAGGTTCTTTATTTGCGAAACTTACCAAGCGAACATTAAGTTATTTGAGAATTTAATAATATTTGGGATATTAATAGAATTTTATAAAAAATAAAACTTTGCTGAATGTTCGGATGTTTTAATAAAAACACAACATTTATAGCGTGTCTGTCTATTTTCTAATTTGTCAAAGTTGACTGAACCAAAAAAGGTGGTATTGAAAAAGTTTTCAAAACCTTTCAAAGGTTATTTTTCGCAAGTACCCTTATTTAACGTCTTTTAAACCCCTGCGGTCGTCACCTACTAAGAAGATATATGGGAATCGATCTAACTAAAGCCATATGGTTCCCCCACGTACATCTATTAAGCTCACAGGGGTAGAAAAGTACTAGTAGCAAAAAAAATCATGTCTTGGATGATGAGCGACTACAGACTACATAAATACCCACAACAGAGATGTACTTATAATTAGTGTGTTACCGACCAATCTCTTATAACAAGAAGCTCTAATAACCTTGAATACTTGTAGATATACTGTAAAGGGGCTATTTAACTGCACGTTCTCCAACTAAAGACCTAAAGACCTAAAGAACTAAAGACCTAAAGAAGAAAGATTGCAGTTGTGTATGTTTGGAGGAAGTTAGACAAGTCAAATTAATTTTAGGTAGGTATAATAACAAAAATGGTTCAAAAATATTTCTTAAAAATCACATACTTAATTGATCAATTGTTTGCTAACAAGTCATAAGTTTCACATCTCACCCAGCAATAAATGAATTTATACCGTACAGATTACAAATAAAAAAAACAAGAAGTAATAAGTATTACCCATTATAGTATCAGTATTCTATACTTACTTCGTCACTTTTCACATCAAAAGTTATAGTAACAAGCACCATCCATTCTTAGCAATATCGGTATTCTATACTTACCTACTTGGTCACTTTCCACATCAAAAGTAGTGCTACGAAATGTGAAATTTCAATTCCACGGCAAGATTTTTATTAAAGTATCGAAGCTTGGAAGCCGTTCAAATATAGTTTGGAAACAAATAAACGACTTTCTCGGTCTTTTTCCTTTTTTATACATAAAAGCGTTGAGTTGATTTATCGTTGGAGCAGCGAGCGGCCGCTGCGTCCTGCCGCGAATCTTGATCGACGAAGCATTTCAATTTATTTTATGAGTCGACACCTTTGCAAGAGGTAAATTCTGTTCTTACTAAACCACCCCAATTTGGTAGTTGGACGTTTATTCAATGAAACTAATTTAGTGCACTCCATATAACTGTGGGTGCTAGCATCTCTGCCTACCCCTTCGGGGATATAGGCGTGAGTTTATGTTTTATAACAATCTGTTCCAGAACTCAAAACCAATAGCTCAGCTTTATCAAAGAAGAATCAAAGAATCAAAGAATCAATTTCGTTTATTCAATTTAGGCACATATAGAGCACATATGAACGTCAAAATATTACAATTGTGTCAAGAAGTATGTGAACAAAAAATAAAATATTAAATAAATTAAAGTAAACCATTTGAAAATGATTCTTTCGCTGGTTCGGTAGTTGGTTCTACTGAGAAGATACCAGCAAGAAACTCAGAGAACTCAATTATCCTTTTTATTTATTTATTTATTTTTTAATACGGTTTTTATACAATTTACAATGTGCGGGCAAGAAAGTGATTAGGTTGACCATGCATTTTTATCATTAAGATATTCTTCTACTTTATAATAAGCTTTTTCCATTAGACTTTTTTTCACGTTTATTTTAAAAATATTAAGTGGCATGTCAACCAAATCCTGAGGAATTTTATTGAATATTTTTATACTGTTGCCTACAAATGAATTACCAACCTTATGAAGCCTGAGTATTGGCACTGCTAGTTTATCTTTATTTCTCGTATTATAATCATGTGTGTCCGAGTTCTTTTTTAAAAGATTTAAGTTCTTCCGTATGTATAAAATATTATCGTAAATATATTGACAAGCAACCGTTAATATATTAATTTCTTTAAATGTTTCTCTCAGCGAGTCACGGGGTCTGAGGCCGTAGATTGCTCGTATCGCGCGTTTCTGTAATATGAAAATAGTCTCAATATCGGCAGCTGAGCCCCACAGCAACAGACCATATGACATAACGCTATGAAAGTAGCTAAAATAAACTAATCGTGCCGTTTCCTCATCAGTTAGTGACCTTATCTTTCTAACCGCATAGGCAGCTGAGCTAAGTTTTCCTGCCAAGGTTGTGATATGAGAACCCCATTGCAGTTTACTATCTAGAGTTATTCCCAGAAAAACTCCTTGGCAAGTTCAATCCCTTAACATTTTAATAATGACGAACTCTAGAAAACCTCTTCAGAAATTATGTGGTACTTTAAGTCTATAGAAATAAGTTTAGCTTTTTTACTTTTATACGTGTTTATAAAAAAAGTCGTACAATTTCAACCTACCTATGATCGTTTTATCAATAATTGCGTAATTTTCTTCGACGATTGTAATCGAATTATGATCCGAAAGTTTTTAGCGACATGGAACGAACAAAAAGGCTTTAACTAATTTGTTTTGAAAGGCATAAAATATGAATTTAAACGAGAAATAAACTACCGTTTAAGGTAAAAAATATTCTGACACATCACACATCGACAAAAAATACTCAGAAAGTGCATTGAATGGTTCGACAGTTGCACAATCAATGCACAATCAACACAAAATGCTTTTAAACTGTGTGGGTTTTACATTTTCTGAAACAATAAGTACAAAAAGTCTCTTAACAGCATTCATTATAAAATGTAAGGCGTTTGTAGGAAACGTGAACGTAATATGGACATTATTCATGATCCATAATTATACGTAATAACAGGACAAAACATTTTGGGTTTTTCACAATTAAAAACCAATATGAGTGAACTCATCACAGTCTTGATGAGTCTACAAACTTTGCCACACCTTAAATGTAGCTACTGTTAGCAAACAAAGTAATAGTACAGTGTAAAAAAAGCGTACGTTTTATTAAGGTATGATTCCGCAGCCGACCGCATACGACAACTGCCGACGCACGCAGCAGATGCGCGTAATTCATTGCGATTTTGGTCCTCTTTATGTGTATCGGAGTTTAACATGTAATGGGTACGCTGTATCTGCTGCATGCGTCTGTCGTTGTCGCATGCGGTCGCCTTCGGAATCATACCGTCAAATAAATTTTTGGTAAATGATAATAATTTCCGGTTTTAACGTAAATTTTTTATTCAAGCAAATAACAGGACTTTTTGAACAGAAAAAAATTTTCTTCATTGGGAATGTTATTGTAAACTCAAGACAACAGTTGTTATTCAAAACAAAAGCTATTTTATCATCAATGAAAAATATTTTCCTATTCTTATGACAAACACGGCTATAATTAGAAATAGATTTTAAAAGCTTTTTTAATTAAGAGTGGATGTTTTTAAATAAAAGGAAAACATCCCCATCGCTCCTTCCATGTCTCGCCTGTGAGAGTCATACCGCAATGGGTGGTAAGCCCCACGAAAAACTAAATTAGTCTTTTGGCCTGCTGCGTCCCAAATTTGATGTTCGATGGTTGCAAAACTTGTAGCATAACGTTTTGTATATTTCACTGTAGGTAACTCAGTATCTTGAAAATGCATATGATGTAAAAAAATACAGATTAGGTATATCAATGCAAAGTCATTCCTGAATATTGAAAATCGATTCTTTTCCAACTTTGTTATCCCGGTTAGTTGCGAATGGTTAAATATTCTCGACTATTCAGTACAGCTTGAAAGTTCCATCGTTCTCCTTCACAGTTAATGCTCCAACTAAAGACCTTGAAGTGAACGAAGAAGATTAATTTCTCGAGTAAGCATTGTTCAAAAATGCTAACACAGTTTTGGTTTTCGAGAACGATGGAACTTATTTTAAACTTGGTTCTTTCATAAAAAAGAGATAATACAAGATAGTTTTTGTTATTTACTGTCATAGTGTTTTATTTATAGCAGAAAAACAAATAGGTATGAGTCATCAATTATGCATGTTTCATGGCATTCTTTAAAAATAAAGTAAAAAGAAATTCGAGATATAGGTAAGTAACTGATGAATTTTTATTATAAAACTTGTCTATATCTTTGGTAAAAACCGTTTAAATCACATAGAACATTTTAAACATAACATTTAGTACGAGAAAATTAGGATTTGACACAGGAATAATTCCTAGTAGCAACTTTCTTTCAGAATTCATAGAGGGAGGTTACTGGCAGTCTAAATTTCGATTTGCGTGGTATTCGGTTCGTTGCGTTCTCCGCCATCTTGAATTTAAGGGTGAAATTTTAGTTACTGAATAAGTCATCTACTTTTAATTTACCCTTAAATTCAAGATGGCCGATAACGCAACAATCCGAATACCACGCAAAACCAAATGTAGACTGCTAGGGACCTTTCTTAATGATTTCCGAAAGAAAATTGCTACTAGGAATTTTTCATAAGTCAAAAAAGTCAAACAAAGATTTACCACTTTTTGGGGTAGAAAAAAATTAGGAAGAGGTAGATTGTAGAAAATTTAATTCTAAGCAACTTTGTAGTAAAAACTTTTTATGTAAAATTAGAACTAAACGATTTATTCAGTAAACAAAAATGTATCCTTAAATTCAAGATCACGGAGAACGCAACGAACCGAATACCACGCAAATCGAAACTTAGACTACCAGGGACCTCCCTCAACGAATTCAGAAAGAAAATTGCTACTAGGAATTATTTCTACGTTTGCCCCTTAATTGAGCTAAGTCGGTTGTAGTAATTGTAATTGATACAGCGCGGCGTCACAAACTCCTTATAACCGCAGATATTTTTTTAAATTTTTATTGTGAAATAATGAACAGAAGCAAAAGACGCGTGGTTTTCTCTGCAGATCCCGGAGAGGGGAAGTCTTAAGTATAATATGTATTGTATGCCTATATGATATTATATGTAATTAGGCCCATATTCGGAACATTCACCCCTGAATGTTACAACTATCCCACGGAGAATATGTTTACTACGAATAACAACATTCAACTCAGCGGTTGTTAGCGAGATGACCACTGAAATTGCCCATTCGCGCAGTCAATAAAAACGAACATAACAAAAACAATAATGAAAGTTTACGGCTCTACTATAATATTTTTCTTCGCAAGCACTATGATGAACACTACTTGAACCAGTCGCATCGCACTTGTAAAGAGTGCTACAACACTGATCGCACAGTCACAGGCTACGTTAAAATGTAAACAACCTAGCACATTTCAAAAGCAACGTGAATTTTAAACGGTGCGCTGGCGGAATTCCGCCGGTGCTTGTCCCGCGTTACGCGCCAAGCGAAGGTAAATGGGTCATAAAGGCGTATCAATATTGACCGCGCAACTCCCATCCAGCGTACATCATGCCCGTTATATTGGCCATATCTCACGTTATGCCGAGAAGCAATTTTTTCGCCACTAATTTATGTACGTGTCGCTCTTTTTACTTTTTTAAACGTGCCCCTTTTTACGAAATTCGATATTTGAATCGGGACAAACGCGCTGCGGTTACCCGAATAATGCGGAGCGGAGAAGATATATTGCCGAAACTGAAATCATGGGGTGCGGTAACAGAAAAGCTGCAATTTAAAATGATATTATCAGTACTAAATTAGAATATACGATCAAAATAAGTATTTTTGTAAAATGCAATCGTCATACAATATCAACACACATTAGCCTAAATTTAGTCGGATCAAAAACTTCACGGTAACTTACATAGCTGATTGGATCTTGTTTAGTTCAGGTCCATGTTCATTATGGATGCAAGTCAGTATTTGTGAAAGCGATGAAACTATTGTCTTAAGCTAATACACACTGGTGTAAAATAACTTTTGTACTTTCTAAATACACAGTTTGTTCTGTAACGTTATAGAGCAAATGATCAAACACCTTCAGTCATTCACGCTGAATCTTCTTTAGGTTGATTCTCCTGAAAGTACCTACATTGAAGGTTTAGGATTGTAGAGTTCAGTGAGAAGTGTTTTTTTACTAGCAAAGGATTTCATATTATTCTCTAGATTTTTCTTGGCATATCAGATAAGAAAATACTTCACAGTTTTGCAGGAGTTCGATTTGGTATCTTTTTCTATTTCAATTCACTGAACGTATTATTGAGATTGGCCAACCGAGTGTGAATGTATAAACAAGCAACTTAAATAGACCTTAATCTTCTTTTACTTGTCGGAGTAGCAGAAGATTAGTCTCTATTTAAGTTGCACACAACAACACCAAACACGTGTACCTACTGATAAACTGAAAAGTAAGTGGAGCGCTATTTAACTAGCTTAGAGCTTACCTTTAGTACTGTACAGTAAAAGCAATGCGAAAAAGCAGAAAAACTAACAGAACTTAAGATTTTAAAGCTACGAATTACCTTTAAGTTAAAGTCTGAATTTCACGAATTCAATTTTAGTTTCAGATAACAAAATACGGGGCTTCCAAATAAACTACGAAGTTATATTATCAACTTTCAAAATGTAAACTATTGGATTTAAATGTAAATGTATTTGTGTTTAGACAGTTACCATTTAGTGTGATTTTCAACATAATGGCTTATAGCTTACAGTCCTTCAAAGATTTCTAATTAATCACTTTGATAGTCAAAGAAACAAGTTTCAGGAAAAAAAATCCTTCTACCATTTCAGACAGTTTGATTAAGTTTCATCCAAGAAAGCAAGATAATTACTATTTCCGTAAACAGTTTTAATTATTAAGCTTTTGTTATAATCCGTGCACCGGAACCCTTTTTAATTAGGGGGTGATATATAATTAAAAGGGATGCCGATGGTGTTAACAAAAGGATAACCAGGGAGTGTTTGACCGAGCGTCTTATTTCAATTACCTCTTAATATCAGGTAAGTATTTCGAACAACGGGTACAAATAACATGATTAATTTCGAGTCAGATGAATGAAAACTTTCCAATGGAAACTTAGTTAATAAAAGTAGTTATACGGCATTTAGAAATACAAAGCTCATTTAATTAATCTGCCATGGTCTGAACCTTTTCGTAATTTTCTCTTGATTAGTCAATTAATATTACAACGACAACGACAACTTTAGTATTGTAATCTTGAATTCAAAGAAACTTGAGTAGGTAATGTTTTAAGGAATTAATGAAAGTCATTGAGTGAAATGTGATAGCTGATAGCACATTTCATTACTTACAAGTGAGTTTCTACCTAGCGTCTTCAAAGTGAGGCCAACGGTTACGCAGGCGTTTTCTTTTATATGAATAATAAATTCCATATAGTAATTTATTACTTAAACATTTAGGCCCGCATTCTAAAACCACACTCAGTTCTAAATCTTGATTTTTCTGATGACAGTTGTATCGACAGAGTTAACAGATTGTCCTCCGATAAATCGAGATTTGAAAATGAGTGTCGTTCTATAATATAGAATTATATAATATTCTATACTAAAAAAAAATCTAATAGTTTTCATTTTGAAAATTGATAATATAACTTCCTAGTTGATTTTGAAGTCCCGTATTTTGTTATCTGAAACTGAAGTTGAATCTGAAATTCTTCCTTTAACTTAAAGATAATTCGTAGCTTTAAAATCTTAAGTTCTGTTAGTTGTGCTGCTTGTTCGCATTGTTTTTATTATAGAATATGGGACTTTATTACAATTTCAAAGCATCAGTTCATTATCAGATAAATGAGTCGTCTCGCAGGCAATCTCAGTTACATACAATTAGCATCGCGATAATAAATAATTCATTGGCTCATTCAGTTCCCACTAAAACTGATGGAGTAAAATCTAAATATTACGAATGGAGAAAATGTATTCACTTCCATACTTAGTTCAGCGACTTATTTTTTTTTATACTATTTAGGTGGCAGACAAGCACATGGTATTATAGACATTGTTACTAAAGTACACACATTATTTATAATGAATACTTTTGTATGTGCGCTAGCAATAGCGGCGAAATGCCGGTCTCTCAAACAATACATGGGAAATATCCCGTCAATTGTAATACTAATTTTAGTGACCAAGATAGATTAAAGACTCGGTGTCAGTCTCAAAATAGGTTAGGTATTCAAAACCCATAGGAAACTTCACATGAAAGTAACAAAAAAAAAAAACATATAGCACACAAATATGTTAGCTCTACTAGATATAGAACGTAGCTTGTTGTTTTATATCATCTTCTCTTATAAAAATCAATTGCTGTTCGTTAGTCTCGCTAAAACTCGAGAACGGCTGGACCGATTTGGCTAATTGTAGTCTTGAAATATTCGTGGATGTCCAGGGAAGGTTTAAACGGTTTAAACGGGCTAAAAAAATATGGCGGTACAAAGTTCACCGGGTCAGCTAGTTAATAATATAAAATAACACATAATGAACCGTAACACGTAGACACCAGTCTCATTGGAGAGATTTTGTGCTGTCAGTGGGAAAACCAAAGGCTTTGTCCTACTTATCTTTTGCGCTGACGGCACAGAATCTCTCTGCGTGACTCCACTGGTGTTGCACTCACCCAAAGGCCACGGTAACCTCTTACCACCAGGAGGGTCATGTATTTGTCTGCGACCTAAGTAGTATTAAAAAGTACTTGTTTGAATATGATTACCGTAGTAACGAATAAACTCCTTTGAATTACAAGCTTGAACAGATAGCGAACATAAAATAATCACCAAGAGTTGTTTTTGGCCCTACTTTGCATAATGATATGAATATAAAACACTTTAGGGTTATCATATATACACCATACCCTTCATATTTCAAGGCGTGATAAAAAAATAATGTCTAGTATGTAGGTATTACAAGACATTATATTTTCATCTAATGAAACTGAATATTTTACGAGATATTACAATTAATTTATTGTAATAATATTTACTTAGCAGTTCTATCAATTCAGAATGATATTATTTCACGAAGAATTCAGAATTTGCTAAGAGGGTGGACTAACTTAGTTCGTTGAATTATAATAACAAACTAATAACTCACTTTACTATTCATCATAAATAGATAATTGTGTTATTGTTCTGTGTTTAGACATCAAAATATTTCTTATCACGTATCGATATCCCAACACTTAGCTGAATCAAGATTTTTTTTGACTACCTGTATTCGTAAATCATTTACTTATCACATATATCTCATCATATATATCACATGTATCACACATATATAATATATATCACATAATCTATACTAAAGCTGAAGAGTTTGTTTGGTTGACCGCAGGGCGCTAATTTCAGGATCTAATGGTTCAAATTGAATAAAAAAAAAAAAATATTGAATAGTCCGTTTATCATTATATATCATCACGATACTACTTAAGGGAGCGGAGCAGTAATCATAAATGTCAACAAATCTCATAGATTCCCATGTTATTTGAAATTATTCAATTGTTGGCAAATAATATTGCATATATTCCCCCTGTAAGGGAAAGATCGCGGGTTCGAGTCCCGCCCGAGAATTGATTTCGCTTTTTCCAATTTATTATAATTTGTTTAGTTTAGCAAACTAATTGCTTTAAAATTATCTCAATTATCTCAATATTGCATATAGTGGTGATACGGGATTTCAAAATATGCCACGGGCGAAGCCGGGGTTGGTTGGCTAGTAACACTAACATGTAATTTTTTATAGTTAAGAAACAATACCCCCTTAGTAGATTTATACAATCAAAAACAGCATTCAGTGATATCAACCGTGGAAAAAATACTACCCGCAATTTAGTCGCTCATCTGTATCATTAACTCGATTTGAAATTCAAATATCAAGTGACAACAATCGTAGGGCACTTTTATTTATTTACGTTTAGCGGAGCGTTAGTAAAGATTATCCTTAGAAATAAACAATTGAGACGGAGTGGCTAAGTGTGGGCAGGACGGCGCTGCCAACCGTTGATAACGATGCTACGTGAGTTGGAATATGTTAGCGATATATTATACACTTTTGGCTGATCTGCGTGATTATTCGCGCTAGTATTCATAACATGGTTATTTTTAAACGGTTTATATTTTATTAATTTCTTTAGATGTTTTTGACTGTTTGACTTTGTAATTATATAACCTAACCTAACCTTACTAAAGGTAAACAATTTTGTAGCGACATTTTATACATATTAAAAAAAACTAGGGTAACTAACTAACTAATGGTTCGATTTCGGTTTTTAATCTTGAATATAAGTTTCTAAACAGAAAAATATTTATAAACTGAGTTTTGAAATAAAACATAATACACACATAATTTTATTTTGATGAAATTATTGATACTTTAATAATCGAAAAAAATACATTATAAACTCATATTGAGGTAATATATTTACTTACAGTATTTTTTTCACGGCAATTCAATCTAAGCCCGAATTATCGATAATCGTACGTGACTAAAATTCCGTGCCAGTAAGTAGGCACATTATAGCTAAAGAAATAAAGTCCACTCTATAAATCAGAGTGCTTTATAGGTTTTGTTGGCTTGAAACACACTTTTCATGTGTGAGTTCTCGAGGGCGACTAAATGGATTTTGTTTAAATGAATTAATTTACAAGTTCCCTTTGGTGTTGTACTCAACAGCATAGGAAACTTGCCCTTCTCTTCAAGAAATTAGTCTTTCTATTTTGTAGCCAATGTTGTATCTGGGCTGTTTTCCATCCGGCAGTAAACATACAGGCTATGACTAAGTGCCCGCATGACGGCAATAGGCTCGCCTCCTATTACATGGGTCGAAAACCATAGGTGGAGAAATGTGGATGTTAATACACCTCTGCCTATACCCCATTCGGGGATTTGATCAAGAAACGAGTTCTTGCATGAATTGACAAGATATGCATACGTTTATATACTCACGCTTTTCTCCCTCCGAACTAGGCAAAGATATTAGTCCTTTATTTCTGTCTTTGCATATCTCACAAGTTTTCTCTACTTATTTAACCTTTCACCCATGGGTGTAATTTTTTTTTTGACAACGATGTTTTGAACTTTTCAATTTTTATTTTTATATTTTATTTTATTTATTTTTTCATTAGGTGTAGGTACAAACAGTTCACAATCATAGTACAGCAACTGAGATCTATAATAATGATTTCGATCAAGAATGCGAACCTAAACAGTACACACAGCATGCAATACATTACGTTGCAATAATATTATTTTAAATACAATGCAATAATTTAAAATAATATAGTTTCTAAAGGGTATCACTAAATTTTGATTGAAAAAAATTGGTATTTATATACACAAATACATAGATTGTAAGAGGATTTGAATTTTTATTTACATAACAACCTCAGTCCAAACATTTTCAAATCAATTTTTCAATTGAAGCTTACTTCATCTGTATGCAGAGAGTTTAAAATTCATACACATTGCATTCGAACTGTTTCTGTTGAATGCACTATTTTTCATTACAGTACGACTGCCACCGCAATTAACTTCACATGAATACTAATGCACTGATCAATTATTTGATCTAGTTTACTTAGGCAGGAATGAATGTTTGTACATATATGTATAAAGCCCTTTTTCAATCTTCATAGATATAATATCTGAGGCGTATAGAATCAAATGTTGCAAAAGTCCAAACTACTCAAAAATCAACTGGGTATAGTGCCATCTCTAGAATTTTGTGTGGAACCTATTAAGTTTTTCAGTTCAGTAACAAATACAGCAAAAGTCTACTAAAAACCTGTTTAAAAAACAGCACTGGGATCAAAGTTTGCAAAAGACTACCATTTTGTCCATATTAGTTTCAAAAACGACTAAGTGTCAAAATCAACCAATCACAGCGCTTGAATTTCAATAAGCAAAATGGCGATTTGTATGCAATCACGTTAACGATACAGTCTTTTGTTTTCACGATTGTAGTCAAAATAACGCGTTATATTGACTAATTTAACGTAAAGTAGTGAATATGGAGTCTCCTGTGCAACTTGCAACTATTGGAAGAGGACGAAAAAGGGTTCGGCAGCCAGAAAAATGGAAGAGAAACTTAGCTAAAAGAGCAAGGTTAGTGATGTACCATACCTACGCGCCTATCGATAATATTATCTATCCAATATCTACCTACTAATTTTTTCTTGCTATTTTCTTACAATAAACTACAATTAAATTACAATAAATTAATAATAATGATTTTCTTTTATTTTTTTATTTTCGAAAATCAAATATCTTTATTATTTATAGTAGAGTAGGTAATGACCGTGGTTAAATGCTATGAGATTAAATTTTAGCCCCTGTGTGTGTGTGTGTTGTGTGCTTGTCTTCTAAATATATAATAATGATTTCTCCAAGCTAGGAGCACTGCGTGTGTACATTATTTGTTTATGTGTCTTACTGCATGGATGGCAATTTTTTCTTTTAAAGATTGTCTCGTCATAATAATTGAAAAAAAGAAGTTAGGTACTGTAATCGTTTCCACTTCCGCATGTTTTGCTTCGCTTTTTCAGTTTCTTCTCTTTTACAGATACACCTCAAACAACTTACCCATTCGAATCCAGTGCAAGCATGGTGCTAATTTACCATATCAATGTAACGCGGTCACAATGACGGATCTTTTAACATTCCATAAAATGTTTTATGCTACAAATGAGAAAAAAAATCAGGATGCACTGATACTCAAGTTCTGCAAACATAAAAAAGTTAAAAGGAGACGTCATAGCAAAAACAAGAGGGCAAGAAAAGATTTCACCACTAATTACAGGATTTTAAATTCTAATAACGAATTTGTTCTTGTTTGCCAAAAATTCTTCTTGAGTGCCCTTCAAATCAAAAGAAGTAGAGTGGAATATGTCATGAAACTTTTTTACTATACAGGACGATGTGGCATAGAAAACAGAGGAGGCAACCATAAAGAAAACAAATTTAGGAGCCTAAGGGATTCGGTGAGGCAGTTCATAATGAAACTTAAATGCATAGAGTCGCATTACTGTCGATCTTCGACTCAAGAGCGTAAATATCTGCCCAGCGACTTGAGTATTAATAAACTTTACAGAATATTCAAAACCGAAAATCCTGAATCTACAGTTAAGCTGTCATTTTTTCGTGAAGTTTTTAATAAAGACTTCAATTTAGGGTTCGGCTCTCCGAGAACAGATGCATGTTCGAAGTGTATCGAGTTGCATGAGAGGATAAAAAAAGAACGCAACGAACAAAAGAAAAATGACCTGATGATTGAAGCAAGAGTTCACAAACTTAGAGCTAAAGCGTTTTTTAAGTTGCTTCAACAAAAAGCTGATGGAATGGTAACCTTCTCGTTCGACTGCCAAAAAAATAACCCCCTGCCACGAGTACCAGACCAGAGTGCATATTATTCTCGACAAATGTACCTGTACAATTTCACAATTGTAAAAGGATCTTCAAAAGACAAACTAAACAGCGACTCAACTTTTGCGTACATTTGGACGGAAAATGAATTTCCAAAAACATCCAACCAGATTGCCTCTGCTGTTTATGATCGTTTACAAAAGACCGACTTACAAGGAATCACTACTGTGCGTCTAGTTGCTGACGGTTGCGGAGGTCAGAACAAAAACAGTATATTGATGTGTATGCTGTCACGATGGCTCCTCGATAATCAGTCTGTGAAGAAGGTTGAAGTTATATTCCCTATCACTGGTCACTCATTCATGCCACCAGACAGAGTTTTTGGAAATATCGAAAAGTTGTTGAAGAAAAAGGAAGTGATAATTCGCCCTGAAGAATATATAGAAATAATTAAAACAAATGCCACCGTGACGAAAATGACCGAAATCCAAATGTTGGACTTCAAGGACGCTGCCAACAAGGTCTTTAAACCAACAGCAAAATGGCCTTTTAAAATATCTCTATGTAAAAGGTTCATTCTGAGGAGGTCAAAGATTGCAGGTAATGTCCTCATTCGTGGTGAAGCACATTTTAATTCAGATATATGCAAATCATTTAATGTTTGCAAATCTGGGATGAAAACTGATATGATTCGACCACCCATCATACAAGTAGGAGCTTCTATGAAACGTGCAAAAATAGTGGACGTAGAAGCACTATTGAAAAAACACTTTGGTGACAACTGGGAGTCTAACGAAGAATGCGAATTTTACCTGAACATTATTAGATCGCCTATTTTACAAGATGTAGAAGAAGAAAATGATGAGAACTATTGTGATGTCGGAATGGAAGAGCCTGATGATCTTAGAGTTTAAAGGGAGCTGAAGTGATGAAAAGGGGGGGGGGGACCTAAATGTTGAATTAAGAGTCTCAAATGTTGATTTATTATGTAATAATTATTTAGAAGATTTTATGTTACTGGTACCTACTGATGTAAGGCAACAATTTTCTGTGATGAATAATAAAAGAATGTTTAATTTGACTTAAAATAAATATTTTCTAATAAAAACCTTTCTAAAATAATAATCTGTTTTTTCCTTGCCTGAACATCACTAAATCTAATAAAACAAAAATGGTGTCAGTCATTATCAAAAACTGCAATGCGCCTACAGTGAGAATCAAAACCTGCAAAACGCAGATGTTACTATCAAAGGATGCAAAGTGATTTTGAATTTTTCAATATTTTCAACTACTATTGCAGTAGATTCGCAAATTTAATTAATAACTAGAAAATAAACAACTATTCTACGTGTTAAATTCAAAACCTATAGAATCTCTTTGCTATAAGTCCCACAGAACGTTTTTATTAGCTCCTGAAAATTTCACCTCCCGGCAGTTTGCTGCCTTTGATTCTATACGCCTCATCTGTATACTCACACGTCCTCAGCTCGAAAACCATTTCAAGCAACCAATCTCAAGTGGGCTTAATTATTTATTTCTGATTCAGGTGTTTTATGAATACCTTGACCGTTTTTTGCTATACTGTTCATAAACGTTCAACAACGCTGTTGATATACATATTCTATACCTATAGGGAAAAAAACATAATAATATGTTATAAAATTCTCTGATGGTGAACTTTGTAGTAAGTAAGCGAAGTTTCGATCGTTTCGTACATTTTTACTAAAGTGTCCGTCGTCCGGTGTATGGTAAGGATTCCTTCGTACCCGAGGACTCATAAATATTTTACCCCTTGATAGCCCTTGACAATGTTTCAGGCGTCTTAAATTTTGTTTTATTTTATGAACATAATTGTAGTAGTAGGCAACTACCATAAAACTTGAAAACATTACTTATGTAATTTTAGGGTTTGATATGTAGTTTCGAATGCCGTCTTTGCGACGCACGCTGCTACGAAAAAATATTCCCTTGCGGAAAGCCGTTGTGTCGAAAATCGCTAAATCGAATGACGGACTCGCGAACACGCTGTCTCGACGTATCTTATAATAATAATGTTATCTGTATAGAGTAAAGCTAAAATATAAAATATAGAGTTCTTAAAATCAGGTGCGCCCTAAAATGTAAGCCAAATTAAATTTTCCATTTCTCTCCTGTGAAAAAACTGAGAGAGCAAGAATTTTGTCCCACAGGGAGTGGTACTCGTAATGGCGGTGCATTTTTGAATGTAGCTAAGATAAAAAAAACTGCATCGTCAGATCGTCAGACGTGAGGGGTTTGCAGAGTCAACTTTTTCAAGGTAAAATTTTCTTTTGATCACGAGCTCGTCTACAATCAAAATGCAAAATAAACTTTTACTTTTCAAAGCATTTGTATTAAGTTGAATGATTGTAAAATAGCTTTTTTGGTTTAGTCGACCTCAACTTCGGTAACAAATGGAGAGATAAAAGCCAGTAAATCAATTAGTTCTGTATAAATATTCATCGGCCTAATTAAAAGATCGCATTGTTTTGCATTAATGAACACAGTGCTGTCTCTCATGATGGGTCTTTATTATAATATTATTATAAAGATCGATATGTTAATTACGAATTGGATAGAAAGAGAATGTACTGACATATTTACTTTACTTTTCTCATTCTTTCGCGTCAATTATTCACTTTGTTGTTTTATTGAGATCGTCTTAAGTGCAAGGGGTAGGACTTATGGGACACAAAAGCAAGCGCGACATGGCATGCACGGGAGCTCACCAGTCACATGCGGTTTGTTTACTATGAAAGTGAGATACATATGCGAACCGGAAGGACATGACTACACTATTTTAGCAGTAGATAAGTACTTAGGTAGTTAGTTCCGTCCTACGTATAAAGTCTATGTTTTAATAATGACAATAGGATTACAATAAGTTACAGGTAGGTACATACTCGTGAACGTGAAAAGCGGGTTGACATTTTCGTTAGTGAATAATTAACCTGATATATGGTTCGCTAAGCCATGTACCTACAGCGAGTGGTTACACCTTTTAGACGACATTTCCGAACGTCCATTAAAGGATTTGAGGGATTAAACAAGTTCCCAAGCCATGACGTTTTACATTTCGATTTTGCACTCAAACGTTTTATGGAGATTAACAATACTTGTATTGAACAATCCTTTTTTGGTGGTAGTCATCGGTGCCTGCTTTCTTTCAATTTAGTCCGCTGCTTGATAAAGAGATTTGGAATTGCTATAAAGTAGAAGTAATGTCATATATCACAACAATTTATTATTTACATAACGCCTATTGTGACACTTCGAAAGTTAAACTATTTTATCCAAATATGCCATAACAATACTAATAGTACAAACACAAGAGAAACCTCTGTCTATTTGTCGGTCTGTCTGTCTATCTGTCTGTCAATCTGCATATCTATCTGTCTGCCTATCTGTTTGTTACGCTTTCACGTCTCCACCAATGAACCGATTTTGATGAAATTTGGTACAGAGACAGATTAGATCTTAGGAAAGGACTTAGTCTATGTTTGGTCGCGTTAACCGACATCCACGCGAGCGTAGGCACCTTTATACATTTCTGTCGCGCTGAGTATTTATCATTACTATTTGAAGATGTTCTTCACCCTAGCGTTAATTCCCAGTCGCAACCGAAGCTTTCACCTCGGAGTCTGGGGTCCGCTTTACCAGTCTTAACTGCAGATTTGGCTGGACCTAGATATTTACCGTGAAACGACTGCCATCTGACTTCCACTACCCAATGGTGTCATTAGGCGATTTCGAAGCATTGTAGCTAGAACAATGTTGTTGTACTTTATGGTGCTCCCACTACTCGTAACTACTGCCATAGATGTTCGTATGGCAACCAGGACCGACGGCTTAACGTGCTCTCCGAGGCACGACCAGACCTATGCAAATACCCATAGTCATGTCGAACCCGCACCTTTTTAAGATGCAATCAGATTTTTCTACAAACTACCTAAACTAAGCACAGATAAACACAACTGTACTTTATGTTCTACATGTAGATGCTGCTTTACGGTTAATTGTTTAAAACAATATCCTATAAGAGTATTTACCTGATTTTTGCTCTGCAAAAAAGAATATATATCACACAAACACGACAGTATTTCTTCCGTCATAATATGGCCATCTTAACATCTCTACGTAAAGGAATTTATTAAAAAACTCTCCATCAAATAAGGAAGAAATTGTTTGATATCAACCCCACATTGAGATTATACGAATTAAATTGAAAACGTAGCGAGAAAAATATGCAGACGCACGCGCCGAGCCCGCCTTATCGTAACCTCATTGGCAATCTCAAACCAAGAGAATGTACTCCGAATATTGTTTCGAAGAAAACTTCGCTTGAAAAATCTTCGAGAAAATGACTACCATCTTGTGAAATTGTGACGTCTATTTCATGCACAGTAATGGTTAAAATGTTAAAAGATATTTTTATATAAAAGCTAACTAATAGACACGACATGTTCTTGGCTAGTTCTACCACTAATATATTGCTATTCTAATGATTCCGATTTCGATTACTAGCATTTTGATATTTTAGTGTAAATTATAGATTCGCACTTAACAAATTGATTTATAACACTCACGCCAATTTCCCTCCAGGCTAGGCAGAGACAACAACCCGCCATTTGACTCTATATCTCTATCCTAAGACTCTATCCTTAAGGTGGCCACCCATTTACAGTTTATCGAACGACAACCGGATGATATCGGTCTGTCAGTGCATTGCAATAGCCCACACACTTACAGTTTCGTATACGATTTTGGACTGACGGATAATATGTGTGTGGCCGCTTGACGATTCCGATCAGCAAAGACAGTTGAAGGCCGGACAGTCTATGGCCGTCGGCATTTTATACGTAATAACATCAGACTAAAAGATTAAAATAATGTTATTATTTTAGTCTGAGGTAGTAAAATTATGATGACATTGATGACATAAGGACTGCAGGCCGCCGGACAGACGAAAAACTGCAGGCGGACTGTAATTGGGTGGCCGCCTTTACATTTAGGTACTACATAACTTATTATTAACATTAAACTACCTAGTTATTTTAAGGATAAGATAGATAGATATATGTAAATATGTCTAGTAAAGGCCTGGTAGCCACTATACCTACTCATGGATGCTTCGGGCGGTATCTGCATCGGACCGCGAAGAAAGAGCCAACGTCCGAGTGCCATCACTGCGACGCGAGCGAGGACTCGGCGTTGCACACGCTCACCGAGTGTCCGGCGTGGGAGGCGCTGAGACGGGAGCTGGTGGCGACCCTGATAGTGAGAGCTCTCACGCTCGCCACTTTGCTCACAGCGATGGTTCGCTGCGCGGATGCGTGGGCCCCGGCGGCCTCCTTCTGCGAGCAAATAATGCTCGTGAAGTGGGCGGCGGAGCGGGAGCGAAGAAGAATCGCAGACTTTGCGGCCCGCGAGGAGCGCAGGAGAATCACTAACCGCGCGGCCCGCAACGAGCGGCGGCAACTCGGGCGTCGGAGGTCGCAGAATGACCTCCGTCCCCCATGAGCGCGGGCCTGGGTGCGTTTATTGCTTTTAAAAAATGAATGTAGACTTATAATAACCCGGCAATATTGGTCCAGCCTTTTTGTAGGTTAGCCGGAACAAATAGACAGATAGACAGACGGATAGACTGACATTTTTATTGCTTTCATGTCATAACTACTTACCAAAACATTACGCACAGACATGTAAATTTTATTTATTTGTACGCATTATCTTTAGCATAAAAACATGTTAGAAAACACCAAGTCACTTATATGTGAGACGTCTCGACCCATTACATTCAGTTTTACGAATAACATTACCGGGGCTGGCGCATTTGGCATATAAAGAGGTACATAGTGCATCGATTTGGAACATACGGGTTGGACAAAGGACGTCCAGCGTTGCATTATGATAATGCATTTTGAAATAACAGGGTCATACGGAAACGTGCAAGTAGGTTGTAACTTAAACAATAGTGAAGTTTTAAAACGTCGGATAATTTAGCCTAACTAGTAGGAGTCTCCTTAAAAAAATCCTGAAGGACAGACTGAGGTATATTTTAGATCCCACGATTCAATTAGTAGTGAAAGTACCTAAAAAAAGGTATGAAAGTGGAGGATATATGAAATAATAGTATTTGATAGGTTTATCAATGAACCGCTTTAGAATCGATGGAGAAAGAATGCTTGTTACTGTCAACAGCAATCAGGTGCATTTTTTATACCACTTAGGTCATAGACAAGCACACGGTCCACCTGATGGAAAAGGGTTACCGTGGTCTGTGGACGACTGCAACAAAACACACACCAAAACTTTTCAGACACTGCACCGCTGCGGGGAATTCTCAATATGTATAACTTTTAATAGTTAACTTGGTCTAAGAATCGAATCTTCACAATCACTTGTAAAAATATGACAGAAAATTGTGTAACAAGACTTTTAGTGTCTTTTAATCTGAGGTTTGGTATTGGTTCGGTATTTGTACTGTATATCGTGATACAACAAAAAGCTAGCGTCTGATAATGATGTTGTAAGAGATAAGATAAAATAGGACTATTGGAAGCGCGGAAGGCACATTTTATCTCATCACAACACAGCCCATTCACTTTAGCTTTGATCTTTAAAAGCACCCCTATACACGTCACTCCCCTACAGACGTCATCAACAAAATGCTTTTATTCAGATTTACATAGTTAAAATCCAAAGTTATTCTTTACAAAATACTGTAGAGGTAATTATTATTAGGTTTAAATTAATAATAATTCAGGCAATTAAATAAAATCGAAATTTGTAATGTTAAAATAACTGCCTTTTAATAAAATGCTTTTATGTCTTATTATAACTTTTTGCACAAATACAAATTGATTATTCAAAGGCGGACTAAATGCCTTGGGCATTTGCTGCCAGTCAACCTTATTAGGGTGTTGCAGAGATATTCATGTCAAAGGTAGCTGCACGAAGGTAGGTCGACGCTTTTAGGTATATTATGTAAAAAAGAATCATATCTGCCTTTCTTTCACGTAATCTCCTTAGCATTTGGGTTCTCTCCGATTTTTACAGTTGATATCTTACATCTTATAATGTGTAACTAAAATTTATTTTAGAAATAGAATTAGAGTTCCAGGCATAACCTTAAAACCCGGATCTAGATTCACGCGGGCGAAGCAGTGGGCACAGCGAGTTAAAAACTTAAAAACACGCTTGAGACCAAATATTAATAAACGTATTATCTGTTATAGCGGTATCTAGAACTAGTGACACCAAATATACTGTTAGAACTAGTTGAAAGAAAGACAATTTACAAACAGTCGTTGAAAAGTTTCACTTTTCCATTCCGGTTTCAAGAGAGATGAACTCTATGCTATTAAAGTAATGTATTATCATCCCAATAACACATATTACAAAGTTTCAAATCGATATGACAGTAAGAAGTTGGCTAAATTATTATTCTCGGATTTATTTTATTTTCTATTAATTACATTTTTGAGCCGTTTAGGGTTGACTTTGAAGTATTGGGGTCCAAGTACCCGTTTCGCCTACAAAGATCTGTCAAAAAGGCTGGTCGACACTTCACGTTTACAAATAATTTACATTGCCATTCAACATGACAATACTGCCAGCCTTTTGGAAACTTTATTAGACAGTGACGATGTGGAGGAATTCTATGACCTAAGTTTGTAAATATTTTATTCAGTTAGGTATTCTAGGTTTTCAAATTTATTCAATTTAGACATAGATTTTTTTTATTTTTAGTTTAGTTTTGTATTACAATTAAAGCTAAAACTGATTCTTTTGCTGTTTTATTTACAGATACATAGCGATAATAAAACCTTAATACACTTACGGTACATTATGAACATCAAACGACTTAACAGAGCATTTAGAATAAGTGGAAATTCCACAAGTGGGTACAATTACAGATGAATAAATCTGTGTAACAGTGATAAATCCTTAAACCCAAGCTTTCCTTTTATCTCCGCTATCGTGGACGTGAGATGTGTCCTCTGCGTGGTAAATGTGGTGTTGGGCACTCATTTTAAATTATACATGCGATTTTAAGTAACCAGCCTTGCGATCCCACTCGGAGCCCTCGCTTCCACTTATCTCTACGATTTTGTAGCGATATCCTTTCGGATAGTTGAATAATGTTTTCAATGGTATATATAGACGGCCAAAGGGATATTTTTATGTTAGTACTTCTATCGATATTAGATGATTTTTAAATGAGCTTAGAAAGAAAGGGCTTAACTCTGAAGTAAATACTACAGAAGTAGTTAACTAGTAAACTTTCACGTAAAAAAAATAGAAATTAATACTCGTATTATAAACGTGAAAGTTTAAAAAGGAAAAACGGTATAGTATAATGTATCCAAACGTGACAGATGATCTTGAGCACCAGGCAGGAATATAACAGAGATAAATAACTGAAAGCCAATATGTCGTAACAAAATAAAGAAATGACAGAGGTAGGAAACGATGCGCAAAATTTTATTACATTCCCAAGAAAGAGCAACTTCATACAAACTGTGAACAGATCGCGCTGACATTGTATTGAGTCCAATAAAGAGCCTTTGCAAAAGAGTGCATCGTTCCACATTTCATGGCGGCTGACTGGACCGACCCATTGAGTATTGCAGGCAGCATTGGCTAGCTAACAGAATATAAGTACTGTAATATAGCAACATTAAAAATTGAGCTCTGAAAGAAGCCCTTTCATATATGACCCAAGCGCAATCCTTTAGACTCTTCCAATCACATTTACTCCATTCAATCAAAGATTATTTAGTACCTACGTACCTTCTCGATGTTGCCTAAAATTAAGTACAAGAACGTATTGAAAGAAGGAGTGATATATATTGGAATAATAAAATTGAAATCATCTACTCTTTGATAAGAAAACGTTAAAACTAAGTAAGTAATGCTTCCAAACTTTGGAGAATACATTCCATTTCGTTTGAACTACATAGATAAAGTTGGAATCTAATGAGACCACCATTCTCCACTTATACTTAAACGATGATGCCAAGAAACTTTTGCGACTGGTGAAGTTTTTTGAAAATATATCACATTGTTTTGAAAACTTTCAATAGAAGTTAGAGTTAAGTTTTAAAACAATGTCATAATGTAGGCGTATTTGCACAAAACGCACAGTAGGTATTATAAGTAAGACCGTTACAAAAACTCAAATAGTTTATGAGTGTCCACTTTAATCAATTATATTAAAAATAGATACGACATATTCTTTCGAGTTATTAAATGTAAAATGTGTGTCAGCTAATATAAGTGATACTTTCGATTTGCGAAATGTACCGCTTCATATTCAATTACCAAAAAATATTACAACAAATTCATGATATTATTGTAGTAAGTTTTCGCGAGTACCTAACATGTTTATTACGTTCAGATATGTAAATATATGCAAAAAAAAATACACCAAATAAATCACGATATGTATTTTATTAAATTCATTTCATTATTGAATATCACGTAATCGCGTCACGTACACCGTTACATTACATAATTATTGAAACCAAATTATGCGCCCGTCATAATATTTTTTTAATAAATAAATATCTTAGGACATTCTACATAACACTGTCTAGACAGCCTCCGTGGCGTAGCGGTAGTGAACGCGGCCGCTACGCAGGAGGCGCGGGTTCGATCCCCGCTCAGTGCAAATATTTGTGTGAATGAAATATGAGTATTTGCATTGGTCTGGTCGTGCCTCGGAGAGCACGTTAAGCCGTCGGTCCCGGTTACCATGAGAACATCTATGGCAATCGTTACGGGTAGTTGGAGCCCTCAAAAATCCAAAAAAAAAAACAACGGTCTAACTGCTAAACTTCGATATCGCCTAATGTTAACATTGGGTTGTGGAGGTCAGATGACAATCGCTTCACGGAAAATATCGAGGTCTAGTCAAATCCGTGGTTAAGACTGGTAAAAAGCGGACCCCAGACTCCGAGCTGAAAGCTTCGGATGCGACTGGGAATTAACGCTAAGAGGAAGTAAGTACTGTCTAGAACCAAAGTAAGCATAGCTTAACTAACCTGTGTTATGGGCTATACATAAAACATCTAGACCAAAAGAAATGTATTAGGTACTTATTCATGCATATCAATATTTATACCGAGTGGAATTTGATACCTTCCTACGACGTAACAATCGAACGTTCTAGCACTACGCCGTAAGGGACGTCAAACTTATCTAAACTGTAATATTTACAGTGATATTAAATAATAAAACTTTTTCCTTTAAATGAATGGTCTAAGTAATCTATAAAAGTTGTCTAAACTACGAGAGTTTCAAACTACTTTTCTTCAGTATGGATATGGGACGTACATTATTTGCAAATGTGAAATGTTTCAGTGAAAGTTAGTAAAATAAATGTTTTAGTGAAAGGTGACGAACAGTGACAAAGTAAGTGATCGCATTTAGGTATAATGAACAGCATATTGTAGTTTAGAAGCCATGGCAGAAAGGTCAAGAGGTCACTATTTGAGCATCCAATATACCTACTTATAGAAAAAAAAATTCAGCTATGAACATAGCCCGTACGGTAATAGTTTTATAATTGGAAAAAAAAATTAAGATTCACTAAGTACCTACAATATTTTCGTATTTTGAGTTAGTTCTTTTTGTTGCATGTAAAAAAAAATTACTAAAGAAAGAGGTATAATAATACATATATGACTGTACATAGTGTACATATTTCAAATAATTCTATACATGTAACGTAAAACTTTGATGCGAGTGTGACGCGCTCTATTAAATACGACTGTACAGGGTGCACTATTAGGGGTAGCCAGTAGCCATATTCAAACCCCTTGACATTCTGGACCTCGCTGTTTAGTCATTACCCTGGCAATGTTAAAAACGAAGCTTCGTCGTCGTCAAGTTCACTCTGAAGATTAATAAAGATGAGACATACGACTCTTCCATTACGGACGGACATACAATTATTCTCCATCTGTCATAATGATTGTACAAATAAATAAAGTTCAAATTTCTATTCGAAATATTCAAACAATAACTTTTCATAACGCAAATACAATTTATTAAATTTTTGTCTCTGTCTGTCTTTCTGCCAGTTCTGAGAAATCCTCGAAATTGCTGAGTAAATTATAATGAAATTTTTACTGCAAATTACTGATGTAACTGAAGCTACTTTTATTTTAGCAAATATTTTAAGGGTCCACGCAACATTTCAACTTAGATCTAAGTAGGTAGGTACATGAGAATCCAAGTAGGTATGTACTAAATTTGGTAGTGGTTAACTCCAGCGACAGAAAATTCCCCACACCACGGGGACTCAAAAAATAAATTAACGAACACAAAGTTAAAACTTTTACTAACAAATTCTAACAGTACGTAAATTTGAAAAGTTCAGCGCATACTAGCTTTTATTTTGCACTTTCACAGTAACGTATAAAGAAAAAAATATGGAAAGTTCTGAACACCAATCAAATTCAAAAGCTTTACACATAAACACCTTTAGAAGCACCATAAATGACAGTTTTTGACTTTACTACGTTACTTTTTAGCCTTTTCCTTTCGCTTTGAGCCTGTTGTCCAACAACGCTTCGTTCACCTTTCAGCTTTCACGGAGAATATCCACAGGGTTTTATTGTGGCTGTTTGTAGCTTACACATGTTCAATAGAGATATATGCGTATTGTTCGCACACTTCTCACCTACTATTTTACATGAATATTATAGAATAAAGTATACATTACGGTGTAAAAACAGTTGAATTACTTCCTGGGGCCCGATGCGCTAATTTTACGTTTTAGTTTTAGTAGTTTTGGTAACTTACTAAGACGTAACGTAACATTTCGATGAGTAAAACTGTAGTTTTCTTTGTGGGTTTTCGGTAAAAAGAAAACGTAAGTATATATTGACATGCTTGTCATATGTCATATATATGATATGACAAACATGCCAGACCAAAAAAATAACTACAATTTTTTTTTTGCAATAATTACATACGTTAGTCCGTCGAGAAAGTTGTGACGATTGAGGGTGGCGCTGCTTTACATACGTTAGTCCGTCGAGAAAGTTGTGACGATTGAGGGTGGCGCTGCTACGATTAACCTGGTATCCCTGTAATATCGCGACTTGACCTCTTATTTTTTGTGAATGCCGTAAGGCGAAACCGGTTAGGTGAATAATAAATATCGTAGGCGCGGGCCACGCGGTTTGCGATTCTCCTTCGCTCCTCGCGGGCCGCAAGGTCTGCGATTCTCCTTCGCTCCCGCTCCGCCGCCTCCTTCACGAGCATTACTTGCTCGCAGTAGGAGGCGCCGGCAGCCCACGCATCCGCGCAGAGAACCATCGCTGCGAGCAAAGTGGCGAGCGTGAGAACTCTCACTCCCAGGGTCGCCACTAGCTCCCGTCTCGGCGTCTCCCACGCCGGACACTCGGTGAGCGTGTGTAGCGCCGAATCCTCGCTCGCGTCGCAGTGATGGCACTCGGACGTTGGCTCTTTCTTCGCGGTCCGATGCAGATACCGCCCGAAGCATCCATGCTCGGTGATAATCTGCGTCAGCCAGAACGAGAGGCCGCCATGTGGCCTCTCTAGCCACTCCCCCATGATGGGTCTTACCGCCGCTACTAAGGCGCGCCCTGCGCGTGGTTGCCCAAGTTGTAGCTCCCACTCCGCCACCATGTCCCTGTGGAGCCGGGATCTCACGGCCCGAATTTCTTCAGGTGTTATCAATATACTTGTTTGTTTGTTTAGTGTATCATCAACGCATAATGATTTAGATTAGAATGTGGCTGTTAATACACCTCTGCATAAAAACCTTTTTTTCTTTAAAACCGAGGTTTCATAAGGGAAAATGCATACCCCGGATTCCAAGGATGTAAAAGAAGACTGAGACTAACGCAAGGAGGATGATGATGTTGTTTAACATTTATAAAAATGAAATCAATAGAAGTAATGAAATTATGAAAGAATGAAAGAAAGTATAATATAGGTATGATATAATTTAATAAATGTTACATTATATTCTTTTATAAGAATAATGTATTCACAACAATAAAGTAATGGTCTAAGTCGAGGTACCCGAAATGCTGCTTGAAACTCCTGCTTAATTTATTTAATCCTCTTCGATCTTTTCCGATATACTTAAATGATATGGCATGGTATTTCTGAAAACATCTGAAAGAAATATAAACGTAAGTACTGAAAAATGGATCAAGAATGTTCAAAAACGTTTAATTGTTGTAGGTTTTTTTACAAAATCGTAGGTAAATGACAACCACAAAAATTGAAATAATGCTTTGAAACAAAGAATATTCTCTTAACACTAATAGTTTTTAATAGATTACACTTTCCATATTGTGGTTAACATTAAGTATATGTACGTACCGGTTAATTTGACCATAACATCGTCCAACTCGGCAAGCAGCTTGCCGGCCTGAAATTGGGCCATATATCGCAATAAATCCCTGAAATACTTTTGCTACGACTTGACCCGCACAATTATTATGTACATTTTAATAAATTCTTGAACTCTAGACTATGTAAATATATTAAATGAACGCAAAAGATATACGAAGCATCTACAACAGAACAAGGAATTGACAGCTGACTGTTTGGCAGTTGATGAGTGTTGCAAATATAAGGCATTGGTCATTTTGCGTCAAAAAGAAAATATTTGTTCCTCAAACATTCATTTCCTGATTTTCTTGACTCACTGCAACAAAGAGAATACACTGTTTCCGATGTATTACTTTACTCTATGATGCACTGCACTACAATTCACTAACCAAGACATTCACCCAAATAAATTCATCTACACATAACGCACACACACGCATGAAAACGCCAATCACCATTCATACACCAGGATCAGGAAACTTGGCATCAGCCCGTCCCTGATTAACGATCCAAGAGGTTGATAAAACAAAAAATCAGTTAGAAAATAATAATAATAAATATCTTTTCACGTACACACTAATTATACAGCCCAAAGTAAGTTTCATTTAAGAACTTGTGTTATGGATACTGTAAATACATATTTTTTTCTTTAAATGAGCCTTTTCCCTCAGAATAAACGATAAACGTCAAATGGTCTTCTTTTATTGCTAACAATTTTGTACGGAACCCTTTGTGCAGTCCGACTCGCACTTGGCCGGTTTTTATCTTCTATGGTTATTATCAATCAGAGCTATTTTCTTTTTGACATTTGACAGTTAAAAAATCAAAGATCTGAAGACGGCCTCCGTGGCGTAGCGGTAGTGAACGCCGCCGCTACGCAGGAGGCGCGGGTTCGATCCCCGCTCAGTGCAAATATTTGTATGCATATTAATATGAATATTTGCATTGGTTTGGGTGTTTATATGTATAATATGTATGTTTTTACAAAAAAAAATGAATCTAAGTATGTTTATCCGCATTCTAGAACCCATAACACAAGCTAGGTAGTTAAGCTATGCTTACTTTGGGTCTAGATAGCGTTGTGTAGAATGTCCTACAATATTAATAATAATAATAATTATGGATGTATTTAAAAATGCAATTTATATGTGATTTTAATTAATAAAGAGAGAGTAATAATTAATTCATCAAAACGTTTTTTTTTAAATAAAAATTGATTCGGTAGGAACACATTTGAAAGAAACTTTAGTAGAAAAATTATATGCCTAAATCGACAGAAGATAAGAACATATGCCTGAATCGACTTCCACTCTGATCAACTGGTTGATTCGTTCAATTGATCGGAGTGGAAGACGGGGTAGTACCACAGAATAATAAATATTTACTGTAGTACTATGGATTATTCATCATTTATTCATTAAACAATAGTACTACGTACAGAAACTTACATAATATGGCGCTTGGCGCATCCTAGGTAATGGTAACACCAATGACTCTTCCATTTTTTTTTAAACCACTTAGTTGGCAGACAAGCACACGGCCCACCTGATGGGAAGCGGTCACCGTGGCCTACGGACGTATGCAACACCAGGGGCGTCACACTCGCACGGCCGACCCTGAAGAAACCTTCTAATGCCCTTCTTGTAGAACCCCATAATTGGGGGTTGTGCTTTATTTATTAATAGTTACAAGTACCCGCTTGACGGCAATAGGCTCGGCCCCTAATACGTAAGATGGAAAATCAGTTGGCGAAATGTGGGTAATACACCTCTGCTTACCCCTTCAGGGATTCACAGGCGTGAGTATAGATATGTGTATATGGGGCTGCCCATTAATCACGTAAGGATCAGGGATTGTACGGAAAAAATCACGAAATATCACCAAGGGGAGGAAAAAATTAAAACTACCCCCAGTATATTGAGATATCACTTGTATTTATTTTTTCTTATAATGCGCGATTTTGGTCACGGTGATTAATTTTCTTAAAAATGTCTAGGGGGAAGGAGGGTTGGTCTTAAACCTCACGACGTATCACCATAGTGGGAAGGGGGAGGGGGGTTAAAAAAAATCACGTGATTAATGGACCTATGTATGATCATCTGTTTCCTCTTGAACCACTTATTACAACTGGACAAATGAGGCATCGTTAGAGGTGGAGAAACTTGGGTCTAGCTAGACTGGTAAAGCGGACCCCAGACTTCGAGGTGAAAGCTTCGGATGCGACTGGAATTTAACGCTAGGATGCGTTGCAATGCGATGTGCACCCCTCGCCGCCCTTTCTAGAGGCAATATGGAGACATCGTGGTTCCCACACACGAGGGGAGCATCTCGAAACTGGAGATGTCCCTGGGTCTGTCGGGGTACAAGGAATATGTTTTAGGCAATCTTAAGCCCAAGGCGCTGCTGTTTCAGTCGGTAACCGACTTACCACCCACCCACCCTTATCACCCGGCGGGATCATCCGAAGGGATTTAGTAAAGCATAGTATGGTTCGATGCCCACTCTGTACAAAAATTTGCATGCATGATATATTTGCATTGGTCTGGGTTCTTCGGTACCTATATCATAAAGTACAGTCCGCATCGATCGATCTTGACTAGCATAGTACTAAAAATTATCTTAATACCTTGGTATTCAAATTATTTCCTTCCATCGATTTGATGCTGACTGTACAAACACGGTGGTATTGATGTGTAGGAAAAATGTAACTGCTAGTCAAAATGATGCTGACTGTATGTATTTGCAAAAATTTTTTTTTTTTTTATCCGCATTCTAGATCCCAAAACACAAGCTTTGCTTGCTTTGGGTCTAGATAGCGCTATGTAGATTGTCGTAGAATATTTATTTCTCTGATTTTATGTCATGACTTTAGCAATCGCTTATGCTATAGTCAAAATGAATAGAATTACTAACCAAATGATTTTTCTGTGATTGATACCAATTCAATATTCATAATTTTAGTAATCAATCAATCAATTAGCCTATTGCAGTCCACTGCTGGACATAGGCCTCTCCCAATTGTTGTAAACCTAAATGCGTTTTACAAATCGTGAAAAAATTATTGGCGATTTGAAAACCATGATTTGAAGCATAAAAACCTAACTTCTGCTTTGACATATCGTACTGACTACCACGTTAATAAGTTATCGAAATGGAAATCACGCTTTGAAGAAACGTGGTGTAAGTAAATTTTGACGTAGAGCCATTTGTATGGGTGACGCAAGTTGTCAAAATGACATATACCAAAGTTCTGCTAAGTTTTACTTTGACATATCTTACAGACTACCACGTTTTTAAGTTATCGAATCCATTTCGATCACAAGTCACGCGTATACAAAACGTGGCGTTAGCGCATCGGGCCCTATTGAGATTTTTTTGTAAATGTAACATCAACTTATAGCATCTATTGTTCGCACACTTATCACCTACTATTTTACATGAATATTATAGAAAAAGGTAGACATTACGGATGTAAAAACAGTTGAATTACCTCCTGTTATTGAGATATTTTTGTAAATGTAACATCAACTTATCGCATCAACATCGCCCTAGTAGCCTTAGTAGCGTTTTTCAGTTGTGTCCAAAGTTTTTTTCACACGAGTTTGGGAACTTAAATTCCGCTGTTTATTTTTATGGTTATGTTAGCTATTCCGGGAGCTACTGCACCCTGAGAAAAAAGCCTATACCAACGACAACTTCGTCCTCTGTTTAGCAGGTGCATCGAGTTGCGGGCAACGTTGGTTTTAGCGTTTATATACCACTTAAGTGGTAGACAAGCACATGGCTTACGGATTCCGATAGAGTCCTGAACACCCCAATATCACTCCAATGGCGAAATCAACTGATACAGCGGATAGATATATAGTTTTATTTTCCACAGATTACATATCTAGCGTATCTTATAAATACCGCAATGATAACTGTTACTTTGTTCGTACGGAAGAAAAACTATATTTGTCTCAAATACATTTCTAAGCTACTTCAATTTCAAATTAATACAATAACATCAGGAGAATAGTCAGACATCGCGTGTGCTGCAGAAGCAGTTCACCAAAATCCAGCGGATATAAGCCTCTTTCTTTAATGTAGATACATAAATCCGAATTAAAACCGAAAGAGGGCTCGAATAAATAATGTTGCCTCGTTTTTCAGAGGTCTTAAGTCCTCCGTCCTACTTTATACGCCCATGTTTTTTATTTTTCGTATTTAAAAACTCTGGTAATTATGACTAAGCAGATTCAGCGCGAAGAAATTTTGTGTCCCAGTTGTTTATTTTTTCTTTTATTTGTTGGTTTTTCTTTTTATATAGCATTTACCTTGAGCAGTAAAAGTGGGGTGTGAGTCAGACATCATCTTGAGATGTTTTGCAAATACCGTGCTCATTCAAGCGTAACTATGAATATAGGAAAATGTTAACACAATAATACTTACGTGAACGGCAGTTTGTTGTTTAGGCTATGTTCAGTGTACTTTCATATTTACATGATAACTCAAGCCATTTTACCACCCTACTAATATTGTAAGTGTAAAAGTTTGTGAGGATGTATGAGTGTATATGTGTGCGGGTATGTGTTCCTCTTTATCCTTAAACCAGTTGAATGAGTCTATGTCTCTCTTTATCTAATTTGATAATAGATTCACTGTGTCATACATACATACATACATACAATCACGCCTTTATCCCCGGAGGGTTAGGCAGAGATGAATTAACACCCACATTTCACCAGTCATTGTATTAGGTCCCACGTAATAGGGAGTGAGCCTATTGCCGTTTTCCGGGCACTATTGTTGACTCGAGCCATGTATAGGCTGAGTCTGGACTGTATATCACTGTGTCATAAGATGTCATTATCTTACATTAATGAAGATTTTAACTTAATCTCAAAGAGATAAAGCTACTTAAACGCACAACTTATGAGCACTTTTTTATACAAAACCACTTAATTTAGTCTAACTAAATTAAATTCTAATTGTTATTTTAGTTCTATAAATTGTACTAATGTTGGTATCGGAGTTGCGTTTATTTTTTTAAACCTTGTAAATACAATACTTAATTATGTACAAATATGTACATTGACATAAAAACTGCATAAATTCAATTTTATAATATTTTTGAAACACTTTTGATGGTCAAAAATGAAATATTTTGAATCAATCCACGTTCAAAGTTAAAACAATACTTCGTTACAATGCAAAATTTACCCTCCTCTCCTCACATTAATTAAGCAGAGCGAGCGTACAATGTTATTGTTACAAGGGAAAAATTAAAATACCCACCTATACTTACGCGCTCAATGTACGTATACACGTTTGGTATGGTTGTACGTCATCGAAGGGGAAAGGAATGTAGGTATTCTTTTATCTGCTCTGGGTACATTTTTAATTAAATTTATTTCTACCCTCTAAAAAAACAACTGTTCAATTGAGCTCAGTCCATTTTAACAGACCCTTCATTCACTACGGCTATCAGAAATTAAACATGTTTACGTAACAGCTTTATTTGATAGAATTACGTATTTTTTACTGGTATCATCTAAATAATTTTTGGGTTATACCCTAAAAGATATTACAGTTTTTACTGACTTTATCTAATTCCAAGTGATAATTATGTACTCTGGCGTTTCAGGTGTTTATGAGCTGCAGTAAGCGTAGAGCAATGTAACCTGAAAGAGAATATTGTAACAAGATTTGAAAAAGGTATACAAAGGTGATTCGGGCACGTAGGACAAATACTTGCTGACTGAATAAACAGGTGTAATGTAGAGCACGTGTAAGTGGGCAGGCAAAACTGACCTCGACTTAATAATCGATAATTCCATATGCAATGATTTAAATTTTAGAATGTCTTAAACTAACATTTAGCAGAAGATAAACAGATTCGGGGCTTTTATGGTTAGCCGATACTATAAGCACTCGGCCTGCCTGGAAGTGAGCGGTTACTAATGAGGTTTGGTCACCTTACACGCCTGTAGAAACACAAATCAATAAGTAATATAGTTTCATTTTGAAAGTACTCTAGCAGAGCTAAAATCCTATTTTAATTTCTGATACTAGTAATTTATTTCGGAGTCTGTGCTCACAACATTTGTACTAAAATTACAATATAATATATAATCAGCTTAAAGTTACGTGCGTTAATATTATATTATGACCTATGGTTGATCCCAAGGATAGTGACAGAACTGTGGTCATGGCGAAAAACAAATTAATTTATTTTTTTAAATCATTTTTTTTTGTTAAATTTTCTGTGGACCTCATTATATAATATGGAGTTCAAATACAAATTCGTAGACGAATTTCATATCCAGAAACTATTGACCAGCAAATTGTGAAGCATATTATTTGTATCATATCTAAAGGAAAACTGATTTTCTTTTCTCAGGCGAGTTTCCACAATCATAACTCGAGTAAATAGCAATGGCCTTATTCTTCACTGTTGATATTCAACAGTGAATTTACACCTGTTTACAAAGATTTCATGGCTACGCTTATATTAATTTTGATAATCCTATCAACTGGTGCCTATAATATAAGCCGATTCACATTTTAGTGAACACACCTGAACCAGGAAAGCTTAATACCAAAATAGGACGGAGAAATTTTGATTTTCGTCACGTTCATTTCAACAGTCTGTTTATCCATTTATATATGCGTGGTACATGTTCGCATAATTCTTTCACTTCACAATTTTTCGTTACAAAATGCATGCAAACATTTTCAGGTATACAAATATTAAAATCATGTATTAATTTGACTTACCTGCTCACGAACAAGGCTCTGGCGCAGGATTTGCTCTCGTTGTTGAGGATTCAGATCATAGTAGCTCCTGTTATAGCCAACAAAATACTGTGTGTTGACTTCTAATAAATCAGTAAGTCTGTAAATTAAGTTATTTTTCGCTTTTCAGTGCCTCTTTTTCGTTTCTTGAAGTCGGTTAAACTTTTTTGTAATTTTTTTTTTCTTTTTAGTGAGTTTGTACAGTCTCACGACTGTACATCGCATGTATAGTGATCTGACTGTACATGCGCTGCTGACGCTGCAATACAGATCGAACCGGCGATGCGCGTCATTATTTGTTGCACAATACAGTGTATAAATCGACCACGAACCAATAACCTTTGAGACTATCATTACGACGTTACCAGTGAAAACTATCCAGGAAAGGTTGGCCACTTATTTATACTGTAACCTTTAACTTAACAATATACACACATAAAAGTAAATAACAATAGCAGAAACATTGCAATAATATGCGATTGCAGCAATCGCGGCTTATTTCCTGGTACTTTTTGAAGAATTCTTTGGTCTAATCTCGGAAACCCATCATCAGATCTTTACGAAATTTAAATGGGACCATTTCGGAATCTACTTACGAACAGAAAAATAATTTTCAAAATCCGTCTAGAATTGGCTTCACAATCGCGTAACAAACATACAAAAAAAAATAGGGTACGAATTGAACCTTTTTTGAAGTCGGTTAAAAAGTACAAAAAGTTATATCCTATTTCGCTTGTCTGTCATGGAGTGCCTCTAAATAAATAACATGTCATATAACAATGTTATATAACATGTTTCAGTAATGTAGACACTGAAGTTAGTACAATGTTGCAAAGTTATAAAACAATGTTAGATAATGTGGACGTGTTATATAACACAAGTTATACAACATGTTACATGATCTGTGCGCACCTTTACGCATTGGAAAAAAGTCGTCATATACGCAAGTAGAGTAGAGCTCGGTTAGTGGTATACACCTAGTGCGGTGTTCCACAGGGCTCGGTGCTGGGGCCACTCCAGTAGAACTTTGGCTACGGATGTAGGACTTCGTAATCGCAAAAAATTAGACCTTTGTACATTCAATTGTTGCCCTATTTTCTGTATTCATTTCAGTATTATAAGTTTCTTGGTGTACAATAGAGAGTTATTTATCTTTTTTGGTCTATTATTATATTACGTCATTATTCTTCATAAACTTGCAGTTTTTTGTCAGTTTTTCTTGAATTAATATTTAAAAAAATTAAATGTTCTGCATGTGCCAAAGTTTTTGTCTTATTTTTAGTGAACTTCGACTGAATAAAAGTATCAGTATATCTTCTAAACATTAATATAATAATACATCTATTAATATTTTAAATGAAACGGAGTCACGACAGGTAGGGTAGGTATAAATTACATCAAAATGAATATTTATGAAGAAAGCATTAGGATACTGAGATTGAATTATACATTTCAATTGAGATTATTTAGATGTAGCGAGCGTACAATTATTTATAACGACCCATTCGGGATATATACATAAGATATACATACTTTAGATTTTAGCTAATGATATTATTAAATATTTATATAAGTGTTACGATGACTGAATATAAGGGAGATTTAATATTCAAAGGTTTTCTATATTTACTGCCAAACAGGTTATTACGTTGTACTTTAAAATTCTCCACTTAATTATGATATCTATGTTTATGTTAGCTGTAATATTATGAACGAACATGGGAAGGTACAAGCAGAATAAAACTTAACAGTATTATCTCACGGTGATATTTTCTTATTTTATACTGAATTCAAATAGAATACTGTGTGTTACAACGCTTCACGGAAAACATGGAAGTTCAGCCACATCTTATTAAGCATAGAAAGCCGATTCCAAACGAGTTGGGAAAAGGCTCATAGAATGATGACTGTATGTTTGATAGGCAAAGGCAATACATTGTAGTAGATAATCATCGTCATAGCGATGTTCTCAGTTGTCATCGAGCATAAGTTATACTTACTCCTTCTCCTTCGTTTGATTTCACTTATGCAAATGTCACCTGTAGGCACATGCTGTAACTTGCATCTCGAATGATCGAAGTGAGCTCGATAGCTGAATCCACGGTGATTGGTCAATTTCGCGAAATTGACCAATCACCGCGGATTCAGCTATCGAGCTCACTTCGATCATTCGAAATGTTTGTTACAGCATGTGCCTGCTGATCTCCTAATACCGAGAGGCACGTGGTCTTGGTGGGGCCCTATGACCTGATACAAATCGATAGCTTTTAAAAAAAATCATACGTTCTTCATTTACACTTAACATTAGGTAGGTACTACGTCTAAAGCTAAACTAACCAATGTGATTCGAAATTTTGACCAATGTGGTAGGTATAGGATGAATCAAATACTACATTAACCACAAAACCCTTAACAATCAATACTGTTTGCCTAAAATAATGGTAACACTGTTTACTGTCATTAGTTGATCATTACTCACTTTGACAGTGACTTATAGCCCTGACCTTGTCGCTAAGCGCCGCGGACGGCTATAAAATGTATTGCAATATAGCCGTGTGAGCTTTTCTTAATACACATAATATAATTCACTCATAGGTATTATGTAATTATATACTTTGGCCTGTGTAAAGTAAAAATGTATGCAGAGATGCTCCGGAGTACCCTATACCCTATATTTAGCCAGTATCTAGAACCCATGTTACTAGCTAGGCTTATTTTGTGCTTATATAGCACTGTGTTTGCCGGCTATACCTAGTTTTTAGAACTCATGAAGGCGACTTTAATGACGTTTATCTGGCACGTTTTCAAATTCTGTGAGCTGTTATTGATAATTTTGTGAGTGGGCTCTATTTTCATGTGGGAACTTTGGGTACTTTCCCGCCGCCCAGCAGGGGCAGCAATGACGGATTGAACCGAGTAAAGTCACACACCATCTCAGTAGATTCATCGCCGTGTGCTGCAAACCAGCCTTACTAACAAATTAGTGCACCAGCTGATTGGGACTCACTGTTGAACAAACTAAAATAGTAATCCAATGGACAGGAAGCGTTGGAAAACGGAATCCAGATTCCAAAGAACTAGTTTTGGAAGTAACTGGTATAGGAGTTCTTATGATGATGATGAACATCTATAACAAAGTGTATCCTAAAATGTTCTACAGGTAAGCAAAAATACATGAAACACTATGTAAAGCTTCGTTTACATACTCGCGGCAGAGCGAGGGAAGTGGCGAGAGAAGTGGGCAGAGACGTAGTGTGAATGGTATATTCGTCATGCCGCGAGTACTGCCACGTGTGTTATTGCGAATACTAGCGCGATGAACTATACGAGATCGCTAGATGGCGCTAATCTCAGTAAACACGACTTTCGTTATTGCTCCTCGAATATTTACTTTTAAAAATATTTATATCGATCTACGGAAAGTGTATAGTAGTTGAAAGTGATAGTTTTTATTAATAATCTATTTAATTAATTCGCTATGCTGTAAAAGCATAATGCGTACACTACTACAGAGCGTTGTCCTCCATACGTTTACGTCCGTCTCCGTTGCAGGGCGAATACTGTAATGCGGACCAACGCGATGATGGGAGTGTGTGAATGCTAGGGCATTAATCGCGCGAATATTTCCTGCAACACGATGAGCAATGCGAGCGGCAGTATGTAAACGCGGGGTTAAGTTTTCTACATAATACTAAAGTGAACTTTTATAAATCACAAAACAATATTATTCTGCTTCAGAATTTTCTGATGCGGAAGATAACGCCAATAGAAAATCCTCGAGAACTATATAAAATAGAAGGAAACCTGGCAGCGTTGCATTTGAATTGTAGGTGATAAGTTGGTGTACATTTTGTTGTTTTTAAGTTACGGATAATGATCAAGCATAATTATATAAAAAAAATAGTATTAATAATATTATAAAGGACGTTTCAAAGAAAATCAAGATTTTTGTCCCGCAACAGGCGATCACGTATGAATCAATCAATTTTAAAAGTAGAAGCAGCGAAATGCCCATGCCTCGATAGTCTCTGCCTACCTTAATGTCTCTTTAAATTAACTAAAAGTAGAAGTAATAATTATTCCATTAATCCATTATTTTTGATTGATTAATAACAGCATAATCGCATAACTTCTGACTGCAGTTAGCAATCAGCGTTAATTGCACAGCTCTATCGTATTTAGCTCCAGGCAATATTTGATATTAGTAATTACAGCATTTCGGTTAGTCGCAATTGGATAATTGATGGTGTGGTTCGGAACAATGCGTTGACATTCGACACATTCCATTTTGGTCGCCGTGTTACCAACCCTCAAGTTACAAGCGATTTGTGTAGTATGTATGTACCTATGTATATTATTTTTGATATATAATTCGCATTAATTATTTGTTGTACATATAGGTATAAATTAAAAGACACAAAAGTACATCACTATACTTCAATTCGCCTACGGTAAAACTTTATGCGTCAGTCAGAAGGTAAACTGACGTAGGTGTGCTAGGCATGTATCTACACTGAAGAACTCGGTGCGAAACCATACATCTCATTTACATACATGTATGCTGCTGTACAATATACATACACTATCTTTTATACATCTGCTGTCTGATTCTATAAAATTAACTTAATACTTCGTTGTTGATGTTACTTTTATAAAATACTTACCAAATACCGAGCCACAAAACTCATTACCAAACTTTTGACTGTTTAGCATTCTACAGACGATTCGTTTTAACAACTCTTTCTCTATGACGTTTGACAATATCCGAATAATTACAGGATGTTTTCGTAAAGCGGAAATGATGTACCGAATTGACAATAATCCTACGAAGAGAATGTCGCGCTTGCGAGGCAATTTCCGGTTGTGCTCCTCTCACCAGCGCAGTGGCTCTATAATGGAATACTATAAATTTGAATAAAGATTAGTCACAAATACCTACTATGTTTGATACAGTACGTTGATGGAGTAGAAAAAACAAGTTTTGTAGTTGAACTTTTCCTCTTTGTTCAATAAAAAAAAATAGTATATTATGTTTATTTATTTATTTATTTATTTATTGAACTTTATGCACAAATACATAGGCGGACTTAATGCCGTAGGCATTCTCTACCAGTCAACCAAAGGTGGTGCAGAGATATATTAGTAGGTGCATTATAGAGAGTGATAATTAGTAGATGAACACTAAGTATACATAATGATAGATAGACATATACTTACATGCATAAAATAAATAAATATACCTACACATATACATGAACATACCTACACATACATATAATATATAAATATACCTACACATACATACGCCATAAATATCCTATCGCAAATACCATATACCTAAATATATAATATATAATAGTATGGACTAATTGAGATTTGATTGCCTGGATGATTCTGCCAGTTTGTCGAGAAGTAATTGGCGAACTTTCGCCTTGAACACAAGACTGCTAGTGGCCTTCCTGATTTCAAGAGGTAGCGCGTTCCAAAGGAGCACAGACTGTATAGGAAAAGAAGAGTGAACAAAGCCAGAAGTATGAGTAGGACAGCTTAGGAGAAGGTTATTTTTAGAGCGAAGATGTCTGTTGTGATTTTCATGCCTATATTGAAAGTAGGGAGATAGATAGATAGGGGGAGAAGGAGATGTGAGAATTGAAAAGAGAGTAGTAAGTGCACGTAGATTTCGTCGCTGGCGAATTGGCAACCAATTTAGTTGCTCACGATAAGCAGACACATGGTCGTACTTACGGAGATTGAATACGAATCTAATGCAGTTATTTAGAAGTCGGTCAAATTTATCAAGATGTTCTGCATTCAGGTCGAAGTAACAAACATCACCGTAGTCAAAGACAGGAAAGAGTAGGGTCTGCACAATCATAGTCTTTGTTTTTGCGGGCAGAAGGGTCCGGAGGCGATAAAATGAACGAAGCGATCCCGTCACTCTGCGACCGACATGTGCTACTTGACTACGCCAACTCAGAGTTGAGTCTAAGAACAGACCAAGATCCTTCACTGAAGCGCTTAGTGGTATGGTGGAGCCATTGTAGGTGACGGGTGGGAGAGATGATACATCCACCCGGCGCATTAACCGTTGACTGCCTATAATAATAGCCTGGCACTTAGATGGATTCACAGTTAAGCCGAATCTGTTCGACCAACTGCTAACGTGTTCCAGGTCCCGGTTAACGTCACATATTGCAGTACATACATCGTCCGCACTCGCTTGAGCATAAAGCTGTAAATCATCCGCATACAAATGATACGCACATCGAAGATTACTAGTTAAGAGGTTAATAAATATTGAAAATAACAACGGGGATAGTATACCGCCTTGAGGGACACCAGTGTCAATGTCGCACCAGCACGAAGTATTTTCATGCAAGCGAACAGCCTGCTGGCGCCCCTGAAGATAACATGAGAACCATTCCAGTGCCTCCGACGAGATCCTATAGAAGGATAGGATGGATAGGAGCAAATCGTGGCTGACGGTATTAAAGGCATTTGAGAAGTCGACCAATGTAAGTATCGTGAGCTTAGTGTCTTCCATGCCTGTCCTAATATCCCCGGTCACCTTTAAAAGCGCGGACACAGTGCTGTGCCCGGGCCTAAACCCTGATTGTAGAGGACTCAGTAAATTATTTTTATGAATAAAAGGGGACAGCTGTCTGTGCACACAGGCCTCAAGGACTTTTGAGAGGAAAGGCAAAATACTGATGGGTCGGAAATGGTTGGGAAGGGATGGGTTTGATATTTTTGGAAGCGGGATAACATAGGCCTTGCGCCACAGTGACGGGAACTGCCCGGAGTCTAATGAGAAATTTATGATGTGGGTGATCACCAGCAGGACATGGTCTAGTATGGTAATAATCATTCGACGACTTATGTTATCATAGCCCACAGCATTAGATTTAATAGAGAGCACAATCTTTTTGATCTCGTTCGGTGTCACTGGAGAAAAATCAAAAGCGTCAATGTCCGGATGAGGCAAGTTTGCCACGTATTCCATCGTGCAACCCTTGGTCTGATGATCGATAGGAGAAAAAGTGGTGAAATGATGGTTTATGTCATCCAGACCAATAGTTGCCTGAAACTCAGAATACCGCTGCCTACCAATGCCTAACGTTCCTAGGAACTTCCAGACATTCGCGGGCGGAGAAGAATTAATGTTATTATGGATATAACGGCGTTTGGTATTGCGTATCACCTGATTGCATCGATTCCTAGCAGCTTTGAAATGCGACCACGTTTCGTCGCTACGGCGACGGCGGAATCTGTTGAAAGCGCGGTCTCTACTTCGCATTGCCATTCGTACCTCCTCTGTTATCCACGGCGCTGGTGGGCGCTTCAATTTCACTTTCCTGATTGGCGCGTGGACATCATACAGGTTAATTATCGCTTCATTAAAGATGCGAACTTTCTCGTCTATTGACGACGTCTCTCCCACACAGTCCCAGTCTATTGCCGCAGCATCCTCGCCCAACCTATCCACATTCATACGTGCAAAGCTACGCAAGAATAGTACACGAGGTTTGGGTTTCGGTGGCTTAAGAGCGTAGGACATGAACAAAAGGTCATGTCGCGAAAAACAAGGCGCGGGACGTTGGCCGTGGCAAGAGACAAGTGATGGGGTGGAGGTAAGGATTACGTCCAACAAAGTATCCTCCACATTCGTATTATGGTGTGTAGCCTGTAGCGGTAAAATGTGCAGGTTTACGGACTCGACGATATCGAGCAATTTACGACATCGCCACGTTTCGGGTGCCAAGAGGTTTGTGTTTAGATCTCCCATGACCACGTGATGCTGATACTCCGACCCTACAGACTCCAGTATCGGCTCAAGACAAGAGAAGTAATTAATTGCAGGAGGACAGTAGACAACTCCCAACAAGATCTTGACTCCCTTGACAGCGACCTCCAAAATCATATAAGTACGGACTCTTTCAGTTAGGATCAGAATGAAATTTGCTTAGAGTATCTATCTTACCTGTAGAGCGCGTCTTAGCAAGTATGAACTGCTATCACGGGTGTGAACAGTACCTAGAATTTTTGACAACTGCAATCAGTAGCAAAACAATATCTGCCAAAGTGATTTCGCAAATAACAGTTTATTTCATTTTGTGGTAATAATGGTGAACTGTGCATTGCCAGGCTCTCAAAACGATTCCCGAAAGAAAAATAAAAAGAATGATAACATTTCATATCACCCGTGAGTAGTATTATATGACTAATTTATTTGTTTTCATAAAATTTATACGGGTCTCCTAGGGGGATGCGAGAAACGCAGGGCGGGTTACAGCTGACGGCTGTCACCGGCCATATTTTCTTTTAAATGAATAGTGATGTAGCACATGCACTTTCGGTTACGATAATTTTCTTTTTGCAGTAGAATTTCATTGTAGGTTTATTTTCTTTTATAGTATAGAGTATTTACTGCGTAAACAAATAAATCTGCTCATTTTACTTTTATATATTATGCACTATTATTTTTGTTAGGTTTACAAAAATATTAAGATGCATAATAATAGATGCATGAGTGAAAGCTAAAAGCTATAAAGAGGCCTGATTGGGAGCCGAATATTCGAAGTTTCATCTGTTCTATCTATTTTAAGCTTGATTTCAAATGAGTAACTAAGAAAGGGCTTTGCAAACTGAATGACGATGCAGTACCAGAACTTTACCTCCACGTAGGTAAATGCTTATGCAAAACTTTATATTTCAATTAACCACTGGCCTCTTCCAAAGTGCGTCAAAACTTTATATGCTTATCCATACTAATATTATATACGACTCTGTCTGTTGATATGTTAGATTTGTGGGATTTTAATTTCTATAATTCATTAAATGATACTAATATATTTGTATCTTGGTTTTAATTTTATCCATTCATCCACGCATGCGTCACACTAAATTCACAACATAACCAACTATCGATAATTTTGGTAATATGTACATGAAACATCACTATAGGCGCTTTATACCACAGATAAAAAACTGCTTACACTCGGCACAATGGACCATAGTGTTAGACTTGCTCTATAGTAAGTAGATACTCTAAGGAAATTTGACACTGATTTTACTTTTCCCAAATCGGGGCGGCATTTGTTTCTAACTACGATGTGGCCGATTCTCGATATTTTGAACTGATGTTATAGAATTAGAGTCTTTTTATTGTACATATTTTTAACATTATGTACATAATCTATGTACATAATATTAATAATATGTTGTATTATGATCATCTGACAGGTTTTTGACAGGTTAAATTGCTATAACAAACGAAATATTTGCAAGTACTCAACAATTTCCCTCAGCCTGGCATGACAACATTAGGTTTCTCACATAGTTATACCTGATACTGTATGAAGTTTATATACCTACTAAGTTTAAACGTGGAAAGTAGGCAACCTAGTTCTTGAAAGCTCGTATCTCGAAAACCTTGTATTTATTAGGTCAGAAAATTAAGCGAACAGAGACTGAAATAGTTTCAAGCGAGATTAGATCCTGGGTACAAAGGTATTAGATTTGAAATGGACACCGAATTTATCTATAGAACATAGACAATAATAGACATACAACGGCATGATAGTATAAAAGAAAATATGATTTTACGACTGAATTCGCTCTGAACAATGTTGTTTTGTAACGTACTGCATTCACACTTATAAAATTTTATTTGATATAATAAATGGTTAGTGTTAGTGCGATTGCCAGACTTGTATTAGCAGAGCAAATCTTCTGAATTTATACTCCCAAGTTTTGTGAAATATTACCTATTCTTACTTATAATAAACATCTATACTTATAATAAAACTATATAACCAACGCGCTCTATCTTTATATTGTAAATATCGGTTAAAAACTACTTCTAGGTAATATGGGTAATAGCCAAGATTTGAAAATTATTTTTCAAATGTCTTTCATTCTCATTTGTATGGGGAAGTAAAAGCCAAAAATGGTAAGTAGGTATGCCGAATATGGTTTTACAAAAAAAAAGACCTAACAGTTCTCAAGACAGTTTCCTTGTATCTTCTGTAGGTAGTTTCAGATAAATTATATTCATATTTTCCCAGTTAAAAATGCACACACTGTATTATGAAATAATCTGCCAGATGGTTTAATAGAAAAATAATATGTTTTATGACTTACCAAGCTTACTAGTCAAATCTGTTATGTCGCAAAATACGAGAGCGAGCAAAATGAGCACTAACACTATCCCACAACCTGAGCATTTTCGTGGAACACTTTACTGAAAAACTATCACCTCGTATCAAGATCACTCTCTCATTTCTGAAATTTTTTAATAATTTTTAATTTATTTTATATTAAATAATTTATAACCATTAAAGAGTTACCATTAACAATGGTATTCTTGGGGTAGAAAGAAAAACTACGTGAGCCCTCATAAAGCTCACCTTTGCCTAGGGATTATATTATCATAGAGTCGCGATGCAAAGTAAGTACTCGTATATTATGACTGAAGTCATATTTCCTTCTCGTCCGCACTCATTAATTTGTTGCACTAGACCTACGTTGAGGTAATCGATTTAATCAACGGTTTTAGGCACATGTGCTGCATCAACTTGTTTTTAATAACACATTATGTTTAACCGGCAACACAGAACGGATCCGGCAAGTAGTATAAATAAGTATATCGCAGTTTCTTGTGGTTGTAAAACAACTTCATTATATTTTATACCCGAAAGTGAGTTGCCTGCGATGGAAACTTATATAAGTATTATAACGCAGTGCCATATAAACGAGTATGATAGAGCTTAAAAAGAGGTAGAAAAGTTTTGAGTTCGTGCTCAAACCTGATTAGTCCGACTTTGGAAGTCATAGCCAAGAGTCTTATTCTTGGTCATTTTTACATTAGTTATGAGGCCTAAGGTCTTCGGAGAAGAAGAATGAGTATGTTAAACATACTCATTCTCATCGGCGTATTTTGATTTTATGAAGCACCTCCTGACCTTTCAAAATAAAACCCGGTTGCAATAGGCAACTTCCAATACTACCGTCGTTCCAAAAGTTGAAGTTGTATAATTGAAATCAAATTTTATTCTAGTATGAGTGTTGTACCAATGGTTTTTTAAATTTGTACTTAGTCTAATTTTTTGAAGAAATTCTGGTCTGACGTGGTTAAAGATGGTTTGCATGCCGCTTGTTGGTAAGCCCGAGAAGAGATTTTGGGAGTTACTCCAGCAGTCAGATTAACATAAGGGGGGATACCTTTTACGTTAATAAATAGCTTGAATTGAATTGAATTGAACAAATTCAAATTCAAATTCAAATTCAAATTCAAATTCAAATTCAAATTCAAATTCAAATTCAAATTTCAAATCAATATGATTCACTAATACAGAGGGATGCACTAAAAAAATTGGTCATCAGATTTACACGTAGGTACGCGTCAGATAAAGATAAGGGGGTTAATTATTAAATAACAAGTATCACTTTTGATAATTTCACGATGTGGGCGTAACCTAAGGCCCCGGCCACACTCCACGGCACCGTCCGCCGTCGCCGTCGACGGCGACGGCGCCGTAGACGGTGTGGTGCAGGGGGCGATTCTCAGTCGAAATTTCTTAGTTGGCGAACGCGCAATGATATATAGTTACTTACTAAAAATACTTCAATGTTATTAATTTACATGAATTATATTATTATTTATATTTATAATATTTCATAATTACGAATTCAATATTTATTTACGATCAAAATAACGTGAAACAATATTCCTACTATTACCTTTGACCATTCTCTTCTCTTAAAAAGACGTATAATTTCCGTAGACGATATTTATTTCACATATTTCGCTTAAGGTGCCAATAATTGGGTCTTTTACCCTAGTTATTACTAAAAATACGTCAATGTTATTATTTTCATGAACTATAATTATTATTATTTATATTAATAATCCTACTAATATTATAAATGTGAAAGTTTGTGAGAATGGATGTGTGGATGTTTGTTACTCTTTCACGCATAAACGGCTGGACCGATTTGGTTGAAATTTGGTATGTATATAGGTTATACCCCGGATTAACATATAGGCTATATATAAGTGATGAACGGGATCAGAATCCCACGCGGGCGGAGCCGCGGGCAACAGCCAGTATTTCATAATTACGAATTCATTATTAAAAACGTATTTGAATTTTATGTGATTTTGATGAAATTTGGTATAGGGGCAGATTAGACCTTGAGAAAGGACATAAGTAACCGACATCCACGCGGGCGGAGCCACGGGCATGAGCTAGTTATTATATTATATCATTGCGCGCACGACAACTGAAAAATTTCGTCTGGGAATTGCCCTCCCCTAAATCACACCGTCCACGGCGCCGTAGCGCGGTGCCGCGCCGCCGTGCCGTGGAGATGTGGACGGGCCGTAAGGGCGTGGGAGGGTAGCAAAAAAAAAAATATCTGGAATTACTTGAGCGCGGTTGTTATTGTAATTTTATTTAATCATACCTGTACAACTGAAAATATATAAATAAGGTCAAAGTAATAAAATACGTTAATAAAGATGAATGATAAATATACATATATTATGTATTAATTATGATATTATGTAGACGCTTTTCCACACCGCTAAAAATGTAAACATTATAGGACCATTATTCTTCCTATCAGCTAATCTACCAATTCCTTTAGATTCGAGTAACGACACATTTAGCATTATGGGCTCCACTACTACAATAGTAGGGTATTACTGGATGTCGTGGTATATGACGAAAAATCGGAAAATGAATCCCGAGTTCCCAGATGAAAAGCTGGATTCGATGCTACGATAATAATAATGATCTTTACAGCTTTTTGACACACGAGGGATAGCCGCAAGGCATAGCCTCTTGAAATCTAAAATACGGTAATAGATCGCCTAGAACAACATTAGGAGGCTAGCGTCAGTTAAATTTTAATCCGCGGAAATGTTGGGCAACCGGCACACAAGACAAAGGAATTGCGTTCGAATTTTTTTAAGATAGTTTTATTCCAATTTGTGACATTCGCGTAAACTTCCGGCAGCAATCTTATTATCAAAAGCGTGTTGAGTGGACTTTATAAATTATGAAGTGGAAAATTTGAACATCGATCGTTAAACAGAACTGCACCTGTTAATGTAAATTGCATAAGTTATGTGTAAACTTAATAGTTCAATTCCGTGTTTGAGGAAAGTTTGTATAAGTAGCTTATATTTTGCAGCAACCCAGTGTCGTCCACGGCTGAACACAAGCTGACATGATGATGATAATAATAATATAAGTACCTAGTTCAAAATTAGTTGGACGTTTGAAGGTTCTTATATGAATTACTAGCTTTTGCCCGCGGCTCCGCCCGCGTGGATGTCGGTTATCGCGAATCAAACATAGCCTATGTCCTTTCTCAAGGTCTAATCTACCCCTACACCAAATTTCATCAAAATCGGTTCAGCGGTTTAGTCGTAAAAGCGAGACAGACAGACAGACAGACAGACAGAGTTACTTTCGCATTTATAATATTAGTAGGGATTAAGAATTCCATAACAAAGGATTTATAGTAATTATTCATATTTATGGATAACTAAAAAAGAAGGGAAAAGTTTGCAAATCTTTACATCTAAAATTTAAACTTGGTGAAGAAATAAAAATCTATCTTCCTATAAATCAATCAATGTTACTAAAATATAATACCGTAATCAAACAGAATCAAATACATAGAAATATACGAGTATAAGATATCGTAATATACAAATCAAGAAATCACAGCAAACTAATCCGGGTTACAATATTCTAAGGTATAAATAAATATCTTTAGTAAGAGCCATGTTCGTCCGTGACGTTTTGACATGACATGACATCTGGTAGAACGAAAATCGGAGTCAATGTCTGAATTACACGCAATTCGATTCTATTCAACGTAGATAAGAATGACGTGTTTCATGTCAATCCCTTTTGCGGATTTTCTTGTGGTTTTCAGATGATGTGATGTTTTGAATTGTCTATTGCTTTGATCACGAGAACATTACTTCAGTGAAAGCAAGGCTTTTTGGAACGAATCAATGAATTAACCAATCGCAGTCCACTGCTGGATATAGAGTGAACGAATAATTTGCCTGAATACATCGAATAGTTGTTGAACGATTCGAATAATTATTGTGTATTAAAATTGAATAATAAAGTTACTAAAAAACCTGGAGCACAAAACACAATGTTGAAACACATGAGTTATGGTTTCTGAACATACTTACTCGATTGAATGTACAAAATGTACAACGAATGTACATTACTTTATATTCAATACCAGCGGTTGGGGTTACGTGAGGCTAGTTTCAAGCTAAGATAGCAAGCTGGATATCACAAATCCTACTGGCTTACTGCCCTAGGTTGGCACGAGCTAGGATGGTTGTATCGTTCCACGGACTAAGGAGAAAATAATAAATCCGACTAGAAAAATTAAATAGAAAGCCGTTTTCGTAATTTCGACTGTAGGTGTTTTGATGTTATTGTCACGGAATTTTCCTCAAGTCGATATAATAAATCTGTAAGTTCCTCCCACGCAGTGGCAGATCACGTAAAATCACTACATTATCAGATATAATGGGCAAGTTCGGCACATGGGCACATTTTATCAATGTGAAAGTTTGTGTGATGTTTATTTGTTAAACAATCTGGCCAATATTCGCTTGCAGTAAGTATGTACTAATAGTCTGGAATACACATAGACTACTTGTCACTCCTGGAGTATGTTCCTATGGGCTGCGGGTGAGCTGTGTGCAACTTATACAGGATATACAACTAAGATATAAAAATAGTTACCGAGTCACCAGTTGCTAAGGTTTACAAACACTTGCAGCACCAAAAATGACACTTTTGTAGCAGCCACACATTGACACATAAGGAAAGGTTAAGGCGAGGATAGGTATGTGTTCCAGGATCAATTCATACTGCCAAAGATATCGTACCCAGGCATAAATAAATGTATATTCTGCTCTTGCGTAACTTCAACCACAATCTCCGTAATAGTAAATCAAAAGGCACAATGGGAAGCATAGTTTTGATCAAGACACAACTAATCTAAAATGCAACTGACAATCAAATTCCTGAAGACAGCTTGTAATGTTCTCCACGCGATGTATCAAATTGCCTCTGTTCAATGATGCAATACTACACCTGTCTCTGTAATGTAACTATGTTAAATTTGATGTGGCATACCTGACATTGATTAAGATTATTATAATAGTATTAACATATAACATGTTTGTGGCTTAGAGGATCGCAAGTGATAGAAATAGGGAAGTGGGTTCATCACAAAAATTAAATAACAGGACTATTACGAGTAGAAATATTCAAACTACCATTGGCATACCATACTTGCTCGAGAACGTTTTAAATAAAATGTATTTTACTGTGTAAAACCCTGGATTTATTGTGGCATTTCATGTAGAAAACAATAAACATAGTTACATCTTATAATAGTAGATTACCCAACAAGTGAAAAAAAGATGAATTCTTTTCGAGGCACTGAGTTGTATCCCGAGAGGAGCGAAGCTTTCTGCGGTAGAATCCCGAGCATAGCGAGGGATTCTAGATAGAAAGCTGAGCGGATCGAGGGATACAAGAGCCGAGATGAATTCTTTTTTCACGTGTTAGGTACTCAACTTTTCACCATTGACTACGAGAAAACGATTACTCTGTGATTATGAATTACATTTTGTTATGGATAGTACACAAAAGAAGCAGCAAATTATCAGTAATAGCTACCGCTTTAGCGCTTTTTCGAGAATATGAGTTTCATTTTCATCACTAGATGAAGTCATTTTATGATTATGAGACAAACATAAACTTTTACAAGGAAAATTACACAGAAAATGGCGGCATTTTTTTTTCTTAATTTAAACTGAGCCACATTCCATCCAGCCAGTGATTACATTTAGGTGGTTTTTAGTACGTTTTTATAGTGAGAGTGTGCAACCTCTTTGCATGTTTCACTAGAATCCGTACATTCGCGCATGTTCCAAATTCAAATTTTTTTATTCACTCGGTGAAACAAAGAGCGTTTTATTCACTGTTTTTGATGAATCACGGGCCCTTTTTCGAGTGTCAATGGTGAAAAGTTCTTTTATATCATACATTGTGCGCTACAAATACTTGCTTGTAAACGTTTACAACGAAATGCGTTGATTCATGTATGTATCTCATAATCGCCTCCTGCGATTATACCTTTCAAGAAAACCTCGGTATTGGTATTATCTACTTTTAATCTGAATCTACTATAGGTATACTGTTTCTAATGTAAATATATATATATATATAAGTCTAATTACTTTATTTTAATGTTACCAAGATGCAAAAATTATACGGTCTGCTTTATGATAAGCGAGGTCTAAAGGTGATAAAAAAGAAGGTAAGCTAAGGCCTTCAACAGTTTCATGAAACGTACCTAATGCAGCACTGCTGCTTAGCCAGCTCGCCACTTACGTCATTCACGCTAGGAGAAGCTTCAACCATGTTTTTTTAAATACTTAGGACAAAAGTTATATTTTGAATCAAAAACATACAACATTTATTCAGTTAAGTAATTTTCTTTTCATAAGAAACTGTGGAATACACTTTTGTTACTAAATTGCAATAAAATATCATTGCATATCTATTAATTGTTTACCTAAGCGTTGAAAAATTAAAATATAGTCTTTTACATCTCCTGTTAATTTAACTAGCTTATACAACATTGACAGGAGTTTCTATAATTCTCCTGATTGCATCCGTGGCCAAGATGACCTCGGAGCTCAGGTTCCGCCTTCCGGCTCTTCCTCCTCCACTTCGCACGATCTTGGGCGTCCATGGTAGTGAGACCACGCACGCACAACAAGGGCACGCATGTCCACGACGTCAAGCCAGGACTTCTTTGGCCTACCCCTTTTACCTGGACCCGGCAGGGGCGCCATTGCCAGGCATTTGTTCCCCACGTAGCCTTGCGGTTGCCACAAGACGTGTCCGCACCAGCGAAGGCGGCTCTCTTGCATTTTATCTGCGATGTCACGGACATGGAGGCTGCCACAGATGCGAGAGTTCCGCACGCGATCTTTACGCGTGACAACGCACATCCACCGCAACTTTTTCATCTCCGTGACACGCAGCTCTTGCTTGTGTCGCTCCAGCAGCGGCCACGCCTCACAACCGTGCAAGAGGACAGGCCTAATGATCGTCTTATAAACCTGCCCCTTCTCCCTGACTGGCATTTTGGGATCACAAGTGACGCCAGTAATTTCTCGCCACTTGGCCCACGCGGCAGCAATGCGTGCCTTGACGTCGTGGTACTTAACCTGATCCGTGCGCTCGACCAAATCATCGCCTATGCGGAAGGGTGTTGGATCTGTGGAGTTTAACGCTAAGTATTCTGTCTTCGCTACATTTAGCTTCAAACCGCCGTCAAGCGCTTCTTTCCACCCTTTCACGCATCGCACCAATCTGCTCCTGTCCGGGTCCATCAGCGCAATATCATCAGCATACACATGAGCAACCACGTAGGCTGCTCATGTGAGTTTCTGATGCTGTCCGACAAAACGTCTTATACCACACTGAACAGGTAAGGACTAAGGACGGATGCTTGGTGTACCCCAACGGTAATGGGGAAGGCTTTCGAGTCACCAACAGCAGTCCAAACCACGGAACCGGAATCGTAGTACATGTCTCGGATGGTGTCAATGTAAGTCTCTGGAACTCCGTTGGCCAGCAGTGCCCACCAGATCACCGCGCGAGGAACACAGTCGAAGGCCTTCTACATGTCTAAGAATAGGCAGTGCAGGGCCGTGTTCTTCGCCCTGTATTTCCCCGCCACAATCCTAAGGGCAAACACTAAGTCCATGGTCCCGTGCCCGGGACAGAACCCGTACTGACACTCCAAGAGCGTACTTTCCTGTCGAATACGGGAGTCAATTATCCGCTCATAGAGCTTCATGGTGTGGGACATTATCTTTATACCGCGGTAACTGCCACACTCCTGTACCGATCCCTTGCCTTTGAAGACTGGCGTGATGATGCTCAGCCTTCACTAGCTCGGGATCTCACCGGTGAGAAGTACGCGATTATACAGATTTGCTAGAATGCTCGCACCACGGGCACCCATTGCCTTCCAAGCCTCGATGGTGACTTCGTCGGGTTCGACAGCTTTCCGGTTCTTCTGAACTTCTGCAGGCGTTATCTGTGGCACTAGTCCTTGATTCGGAGGTAGGTCTGGTGGCTACACCTCTTTATGCTGCTTGTTCAGCAGCTCGTGGAAGTATGAGCGCCATCTCTCCTTTGACAGGAGGACAACATTGACAGGAGTTTATTCCTATTTAATCATGACGATAGACCAAATAAGTTCACAAACACATTATACCCGTTCATATTTTTTATTCAATTGGTAAATTTTCGAAACAACTACCGAGTTGTTGAAAGCAAGTAATTATTTAGTTTAATGAGATAACCCATTTTCATCATAAATATCAGTATTAAATGTAATAAATTTTAATATGAATCCATTAATTACTTCGAATAATAATATATCTGCCAATGTTAATATACCTCTTCGATATTAATTTGTCAAGATCAGTGTAGCGATACAAACGGTATGGGTACTTAGCGATGATTTGTACCTGCGATAGCCCCGAAACTGACAGGCCCTTTGATATCAACCACCATTGGAATTGCTAATTAAATTTAATTAATAATAGGGTGCAAATCTTGCTGGGAATTCCTTTATGATGGGTACTTCCAATAATCCTTTATTGCCTGAATTCTGGAGGCTAAATAAGCAAATGGTTTATGTACATTGTACCTACATGATTAATTTTGAAGTGAACAAATGGAAGTCGTTTTATTGCTTTGACCCCTTACCGTCTAGTTTCACTGTCGTCTATGATTACTATAGTTTAAGTACTCGTACTTTACAAAATATAGCTTTGGAGTTCAACTTCATCATCATCATCTCAGCGTGACTCACGGTCGAAAATTAACATACATCTTTTACTCTTTCGTAACACTTTGTTATTTGAACTATCTCTCATTATTTATCAAAATAGGTTAAGTTTCTTTCGTTTTGGGTTGGACGGCAACAAGATTCTTGGGACCTTTTGATTGGAGGAAGAGCCTTTGTCGCAGGTTTTCCACTTGGGGTGGGTGGTCACATTGCAGTTACGCTCGTAAAAACCACATAAGTAGGTAAGCAGACCTATGAGTTAAAAGTGCTAAATTTGGATACAACCGAGATTGGCGCTTAGATGAAAGCTGAAATCTCGTGCAACAATATATGCCTTTAGAATATGGATAAGAGGTTAAACATGAAAGAGCATGTTATATACGTTATAATCGGATTTTCGTAAATATAATGAATAAAACATGCAAGCATTACATTCAGAGACGACCGGCTCCATTACGTCGATATGAACGACACGGGAGCCAGTTATAGGTACCATTTACATTTACATAATTGCATTTTATAGCTGCCGCGAAAACCGGTGATTTTCACGCAGGCAGAGCAACTGTGTACATAAATAATAACGTTTGTAGTATTACTTTGTAGCTCAGAAAATTAAGAGACTTTTATATAAATACAGACTAGAAAAATATTCAAAGAATAAATAGCAATTACACGATGAGACGGCAGAGACTCTAATTAAAATATTTTCTAAGAAGAAAATTCATTTATTGCCATGGTTGAGATTTGTATGACTTCACTGGACGTTTTTGTGTTTTCGTACCTTTTCCGGGTATACGTAGAAAAATTTGCGATATTTTTATATGCAATATTTTCAAAAATTTGGTCCAGGAGCCGTAAGTCAACTTAGTGCTTACACTTGTATTTAGGTTAGAGATGGGTTGTAGGTAGGTACAGTAAAATTTTAATTATCAGACTTAGTAGGTGGTACAATCACTTTATGGTATATTTGACAAAAAATATCCGTGATGCTGGGATGGTTCAGCTAGCATTATATCAATATTATGTAACACTAACACAAAACATTAAACGCTATGCAGCTATTTCATAACCTCTTCAAAATAAGGGATATGAAAAGAAAGCTAATACATATTATCATAAAACCCAATGGCATGTTTAAAATGGTATCCACTCTAGAAATTCCGCCCAACGACCGCACAGAATAAGCTAGTCATAATATAATACCTAAACAATATTAAAAATCTTGTAGATACATTTTATGCAAACTAGCTGTTACCCGCGACTCTGCCTACGTGGATGTTGGTTATTGCGACCATACGTAGCCTATGTACATGATGTAATCATAATAGACGTCTTTATTGTACACCAATAATATCACAATACATAATGAGAAATATAATACATGTGGCACATACAATTGGCGGCCTTATCGCTCTGCGGCAATCTCTCACAGGCAACCACGATAATGTACCTATGAGCTATATTATTGTAAAGTTTCATTAAAATTCGTTCAGTAGTTTTTACATGAAAGAGTACCTAACAAACATCCATCCATACTTACAAACTTTCTAGGATATTGTTTTCATAATCAAATTAAGCGTAATTTTCGTGACAAGAACACTATTTACCACAATGACGTATTATTTAAAAACAATTCACAGGTTTGATGCCGCCTTCTCCTCAACTTGATTTGCATGAAGAAGCTCCATTATATGTATAGCAAGCGGAGGGTTGGTAAACCACCCTGATGGCATCTCAAATGAATAATTGTTGCTCCGATTTGACGTGAGGTATTTTTATTGCCTCACAGTATGAGCAATATTAGAATTCTGTACTCGTTGTAAAAACTTTTATAGAGGGCCGTATTTCTGTTCGGTGTCGGTGCTGTTGTAATATTTAGGAGTAATATTTACTTCGACGACTTTTGGTGAATGTATGATTTTTCACTTGCTACGAGTATTGCTCGCGGCTCCGTCTGTGTAAAATTTTTCAACCGTTCTTGCAACGTGTTCTAGGGATAATAGGTCGATAGTATATGTGTTATATTGGACAATCATTTATCTATGTACCAACGCCTTAACCTGTATGTGAGCCATTCAACCGTTTCAACGTGATTGAGCCCTAAACATTTTCGCAAACTGTCGCATTCATAATTACTTAACAAATATTTTTTTTTATACCACTTAAGTGGCAGACAAGCACACGGCCCACCTGATGGGAAGTGGTCACCGTGGCCTATGGACGTATGCAACACCAGGGGCGTCACACTCGCGCTGCCGACCCTAAAGAAACCTTCTATTGCCCTTCTTGAAGAACCCCATATTGTAGTCGCTTGGGAAAACCACCGCAAGGAGTTCATTTCACAGCTTGAGTGTGCGTGGAATGAAGAGCCTTTCATACCGCACAGGGCGCACCGTTTCCGGCCGCAATGTGTGGGGATGAATTCCCTGCCTGTGACGAGAGGTGCGATGATAGAATGTAGCTGAAGGCATCGTGTCGAACAGTTCTTCTGAGCACAAACCATTATATAGACGGTAGAACACACACAGTGAGGCAAAGTCTCTTCTGAGACTGAGTGGTTCCACATCGCCTGCGAGTATGGGATTACCGACGAGCCTCAACGCTCGTCTTTGTACTGAGTCGAAGGGGTCAAGCTGGCCTGCAGGCGCTCCGGTAAAAAGGTATCAGCGGTACTCCATGTGGGGCCGAACCTGCGCCTTATAAAGGATGAGTCGTTACCCCGCAGTGAAGTACTGCTTCGCCCTGTTGAGCATTCTTAGCTTCTTTAAGTACTTTAAGGCCGACTTTACAACAAAACTTATATTTGGGGCAGTGAGAACAAAATCATACCATGAGTAGGGATTCAGTCTTATATAGCCCCTGCTGGTACTACATACGTAAGTAGGCCACGGTAGCCACTTTCCATCAGATGGGTAGTATGCTTATCTGCCATTTAACTGGTATAAAAAAAGCTGAGCTATAAATTCTGAGACCGTTAACGGACAGGAATGATGTGTTTTCAAATATTGACATGCACACAGGTGAATAAGGAATAAAACTGAAATTAAACATGCCATAGCAGTTTTACCATTAGAGGTTGTATTAGTAGGCAGATATTCATATATGTAGGTACTTATAGAACCGACAATGTAAACCTTTGAGAAAGCCGTGAGGTGAAACTGGTCAGGTTGAATAATAAAATAAAGTGAAAAAGTACGAGTGTGTTATTCAATATAGAAAATAGATCTCCCAGTCTCGATTCTTACATTTCAAAAATAGTCTAATACACAAATAAGCCTATTAAAAAACTTTACAGTTCAACACATTGATTTAGGTACCTATATTGTTGGCTCAACACATTGATCGGTACAGCTATGTTTACTTACCGTAACATAGCAACCAAATGGTTTTATTAGAAATCACTTTCACGCAATGGCCGTGATTTTAATCTTATTCATGTGCTTAGGTTTAAGATTTGCACAATTAGTAGGTAAGTGAGTTATTCTCTTCTTCTGAAGCGACATTTGAGCAATACGAGAAGTTTCATTAAAACTTGGCAAATTACATGATTACTAAATAAAATTGAGTTCCTCAAAAACATTATAAAAAGAGTGAAATGTCTTCATCACTGAAACCATTTCTTCAATGGTACTCGTAGTTATTAATCAGTTTATATCTACGTAATTTGCGATGTCATGTGGTATTTAATGAATTCATTATGTTACAATTAAAACCTATTTCTAGTTGTGATTAGGTACGAGTTTATCTAGTTTTGACATAGGCATTTGGCAAAACTAATTTTAGCTAGGAAAAACGAGTTCTAACTGAAACTGGATGGTAACAATAACATACACGAGAACCCAGTTTATTTATTCGAGATTCAATTAATAAAAGGTGCTTACGCAGTAACTACCTATAAAGAGTTATTCCGGTTGGATCCCCAAATATGATCCACTGCCGATTTTTATTCATCATAGGCATAACCCTAGCACATTCTTACGAGTTGTGGGTCAATGGCTGGGTCAGGTTTCGGATGGGTGACCGTTGTTTACATTACGAGGTTAAGCTTAATTGAGTGGGTCGGGTTTTGGATGGGTGACCGTTGTTTACATTACGAGGTTAAGCTTAATTGAGTGGGTCGGGTTTTGGATAGGTGACCGTTGTTTACATTACGAAGTTAAGCAAAATTGGCTGGGTCAGGATTTAGATGGGTGGCCGTTGTTTACATTACGAGGTTAAGCAAAATTGGCTGGGTCAGGATTTAGATGGGTGACCGTTGTTTACATTACGAAGTTAAGCAAAATTGGCTGGGTCGGGTTTTGGATGGGTGACCGTTATTTACATTACGAAGTTAAGCAAAATTGGCTGGGTCAGGATTTAGATGGGTGGCCGTTGTTTACATTACGAGGTTAAGCAAAATTGGCTGGGTCAGGATTTAGATGGGTGACCGTTGTTTACATTACGAAGTCAAGCAAAATTGGCTGGGTCGGGTTTTGAATGGGTAACCGTTGTTTACATTACGAAGTTAAGCAAAATTGGCTGGGTCAGGATTTAGATGGGTGGCCGTTGTTTACATTACGAGGTTAAGCTTAATTGAGTGGGTCGGGTTTTGGATGGGTGACCGTTATTTACATTACGAGGTTAAGCTTAATTGAGTGGGTCGGGTTTTGGATGGGTGACCGTTGTTTACATTACGAGGTTAAGCTTAATTGAGTGGGTCGGGTTTTGGATCGGTGACCGTTGTTTACATTACGAGGTTAAGCTTAATTGAGTGGGTCGGGTTTTGGATGGGTGACCGTTGTTTACATTACGAGGTTAAGCTTAATTGAGTGGGTCGGGTTTTGGATGGGTGACCGTTGTTTACATTACGGGGTTAAGCTTAATTGAGTGGGTCGGGTTTTGAATGGGTGACCGTTGTTTACATTACGGGGTTAAGCTTAATTGAGTGGGTCGGGTTTTGGATAGGTGATGTATTGTACATATTTGAAAAATAAACAATCTTAAATGAATAAATTAAAAAAAAAACTAAAGTAAATATTTAAAAAATGTAATCTTGACAAGTTTACAGGCTGTAATATGAAAAACAAAATTGTTGCAATTATTTTTTGTCAATCGACAGGTGATTGAAAAATTAACTGATTGACTCCCTACACTGAATGAAACCATCGTGTTTCTAAGTGCCAAGTCTATACTATATTATTCTTTGTAAAAGTGCAGAAGAAATCCGCCTTTATAAGGACTCAAAGATCCATATATCTAGACCCAAAGTAACCACACCAACTAGCTTGGGTCATGGATTCTGATATACGAATATACATACTTAGTTAAGTTTCCTTTTGTAAATACATACATAAAAACACCCAGGCCAATGCAAATAGATACATTCATGCATACAAATATTTGCAATGAGCGGGAATCGAACCCGCAGAAGAAAGAGTCGCCGAACCGCTTGGTTCTTGATGGAATATTCTGCACCGTATGCGGGTGGCATCTAAGCCCTGCACGTGTTGTCCTATATAGGAAAGGAGAGGGTGGGATTAATTGGAAGAGCTCATCAGAACATTCACCATGGTAGAGACGGTAAAATACCGCCAAAGATGCCACATCTCTACGCAACTGCAAAGGCTCGAGGGTTTTGGTGATCTCAGGATTCCCAATAATGCGGACTACACGTCGCTGCAACCTGTCTAGAGCATCTAGTAAGTGCTTTGCGGAGCCATCCCAGAGATGAGAGCAGTATTCCACGCAAGAGCGAATTTGTGTCTCGTAGAGAAGGCACCGCTGCTCTGGCTTTACCCTAGTTTAGATACTTTTTTTTGTAAATAAATAAGTACATATTATACATAGAAACATCCAGACCAATGCAAATATTCATATTCATGCATACAAATATTTGCACTATAACTCGTTCGCTAATATGTCAAATCGCACCAAATTATCTTTGACTTGCAATAAAACATAACTCACTTGACAGTGAAACCGTAGTTCTTATTTTCGCGATTTCACGGAATCGTTGGTTTTACTATAACTCGCTCACGACTCTCCTGATCATGTGACCTAAAATCAAATTAACTACGAAGCACAATAACTCCATATGCAATTTAATAAAAGCATTTTGCTTTATAGACGAAAGACGAAATGTAAAGAATCAACGGTCACCCATCCAAAACATGGCCCAGTCAATTAAGCTTAGCCTCGTAATGTAAGAACGGCCACCCATCCAAATCCTGACCCAGCCAATTAAGCTTGACCTCGCAATGTAAAGAACGGCCACCCATCCAAAACCCGACCTAGCCAATTTTGCTTAACCTCGTAATGTAAACAACGGCCACCCATCTAAATCCTGACCCAGCCAATTTTGCTTAACTTCGTAATGTAAACAATGGTCACCCATCCAAAACCCGACCCAGCCAATTTTGCTTGACTTCGTAATGTAAACAACGTTCACCCATCTAAATCCTGACCCAGCCAATTTTGCTTAACCTCGTAATGTAAACAACGGCCACCCATCTAAATCCTGACCCAGCCAATTTTGCTTAACTTCGTAATGTAAACAACGGTCACCCATCCAAAACCCGACCCAGCCAATTTTGCTTAACTTCGTAATGTAAACAACGGTCACCCATCTAAATCCTGACCCAGCCAATTTTGCTTAACCTCGTAATGTAAACAACGGCCACCCATCTAAATCCTGACCCAGCCAATTTTGCTTAACTTCGTAATGTAAGCAACGGTCACCTATCCAAAACCCGACCCACTCAATTAAGCTTAACCTCGTAATTTAAACAACGGTCACCCATCCAAAACCCGACCCACTCAATTAAGCTTAACCTCGTAATGTAAACAACGGTCACCCATCCAAAACCTGACCCAGCCATTGACCCACAACTCGTAAGAATGTGCTAGGGTTATGCCTATGATGAATAAAAATCGGCAGTGGATCATATTTGGGGATCCAACCGGAATAACTCCCTATAAATTGGAATAAATGCTTAAATTATTATTTATCTGTGAATTCCAATTTTAAAAACAGGTTATAGTCAGTCATAGAACAACATGGCAACGTGCAGAAAATTACAAAATTGTACAGAACGGAGGAAATTGAACATATTTCAATAACATTATTTTGAAAGATCGGAAGTATGATTAAAATGACAAAGGTTCGACAGGGACTCTGCACTCGTATAAAAGCATTCAAACGAATATAGACCCTATAGATACCGAATTTTACGATATAATATATAATTTTCCTGTGACAAACGTATTTATAACTTTATTAGCACGTCTGTCTCGCTTTCTCATAAGCAGTTTCCTATGTTACGCCATCAACTTACGGTACGCCCTTTATTACTTCCTTCAAGCTATAAGTTTAAACTTCTGCACATTGCGGTTCACGACGTTTGCTTATTTCTGTGTAATTCATGTCCTATTGTGAGCCAGGTTGTTCATAAAGGTCTTAAACACACCACCAAGGGCCTTATCGTTCATACAATAATCATATAGAACACCTACATAATTAACTTGCGTAGTCAAGCTTTTGTTTCTCTAATGATAAGAGTTCCATAATTGTGTAAGTTCCAAGCGCCTATTTGTTACCATGTATTATATACATTTAAATTTTATTGCGTAAGTACGTGTTCATTACAGTCAAGTGAAGTAAATCATGTTGAATAATCTTCGTTTTCTAACAAGCGACCTATAACGCTTGAATAAATTATCCGTCAGCACGCAATACAACCTTTTAGCATTGATATTTCGTAACACAAATAAGCTATTCACACATTCATACCTTCACGCTAGTCCACCGGAATTACTACGGAATTCGAAACGTGATTTCAATTTTCCCTACATTTATCATTAGGGAGACGAGGGGAGGAGGGGGCAATTTGAACCACTTGACGCGGATTTGACGTGAAGTGCTTTCACATCGCCGGCTAAGCTGGTGGCTTACTGAATCATCCTTCATTTGCCTTTGATGAGGCCAAATCCACGTTATTGAAAATATTTGGAATGCCTGATTGTTCGGTTGTCATCTGACGATGTGGCTTTCCTCTTTCTATCGTTTAAAGCATTGATGTTACGGTAATATCTATCCTGTTATATTTCAATGACTATGAAATGTTTTCTTCAATCGACTTTCACAGGAAATTACTAAAAGTAGGTACGTAATATTACATCAATAATAAATATCAACGTGTACTTAGTAAATAATATTACTAATAAATTGGTTACCTCGCTCGACAGAACAAGAAATTTTAATTAAAACTATAGTTTTGGCCAGAGTTAGGAACAAATGTTAACTAAGTGAAGTTAACGGTGTTAAAATAAAGTTTTATTATAGAACTTCTTGCGTCGGAGAACCGTTGCGAACAATGTGTAGGGTACAGCAATTTCTGCAACATCGACTTATGTACTAAACTTTATACTGAAATGATACCCTGTTTATTCTGAACTTCTCTTTACCGTCCAAGTTTTTGAAAGCACAATACGTACAAAAACACCAATCGAAGTTCAGTATATTTTAAAATTATATATCATGAATAATAGATATAACTACAATAATAGAAATAGAATAGCTTTTATTTAATTCTTTAGCTCTTTTATAAATAATGTGTGTACCTAGCTCAAATACATCGAAATGAAATAGTGCAAGGAAAGACCGAAAATAACTATTTTTATATAATATTTATATAGAACATGTCAATTTGACTTCGCCTTGCCTGATGGTAAGCTGAGGGCAAAGTCTTGGAAAGAGGGTCACCATTATAGACACGTACCATGCTACAATGGTGGCACTCAGCTTCACGGCCTCATCAGATGTTTTTCACGCCCCGCTTAAAGGACCCGGGACCGGGACAGGAGACAACATAAATTTGATAAGTATTTAAATAAATATTGATGTTTTAAACTGGGGTACTATAATATAATGAGATTTGACCCAAACCTTATAAATATAAACCTCAATATTAAAATGTATGTCACTTTGAAGTGTATGTCTGTTTTTAATTTTTTCCTTATGTTACATAACACCTTTTTGAAATTCAAATAAGTAAAAGCCCTAAAGATAGAGAGTACTTCAGTCGTTCCGAGTCGTTTATATTTATTTATTTCCCAAACAAGAATGGCATGGCTAACTTGTTTGATTTATGGCAGTCTCCATATTTCGCAGGCTCGTTTATATTGCAATACTGTCCTCGAAGTTTCACAGCACAGTTTTGCCGAGCCTCCCCTAGAACAATAGCCGGTTGACCGCTTGTTTTATTTCGTTTTGTTCCAACTCAACAATACACCGGTTTAGTTAACTGGCTTTCCCTGTGTTAATTACCGATTCGTAATACCTTTTTTTACAATTTTTGTACGGTAAAACCAATGAATCATATCAGGCTGTGTTTCGAACAGTTATTGCGTCCGTGCCGAGCGTGTAATAGCGCAACTAGGGGTGAAAGGCAAACTTTATTATAGCTTTAGTCTGTTCGATCTATTCCCCGAAATTAAGGAGATTAGTTGGAAACTGGCAAAACTCATCGGCATAAAAGAAAAAAGACTGAGACCTCACATGTAGTAAAACACAAATCGAGGAAGAACAAGAACTAAAAGGATTTTAAGAATCACTAGTTTCGTTATTATGAGAAAAGACTTTATGTTTGCCGATAATACAATTTTACGGTTTTTTTTATATAATATGGCAAAATTAATTAAGGTGTAATAAGATACAATAATTAGCAACTTCATAGAAATTGACTACATTTTTTAATACTTGTAATATTTTAAGCTTTTGTATAAGTGCATTACTTGTATTATGTATGAGATTTTAATAAAGGTCTGTTGGAGTATTCACTACAATATTGTCTTGATCATCAAGTTATTTTAGAAAAGCAATCACTATTAAAATGAGAAAACCATGTCCCCTCACAACAAATTATACTACTCGTAAGTCAAATCCATCATGTATAATAATAAATTAATGGTAACAGACCCTCAACGAGTTGATTTATGAGATTTCTGTCACCCAGTTTGCAAGTTTGCAAGTAAAACCTGTTAAATATTTTATGAGGTGAAGAAGACCTCCTGATGGTCGTCATTGCTAATAATGTTTTATGAAGTAATATCTCAAGTACTATGTAACTCTTTAAAAAAGCTCTTTTAAAAGGTTTGTGCAACATTCTGTCAATGGGAAAACCAAAGGCTTGTCTTTACTTATCTTTTGCTCTGACAGCATAGAATCTTTCTGTTCTTACAGTGTGTTGCTCCCCTAGTGTTGCACTAGCCCATAAGCCACGGTAACCACTTAACATCAGGTGGGCCAAGTATAATATAAAAAAATATCGCCAGTAGTCACCTACTGGCGATATAAAACCGGGCAATATTTTTTTTGAGAGTAGTGTGTGAACACTACTCTATTTCAAATGTATCTAGCGTTAATACTGTATTCAGTGGTGTTTCCATGAATAATGTGTAGGTATGTATTATACATAAGAACATTTATATAAGCACGTTTTTCCATTCTAGAACACACTATTCTAGGGCCTATATCACAAACTATAATGGTGTAGAATATTATTATTATTCTACAGTAATAACGTTGCTGCATTAAACTTCCTTCATTCAGAAAGTTCTTGCCGAACTGTATACCGAGGGGAGGCACCTTTATGAGATCACCACGTGCGGGTAGCGGTGTTTTTGATAAAATTATATTACACTACTCTCAACTGATCACAAGACCTGCATTACAAGCGGACCCCTTGCGGTATCACTATGATCCTGTGCTAGGGACTTTATGAGAAGGAACAGATGGCTCTATTTTCTATGTTGATGGTTTGAGACGGAACCCGAGTTTTACGTGAAATTTTGATGAAATCTCTGAAATCTTTTGTATATTACTTATAGAAGCGGAGATTAAACCAAAACCTCAATTTTGCACACAATAGCTAGATAAACTAAAATGCTGATATGAATAATAATCTAATTGTTTGTTTTTTTTCTTGTGCATTATATTTTTTACACGATTTTATTCAGTTTGACCATTTTGTTGCCTTTATTTGCATCGCTATGAGGATAAAATCTTAAATATAGAAAATAATACGTATCTTGAAATCAATAGTTAATTAACATTATTTTTCATTACGCTTTATTCAAAATTAAGATAACCAAAAAGCGGAGGCTTATCTGATATACAATATACAACATCACATTACGTAACGAGGGTAAGTTAGGTAAAATGTGGGTAAATCACCACTAGACAGTGGTGTAGAAGAATCCTTTGGCGATCAAAATATTTTAGTTACCTATATGGTAAGCCATACTAGACATAATACAATACAGAATGCAGAACTCGTAATATTAATAATGTATGACTCTTTTCTCTTACATATATGTAAAATTTGAAGAGTCTTTAAAGCTACAGTACTCGATGCAGACACGCGCCGCGCCGTATGATAGAGAGAACGTTTTACAATAGCGGCAGAGTAGCAAGCAGACCTTAGCCGGTCTCTGACTTTTCTCCACAAGGCGCCATATCAAAAACTGGTAAATTAGCATCAGATCGATCTTGACGAACAAAGTACTCAAAATGATCTTAATACCTTGGTATTCCCCCTTACTGGTGACTAATTGTTCTGATATTTTGGTTCCTTTAGTTCGGACGATAATATAATTTAAATTTAAAGAAAAATTGTTCGACTTCCTCTTAATACCTTGGTATTAAGATCACTTTGGGATTTTCTAGTCAAAATAGATCTGATTCTAGTTACATATTAGTACCTATTTCTTTGTTGATTACCTAATCATTACTTGTTAATATACCTAACGATTTCCAAATAATGTTGACTTGAAATTTATATAATCTTTTCTCTTTTTACAGGTAAGCACATTTTGGGTTATGCAGCGTATATTCATCGTAGCCAAAGCCGCAGACGTAAGTTCTCATCCTGATTTTAGGGTTCCGTACCTCAAAAGGAAAAATGAGAACCTCTACAAGGGTTTCGTTCCTTTTCTACCTGTAGGTACAGAATGTAAGAGATTCTTAAAAAAACATTAAAACACTTATATCTGTTTTCTGATTGTTGTTTAATCTAAAGGGTAAAACTGTAGTTACCTCTTGGTTAACAGTTTTACCCTTTAGATTAAACACAAATTACATTGCAGCTCATTCTGTGTTTAAACTATGTAAAAGTGGACATAAAACGTGCACTGGAACTATTCACATTATACACAGAGACGCCTGGAGCGTTTGTAAATGTAGCCCCTTTCTGTCTCTACCTTCACCAACTCAACTTTATTCAATAAAAATCTATTTCCATTGGGAATAGTTCAATAAAAGCTTTTACAAAAGCTGTTAAAATGAAACTATCTAACAAACAAAATATTGTAACTAGGTACTTCACAAAGAAAAATCACTTTATTATGTATGATAATTTATTTAGCTATAAAGCAGCCTGTAGTTAGGATAAGGGATTAATTTTATGATTGTACGTACATAATAAGGGTACATGCATAAAAATATATATTTCTGTTATAATACTACAACTAGGTATCGGCCGCGCAGCAGTCGGATACAAAAAATAACATAAAATTCCAAAGTAAATTTGATATTCAAATACCGAAACCTCAATATTTGCAGGGCGAAAAGCAAACATACGGTAACAAAATGTCCTGTTAATATATCCATTACCAGCTCACTTCACGACAGTTGACGTACGCGACATTATTCACCTAATGTGGCGTGTCTGAAGCGAACATCTATAGCGACTATAGCAATATAATGCAACTTTACATCGGTCACGTCTCGAGTAAATGTTGGTGTAACTCAGTTGTTTGTACTTACCGTGAAGGGTGACAGAGAAGGTAATATACTCTCGGGCCCTTGCAAATTGAAATCGCAAGGGTTCACGCTTAGTCCGTCAATAAACATTGAACACAGCGAAACGTATCATTGTTCTCTGTATATTTTAATTATTAGATACGGCTCGAGGGCTAACCCCTCGGGTGAGAAGGGCCTTTAATGGTAGCGATCTTTCGTTAGCTCTGGCTCTAGTACGTGGGTTGTTTCCTTTTACCTTTGTTGTTTTATGTTAGAAAAGCTTAATAATTAAGTAGGGTTTGTACCTATGATTTTCACTACGTTTTTGTTTGAAAGGTGTACTATTCTTGAGAGTTAAATATGCAGTAAACATAAATATATTATAATCCATTTATAAAGAAGAGTACATGCTTGTTTTTGATATCATTTTATTACTGTTGTATTATTTGAATAAACGTCTTGATTACCTGACATTATTGTTCTATATCTGTAAGTTTATTGAACAGAAAGGAAGAAAAAAAAAACTAATTTAATATATTCATTTCATCCCATAGCTACAAGATTTGACGACATTCTGAATATACCTAATATGAAAAACTTGCTTACAAATATTCTGTAGTCTTAATTTGACTAATTAGATTGTTTTACACTTAAAATAGGTATAACTCAAAAAGTGTCAGTACTGCCACAATATGAATGCGTAATGGAATATAATTTATTCATCGCTCTATACATGTAAGTTTTTCATAGTCAACTCACCACCATGTGCCTCACGCCACACGCATATTTTATTATAGAACTTAAAGCGTTTCGTTTTTATCATTAAAGCTTGGCTTAGCTACAAATGTAAATTAAATGGTTCTGTCGCCCCAGGGACACAAATGGTTTGAATTAAATCTCTACTAAATTACTGTAAAGAATGTAAGAGGATACTTTTGTCTTCAATTTTTTATGATTATCACTGAAGGGGTTGTACTTTCGGTGCAGATTTCTTTGTAAAAATATTATCCTGTGAAAAGATTTGAATTCTTGAAAAGAAAATTCGCTTTATTCATGGAGGATAATACACTTTTGAAAAAGATTTGTATTAAATGATGAAACACTTATTACGTGAATTAATTAAATACCTTGTGGTAAGAATAAGTGATAAGGATGGCAATCTAAATACACTTATCTTTATAATAATACTTAATACGAATGATCCGAAAATCATTGTTATTAACGGCCGAACCAAATATACGATCCGTGTTTTGAGATTGCAGTCAAACCAAGATTGAACACGATCCTCAGATCGATCTCCGATCTGCGTCCACAAACGCAGTTGCCACGTTCGGAATCCAGATTGCACGGTGGATCGGAGTTGATCTTTTCCCTCCCTATCGTTCCGTTATAAGCATACATTTTGTGCAACGTACTTATTGTAAGTAATGTACGTGGGATTGATATCGCAATATAAATTATAACTGAACTAGAATATGGTTAAAAACCTTAAATTATGATTTTTTGAGGTAAATGAAATCTCCTTTTTAACTTGATTTTATCATAGAACATTTTTTTTAAAGTCGGAATTGTAAATCCTGCGGAGTACGAAACGTTTAACACATTTGCCACACATCTGTTTTGGGTCTTTGTTTGAATTTGAATACAGTTCAGTTTCAAATTCTCTTTGTCTTTGTTTTTTTTTTGAGTTTGAACTTGTGAAGTGAACAACCAGTACCGACGCATGAATGAAGCTTAACAAGATTTATATTAAGAAACCGTGTGTTAAAAAAACGCTCTTCATCTTCAGAATCAATATCTCCATTAATACTTTATGGCGCGGGTTCGATCCCCGCTCATGCCAATATTGTATGCATGAATATAAATATTTGCATTGGACTGGGTGTTTCTATGTATAATATGTATGTATTTACAAAAAAAAAGTATCTAAGTATGTATGTATATTCGCATTCTAGATTCCATAACACAAGCTAATTAAGCTTACCATGGGTCTAGATAGCGTTGTGTAGAATGTTGTAGAATATTTTTGTAAAATAATTTTAAAAAAATAATTAATACTTCCATATCCATTAGCCATCCTATTAGCCATAATTAGCAGCCAAATTCCAACACATCAACAAATTTACTGCAAATCCTTTTTTAGAATCCAACATGCGATCCATCGATTGAATATATGGACGCTTTATGCAACGAATCGATCGAAATTCGGGTTTCAGATTGGCATATTTGGATTGAGATTGCATATTAGGTTCGGCCGTAACTGAATTGGAGCTTTAACCATTTTACTACCCAGTCGATATGAACCTAACCCCATAAAAGTGGCAGTATTGTACTTCTTATTTGGGTCAGATAAACCTATAAGAATCAATAAAATATACCTATAGATATATTAAATCGAATAATTATTTCATTCACAAAGCATAGGTTATTTAAAACACACGTAAGACCAAATCAAATTATATTAAATAGTTATACTTTGAGAACAATATCACTTTGAACACCTTTGGAAAGATGCGCACAAGATTATAATTAGACAATTTCCTCAATTATCATTCAGCAACAGATTCAAAAGTAAATGCACCGTTTAATAGCGGTAGTATTGCAGTATTTCCTTCCAAGACAATAACAGTAAAGTTAGTTTACAACTAGCCCCGCAGTTTCATCTCGATAACGCAATTTGTGAGACAAACATCGTGGAGGCGTAGCTGCTCAATTAACGAGGGATATTGTAACTAACACATACAGGCACGTTAACAAATAAGCAAATGTAAACTCTTCACTAATTTAATCAAGTGTATTGTAACTTTTCGTACTAGAAGTCTGCAAAGCGGGCCAAGTTCTTGAGAAGTTAGATTTAATATATCAAATAACGCAATAATTCACCGAATGAAATATTAAATTTGTGTTACTTTACCTATATTAATTTTACAACTAAAATTCTCAATAGGAGCTCAATCTACTTTTAGTGAAGTGAAAATTATGGACTACATTATCATGAAGGTTACATATACGAGTATAGACGCTGTTAGTAAAAAGTATTATGAGGACAAAGTTTAAGTATTATAATTTTCTAGTATTGATAATTAATCCACTTCCATGCTAATATTATAAATGCCTGTCTTGTCTGTCTGTCCGTCCGCTTTCACTGATGCTTATTCACGCTTCACAGAATTATGAGGTTCTTCCAACACAACATTATCCATGGTGTTGGGAGAGATTTGTTTACATGCATAATATAAAATACAGACCTATCAAATCGAAGTTCCTTCCTTTTTGGAGTCGGTTAAAATGTAGGTGTGAAATTGAGGTCCTTGTCACAAAAACAAGAACTTTTTAGGGTTCCGTAGCCAAATGGCAAAAAACGGAACCCTTATAGATTCGTCATGTCTGTCCGTCCGTCTGTCTGTCTGTCCGTCCGTATGTCACAGCCGCTTTTCTCCGAAACTATAAGACCTATGGTGTTGAAACTTGTTAAGTAGATGTATTCTGTGAACCGCATTAAGAATTTCACACAAAAATAGAAGGATTAAATTTTGGGGGCATACTTAGAACTGAAACTCAAAATAATGTTTTTCATCAAACCCATACGTGCGGGGATCTATAAATAGGTCTTCAAAAATTCTATTGAGGTTTCTAACATCACTTTTTTCTAAACTGAATAGTTTGCGCGAGAGACACTTCCAAAGTGGAAAAATGCCCCCCCCCCCTTCCCTCCCCTCCTCTAACTTCTAAAATAAGAGAATGATAAATCTAAAAAAAAAATATGATGTACATTGCCATGCAAACTTCCACCAAAAATTGGTTTGTACGAGATCCAGTAAGTAGTTTTTTTTCTTAATACGTCATAAACCGCAATTTTCGCCTTTGCTGCTACAGAACCCTTCATGGGCGAGTCCGACTCGCACTTGGTCGGTTCTTATTTAATAAGATTTACCAAACATACTGAGCTTATTATATTTAGTCATTTTCTTTCCCCGTTTTTCTGCCTGCAAGGCATCTATATCATGCTCGTATGTATATCTCCTTTCAGTATAGCGTATTCATAAGTACCAAGGCTCGAGAGATTTAAGGTTAATTGATTTTTCCGTATTTGCAGTCTACTGAATATTTAATTGGGTCACTGTATTAGAGTTTTTATAGGATTTGGTACCAAATGGAATATTATATTCCTACTTTTTTGTCCTTGTTGATGTAGCAGTTCAGTTAGCGTTTGGAAAAAATATGTTTTCTACTTTTTTATTCTAAATAACTTTTGAGAAGTCTTTATTCACCTTCCTAAAAAAGCCAGACTATCTGCTGGAAAGTACTTTTTAATTACCTGTGCAAATTATTTAACTATATACCATATCGATTAGGCGATGTTCAAAATAATTTTACAATGGGCAAAGTTCTCTTTACAAAAGGGAATGGTGAAGTACTCTGTGGCCGGCGGGGTTGTTGATTCTCTATGCAATAAAACTCTTAAGACAAAACACATTGAATTTTAAAAAAAGTTTTGCGATTATTTGTCGGTAAGCATTCAGATTCAGTGTCATATACACTGAATCTGAATATCTCGATCCCAAATTGCACAAGAATATACCTATAGCACAGAATAGATAATAGTACTCTATAGTATGTTATCTATCTGATTATCATACTCGCTGTAAAAAAAATCATGTTTTACCTCTAAAAGAGCGTCGTAGAATAGCGGATTTAACATTCCTGAATCAGTGGATTCACCGGAGCTGGTAAACAAGGTGGGCTTGTACGCTCCACCATTGTTTTTACGTAGGCCAAACTTGCTGCACGTTCCTATGGCGAAAACTAATTATAGACAAAATTCCTATCTACTTCGAGCCTGTCGTACGTACAATGTTGCATGTCGGAATGTTGATATAGACTTATTCTTCACTAGTATCTCTAATGTAAGAAAAGCATTGTGTGATCACTACTTTGGGGATTAAGTTATTTTCTTTTGTTGTACCTACTCACTTTAACTATTTTACATAAATGTAAAATTTACTTTAAAATTGTGTGTGTTGCCATAAATTCTTATAAAACTTTGAAAAGATTTGTTATCAGTGAAAACTTTTAATTGGCCTTCATTATGTTACATGATTTTACTTAATGTCACCTCTTAGCTGTAAGTTTTCCGAAAATGTCAAAATAAAATAAAATAAAATAGGCAGTCCGCATTATTGGGAATCCTGAGATCACCAAAACCCTCGAGCCTTTGCAGTTGCGTAGAGATGTGGCATCTTTGGCGGTATTTTACCGTCTCTACCATGGTGAATGTTCTGATGAGCTCTTCCAATTAATCCCATCCTCTCCTTTCCTATATAGGACAACACGTGCAGGGATTAGATGCCACCCGCATACGGTGCAGAATATTCCATCAAGAACCAAGCGGTTCGGCGACTCCTTCTTCTGCCGCACCATTAAATTTTGGAATTCCTTACCAGTTCACGTGTTTCCCTCCTCCTACAGTCCCGGGTCCTTAAGCGGGGCGTGAAAAAGCATCTGATGAGGCCGTCAAGCTGAGTGCCACCATCGTAACATCATACGTGTCTGTACTCTGTAATGGTGACCCTCTTTTCAGAGACTTTGCCTTCAGCTTACCATCAGGCGAGGCGAAGTCAAATTGACGTGTCCTATATAAAAAAAAATATTGGCTAAACTATTATTTTAGTAAGATTAAGGCTGCATGCTAATAACTCATAGAATGAAGATGACAAGAAACTAACGAATAGAGACGCCATAATTTAGAAAAATACCCATACTGTATGTCATATCACCCAAATCAGGAATTATGTTAGATAACAGCTGTGTTTTAAAACATGTAAAGTGTTACAATATAATATAACAATCGATAACCATTTGCTTTCAGGCAGGTTGTGTCTATGATGACTATTTAATAGTAAGCTAACACATACACGTAGTAGTTGAAAATAAAAGCACTTCATTCGTCATCGGCAAGTTGGTTACACTAATGACGACTGATAAAAATCAATAGCTGTAATATAATATTAACGGCAAAACTTTCCGTCCAACTTAATTGCTGAGGCGAATAGTCACATGTAGCATAGGTAATATATGATACATAATGTTACAATAACTAGTCAACACCAATTATCACCTGATACCTACCTATCATTCGTGTTTGTCAGTAAACTACTTATACAATACATACCTATAGTATAGGTACATATGGGTTGAACGACATTGGTCAAATCTGATATTCGTCAAATCGGCATTTCGTCCAATGTGACAATGGTCAAAGCTGTAGTTCGTCAAATCGTCTGTTTATACACTAGACTGTTAATGTGTTTAACCCTGCTAGTCGTTTATACTTTACCACCTAACGGTACACCTACTGATTAATGAACGAAGCCATGGCTCAGACGTTTCTCTACGGGTTGGGTGATCCTTATGCAGTCGCTTTCTTAAAAGCCAAGATAAATCAAATCAAGTGAAAGAGTGAACTAAATCAAAATACAAGTTAAAGCATGATGGTGACACAATAAGGTACATAAGACACCTATATTCTCTAATGTACCTCAAATGAAGACCAAGGGAACAATGAAGAATCTTGCCATTAAAAAAAACAATCACAAAAGAATCCGACCATAATCTACCAACCAACCTGCAAGCAAGATTATCGACCACCTCCAACATTATGATTGATGATGATTTTCTACCTTTCGAGACCGTACTAATCTCGGAAAAGGTACATTTACTTCCTGCTCACAACATAGAGTCATAAAATGTACGAAATGTCGTAAAAGTTTAGACCCGTCGAGAACATTCCCTGTAAACAAAAGTTACCGACGCTAATTATATTAAAAACCGAGCTGTGGGATGACGTGATATTCCTCGACAAGGGTTCGCATTAATCATTCCGAAACCACGTTATCTCATACAGAAAAGCAACTTGTGCCTTCTGTCAAACACGCTAATGTTTTTGCTTATGCTTAATGTACTGCGGGTTGTTTATTTCGTACTAGTGCTATTGTTGTACTGCTTTTTTACTAGTAGGTACAACCGTATTATTTTAACGTACATGATTCTAACGTCATATATTTTGAGCTTCTTCTTATCTGAGTTTTTGTCACTCATTTACATTTTTAGTTTTAAGAAAATGTTGAGATTACTAATTAAAAACAATTAAAAATACCTTCAAGTGACTACTTACTACATTATGATGTAGGGGAGACTATAAATTATCGATCAATATTTTTAACCTATACCTACTATACAATATACTGTACAGTTATTAAAATTTAATACTGGACGCAAAAAAAAAACTATACTACTAAAATGGCAAACAATTATGCAGCCAGCCTGACGTAAATCATTCGCAGCAGCCTATCGAAATTTCCTACACCAAGGGTTACCGACCATTACACACGACACGTGGCCGTTGCGAACCCTATAAAACTTTCTATTACCTTTTTCGAAGTACCCCATATTGTAGCCACTTATGAAAACCATGGAAGTCATTCAACAGCTTGAACATCCGCAGAAGGAAATCATTCTTTTCATCCATACAGTATATTTACTACCACTCTGGTTTTAGTATGAGGGTCAAAGAAATCTTTATGAGCAATAATTGTTTCACAGCAATAAGGAAGACGGTAGATAACTCAATTTTTTTTAATTATATAACCATAATATACTAAAGTATCTTCTTCATCTTCATCCTAGCGTTAATCCCAGTTGAATCCGAAGCTTTCACCTAGGAGTCTGGGGTCCGCTTTTCCAGGGTAACTCAGGTTAAATAGATTAAAATATTATGATTTAGCAAAAAGCATGCTATAAAGTACAAAAATCTGATAAAATGTTTACTTCAAAAGATAGATATTCTTAGCTGTAGTACGATTCGGTTGCTAATTGTGTCAGCTATCAATATTGCACTGTTGTGTTTAACGATATTATCTCAGTTTCTATGACTTTGTATGTTGTTTTGTTAGCAAAAAAAACATTCAACTTTAGTAGACTATTAAGTAGATAATAAAATTGGCTGACGTAACCCTAAAGCTCTCCCTTTGCCAAAAAATATGATCTATTATATTGGCAGTTACAAGAGTTAGCTGAATAATTTGAAAGCGTAATAAAATTTATGGAGTAATTTTCTATATAATTGGCACACTTTTTATGGGTACGATATGAGTTCGTTCAAACTATATATTTCATCGATAGCTAACTGACTTCATCAAGCGATGAGGTACCAAGAGCGCAAAATCAATGGAAATTGGAACTTTGAGTATAATTTCTGGAATAGCTCCAACCTCAACGGAGTGGTAGTCTCTCTCGCACCTGCTTCCTAATTAGAGGGGTCCAAAGCCTTCTTATAGATATGCTACCTTGGACTCAAGGGGTAAATTCCTGGCCCGTAATGGGGCTTCAAACCTAACCAAATTCCATGAAATTCGTAAGGAAAAACTCTTTCGGTACGTGATAATTCTAGCTATGTATATCATGACAATAAGTTAAGGGCTATAATGAAGTGTTACCCCTTGTTAAGTTGAGTATATTCTTCAGAATTCACATACATACAGGCCCCTAAAATTATTTCTCGTGTTAGTAGAAAATAAAAAAGAGTGACGTGACAGTTTTTGCTAGCTTTAACGATCATTCTGCGGTTGTCGTTAAATCAAGGGAGCTTTCGTGCCATGAATATGCAAATATAACATTCGTGCTGACGATTATTGCTGAATTGCCGTCACAGATACAAGCTTTGGTGGCATTTTTTATGCAACCTGTTAACTTTACGTGTACGACATAAAAGGAAATTAAACAATCTTTGATTAAAAAATCGATATGTGGTAAAAGGAAGTTGTCTCTAAATAATGATACAGTTAGCTATTATATTATTAACTCCATGCAAATTATTCATTTCCAGATTACAAAATTCGATTGTGTTAGTAAAGCCATATAACTAAAAGCTAGAGCGATTATTAAAATCTAATTACTATACTTTACTAAATAGTGCCTATTTATAAGAATTGAAAAGTTCAGTCAAACACGCAGTTAGACTGGAAAAAGCAGACCCGGACTCCGAAGTTAAAGCTTCGGATGCAACCGGGATTAAAGCAAGGATGAAAAAAAGTCATTAATAGCTAGAGCTATAATAAAAGTCTAATTACTATACTAAATAGTGACTGTGTTTAAAACTATGGTTAAGTGGAGAATACGGTTTCTCATTTGACGTTAAAAATGAAAAGGTGAAATGATTTTGATCAGGCCAAACATTTCTGAAGTAAAAAGTTTAGTGTAAAATTCAGAAATGTTTACATACATCAAAAAACATTGCTATTGTTATTGTTATAATACATACCTTTGTAGATATAATATGTTCAGCGTGAATGTCAAGGATGAAACTGGATCTATTAACAAAGTAGGTACAGGCTTCAGCAACATTAACAGAACAAAAATATTTGTGAAAGGCTGCCGTACCTACTGAAATGAAACTATTTTTTCGTTTATTTTACAGCTACAAAATTTGGGGGTCAGTCCTTTGGTGTATTTTATATTCTACACTTTTGTTCAACGTGTATAATATTAATAATATACTGTGCCACTGTAGTATGGTGGAAGATACAGCGACCAAGATGAAGGGAAGAGTTTTTTTGCAAAGGTTAGATACAAGATCCAAGTTCTGTAAGATCATTATTTTTTTATATTTATATAGGTACCTACTGTTGTATTTGTTCATCAGATTTCTTATTTTCAAAGTAACTCTCTAATGATCCTAAGTAGATATATGTTTTCGTGGATAGATTATCCACAAAGGAAAAAAGATAATATTATCAAAAAGTTATTCTGAATATTTTTGCAATAAATTTTGAGCCATTTGTGAAGCAATTTTTAGAGGAGATTAATAAACGAGTATAAGCAACTCTTTACAATTTAGTTTAGTAATAGAATACTCGATGTGAAGAAATTAGTAGCTGAGGGGGGATAAATAATAATAGGTCCAAATACGGAAACGGTATCATATCTACTGAAAATATTTTCATCTATCACCATCTCATATATCAATCTCATCTCTCAAATCTCAAATCATAGCAACTACAATATGGGTCCTTCAAGAAGGGCAGAGCAGTGACGCTCCTGGTGTTGCATACGTTCATAGGCCGCGGTAACCACTTCCCATCAGGTGGGCCGTGTGCTTGTCTTCCACCTAAGTAGTATAAAAAAAAATTGTATTCAATATTAAGACTGAAGAGCCTGACTGGAAAGTTGGGGTCGCCAACTGTGTTGGGAAAACGCTCAGACAATGATGCTAATTGAGACTGAAATTCACGAGTCATAGACTTCAAACAACCAAGGACAAAACTAAGTAATTGTTATTAATTATCTGTGACGTGTGTAGATTAACTATTATGGCAGGTAATAACAATTAGTCGATTAAATTAATTGAAGCCTTGTCCGTACAACCTGAACGGATGACTTAATGGATTAGCTACCTAAAGATGGTTTCCTATTACTGTGAGACATAAATATGGCTAAGAGAGTTGCCAAAAGAACAACCGTACAGCAATATTGACTTACTTAAATGGGTTTGATGGGCAACCAACTGTCAGATTCTGTACCAACCAACTGTACTTTTCGAAAATACGTAAGACCATAAGCTTCAGTAGTAATTTGATATTTTTGTCTAGAAGACTGATTACACTTAACTAAATCACACATTTTATGTACTAGTCATCTTCAAACCGTCTCCAAATAAATTATATTGTGCAAATACTTAAAACTATAAAGGTACCTTTATATTATTATATATTATAAGGGTAGGTACCTTATTTTCCAGAGGTATTGTAAAACATACAACAATATTCCATCTTTCATTCTTTGAGACTGTCAGTGTCCGTCTCTAGTCAGAGCCTTTATTTTAATAAGTACCACCGCAAAAAGTATGACGTGAAGACAAATAAAATTATAAATCATACGAAGAAGAATTAATTCGTCCGCAAACGATTGAGTAACGACCTAAAGATATGAGAAACGTTAATATAGGTTAGTTAACTAGCTGTCCCGGCGAACTTCGTACCGCCAGTTTTTTTTCAGCCCGCGTGAATTTTGATCCCGTTCCCGCTGCACCTATTTTCTCACCCTTTAAACCTTCCCTGGGCATCCACGAATATTTCAAGACTAAAATTAGCCAAATCGGTTCAGCCATTCTTGAGTTATAAACTAACAACGAAAAGTGGCATTTATATATAGATAGATTACGTAAGTTCCAGAATATTAAAATTATAATAAACAGTCTTTGTAGTAAATACGTAATTCTCTATCAACAAAACAGTATACTCTACCTTTATCAGGAGATATTAACATGGCCAAAGTCTCGAGTAACTTCATAAAGGATTTAGGTAAACGCGAATAGCAGAGCTCCGTATGTTGCGAGCAGAATTAAATATACAAGTAATCTGTTAACTTCATATCCTTGAGCTAAAAAGCTTGCAAAATTCATTACACGTCTCCCCTACGTTTGTTTAGTTTAAAACAATACGATCTTGGGGTTTCTTTCTAACCTTATCAATTATGAACGATGCAATTCTGCGTTTACGTTTCCATTTGCCCGTGGTAAATAATTCCGAGCTACTCGTATGAACACGTGGAATAAGAATAACGTAGTAGTAACTTAGTAGTCTGTAAAATGTAGGTTTTTGGGATTAGTATCGTTGGTAAATTTTATGGTTTTCTGATTGCACATTTATGAAGAAAACCCCTGATTCCCGTGCAAACATTATTTTTGCATTATTGCCGACATGCATGCAATAAAATAAATAAAATATAAACCATTTAAATTCAACGGAACAAGCGTATGACTTGAATTACAAAATGCAATTCATCGTAAGTTTCTTGACTTGATAACATTTGCAGTTGTATGCCGTGTTCTCTTATAACATAACACAATTTATAAGGACTTGAGCGATCAAGATTTTACTGTTACATTTCTCCATAAAACTTTCGGATGAAATTGGAAAAGTTCTTTAATTAAATTGAATTCTTTCTTTTATATTAACTGATGATTCTGATAACACTACACATAACAGTAGATAACGCAATTGCGTTACAACGCGCATGGAAATATGTAATACCAATGAACATCCTAATGGTTCCTATTAACCACTGGAAGCGGTTATAAAATATTCTCTATCTCCGTGTCTAGTAGACACGCAGTAATCACGCCATCCGCCTAAACATTACCATTGTGCCCCAATTTTGATAGATTGTAACCTGTTTCTGATAGATTAATAGGTATGCTGCCATATCACTTAAAATAACTGGGTAATGCCTTTATATTTCATTGCGTAATGATGATGTAAGTACTTTTACATTTTGCTTAAATTAAATGAAAATGCCCTTAATGGTACTGACTATCATCGCAGGGTATGTAAAACGTGGTTATAGGACTCTTTAAGTTTAGAAGCTTCTCAGCCAGAATTCATCAGGACTGACTGATGAATCTACTGCGCTTGATTTATTTTACACCAATATACTCGTATATTGACTAGGATACAGTTCCTATGTCTATAGAATCAATAAATATTGTATAAGTAAGTCCAATAGCAGTAAAAGAAATGAAGTTATTAAAGATACAGCCATATTTTACGAAGCGCTAGCGGCTTTAATAACCGTGAGAACGGATTTCGGCTGCAATCTTCAATAGGATGGAATTCTGGAGCCAGTAATAGCAGCTCAAAATTTGGTAGGTACATAATTTCGTTGTACCCTATAGTGTCTATCTAAAACTGGATTTTCTCAAGTGAAAATTTTACAAACTGACTTTATACTAAAGTAAAAAATAAATTTTGATGAAGTTATTTTATTCGTTTTAGTGAAATTAACGCAGTTCTATTTGAATTAAACTCATTATATTCATCGCTGGTATCCAGCTTCATTTGCTTTCAGCTATTGACTGCAACAATACGAAATTGTAAAGCAATAAATAAGCACTTGCTGCAATTTTATGCCATCAAAAATATTGGTTTTAAGTCGCTTGGACCGAAACCATAAATAATTCTACTCATATGTGTTCTTGCACGGTTTCGGTCACTAAACATTTCTAGCATGCACTGTAAAGAAATTAATTCAATTTATATTCGAGTACAAATATATGTTCCAAGCGACGTGAAAGTAGAAGGTGTACGTCGTGAAATCTGACAGGTGACGTCAGTCGCGCCACAATGGGTATGCCATCTTTATCGCTAAGAGGGAAATAAATGAGACGACTTTTTCCTGCTTTACGAGCGAGTCACTCTGAATTTTGTGTTTTGTTTCGTTCTAGTACAAAAATATGTTTCTATATTTTTAGGGGCGCTGCCTAAATGAAATGTTATTTTTTAACCGACTTCAAAAAAGGAGGTTCTCAATTCGTACCCAATTTTTTTTTTTATTTTTTTTTTTTTTTTGTATGTTTGTTACGCGATTGTGAAGCCAATTCCAGACGGATTTTGAAAATTCTTCTTGTGTTTGTAAGTAGATTGTTCCGAAGTGGTCCCATTTTAATTTCGTAAAGATCTGATGATGGGTTTCCGAGATTAGACCAAGGAACTCTTCAAAAAGTACCAGGAAATCAGCCGCGATTGCTGCAATGGCATATTATTGCAATGTTTCTGCCATTACACATCATAACATCACGCCTGAGTCCTTTGAAGGGGTACGCAGAAGTGTTTAGAATATTCAGCTATATTTCCGGTGTATATGCATTGATTTTAAAAATTCTTTTTGAATAATGATTTAATATTTTTTTTTGTAGCGTGGCCGGTTCGATCTGTATTGTCAGTCAGCAGCGTCAATAGCGCATGTACAGTCAGATCACTATACATGCGATGTACAGTCGTGAGACTGTACAAACTCACTAAAAAGAGAAAAATAAATTCATTTTTAACAAAAAAGTTTAACCGACTTCAAGAAACGAAAAAGAGGCACTGAAAAGCGAAAAATAACTTAATTTACAGACTTACTGATTTATTAGAAGACTTCTAATAAATCAGTAAGTTTGTTTGTTGTGTTGTAAAAATAACTTAATTTACAGACTTACTGATTTATTAGAAGACTTCTAATAAATCAGTAAGTCTGTAAATTAAGTTATTTTTCGCTTTTCAGTGCCTCTTTTTCGTTTCTTGAAGTCGGTTAAACTTTTTTGTTAAAAATGAATTTATTTATTACTTTCTTTAATATAACCGCATAAAATTTTAAGATACTGCTTAAGGCTTTCTTCATAATTTTGCTGGTAGAATTAGTGAGAAAAAGAAAATTGCCTGAAATAGGCCTGGGGCCTGTTTCAGGCAATTTTCTTTTCTCTCACTGAGAATAAACTAGTACTTACCGACTATCTAAAAGGCTTAGGTACAATATTACCTACATTTATGAATTGAATAGATACAAATTATTTTTTTTCAATGGAATATATATATAGTTTATCTATAGCCTCAATTTTTATGTTAGGTGAATAAAAGCGGTACCAGTATGTGCCTTGGTTCGTTTGTGACATCCGTGTCCAATAATTTGAATTTATCGTGGTATAACACGAAGGGGTTTCATTTTAAACGTCTCTCGTCTTATTCTTTGTTGAACAATAGTTATACGTTAAAAGATTTCGAGTTAGCGTGAAGGCGAATCATTTTGTTTAGACACGAGATTGCGGGCGGGCACAACGTTTTATTTATTCTTTCATAGTATATTTACCGTTATGAAACCTTTTGTGCTGTGCGGGAGCATGAAACTGCCATGGACACTTTTTTCTGTCTTTTGTGAAATATCGGTACGTTTTAATGACACATGATGTATGTTTGCTTTGATAAATACCACAATAAGACCTGCGATGACTGTCGAGGCGCGAAGTATTTAGTGGCCAAGCAATTCAACTTTCCAGTTAACATGAAACGAAATGTGCTGTACACTAATTTAAGATTTCTTTTTGATAAATCAAAGCTACAATAGATCCAAGCAATTCTAAATTTAGGATTTAAATAAAATAAGTAAAAAAAAATAGTAATACATAACCCAAATTAATAATAGGTAGCCGTGCGCTATGGTCGAAGTTATTAGTCGCGGTACAAAACTGGACATTGCATTCTTTAACCCTGTGCTAGATTAATTAAAATACGAGTAGTAACGGAAATTACGACATCGAATACAAAATGCCGAAAGTCTATTCTCAAAAACTGTTTATTATGTAACAAAACTCAGAAATAGCTAAACAAATCTTCCATAAAGGAAAAATGTTCTTTATTTAAGAGAGTCCATAATCTGCCAATAATACGATTGTTTTGTGGCAACATCGGCCACAGTTTGTACTTACAGTAGGCGAGATGTATCGCCTCGGGTCCACCTCGCGCCGCTTCGGTTGCGTTAATGGAAGGACGCAGATGTTTTTCGACTTACGTAGTCTATATTGCGCTACTTAATACACTAAGTATAAGTGCCCCGACAAAATTTCCAACTTTGTTGTACTAAATATAGTTATTATTGACTGCGTTTGCAAGTTTGTCTCTATGACTATCTCTGAGGCAACGTCTGGGAATTTCGTCATTTCATTCAATTAGATGAGGACAAGCTGCCAGAACTGTTTTCGTATTTTAAAATACAATTATCTACTGTAATTTTAAAACTATAAACAAAAAAGAAACGAGATTTGACTAATGAATATTATGTGGTATGATTTTTATCTTTTGTGGGTATAAGCCTGTCTTCTGATGTTAAACCACCGATTAAAATCATTATGAGGGAATATCACACTATTTACCCTGACTCCATGCATTGATTTAGAGAAAGCACAACCGAGCTTACAGAAATCAAATGATGCCACTGTCAAAACATTTAGGTGATTTTTAAAGAAGTTTCCATACACTCAGATCGGAACATTTGTGTTTCGAATATTAGTTATTTATTGCATTTAGAAGTAAAGTTTATTATTTTTACTCTCAGGATAATGTTGGATGTAATAGACTGTGGGGGATGCAAGACGATACTCTTCAAGGTATAATACTTTCTTCCCTTTCTGAATCAATGGAGCGTATACACCTGTTTTATCTGTTTACATTGACATTTATTTTCGTTGTAAAAATGCCCAACGGAAATGATATTCATCGGAATCCTTACTAGTTGTTTGCGGTAGTCTGGGCTCCGTAACAAATTTCTTTTATTATGCTTGTCCTTCCAAGCATAATGAGTAAAAAGGAGAATGAAATACACATTCTTCATATACATACTACAATGTTATTCTACATTTATACACGTTGTTTCCTTATCCCCATTCCGCTGAGATTTCTTTCATGTCATCCGCCAATACTGGCGATAGCGTCGTTGGAACACATATATGCAACTAGCCTTCCGCCCGCGGCTCCGCCCGCGTGCATCTCGGGTAACGCGAACTTTGCTCATATCTTCGGTTCTACTCAACCGATTGCGATCAAACAAACGTAAGATTTTAAGTCTGATCAAGCCCTTTCTAACAAAAAAAACCGCATCAAAATCCGTCCAGTAGTTTTTGCGTCCATCGCGAACAAACAGACAAACAGACAGGAAATTCAAAAAAAAAAATTTTCTTGTTCAGTATCGTTAACATAACATAACCCAAGTATTTTTTTTTAATATCTCCAATGTACAGACACGACGACTTAACAATTATATAATAGTAAAATAGAAGTAACTGCGTTTAATGTCATTTTATTGTACTGAGTTAGAATAAATATAGTATCTCCGAGCCTCAAGATCAGATAATATTAAAATTTATACTTGAGGTATTTAGAATTCCTATGATATATTAGTGAAATACAAAGCTTGTTGTTTTTTCATTTACCTAATCAGAATATCAAAGATCATTTTGTTAATGGATATTAGCGTTTCAATTGCCGAAGGCTTCAAAGAGAACCAAAATAAACTATTACATTGGTTCACATTAAATGTACGGTGAAAAAGGCAAACGGCGCGGGAAGAATTGCTTTTTACGGATCGGCTAACATTCCGCGGTTCCTCGAGGGGCGCAGGTACGTGACGGAGGGGGTGACGCAGTGGCAGAACAGAGGGGAGAAGAGGCTTCGCAGAAATGAATTGTTTTCGGTTTACCGTAAGGTAACATTACATTATTGCGTACCTTTGTGGCTTTTTAAGTGTGTTTATAGGATTTCATCCCGGACCAGCTGTGGTACACCATGTGGAAAAACCCTTACGTATGTTCTGGCAAACAGTTTAATTCAATTTGTATATGTACACAACTTGTTTTAATTTGTCCCTCGTTAAAGCGTGTTTAAGGTCCTAATCTTGTAATCTGCTAATCTGCCTATGAATTTTCACTCAGTAGGTACTTATGTGCTTTTATTTCGTACGGAATTCCTACAGAGCCTCCCAAGGCCATATCCGATATGAGCCGACAAAAAGCTATCTCCAATAACTGATTCGCTGCCGCTGCATCGCATGCCTTTAGAGGGCTCGGCGGGCCGGGAGAGTCCAGAATCTCCCGGGCCCGCTCTGCCATCTACTTCTCGAGCAGTGGCAGCCTCTGCGCTCGCTTCGGCATCAACGCTACGAGCCTCAACAAATTTAATAATCATTCTGTACACAAATATTGTGTCTAACACGCCGTTGAAAAAAAATTGAAGTGAAGTATAGCACCAATTTCGTTCACCTGCGTCAGATGCCGTGGTCGACACAATAATTTAATTTCGCTCGTTATACGAAGAAATTATTCGAAAAAGTGGAGGGAAACTCATAAAGCTATTACATAGCTTGGAAACGCCTGACGTTGCGTTCAGAGATACGAGCTCAAAATTAATTTCTGAAACCGTTTTATAGTACAAAGTTTTCTAAATTGCTTGAGCCCTTACAGCCGCCAAAAATATTAATTAAGCGCGACTCACGCGACGATTACAATGTAATAATATAAATTAATATTTTGAATAGATAAAAATCAACAATAAAAGTAATAACATTGCAAATATACTTAGGTACATAACATTAAGGACTTTGCACTTTTGCTTTGTTAGTTGACATACAATATTAATTCTGAAATGGCTGCCATAAATATGACAAGTGAATAAATGATTTAATAACAGAAAAAAATGAGAGGCCCTCTTAAGAATGCGGACGGGAGTGCTCAATTTGTTGTCACTTAAGGAAAATAATGTAATCCCGCTCAGAGTCAATAACAATGATTGTAAGAAGAGAGCATTCCTCTTTTTGCTATTCGTGGTTCACTTTGAATTAATGGCACAAATAAGTCGTTAAATATGTTTGTGAACTAGTCTGTATGTAGCAGATTAAACATTAATATTCTGGCGAAAATTATGGGGTACTTAGTGCACCTAACGTACAAGTACTTATACGGTGTGCTTGACTTATTAACATCCTTGAAGCTAAAGCCAACCTCACTGTCTGTCGGTTCACAGATAGTGAAGTTGGCGGCTTGGGTGGATTGGGCTGTCCGACAATAGTCACTCCACGAAAAGCCAACATGTTGGGCAGAAACAACCAGGCTCCAAAAAAACAAACTTTGAACGCAGCTGGAAACTCATTATAAGGATGTTGATGAAAGTATTATAATTTATTAAAACGAAATAAATGTAATCGCCTTGGCTCAATTGTAAGCTGGGATATGTAAATAATATTAAGTGGGATAGGTAATGGAGGTGTCCAAATACGAGTACCTACGCACAAGCGCTATGAAGACAGTGAAGTCATATTCATTTGATAGTTGAGTGGGGTGGTGCGTCTACGTCTGGCAACACGTGTAGTTGTACCTACGTATTTGTAACTACGTAGTAAGTATAAGTTGCGTATTATTATATTATATACTTTATTAAAGAGTTAGAGTTTTTAGAGTTAATTAGTTGTCTCATAACATTGAAAATACCCAATAAATTCATATATCACTTTATTGATAGTAAACGTGTTATTATTTGTCTTGTGAAGATTACAGGCAATAAAATGATGTATAATAATTTAGTAATTGATTTATATCAAAATAAAGATCGTTTGTATATTTAGATAGGCGCATTATTATTTCATACTTGACTTTAGAACCCGATTTGTTATATTATATGTAGGGTAACAAATATAGTACCTACAAGGTTTTGTCTAAGATGCTTATCACAAACTTTAAAAGCTTATGCGACAGCTATTATAATGCCATTAGGTTCACGCGGCGTTTAGCTTTAATACTTTCATAAATTACGCCTAGCCTACCCTCGGACACGATCTTAACCATAAGACTTTAACGAACATTTTCGATTCTAACATGAACTAAGTACGCTTCAACACACGTTTTTGCGGAAACCGATAGGCTACGTGGGTAACAAATGTATGGCAATGGTGCCCTCGCCGAGTCCCAGTAGGAGATATAGACCGTCGTCGAAGGTGATATTTGTGTGCTAATGGTCTCACTACCATGGATGCCCAAGACCGTGCCTAGTTGAAAAGTAAAAGCCGGAAAAGCGGATCCCAGCCTCGTTGCGAAGGCCTCAATTGCAACCGTATTAACGTAAGGGCGATGATAAGAGTCAATTATTACTTTCGATCGCGTTAACCATTCACGCGGGCGGCAAAGTGGAGAACCGAAACTCATGACAGTCGTATATAAAATCTGTCTGGACAGGGCACGTGCGTCCTTTAGGTCGGAGAGTCGTTATTTTAGGCTTTCACTCACTACGCTAGCTTATTGCGGATAGGCAGTCTTTTTAAACTTTTAGACATTCAGGTTTCCTCAGAATGTTTTATTTCACATTTTCTACAGAAGGCAATGTGCGTGACTAGAGATCAAATTTTAAGCGTTCGGTATCGGTGTAATGGTCTAAGACTGAAACGACTTGGCTTTTATTGCTATCACATAAAAATAGGTAATTTGGTCTGGCGGTTAAACCAATTTAGAATTATTGGTGTATATGCCCTTACATTATAATTGCAGTACAACAATAAATTATCTAACTGTTTATAACTTAACATACACCTTGGTAGCTTGCAAAAAAAATGTGTCATACTTTCGAGCACTGTACTAAATATATCTGTGTTCGGAGTTAAATAACGCCAACAGAAAGCTGAATGTTGTACAGAACATTCATTAACCTGTATACCTATATTTCCGAATCAAAGTTAAATAAATTAGTACGAGTAGGAATGGGCAAACGGTGGGATTAACGCAAAACAAAATTAAATTTTTACCGCACCTGACCTGACCTAGTAACGATAATTATCCAACGTGAGTAACAAATAATATCTCTTGGTTGGAAAGTTATTATTAAAAAAATGTGCTCTAATTACCTACTGCTGTGCTATCGTCATTCATATACCTACATAGTTTGAATTCAAGAAAGACAGATAAAATAATATTAAAACATAATTAGAAGTTAATACGCCTACACCCTTTTTATTGAACAATTCTCCTACTCTCGTTTATCGAAAATTGTACATATATATTGTACCTACTTCTCTTTATAGTATGTATCCAATCTGCACTTCACAATTGATAATTCGAACAGTAACGCCGCACCTAAACCGAATTAAACAGTTATTACTTCCAGATTAAGTTTCAGTTCAGTATGTCTACTTAATAAGGTACTTAATTAGGTAGATATAATTAAGTAGACACGCCTACACAAATTTGAACTGAACTTATGAGAAATATGATATGAAAAGAACAAAACATGTTTTCTGTAATACTAATCAGCAGAGCTTGTTAGTAGTACAACATAAAAGCGTGGCTTGTACGCCGCAGGGTGATCGAGGGAACTTCGAATCCTACCCTAATTAAGGATTTTGCTTCCATTAGATACTTATGTACATTGTACATGAATATTCATAATATCAGAAGCAATTTATTACCTTTTTTTCATCTGGCGACGTATACCTACCTAATTCCTTAACTTAGATAAAAAATGTTCTGTTTGTTTTAAATAGGTAATACTTGGTCATCATTAAAAAAAAAAATTTATGATAGCTAACACTACGTTAGACAATTATAACAAATATATTTAATATGTGTATTTGCATTGATCGGGTTGTTTGAATGTATATATTTGTATCCTATTCTGTCCTCCGTGATTTGTACACTTTGTCATAATAGGTATGTCAGTGATGTTCTGTTCTTACATTTTCTTACATCTATAATATCTGTACTACCATATCTCTTTGTTTGTTCTAGTTTCATAGGAGACTGAATCGATCCATTTATTATTGATTCCAAAATATTGTCTTATTCCAAATCAAAATTATCGGTGTGAAACTATTTACCGAGCCCAAAAATTCTTCTCTAAAGGTGCGAATGATTAATGCCTATATTTGTTCAAACGAATGATAAACATTCGATTTATCGTATTATACGCTTTCCCTCGTTAGGTACCGCGGAAAGCAAAGTTGAATAGCTTGATTTTCGGGCTGCGCTTACAAATGACGGAAGACCTGTCAAACACTGTTGAGTTCTTTATTAAATTAGTTGACGTTGACAGGTAAAAAGTCAAACGGTATTTTTAACTGTTACTGTATATTTTTTGATAGCATTAGATAAATTGGAAATTAAGCTCTCTGCCCGCCTTGCGGTAAGCCGAAGTGCAGACTACATTAGATCGCTAATCAATCTCACGAAGCCCTTTAGCATAAGAATTAGATTTGCGCCTTTTATAATGTTTTTATTTATCTGCTTTTGTGGAATAATTTTTCAATCATCTTCTTCATCATAGCGTTAATTCCCAGTCGCATTCGAAGTTTTCACCTCGGAGTCTGAGGTGCGCTTTACCAATCTTAATTGTGGATTTGGCTAGACCTCGAAATTTTACGTGAAGGCGATATCGAATTATAGACCGCTGTTGTTGAACTTTTTGGGGCTCCAACTACCCGTCACGACTGCAATAGATGTTCGTATGGCAACCGGGATCGACGGCTTAACGTGCTCTCCGAGGAATGACCAGACCAATGCAAATATCTACCCATATTCATGCATACAAATATTTGCACTGAGCGGGGATCGAAGCCGCGCCTCTTGCGCTGCGGCCGCGTTCACTACCGCTTACGCCACAGAGGCTGTCAGTCTTGGATGTGGAATATTTTTTCAATGTAGGTACATAGATTTTAAATTCAACAGTTTTACTGTAGTGTAAAATAAAATCACTCAACTAAATATATTTTGTTTTTATACCCTTCCGACGCACAGTACCAGAAACGCAAAATACCTTTTACGCGGATGACCAGAATCACATTTCGCGAATTACCAGACACGCAGATGACCTGATACGCATATTACCAGATTTAGTTTCGCAAATTACCAGATACGCATACTGCTGTCTTCAACGTTAATAATTTATTTGTTCACAAGAAAAGGAACTCGTAGTCTTCATAATTATCTTTGTCGTGACATGTCTGATTCCATTTCTCCAAAGTAGAATGTAATAAGCGCTTTTAAAGCTTCCCTCCGAAAATATTAACTTTTTCACGCGTGAATTAGACGTTTTACAACCCTATATATAAAATGGATTTTAGTATCCCCCTCGCTTGATAGGAATTTTGCGAATGTTTCTCATTCCACCTTTATAAAGCGACGAATTCATATTGTAAGAAATGGGTATGAAATTGGACAAATACTACGCGTTGCTATTTGTGACTAAAGGTGACTGGAACACTATAGCAAAAATGTCCTTTCTTAGCTAGCTGTTACCACGTCGTTTGTCATCGATTCACACATAAATATACGTAAGTAGTTATTCAGATGTAAGCATGTCGATGTATTTCACGTCTATTAAAATTGTATATAGGTATACAACATTATAATCGTATGCCTATTAATATGTGCGACAGTTGTACTGTGTTTTACGGTAGACCATAATCTAATTAACCTAATCTTGCATTCAGCATCGTTGTTTCGTGGACGATTGACATAATATTTCAGATTTGATTATATGGTTTTTATAAGAACTTTTTATTTTAATTTTACTAATCATTTCAGACTTAAACTTATGTATGTTAACAAATATAGCAATAATAACAAATTTACTAGAATTATGTCTCTGTAAGGAAATAAAAGCAACAACAATATTTTTCTGCTACAATACATCAATGAGATTAATTAGGTAACAATTTAAATCAAAGCATTACATAGATTTCCTAATATATGTCTTATCTTAATTGGCTCTCGTTATGATAGTTCATTTATCAGAAAATATTTACTAGTTCTCCTTGTAGTGCCTCAACCGGAGCTTGGTCGTTAGTTTATTATAATTTCTACCCTGCGCTATGCAGAACATGACCTTTATTGTTAACCCATCCACTCTCGGGTGGGTGTTAGACATCCTAGACTGCTTACGTTAAGTAATGAGCTTACCCCATTAAAGTACATATGAAACCTTGAACTAATGTATCTGCATGAAGGCACTGAAGTCAAACAGATTATAAATAACAAAATTTATTCAAGTCTTCATAATATTTGAAGTTTGTTCCTACAAGTACTTCCACTTACCTCCTGGTAGGATACGACGTTATTTCCGTCCCAATCGAGCAGTTCGACTGGGGAAGTGGGTACCTCCACAGAATACCGCGGTTATAATAACCTCGTGTTGTGATCCCGGCGGTGAGTAGGGTAGCCAAAACTCAGTGGATAGGTCACTGTCAGTGGGAATAGCAAAGACTTGTCCTGCTTTTCTGCTGATGGCACAGAATCTTTCTGTTCCTACAGGGTCGGCAGCACGAGTGTGACTCCCCTGGTGTTGCTCTCTTCCATAGGCCACGGTAACCACTTTCCATCAGGTGGGCCGTGTGCTTGTCTGCGACCTAAGTGGTATAAAATTAAGAATTATATATACTCCTATAGGGAAAATGGCATTTTTCATCTTCTCTATCTGTGACAATAATTCACAATTAGTTATTATGGTACGTACCTATATCTTTAATGTTACACTCACTTTATATTCGCTTGGAATTGGCCCACAAAGGACGCAATTTCATTAGATTTTTTTGAATGTCTATTATTTGATTTAAAAATTAATTATATCTTTTGATCTGTTTGTTACAGGTACTCGACAAAGGGACAGGGACTACTTACATGGGTAGCTTTAATAGAATTTACCAAATAAAAGGCCTTATTTTCTTAATAGAAAATTTTACCATAGTTCAATTACCTTTATGACCAACGGGCTCGCTTAATTTTTTTTTGATTCGATTCTTTGCTTATATTATTCAAAGTATTAAACAAAACGAAGTCTTACGAAATTCACAATAGGAGATAATGTAGAAATGCTTTCATAAGCCAAATCTATATATTATATAAAAATCAATGCCACTTTTCGTTGTTAGTTTATAACTCAAGAACGGCTGAACCGATTTGGCTAATTTTAGTCTTGAAATATTCGTGGATGTTTCGGGAAGGTTTAAAGATGAGAAAATAGGTGCAGCGGGAACGGAATCAAAAATTCACGCGGGTTGAAAAAATAAGGCGATACGAAGTTCGCCGGGACAGCTAGTATTTTAATATATTATGTTATATCCCACTGGCATTTAAGAATTTTCTGTCCTTTTGACGTCAGTAACCTTCCCCCATTCTCGACTACCGCACCTGAAAGACATCCTCATCGTATGAGGGAACGATCCACGCTGCGCTGTCCATGGCCTCACTAAAGACCTTCAATCCCTTGTACTGGGCAGTTTTGGCTACTGTATAATCTGCCTATAATCATCTTAACCAAAAAAGTCCCCTGCTGAACACACACTGTAGCCAATTACCCCATACATGACCAAATTCGCTCCAGATCTATCCACTGACTCTAATTGCTAGACTAACTTTGGCTAACAATGTTTCAAACTGTAAACTTATGATCGAACGGGTAGGTCTTATACGGGTGCCCATTGCTATTTTAACTTGTTAACAGTAAGAAGTATGTGGGTTAATCTTGTATGTATCCCTTAAAACCTTACTATCGATTGTTGAGGATCTAGTAGAACTATACGCTGCCAATGTTTTACTACGTTTGTCATCCTTTGAGTCTTTTATCGAATAAGTTGGAATCAACTTACGATAGGGTTGAACTTCGATATTTTACCTGAAGCAACTGCCAGACCATGACGATAGCTAAGTTCTGTAGTAAGACCAGATTTTTGGTCTCTCACTACCCGTTACCAATGCAGATATTCGTATGACAATCGGTCAGACACCTTAATGTGCTCTTAGTGGTTCAGAGGGATCTGAATGAATTAAGAATGGTCACCCACCTTAGGACTGACCTGACTAGTACTAACCTTGCAATGATAACCTACTCGCCTAATAATTAGCTCAGAGTCAGCATTTTCCTAAGTTATACCCTGTTTAACCGTTTTACATGTTGAAATAAAGAGGAAGATCCCAAATCGGCTGTATTTAACTCCAAAAAGCAGGCCACTTGTGGTGTTGAACAAAAGATTTGAATTATTGCTACTGTTTCTAAGCCTTATTTGTTTTCAAAACGGCAAATTACGCAAAGGAAATAAAGTGAAACGTCAGCGAGTCAAAATTAAAATGGTCAAACAGTATTTATTACGAGCCTTTAAACGTTTCAGCAATGAACCAATACGAGATTGGCAATAAACTTAGCGAGTGCTAGGGTTGATCCATGCCCGTTTAGAAAACAAATTACAGAATAGATCGTCTAGCATTCGTAAAACTGACTACTTCTAATTCACCCCTCGACTAAATCGACTCAATCACTCTACAGGATCTTACACTGCGTATTTTTGGATTACTAATCTAAGTGGCTACGTCAGAATCTAAGTGTGAGAGGCAGGTAAGTACCTAGTTCATAGGTTAGGTACTCTTGCAAACAATAACTGTATCACAGGAGTGCAGTCAACCTTGTTAAAACTTATAATTAATATTATTTTAGGTAAGTGGTCTCACAACTGACAGATTAAACATCAAAGGTGGTCCCCTTTTCTTGAGACAAAGGATCTCAAAGAGAAATTATCTGGGGCTATTCTTTAGGGTAGGATAACCTTCAGTTAGATCAATTATGGGTATAGTCTTATTTCGACATTCTTGTATGTTACCAGCACGTTATGCTTATTTTATGGATTTCACCTAATAATAAAATTATTAACCTTATAAAAACCTTTGGTGTCCATTTCAAATAATTATGTTGTATAAATTATATAAGAATTCAGTATAAACACTATACCTTATGAATTATGTGGTTATACCGGTTATACAGGAATGTAAAAATAAAAGTAGTAGCTTTTTGAAGTACATTAATACCTCTTTTATAATTTTCGAGCATTTTTCTATTTAGATATAATTTCCGTTACATGAAAATATTTTTATAAGCTGAATTTACATTCGGGTATTCTATTTTAAAGTTACCTGCTATAAAACCACGTACACAAAAAGATAAGCTCTCTGTATTTGCGCATGCGGTTTTAATGAAAAGTCCCGGTTGCCTACGTTACGGAACCCTCTCATTATAATAATACAGCCGTGTCAGCCCTAATATGTATAGGGTGTCGTTACATTACAACGGCTATATAATGCAGCTTGATTTGACTTTTAATTGGAGCACCCTTGAGTATGAACGTTGAACTTTAATTTACTTGGTTCGTTCGACCGATCGGTCTCACTCATCCACCCAGCTGCACTACAAATTATCGGGGAAATATTGGAAAATACGATACGAGCAATATCAATGGTCTTAGAGTCAGTTTCATTATTTCTTACAATTTTATTAGTATTTCTGTTTAGATCTCTTGATTAAGCTATATTTTTATGAAAATGTTAAAAATAACTTTATTTATTTTATGTACATTACACTCGTATAGTTATGAAACTAATTAAACATAAACTAAAATATTAATTAAAGAATCATAAATGAAAAGGGAAAAATTATATAAATCACAAGTGAAAAATTGCAGTGCATGAGTGATAAATACATAATAAATTATACGATACGACCTGAATAAAATTTCTCCTTCTGCCATGCTTTGAACAGTTATATTAAATGGTTGATTACGTTAGGTTGAGTTACTATAATAATTATGATTGTCCAGTATACCATCTAAAGACCCATATATATGACGGTCTAGTAGATTAGTTTTCTATTTCAAGTTCAATAAAACTTAGTTACGTCAAACCTGGCCCACATTTACTGGTCAAGTCATTCCTATAAGTTTCTACAACATTCGCCCTGTAGATCGTAAAGGAGATAGCTAAGACCACTATTAAAGTCATTAATTCAATTGTAAACAGTGGCACGGGACAGAGCTATGTCATGAAGCGGCGCACAAAGTTTATAATAACTTTCTTGTTGACTAAGACCACAACGAAGGTAGCAACAAATCATGGAGGGAATTATCTTGCCTGGCTACACATTTCAAATTGTCTTTAATTAATAATCGCTACAAGTTGATAGTGGTACTCGAATGCTTCGGTCATGGTTAAACATTATTGTTGTTATTGGTATATTTCGCGTATAAATTACTTTTTGCGAACACATCAGGCCGTTTCTAAAACTTTGTCTGCGATAGACATCGATGGTAGTATTAATGTTCACCCTACGTAACTTTGATTTATTCATCATTATAATTCGAGGTAATAACCAATTTTCTTTGGATCCGTTTTCTAATCTAGATGATGTTCAGTTAAGCTTAACGAAACCTTGGATATGTGGCAGTATTTAACTTCTTAAATTCAATCAAAGGGAAACTCTTGTCACACAAAATTACGTTCACCTTAGGTCGCCTGTTGAACAATAGGTTCAGCCGCAAAGTACTTAACTCAATCCCTAAGTAACTTACAGTGATGACTAACTTCGATAGATAGGAGAGCACAACGATGAGCCTAACTTTAATTAATTTGAAACTAGTCGGCTATTCGGACAATCGGTTCTGATTATATTATTTATTACCACTACTACTTGTCTCAATTTAGCCCTTAAGTTGCCCATTAATCTGTTAATGTTAATATATAGATAAACCCTTGGATCTCGTCTATCGCTGAAAACATCTGGCAACAATACTAATATTATGTTTAATTCGCATAGGCCCGCAATAGTGCACTTCTTCTTGCTGTTTTTCATAAATCTGATGTTTAAAAGGGTTTTGAAATAAATTGCTCCAATTGTCGCCAATTACATTATCGATATGGGCAAAATAACCGACCATCGGGTTGGCACCAAAGCAATTTGGCGCCACCACCCGCGTGGAGGTAAACTCAGAGTGCTACTGAATCGATGTTCAATAATGAACTACACCTTCGCATCCTGCTGGAGAATATACACAACTGCTAAGTACCACCTTCCAAAGCATGGGAGAATGGTCATCAACATTGCTTTTGTAACTGAGCCGTACGTACATGTTTGGTTCGGATGATTGTTTGCTTGTAAAATATCGTTTCTTTATCGTAACGTGTTTTCATCGGCCGTGTTAATAACACCGTGGGACACGTCAGTGTGCTCTTTGAATGCATATACTGCAAGTTATGGGCAAGAGAGCTAAAGGCTAAAGGAGCACCGTCTAACGTTTCCACTCCATGTGTTATCTCACACGGTTTTGCTGAATAACAACGTCGAAGTTAATACTTTGACTTCTTCACTTAAACTTACTCTATGTTAGAGTGCGACTGGTAACAGCTTATGAATATGAATGGAGGATGAACTTTCCTATTAGCTATAAAGATGCAATGTATAAAAAATCAAACAGTTTCTCTTCATCTTCATCCTAGCGTTAATTCCCAGTCGCATCCGAAGCATTCACCTCGGAGTCTGGGGTCCCCGCTTTATCCGTCTTAACTGCGGATTTCTCTTTCTTAACCTCGATATTTTCCGTGAAGCGACTGCTATCTGATCTCCACAACCCAATGGTGACATTAGGCGATATCGAAGCATTGCAGCTCGACCGTTGTTATAACATTCTCTGTTTTAATAATATATACTTACTGTAAGCTTATAAAACCTTACAGTCTTGTCTTGATAAGCAGTTGCCGGAGGGGTCAATCAATAGTGCCAACCAAACCTCCTCCATTATGTAGATCTGCTCACCAGTACTCACCACCCTAAACACAACACTAAGCAAGCAGTGTTGTTAAATTGCGTTTTTTCTCTTAGTGTTGGTAATTCCCTAATTGTGCAGGTTGTGTGTTAAACCTTATTTCCGCTTGAAATGGATGAGAGGGAGCTTTTTTCGGAACCAAAATAAATCAAGTAGAGGTCTACCAACATACCTAATTATATTTTAGCATAATTGAAAATCTGGTATTGAAAGTATTATTATTAGCACGATGGTCGTATATCGACTCAACTCAGAATAATTATTAGAGAAATAACATAGTTTAATAAACAAAAACTACATTGTTTCTTACAACTTCAGGATTTGAAAACACATTTCACATTGTAGGCACCAATTCTTTATTCTAAAACAAATAAAACTTCCGGCAGAATAAAATTGTAAACATGTAGTTTTAAATTTGCTCCGATTTGAAATGAAATAACGAACACTCGTTTCCTCCAACTATAGTCTAGAACAGATTTTCCGCAATGGCTTCGCATGTAGTGCACAGTTTCTATTATGAATACATACAAACAGTTATCTCTCTTTCTCAACGGAGTAGATAGAGATACCTAGGTTCATAAGAAATGAAAATAATTAATTTTACAACACACCTGCTTATAAAAGTGATATTATTTTACCGCAATTAGGCAGGTAATGACACCTATTATCAAACTGTGACTTTTTCATTGCTATTATTCACAAGTGAGTTATAGATTCTTTTTTAAATTTTATAGGAAGTGTCTATAATTGTCTATGTTCTTAAAAAAGTTTTGATACAAAAAATAACGTGTTTAATAGTACGAATAAATTAATACGCCTATTGTATGGTCATTTGATGCATTTTCGTATTTAAATAAATAATTTCAACTTGTAATACTTGTATAATAAACAAAATTTTCACTCAAATTTAACTTTTTTTTTTCTCTAAGTACAGAAAAAAAAAACAGAGTAAAAAAAAGTTAAGTTCAAACCTCATTTTTTTTTAAATATGGTCGACCGCCATTGTTCAATGCGCGCGCATAGGAAAACTAATTAATTTGTAGTATTGTTTATTTAGTATTTGTAGTATTATTTTATTCGCAAGTGTGTTGTAAAACGTCGTATGGCACGTGTGAGCATGATGATTACCGTCCTCGGCTGTCTTAAGACCCTCGCCTGGCGGCTCGGGTCTCAATGGCGCCTCGGCGGTAATCACCAACGTTGCTCACTTGTACCATAATGTACCATTACTTCGAATTAGCACTTATCTTTGTTTTCTTCTAGCGTAGGTGCTACAGTTTTCAAAAGAATTTACTTCTGGCAAACAGTTTTAGAGTTTATGTATTTGTTACGAGTCCATTCATGACATAAATATGAGTATATATTGCTCATTAATACTAATAGTTCGTAATTGGCATTTATCTACCTAGTACCCTACAGTGATGAAACGAACGAGCAAAGAGATAAGTCCACAGAACTAAAAGTAAACCACAGAAACGATCGTAATTAATATTGAATATGAGGTACTCTAGAATGGATATAGCCCGGGGATATTACGACAAATAACTTGTATTTACTGGACAAAATTATTAATCAGAAAACTTATATTTAGAAGGCGGTTGACACTCAATCAATGAGTCAATAGTGCCGTAATTACAACTGAAACTTTGGAAGTCACCTATGTAATTCTCAAATTATGAAATAAAAAATTCTGTCAACTTTCTTTATGACCAAAGTAATAAAAGATAGTTACTGTGAAAAATTGGTTAGAAGAAAGTACAAAACTAAGAACTCTGAGAAAAAGTAGTGAACAGGAGTAAAAAATACAGTTTTTTATGTTAATTGCAGACTACTATAAAATTTCAACTTAGCTGTACTCGTATCTGCGACATCCAACGGTAACACACTGAAGATAGGAATAGGGCTCCGATTTCATATTCTCGAAAATGGGAATACGAGTGCCAACTAAATTTCATTATGGCGGTCATACAAACATTAGTTACATTAAATATTGGTTTATCACGGATAATCAGGTTAAGGTAGGAGCGGTTACTAGATAATTACCGTACACACAGATTTGGTATTCGCATCGCTGCTCTTACCCCCATCAGATTAGATTGGAGCCGAAATGGTCGAACAAGGGCACGACTGCGGTGATAATGGTTTACCAATTCTGTCGTGAAGCATTGTCCCCCATTAATTTGTGTGGTCCTTGTCAATGCAGCTCCCATTTTTGACGAATTCAATGACTTAGAGTAATTTAAAGCTTTTTTTGTAATGAACTGTAAGTCAGACGATATACCTTTAAGACCTTTACCGTTTATACCTTTTTATTTGTGGAATTAAACCATTAACGACGAACGGTTCCCGGAAGAATAGAATTTAGGTAACCCCATCTTTTCCCACGCGGAGTCGTACTAGACGATAGGGTTATTTTACATCAGACTGATAATGTAGCCCAGACTCAGTCTCAGATGCATGGCTCGAGTCAACAATAGTACCTACCCGGAATACGGCAATAATATCACCCCATATTACGTGGGATCTAATACAATGATTGGTGAAATATGGGTGTTAACAATTACCTCTGCCTAAACCTCCGGGGATAACGGTGTGACTATAAGCTATGCATGTATATATTTAACTATATTGTATATCTACCTACCAACTCTAGTCTTAAAAGTCTCTCTTAAAATAATATATCAGTTCTTTTTTGTTTAGGTAGCCCTGTAATATCACACTTTGAACGAAGAACATACGCAACATTTTTGCTAACCCTTTATGATGGTTTTCGAAAATAAATACGTACAGTGATGAGATATAGGCGTCATGACGAATATAAGTTAAATTGTTTTCAAACCGCAATGCCCATAGTATTACTAACATGTATCAAACCTTATTCTGTAATGCCATATAATATAGGTATGTCTCGTACGGTTTTCGTATGTCCCCTTTAATCTCTTAAAGCTTACTTTGCCCCAGGATTGTGGGTATTAAATTGTGACGAGTTGTAAGGACGTAGGTAACCGCGGCAAAGAGGGAAATAATATATATTCACAATAATCCTATTATGTTTATATTGTTTTCTGTTTATTTATAATTAATTAAACTTCACCTCTATTGCAAAAATAAGATTCCTTTGTGAAGTTACGTTTCACTTACAACAATCCGATATTTCACAAAACACGTATAACAGTCTTGAAAACCTTTGCCGTCACAAAACCGTGCTTAAATTTATTAGAAAATATTCCTATCCTAAGATCAACATGTAGGGGTGAGTGAACAAGTAATGGTATGTTCCCCTTCATATGTACCGCGGCGTAATCTTCTTACGTGTCGCTCCTGAGATATATAACTAGATTTACAACTCGCATGTATCAGGTGAAATAACATAGGTGTTTTAATTGATGGTAAGTTCATTTATAACTTGTGTTATATGATATTATGATATATTATGATGCGCGTGTTACACCTTCAATTTAGAAAGAAATTTGTCAAGTGCCATGTTTATTTTATTTATTTATTAAACAAGTACAACCACATTATATGTATTACACAATTCACACGAAATTCAGTTGTCGGTATTGTCTCATGTTATGTTATAATGTAGGGTAGGAATAGGTCTGATATTGTATTCATTGTCTGATTTACCTAGTTTACGAAAATGTTAAAATATTTAAATTAAAAATCATCAACCAAATGTTTTCATACATCGTCCTTACCTGCGCTGGTTTTATCTTCAGTTACGAATGTGAAAACAGACCATAATAACCTGCAGTGAAAGGATTAGAAGAAATTATCATCTTCTTACTTTATCTATCCAAAAATTAACGAGTAAGCCACAACATGGAGTAAATAAGACAAGGCTTTTAAACATTTTCCCGGTGTACTGTAAATCCTGGTTCTTTTCAGAGTGAATACGCCGTTCTCGATAATCCTATGATCCTTATTTACTAGCGCAGGCTCCGAGGGCCGCAGGCTTATCCGAACGCACTCGCCACGCAACATGGCGAACACTGTTTTCTCCAAGTATTTTTGCCAAAATAATATAGTTAGGCTAGGAGACAGTGAACCGTGTATTTTTATTAAGGCATATTTTTTAATTCTGCCAGAGGTAATGTTGAGAAATAACGTTTTTATTTTTACTACGGTAACTAACGCTATCTAAGTATCGAGCATATATTCATAGGTATTAATTTAACAAAAATCCGTTATTTTAACATTAAGAAATAGACATTTTAATTTTATTTATTGAATAAACAGATTAATATAAGAGATATTAAGTAAGTTTTAGCCTTCTAGTGCTCATTTTAGAATTATTCGAGCAGTCTGGCCACAGCAACATAAACCCTGTAGTAATAATCGTTTTATGACTTATTTCGGTAAAACTTTTTTACGTTTCCTTTACTTTATAGATGTATGCTTATTCTTAAAAAAAGGAATTTAAGTTCATTTCACGGTTACTTAAGACACAAAGAAGTGAAATTGATTCTCGTTACATTTCCCATGTGTCATCGTTACAGCTATTAAAGTCACCCCTCTGACTGGCGTTATTCCAACGTGTTGCTCGACTACGTACTTAATTATGTGCGGAACCAATACATTCTACTTTAAGGACTCCGAACTTCAAGAATAATATGTGTGAGGATACTCCAGTAATCTGGACACAGGGCTACTGTAGCCCCCGTAGTGGGTCCGGTTCGGTTACAAGAAATATTTTTGAAGAAGTTCTGACGCACCATGAAGACCTGGAATTCCTTACCAGTTCACATGTTTCCCTCTTCCTACAGTCCCGGTTCCTTTGAGCGGGGCGTCTGATGAGACCGTCAAGCTGAGTGCCACCATTGTAACATGGTACTTGTCTATAATGGTGACCCTCTTTTCCGAGACTTTGCCTTCAGCTTACCACCAGGCGAGGCGGAGTCAAATTGACGTGTCCCATATAAAAAAAAAGTTTTATAGAAGAAGTATTATAGAATATTTTATGTATCTCCATAATACTCAATAAAGTTTAGAAATATATTAATAATAATAATAAAACATCATTTTACAAATATTATCATAAGTCAATAATACTAGTTTTACACGCATCCGCGCTTGTCCTTATAAGTTAGAAATTAAATATATAACCACAAAACACGAGAATTTCTTTGTCTCTATCAGCTTCTCATACAGCCTCTCTCACTTACTATAGAGAGGAAGCCTATCCAGGACTTTAGAGGGTGGCCTTTACCTGGCTTCAAAAAGCAGAGACACCTGCTACAGTATGTGTTTGTTTGTTGTGCCGCTGTGCTTATAAAAAAAAATAGTAATAATATGTCTATTAATCCACTAGGTTGTTTTCTACCGCCACGTAATAGTATAACGAGCGGTATACGTAATACCTCGGCCACGTACGGCGCATCACTTACGAGCACTATAATAGATCTGCTCCCTCGCTCGACTCATATAAATTGCGGGAGGTACGCAGCTGATGCCATAAAATAGCCTCGTTATTTATTAATTTTAAATTGCACCCTATTTTGCAAACATACTTCTTAATATTTATAAGTATCACTTCCAGTAATTTGTTACGTTTTTTATAACTGTTGCATCTAAGTACACCTATTTTATTTAGGAAATAAATGTGGCTACATCCAGTAAAAAGTCATGTTCAAAGATCACTAAGTTTTTTTTTTATATACCTAGATACCATCCTAATTTAATTTATTAAAAAAATATATATATTAAATGTAGACTATTGATAGGTATTGTATGCGAATAGTACATTATTATTATATTTAAATTTGGGGAGGAGTCGGTAACAATTGTCTATACATATTTATATAATATCTTGCCGGGGGAAATCGGTAAAAGGGACAAACAGAACTAACCCGCTCCCAATGCACATGGTATAAATACCAATGTCACCCAAGCAGGAATCTGTACCTACCTACCTAATTTTTATACGCATACATTCTATCCGTGTGCTCAAAACTACATAGAGACAGAATATTATTCTAAAATTCCCAGAATAATAATTGTATTTTTAATCCAACCATTCATTCGATTGCGATAAAACTTTTTCAGTTTATTTATTGCACTTTCACGAGGGTTTAAGCATACTACGAGTATATCCATTAGACTCGGTTAGAGTGCTTTTGGGTTTATTTTTACGGAAATTCCCGTGCCAAGCCGGGTAGTTCAGCTAGTTATTTTCAAAAATAGGCACTAAATAGATGTACTATCTCTTCGCCTAACACCTGTTTATAGCGTAATAATGCCGGCATTATAGGTAGATATGCAGACACAGTTGGGATTTGCGAAGAGGAAACATGTAACGTAAAGTCACAAATTCAAAGGACGGGCCGGGCGTCAACCTCGGTCTTGCCACTGTCATCCCTTTTTAATAAATTGCAAAGAAACGAAATACAATACATTTTTACAATATAAAAATACGTAGTGAATCTCTGTTCTTATTATTTAAATATTGTACGACAATCTACATAACGCTATCTCGACCCAAAGTAAGCATAGCTTAACTAGCTTGTGTTATGGGTTCTAGAATGCGGATAAACATACATAGATACATTTTTTTTTTTGTAAATACATACATATTATACATAGAAAACACCCAGACCAATAAAAATATTCATATGCATACAAATATTTGCACTGAGCGGGGATCGAACCCACACCTCCTGCGCAGCAGCCGTGTTCACTACCGCTACGCCCGCGCCACAGAGGCAGTCATATATATGTAGATAAACAGAGAAACAACTAATTTTATCGGTCTTTCTGTCTATTTGAGTTGGCTTATCTCGAAAAGCTTATGAAAAAAGACTTAACTTAGGCTACTTTTATTTTAGAGAAATAATTAGGATCAGTCGGATTATAGGCCTTTTTTGCGGAAAATGGCCCGTGCGAAGCCTATGCCTTACTACTACCGTTTCTCAGGGAAGTCATTGAGCAATTTTCCCAAAAAAAAAGAGACATCCTAATAACCTGTAGACATTTTTCAGTAGAAACCTGGAAGACCCGGGATTCGACGTCCGGGACCTTTAATTTTTTAAGTATTCTATTCTTCAATGAACTCCTTTACTATTAGAGAAACTACAAACACTAGTCAGGATGCTAAAATTATGGACGCTGGATTCGATAAAAGTTCGACAATTTTCTACTGTGAAGTTTATTTATTAAGTGTAGTTACCAACCAAACGAGTATTGTTTACAATTCAAGACTAAAGCAATACTTAACCGGATGTGCTCTTCTATTCTCTATTATTGTTTTTTCTTATACCCTCAACCCTAAGAGAAAAATCTGCGCCAGATTCCTAATGATCGTTTGCTAGCTAAGCCAGCCAGCCCATTTTGCTGAAGCGCCTGCATTCCTGCTTGACCTGGCTGCTTGTTTTACCGCCTATGCAACGGCCCACAGGCAACACACACATTATGACCGGAAACGATGCACACTGTGCTGTACGATAGGATCTACATCCCACGCACGCTCAAGCTGTAGAATGAACTCCCTGCTGTGGTTTTTCCAAGCGACTAAAATCTTATCGTCAATCATCTCGTCTTCAAGAACCCCATGTTCTTGAAGACGGACATTAGAAGGTTCTTACAGGGTCGGCAGCATGAGTGTGACTCCCCTGGTGTTGCACACGTCCAAAGGCCTCGGTAACCACTTTCCATCAGCTCGGCCGTATGCTTGTTTGCCCTAAGTGATATAAAAAAAGCCTCACACTCATCATAAACATAATGGAAAGTAGTTATATTTATCTTGATTATGACTACCTCGGTCTGTACGTACCAGGAACCATTTATCCTTTATAGGCTATCCTCGCACTTGTATAATACTCGTATAACATTAATCTATAATATAAAAATGAATCCCTAAATGTGTTGCTAAGCGCAAATCTTGAGAACGGCTGAACCGATTTCGCTAATTATTTTTTTAGAATATTCCTAGTACGAGGATGGTTCTTACGGAGGGAAATATTAAAAAAAAATAAAGAATCGACTGTTAGGCGGTACGGAGTTCGCGGTGTCAGCTAGTAAATAAATAAAATCGGATTGAGAGAATTGGAAGAAAATGACCAAACAATTGAGTGATCCTAACTCAGGTGTAAATACTTAAACTAGCGTAGTACGTCGTAGATATCTATTGGATAATCCAGATGCGTAGCGGTATAAAACATAGTATACAACTTTGAACAAAAGTTCTTTTACAATATTGTCATTTGAATACTAATGTCTAAGGTATTCTTTATAATGAAGTAGAAACAAAGTCATTCATAAAACGCTCAGACTTTCAACATTAATCACAAAATGATCAAATATTCAGAAAACCTCTTATAAAATGATAAAAGCAAGCTTGATAACCGGAAGCAGTGTCTTTTTTCATCGAACGAGTCGAGCCGTCCCCCTGGGAGGGAAATATCAGCATGTCATTTGTTTATATTGCGAAATTAATCCCCCAAGCTGGCGTGACTGATGAGTCGAGTCAAACATCGCTTGCCAAACAAAGAAACACCGAGGTGTGTACTATAATCGATGCTCACTTAAACGACAGATGCTACAAACGGGTGCCATCAATCTATCCCCTCCCCTGTGCCCACCATCCGATTCGTACCCCCGAGGGCCGAATTGTTATTCACGTTCCATTACCTCAATTTTTTAGAACCGAGGTGCCTGAAAAGAAACCCTTTCACTTATTGTGTCTCATTCCTGAATAGGTGGAGGGCCATCGTAAAATTAAATTTCTTTAGATTATTCATTTTTTCCCTCTTTTCCGGTGTCGAGTGTTTATTCAGGATCCGCTACAAATGTTGTTAGTTACATGAAAAACATCAAAATGCCTTATAAAATAGGGTTACTGATAATATTCACGTTTGTTCTCGAATATTTTCTTCGTTCTTTGTTTGGTATGGTAGATAATAAAACAAACGATAAATTCAAAACGCTCGCACGCACGAGCGCGCGGTATTGAGTGCGCCACACGCGACAAGAATCATTCAATAATCGATTAAAGTCCGCCGCACACGTACGAGAATCGAGCAAACATCGAGAACTCAATGGCCCGATCACAGGGCGAGTTGAGTCACGTCCCACGAACCAATAATTCAATAAGGAGCGATCCAAACACCGTGCCAAGTAAAATCATAGCGTTCAGGGTGCAACTAAAAACGTAATTGTATTTCGCAATCACAGTAATAAAATTACGCAATGGCGTAAACGTTTGAGCCTCTTGGGGACTGCAGATTTGTTTTCAAGAAAAAATATAATAACGCCGGAAGAGCAATGAAATGTTAGTTAAATAATTTAAATAAGTTCCAAAGACTTACTTCTATATAATTAATTTTAATAACCACGTTTTAAATTTTTATATTGATTGCAAAACATGCTCTTTTCTATCATCGTCCTCGGACACTTTTCTCAACTTAATTGAGGTCGATTTTTCAGTCGAACTATGATGCGACCATGCTGCGTTATTTTTCGTGAAACGTCTGCTACCTGACCACCACAATCGACTGAAAAAACATACCTACATTTTAATATTACATTTATAAATAATTATTAGTTTTTTTTATATAGGACACGTCAATTTGACTTTAACTCGCCTGATGGTAAGCTGAAGGTATAGTCTCGGAAAAGAGGGTCGCCATTATAGACACTTCAACTTCTTCTCTTAATGGCTTCTGCAGCAAATCGCCGCAATTTTGTCAAAGTCAAGTAAATTGTAAATGTTTGTAAAATTATTAATGGCGAAACGCCAATGTCAAGTGTTTCAAGATATTCTACCAGAGCCACGTTAGCCACGGCAGTAACTTTGTTTCCGTGTGTCCACCCCCCTCGAGATTCAGATGGTCGATCAGGACGTGAGGTTGGATTTTAGGGGGCCCATTATAGACACGTACCGTACGACAGAATAATCACAAATCAATCAATGTCATGTATCATTGAGCCAGTTAATAAAATTATATCCAGTATATTGATATGAAACCTATGGAAGAAGGGTCATTGATGTTACTAATCTAATAGTTGATAACTGTTTTAGCACAACAATGTGCTGTGAGCATCGTAGAACTATACATCTGTATATAAGCGGGTAAAGACCAACAGCTTAGTTTAGTGGAGCGCGGCATTTTCCCTATCACAATGGGTTACCGCAGCTTAGAAGCTGGAACAAAGCGTCATTATTCCTTTGGCTCATTAAGTGAATTAATGAATTCGAAGTAAGGATTTTTGGCAAAGTTTTTTGGTCGCTGATGGGTCTCATCATATTGATGGAGGTAGGTCAGACTTAGCACGGTATTTCGTGAAAGGAATATATAAAGTTCCTTCTATTAAAAAATAAGTTCATTATCTCATAAATGTAAATACGAGACGATTAACTGAATAGTTTTTCACCGACAACTTTATAAAAGCCCAGTATTTTATCGTAATTGGAAAGTCAGCTTCATCTATCAACAGCTTCTTGCAGTAACAGAGGGTAAATAAAAGAGAGCATTTAAAATAGAATCTGGACATTTATCGCAGAGAGATTTATGAATGTATGACACGGGCCATTATTTAGGCCATGTCGAGCCATGGGCGGTCTGGTTTGCGTGATAAAAATGCTGTTAAAATTTCTAAAAGGAATTTAAATGCATGTTAATGAATTTTGACATAAATTTATTCATTATAGCACAATTATTTATCACTAAATTACATATTATATTACAATAATTAGACTACAGGAAATTGGTTATCTTACCGTTGTGTATGGGTCCGTTGAATCTTCTTCCTCTTAGCGTTAATTCCCAGTCGCATCCGAAGCTTTCAGCTCGGAGTCTGGGGTCCGCTTTACCAGTCTTAACCACGGATTTTGGCTAGACCTCGATATTTTCCGTGAAGCGATTGTCATCTGACCTCCACAACCCAATGTTAACATTAGGCGATATCGAAGCTTTGCAGTTAGACCGTTGTTTTTGGATTTTTGAGGGCTCCAACTACCCGTAACGACTGCCATAGATGTTCTCATGGCAACCGGGACCGACGGCTTAACGTGCTCTCTGAGGCACGACCAGACCAATGCAAATACTCATATTTAATTCACACAAATATTTACACTGAGCGGGGATCGAACCCGCGCCTCCTGCGTAGCGGCCGCGTTCACTACCGCTACGCCGCGGAGGCTGTCAATATTAGGGTCCGTTAAATATTATTATAATATTACATTTATTATTTCAATTTATTATATAAAAACCACGTTGGTAAGCCCATACCTCGATTATTGTGATTTTAGATCTAAATTGGAAATAGTGGGGTATTTTCAATTCAGACCTAAAAATACAATAATCGAGGTATGTTTTTGTTAATAAAATGTTTTAACTACCATACTAATAATAATTTGCTGAACATATACTGGTATACAGGTGGACAGACGACCTCATTAAGGCCGCGGGAACGTGCTGGATGCGAGCCGCTTCCAACCGGTCCTATTGGAGATCTATAGGGGAGGCCTATGTCCTGCAGTGGACTTCCTATGGCTGAAATGATGATGATGATGATACTGGTATACTAACAAAATAAGAGGGAGAGACCTCCAAAAGAAAGTTTTTTAAATCTTCTTATATCTAAATGTATTTTAGGAGCAGCGAGTTTATTACATAAGTTGTTTACTTTCCTATTGACGAGTAACTAAAATGAAAAACATTAAAAACAATAAGGTGTGGTTGATTAGGGCTTAAAGGATATAGGTAGGGCCCTGTAAACCCAATCATTTAACTATATCTCAGTAAAATACCGAAGTTAATCCAAAAACCCTGTTTATTTAGTTAAATTTAAGATGAAAAATACATAAACCCTGTTAAATGTAAAGAAAACTCAACATCGAACTCAATTTCTCCAGTTTAAATATTAAATCAAATTACGCCGGGCTTTCGCCTTCCAGAACATTATAGTGGACACTTAAAATTGATTGCATTGCAAACTAAGTTGCACCGAAGGTACATAAATTAGTCCATCTCTACCTTGATCGTGATGAGCGCTGACTGCAGTAAACGAAATTATGCGCTTCGTTTGAATTATAAAGTTGGCATGTACCTACCTACCTACCTATAGCTTCGTGAATAGGGGTTTTTGCGTAGTTGACCGAATAATAATTTAGATAGTGAACATTTAAATAGTGATAGTTTTCAACAGTGAATATACAATGAGCCGTCTGAGAATGTCTAGTGAACCGAAACATCTCAAAAGTTTGTAGTATTATTATAAAATATAGTATTATAATAGACTATTAAGTTTCATGAGTTGATACTTTGTTATTACACACTAAACTTGAATAGTCTAATAACTATTGTTTTTAATAAGAATATTAGTAACCAAAATTATTACCAAGATTCCTCTACAGTTTATTTGTCGGTTCAATTTTACTATGAACTAGCTGGCCCTATGGTCTTAACTATAAATAGTATCCTTCAATGCAAAAGTCACGTCATTTACTAGAGTATTACGAGATTAGATTTTAAAACTTCGTGACAGCAGATTCTACGCTCGTCCACGCTGACACAAGTCAGCAAGGTAACTTCCTGTTATATATTGTTTCGTTGTTCTTTGTCCTTTTTTAGCTAAAGCCGTTTCAGAATTTCGCCTTTTGTTTTTCTAATAGATAAATTCAACGCTCTATGTAGCACGCAAAACATCATTCTGAAGTCCTGAGAAAGAGGAGCTCAAGAAAAATATTGTGTCAGTAGGTAACGCGATTTACCTTCAATATAAACGTAGCTGCGGCTGTAAAGAAAATATTTTTAGTTTAATGAATTTAAGACCCACATATATGTTATACTGTTCATGAAACTCGAACACTGCATTAGCATGCCAACTCACCTGTATAGAGCTAAGTTAAAAATCGTGTAGCACTCGGGGTCCCGTGTGGACGTCGGGCTGGGAAAATGGGGGACTCGGAAAATAAGGAAAACCTTCCGCCATTGTGTAACTTAAATGCAAGAGCTGCATGCCAATCGAACGAGCTATCTCGATCACAGCAAGCTTAAATTTCTACCTAAAATCTGGATTTGGGAGTCTCGGGCTGCGAACATAGGCGTTTTATTATATTTTAAAGTATAGTAGTGCAGCATTATAATTAATTATACTATAAAAATCCCTGAGGCTGTGTTTGTATGTACGAGTGGTTTTTTAAACTGCACCGGCATTCCCTTATCAAAAATAGGTAGGTATATCAATCAATAGTGACACTATTTAAAAACTAAAACAATTTCGACCATGTCCCTCAGCTATCCGATTGGAGATCAAACGCCACTGTATCACAATGTACGACATCATATAAGTTTTGTGAAACTTGAACAATATCGTATCGGATACAAAGTACTATTAATGTGCGAAACAATGTTATCGGTTGTTGGGGTCGCATACCGAGAACATTATTGAATGATCGGCAAACCCAGATTGTTGGTTATCGTAACACCAAATTTTCTATTTGATCGAATCTAATCGGTTCGTGCGGCGGAGTGGAGCGCGGCATTACAACACGTCGAGGTCGAAGCGACGCGACGCCATCTCGACGCGCGTCTCAAAATTACGTTACCATTCCCTCGCACCAGTTCAGTCCGTTCTAAAATTCCGTAATCTCGTTCCAATTTCGAGGATAATTCTTGAGAATTCGACGTACAACTGACATCTTACAATTTAAGACACCTCTGGAAGTCACACTTTGAGACTCATCTTTTTTAGTTACACTGTAAGTTAGTTATGACAGATTCGATACTTACTTTGCCATCGAATTATATTTTCAGACAGGTGGGTTAGTGAAATTTGGTGCTTTTGATATAAGTAATGTCAATTTTAAAAATATGTTAACACATAGTGCACTTAAATTTTGATCAATTTATTTACTAACCCTAGAGCAAAGTAAGAATACAAACCTAATGGTTTGTATTCAAATAATAGATATTCCGTTTGAATCCCTATAGCAGAGATAGAGATGTTAATCAAACAGAGCAGTCTTGAGTGTCGTTGAACTGTACCTATAAACTAAGGTCCGGTTCGGCTGTAGGGCCACGACAATTATGATATTTACCGTCTTTGCTTGTTCGACATCAATATGATTTACTAATCTCAGAAAATGGAGCACTTTCATCATCTAAAAACTAAAATACTCTTTAATAAATCCAGACTTCGGAGTAAAATTACATTTACCCAGGTTAAATCCATACTTCCATACCTACTAATATTATAAATGTGAAAGTAACTCTGTCTGTCTGTCTATCTGTCTGTCTGTCTGTCTGTCTGTCTGTCTGTCTGTCTGTTACGCTTTCACGCCTAAACCACTGAATCGATTTTGATGAAATTTGGTATAGGGGTAGACTAGACCTTGAGAAAGGACATAGGCTATGTTTAGTTGCGATAACCGACATCCACGCGGGCGGAGCCGCGGACAAAAGCTAGCACAAAATATAGGGTAAATCGATTTTGTTCAGATTTGATGAATCAAAGTGTACTTAAATACACTCGGTTTGCATTGCTTTTGAACCCACATCAAGGTAATGTTGACGCATTGGGACCTTAATTACATATGGAGGTTCGGCCCTTTTTCGAGATTACCTTCGCAAAAACCATCAAAAAGTTTGGAAAAGCTGACTGTAGTAGCAGGTTATATTTAGGTACAGAAGATTACTAATAGTAATAGTAGTTCCCATTATGTTAAATACGTATAAACCTATTTTTTCTCGTGTTAACTGTCTAAAAACGTGATAACTGTCTAGAAACTGTCTGCACCATAATAATTTATTTTCTGCTTTCTAGGTCGTATACGCCTTTAACACATTTAAAGGCTTAAGTCTCCCTCATGAATGTGACTATAACCTATTGAGCAAGCAATTCAAAATCCATTAACGTGAACTCACGTGATAGTCCGGTAGCTGTTTCCGCGTAGCGTGCGTGACACGCCGTGAGCGTGAACGACGTGCTACGTATCTTTTGTTCTGATATAACGTACTTTGAAATTGTTCGTTAGCTCACCACGTCAGCAGTCTGCTGTGCATCCCGCCACGCCGCTATTATTGTTTTATTTCATTCTTCACCGCATGGATAAAGGTTTTATATCGCTTTTATAACTCGCCTGAATATTGAAGCTTGGACTAAAACTGCTTGGACGTCCCACAAAGGCGATCAATAAACAGAGCCACAAAAGCTACTCCTAAAAAACGAAGTATGTATATCCGATCAAAGTTTTGCAGTTTTCTGTATCTCCTTTATCTTCCTAGTCTATTAACCATTCTAATAGATTTTTCATGAATTTGTTTGCACCAATAGCGAGATGTGTTCACTGGTCTTAATTGCATTTTGCAGCAGCCCTGTTAAATACCATTGGCGTTAAAAAACGACAAATATCGAAGTTCTCTCAGTAATTTAATATAAAGCGCAACTCTGGAATAACTCGGTAAATATACCGGGAATGTTGAATAGCAGCTTTCTGTATACAGGGGGATGAAAATGCTATAGGCGCGCCGGAATCAGGTATTTGCCCGGTAAGATGAAGTTACATGTATAGCATTGTTGTGCGCTTTGCGATTATTACATTTTTTGTTTGTTTTGTATTAGAATATTACATTATGTATTGTTATCATAACAATACATAATGTAATATTCTGATACAACAGCAGTTATCTATTGACTAGTGTTGGGGATAAAACGGATTCATTTGCCATCACGGTAGATGGCAAGCATTACTTTAATAAATTAGTCAAATAATCCATAGTATAATTTTCAATAAACTTTATTTCAATGCTTCTCATTTACTACCCGTTTCGAGACGGCTACATTTTCAGAACTCACTCAGAACAAAACGCAATAAAATGAATATAATCGAAGGCCGAGAGATAGCGCGCAGGGCAATATGGGGACACACTAGTCCCACAATCGAGGGCACCTTCGATAGCCCTAGGTCAGCCAGGGCCTGAGGGATATGCCAGAGGACATTTCACGGATCTGCCAGACCCATGACGGCGTGCGGTTTAAGTCGGTCCGACATAACCACCTCCGCCGGCTCCGACGAGGGAGTATCCGAGGTAATCTCCGCACTATAAAAAAGGTACTGAAAATATCTCTTAATGAGAATATCAGCAAGTTGTGATGCACTTAATTTAATATTAAACAAACTATTCACTATTCATTGCAAGACTAATTAAACATTCACTTAAACCTTTTTAACCAAGTTAATAAAGCTGTTTTTCTTTTCATATTTCTCATAATGTTTGCGGAAAAGGTTTTGAAGTTCCTTTTCGATTAATTACTCTCCTTGTGGAGATAAAACGTGGGTAAACTGTAACATTTTTTGCCCCGCGGGGGGCTTATTGATCAGTATAAAGAGGTAGGGCGGGAATCATGGTAAAGCAGCCTGAGACTTAATAAATGATGTGTTTGTTTTCGTGTTTGTACTAGTACGGTCTGATTTATTGTTTGTTTTCCATGTAGATTTGGTTGAGCAAACACGTGTGTTTCTAGCCTGACGAAAGTAATAAGTCAAAGTTTAAGTATGTGGACAAATATGTAGAGTATAGAAGTATAATGGGTGAGGTTAGATGTGTGTCTGTGTTAATGATACTTTAGCTATTTCATTCATGCATTTAAATCTATAGCAAACCCTTGCTGTTTCAATATTTCATACAATAGCAGTTGCTAGAAAGAGAACTTTCACTACAGGTTGAACCTCATTGGTTATTTAACCACTCGCAAGGGTAAGCTAATACGGTGCCACTGGCTAATAAATTTGCTTTAGTAGTGTAGAATTGTATAGTGTATTTTTAAATAAATTATTGCGAAGACGTACAAACGAACTGTACTTAATATTGGCATTTGCCTGGTTTGCCTCGTAAGTATGTATTTATACACGCCTTTTTTCGAAGTTTACAATTTATATAGATTATCTTCTTAGTTTTGGAAATGGCTTAGATTAAATCAATGGATCTGAACAGCAGAAAAGATCAATGCGTTTTGGTGGTCCGGTTGTGCATCCCTTTTTATTTTTCATTCAATATGATAACTATGCAGTTCTATAAGACCGGGGGTCACCTAAACTCCCGCAAGTCTAACTATAATCTATCTACCATTAAGAATTAGGTACCTACTCCTTACTAACCCCAGAAACGATCATGTATGCAAACAGTATTTTGGTGTCGATCAGGTCCTACAAAATAAATACTGAACCCAATGTAATTCTGCAAGTCTTAAAGGACTCACAGGAAAAAAGGACACATAAACCTTCACTGTAACTTCACGAGAGGTAACAAAAAAGGCTATATTATGTACCTATAAACACTAGACTTGACTAGACCAGCCAATACTCTATTTTATATGAAATAAAGCATGGTAGTAGTTAATTCCCTTTCAAAATATAAACCTTAAATCTCGCATGTGCTTCATTGGGTGTTTCGTGTTTTCATAAAAATGCTTACGCACCAGAACGCTTTATTCGACTTACTACAGTCAAAGGATAATGAAGTTTGCAGTAGGCTTCACAAACAGAACAGACTAACAAAAAAAATATTAAAAGCAATATGTACATATTGTACATGTATACATGCAGGTTTTGACTCGTCTGCCCAAAGCAGGCACTACAACATTTCAAATTATGATTCCAAAAGCATACAGTTGCTCATTTATTATTCATTCTAGTCAATATTGAATAGCCGGTCTCGCTATCAACTACTTATGCGTAGGTACGGGTATTACAGTGAAAATTCATAGCAATCCCTGGGGAGCGATCTATTCCTTTCTGTACTGAATGCAAATATATATAGTACTTTGACGTAAGCTAATATCTTATTCTGTTTGAACAATACACACATCGGCTTAGCCCGTCATATGTGTTGCGTTCATTACACAGAGTAATAGTCACAAAGTTAGTCAAAGATGGCACTGGCAAAACGATTACTACATACGCTACACGACATGGATCCAATTAATATTTAAATATGTATAGTTCCTTGTCTTGACTCCGCTGAAGCTGCAAACTGGAATTTTTATTAGTTGGTGCAAACAACACAAATTCCAATAGGGCCACACACATTTATGAACTCCTTAAGAGTACACACACTACATTATCCCTTACCTATCAATAGGTAAAATAGTAGTCAAACGAAAGCATATCGATAATAAAAAAATACCAGTAGGGCCACCAGCAGTCTACTGACCGTGGAATACAAGAAACGATATCTTAATGTCTACATTAAGAAAGAGTTTATGTACCAACTTGCTCGTTCATCTGGTCATTTGCATAGTTCTACCACTACCAGGAGTGTACATTAAGCCAACAAATAGGTCACTTCATCACCTTTCTGGTTTTATTATTAAACCCTAATCAGCATCTGTCAGCAAACTTCTCAACGAAACTAATCTAACGAGTCCAAACTCGAGAGGTTTTCGTTATGCTAATGAGAAATGATTTTCATCTGCTTGCGGTTTTTTCATCAGACCCTAATCACTATATGACAGCAAACTACTCATCATAATTTCCCCAAAATTTGATAAGTGTGCACTGTACTAGTAACTGTTTATTAATCTGTGACTCTACCCAGTTTACGTACCCAACTTTTGTTACTAATAATAATGAAATGTTGAAAACATTTTGTTTGTAATTTAAAATGTTGCAGAATATACCCGTGTCGTAACAGGCAATTTATGTATTACCCCGGGTGGATGAACGTAATGGGTAGCATCCTCCTGCTTATTAACTGTCGTCAACCTGTAATCAAATAATCTGACGAGCTGTGGTTATAGCTTCGCATGATATATTTAATAGTAGGAAACTTCGTGAAAAACAGTACTTTTGACATTTAACTTTCAATTTAATATTTATGTATTTATCTCTTTCAAATTGCGTATTTATATTAAGTGTTATAAGAGCTGCCACAATACAATTAGGTATTAGATACTATTTATTTTTATTTAGTCAAGTGCAAAACTTGTTTAGGCTATCTGTCGTCTTACTGAATCACGAAAAGAAACGGGATAGCTTTGGGAAAAAGTTTGTTTATACTCGTAAGTAGTGTGCAACTGGGAATAGGACATAAGCTGCTTTTTTCCCACCAACCTCAAGAGGAGGCATGCATCAGATCCCATTCAGGTTCACCGGCTTCCAGGTGAGTTTAGATTGAGAATCCCCAAAAACCCCAAAATTGTACAGTAACATTATCATAGAAACAGTACCCTGTAGGTACATATATACAATAAATATTAATACACACAGCGGCTGTATCGCTTGAATTTTTGGATTGTTCCGTCTTCCACCACGAGAACTTAAACCATTCTTAAATCATACCAAATGCGTATTCCTTACTCATACCATTCTCATCTCATACCAAAATCCATTCTTAAGTCATACCAACGCAAAAAGTACGGATAGCATGATCATGCATCCAACTAATTTAATTATTTGATAAGTTTATCAACTCTTATTTCTAACCGACCTCAAAAAGGATTAGGTTATTTATATTCGACGTATAGAGCGTCCTTTGACGATTTCTGTCCATAAATTTCGCCGCCATTTGTGAACCGATTTAAAAAAATACATACTACCGCAATGGTTTCGCTTCCACCAAGTCGGGGTCTGTTATTGGAATCTCAGGGAAATCGAGAGAAACCCTCTAATTTTATGGCCATGTAATTTCATATACTAATCATAATTATATTAGTTCTCATCATAACATTGGTTAGCTGATGAATATGGGAGATACAACTTGTCAACGACTAGGGGCTAGGGGATAGTTCTTGAAATACTATGGGGACGTATATGAAACTAATTAAGTACTAAGGCCTATGTCCAGCAGTGGACTGCAATAGGCTTATTGATTGATTGATTGATTGATTGATGTACTACAGTTATTTAAATAAGGTAATGATTGGACTGATGACGACTGGACGACGACATAGTTATTGTGGTATATTGTACGAGCTCTACTAATATTATACACGCGAAAGTTTGTGAGGATTGAAGAATAGACAGATATGATCGGAGACAGACAACTATCGCATATCTTGGCTTCTATTGTTTTCTCTCTTGGTTATTCTTCTTTTGCTTATTGTTTCTTCTATTATTTATCATAACTTCCATTTGGTGGGTCGGTTTCCACTATACCATACATCTACGGACGAAACCAAATCAGGCGGCGAGTGTTGCGGAAGAGCGAATTCCAAACGCAAGATTGTCCGCGCTTGGTGTCGTGCTCCCAACATGGGTCACTTCAAAGCGGTAGAGACGGAGACATGGCATACATAGCAGCAGATGCCCAGCGGATAACATAGCATTCATTATTGTGCAGCCCTGATGCAGTTACATCTGAAATAAAACTCACAGCAAGTCGCAAATGTTTTGCTTCGATACGTTCCTAAGCTGCTAACAAGTTCAAGGTCATTTGTCACACATTATAGGGTAATAAAACTTAAGTAGCTACAGCCAGAATGATTTAAAAGTGTCGCATCAAATCCTATCTAGCCACACTGTCTGTCTATTAGTTATGATTACATGATCGTTCTGACTTTCGCACATCGCAGGGAAATGCTGAAAATATTTATCTTCGGAATGCAATTAACTAGATCATAATATAAAATCTAGAAATTCATATGTTCATTACTCCTGTTTGTCAATCTCACATATTAATACTTATCTTGTCATTCTTTTAAATTATCTACTTTAGTTGTAAACCGTACTTTACCGTTGTAAAACGAGTTTTTACAAGAAATATATGAATGATACGAATTGAGAATAGTAAAGAACAAAAAATGGCATGAGCTAATAAAAGAAAATGATTAAAAATGCAGTGGTACGAATTAAGAGTAAAAATAAATAAAAATCAGTATGAGTTAATAAATTTTAAACTGGTATGAGTTTTCGTGGCACAAAGACGGAACAACCCGAATTTTTATAACAAATATACTTAAATTAGAATAGAATGATCGATAAATCCCCTTGAAATGTTGCACTGGCACTCGAGTTTGGCAAAGCCTATCACCCAAAAGAAAGGTTATCAATCATTTTGCCAAGCCGACGACGTTCGGCCCACTAGCGGCACGGTACGGTGCGCGTACGTGCCTTGTGTCTAACCTAACTGATTGTTTTTCTGCTTTTCCCTTAAATCTAATACGATTGCGATAGAAATTGTTTATTGGTGTTAGATGGTGTGTAAATGATTGATAAGTTTCGCCTTAATATGATAGAACGAAGTAAAAGAAACAACATTTTAGAAACTATTTACGATATTCCCTTAATGGAAAATAAGTCAGGTGGCAAAAAGGAATAGTGCCAATAGTAATTATCTGATAAACGCATGATCTTGGCAATCACCCTCCTAAGCAAACAAACCACACGAAAATCAGAGGTTATGCCACTATGTCATGACAATTTCAAAGCAGTGTATAAAAGTCAAATACAAAAATATAACAATACAAATAGCGTCACTGAGGCATGGCATCTTGCCGGGTGTTTATTAGCGCCATTAGCGGGCATATTTGCGCCTGTGACTCATTACGGGCGGCGACGGCATCGCATCATATTTTACCGTGTTAGTCACAAGTGAAACACGAATCCATTTGCGAGGCATTATTCCAAAATTGTTCATGCTGTGTATGCAACAACTAGACTGCATAATGACAATGCACCGAACATTGACATGTTATATATCATTATTTACGTAGAACCACAGAATAGATAATGTCGTAGACCAACATGTGAAATTCTATTCAATTTTACCACTGGCTTAAACCTTAATTTTCTTATCTATCAAAAGTAGTAGCAATAGTGACTTATTTGGACAGTTATGACGTTAGAGATCCTAACTTGTTGTCATGAGTAAGAGCTTTGCATTAGACTTACCTTAAATTAGGGTAGGCGGTAGTTAGGGCAGAAGATTGCAAACAATTATACGATTAGATGCAAATGGCTAGTTAATGGACATCAGCCAGTTGGCATTAAATGTCTACTCCGGTGGAACCGCGGTGGTTCCCTATCTCTAAAAAAAAAACAATTCACCTATACGATACTTGAGCTTTTAACTACTCTAACTCTTTGTATTATTAACGTACAAACAAGTGACCATACACCGCAGTGAGTAAGTTTATAAACACGACTGACTTTCACAGTGACATTATGACATAACGTGTCTCAGGTACAATTTTAATCCTCAAAGACTAGTCTAGTTTGTGAGTTTGTAAGCACAGAATAGATAATAGTACCCACTGACGTACTCCAAGGCAGTTTTAAGTTTTGACAGATGATAAATGTTAGAAGTCCTTTGTAACCGATGTCTGTAATATTAGGGATTTCACTGGGACTTGGGAATAGCTTAACAGAACAGTGCTCTATATTTGAGTCTATGTACTATCTTTAGTAACATCACATTACAACACAAAAGACATTATTTTTTCAGCCATTAGATCGCAATTTGTTCAGTAAGAAATGCTAGTAATAATTAAGTTATAATTTTTTTCTTAGAAAACGTTATTAAAAAAAATTGCAGCCTATTAAAGCGGTAGCCTATCAAACACATACTTTATACCTATAACTTCATGCACAATAAATACATACTTCGGACCACACTAACAACAAAGGCCTATAAAAATATGTGGCACTATCCATCTCATTCATATTCCGATATACTAGTAAAGGAGACAGGCCTATTAGATGACGGAAAGAGTGAAAAGGCTAGTAATAAAAGGGTGCCGTTTCAAGAACATTTGAGACATTACGACGTATCGTTATAACAGTAATATGCGTTTGTTTTAGTGCCTATATCTTCATGGCGCCGCTGCCTATCTACCATAAATAAAATTTACCTCTTTATGTCCTCCAAAGAGTCTAATCATGAAAATCAAAAAGGTTTGTACATTTGGGGGAGGAAATGGTCTAAAGGGAGAAAAATAATTTGATGTCGCGTCGCACAATTAAGCAGCGCTACATTTGAAATACGAACCGGAGCATTGTTTGTCTGTGTACCTCTTTGCACATGAATTTAGTTATTCGTTTATAATGACGAATAATGAAATTCATGTGTGAAAAAGTTTAACCATTTACAGGCAAAGTAACATGTCAAATCAAGAAGTCCGGTAGCGAATATCTGTAATATCGTTAATATTGAATATGCCGTAAAATGAATCCTGCATGATTTAAAATTTCCGCAACGAAGTTTTTTTTTTTTTTATACCACTTAGGTGGCAGACAAGCACACGGCCCACCTGATGGGAAGCGGTCACCGTGGCCTATGGACGTATGCAACACCAGGGGCGTCACACTCGCGCTGCCGACCCTGAAGAAACCTTCTAATGCCCTTCTTGAAGAACCTCATATTGTAGTCGCTTGGGAAGTTGTTTTCGGAACTTAGTAACATATACATCAATGATTTCGTTTCAATTGATTTCCTACAATAATGTTCAATAAATACTAATATGCACAATAATTAATTCACCGATGAGTGTGAAATAGTTTTTCTACCAGCCCGCTAGGGGTGCAAGAGACTTCGTAATCTAGAGGCGCCTCCAATGTTACATTTGCATTTTATTGCTTAAGTTTCTGGTCGCAGAATGCCTATTTTTATGGTAAACTTATTCAAATGCACGACGATGTCATAAATTGGGTAAAGGGGTGTTCTGGCACGGCAGGCACTGAAAAAGTTTACGAACACTGATTGTACTCATACCTCCCTGGACGTCACATCTGGTTATCCCAGTTGGGATATATATTCATTGAGTAATTATCCACGTGATGATTATTTTGTAAATATTTATTACAGAAAAACTCAGTTTAGTTATTTTTCATCAGATTAGATAAGTGCTGGTTTCGTGTCGTAGAAAGTGACATGCTTGCAAAGCGAAGAAGGAAAAATCGACAGGAGACCTCGAGAGAACCGATAAGAGAATTACGTAATTACTTAACTATACAGGATGATCAATCCAAATGGGTCAGTTTGAATGTCATTATTATTAAATCTAAAATCGACCATGGTTCCTAAGAACAGATATCGCTATCTCTCATAGTTTCTGACTTCTCCCTACTGACCCATTTGGATTGATCACCCTGTATAGTCAACAAAAGCGTGTCCATGCATCAAAATTTTATATGTTAGGAGTATATAAAAAATACCAACGATTCGTCACTTTACAATGGTGTAAATTAATACCGCTCGCAACACACAGTCCGAGTATACTTGATGTTTCCGGACATGAAACCCTACCTTTGCCGAACAGTGATGGACAAATAACACCGAATACCTATCAAGTAATAAAGCTATCAACTGAAAGGTTTTTAATTAAAATCGAAAACCTCATAAAGTTTATTTCAGTACGTAATCCAATATCAAAGGGTAGAAGTTTTGTATCGAAACAACGTAGATTTAAGTGATTGAATTTTTTAATGGATGTTGTGTTTTGTGGAGTTTGACCTTTTCAATTTGAATTACGATAACATTTAAACCATTAACGATCGATCGGCGCGGGTTCGATCCCCGCTCAGTGCCAATATTTGTATGCATGAATATAAATATTTGCATTGGTCTGGGTGTTTCTATGTATAATATGTATGTATTTACAAAAAAAAAGTATCTAAGTATGTATATCCGCATTCTAGATTCCATAACACAAGCTAATTAAGCTTACCATGGGTCTAGAAAGCGTTGTGTAGAATGTTGTGGAATATTTATTTATTATTTATTATTATTATTATTAACAAAACATTGTTGACGATTCATGGGCAAAATAACACACGCTCCTTGGTAAGTTGTTATGATCACAAGCATCATCGAGCTAGTGGTTATGGAGTCGGCCTTACCAAGCTTAGCTGGAGGGATTAGGTGGAAAGTCAAAAATGTAGTATAATTAACGTAAAATACGTAATTCGTTGACCACTATTTATAATGTAAGAGGCTTTAAAACATATTATCATGCACGTGATTTTGGATCACTTGGTGTTTATATTTCATATGTATCAAATATATGAAATAATTATTTACTTTACATCACATTTAATGCGTTAAAAGGGAAAAGGGAGCCCCCTTTTTCCTCTATATTGAATTATTAATCAGTCAGCATATGACGTTTTGGCACCTTTTACGTAAAGAAAACCTATCGATTTCTCCCGATGAATGAAAATCAATTTCTTACAGTTGGGAAAATTAATTTATCGACCACCTGCGTTCCGGTGCTCGATCAAGCGGAGACCAATACAATGGAGCCCAAGGTCTAATCTTAAGAAAGGCGCTTTTAAACGGCGCCGTTGTCAGGGATTACCTATCTACCTACATCAGTAAAATCTTGTGTATCAAAAACCCAGTCATTATTTGTTATGAATAAATACCAGAATTGATAAAGTTTATACCTTCGTCAGAACATCAATCATTGAACATCAGACAGGTTGATATTGATAGTTTCACCAGTGTAATGCTTGTGAAGCTATCACATACATTGTACTCACTTAATCTAATAAATATGGCAGAGCAACTGATACTTTGGGTATAGGTAGTGTAAAAATACCACAAAACCAATCATGATGTAATAAGTTAAAATTAGTTTTTATAGGTATCAATGTGTAACATTCGTGTAAAATTTCGACAATATTATTGAACCGAGCAATATAATTCTAAAACAATTAATATCGAGAATTCGACTCCAATGTAACTTAGAGACCACAACCTAACTTAGTCTTAAATATCACGCAAATTCATATTCGAAAATCACTAATGGAAGTTATTGCGATCAAATCAATCTAAACTATATATTTCACATTTTATTCAATGAATGAAAGTGATAACCCAATTCAGTTTTATTTCATAGCAATTACTTTCATTGGTGAAATCTAACTTTAGTCTGCTCTGGCAACCATGAGTAAATATTTCATAGCAGTACGGCTTATTACACTAAGTGCCTATAAATTTCAACGCTCTGTGCCGCTTACCGTCGGCATGGCCATAATGAGATCGAATTGCATACATCCGTACCAGTGTAATATTTTTCAATAGAACAAAATGCAATTTTATTTCAATTCCATTTTAGTAACTATTCTCTTATCTCGTAGGACAAATGCCATTCAAGATGGAATACTTAAAATAACTGACATTAGAATCTTTTATTTGCTGAGTTTTAGTAATAAATACGTAGAAATTAAACTTGGAGGGTGAAAGGTTTCAGTATTCCCGTGCCTGAGACTATTTTTTATTTGTTTGTCTTTGTTTAAGCTCGTTTTGATTTGTATGATTTTCGTGCATCTCTGTAAAGAATAAAAAACTTTTCTTTCTTTCTTATGTACTGTCTGTATCGTTAGGAATTCAGAGTTCATATAAATCCTTAAGCCTTTTTTACTGGAGCACAAATTGATTGTGAATTTTACCTCTTTGCAGTCTTTCACTGCATTCACCATGGCAAGTGTCCCAATGAGCTCTGTTAGTTAAGCTGAAAGAGCCTCTTTGCCGAATACCAAACAACGCATGCTGGGCTGAGGTGCCTTCAGTTACGAACAAATCCTATCTCGAACCAAATGGTTCCGTATCTTCTTTTTTACTGCTCGATAAATAATAGCAATTTCACACAACGTCTTACCTCTTCTTAGTGGACTATTGGTACGGATGTAAAAGGCATTGAGGGCATCAAATTGACGATCACGCTTTAAAATTATTGCAAAAATTTGAAATAGTTGGCTTTATTTCTTGGACTTACTCCAAATTTACTACTAGACAAGATTTTCAATCATCCATTCTACTACTAAAAGCAAAAATATGTTCTTTTTAAATATCGCACAACGTCTTGTGCTTGTCGTTTACTAATATTAATACAGAAAACAGCTTTGTGGCACACTTGTTTAAATATTGTGCCTTCACTGGTTGGCGGATATATTTGAAGGGAATAATATAATAATAATAATAAGGGTAGGATTTACTTATAACTATTAGATACATAGATGACAGTTCTAATGTCATTGCGAGAGTCGATTCACAACTATACGGGTCAGAGTCAGTGTCGATGAATGCAACTTCGCAATTGCATTATTGTTCGAATTGTATTGAAGTAGAAAATAGATCAATGACAAGCAATGTATCGTGGACTATAAGTGTCAAAGTTTCGTTAGCCACAGCCTCATGTTGGCAAACTATATAGGCAACATGAAGGTTGTAACTGTCAAAGTTATTATTGCCCGTCCGCGTTACAGTTGCGAAACATTTCGACTCAAATGAAGGTACGTCCAACTTAGTTTATTCAATGTCAAAATGAATTTAATTAAAGTTACAACATTGATCTTTCAAAGTGAAACCAATCGGAGAACTGTAAGTTTTGATTAAAATATGAATAACAAAAATGTGTACTTTCGTATTAATAACACAGTTATTCAACTAACAGCGCTTTGAATCCTTAAATTTTATCGTAAATTCCCTAATTTTCCAAACAAAATGACGATTCATTTTGAATTCATGCTCTATAAAATATCATTACGTAGATTCCTAAAGACGTAAATAACCATTTTATTACACTCAGTGGGCAATTACACAACTTTGAAATTAACACACCAGACGTTGCTATTCTGAACGGTTGATCTTTCTTTTAATTATCGATTTTCCAACTAAGAGAGCACATTGAACAGATAAAGTACCTTTTGTTCAACGAAATTGTATATAGTTGAGTAATTTAGTTTAATGAAGAATTGTGATTCAACGATCGTTACTTTGGACACAACAGCAACTAATAAACGTGTTTTTTTTCTTTGTCTCTTATATTGCACCATAATTTTCATTCTCGGCATTATTGGTTCATTTATTCATTCATAAAACATGTTTTATAGGCAATTCGTCTTAGAAATGTTACGTGAAAACTGGTTCATATAAAGCACATTTTAAATATCTCTTTCTAACTTGTATATAACAGATCTAATATTAGATAATAATCTGAATTATAATTAATTCTGATTGGAAACTTACTATGTAAAAAATTACATGGCTCGGCGGCTGTCATTCTATTTGTACAGCTATTTGTAAAGTTTTGAGACTGGTGAAAAATAAAAAGAAGAGGGGTTTGGAAATATTATCGAAGCGGAACGGTACCGGGGCGACTTCCAGTCTTGCTCCCGAGGGATTTAGCTGAATATATTCCATCCAGCTGGGTTGGAAGTGTCAGTGCTAGTCGACTTTATAGTATTACATCTCAGGCGATTAAATATATTTTTGTCTCTATTATGATACATTTGCATTTTATTACTACGATGTACTTGGTTACTTAATACAAAAGATGAATACACAAATGAACATATTTTAGATACATTTTGATATCGTACCCCCAGAATGACAAAGACGTAAGTAAGGTTACGTCAATTTTTTTTTTTGCAGTTTCGAATAGTAGATGTCAGGATACAATACGTCAATTTTTTTCATAATATTCTGACGTAAAATTAGGGTGTTATAAAGGAAAAACAAAAATATTCGTCTAATTAAAAATATATTTTCAAAATAAAAAAAGGTGATAAGCCAACATAAGTATGTAAAATTTCATAAAAATACACCTAAAGATTCTTATTCTTTTGTTTCCTTATGTTATAGCCAAAATTTATAGACGTATTGCTAATTAAGCTTTTTATTGTCTAATGAAAATATAAACTGCCTAACGTAAGACTACTTACATCCCAAATGAAATAAAACTAATAAAACAAAGAAAGCCGTACTCCCTGTTTAAGAGTATATCCTGTATACAAGTTTCGAAATAATCGTGCTTACCTCTTTTCACCCTTTTTAATATCATCAAGCTTGCGGAAGTAATCACGCTTACACCATTTTTCCCTTTATAATATTATTAAGTTTGCGAACGTAATCGCGGACACATCGCGTACACGCCCGAAAGGTTCGAGTATTCGTCGATACAGCGCATGCGCAGGGGCAAGCGGGTGGCGGTTGTTTGTTTACGTTTCATAACTCACGCGCCACTTACTGATAACAGTACTTAATTCTTTATGCTTCCCCATTATAAATACGTAATGATCCATTAAGAAGCCCAACTTATAGCTATTATTGATTATTTTGTTTCAATTGTACCAAATTTCAGCCAGATCTCTTCAGCCGTTAGAACGTGATTGAGTTACAAACATACAAACATCTTCACAAACTTTCACATTAAATTTATAATAATTATGCTCGTAGTAGGAATAATATGATTATTCTAAATTCTAATATTTCTAATGTCCGAGGATATCCCGGACATCAGCCTGTACGAGATTAGAATGGCCCTGAATCAGCTTAAAAACAACAAGGCGCCGGGTGACGACGGAATCACTTCAGAGCTTCTGAAAGCGGGTGGAACACCGGTACTTAAAGTCCTTCAGAAGCTCTTTAACACCATCGTCCTCGAGGGCATAACGCCAGAAGCGAACAACAAAGGAACAGAGGCGTGGTGGTGCTGTTCTTTAAGAAAGGTGACAATACCTTACTGAAGAACTACAGGCCCATCTCGCTTCTGAGCCATGTTTACAAGCTGTCTTCAAGGGTCATTACGAAGCGTCTCGAGCGTAGGCTTGATGACTTCCAGCCTTCCGAACAAGCCGGTTTCCGAAGAGGCTACAGTACCATAGACCACATCCATACGTTGCGGCAAGTTATACAGAAGACCGAAGAGTATAATTTGCCACTTTGCTTAGCGTTTGTGGACTATGAGAAAGCCTTTGATTCGGTCGAGACATGGGCTGTGCTTGAGTCTCTCCAGCGGTGCCATATTGACTATCGGTACATCGAAGTGTTGAAGTGTTTGTATAATAACGCCACCATGTCGGTCCGAGTACAGGAACAGAGTTCGAAGGCGATCCCTTTGAAAAGAGGAGTAAGACAGGGAGACGTGATATCTCCGAAACTGTTTACGGCCACTTTGGAGAACGCCTTCAAGCTCCTGGAATGGAAAGGATTCGGCATCAATATTAATGGCGAATACATTACTCACCTCCGGTTTGCAGACGATATTGTAGTCATGGCAGAATCGATGGAAGATCTCAACACAATGCTCGATGGCCTCAACCGAGTTTCTCAACAGGTGGGTCTTAAAATGAACATGGACAAGACGAAGGTTATGTGTAATGCCCATGTTGTACCCACCCCAATATCTGTTGAGAGCTCGGTTCTTGAAGTTGTTGACTCGTACGTCTACCTAGGACAAGTAGTCCAGTTAGGTAAGTCCGACTTCAAGAAAGAGGTCAGTCGCCGAATCCAACTCGGCTGGGCAGCGTTCGGAAAATTGCGTAATATCTTCTCGTCCGACATACCTCAGTGTCTCAAGTCGAAAGTTTTCGACCAGTGTGTGTTACCAGTGATGACTTATGGCACTGAAACGTGGTCTCTCACTATGGGCCTTATGAGTAAGCTCAAAGTAGCCCAACGAGCTATGGAGAGGGCTATGCTCGGAGTCTCTCTGCGAGATCGAATCAGAAACGAGGAGATCCGTAGAAGAACCAAGATTACCGACATAGCCCAGCGGATTAGCAACTTGAAATGGCTGTGGGCAGGGCACATAGCACGGAGGACTGATGACCCATGGGGTCGAAAAGTTCTCGAGTGGAGGCTACGTATCAGCAAGCGCAGCGTAGGACGTCCACCCACAAGGTGGACAGACGACCTTATTAAGGCCGCGGGAACGCGCTGTATGCGAGCCGCTTCCAACCGGTCTTATTGCAGATCTATAGGGGAGGCCTATGTTCAGCAGTGGACTTCCTATGGCTGAAATGATGATGATGATGACGTGCAAACGTATGAACTTTTAAGCTTTTATAATTATATTACGGTTCCGGTTCCTCCATACCTATGACTACCTTAGTCATAGTTATGAGGGAACCGGAAACGTCTATGCGGTACCTACCTACACCCTGGGTAACGAAGAGTAAACTGTAAGACTAAACTCGGAGTCCGGGGTCCGCCTAAAGTATGATTTATCTTGGTAGGTACAAGCTGACCCGGCGAACTTCGTAACGCCATATTTTCCGCCCGCGTGGAATTCGGATCTCGTCCAGACACAAGTGACTCTCGCGCGGCCTGAACCACCGCGGCCACCCCAGTGCCGGCATGTTTGGCACTACAAGTCGGCAAACTGGGACGGACTGCGAGAATTCTTCGCGTCGTACCCGTGGAGGCAGCTTTGCTTCACTTCAGAAGACCCAAGCTCCTGTGCAACAGCAGTCGTTGACGCGATCTCGCCGCCTCGCCGCCTCGAGGTCTAGTAAGAAGGCAATCGCCTTCCGCCGCTGCTGAAACCCGACGGTAGTCTGGCCCATGGTGCCAAGGAGAAAGCCGATCTTTTAGGTAATCTCTTTGCATCAAACTCGACTATGAACGATGGGAATGCCGAGCCACCTATTATCCCCTGGTGTGGTACTTCAATGCATGAAGTAAAAATCACGCAACGGATGGTTCGGCGGGTACTTAATTCCCTAGATGTTCGAAAGTCGAGTGGGCCGGATGGCATACCGGCGTTGGTGCTTAAGCACTGTGCTCCCGAGTTGTGCCCTGTACTTACACGACTTTTCGCGCTTTCACTCTCTGCGGGACGAGTTCCAGCTTCATGGAAGACCGCATACGTGCATCCTGTGCCCAAAAAAGGCGATAGGACAGACCCGTCCAATTACAGGCCTATTGCTATAACCTCCCTCCTCTCGAAGGTGATGGAGCGTGTCATTAATACACAGCTCCTGAAGCCTGAAGGTAACGATCTTCTGAGCGACCGACAGTACGGCTTTCGCCACCGTCGCTCAGCCGGTGACCTTCTTGTGTATCTCACAAACCATTGGGCGCAAGCCATCGAGACTCGAGGTGAGACACTGGCGGTTAGCCTCGATATAGAAAAGGCCTTTGATTGGGTTTGGCACAGAGGTCTTCTTGCAGAGCTACTCCCCGAGGGTTATACGTATGGATTGCCAGCTTTTTGTCCAACAGAAGTATCCAAGCCGTCGTTGACGGCAGCTGCTCGGATCGCATGGACATTAACGCTGGTGTCCCACAAGGCTGTTGTCTCCAACCCTGTTTCTGCTGCATATCAATGACATGCTGTCGGATGACTCCATTCATTGCTATGCGGACGACAGTACTGGAGACGCTTGTTACACGGGCCGTGCAAATATCCCTCTGTCCGAAGTAGAGGAAAGTCGCGAACAACTTGTGTCTGAAATCGAGACTACGTTATCTAGAGTATCCGATTGGGGCAGACTAAATTTAATCCAATTCAACCCCTCTAAGACACAAGTATGTGTATTCACCGCTAAGAAAACTCCATTCATTGTAGCACCGCAATTCCTGGACACACCGCTTACCATTTCCTCGAGTATCGGGATCCTTGGTATCGATATCTCCAGCGATGTCCAATATCGTAGTTATTTAGAAGACAAGGTGAAGCTGGCACCAAAGAAGCTTGGGGTGCTCAACAGGGCGAAGTAGTACTTCACTGCGGGGCAAAGACTCGTCCTTTATAAGGCGCAGGTTCGGCCCCACATGGAGTGTACTGCTATCACCTTTTTACTGGACTGCCAGCTTGCCAGCTTGACCCCTTCAACTCGGTACAAAGACAGGCGTTGAGGCTCGTCGGCAATCCCATACTCGCAGGCGATGTGGAACCTCTCAGTCTCAGAAGAGACTTTGCCTCACTGTGTGTGTTTTACCGTTTATACAATGGTTTGTGCTCAGAAGAACTATTTGACATGATGCCAACAGCTACATTCTATCATCGCACCTCTCGCCACAGGCAAGGAATTCATAATCTCACATTGCATCCGGAAATGGTGCGCACTGTGCGATTTGAAAGGCACTTCATCCCACGCACACTCAAGCTGTGGAATGAACTCCCTGCGGTGGTTTTCCCAAGCGACTACAATATGGGGTTCTTCAAGAAGGGCATTAGAAGGTTTCTTCAGGGTCGGCAGCGCGAGTGTGACGCCCCTGGTGTTGCATACGTCCATAGGCCACGGTGACCGCTTCCCATCAGGTGGGCCGTGTGCTTGTCTGCCAACTAAGTGGTATAAAAAAGAAAAAAAAAACAATAAGCAAACAGCTACTATTAATATTCGTTTTTTGTATTAGTAAGGTATAGGCCCAACAATTATGAAGATTATGAAAGAAAATTAATGTTTTTGTTTAATTTTTTTATTGATTACTATTCTTATACCTTTTTGCTAAAGTTAAGACATAAAATTACTAATTACAACTTAACAATTATTTTTATAAATGGCAATAAAGTATAATATTCTAAAACCCTGTTTCATTACGCCAGTGAAATTATGTTTTAACGAGAGCCTAAAATTCCTTACAATTATGATTTAATAAAACATAATGTGAAAGAAGCCTGTATTCAGACATAACATTATGTTTTATTTTTATCTATCGACAAAAAAAGCTGTAATAGCTAAATACTTTATGATAGTTAAAACATAATTCAACGAAAAAAGGCGTAAACAGTGGTTACTCCCTGTATTTTATCATCTTTTAGAACTTCATGAAAGACGTAACCGTGAATAGTAACGGTATGAGTAAAATTTGGAAACCGATAATTAGATTAACCATTATAACATTCGAGGAGTTGTCGAAAGTAAGTAAGGAAAACGGCTGTAAGATTTTAATAATTAAATATTAATCACCCTACTAATTTCAGAAATTTTAAGTATATACAAAAAAAAAGGTTGATTTTTTTCCTATTTAATGATATATAACATAATATTATAGGATTAAAAACAAAATAGATATACCTGGTTGAACAGTTTTTCTGCTCTCCTGTAAAGTTAGTGTTTTCATCTTACGTCTTTGTCACTCTGGGGGTGCGATATTACATTAATTCGATACGATGGTGTGCGTGGTATACTCGTCAAAAAACCCTATCTTACTTTTGCGAATGTTTTGATAGGGGTCTATGGTCTATAAAAGAGACGCCGAACCGTTTGATCCTTGATGTGTAGTCCTGTTTCGAAAAGGAGAGGTTGAGGCAAACAGGAAGAGATCATCGGGAGATTCGCCATGGTAGAGACAAAAAACAAAATGCTCAAGGGTGATGGTGACCTCAGGACGTTTAGTTAGAAAACGCCTACCGTTAGCAAGAAGCAAACGGTGATAATTTGTAAAAAAAAAATGTCGAAACGGATTGGCTTGAAATTTCGATTCCGTTTTCAAGACATCGTTTAGTAAAACATTGGTAGCTATAACGGCACCGGCGTCAAGTACCTACCGGACGAATTTTAGCGGCAGATTTATCAGACCGAACGACCGGAAGTTGCGGTATCGCGTAGCCATCTTGAATCCCAACTAGCGAGAACGAAATTTTAGACAAATAACCCTTTAATCTTGGGTATATTCTGAAATAATTTCATTATTACACGATATGCAACTTAAGGACTGACCAAAATTATACTCGAGATACAAGTACGATACACACAACTCATATTATTGGATATTATTATAAACACAGTTTGAGGAGTGGGCGTAAAACAAAAACAAATATCTTTGACAATTTCAGAATTCACCCTTTTCTAAACTTGACGAAGTAGTCAATTCGCAAATTCAGCTTTTTTAACAAGTAGGTACCCAGCCAAAGTTGAATGATGTGTTGCTTTTCAACGCTGCAACAAAGAAAAATAACTTTTAAAAACTAAACATTAATTGGCAACATAATATGTAAGTATCACTCCCACATTACCTTCCATTTAAATAAACATACATTGTCATAGTTCTCCTGAACTACTTCCTCATAGTTCTTACAACTTCGATCCCTAAAATGGCAAGGCGCTGTCACAATTGTGGTATATAAAGAGCTCGACCTTTCCTGAAGAGGCACTTTTTATTATAACGTTGTTTCTATGTACAACTTATTTTCTTTCATAACTTTGTCTCTTTATTATCTCTTTATGTAGGTACTACCGACATGAATAGGTTATTACTCGAAGTATTGTTATATCACATTAACGACAACGCACCTTATAAACTATGTCCAATTGTCCATAGTTAGTACTAGCCGTTGCTCGCGGCACCGCTTGCATGTAATTCTGATCCCGTTCATCGATGATAGTAGCGTGATAATAATTATGTAACCTATATTGGAACCTGATAATATAGCTTTGTAATGAAGAGAATTTTTGAAATCGGTCCAGTAGTTTTTGAGTCTAATCGAAACAAAAATACAAATATTTTCTCATTATATAGTATTCTGTGTTAATCAATCATCGTTTAAAAAATTTGAAACTAAATTAAATCATTTGAAGATAAATAGTAAAGTAAGTAAGTAAAGCAAAAAAATTAAAGTTTTCCTTTCAACGTAAGTCACATAGCTTATTGTTGGTGATTTAAAATAGGCACTATTAACCTATGACCCATCATACAAAACCATACAATTGCTGGGTACCTATTATTTATACAATTTATACACCTTTTTCAATTCTCGTCCCTTGTCCAAGTTATTCCACATTGTTTACGTATTTAGCAAAGAATTGAACATTTTATTAAAAACTTTGTTCCTCATCATATTTAAGTTTAACATTAACAAAGTTGTTTGATGTTCTTTTTTTTCGAAATATATTTTCAAAATAACTGGCGGCCGTAACAAGGGTACAAAAAACCTATGCTATGTAAAGGCCGTTTATGTTTATTTACATTTTTCTAGGAATTTCGTGTCTTGCTAACGTATTTCACAAAACAAATATAAATTTTAGACTTGCTTGTGACAATTCTTACTTACTCAGTCCGTATACCTATACCGATTTTGCACAGCACATGCGGGAATTTAAACTCGGTAATGTATATAATAGCATCACAAAAGTATGCAACATTAAGCACTGTAGAACTAGACAGGTCAAAAAAATTGTTCGCAAATATCTTCTGTCACTATCATATTCTGATACAGAATCTTTAGTGAAGGTATTTTCATAACGCAAGCACACGCACGCGCACGCACACACACACACACACACACACACACACACACACACACACACACACACACACACACACACACACACACACACCCACACACACACACACACACACACACACACACACACACACACACACACACACACATGCATACACACACACACACATTCACACATGTTTTACGCATGCATATAAATTTCTCCTTTAATTTTTCCTCCATTTGCCCGTTTGTTTTTTATCCCGGTAGTGAACGATGTAATAATTATACCGAATCCGTCGTAAGCTAAATGCTTCAGGCTAGATTTGGTATAATTATGTAATGAAAATAATAAAAAGATTAATTTGAAATTAATCTTATATATACAATATGGATACGACATATAGGCAATAATTGAAACCATATACTTGGTACCCTCTAAGCTTCAAGCAGGAAAAGTTTGAACAAAATTGGTCCAGTATTAAGGGCAGAAACTAGAGTTTTAATTTTATAGAATTTGAACAACTTTGAGCACTCTGTAGAATCGCATGTTGCCGCTTAGCTGTTCAAGTAAGTTACCTACTATGCCTATTGTTGTGTGTGTGTGTGAAGTTGTTGTGTGTGTGTGTGAAGGTGTGTGCGTATTTATTAATGACTTATGACACAGTCAATGACTTTAAAGCAATGGATGAAACTATTTAATGACTTATACAAGTGGTTGCATTTTCTACATTTATTTTAATAATTATTTTGTTAGAAAATTTCGGATTTTATAAATCAGGGAATTTAAGTTTAAATTTAATTTGGTTCTATTCCTACGGACCAGGATGCTTCGCGGTTTCAGTATTTGCACATATGTCGTATCCATATCGTATAAAATTCTCGTGTCACAATGTTCGTTCCCGTACTCCTCCGAAACGGCTTGACCGATTCTCATGAAATTTTGTGAGCATATTGAGTAGGTCTGAGAATTGGACAACATCTATTTTTCATACCTCTAAGTGATAAGGGTGCAGCGGGAACGGGATTTGAATACCACGCGGGCCGAAAATATGGCGGTACGAAGTTCGCCGGGGCAGCTAGTAATTTTATAACAATATAATTACGTACTCCATAGAAACTCCACGAGACAGGCTAGACCTAGTGTGGGGTTGATAGCTAAAGTTCTCATTTTTCTGTATATAGTAAATCAACAACATCTGTACCTACATCGCATGTATTATCGCAGTAACCAAATACTATATAGATCTAAGTGAACATAATTGTAAATTAATTTTCTTGCTAAATAAATAAACTATTAAACTATTGAGTGTCCAGACAATAGGAATGCCAGAGCTAAAGATAGCTCATCAAAACATACAAGGTCTTCCTAGCAAGGAATTAGTTATTGAATTATTCCTAGAGCAATTAAAATGTTTTCGTAACTTTCTAGTGTCTTAAGGAATAGTTAAATAATAACGAACACTGCTCGAGAGAAATAAGAAAATTACTTACTTATCGTAGTACGGATAAGTAGGTAAGTAATTTTCTTATTTCTCTATACGGTATTATAAATAATACAGTATTTAATTGACCTACTATGTGGTTTTAGACATGTAATCACTAAAGCAGCTATATACACAGAAATAAGAAGAAGTAGAATAAAAAATATGCCCCACTTATACTCATATGATTAAACTAGCTGAAGACCGTAGTTCCGCATTGTATATATGTTTGGTTGAAATTTAAACTTTAAATTCTATTTTTGATTATATCTGCAGTTCTTCTCAACTAATTGCAATTAAACATACGGCAGTTTTTTAATATGACTGAGACCGTTTTAAAGAAACCTAAGTATTTTTACACATCTCCAGTGTACACGTTTATTTCTAACCAGAAAGCGCTATATAAAATTTCGTTCTACATACGAGTACTTCGTAAAAGACGGGCTTCTGTACAGTACAATCGGTCGACCGTCGTTGTTTTAATGACAGAAATATTTACTGGGAGTCAACCGCAGCAGATATCTATAGAATATATGCATCCTGGCGAGTTCTTTATAATTTAAGAAGTACAGTTCTCTAGTACTTTCAAGTATTTTGAAGCATCTCTTTAGACTTATACCTATACCTATTGTATAGATGCACTATACTTCTTTTGTATAAATGTATGTGTTGCAGTTGCTACAAACCTCAGTGATTTCTTATATGAACTCTCAATAATTATGTACATTATGTTTTTGTGAGATGATAAATAAATCAATAATAATAATGCACTATGGTTGACTGGTAGAGAATGCCTACCAGTCAACCATAGTGAGAATAAATTTCAACACAAAAGACGACTAACTTCTTTTTCTCTTTGTCCGCAGACAAGATGTGGGGATCGGCGCCACTGGTGATATGGCTGCTAGCCGTATCACTGGTGGCGGTTGTCTACGCCGAATCCGGCACTAGTGGTGACACCGCCATGTCCAAGGTGCCTCGTCCCACTACCGCCCGCGCGCCGCAATCCTCGCCCCCGGAGAGACGTAAGTCTGGACGGCAGAAGAACCGCCGCCGAACCACGACGACCACCACAACTACTGCTGAACCCGATGAAGATGAGGATCCTGAGCTGACCACTCCAGTGACCACGACCACAGTAGACCCACGGACCTTTGATCACAGTAAGTATTACGCAATAAGGAACACTACTTCTGAGTAATAAAAAATAACAGTAAACAGTTTTAGCAAGGCAAAAACATTCTTGCTAGAAATAGCGTAGTATTTTCATCGGTGGGATTGCATGAAAAATTTCATGACAGAATCTTTATAAACTTCATAAGCTTCATGCTCCTGTAAAGATATAAGCAGATGGCAGGATGTTGTCTCTGTCTACCTCGGAGACTTACAAATCGTGGTCAATGTAATATTTTTATCAAATTTCATTATTAAACGGTTTATTTGTAAACGTTCAGTTATTAGGTACTTACCTTAATATAAAGGATACTAAAGAAGGGGCTTTATATAAAAAAATGCTGACATGTGTCGACTTCGCACAGCAAAATTTTGTTGAGAAAAGAAACCTACAGGTAACCTGATTGCTGTGTACTTGAACTACTGGACCTTGTAGTCCAATAATAATATATTATGTTTATAAATGAACGTAAAATTGCGGACCGCACTAAAAATATGAATAAATAAATATTAATTTACTATGTTAATCTAGTTGCTGCACTGATTGAGCTGAAACTATGACACGATATACGACTCACTTCAAAGATGGATTTTAACTATTTTTCGCTTTCTTTAAATGGCGCTGTACTTAGAATTTTCGTACAAATTTATTCCCCGGGACCCGGGCCGCTTGTTTTATATGTAATAAAAATCTATATTAGTTTATTTCCATCTCGTTTTGAAATAAATTATATTTATAAAGGTAAGGTTTTACAAAGGAGGAAAATAATTAAGCACACCATTGTTGTGTACGTGAAACGTTCATTAGCAGATTACCCTCCAGGATAACCATGGCAATGGTACTTGGTATGAAAATGGTTTTGTTTTTACCCACTTGCTTTTATATTTACGTCCTTAATATTCTTTGCTACAATTAATAAGAAGCAGATAGATTAATGGTAATTACAATATTTGATATAAAGTAGCAAAACGACCATCGATATTGAAACAAAGACACAGGTTGCTGAATTTTATTTTTTTTGTTTATTATTTATTTGATGGTTTTTCTCCAGATTTCTGTAGCGCTAATATATTATTAGGTTCTGTAGTAGAAATTGAGATCTATATATTAAAGAGATAGGCAGAAATCCATTATATATTAACCCTGTCGCTGCATAAATGCGCTTTCCCCGTTATCATTTTAAACATAATAAACCCAACATTCTTGCAAATCGCAAATTCGTAATCCAGTGTCCATCCCTATAGCAGTTTTAAGTCACATAGTTTAGCACCCCTGGGTAGGAATGCGGCGAATACGTGAGGACATCCAAATTGTTTGTCTCCAAACAACGGCCGAACGTAATTTGCGAGAGTTACTCCACGCCTCGGTCATTGAAGGAATCTGCTGAGTTAGCTCGGTATGCGTATACCCTGCCGTAAACAGTTTTAATTTCGCCAGTATCTCTATTTTTGAAAATATGCTGTCTTTTGTTTCCAGTTAAAGTAGTAGCCTAGTGAATCTTTGAAATATTGAAATGTGAAATTTTTTCGATTTTACTCGTCATCTAAAAAAAGGGTAATTTTTAAATAATCATTGAACTTATAGAATGGCCAGCTTCATAAACGAGGCATGATTGACAAGTATGAATAAAAATAATTAAATTATAGGACGATAAAAAATGGTCTAGAAACCGTTATGGAAAATGGCGACCGGTCAGATATATCATTATATTGATGTATCGACTTTACTAATAAAGTTCTTGAAGCCGTAAAAATTGTACCAGAAAAATGTAAGTAAACTCTGCTTCAATATAATACAAGTATTTAGAATTTACTACTAAAGTTTACTCTTAAAGACATTCAATTTTAAAATTAAATTAATGTAGAAGACTGTGACAGAAGAATGTGACAGCTACGTGGCAATATTACAATGTAAATTTTTGAAGAGGCTGTCAATCAGCAATCGTTTCTTCTTTAGTCTTATCAGAGGTTTGATCGTGTTACTTTGTTCGTCCCTGATGTTGCATAGGTCCATAGGCCAATGTAACCACTTCCCATCAGGTGGACCGAGTGCTTGTCTGCCACCTAAGTGGTATAAAAAAGACGTGTGGCACTCGGGGACTGCCGCGGTAAAGCTATTGCATAGCATTTCTATCAACTTATGCAATTATAATTACCGACGTTAAAAAACCTAACACCCCCTACTCCGAGCTCGCACGAATCGAGCCGAGCTGCTCCGAAATAGGAATGAATAGCAGCCCGCGATAGCAGCTTATAAACATAAATCAAACAGCAATAGCTTAAAAAACATGAATTCTAATTACAAAACTATATAGGATCTAATATGAGATGCCACCACGATCGTCGGGCCCCAAGTCGACAAGTCCAAGGCCCCTGCTGCTTGACGCCCTGGTGCAGCCTTTTCTTTCGGTGTTGAGTCAGTCTAGCTATCAATGTTTAACCTTGCAATGTTACTAGGTTAATCACGAGTGTACATAGGTATACCTACCGTTTAATCATAAAATACTGGCTAAAACGCGAGCGGGTAGAGCTTCACCCAGGAATACATTTGTAAAAAGCTTCTATAGCCCGAATGCAGTATATACCCGACTAAAATAAATGAAAACCATCAACGTCTACCGACTTCTATATCGTGTCAAAACTTGAGCTCAATCAATACAGAACTTTTTAAATTTTTGAAGCAAAGTTATGCAAAGAAACTTAACATTTTTATATTTATAGATAATTCAATTTTATAAACTACGACCGTCTTATTGATCAACTAACTAAGAGTGATAATAATGAAAGGCACAAAATGAAAAATCGCTTTTCACGATGGCCCATCTATCTAATAAACCTAATATTGGTTTGATACGCGCTCAAGAGGCGTGAAATAACTCCCCTCTCTCGCCCCGCGGGGGTCGGTGATACCAGCCTAATGAGACCTGTTCTGTATTTTTTTCCTTTGCCGTTTTTGAAGAAAACAACCTCATCTAACTAGACTGGAGGTTTTCACACAATGGTCGGCTTACATCTTGCCTTTCAATTTAGATTTGAAAATGTGGAAAGTTTATTTATGCGCAATTTATAGAGATCGTGGACTATTGAATACTCAATACAGTATGCTATGCTTACAATAAGAATGCATTCTATATTATACATGAATATAATTGTACAGTTTCAGCCACATGTAAATATGGAGCCATATCAGTAAAAAAAAATGTTAATGATCACTCAAAGACAAACCTATATTTAAATATGAAGTGTAGGGGTGTATTTTTTCATGGTTTCGAAATGATTTCTCAAAGTTACGTTACATTAAATATATTCTATATTTTTAGATAACAACGAAGAAACCCAGGCTGGTTGATAGATGAATATATATAATGCGTGAAAGTGCGTGTAATTATAAAAATGTTGATTAAATAAAAGTGCGTACTGTGCGGTTTGAAAGGCACATCATCCCACGCACACTCAAGCTGTGGAATGAACTCCCTTCGGTGGTTTTCCCAAGCGACTACAATATGAGGTTCTTAAAGAAGGGCATTAGAAGGTTTCTTCAGGGTCGGCAGCGCGAGTGTTACGCCCCTGGTGTTGCATACGTCCATAGGCAACGGTAACCGCTTCCCATCAGGTGGGCCGTGTGCTTGTCTGCCAACTAAGTGGTATAAAAAAGAGGAATTAATTAGAAAAGTATTTTAAATTAAGTATGTACCTAATTTTAAACAAGCTAGTTAGGCTATGCTATTTTTGGGTTTAAATAACTATGTAATAGAACTTTATAGCTGTAAAATCTATTTTAATTTTTAATGACATCTTTCGGAGTTCAGTCGAATGTCAATGAAATATTCTCAAGCAGTTTCAAAGAACTAGACTCACTTCAATAAAATGGAATGTTAAAATAATAACTACAAAATAATACTGTTAAGAGCTTAAGAACAATTAGAAACGAATCGAAGGTATTATTTTATTTTTCTGTGCAAAAGTACTTCAAATCTTTAACAATGTTCTGAAGTGATATACTCGTAGTTCCCAGAACGATCGTATCGTTATCGATATGTTAAGTCGTTATTTTCTAAGAGGGCAAAACATACTTGAATTGAACATTGTATAATTAGTTAGCAGAAAAAGAAAAGAAAATAATCATTTTATATTTCATAGCGCTCCGCTACCCATTGTAATATAACAACAAAACTTATGACTAAACCGTAGCAGTTGCTACGCCATTTCGTAGTGGCCAACGAAATATAGCTACGCCAAAAAGTAAAAACTAAAACCTATGAGGCATTAAAGAGGAGGTTGCGTATAATCATCGAGGGTATAACCACGATATAATAGGGGGGTAGGATATATTTTAAATACAGGGCATAATAGGCAAGATAAGACGAGGTCTTTAAATGACGAAGTGGTATGTTTAAATGAAGAAGGTAAAGCATAATTTATGAAGGTAGAACATAATAAATGAGGCAAAATAAAATAAAGGTTAATAACGCCTAATGAATAGAATAGGCCTTCAAGAACTACTTAGCATTCCATGGATTAACCGTGCGGGCGCCGGGTACATCGTGTGGCAGAGAGAAACCTTGAGTAGATCCCGAGACTTGTGACATGGCTGTAAGGCTAAGGGATCTCGACGTACGTCAACAAACTCTTAACTACTCGTATATCCTCGTGACAACCGACTTTAAAAGTAACAAATGAAATTGATCAAGTCTGTTAAAGATTAGTCCGAATAATAAAGTAAACTGTAAAAAACATTTTCTTCGTAGAAAATCTATCAACGAATCTTCGTAGTACATATAGATATAGGTATCTACTTATTCTTGACGTGATTTTTATGTTTTTAAGCATGAGAACGGTAGTGCTCTGAGCAACCGGCGTGAAATAAGGGACAAGCCTTTTTCACGCTTGTAGGATTTGTATTCTTATCCACGGTTGTGTTTCAGCCGCTTTGTTTAAACAGAACACGATAATAATTCTCTGCATTCAGATTTTCGTTCACTTTGCGATTGTTTCGTAATACTGCCAGAAATAACATAATTAAGGTTGAATTTTATTATTGAATATCGTTTTTTACACTTAATAAACTGCGTAAGTACATTTTATTCAATGAATTTCATTGGATGGATTTGATGGATTGGAGATTGGGAGCAAAAAATGTAATTGAACGGATTCTCAACAGTGGAATTGAGTTTGGGTATTGCTGTTTGACCAGAATTCATAAAATGATTGCGGTCATTAACTGCAGAAGCCCTTAAGAAGGAGAAGAATATGTTAAATTTATCCTGAGGTTTAAGCCACATTAAGGGCAGTTAAATATTCTAAAACGTTCAACAACCTGATCTAACTACCGATTTTTGATCCCGCCAGTGGGACGTGGAGGTTAGATGGCAGTCGCTTCAAGGAATATATCGTGGAATAGCCGTTTCACAGTTACGCCGAAAATCGACCCCGACTAGGTTAGGAAACTTGAAGGATGGTAATCCCAAAGTTTATTGTAATCTGCTTCACTCTTACCATGGCGCTGTCCTACAGCATGTGTAAATACACATACATTTCAACTTTTTAACAGTATCTCTTATGATAATTATTGAAATAAATGGGTTTTTATACGACCTCACCGAAAACTAAGTCAAAAACACGGCATAAAGTAATATTTATAAAGGAGAAAAACACTAAAGTAAAAAGATACCCGTAGCCAGTCGGGTATGTACAACTGCTTCAAACCGGTTCAACAAAGACCTGAAATTAAATTTACGTGGCGAGAAGAGAAAAAACTAGTTACAAGAGGAAATTGGCGGAGACAGTGACAAATTGTTCCCGCAAGAGAACAGTAAACCTGTCCTACTTCAACACACGCGCTTCCACATCCTACATCCCTCTTCCACCGTACTAACATGCGGTGTAACACGAATGTACTGAAATAATTTTGGCCTTTTTCGGTAAATATACGTGTGTAAACAAACGTCCCTTTAGTGTTCGATTTTAAAGCAATTTTGTAATGTAAACACTACTTTAATGGTTGATAAAATAAGTGCTACCAGAGCATTTTTACACGGTAAATAAGAACAAAAAGCGCTGCAGCGGCAATTACGATATTATACGCAGTTATAAAACTCTGTTAAAAAAGATTTTTAAGCGAAATATTTATTTAAACTGTGTTTGTAAAATGCAGAATATTGGCAGGGCGGGTAAACCTACTCGTATACCCAAAGGAGACACGATAATACTTATGGTAGTAAAAAAAAAGGATTCAAGTCAAAATCTTCATTCTTCAGTAGTCAGAATAGAAGCTCAACGATAAAAACACTTAATTTTTTTTTTAATACCTACTTCTTTGATTTCATCCTAGCGTTAATCCCAGTCGCATCCGAAGCGTTCACCTCGGAGTCTGGGGTCCGCTTTATCAGTCTAACTGCGGATTTGGGTGGCTTCGATATTTTTTGATTTCGATTTTTTGATTGCCATCTGACCTCCAAAAACCCAATGGCGATATTGGGCAATATCAGTTCAGCTAGATCAGTTGTTGGACTTTTTTTAAGGCTCCCACTACCCGTAATGACTGCCATAGATTTTCGTATGGCAATCGGAACCGACGGCTTAACGTGCACGACCAGACCAATGCAAATACCCGTACTCATGCATACAAATATTTGCACTGATTAGACGCTTGCCTCCTGAGTGGTGGCGGCCGCGTTCACTACAGCCACGCCACAGAGGCTGTCCTGATTTTTTGAATGCTATAAGAATCAAAATTGCAATTCTAAACGGCAACAAACGGCGTAATTTGTCCTATTTTTTCAAGCAATAATAAAACTAAGAAAGCACTAATGCAGTCTCTCATATTGATATGTTAATCGAAGAGTTGAGATGAGATGATCCACAGATAAGCAGCAGGATTTTCAGTGGAAAAGAAATTACATTACATACACTCAACTATCTCAGCTATGTAAAGTCATACTCAAATGATTAAGTTTAAACGCGTATACTTTATGCAAGTGCCAAGTGCAAGTTATCTATAAGTAAAATTGTCAGAGAGCATCCGTTATAACTACGAGCGGATTACTCTTCATGCCAACAAGCTTTTTTCTGTTATTAAATTTCAGCCAATCCTTTGTAGCAAATAAGATATAATTTTTCAATATTCCCTTCTTCGTGCAACTGGCAATCCCAGCTGCATCTAAAGCCTGCGGGGTTTATTATTCTATTCCTTTCCATGATTGGTTTTGATGGCTTCTAAGAGAGTGATTGCAATCTGACCCCCAACCTTCAGGGAAACCTTGCGTCAGAGCTTCGTCTATCAATCACATACTGCGTGCAGGCGTGGTTAACCCCATCTTTTTAAACGTACTATTTTCTTATATTTCTGGTACATTGATCATCAGATCGATTTTAACTAGCAAAGTACTCAAAATCATCTGAATACCTTAGTATTCGACTGATTGTTCTGAAATTTGGTACACACCTTCAGTTTACACGATAATACAATTTAAAGCAATAAAGTATTTTGGTATTAACATCATTAGTAGGTAGTTATGATTCAGAAGATAGAAAGAAAGCATTAAATCCACAGGAAGTGGATTCCCCTCTTCCCCAGGTTGATTGTTCTGCTATTTACCACACACCTTTAGTTTGGACGATCATACAATTTAAATCAATAAAACAGATTGCATTGATCTTAATACCTTGGTATTAAGATCTTTTTGGGACTTTTCTAGTCAAGATCAATCTGCTGTTGACTGTAGGTACCTGTAATCGTTTGTAATGCTGCAAGTATCCCTCATACATTGCTGACTCTATTTAATCTGGTAATTCTACGCACAGTGTAGTACCGCGATATAACTTCTTTTGTTTTTTTTTCTTTAAAATTTTGTAACCATCGTTTTTACGTGGTCTAGAGGCAACCATTATTGACTTTGACCAGCAGGAATACAATTTAAGAAAAGGCATATTAGGTCCGAACCCCTCCCAAAATTAATTTAAATCTAGACAAACCAGCTTAACAGATGGAAACTCTTCATCTTCTTTCGCTACAATGACAAGCAGCCTGCTCGCATTTCATATCCAAATGGAAATTAAGTCGCTATTAATTGCCTACGCTGCAACAGCTTGCGAACCCGTTACCGAGTCTGAATGTCAGCTACGACGCAAAACCCTGCACAGTATGACAAGCTTACTATTTGTAGATGGGTGTAGCTTACTATACTAAGCTGCAACAGAGTAGGAATTTCATGTTTATTTTGTCACATATTTCAACGACGTCTCCTATTTACGTAAGAGGCTTCGTTATGTTCTTCCTTAGGGTTTATTGTCTCTAACCAGCTCTGAAGTAATACCGCTGTAAATAGAATATGGTTATGAAAGTCCAGGGTTTTCTACACATTTGTATGTAAAAATAGATAACTGTTTTGTGCTGCATAAATTATATTGGGGATTTCATACGATTAAAAAGTGGCATCAAATTAATCTATAATACTAATGAATAACTACAATAAATATGCAAAATATATAAAAGTTATTATTGTTGACAACAATTTTAAATAAAAAATATTGATATAAGAAAAAGTATATTTTTGACTATTTCTGTACTGAGGTTGTTTTTAGGGTTCCGTAGCCAAATGGCAAAAAACGGAACCCTTATATGTCCGTCTGACTGTCTGTCCGTCTGTCCGTCTGTCTGTCCGTCCGTCAAAAATTCTAGTAAGGTTTCCAAAATCACTTTTGTCTAAACTGAATAGTTTGCGCGAGAGACACTTTTAAAGTGGAAAATTGTGTACCCCCCCCCCCCCCCCTCTAACTTCTAAAATAAGATAATAATAAATCTAAAAAAATATATGATGTACATTGCCATGCAAACTTCCACCGAAAATTGGTTTGAACGAGATCCAGTAAGTAGTTTTTTTTTAATACGTCATAAACCACAATTATTTCGCCTTTGGTGCTACGGAACTCTTCATGGGCGAGTCCGCTTCGCACTTGGCCGGTTTATTATAATATTGTACAATTAATACCAATTCTGATTTCATTTCATAATGCACTCTCTCTCGCTTATTTGAGAAATATCTTACCAAAACCAACCATATTATTATGTTCCTCAAGTTAAAACTTAACACCCAACAACATGTGCCGAAAGCATATATCCCTTTTACTCATACGTATTAAATCCAACAACACAGCCTCGTCGGAATAATTCACACGCATACGAGGATATTAGCCCGGCATTACTCAGCATTAACACTTACAATTAAGTTTAATTCCGCACCGGCTCAAACAATGTGGACGGAAAGACGTACCTAAACAAAAAGACTCTTATTCAGTTCTAAATTATTATTGTTCTCATTGTAGACAAACATGCTAATATTATCACTTGTCTATTCCTAAGATTTTATGTATGTTTCTGATAAATAAACTGATTTACAGGTCAACTCGTCACACAGTTAACATTTAATTGTTGCGACAATCTGTGATAGGTATGGTTTTCAACAATGGTCACCTTTTTATACGAGTTAATGAACCAAAGAATGAAGTAAATCCATGACAGAAGACATCGATATTCTGTAATAATATAGGTGCTTTTCAATAACATTTCGTATCTAATTCATATAACGAGTTACTCGTTTAAATGTCTATACGAATCAATAATCGAGAATCGTGATCGTACGGTGCCAATATGTTTCTGTAGGTTTGTGGTTGTATAGGATGAATATATTCTATGCCCGTGCGGACCGAATGTTAAGGGATCGTTACCAAAACTGTACTTAATCCCCGCTGGAAGTTTGAAACAGGATACAATAAACCATTTCGATGCTTAATTTGATGGCTATCCGTCTCCCGCATTGTAATAATCCCTGTATTACCGATTGATGTTATTTTACCTATTTCTATTATTATATAATGTGTTTGAATGAGATTTAAAACATATGCAATCACCACTTCAACCTATTCCTTCTATTCTTGTCGCATTCTATTTAAACCTAATATGTTCTAGCTCTAGCATGATACAATAAAATTGATAAAACGCGTTCTTTTATAACCGCAGCAATAGGAGCAGAAGTTCCAAGACTATACAATTAGGTACACTTCTAGTGGGAATAGTTACAATTTGCAAGTTTACCGCATTGTCCTTAAGTAACGTAACTCTTTGACGATAAATTACACCGAACTTTGTATGTTTTAGGGTGCAATTTTAGTAATGGATGCCTTAACGAGGCGAGGAATGATTAATTCTATTTACAAGTATTTTATTCATTGTTGCTATTAATGCCCCGTAGTTGAAAAAAAAAAGAACCAATTTTTTGAACGTGGTAAAATATTTTAGCAGCCGTCATGACTTATGCTACGTAAAATGCTCGGTTCAATGGTAGTGGTAGTACAGAGTATTTCTTATCCTTTCCTAGGAGTGCCTCCCGGGCGAAGTCTTTCCTGTCTTAAATCAATAAATTTTAAACAAAGTTATTTATTTCTCTCTAAGGTATCGATATTATTTAAACAAATAACGCTCATACAGTATATCTCTACAACGTGAGTAAACATCTGAAGGTAACTATAGTTAGTACAGATACCTATAGCGCAGTCAAGTTCTTAAATATCATCTTGCTACGAGTACATCTTCCGCTCACCGCGTCACTTACCATGTTGTACTCTACGGGCTTATGTTTGCCAAGACGAGGTAATGAACCTACAGCTAGATGTCTGTCAGAGTCGCAACGCGCCGTGCCACGTCATTAATTTCTACCTAATGTCTGAAGCGGAGACAAGACGTTACCTACCACATTCGCGTCTGTATAGTTTTACTGGATGTGTTATGAAATTCACTAACTGTATTCATTATTCTTTATTACGCTTTATACTTGTCATTGAAAAACATTGTCTAGTTAGTGTTATTTGCCACTGAATACCAAAAAGCATAAGCAAGGGTCATGCCGTGAGGTGGTGAAATCGTATAATGCTGCTTTATTGATTTCACTTTTCTTCTTCTTCTGTGGCGATGGCGCCTCGATTCTCAGATAGTGTTCTCCTAGTGTGCTGCTACCTGGATTCCACCTGACATGCTACACCACATATTTTTTATTCTTTAATCCAGTTGGTAATCCATCAAAGGATGGAGTACAGTCAGCAACATATCGATCTTGACTAGCAAAGTACTCAAAATGATCTTAATACCTTAATAACCCCCCTTCCTGTTGACAGATTGGTCTGATATTTGGTACACACCTTCAGTTCGGACGATATTGAAATCACTAAAGCATTTTGGTATTAACTTCATAAGTAGGAAGTCAAGATCGATCTGATGCTCACTGTACATTTTTTTATACAATAAGGTGGCAGAAAGCATACGGCCCACCTCATGGAAAGTGGTTACCGTGGCCTAATGGACGTATGCAACACCAGGGGCGTCACCCCCGTATGATCCTTCTAATGCCCATCTCGAAGAACCTCATACTGTAGTCGCTAGGGAAAACGACTCATTCACACATGTTCATTCCGCAGTTTAAGCGTGCGGGTGCGATTGATATTACTTTAAGTAATTAATATACCATTTTATTTATCAATAAAAAATTTAAATTATTTATATGACTAAAATTGCAGCAAATACATCTCTGAAGCCCGCCCATTCCATTAGCTCTAAGCGTTACAACACAAAGCCAGCGTCGCTCTGTTTGGTTCACACATTAAACAACTAACCGCATTGCGAAAATGCTCCGAGTTTGAAACGCTGTCTGCTAATTATCTATAACCTGTTACAATAATTGTGGCTGAAAGAGTATTATTTGTATTATTAAATTTACGCATCATGTTAGTATTTTAAACTACATTAAGCTATCAGTGATATGAGACGACATAAAGACCCTAAAAGGGATGATAGATTAAATATTCGTTAGGCAATGTTTATTGGTTAAGCGTTATAACTAACGGTTTACTCAAGTCCTTTCTATATGAATTATATGAAAATACTTGCCCAGGATATGACCAAATAGGTTGTAAGTAGGTAAAGTGTTTACCGCATGGTGATGCAACCGTATAGTGTTGAATACCATGACTAGATAAATACGTCTGTATTCTTACATATCAGTAGGGGATGACGTGATTGTAAGGAATAATTGTATACACTTTATATTAGAGGTCAACGTGCTTACTCGCAGAAAATTCAATATGATCTTATTTAATCTACGAAATTTAATAACATCGTGTGGCCTCCCTTTTTTAATAAACACAGGTACTACTAACTTCTTATTACTTAATTCTAAGGTATATTACAAATGAGATTTTTGTAAACTGTAAATAGAAGTACCGTTAAAGCCCGATATGGGATTTATCTCCAATTAATTATCCTATCAATGAAGTCATTATTAAAATAGGTTCATTCTGTTTAGGATTTATGATAACATAGATAAATACATAGATGCACAAACACACAAATAAACAGGTTACTTATAAGCTCCCTCATTTGTTATCAGGATATACATACATAGATATACTCACGCCCGTAATTCCCCGAAGGGGTAGGCAGAGGTGTATTAACACCCACATTTCGCCAACTATGGTTTTCACTCTCACGTAACAGAGGGCGAGCCTATTATCGTCTAGCGGGCACTTTGTCATAGGCTTTATGTTTACTGTCGGATGGAGAACAGCCCTATCCATTAGTCGCCTTTTACGATACCCACAGGCAGAGATGGGCTGGCCCTATTCCACTCCACCGGTACCCAACACGGCTAGGTATATGTTATCAGGAGTTAAAAATAATACTACAACAGAAAAACATTATTCCGATTAAACTGACGCATAGTAATCAAAGACTAGGGCAGATTAACATTTAACTACAAAGTTAAGTTAATCCTTTAAACTTATCTTTCTGTAATATGTAGCAATTTATGGAGCATAAATAGTTCTCGAAATACAACCTTTTAATAGTATGGTATAGCTTTACCTATTAGTCTGAAATTCGTTTACCGTGTTGAACGAAATATGAATATTTCTTTTTATACCTCCTTACTCAAAACAATTTTAACCTTATACAAATAATTGAGCCTTGTGGCGATCACACCACCAGAGCTCAACATTGAGGTATCAATGGTTGCAGTTAATAAGGCAATAGACCACAGACCAATTCGTGTAGTCCTATCAATTATATCAGTATAATTCAATGATATTTATTTTCAATTTTAGGGTTCCGTAGCCAAATGCAAAAAATGGAACCCTTATAGATTCGTCATGTCTGTCTGTCTGTCTGTCTGTCCGTCCGTATGTCACAGCCACGTTTCTCCGAAACTTTAGGGCCTATGCTGTTGAAACTTAGTAAGTAGATATATTCTGTGAACCGCATTAAGAATTTCACACAAAAATAGAAAAAGGCATTAAATTTTGGGGGTACCCCATACTTAGAACTGAAACTCAAAAAAAATGTTTTCATCAAACCCATTCGTGTGATAGGTATTCAAAAATGCTATGCTATGCTAGGTTTGTGCGAGAGACACTTCCAAATTGGAAAAATGTGCCCCCCTCCCCCCCCCCCTCCCCCTCTAACTTCTAAAATAAGATAATGATAAATCAAAAAAAATATATGATGTACATTGCCATGCAAACTTCCACCGAAAATTGGTTTGAACGAGATCCATTAAGTAGTTTTTTTTAATACGTCATAAACCACAATATTCGCCTTTGCTGCTACGGAACCCTTCATGGGCGAGTCCGACTCGTCCTTGGCCGGTTTTATTAAATTATTAAATCAGCCAACTCAGTATCATAGTTAATAAAAATAGTCAAATGTTATGGTAACATTTGACTATTATTAGTACGACTATACGTACAAAACCTGTGGTCGAACTTATCAATACTAGTTGAAACCGGATGCTCGGCCCAGTTCGGTTAAAGGCAGCACTTTACCGAAACTGGCAAAGCACAGATACGCTTAGATTTATTGCGCAGGGCACAACTAACCACTACATGTACTTCGGAGGCCATTCTAATAGCAACTAGTTTTCATGATATGGAGAAAATGGTTTAAGTTTGGCTATAATAAATGATTCATTAGAATAATATTGAAGGGATACTGAACTGTATAATGTCTTATGTAAAAATGTTTCGGAAAGGCTTGCTCTTGCGATCCAATTTGTCAATCTAAGTTTGCTATTGTATGTTTTATATTACTGCTATACAAAACTGCAAATATTTGACATTGCATTGAAATTGACTAGCATAATTTCTTTAAGAATTTAGTCTATTGTACGTATCATAAATCGGTGGAATCGTTACGTTCTCGATATTTTTAATGAGGCTGGCATGATGACGCAGTGAAAGTAGTGTAAGCCCTCGGAAATAAATGAAGACAGGGAATCCGAGAGGCTTGTAAAAATCCTGTAACAAAAAAGCTACTCATGGTATTCCTCCACATCAAAATCCACTTTAAAGTAACATCCCCAGAATACTGGTAGCATTGCCATGTTGTACCTGAAGCAATGCTTATTTTCTGTATGTTAAAAAGGTGGCAGCCAGATAGACTATTATTTAATAATAAGAGTACCTTCTGATCAAGAGGATATTGTTGTAAGGTTTTTAGGAGTAAACTTAAAAATGCAAATACGTTGACGAAATACACTTAGCTGCTATAGATATCCCCACATTCCATGCACAAGAAAGATAATAATATAGTAGCTCCAAAGCTATTATCTTTCTTAGGATTATACGGCTCCATATCCGTATAATCCTGAAAGGCTCTGGTTCCCCTAACCTCAATTTTATGAAAATCTGATACAACATTCAGTGCGTATTTACACTGTAAATATATATTGTATAGCAAGCTGTCTTTGTGGCTTCACATATTACGCTACAGGTTGAAGGTCATTGCTTAAATGTAGTTCAACGACTTCGCTACCTGGCAATGTACCTACCTATATGATACACCAGACGAAATACTTTACTTAACTAAATTACAATCCGATCGCATAAAAGTCTACTTTCGATCCCTATGTGACATGGGTCAGCTGTAATGTACATAAATCAATATAATATTACGTTTCAGTAAATACTTTTGTTCAAATTGTACTCTAACATACACACTTGACTTTCGTTGTTCTTTATATTACATTTATAATGCATGGATATTTTTTCTCTGTTATACCAGAACCGATGTACCTTTATATAGTCAGTCTCGCATACATCGGTCCTGATTCCTCAGAGAGTTTGTACCAACTAGAACAGTTGAAGCACCGTGACCACATCCCTTGCTTGGCCTAATTGGTTCGTCAGAGATTTCTAAAGTCAGAGCTACACTATATTCGCTTCTATCACCTGTATGCCTTTCAATAATATGGTGATCATATTAGTGGCCCATTTAGCGAGAGGGAAAGCCACTTTCTAATTAGTGTTCAATGCAAAAGTCGTTCACTTCAATAGTTTATATTAAACCAGACAATTTAGACGCCAACCTTCTGGACTAATTACTTTAATTTGCATAATTTCAATAGTCCGCCATCTATTAGAGCTGGTTCGTATTTGCACTTCCATAGAGCCGGTATGGATTTCCAACTGCCTGCTCATATCAAATTGAAATAGCGTGCATCGCAAATGCATCATAAACCCAAGTTTTCATAATGATACAAAAGCTAAAATATTTTTTTAACAACAATATACCTCAAGCATAGGTACATATTCTCTGGTACATCTGTAGGAGGCAATTAATGAAACTGAACAATTCAGTCAGGAAAATTCTTTCTCCTTCACGGATTTAAAAAAAAACCCGGATGTGCCAGGTGGGGACGAAGCTTTTTGTGCTTGGAAAGTGACTTGCCCGAATGCCATAAGTGTACACAGGGAAGATAAATAGATGAATGAATAAATTTACGGAATACATAAAAAATGTTAAAAAGTAGACTATAATATAATTTCCAAGTGTAAGCAAACACTTTTATTACAGTAGCTCGTTAAAATGGTAGAAACTTAAAGTTCTTTAATTCCAGCATGAATTATTTATGTCGGTTGGTGCGGCGATTATACGTGCCGAGCGAATATTAATACTTACTTTCGTTTGGCACACTTCGTTTGGTAGGTACAATTTACAAAAATTAATGTCGTTGCAAAACTGATAAAGAAATTATTTTTGGCACATGTGTGTGCAAACCTCCAAATAATTATATATTAACATACTAAGTAATTTATTAAGACATAATAATTGCATTACACCTTCTGAGATGTCATGATCATATATTATATTATATCGTACCGTACAATATACTCGTATACAGGAAGCGAACCCAAAACAACATTATCTCATAACAACACCAAGATACGTAACCATAAATAAAATATCTACTTATCATAATAAATAGGAGGCATTATGAATTGTATACACGCCTACTTACCGCACGTATATATTTCTATTATCTTATTTGTACGACCGGTCTATATAAGATGGTAGCTGCCGTTCTAAATGAGGTCCCTTCCACATTTTTATTTGGCAACGCAACACGTACGAGGTACAGACGTCGTTCTACCTACCTACTGCGGCTCTGATGCGGTACTGACGGAAAATTTATATACCACTGAGCGTGCAAGTCTACTCTGCTTACCGAGAAACTCTATGTGGAACATTACCCAAGCGGTGTTTTAGTAAGTCGCGCTCTCGACTGCGGCTCATGCAGCCAAGCCTCCGCGCTAGCTTCGAACACACGCCGCTTTGTAAACTAAATGACTGCGAATAGACAGCTGTTTAGACATATTTTTAATCGGCATAGTATCCTTAGGGGGCGTCTTCCACTTAAATATTAAGTTTAGAAGAATTTTAAATTAAGAGCATTAGGCGCGGCGTCTCGGTTGAATTAAATATTAATAATGCTATTCCAGTGAAGTTGAAAGTAGGCTGAGAACAATGAATTTTTAATAGTTATGCTCCTCTGCGACCGACAATTAATGTAATGAGATAGTAAGTTTAGCGTACCTTTGGGAAATAGCTGGAAACTTCAGTTAATGTTTCTCTAGACTTGATCATTTTACGATTCAGACTTAACTTTTCTCAAAAAGAATTTAAATAATAGATAATTATTTATGTTTTTTGAAAGTTGAATAGTCTCTAAATTCTATTTCTATCTTATGCCTATGAAAAATATATTAAAATCATCGATTTGTAAACATAAAGACGCAGTCCTGTGCCAAATCGTATGTCAATATCATGGTTTCTTGCATGAGAAAGGCTCTTGTGGCTGACGGTGAGTTGGATATTGTCAGATTTGAGTCAACTAAAATTTGTATAGGGGTAAAACATAGCTAAGGGACTGCTTATGCTAGGTCAATGAACATGGGTACATCTTCAACCTAGACACTTAGAGTACTGCGGCCTTACCATAAACCTTAAAACAGGTCAATATGTAATTGAACTGCTGTCATTCTACCAACTGCAAATGTCACTTTGTAATGTCATAATAAATATATAGGATTATAAAGGGATTACAAAGTGACATTTGCAGTTGGTAGAATGACAGCAGTTCAATTATTGACCTGTTTTAAGAGTTATTGACCTGTTTTAAGAGTTTATGGTAAGGGCCCTGGTAGCTTATCGTCGCGCACATTTACGTACCAGTATCCCCTGCATCCATTAGTGCACTTTGTACGTCACAGGATTAGACTTCCTGCTAGTAACTTCGCAATATTGAATATATTGATATAAAAGTAAAGTAGCTTACACCTTTATTAATTTCTTGTGTATTGAGTTTTATCCAATAGCTATTAAACGTACCAACAATGTTTTCACATAATGTCCGTTCAATTCATCTTCAGCGTTCGGATACTAATTCGGTATTTCCATTAATCACCGCCGATGTACGCCGATGTACGACAGTTTTGACAAGTATTACCATGTTATAATTAAAATCACCTTGTGACACCTCATTCGTCTTTTTAATAAATTATTTGTTTTACTTGCGAGTAATTTGCTAGAGTAATTTGTCACGTGTCACCGCTATGTGGATTTGGTGCGCATCGCTCAAGGCTGTCGCTTAGATTAAGGCGCTCACATATCCTTAGTAATACACAAACTTTGTTGTAGCTTCTCCGTTACTGGTTTTGAATAACGTGACATGAAGGACTTTGTAAACCTACTGATGTTTATAGCGCCTTGTATCGTGATAGGTACAGTCAGCATCATAATGATTGCAGCTGTTAAAATCCGCAAAAATGTCTCAACAATAAGAATTTAAAGGAGACGGGGACTTCTGGGCCAAAATTGTAATGAGTTGAGATATGACTTAAAAAAAGCGGTATTTTTTTCTATTTCGAAATATTAAAAAACCAGCTCAATTGAAAGTCTGAAAGACGAGAAATCTTAAAACTAAGTTTATTCCACTAGCAAAATAAAATATCGATTACTAAAAATTATTTAAACAATATTGCGTATTTAAACACTTGCATCACAATTTGATATTAAATCAATCAGAGTGAACAAAACTTAATCATAATAATAATAATAACCATTTAAAATACCCAATAATAGTGTAATAAAATAAATTCTGAATCGATTTCCGTTAATCGATTAATTATTTCTTGTGTTTATCAACTGTATTTTTAAGCTGTGACAGCTGACAGCTCCATTTTCAGTCAATCAGTTTATTTATTCAATCTTCAAAATTAATTATTTTATCGAAAAATTGTATATTTACAAGGCTTATGGGATATACAATTGTTTATAAAATATGTACAAAAGTATGCTATATCAGTATGCTGTATCAGTTTATTGGTTTAAATCCAATGATCAATTGACTTCTGCGTTTTGAGTATTTCCAGTTGATTTCTTGATTATATTCCCTTAACAGTGATTTCTCTTTACGGACTTCTCAGCTTGCTCCTGGTTACCTTGAAGTACAATGATAAACTTGTTTACTTGTTTGAGTTTTGCTCGGTATTTTGGATTTTGACATGGATCTCTGTGTGAATTGTGGCATAGAAAATGAAGTAAATAAGGTAATATATTTCCACCTGCGCACTTCTTAGACAATACTCTAATTATTATTGAAGAAGAATAAAAGATAATTATTATTTAAAGTGTTTTTTTTTAACATAACATCCTTGTACTCCATATCTTTAAAATCTCTTTGTAAGTTTTCGTACATTATCCCTGAGTAAAATATAATACAGTACAATTTAAAAGTATTTTAAGATAAAAAAATGACCACTTTCTATTAAAACACCACAGAAATCACAGTTCTAAAATGTCAATTTCTTGCATAACCTCACTTTTACTAAATCTCTTATAACTCTGCTCTCAGATATCCAAAATCTGCAGAATTTTCAGGGATGGTTTAATAATTTATATGCTCTTAATTGATACCACCCTCATCTTATTACATTTTTGGCCCAAGAATGTATGAAAGCCTCCCCATCTCCTTTATTTCAGCAAACAATGTGTCATTTTTATTGAAGCAGCTAAAGCGCCAAAAGTAACTCAGCAGTCACTGCAAAATTATTTAAGCATTCAGTTATTCAATTTGTTCTTCACATCCAATAATTCAAATTTCGACGCATTCGATGTTGCAATATATCTACGCAGTCATGTGTTCAAAATTATGTCAACAAATGTCAAATTTAAAAGAAAGAAGACAGTTAAGACAGCCTCCGCGGCGTAGCGGTAGTGAACGCGGCCGCTACGCAGGAGGCGCGGGTTCGATCCCCGCTCAATGCTAATATTTGTGTTCATTAACTATAGGTATTTGCATGCATGCACTTTATTTTTTCGAAAATGTTGACATAATTTTGAACACCATGACTGTGTAGATATATTGCTACATCGGATGCGGCGATATTTGAATTATTGGATGTGAAGAACAAATTGAATAACTGAATGCTTAAATAATTTTGCAGTGACTGCCGAGTTACTTTTGGCGCTTTAGCTGCTTCAATAAAAATGACACATTGTTTGCTGAAATAAATTTAAATTCTTATTGTTGAGACATTTTTGCGGATTTTAACAGCTGAAATTGTTATGAAGCTGACTGTACCTACCTATTATTCTTTCACGACATGTGGTCGCTTAAGTATACCTTGTCTTTGTGTTCGTATAGATATCGCCCGCAGACACCAGTGGACCTAAGCAATTCAATTACAACTATATTGTGTCGCGGACCCATCCTTGTTATACTCTGGCTACCTGAATCTGTTTTATCTAATCTGAGTTTGTTTTCTTACCAACTCATAAGAGATAGAAGATCGCGAACCTTATAATCATGTGTCAACGTGTGATCCAATCTTGGTACTGCAAAAGTATTCACGGTTTTATTCCGAGCGACGTATAAAAATAACGCAGTGCATTCTCTGTTTACGTAGGTACATACAATTGAAGGAAAACCATTCATTTGATTTGCTATATAAAAATAAACCAGTAATATTATCGACATTACTGTGTTATTCACAAGAAGTATTTGGTTTGGCATACAAAAATGTATTTGTTGAGAGAATGTTAATAAGATAATATTGACAGCCTCCGTGGCGTAGCGGTAGTGAACGCGGCCGCTACGCAGGAGGCGCGGGTTCGATCCCCGCTCAGTGCAAATATTTGTGTGAATGAATATAAATATTTGCATTGGTCTGGGTGTTTCTATGTATAATATGTATGTATTTACAAAAAAAAAAAAAAAAAGTATCTAAGTATGTATATCCGCATTCTAGATTCCATAACACAAGCTAATTAAGCTTACCATGGGTCTAGAAAGCGTTGTGTAGAATGTTGTGGAATATTTATTTATTTATTTATTATTAATATTACATACTGCATGTTACTTCCCTTCAGCGTGTACCTAATATTTATGTTACATCTAAAATGTTTAGTAAATTTAGAACCACAAGTGTTTGTAATTTACCTTCCCATAATAAGTAAGTTTCGTATATTGGAATTGAAAAGAATAAGCTGCTTGGATTATACACAAGCAAATGTAAAAGAAATTACACAAAGCCTTTCACAAGTCTTAATCTCTCCTATATTGCCAACCGCTGTTCACAGCCGGTCGTTACACTGTTGCTCGGATACGCGATACGCAACGTCATAATTTAGATCTCTTTCACGACAGGTTACATGTAGAATAAACAATGTTTCTTTTTTGTATAGTCCCTACACCTAATAGTTGCCACCAATCGATATCACAATTTTATGAACGACAAATGTTTTAGCGAAGGTTCTTAATTCGGAAGTTGATATTATTTTTATAGGTGTTCGGGTATAACTTATATTGAACTTTTCATTAAACCAAAATTAAGTATAGATTGAATTCAAGAATGCGCGGAAGACTCAGAGTCATAATCTACCAATGAGTATGTTGTACATAAATCCTATAGGTATAATTTTGTTATATCCGAAAAACTACGACCAACGATTGCATTTCGTTTTGGCATCATCATTTTACTCATCATTTTTTTATTTTTATTTATTTATTTGAACTTCATGCACATATGTACATAGGCGAACTTAATGCCATAGGCATTCTCTACCAGTCAACCTAATAGGTGGTGCAGAGAATAAAAAGTAAGCAATGTTAAATTTGACCAGGCTTATATTATACTATGTATATATCCTCTACTATTTTTGAAAAAATATTAGGTTTCTGCGAAAAAATTAAAATCTAAATCTTAATTCACGCGGACGATGTCGTGGATACAGCTAGTACATTTATATATAGGTAAACATTTCGTATAATACTTTGGTTAATTAACTAAAACAATACCAAAGAGGTACCTCTACTGTAGTGAGGTTTGATATTTTGTTTACAAATCCCTCGAGTCCCAGTGAGCCAAATCATTGCTCCATAGTGACGAGAAAATTTGCATTTAATTCTCACCAGACTTGTCGCAAACAGAGATGGTAGTCGTAGTTTGTGACCATATATAGACCCGTATTGATTCACTTTGTGAACTGTCGAATCTGCATCAGGACATGGTTGACAGCACGTGAAGCAATTGATTCACCATTATTCAGTTTGAACACCTTGGAATAATCCAGTTTTCAATTATTTGAACTGACTTCGAAAAGGAAAACTTTGTATCTGACCCATATATATATATATATATATATATATATATATATATATATATATATATATATATACCTATGTATATGTTTGCATACCCACAATTTTCTTAAAAACTAATGAATGATTAACTATAATATATGATTAACTTCATTTACGCAACTTGCGAACATTGTGGAAAATTTTAGAATACTATGTAGATACTGTTTTGTACATTTAATTTCTAATGTTGGACCGGCACATATTAATATAATTGATTGAAGTGAAGGCTTCGGAAGAAAAAGTTGAAGAAATTAAATTAAATGGTATACGATTTATATCATGCACGATATTTAACAGATCATACATGATATGAAAATTATTCATATCGGCACTGTGTTGATGAGTTACCTAGCATTTCAATGCTCTCACCGCCCGGCGCAATAGTGATTTTAAAGATATAATAATTAAAACTAAACAATAATAAAAAATGATAATTCAACGTATTTTTGCACGGAATATTGTACGCACATTTTCTAAAAGTACGACACCGGCCACGACGCTTACCTACCATAATTAAAAAATAACAATGGTCTCGGCCTACAGCCGAACAATGACATTCTGAATAACTCATTACAATAATTAAGTAACGTAATTAAAAGCCTGTAAACACAGCAAAAAATAAAAGAATAACACATTCTTTCACTATTCCTGAAAAATGCAAACTTATCATGTTCTTAGAATTAATATCAGTAATTTTGCGTTACATTCTCTCACTAACCTAACTCTTCTTTTTGTCGCAGCTGAAGTGGGACGATGTGAAGTACCACTTGGAATGGGGAACGGCCGAATTTCTAACGATTCATTGTCGTCGAGCTCAAGCTATGATCAAAGTGTATCGCCATTAAGCTCGCGGTAAGTACTAGTATATAAACTCAATTTAAAGTCTAAGACGAGAAAGATGATGCAACTCACGATCATCGACGACACTTCATACCGAAAATTTGAAATATACTACCTACATACATTTAAATTCACCGTTTAAACAATCCCGTAATTAGTCAATGACAACAATTTGAATAGAACCATGCCCCAAGGAATCCAAAGCAAATAACAGAATCGATATAACGTGTTTAGCTAGCTATTGTTAAGCAACAATAAAGCGCTATCATACAACAAAGTTGTTACAATAATTGTGAATCCCACGGCCGCAAAACGTTCATACTTAGCTCAAATAATTAACAGAGGGACTCACATTCGAGGCCTTAAGCCCGCATAAGCTCAATGTGAGACAATAACGCGAAAACTCAACTCCCGTTTGAGAAATTCACTAACAGAAAATTAAATTTTCATATGAATTCGGAATGACTGTGATCCTACAAAAGCCTTTCGGGGCTTGACTCCCCAAAGATAACAAGATGTAAGTAGGGCCGAATGTGCCAAAGCCTTATCATCTGAGCCACTTTACATAGGGTCAGAGGCGATTTAGCGAACGCCACGTTAATTCAGCGCTTAGCGCGCTTTGTTCCCTATAGCTACTGTTGCTCCTGATGAGATCACACCGGCGATATTCAAATGAAACTACCGCCAGACGGTAGCTCCGGCCCACCTTGGTTGTCAAATGAAATACACAAACCGTTTAGTCTATTTGCTCAGACTGTTAAGCTAATTTTATTTGGTTATGCGCAAACGTGTCTTTAATGACTACTTATAAATTTGCTGATTAGAACTTTATTATTTAAACACTTGTACATACTTGACAGTTTTTTAAGTCCACTTATATTTTTGTGATCATGATACCAACTTTCCACGGGACTTTTTGTTTGAGTTAATGATGGGCTTTCGTTGTAGTATACGAACCGAAATAAAAGGAGGAGCGTGGTGCCCTAACGGGCTTATTTCGCCACGGAGCCGGCAGTTTTTGGAGATTGACCTTCACGCTGAATACTTGATTACGGCCACCGAATCTCAAGGCCGGTTCGCCAACTCTGTTGGAGTAGAGTTTGTCGAGAGTTATTCGGTGGAGTACTGGCGATCTGCTCTGCCTCGTTGGAAGAAATATAAAGATTTCAATGGAAGTACGGTAAGTAGCAACTTTTATCTTTTGGTTGTTTAATTAAATTTTTAGGTTAGACCAACTTTTAAAACTCAAGTCATTCATTTTATTAACACGCAACATAGCTTAAAAGTTGCTTTATGGTTCTTAAGACAGATAATTGTGATAAGATAATCTCAATTCAACATACAAAGGTGAGGGGCGCTAAAACAGCAGAGTTTCTAAAGTAATAGGTGATGTCCATTTTTAGGGATCTCACTTCAAAAGAAAGAACCCTTACAGGATCACTCCGTTGTCCGGTGGCCTGTCAGTCAAGATCTTTTTCTTCGGGATGTGTGGAGGGATAAGTTGAAATTTATACCAAATAATTAGATAGTCAGGTCCACCATGCCTTGAAGCTGTAATAAATCAGACTTCTAAGACAATACCATTAAAAGATGTAGTCGTTTATGTCTGGTCTTATGTTAAATTTTAACCAGGCTTGTATTAAAAAGACAGGCATTTTGCTTATTGTACTCGTACCTACAGACACCATTTTTCCTTCTACTACAAATTTAAAAAGTTATTTAATTTATATAATAATGTTGACGGGAATTACGCGATCATGGTATAGGTACAAACCTTTGATTTGCCTGACGTTTCATCAAGGTTACACTGGCCGTGATCACAGGCTGTGACCACGGCCGGAGCACCTATACCATGATCGCGTTAACTCCTGTTAACATTATTGTATAAAAATATCATGGAACGCAAGACTTTAAAAGTTATTTAATTTACTTTGCAAATCAGAGCGATCAAAGTTTTCCGTTCCAATCCAAACAGCTCATACTCGTACTAAGACACAGATCTCGGGTTACGTCAAATCAGTCCCTGAGCGGAGGCTTGAATTACTTCTTTGGCCGACTTATTCCTAAATACACTTGCAAAGTATCTTAGAGATGTAAAAGTTTATGTATTTTTTATATCTAATAAAGACGTAAGAAGCCAAACGTGTTACGATGGGTTATAACCAGAGGTATTTACGGCCTCAGGTGACCCTGATCACTAACAAATACGCATAGTGTTACATACTCTGTCTAGTGTATAGTCGCAACTTTTTTATACCACATAGATTGCAGACAAATACAGGGCCCACCTGATGGAAAGCGGTTACAGTAGGTCTTAACCAGTCCAAAAATCTTGTTATGTGTTATCTCTCTCTCTCATCTCTCTCAACAAACAGTTCAATAATCTGTGTCAATAAGCCGCCATCCGCCCCCTCAAAAATATCCAATTTTGTATAAATACTCTAACTTGGTTCTTTGGGAGCTCTTCTATAATGTAGCTTATAAATGTTAGATGTTTATATTTTCGAATTTCCTGTGATGAACAGCCATACACAAAGAAGAATGTTAAAACAAAACATGCGAGACCACCCCATGTGGAATGACAAAAGAAGATAAACGATTTCATTGTCCTTGTAACTGCCTATACCTATTGTAATGAGTAGAAAATATTTTCACTGAGTGGAACTTTTCTTTGACGGGGTCGGTGTCCTTTGTTACAAAATAAGAATTGAATAAATTGTGCAGTTATTGTTTCATTTCATTCAGCGACATACTCGTACTATATTAATATAATATGTAACCCAAAGTTAGTATAGATATAGTATTGTTATTCACTCACGCCTATTTTCACTCCGGGGTAGGCAGAGACAATTTGTTATTATTAATAGCTTGAAATATGGATTATGAAAATTTAAGTAGGTAGGCTGCTACGAGTAATATTTCCAGTTTACAATTGTCATTCTAACCATTTACCTATTTAGGTACTTTTAACGGAAATACACTTTAGAGTCTACAATTTATTCAAACCTACCTATAAAATTGCTGTTCAGCAGTACTGACCATTTTAAATCAGAATAATTTTTGTTTGGCTACGAATTTTAATTTAAAACTAACTTCATTTTTAAACGTTGTCATTGACAGCCTAAACACGAAAAGAAAAATGGAAGTATTTTTCTAAAGTAGACATTTGTTTTTTGATAAATGTAATTTTTTCATCGCAATTGAATCCTTTTTTTTCATCATTATGATGGTTATGTTATATTTAGAGTAATAATGGAATATAAGTAGACCGCAACGCAACGTAACAACAGCTAACGTTACAAACCGGTTGCCCGCTTCCGTTCTGGAATTTCGTCCTGTACATTACCTCGTGGTCGTCGGAAAACTTTGGTTGACAACGACGAATTAAAGGTGATTGTGGAAGTCGATGAGACTCGATCTACAGCTGAATTAGCAATAGCGTTCGACGTTAGCGGCAAAATAATATTAGGTCATTTGCGTCGAATTGGCAAGGCAAATAAGCTTGACAAATTGGTATCCTATGAACACAAAGATCAACAACACGAAGTACGCGTCGAGATGTGACTTGCACTGCTTTACTGGCACACAAACGACGACATTTGGTACCAGTGTACCAAATTGTTACTTGTGATTCAAACTTGATTCTGTTTGACAAATTTGCTGAAATCTTACCCCTAGAAACTTGTGGTTACCGCTTGGTAATCTGGGACTGGTGTGATTAATATCAGCTTCTTATCAAACGGAATGAGCATTACTGCAGATGTGTACGTGAAGAACTTCAGTTGTTGTTGTTGTTGTTGTTTCAGTTGTTATGTTCACATAACGGTGGAAAAACTCACATATTATTATATCAGAACAGCTTTGCTCAATCGTCCTTCTCCGCTACTCCTGAATGACAACACACGTCCTCATGCTGCACAGCAGACAGTCTTCAAGATGCAGAAGCTAGATGCGCTCTGTCATTCACCGTACTCAACTGCACCTACAGATTTCTACTTTTCCAGAATTTGGATAACTTCTTAGCAGAAAAAAATTATTGCCCGACAGGCAGCACAAAATACCTTTGAAGAATTTGTTTCTTCCCGTAAAAATATTTTTTAGTAATAATGTAATAAACGGCCACTGCGTTGACATGATACGTCGATTGCACTTTGATTAATAGGAATAAAAAATGTACCTACATAATATATTCTTTTATATAACGGCAATTTCCTTACCTAAAGGTAGAAACCTAATAATATAATATCTACAGACATTAGTCATTTATCTTGGTTTTGAAATCTGTCTGTGATGTTCTTTGCCATGCGAATACCAAAGTGTATGTTTTTTGCAGCTCATTCCGGGCAATGTGAACACCTACACTCCAAGGAAGACTACTCTGGAAGCGCCATTCATAGCATCAAAAGTGCGCTTTTTTCCATACGCAGCCCATCCTCGAACTGCATGCATGAGAGTGGAATTATATGGATGCCTTTGGAAACGTAGGTACAACAGGGATATAGTTTTAATTGCTGGCGACATCCCGGGATCTGCAAAGCGATTACGTTTAGCTGGCAGGATAATTAGATAGATAGCTTATGAATTATTGCGATATTTGCTGTGCGATTATAACCGCCAAAAGGCGGTATATTTACTTTTAACTTTTTGTGCAGAGGAGTTAGTTGCGTACTCGGCGCCCAAAGGCGGAGATATGCAAACCATGACTGGAGGCGCTCGATTCGAAGACCTCGCTTACGATGGGCAATTTCGTGAATCCCGGTTAATTAATGGACTTGGTCAGATGACTGACTCCTTGCTCGGTCCTAATGATTTTGAGTTACCGGATCCTAACGATACAAGAGGTAAGTAAATTTTCTGTTGGTACTTTATAGTACTTTGGAATACTTTAAAATAAAATATTTTCGGTTTTTCCAATTAGGTACTCACAAAATCCTTTAATCTGTATTAGGCCAGCAAGGAAAATTTAGAACTAAAGTTATTCTGTAGAATATGAATGAGAGTTAATTTTTATATTTTTTGTTTATCAAAGGTACACGTTGGGTGGGTTGGAATAAGACAATGATGTCGGACGAAGAAGTGTCTTTAACCTTTAACTTCACTGACACCAGGCTGTTTCGTTATGTTGATCTACATACCAACAATATGTTTACCAAAGATGTGCAGGTATATCTATTTATTGATTATAAAAGCCAAAGCGAACGTGATTATTTTTTATTTAATTGATCTGTACTAAATTTTATAGATCAAGTTCTATTTGTAATATTATAAATGTCTTGAAATGGACTCATTTTGTTGTAAAAATAGTTAATAAAACAACTGCCTAAATGTCTTACGTTTTGTACACCAGTTGTTCAAAGAAGCGGAAGTATATTTCTCACTGGAGGGCGAGAGATGGCAGGAAGACTATGTATCATACGAACCGAAGCAGGACAGGGTGTCTGAACATGCTCGTATCGTCCATATCGACTTACAGAATCGTACAGCTAAGCATATTATGATGAAACTAAGGTTCCAGCATGAATGGATTCTTATCAGTGAAATCACCTTTAAGTCTGGTAAGTACTTACCCCTCATTTACGCCATTTGTTCGAAAGATAAAGGTGCTAAATAAAAAATATATCAATTGAAGTCCACAAAAAACAAATAGTACAACCTTCAGACATTTTATTTGTTGTTCTCATTTAAGTCTACGTAGTCCAAATCAGCGCTCATTTCATGAGATAAAATCTTTCCAATTTGTGAACTGGAATTTGAACTGTTTTGCAAATTACTCCCAGGTTAAAAGTGAACAGAAAAAAATTTACAAGAAGAATGGGACGTTTATATGAACAAAAAAGAGTGCCTCTAGGAGGGTACAGAAGGCCCAGGCACGCTAATAGATCCATTACTCCTCATCGAGCCTCCCTTATCTGTTCAGTGCACTCACAAGCCTGCGGCTGTTTCACAAATTTTATCTTTGTCTAATTAATCCAAAGCTCTTTTGAGGAAAACGCGTCTTAAGTGATAAATTGCCTTACGCTAAATGAAGAACTTGTAATTAAAGAAAATCTTTGATCTGGATTATTTCGTTCCCCCAATTATAATGTAAAAGACGCAGCTACGCGTAGCCAACCCCCTAGATTTGAACCAATCGAAAATGAAATTTAAGTAATATCTGCGACCCTTTGAGTACACAATGTGGACCCTAGCTTCCCATTCTAAAAGATATCTCTACTGATTCACGTATTAAAGTTCATTCTTGAAGACGAGGGTCTCTAAATGGTATTCTTAGATGTGTTTTTTTTTAAATAGTCAGTTATAAATACAATAAATGTATGTTATTCTATTCTGGTTTCTGTTATTTGATACACGATGATTTTTAATTTCACTGATAGAATTCGTGAACATCATCTTAGGTATATTTAATGTAAATGCAAGATATAGTAATGTAAATGAAAAATATCATAATGATAATATTAAAACTCTTAAATATTACCCCAAGTAAGTTTTTCGCTGTACTAAAAATATCCGAAGTCGAATACCCTTGTGATAATCTTCTTCATAATTTACTATTCAATGGATAACTCTGCAGTTTGTACCACTGTTAAACCAAAATTTCGATCCGTCGATACCATAAAATGCATCTAGCAATCAGGCCCGAAAACGATAATTCGCTCGGCCCTAACGAAAGAAATCCATAGTGACTTCATGTGTGTGCATGTAAATACTACGTCTTTCTGTATTTCCTGCGATTCCGAACTTTCGCAAGTGCTTTTCATGCGATGTACCTGTTAATGTCGGTTTGTTTGTCAAAAAATACTTCAATGATTTTGATGAACTCAAACTAGTTATGATTAAAACTTCATAATATTTATTTTACTTCTGGAAACCGAAAATATATATGTATATTTTCGGCTATTTTTACTTACTATATACGTGCGTGAAATTACAGGCAGACATACAAAAGGAAATAGTAAGATTTCTACTAAAATAAAGTCACATAGCGAAACTTTACCGTAATTCTTATTTCAACATCACTAAGCTCGAACAAAATAGGAACAACATTCCCTTACTTATAATATTATAAATACTATTTGCTTTCGCAAAAATTAGGTGAACGATTTATCTTCAGGTTTTCGTGTCATATACACACACATAATGTGATATGAAGGTAATATTATTACACGTTAGCTGTGTTCTAAGAATAGGTACATCCTAACTATACTTTTTAGAAAAGTTGGGCAATTGTCTGTTATATGTTTATGGTTCTTATTATATAGGTATCTTTACTCTTCATTACATAACTAATTGAATTTTGAATCCTGGTGTTGATTCCTTCCAACTACGCTGTGTGCTTGTTTAAAGTGTAGAACCATCGGTACAAGTATCTCACTTTATATTGTTAGCGTAGGTTATACTGTCATAATAAATCTAGGTCTGACTTTATCGGTTTTAACATAAAAAGTAATTACGACTAAACGAATGTTCTCACCAAAGTTTCAAACATTGCCATTTATTTAATTTCATTTATGGACCCGCATATCCATCGAAGGGATATAAATTGTATTTTTACATACATCAAATGGTGTTTTCATAAACGCTTTTACATTTCACCAAAATATTCAAAACACGAAATCCATTAGTAAATACGTTAGGTGATACATTATGTAGGTACCGGCCTTGTGAATTCGATATTAGCTTCCACATGTTCACCATGTGAAGCTTTACACACTAGTACAAAAATTAGGTACTAAAAGAAGCTGAGTTTGATTTTTGCATACCTATTTATTTTGCTGTTAGAAATTCTTTTCAATTTTTCCGAACCTCTTACTGCTATTCCCAAGCGATAAAAACTTTGAACTAAAGTAAAAGTTTCAAAATTAATTGTTTACTAAGCTTCATCTACAAGTTCTAACCTCGTCTATTACAAGTTTTATTGCGACCAGTTCAAAGATTTAGTGCCAGTACAGTTCCATATCAGTTATGTTAATATTAGAAATACTAGTATGGACATTTTAACGAGTTAAAATAGTTATATGGTAGTATACAATATTAGGGATACAGATAGAAAGCATCCACTTCTTTTTGTTATATTTACGTCTCAGATATTTCATGTTATTTCAGCTCCGTGCTGAGCTCCCCTGAGCGTACTGCGGGTTCTGAAATTGCACTGAGTACGTCTGTTAACTTGCGATACAATTCACAAATGTATAATTACAAATTAGCGCAGAATTAAGTGACACTTGGCACCTTCTGCGTATTACATTGGCAAGTCGCCATTCACTCCATCTCGTCTTCAGTCTAGACTTCAACCCTAACTTGTGCAACAACAACTGACCTGGTTAAACTTACTTCATCCATCTGCAGTACATCACTTCACTACATATTATAAAACAAAGTCGCTGTCGCTGTCTGTCCGTCCCTATGTATGCTTAAATCTTCAAAACTACGCAACGGATTTTAAGTGGTTTTTTTTAATAGATAGAGTGATTCAAGAGGAAGGTTTATATGTATAATACATGCATAATATTGTAGAGAAACACCGATAAATTTAGAGATATGCAGCGGGAACGGGATCATAAAAGATGGCGGTACGAAGTTCGCTGGGTCAGCTAGTAATATTATATAGCATTAATCTTGAAAAGTTTATTTTGGTTAGTTGTAGTAGTAAATCTTATTTTATGTTTCATCAGGGAGTGACGAACTTGCAACAGGTTTTTTGTGATTATTGCATCCTGCACTAATATAAATTTCATTTTCAAGATATGGTTTACTGAGCTTGTAAATATTATTAGACGTATTATTCTTCTTAATTATTTGAATTTTTTTTATTAGCAGTTAGTATTGTATCAATCAATTAGCCTATCGCAGTCGACTACTGAACATAGGCCTAATCCTATTAATATTATGAACGCGAAAGTTTGTAAGTATAGATGGACGTTTGTTACTCTTTCACTTAAAAACTACTGAATGGATTTTAATGAAAATTTGCAATAATATAGCTTATACATCAGAATAATATACAGGCTACGATGGTCGCGATAACCGACATCCACGCGGGTGGAGTCGCGGGCAACATAAGTTAGTAGTCTTTATATATAAACGCGAAGTATTATATCTGTGTATTAAATTTCACAAACAAGTCGGAGGAGTGCCTTACTTCTCGATGGCCGCATCGTACACCTGAAAGAAAGACGTAGAGCCATCGCAATGCGGTCAGCACTTCGAAGTAAATTCACTTCCTATTATAAAACAACAATTAGTTCTGCATCCGACATCTTTTCATTTTCCCCATTGTCTTTTTCTTCCGTGTAGATTGAAAGCGAGGTCTCGGTTCTCTCATTGTAATTCTATCCTAAGAACGTATTGTTCACAACTTGCCTCTTTTGTTCTCAGTGCTTACAACTGTAAATGCATCAATGGAGTTTCTTGAAGAGTATTATAGAACTGACACTCCTCCATCATCAAGAAAGAAAAGAAATTCTTCTTTGAGGGTTTCTGTAGGCCTGGCATGCGGTGGCGTTGTGGGAGGAGGGGCTTTCATCGTAGCCGCTATAGTGTTACTGACAAAGAAGACCAGACGCAGAATCCCTAATATGTTGAAGAAGCCCTTTTGTCCTTCTTTACGACACAACTCGAGTTCCAGGAATAATCGCAGGGCACCCAGGCTTGCACTAGCACTGGCTAATTGTCCACCGATACATATGCTACGGTAAGTTCTTTTATCTAAAAAAGTACTTTTCTTATTTTCGTAAATTTTTAGGTTCCTTTTCATGATTCCCTACAAACCATACTGCTTAAGTTTTGATTTTATACAAAGTTCTACTTTAGAATAAAATCTATCAGCTGTCCTAAACGCTTACGTGACTTCGAGAACAATTAGAGGTGAATGATGTGAAAGTGTTGAAGATATCTGTAACTCAAACAAGCTCAAACGTCCAATAGATTAGAATACCACCTAGTATACTTTTATCCCTAGAATAGATTCCATTGGTTACAGGAACAATATTACAATTGTACAGGGGCGGAACCTTGCCGTTCAGCTATCAAAAAAATTCTTAAATACCCTAAAAAACTTCAAGAGGATCTAAGCCACGCGTCACAAATTAACAAAAATGCCTCTGTCGCAATGGACTGACGATATCGCATTTAACTTTGGCGAATAAATTAATAATAGGAACATGGATTGTGAAAGTCGGCTGAATTCGCGCTAACTACGCAACGCCCGACATTAAAACTTTAGACTTACGAAAATCTTAACAATTGAATGGGGTCAGATTGGGTAGTATCTTGGTGGTGTGTAAACGACCGTGCGTTCATTTAATGAACTTGGACTTTTCTATCTTTTATAAATTTACAAGAAAGAACAAAATATCGCATGTAATGTTGAGACTTGTACTATTATCAGTCTTTAAAAGGAGTAACATTTTAGTCCAAAAAGGTATTGAATAGTTACGAAAATATTGCATAGATACTTACTTATTCCGAGGTCTGCAAGGGTCACACTGTCTTATGATAAGACTTGGTTAGTGTTGCTTAACCTCGCAATGTGTTCTCCCGCAGCCTGCTCGGTTACTTCTTAGCCACGAGCCCCATATTAAAACCAAAACAGCATGAGATGAATTAAGTTAATGTTATAATAGCAATTAAAATGAATGGAAACGTTTTACGAGTACATAAAAGGGATTTTTTTGCTCACAGGCCAGCGGTTGTCGATGAAGATTACCGAGAACCTTATAACATATGGCGGGAGACCCTCGGACGCCGTGACAAGCGTGAAGCCCACGATCAGCATGAATACAACGGTTAGTAATTGACAAATTAACAAAAAATATACACTCCAAATTATGTGTCTTAGCGTACAGTTACCCTCAAAAGCTCTATAACTTTTGAATATAGGTATACTTTTGTCAACAATTAAAATAACACTGGAATATTAACCGTCTTAAAGGGTAGCCCTGTTAATGCATTCAATGTCTATTAACCCCTTGGTAAAATTGGCATTGTTTTTTTTATTCTCGCCATATAGATTCAACAGAACAATGTCAATGGCCACAAGCACTTGATACTACTAGAAGTGCTAGCGTTCCGCAGCTATGTATGTGCAGTGCATCCATAGTAAAAGTCTAAATTCCACGGTAGTCTTTATGGCGAAACCCTCTCAAATACTTTTCCTTCTGTAATCTTTTCCAATATTCTCATAGATTTTTTTGATGTAGATAATTAATATTTTTCATCTGAGAAGATATTCATAATTGAAAAAAAATGTATAGTAAAAAACTCACAATACAGTAAATGTCCAACCCCACCAAACGGACGGCATTGGAACGGATTTTACAATCTTTAAACAAAATAAATCTTATATCACAGAATTTAAAGTTTATATTACCAAGTCACGCATGACAGCTTGACGTGCGTCATGCCGCCGCACGTCGCTGTCAAGCTGTTGTGCGTGACTTGGTAATATAAACTTCAAACACTGTGATAATAAGATTTGATTTTGTTTAAAGATTGTAAAAGCCGGGCCGATGCCGTCCGTTTGGTGGGGTTGGACATTTACTGTATTGTGAGTTTTTTACTATACATTTTTTTTTTGGGGTTGGACCTTTATTCTCGCTAAAATCTTATGATTTGTTCCACGTTCGGTATCTTCGTGACAGCCCATGCTTTTTCCGACTGCTGCTAGTTAGCTCGCTCGCGACACTCGACTCGCCGGTCTCGCCACTCCTCTGCACTCGTTAGGTTTTCAAGCGCACTTAACCCTAGATTGTTACTTTTACCCAGCTCTTGCTGTTTACCAGTGGTTCTTACACGGATGGTTTGAAAATGAAACGACCTAATGATTTTCTTGACTACACTTCAGAGAAAAGATTTTACTACGGTTTTTTCTATCTGTATTTTTTTGGTAGATTTGGCCAATTTAGAGTTTATATTATATAGATTTGGATGAATTCTAGTATTCAGCTAGAATATATTACTGGTACCGAGTACACTGAAATCGTCCATGATGTTTTAACCATTAGTTTTAAATAGTGAAAGCTGTAATTAACACTGTTTTATAAGTATTTATTACCCAAAACCTGTATTACCCAAAACCTAAAGTTCAACAATTCTGGCGTTCAATTACATTTTAAGAAATCTCTCGTTACGAGGCGACCGGATGTCCGGTCGGAAAGTCAGCCATTGTTCAGTAGCCATATTGAAAAGATGATGTGCCCGAAGCACAGGATAATAGGTCCGGGATTCGTGTATCTTTTGAAATAAGACGAAGAAAATAGTGACCGGTTTTTGTTCAAAAATACGCAATACTATGACAGACGCTTTGGGCGTGAATATTCGTAGTGAAAGCCGTTTTATGACGTATCAACATAAAAGGAAATTGAAAATGATGAACGTCTTGCCTTACTTTGGTGAAGCCCAGAGGAAAGGTTACATGTTTGACCTGTGGTCACGTCTGTCCAACGCTATGTTATCTCCAAACTTGATTTCATCTTCCAAACTAATAAGTAATATAGATTTAGAAAATCTATACTATTATATATAATTGTAAATTGAAATTATTTATCCGCGATGGACGTATAAACTACTGAACGGATTTTGATGCAGTTTTTTTGTTAGAGAGGTCTTGGTCCGACTTAAAATCTTACGTTTATTTAATTGAAATTGGTTGAATAGAACCGGGGATAAGAGATACATGCGGCCGGAATATATAAAATTATAAAATATATTCTATCGCATTTTAATAGTCAATTGCAATGTTTGATTTATTGCACACTTACATTAGGTACATGTCGTAATAACCAAACGACTTTTTTACGGAGGTTTAGTGACCATATCGAATTAGGTTACTTAGGTATAAACGAATACTAACTTACGGATGCAAACCACTAACCGACCTTCATTACGATGAAGCCCTGTAGTTTTATCTGTATAGCAGTCGGTAGTGATTTTAAAACAACATGCCTTACAATAACTCTAACTAATAGTACCTAATTATATTTGTATGCAGAAATATGCGAAGACACGGAATTCCCTCGACCCTACATGATGAAAAGGCCCGACCCCCACGAAAGTTTCTACGCAGCAACGGACATTATACATCACGTAAGTAATTAATTACCTTACTTTTATACAAAACGTTTTTGTCCCGTTCGTATTACCTATTATTATATTTATGGCTCGTCAAATTACCTACCTAAAATCGAAATCACCTTTGAAGTATTTTCGGAGAAACCACTGAAGTGAATATCAAAAAGCAAGTCTGTAAGGAAATAAAAGAAGAATCAGGATAAAATTTCTCATAAACCCAAATCACATAATACCCACGCTAATTTATGATCAAAAGAAATAACTGTGTATTTACAATTTTTCAAACTGTTCAACTGTTTTTCAAGGCTTCCAAATTGACTTTACAAATCATACCAATGATCGATTTGGCAGCTTTTTTGCTTAGTTCATATGTAAATTCAATATACACAGTATACAAAAACATTTACGCGTTGCTGGCTGGCAGCTAGGAAAAGAGGAAACTGACATAAAAAACATACCACAGTTTAGTATAACTGTATTTAGGGGACTTCCTGAGTATAACCTACTTTTTCACGTTCTTAGTTTTCATGCGATCATGGTTTAGGCACATAATAATATGTTAGTCAGAAATTATAGCCTGTGAAAATACATTTAATTTTAACTGAAGCAACAATCAAAGTTTTAACAACTGGTCTGGAAGAGGAGCATTTCGGTCTCCGAGGTAAGGACTCGGAACTGTGGAACTCGACATCATGCTTTGCCTCACCAGGGCTAAACACACCGTCCTCTCACCCGTCACATCGGCCACACTGGCCAAGAAACCAGGTACCCAGAGACCGGATCGACCTTCACTAGTGAACCAAACCTGTTTTTGGGATCATAATCCCCCCTTGCCAATAGAGATTCGCACGCGGAAATACGACACCCGCCATCCTGGCTAAATCTGCTAGGGTGACGTTTAGACGGGTATAGGCTTAATATATAAATAATTTATAGATCCGTATAATGTGTCGCAACTAGTTTACTTATCAAACAGCGTTCTATGCTAACAAGTCTAGTCACGAAGTGAGCAAAGTCAAGAAAGAAGTAGTAGGATTAGGAAATTACCTATTTCGTAAGTAAATATTTGGGATCTGAACTATTTCAATGAACATTTCCACAAAAATATCATTTCGCTAGTAATATTACAATTATTTTGTACGAGTGTTTTACTTAAGAGACGTTGCCAAAACGTTAAGTTTATTACACTCATTACACAGACTCATTATACAAAACCGTATACAAAGGAAATGTTATACAAAACTTTGTGTGAACTATGCCAACACGTTTTATCATTACGTTCCCAAAAGCTTTGAGTCAGGTAGTCAGGGATGTGCTTTCATAAACTGGAATTCAGTTAAGGTTAATTATTACCACCTTGCATATTATTCTTTTTAACTTCTACCATTAAGACTGTTAATGCTACTTCTATAAAACAAAGTACGCAAAAAAATAAATTCCAATATCTGTGCTGTAAACTGATATTGAAAATTTTGAAACCAAGTTGTTAAAGTTCATCTTCGACTTCGACTTGTTCGACGTCTATCAAAATCCGAACGAACGAACTCTGGACGGCATTACTATATTTCTCTTCTTAGAAGAAAACACGACCCGTCTACCAGGGGAAGTCCTACAAAATAACAATAAGTACTTACATTTCGCTATTTTATCGAATCAGATTCAATCCCAACTTCTTCATTTTTATCTAGAGGTTGTACATACATTGAAACAAATAAAGGACTCCATCAACGATGTAAAGATGGAAACCCATAAAGCATGAACACGTAAAGTATTATACAATAATGTAGGGCAGGCGGATCGGCTGATTTCCCGAGGGACCCGCGGTCACACTCCCGCCCTACGTAAACCATACCAATTGAACATTAATACGTAATGAACGTTATTTAGTTAACCTTAACTTACGGACTGTTTTAGTGGAAAACATCCTAGTAATAAATTCTTCATGTTGACTCAAAGAAGATAGCAAAGCAATCTGTTAGAATTTTAGAACGAGCATTTGTAAATACCAATATAACAATGAAACACTTTTTGCATTTACAGGAATATATTAGTAGGTATATCGACAAATATATAAGTTTAAATTAACATCAAATTCAAATACTTATTATGCATAAACGGACGGTTGAATAACAAAAATAGATTTGCAGCTATAATAAGCTGTTAGTTACTGGCTGTTACTATGATGGTTATTGGTTTCTAATGGATAATAAAAGTATATAAATACTTGATTTCTAGATCAATAAAATTGGAATTTTTACTTAAAGCTTCGTACATGACTTCCAGCCCAGTAAAAGAGAAACGCCAAAAAATAATTTCAATATAAACCTAGAGGAGAAACTTACATAATTCTGTAAAATATAAACATAAGAAAGTACGAGCATTCCTTGAGCCATAAACTTACATGTTAAGGACCTAAACTACGAGTCCCACCCCCGATAAAAGACAGCCGACTATTTCAACTTGTACAATAGTGACGCATGTGCATTCCACAACATCGTCATTGCGTTAATGGACCTGTGCAGTAGCATAGGGTGCTGCTACATTGCTAGACCGCTGTCAAATATTAGGGTAGGGGCACAAAAATAATAAATAATATAGTACATCATGATATAAATGGAATCTCCCTTATGCGTGCCCAAATAACGCCTTATAGCCCTAATCCTATCAAACTCCGGCAACATCCCACTGTCATCAAATCATGTTAATATGTTTGGTATCATCAGAACTGAATATGAATTACTATTAGATAATCTTACTGTAATCACATGAATGTAAAAGAAGACTATAGGTACTTACTTATAAAAGTATCTCCCCGTAAAATAATATACATTGTAGTACCGGAAAAGTCTTTATGCGTCATATAAAGTAAAACTGACAAAGAAAATTAAATAGAGCACTGTATAATTTATTTACGTACTAACGACACTTTTAGTGGACTATAGTCTTAATGTCAGATAGATCCTGGCCTAAGCCCCACTAATATAATAACTATTAACATAATCTGCATAATGGCAAATGGTAACACAAATCCTTCGAAAATTCGTTTAGATGACCAAATATTTCTAATTTCTAATTTTGAACTTCGCTTTCTATCTGTCAGTAATAAATACAAATACGCACCCGTAGAACTATAGTAAATCACTGCGTATATAATATACAAATGGAAAAAGAATAAGATTTCCAAACAAAGTTTCACTCCTTTATTATTGTACGAGTATATCAGGTCGTCGTCGGCAGTCCGTGTGATTAGCCATACGTCGTCGTAGCAATGTTGTAGCTACACGGAAGGCCTGTTACGTAGGTACATAGCCGATGACAAAGGAATTGATCTAGTGAGGTCGGAGTGTAATCTGTTCAATCCGCAAGTGGCTGTTGTTGTGACTTGAGTTTAAAGCGCTTAGCCTACGCTTTGCATAAAGACATTGTGTGATTTTATTGAAAGATTTTATACTACCCGCTTTATGCTACAGTGCACAATAACAATAGGTAGGATAAAGAATTGGAAATAGTGGAAAATGTACAAAAATGTAGAATTGATAAACTAGAGATAGACTGGGCAAGTGGGTGTCGGGCACGTGCTTAGTTTGCAGTGTAGGGTTACGTGTTTGCCCATCACAAGAATGTAGATTTCAGACTCATTATCATCATTTATTTCCTAGTTAACTACCGATGTAAGACACTAAAATGCATAAATATGTATATTATAATGTATATACTTAAGATACCTACTCATGCACGATAGATTAAGAACCCACGTAAAATACTGTAGGTACAATGATTGTGAAATAAATTTGATTTTATTTGCATTGCGTCCAAAGTTTGCACTTTGGAACCCGAAGTCTGCCTATTTTGTTATTGACTTTAGATATGAAATATATATCAAGATATGTAATGCTTGCACTTCATTCTCGTCGAGGTTAGGCGAGGCGAGGTTTGACGAAGTTAGGCGAGGTTATGCGAGGCGAGGCGACTCGAGGTTTGCTGGCACTTCACTCTCGTCGAAGTTAGGCGAGGCGAGGTTTGACGAAGTTAGACGAGGTTCACTCTCACCATTGTTATACACGTACTAGTACGTAAATACACACGTTATACACGTTATTTCACGTACTAGTACGTTGTATGAATTGTACTAGTACGGTGCATACCGGCAAATGTCCGATTAAGCACAAGACTATGGCATACTGATTGAACGAACGCGAGAATGTGGAGGCTGCGCCTCGCCTCGCCTCGTGTACCCTCGCACCTCGCGTTCCCTCGCGCGAAGCCAGGCGAGGCGGCGCGAGACGCGGCGATGTGACGCGAGGGCTCCCACCACACTCTCGTGCTCGCGCTACCTCGCCTAACCTCGACGTGAATGAAGTGCAAGCATAAGAATGTAGGTAGATATCAAACCGATGTTGGATGTAGATATTACTAACCAAGCAGTTCAATAAACTTCCATGTGTAATAGGTTATTAGATTGAATATATTAAGCATTCTTGGGTTGCAATTTAAGAAGGGTTGTTATTTACGCCTTAGTAAATATGCTATTCCGCGATCAATGAGCTCTGGTATCTGTATCTCTGAACACTTGCAGCATCAGAAGTAGTATCATTATTTTATATTTTTTCGTCATAGTTGTATCTCTTTTTCAGTAAACTATGACGACTCTTGTCATCTTTACCGCAATAACTAACCTTTTTTTTATCGTGCGTAAAATCCTTATGGATAGGTAAGTACCACCCCGCCGGAGCCGGTGGAGGAGACAATAACTAACATTGCAAATTATGTTTAAAATTAAAAAATAATATCAAATTCCTCACTTCAATGAATCACAGACAGTTGAATCGCTAAAGAACTTTGCTAATACTGGGTGGCGCAAAAGTAAAGACCCTATTTGGTTCGGCTATAACATTTTTTCTAAATTAGAAAACTAGATTTAGGTTTTTTTAAATGTATATTTGTACCATTAAATTTCGTACCATTAGAATTTAAAGATGATGTCTTTTAAATGGTGACCTCCAGAGTTGATACACATTTGAGCCCTATTTATGACATTTTGCATAACTTGCCGTAACACTTCCTGCGATATGTTCGTTATTTCTTGACGAATGTTTTCTTTTAGAGCTGCGAGAGTCTGTGGCTTGTTCACATACACCCGAGATTTCAAAAAACCCCAAAGAAAGAAGTCTGGACTGGTCAGATCGGGTGATCTTGCAGGCCAAGGCAAATCGCCAAAACGAGAGATAACTCGGCCTGGAAAAGCGTCCCTCACTAAGTCCATAGTGTCGCGCGCTGTGTGTGCCATAGCGCCGTCTTGCTGAAACCAGATGTGCTCCAGCTCCAATTCGTCCAAACTGGGTATCAAAAACTCACGTAACATGGTTCTGTAGCGTTCTCCAGTGACAGTTATCGCATTGCCTCCAGCGTCTTCGAAAAAATAGGGTCCGATCACTCTGTCAACACAGATGCCACACCATACAGTAACTTTTAGTGGGTGTAGAGGTGTTTCTTGAATAATGCGCGGATTATCAGTGCCCCAGAACCGAGTATTCTGCTTATTGACATGCCCTGAGAGATGGAAATGCGCTTCGTCACTCATAACCAATTTTGAAGGAAAATCATCCTCTTCAAGGTTGAGGTTTATGACGCGCTGGCAGTAATCTAGACGAGCTCGGTGGTCAGCAGGCAGCAGCTGATGAGTCATTTGAGTTTTATACGGGAACATCTTTAAGTCTTTCACCAAAATACGCTGCAGGGTCCGTCTGGAAATGCCCAATTGCGTGGCACGTCGCCTCGTTGATGTTTCTGGACACTCTTCCACATCTTCGCGCACAGCATCGATATTTTCAGCTGAACGGCCTGTTCTTGGTCTCCCAGACTTAGGTCTATCCAATGTTGAGCCAGTTGCTTCAAGGCGTGTGGCAAAGCGTCGAATTGTGCGACCAATCGGTGCCGGACGGTGGGGAAATCGTCGACGAAATTCACGTTGTGTTCTTATCACTGATGAATTATTCCGTAAGAACATTGACACAATTATTCCACGTTCTTGGGGAGTAAAACGGTCCATGTTTATTTTCAGTGTATTTTACATTTGTTCACTACACAATTTTCAACAACAGAATGACAGAAAATGTCATATAAAAAAAATAAAGGTATTTTCTTTAGTGCCAGTACTTTTGCGCCACCCAGTATAAGAAAATTATGACTATACTATAGATACCTACTTGCACGTTGAACAATAAAACGAAATAACACTTAAATTCACGAGTATTCACACGCCATGATAATAGTTTTAGTTTGTTTACCAAACACCTATAAGCGAATATCAGTTAATTAATTACTGTAATCTAATTTGCGATAGTGTCTAATGTACATTACAGATTAGAATGTAATTGAATTATTCATAAACGGGTCATCACTCCCTTCGAATATTATGTAGGCACTCCAGAATAATGAACTTGATTGATACGTCAAGTGAATATAATCAAGGTAGCCAATTACATTGCTATAGTTCTGTCTGAACCAGTCAGGCAGTAGCCTGTGGGAACTCGTGACTGAATGGTGACCGAGTAGGCAAACACATTGCAACTAAGCAATTAAACGGTACTTGTCAAGTCAGTCTTAGATGGGTGACCGTTCCTAATGCATTAAGAAACCTTTAAACTAATTAACGAGCAAGATTTTAGCATAGGCTTTCTTCTCGAGGTTAGGAAGTCATATGGCAGTCGCTACCATAAAAGCCGTAGACGGCAAACCAGTAGGAGGAGACAGGTTAAGTAGTCCTAGGCTCCACGGTGAATTCCTCGAATGCACCAGGGACCAATGCTATGATGAGATGAGCTGAGACTTTTTGTAGCTAGTTTAGCATAAAAAATAAATAGGTAATATTTATTTTACCTATATCTACGTTTAATAAATTTAATCTTCTATGGCATATTGTTTTACCAAATTAAATACAATTGCTTTCAGATTTATGAGTGAAGGATAAGAAAATAAATAGTTAATAATATCCTTATTTAGAGTGCTGGCAACCTTGCACGTATCTACAATATAATAAATCTACTATATAATACCTAAATGCCTATTAAGACAGATCCAGCAGATTGGTGCGACCGATTAAGTGGCTAAATAGAGCCCATTGTCAGGCTTCTAGATTGACGTACTTCTCGTCTTTTGTATTCTACATAGAGTGTTTATTTAGGATTTATTGATTTTGACAGAAGCGAAATAGTGAATCACCTAATTTCACTTTTAGAATAAGAAAAGGTGCAGTTTATCTCAACCATGGCTTGCTCCATGGTGATCAAATCACTTTTGAGGAATTTGTTTGATAGATATTGGAATTTATGGATAAAAAATACCGCTTTATGAGAAGAAACTCTGTCTATTATGGAAAGATGTTTCCTGGATAACAGAAAAAAATAATTAAAGAGAATAGGGGAACTACGCATGAATAGACCGGGATGTATTCTTCACGTGCCTTCGCGTAAGGAGGATAAATTCACGTCCGGTGCTTCACAACCTTAAGCGCCTGCACTGCGCTGCGATAAGCGGGTGCGGGTCGCGGACGCCCGGCGCGGACGTCCGCGTCGTGCGCCCGCCTGTACGTCGCGGGTGTCCGCGCCGTGCGCCCTCCTGTGCGTCATTAACTAAGGATCATTTATTGATATATTACTTAGCCAAAAGACGACGACGTGAACAAAGGCGTCAGCCAATCAGCCCATATGTCACGTCTAGATAGTTGTGGGGAGAATTTGTAACCAAGTTTTCGTTATATATAAAAAAAAAATAGTTATTTTAAAATGTCACCGTCTACATTTGACGAACTGTTTTCGAAACTTGAAACATAGTTCATATTATATCTGTCCTCTGATGAATCAATTGACCGTCATTCTAGAATACGGACCTTAGTTTATTGCAACGACTATACAAGCACGGCGCGTGCGATACGGATAACGTAGCGGCGCTCAATGATTTTGTAGAAACAGACCTGCTCGCGTGCTCCGTCGCGCGGACGCACGGCGCGTGCCCCGCTGCCCGCGTGGCGTGCTGCGCCACCCGCATCGCGTGCGACAGGTGTCCGCCTCACGCAGCGCTCCTCTTGAAATAACATGAATCAAGCACGCGAAGCGGACGTCCGCGCCGTGCGCCCGCCTATCGCAGTGAAGGTGCTAACGATTTCTTAGAACAAAAGAAAATAAAAGAACGATAATGTCTACTAATGAAAATAAAAATACATCCTACTTTTTACATTACATCTTCTATACATGTGAATGATATGTTAGTTTGTAAACTCAAAAAGTTATGCATCAATTAAGTTCAAATTGGAGATGATTTTTTGCATCGATAGACAGCACTGCGATCGACTTAGACAGATTTTTTAAAGAATTTATTCCCGAACGAAGCCGAAACCTGGACCGGCAGTATAATAACTAACATATTAACAGCAGCAATAATAGTTTTGTATAGACTTTAGAATTTAATATAGATTCGAACGCCAAGTGCGTTACATAGATGAAATTTTTGCATCAGTTGGCCAGATTTGATATACCACTAGGTATGTAACGCGTAGATATTGAATTAGGGACGTTAAGTAAAGGGTAGTTTCTGAGAGTCTGCAAGTGCTAAGTAATTTCACCTTATGTTGGGTCAATGTCAGCTCTCGACTGTACTATGCTGACACGTCTGAACGCTAAATCATAGGGATAACTTCATAGCTGTAAGAGTAAGTATTTATATTAGGAACACATAACAATATAACAGAAACTATAATGATATATTATGTATAATTCTTCATAAAAATGCAATTGCATTTCTTCATTAAATTTCATAACTATAAATGAACGCTCGTTAAAAAAACCTCGTCTGCGGCGGCCGGCCTGATAATCTAAAAACCAATATTGGATTGAAAAATATACCTAGAACCATTTTTAAATTCAAACGAAGCCAAAGCAATGGTAATCGAAACATATGACGCTATCCTCCTTCCTGCGATTCAAAAAGATATAAAAAATGTACATGTGTCGCTTAATCCGCAGAGGGTCAATGTTCACATCTAACCAAACGATAGCAAAACGAGAACTGGAGACGTTTCCAAATTTTATCAATAGATTTTTTACCTGAACATTATACTACTTAAAACAATTTCAAACCTAAAAAACTGTTTATCCATACCGAATGGCTCGATCTCGAATGTTTCAGCTTCTCGTATCTAAATAAAAGTCGACGAGAAATAAAATATTGGTACGTACTCAAGGTTGCGTTTAAAAGGGCGTGTCAATTTCACTTTGTTTTACCTGATCAAGGCGGCCTTGACAGGAAGCCGTTGTATTGCTAAGGCTACTACGGTGATTTGACTTGAAATTTTTCGTTGCAAATCCTGAACTTATGTTCAGCAATATTCGTCAGATGGCTAAGGCGATGTCAAATATTGCTCAAAATAAGTTCAGGATTTGCTACGAAAAACTTGCAACCCACGAAGCGATTGATTTTGGATATTTGACCTACCAATCTTATTAAAAATCCAATGTAGTAAAACTTTTCTTAGGGGCACACCGAAAGGTAATGAACTAATAACATAACATAAAATATCATGATATAATAGAACATACGTAACATATAATTATTATATAAATCAAAAAACAAATAAATGTACGCAAAAATGATTGGTATAATAAATAAGTCGACAGAATAGTCACTTATTACTACACAAATAGCTTTGTTTCGTACATATATTTTTATTTCAGTGTCGTGTTTCATGTCGTTTATCCAAAACAGCCCGTTTGGCTCGACGTTAGTACAATTTATAACTGCAGTGCTCGATCCTCTCCGTTCATTAAACCCCCACCTACCTCTTCACCCAGAATAATGTAGCAGCTGATACAATTCTAATACTCTGAGAGCAATATGACAGATGCTACAGGTGTAATTTATACAGGACGATATATAGCAAACTAAGTGATACTCTGGGATGAAATTAAACCTACATATCTGAATGGAACAATATCTACCTCTGTTCCACAGAAGATCACAGTCAAAATATCCTTAACGTAACCAGTATTCTTATATAAAAATCAATGTCTCCGAAAATGTCTGTAATATAATATTAAACCTTTAATCCACTTAACTATTCCGTTATCAATTCTGTGCCGTAACTTGAGCTATATGCGTAAGAAAAACAGAGAACAGGTTTTACTGTACGTAAAATACTCAGGGCAATTTACCTTCAAACGGATAAAAGGTCTATACATTAATACGCTGTCGGCGGACGTACGGCCATGTACGGTACGGTTGTAGAAAGCTCAGTCCAATCCACCCAGTATTATTACACTAAAATATTGCTACACTACTTTTACGGCCCACTACGGTGATAATTTACTCGGGCTTGCCAAAATCTACGTAACCTATATATGAAGTATATTTGGCAAATGTAGAACAAAAAGTATAAATTCACAGAACATCAATTTGTAGCCTTATTGAAAGTTGCTTACCAACTGACAGCGAATAGAACACGAGTTTGGCACTCGCAGGTACCGTGCCTGTGATCAATCTTCACTACAAACAATAGCTTATTCTTTTACTACCTACTTCCTTAAATGCGAAAGCAATTGAAACTTTTTCTTCAAGTGTCTCTCCAATCAACGAACTTTGGCAATGGGTACCTGTCTAACCCACTTATACACACTTAACTTATTTTTCGACCACATAATGTATTATCACACTCATCAGTTAAAAACTAGATAAGATTGTTTTTTCTTATAAGTTCCAAGGTCTACCGGTTCAACACGTAGGTAGGTACCTAATGTTCCTAGCCTGGATCCTACCAATATGCTATTCAGTTGTAGTGTATGTTTTTTTTTTTTCTAAATCATCATGAAAAATTCTTGTTAGAATATTATGTTTTCAAATTTCCACATAATTTGCTCCAAAATCAAGTCCGTGAGTTTTCGCCATTACTCATAATTTCGAATGCAGCCACATGAAAACAAGACTGCTGGCATCAAAGACTGTATGTTCCCATGTATCTAACAAAAAACATAATCGTTTTATATATTTTTAACCAGAAATCTTCAAAATTATCATATTTAAAAACGGTATAAGAGAAATATTTAAAAACATCATACAGTTGAAGTGGATGTCTTGAACCACGCTGCTCAACCCCTCTGAATTATTTCTTATAAACAATAAAGTGGACCATTTTGGGAAAATATACTATACATATTACCGAGCGAACATTTGCGATGTTCTTCGCGATCGTCCTGCTAGTGTACACCGAATAATATGCATTCTAAATGTGTTTAAAGTAAATTCATGGCCAAACATAGCACGCTACATTTAGCAAGAGTAAAGGACACACGGTTGCGGTAAACAAATTGCACTATGTTTACGAACACCGAGGCACCCGGCGGCGGCGGTGTGGCGACTTCACAACCAATACATTGTACATACCTAAATAAACTTTTAAAAAAACTTGTTTTTCGGATGCTCTACGTACCTAATGAACGTTTGCCACATACACCTGAGCACTAATCCTACTGTCTAAAAATAAATTTCCATTTAGTTCCAATGTAGGTTTATACTAATGGGTGGCGAATGATTATATTTCTTATACAGGATGGAAGATTTTGACCTTACTCGGAGGGAAAGTACCTACTCTAAATATAGCTAAATACTTCCTTTGAGAGAGACTTTTTTTTTTTCAAAGAAACAAAACTGCATTCAAATATTTTTGAAAACTTGCTTGACACACCCGGTAATACGATAATCTATCTACATGATAGATATATCTAAATAAAATCCGAAATGTAACATCCTGTAATTTTATGGCATCAATGGATAGTGATCTTAAAGAGCAAACTTCTGTACGAAACAGTAAATTAAATTAAAGGAAGTCCTTTCAATCTAATCTTATCAAATATAATACGTTAAAGACTTTAAAAACATGAATATAATATCTCTCATTTATAACACAATAATCTCGGATACATCATACGGACCGAAATTACTGCATGTAATTTTACGAAGTACAGAGGTCATGACAACAATGCGACTACAACAAACACCCGCATCGAACTATGCTTTGTGATGAGCTCACACTTCCGTGTTGCACGAATTCAGAGAATCGGCTTTGTCTATTGAAATGAAATGAAAGAATTCAATCACGCGTTTTCTTTCCTTATTTTATCATTTCACTTTGACGATTAATACCTGGCTCACAATGCTATAGGACAGAATATTGGTATATCAGTAAAAACTCCGGCCTTTTTCCAATCGCCAAAAAAACATATTTTAGTTTTCAGATGGTAGGTGGGAGCATTATGCTCACGTTGAAGAAGATAAAAGTGACTATTAGGTGTGGCCCTTTTAAAGTGACAATTATATGAAATGTATTGTCATTTCGGTTTCTAACCAACAAAGTCGGCCATCAGTTGTGTACCTACTATGAAATCCATTAGTCAATTGGGCCGAAGCTACATTTAGTTGCCTATTCATTGACATTTAATGCTTTCAACTATAAGTATTTATCAACTAGAGTGGTCCAGTTTTAATAGCCGCAACCGACACAAAAAGCAGCGCCGAGAATTTTCTCCGTGCCTTTATTCGAGAAATAGTTCACACATTTATAATATAGAATATTTTTTGTGTAAACTGAAGTACGGACTTCTGCTTACACAAAAAACAAAACCTCAGCTAACAGACGCAACACATTATCCTATTCACTTTAGAAAAGTCGATAAATATAACTCAAGTGACTTTGCAACTTACAAAAAGGGGAACAACCGCGGTTGTACGTATATAGTTGGTAGCGAGTGGAGTCTCAGGTGTTTCGTAGCCCGCCCTCCATTTCTCAAAGTGAATCCACATTGCGGCCCGTATTTTATAATGACACTAGGAGTTTGCCCAAACGATGTATCCTCGCTGCCCACTCTAGGATTACCTCGAGGGTTGTGCCTTTTATCTGACGAATCTTTTAGTAGATCGTGAATTGATATCACATAAATTGTTAGTCATTTAACAAAAAGTTCATCAATCAGTTTCAGGGTTAGTAATATTTTAAAAGTATGTTAACGGTGTATTATTATATTATTAATATAATATATATATAATATATAAAATAACGGTGTATTAGTGTATTATTATATTATTTTGTCAAGACAGATGCTGCTGTTGCCAGCAGTTCACTAATTTAACTAAAAGTGCACGGGTTGTCACCGTGCGTTTGCACGTTTTTTTTACTGTCAGCATCAGATCGGTCTTGACCAACAAAGAACTCAAAGAGGTCTTAACAGGTGCCATGGTATTAGGATCCTTTTGAGCACTCTGCCAATCAAGATAGATCTGATGCTGACTGTATGTCCTTATGGCCAACCATTACTTATGTCAATAAATAAATCTTAACGGCGTAAGTAAATAACGACAGTACACCCCTGGTAAAGAAACCTTCTACTAAATACGAAGCATTAGTTATACCGGACTAGTGCCGTAATAACAAGACAAACCTTCAAATCCGAGCAGAAAACATGTAGGCTTAGAACAAAATTAAACCTTAAATTGCTGCTCTCGACACAATAGCAGGTAACTATCTAATTAGCGCAACACATGGCTTATTTCAGGTTTTTCCTTGCGAACTTAATTAATGCATTTTGTTGAAGAACACCTGAGACGACGGTACTTAATTTTTAATTACATTGTAGTGGGAAGCACGATGTACGTTGTCAGTCGACTGCGGCTCTGTCTCCACGTTTTAATAATGAAGTTTGTTTGTGGCGGAACATAATGTTGGAGACTCTCGTAGTTTAGTTATTGAAAACACTTTTATAGCATTTTTATAGTTTTTGAAGCAGCTAAACTCTAATTGTTTTTATTTAGAACTAATATGTCTTTTTTATGAGTTAACTAGCCGACCCACCCCGGCTTCGCCTGCGGCACATTTCTAAATCCCGTTACCTCCCGTTACCCCCTTTATGTCGTTTATAGGCTCGCAAAGTATGAAAATCTGCCGGATTTGTTGACATTTATGGTTACTGCTCCGCTCCCTTATGTAGTAGCGTAATTTTTCTCTGCGTAAGAGCCATCTTTGTACTTCAAGGTATATTCTAAAAAAAGAAATAGTGTAATCGGTCCAGCCGTTCACGCGTGATGACGTGACCAAGGGAAATAGGGATTCATTTATATATATATAGATACGAATGATATCTACCATTGTCATTGTCTAACACCTAGCTGCATTATCAGTAACATTAATGAGTTACTTTATCAATGAGAGATACTTGTCCCATTTGCTCAGCTATTCTCTCTAATAACAAGATCTCCTTAATACTAGGGTGTACCCAGGCAACATACCGCACATGACACCCACGGACTACGTATTTGGATTTTCAGATACGTAAAGAAATATAACAGCTTCCTTATCATCTCTCATCAATACAGGGTTATATTTTAAATACTGCGAGAGTTCACCAGGATCGCCAGCCGGTACAATCATGAATCATTCTTATTAATTAGTCAGACAAGGGTCAAATGTAATTAATGTATAATATGTAAAAAATCACAAATATTTCTTAGAATCTCATTCTACAGTTTGTTTCAGGCATGTAGTGAAAAAGGCTACATTACTGAAATTATAATTATGTTATTTTAATTAAATAAAAATTACTTTTCACTAGCCTCTCATTAGCTCTTGGCTTTCATAAAATATACTTCCTTTCTTACCTTTTGTTACCTGGAATAACTCACTGTTGAAACTTGCTTCTGGCTGACTTAATTAAACGGAATTTTAATAAAAATCTCATAGTTGCTCTGACTTGAATTACTGTCGACTGTTTTATTTTATTTTTAAATGTAAGAAATGTAATTATTTTACCTCCAAACGAATTCTATGCAATGTGAAATAACTCGAACATTCTTTGAGAAAATAAGTATAAACGTTCAAGAACTTACTTTTAGTTTTTTTTTCTTTTATTTGTGCGCGTTTTATCTGATTTGTAGGCGTCTGAAAGCGACTATACTTATAAAAAATATTTTGATAGATAGACTGTATTTTTTAGGCAAACGTAATGTAATATCATATTAAAGATCTTGTGACTTCTTGGCCTGTATATTATAAAGTACTCTAAAGGGGTTTTGCAGTAGCCTAGATTGCAAATGAACAAAAAATTATCGCCCAAAAAGCTACCTTTCAGGACTATTTTGTTTTTGTCTCTTTTTTTTTCTTCTCTTTGTAGTTTTAACTGATCTTTGTCTACGAGGGCACCAAATTAAGAAGTTCAAATTGGTCATTTTGTGTTCAAAGTGAAACATAAACGATTCTTGACCACGCTGCCTAAGATCTTCTTCTCTTCTCTTATATATAAAAATCAATTGCTGTTCGTAAGTCCCGCTAAAACTCGAGAACGGCTGGACCGATTTTAGTCTTGAAATATTCGAGGATGTCCAGGGAAGGTTAAACGGTTTAAACGGGCTAAAAATAAATATAGCGGTACAAAGTTCACCGGGTCAGCTAGTCATGATATAAAAATGATATATATTTTACAAAATAGCTACCTATGTTGGATTTTTGTAATTTTAGTTAAGAAAATTATGCGCGTAAACAAATACTAGTTTTACCTGCCCGTATAAGAAGAAACCAGTAATTTTGTATACCACTTAGGTGGCAGACAAGCTCACGGCCCACCTGATGGAAAGTAGTCACCGTGGACTATGGACGTATGTATCACCAGGAGCGAGCGAACGACCCTGAAGAAGCCATTAGCCCTTCTTGAAGAACCGAGTAGTGAAGAACACAGGGTTTAGACTTTAGTACCTCGGTTAGATACGCGTTAGATACGTAGTAGAGTTCTTCAACATATCAGTATTATACTATATTGATATTAAAGAACATCTTATAACATTATTCTTGAGGGTACAAACACCTACCTATCGCTCATTTATTGCGCTACGCTCACTTACAAAAATTTAAATCTTAACTTGAGCATTAAAGTTGCTACCGGCTTCTTATACAACCTCATGTTGGTAGTAAACAATGAAAACTAAACCGTGAAGTTTTCTCATCTCACTTCAGTACAAGCGGAGCTTTTGTGTTGTCAGCCACGCTGGAGACATTTTGTGTACGAGTACCTATACTGAAATCTAACTCTTAAGTGCCTACACTGTTAATTGAAACTTTAATTTATTAACTATGTAAGGTTTCTATTTGAACGGATGCAAAACTGACATACCTATTATAATATATATAAATTCTTAGAGTATTCATTATATATAGAGAGCGCCTATCACTCAGGTCTTTGGCGCCGAGTGTTAGCAGATACTTTGCGATGATATAGCGCACCTATAGTGAAGTTTCATGCATTACCGAAAATATCAATAGATGCACTTAATAATGCAATTTGTTGTTATGAAGTTTTTTGTTCGATCTGATATGTATTTATAAAATTAAAGCCAAAATACAAAAAAATGGCGTCATTTTGCGGTATTTTTGCGTCATTATTACTACAAATATACGATGTTGTATAAAATTTTGATTTAACATATCGAATTAAATATTACTTGCGAAGTCATTTTGATGGGTATTGTTTTGCTACTGATTGAGGTTGAGCCAGGAGCCTCGGTACTGTTCCTACCCGTGATAGCAGTTCATACTTGTAAGGCGCGCTCTATAGCAATGTATACTCTAAGTATAAATTCATATCTTAAAACATAATTAGCGGTAAAATATACTATGTCAGTCGACTATAAATTATTAGATTAACACAAAAACACTCCACTATGGTGATAACTACTGCATATACCATTGCAGTAACATAACAATATTATATCTCCAACCGCCGCCGCCGTGATAAAAACGGACAGTTACAACTTATTATTTCATATAACATACTTACATTGTTCAGCACTACCTCTAGGTACTGCTGGATTTATTATAAAACTTTTCACATCCAATATACTAAATGCATGAATAGTCTCATGCGTTTATTGCACGTAGCCAAAGAACAGTGTCTGTTATAGTTTTTGATTGACAGATTTGCGAACTACAACACCATATACCAGTTACACTGGTATAATTTAGATTAACATTTTTTTACCACTAGTAGTGATTACATTATGGAGTACGAGAAAGAAATAGTGGGAATAATGTTTGCCTCGCTGTGTAAAGATGCAGGCAGCTCATCCATAGAATCCATACCAATATTATAAATGCGAAAGTAACTCTGTCTGTCTGTCTGTTACGCTTTCACGCCTAAACCACTGAATCGATTTTGATAAAAATTTGGTATATGGGTAGATAAGACCTTGATAAAGGACATCGCGATAACCGACATCCATGCGGGCGGAGCCGCGGGTAAAAGCTAGTTCTCTATATAATTTTAGTGATATTTCTCCTGCGTACCTACTCTTGAAACAGAGGTCATCATAGAATATTGTTATTCGGATACAATATTATAACTCCACTAGGATCACCAATCACCAGCACCAGCATTAACGTTATTTTAGATACTGTATAAAAACCCGGGACAGAAAAAATATTCAAAAGTAGAAAATAAAACATGCTAGCAGTTTAGCTTTAACATACCTATTTAGTCATAATCCAGCGTCCTTGTGACGGGTGTCCCCTCTGGCAAAGCATTCATCGGATCATTATTTGTAAATATTAAAATCAAGAACACTGCTAGTTTATATCGCTCCCGTAAAAGTCAAAATAAACCAATCCATAAGAAAAGTAGGAATAGGACCTTGAACCCCAAAGAGACAACGATGCTATCGGGTTTGGCGTTCGCAATAAGATGTTGAGCTATAAAAATGATAGTTACAACATTTAGATACGTAAACTAGCAAACTTAGCTTTGAAGTCGATGTATCAGGTACACACGCCGATAGGTTAGACATCTTAGTACACCTTTCTCGTATACTTCGTGCATAATTCGTGTGCAACATTTTTACCTCCCCATTTTCTGTGGGCACTCCATTACATGTAACACACGGCAACATGTAGCCACAACACTACCTACCGTAAGTACCCCCGAGTGGCACGAGAATATGTCACGTGTCCCGTAACAACCCCTCCCACCCTCTTAGCCCACCCCCGCAGTCATCCTGGAGGGGTGCCACACCGGAGCTGAATTAAATAATGGATTGCTTTGCATAGAGGTTGGCTTATTCTATTTAGTCATAAATAAAATTTATGTTACGATATGAATGCGTTTACGGAAAATGGTTTCAAGACGGTGATTTGATATGACATTTGTCCGGCTTCAATTGATTAATGTTTCTCTTTGAATCATAATAGCTTTTGTTATTTAAAAAGATTTGTGGTTCAGAAAAAGACCCAGGAAAGCACTTAATCAAATTAGAGTTACCCTAAGGACCAACTGGAGATGATGGCTCTCTTCTTCTGCGAAAAGGTTGGATCCGGCCGTTATGCTCCCATTCCGGGTTGCCCCCGGCCGTGTTGCCTGACCGCATCCAAAATGATCTTGTTGCCCATTCTTCTATGGGATTTCAAAGGTGTTGTACTGTCAATGTAGAACCATTTTCCTTGCACTAGCATAGGAGCTGTTTCCAAATTTTGTGGTATTCTATGGGGATTTTAAAAAAATAAAGTTCTCTGTATGTTACCACTATTTTGAAGTAGGTACTTGAGTTTTTCAGACTCTCTATGATCGAACCTTTCCTTTGGGTATCTACTTGACATGTCTTAATAAAAATGCTATATACGTAGGTAAATAGCATTTTAATTATATTTGCTACTACCCCTTTACTACTAAAGGGGTGCTATTAAAATTCTTCTCAATTTTAATCAATATAATATATTTTTGATGTTTCAAATAATGTCGCAATTAACGCTGAACATAGCGCTAAAAGTAGTTGATGATTGCTGATGATTGATTATGTTGCGTACAGATGAATCATAACGTAAAGTTGCTATTGATATTATTGGTAGAAAGCAATAGACACTAATTTAGTTTCAATGTGATTTTAATACGAATATAGGATAGGGAAAGTTTATATAAATAATTATGTTGATAGACACCTACTTTCTAGCGACGAACTGGCGACAGCATCATTATTAATAGCGCGACATCGGTAAATTTAATACCTTTAATTCATTGTCTCTTAGAACACCCCGTCATTCCACCTGTAGGTACTCAAAACAGGTAACCACGTCGAAGGATAGGACCTATCTCCGGCTGTTGATTCTACTATCATGATGTTAAAACATATATTAACATCATAATGTCGCTATGAACAGCTGAGGGTCAACCGCTGTTATTAAATCGTTATTGTACTTAAAGTTCATTGTTAACCTATCAATGAACCAAAACTTTAAACAGTTAGATACATTATGTGACTATTACCATGAAATCGCATGCAAGGTCAAGCGCAAATTAATGATTATATATCTGTGAATTATGCAACAATAGTTATGTTAAACATTATAGTGACTTCACCGTGTCGTCATGCTATAATATTGATAAGATTTGGGGATATCCCAACCTATAAATAAACTATTAGTTAGTTACCATTCTGTTATTAAGACATGAAAATCCAGCTTGATTTACAAACAATCTTCGGTAAATATATTACAGTAAACATGCTCGATAAGTTACCGACTTCGTGTGTCATTTAAACTGACACATTACTTTCTTAGGCAGTTGTCTCACCGGGAACGATGAACGAGTAACGAGTAAAGCTAGAGCTACAAACGAGTTGGCAGGCAGCGAGGAGCGAGTGCATATTTCCGATAGTTCTGTAGCTCGGCTATAAGCGAGTGTGCGAGTGAGGTGAGCGATTACTCGCAACATTTCGAGCAGCCAAGCGTACAGTCCTAGATGAGTTGACACCGAAATTAGTAATATTCGCTAATCGCTTAGTGAGTATCGCTGAGCGAGTGTTATTTTTCATAGCTCTTGTCGCTCAGCGACAAACTAGTAAAGCGAGTACTCGCCAGCAGTGTGAACAGTCAGCGATCAACTATTTGTATATGCATCTCTTTTGTTTACACGGAATGTATATCTATTGTACGTTTCTAGAGCGAGAAAATAGTCGATAGTTACTCGTTTTCTCGCCGGCGGTGGGACAAGTGCCTTATGGAGAAAAATTTGCGTAAGTTTACAAAGAGGTAAACTTGAATTGACATGCTTCAGGAGCGAACACAAAGTCGAATTTTGGATCAAATTTATTGATAAGTTAGATTAAATTGCTTAAATTTCGAAGATATAAGTAGTCTTGAACTCATTGATCATCATTCCTTCGTTTGTAAGTATTTAAGAACCAGGGTCTTGAATGATGACATCATATCACTTAATATAAACTTCCCATATGCATATTCCTGGGGGACTATCATAAAACGTACCACCAAAATTTTTGGCCTGCTCAAGCATAAACGAAAAACGGAGGAGTTTTTTCTGCAGAGATTAAGCTGAACGAAGTGTCACGTAGCGTCTTCAGGCCCGATTGCGGGATAAATGAAGTATCCGAAACTTCGGTTCGCAACATAATATCATGGTAGGCCTACGCTTGTCCATCACAATGTGGACCTTTGTGACTCTTTGGCATGTGGCTAAGCCAACGTAACCTATGATTTCCAACATCAAAGGAGTAGGCTGACCGTTGAATATATACAGCCCTAATCTTAAATCCCCCTAAAGTAACAGTAGGCCTGCCCGAGGGTTTTATCATTATTTTCATTCCTCTTCTCCCTTTCCTTTTGTAAGTGGCAACGTGCGAGTGACAAGCATTCAGAGGTCATGACACAGATTGAAGATAATATTACGGACGGCCACGTCAATTGATTGCAATCAGGTGGCGATGAAATCTTGTTGAACATATTATGCTGTTTATGTATGTTATATTATCGCATTTTGTTCTTTAATCTATCCATAACTCCTATCAGTGCTATTGCAACAAATCATCGGGTAAATGAAAAGTATCGTTGACACTGCATAGTATAGATTTGATGTATATCGGGACTTCAAATGTTTAAAAACAAGTAGGTAATCTTATCATTATCAATAAATTTTGTCTTCTGAGGCGAATTAAGCCAATGAAAACTGAAGACTATCTCGTGACTAATCGAAATCGTGACTTCTATCCTACCAGTAAATACGTATACATCGTCACAAATTCGACTATAAATCTATTATTTAAACTAAAACCATCGTCCATAATTATGTAGTATAGTTATAGTGTCTATGAATGTCATCGATTTTGTATACCGCAAGGGCCTTCAAACTAGAGGTACGTACACATTGAGGGGAGAACCCGGGGTTTGTAATATTAATGGTATTGCCCAGGTATGCTTGGATTTTACTCATTAGGGGTATTATGCGGTCGTTTACGAAATGATAAATGAGTGTACGACGATATTATAAGCAAGCGAATCGCGAACCCAATCGTGTTTTGTTAATGTTTTACTATGGCTTTGTAGGGCTTTCGCAGTAAGTCGCCAGCTTTACCAACAGCTTTCTATTGGGAATTAGGTATGTTTTTGTATTAGGAACTTCGACGGTACTTCTCGGGCGTTCCCGTTGTATGTTTTAGTTAATATTTTAAGTCATGCAAATTAAAGAAGCTGGTGAAGATATTTATACATACCAATCACAATGTTATGTTTGTATACTTCACATTGGTATCTATACGACAGGGGTGTATGGGGGGTCACACAGATCCTTGGGCCAAAATTCAATCTCACCTGCTAGCTAGTACAATATGATGAATGATCAATGACAATACTATGGCCACAGAACAGATAACATAACAGTACTAGACTTTCCTCACGGCGTCCTTGATCCCGTGAAAGTCAAATAAAAAGGAGAAAGAGTAAGTGAACCCCGGGCTTCGAGGTGAAAGCCTCCGGTACAACCGGCAATTGTATACTCAAATCCCTTGAAAGAAAATATTAGTACTATTAATTGACATATAATAACACTGTAATATTATATTATTAGAGACTTCAAAAGATAATTAAACTGAAATAATAATATTCACAATTAGTTTTTTACAAAACCACATTGGACCTGTATTTTCTATCAATATCCACATAATTAACGGGTGTTTGCTATTTGTCCCATATTTCTATCCCATAGTATACCTTTAGTGTAACCATGCGTTAAAGCAAAATATCAAACTATTCAGAGTCGAGTGTAATCATCGTCATCATCATCATCAGAACATGCATTAATCACCGATTAATGTATGTCCCGATTAATAAAATCAGAGAGTGCGGACGAAAACAATGACTTCTGTCATGCAACGCGCAATAATAAATCTACTTTAAAAAAATGTTTATAAAGTAGTTTATAAACGGTGAGTGGACTGTAATAGGTATATTCTCATAGTACTTAGCAACAAACGGTAGTGGTGTGGTTTTCAAGAGGGTAATTGCAGCGCTTTTCAAAGCTTAAATAAAGAGTAATTTTTTCTTGCACCTGGAAAATAATATTTAAAAAATCTTTGACGAACATAGCAGTTTTTCTTCTAAAGAAGTAGTCTATAATATTTATACATTGCATTCTAACCCAAGAGTTCTTTCGGGAATGTAGGAAATACTTTTTGGACAAAATCGCACTGAAGCATTACTGGTTTTAGTTTTTTTATACTTTATATTTAGTACAAATAGAAAACAAATAACATAATATTCATGTTGAAAAAACTGTGATTTAGTTTTGTAACATAATATTTGGCTATTTTTTATGTAGAAGAGATAGAGAAAACATTTTTTAAAACGCGTACAATTACAACTTCAAGATATGTACCAGCGCCCGCTTGAACCTAGCTTATTCCCTAAGCATCAACTGTGGTCACGCATAATGAACGTACTATGGTGCAGTTTCCCCCGCGCGGCCAGTCAGGGCATCCCACAGATTCACTGTGAGCTTTAGAATTATCTACTTGTGTTTGATCACGCCCCGCAGCCACATGAGTAGATATTTATCTACTACTACATGTGTTGCTAACATAGATATTTATCTACTCCTGTGCCGTAGTCAAGAATAAACATGAAAATGTAACGAAAATCATAATTAAACTATTTTTATATTCGTGCGTATTTAGAAAATACCAACAGCAATAGACCTGGCACCAAGGAATAGTTTCTGAGCAATAACAGGTGTCAGGCAAGCATCTTTTTGACTAGGAAGTTAGTAAGTAACGGACATTTTTCAAAGAAATGGGAAAATATTTTAAAAGAAAATTGAAAAGAAAAGAAAAGAAAAGAAAAAAATATTTATTACTGCAAAATGTTATTAAACAGATACTTTCTTGATTGGACAAGTGGATGTCAAGGTATACCGAGAATTTATTAAAACCCCTGTATCAGAGCTTTATCACACTCAAATAATGAAATTTTACACAATACAATATTATTAAACATTCTTTAGTTGTAATAACGAGCATTATTAATGGCCACGTAATAACTGCAGTCCACATACCTACTATGTAATACACCTCCATCTATAATAATTCATCGTACAGTATAAATTATAGCAACGCAATCTTGGAAGGGGGAATAGCAATTAAGCCCAGAACCAGGTTATTTAGTAGCACATATAAAATGTGTACATACAAGCGGACATTAAGTCGCTGACTGCCTTGATCTTGAGTATTATTACCGAGTTGCTAACATAGAAAAAGAGGAAAACATATGTGGATAATTACTGTCATCAGTGTAGCTCCGAGAGGTTGATACTTTGGTCAGGGAAACCGATGACGTGCAACGAAGAACGGAGCAAGATCTTTAGGACCTAAAAAAGGAGTAAGAGAGAGGACCTCGTGCTCCAATTGGCCTTTGGATGCTACTGGGATTGGCGCTCGAATTAAGTAGGAATAATAGATGAATAAAATATATCGAGAAGTTAGTTATTCAGTGCAGGTTAGTAGGTATATTGTGAATAGACTTTCTAGTAATTTATCTATAAACATGGAATTGGACAAATGTGGAATTCCCACAAGAAATATTAAAAAAGGATAATACATAGGTAATTCACTAGCTATTTGTCCTCGGTGTTCACCCAGGTGCTGACATTTGGAGTGAATTTGCCACAATTTCCTTTCACACCTTGTACTAACAATTACGGAAACAGCAAACAATAATGCATCCAAATCGATCGACGCATTCTCACGATATGCCCTTGGCAACAAAATTAACTATTGTATGACAAGCCTTATTGTCTTTGTTCAGTAGTTAGCATCTTTATCAACTATGAAATTTAATAAAGATAACTTTCTTTGCACACAGACGTACCCGGAAGAGCGCACCTGCCGCCGTGAGCGACCTGCACCAGGTCTTTTCACTTCCATCAAACTACCCGAAGCAGAGCCCCCAAACGGGGTGGCGCCCCTGCTGGATTTCCCGCGGGGGCGCATGCAACCCGTTACATTCCTAGGCGAGGGTCCTCATGGCAGTGTAAGTACATACAATACATAATACTGAAATTCTCTTCATCCTACTAGCGATTATCCAGCTGTGTAGGACGTTTTGGAACCCAGGGTCTGCTTATTATTTTTGACTGATTTGTGGGCTTTTTTTTGACAATTTCGAGCTCAGTGATAAGTTGCAAGCTTCTTGTACTTGACCACAGGCCTAGGTTCAATCATTTGCAAAGAAATAATCTGTTGAGAGAGGATGACAAGACAGAACTTTATAAAGTCACTGTTGGAAACTAGTTCTTTTTTGCAAATGATAACCGCACATGCGTATGAAAATTATGATTTATGCAGAAAAAAATTGTTATAGTTAGGTATATTAAAATTATATTTATTACCAAATCACTTATAAATCTGTAGTATCTAGTAAACTAAAATGCCTTTGAACTTCATTAAAATGATGTTTTGTTCGTGTACGGAGATTCCACGATTAAGGTATGATTCCGAACTCTGCAGCACGCAGCAGTGCTGCCACTGTGGTGCTGCGCAGCAGTGCTGCCTGCCGTACTGTTTCTGAGTGGTGATGTTCCATTGTTTATTCATTTAATTCACTTGCACCCAGTAGTGCTGCGACATTGCTGCGCAGTTCGAAATGTAATATCATATAAACTCATAGAGATTATATGGGGACCAGCAGGCCTACCATAAACTCTTAAAACACGTCAATAATTCAACGGCTGTCATACTACCAACCGCAAATGTAACCATATTTATATTTATACGGGATTACAAAGTTATTTATGCAGTTGGGTGTATGACAGCCGTTAAATTATTGACCTGTTTTAAGAGTTCATAGTACGGGCTTAGTAGTGCTATGCAGCACTGTTGCGTGCTGCAGAGTTCGGAATCATACCTTTAACGTATGAACATTAAGACTTGATGTTTAATGGTATTATCGGAAGTTTACGCGGATGTGATTGAAATAACACTATTTTTAACGGAATCTATCGCGATTTACTTGGTGTTATGTTATTATTTACACTGGTCCCGACTTTTCGGTAGCTTTTCAGCTATGCTGTAGTCACGGGAAGAGACCATGGCTGCTGAAATGCAACCTAAATATTAGTATGAGCGTAAATTTTAAAAGAACTTCGAATAAATCGCGATAGAATTCGATAAAAATAGTTTTATTCGATATTAATATCAAATCAATCAATGAAAGCTGTAATATTATCGTTCTTAAGATATGGGTTAGATTCCTTGGACTCTACGTTCACTACTTTTGCAGACTTTTCAGGCGGTATACCGAGTATGCCGACGTTATCCTGTTCCGCGCTCGTCACGGCAAAGGGTTTCTCTATATTTCCACTTTGGAAATCCTCAAATCCTGGAAACCGTTTTTGTGGTTTATCCACTTTCACTTCAGGAGTTTTTCGTAATTCACTTTTTTCCTCTGCCCGCCTAGCCGCTAAAACATATAAAGCAAGGTATAAAATCTTAAAATCTGGAAGTAACCATTTTATAAAATAACAAAGAATACTGTGCGTATAAATTAGTAATGCATTAAGTTTCCATTATATATACATGTTATATAATAGTATATAAATAGATATGTTGTCAACTTATTGAGCAGTTGAGAATCAAACTATTCGTTTACCATGACACGTTGTCGAGAAATAACAATTGCCTTGCGTTTGCTAAGGTGCCAATGACCTGCTATTTTAGCTGCTCGTTAGACAAAGCTTATCATATTTCCTGATCTACTTAATTACTGGTTAGAAGTTATTGACCTCTAGATTATTTCATAATAGCCAAACTTATCATCCTCATCCATAATCTCCTCATCCACGTATACCATTCGCGTCATCAGCAGATTGTGGAGCATACCAGCTTTTTCTTCAGCTATCTCGTTCAATTGTGTATGAATTGCGTCATGGTCCACACTGTCGATAACCTCCACCTTCTCTATGACTCTTCTAACGTCATCCGGATTATTTAAATCAGGTACTTCTTTGGATTTTGACGCTATAATCAAGAATAGGTATATTATAAACTGTACAAATGCGTTGTCCGTACTTTAAAATGGCAACTAAAAATAAAAACATTGTCCTCATTTTATAGTGCACTACGCAAAAAAAAACAATTAATAATAAGTTCGTAAAAATAATAATATTATTGATTTGAGACTTATTGTCACGGCATGCATTCCTTGGTCTCCCCCATAGCCCATTTACCAATCCATCCAATACTTGAACTAATAACAATTTAGTCATAATAAGTGCTGCTTTGGGAAAACTCTCAGGTTGGACGTATATTGGACAGTCTCATGATGATTGTGAAACCCACAAGACATTTTGATGTAATACTTGCATAATGGTGATTTGTTACCAAGAAACTTTCTTACTGCATCCATAATTTTTCTTTTATTCTCTTTTTTTATTAATACACTTTCGTAATAATTTAAATTATGTACATATCCGTATATTTTGTCAAGAGATCTGTCATCAGCGTGTCAAGTTTTGTGATCTTAGGATTTGCTTTTTTTTCTGAGACTCGTTTGTGATTTCGAAATAGTCTATATTATTATGTACTACAGAGTTATTTGTTGATCGACTCTTGACTTTATCCGCAATGTACATACGTAAGAAACAGGGCTATCGTACTGTGTTACAGGCATAGTTACAATAAGAGTAATGTCCAATAAGAGTAATACAATTATTTTCCTATCAAATAATGTTTAGCTTGTCATTACTATTATAGTGCCACCAGGGCCATCAATCTTCTAATATATAAAAATCAGTGCCACTTTTCGTTGTTAGTTTATAAGTCAAGAACGGCTGAACCGATTTGGCTAATTTTAGTCTTGAAATATTCGTGGATGTCCAGGGAAGGTTTAAACGGTGAGAAAATAGGTGCAGCGGGAACGGGAAAAATATGGCGGTACGAAGTTCGCCGGGACAGCTAGTCTAATATAGAAAAATCAATGCCACTTTTCGTTGTTAGCTTATAACTCAAGAACGGCTGAACCGATTTGGCTCATTTTAGTCTTGAAATATTCGTGGGTGTCCAGGGAAGGTTTATAGGTGCAGTAGGAACGGGAAAAATATGGCGGTACGAAGTTCGCCGGGACAGTTAGTATACCATATAAATGAGTACCTATTATAAATATTTCTTATCTTATGGGAAGCTTTGTCAGTAATATAAAATTACTCCCCTGACATATATTATTATAAGGTTATACTCTTATTGTGGGGGAATATGTCGGTGTCGTGTCGGGTCAGGGGTCGACAATTAAGTATTACAGTAGTTGTACCCCAAGGTTGCCGTCCCATCTCAGGCTAACGACAGATTTAAATTAACATCAGTGAAATAAAACTCCTAGAATGCTGTTCTTCCCTTAGTTTAGCAGACGTAAAGGATAAAATTTAAAGATGGCATGCAGTGAGTTCTTTTACCATCAGATCAGCGGTAAATAGAATTAAAATCCATTGCATTGTTACATTACAGTAATACCTGTTATCCCAGGAGGGTTTGGCAAAGTTGAATAAACACGATTTTGTCAAAAAAATGGTTCACTCTACACCCAAATTGGCATTGAAATGCACTTACTTAACTCCTTTTGCCATGGTGCCTTTGTGTTGAGAGATATTTTCTTATACAGTTAGCTAAACTAGGCTAAACTCGACAAATTCATGGAGTTGCGTGTTGTTTAATTATTCGCTAAGCCGCAATGTCATTATTTCATACAACTACAAGTTAGCAGGTCAATATAGAATCTGAACCCTAGTCACGCACAAGTTGCGTGTAAACACGAACTTAAATATTCTGGTTAGCAATATCATCACCGCACCGAAAACAAGTTACGAAATCTCGCAGTTTCTCCATGAATAATAGAAAGGTTAATACATCAAATTACGTGACATATCCATTTCAGGAGATTACTGTTATAAATTTAATGGAAGCTGACTGGAATGGAATGCTTCCGTTGTTGATCGTAGAATGATTGTTTTTGTGAGATGGGTGTGAAGTGCGACTGCTTGGCATGTCTTACCCGCATGGCAACAGAAAGGATGGCATATAGTGGCGTGGCGCGTTATTTCGGTACGTTACTTATACCCACCGTCGCGTCGCCTGCGGCTGCTGTATAAGCAAACAGAAGCGCGTGCCGCTGTTGTATTTTCATTAAGAACGTACAAACAGGGTGAATTAGTGAACCGCGACCACCTGTATAACAGCCTGCCTTTGTTTAACACCACCCACCTCAGATGTGGTCTCTTCGTGTGTATATACAACTGTAATTTAACAACTCTAAATTGTACGGCCCTCTTAATTAGCTGATGTTGTTTGTCACTTCTAGTTTAAACAAAGGACAGTTTACCCTACTAGTTCGTTTAACTGAGTAGTAACGCAACGTGCATCTAATCGTACGATGATTTACAAGTCACAATCTTTTCGTTTACATCTTCACATGAGATGAGATGTACTTTGATTACTGATATTGTGGGTAAATATGGGTCGAGGTTCTATTGGACAAGCATTCACTGACCTAATTACCTTCGGCAAATATTATGCTTCACCTCGACACTAGATTGATGAACTCATTTACTATTAATGAAAAGGTTCCTTATAGAAGCCAATCCCAGAAGTGTGCCGTACATCCAGGTACTACCGAATATGTTGTGCTCGTTTCTATTACTAACTAGTATTTACGTATTTCTGACTATACAGGGATAGATTATAGTCTAGAATAGCACTTGTTTTCGAAGAACTACCCATAGGCTACTTTTATCCTAGAAATAGGTTACCATAGGTTGCGGGAACGGGATTAAAATTACACCACAGCAAATATTCTAATAAAACAATGATGCTAGTAAATTATGAAAAGAAATGGTTTTAAGCCATTAAATAATTGCAATTTAAATTCAATATATTTGTTTTTCAAAAACATTATTAGGTCCAGGTACCAGTCCATTGTTAGCTTTTTTAGTGTAAACCCCCACGCCAAATTCACCTCTCTCATACTGAAATCATGAAAGTCTCCAGTGCGCACTGATGAACGGATGGCTCGCGTGTCAATACTATGTGCATTGAACGACAGCCTCAAATTGAGGAAAGTCTGTAGTTTCCGCGTAGCTATGTCGGCGTAGCAGAGGCCTCGTAGCAGCATCCGCGTAGCAGCACTCCGTTGTAGACAGTTTGTAGTTCGTCTAGCTAGATTGAATATTGGCTTATTTGCTTCTTTGCGGACAGATTTTTTAAACTTAATCGATATCCATATTGATATACAATCATATTATTATTTGAAAAGTAACATTTTAGCGAGAAATCCCGGTATTTTTAAGCTTTTATTTATTGTATTAGATGGCCATTTTTCACATATATACCTAAAACACCCAAACAATGCATCTAAATCCAAATAAACATACAAATATTTACATTGATCGAGAATCGAACCAGCGGCCTCTGATTTAGCAGTTGAATGCTCTACCGCTACGAAATAGAGGTCATCAATTAAGTGGATTAAAAGGGTAAGTATGTAATAATTTATACACAAAAAAATATATATTTACAGAAAAACATAATACCGTATTTGCTCAATGTCAACAAATGACACTATTGTTTATTATCTCACTAGCTAGAACAGATTCTATTGGACAAGATGGTTCTTGGTAATAGGTACGGAGATGGACTATAAAGCGTGTATAGCGTTCTATCGAGCTATTAGTCAGATCGAGTGTCGACGGCAGTATCTTATATATCTATTTAGCGACAGCTCCGTAACATAGTCCAATCTAGACAATCTAGCCGAACATTGAACGACTCATGTTGCTAACCGCTGTATTACATCAACGCCATTGATCGAATGTTGGCAACGGCTTATTTAATTGATTAATACCAGTTGTGGTTTTAATCCTAGTAATATTAATGTTAGCGTTGGTGAAGATGTTTGGTAGTAAATCACGTTCAAACGGCTGGACGGATCTGGCTGAAAATTGGTATAACGATAGATTATTATAATCTGGAATAACACATAGGCTGTTTTTGTTATGCAATGGGTTACGGGAACGGGATCAGAACTTAACGCAAACCTTATGTATAATGTGATTGTTGGTGATAAAATAAAAGTTATTCAACGAAAAGAAATATAAACCGGCCGAGTGTGTAAGACATACACTTTACTTTAATAATCCAAATTATTCTGCGAACAGTTTAATTATTTATGCCACGAATACCAACTTACAGATTGTTTTGAACGTATGTGTGTATTATATACCTCGGTTATCTATATATCATAGTTATCGTCTTACAACACTTCATGAGTCATGATATGAATAAAAAAACTCCGTATGAAATGTTCTAGCGCCATATTAACAAAATTGGCATATTAATAGCGTTGTGAACATATCACCTAATGGCAAATAACTGATAATAAAAAACTTAAATGATCTATGCTATTACCACAGAATAGATACCTAATAAGTAGATACTCGTACTTAATACCATTATACTTAATATCTGGATGTTACATGCGCCAATATCCACGTTGCTCTTCGTCCGTATGCCAAGTTTCATCGTGAACAGTTAAAAATTACAACCTGTTACACAAATACAAGTAGAGTGACTGACAAATGAAGACAAATTCGAGTACATCTGAACTGAGAGACGCTTGACTCGCTCGCTCATTAAGGTATACAGTGACGAAACGATTATTTCGTAACCTTTCCAACACTAAATAAAGGCAAAGGTGCAATTTGATTTTAATGTGCGTTGTATGAATAGATTCAACGCTAACAAAGTGACTCAAATACATAAATAACAAATATGATTACAGATCCAATTATTATTTTTTTTACCTTTTTAAATTTCAATACGGTAGACAATATTGATAACCTCTATAGCAAAAGAAGCTTGTTCGTCGCCTTATCTCTTTGATAAATTAACCGTTTAATTATTTTTGTTCGAATATAATTTCTTTTATTTAAGTACGGTGCTTTGTGTTGTTTATTTCTTAATTCTTCCGGGACATCTCGCGATAAAAGTTACTCATTTAATACAGCATTAAGTTATTCTAGTTTGCCTCTGAGATACCTTCAGTACGATAGCTATGGATTTGAATTTCTACGACTGTAGATAGATTTCGGCTACCAATTCTAAACTATCAAGTCCAGGCTCCCGTGTAGAGCCAATGCTCTCGTTGGTCCACAAAAATTCCCATAAAAATTGATTACTGACCGTAGCAAGAAAATGCAATCTGGCTCAGACCCCCTCTCAAGCCCCCCTGGCGTCCCGCAGCTTCCACCACCCGCCCTCGCCCTCGCCACCAACACGGTTTAATAGCTTGGGGCGTTTATTTTTCATATTTTTATTATATTTAACGACGTGCCTACTCAATGTGTATACGGGGCAGTTACTAATATTACATTTTAAATGGCCTATTGGAGTCGCTGATTATGCCGTATTTAGGCGTAAATATATCTTGATGTATAAATCACGCCTTGCGTTTCACAAAAACATTTTACTACTGAGCTGTTTTACTTCCAGTAAAATTTAAGTGAAGCGCTAAATCGATATGTACGCCTTTCCGCCTCGCTAATGGAACGACTGGAAAAAGTATAGACAGAGCACAGTCTGGTTGTTAATGGGATAATATTAAATATTAATTGTATGCCTAACGAGTTTTAATATATTCAGATGGAGGGCAATACAAATGATTGATGATTCAGTGCCTTTTACTATTATTTTCTGATAAAAACCTTATCTGTTTATTCGCAACAGAACAGCTTAGTAAATTTTCAACGCAATCAGATGAATGGTAAAAAATGAGTGGGAGTCGCTTATGGGACACACAGATAAACTTATTCATCGTATAAATTTTGATGAACCATAATAATTCATGAAGTACGAGCACCAAATTACTTAGAGTAAGAAAACAAGTCAGTGACAAAATTTGGCCCCTTGGGACGACTAAGCAGGTTAGGCACTTTTTCTTACCGGCAATTCTTAAGGACAATCATACTTGTCCTAATGTAAACATAATTCACCGAAGAGCTTAAAAAAATACCATTTCATAGATTTACTTGCTTATAACACCGTATCATTCCAAGAAGTGTTCCAAACTCATTTCTTATTTTTTCGTTTATATTAAAACGAATAAGTATGTTTAAGATTTAACAAAGCGGCTGATCGACGCTACGCGTGACCAGAAGGCTGGTTATTATCTTGCACAGAGAATAAGCATTGCCATTCAACGTGGCAATGCTGCCAGCCTTCTGGGAACGTTACCGGTCGGTGACGATGTGGAGGAATTTCACGACGCATTATGCATGTAAATATTTTATGTATTTAATTTAGTTTATTTTATTAATTATAGTGTGTAGTGTTGATTATTTTGAACTTGTAATTATTTTTTCACAATAAATTCATTTTTAACAAAAAAGTTTAACCGACTTCAAGAAACGAAAAAGAGGCACTGAAAAGCGAAAAATAACTTAATTTACAGACTTACTGATTTATTAGAAGTCGGTACCTAGCCCAAGAGAGGCCATATTTCAATTGATTGCATCATAGTAGTTCAGACACAACAAACAAAGTTGGCTGTCACCGACTTCTAATAAATCAGTAAGTCTGTAAATTAAGTTATTTTTCGCTTTTCAGTGCCTCTTTTTCGTTTCTTGAAGTCGGTTAAACTTTTTTGTTAAAAATGAATTTATTTTTCTCTTTTTAGTGAGTTTGTACAGTCTCACGACTGTACATCGCATGTATAGTGACCTGACTGTACATGCGCTGCTGACGCTGCAATACAGATCGAACCGGCCACGCTACAAAAAAAAAATTAAATCATTTTTCAAAAATAATTTTTAAAATCAATGCATATACACCGGAAATATAGCTGAATATTCTAAACACTTCTGCGTACCCCTTCAAAGGACTCAGGCGTGATGTTATGATATGTAATGGCAGAAACATTGCAATAATATGCCATTGCAGCAATCGCGGCTGATTTCCTGGTACTTTTTGAAGAGTTCCTTGGTCTAATCTCGGAAACCCATCATCAGATCTTTACGAAATTAAAATGGGACCACTTCGGTATAATCTACTTACGAACACAAGAAGAATTTTCAAAATCCGTCTAGAATTGGCTTCACAATCGCGTAACAAACATAAAAAAAAAAAAAAAAAAAAAAAAAAAAATAGGGTACGAATTGAGAACCTCCTTTTTTGAAGTCGGTTAATAAAATAAGTATGTACCTACTTCTTTAATTTATTACTTCTTTAATCTTTTCTTTTTTATTTTGTACTTCTTTTATAAATACCTTTAAGAAAAAAAAATATCATTCTGTCTTAAAGCACTTTATTAGGTATACGAGTATAGGTTTGTGTTTGTGGTCACACTCCCTCGAAACTGTTAAGTTACAGTTACTTAAGTATTTTTATATTTACCTAGTATAAATTTACCCGAAACCGGCGAGCATGTATGAAAACAATTATGAAAGTAGAAGAAGCGAAAGATGTATGCCAGGATCGTAGCAAGTGGAAAACTGTGGTCTCTGCCTACCCCACTGGGAAAGAGGCGTGACTGTATGTATATATGTATGTATAAATTTTAGTAGGCGGTAAATTATTGTCCTTTTCCTACAAAAAAACATCTTATATTTTTTAATCGCGATGTACCTAGTTATTTTTACCTAGGTATATGAAAAATATAATTTATTAACACACATGGAGTGATTTTCATTCTCCACTTTAATACTTACGCTCAATGTCTAATAAAAGTCAGCTTTCTTATAAGAACATAACATCGAAGTTATTTTATTGTTGATGAAAAGACAACAAAGCGAGGTACAGCGGAACTTTTCAAGACAGCTTTGAGTGTTTACCATGTGTACCCAGTACCCATGCCTACGCGCTTGTGCAAGATGGCGTCCTGCGAGCCACCTGTATCAACAATACTTTAATTCCATTAGTTGGTGAGTTTACTGAGATTTGTTGTCATTGTACTCGCTCACTGTAATTATTTTGTTACTGGCCGCAAACTACTCTGGTGGAATGAAACTACACTTTATTTGTATTTGTCGTTTGTTCTTGAAGGCTATATGAAATTTTTGCTCTGGGGGTTATAAAACTACATATGGGTAGGCCAATTTATTTGCACATGTATGCCAATGTAAACGAGATTTGTAAACATTTCAGTGTTAAACAGCTTTTGTCGTTGACTGTACAGTGCAAGTGTGTTGTCATTGTAAACTTAGTCTTAATATGCGTAAACAATAATTGAGATTATTATAGGTGATGGTAATAATTTTATAAAATATTTTTTCATAATCAATTTTGTAACTTCATCATTATTATAATTAGGTTTCATTTACCTTTCAAATACAATAATTAAAAACAGGTGAGTTAGTAACAAAATGTTAAAACCTGTTAAATATTCACATTTCAAATTCAGTAATAAAGTCAAACAAGTAAAATTCAAAACCCTTCAAATGCAAAGAAACTTTTTAACAAAACACGTTGCGTTTTAGAAACGTTTTATAAGAAATGAGTTTAACTTTTAAAAAGGTTTAGCACATCTTCGCTAAACAAGGGAAGGTAAGATCTTTTCCGAGGCCTGTAAATCCGCTAGCCGCCAAGCCATTTTCCACGCTCTGTAAACTTAGAAAGTGGGCCAAAGTAGGCTTTTGCGAAATATACAGGAAATTCTCTTCCCTCCCTCACTATATTACGTGCTTAAGAACTATTTCCTTGGAACTTGCCACGTGCCATGGAATAAAAATGTAAATTTAGCAAACAATTTATAATTTTTCTTGTTAATCGTTTGGTAAGTTTCGTTTTTATTATTGTTTATGAGGCATGATAAACCAATGAAATTATATGGAACGGAAAGTTTATATTACAATGGAATTAATACGGGCAGCCTGTAGTGTTTTGTTCCACAGCTTAATATGTATAACCGACAATCAATGATTTCTACTACTTTTTAACCGACTTCAAAAAAGGAGGTTCTCAATTCGTACCCAATTTTTTTTTAACCGACTTCAAAACCGACTTCAAGAAATGAAAAAGAGGCAATGAAAAGCGAAAAATAACTTAATTTACAGACTTACTGATTTATTAGAAGTCGGTGCCTAGCCCAAGAGAGGCCATATTTCAATTGATTGCATCATAGTAGTTCAGACACAACAAACAAAGTGGGCTGGCACCGACTTTTTTTTTATCATAGTATGATGGCATAGTTACCGTAATACACGATAAATAAATAAAATCCAATATATATATTAAATCTTTCACTAATATTTCCGATAGCAAATAGCTTTGCTTAGTTCTCGATTATGCAATTTTGACGTTGACGTAATAAACAAATGACGGTTCTATAGTAATATTCGGGTGTCCTACAAGGGGACTAAAACCCCGTATTCATGGTAAACATTTGTTTAGAAACATTTGATCAACATCGTTCATGAGCGGAGAGAATGTTGCTGGAAACTTTATTAATACAGGTTGTCCACACACCAATCTGCGTTAAGATGTTGCCCGAGGAGTAGTGTTGTTGTGATTGAAACAATTCTATTAATTACATTATTTTATCATTGCTCCACACTACTGCTATGTTTATAAACTGTTGCAAACACGTTCACACACGTCAACATTTGTTGATAAACCGATGTCAACACGCCGTTATAAACTCTGCAACACGTAGTGTTGCCAGCAATATGTTAACAGCAACTCCGCAATAAATTGATTCAACTTTGTTGCTAAAAAATGTTTACCATGAATACGGGGCTTAAGGGTCATAGCAGACATATCAACTCGGAAAGGGATCGTCACCGTATATCGTCTTTCGGCTAGGCAACGCCGCACTTCCGGCTCGCTTACCGCTGATTGACCTAGCTATGACTAGAACCCCGATTATAAACTTAAAGTCCAAAATTAAATGAAAAAGAGTTCATTACATGTGGCATATTTTGCATTGTTGCGGCGATGGAAAACGCGTGTTCATTGGTTTATTATTTCATTTATTTTAAGCGATACGGTTACGATCCGTTTCCGAATTGATCGTAAGGGCTTTTTCTATCCGCCAGTAAATATGCGCCTACAAGTGTCCGGTGACAGCAATAAGCTCTATGTTAGATCAAAAAACATAGTTGCCTAAATATGGATATCGTAGGTCAAAATAAAGATATGAGTAATATAAATAATATAATATAGTAAAATCAATCCTTGTTATCAAGGAACCAACACGGCATACTCGCAGTTTGTTTAATGCCATAGTCCGACCCGCTAACCTAGTAAGAATTTGCTTGCGAAATCTCACGAATCTCCAAATTACGAAGAATTCTTAGGCGCGCGGATTTCCTAACGATCCGATTCTTGGAAAATAACTGAATAAACTTACAAAATATCCCAGAAACTTTGTTAATTAAGAACCGATTTCAGTACAGTTGCAAAATTTTCAACATAGGTATTGTTTTATTTACATAGCTCCAGATATGCGAGACAGACGGTATCGAAGAACTGAGCGACGAAGAGTCCCCCACTGGAGGTCGACGCCGCCTTGTTGTTGTGAAGACTCTGTGGCGCGGCTGCCATAACGACGTGAAGTAAGTTCTACATGTAAACCTTTACGACGCGACGCTTAGGCCTTTATATACGCACATATTTAAATGTACATGTACTTTAAATTCTCGTGTTCAGTGACATCGGGGTTAATTCATTTAACCATTTATGATCTCTCTAAATCATCACAAATCTAAATGTCAAACAGCTCAAAGGTTACAAACCATAGTAACTTAGCACCATTATCCGTAACTCCCAAAGATCTTAAGTTCGAATTACAGCAGGATACTTATTAAGTACCTAAAAAATTAATGGTCATGTTATTGATACAGAGCAGCGTTTGCCCGCGAAGCTACCTGGGGCGCTGGACTGAAGCACCCTCAACTAGCACGAGTGCTTGGTTTGAGCCTGCTCGAGCCTCCATGCGCAGCCCTAGATCGCGGAGATGCTGCACCCCTTCCTACAATTCTCAGACAGGACAGGAAATCGAAGTGAGTCAACTATATAAGTGTTCAAAAAAGCTTACATAATTCTGTTAGCTGTAGCTCACAGATATAACAAACAGAATACTGAACACAGGATCGCCTTAAAATGACTTATCGCCTTCTTGTTCGCAGTTACTCGAGTTTGATTCACATATGCTGTCAGATAGCAGCCGGCATGAAGTATCTGGAATCGTTCGAATTAGTACACCGAGATCTGTCAGCACGGTAAAATTAGTTTGTTTTATATTTACTTTCAGCTCAGTAATGCTTCCGCGACGAAGTAATGTCAGTGTATCTGGAGATAGTCAGTCACACAGAGCCTGTATGCTTCATTGCAAGCTAGACCTTTGATTATCTATACATAGATAATCAAAGGCTAGAACTTAGCATTGATGCCACATAAGTGCCCATAGTTGTCCGCGCAGAAAATAATACTCGGCACATGAAGTTCTAACAAAATCTATCTCATCATCAACATTCGGACGCCAATCACGGAAACAGCCAAAACTGGCACTTTGGAACCCGAGAGGAAACCAGCGTAGAAAATATTTTCTGCAGCTAGATTCAAAAAGCATTCATAAGTAGGTACATTCAATTCAAGTCATTGCAAAGTGGTTTCCTTTTATGTCATCATCATCATCATCATCATTTCCTTTTATGTACTGATACAATATTCTAATCTGTTTGTTCGCAGGAATGTAACAGTAACTGAAGACCTGCACGTTAAAGTCTCAGATTACGCCATGTTCTGTGAGGAGTTCGTTAATGATTATCATGTTATGGCCGATGGAACCCGATTACCTTTACGATGGATGGCTTGGGAAAGTCTTCTTATGGTATGTATCTATATTTGTTTTAATTATGTACAAAACATGCAAATGTAGTGACATTCTCTGAATGTTTTGTACATAAGAACGGGAACATCTAGAAAACATGAACTTCGTTTATCTTGTAACTACCTATTACTCAATATTATGTTTGTACACACTTATACTAATCAGAGATTGTATAATCTTTGTTCCAGGGCATGTACTCACCTGCAAGCGATGTATGGTCATTCGGAGTGACCGTTTGGGAAGTGCTAACTTTTTGCAGTGCTAAACCATTTGAGGAAATGGACGACGACCAGGTTAATATTTTCTATATTACACTCGAAGAGAATGGATTCTCCCTTAAAGCTGTTCGTAATTAGTCCGGGAATCAGTCCGAACATAATTATTATTGTATTTGGTGCAGGTGGTAGCTAACGCTAGCGAATGGCGAAGCGGGGGCCGTGGAGCGCGCGTGCCCGCTGCCCCGCCCCCGCGCTGCCGCCGCGAGCTCTATGACCTCATGCACGAGTGCTGGCGCCGCGAGCCGATGCAGCGCCCACGCTTCCACGATCTGCACCGCTTCCTCGAACGTATGACCCACGGCTATAAACCACCGAACAACCGCTAAACAACTCTACTGTCTGCTACATAATCGTAACAGCGACTTCGTCGACACGAGCTTCTAACATTCAGTAGGTACATATTTAGTTTTAAGCTGACTAGCATATCGACAGCTTTCATTTTGTCCGGTCAACCGACTTTTCGTAATCGGACAATTCAAACAGACTGGCTAGACGTCACGATCAAAATCGTACAGTATTAATGCCAGTATTAGCGTTAAGCATTTTAATTAGATTGTAAGATTAAAGTACGTTTTAGATAGCGTGCTGCTTTGCAACGTGTCGTGACTTTCTGACGTCGGCCGCGTGTAGTAAGACCACGTAGAAAGTAAACGACCGAGCTGTCCACAAGGGACTCCCCTTATAATTATCATCTTCAAAACGGCAACAATGCGGATTTTTCCAATCGGATATTGTCGTTTTTTAATCTGGAAATGGATTTCTGAATTGCACTTTGGTAGAAAGTATCACATGTAATATGCAATGCATGTTTTACATTTAGGTAATTTTCTAAATTAAAGAATGCGGTCGCAGTTCAGAAAATTATTTCTAGTGCTGTTAACGAAGTTACTGTCAATATTATTGCTAGCAGTGTGTTGACCAAGTCGTCTTGATGGGTGTACATAATTGACAGGGACGTCGTCAACGCAAAGTATTTCACGCCTTTCCCCAGCGCCCTTCGCCTAGCGCTCCCATGATCTTCCACTAACATGCCTCTATGGCAAATCCTTATCTTATGGCCACTGTTTAATTGTATGGTAGAAACTTTATTTATTGTAAGCACTATAAAGAATTTTATAGCCAGCACTGATCAAGTAACACGTTGGACGTATGACAGTTTCTTCCTTGTACATTGGAGCAGTGGCCCCTAGACCAAAGGCCGATGGTACATGGTTTAACTGATTGACTTATTTCAAGTGTATTACATCTATAAACTCAAAGCACTTCTGAATACATCAGAGTGTTGGAGCACAAACACAGTGTATTACCGGCCTTTGCTCTATAGTATATCCAAAGTCTAACTCCTATTTTTTTAACCTGTTTTAAATGTTAAGGTTGTATACTTCAGGAGGTAGAAAAAACTCCAGGGCGTTATTTGCCCCCTGTGCTTCTTGTTTTCTTCAATAAGGCACATATATGTTTGAGGTCACGCTGCCTCCGGAAATATGGATGAAACAAAGCGAATTTTAAGAGAGAGATATTTTAGTAAAATGAACGGTCGAGTTTCGATCGAAGTATAGGGCCAATTTAGTCGAAAAGTGATTCTTCTAATTGCTTTTAATCAATATTTTCGGATGCATGTGATCCAACGTCACGAAAGTGACTGAAGCCGAATTACTCGTGTAACCTAGACTCTCAACTTGCCTATTATAGGCCGCGTATTGTAATAGAATTAGGAATGCATTATACAATCGATGTTTCAATGTCACAGTGTATCGATGTCTCAATATACTTACATATAAGAACCACTAATCCCCTCGAAACTCCTTCGTGTCCCTGTAGACAGAGCTTCTCACGTCATCAACATTTTGAATTTAACTTCTTGTACCTATTCTCCCTAAGTTACTGTAACAATAGCACAGCAAGTTCAAATAGTGAATGACTCACAATGTTCTAACATCGTCAAAAACCCCTTGCAAATAACCGTGTAGTTTCAGCACCGAGTATCGATCACATCAATCAGATTTTTTTTCAATAATATGGCTGAATTTAGATCAAGTGGATATGGCATCCGCGTACGAACTTTTAGTCAGGAATTCTACATAATAAATATCCACTCGCGTTGTTTTCAGCCCGCCTAGACAGTGGCAATTCGTTGACTGGCGTATTGTAAAATACAATGACAAATGTATGGGATTTGACGTATATTACGACAGTCGTTAACGTATGTCACAAACGTCAAATTCCATATAACTATTCGTCATTCAATTCTACAATACGCTGGTCAACGAATTGCCACTTGTCTAGTGGGGGCAGTAGTTTTATCTTAGACCTCACTAAATGAACTTGTTGATAAAGACAATCGCGCACTCTACACAAAGCGAGTCATAAGCTCTACACAAACATTCACTTCAAACAGTTGCGTTGGAAATTTAACTGTATAGGTTTACACTTTATAATTTAACTTTATAGGTTTGTGTTAGTACTTCGATGACAAGAGGGTTCTAGTGTTCTTTCAATTAACAATTAAGGTATCATTATGTGCCCTTCAGTATTCCCGATGGAGCTAATGGATGATAACAATATTTAGATTTTCACAATAGCAGTAAAGTAACTCATGAGATAGTTAAATACAAAGTGATTCAGACGCAAGTGACAGCCTCTGTAGCGTAGCGGTAGTGAACTCGGCCAGGCGGTGTAGGATTCGATCCAAAAATCAAAATTTGCTTGGTCTGGTCGTGCCTCGGAGAGCAGGTTAAGCCGTCGTCGGTCCCGGTTGCCATACGAACATCTATGGCAGTCGTTACGGGTAGTTGGAGCCCTAAAAAGTTTGTTACCGGTTTAGCTGCAATGCTTCGAAATCGCCCAATATCGCTATTGGGTTGTGGAGCTCAGATGGCAGTCACTTCATTGAAAATATCGAAGTCCAGCCAAATCCACAGTTAGACTGGTAAAGCGAACTCCAGACTCCGAGGTGAAAGCTTAACGATAGAATGAAGAAGAAAGTGATCTGGGCGCAGAGTTTGCCATAGTCCAATATTTCATATCCAAGGCTATTGGATTTCAGATGAAGTTTTTCATGATCGTAACTACAGTTAAATATCAAAAACAAAAACTATTCATAAATAAAACTAGTTCGTATTTAGGAACACTCATCCAGCCTGTTGATATTGGTGGACTTTAAATTTGGTTTTACTTATAACATCATGCAGTACCGTCAGAGTATTCATCCTTCAATGAATACTTCTACACTCAATTAAATCGTCAATGATAATACCTAATCCAAATTGGAGAATGCAAACTGCAAACATCTAAACCTTAGGCAATGTAAATAATTTTGAAGAAGACCATTAAGATTAGTGTCCGAATAGATTATACTTATCTCATAATTGGTAGTGGTAGTAAGTTCTCTAATCTACGTAAGTAAATATGCTAAGGTATAGCAGTAACTATTTAGAATCTGTGGTTATAGTTTTAAGTGACAGCAGTTAATGTATATAGACAGACAGATAGGCTATACACGTATAACTAGATAGAAAGGGAATGAAAGTGTTCACTGTTTGATGATTATTATAAATGTACGTAGACGAAAGGATGATTTGTATAAAAGAGGAGAATATGAAAGAAAAGGGGATGCATGCTTGCGAGCTAGTGTTAAGTATAGGTTATGAAAATGATTTTTAGTTTTTATTATGATTTTCACACATTCCTAAGTTCGTTCTCAATATGATTTTGTAGGTTAGAAAAATTAGTATAGGGAGTAGAAACATATGGTTTTGTTGCTTGTTATGGCAGTTTGGCGCTAATTTTATTTCAGCAAAATACTCTACATACCAAATTTAACCGAATGTAGATTAACGTAAATATCTGGATGTGAAAGAAGTAGAAGTTGAACTTATATGACCAAGGACTCACTCCTTTCGACATTGAAACTTGCACAACGAAATAGAGGAATAACATCAGAAATGAAATTCTAGCTAGACACTCTGTGCGTTGAACAAATGAACGTGTAACATCAGGAATGAATTAGAAACTTAAAAACAAGTGTTATATGGAAAGCTTTGTTATAAAATATATGATTTATTATATTACTTTAAATCTATTATTACGTGCCACCGAACCTTGATCGTGGTACGGTTGTAGCGAAGCAATACTTACGCAGTTTTAATATGTTCGTACATGTTTTGTGTGCAAACTAAATAATTATTGCAGTAATGTGTCTACATACTGTGTAGATTCCCCCACTCGTATCGGTAGTTGTTTCATTTCAGTGGAGCGTACTGCTTTGACAGACGTGCACTGGCTCGTTAGTAGAAAACTTTTATTTTAAGGACAAACTATCATTAACGTGTGGCAGCTCCACTGATCGTACGTTAGGTGTAGCAAATCCTACGTTTTATTGATTTGGGAACTGCACAATATGTGATGATATTTACCCTTGTACATTTAGCTGCAGTTGGCAAGACCATCTTGCAGCTCAAATTCATGTTACTGCACTTTTTCTGACGTTTATAGTAGATGTAGAGTAGGCAGTGGTATATAAATAGGGTAAGCAGATCTTTTCGAACATGACATGTCTTATTCGTGCAACAGAAATCTTAGCGACTGACCAAATACCGTAGGGTAATTATCGATCTCGTCTAAGTTACACGTTTAACTTGGGCGGGATTTGATAATCATGCCTACTAAATAAAGTAGATCTGAAAACAGAAACAGCAGCAACACTCAAAAGAAAATTGTATCAATCATTTTAAAATTGCCATAGAGAAAATACAGTAAAAATCGTTGTATATAATGTAAATACCTAGTGTCCAACTTGTGCGTGAATTTGTTTGTATTATACCTATAGGTTAAGGGGTTACTGAAATTCACTACATATAGGCACAATTCTAAAGATCGCAATAGCAGGTCTACTTAGACTATACAGAGACAACTTCCTTACAAGACAACACCACCTACTAGAATCAAGTGTCTTTAAACACCGTGGCTATTATCTGTTTTGTGCCGTGGCAATCATAAATTTACTATACAGTTATAATAAATACCTACATACATTCCCCTCCAACATAGGTAAATTTGCTTCATCCAATCGGTAAGGACAACATCTAATTTTGAAAAAAAACACAGAGGTGGTTCACAGGTTAAAATTCAAGTAACTACTTACTTGCCTAACCTGAACAGCAAAGAGGAACTTAAATGTGTTGTGCCCACCTAGAATAGTCGTCAGTGTCTATCTCACTATCATCATAACTGCGTAGACCTGCCTATTACGCCTATCGCCCCAACATAGTCACGAACGAGTATAAGTGTATTGTAACTTTGTAATGTACAGTAGTATTAAAGGATTATATAAAGTTACCCCATCCAAACCTGATTAATTTTCTTACTTATACAGATTATCGAGCTACAAATTCAAAAAAAAAGGTAAATTTCGAGGTAATTTTAGAAATCTAATGTCAATTAAAATAGCAACTCTCCAGTACCAAAGTTAATTCAATGCAAAAGTACCAGGACCTCATTGTACTTATATCAGTTGTAGGAGAGGTTTCTTACGTACCTATCCAGGCCTCTTTTAAGCAAGTTTCTTGTATATTATTATATAAATAAAAGCCTGTGCAATCAATAGTAAACGAATAGGTAGATATAATTTACTGAATTAATTAATATATAAGTATATATAAGAGAGGGTTAATAAATATCCATTTATACAATACAGTTTACACATAAGTACCTTTTGTGTTGATTTAATTTAACACAACAAGTACTTTAACAGAACGCAAATATATACCTAATATAAATGCTGAATTTAAATATAATTTTACATAAACGATTACCGGTATTCCACAATAGGTAATACCAATATTTACACAACAAGTAACACCAAAACATAGTTCACTTACCTATTCTAATTATTACTTCAAAATAGTCGTTACTCGTGGCTTCACCCGTGTGGAATTTTGATCCATTCCCGGCATTGAATTGAATTGAATATTAAATTATCCCCGGCATAGGTTGTTAAAAAAGTGTGTTTGTTAGGTCAGACTATAATCTATCCCTGTATCTTCAGCCAGATCCGTTCAGCCAAACATCCTAACACACAAACATCCAAACCAAACATCTTCACAGTTATACACTAGCTGATATACCTAATAGCGATTAATCACGAGATCTTAGAAACTATAACATCTACAAACTTGAAATTTGGCAGGTAGTTTCCTTATAGGGTGTAGACATCCGCTAAGAACGGATTTTACGAAACTCCACCCCTAAGGGGGTAAACAAACTCCACAAGTACGAAGTCGCGGGCGGCCGCTAGTAGATACGTATAATAAATAGGATGAAATGATACAGTTGGTTTCTTTTTAATCAATTTTAACATCCGCACCTAAATTTTGCAAAATGATATAAGTACAGTTATGTTAACGGGATTTACCGCGAGTATGCTGTAGATATTGATAAGATTATTAAATAAATAAATAAATATTCTTCATTTTAACATTGGATAGGGACATTGGATTCTGTACAGTGTTACATACCTACTTAATTTATTATAGGCCCATGTAAATATGTAGTAGATACCTAGTGTATTTTATCAGTTAAGTAGGTATTTTATTAGCAAGTAGTACCTAGTCGTTATAACGGGCACTAATCGTTCCTCTCTCTCTAAGAATCACACTTAAGAGACCATGCTTACTTGTAGCCTGTTAGCACACATCTACCTTAGCAGCTGAAGATCACTACGCAATGCAATGAACAAATTTATTACATTTTGTTCATAAGACAATCGGACCATGAGTGTACGAACCATTCTTAAGATTATATCAACCATTATTACTTACCATGAGCATATCTGCGTCTTTTTGTTTGAAAATAATAAAAAATTACGGCACCTCTCAATCACCATTAGCTCTGTCTATCCCTCAATATATTTACCTACCACGTAAACATAATATTTAAAAAGAAAACAGGTAAGCTAAGGTAACCCTAGATATAAGCGAGTTCCTGCAAGAATGTATTTCATTTTATAGAGTAACATAGTATTAACGTTAATTGTATTTATGTGTATTGTAATTTATTAATTGTAATTTGAAGTTTTCATCGTGGGTTAGCAACAACGAATGTTATGTACTTATATTTATTTAGAATGAATGCTTGATGAATTGATCGCGTGGAAACTGGATTATTGCTCCGAAGCGCCCTGCCCCCTGCATCATAGTAATTTGTCCACATATTGTCCGCCCAACATCAGCTATGTATTACAAAAAGCCAGAATATTTATGTATCTCAATCGAGGCGCGTTAATAATTCCAGTTTTATTGTGTTACTGCATGAGAGAGTGTATTCTGGTATGTTAATATTACGTACTTAAGTGTTTGATGTTAATTTAATCAGTCCTACGTGTCTAATGTTTAAATTTTACAGCTCATTGTACTTGTGTGATTATTTATTAATTAATATTACATCACATGTCCATACATTATCACAAAATATTTTAATCATGTCCTAGGTATCGTTGTATCGTAAAATAGTAATGTTGTATCAATACAAGTTCTTTCTTGCCCACTAGATCAATCGGATCTATCTGTGTAACCTAAAAAGTAAAATGAACTCTAAATGGCATCCACCAACTTCAATTTCCCTGCAATGCAGCTTTATTTCTGATCGTAGTTACTTGTACCTACCTACTGAAAACAGTAAAAAATTCAAAAAATTTAAATTGTAAGTGTAATATCATTCACATATTTATATCTAATATCGTCATATCATCATACTTACAGAGTTGTTCTTATACACGATTCAAAGTTTTCATCGTTAAGTATTTCCGTGAAAATGTTACTGACTAAATTCTGTATTTCTATTGGGCTTGACTGGTATATTAATAGATGAGGCCTGAGGGGTTCTATTGGCCACTAGAGTATTAAAAAATGGCAAGTAAAAATATTTATCATACATGCACAGCAAACTTGAAGTGTAGATATCTGTTAGGCCGTTTGGCAATGATCGGCGCTTGCTGCAATTTTTAATTGTACTTTGTAGGTAAGGGTGCAGCTGATTAAAACAAAGTACGCATTAAATGTATACAATTGGCAGGCGTTCAAAATTTTCATGATTAAAATTACGAAAATATCTCTGCACGACACGAACCCTTAGCAAAGCGTTGGGACCAATGTAAATACGGATTAGATCTGCCTAACTTGGCGATGATCTAATAAGGCGTAGCCAGTCTTGAATGATCGTATTTTTCAATCTACTTAAGTCTCAGTGTACTCTTATAAGTACAATTTATATGCCCCGATTATGTTTAACATTTCGGACTAGCTTTAATTTCATGACTAGTCAGTTAATATTTGTTATGTAAGTATCAATCAACCTTATGTGTGTTTTATGTGTCCAACTGCGAGTATTAGATTAGTGTTCCTTACATTTCAATGCAAACACGAATTTCTAGTGAATAATATTATAAACACTACGTACTTACGAGTACATTTTATATTTTCAAGCACTCGAATAACTTGGCCAAGAACTTTGGATATATCATAACTTCACATATCGAATCTGTTGGTTATTCTTAATATTTCAAATACTCAAGTGTAAACATAAGTAGATAATTAGGTACTTTCTTTTATCTAAATCTTGATACCTAATACCAACCTGTGTAAAATTTGCAAAGAAGATTCTGACAAAGTTTGACAACTTGTAGGATGCAGTCGTTTTTCACGTGTTTACTTTTAGGAAATGGTAATTGGCCTAAAATGTTCGACCTTACCTAATTATGGACAATCGCACTATTGGCTTAAAGTCAATATTATCTTATAGTGTTACTAATTCCTATTATGATACATTCAGTCACAAAATATGATCACAGCATGTTTACACTTAAGTATATCTACACCTAAATCACTCTATAAATGAAATTAATTCTGTAGGTACATTAATAAAATAAATATCCCAAAGACTTTAAAGGCAGAATGCCTTCTTTTTATGTAATTTTAAATGTTAAAATAAATGTTGAATAACATATAAATAATGGTTGTTTTATTTACAATACCTGAATGCCTATAATTTATTTCATACTGTAGGTAAAACCACACCGAACCACCTGTACCATTAAAACAGCGCTATAATTTAAATGTCAATGAGTAAGTATCGCTTTACTATAACTTTACATTTAGGTAGGTACTTTTGACATAGGTACCTCGTCGTTCCTCAATGCTCTCATCTCTGGGATGACTCCGCAAAGTACCTATTAGAAGAAGCTCTCGACAGGTTGAAGCGACATGTCTGCATTATTAAGAGTCCTGAGGTACGCTAGTAGGTACTATTACCTGTTCTGTGCCTGAGGTCACCAACACCATAGTACCTATTACTACGCTTATCAGTAGTTCGACTCCTATAGATACGCAAAGAAATTCAATCAAGATCTGAACCCTGAGGTTACAACAAGAACTACTCAAAAACGATATACTTACCTATCATCAGAGATTTCGCTAAGACAAAAGAAATGAGCTTAAACTTGATACATATGTAAGTAGGTTCATCTTATTTAATTTAGTAGTTAGTTCTTATGGTCGCGTGGTTCCTGGTGGAATAGAATTTGGGCCACCTCATATCTTCCCATGCGATGTCGTACAAGGCAACCAGGCCGTGGACACTTAGAACATCGGTTTGAACTACTATGATTTCAAAGAAAAATAGCCCTTATTATCATTCAGCATAAGACTATGAGCAACAACTGAGGCAATAAATAGACAATAATATTTACGACTGAATGTTGGCCAATGTTGACAATGCTACAGGTTATACAGAATCTATTGAATTATTGAGCATTCTGTATACTCTGTGCTTAATTTCAATATTTTTTTCATTTAAAAAATCAAAATGGCTGTATCGCATGCGATTTCACTTTTTGATTTTTGAAAATTTACACAATACGCATACTTTTTTTGCGAGTTTTATGTAGTGAGATAGTGACTCTTATGTTATGTGATGTTTTTCTTTTTGTATTTGAAGACAGTGACTTACAATTTTGTATGATATTTCAATTTCTATTTCGGAAACGTTTTTGTGCTATATTTAGTTTTTATTTTGAGACAGTGACTCTTATTAGTTTATAAGTAGTGTAATTTACTTGTCTGCAAACATGCCAGGGACAAAGGGCACCAAAAGGTGTGAGCTTTGCCACAAAAGGAGATTTCCAAAATGCAAATTATTTTTGTCGAAATTTCCTCTAGATCCAGACCGGTAAGTTAAAGAAAACTATGTCGGACTATGTCCCTACTAAATTACGTATGAATCAGTCGAGTTCATTACTATATGGGCACTTCCAGACTAAAATATATAAGCATAAAGAGTTCGTAATGACAGCTATTGTTGCATTTTCGTTAGACATTTCGACAGTCGTTATGGGTAGTTGGAGCCTTAAAACCAACAACTGAAGAACAATGCTTCAATATCACCATTGGGTTATACAGGTCAGGTGGCAGTCATTTCACAGAAATTTTTGAAGTTTAGTCAAATCCATAGATTGATAAAGTGGTCCCTAGACTCCGAGGTGAAAGCTTCAGATGTCACCGGGATTAATGCTAAGCTAGCTAAGAGGAAAAAAGTGCAGGATACATGAAAAAAATGAGTGCACACATGAATGTATTAAACTAAAGTACAAAAGAAACTCGATTAAGCATACCATACTACATTTGGTTAGGTACTTAACTGAAGGTGTACAATATTCTGGCAACTTATTATAAAAACTTAAATTAAACAAATAAACTAGGCTAACTAATTGACTAACTAGTGGTTCGATGTCTGTTTTTGGCCTACAAAATAAGTTTCTAAACAGAAAAATATTTAATAACTGACTTTTGAAATAAAACATATTAATTAAATAGACACATAAATATTGTTTACCTTTAGTTAAGTACCTAACTGAACTGAGTACAGTTGTTGTTAGGCATTCAGATAATCATACATTATAAAGAAAAGCCTGTTTTGTGCATTCATGTAGTACATAATGTATGTGTATTTAATAAAAGCAAAAAATACATTAAAAAAAAATCAATGTTTATTTTAAGAATTAACAAACAGGTACATTTGGAAATGAATGTATGCATTTACCTATATGCACATGTTTAATTCTCTTATGCTTACAACGGCATTGCAAAATTTAGCGGTAACATAATATACATTTTGATTTACTTTTTTTTTTCAGATTGATACTTCGGGCGTCGATTTTCAACTTTCTGTTCTGTCGGTGACATCACTGGAGAACAATCTATAGGCTATCTTTCGACTAACCTATCGGCTAACTATCAACCAATGACAATCTATAGGCTGTCACAAGACTGTGGCCGTCGTTGTGCGCTTACAGAAGTGCATTGCTGGAGCGGTAGCGCTTCTTCTCTATTGAAAATGGTCACTAGTTATTACATAATAATTTATTCTATTATATTATTGACCATATAATTACTACTAAACTTTGGATAAACCAGCTGATATCAAGATTTAATGGTACCAACACTATATTATGCGATAATTTGTTTAGTAGTTATAGCTAAGCTATGGTCATGCAATAATAACATATACAATATTAAAATGTACAACTATGTACGTATATATTACTTATTTAATTTTTAAGTCGTATAATATAGGTATGAATAAAAATAAACTATATGGTTGCCTACTTAATAATATGTGTTGATTGTACTTTTTGTATAAAGTTATTAAAAATAAAGAAAAAAACATGTGTGTATGCAGTGTAACTAATCAGGTATTAACCTTAAAGTGATATGAATATCAGACTCACGCCCAGTTTCCGAAAGGCTGATCAATATCAAAAGTTTATGATGGACGCAGAAACTACTGAACAAATTTTGATGTGGTTCTATTGATAGCAAGGCCTTGCTTAGACTTAGTCTACCGTAGAAGTGGAAGTTTAGATATACCAAAATAATATATATAATTATTATAATAATTCACGTAGATAGAGCTGTGATTATTAAATAAGTAAAATATAAATATATTATAACATATTGTAAAATATTTATCTTGTGATATTTTTCTACCAGATATTTTGTATTTTGGAATAGTTTTGAGGTAAAATGCTATTAAATTCTTATGCATTAATACTTTCATAATGTGATATATATTGTAATTAGCGAACAATAAAATAATTAATTAATTAATAAAGCTACTTTTTAGTTAACAATAAATTCGCGGTACGCGATCTTGCCGCGAATTTATTGTTAACTAAAAAGTTCGAATCCCGCCCGAAGTCAAATTCTCTTTTCTCTTTGTAAATCGATTTGAACAATCAGCATAATAAATGCTTCAAAATTAAATTCAATAAAAATAAATTATTTTTTGAAACATTTTTGCAGTAATATACTTTATAAATTAATTTAAAGCTGTGTTTTAGTTAAAACTAACATTTTGTAATATTTTTTAACCTTTCTGGTGCCACAGTTATATTTTTATAGTAAAATACTACGTATATTAATTTAAAGCTGTGTTTTAGTTAAAACAGTTATATTATGTGATATATTTCATGTAAATTAATTTAAAGCTATATGTTAGTTGAAACACTAATATTTTGTAAATTAATAGGTTGTGTTTTAGTTAAAACAGTTATATTTTGCAATATTTTTGTAGTAAAATACTATGTAAATTAATTTAAAGCTGTGTTTTAGTTGAAACAGGTATATTTTGTAATATTTATGTAGTAAAATACTATGTAAATTAATTTAAAGCTGTGTTTTAGTTGAAACAATTATATATTGTAATATTTTGAAAGCAAATTAATTTAACCTCTACCGGTCGTTGACTCTTATTACTTGTACCTATTTTATGACATAACAATCAATAAATACAATAAAATTATAAGTTGTTGCTGGAAGTTTTATTTTAGAGTTTTGACATTGAATTTAAATTTTAAGTACCGGCTGTGAACCGCTAAAAATATTTAATCGATATCGATATATTAAGGCGCGTCACTATCGATGTCGATGAGTTGAACATCACTCATCCTTCTTTCTTTAGGTTGGTATTACTTAAATGTCATTTTCAATTTGACATTTGACGTTCCCGTGTCACGTTGGTAGTATACATTAGTTCATTTGTGTATGTGTGCGTGAGCTCAATATGAATGTACTAAGTGCGGCCTCTTCATACGTAGTATATTACTTACTCTGTGAAGGCAACTAAGCGATAGGGCTGCTTAATATCAGACAGATATACAGGGCGTCCCACGGCGATGCCACATGGAGGGAAAGTACCTTAAATCCTTAAGTTAGCTCATTTTGTTTAGGAGACATCATTTTATTTTTAAAAAGAAACAGAACTACATTCAAAGTTTTTTTTAAATTCGCCTGCCACACCCGGTTATCGAACCGACTAAAATCCGAAAAAGTAACATCCTGTATTTTATGGCATCAATCGATAGTGTCAATCATAAGGATCAAATCTCTCTAAGGAACATGGTAAATTAAACGAAAGGAAGTCCTTGAAACCTAAAATTATAAATTCAATTTGGCAAAATAAAACACTTTAACTCAAAGTTCATCCATCCATCTGATACCATATTAACAATAAAATTCCACATTTAAATTACTTTTCTTTTTTTATCGTGCTGAGACCGCTGCTGGTCAGCAGTAGTATTTAGGTATGTCGAAAGCAAACCGACTAAAACCGCACGCCGTCTCAATAAACAGGTTATAAGTTGATCCAATAGGGCAATTCTCTCGTCATTTTCGTTGCCCAGGGTACACCGCGTGCAGGTTTCTAATCAAGCACCCAAAAATAACTACCTACTCTACCTACCCTACCTACATACCTCATGTAGTTACATTCTAAACAGGTAACAAAGTTCATTCATTTAGTACTCATTTTACTAAATAAATTTCATCAAAGATATCTTTTTTTTTTTTTTTTATCGTGCGAAAAATCCCCACGGATACCTCACCCGCCGGGGTCGGAGGAGGAGGTTATGTCGGACTCGAACCGACTAAAACGCACGCCTTCTGTGGGCCGTCAGTTGCCGGAGGTGAGATTGTCATAGCCATATCCCTCGCACCCCGGCCGACCCAGGGCCATATCTCTCGATCTGGCCCTCTTCCGGTGTGGGGACCACGGAGTCCCCAACTCGCCCCCGGATATGGGGGGGCACGCAATGCGCGCCACCGCCGTGGCCTGCTTCTGCTAGGGTGACAGACGACCCCACCCGTCACCCCCAGGCCCGCGCTCATGGGGGACGGAGGTCATTCTGCGACCTCCGACGCCCGAGTTGCCGCCGCTCGTCGCGGGCCGCGCGGTTTGCGATTCTCCTTCGCTCCTCGCGGACCGCAAGGTCTGCGATTCTCCTTCGCTCGCGCTCCGCCGCCCACTTCACGAGCATCACTTGCTCGCAGAAGGAGGCGCCGGCGGCCCACGCATCCGCGCAGCGAACCATCGCTGCGAGCAAAGTGGCGAGCGTGAGAGCTCTCACTCCCAGGGTCGCCACCAGCTACCGTCTCGGCGTCTCCCACGCCGGACACTCAGTGAGCGTGTGCAGCGCCGAGTCCTCGCTCGCGTCGCAGTGATGGCACTCGGACGTTGGCTCTTTCTTCGCGGTCCGATGCAGATATCGTCCGAAGCATCCATGATCGGTGATGATCTGCGTCAGCCAGAACGAGAGGCCGCCGTGTGGCCTCTCTAGCCACTCCCCCATGATGGGTCTTACCGCCGCTACTACGGCGTGCCCTGCGCGTGGTTGCCCAAGATGTAGCTCCCACTCCGCCACCATGTCCCTGTGGAGCCGGGATCTCACGGCCCGAATTTCTTCAGGCTCAGGATCGTGTCCCCGCTCCCGCGCCGCCTTTCGGTAGCGGTATAGCGCCGAAAGGGATCTCGCTTCCAGGATCCACGGTAGCGATCCGGCGAGGAGACTCGCCGCTTCAAAGGATATCGTGCGGTACCCCCTGATGGTCCTGATGGCCATTTTCCGCTGCGGTTTACGCAGCAGGTCCACGTACTTGGCTCTCAGGTTGTCCGCCCATACGGGGCACCCATATAGTGCCATGGACCGCACGATACCCGCGTAGAGTCTCCTGCAGGAGTCCTCCGGGCCCCTCAAATTGGGCAGCAGACGCGTCAAAGCGTTAACTGTGAGCACCAATTTGGGGACCAGGCTTCGGAAATGCTCCCCGAAGTCCCATCGACCGTCGAGCACGAGCCCCAGATATTTCATCTGGGGCTTGATGCCGATGAGAGTGCCTCCCACTGTTATGCTGGATCCCGCTGGTGGTCCGCGCCGAGGTCCATGAAAGAACATGGCCTTGGTTTTCTGCGGAGACACCTCGAGACCCAACCGCCGGATCCGTTCCACGACTTGGGCAACCGCGGTCGTGGCCTTCAGGGTTGCTTCGCGATGTGTAGCCCCGCTCGCCATTACTAGCGTGTCGTCCGCATAACACGTCACGGCGGCACCATCCACGAGCTCACCGCGAAGCACCTAGTCGTATCCGATGTTCCACAGGAGCGGCCCCAGGACCGATCCCTGCGGAACACCGCACGACATCTCTCGCCGACCGACACCGGTCGCACCTGGGTAGATGACAGCTCTCTCCGTCAGGTACGCCCCGACTATGCGGCGGAGGTAGAGAGGCACATCATGGTACACGAGCGCCTCCATAATGCAACTCCAGGGCAAGGTGTTGAACGCGTTGGAGATGTCTAAAGACACCGCCAACATCACCTCGCCCCGAGCGACCGCATCCTCCGCCAGAGTCCTCACGCGCATGATTGCATCCACAGTGGAACGCCCTCGGCGGAAGCCATATTGGGCATCCGCCAGATCCGGCCCTTCTCTAGAGAGGTGCTCGACGAGGCGCTTCGCGATAACTCTTTCAAAGAGCTTGGCCACCTCATCGAGCAACACTATGGGCCGGTAGCCGGACGGTGAGTCCACCGGGCACCCCTCCTTCCGGATGAGGACCAGTTTCCCAGTCTTCCAGGTCTTCGGAAACTGGCCCCGCTCCAAACATGCGCTGAGCAACCCTCTGAGTCGAGGCTCGAGAGCGTCTTCCCCTAGAGCTAGGACCCACGCGCGGCCTGGAATGCCGTCGGGTCCCGGGGCGGTGTTCTTCTTGGCGCTAAGCCTTCGCACCGCCAGCTCTAGTTCTACCCAAGTGACCTCGGGCACGTCGTCGTCAACCACGCTGGGCGCCACAGGCGACCGAGGTGGCGGGGTCATCCGCGGTGGAACATGTATCAAAGATATCTCTAGTGTTGATAGGTAGGGTTGAACGACATTACCTTATAAGAAAGTGTTTTATTTTACCAAATTGAATTTATAATTTTAGGTTTCAAGGATTGCCTTTCATTTAATTTACCATGTTTCTTAGAGAGATTTGATCCTTATGATTGACACTATCGATTGATGCCATAAAAATACAGGATGTTACTTTTTCGGATTTTAGTCGGTTCGATTTCCGGGTGTGGCAAGCGAATTTAAAAAAATCTTTGAATGCAGTTTTGTTTCTTTTAAAAAATAAAATGATGTCTCCTTTATGTAAAATGAGCTAACTTAAGGATTTAAGGTACTTTCCCTCCATGTGGCATCGCCGTGGGACGCCCTGTATATACAGCCCAGACTCAGCCTCAGACGCATGGTTCGAGTCAACAATATTGCCCGAAATAGGTGGCAATAGGCTCACCCCCTATTACGATCCCTCATGGCACAGCTAGTTGTGCATACGTAGTTGATCCATGAGGAAAACCTGCCTAATACTTATAATGATTGGTGAAATGTGTGTGTTAATTGTTGCCTAATTCACTTTCCGGGACTAAAGGTGTGATTATATGTATGTACGTAGGTACTTCTTATGGTCACCTTTCTAATCTATCATCAGACCAGCTCCATGGTACCATATTAATGCATTGACATCTAAACTAAACATGTATTTTTAATTGCATTAAAATCTGTTGACCTTAAATATATCAATTTAAGATTGCAGCAATCAGATTAACAATACTTTATGTAGTTAGATTGATGTAGTTAAGTTACATGTAATCATAACTACATATAGTTAACTACTTTTATTGGTAGTTAGTAATCAGATTACACAATTGTAGTTAACTACGCCCAACACTGTCAAGCACACAAATGGATACAAATAGTCATGTGAATATACCTTAATAGATTTATTCATTCCTTACAACAAACAATAAACGATCGGTCACAGAGTGGGCGACGTTGATGAACTACCGACATAAGCGTGCGACCGCAGAGGGCCTCGATACTGTCAATAGTGGACCTTTTGGAGCTTTTGGTCCCAACCAATTAATAATATTTACTGCAAATGATAGATTTCCAGGCGGCTCTCATCCTAATACGTGATTGGTGTGATGGTCGACCGTTTATGTTCAGCGTGACGCTAAACATTTTGTCAAGCAGCAGCAGCAGAGTAGCGTGGTTCCCTGCAGACTAGAATTTGGGCAACCCGATCTCTTCCCATGCGGTATCGTACAGTTGGACTAATAGGGCTGTTTAACATCAGACAGTTTTAATTAGGTATACAGAGTCCAGACCCAGCCTCAGATGCATGACTCGAGTCAACAACAACAATAGTGCCCGGAATACGACAATAGGTTCACCCCCTATTACGTGGGACATATTATGATTTGTGAAATGTGGGTGTTGTTTCACTTATTACGTTGGCGGACGCAGACAAGGGAGATAGATTGATGCGACATGTGAACACGTGGCCGGAAGCGCTTGTGAACGGTGCGCGGCAGTCTGAAGCTTAATGTAACGAAGGCCAAGCACTTGGCGCTAAACTGTACAGAACTGTCGAAGGATGAACATTTTTAAATAGAAAACCGGTGGAGAAGAAAGCTTAACTCGATCTAGTTTGTCATATACCATGTGACCCATAAGGAAACCGACACTGGTAACTATTTATCCTTGGCCGATAGAGGTGCTAACGTAGTCGATCGCACAGACCAGGTTAAATACCTGGGCTGGTATTAATGCTTCTGTAAACTAAGTACGCCCAGCGAGAAATCCGAAAACTTTAGATCGCAACGTGGAGCAGCTGCAAACTGACTAGTCACGCGAGTAGGTACCTACTGGCCGATGTAGGTACTCTCCGGGCTGAGGGTGATCCTGACATTCTTGTAGGAAATTCAGATGTTTATTAGGAATAGTGATAAACTGATGTACGCAGGTGTAGGTAGGTACGTAGTGGGCAGAGAACGAAGTATCGTGGTATACCTACACCGAAGCTATACAAGGTGGAAAATTTTAACCTTACCTGGAGGGAAAGTGCTCTAAATATTGGAAATAGCAAATTTCATTCAAACGAAACAATCCTTTATCTTTAAAAAGAAACAAATTGAATGCAGTCAAAGATTTTCGAAAATTCGCTTTCCACATCCGGTACCTAATCGAAATCTGAAATAAAATTAATTATTAAAAAATAAAAAGACCCGACTGCTGTCTAAAAGATTGAAACAAGCTTGACAGCAGGCGGTACCCATTTGCCAATCATAAACCGAAAGAAATTTAATGGGTACCGCCTGCTATCAAGCTTGTTTCAATCTTTTAGACAGCAGTCGGGTTTTTTTATTTTTTAATAATTAATGTTATTTTAACCTTTTTAGTTAGGATATGACATCTATATATTTTTGTAATCTCCTTTTAATTCTCTTCATTTTGATACCCTACTCGATAAATTTGAATGAAAAAAAATTTTTGCCAACAGATATTTTAGCATCAAAAATCTACCGTATAGTTTTTGTTGGAATTTTATGTACCCTATGACACTCGGGAGATGAATACCTTTCATTTGAGACCCTATTCGTCAAACTCCGTCCAGGCGTTAGGCCTGTAGAGGGGAACAAAGAAAACTACATACACACATTGAAATTAGTCTCGAGAAATTTTTGCATATGTAGTGGTGTGTATATTACTCAGATCTTAGAGCGCGTTTCCACTATATCGTTCTGGCCTATACAAAAATGTTTCGATATCCTAACATTACTATTTAATTTTATACTTATCCCTAGCAACACTCTGATTTTTGTTTTCAATAAAAACAAGTTTTTATTTTAAATATAATAATAATAATAATAATTTATTTCGGATACTATTTTGGATCCATAGATAATATTATGTTAGTAACAATGTCTTATACTAGTGTTAGTAGGTAATAAATAAAAATTAAAATTAAAATCAAAAATTCAAATTAAAATCAAGCTCCAAAATAAAATTAAAATCGATGTCAACAAAAAATTAAAATCAAAATTGAGATCAAATATAATTAAAATTAAAATTGAAATCTAAATCAAAATAAAATTTATAAATAAAATCAAAAATTAAATTATCAAAATCAAACTAAAAATTAAAATTAAAATCAACAATGAAAATATAATCCGATTCAAATTAAATTTTGGTATGGATGGAAATCCACCTGTAGATCAGGGGGGAGTCCCATCTCTCAGAAAATACATTCAGGATGCTGTTGGAGGAGGAGCGCAAACGCGTCAGCATGGAAGCGCAACGTTTTCTAATTATAGCAGCGAACCCGTCAACCTGCGCGTCCGCGAACATGCCCGACGCGCTACAACGCCACGGCAACCCCAAAAGCACCCTGAATGCATTATTATATTGGACACGCAAGTCGCTGTATGCCCTCTGCGTAAAACTAGTCCACAGGCTGCACGTGTAAAAAGACTGGCAAAAAGCTTTAAACAGCGTAATCTTGACAGAATCATTACAGCGCGCAAACCTGCGAGCCAGCATATTGCAACGGACAGCCAACGACCTGCGCTCCCTCTCAATATCCACAATACATTATCTTTTAGGTCATCGGTGACCCAATGGCCCAAGTATTTAAACCTCTGAACCCGACCCATAGGAAATCCGGTGAGTGAGAGTTCTGGAAGATGTTCTAATGTATTGGCACCAGATTTAAAAACTAGCCATTCACTCTTATTGGTATTGTACCTGAGCCCATGTGCCACCGCATAACTCTCACAGATTTTGAGGAGTTTCCTCATCTCACCAACAGAAGGGCTCAGCAACACCATATCGTCAGCGTAGCTAATATTGTTTACACAAACACCATCTACGTGACATCCTGTTCTGGTGCTGCTAAGCTCCTCTATCAATTTATTTACATACAGGTTGAACAAACGAGGGGAACTCAACCCGCCCTGTCTTACCCCACAATCCAGCCCATACACTTCAGAATATGTGCCTGCCCATCTCACCCTATTCTTTTGACCACTGTACCAATATCGCAACAGTGATATAATATTAGCCGGGACAGTAGTATCATGGGCAAGCTTATGCCAGAGTAGCTCATAATTTACCAAGTCGAAAGAAAAAGGTTTTGTCTTTATAAAAAAAAAAAAAATCATTCAATTTCACGTCCTTGAGCAAACGACAAGGCGACTACCGTGAAACAATAAAATATCGTGTCGTTCTTTAGATGATAGTAGTTTAGCTATAGGTAAAAAGTTTTGACCATAATAATTACGAAACAAAACAAATAAATAAATCGTCACTTGATAGTGGAAACACGCACAAAACCAGAATAAACCAATTTACGCTGTCCGCAGCTTGGTACCGTTAGAACATAAAGCTGATAAAGCACACATTTCATTCAAAAATTATAATTATTACGTAGTTTAATTGTTAAATTTTGTATTTGTTGATTGTTGTTATTTTTTGTTATTATTGTTATAATATTTGTTAAAGTGTGTTTGTAAGTGTTGTAACTTTATATTGTTAATTCAAAATGGCTCCAGTGTTAAAACATGGTCGAGGCAAGCCTTTGACTTCTCAAACTAAAGAAGTTTTGTACTGTTTGTACAAATATTTCGAAAATGAGTGTAATAACAACCCGAGCAGTATTATGACCCCCACTCAATTAGTTGCTAAATCAACAGGAATTTCAATAGCATCCGTCAGAAAGGTAGTATCAGAAAGCAAATATCGTCCTTCAGATCAGGAAGTAACATTTAAATCTCCTAAAAAGAAACCGAATCGTAAACTTACAATAGTAATCGATGACTTTGATCAGCAAGTTATCAGAAGAACAATTCATGACTTCCACATCACCAATAAAGAAGTTCCCACTTTGGAAACTTTGCACGCAAAATTGAAAGAAGATATCGATTATAAAGGTTGTGTCAGCACGTTACGAAAACACGTCATGTCATTAGGTTTTAATTGGAAGCAAACAGAAGATAACCGGAAACTTCTTATGGAAAAACACGAAATTAGATAGGTACTTGCGAATTAATTATTTGATGAAAATTGCTGAATATCGTGAACAACGCCGACCAATTGTTTACACCGACGAAACATAATTATATACATACATCACATACCCTCTCGAAATCTTGGTCAGATGGAAGCACTTCAGGTTTGAAGCAACATATGTCGAAAGGCAACCGCTTAATCATTGTTCATGCCGGTGGTATGGATGGCTTTATACCAAATGCATTGCTTATGTTTAAAGTCAACCAAAAAAGTGGAGATTACCACGACAATATGAACTATGACAACTATTCAAGGTGGATTCAAACTCAATTAATACCCAACTTACAACCAAATAGTGTTGTTGTTGTTGACAACGCACCATATCATAACTCAATACAAAATCCTGCACCGAATAGTAATTCTAGAAAACAGCAAATGATTGACTGGCTGACATTTCGAAACATTGAGCATTCATCCACGTTGCTCAAGCCTCAATTATATGAACTGATTCTGCAAAACAAGGCGAGATTTATAGAGTACAAGATAGACGAAATATTACGACAGCACGGTCATACTATGCTGCGTTTACCACCATACCATCCGGAGTTTAATCCTATAGAAAATATATGGGGGATAGTGAAAACATATGTCGCAAAAAAGAATGTCGCAATGAATATGAAGGTTATAATGTCATTAGCTGAAGAAAAAATGAACGCCATAACTGTAGAGGAATGGAGAAAAGTTTGCATGCTATTGAGGAGGAAAACAAATATCAGGGTAGAGACCACGGAGGACAGAATATGATTAGTAAACGGAGATGTTCCAGTGAAATTTCTCGTAATAAAAACGCGTCGCCAAATGCGGGTGAGAAGAAGACGCGGGGGGCATGACGCCATACCTCGTCCCCCTTGCGTCTCTTCTCCTAAGTCTAAGCCCCTCCCACTTTTTAGAATGCCATCTAGTGTGGCATGGCGATACCAAATAGAAATAATGCATGCAATTTCCATTGTAGTTTTACCACTCGCCACAAAGCGCTGCACAGAATTCTAGAATAATCTATGTGTTTAATGACAGCGGGACCACTTACATATTGACCACTATATATACAAGCTGTTGCCCGCGGCTCCGTCCGCGTGGAATTCTGATATAAGGAATATAAGGACATAATGATTGGGTTGCATTATTGGAGTTTTAGCGCCTTCGCTGGCATAGGCGGGTGCGGGTCGCGGACGTCCGCGACGGGCGTCTGTCACCAGTATAATTTCAATAGCGTCGGTGTACAGTCGATAACTATGGATCATTTATTGATATATTACTTAGCCAAAAGACGACGACGTGAACAAAGGCGTCAGCCAATTAGCCTATATTATGTCACGTCTAGATTGTTGTGTGGCGAATTTGTAACCAAGTTTTCGTATAAGAATGTACAGCTATCATAATTAGTTTATTGTAAATCAAAGACAATTTTGCACGGTTTATCAAAACTGAAGAGAAAGAGGCAAACTCCTTTGGTTCACGGAATTTTTGGTTTTACTTTACACAATATACCTATTAGCAGGGCTGGCTCGCGACTCGCTTGGGGGTACAAGTGGTGCAATGCATCCGGGAGCAGGTTCCTGCTTTTGCATTTTATATTGATATATTATGTTGTTCTATGAATAATATAAGACTGACCTTCAAAATAACATTCTATTTAAGTTTCGTTTACCAAAAAATTTCAAAGGTATTTGCCGTAAAAAAGCTTTCAGTTTGCAGCTAAGGATTATTCTAAGTTTATTGCAACGACTGTACAAGCACGGCGCGTGTGACACGGATAACGTAGCGGCGGTCGATGATTTTGTTGAAACAGACCCGCTCGCGTGCTCCGTCGCGCGGACACACGGCGCGTGCCCCGCTGCCCGCGTGGCGGGCCCCGCCACCCGCGTCACGTGTGACGGGTATCCGCCTCACGTAGCGCTGCTCTTGAAATAACATGAAACAAGCACGCGAAGCGAACGTCCGCGACCCGCACCCGCCTATGCCAGCAAAGGCGCTAAGTACGGATCCCTAACTTTTTCAAAAAGGAAATTAATAAAGCAAGAAAATAATGTAGAAATTTAAAAAAATGATGTTATTATATTGTAAAATTTTCACTTATGTATTTCTGGTATACGTATGTACAATTAGGTATAGCAAATTTAGGCTGTAATTTTTTAAATCACTTTTTTGTTTTATAGAAGTCATCTTCATTGAAGGACCTTCTCTCAGGATTCTGGAATATTTTGTGGGGTACCTACCAGCTGGAAGGTCTATTTAAAATACGTACCTATCCACGCATTTTTTTATTTCTGGGTTACTGGGAAATCTAAAATGATATAATATAATGTTGACAATTTTATTGGCTTCCTAAAAATAATGTGAATATAGTGGTCTCACTACTATGATGCACACCATTTATTTTAAATAAGGCCATCTGTAGAATTATAGCAGAATCATTTAGCCCCCCTAAATGATTTGGGCAGATACCGACAGATGGCTCAATTTTTTTATTTTCAATTTTCAATTTCACCCAAATATAATGTAAGAATTAATAAAATAACAATTGCGGAATTACTAATGAAGTCCGGTGAAATTATTGTGGTGATTTTTTTATAGAATGAATTGAATTGTTGTTACAACATTATACAAGTAAGACAAGGTTACTTATTTCTTCTCTCCGCTAGATGGTTCTATAAAGACATTTTTTTTCTAAAAATGAAAATAAAAATATAGCGGACTTACTGATGAAATGTTATATCATCAATATATTTAAACATCTTATCTCTACAATTTGTACACCCTTGTACCGCACACTTCATTCTTAAATCGGGTCAAAACTATTTTTATCTTTGAACTTTTAACCAAAAATGACAACCTATCGCAACGACGTGCCACTAGAACTGAGTGGTGACGTCACAGAACTGACGTCTATATATAGGAGTCCTTTTGACAGTATGGAAGCACGCGACTCGATTGCCTTTGCAACAACTCCGCTATCATTTCCTTCTCCATGGTAGAGACGCAGCTTTAGACACAATATCAGAACGAATCATAATTAATTTAAATAATTCATCTGATGAAAGCGAGGATGGGGATGATTGTGATATGTCTGGGGTTGATGAATTATTAGAATAAAACATTTATGGCCGGAGAACACCTAATTCATACACGTCTTCACTGAAGTGAAAACCGGCATTCACTGCTTGTAATGTTTGGAACTGGCTTGTCTGCCTCATACAGTTCCATAGATTACAATGCAGTGGATACACATTTTCACGTCCGTATTAGTACGTAGTGCGTATGCGTAGACGTGTTGTTTTTTTTTATTTGCTGACCATACACTACTACAAACGCAAAAATTTCTCCAAGCTAATTTACCTGTAGACACATAGGTACATACATACGCGCGAAACACATTACCCTCTCGCTGGCGCAGTCGGGTAAAAATAATCTGTATTTTTATGAAATCAATCGATAGTGTCAATCATAAAGATGAAAATACAGGGAATTTTACTTTTTCCGATTTTAGTCCGATGTATCCGATCTTTACCTAAATAGAATTCGATACAAAATTGTTACAGCCGTTCTAGAAAAGGTACCTAAGACTTTTTTCTATCACCTTCCCTTTTGAAAATTTTCACCCTGCGCCACTGATTTCGATGACGTATCCAGGTGAGAGAAGTTTGAGCGCGTTCTGGGTTTGAGTATGGTGGTCCAATGAGAATGTCAACAGACCGCATGTTTTTACCACGTTCAAATAAAACCACGTGTTGAGATGTTCGTCACTTTAATTACCATTTACCTTATTATAACATACATAAAATTTTTAAAAAATATATATAAACAACAAATACATAGGTATAGTTATAAAAGTTTCTTACACATGCCTATACAATACGATTTGCATACAAATTGACATGAGTACCTACGAAACTTTGTGGTACATTTTTAGAATCTTTTATAAGATACATTACACTACATACATCTACTTTAGAATTGTTTTAATTACGAATTACGATCAGATCTCTTTTCAAATGATTCATTCATCCTCCGTGGAAAAATGTCTAATACCTTGTATTAGGTTTTGAAGACAGTGTTGCCTACTTTTGTACACAGGGTGATATTTTTCAAACAAATATATTTAATGAACACTATTTCGGCTAAAATAACAACAACTGTTTCAGCATCAACCATATCAACGTTGCAACATGGTTTATTAAATCACTATATGAAAAAACATAGATTTAGTACCTGCCTTTCATAAAAAATTATCTACTTCGCTGTTAACTTGTACTAAATTACGAAGCAATTTGATGAAAAATAGCATATTTGATTCGTCAATCATTTTTTATTTCAATCACAGATTGTTTTAGATAAACGTTTCAATTTATCACGTCTCTCACTGCCATATCTAATAACATGAAAACAAAGAATCATAAAAAAAAAAACAGTAAAGGTATGATTCCGTAGCCGACGCATACGACAATTGCCGACGCAAGCAACACATGTACGTAATTCATTGCGGCTTCTCAATGGTCCCCTTTATCCGTATCGGAGTTTGACAAGTAATGGGTACGCTGTATGTGCATGCGTCGGCAGTTGTCGTATGCAGTCGGCAACGGAATCATACCTTAATGTTTCTGTACAACACAAAATACGATTTCAAAATGGTTTGTGTAGACTTAGAGTACACTATAAAAGGGCTAACTTAATAAAAAACGTTTAGACGCCTCGCACCCTTAGAACGAGAAAGACTTCAGGCAAAATATAAACATTATTGGCAACAAAATAAAACTTATTGCAATTTCTTTTCATTCATTTATATAAAAAATAATTGCATTATGTATTAAAATAGTCTTATTATCTTACCTATTTTTTTAATATCATAATATGAGATCATTTTCGTTCTAAATGTGCTATCTGTCAGCTTAAATAAACAATTTTAAGAAAATTGTTTTCTTTTCTCTTTTATACATTAGGTACATAGGTACATTTGATAAAATGATATGATTTCAAATATACACTCTAAGGTCCGTATTCCGACGACACTCAATCCTGATCTTGATTTATTACTATATCTGAGGACAGATTGTATTCTAGATGACAGTTCTAATGTTATTGTGACAGTAGATTCACAACTGAGCGTCGGGCGCTCTGGAATACGGGCCGTAATATTACATGCTAGTGTGCTAAATCAGTCCTTAAAACGTATTACCGTGTCGTTCCTGCAACTGGTATTACGGTGGCTATAACATAAAGTGAAACATAATAAAATTGACTAACATAATGTTATATTTAAATAGCACATGGCTATTTGAAACACAAATATATTTTGCTGCCGAATTTTGTAAATAATTATTCGATTAAATTTGATATGTACCTACCCTTGTAAAATAAAAAGTATATGAGCAGTACATACTCTATATATCGAACTTATATTTAGCAAATTTAAAAGTCAGTACAATATTTTAAGACTTTTAATTCAGTCTGTCAACTGTGTCGATTATCGTCTAGTTGGACGCATACGGATAAAAACTTCTAAAGGTCAATTTTATCTTTTGTAGCTAGTTTTTTTATTCTTCGTTCAACGAAAGCTTCAGACGACTGTAAACAACACAGTCCCATAAGTAACGCTATATAAAATGAATTTTTCAAGTCGGTGTGGATGGCCAAATCCGAAACTAAGGCCAGAATTTGATGAATATAAATATGTGTAAAAATAAATATGCCTCGCTTGCAATGGCACCCGTTGTGTCGCTAATAATGAACAATGAAATCAATAAAATATTGACATGCAGTAAACTTAAGGAAAGGGCTCATTTTTAACAAAATACTTCTTTATTATTTTGACTTTACCTACCTAATTATTGATTAAAAATGGTGGTATGTAATACTTTTCGCTACTTCTCACAGTTTTGGAAGTTGCCAACAACGCCCACTTCAAAAATTCACCCTGTATCTTCTTTACAATGGAATAACTTAAAGGTTTAACTTATGAAAACTATTTATATACATAAATTCATACACTAAAAAAATGGATCAAAAAATATTCTCAAAACTATAATATACAACGAATTAATGCTCATTTAACATTAGAACAAAAAATCAATGTACATATTTACCTACTCTGGTTATTGGACCTTCAATTCCAAAATACAGATTAATTCCAAAAAATACCTATTCTGAATCGATTCATAAAAAATACATAGATGATATAAACATACAAACTCAAAAGCATCAAACAGTTTGCAGATGGTTTGTAGTGAGCGATAGCAGGTTAAAACTGTATAATTTGTCAAATAGAGTGATTGTAGTGTAAACGTGAACTATTTGTACATACAAATGTCAAAGCCAGTCAAACGTATTGGGTAACCATTCTGCATAATTTTGCGTAATTTTGAAATGTTTCTATCATCAGCATGTTATGTAACATAAATAGAATAATGCTTCAAGAGTATTTTTATGGTTTAAATTACATATACGTTACATAGTGATATTTTGCATTTAGATATTATTTGCACTAATATCATCTTGCAGTTGCGATCAGTAATTCAAAATCAAATTAAGGCCTATAGCGCATTATTGAATCTTTTATGAATAGGTATTATTTAAGTGCAAATTGAAACTAAATTAGGTACTTGCTTCATAATACTATGCTTTATACACATATAAACGAGATTTGGACATAAAATTAAATTTAAAATCAAAACATATAAAAATATATCTTTATATATTATGTATGTACTTATCATCATCATCATCATCTGCATATAGACGTATTCTCCTGATTGCATCCGTGGCCAAGATGACCTCGAAGCTCAGGGTCCGCCTTCCGGCTCTTCCTCCTCCACTTCGCACGATCTTGGGCGTCCATGGTAGTGAGACCATTCGCACGCATATCACCCTCCACGACGTCAAGCCAGGACTTCTTTGGCCTACCCCTTTTACCTGGACCCGGCGGGGGGTACCATTGCCAGGCATTTGTTCCCCACGTAGCCTGGCGGTTGCCGCAAGACGTGGCCGCACCAGCGAAGGCGGCTCTCTTGCATTTTATCCGCGATGTCACGGACATGGAGGCTGCCGCGGATGCGAGAGTTCCGTACGCGATCTTTACGCGTAACGCCGCACATCCACCGCAACATTTTCATCTCCGTGACACGCAGCTCTTGCTTGTGTCGCTCGAGCAGCGGCCACGCCTCACAACCATACAAGAGAACAGGCCTAATGATCGTCTTATAGACCTGCCCCTTCAACCTGACTGGCATTTTAGGATCACAGGTCACGCCAGTCATTTCTCGCCACTTGGCCCACGCGGCAGCAATGCGTGCCTTGACGTCGCGGTCGATCTCACCGGTCACATGAAGTACAGATCCCAGGTACTTAACCTGGTCCGTGCGCTCGACCAAATCATCGCCTATGCGGACGGGTGTGGGATCTGTGATTATGTATGTACTTATAACTAAGTATAATTCGTGGAAAATTATGCCGACAAGATTTTATTGAGCTTGCTAAAGCAAGGGAACATCTAGAACAATTGACTATGAAATAATATATTTTACAACACACCTGCTCATAAAACTGCTATTATTTCACCGCAAATAGACACGTAATGACACCTATTATCAAACTGTGTCTTTTTCATTGCTATTATTCACAAATGAGTTATAGATTCTTTTTTAAATTTTATAGGTTAAGTTTCTATGTTTTTAAAAAAGTTTCGATACAAAAAAAACGTGTTTAATAGTACGAATAAATTAATATGCCTATTGTATGTTCATTTGATGCATTTTCGTATTTAAATAAATAATTTCAACTTGTAATAGGTACTTGTTTAATGTTGTTTACATTTTCACTCAAATTTAACTTTTTTCTTTCTCTAAGTACAGAAAAAAACACATTAAAAGAAAGTTAAATTCAAACCTCATTTTTTTTTTAAATATGGCCGACCGCCATTGTTATATGCGCGCACATAGGAAAACGAATTAACTTGTAGTATTGTTCATTTAGTATTTGTAGTATTATTTTATTCGCAAGTGTGTTGTAAAACGTCGTATGGCACGCGTGAGTATGATGATTACCATCCTCGGTTCTCTTATGACCCTCACCTGGCGGCTCGGGTCTCAATGGCGCCTCCGCGGTAATCACCAACTTTACTCACTTGTACCATAATGTACTATAATATGTTACAAGGGCAGCTCTGTTAATTCGTACCTATATGTTATTCATCCGTGAAAAATATTTCACATCAAATCTACGGTAACTGAGATTCATGAATGTTTTTTTGAATGTATTGTATGTGTAATGTATGTGTAAGGGTGTAGGTATAGATAAGTACTACTACCAGACACCTCATCTGCACGGCACCAGAGCACCTGTCGGTTGATGGACGAGGATACTATTCAACTAAAACTGTGTGCCATTAGACTAAGTAGACATGTATGAAAACCAGTCAAAAAAAATCCCGCTGAGTTACTTGTCTGAGTGTTGGCATGCTGTAGATATGTTTACTGTATGTAATATTGACCGTTTAAATCCCTACTAATATTATAAATGCAAAAGTAACTCTGTCTGTAAATTTGGTATAGAGGTAGATTAGACCTTGAGAAAGGACATAGGCTATGTTTGGTCGCGATAACCAACATCCACGCGGGCGGAGCCGCGGGCAAAAGCTAGTATTATAATAAGAAAGCTGCCGTTGTAAGATAATAACAATTTTTCATTCCAGTCTTACGCACCGTGTCTAGTTAGGAACAAAGCTTAACTTATCTCATATGGGACGGTAAGTACGCAAGTACGCTACGCACGTAGAACTACTTGCAACACATAATGGACCGTTTCGATATAATTTCTATTCGATGAAGTAACTACCACTGGGTAATCTATTTTTATATCAATATGCAAACGATATTAATATAAGTACCATATAAACTTAATATTATCAGTATTGAAATTACTTAAAAAGCCGAGCAACTAATAAACCTATATTTTTAACACAACATAAATAAGGTATATTATGTAGCTATGCATTAAGTCTATTAATTTCATTGGGTCCATCAAAACTAGTTACGTATCTAGTTAATTTATTAATATCTAATAATCGGCATTCAATGAGATATAACACATCATGAAAATAATAATATACTTACTTATTTAATATGACTTAACATCAGCTCAATATTTAATTTTACTGTGATGTCTCAACATTGCCAAATTGTTGATGTTTAATGTTGAACAAAACTTACCATATTAAATAATAATTATACAAAATAACTTAAATAGCAAGGCAATGCATATCAAAGATAATATTTTACTATTTAGCTGAGATGCGCAGTCGATTGTGTCAAATTACTATGTACGAGTGCGACCGTAGCGCTGATCACAGCCCGTACCAAGCTGCTAATGTTATCGTTTGCTGATTTCCTGAAGGTTTAATGTGTGAAACGTTACTATATTCAATGTTGAAGTCAATAAGATGTACGTGTTGAACTACACAATGAGAAAATGAGTTATGTAGGTATGTAGTTATTTAGATATCAACATTAGTCTGCGATATCGGAACAATATCTAGTTACTATTTGTAAATAATCAAAATGCGCCTGACGCAACTGGCTCCCAGAACTGATTTTAGAGAGACGGTCATGTCTTTTTTTTATGAGCAGTCGTGCATCTAAGGCTCCCCTTCTGAGATCTTAAAAAAACATATTTATAAAATCTAGGGTTTCTAAATTATCTGGGTGAAATACAAAAATATTCTTATTTTTCATTTAATCAAGCGTTTTAATGTCCTATTTTTGCTTGGCAATATAATAGGCGCCATTATAATAAAACTAATACAGATTCTCGTGTTGAAGTCTTGTACTGTGCACTGTCAATGGATTAACGGACTACATACTGTTTACAACAATATTGAGTCGTGGCGTATTCGAGTTATAAAATGAGGTAAAAATGTTCGTTGCAGTGTATATGAACCATAGTAGGGAATAATACCTATTGTCTTAATTTGCTCATCACAGTTACCAACACATATTTAGGCGCTGTCTTCTTTGCATAATCAATACTAATATAACCACTCTATGGATATGAAACCGCTTCTCGGAGGAATGTGCCTACTTATTTATACGTTGCTTTTCCCTTAAAAAATATTATAAGTCAATAAGTTATTCGTCAAAATTTAGAATTTGTTTTTCTTCCATATATTTCACCTAAGCTATAAGTATATTCATAGATAAATATTGTATCAGTTACTCTAGTAGAAGAACACCTAGACAGATATAATACTAATAATAAATAATAATAATAAATATTCTACAACATTCTACACAACGCCATCTAGACCCATGGTAAGCTTAATTAGCTTGTGTTATGGAATCTAGAATGCGGATATAAATACTTAGATACTTTTTTTTTTGTAAATACATACATATTATACATAGAAACACCCAGACCAATGCAAATATTTATATTCAAGCATACAAATATTGGCACTGAGCGGGGATCGAACCCGCGCCTCCTGCGTAGCAGCCGCGTTCACTACCGCTACGCCACAGAGTTGATATCGCAGTATGGATTGATTGTTAAAGCGAATAAATATCGATTGTCCTGTCTCTAAGCCCTAACACTACATCGAAAAATGAACGTCTTGTGATGAGTCCGATATAGGTCGAATACAGATATTCTTTCACGCGCACCACAATTCATTTATCGAAGTAGTAGGGCTTACAGCCAGGACAATCAATACATAAATATTCTTTATATATGTTATAGGCAATGTGTATAATCCGGCATTGTATAGAATGCCTAGGCATTCTATACATTGCCTAAAACGTTCAGGCAATGTGTATAATACGATTAATTTCATACATTGCCTAGGTATTGTATACAATGCCCGAAGCGCATCAGGCAATGTGTATAATGGACGGGTTGTTGAAAATTCGTCTCTTCAAAATGATATTTCATGTGCGAAAATTCGTCTCACCTTGATAAGTAAGTACTGTTAGCAAACAAAATTTGAAAAATGGATATTACTGCTGAAAGGAAAATTGTTCATTCCGACTTGGATAGATTAGGTTAGAAGGCTGTGAAAGTGCAGAACTATAGGCCACGGTAAGAACTCTCTTTCCATCAGGTTAGGTGGCTGACCAGCACAGGGATGATGGTAAGAGAGTGGTTGCCGTGGCCTATATAAATTCTGTAATGTAATAAAAAAAAATAACCACGAAGGCTAATGCGGGAGCTCCGCTCCGCTCCGCTCCCGCATTAGCCTTCTAACCTAATCTATCCAAGTCGGAATGTGCAGCTTTTCTTTCACTACTATGTGAGAAACATTCTACGCAAAAAACACGTAGGTACTTAGGCATACCTACCAATAGAACACATGTCTTATCAGCACTGTCTGCTGGTGGAAGTTGAAATTAGGATTAGCTCTCAAAAGATTAGTATCTATCTAACTAAATCATAGAGAAGAAAAATAGATTACATACATTGCCTATGCTTCGACCGGCATTCTATACAATGCCTAGGTATTCTATACATTACCTAGGCAAAGTGTAAAATAGTTTAAAAATTGAATATCATTTCATACATTGCCTAAACGACCCCGGCATTCTATACATTGCCTAGGTATTGTATAGAATGCCTGCATTATACACATTGCCTATAACATATATATGTTACCGGCAATGTGTATAATCTAGGTATTATAATGTATAGAATACCGAGTGCAGATCCGGCAATGTATGAAATGTTATCAAAAAACATAAATGGTGCTTATAAAAAAAAGCAGCAACGAAGACTAATTCGGGAGCTCTGCTTCCGCAGTAGTCTTCTAACCTATATCTATCCAGGTTTGGGGCGCGGTGTCTACACCGCGCAATTTCACTTGGATAGATTATTTTATATCCAGAAAGAGAATATCCGCAAAGCGAATGGCATGGCAAATATATACCAAGATCTATTTATTGCATACATTGCAGGCATTCTATATACCTAATAGCATACATTGCCTAGGCTTGTATAGAATGCCTGCATTATACAGATCGGCGGTAACATGTACATATTGTACATATAATATATAAATTAAAGTATGTAGGTAACATGGGTACCATGTGGAACTTCCGAGCATATAATATCATAAATCGATAACCCTTCAAGTGCCTCCATATGCCTGACAACCGCGACACGCGACCAAGTACCCTGTTTCACAAGTTGATGTATTGTTAGTTGTAGTAATATGTTCAACATTGTTTATTAAAATACTAGTGGTAACATTTTTGTAGACAGATCAATATCTAGTCCTTTGATAAATATTGAGGGTCATTGAAAAAAATCATGGCTGTCGGGGTGGACGGTAATGGTGTATTTGAATTTGTTCAAAGATCTTTAAAGAAATTATTCGTGCAAACTTTTTCTTAGTTAAAACATAGACACTTGAAGGAAACGAAACTCATACAAATAGATATTATAGATACTATCTTGGGCTATCAATACTCGCCAATGCAACGGCATATTCATATTAGGTCACTATACCTTAGGCACATAAACTGTAGAAGAAGCATTTTAAATATAAATGGCTTCTGTGCTTAGATTCGTACTGACGACGTTTGTAAACTTACGATTATTTATTTTTAAACACAGCCAATTAGTATGACCAAAAATATATTGTTAGTTCAATCTTAATACTTTATGTCTAAGGTACATGTAGACGATCAGTAAGTGAAAAAATACTTGATTCGTTTTTGATTCGGTAATGATAACTCTGGTCACTACAACCGTTTTAGTCATTTATTTAATCGATGATCATATAGAATATAGGCAAATAGGTCTTTACCTAAGAAATTGACGTTTTTTTTGGAAAAAATGTTGGATCCATATTTTAAATTACTATTCATCAAATAAAAATCACTCGTGCCATCGATGTATCTTTTCCGTCGCAGTAGCAGTTTATTGATGCCCTTCTTGAAGGACAAATCTTAAAGGGTAAATGAATCAAAGGCATTTTGTAATCTGACTCAGTTTTTTTTTTTCACCAAGAAGTCATCTAAATTTTGACATCTGTAGGCGGTCTAGTGAGAATGACGGATGAAAGAGAGCTTCTAACCTCACCTCTTGCATCTTGGAGGTTGATTGATGTGCAGTATGAGGTCGTGCATTATCGTGCATGAGTCTGGTACAGGTGTGATAAATCACACCGGTAATCGATTTTACGTCGCAAAAAAAAGTCGTCGTAAAGACCTATTATTATCGCTCAGTTTTTACATATTAAGTCACACTTTTATTTATACAAATATACTTGAAAATGTTATTCATTTAATCAACTTTATCCAGTCATCTGGGTAAAGGTGACTTGTAACTGGTAAAAAAATCAAAGATTCGCATATTTCTCAGCTAACACTGTTTCTAAATTTGGTCTTAGATAGAAACGTAAAGTCTGATTTAGACTATAACACCAAATATAAATAACACAAAATACATGGAAAGATTGTACACATAAATTGCATGCATCACAATTATTTTTCAACATTTAGAATAACATTTAGAATAAGATTCCCTATAGCTCTACAGCTACACTAGTGCACCTGAGTGATCCTACATACTAGTAGCGGCTATTTTGAGAGGACAAAATATTTCTTTTCGTCGATCAAATAATTGTATAGGAATACGCATAACCATCGGTAAAGACTACAAAAGTAGTACACACCTAAAAGCTCATTTGGCCCGTATAACTAGTAACAAATTCCAGGTATTGTTGCAGTTGAAACGACGCACGATTCTGGATTTAGGATCGGATGAAGTCCCATTGGTTGGTGGTCTGGTTGTCGCAGATAACCATGATCACTGGCTCCCCGCGCGACACTCTATCGACGCCAAGACACATGCCCAATGCCGTATTGTATATGGGACTGTTCGCCTGCAAACATTCAACAATGTTAATTACAAACAAGTTGGGAGTTGACCATTACCAGAAAATGTTCGAGTCATTGTGGTGGGAGGACTGCGTTACTGGGTCTTACTGCTTTCAGTTGCGCTGCGGACCCGAAGGAGAAGGGGACGAAGAAGATTAAAAATCCATTACTTTGAATCTTCTTCTTCTCCTTCAAGTCCATTGCTTGTAATCTTCTTCTTCTTCCTCTTCTCCTTCGAGTGTGAGTCAAAACTGGCAAGGGCACAATCATTTATCTTCAAGCAAAAAACGGTGTCTCTACACGTCTAAAAATGGAAGAAAAAAATAATGGAAGTTCTAAGTATTTACACATCATCCTTGCAGACATTAACATCCTGTAGGGTTAGGTAAGTAAAATCATTTTCATTCAAGATTTTAAATTCATATTTTCAACACACTTGCTTATAAACAGGCTTTTATTTCACCGCAATTAAGCACGGAATGACACCTATTATAAAACTGTGACTTTTTCATTGCTATTATTCACAAAAGTGAGTTATAGACTTCTTTTTTTAATTTCATTGATTAAGTTGCTTTGTTCTTAAAAAAGTTTTGATACAAAAAAGATCGTGTCCAATATTACAAACGAATTAATATACCTATTGCTTGCTCATTTCATGCAACGTCGTATTTTAAACTTGTAGTACGTGTTTAATAAACAAAACTTTCACTAAAATGTATTTTTTTTTCTCTGTGTTCTGTATTTACAGCGAAAAAAAAACATAATTCAAATAAGTAAGTAGATGACAAGGCAGCATGGTGATAGCACCTTAGCCTGTTTCGAAAGGAACAAATAAAAAAATGTTAGATGCGCGCGCATATTTATGACAAGTATGACAACAAATAGATTTTTACTATTGTGTTTTGATTGTGTTATGTAGTATTTTTAGTATTATTTTATTCGCAAGTGTGTTAAATAGTCGTTTTACAACACACGCACACGCTGAAGTGGCAGTGGGCTGGCCACATCTGTCGAAGGACTGATGGCCGTTGGAGCAAACAAAAGTCCTAGAGTGGAGACCGCGCGAAGGTAAACGGAAGGTGGGACACCCCCTAGCTAGGTGACTGATGACCTGCGAAAGGTGGCTGGGACGGACTAGATGCGGAAGGCGGAGGATCGGCAAAAGTGGCGCGTATTGGGAGAGGCCTATGTCCAGCAGTGGACTGCAGTAGGCTAATTGATTGATTGATTGATTACAACACACCTGCTCATAAAATTGCTATTATTTCACCGCAATTTGGCACGTAATGACACCATTAATCTCATGGAATAATATAATTTGCGTAAAATGACAGAAACGTTGAGCGCCAAAATCCGTTTGCTGATCGCACATGTGTGTTGTGCCGCGTCTACAGATTATGTAGAAAAAGAACTCAGCTGAAGTTGTATCGTAATGGAAAAAAAGTTACATTATGATATAGTTGCCCATAGGAAGTCTGTGTCAAAACGATTTTTTTTTAAATTTATTTTGATATTCTCTGCGTCCGTCATTAAAGATTTAGTATTGTTTTTTTATGTTTATATTTTAATATGAGAGTGCATAAGATACTTAAATAAAATCCACTGAGTAGTTATACAGCATTATAACATAACATAACATAAACTCACGCCTATATCCCCGAAGGGGTAGGCAGAGGCGCTAGCATTATCACTGAGAAATATATATATTATAACTATATACTATTATAACTAATTTTGTAGAATTTGTTACTCCTTTACAGCACAGTAGTGTCCATTTATATAATAACTTAGTTTTCAGGTGTTACAAATGCTAGTTCCTCCATAATCATCTGCACTATTATCTAAGGCACCTTTGGGCTACATTCTTTGTGTTAAGTTACAGTGTATTTTTTCGTAACGTCACATGGTAACAGTAACCTATTCTGAGATATACTGTAACCCCTGACATATTTTCAGCTTGTGTTACTGGGTTAATTCCGGTTACAACCGAGGTAAAAGAAAAGTTAAAAAGTAATACGTACAGATCCCTTGTGCCTCCATTCCTGCGAACCACCAAGCTCGTGACATTTGCTCAGCTTAGGCGCAGCATTATTGGCGGCATTGAGACACAATGTACGACCCAATACCAACTCGTAGCGCGCAGTCTCAAACCACATCTGAAAATCAACAAAGAAACTATTCTTATAGTGACACACTATCGGTACTGTTTCACAAATAAAGTGCATTTTCATTGGCGTATTACACTTGAATCCCCAAGCTGTTGCCCCAATAGGACGTCTAAAATAATGTTATGAAGCCTTAATAAAATAGTATCAATAAAATCAAAATGTATATTAGAAGGTTTCTTCAGGGTCGGCAGCACGAGTGTAACGCTCCTGGTGTTGCATCCATCCATAGGCCACGGTAACCACTTCTCATCAGGTGGGCCGTGTGTTTGTCTGCCACCTAAGTGTTATAAAAAAAAAACTAAACTAACTCAATGTTAATAACATACTATTTTGTGCTAACTGCAATTTTGAAAATATAATTGGATGAAAAATTATAAATCATGTCAATATTTCAAAAGGGTTTAAATCACCTGGTTCAATGTCCGTATACAGTTAGAAAGAATTAATCCACTGCCTTTAGTTTTCACATCCTTGGCACTCTGAATGCATAGGTTCGTTTTCCTCAACTTGATCTGATATGAATCTGTGTAGTTTCGTTTCCTGAAATTTTGTCATTACGATGTGAGCATGTGACTTGGATCATTGTTAACTACAATAAAAATGTAATATTTTGTGACGGTAAGGAGAAAATAGAATAATACAATAGAATAAATTCTCATGCGCTTGAATAGCGAGATCCAAATATTATGTCATCATCATCCTCCTGCCCTTATCCCAAGTTTATTTGGGGTCGGCGCAACATGTGGTCCTTTTCCATTTATCTCTATTTGCAGTCATCTCAGCATTCACTCCCTTCTTAACCATATCATAATTCACACAGTTCATCCACCTTCTCTTAGGTCTTCCTCTCCCCATGTAGCCATCCACTTCCATAGCTAATGCCTTCCTTACGACATTGTTTTCATCCCTTCGCATTACATGTCCGAACCAGGACAAACAATTTCCTCGTAGCTTCTCCGTGATTGGTGCTACTTTAAGCGAGATCCAAATATGTACCAACATAATTTTCAAAAAGATAAGACCAAAAAAGTAACACTCGAAATCGAAGATGACCGAAAAAATACACATAGTTTTATTCAACAAGGCATGGAAATGAGCTGCACTTGTCAACTGGAATATTACAAGGTACGAACCTAGAATGCCACGGCTGGAACTTATTCTTCTCGCCATCGTTCAGTGCGGCCATTCGCTTGCTCTGAAAACTGTCACTGTCCATCATCAGCTCGGGGTACACGTTGTCCAAATACCATTTGAAGGACTTGCACTGCAATCGCGTGCGCAACTTGAGCCGCTCCGACAGATCGCCCAGCGATAAGTAGGCCGCTGAGGGATTCTTTTCTATTACCTTATCCTGTAATCACATTTTTTTAAATATTCAATTTTAGTGATGTACTGTTGCGATTTTAAAATTAGTTTAATGCAATATTATTTGATTTTTATTAAGCTATTGCATAGCTTTTATCGCGGGCCTTGAGCGTGGAGACCGAATCCAGAAATTCCGTAACGAAAAATGGTAACACCTCCGAGCTCGCACGAACAGAGCCGAGCTGCTCCGAAGTAGCTTCGCTTAACGTAAGTAATTATAATTGCATAAGTTGTTAGTTTTCAAATTCGAATTCAGACTTGGACTCGGACTCGAACTCGGACTAGGACTCGGACTCGAAGTCCGAAGTCCGAAGTCCGAAGTCCGAAGTCCGAAGTCCGAAGTCCGAAGTCCGAAATCCGAAATCCGAAATCCGAAATCCGAAATCCGAAATCCGAAATCCGGAATCCGAAATCCGAAATCCGAAATCCGAAATTCAAATTCAAATTATTATTTATTATAATTGCATATAAGTTCATAAAAAATGCTATGCAATAGCTTTACCGCGGCAGTCCCCGAGTGCCACACGTCTTTTTTTTTATTTTATTTATTTATATATAATATGCATTAAACTAATTTTCAAAACAATTTCATTCATGCTAAAAAAAATCATTCGGTTCCCTAAAGTAATAATACGTAGGATATAATTTACGGTTTAATGTAAAAATCATAGTGTATCAGTGTACTTCATCAATAAGGCGAAAAAAAAGTTCAAAAACCTGACGAATTTCATTCATTAAAATAAAACAAGAAACAGAGAAGTCATTGATGTTTTCTATTTTTCGCTCGACTTGTCGCTATTTTCCTCAACAAATGTAGTTGCAGAACGCATTATCCTGCAATGTCTTTCTTAGTTGTGAAGCTTTTTCTTTTGAAACCGTTATAAGAACTATACGTTAAAATTGATTGAGGTATCAGCCCAATACCCAACGGGAATCTTTCGGTATCTACTACTTTAATAAAAGATATAAATAATGCACTGGCTGCTACCAAGCACCATAGTTTAAATGTCATTTTAAACAAGTTATTTGACAAACTGCTAAACGTATTGCTCGGGACATATAATAAATGTCCAAAATATTATCTTGGACCTAAAATGTGCTCAAAACGTGCTCAATACGCGCAGTAGGTACACATTTCTTAGAGGTATTTTGAGGATAGCACGGGGTGCTAATGCGGTGGACGAACTTAAATTCACCAAGCATAGATTGTTACAAAACAATCCGAGCACCAGGGCCTCATTTGTCTCGCGATTTAGGTCCAAGACACTTGTCCTGGGATATATACTTACAATATATTCGTCCATCCACACTCGAGCCATTCGCATCGAGTTATACATCATGTAGTCTTCTTTCTCTCCTATTGCGTAAGGGCGTCGCTTACGGAACACGTGGCCTACGCGGCTGCACGGAATCATCTCCAAAGTGCCACCGCACATCCAGATCTAAAATGAAAAATTATTTCTAGTTCACTCAAAAGCACTATCGATTTTCTTATACTTCATTATCATCATTTTAGTTTGTGTCCTGGGTCACAGTCTTGTCGAGGTCGGCGGATATACGTGTATCATCTACAGGTAATAACTGTTCGATGATCCTCAATACAAGGAAGGCTACTGACACACTACTGACTTCAAAAAAGCTGCTAAAGAGGTCCTTTTTGAACATACAACCGACACCTCCCTGGTAGAGCCGATCAGCCTCTGAGGTAGATAATGTCCCCTGACTCAAGAGTTATTAGATCCTCGCCCTGTTTTCGGATCTCGGGCAACACCAATATTTGCAAGTTTATGTGACCTAATAAACCTGCCATTGTACTCCATCAGTTGTAATTCTTAGCACCCAACGCCCAGTCATAACCACGACCGCCACCATAGTCTGGAAGTTTAGCTAGGCTGCCAGTTCTCGGTGGTTTCCCTAACCACCGAGAACTGGCAGCCTAGCTAAACTTTTACCTCTCTGGCCAGAAAGGTCGCTATAGGGTTTTGTTTCTAGTTTTCTTCTTCTCAGGCTACTTCTTCCTCAGGCCCAAGGGAAGAAGTAGAGTTGCCGCCTCCGTTGCACAGGCTTAACCAGGAGCTTTTCTAGCACAAATACTTAAATACTTGCATGAACTGTGCGTGGTGTAGGTAATTGAACCAACGAAGTTCCTAATACTCACCCTGAAAGATATTTCTAAATTCTCGCCACCCCATACATTCATGCCTGCGTCGTATCGGCCAATGTAATCAAAATATTGTCGATAAATAGCAAATAGGCCACCTGCCATTGTTGGAGACTTAATGGGCTTCACGAAATCTTGGTCCGCTGCAAGGTACAATAAACAGAGATTATTAAAATGTTACGAGTCACGCGCCACCTAAACACCGTTGTAATACAGAAGCCCGAAAGTCAAATATGAGCAACGTACAAACTTTCAACTAAGTATGTATGATGCTGGAAAGAATAAAGCTGATGTCCGGGGCTTCGCGTGTGTGGAATTCTGTTCCCGTTCCTGTTCACCTGCTTGGAATTCTGTTTTGCTCCGTGACCAAAACATTTCGCGAAATTTAAGGGACACACATAAAAAAATTACCGTTCATCCACTGTGCTTTAGGTATCAAATATAGTTCTTACTTCTATATATTTAAATTGTGTATGTGTTTAGAAGTATTGCTACATAATTATTCTGCAACTACTACACTGCGTGATTTTATTTGCTAATTTATTTTTAAGTGCGCTATTTGGTTACATAATAAAATAATTAAATAACGCTGAGTTTTGAATTTAAGATATTAGACAACTTACTTTTCAATGTTCCTTTTGGTAAATTATCCCATTTAAAATGCAGACCCCAGTTGAATCCTCCCCTCACTAGCGGGGTGGCGGTATATTCGAATGTTTCCGCGCTTATGACGTCAATGATTGGTGTGACCGCACGGTGGGAGAACCTCACATTCACTCCATCCACCCCGAAAGACAGGTGCCCCAATAATGGTGGTAACCATTCCACATTAACTTCTATGTGAGAGTCTAAAAATACCAGAACCTGCAAAAATTGAAAAGAAAAAAATCACAAACAATACTCGTATCTCACTGCCTGTACGGACTATACACGCATGATATACGAGATACTATGTATTTGATTTTAAGCGGTTCTCTAGTACCACTACAAGTCCAAACTCCGAAAGGTATGTAGTTGCTGCAGTTTCTTCGCGACTTCATAGAGTTTCTCACGCGTAACTCTGTGCATCCACTGAAGCATATTCAACTACGTGACATGCAGCTTTTGCTTATATTACTCTAGCATAGACCACGTGTCCCAAAACGGTATCTGTTCGTGTTTGGATCGCAACTCCATGGTGATATAATATAGATTGATAAATAAATGTAAATGAATAATAACTCACTTCCCCAACAGCATTGTCAGCACCAAACAAACGCGCCCTAATAAGGCCCTCACGTTTGCTCGTTCTCAATAACCTTACACCAAAACCTTTTAAGTTCCGCTCAGTCGTTTTCTTATCTACAACATTATTGTCATCATTTATATAATCTACTATATTTTCAATGTCCAGATTATTCGTCTCAAGCATGTCATCTTCTCTTCGCATCCTGTCATTTAATTCATTGACCGCGCGTTGTACATCTTCGTGGAGACCATCTATGTCACTGTAGTCATCTACCAGAATTATTTCCTTAAGATGTTTCTGATCTGTGCGGTCCAATATGGAATGAACTGACCTCATTAGCGTTTCAAAATGTTCATTGTAGAAGCATATTATAATAGTGGCTTTTGGTAGACGGTGGGAAAATTTTTGGATACGGCATCTACAAAGGCAATTAACGTAATTAATTTGTTGACGATTATATAGAAAAACGAACCTGATGAAAACAAATCTGACTTGCCTGTAACCAGGTTCGTTTAGCTTTTTTTTTCAATGTCTAGGAGCAATGTCGAAAGAAGTCGTAAGGCTGAAATTATGAAAATTATGTACCCTAATATCTGACACATGTACAATATTGTCACTTTTTGTGGCGTTAGGTCAGAACGTTAGACTGCTACATCAGAGGTCGCGAGTTCGATTGCCGCTGAGTGTAAAAAATATAATCCTACTTAGAAAAGTATCCTTAGTTTGGCCTGAGTATATATGCCCCACTACTATCATTAGAACTGGTACACGTCATAAAAGTATCTAAAATTGAAATTACATATAGGTAGGTGTGAGAATGTTCAATTCAGTCGCCAACAATGCATTTAATGGCCAAATAACGGAACATTTATCAAAGAACGTAAACATCCATTACGCGGTAGAGGTCAATATATGATGCATCGATTAGTTGCATAACGTGAAAGAACGGTTCGTTTCGGTATACATTCAGTATCGGCTGTTATTACCTAACACCTACTTTACCTACGTTATTTAGGAACCCACGCAACAAGCCTTTGAATCTAGCAGAACACTGAACACGCACCATTTACTTACTAAAAAACCTTGTCGTTACGTTGCCGATTAAAGAAATACTTTACTATGTATTACTATGGTTTTCTAAAAAAAATAAATGATGCTATGCGTGCGACATTACATTACCAAGGCGCAAGAGGATACCGTTCGCAGTCACGGTATCCGAATCGGCCTAACTCCCAAGGCAAAACAATGGACGTTCCAATTCAAAAATATAATTTCCTCGAAAACTTGAACCATTGAACTTATATTTTTACCCGACTACGGCAAAACCAAAGGAGGGTTATGATTTTGACAGGCTTTGTATGTGTGAACTAAAGAGATATCGTTAAGACATAAAAAAATATAATGATATAAAAATAAAATGAAAATAAACTTTCATAAAAGATAGTTTACAATAAAAAAGACCCCTAGATTACACAGCAACAGGTCGTGAAAAATGATGCTTACTGCGTGGTTCGACTTAATTCATTCAATAACTTAAACAAACCGCTCAGTAGGTAGGTATATGTCGTTCAGGAGCTCTGTGTTCTGCCTTCGTAGTTTAGTTCCAAGTTTAGACCAGTCCAGTAGGACAACGTTGACTACAAAATTGTGGTGAACCTAACAATACGTCCATCACTATTAGAGCTATCGGGATATTTACCATGTTGTTTGTTTCGATCATAGTGCTCGCAACAGCGCCGAAATATCGGAAACTCGAAACAATACAAACAATGATGTATTATTAAGACCTTATGTACCATATTCTTGCGAATAAATAAATTTGAATTAATAGATATGGCATACAGGAACATTGCGGTAAAGTACTTACTCACGTGAAAAAATAATAATAATAGTACATTATGGTACAAGTGAGCAAAGTTGGTGATTACCGCCGAGGCGCTATTGAGACCCGAGCCGTCAGGCGAGAGTCTTAAGAGAGCCGAGGACAGTAATCATCATGCTCACACGTGGCATACGACGTTTTACAACACACTTGCGAATAAAATAACACTACAAATACTAAATAAACAATACTACAAATGAATTCGTTTACCTATGCGCGCGCATCTAACAATGGCGATCGGCCATATTTAAAAGAATGAGGTTTGACCAATGATATTTTCATAACATAGATATGTCATATGCTTACAAATCAATGTAGAAATAGCAATAACACATCTATTTATATTTAATATCATTGGGTTTGACTTTAACTTTTTTTTACTGTTTTTTTTTCTGTACTTAGAGAAAAAAAAAAGTTAAATTTGAGTGATAATTTTGTTTATTATACAATTATTACAAGTTGAAATTATTTATTTAAATACGAAAATGCATCAAATGACCATACAATGGGCATATTAATTTATTCGTACTATTAAACACGTTCTTTTTTGTATCAAAACTTTTTTAAGAACAGACTATTATAGACACTTACTTTAAAATTTAAAAAATAATCTATAACTCACTTTTGTGAATAATAGCAATGAAAAAGTCACAGTTTGATAATAGGTGTCATTACGTGCCTAATTGCGGTAAAATAATAGCACTTTTATGAGCAGGTGTGTTGTAAATGAATAAATAAATGTCGCCATTTTAGAGTATGAACAACGCATCTATAGTTTAAAAATATAATATATCATTGAATACAACATGACCGATTTTACCCTTTGGGGATCCCCTAAAATTTATAACCATCCGCACATAATAACATTCATCTTTTCTTAAAGTCGGATTTTAATAGTATAACTATTAAAGGATAATACATATTATATTTGTGAGGGTGATGTGTATCAATCAAAATCAATTAGCCTATTGCAGTCCACTGCTGGACATAGGCCTCTCCCAATATTCGCCACGTCTGCCGATCCAACGCCTTAATGTATGTGTATTACATATATTAATATAAATATCCTCAATATTACAGTTACAACACACTGCCTCTTTGACCATTCTTCTTCCTCTTAGCGTTAATTCCCAGGCGAATCTGAAGCTTTAACCTCGGGGTCTGGGGTCCGCTTTACTAGTCTTAACTACAGATTTGGCTAGACTGCCTCTTCAACCATTACTTTGACTTAAATCAAACAAACTCACAATTTATTCCTCGTATCCGGCAAACCTCTGTGTGGCCCAATTCTTCGGGATATCAGTGTGTTGAAAGCATGCATCATGAAGCCATTGGTACGATAATCGATATCTTCCGAGTTTCGGACTAATCCCAACTGGCCCTCTGATCCTGAAACATTAATAGTCTTCAATACCATTATGAGTCTAATTAAAAAAATCCTTCGTACAAGTTAATTTTTAATGTATAAATTTTATATATATGTATAAAGTTCATTTTTTATGTATAAGTTCGCCTGCCAAAAATCAGTTTGTAGCCTAGCTTAGGTACAATATTAATTAATGAGTCAAGGCAAAGTAATTGACAATAATTCAATACCGCCTTAAAGGCTAAAAAAAGAAATTAATTACATCTGTGATATTTTTATGGTTAGATATGGGCAGGTATTATACTAGTGTTACTATTATTACAAGGAAATAAATAACAAGTTCAGACTAACCAATATTATCCACCACAATATCACTATTTCTGATTGTTTTTGAATCTTGAAGATGTTTAGCATATCTTTCCCTAATCTTGTTAACCCTCATATCATCATTATTAGACCTTTGATACTTCCACATGTTCCCTGAAAACTTTTCTTCATTTTTTGGACTGTCAAGCAACAAGTTCTTTCCTTGTAAAGCAGCAATAGCTTTGTCATTGTTCTTTATGCGGATCTTCTCATCGGTATTAATTAGATGGTAAGGACTTCTTTGGGAATTCATAGGCATCGTATCTTCGCCTAAAACCGACAATTAGAGATAAGCTGATGTTTTCTTCCCATTGTCATAATTAGTTATTATGACAATGGGAAGATCAGATGTGCCCTGCTTCAAATGGGAAGTGCCCATATGAAACTAAGCATAGTTTGTACATACTGTACCCCAGACTCCGAGCTGAAAGCTTCGGATGCGACTGGGAATTAACGCTAAGAGGAAGAAGAAGGGGAAAGATATTGCTGTTATCTGTTAGGACCAGTAGGAAGATGTACATGCAGGCAACATTGTTTGAATCTATCAATTAAGAGCCATCTTCACCAGTATTTTTTCAGAAATCTGCCAGTGACTAGATGACCTGCCTTAACACGCTCAGCGCCAAGCCGTTTTAGCCAATTCCCTTAAAATTTAACCAAACCTTATTTCTGTTATTTTTGCGTTTTTTCTTATGTTAAAATACACTACTTTTATTTTCATCCCTCCCCCTGTGCTCCTTCCCCTCTTTTTCGATGTGTATCATTTTTGATACACGTGGCCTGTGAAAAAGATTCATAGCGATTCTTATTTCACAGGCCATGTGTATCAATTTTGATACACACTGCCGATTGATAATTCGCCAATATATCCCCAACAAAGTAGCCAAATACGGGATCAAAATCTTCAAGTTGTGTACCCAATAGGGTTACACTTGGAATTTCTCCGTCTATTGTGGCAAATCAAGGGACAGAGAAACAGAGGTATCTGAGAAAACAGTAATGGCACTTGCGGAAGACGATGTACGAAATGGTATCGCAAATTATTTATAAATATCTTATGGGGAACCTCTTTAGTGAATGCTCATTTTCTATACAATCAGAACACGGTTCAGAAGAAGCTTATAATCACAGAATTTAGGGAACAAGTAATTATTGATATGATTGAAAAGGCTTCTCAAACAATTGAAATCGAGCAAAGTACTTCCATTTTAGCACCAAGGGCATCCGTAGTGAAGCACTATCTTATAAAAATAAAGAATGGGGAAAAAATTACACGTGGACGATGCTCAGAGTGCTACAAAAAGTACGGGAGGGACGGCAAACTTGTCGATGGTCAGAGGATCAGAGCGGCGCAAGTGTCAACAAAGTGCACTGAGTGTAATAACTTTATGTGTCAGCAATGCTTCAATACCCATCACTAACAATTTTTTTCGTAAATATTAGCTGGTTTCTGATTTCAAATTCGTCTTTTTTTTGTAATAAATAACTTATATACCTAGTAAATTTTTTTTTTTTTCATCTGCTTGTAGACTATTAACCATTTGCCCGATTTACACCCCAAAGCTACCAAAACCTTCACCCAGGCCAGAACATTTATTTTTACTAAGCAAATGTATAGAAATCGTGCGTATTATTGATACACAATGATAAAACCAAAAAGTTGCTTGTGTATCAAAAATGATACACACATAATTGGACAGTGTGTATCAAAAATGATACACTGGCGTTGAGCGTGTTAAAATGGATCAATATGTCACTCAATTTGTTACAGATTATGGTAACTTGAAGAGTAACAGGCAAATTTTTAAGCTAGTTGAATCACCATTCAGTCGTTCAACATATGTATAAGTGTAAATCATGAACAAATAATATTCGATTATATACTTTGGGTGTTTGCAAAATTAATGTAATTATTATGCGTTATGGTTTAGAAATGACAAGTGGAGTGGTATACTATTTAGATTATGTATCAACTAGGGTCAATTTCCATATGTATGCTAGCTGAGGACCCATGTTAACTTCCACAATAATGTATTCTCCTAAAGGTAGTTAGCCTATTTGTCTCCTGCTTGCTGTAAATGGATAATATTAAACTCCTTTAGTTTACGTCTAATTAACCTAATCTCTTCCAATCTCATACCAGTTGCACATACCTAGTACTGGTATTTTTTGCAACTATCCAATATGGTAGGTATCCATTTGGAATACAAAATGAGTTATGAATGACAGAGAAATGCAAATAGTACCTATTTAAATGCGGTATTGGCTTGGAATAGATCATTATTTTCGATGCAGATTGGAAACCTGTTTCTTGGATTTTTCCTGATTTTCCATAGAATTATTACGAGAGTTACCACAGTTATGCGACTGCGCGTGGGATTAGTCTCGTAATTTTGTATTACAAAATCAAAGTGTGAAGAAATTATATTCGTGTCTACCGTTCTTTTCTAACAAATAAGCAGACTTACCACTCATATTCAGCAGCCAGTAAAGGTACAAAGAAATACTCCAAGTACCAGACGCAAATAAAATCCCCCAAAGAAAAGAGTTGTTAAGTTTACCCATGATTTCTAACTATCAATACCACAACGTCAGGGTTCTCTAATGTTAATAGTTTCAACCAAATATTTAGATTTTATTCAAATCATTCAGTAACCGTGAAAAGCTGCATATATTTACGAGAAAGCTCCAAATAAACATTTTATACTCTGCATATTATGATGCTAGGAAATGCTAAGAAATTTTGTGGCTGAATATTAAGCACTGCACTAGGCTACTCCATTCACTCACACACAGCGTGAAACGCAGACACCACAATAATAAAATAATAACTATGTATAATGTACTTTTAAAATATTTATTTTAAATAAATTCTGAAAACACATTGACACACACAGTAGCAGTAGGTACAGAACTTTACTCTATGGTACAGAACATAGATTAATATAATTTTTTTTTTTTTTTTTTTATATATACTGTACAGAATGTACCATAAACATAGATAATTATACAAATATACTTTGTAGAGTAGAGTACAGATAGAGTAATAATAGTGCAGTGAGCTTACAGAGAAATGCCCCCTAGCGCCATCTTGTATTTGGGTCCAACAATATAGCACAAAATATGTTGAGAACTGTTGAGAATATGCAAAAAGTGTATAATGATTGCAAAAAAAATATACAGTTATTGGCGAGAGACAAGTAAGCTATCAGTCGGGGGTCGGGGCTACGTAAGCTCATGAATCTGTATAACAACTTAAACTTAGCGCAAAGTAATGAATGTTGTCGGAACCATCTGCTTGAAGCGCTACAATCGCCTGTCAATTTCATCTAGATATATTATTCTTCTATAGTCGGATTTTTAATTATACGATATCATTTGACAGTAGCTAATGTCACTTCGTCAAATAATGTTGCTATATTCAGTATTTATTGATGAAACTGATGCATTCAGTTCCCGTTCACTCATATGAAATTAATGGAATGGAATGGAAAGGGGACTCTTTTGTCCGACTTAGCCTCCTTTTTTGGGCCATTGTGCGTGGAGATATGAAATGAAAGATGAGGGATTTTTAATATTTTCTTACTATACAAAAAAGAACTATTTATATTTTACAATAAAATTGTATTAAAGTGCTCTCTATGTAATGAGCAGTTTTCCAGTAGGTATAATAATCAGTTGGTTTTTAAATCATGAAGAGATGGCGCTAGCATAGCTTTTGGTAATTTTAATGTACTCTGTGGTTTGTTTGTGCGATGTTGCCAAAGTTTAATTTCATTTACCCATATTACAATAGATAAAATATGATAAAACGCTTAATTCTTTTCGCGTCACTGTTTGTAATTTAAAATAATATTATATTTATAATAATATTATCAAAAAAAATGTCAAAACATTTATGTAAAGTAAATTATTACAAAACCGAACAACATTTTTTCCATAAATTAGGGAACTCTAGATGTGAGACCACACTCTTCTTACCAAAAGTGCCGGCTGCGCCATCTAGCTTGTCCTTAGGAACCCTATAAATACCTACTGGAAAACTGCTCATTAAAATCAGTTTTTTTACTGGCCTATTTCAAAGCGCGGCGGTAACACTAGTGTCAACACTAATGTCAATGCCGCGCGTATCAGTCACCATTCAGGTCAGGTCATTTTAAATCGCAAAAAAAGTCAGTCGCCATTTTTTTTGCTACTTCATGCATAATCCAGATAAAATAAAGGTTTCAGCTTGCATATATTCGCATAGAGCTGAAAATAGGTGAAGGTCTTAAATATACCATAATTAAAGAAATATCAAAAGTCCCCATCGATTGCACTTCTGCATTTTTTTTATTCAAGGTCAGGTCAAATATTTACCGGATGCTCGCATTTTTCTCGTAAACAGCAAAATAAATGTTATGGTAAAAGTAGGTTGGACAAAGTTGTAGATCATGAAATTACCTATGAAATTAATATCCATTTTGTTTTTGTACGGATCACCATTCCAGAAATATCGCGATTGCAAAATTGGAAGAAGTTAAATCTCTTATACACAAAGTTAGTCGTTCCCATAGTACCTATGATTCAACAGCGCAGAGCCTAAATTGCTAGTCATAAAAACTTGAAATTTTGGCAGTAGATGCTTTTCATTTTGCGTGTATCCACCAAGAAAAGATTTTTAGAAATTTTGTTACTAAGGGGCTAAAATAGGGAGGAACGGGAATGGACATCAAGACAAACTTCAATCCCATATTTTACATCCTTAGCAATGAAATTTCAAAAAAATCCTTTCTTAGTGAATAGGTACTAGCAACATGAAAAGCATCTACTGCCAAAACTTCAAGTACATAGGGCCAGCGGTTCAGGTTCTGCGTTTATGAATCCTACTATGGGGAATGAAATTTCATATAAAATACATAATTGATTTCTTCCACTTTCGCACAATAAAAAAATGGCATGTATTTAAATCGATATTTATATATTCCCTTTTTTCTAACAAAATATTTCAAAGTTATATCAAAAATACTGACTTGCACACTAATTATGCACACTAACTAAATCAAATTAAATATACTGTTTAATGAAATTTGCAGAACAATTCCTTTGGTTACCTACATAAAAAAATAAACACGAAGGCAAAAGCGGGAGCTCCGCTTCGCTCCACTCCCGCATTAGCCTTCTAACCTAATCTATCCAAGTCGGATTGCGTAACTTTTCAATAATCCTATCATTTGATTGAATTTGCAGAACAATGAGCAGTTTTCCAGTAGGTATAATAATCGGTTGGTTTTTAAGTCATCAGGAGATGGCGCTAGCATAGCTTTTGGTAATTTTAATGTACTCTGTGGTTTGTTAGTGATATTTTCATTGTATCAGAAAAATAGACAGAATATTTAAGTAAAGTAAATCATTACAAAACCGAAGAACATTTTTTCCATAAATTACATTAGATGTGACACCACACTCTTCTTACCAAAAGTGCCGGCTACGCCATCTGGCGCGTCTTTAGGAACCCTTTAAATACCTACTGTAAAACTGCTCATTCCTTTGGTTACATAAAAAAAATAACCACGAAGGCAAAAGCGGGAGCTCCGCTTCGCTCCGCTCCCGCATTAGCCTAGCATTGTTCTAACCTAATCTATCCAAGTCGGATTGCGTAACTTTTCAATAATCCTATCATTTGATTTAGTTAGTGTGCGTAATTAGTGTGCAAATCAGTTTTTTGCACAGCATTCATGTTTCTGGTATGCATTCAGTAAATTAGTGGAGTTACGTAGTTTGCTGCAAAATTATACAGATGTGCATTTAAAAATAATATAATTGTAAAAAAATTAACACCAATTTTGTAGGTAATTACATGATCTACAACTTTGTCTACCCTACTTTTACGATAGAATTTGTTGTTTACGAGAAAAATGCGAGAATCGGATATATTTGACTTTTAACCTTGAAAAAAAAAATGCAAGGGTCAAATCGATGGGGACTTTTGATATTTCTTTCATTATGGTGTATTTAAGACTCCCACCTACTCCCACCAATTTTCAACTCTATGCGAATTCATGTGAACTTGCAACCCAGTAAACGTCAGATAGCTTCGTCTAATTAAAAATCCGACTATAGTTAATACGTCCATGGGTGGAACCAACAGGACAGAAGAGATTACCAGGTCAACTGACTAATGACCATCAGTAGCTTGTATACCTAATTTGCTTACAGATTGAAAAATCGGCTAACTTCGTATCGCCATATTTTTTTCGTCCTTGTGGAATTCAGATCCCGTGCCCCCTGCACCTTCTATTCATTTTTTTTTATAAACCTTAACCACCCAGTAACGAACACTAAACAAAAAGACCACAATTTGGTGCAGTCCTTTGGAAGTTATGCGTGTACATACATTTTGGTTTTAGATATTTATATAGATTACTTACTATCACTCTCACTCATTGACAGCCTCCGTGGCGTAGCGGTAGTGAACGCGGCCGCTACGCAGGAGGCGCGGGTTCGATCCCCGCTCAGTGCAAATATTTGTGTGAATGAAATATGAGTATTTGCATTGGTCTGGTCGTGCCTCGGAGAGCACGTTAAGCCGTTGGTCCCGTTTGCCATGAGAACATCTATGGCAATCGTTACGGGTAATTGGAGCCCTCAAAAATCCAAAAACAACGGTCTAACTGCAAAACTTCGATATCGCCTAATGTTAACATTGGGTTGTGGAGGTCAGATGACAATCGCTTCACGGAAAATATCGAGGTCTAACCAAATCCGTGGTTAAGACTGGTAAAAGCGGACCCCAGACTCCAAGCTGAAAGCTTCGGATGCGACTGGGAATTAACGCTAAGTGGAAGAAGAAGAAGACTCTCACTCATATAAAATATTTGATTCGAATTGAAAAATTCTTTTTGTGACGAAGTCCATTTATTGACGAAGGTTATAGGCTATATAACATCACGCTACCACAAAAGGGAGCGGAGCAGTGATCATAAATGTCAACAAATTCGGCTGATTTCCATACATCTGTACTAACATAATGAAGAGGAAATATTTGTACTTTTGTATTCGACTAAACGCAAATACTACTGGACCGATTTCAAAAATTCTTTCACCATTAGAAAGCTGCATTATCACTGACTAACATAGGCTATATTATATATTTTCGAAAAAATTAGGGATCCTTATTAAAACTTCAATAGTGTAATCCAAGGTGTAAAAAAAATTACCTTAAACATTTCTTACATCGCGTGCGCTGCGAAAACTATTGATGATAGAACAAAATAATGTACTGCGGAAATATACAACTTAAAAAGGTCTACATAAAAGTCCGCAGTAGCATATGTCTATCTCCTAAGGAAAAATGGTTGCTGTGACCATTTTTATCTTTTACAAATTATTACAAAAATATAATGTGTCATTTTCGAAGCAATTTTAACAATACAGTATTATTCCTTATCCAATTAAATACGTTAGATACGTTGTACATTTAATGTAGCTTAAAATTACCATTTACACTATATAATTAAAATTAATAATTTAAGAGTTATCGCAATATGAAAAATAAACGCGGTGAAATAAATTCAAGAGAAATGCCGATCAAAGTCAGACCACGGAATCTATACCTTTGCATTAATTCTTCTATTAATAAATTATTTGGTATTAAAGATTGTTTAAATACCTGTTGATTACTTTTTGAATTATTGAAATCGGACGTTTTATTCAAATGATATTAAGAAATTTTAATGTCAATAAATTCGGTAGATTCCTATACGTTATTTGAGAACTATTTATACGGGTATGGGTTAAAGGGGTGCAACGGGGGTTCTAAGTATGTCACGAGCGAAGACGAAGGGGGTCAGAACAGAAGATGCAACGGGAAAGGGATCCGAATGCGTGGTCCGGAACCTCCATGCAATGCACCCTGGGCAACGGAAGCGGTGCTGCTACCTAAAGCAAATAGGTACCGGCCGCAACGGGAGCGGCCCTGTAGAGGGATACATAAAGGCTTCCCACATGTCCCTCTGACTACCAGAGGGCACAGTGGCGACCAGGCCTGAGGCGGGCTGGCGTGGGGAGTCAAGGAGCGTGGAACTACAAGTAGTGTCATTGGATAGAGCCACGGGAAAGTCACGGTAATATGCCCAAGGCAATCTGAAGACCCGAGACGGCATAATGGTTTTAGTCGATCCGAGTTCGACATAACCACTCCTGACGGGGGTGGTATCCGATGGCACTTCAGTACGTAAGAAATGTTGGAACGGAATCCGAATTCCACGCGGCTATACAGAAAAAGAATTTTTCAATTCAAATCGGTAGTTCCTGAGATTAGCGCGTTCAAACAAACAAACAAACAAACAAACTCTTCAGCATTATTATTAGTATTATTAGTATATAATATATAATATAACGTGGCGCACATTGGGGGAGGCCTATGTCCAGCAGTGGACTGCAATAGGCTAATTGATTGTATAGATTATTGTATCCGAAGCTTGTATTTTGGAGCCCGGAGACCGGTCTCCTACTCTTTCTCTTACCTGGACTTTTACAGGAGCAAATAGCATATGAACTCTCAACCCCGAGAGGAACGCCCGCTAAAAGTGCAGGTACCGGCTAATAGACGAGATTAGCCTGAACCCTGAAGATGGTGGCCCAAACTGATATCCCCTAGATTGGTATTGGTTATTGGTTGGTAAGTAGGTACATCTCATCTATCATTTATCATTAAAACTCGAGAACGGCTGGAACGATTTTCAAAATGTTTATGTTGTTGGATTTGTTTTTGCCTGGATTAACAGACTAACGAATAAAATTTGCAATTTACGTAAAAATAATACCAATTTTTTTGACGTTAAAGCCCTTAAAGATGAACATGAACCAAACTATGGAAGGGAGAAGTAGAGTAGGTAGGTATGCTTGGGTCGCAAAAATCTATAATGATGTATGGGCCCATAGATATTATATCGGCTCGTGGGTATATGCTCCATAAGGTGCCCTGTTGACCTATGGGCTCCATATGGGTATGGGCCCCAATGACCTATCAGTGTTGGGGCTCCAAAGGCGTCTAGGTTCCGTTGACCCATTAGTATTGGGGGCTCCGTGGGTAACTATATGGATATTGGGTGCCCATGAGTAGGTATATAGGTAATTTTCAAAATAATTAAGAAATGAATACAGTTAATTATGGTAAACACTGTCACTAATTCTAAGGCAAATCGAAGTTTGCCGGATCAGCTGGTATATGTATAATAAAATCAATATACCTATCTCAGTTTTTCTATGATGTTAAACCTCGAAACATAAACAACTGAAATCAATGATTGAGGTTGCAATGGTTATAAGTATCTATATTTTGTTTTTGAAGTCTATGGATACCTCTCGTCAAAAAATTTATTTCAGATCAATGTAAATTATTAAATATCGTACATTAATTAACATAAATCTTTTAAATAGTGAAACCCTACTGAATATTATTAACTTTAGGTAAGTATGAATTTTCTAAACGGATGTCTGTCCCGCTTCGGGAGAACGAGCACTCCTTATTGTCGCGATGCTTTGAAGGCTATACAAACATTGAACGGAGCAGATGACAATCCACATCATATATATCCTGGCAATATTGCAACAACCCGATGGCCAGTTAAATATCGTACAGGAAATTCTCGCATTGCTTTTGTACCAACAATGTGGACACAGGTGAGGTTCAAAGATAAAGGGTGTGCGGTTCCACCCCGCTTACACCGAGATATAGCATTTCCAAACTTTGACCACTACAGGAAAGATGCGTATAAAGATGTTCGTAAAACATCCTGGGGAGTGGGTGATGGTAAACCCGGGTATGTATATGTAATTGGAGTATTTGGCTTCGTATGTGGGGCCTATGCGGTTAAAGCAGGCGTCTATACTTTTGTAAGTTACATGGCAGCTGCTGCTGATGTTCTGGCACTGGCTTCGATCGAAGTAGATTTAAGTAAGATACCGGAAGGAAAATGCATGACTTATAAATGGCGCGGTAAACCTCTGTTTGTTAAGAGTAGAACACCACACGAGATAGATATCGAGGAGCAAACACCTGTGGCTACGCTGCGAGATCCGCAAACACCAGCTGAACGTGTGAAAAAACAGGAATTTCTTATTGTCATTGGGATTTGTACACATTTAGGATGTGTACCTATACCAAACTCTGGGGATTTTGTTGGCGGATTCTACTGTCCGTGTCATGGCAGTCAATTTGACAACTTGGGGAGAGCACGGAAGGGACCGGCGCCATTAAATTTACAAGTACCGCCATATGTATTTCTCAGTGACACTCTTGTTCGAGTCGGATAAACTTGCTTTTTGTTAATTGGTATAATGTATCGACTTTTTAGGACTTGTATTTAGTAATAAATTCCTTATTTTCTATTGATTTAAATGAATTATATTGTTTGTTTTGTTTTGTTTTTAATATTGTTATTCAAAAGCCATAACCCGCGCGACGTCGACTGGAGCTTTCGCGAATTGGACATAAACATTGGATCAATTGCGAATTGGACCAATTGCCACTAAAGGGTTATTTGTGACGGGGTACTTTAATACACCGATTATTCCCAGTAGTCCCCTCTAGCCCTGTCCTCAGGGGTGACAGCTGGGAATTGCCTTCCCAGTTGTCACCGGGGTGACAATTTGTGCCGACTGTCCCCTTTGAAAGTTGACTAGAGGGGACAAATGGGAAGTCTGTTTCTCAGTTGTCACCGGGGGGGGGGGGGGGGGGGGCTAGAGGGGTAGATTGATCCGTATCATTGTATCCCGCACGTTACCGTATCAAAGTTCCCCAACGGACTTTTTCCACAAACAATTAATTTTCTCAGATAAAAAACAATTTTGCAATCAAAAACGTTTTTAAAAACACTTCTGACTATATGTACTTACCTGTAGTAACAAATAATAACAGAAACAACTAAGAGTATCCTCCTGAGAGACAATCACATTTTACGTAATTTTTTTGTATGCAGCGGCGCACGCCACTTTCAATACGTTAGTGACCGTTGAAGCCTAACGGCGAAATGGCGAGTGGCGACGAGCGGTGTCACAATTTACTGTTATCCTTACGAATGCCCTTGAGTGTTCTTGTGATGTGCCAGACCGTGTAGCGTGTATAGGTTTTGAGATATGGATACTGTACAAATGTGCCCCATGTATCTATATGCCCCCCCTCCCCTACCTACTTGACATTGGTAAAATTACGGCGATTTGCTGCAGAAGTCGAAGAAGAAGAAGAATAAGTTACTTACTAAATTTTGACACATTTTGCTACAAGCAGCTGTACAATTCACTAACAAGCACAACGATGCGAGTCGCAACGATGTGCGCGATAGACACTGTCATTGGTCGATTTCCAATGACGTGATACAATCTGACCAATGACAATCTACGTTGCGCCTCGCATCGTTGTCGCATCGTTGTGCTCGCTTAGTGAATTGCAGTGCAGCTTGTTTCAGTAAATAACGTAGTAGGTACGTACGTACCTACGTAGAAGTTATTGGTAGAAAGTCAATAGATATATTTATTTCAGAAGGTCACTCATCCATCAACTATACTTATGATCTGCACTGCAATTCACTAAGCGAGCACAACGTTGCGACTCGCATCGTTGTGCTCGCTTAGTGAATTGCACAGCTGCATAAAGATTGATTAAGTATGGGTAGGTATAGGTATAATAAGTATAATACTTGTATTAACATGGTGTTTGGGCACATTCTATTTATTCTGTGGTTTGGGTTCCAACTATTAGGTAATCTGTGGTTAACTTCGGGGGCCAACCACCCTCACCTGCTAGCCCGTAGGTAAGTACATCTGCTGACAAACGGACGAAATTCTTGCATAGGCTTCCCTAGTGGAGTTGAAGTCATGATGATGATGATGATGATTGGGGGTAAGACGGCAGTCACCATGCTTGGCTTTGCGGCAGCGACTGCCGTTTGACCCCTTGACCCCTCAAGAGAACGCGTAGTAGCACGGATCGTGTGTTACGTCCTAGCCCGGCCACGGCGGCAAAAAAAGCCGTGGCAATGTCAGTAAGCAGTACGGATGCGTACTTTTCTGTACTCAAAAAGAAAAAAACAAGTAGGGTGAAGTCTCCTAGTATCGGCCACGTCCTAATATCGGCCTCTTCGAAAAAATGGATCATAACTATGAAAATAACCCTAAAATTATGATCGTTTTTATGCAAAAAGCGACTCTATATCCATACGAATAACATCCCATATTTTGGTGCGGGTACCTCCACATTTGAACGCTCAGGTGGCAATAGAGCACGCGCAGGTACTGACTTGTGTCGTTTGTTGGCATTTCCGAGTCAAATCCCGGAGTCGACGCACTCCGTTGATAAGTATTTGAATGGAATTAAACATACCTATGATATTTTATATTATTTTATAATAAAGAAAAATAGTCGAAGTACCGTTTAGGTAGTGTATTTTTAAATTTATTTGTACTTTTTATGAAATAATCGGGGGGTCGAGATTAGGGATCTTTATTTTGGATAAATCTCAATATCGGCCACCTGGTCGATATTGGGGAAATGCATGAAAACACTAAACTATAGGTTTAGCTATTTTATATATTAGCAGTAACATTAATAAGGTTAAAAATAAAATAACAGCTCTGTTTGATGACTAGATCCTAACATCGGCCGCCTAAAAACTTTTTTTGCCAGCTACGGCCGATATCTAGAGAATCGATGCGTAATAACGGCCACTTTATTTTGTATAGGGTACTTACTTTCTTACAACCTTCGAACTTTACAATAAACAGGGACGTGGTAAAAAATGAACAAATACTTATATTTTATTTTTAGTCAACAGGTAGGTATGCCATGTCCCAACAAAAAGAGAAAGGTTTCAGACCTATGGTTATATGACCATAGGTTTTATGACCCCTACAGGTTCTATGATACCTATAGGTTCTATGACCTCTATAGGTTCTATGACCCCTATACTTTCTTACAACCTTCGAACTTTACAATAAACAGGGACGTGGTAAAAAATGACCAAATACTTAGGTATTTTAATTTTAGTCAACAGGTAGGTATGCCATGTCCCAACAAAAAGAGAAAGGTTTCAAACCTATGGCTATACTAGCTGTTTCCCGCGGCTCCGCCCGCGTGGAATTCTGATCCCGTTCATCGCTGATATATAGCCTATATGTTAATCCAGGGTATAACCTATATACATACTAAATTTCAACCAAATCGGTCCAGCCGTTTATGCGTGAAAGAGTAACAAACATCCACACATCCACACATCCATTCTCACAAACTTTCACATTTATAATATTAGTAGGAAGTAGGATGACCATAGGTTCTATGACCCCTACAGGTTCTATGACCCCTATAGGTTCAATGACCTCTACAGGTTCTATGACCTCTATAGGTTCTATGACCTCTATAGGTTCTATGACCCCTATAGGTTCTATGACCTCTATAGGTTCTATGACCCCTATAGGTTCTATGACCCCTATAGGTTCTATGACCTCTATAGGTTCTATGACCCCTATAGGTTCTATGACCTCTATAGGTTCTATGACCCCTATAGGTTCTATGACCCCTATAGGTTCTATGACCGTAGTCATAGTAGAATAAGAGATGGAGTAAATGCCGTTCAAAGAAGCAGGCAGTAATACAATGCTTCGATGTTACCATTGGGCTTGTGGAGGATAGATGGAAGACGTTTCGCGGAAAATATTGAGGTCTAGCCATATCCGCAGTTAAGACTGGCAAAGCGGACCCCAGAATCCAAGGTGTAAGCTTCGATTGCGACAGGGAATTAATGATAGGATGAAGTAGAAGAAGAGTAGCATTTCGACAATACGAAATTTCCAGGATCACTTTACAAGACAGACTTCCTAGAAGAATAGATACAGAGAGAAAGAGAAATCTGGACAATATAAAACATAAACCAGTCAAATAAAATAAAACTAGTAGTTAGAAGAAGAAGAGTATTAAAATAGAAGAAGATAATATTAACGGACAGTGTAACTGACCTCATGATTTACCTAAGAAAAGGTGTAAATTCTTTATGGTGGCTGTGAGAACTAATTAGTGATGTCGAAGAAGATGAAGCCAAAAATATTAAATGTGACATATGTATACAAATGGTTCCACTTAAAGTGTACAGTTCATCGTGGGCGAAATTATATTTGTGTGGTTAAAGAAGATTTTACTTGCCGTCACTGTTTAGTGCATTTAAATTGAAAAGCCTTTAAAGAAAGTCAAGTTTTCTGTTGACTTTATAAATAATATTTTTTCTTTATAATAATATATTTTGGAAATCTTCATTTGTCTTAAATTTATTTAATCATTGTGATCATTAGTTTATAATAACAGCAATTACTGTAATTTTCAAGGCTAAGATATAAAGAAAAGACAAATTAATGATAGATAAGCGTTAAAAAAATTATTAGAACCTGAATTGGAATATAAAACGTTATATTTTTTTACTTTACTTAGTTTTATTGACCTAAATTCACGTTGGAAAAGGTATGACGATATTAGGGTCACAGGCGGCAGAAATTAGGGTGTTAGAGGCCGATATTAAGGGAAATCGACATCATCGACATAAAAATAACAAAGAATTGGTAATTTTACGAATGTAGTAATGGAGTTTCAGTATCCCTCTACCCAAAAAAGGCATTGCAGGAAAGCAAATGCTATAAACCAAAAAATTACAATCAATCAAAGGTCAAAAAATGTTGACATGGCCGATATATGGTGCCACCACCCTACCGCTTTATTTCACCAGATATGGAACATTTTTTGTGGCCGGGCTATAACGCATGCGTCCCAGCCCGGCCACGCTTCTATCTAAATGAAATGGGACCTTTATGATATTATTTACATATGGGGCACTCGTACACATCGTGTACCATCGAATCGAAATAGATTTTCTTTGAAATCGGTAGTTAATACAGTTTAATAACGAATCAAACTTTATTATATGAAATGCCTTATAAAATATTAGAGCAAAAACGTAATTTGACATGTCGAGTTTTCTTATGTAGGCGCAATAGCTCGTGTGTGATTCTCCGTAGCACGACCACGGATGATTATCTTAATTTTCATGTAGTACAAATTCATAAAAAAAAGTGTACTTTATTGTACTATAGAATAAAATATATGTACTCTGATATTTTCGCTGATATAACGTATGTGCCCTGTAGTACCTTTCTGGCACGACCACTACACATTTTAGGTACCTACTTTTTACAACTTCAAGGTGAAAAATACTATAAATGAAATTGTACTTAATTGTACTCAATTGTATAGAAAATTTTGAGCGGTGGTTTACCTGTTTCAAAGCGTTTTACTTTTTAAGTCACAATGTTAAGCCCTTACTATTAATTCTAAATAGTCAAAAGTAAATAAAATTACGTTTAGTATTTATATTACGTTTTATTTTAAAATAATATTCATTGGACGTAGAATAGTAGGTACATAGTAAAGTAGGTAAAGTCGATAGAAGAAAAGTATGCATCTCGCTTTGCAATTTTAACCTTTTATTAGTATTTATATAAACATATATATACATGTATGCTTAAATCTTTAAAACTACGCAACGGATTTTGATGCGGTTTTTTTTAATATATAGAGTAATTCAAGAGGAAGGTTTATATGTATAATACATAAAAGGCATAGTTTTAAAGGCATAGTTTAAAGGCATAGTTTTGTTTATTAAACACGTATAGGTTGAAATTATCTATTTAAATACCAAGTTGTATTAAATGAGTAAGCAGTACTTAGGTACCTATATTAGTTTATTTGTACTATTGAACATGATCTTTTTTGTATCGAAACTTTTTTAAGAAGAAAGCAACTCAAAAGCTACCTATAACTCACTCGTAAATTATAGTAAAACAAAAAGTCACAGTTTTATAGGTGCCATTGTGTGCCTAATTGCGGTGGAATTAGAGCCAATTTATGAGCAAGTGTGTTGAAAAGGACTACCTACTTTCTTATTTACTATTTCTACGTCCAATTAATATTATTTTAAAATAAAACGTAATATAAATACTAAACGTAATTTTATTTACTTTTGACTACTTAGAATTAATAGTAATGGCGTAACATTGTGACTTAAAAAGTAAAACGCTTTTAAACAGGTAAACCACCGCTCAAAATTTTCTATACAATTGAGTACAATTAAGTACATTTCATTTATAGTATTTTTCACCTTGAAGTTGTAAAAAGTAGGTACCTAAAATGTGTAGTGGTCGTGCCAGAAAGGTACTACAGGGCACATACGTTATATCAGCGAAAATATCAGAGTATATATATTTTATTCTATAGTACAATAAAGTACACTTTTTTTATGAATTTGTACTACATGAAAATTAAGATAATCATCCGTGGTCGTGCTACGGAGAATCACACACGAGCTATTGCGCCTACATAAGAAAACTCGACATGTCAAATTACGTTTTTGCTCTAATATTTTATAAGGCATTTCATATAATAAAGTTTGATTCGTTATTAAACTGTATTAACTACCGATTTCAAAGAAAATCTACTTCGATTCGATGGTACACGATGTGTACGAGTGCCCCATATGTAAATAATATCATAAAGGTCCCATTTCATTTAGATAGAAGCGTGGCCGGGCTGGGACGCATGCGTTATAGCCCGGCCACAAAAAATGTTCCATATCTGGTGAAATAAAGCGGTACTTGTTTTTTCTTCTTGAGTACAGAAAAGTACGCATCCGTACTGCTTACTGACATTGCCACGGCTTTTTTTGCCGCCGTGGCCGGGCTAGGACGTAACACACGCACGGATCCCGTGTTGCAGAGCGCAAGCTTTAGCTCACGGAGGACAGAATATATGATTAGACAACCTTCTCTACGCTTTAGCTGCATCCGGGACTAAGTACCTACCTAGCCTACTTGTTAATCAGGTAAGTACTTAGTGTATGGAGTAAGCCACATTCACTGACTTGCCAACTGGGCACAGGGCAGAACCCAATAAAATAACCTAATTAATGACTTGCTTATGAAGTTGTAATTTAGGAATTAAAATCAAATTAGTGATTGTCGAACTGGTGGGGCACCGGGCATCAATGTAGTTATGAGTGTCTGCCTGTGTCTTGGTGTAATCACATCCACATTCTTAACAAGCACGAGTGCCAAGGCTCTGTGATGTAACTCGTGAAAGTGTGCTAACCGCGGTCCATGGCAGTGGTAGACCGACGCGTGCGCAACCAAGACGATAGCAATATAAGCAAGTAAGTGTCATTAGTAATTAACTTAACTATTTTCAAAAATAAACATTTGCTTTTGCATTGCGAATTGACTTAGGACATGTTTAAATTACTTAATATATATACCTAATACATATCTACTTAAAAAAAATGTTGTATCTAATGTTAAAATAAGTAGGTACCATAAACATACTTACCTACTGATTACATATTATTTTAAGTTAAACGGTTTTGTTAATTGTAATTGTATTGTTATCCTAACTAAAGGTGTTTAACAAATAAGTATCAGATCAATCAGTGTTGACAAATTGATGTGATACTTATTGTACGTACCTACGCAGGTGATAAAGTTTCAAATTTCAATTGAAACAAAATATTTTTTACCCGACTGCCAAGAAGGGTTATTTAATAAATGCATAACCATAAACCTAGTATATTTATTAGAGCAGGCGCCAAAGGTTTCTTCGCTTGCGAAATTTGAGCAGCACCTGAGACCTTCAGTTAGTATAAAAATTCATGTTGCCATCGGCGCACATGGTCCAGTTTCTTGCAGTGCCCCCTCTAAAAACTTTTAACATTTTAGATAGGTACTAAGTAATAAATGGACTCCTGTATCAGCTCTATAAAAAAGGTTCCCTAGGTGGGTGAAATATGGGTTTAAAGTTCATAAGAATTTGTCATCTCTTTTGATGCAAAAGCTTGAAATTCAACTAGTTAAAAGAGGATAAAATTTCGTGTGTGTACCTACTCCAAGTAAGTTGTTGAATGGCTTAGATTTATAATTGGTAGATAGCGTAGTAGGTAGTGGAATTTAATTATACAACTGCGAACCCCTATACATGGTAACAGGCGTGATGTTATTGTATAGCGAAAATGTGTAAGCAATGCATACATACGCAATAGCAACTAGCGCGATTGGTTTGCTGGTATATATTTATTGAATATGAATAGTTACGTTATCTGTCTTCGCAACTTATCATCAGATGTTAACGAAATACAAAATGAGAGTATTTTGGAATCAATTTTCGAACTAAAAATCAAAGCAAAACCCACAACTCCAAGTGAAGAACATCTTATAAACAAAAAATATCAAGCAGAACACTACTAAGTGACAATAGTTATTTGTTATACCTACCTACAAGAGTGCAAAGTTGCTTTTTAACCGCGTGCTCAGTTTTGATGACCGAGCAAGCGAAAGATTCTTTTACGAATCACGAGCGCAGCGAGTGATTCACAAAATAGAATTTTGAGCTTTAGCGAGGGAATCAAAAGAGCACAAGGTGAAAAATCTTTGCACTGGAGTGCAACACGTAACTTTTCATCCCACCTCAGCGCAATGCTTCTTCTTCATCCTAGCGTTAATTCCCAGTCGCATTCGAGTCTGGGGTCCACTTTACCAGTCTTAACTGCGGATGTGACTGGACCTCGTTTAATAAAAATCTAAAATAGGTACGTTTTATTACATGAAGCTATCTAGTATAGGTATGAGTGAATTTCCCGGGACCAAAAATTGCGTGGCATCGATGAAATCGGTAAGTACTAAAAATCATTGTTACAATACTCTAACATTTTTTTCTGGTTAGGTGAAATAGTGATCTATGTGAAGCACTAAATATTTCATTAAATAGGATTATAGATTCTCCAAAAAAAATGTTTAAACCTTGAAATTTTTCATTGCCGTGTTTGTCCACACGTCACCTATTGTGTTGTGATACCTCATTGATAAAAATCTATTGGTTTTTTAAATTAAAACCTAGTTTTATTTGATACGTGAATAGTTAAAGTATTGTTACGAAATACATTTATTCAAATATTTAGACAATACAACGAATGGTTAATAAAAGTTCATTTGTCCTGGAGTTACCTTTATCGCCATGTTCTAAACATATTTTAGAATATTGTTTTATCTAACGACTTGTGTTCTTCCTCATAAGCGCTAAACGTTGCATATTGGTGCCGCCTAACATCGACATGGAAGGACGTGCACACGTGCCTGCGTTTTGGCACCATAAATAAAAGTTTATCATTTTTATGTTACTGGACATTTTTTCTTTCATTACTGTGGATAGGTATAACTTTCTATTCTAATAAGTTTATCCTCTTGATTATACATTCAATAGAACGCAATTTCTCTTGTCTATTTTAGTGAAGTGTTTATTACTTCGAATAATTAATAGATTTTTTGTTAAATTATATTTTTGGCTCGTTTTTCACCACCGTGCTTTCATTTCCATGGTTTCCGTGGTCAAAATTTGCTATAGCAATGAAGAAAAAAACGCGGCAATGAAAAAAAAATCATTGCCATGCCTTGTAAAACAATTTAGTCTCATTGCCGTGACCAGATGTTTCATTTCCGTAACTTATGTTCTCATTGCCATAGCATATTACCAAAAGTATATCATATTAATTTGTTAATTTCCCATTTCTTTTTCATCTGAAAGAATTGGCGTCGTTTTGGAATTGAGTGGCCATGAATGAAAATGGTATAATATGAAAGTACCTACAGTATATAGTGAGCAAAAGTTACTATGAACAAAATTCTCTAAGCCATATCAGGACTTAGATATAATTTAGTTTATATCTATACAGAGTGGTATTTTTTCAATTTTGCGTGGATGGAAAGTACTCTATTTATTATACTGAAGATATATTCCACTCAAAGGAAACATAACCTTATTTTTAAAAAGGAACAATAAATTAATCCTATCGATTAAAGCAATACAAATACTGGCTGTTATTTTTTCCGATTTTAGTCGGTTCAATTACAGGATGGGGCAAGCGATTTTTCAGCATTCGTTAAACGCAGTTTTTTTTCTTTTTAAAAATGAAGAAATGTTTATTTTGAATGAAATTAGCTATATAGCCAGTATTTAAAGTACTTTCCTTCCACATCCCCAATGCAAACGCGGTATCATTTATCCAGTACTAGCTGACCCAGCGAACTTCGTACCGCCATATTTTCTGGTCCCGTTCCCGCTGCATATCTCTAAATTTATCAGTGTTTCTCTAGAATATTATGCATGTATTATGCATATAAATCTTGCTCTTGAATTACTCTATCTATTAAAAAAACCGCTTCTAAATCCGTTGCGTAATTTTGAAGATTTAAGCATACACAGGGACAGACAGACAGCCACCGATGGGGTTACACTCGAAGTTGTTCAAGAAAATATCTACCTGGGATAAGTTATCCAGCTCGGTAAAAACAACTCCGAGAAAAAACTAGCCAGGATCCAACTAGGTTGGGCAGCAGCAAAGTAAACACTCTCTTAATCTCATAAAAATACACTGCGTGCGTTTAAGGATTTCCAAAAAATCACTTGCCACACCCGATAATCGAACCGAATAAAATCCGGATGAATCTATATTTATATTGCATCAATCGATAGGATCAATCTTAGGGATCAAATATCTCTACCAAACTTGGTAAAATAAATAGAAGGAAACCCATAAAAGAGAAGGTATAGGACGATTTTAGGTGGTTCTATCATCAGGTGTGTTATTTTTAGAAATATTTGAATGCAGTTTTGTTTCCCTTTAAAAATAAGGTAATGTTTCCTTTAAGTAAAATTCGCTATCTCTAGTATGAGCGTAGTTTCTCTCCAGGTAAAGTCTAAAATAAGTTTCACCCTGTATATCGCAGATCCGATATTGCTTACAATAAAAATAATGACACTCATACGCGTGTTTAACACAGTACCGCTGAAAAAATAAATGACGCCACTGTCCATACACAATTGCCTAATTCCCTTTGTATTTATTGTATGTAAGTATAATTAATTACTCATGTAAGTAGGTATATAAAATATTATGTTTTATATTATGTATTTTCATTTCCATGGTTGATTTTTTCATTCCCTTAGTATATTTATTTCATGACCGTGGACGCTTGTTTCATTGCCGCGCACGCATGTATCATCGCCGTGGCGCGTAATTTTTGATCTTGTATATCTCGTTAGTTTTTTTAGTTATCTGCTAGATATTAAGCAAGAATACATATAGTATCAAAACCTATAATAAACGCGATTTGTTTTAACTATAAAACTTAAGGTAAAAAAAATCCACGGAATGAAGATTTTAATGGACCTGTTGAAATTCACCCATTATAAAAAATCAATGCCACTTTTCGTTGTTAGTTTATAACTCAAGAACGGCTGAACCGATTTGGCTAATTTTAGTCTTGAAATATTCGTGGGTGTCCAGGGGATGTTTAAAGGATGAGAAAATAGGTGCAGCGGGAACGGGAAAAATATGGCGGTACGAAGTTCGCCGGGACAGCTAGTACCTATGTAATATTTTCGTTATGTTGGTCGAAATTACTATTGTCACTAAGAGGCTAAAATTTTTAAAAAATTATGGCGAGATTACCATCAAAGAAATTTTAAGTTGTAAACTCGCCGATGGTCGAGTTTTCAGCTTGGTGAGTTGAGTTGACACATAACCCAATAGGTATAACAGCTGTATTAAAGGCACAAAGCACACATATCTATATGTATTCATCATCATTTTAGGGTCGTTCACAATTATTGCATCCGATGATTTCACCTCGGAACCCGGGGCCCACTTTCTCCATCTCCTCCTTTTGGTTTCACTCACCTCGTTTAATACATGACTTATTTTCTAGGTAGGTACCGGTATACGTTTAACCACTAACCCCAATAAGAAAGTCTAGGCCAGATCCTTCTAGGTGCGTCTATCTGCAGGTGACACTACGTAGATCGTAGGCTACTTTTTATGTCGGGAATAATATAGATTCCTGTGGGTTGCGGGCTGCGGGTGCGGGGCGGGATTAGAATTTCACACCCGTTTGTTTACCCTGGTACCATTAGACAGTACCATTGATGGTACTCCAACTACGCAACTGCGGGCTATAGGGATGGGCACTTAGGTAAACGACGAGAACTAATTTAAATTACTAGGTATATTGAGGTTTACATTGAACTTATTCATTTACATTTACACTCTGCATACTTTTATACATAATACGATCGGGGGTTATTTTCTACTAAAAGAATAACATAAACGGAACGCATAGAATGACTCGTTATACTGTGGAACTAGCATGTGAAGCCGCATAAAGTGCATAATAGTAAAAAATAGTTTCGCTCGCCCGAAATGGTACCTGCCTACAGTGCCTACTAGGTAGTCTAGGTGCCTACTTTAGTATTACTTGATTATGCTTCACACTTCACACGCTAGTTCTATGCGTTCAGTCTATGTTATTCTTTTAGTCTGAGGAAGTAGGTAGGTACATTACACAGGCAGCTCACAACTGAAACTAGGCATATGAAAAATTAGGCATCGTCGAACATCATCGTCAGTGTTCGATGACTATAACTTTAAATCTTCGTCTCCTCGATCTACGTGATTACGCGCCACTATCGCAAAGTACAGCCATATGGCAACGAAAATACCCAGTCCTGCGTATAACAGTACTATACCATAAGGTGGTAATTCTTGAACGGCGCAAGCGTCTTCAATAAAATAACATGCTACCGGGCTCATTACACTTATGGTAAGAATAAAAGAACACATTCCCAGAAGCACCCATACGCCAAATGCCACAGCACCTCTCGCACGGCAAATTATACCAAAGCAAAATGATACGTTAGCAGTTACTAGAAGCATAGATATAAGTCCAACATTTAAAATCACCGCTTTCATTATGTTTTCATCATATTGATCCGCAATTCCCGGGGTATTCCTTAAAATGGCGTAGGCTCCTGTAACCGCTATTCCAGCGAGTCCAAATATGATTCCAAAAACTGATATGACACAAGTTGCACAAATAGGTGGCAAAATACCAAAACATCTCAGCACAAATGGCACTTCCATATTTTAGCTATTTATTTCTTTTAGAGCTGATGACACTTCGTAATTTTTTGAATGAAACTGTTAAAAAAGCATCTTGTTTTACAACATAGACGGAGAATATTCTCCGTCTACGTTTTACATGCGTGTAACAAGTTATATAAAGTACTCTGTGGTAACAAGTATTTGAAGATTTGGGCGATAGCTTACAAATGTGACAAATAAATTATGGTGTACAAGTATACAGATAAAAGATAATGAACGTCATTTTCTATGCTTCATTTTCATAGGTTTCATTCTCAGTACGTTCTCAGTAGAAAAAATACAGTATACTTATGTGTCATTCCACGAGGACAGAAGGTAGGGGAAGGTGAGGTATTACGATCCCTGAGAGTCAAATGATCCCCCTCAGTAAATCAGAAACAACTAGTGCCATCTATCCAAATGCGCATGAAATATGTTCTCCGCACCCCTGCCAGTTGCTTCTCCAAATGGCATGACGGTGCGAGCACTTAGCGTGATTTTATTAAAAAATAATCAAAAAGTGAGGCTCAGATCTAAGGTAAGCCTGTTTTTGGACTCTCATTGCTTTTTACGTGTTCATATTTATTAAAATCTTGTTTTACTTGCGGGTATTAATAGCAGTTAACTAATATTTAAGCAGTGTTCGATCACCGCACACGGTATTTGAAGGTTATGTTTTGATCGATATCTTGGAATTTGGTGTTTGGGGCGAAATGATCCCTTCCTTTTGTTCAAAATGATCCCTGGAATCATTTTACCTCATTAGTATTTGTTATGTTTACAGATCATGCCGAAAATATTTATACGCAAAACTAAGCACCAAAATTGGCTTGAATAATAAATGAAAAAGGCATTAGATGCCGTCTACACATTACACTACGCTTAAAGAAAAACTTAGGGAGGAGCCGCGACTTCTGGCCGATATTCTGCCGAGGTCAAAACGGCCTAAGAGAGGAAAACTCGAGAAAAACACTTCACCAACCCTTCTGGCCAGCGCAGCGTAGCAATAGTAGGCTAAATAACCTCACAATGCACAGACGCCAAAATAAAAGGTCCCCAGTTCTCGATGGTCTCGGTAATCCTAATCCCCGGTTTGGGTGACGGGAGGCTACCGAAACCAACTACTGCTGGCAGCTTGAAACTGCAGTACACTACGGCTGTACGAGCACCTCACCGAACTCGAGGTGGAACTAGGTGGCATAAAATGGCAGATATTGGGACTGTCAGTGATCCGAAGAAAGGAGGAGGACACGATAACCCTTGAGTCAGGCGTCCCTGTTCTACTTTTTTAGTTTATTTGTTTACTAGTTATTTGTCAATTGCTTGAATAGGTATCTTGTTAATTTTACAAACCTTTTAAAAGTTTGTTGCAATGTTCAATGCTTAGTTTTGTTGATTAAGTATTAGATAAATTACAAAAAAAAGATCTCTAATAAAACTAGAAGACAGCAAAATTTTGTGTAACTTGCTTACATACTTAAATTGTTATGAACAATACATACTCACATGATTAAAATAAACAGCTGAATGTTTTATTTCACTGATATTTATAACTTATATCCCTGGGATTATTTTACCCCTACCCTAGGGATTATTTTATCCATAGGTGTGTATAAAATGATCCTTTTCTAAACTTTCACAAAAACCTCTAATACAAAAAAACTGCATACAGATAATAGAAAATAAGTATGCAGTTACAAAGTTCAGTAAATTCACTACCTCCAACAATAGAAATCTTTCGATTTTGCCTCTAACTTTAGCCACAGTTAAGTTTTTCCCTTAAGGGGATCATTATACCTCACCTTCCCCTATGTCATTCTTTACTCGTTGAATGTATCCAAACGCCTCGTGAAGGAAACGACATCATTGAAAATTAATACTCAAGTCAACTGACTTTTTCTTGTTATTAAATAGGTATTTTATTATATTCGTTCATATAAAAAAAAAACCTGCTGTGCTGAGAAATTCTAGAAAATCATTTTATTAAGAGTACCTACCTACCAAATACCTACAAGTTTTTGAATCGCCTGCTCAGGCCTGCTCCTAAAAACGTTGAATGCCGATGTGTATATACCTACTAAATGAATTGAATACTTATTATTATTTTATTAAAAAATAATTTATCATATAAGTACTCTACTTATAAAACTTCATAATGACATGGAAAATGTATAATTTTAACTTCTATTTTTAAATTTTCAATTTCTACAAGGAATTTTCGGAAATTTGGTTTCCTGGGTCATCCCCTCCCTTGTCATTACCAGACCTTCACTGCCCAAATAAAAATTCCGGTTGCAGCAAAACATCACAGACTTCGCAATATTGAAGACAACTCGATAAAGTAACTTAATAAATCTGTTTCAGAATGATCCTTGAAACTACGGTAACTTTTTTAATAATTAGCACATGCTTCGCTGCTTCCATCGACGATCCAATTCGCATCGATCTACCAGTTTATGACCAGCCACAGGCGAATTCAGAGTTGCTCTTGGTGAATCCGATACAATATGAGAACGTTCCAGGCGAAGACTCTTATAAGAATCACAAAGTCTCTGGAGGGAACTTAGTTACATCTAAATTGAAGTTAGGCAATTTGGTTGGCGACTCGCTAAATTCTAAGGTAAGTATCGTACTTTAAATAATTGCAAAAAAAAATACAACTTAGGTGGCAGACAAGCACACGGCGCACTTGATGAAACGTGGTTACCGTGGCCTATGGACGTATGCAACACCAGGGGCGTTACCCTCATGCTGCCAACCGGAACCTGAAGAAACCTTCGAATTTATGAAAACCCTGAAGAAACGACTAAAATATGAAGATCTTCAAGAAGGGCTTCTTGAAGAACCCCATACATTGTAGTCGTTCAGGAAAACCACAGTAGTTCATTCCAAAAATTGAGCGTATGTGGGATGAAGTGTTCTTTTACACAGTGCGCACCGTAGCGCTACCTGTGTGTACACGGTAAAGTCCTGCCAGGGTGGGACTGTGGGTGCGACGCTGTAGAGGGCTGCTTGGAAACTCTCCATGCGCCCCTCTGAAACATCCCTAGCAGACGACACAGTGGAGAGCAGGCAACGGGCACGCTGGTTCTCCGTATGCAGGCCTCGGGGTGACAGGTACGGCTGTCTGTAACCCCCAGCAGAAGCAGGCACATGGATCAGCACGACATGCTGCTCACGCCCTTTCCAGAGTAGGAATGATGCCATTTTAGAACCGTAGATGGCCCAGGGTCAGCCGGGGAGCGAAAGAATGGCTGTTTCGATAACCTTACATTCCGGTTATTGAGACCCGAGACAGCGGCGTGCTGTTTTAGTCGGTTCGAGTCCGATATCACCACCACCGTACGACTAAATGTATGGGATGATTAATTGACAATTTTAGGTACCTACCCTCCTATGATAAAATGAGGTTAGTTGTTCATGTTGTTCCGGGGAGTGGTAGGTAAGTCAGAAGCTAAAATGTATTCTGCTTATCCCTATGAGTCCGCGAGAGTGGTACTGAGCTAGATGCAGTACTCCATGGTGAGTGGTGACCTTAGAGTAGGTATCTAAGATAGATACTCTAAGGTGGTGACAATAACTACGAGTATATAGGTTGGTATCTAGTTGGTACCCAGGAATAATAGTCAAGACAAGACGGTGACAGATGTTATTTAGGTTCGAGAAGTACTTTCTACCTACTCCAAATGATATAAATACCTTGTAAAAATATTGTGTACAATAAAGTATTAAATAAAATAAAAAATAATACTCGTTATAAGATTTTAATTCCGTGCAATGACAATATGCTCCACGGTTCTTAGACAGTACTTAATACCACAGTATCGCGAGTGTTAATACTGTGGTTCTATGGTGTCACGAGAGTCAAGACAAGACTACATTTTTCTTAATGATACCGAACCGACCCCGAATAATTCCGGGTCATTTGGGAATTATTCGGGATTTTTCGTTTTATTCCCATTGGAATATTTGGAATTATTCCGGCCTTACATCTATAGTCACGTGTCACCACTAATTATAGAAGAAGTACCCCAATTTAATATTTTGATTAATTAATCTACAGGCAAACTCTCTTCATGATGGCGGCATATTTTCCGCTCCTGTCACGGTCCGAGAAGATGCTTTACTAGAAACTGAGGGCCACGGTAGTAAGCTCCTCTCCATCAAAGAGAATATTCAGGGTGGTTTTGCTGGTGTGTTCCAAGTAAGATTCAAATTTATTTTAAGTTTTTATTTCTGCTTGTTTCTAACATAAGTACCTACTTAGTTTAATCTGTTTAATATAAAATGGTAGGTAGGTACCTGTACCTACGTATCCGTACGTCGTGATCCGAGATAATCGATTATTGTATAACCTACCTAACTATGGGTGTAGGTATGGAGTCCCACTAAGATTTTTGCGGCCTGTAAGCACAGATAAATAAATAGTTACTACGCTGTAAGCCAAGCCTCAACTAGGCGCGGTCCGAGGGGGGGGGGGGGGGTCACAGGGGACATGACCCCCCCAAAACCATGCACTTCATATTGAAGTCCCAGTACGAGGGGAGGGGGGGGTTAAATTTCTTAAGGAATTTCCGAAGTGACCCCCCCCCCAAACTTCAAGCTGCGACCGGCCCTGGCCTCAACCTCATCTGCAAGCCGGCGGGCGGCTTGTGTTATTTGTTCTAAAACGCAGACAAACATAAGATATTATTTCTTTTTGAAAATGAAATGTAGAATGTAGGTAAGTAACATAGGTACCTACCTATTAGAACACATAGAAACACCCATCCAATGCAAATAGGTAAGTACACCTTCAAGACCTACCTACCTAACCCGTGAACTCTGAAAGTGACCCGGAACTCTGAAACCGTGAAAGTGACACGTAATACCTACCTACCTACCACTAAGCCACATAGTTGTACCTACTAATATGTAAGATACTCATTATGTACTAAGTACAATACCTACAATTTATACAACATAGTTACTTACTTAATACATTTTTATTGGTGGTGCTTTCTATTCCTTTAACTTATCAAGCTCCTAAGTTTTCAGTTCTACTTAGTTTTGAAAAGTTTCTTTGGGTTATGCTTATGATGTTATCAATAGGTATTTATCTACGTTTCAGCCTAAACCGATAGTGGACACAATTAGCGAATCTGAGAAATATGGCAACACAGGAGACAAATTCTACACTGCGGGTAGGGCAATAGTTGGTGGAGCAGAAGGTTTTGCCAATTTTTTCAACAAAATACTTGAGGTGAGTTCTTTTACAGCATTTGAGTGTATTGTGCTATCCTGGTAGGTTAGTCCCAAGTTAGCACATTGCAAGGTTAAACAATACCTACTCGCCAGGCTAATCTTAAAATGGGTGACCAAAATTAAGACGTGCCTCGGAGAGCACGTTCGAGCATTCCCGATTAACTGACAAACGAATGTCTGCGGCCATCCAGTAATTTGGAAAACTACAAAAGCCGAATACAATAGGTAGGTACATAACTTCGATATCGCCTGTAAAACGGCTATAACCACAGGCCAGTTCCATTTTGTGGCCAAATCCCGTCTAGGTAGGTACCTACTTTAGTACCTACATCCGTATTCTGAATAACGTAGTTACCTAAATAAAATGGGATTCAGAAGTCGTTTCGCGATAATCCGAAGTGAGGCAAATATTGTAGGATATTGTAGGACATTCTAGACAACGCTATCTAGACTCAAAGTAAGCATAGCTTAACTAGCTTGTGTTATGAGTTCTAGAATGCTGATAAACATACTTATAGACTACTGGCCCGTGTACAAAAATGATGGGTCATTTGAACCACCAGGTGACCTATATAGAACGATATAAGAACATAAAATAATAAGATTCAGCACTATGCCGTCACTTGTAAGCTGTCCAACTGAGTGCAGGTGAGTACAGGTACAAAGTACAGGTAGAGTGAGTACATTTTGGTCATATATTTTTGTACGGCATTCTTACCATCGATAGATCCATGAAAAATAACAAGCAAACGCGTAGTGCTGTACAAAAAATGGTGAGCCACAAAGTCGGAATTTTTATTTTATTTTCCGACATTACCAGGGTAAATTTGGTCATTTGATTTTGTACGGCATCAGTTTCATAATATTTCAATACTGCTTCTAATCCATTATTCCGCAACGCCGTACAAAAATCATGCGACATGGTGAAGTAATCGTGGGTTACAACCCCCTCTTCTTCACCTGCACTCAGTTGGACAGCTTACAAGTGACGGCATAGTGCTGAATCTTATTATTTTATGCTCTTATATCGTTCTATAAAGGTCACCTGGTGGTTCAAATGACCCATCATTTTTGTACACGGGCCAGTAGTCTATTAGATACATTTTTTTTTTGTAAATACATACATAAAATATTATATATAGAAACACCCAGACCAATACAAATATTAGGTCCTTACGTACGAAATTGGCGTTTTGTTGTACGGGAGGAAAAAAAGTCGATTTCTTTTTGTAAAATATAATGTTAATTAATCAAAGTATGCACCCTTTGTATGCACCGTTGTTATCTATGCACTTTTGCCATCTTATGGGTAGTTCATTGATCCCTTTACTATAAAAACCATGGGGGCGAGAATCAATAAACTCTTTGAAGGCGGTTTGGACTGCTGCATCGGAGTGGAATTTTTTTCCTTGTAAGAAGTTGTCCAAATTCCGGAAAAAATGGTAATCTGTTGGAGCAAGGTCCGGAGAGTACGGTGGATGTCGCAGACATTCCAATTGTAGCTCAGCTAACTTAGTGGTTGTTTGTTGTGCAGTGTGTGGTCTTGCGTTGTCGTGAAGCAGCAGTGGCCTAGAGCGATTGACCAATCTCGGTTGTTTAACAGCTAGTTCTTCCTTCATGGTTTGCAGTTGCTGACAATAGATATCTGCCGTAATCGTTTGGCCAGATTTAAGAAAGCTGTAGTGAACGACACCGGCGCTAGTCCACCAAACACTTACAAGTAACTTTTTCTGAGTCAATTTTCGTTTAGGGCAGGATTAGGCTGGGTCTCCAGGGTTCAGCCATTGCGATGAGCGCTTTCGATTATCGTACAATATCCACTTTTCATCACAAGTAATGATTCGATCTTTGATTAACTAGATATTCAAAGGATTCGATTTAAAATCCCTTCATTATTGTGTCGGTTGAGCAAAGTAACACAGCAGGCGACCCGTGTTTGCAAGTTCGATTCACTCAATTCATGAGGTACCCATCGTTCGAGTTTTTTTACTTTCCCGATTTGCTTCAAGTGGATTAATACAGTTTTGTCACTTACCCCGAAGCCTGCTGCTATCTCTGAAGTGCTTTGTGATGGATCCGCTTCCACAATAGCCTTTAATTCTTCGTTTTTCACTTTGATCTCCGGCCGTCCACGGGGTTGGTTCTTAAGGTCGAAATTTCCAGAACGAAAACGTTGAAACCAAAAAGGTACCGTGCTTTCTTTAGCGACACCAGCGCCGTACACATCATTAATTCTTCGAGCTGTTTCTGCAGCACTGGTGCCACGGTAGAACTCGTACTCGTAAATATACCGATATTTCATGTTTTCCATTGCGCGGTAATAAGCGACGCCAAAGAAAAAATAATGAGGAAAATAACAAATGAATGACTGTATTCCAAAGAAAAAAAAACCAGCTAAATGAATTTATTCATTTGAATTTGGAATTCTTAACCAAAGAGGAGATATTTCAGATCAAATTGATCAGTACGAAAAAACGCTAATTTCATACGTAAGGACCTAATATTTTTATTCATTCACACAAATATTTGCACTGAGCGGGGATCGAACCGAAAGTTTGTTAACATTGTTGCTTGTTAACATTATAATAAACAGGGCGTCACACGGCGGTGCCACATGGAGGGAAAGTACCTTAAATCCTTAAGTTAGCTCATTTTGTTTAAAGGAGACATCATTTCATTTTTTAAAAGAAACAAAACTGCATTCAAAGATTTTTAAAAATTCGCTTGCCACACCGGTAATCGAACCGACTAAAATTCGAAAAAGTATCATCCTGTATTTTTATGGCATCAATCGATAGTGTCAATCATAAGGATCGAATCTCTCTAAGAAACATAGTAAATTAAATTAACGAAAGGAAGTCCTTGAAACCTAAAATTATAAATTCAATTTGGCAAAGTAAAACACTTTAACTCCAAGTTTCATCTGGTACCATATTAACAATAAAATTCCATATTTAAACTACTTTTCTTTTTTTATCGTGCTCAGACCGCCGCTGGTCAGTAGTAGTATTTAGGTATGTCGAACTCAAACCGACTAAAACCGCACGCCGCCGTCTCAATTAACAGGTTATAAGTTGATCCAATAGGGTAATTTTCTCGCCATTTTCGTTACCCAGGGTACACCACGTGCAGGTTTCTAATCAAGCACCCAAAAATAACTACCTACCCTACCTACATACCTCATGCAGTTACCCAATAAAGTTACATTCTAAACAGGTTACAAAGTTCATTCATTTAATATTACTCATTTTACTAAATAAATTTCATCAAAGATAGTGTGATACCTTTTAAGGAAGTGTTTTATTTTATGTACCAAATTGAATTTATAATTTTAGGTTTCAAGGACTTCCTTTCATTTAATTTACCATGTTTCTTAGAGAGATTGGATTCTTATGATTGACACTATCGATTGATGCCATAAAAATACAGGGTGTTACTTTTTCGGATTTTAGTCGGTTCGATTACCGGGTGTGGCAAGCGAATTTTAAAAAATCTAAGAATGCAGTTGTATTTCTTTAAAAAAATAAAATGATGTCTCCTTTAAGTAAAATGAGCTAACTTAAGGATTTAAGGTACTTTCCCTCCATGTGTGTGGCATCGCCGTGGGACGCCCTGTATATTGACATTTGCTATATTGTGCCTTATTAATATCGTTTATTGTATTAATTTATAATGAATTTCATTGACCTACTGACATTGTGAATAATTTGATTGACTACCTAATTTAATAGACATAAATAATTGACTAAAAACTGAGTCCATTGGCATTGATACTAATTAATTATAATATAACGACACCATGTAAACTCATATCGCAAAATCAATGATTTGTATTTGTATTTATAACTTTTCAGTAGTTTATTAAAAATGTTACATCTATCAGATTCCAGGTTCAGTTATACAGAGCATCACACGGAGCGCTACAGAGAAGTTGAACAATTTGGGTGGCAAACTCATCGGTTTATAAGATCGTCAGGTTTATAGTATTAGGTCCTACTTTTTATAAGTGCTGCTGCGATATTAATAAAAAATCGGTCAAGTGCAAGTCGCGACTCACGCTCAAAGGGTTCTTTACCATTATCTATATACAAGATTATTCTTTTTTTTTGTACTTACCATATTCTGTCCTCCGTGGTACTTACCTATTTGTTATAGCGGCAACAGAAATACATCATGTGTGAAAATTTTAACTGTCAATGTGTGTGTGTGCATGTCATGTGTATATTATGTCAACTTATACTAATAGTAGCCGTTTTTTATGCCGCGTTGAAATAACACTTGCTGCGTCTATAGTCTGTTTTTTTTATTTCAGATACTAATTTGAAATTACCTGTGTTGCCGTTTTTTTGCAATTAAAAAATAGTCATGTGCCACCAGTGTCGAAAGTTATCGATAAATTAAATTTAGTACAGATATTTGTAAGTTAATCTATAAAATTTAGAAAATACCTACTAATTTTAAATTCAGTAAATAAAACAAAACTTATATTGTCATTGAAACAAAATGGCGCCCAATTTGCGTCACTTGGGTTTTCATTGTAAAAATCTAACTTAAAGCTTCATAAGTTTTATTTAATCGATCTGCAGAGACTATCGATAGAGATGACGATATACTAGTCTTAGAATCTGAAAAATGTAAGTAGGTATGTAAATTACGGAATTTTTATTTTTTGGTACTCTAATTTAAATTTAGGTAAAACTAAAATATAAACAAAAACCCGACCGAGACTAAAAAGATCGACGAAGTTTGATACCAGGCGTTACCCATAAATCTACATCTGGTTTATGATTTACAAATGTGTCGATATGATTTACAAATAGCCGATAGTTTCGAGTACACCACTAAACACAAAGCTGGTAAGTATCATTATTTCACAATTTGACATTTGCACCTTGTCAATTTAGTATCTGAGATAAAAAAACAGACTATAGCTAGAATTTTTATATAGTAGTCTAAGGTAATGGGGTTCCGTTTTTATTACTATTTGGGTAGAGAACCCTGAAATCAAGAAAATAATGTGAAGTATTGACGTACCGAAATAACAATTTGTGTGTACTTAAGACATTTAACAAGTAGTACCTACAAGGACGGGTTTGTTTCAAATATTCATAACATACTCGTACTATGATCGATATTTAAGTAGCCACGCTACGACTCTATGCACTTGCTTGGGACCCGAGGTCGAACCATATTAATAATAAAATTGGCCAAGTGCGAGTCGGACTCGCCCATGAAGGGTTCCGTAGTAGCAAAGGCGAAAATTGCGGTTTATGGCGTATTAAAAAAAACTACTTACTGGATCTCGTTCGAACCAATTTTTAATGGAAGTTTGCATAGCAATTTACATCATATTTTTTTTTTAGATTTATCATTCTCTTACTTTAGAAGTTAGAGGGGAGGGGGGGGGGGGGTACACACATTTTTCTACTTTGGAAGTGTCTCTCGCGCAAACTATTCAGTTTAGAAAAGAATTATGTTAGAAACCTCAATAGCATTTTTAAAGGTTTGATGAAAAATAATTTTTGAGTTTCAGTTCTAAGTATGGGACCCCCAAAATTTAATGCTTTTTTTTTATTTTTGTGTGAAATTCTTAATGCGGTTCACAGAATATATCTTCTTACCAAGTTTCAACAGCATAGGCCTTATAGTTTCGGAGAAAAGTGGCTGTGACATACGGACGGACAGACAGACAGACGGACGGACAGACATCATGACGAATCTATAAGGGTTCTGTTTTGTGCCATTTGGCTACGGAACCCTAAAAACGTAGTTTTAAGCTTAATATCTGTACAAATAAATAAAATGGAGGCGAAGAACGTGCTTGTTTTTGTGCTATGTGCTATATAGGTAGGTAAGATAGGCACCTACCATATTATTATTACGGTTAAGTAGTCTTAACTTGAATTAATTATTGAATTAGGACCCGCAATTATTAATAGGCATCACCATACGAGGCTATCTTCTAATAAACGCAAACGTATATGAATCAGGGTATTTTGAATTAACAACTTAATAAGAGATGATGGGTTCTAACATCAAATGACAGTAAGAGAAAGAATTATATTTTTTTATATATTATAAATAAAATATTGTAGGACATTCTACACAACAACGCTATCTAGACCCAAAGTAAGCATAGCTTTAGTAGCTTATGTTAGATTGGTTCTACTAGTTCTAGATTGCGAATAAACATACTTAGATACATTTATTTTTTGTAAAAATACATATAGTATAAATAAAAATACCCAGACCAATGCAAATATTCATATTCATGCATACAATCCAATATTTGCAGTGAGCGGGGATCGAACCTGCTATGAAATAAAAATTATATTGTTTAGTTGCTTTTTATTTCATAGTTTTAGTTTTTACGTACCTGAGTAACATTTATGTATTTACAGGCAACAAATAGTGTAAAAAATTAAACAATGTAAAGTAAAATTTCTTATTTATTTGTACCTACCTAAACATTTATTACCTACGTAGCGTAGGTAATCGGAACTAAGGCGAACGAAGGGTCGTGTCGCCACCACTGGTGACAAATGGGATTTGTTTCTAAAAAATGTCCCACTTGGTGGCGTCACCAGCAGCGGTGGCAACTGGGAATGGTCACTCTTTTTGTTCCCAGTTGCCACCAGTGGTGACAGATGGAAAAAATCATATGATAAAGCCCCCAGTAGTGACGTCGGACTAGTGGAGTTAAAACTGAAAATGTAGTGATGTGATATATTTTTTTTTACTCGGTTGGTGTTCAATATATTTATATTATTATGATATATTTTATTATGAAATGTACATTGAAAACGAGGTGAATAAAATTGCACATATTAATCAACCTGTATATTCACAATAATTTTTGGGTTCGTGGCTTAGGTCCCCGGTGGTCGACGCCCCCGTGGGTCGAGGCCCCCGAATCCAAATTTGTACCGTTTCTACTTTTGCACAACCCTGTAGATCATTGACTGGGTCAGGTTTTGGATGGGTGACCGCTCTTTACATTACGAGGTTAAGTAAAATTGGCTGAGTCGGGTTTTGGATGTGTGACCGTTCTTTACATTACGAGGTTAAGCTTAATTGGCTGGGTCAGGTTTTGGATGAGTGGCCATTCTTTTCATTATACGAGGTTAAGCTTAATTTTTGTGTGTCAACTTTTTTTTCGTGATATAGTTCACTCGGATACCATCCCCGTCGGCCATCAGGAGTGGTTATGTCGGACTCGGACCCACTAAAAACGCATGCCGTCGCGGGTCTTCACTTGCTGGGGTGTAAAATTACCTAGGGCATATTCCGCGCTCCCCGGCTGACCCTGGACCATCTACGATTTCAAGATGAGAGAAGAAGGGGGGCTCCTAAGAAGTGGGACGCACGGTATCCCTATCGAATCCCGGAAAGGGGGGGGGCGAGCGTGAAGCGGTGATAGACGGCCGCACCTGTAATCCTCACGCCTGCACTCGGTGACCAGCCCTCCCCTTGCCTGCTTTCAACTGTGCCCTTTGGTAGTCAGAACAAAGGAACGCGATGAGGGTAGGACGCCGCCGCAAAACGGTGTGCATGAGGTTCGCCCACCTCGTGTCGCAAGTGGGCAAGGGTTACCGTGCCTAAGCCGGGCACGGCTTAGGGCCGGCGCCCACTGCCGGCATGGCACGGCATGGAATTTATTACTAATCAAGTTATTTTGAACCTTATCTCATATGCTTTATAATTCATTTTACTTTACGTAAAAACGATGCCGCGGCATGCCACAGCCTGCCGCGGCATCGTTTGACGAATAAAATAAAATGAATTATAATTGGCGAAAAACTCAAAAATGGGAACTTTGATTCCTCCCCCCCACTCCGGCTCACCTCCTAGACGCGGGGACTTTAGTATCATTACTGCCTTAGCTCCCTGAACAACATTCAGATGAAATTTCTTAGGTCCCAGCTCACGCACTCTACAACTACTTTGTTAAGTGGACTACATAGCACATATCTTTCTATATCAAAAATATAGCTTATAATGTTGCCATTAGTGCTATGCCATGTGGACCAATGAATACTTATGATTGGTGGATATCAAACGCAGCCTAGCATAGCTGGCATCTTTGCTGGAAAGGCAGTCTAATTCGCAAATTGTAATAAAATACATTACGAGATTAAACAATTTTATCGCGATTTCAGTAATTAAAAAGGAAGTTACATTCACTATTTTGTGTCGAGAATAACTAAAAGATACAAACACAAAATTACTTACTTTACTTCTTACTCTTATGTAAAATTTTAGAAATAATATTAATTTTGATTGTTTTTTATTTCAACATTTTTATTTATTACCGTTAAAATTTATTTTTGATGTCGGTAAACATTCTTCTCAATTGATCTTACACGAACTATAAATTGTACTAACACGAGGCGATTACGTTATGATTCCCATTGGTGTAGTCAAAATAAAATGCGGTGCAACTTTTTCAACGCGTATTTTATTATTTTAAACCAAAAACCGATTTTACAATAATATGTGTGTCTATAAATAAAAGTGATGTATAGGGGATTGATCTCATACCCCGGAAAAATCAACATATTTATAGCTACTTAAACATGTTAACCACGTGGAATACCTATCTTATATTTTAAATGCTTTAATCATTTACATAAATAAAATAATAAACAATTGAATATTCATATAGTTACGATTGCTCGCGTTGAAGATGTATAAAACTCAATAAAAAATAGAAACAAAGTGATTCCATAACAGCAAACACAAAGAACTTATTTAATGAATAACGATATAGCAGACAATATATACATCGAAGTATATATTCACTAAATTCAATACGAGCAGCCGTAACTCTGCCGTAATACCATATTTACTGGAAAGAACTTATTAAATATCATTGAAAAATCAACTGCTCTTCCTTTTTCTTCGTAATGCTTACATTTTTAATACATATTAACCCTCTTTAATAACTTCATTCCATAGTTCCTTCTTTCAATCATATTAATTTGTTCTTTATTGTAACATAATATATCTTAAATAAAGTTTAATATAATCATTTCATAAATCAAACTAAGGTTGCAATTCCAGTAGTGAAGTGTGTCCTGAATACAATGTGACTTCAATTATTATGATATACTTACTTTATTTGATTAGCATAACATCAATCTGATTATCGTAATTATACTAAGATAGCATCTGATCGTAGAATAGATAGTATAGAACCTTGTATAATAATTATCGAATTTGAAACAAACATGGATACCAAATTTTTAATATCAAAATTGATTGTTGGCACATTATACAAGTAACAAAAATATCGGTAATTATCATCAGTAGTTTTATCGTCAATGAGTTGAAAACGAAAAAAAAAAGTGTAAATAAACTATTTCATTAAAAAAAATTAAATAAATTACCAGCTTTTACAAAAATCCTCGTCACTAGACATTTAAGAAATATTAAACATACGATACACATTGGGAGGATTTCAGCGCATGGGAACTATCAGTAACACGGAACATGTAGATTTTTAATTATTTTAAATACAATGCGCGTTAACAGTCTAGTACTAAAGACGTATTATAAACGTCGGCAACGACGGCCATCACTTACTTAAGCTACCAAATATATCGATACACAATTATTTTAAGTTATATTGTGGCAACACTGAAATCTTTCCTAACTGTCGATAAGTTGACATATTAAAACTACTCATATATGTAACACTCAGAGTTAAGAGAAATATTTTAATGCATTGTAATGAAATACGCTTGTCATGCTATTATGAATGATAAATATTAAAATATCCTATACGTAATAACATTCACAAATTATTCTAACATCAAATAAATGCAACGAGGATTTTTGCAGAAAATGACAGGCGTAAAGAGACCTGAATATATTGGTCTTGGATTTGTAGGACTACGAAACATCAACTACCGAACTCTATGGATAACATATTATGTAGTCAAATACTGTTTTTTTTTTCTATATAAATAACGATTCAAAACTACACATTAGGAACTTATCTTAATATATGTTGTAATTTAATAATATTAAGTGACAATTATTCACCGGGAAGTCACCTGGGACAAATTAATCATTTGGTATGTTATAGTATTTGCAAAGTGAAGATCTTATGACCGTTAACATACATATGCAATCCAGACCACCGTTATATTTCTACTCTCTTTCAATCAAATTCTTATTTTTAGAGAATGGTGTAATTAATAACTACTGTAAAGGAGAGAATGTTTAACAAATAGTCTTTAAATTAAAATACATTCGTAACACTTCCGAGTATATATGTTACGGTCTGGGTAATACACGATTGCTCGATAAATTTATTAGTAGAAGAGCTTATTAGCCGGAGAATCAATGAAGGAATATTCGAGCACTACCATATTGCACCTATATATAGGATATATACATATATACTTAAATATGTATATATACATACTATATTAAGAAGTTGTTACATATACTTAATGTGAAAAAGATTTACATTTCGTCATTGCTTTCGGTTTTCTATATGCTATGTCATCTAAACCTAAATCAACAAATAAAACAAAAGTAGTGTGTCCCAGACACACGCACACTATTTCAAATAATACAATTTTATAAAGTAACTTTTATTTATACATATTCTTACAACAGCATCAATTGCCACTAAGACCTATCTCCACATTTGGGTTACACCGACTTTCATGTTGGACGCTTTGAGTGTATCACTCCTAATACCAGCATTGTTGTGATGAATATAATACTTGTGATGACACAAAATAAACATACGTATCTTATAGACAATACGCCCAGCCCCGAAACCAATCATTATCATCGGAGATCATATTTATTACAGTTACTTGGATACCTACATCTAAATTATACCTGCAAACGGTTTCACATGTATACAATGGATTCCGTTATACATACTAAATTTTCATAGTACACTACATTTTATGACGTGACTGGCGGCACCATGGCTCAGTGACCGTAACATATATAGTTTAGTTTGAAAGTATTGTATTTTACTATTTATAATCACATATGTATATATAAAATCAGATCGAAAAGCTGGGTCGTCCTATTCGGGATCGACTACATCCAACACCGAGAAATCGGTGAACTTGTCAGACCTTAACCGTCATGGACGAGCTAGATGCATTTTGCGTACCGTCTCGACGTAATGCTTGTCATGGCCCAGGACCGATTCCTGGATCTTAGGCGGTAGCTCCTCGAGCGATGGAGCAGTGCCCTCCTCGATGTCCGTTCGCCTGTAGAACAGGATGTAGGGAGTGCTGGAGCGGTTGAGCGCGTTTAGCTGCAGCTCGTCGGACGAGGACACCACGTCGTCGTTGTACATATGCCACTGTTCGTTATCTTTGGCCAAGGTGTAATAGTGGCCCGAGTCGAGCGTGGTTCCCGCGTGGATCACCGCGGCGTACAGCGCGTACGACGAGTGGTCGGCCTGAGAGCGCACCGCGGGTAGAGTTATGGTGGGATTGTGGTACATCGAGTGCATCAGCTTGGTCTGCACTTGCAGCTTCGGCTCGAATCTGGAATAAGTAGTTCTATATACAGAATTACAGCGATTATCTTAATTGGTTAAAGTATGATTGATATTTAAAAACTAAGAGTAAATTAAAGAAGAGAGAAAGAGTAAATCATAAAAATGTAACAAAATAGGAATTTGAAAGACTTACTTGAAATTCTTCAGTACGAGAATAAGATACTTTGGGGTAGTTTCGATGAGAACGCTCCTTTCAGCGTTACGTAGTTCACCGCAATCGCGGCATTGGTACTGGTTATCGCCAGTGAGACTTTCCTTGGAGCAGTAGAACTCAAGGAGGGTCTGGACGTTGTATTGCCAGCCCTCGGGTTTGTCTGGGAAGGCCAGCTGGAGATCACGGAAAACATCACGGGAGAGAGACGAGGAGTGGCACTCGGTGCACTCGACGCGTGTAAGGAGCACGCCGCCAAACATACTGTCGATGAACGAGTCCCGACGTAGAAATGCCGATTCGTACATTCGCATACGTTTCTTAGGCGGCACGCTATCTTTTTCGGGCGAATTGCGCTTATGGCCGCTTGAACCGGATCCTGGAACACGGTTAACTCAGGTTTATTTGGATACCTAGATCTAATTTAACCTGATTATGTTTTATTATACTGACACATGATTAAAGGGTGCTTACACGAAACTTCTTAAAAATTATTATCTTTTTTAACTAATTTTTAACTCTGTCACAAAATGTTGTGTCAAGATAGAAGATTAAAATTTCACCGATGATTATAAAGTCATTGCACTGAGACAACGTGAGGTTTTAATCGGTTCGAGTCCGACATAACCAAGCCCTGCGGGCAATGGGGGGATCCAAGGGGATTGCCGAGCTAAAAAAAGAGTGCGGTACCCTGATCAATGACAGTATTATTTATGAAAATCTATATTTACCTCCACTACCGCCGGGCCGAGGCGATGCAGAGCGACGACTAAGTCCGGCTTCACTGGTATCAGCATCACTGAAGCAATATAGACTATGTATCTATCTATCTGTCTATAAATGTATCTATACTATTATTTAATTGTAAAGTGGTCGTGTCTGTACACTGAAGTTATTTAAAAAAAAAAGTGTCATGTTATGTTAACGATACTGAACACGAAAATATTTTTTTTTTAATTTCCCGTCTGTTTGTCTGTTTGTCCGCGATGGATGCAAAAACTACTGGACGGATTTTGATGCGGTTTTTTTGGTTAGAAAGGGCTTACTCAGACTTAAAATCTTACGTTTGTTTGATCGCAATCAGTTAAGTAGAACCGAAGATATGAGCAAAGGTCGCGTTAACCGAGATGCACGCGGGCGGAGCCGCGGGCGGAAGGCTAGTACTATTATATAATTATACATTGGAAATGATTCTTCCCGATGAGCGCAAAAACTACTGAACGGATTTTGATATGATTTTTTTTGTTAGAAAAGTCTTGGTTAGACGTAAAATCTTATGTTCTTATGTTTGTTTGCTTGTAATCGCTTGAGTAGAACCGGAGATAAGAAGATCCACGCCTTATATTAATATACTAGCCTTCCGCCCGCGGCTCCGCCCGCGTGCATCTCGGTTAACGCGAACTTTGATCATATCTTCGGTTCTACTCAACCGATTGCGATCAAACAAACGTAAGATTTTAAGTCTGAGTAAGCCCTTTCTAACAAAAAAAACCGCATCAAAATCCGTCCAGTAGTTTTTGCGTCCATCGCGGACAAACAGACAGACAGAAAAAAAAAAAAAAATTCGTGTTCAGTATCGTTAACATAACATAACCCAAGTATTTTTTTTTTAATATCTCTAATGTACAGACACGACCACTTTACAATTATATAATAGTATAGATTACATCAGAAATAGCATTTTCAAAACTAACACGTTCCTGCAACCATACTAAACAAGTAACTCCTTTAGACGGCCATCGTAAGCGTGTTTTTAACCAGACCAACCTAAGAAAAAATTGTTATCTTGTCTCGTAAGTCGTAACCCAGTTACAAACGAAGGTGTTTAAAAGTCTGTCTTCATAAATATTTCGTAACCCACTTTTTCAGTTTTCCACACGTGTAGACGGTGACCCGAAGATGTGACATTGTATTTACCGTTTATGCTTAGTTCCCGTTCAGCCCAATCTAGTGTCTTCAAGACGTCACGTCATTCAGTGCGATGGTGAATAATTAAGGGGATATGACGCCTGATCTCACTTCACGCTGTTGGATATATCTTGGAGCTGATGGCTGGACATGGTGGCATCACTTCGATATAATCGAGACGATACCGTTGAAAAGCAACCGGAACTGCACAAAGGCTTTCTTGTAGTCCACAAAAGCCTTACACAACGTTTGATTGCAATTGCTCGGTCTTCTATAAAATTTGAGGGAGTCTGTTTGCGAAACTCGCCTTGTTACGGGGGGCTGGAACTTGTCAAGTTTATGACAATTTTCAAGAACCATTTGTAAAATGACTCAAAAGTGAGGGTCTGTCGGTTTTCAGCAAAGGATTGTCGTCAGATTTGAAGAACAGCACCACCGCACTCCCGCTCCTTGACCTCGGTGCTAAGCCCTGTAGAAGGACGAAGGCTCGCAAGCGCTTTCAGGTTTGGGATTCCACTTCCCTTTAAGAGTTAGGTAGTAATTCCGTCATCGCTTGAGCAGCTGCAGCTGCTTGAGAGCCGCCTCTATGTGGCACTGCCCGACATCGGGTATCGTCTCGATAATAATAGCGCATGATTGGGGCTCTATGCTCTTCATCGCTCCGTCCAGTCGGTTTATCATTCATAATCTGGCCAACCATATATGTATTGGTAGAAATTGGTATTAGCATTGTTGGAATAAAATTCCTTTAGCATTGTTGGAGTCTAACATAGGTGCTAAAAACTGTTAGCTCACCATTCGTCATATCTGATATGGTGCATTCCGTTTGAGATTAAGACCGCCCATTGTACATTAAACTGTATACATGCTACCTACAAATACTACTGCAAATCTATTGGTGTACAATAAATAATTATCTATCTAGGTATCTAAGACCGACCTACACGACCCAACAGACCCAACAGACACAAGGAATGGGTGAATGATCATCGGAATGAATGTATTTTATATATGTGGTTCAATTTATATGATGCCAAGAATTAGTACCTGGTGGACTGTGATGCTTGAGCGGTTTGAGTAACCATACGCATGCGGCTTGTAGCGAGAACTGCTGGCCGCGTGTAATCGAAGTTCGCATCTGAGCAGTGCTCATATGACTGCAGTAGCTCGAACAAATATCTGCAAAGTAAATTTATAATGTTTAATGACAAATTCTTCAACTTATAAGGTCCAAATAAAATTCTAAGAAATAAACGATAAAGGTAACTTAAATGTTAAAGGTTCAGTGATCAAACAAAACGTCTGTAACTAGAAGTACAGTACAATTAAAATTAGTTGAACATTCGGCTTTTTTCGGGTATAATCGCCTAAATTCGGAGACGGAAATGACACGACATACATTACGGCGATTTCTTTTATGTAGCATTCAATTTGAAGTATCCTAAACGCAATGTATACCATCTGCCAAGATGACATTACTAACCACAGACCTAAGAAAATTATAGAGAAGCGACATGAATTTGAAAATTCATTATTTATTGAAGCTTCAATAATTAATGAATTAGAAGATATAAGAAATCGCGGTAATGTACGCGATATTTTTTATTTAATGTGTACAAGTATAGCTACACTTGTATACATTAAATAAAAAAATACATAGATATGTTACGGCTAAAGGTAGGTGTGAACATAAACTTAAGATTAGCCGGCTAAAGTTAGATTTATCTTCGACGAGGTGTTAATGTTAGTTTCTTCTATCTTTAGCCGGCTAAACTTAAGTCTAACCGCAGGCCCTTGGCTAAAAATGTAGAAGGAAATGGGAAAGGAATAATCACTCTCATTTCAGCTTTTCTTTGCCGCCAATAGTGCAAACATCAAAGTGTGCACTCCGCTCAATCAGACTTGGATAGATTAGGCCTTCGTGGTTATTTTTTTTATGACCATCAAGAAATTGAAGTCTCGCAAAGCCATACGCAATTAAATATAGACCGGCAGCAGGCGTTGCCTTTTTTTTTTTTTTTTTTTTTTTTTGGTGGTGGTGGTGAAAGGTAGAACGAATACATTTTTAGCCGTTTCGTTTCGGTTAATGTGCACATTAACCGGCTAAACATGGAATATCCCGACGCAAACTAACATGTTATCGAACTTTAGCTGCTTCTCGAATATAAACCTAAGTTCAGCCGGCTAATCTTAAGTTTATGTTCACACCTACCTTTAGCCGTAACAGATACAAGTCAATATTTTACTGTTTGATGTACATAAGTAACAGTACGATATTACATCGGATTAATAATAATTGATAATAATCACCAAATTCAAAATTTAAGAAACCGACTTCTACCGATTTTTGTTGATAATAATTTATCAACAAAAAAGAAGAAAGTAAATTTTCTTCTTTTTTAAATAAATTATATTCTTTATTAAAATAGTTACAAACATTATTTACAATTTCACGAGACTAAGCAATAATTATTTTACCACGCTTTAAATTTGTTGAAGCCATGATGCATATCTAATGTAAGTTAATTTTGATAAAATTTGATAGAATCGAATATGTTCACGAATGAAATTAGCGTTCATAATCATAATCGGTAATATAATTAAAGGTCATATCTGTAAATTGATTACTCTATGTAAGAGACGAGGGATTCACGACAATTACCGAGGTTGATCGAATGTTCAACTGGTTTTAATCGTACTGTACATAGGTTATAGACTAAGTATAGTAATATAGTTCTCTAATGGTATCTAAAATTGTTGATTCACATCCATACTATTATTAGAAATTCGAAAGTGACGCTGTCTGTTACGCTTTCACACCTAAACTATGGAACAGATCTTTATGAATTTTTTTGTTAAGCGATGAAGGAGAGCTTGGGAATGGACATAAGCAATGTTTGGGCGCGATAACCGACCTTCACGCGCGCGTAACTATGTAATGTAACTATTTTAAAAAAGAATATTATTTATTTAAAAAAAAAAAAAAAAAATTAAAAAAAACCCCCGACCCAAAAAGAAGCTATAAAAAGTAAAATAATAACTATTACATTATGACCTACCCTAAGTATTGACCCTTTTGTCATTTGTCTCATCGGGGGACCGCCGTCTGACCGTCAGGGGGTATAGAGCATACAAAGGTACTTAGCGGTCCCCCAACGAGACAAATGACAAAAGGGTCAATACTTAGGGTTAATGTAATAGTTATTATTTTACTTTTTGGGTTTTTTAAATTTTTAATTTAATTTTTTTTTTAAATAAATTATATTCTTTTTTAAAATAGTTACATACTTTATTTACAATTTCACGAGATTGTATGTATCATATACGTCAAAATAATCAATTATTTTTCTTATTTCAATATTTTTGTACTAGTTTTGAGCTACAAAGGAGGTTTTGTTGCTCATTTCGTGCTTGTATTGTATTCAATAAGACAACGGGTAATATAATGAAAGGTCATATCTGTAGACGAGGGATTCACGACAATTACCAAGGTTGACCGAATGTTTAACTGATTTTAATCGTACTGTAAGTAACTTTTATTTTACCCCAGACCCGAGAGAAAAGCTTGCATCTGAAGCTCGTACATCAATCGCAGATGCACGAGTTTGGAGATGAGTTGAGGAGGAAAAATGTAGCAACACAGTTTAAGTTGTATTTACAACACACCTGCTCATAAAAGTGCTATTATTTCACCGCAAATAGGCACGTAATGACAGCCTCCGTGGCGTAGCGGTAGTGAACGCGGCCGCTACGCAGGAGGCGCGGGTTCGATCCCCGCTCAGTGCAAATATTTGTGTTCATGAAATATGGGTATTTGCATTGGTCTGGTCGTGCCTCGGAGAGCACGTTAAGCCGTCGGTCCCGGTTGCCATAAGAACATCTATGGCAGTCGTTACGGGTAGTTGGAGCCCTAAAAAAATCCAAAAACAACGGTCTAGCTGCAAAGCTTCGATATCGCCTAATGTTATCATTGGGCTGTGGAGGTCAGATGGCAATCGCTTAAAATATAAAAATATCGAGGTCTAGCCAAATCTGTAGTTAAGACGGTAAAGCGGACCCCAGACTCCGAGCTGAAAAGCTTCGGATGCGACTGGGAATTAACGCTAGGATGAGAGAGAGGCACGTAATGACACCTATTATCAAACTGTGACTTTTTCATTGTTATTATTCACAAGTGAGTTATAGATTCTTTTTTAAATTTTATAGGTTAAGTTTCTATGTTCTTAAAAAAGTTTCGATACAAAAAAAACGTGTTTAATAGAACGAATAAATTAATATGCCTATTGTATGTTCATTTGATGCATTTTCGTATTTAAATAAATAATTTCAACTTGTAATACTTGTCTAATAAACCAAATTTTCACTCAAATTTTACTTTTTTTTTCTCTAAGTACAGAAAAAAAAAAGTTAAAAAAAGTTAAATTCAAACCTCTTTTTTTTTAAATATGGCCGACCGCCATTGTGAAACCCATAGGAAAACGAATTAATTTGTAGTGTTGTTTATTTAGTATTTGTAGTATTATTTTATTCGCAAGTGTGTTGTAAAACGTCGTATGGCACGCGTGACTATGATGATTACCCTCCTCGGCTCTCTTAAGAACCTCACCTGGCGGCTCGGGTCTCAATGGCGCCTCGGCGGTAATCACCAACTTTGCTCACTTGTACTATTACCGTGTTTCTTCATTGGGGAAAACCCAATATTAGGCATATTAGAATAGTAGTGGCATACGATTATTTTCAACACACTTGCGAATAGAATAATACTAAAACTACTACATAACACAATCAAAACACAATAGTAAAAATCTATTTGTTTACGTATGCGCGCGCAACTATCATTTTTTTTTATTTGTTTCTTTCGGAACAGGCAAAGGTGCTATCAACATTCTGCCTTGTCATCTACTTACTTATTTGAATTATGATTTTTTTTTCTCTGTAAATACTCACAAAGAAAAAAAAATACATTTTAGTGAAAGTTTTGTTTATTAAACACGTATTAAAAGTAGAAATAATCTTTTAAAATACGAAGTTGCATGAAATGAGTAAGCAATAGGTATAATAATTCGTTTGTAATGGACACGATCTTTTTGTATCGAAACTTTTTTAAGAACAAAGCAACTTAATCAATGAAATTAAAAAAAAGAAGTCTATAACTCACTTTTGTGAATAATAGCAATGAAAATGTCACAGTTTTATAATAGGTGTTACGTGCTTAATTGCGGTGAAATAAAAGCCTGTTTATAAGCAAGTGTGTTGAAAAAGAAATTAATTCAAAGATTTTATCCCACGGATTTAATTTGAATACAATTTAGGCAATTGAAAATTTCAATTGTTGTGTGGCCCAATATAAAAAAATCACCTTGAACACTTAAAATATAACAATATGGTAAGTACCACCGCTATGATAGTATCTCGTATTTCACAATAATACAGCAAATGCTTATGCTTTCAGATCAGTAAAAAAAAACAGAAATTAAATGTGTATACGGTGTATAATAATAACAACACGTGTACGCGATTCAGCCAATCAGTGCTGAATATTCCTTATGTTTTATTCAATTTGTGTTTCAAAAATCCTTTAAAATAGGTAGTAATATGTTTATTGACATACACTTACCCATATCTAATTATTTTCTACTTAAAGACTAGCTTTTGCCCGCGGTGGATCAATATATCGACGGGTCCTATGTATATGGGCCAAACTAACAATTTGGCTTGGCCATTTTGACTTTTTTATGGCAAACGCATTTTATCGATATAATTTTATTAATCATGTGAGCTATTATAAAAATAACATTTCTGAATGGAAACACCATTTTATAATGATGTTTAACGGCATATGTGATATGAAATTAAATGTACAAGGTCCAAGGAGTAATCTGAAACATATATGCGAGAAGTTACCGAGCGTTTTTTTACATTTTAGATCAATCAGGCATATTGATAATATTTGTTTTACAATCTGCTAACTAAGTTTTCAGTTAGATAACTTAAATAATAGAAAAAAACTAGATATGATGAATTACAATTACAATTATTTACATAAATACATTACTAAAATAAAAACAATACCTATATACAAAACTGCAGGTTTAGGCGTCAAAAAATTCCTCCCCATCGACGTCAACTGGGAGGGTGGCCAGAAGGCTGGCGGCATGCCACGTTGAATGGCAATGCCAATCCTTTGTGCAAGGAATAAACCAGCCCTCAGGTCACGGGTAGCATCTATAAGCCGTTTGGCAATTTCTTTAAATAAAAGACGGGCACTTGAACTCCATGATCCCAGTGTCTCAAAAATCAATAGTTGTATTCATATAAGTACTGAAATAAATTCAGCCAAGTGCGAGTCGGACGCGGAGTGCGGACGATTGCGGTTTATGACGTATTAAAAAAAAACTACTGACTGGATCTCGTTCGAACCAATTTTTAGTGGTACTTTGCATGGCAATTTACATCATATATGTTTTTTAGATTTATCATTCTATTATTTTAGAAGTTAGAGGGGGGGGGGGGGAGGGACACATTTTTCCACTTTGGAAGTGTCTCTTGCGCAAACTATTCAGTTTAGAAAAAAATTATGTTAGAAACCTCAATAGCATTTTTAAAGACCTATCTATAGATATCCCACACATATGGGTTTGATGAAAAAAAAAATTTGAGTTTCAGTTCTAAGTATGGGGGCCCCAAAAATTTAATGCTTTTTTTTTATTTTTGTGTGAAATTCTTAATGGTGTTCACAGAATACATCTTATTACTACGTTTCAACAGCATAGGCCTTATAGTTTCAGAGAAAAGTGGCTGTGACATACGGACGGACAGACAGACAGACAGACAGACAGACAGACGGACGGACAGACATGACGAATCTATAAGGGTTCCGTTTTTTGCCATTTGGCAACGGAACCCTAATAAAAATTGACCCATATAAAATATTTTTAGCTATCTCTTGAGAAAAATTATAGCAAATTTAAACTTTAGAAGTCTCTCCAGTGAAGTTATCATTTTGCATTATCATTTTTGCGTTATCATTTGCAACGGTAATCACACACACACACTAACGGTTCCACTGTATCATTTACATTTCCCAAACACAATTCCATACTGGTACAAATCATCTTCCGAAAATAGTAGATTACCCAACAAGTGAAAAAAGATGAATTCTTTTCGAGGCACTAAGTTGTATCCCGAGAGGAGCGAAGGTTTCTCCGGTAGAATCCCGAGCGTAGCGAGGGATTCTTGATAGAAACCTGAGCGGATCGAGGGATACAAGAGCCGAGATGAATTCTTTTTTCACGTGTTAGGTACGCTACTTTTCATCATTGACTACGAGAAAACAATTACTCTGTGATTATGAATTAAATTTTCTTATGGATAGTACATAAAAGAAGCAGCAAATTATCAGTAATAGCTACCGCTTTAGCGCGAAAAGACTCCGGAGTCTTTTCGCGTTCGAGAATACGAGAGTTTTATTTTCATCACTGAATGAAGTAATTTTAAGATTAAGAGACAAACAGAAACGTTTACAAGGAAAATTGCACAGAAAATTGGTGGCATTTTTTTTTCTTAATTTCAACTGAGCCACATTCCATCTAGCCAGATAATACATTTAGGTGGCTTTTAGTATGTTTTTATAGTTAGAGTGTGCAACCTCTTTGCACGGTTTTACTATAATCCGTACATTTGGGCATGTTCCAAATTCAAATTTTTTTATTCACTCAGTGAAATAATGAGCGTTTTATTCACTGTTTTTGATCATTAACGAGCCCTTTTTCGAGTGTCAATGGTGAAAAAGACATTGATGCGTTTGCGGGCTGTATGGCGGCCATTTCCAACCGTCGGAAAAGTATGGCATAGTCATTTCACGAACTGGACTACGATGATTTATCAATTGAGCAAATATTACCCGGGTAACAATGATTTAAAGGGGGTTGGGTAATGTTGGCGTCGTGTCGGAATTGAGCGGCCATCAATGAAATTGGTATAATTATGAAAGTACAGTATAAAGTAATCAAAAGTTACTATGGACAAACTTCTCTAAACTATATCGGGACTTAGCTATACAGGGTGGTATTTTTCAACTTTACTTAGATGGAAGTACTCTAAATACTGAAGATAGCGAATTCCACTGAAAAGAAACATTCCCTTATTTTTAAAAAGAATCAAAACTGCATTCATAGTTTTCTGAAAATGCCACACCCGGTAGTCGAACCGACTAAAATCTTCCTATAACCTTCTATTTCATAGATTTCCTTGTACTTAATTAACCAAGTTTGTTAGAGAGATTTGAACCTTATGATTGACCCTATAGATTGATGTAATAAAAATACAGGGTGTTATTTTTTCGAATTGTAGTCGGTTCTATTATAAGGCGTGGTAAACGAGTTTTCAGCATTCCTTAAATGCAGTTCTGTTTCTTTTTAAAAACATACTGAACTGTATGCAAAGTTTTCTGAAAATGCCACACCCGGTAGTCGAACCGACTAAAATCTTCCTAAATCTTCTTAAATCTTTTATTTCATGGATTTCCTTTTATTTAATTTACCAAGTTTGTTAGAGAGATTTTATCCTTATGATCGACCCTATCGATTGATGCAATAAAAAAATAGGGTGTTATTTTTTCGAATTGTTCGATTATAGGGCGGGGCAAACGATTTTTCAGCATTCCTTAAATGCAGTTCTATTTCTTTTTTAAAAACATACTAAACTGTATTCAAAGTTTTCCGAAAATGCCACACCCGGTAGTCGAACCGACTAAAATCTTTCTAAATCTTCTATTTCATGGATTTCCCTTTATTTAATTTTCTAAGTTTCTTAAAGAGATTTGATCCTTATAATTGACCCTATCGATTGATGCAATAAAAATATAGGGTGTTATTTTTTAGAATTTTAGTCGGTTCGATTACAGGGCAAGCGATCTTTCGAAATTCCTTAAATGCAGCTTTGTATTCTTTTTTAAATTGTATTGTATTGTATTGTATTTATTTATTCATTAACAATTTTTACATTGATTCATTAACAATTTTTACATTGATTTATTTATTTTTATTTATTGATATATTTATTAAGAGAGTGTTTCCTTTGAATGAAATTAACTATCTCCGGTAGTAAGAGTAGGTACTCGTACCCGGTTCGACTACCGTGTGTGGCATTTTCAGAAAACTTTGAATACAGTTTAGTGTGTTTTTAAAAAAGAAACAGCACTGCATTTAAGGAATGCTGAAAAATCGTTTGCCACGCCTTATAATCGAACCGACTACAATTCGAAAAAATAACACCCTGTATTTTTATTACATCAATCGATAGGGTCGATCATAGGGATCAAATCTCTCTAACAAACTTGGTAAATTAAATAAAAGGAAGTCCATGAAAAAGAAGGTTTCGTAAAATATTAGTCGATTCGACTACCGGGTGTGGCATTTTCAAAAGTCTTTGAATGCAGTTTTGTTTCTTTTAAAAAATAAGGTAAAGTTTCCTTTAAGTAAAATTCGCTATCTATAGTATGAGGGTACTTTCCTTCAAGGTAAAGTCGAAATGTTCCACCCTGTATATCGCAGCTCCGATATTACTTACAATGAAAATAATGACATTTGTACGTGTGTTTAACACAGTACAATGAAGTGGTATCAAAATTAATTATGGCCGCTGAAAAAATTAAGAACGCCACTGTCCATACTAGATTACCCAATCCCCTTTGCAAAAACAATTTCCTCTCGCTCTTCCACGCTTCTTAATTAATATTGATAGTGTCCGTCTAAACTGAATTTCCAAGCAATAATCGTACTTTGATATAAGCTATATTATGTCATTTGCGAATTTCATATAATATAATCGTAGGCGAGAATTTAGTGTTTGCCTGTGTGTAAACACTTTGATACGATAAGGATATGGCGATTATTGCTAGTGATAGTCGCGTACGATTTTTTCGAACCGAGAAGTGTGAGAAACTCTCCGTCTAAATGATGCCTTACATAACAGTGATAAAAACTTACCCCAAGAACTCCGAACTGTCATGTTGGTTGTCTCTGGTGAAGAATGGTGGTTTCACCACAGAAAATAGCTCGTTCGGATTCAATTTTGTTGACACGGAGTGCATCATTTTGCCGAATAGTATTGCCATCTTCGACCAGTATGGTACAGCTGTCATCTTCATTACTACGTGGGTACTGAACCTGTTAAAAGAAGAAACACATCATTTAAGTTCAAGTTGAATTAAGTCTTACAAAAGCATCTTTACAAACAAATTTAAAATAAAGTCGCTTGGATATTCTAAACTATGCAACATATTTTGATATATTCAATGTCATTTAGTAATTTTGCAACCCGAAGTTTGTGTGCATACATAAATAAGCGAAGAAGAATGGGCAATCAAGAAGCACACGTGCGAATCCGGGGCGGATTGGTAGCATTGCTAAATTATGATTCTAAATAAATAGGAATAATTCGGTATATAAAGGCGTTTCAGCTCATAGTGACAACTTCCTAAAATGACAACCGGACACAAAATGACAACTTCTCAGAAAGCCAACTTCTCGAAATGCCAACTTCTCAGAATGCCAACTTCGCATAATGCCTCCTTGTATGGGTGGTTATAAAAAAATAACCACGAAGACTAATGCGGGAGCTCCGCTCCGCTCCGGCCTTAGCCTTCTAACCTAACCTATCCGAGTCGGGGTGGGCAGTGTCCATTTTTGGGAAAGGGACTTTATACTATCTAGCTAGGGGTACATAAAGTGTGATTTTTTAGATTCTGGTATTTTTTATGCCTGCCGGCCTGCCCCTCAAAAGTTGTCATTTTGAGAAGTTGGCATTATGCGAAGTTGGCATTCTGAGAAGTTGGCATTTCGAGAAGTTGGCTTTCTGAGAAGTTGTCATTTTGTGTCCGGTTGTCATTTTAGGAAGTTGTCATTGTGAGCTGATACTTATAAAGGATCATGGTCACTACAATAACACCCGTATTCACAAACAATACTTCGCTATGCGTACTACCAACACTGTGCAAAGAACGACAATTCTCAGTGCGTTCGTTTTGGCAAGCCTTTTTATTCATAGACAACACTTAAGTAACACTTCGTTGAGGGAACGCACTGCGTTAGATACCGCTCCGTGATTGGCCAATTTGTGTTGCGAACTTCACTACATAGTTCGACAGAATTCAGTAAGAATATCGACTGCTTCTGTGGCGTAGCGGTAGTGAACGCGGTCGCTACGCAGGAGGCGCGGGTTCGATCCCCGCTCAGTGCAAATATTTGTATGCATGAATGTGAATATTTGCATTGGTCTGGGTGTTTTTATATATATATATTTAAGCATTTACGAAAAAAAATGGATCGAAGTATGTTTACCCGCATTATAGTACCCATAACACAATCTAGCTATGCTTACTTTGGGTCTAGATAGTGTCGTGTAGAATGTGCTACAATATAAAAAAAATTGACAAAATGTTCCATGAAATTGCTGTTTAATCATTTCTAAATTTGATGGGAATTTTATAAATTGTCTAATTTTTAAACAAATTAACCGTGAGACTTTCTTCATAATTTAGCTTACCAACCAACACTATGCGTTGGCTAAAATAGCTAAGGACCTTACTTATCTGTGCGTTCACTTAAGGGAACGCACAGTGCGCTTTGGCACTTAAGTGTTGTTTGTGAATTGATTTTACCAGCCCTATGCGTTTGAGCACACTATGAGACCTCACAGTATTGTTTGTGAATACGGGTGTAAGACTATTAGAGTTAATGAGATGCTACGTGGACAATACTCGCAAATGGTAAATATATCGTCAACTCTAATATAAATGAGAAATGTCACATTAAAATATAGGTAAACACGAGACTTAGTAAAATGTGTTAGGTTAATTCAAATTAATTAAGAACTAAGTTTTGGCTTCATTCTCAACGATTTAATTGGTTATATGTACAACGTCCAAGAATTAAATTTACTCTTCAAGAATAATTTACTGTCAAATAGTTATGTACCAATAAGTTACTTATTCGATTTCAAGTAACACTCGACTTCGTTTATGAAGAAGATTCAATCGATTTCACACAAATATTACACATGAAATAAGACCATTTTAACGAATTCTATGGTGATTTAGTTGGTAGTACTATTTCCACTGATCGATCCTAACGTTTCAGTTGCTTACATGAGGTGGGGTCCGTTAGTACTATAAATCTATACTCATATACAACTATTAAGGTCGCGGGAACCCGCTGGATGCGAGCCGCTTCCAACCGGTCTTATTGGAGATCTATAGGGGAGGCCTATGTTCAGCAGTGGACTTCCTATGGCTGAAATGATGATGATGATGATGATACAACTATAAATTTGAAGTGTTTATTTGTTTGTCTGGTTGAACTCGCTAATCTCAGGAACTACTGGTTCGAATTGAAAAAATATTGTTTGTATTGAATAGTCCGTTTATCGACGAAGGTTATAGATTACATCACGCTATTACTCAAGGGAGCGGAACAGTGATCATAAATTTCAACAACTCCGGCAGATTTCCATACATTATTTGAAGACTAAAAAATTATGGGCTCTAAGGAACGGGCTTGATACGAGGTTTGAAAATATGACACGAGCGAAGCCAGGGCGGGACGGTTAGTATGTACCTATATGTCGCAGCCAACTAGCTTAATCAGCCGTTCAATTAACTGCCTAGTCTGTTAACTTAACGTACAAAATATAACAAACTGGCTAGGCAAAATGACTTGCTTCTGCTATAAAAAAATAACCACGAAGGCTAAAGCGGGAGCTCCGCTCCGCTCCACTTCCACATTAGCCTTCTAACCTAATCTATCCAAGTTGGATTGCGCAGCTTTCTCAATAAAGCTACTATCATTATTTTATTTGTATATTGTAAAAATGTTCAAACACAATGTAAAAATTGTTCATTAATAAAATATACTGAAAATACTGAAAAAACCTATCACTAACTTTGTGTCTTATTTCAGGGTGGTACCCTATCGTGCGAAGGGCCTAAGCGATAGTCAGCCAGTTTGTTAAATGTTGTACGTTTAGTTAACAGCCTAGGCGGTTAATTGAACTCCTGATAAAGCTAGTTGGCGGCGACATCTATACTAGACTAAGACTCCCAAACTGAATTCCGACAAATCCTTCTACGACAAAATTTTACTTCGACAACATGAAACTCCGATACGACTCAATTTCGACAATATTTTTGATCGAAACTACTCAATTCTGGACACTACTGTACTCTGACAAAGCGTTTCCTCGACATGACTTTAATAAGAAACGACGTGAGTTCGACGACATTCTTCTTAGACAATAATGCTTGTCCGAAATAAGTCAAATTCGACATACCCCACTCTGAAATATTGTAGCTCGATAATATCTTGAATCGACGTGACATATTTATGACACGATGTTACTGCGAAATTATTTCAGCAGCCGCTTTACCGCTTTACACCACATCACCAACATTCAACATCACGGCTGCCCCATATCAAAACCTAGCAAGGAACTTTTTATTACATAATCTTTATCAACTTGTAAGTCCCTACAAAATAAAAAAATATCAGAGTGAAAATCTCACAAATAACCAGAGATTGGAATACTCATAACCTAGTAAGTACACCATCCATAATCCCGTAACCATTTACAAACCTAGTATGTCGCTTTGACCATTATCAAACCTAGCAAGACCCTGAGACTTGCTAGGATTTTAAGTGGTTGATGCCGATGCGTCTTTTTAGGTTTACTAACTGCTAACAACGACATCCCAAGGGGCATAAAACCGTGAAAAAAAAAGACGTGTGGCACTCGGGGACTGCCACGGTAAAGCTATTGCATAGCATTTTTTATGAACTTATGCAATTATAATTATTTATTTATTTTATTTATGTAGTATTTTTTTTCCTTTTTTTTTCTCTCTTTGATATTAATTCAAGTTACACTTTTTGAGCGTAGTGACCGATAAGAAAACAATTTTTGAGAAGTTAATATTGTTCAAAATATTTTTATTATCTTACAATACATGTAGGTTATTCAGGAATATTTATCATTGAAACTACAGGTTTATGGTAACTGAAATAAGAAACATAAGTTTGAGACCTGATATCCGATTTTGTAGCGAGATGCCTACTATCGGCCTTAGTCTATCTTATATTTTTTACTTGCAGTATGTAGCATAATGGCAATATTTTGAAAAGTCCATACATATCATCGCATTATGACAATTATAGGGATTTGGTGAAGATTATTCAAAATAGACTAAATTATCTGGCAAATACCGCGTCAATGGTGGTCCCATATTTTGTTGTGGATTCTTGTGGATCATTATTCATTTTCAAACCAAGTATTTTCGACCCTTCTTCAGTGTACCTACTCCAGTAAAGTGCGATGAATAAAATGCTCTACCACTTCTAATTTTGGATTCGGAGAAATGTAAATTGCTACCATGACTATGTGTTGTGTAGGCCATTTCTAAGTTCCGTATGACACGTGTGAGTATGATGATTACCGTCCTCGGCTCTCTTAAGACCCTCGTCTGGCGGCTCGGGTCTCAATGGCGCCTCGGCGGTAATCACCAACTTTACTCACTTGTACCATAATGTACTATTATCAACTTATGTAATTATAATTATTTATTTACTAGCTTTTTCCCGGGGCTCCGCCCGCGTGGATGTCGGTTATCGCGACCAAACATAGCCTATGTCCCTTCTCAAGGTCTAATCTACCCCTATACCAAATTTCATCAAAATCGGTTCAGTGGTTTAGACGTGAAAGCGTAACAGACAGACCGACAGACAGACAGAGTTACTTTCGCATTTATAATATTAGTATGTAGTATGAATTTAATTACGCATTACGCATGCGCAGTAACGCCGATACAACCAATGCCACCTAGAGGCGAGTTGCTAAACTATAGAGACAAGCGTGATATTTCTAAAAAGTCATTAGAAGTTCTGCTATTCATCGATAGATGGCAAAACTAAAAAGTATCACCGCTGTGCCGGTCGGAGTGGGGGTTGTTGGGTTATTTTCAAATTCAAATTCAAATCGATAGATGGCAAAACTAAAAAGTATCACCGCTAACCTAACACTCCGACCGTGCCGGTCGGAGAGTCAGCTTAGGTTTTTTCGTTACGGAATTTCTGGATTCGGTCTCCACGCTCAAGGCCCGCGATAAAAGCTATGCAATAGCTTAACAAGAAATTATTTACCTGTACCTTTATAAGAGATCTGATTCTCAGCACTCCATGGATTCACCGTGCGGTCGCCAGGTCCATAGCGTGATACAGAGAGGAACACCGTGACGGCGACTGGGACTTGCGACCCAGATTTAGGTTTAGGGTGACCACTTGTGATGCATCAGCGCTCACCTCCACCGTCAGTAGTGTTCTCCCCCCTACCTATCCAAAGGTAAGAGCCTATCAATGCCGCTTTAGTAAAGAGCTTACTGAAGCTCATTCATTTACAATAGTTCGCATCATAAAAAATGTGTTTTCAAGATTTTTTAACACAAATAAAATCGAGGGAAGTGGTCCCTCAGCTTTGACGCGGTAATAAAAAATGCTAATGACGACTAGTTCTAGCGGAATATCACAATTGTTTTTTATGACCGACACTTTTAATTTTTGACCTAAATAAATGGACGAAAAACAAGGATACACAGTATGGGGTTTATTTTTATTGCTTTTATTATGTATTCTTCCAATAAATAACAATATATTTCACTAATTTTCAATATTTCGTGTCATAAAAATGATTGATTTCAAGATTTTTAAACTCAAATAAAACCGAGGGAAGTGGTCCCTCAACTTTGACACGATAATAAAAAATGTTAGTGAGAACAAGCTCTAACGGAATATCGTATTTTTTTCTTTGGCCGGCACTTTCAATTTTGGACCAGAATGGGTGATGTCCTTTTTTATAGACTTTATTTTTACATACACAATAATTATGTAAACCAATACTCACGTTTTTAATCATGAAATTAAAATTCGAATTTTAATGATTTAGTTACAGAATTATAACTAGATGGCGTTCTTTCAAACTCCCGATATATACCCGAACCGGTACTTTATACTTCTTTTTTTAAATTCTAATTTGTCAATAATTGTGAAATAGATATCGGTACAGTCTTAAGATCCGTTACAAAATCGTTTTTCACACAAAGACAGATTAGAGCTTGGCGAAGTATATAGTTGAGTAGACAAGAGATACAACTGGAAAGGAGGAGTTGGGTAGAGGGTGGAAGAAGGGCAAAGGTATGGGGACTAGAGAGTCGAGTAGATATCCAGTTAGAAAGATTCTTTTATACCACTTAAGTGGCAAACAAGCACACGGGTGGGCCGTGTGCTGTTGGAAAGTGGTTACTGTAGCCTATGGACGTATGCAACACCAGCAGGGGCGTCATACTCGCCCTTCTTGAAGTACCCCATTCCAATACTTTAGTCGTGAGTCGTACTGTAATAGTGAAGTCGAGTATAGGGCTGTGGCCACGGGTCCGACCGCTTCGTTCAACTGGTCGGACGAGTGGCATCGAGTAGAGAGGCGAATACAGAGTGGATTACTATGTCGAGTAGAGAGTGGAATACAGAGTCAAGTAGAGAGCCGAATAGAGAGGCGAGTACAGTGTCTAATCTTTGTTTTATATATACTACTTAGGCCGCAGACAAGCACACGGGCCTTCTGAAGAAGGTTAGCGTGGCCTATGGGCGAGAGCAACACCAGGGGCGTCATACTCGTGCTGTGCTGTAAGAACTGAGAGATTCTATGCCGTCAGCGCAAAAGATAAATAGGACAAAGCCTTTTGTTTTCCCACTGACAGCACAAAATCTCTCCAATGAGCTCTGGCTACCCTACTCACCGTCGGAATCACAACACTAGGTTATAAGCCGCGATCTTCTGAAGTGCGGACAGTATGTATACAGTACATCTCTCATCTTCGGTTCGCCGACGACATCGTCATAGTTGCGGAGTCGCTAGAAGAACTGGGCGAAATGCTGCACAGCCTGAATGGAGCTTCTCGATAAGTCGGCCTCGACAAACTTGAATAAACCCAAGATTGTGTTCAAGGAGCATGTTGCACCGTGGCCGATTGCAATAGAAGGGGGCGACACTCAAAGTTGTTCAAAAATATGTGTACCTGGGACAGGTTATCCAGCTCGCTAAAAACAACTTCGAGAAAGAACTAGCCAAAAGGATCCAACTAGAGTGGGCAGCATTTGGCAAGCTACTTCTGATGGCCGTTGGAGCCGACGAATCCTAGAGTGGAGACCGCGAGAAATAAAACGGAAGGTGGGACGCATCCTGTCCGGATGGACTGACGACCTGAAAACGGTGGCTGGAACAGACTGCATGTGGAAGGCGAAGGATCGGCAGAAGTGGTGTACATTCGGAGAATGTCCAGCAATGGACTAATATAATCTTTAACACTTACTTAGATTTACGTCAATCAATAAAGTCTGGCTTTTAGTCAAGGATTATTTTACCTACTTACAATGGACAAAAAGGCTAAATAAATGGCTGGATAGCACGTCACCGAGTTTTAGTTTGCTTAGGTACCTACCTTTTAATTGCCTCACGTTTCGACCAGATAACACCGGCCGTTGTCACAGACTGCGACGTCGAGTGCGTGAGGTATAAAGTTATTCATCCACTCGCACAATCGAGATTTTCGTTTCGTCATGTACCGTGTCACATAACTCACATACCGCACTCATATAGTAGTTGGATATGATGACAAATAACATCAGCGTCAAAACAACTGCTGTCACTCTATGGGGCTGACGTTTTATTTTAGGAGGTGCAAGCTTATTTTTTCCATGCCACTGCAGCCCTAAACTTCCTTGGTTATTTTTGCCACATTATGCCATAGCCAAGGCCATATTGTGCTTTAAGCACGATACCTTATAGCATTTTGCAAGTATAATCAGATTCGAAGGGATATAAGTACTCAACTAATACCTCGGATACGACCGGAATTAAGGCAAGAAGGGTGATGTTGATATTATGATGATGATAAATACTCAAATGAACGAATTAAAAATGTAAATGAACACTCAACGAACAGAAATACACAGACTTCAAGTTGAGAGTGACTATAAAAAAAATGACAGTGTGGAAATGACAACGACATACCAAAGACATCAGCGGCAGCATCCTGCTCAGTATTGGAGGTCTCGTATATAGGTTCTCTATGCCGCAGAGACCTGGGGGGCTACTGCCATCTCTAGCATTTACAGTGTGACTTCCATAGTACGAATCAGACTATCAGCGTCCGTCAGGATACCCAGGATATTGGTGTTATAAGGACAAACTGGGTCAAATAGTTTCTCTTACTGTATAGTGGATCTATTTCTGAGGGCCCCCTTAGGTGGCAGACAAGCACACGGCCCACCTGATGGATAGTGGTAAAAGTCCCTCCTGGCGACCGGACGCAATTTAACCTGTACCAACCTGGTAGGTTTAGGCTACCAGTTTCATCTTATCTTGGGTACCAAACTTCACCAAATACAGCGGTTAACCTGCATTTAAATTGTATTGTAATGTGGTTGTTGTGTGGTGGTGGTGGTAAATAGTCATACTAATAATAGTAATACTATTGAAATCTACTCTTACTGTGGTGATGTTCCTCAACTTTCATTACGCTACATACTCAACTACTTTTTTGTACTTACCTGGTTTATTATTATTTATTTATTTATTTATTTCCTTAATAACTACCATTACATGGATGATTATTACTTGAAATCGAATAGGTTACGTATTGGTACCTATTTGACGTAAAATGATGTGTCTAAAACTTACAAACTTACAGTTTTACTGAAAATCACCAAACCCGTTTTTGTGACATTTGGCCCCGAATAAAAAAAAATCAGGTATCGGATCCATCATGACTTTTTAGATTTCATTTATGGTGGTGTTCCTACGAACTTTCAGCTGGGTGCGCATTATAGTAACCTCGGATTTGTAACTATGAGCGGGACGGACGGATTGACGGGACTATGAGCTTTATTTACTTGGTTGTTGGAACTACGAAGACTGACCAGACCATGGAATGGAACTTAAGACGATCATAATGAATCTGCCGTTTAAGCTGTTAAAGGAATTAAGTCCTACTTCATTATGGAACTAAGCAGTTTACAGCGTCTTCATAGTACATATTCTTTTAGTTTTCAAGTTTCTGTGATGTTCACACAAAAGAGTAGCCAGCAGGTTTAATGTTTACCGCTACCACAAATCAGTTACGTTCACTAAAAGGTAGTGTGGGGCCTCACCAAGAAGATCAAGTCAACCCAACCAGCAAGCCGGTACTTCTATTGATCTTCTTCTCTCGGGGTTAGGATGTCTGACGGCAGTCGCAACCATAAAAGCTAAATCAAATGAAGGAGAATTTCAACATGAACTTAAAATTAACCTTTATTTATGAGACCTTCATCCTAGCGTTAATCCCAGTCGCATCCGAAGCTTTCACCTCGGAGTCTGGGGTCTACTTTTCCAGTCTAAGTACGGGTTTGGCCGAGCTTCAATATTTTCCGTGAAGCGACTTCCATCTGACCTCCATAATTCCTTGGCGATGGGCTCCAACTACCCGTAACGACTGATATAGATGTTTGTATGACAACCGGGACCGACGGCTTAACATGCTCTCTGAGGCACGAGTAGACGAATGCAAATAGCCATATTCATACATGCAAATATTTGCACTGAATGGAATCCGAACCCGCACCCCCTGCGTAGCAGTCGCCAGTCGCGTTCACTACTGCCATGCCACAGTCGCTGTCATTTTATGAGATATATTACATAACAAAAGAATTTTAAGTTTTATTTGATTGTTTCTTAGAAATGATTTGGGTTTGCAAATGAATATAATTATGAATTTTATTGTGTTTAATTTTTCATAAATGTAATCATGTCTTCATTTTTACGTAGAAGTTAAAATACCTGATCATAGGAGTTATAATAACTTGGAAATGTCAGAAGCAGGTATAGCGATCCCCTAAGTTCTTTCGAGCGAAGAACTACCTTTAATAGCTTTAGAAATCAACATAATTTTTTTAAGCTATTGCATAGCTTCTATCGCGGGCCTTGAGCGTGGAGACCGAATCCAGAAATTCCGTAACGAAAAAACCTAAGCTGACTCTCCGACCGGCACGGTCGGAGTGTTAGGTTAGCGGTGATACTTTTTAGTTTTGCCATCTATCGATTTGAATTTGAATTTGAAAATAACCCAACAACCCCCACTCCGACCGGCACAGCGGTGATACTTTTTAGTGTTGCCATCTATCGATGAATAGCAGAACTTCTAATGACTTTTTAGAAATATCACGCTTGTCTCTATAGTTCAGCAACTCGCCTTTAGGTGGCATTGGTTGTATCGGCGTTACTGCGCATGCGTAATGCGTAATAAAATTCATACTCCATACTAATATTATAAATGCGAAAGTAACTCTGTCTGTCTGTCTGTTACGCTTTCACGTCTAAACCACTGAACCGATTTTGATGAAATTTGGTATAGGGACCTTGAGAAGGGACATAGGTTATGTTTGGTCGCGATAACCGACATCCACGCGGGCGGAGCCGCGGGAAAAAGCTAGTAAATATATAGGCGAGGGTCTTAAGAGAGCCGAGGACGGTAATCATCATACTCACGCGTGCCATACGACGTTTTACAACACACTTGCAAAAAAATACTACATACATAAAATGAATAAATAATTATAATTGCAAAGTTCATAAAAAATGCTATGCAATAGCTTTACCGCGGCAGTCCCCGAGTGCCACACGTCTTTTTTTTTTATTGCACCTTGTTAAGCCCTATCGCAGACTATTAAGACTTATTTTCGCTGTTTAGAACATTTTTCGTGCGCCAGGTCAAAGCACGTGGCTTGAGTAATTTCTATGAGATACAATCGTGACTGCTAGCTCCATAGGACGCCACTCTAAATCATCGGCGCCTTAGACAACCTCACCCGTAGGTGCACCTGATCATTGACAGACGATGCTCTGGTACACGCTTTCCCCTCGGGGTTAAGCGGTCAGATGACAATCGCTTCCATAAAATCCTAATTAAATCAAACATTGGAATTGCAAGCTCCCATGAAGAACTATTTTAAGCGACTTCAAAAATGAGGAGGTTCTATATTCCTCTGTAATGTCTATTTTTATGACTGCGTTAGCTTATATTTTCATCGTTCATGATACCGATTTTAAAAATTATTTTTACATTATTTATATTTGCATTATATACTTGGACTGACACAGTCCAAGTTTGTCCCTTATAAATTTTCATTGTAGTGGACTTTGAACTCCGGCAATATAGCAGGGAACTACTCAAAATCAAATAGAAAATCTATAATGATCGACTTATACTTAGGTTTACGACCATCCTGTAATAAGATAAGATTTCCTTTAGGTCTGCCACATTTTTGAACTAGGTAATTCGACCGCGCTATGTATATTTCGTAACCAACTAGCTTAATCAGCCGTTCAATTAGCTTAGGCTGTTAACTAAACGGCGTCGTTCAATTAACGGCCTGAACGATATACAATCATTTAATTAAACAGCTAGGCAAATGACTTAGATAGATGACATTTAATTACTTGCCTAGTCATTTAATCAAACAGCTAGGCAAATCTCTCGTTTCTACATGGTTATAAAATAATAACCACAAAGGCTAAGTCTAAAGGTGTGCCCTTGATTAGTTTAATATAATGTATGAATGGTTTAGTTTATTATTTAGTAATCACTAGATGACCGGTCCCGACTCCGCACAGCCACCCATCATATAAAAGGTCTTATAACCGTATAGCCACCTACCGGTTTCAATAGCTGTACTATGCCTATAACTTTCGCTCAAGTGCAAGCAATAAGTAGCCAATAACAGATAATTGCAATCGCAAACACGAAAAAACAAAAAAAAAAATTTTGTATAGTCGTAAAAGCTCTGGTTTCCAAATATTTTTAAAATAACAATGATATCCAGTTAGGCAAACATATAAAAACGAGTAGTAGACTCATTATCATCTTTGCGCTGTTCCCTTGGAATCTGGTATCCGCTAGCAAAGAACGCTTTTAAAATATGGTGAATTATATCCGCCATTTCAGTACATCGATGCACATTTTTCTTAGTTTACACTGTTTACCAAGCTTTGCGTATAAGTAATTCGATCTAGCAATATACAACACAGCATACAATAGATAACAAGGCGTAACCTTCACTGATGGCAGCATTAATTAGCACGGCGGGTTGGCAAAGTCGCATAAGACATTGTGACCCATAAATATTTAGTTATTTAAATTTAAAATTTTCCTAGTAAATTGATGTTGCCCAAGTTGTTAGTAATACAGGGAATGATCGCAAGCGCAGGTGTTTTTTTTTTCAATAATAATATACATATATACATACAGTGTTGTAACATTATCTAGCACAGCACAGCTTTTTTGTTTACGGGACTAACCCTACCAACATTCTCACTACCATAATTCCTGTACATTAGAAACAAAGGTAAAGGTACAAAAACACTGAACAATGACTCCTGAAAGTTGTGAAATCCCAAAGGAAACGTTAAAGTGTCTTGGCACCCACCTTAAATTAATATTAATTCTAGAATTCCCATAAACAAACTAAAATATGTAAATATTTTTTTGGAAATACAACATACATGATTATATTTAAAAACATTCAGATCAATGTCCGATTCAGAGCCCGTTATTTCTGACGTGAAACATTCAAGCCACGCCACGCAGGTCGTAGCTTTCACGTCCTCATCTATCTTTACATAATATAAAACAGTAGTTTGGATCACTTCTTGTCTAATATTGATTGCTGAAAGACAGCCTCCGTGGCGTAGCGGTAGTGAACGCGGCCGCTACGCAGGAGGCGCGGGTTCGATCCCCGCTCAGTGCAAATATTTGTGTTCATGAAATATGGATATTTGCATTGGCCTGGTCGTGTCTCGGAGAGCACGTTAAGCCGTCGGTCCCGGTTGCCATAAGAACATCTATGGCAGTCGTTACGGGTAGTTGGAGCCCTAAAAAATCCAAAAACAACGGTCTATAGTCGGATTTTTAATTAGACGATATCCACTGACATTAGCTAATGTCACTTCGTCAAATAATGTTGCTATATTCAGTATTAGTGATGCAACTGATGCATTCAGTTCCCGTTCACTCATATGAAATGAATGGAATGGAATGGAAAGGGGACTCTTTTGTCCGCACTTAGCCTCCTTTTTTGGGCTATCGTGCGTGGAGATATGAAATGAATGATGAGGGATTGTTAATATTTTCGTACTATACAAAAAAGAACTATTTCTATTTTACAATAAAATTGTATTAAAGTGCTCTGTATGTAATTAGAATCAGTTTTATTACCGGCCTATTTCAAAGCGCAGCGGTAACACTAGTGTCAATACTTGTCAATGCCGCGCGTATCAGTCGCCATTCAGGTCAGATCATTATAATATAATGACCAAAAAAAGTCAGTTGCCATTTTTTTTGCTACTTCATACATAATCCAGATAAAATAAAGGTTTCAGCTTGCATATATTCGCATACAGCTGAAAATAGGTGAAGGTCTTAAATATACCATAATTAAAGAAATATCAAAAGTCCCCAACGATTGCACTTCTGCATTTTTTTTATTCAATTATTTAGGTTATAGGTCAAATATATTGTATACCGGATGCTCGCATTTTTCTCGTAAACAGCAAATATTATGGTAAAAGTAGCAGTAGCAGAGCCTAAGCCGCTAGTCATATGAACTTGAAATTTTGATAGTAAATGCTTTTCATTTTGCGTGTATCCACCAAGAAAGGATTTTTAGAAATTTTGTTACTAAGGGGCTAAAATAGGGAGGAACGGAAATGGACTTCAAGACAAACTTTAATACATATTTTACATCCTTAACAATGAAATTTCAAAAAAATCCTTTCTTAGTGTATACTAGCAACATGATAAGCATCTACTGCCAAAACTTCAAGTACATAGGGCCAGCGGTTCAGGTTCTGCGTTTATGAATCCTATGGGGATTGAAATTTCATATAAAATACATAATTGATTTCTTCCAATTTTTAAATCACGATATCTCCGAAATGGTGATCCGCACAATAAAAAAATGAACACCAATTTTGTAGGTAATTACATGATCTATAACTTTGTCTACCCTACTTTTACGATAGCATTTGTTGTTTACGAGAAAAATGAGAGAATCCGATATATTTGACTTTTAACCTTGAAAAAAAAATGCAAGGTTCAAATCGATGGGGACTTTTGATATTTCTTTCATTATGGTGTATTTAAAACTCCCACCAATTTTCAACTCTATGCGAATTCATGTGAGCTTACTATTTAATTTCGTCTGTTTTGACTGGATTCACATTCATCATGATAATATCATTCATCATAATATAGTTCACTTTGTCACAACACTATTTTTATTTCATAAAAAACTTGCAACCCAGTAAACGTCAGATAGCTTCGTCTAATTAAAAATCCGACTATAGCTGCAAAGCTTCGATATCGCCTAATGTTATCATTGAGCTGTGGAGGTCAGATGGCAATCGCTTCACAAAAAAATATCGAGGTCTAGCCATAGCTGTAGTTAAGACTGGTAAAGCGGACCCCAGACTCCGAGCTGAAAAGCTTCGGATGCGACTGGGAATTAACGCTAGGATGAGAGAGTGATTGATTGCTGAAAGAATTACAAATTTGCATCAGCACCTTCTAATTTTATGTCCGGGTCCGCGTACACTTTGATCTAGGTTAAATATAACTTTTTTTTTATTGGGTTTTTGTTGTGTTGTACCTGCACCGTTTGTACCATGTAGGTATAAATTCATACATACACATAATCACGCCTTTATCCCCGGAGGGTTAGGCAGAGTCAAATTAACACCCACATTTCACTAATAATTGCATTAGGTCCCACGTAATAGGGGGCGAGCCTATTGCCGTATTCCAGGCACTATTGTTGCCTCGAGCCATGCATTTGAAGCTGAGCCTGATGATGAGGAGATAAATTCATATGCAATCATTAAATAAGTGTTATTTTAATGTTACAAACAGACACTTCGATTTTATTTATTTGTGTATTATTAAATGTAATTGTCTCCACCAGGTAGAACATAATACAAGTAAATATGTATCATATCATGTCTTAAGAACCAATACATGACATGATATGGACTAAAATTGTAAGTATTGGCTCTTAATAGACTAATACTTAATATTATGAACATGAAATACGTATAGTGTAAGTTAGTTATTTAGCTAATAACTTAACATGTTATGTACGATTTTAGTAAAACTGGCTAATGGCTGAGACAATCATTCTGTAAAAGCGAGCGTTCGCATGATACATACAATATGCTTCTTACCCATTGGAATAGGCAGAGAGAAAACTTCGCATTTTTGTAATTAGCTGTATTTCTACATGAACAAGGCAGGCATTGCGTGATCAGGTACACAAATATTAGCGAATTATTCTACGCACAGCACACGTCAAGTTTTCAAATTCTCATCTTGATGCATAAATCTTCTTCTCTAATGTATGTACGCGCATATCTTCCTAACGACTGTACCAAATTGGATATTTTTTGTTGTGTTTATTATCAGGACAAGGTTTTTGAAACAAAACTACTTATTAAGGGATTCTACCGCGATATATTTGTTATTCTTATTATTTACCATCTTTCGCGACCATGGCTGCTGAAAAGTAGCCGAAACGTCGGGCCAAAAGTCTTATTCTTCATCCTAGCGTTAATCCCAGTCGCATCCGAAGCTTTCACCTCGGAGTCTGGGGTCCGCTTTACCAGTCTAACTGCAGATTTGGCTGGACTTCGATATTTTCAGTGAAGCGACTGCCATCTGACCTCCACAACCCAATGGCGACATAGGACGATATCGAACCATTGCAAAACCAGTTGTTGGACTTTTTAGGGCTCTAATTACCCGTAACGACTGCCATAGATGTTCATATGGCAACAGGGACCGACGGCTTAACGTGCTCTCCTAAGGACGACCATGACCAATGCAAATATAAATAAATATTTGTACTGAGCGGGGATCGAATCCGCGCCTCCTGCGTAGCGGCCGTATTCACTACCGGCACAGAGGCTGTCGGCCGAAACGTCAGACTACAAGTGAATAATAACAAATATATCGCGTTAGAATCCTTTAAAAAGTAAATTTATTTCAGTGAGTGAGATTCGCGTAAACTTATGACAGCATCATGTGGGACAAGGTTTGTTTATAAGAAAATTTAAATTCAGTTTCGGTTTCAGAAATTCACGCGGTCGGAGCAACGGCAGCGGTCAACAGCTACCCAGTTTAGTTATAAAAACTGTAAGTGATGTCCAGTAGACAAAATATTGTAAGTATGCACTTCCGTAAAAAGCGTTAGTTACTTGATATTAGTCAGTGTTAGTGCATGGGTGCGCCAAAGTTCACCTAAATTTACAATTCCGATAATTGGAAATCCGAAAATGTTCTTTCTAACATTTTTCATCCTAACAATCACAATTCCTAACTACTCTGTCTCTAATGTTCATAATTTCGGAGCATTCAACTTCATAATGTCAGTAGCAATAAACATCTATTAAACTTTTATTAGTTTTCTTATATTTTTTCAACATAACCATCTTTTACACTATTATTCAGTCATATCTTTTTTATTTAGATTTCTTTTTAATCATAATAATCAGTATTATATTTATGTTGGCTTGTTTGATATTCACACTTTTTAATTTATTTTGGTTACATCCTTTACTTTGTGTACAATCTCAATCATCTTCATTAACATATAAAAAACCCCAGACCCAAAAAGAACCCATAAATAGTAAAATAATAACTATTACATTAAGACCTACCCTAAGTATTGACCCTTCTGTCATTTGTCTCGTCGGGGGACCGCTAAGTACCTTGGTATGCTCTATACCCCCCTGACGACGGTCAGACGGCGCGGCGGTCCCCCGACGAGACAAATGACAAAAGGGTCAATACTTAGGGTAGGTCATAATACTGGGTGGCGCAAAAGTAGTGGCACTAAAGAAAATACCTTTATTTTTTTTATATGAAATTTTCTGTCATTCTGTTGTTGAAAATTGTGTAGTGAACAAATGTAAAATACACTGAAAATAAACATGGACCGTTTTACTCCCCAAGAACGTGGAATAATTGTGTCAAACGCTTTTCCAGGCCGAGTTATCTCTCGTTTTGGCGATTTGCCTTGGCCTGCAAGATCACCCGATCTGACCAGTCCAGACTTCTTTCTTTGGGGTTTTTTGAAATCTCGGGTGTATGTGAACAAGCCACAGACTCTCGCAGCTCTAAAAGAAAACATTCGTCAAGAAATAACGAACATATCGCACATGTGTTACGGCAAGTTATGCAAAATGTCATAAATAGGGCTCAAATGTGTATCAACTCTGGAGGTCACCATTTAAAAGACATCATCTTTAAATCCTAATGGTACGAAATTTAATGGTACAAATATACATTTAAAAAAACCTAAATCTAGTTTTCTAATTTAGAAAAAATGTTATAGCCGAACCAAATAGGGTCTTTACTTTTGCGCCACCCAGTATAATGTAATAGTTATTATTTTACTTTTTATGGGTTCTTTTTGGGTCGGTGGTTTTTTATTTTTTTATTTTTATTTTTTATTTCATGCTTTGTATAGGTAACCGCTTAACCGATTTCCATAAAACTTGCTGTATCGTGATGTATAAATTATGACCTTTCATTTGATACCCAACACGGGTATATTTGAAAACATTAGATTTTGCATTGCCACTTTCACTCCTCATATTTTTCGAATGGCTGAACCGATTTTTATGAAACATAGCTAAGAACACTCTCGACTAAACCATCTTTCAAACAAAAGAAACAGAATCGAAATCGGTTCAGCCGTTTGGGAGCTACGATGCCACAGACAGACTGACACACACACACACACCCACACACACGTCAAACTTATAACACCCCTCTTTTTTGTCGGGGGTTAAAAATAAATATATCTCAATAAAAAATACTTATATCTGTCAAACTCAAACCAACCAATCTCTCAAGCCAATCGCAGGCCGCGGCGGTGGCCTCCGATTGGCCAGTAACTGATCGCCATCGCGCACGCCACCGCGGACGCGAGCTGAACGCGTTGGTTTGACCGAGCCCTTGATTTTGCATAACTTTTCCAGGTTTAGTTATTTGAGAAAGCTGCCCATTCCGACTTGGATAGATTAGGTTAGAGTTCGTGGTTATTTTTTTTTAACCATCCAGAACTTTATTTAGTCAAATGAACCTTTTTAAAATAAAATTTTGTTTCTTTCCGAGTATGAGTGACAATAGTTTAGGGATAAAAGCGTTATGATAAAAAAACAGTAGGAGTTTTAATACATTTGCATTATACAATGTTATTAATTACAATTTTCGGAAACATTAGTATTATGAACATCGCCGGTAGCATCTAATAGTATGAATGAAAACTTTAGGATGAAAAATTTTAGGACGAGTGATCATTTGGATTAGAAATCATTAAGAAGAACAATTTCGAGTAAAGAACTTTAGGTGAGCCAATATGGACCCGAAAAAAACACATCACTCTTTCCTTTAACCGATACCTACTTTTGTTACCTTTTTTATATTTCATTACTACATTACCTACTATTTCGTCAATCGCAACATTTTCAGTCTGTACTATAATTCATGTCAAGAATGCAATAATTTGCAGAAGAAACGTACGCTACGTGAGAAGACAATAGTAGTTTATGAAACTATTGCATAGTAAGTAAGGGTTCTTAAAACAGGAGTGTGAGTTAAAACCACGAACCGAAGGTGAGTGGTTTTATAGCATCTCACGAGTGTTTTAAGACCAAATTATGTGCAGTTTCATACACTACTTTATCTAATCTCATGAAAAAGTTAAAATAATTTGCATAAAATAACAACGTTACGTTCAATCAAATCAATGATCAATGTCATACAAGAAGATGTCAGACTAAAAAATGACGCAAACACTAAATATTAAAAAAATGTAGCTACTTACTAAAAATATACATCAATAATTAATTTATATGAATTAAGTATGTATATTACATTATTTCTATTAATAATATTTTATTATTACGAATTTATTATTAAAAAAGGGTTACGTCATAGACTAAAATCCATTTACAGCCTTATTACAAAACACGGACTAACTCTAAACCCAGGTCTAAATTGTCTTTGGACCATAGTCTAAAGAAAATGTTATTACAAAAAGCGTTTTAGTACTAAACCTAGGACTATCTCGGGTCTAAAGATAAACCTGCGTGACCCCTAGTTTAACGTTGGTCTAAAGTATAAATCACAATAATAATACATCAGACTTGACATACGTCATATTTTGGCATAGGTACTTTTTTTTCGGAAGTCCAATTTTCGGCTCTCTTTCTCGTTCCAACTCGTAAAATAACTTGCAATAGGTATATATTATGTATACTAAACTAAATTTAAAAGTGGGTATAAAAATTGGAAAAATTTTAGAACAGAACGCGCGAACTCCGGCAAACTACGTTTCGTTCCATTTAACGTCTTATAACAATGATAACAGTATTTATAACAATGATTGCTAAATAATAGCATAATAATGATATTATATTATAAAATAAAGTATAACTATTATTCATGCAATTGAATTTAATGAAAATATTTATGATTAAAATTTTTTTCCAGCATTTTTAGTAAATATTATTTATTAGTGATTTCAGAAATTTTAGAAACGAAACGTTGCGACCGAATGATATCATAATGAACGAACAATAGTTGGAGTTATCTGTGGTTGTTATTTAGGCCAAGGTCTAAACCAGGTACTAAGTAGTCTCCGGATTATTCAGCTTTTGTAATAAGGAGAGGTGTAAACCATGGTCTTGAGATTAAGCCTGGACTCTGTAGTTCGGGTCTAAACCAGACTTTGTTCTGTTTTTTGTAATAAGACTGTTAATGTTTACATTTTAGTATGAGAGTAGATAAAGGTATACAAGTACATAATGATCATTTAAGTAGGTAACTATGGGCCCGAACCGACGTGCTTCTTATGGCTAAATTCCATAAAAAACCTATACAGCCTTATTACAAAACACGGACTAACTCTAAACCCAGGTCTAAATCGTCTTTGGACCATGGTCTAAAGAAAATGTTATTACAAAAAGCGTTTTAGTACTAAACCTAGGACTATCTCTGGTCTGAGGATAAACCTGCGTGACCCCTAGTTTAACGTTGGTCTAAAGTATAAATCACAATAATAATACATCAGACTTGACATACGTCATATTTTGGCATAGGTACTTTTTTTTCGGAAGTCCAATTTTCGGCTCTCTTTTTCTTTTCTCGTTCCAACTCGTAAAATAACTTGCAATAGGTATATTATGTATGCTAAACTAAATTTAAAAGTGGGTATAAAAATTGGAAATTTTTTAGAACAGAACGCGCGAACTCCGGCAAACTACGTTTCGTTCCATTTAACGTCTTATAACAATGATAACAATATTATAACAATGATTGCTAAATAATAGCATAATAATGATATTATATTATAAAATAAAGTATAACTATTATTCATGCAATTGAATTTAATGAAAATATTTATGATTAAATATTTTTTTCAGCATTTTTAGTAAATATTATTTATTAGTGGTTTCAGAAATTTTAGAAACGAAACGTTGCGACCGAATGATATCATAATGAACGAACAATAGTTGGAGTTATCTGTGGTTGTTATTTAGGCCAAGGTCTAAACCAGGTACTAAGTAGTCTCCGGATTATTCAGCTTTTGTAATAAGGAGAGGTGTAAACCATGGTCTTGAGATTAAGCCTGGACTCTGTAGTTCGGGTCTAAACCAGACTTTGTTCTGTTTTTTGTAATAAGACTGATAAAGTTTTGTAGTTTGCAAATATTCATTAAAATTGGTTCATTAGTTGAAAAGGATAAGTTTAATGTTTGTTTGAAATCAAAAACTCGGCAACTACTAGACCGATTTCATAAAATCTTTCACCATTAGAATAGTAGGTACTCTGAATACTGGAGATAGCGAATTTCACTCAAAGAAAACATTCCTTTATTTTTAAAAAGAAACAAAACTAGATTCCCACATTTTCGAAAACTTGCTTGCCACACCCGGTAATCGAACAGACTAAAATCTAAAAAAATAATAGCCTGTATTTTTATGGCATCAATCGATAGGGTCCACTTTATCCACTCATAAGGATCAAATCTAACAAACATGGTATATTATTAAAAAAGTTATCTTTGACGCCATTTTTATTTATTAAAATGAGTACCAAATGACTGAACTTTGTTTCCAGTTAGAATGTAATGTTATTGAATTAGTGCATGAGGTACAAGTAATTTGGGGTGTTTGTATCAGGGGCAACGGAGATGGTGAAAGAATTACCTTATTGGGTCACCTAGTCACCTTGTACCGCGTTGCGACCTGAGACTACGCGCGGTTTTAATAGATCCGAGTCCCCTGCTGGTCAGCGGGGGTATCCACACGAAAAATACTTGTACTTACTATTCACTTAAATACTGAATTTTATTTAAGTTTTTATTTGAGTTAAAATGCTTTATTTTGTCTAATTGAATTCATAAGTTTAGAGTTCAGGGATTTCCTTTCATTTTATATACCACTAGCCTTCCGCCCGCGTGCATCTCGGTTAACGCGACCTTTGCTCATATCTCCGGTTCTACTCAACGGATTGCGATCAAAACATAAGATTTTAAGTCTGAGCAAGCCCTTTCTAACAAGAAAAACCGCATCAAAATCCGTCCAGTAGTTTTTGCGTCCATCGCGGACAAACAGACAGGAAGTTCAAAAAATATATTTTCGTGTTCAGTTTCGTTAACATAACACAACCCAAGTATTTTTTTTTAAATATCTCCAATGTACAGACACGACCACTTTACAATTATATAATTATATACCAGAGAGATTTTATCCTTAGGATTTACTCTGTCGATTGATGCTATAAAAATGGTGTCCTATCATTTGACAAAAAACAAATGACAAAAAATTACATTTGACAAACAATGTTTGACAAAATTATACTTTATAAATAAATTAGTAATTTCATTAGACAAAATAATTATTTGGAAAAAAATCATTTTATAAAGCATCATTTTTGATTATTTAAAAACATGTTAGTTGTCAAACAGACAGTGATAGACTATTGAGAAAGCGAACGTCCCGCATTAGCCTTCGTGGTTATTTTTTTTATAACCATGCAGAACTGTATTAAGTCAAATGGACATTTATAGAATAAAATTTTAGCAATCGAAATGTTTCAAGTACTTAATACATTTGCAAAACCTGTATTATGTCAAATGATTCTTTTTATAGTACATTATGGTACAAGTGAGCAAAGTTGGTGATTACCGCCGAGGCGCTATTGAGACCCGAGCCGTCAGGCCAGGGTCTTAAGAGAGCCGAGGACGGTAATCATCATGCTCACGCGTGGCATACGACGTTTTACACCACACTTGCGAATAAAATATTACTACAAATACTAAATAAACACTACGGCGATCGGCCATATTTAAAAGAATGAGGTTTGACCAATGATATTTCATAACATAGATATGTCATATGCTTACAAATCAACGTAGAAATAGCAATAACACATCTATTTATATTTAATATACGTACCTAATTGCGTATTTTAAAAGATTATTTCTACTTTTAATAGGTACGTGTTTAATAAACAAAACTTTCACTAAAATGTATTTTTTTTTCTTTGTGAGTATTTACAGAGAAAAAAAAATCATAATTCAAATAAGTAAGTAGATGACAAGGCAGAATGATGATAGCACCTTTGCCTGTTCCGAAAGAAACAAATAAAAAAAATGATAGTTGCGCGCGCATACGTAAACAAATAGATTTTTACTATTGTGTTTTGATTGTGTTATGTAGTATTTTTAGTATAATTTTATTCGCAAGTGTGTTGAAAATAGCCGTATGCCACTCGCGTGTTGTACCATAATGTACTATTGTCATACGTTTTTTGTCAAACAAGGGTGGGGCGAACCATGAAAAATACATACACATTACTTTTTCCGATTTTAGTCGGTTCGATTATACCGAGTGTGACGAGCGAGTTTTACGAAAAAGTTTGAATGCAGTTTTATTTCTTTTTAAAACAAGGTAATGTTTCCTTTGAGTGACATTAGCTCTCTCCAGTATTTAGAGTACTTTCCCACCAGGGAAGGTTGAAATCTTCCACCCTGTATATCAAATTTGACAACACAGCAGGATGTGATTGTACTTATAACATAACGACGACGATCCAATACGGTTTATTACAAAAAGTGGACAATTCTGTTCCATTTTACATAAACAAACGGCGTTCACCGAGATGACGCCGATATTCGAAATCGTTTATAAATGCATACGAATATAAATCACAGCTTTAGAAACCTTCAGCAATCAAATAAGACTTGCAAAGCTGTGTTTATGGAAAAAATATGTGAATTGATTTTCAATGTAAAAGAGTTTTGTCAACGTAGTTTGAGACAAATGAATTCCCATTTCATATTATAAATCGTTTGGTTTCATTCAACAATCTTTTTTGTGACTGAAATTAGCTTTTGTTATACGAAATTAAAACCAATTCAATTCCAGTGTTAATTATTAAAATTTAAGAAAGATTTTTAAAATAAAATTAAACTCCTAATTAAAAGGTTTTTATAAAAATCCACGTAAACATAAATAAAATTAATAATAATAATAAAAATATAAAATGTTTTGAGAAACAATTAATAATATTGAAAATTGAACGGATTATTAATGCTGAAAGAGTATATCGCGAGCAATACTTAGGGTGTAAAAGATATACATAATTATAAAGAAAAAATAATTTACTTACTGCCTGGTGACAAGCAGCGCTTGTACGACGCTGTTCATGTAACAAGTGTTTCCCAAGTTGAGAAGTCCAACTTTCCTCATCGGGGTGTGAGTGTTCACGCTTGTCAAGCATACGTTTCTTGCACGCCACGGGGTTAATTGCAGAAATTGACATCCTCGCGAAGCCATGTGGCGCTCCAAGCATAAAGTCTAAAAAAAAACAAATACATTTTACTAATATAAAAAACAATCGTGATTTTTCTATTGAATATCAGAATGTTGTTACAAAATTGAATTATCATGAGATATATTATTTAAATAAATTCAACCACCATTGTAAACATATCTGATATAGGTAAAAATGTTAAACGTTAAACATACATCATCATCACGCTGGCGGGTAGAACTTCTCGTGCGATACGGCACCGACTTTTCTAGAATTGGCATTTTGACAGTTTTTCTGGCGATAGTCCGACCACGCTCACGGCTGTTTAGCTACTACCTTAAACCGACGCTTTTTTGCATCGAACACTAGTGACGATGTCATATATAAAGTAACACTCACCCGCGTCTTAGACCGGATTTTTGGAAATTTCGACTTTATTATCGCAGAACTAAGGCTAAGCAAGCTACACTAGAAAAACTATTTTTTTACAATAAGTCTTCTTACAAATGAAGAGTACTTTAGGCAAGCTAAACACCCGAGTCTTGAAAAAAATTATGAAAAAATCGCGTTGTAATTACAACATACGTACAGTGGCGTTGGTGTGTGAAGTAATTAGAAATTTGATGGTTGACAGTTGACATTCATACTAATATTTTAATTGCGAAAGTACCTAACTCTATCGGTCTGTCAGTCAACCTTTCACGCCTAAACCAATCTTGATTAATTTTGGTGCATAGATGGACTAGAGCTTGGGAAAGGGCATGGACTAACTTTTATCGCGAAAATGGGGTTGAAGGCGGGTTCAATAGAGGTTGAAAGTTTTTATGAAAGTTCGTAATTTTCGAAGATAATCTGGTGAAAAGTAGGTAGCTACACAGATTGAGAAAGGGCATAGGATACCTTTTATCGCGTTAAAATAGGGGATGAAAGTATGTATGAAAGTTCGTCATTTTCGAAAAGAGAAGAGAGAAATTTGGTACACAGATAGATCAGAGCTTGGGCATTTGTTATTTTTTGTGACATCCTCCTTCTTTTCTATTACGTATTGGAAATGAAATAAAAATATAAATTATGTATGTGTATTATGTGTATAACCCAGGCAGAAACGAATCCAATAAAATAAAAATTATCGAAATCGGTCCAGCCGTTCTCCATTTATGAATGGCGTTACTAACACGAGGTATGTTAATTTTCATTAAAATTATCTTTAGGAATTATCGTCTGTCGGTTCGTTCGCGATGAACGGATTGTGTGAGACACAAACAACTAATTTACAATTTTATAATAGAATAGAATACAAAGTAGCAAAACCCATTAAGTATATTTCGTAATTGAAAAAATACATAAATCCAAATCTGATTGATCGGGTAATCTCAGAAACTATAACACCTACACACTTGTTTGACAGGTAGGACAGGGCTTACAGGGTGTAGACATCCGCTAAGAACGAATTTTACGAAACTCCACCCCTAAGGGGGTAAAACGAACGCCACGCGTACTAAGTGGCGGGGGGCCGCTAGTTATGTACAATGTCGCAGCCAACTAAGTTAATCAGCCGTTCAATCAACAGCCTAGCCTCTAAACAGCGTTATTCAAGAAGCGGCCTGAATGATATTTAGCCAAACAGCTAGGCAAATGACTTGGATCGATGACTTTTCATTACTTGCCTAGCCTAGTGGGCTCCCGCATATTAGCCTTATAACCTTATCTACCCAAACTTATTTTTTTTATACCACTTAGGTGTCAAGCACACGGCTCACCCGGTGGAAAGTTGTTAGCGTGGCCTATGGACGTGTGCAATACCAGGGGCGTCACACTCGCGCTGCCAATCCTAATGCCCTTCTAGACACCCTTCGTGAAGAATCCCATACTGTAGTCGCTTGGAAAACCTACAACAGGGAATTCATTCCACAGCCTTTTATAACTGACTGTGCGTACTGTTTCCGGTCGCAACAAGTGGCGGTGAATTCCCTGCCTGTGGCGAGCGGTGCTATGATAAAATGTAGCCGTGGGCATCATGGCGAACAATTCGTCTGAACACATACCATTGTACAGGCGGAGTGTGTGGGATTGTCGATGATCCTCAGCGCCCGCCCGCCGGTTTTGGATTGCGAATGCCGGGTAGGTTAGGTTAGGATAGAGCGCTTGTGGGTATTTGGACCCCAAACTACTTAGGTGGCAAACAAGCACACGGCCCACCGGATGGTAAGTGGGTACCGTGGCCTATAGATGCAACACTAGGGGAGTCACACTCATGCTGCCAACCCTGTAAGTACAGGGAGATCCTGTGCCCTCAGCGCAAAAGATAAGTAGGACAAGCCTTTGTTTTTCTAGTCGGACTGCTCGATTGGAAGGGATATACTGTCGTGTCCTACCTCCTACTGTCTGTCACCGCTCACCAGGCTGTATTATATGATCCGTGATAGATAGACAGCTGAAATTTTCACAGATGATGTATTTCTATTGCCACAATAACGAAAAAATATGTTTATACTACTACTTTTTTTAGTTTTTTCGCTCGATATTAATAACGGCAACATACAGACGCTTGAAATAGTCTCGTAATAGTTAATTGTACCTACATTAACATTAAAAATAAATAATGAAGTTAAAATAAAATAATTATTAATTAAGGGGGCTACATACAACAAATTTTATGGACGATATTTTAATTACAGCGACAGGAGATGCTATAGTTACGGAATATTTAGTTATATATATTTGTCGCATCAACAGCCTAGCGTCTTTACTGAAGTACATTCAACTTACGGTCTGAACAGCGGTCTATTCAGACATAAAAACGATGAAACATAATATATGTCTTATGTGTCATCGTTCTTTTTTATTATGTCAGACATAAGATATTATTTATTTAATACTAGCTGACCCGGCGAACTTCGTTCCGCCATATTTTCTGATCCCGTTCCCGCTACATATCTCTAAATTTATCAGTGTTTCTCTACAATATTATGCATGTATTATACATATAAACCTTCCTCTTGAATCACTCTATCTATTTAAAAAAACCGCTTCAAAATCCGGTGCGTAGAATGATGATGATGATGATGATGATGAAAAATCCGGTGCGTAGTTTTGAAGATTTAAGCATACATAGGGACGGACAGAGAGCGACTTTGTTTTATAATAATATATGTAGTGATATTTAAAACTAGCTGACCCGGCGAACTTAATTACCGATCTTAGTTAACAACCCGCGTGGTATTCAGATCTTGTTCCCGCTGTACCTTCTATTCAAATTTCCATATTGAATTCTGATCCCGTTCCCGCTGCACCTTCCATTTAATTTTCTTTTCAAACCTTGGCCACACAATAACGAACACAAAACAAAAAGAATTATCCAAATTGGTGCAGTCATTGGGAAGTTATGCGCGTACATACATTTGGGGGGTTTCATTTTTATTTATATAGATGTAACATACCTATTACTGTTTATAACCACCCAGAAACAAGGCAGAAAGTTAGTGATAGGTTAATTGAGAAAAGCTGCGCAATCCTACTTGGATAGGTTAGGTTAATGTGGGAGCGAACTAGACTTGGTAAATAATGAAACGACATCGATCCAAGTCATTAGCCTAGCTGTTTGATCAAATGTCTGAAAATAATTCAAGCCACTAGTTGAACGACGCTGTTCAATAAAGACCCTTTAAAAGAGTGCAAAGTTGCTTTTTAACCGCGTGCTCAGTTTTGATGACCGAGCAAGCGAAAGATTCTAAAAAAGCAACACGTAACTTTTCATCCCACCTCAGCGAGGAAATAATGAAATGCTTCTTCTTCATCCTAGCGTTAATTCCCAGTCGCATTCGAGCTTTCACCTCGGAGTCTGGGGTCCGCTTTAGATACCAGTCTTAACTGCGGATTTGACTGGACCTCGATATTTTCCGTAAAGCGACTGCCATCTGACCTCCATAATCCCATGGTGACATTAGGCGATATTGAAGCATTGCAGCTAGAACGATGTTGTTGAACTTTTTAGGGCTCCAACTGCCCGACGATCGACGGTTTAACGTGCTCTCCGAGGCACGACCAGACCACCAAATACCCATATTCATACAAACAAATATTTGCACTGAGCGGGGATCGAACCCGCGCCTCCTGCGTAGCGGTCGCGATGACTACCGCTACGCCACGGACACGGAGGATATGTGTATGTGTAATAATGAAATGCAAAAAAAAATCAACAACTATTTTCAACAATATGACGTGAAAGAAAATGATGCGCGCAAAGCAAATTACAAAAAAAGTACACCAAGGAGGTTCCGAGTCTGAGGTTTTCATAAATTAAAAAAAAGTTGTATTATAAATTCGGCACCATAGAGGTAGAAGTAAGTAGGTTTAATAATGTTTTGAATTCACAAACCTATAGTCGGATTTTTAATTAGACGAAGCTATCTGACGTTTACTGGGATGCAAGTTTTTTATGAAATAAAAATAGTGTTGTGACAAAGTGAACTATATTATGATGAATGATATTATCATGATGAATGTGAATCCAGTCAAAACAGACGAAATTAAATGGTAACCTCACATGAATTCGCATATATTTGAAAATTGGTGGGAGTCTTAAATACACCTTAATGAAAGATATATCAAAAGTCCCCATCGATTTGACCCTTGCATTTTTTTGGCCCAAAAAAGGAGGCTAAGTGCGGACAAAAGAGTCTCCTTTCCATTCCATTCATTTCATATGAGTGAACGTGAACTGAATGCATCAGTTGCATCACTAATACTGAATATAGCAACATTATTTGACGAAGTGACATTAGCTAATGTCAAATGATATCGTCTAATTAAATATCCGACTATAGTGCACACGATGTTCTAAATTCAAATTTACTTTATCCTCTAGAGGATAAAAACGACTTTTACAATCAGATATCGAAGAGCAAAAAAACGCTTTCCGAGGTGGTGGGATGAAAAGGTAATTCTTATTCATCCTAGCGTTAATCCCAGTCGGATCCGAAGCTTTCACCTCGGAGTCTAGGGTCCGTATTACTAGTCTAACTGCAGATTTGGCTGGACTTCCGATATTTTCTGTGAGCGACTGCCGTCTGACCTCCACAATCCAATGGTGACATTAAGCGATATCGAAGCATTGCAGTTAAACCAGTTGTCGGACGTTTTTTTGGAGCTCCAACTATCCGTAACGTCGATGTTCGTATGGCAACCGGGACCGACGGCTTAACGTGCTCTGAGGCACGGAAATTTCCAGACCAATGCAAATAACCATATTAGCGCATACAATTGCTCTGTACAAGAGCGGAAATCGAACCTGCGCCTCCTGCGCAGTAGTGGCGTTCACTACCACCATGCCACAGAGTCCATACAGACAGTTATAAAATATGAAAAGTAAATGTTTACTTACAACATCGCGGTATTTGTCCTTGAACATATCTTGAGCTTCGCCCTTCAGGGATTCCACGAGACCGTCTACAGTGCACGAGAGAATGTCAACCACGTTCTGAAGGAGCTGGCGGCTGGCACTAGCCAAAGTAGTCAAGATACGATCCACGTGAGGGGCGACCTAACACAGAAATATTAATTATAAACACTACCATTCTTGAATGATATTGTTGCAAATAGTGTACTAACTTTTCCAATAAAAAATCCAAAATAGTCAACATCCAGCACAGGACTTCAATCCTTTTACCTTCAAACCACTCCAAACCCGTCTTCGCCACCCTAAGACGTCAATTTTGGGTATTCAGTCAGCTCAGTTGGTCAGAGATTCTCTCTACAATGGGACTGATTATATTATGGATTCAAATCTTGTGCTGGAAGTTGACCATTTAAATAAACATTCTACACAGCTCTATATAGAACCATAGTTAGCATCGCCTAACTAGCTTGTGTTATGGGATCTAGAATACGGATAACATATTCAGATACTTTTATGTAAATACGTACATATACATCGAAACACCCAGACCAATGCAAATGAATAAATGCATACAAATATTTCCACTGAGCGGGAATTGAACCTGCGCCCCCTGGGTAGCAGTCAAACACTACTGCTATGCCACATTAAAATTAAAAGTTTATACAATCATTCTTCTTTAGTTAGGAATTAAACAATGTGTTCTTAAATGAAAACAAAATACATACCCGATCAAATGCTTCAGTAGATTCGCGCAGTGAAGCTAAAACATGGAAGATGACATCACCTACAGATTGACGCAGCTCTTCATCTTCTAAGGCTAGGAACAGCCGACCCAAATTATCAACTGATACTTCAATCAGTATATCAAACCGCTCGTTTTCCTGAAAATGAAATTATACAAATATGCTCATCCAGATCCAAGGTATAGAAGCTAGACAGAAAGCTCTTTGATGTCTTTGATCTTTACCTCTAGCGCCTTTATGAATGCTATGACCCAATTTCCAAGAGTTGGTGTACCACGCCATTCATACAACCAAATATATAGACATGACAGTGAAGCCCTAAGGCCAGCACCAGCTGGGCCATTATCGCCTTGTTGCACAAGCCATCGTGCCGCCGCTAAGGTACCCTCCGTGTCGGAGCTATCCAATACGACGAGCACTACAGATACCGCAGGGCAGGCATCAGATTCTGTGTAATAATAAACATTAAATAGACTTTTAATTAACACACCAGAATTACAAGACTATATTCAATAATATTTGTGAAGACTCACGAGGATCAGATATGAATGAATAAAACTTGTCCAATATCGCCGTGACGATCTCATGACGAAAAGTGCTGTGAGCACTATTCACACAACGCAGAAGGAACACTTGAACATCTTGCAATAGGTTCCACAAATCATCCGCATCGCCAGACGCACGAGCTGCAGTTTAAAAAGTACAAACATTTGTTAACAAGTTATACTAGAAGTACTAATAAAATGTATATTACATTATTTTGTCTAGTATGTAGCCCATACTAGACAAAACAATGTAAATACTCACCAAGGCATTTAACAATATCTTGACAGTTTTTTACTAGTTCATGAGGTGGTGGTAAATAGTTTGGCTGCTCGTTCATTAATTGTATGTACTGTTCCAATGCCTCGAGATCCAACTGGTTACGATTGTCATGAACTAACTCATGCTTTTTCACAGCCATCTTTGGGTTTTTGCTAAGATAATTTTTCACATAATGTATATAAATGAGTAAGTCACAAGAAAATACAACATGTACAAAAAAAAAGACACATACATTTCAGGGCACAGGTCATAGCAAACTAATTTATAAAGTGAAGGGAAGGGAGGACAACGAATTGTAACGACACAGAAGACGACATAGTGAGCATCGGAAGCGATTTCGGAAGACATGAAAATAGCTATGCATAGATCGGGCCTGCATCAGTTTCACACACATATGTCATGCAGTGGTATGTTACAGGTTTCCTTAGAAAAGCACATAATTGTGGTAATATTTCAAAAAACAGTGCAGCATAATTGTTCCTTTAACAATAGCTGCAGTATGTTGTAGGAGTAAACTATGTAACTATGCAAAGTCTACTAAGCAAAAAAAATGTTCATCATTCATCCCTCCGAGCCATTAGACGATGAACAAAAATAGAATAATAAAAAATTAAACAATTTCTTTTTATAATTGTGGTATTTGTAAGGTACATTATCTTTATGTAGCAGCAAATTCAAAACACACTAAACATTATAATTAACAGACAAAATTACTGGATCAATTCAATTCAATTATATGATATAATTATGAAGGATAGCTGAAATATAAATAGACCTGAGATAACTGACCTTTTACGCTTTCTTTTAGACATAATTACTGCACAACTAATATTAACTATATAAAATATTAGTATTAAATTAAAAATACTATCTGCCTTTTATTGCAACCAATAACTAAGAGCAATTTTAATAATGAAGATGAAACTGAAATGCTTCCACTTAACTCAGATCACACTGCCTTTATTATATTCTGGTTTGTGTAGGTTGACATCCCACTTGTTGCAGAGTTATTGATTTTCGTATGGGTAGCTCATATAGTGTGTTAGTGTGTATTTCTGCTAATGATATTTATAGAATCCACCAATACAAAAAGATATATCTAGTTGTATTTTAACAAACATCCCTATATTATACATATATAGATGTCTATGTATGTATTAAATAGGGATGTTTGTTATTGATATAGTATCCCTTAATGTATGTTTATTACATAATAAATGAGTATGTGTCTATACACATACTCATTTATCACGCTTATTACATAAAGGGATAGTAATTAAAACTCACAATTTATTTACCAACAACTTTTCCTATACCCAGTGGGCACTCCCACAAGGACAGGACTGTATGTTTACATTGTTTTAGCTTGGAAAAAGTGAATGCTCAGATAGGACTTGAACCTGCGCCTAGTCCTATACAGGGGTATTGCTGAACACTGAGCTACTGAGCCACATTGTGAGCATTCAAAATTTTCCTATACCACCATATTGGGGTGACGGTGGGATATGGATGCATGTTTACAGTCAAATACTTTAATGAATTCAGTTTTCTACTTAATTGAAAATCATACAACTCATATTTTAGGAGCAAAACTAAAACAGTGCATAAAAAATAAAGAACAAATGAACAAATGCAATGCATGCAAATAATGAATGAGTTGCAATGCATGCTTTGTCAACTATAGCTAGGTACTTCATTATACTATGCCACTAACTAGCAACATTTCCGTTAAGGGATATGACTAAAATGACAAAAAAGAGTTTATGACTATAGAATGTGGTAAACTTTAGAGATTTCAATATCTTATTTTTCTAAGTATAATATCAACACCTATTGTGAGTGTTAGCGATTTTAGTCGGTTAGAGTTCAATATAACCGCTCCCTCCTAAACAACATCATAAAAACCTCCACATTGCAACCCTTTTGTGGTATTCCTTGTATGTTAATTCCAATCTTCCCAACACCGTATGACTCCCATGACCCTAAGATCTGGACCCCAAATGAGATCTCCAACAATGAATTCATCTTCGTTCACATTGACTTTCATACGAAACTGAATTAAAGAGTTCCATTTTGTATGACAGTGCCGAGTGACTGTCGAGTCAAGGATTGATAAATTATATACATTTAAAAAAAATACATGAATACCAAGAAATCAACATTCAGAGTGAATGATGTTGAAAGTTATGGGACATAGGATAATATTCATAATTAATGATAATTGATGGAAGAACCTCACAGACTAAAATTCTTCTGCAATAAACATGAAGGATAATGATTAAAATATAATTAGGTACAGAGTCAACAAAATGGCACACAACACTTCATTTATAATAAAATCATAAACATTTCTAAACTTTTGTTTTTCCTTCCCCTACACGAAGTAAAGTAAAGTAAAACTTTTGTTCCAGACCCAACAGAAGGTCAGCAGATGTTGTTGTTTTTATTTTATTGTAAATTGTAAAAATCATTCATGTTTAGGTAGAAGAAGTTACTAGCTGACCCTGCGAACTTTATACCTCCTAACTTAACTATGTCAATAGATGTCAAAGTTCTTACGATACCAACGTCAATAAATTGTTTTGCCTTCCCAGAACCTCTCTACTAACATTTGCAACTTTATGGTATGGTATTAAAGTTCAAATTGACTTTTAAGTATTATTACCAATCGTTTGAATGGATGTATAGAAAAGTTTTGTTTTTAAAATTGTTCTCCCTAAGAATTGTGCTCATACTTCAAGGAATGTTTTTACTTCACCCTGAATACACACTAACCCTCCATGCATCACTATTTTCTTAACGTGAACATACTATAGTGATGTCCCATTTGAGTACAAAGTTTACACTTAGGAGCCAACAATTCACTTATTGTTTTTGATTGGTTTTTCACCATGACTCAGCTCACAAAATTCCCTCTGAACAATTTTTGTTGTCTAGAGTTTTAGTTGCTCGTTTATTCATTGCCGAGAGGTCCCCATAACCTGATTCCTACCATCTTCCCAATAAGTTGCATGATGCATGACAAACTAGATGAAGATGCAGTAGTTTTTCAACCAGCTCCCCTTTTAAAAATTTTCACCCTTCCCTGTTTTTTACTTCCAAGGAATTTCAAGATAACATTTAAATGTATATGTAGCGCAATTTAATGGATGGATTTAATGAACTTGAAAAGAATATCTACTGGGGTAAAGTAGAAACCTGATAGTGGAAATTGGAAATACTGCTAGCTAGGGCTAGTGACTGACCTAAAACAGAAAATTCCTAATAAAATTAGGCAATATGACAGCAAATCATCATGCAGTATGTTATGTGTACTTGATGTGATTTCGCTGTTTTACAGCCATAATATTACGCCAATTTTTCATCAGACCTACCTGTAACATAACACTACATACATAGACAAAAATGGTTTCATATATTATTTTTTTTATTTTAATTTCAAAAAGATTGTATGTTTCCGTTAGGACCTAAAGTTTACGATGTCGTCTTTTAAGAGCTCATTATGTTTACAGAAAATGGGTTAATTGTGCTCTTGCCTAGCAAAATTTGGGTAGGATTAGCAACCTACTTTATAGCCAATATGTTGAACTAACGGATACGACGTTTTCAATTACTCACAATGTATAATATATGAATCCTTTAAAATAATTTCCTCTCTACGCAAGAACACACCAATCGTCAGTAATAGAAAAACTCATTGTCTGGATCATCATTAATTCATCTTCCAAATCTATTATGAATTTCCAATGATTGCATCATCGCAATTTAACACGAATTTATGTATGTACGATAAATTATTTTCTTTCCACACTGGATATAAAAGGAGACATTTCTTTTCATCAACAAAGTGTTCACAGACTTCTTCCCTGTAAAACCACAGATATTAGGTACGCCAATCTTCACGGTCATCTATTAAATAATGTATTCACGCTAATAATTTGCACTCAATTTAAATTAACTATACGCGTACCAATTTCTTCCCAGCAGAATGAAATTCAATTTCTTAAAACAAACAAAAGATTGATTTTACTTCACCACTTCCATGAATCCTACAACGCATGTACAGTTCACATATATACATACAGATAAATTATATACTTTTATTGTTGCTCTACAATAGTTTATGGTCTTGCATTGCTTTTTCATTCTACCCTAAAGATAGCCAAATGCCAAAATCGTCCATTTTGCAACATCCCTACTAATATTATAAATGCGAAAGTAACTCTGTCTGTCTGTCTGTCTGCCTGTCTGTCTGTCTGTCTGTCTCGCTTTTACGACTAAACCGCTGAACCGATTTTGATGAAATTTGGTATAGGGGTAGATTAGACCTTGAGAAAGGACATAGGCTATGTTTGGTCGCGATAACCGACATCCACGCGGGCGGAGCCGCGGGCAAAAGCTAGTATCATTATAAAATGTTAGTATGGGTTTTGCTGTATTATTCATGTACTTATTATTATATATTATATCACATAGGCTTTGTTATCTCAGAATAATAATATGGATGACGCACTTTGGAAGTGTAAGTCACAACCGCTCTACAAGATCTTTTTGTTGGGGTAAAGCTAATCTCAACCCTGCTAATTGATGGATAAAGCTCGGAGGGGGGTAGGTCGGAAGCCAGTTGCTCGCATAAAAACGCGAAGAAGCGAAAGATGTATACCAGGATCGTAGCATAGCAAGTGGAAAGCTGAAGTCTCTGCCTACCCCACTGGGAAGGAGGCGTGGCTGTATGTTTGTATGTAAGTATATATAAGCAATGGTGATACACAATTTTATTGTGGTCAAATGGGTAGAAAGATAGAATCAACTAGGTTGGGATTATCTAGCTAGATCCTTGTTTACTACCTAAGTATACCTTGGGATATATATTTTGAACCTAAGATGTGCTCTATTCGCCCAGTGCATGTTTTTAAGGGCCGGCGCCCACTGCCGGCATGGCATGGCATGGCATGGCAAAGGATTTTATTACTAATCAAGTTATTTTGAATCTTATTTCAGTGACATTAGAATTCATTTTACTTTATTTCGTCAAACGATGCCGCGGCAGGCCGTGTCATGCCGTGGCATGCCACAGCGCGCCGCGGCACGCCGCGCCGTGGCGTGCCACAGTCCGTTTGACTGCCTCTTTGTCGTAGCGGTAGTGAACGCGGCCTCTACGCAGGACTGAGCAGGAATCCTGCGTAGAGGCGCGGGTTTGACTCCTGCTCAGTGCAAATATTTGTATGCATGAATATGAATATTTGCATTGGTCTGGTTTCTATTCTACTAATATTATAAACGTGAAAGTTTGTAAGTATGTGAGGATGTATGTATGTCAGGATATATTATGGATGTGAGGATGTTTGTTACTCTTTCACGTAAAAACTACTGAATATCTATTCATAGTGGATGAAACTTTACGATAATATAGCTTATACATCAGAATAACGCATAGGCTATGCTATATTAAGCGGTGAACGGGATCAGAATTCCACTCGGGCGGAGCCGCGGGCAACAGCTCCTGTTGTCCGCGTTATGTATTTACAAAAAAATGTGTTTATTTATTTATTTTTATACACTTTTTGTACTTACACCATTTAAAATAAAACATTAAAAACATAAAAGTACTTCTAGAACCCATAACACAAGCTATAGTTAAGGTATAAGGTAACTGTACCAATGCTCGACACTGTACCAATGCTAGACACTTTCGAACAAAACCCAGTATTTTGAGAAAATTATCCATTTGTTTTATAAGACTATTGACTTAAAAGATGCCTAATGGTATCTATAAGATATGTTCAAATATTCGCAACACCATCCGAAGTAAATTTAGAAAGACTGTTGACAGCAAATAATGTGACTCCGTGAACACGGTCGTGTTATTTCTTAAGATTTTTGCCAAGGGTACTGATTTTTATAGGTGTGATTTTTTTGTTTATAAGTTATGATTATTACTAATTTTAGTATAAACGTTATAAATATTGAAGTTATTGACATACTTGGACCATTGGGACAATGATGTCTAGCATTGGTGTTTTCGACCAAGTGCATAATAATTTAATTTAAAGTAAAAGTATGATAGATTTTAAAGATTTTATGGGCAAAAGTTAATGTCTAATTGTTGCTGTAACAGTTAAAAAAGAATGTAACGACCATGCTGTAATTAATTTGTTAATTTTTTTAGATTGAAATTTTATTTTTCCTTAAAGTGTCGAGCATTGGTACAGTTACCTTACTTACTTTGGGTCTGGATAGCGTTGTGTAGATTGTCCTACAATATTTATTTATTAATTTATTACATATTATTTATTTATTTTATTATTATTATTAGCAATATTAATACTAAATCCCATTCAACCATAACGACTAACAACTAACTTCGAATCCACGAAGAGCAAAAATGATACTAGAGTAGCTGGGCTTTTAGCAGTTTGCCACGGCATGCCGCGGCATGCCGAGGGATGCCACGGCATGCCATGCCATGCCGTGCCGGCAGTGGGCCCTAAGGCGTTAGCGGTGCACGATATCTAATTCACCATGCATAGATTATATTATTACAAAATAAACCGCACGTGCCAGGGCCCCATTTGTCTCGAGACTTAGGTAGTTAGGTCCAAGTTAAGTGTACCGAGGTATATATAAATATGGGCTAAAATTAGTATGGTATATACCTACAACAACTATGTATACGAAATTATACTAAATTATTTAGTGTAATACCTTCTTTGTATTGACGCACTTCGTTCATTATTTTGATTGAGTAATTGAAACTTAACAAACTCATATTAATAGTAGGGGAGCCGTAGAAGGAATTTCGGGAGTTACTAAAGTGTGGCAGGTTAATATACAGACAAGGGGATTCCCTAAACCCAGTTAAGTACCTTCACCAAATATGAGCTTGGAAATTGATCATTGGACGTTCTCAAGCGCATCAGGTTACAGCAGGGTAAGTAGGTACACTAAAAAGTGTATATTTGTAAACAAAAAACGTAATCTCGACATTTTCAAGCGCGAATGACGAAGAATAAATAAACTGACGATTTCCATAGGCCAGAGTAAAAAAAATTCATCGATAAAGTTTTGTGTGCGCAGCAATGACACCATTACAGCTGATCACATAGACTAGGACAAGTTCAAACGGATTATCGTACTTTTTTCTTCGGCTGGCACTTTCAATTTTGGAGCAACCTTAAAAGAAGCGTGAATTACTTATCTCCTTTAGCATCGTCGACTCCCCTACTAAGTATAACTATCACATTGTGGGGTAGGTTAAGCAGACTGGGCTGTCTGAATAAGAGTTTATCATAAGTAGACTGGTATATAAAATAAGTACTTGAGTACATTTTAATGATCTTCATTATATTTATTATATTTTAATAATCTAAGGATATTTTATGAACAATTTCAATGTTCAAAATGTTTCTACAGCAGCTGTGGCTGTCCGCTGCCGCTGCGCTGTAGTGTGTTGTTGGTTGTATTTGTCTATTGTTCATTCATAGACTAAAAAGAAACCATAGTTGTTTAAAATTTATTGACAAGTAACTAATAACTCGGAAAAAAATCGTCGTGCAAGAAATAAATTCAACAATGTGAAAAAAATTATTTAAGTAACCATAAGAACATTGCGTCGGTGGTGTGCATAAATATATTTTGAATAAGTCAAGTGATTGGCATCGTAAATGATGGAGAAATTTTAGAGTATCATGGATGCATCGGAATCGCTAAAACCAGATGCCGATATTAACAATGTGTTTAGTTTTTTTTTTAAGATAGACGGTAATAATTACTCCTCGCCCCTACAGCAAAAGAGCAGCACAGTTATTAAGTACACCAAGCTTCCAGATTTCGACAGTGGACCGAGAAGTAAGTACTATTAAAGTATTATTTTCTTACGATACGATGACGCACTCTCATCAAGGCGTTTGTGAATTTTTTGATGTCGCCTTATATCTTCCAAAACCTCGTTAAGTTTGTATAGGTAAACCAAATTCAAGTAAATAGATACAACTACAACACATTACAAGAAACTGGTAGTGAGATATTTGTGGCCAGTTTATTGTTTATCGAAAGATATAGGTATAACTGTTATTACATCTGTGTTAGTACTACACATCTGTTGTTTCCACTATCTAATATTCAAGTATTTATTATGTTTGTCACTGGTGGTTCATTGTTGTTTAACAATCCACAATAATAATATAATAATCTTATTACTTTAAAAGGTGCCCTTTGACAATAATAGTAGAGGGTTGGGCTACAAATCACTAGTGAGAATCAATTCTTTGTCATCGAAGAATCAATTATTCGATAATGAAGGCATATCTTATGTTTAAAATAATATAATATTATTTACTCTTTTTTTTAAACACCTAATAATGCTAACTCAAAATCTGTATTAAGTATCTGTGAAAACCAATTAATAACTGTGATTAAATTACTGTGAGTATCACATCAATCAATGTAAATGCGACAAAATAGTGTTTTGTGAAAAATGAGTATTTTGATATTCAATGATGTGTACCTTCATAGACATAGGGGTGGCGATGTGACAGTATGCTTATATTTTTATGTCCATATTCCATGACCCAAGTTAACTCTTGTAACTTCACTTAGGCCATTTTGAGAAAGAAAGAAAAGTTTTTTTATTCTGTACAATGTAATGTGCTTATGATCATTACATTCAGTCGGTGAAAGTTTTGGAAAGGGCAGCCGGTGGAAAATATCTTTGCTGTTATGGAACAATCATAGCAATTTTGTACGGAATTCTACCACTACTTCTCTTTGCAGAGCAGGAATCGGGTTATAGGGACGCTTGGCCACTTGTCTGTTCCATTCCCTAAATCTGTCAAAACACACCATTTGTATGGATTCTAAGCTTTATATCCAACTCATGGTGTTCATTAGCCATTGAGAATAAGAATAGTTTCATGAAAGAAAGTAAAATTCCATCTCTAGCCTATCTGTCAAAATGCACCTTTTCAATTATTTTGACTATTAAATTAAAAGGAATGAATATTTATTTATAAAAGGACTATTAAATTTACAAAAGTGCACCTGTATGTTAGGACTTCAGCAAGAGAGTACTCTGAAAGCACATCACTCAGCACTAGAATGATTTTATTATGTGTAATTTTTTTTTAATGTAAACCTCTTGAATATATTAGTAGTAACCACAAGTAGTGTCTCCAGATTTTACCAGCGGTGTCTTTATTCAAGAAATGCTATCTTATACTATAATAAATCTGTACATATAATAAAATCATAACAAGATGAAAACTGTACATTTAATATTTGGAAAATAATAATAGATGTGAGTTCTATATATATTGTATATATAATATATCATATTATTCTATATATATCATTTATATATTGTTATCTTCTTAATAATTAATAATTGAAAATATAGTTATATAAATTAGTAAATAGCTTTTAGAATTGACACTGTAGAAGTAAACTTACCTTACTCACAACAGCAGCACAGTTTGTAGTGAGTTGAACATGTGGTTACACATCTATCCTGGTTCTTGAAACTGTTGAAGGTTATCCTTGGCCAGCTAGGGCTAAGGCCGCAGCATTTTTTTTTAATTAGTTTTTTTTAGATAAAATTCTTCACAGCTGACAGCAGTTAGTAGTCTATGTATCTCTCAACACTCTATTCTTTCTATGTGTGTTCGAATACAGTTCTATTTTTAAAGTTCATTCCGGCCCTAGGGTAGGAAGTGATTTGTATGAGTTTTTCTCTCCCTAGGGAGGGAAGAAGCATTTTCCACCCAATAATCAAATCAAAACAACACTACTTTATGCGAGTATGAGAAATGAAAAAGAATATACTGTTCCTACCATCTTGTCCATCTTGATGATGTTTTAAACGTTAGAAACAATAAATTGCATTGTAAGACCAACAGACTAGCGTGAAAGGTGTAATCAAATCATAGTAGAGGAAGGTTGCGTCGCGAGGTGCATTTAGACAGAATATAATAATGATAGTATAAGGTAATAAGGTTGATGTAAATAAATAAATAAATATAATATAAATAAAGAATAAGCAAATAGCAGGTTGTTGGTACTGCCTATCCCAGTGGGAGAATGGTGTGAGTAGGTCTGTACCTCTGTACCTACTTATATTTGCGCTGTATGTTTAAGTTATTTTTTCCATTTTAACAGTATCATGGCCTACACCACAAAGCTACACAGAAAAGCCTCGGACTCGCCGTATGATCACCCTTGGTGATGACGACCCGAAGATAAACAGATCAGTGAGATCTAACGTTGCATCTTCCCCCAAAGTCATGGCCGTCAACTATACTAAAAGAAAAATGATAACTATATCGGAAAATGATGAACAAAGTCTGCATCCGAAATTCAGTAAGTTTATATTACTAACCTAATCCACTTACTTAGCTTGTATCTAAACTTCATATTTAATTAGTCTTTTCATCACTATTTTAACCACATAACTGGCTACCTCGTTTAACTAACAAATGAACTATGTAGTGCTGCCGCACATTGGTCCACCATGGCCACAAATATTGCATGTTTTTCTTGTATGGAACCAACTTAAACTGAGCGCCGATTTAATGATTTAGAGAGCTATGGCTCTCTAAATCATTAAATCGGCGCTCAGTTTGAGAACAGCTACGTGTTTAGCACACCACCTGGTTAATCGCTAATGAGTGAACTCATTAATTCCGGTAGATTTGAGGGACACTAACGTTAATCAGTTGACTTGAAATATAAATTGTACATATCGTTGCGACGATGCAATGGGCTGTCGAAGTTTAAGCACAGGGCCAATCTAAATATATATATAACTCAAAGGTGACTGACTGACTGACATAGTGATTTATCAACGCACAGCCCAAACCACTGGACGGATCGGGCTGAAATTTGGTATGCAGGTAGATGTTATGACGTAGGCATCCGCTAAGAAGGGATTTTGATTAATTCTATCCCCAAGGGGATAAAATAGGGGCTGAAAATTTGTATGAAACTTTGTCAATTTTAAATCGATCGGGCTGAGACTTTGTATGCATAAAGCTACTATGACGTAGGCATCAGATACGAAAGGATTTTGATTAATTCTAACCCCAAGGGGATAAAATAGGGGATGAACAACATTCCGAACTTAACGCGGATGAAGTCGCGGGCAACAGCTAGTTCTCGTAATAAAATTTTGTTTAAAATTCGGCCTTTTGTTTCATCTAAAAGTGAGTAATGCGGATTTTATAATCTTAATCCCACCTTAATGCGGATTTTATAATCTTAAGACAATTATATACAGGGTGTCCCACGGCAATGCCACATGGAGGGAAAGTACCTTAAATCCTTAAGTTGGCTCATTTTACTTAAAGGAGACATCATTTTATTTTTAAAAAGAAACAAAACTGCATTCAAAGATTTTTAAAAATTCGCTTGCCACACCCGGTAACCGTATCGACTAAAATCCGAAAAAGTAACGTCCTGTATTTTTATGGCATCAATCGATAGTGTCAATCATCATAAGGATCAAATCTCTCTAAGAAACATGGTAAATTACAACTTAAGGATTTAAGGTACTTTCCCTCCATGTGGCAACGCCGTGGGACGCCCTGTTTAGCCCAGACTCAGTCTCAGATACATGGCTCGAGTCAACAATAGTGCCCGGAATACGGCAATAGGCTCACCCTCTATTACGTGGGACCTAATACAATAATTGGTAAAATGTGGGTTTTAATTCACCTCTGCCTAACTCTCCTGGGATAAAGGGGATAAATTATGTTTCTTATTATGAAATATTGGAGATTCTATTATGATAAGATTCATTAATATTCCTTCCCCGATGCCGCATGCCGCATCGTTGAACGAGTGATATGAACGATTGATAAACCACATCGGGCAAAACTATGCTTTACCCATCTTCTTCTTCTTAGCGTTAATTCCCAGTCGCATCCGAAGCTTTCAGCTCGGAGTCTGGGTCCGCTTTTTACCAGTCTTAACCACGGATTTGACTAGACCTCGATATTTTCCGTGAAGCGATTGTCATCTGACCTCCACAACCCAATGTTAACATTAGGCGATATCGAAGTTTTGCAGTTAGACCGTTGTTTTTGGATTTTTGAGGGCTCCAACTACCCGTAACGACTGCCATAGATGTTCTCATGGCAACCGGGACCGACGGCTTAACGTGCTCTCCGAGGCACGACCAGACCAATGCAAATACTCATATTTCATTCACACAAATATTTGCACTGAGCGGGGATCGAACCCGCGCCTCCTGCGTAGCGGCCGCACTACCGCTACGCCACGGAGGCTGTCCATATCTGTCCTTTTTAAAATCTTAGTTCTTTTTTATCGTGCGAAATATCCCCACGGATACCCCCGGCCGGAGCCGGTGGAGGAGGTGTCGGACTCGAACCGACATGCATTGCACATACATGCATACATGCATTGCATCATTGCTATTTAATATGTGGCTGAGTGAAAGGCGAATTTTATGTTTATATTATGTTATATTGTGTTTTTAATTTAATTCCTAAACGGCTGGACCGATTTAGTTGAAATTGTGTGTGTTGAAAGTATGTGTATCAATGGATTCTTGGATGATTTAAAATCTCAGTTGGATCCGGTAGGTGGCGCTTTTGTCAGATGTGCATTGCATTTTCGGGCAGAAGGACTTCTGGGGGATCTGCTAGTATAGTATTGTTGTCTTCTAGCGTTAATCCCAGTCGCATCCGAAGCCCCTAGCAGTTTTTCAGTCTGCGGGTTTGGCTGAACTTCAATCTTTTCCGTGAAGCTATTGCCATCTGACCACCACAGCCCATTGCCGATATCGAAGCATTGCAGTTAGACCAGTTGTTGAAGAAGACCCGTAACGACTGGCATAATTATTCGTATGGCAGCCGGGACCGACGGCTTAACATGCTCTCCAAGGCACGACCAGACCAATGCAATTACCCATTTTGGTACAAATATTTGCACTGAGCGGGGATTGAAACCACGCCTTCTGCGTAGCGGTCGCGTTCATAACCGCCACGCCACAGAGGCTGTCGTCGGAGACCGAGAGGATGAAGAAGAACTTTTGTTGTGTATTTTATGTGTCTAATCAGTGCATGCGATTTCAGCTAAAGATAAGAGAGCAAATCCAATACAACTGGCAAACAGGTCAACAAGTATTGATTATAAAACAGAAAAGCAATCCTCCAACAGAACTACATCCAGATTAACAAGCTCTCCAAAATGTATGTTATTATAGTTTTTTTAAAATTAAATGCAAATGCTTTTAATCATCACAGGACTATAGACCTCTCTCAAAGACTCCTTATCGCTTTGACCAGGGAGACGATTCATCTAGTTGGGTCATGCTGCGCTTTTCATTTAATAAAACATAGAACCGGCATTTCTCTGACAATCTGCCATTACTTCTCACAAAACAGTGTTGTTGCAAAAGAATTTTATCTAACGCTTATAATACTCGTCTATACTATTATATAATTGTAAAGTGGTCGTGTCTGTACATTGGAGGTATTTAAAAAAAAATACTTGGGTTATGTTATGTTAACGATACTGAACACGAAAATATTTTTTTTGAATTTCCTGTCTATTTGTCTGTTTGTCCGCGATGGACGCAAAAACTACTGGACGGATTTTGATGCGGTTTTTTTTGTTAGAACGGGCTTGCTCAGATTTAAAATCTTACGTTTGTTTGATCGCAATCGGTTGAGTAGAACCGAAAATATGAGCAAAGGTCGCGTTAACCGAGATGCACGCGGGCGGAGCCGCGGGCGGAAGGCTAGTAACATTATATATTCGTACCATAATGCTCAAGTATAGCAGAGATGCTTTATTACTGCTTAGAAAATAATAATTAATATAATTATGTTATCTTGGTAAATCTGCATCTTAGATGATCCCAGTTGCGGCCGCGGCTTTCACTTGGAAATGAGCTTTAATTTTATATTGGGTTTATTTAGGCTATTACGGAAACGACTGCAGGCTGCCGTCTCTCCGAACCCCTAGAAGAAAGGAAATATTATAATGGACAGCTTGTGATATACACAAGCCACCCATACCCGTATAGCACCTATTGCCACACCTTTACGCGCTGTTGCGTAGGTCTAGCTAGATTCTAGATTCAAACTTGCGGATCGATATTAGTCAATATAAAAATGTCTAATAGTGCCTATAGATGCTTTGTGATTAAATGTTTCTGTTCTTATATCTTCGGTGGTGGGTAAAAAATAATACGCTCCGTTTTCTTACTTATTAATGTACTTGCATTTATTCTGTTCATTTTCGACTGCTTTTTCGATTTTGATATTGATATAATCTATAGGATAAAAGTAAGGGTTTAAGCGAAAATCTCATATAAGCTTGAAATCATGGCTTTACTTACGAGCCGCAATCTCACCACACCATGCCTTTACTTAAGAGTGGTGGATAATATAATAATAATATTCATATTAAGCACTTTCGATCATGCGTTTAGTCACTACTTTTGAATAATAATCTACATTGCTTTCAGCGAGTCTCGGCACTGATTCCAATCGAGGCTTTTAGTTTATTTGTGTGCAACTGGTGCCGAGCGAGCCCTTTTTCTTACTTATGCGTAACAACCTGTAACTACTGCGCGGTTTTACGTTTAGTAATAGGCGTAATAGCTAAGCTAATAGCTACTACATCTGTGAATTTTTTTCACTTTTATAGTTTATAGTAGGTATTAATAGGTTTTATAGACCTATTTTAGTCATAAATCTGTCCTTGTCTTACCAGTTCCATTTACGCCTGATGAAATACGATATTTATTTGATCAGAACCAGGTAAATTAAAAGCCTGTATCGGAACTAGCTACGTGCAAATATTTTAAAAGCCTCGTTGCACGGAATCAGTTCCGAAACTCTGGTTCTATAAATGGCTGCTGGAATCCTATTGTTAAGTTCGCAGTAATAATGAAAATATTGCAATTGAAGCAAAAAAGCATTCTAAGTTAATATATTCAAATGCACATTCCATACATTTGCTGATATGAAAGTAATAAATCTATAAAATTGTAAATTGGTCGTGTCTATACATTGGCGATATTAAAAATACTTGAGTTATAGTCCGGTCAAGTTAGCCTGAAAAATAGTGGTCAAATAACAAAATGTCCTACGGAGCTGAAATTAGGCAGAGAACTTTATTATTCCATCCATGTGTACTAAATAAAAATATTCAAGATCAAAGGTCACAATCAGTTTCTAGCATTACGTCATAAATTGTACACGGACAAACAACTTTCGTTTTATAGATAGCGGCCGCCCGCGGCTTCGTACACGTGGAGTTCGTTTTACCCGTTAGGGGTGGAATTTCGCAAAATCCTAAATTCTTAGCGGATGTCTACTCCCTACAAAGAACCTACCTGCCGAATTTCAAGTTATTCAGTGAGTGGTATTTCGCTTTTATCTAATATAGATTATAATGCATGATCTTAAACATTGTCTTACACATTTTTACGATAAAACTTTCCGTTTATGAGAAAAATGAAAAAAAAAAAAACCGCCGATAATGTCACAATACGTTTTTAGCACGCATGGGATCGATGAGCACGTTTGGTACCTATTAATTTTTAAATGCGTCTCTACCAAATTTCAGCTCTGTGCGAATTTTTGATACTTATTTGTTATTGTTATATTTTAGTCACAACGCAGCAAATGTAATTACATAATTTTCTTAAAGATTTTGATTAATAATTATTGTAATTTTTAAAAATAACTATTCTACTAACTATTTATTCTAAAAATAAATCTTCTGGATTTGATTCAATCTCTTAAATGTTTTGCTTTAAAATGTATATTTGACCTCTATATTTCCTTGAATTTGTTGTCTTTTTGTTCGCGATAGACGCAAAAACTAGTGAACGAATTGTGATGTGCATTTTCTATTAGAAAGGACTTGGTCAGACTTAAAATCTTACGTTTGTTTGATTGAAATTGGTTTAGTAGAACTGGAGATATGACCGAAAGTTGTGAAAACCGGGCGGACCTAGTAGTAGTTATATTTGATTGAAGTCTAAGTTATTATGGAAAAGTGCATAGGGTAGCAAAGTACGCGTTTTCTCTGAATATGTTACCATTTATTTACTGGTACGGACCTGATTCAGCATTACCTACTTAAATGCCAGTAGGTGCTAGTAGATTATTGTTACCGATACTGTATGCTGTGAAAAAATATAGCAGGAATATATTTAAAGCTAAAATAAATTGTTGAGATATAAAAATGAACCGTAAGTACCAATATTCTAATATATAATAAAATCGGCCAAGTGCGAGTCGGACTCGCCCATGAAGGGTTCCGTAGTAGCAAAGGCTAAAATTGCGGTTTATGACGTACCTATTAAAAAAAACTACGGACTGGATCTCGTTCGAACCAATTTTTAGTGGTAGTTTGCATGGCAATTTACATCATATATTTTTTTTAGATTTATCATTCTCTTATTTTAGAAGCTAGAACGGGGGGGGGGGGGGGACACATTTTTCCACTTTGGAAGTGTCTCTCGCGCAAACTATTCAGTTTAGAAAAAAATTATGTTAGAAACCTCAATAGCATTTTTAAAGACCTATCTATAGATACCCCACAAGTATGGGTTTGATGAAAAAAAAACAATTTGAGTTTCAGTTCTAAGTATGGGGGGGGGGGACCCCCAAAATTTAATGCTTTTTTTTAATTTTTGTGTGAAATTCTTAATGCGGTTCACAGAATACATCTTCTTACCAAGTTTCAACAGCATAGGCCTTATAGTTTCGGAGAAAAGTGTCTGTGACATACGGACGGACAGACATGACGAATCTATAAGGGTTCCGTTTTTTGCCATTTGGCTACGGAACCCTAAAAATCAATGCAACTTTTCGTTGTTATTTTATAACTCAAGAACGGCTGAACCGATTTGGCTAAATTTAGTCTTGAAATATTCGTGGGTGTCCAGGAAAGGTTTAAAGGATGAAAAAATAGGTGCAGCGGGAACGGGAAAAATATGGCGGTACGAAGTTCGCTGGGACAACTAGTAAATTATATTTATATCTTCAAACTCGGCTATGCCCGCGACTCCGCCAAGGCGAGCGGCGATTAAAGCGACTTTTGCTCATATCTCAGGTTCTACTCAGCCGATTGCTATCAATCAAACGTAAGATTTTAAATCTGACGAAGACCTTCCAGACAAAACCACATCAAAATCCATTTTGGCATATTTAAATATTTAATACTTTTAGGCATATCGCGGACAAACAGGCATTATTCCAAAAAATATATTTTTGTGTTCAGAATCGTTGATATCATCGCCATCATCCTCATAGAGACTTTTTTTCCTGATTACATCCGCGGCCAATGTGAAATCGGAGCTCAGGGTCCGCCTTCCGACTCTTTTTCCTCCACTTCGCACGATCTTGGGCGTCCATGGTGTTGAGACTATTATATTTGATTAGACTATAATATCCCTCCACGACGTTGAGCCAGGACTTGGGCCAATCGTTAATATTATGTAACATAACCCAAGTATTTTTTTAATCACAACCAAAGTCGCTAATAAAGCGACCGACGTCAATTAAGTATGAAAGACGTTCTGAGTAGGTACTGACTGACCAATTTCAATAATAGATTCATGTCATTCCAGCATCCCTCTTAATGTCTGTCTTGTCGTTCCTACATTAATTTAAGTCTGACTTCGTGTGCTTAGACCCGTGTTACATCAATAAGTTTATCAAATGCTGTATTTGGTTGCATTGTCCGCGTCACAGGAATAATTAGAGCGTCTATCAAACTGCGTAAGCAGAATTAGTACGCTATCTTAAATGTTATAGATACTTGGTATCTGTATGTTCTAGTAATTACGCCTCATTAACCTAAGTTTATTGATGGTCGCGCATGACATCGTTACAATTTTTTTTTAATTAGTCACGTCAATACCAATGCCTCCCCCTTGCCTGAGTGTAAACAGAAGTTTAAACCTTTATAAACTTACAGTGGATGTCTCAGGCAGGAGGGTCATCATTGCAGATACAAATAATGATATTGAGTATTTACAATTGTAATCTTACAACGGGATTTCTAAAAGCTAATAGACTTCAATTTACATTTTACATAGATGAGTGCGCATATCGCTTAAGACCAATAATAGGAATTGAAATGTAATTGGCAGAGCATCCAGCCGGTATCGCTAGTCACTATTGACTATTCTTAGTGTTTGTACGATTAGCAATACTTTTTTTTTTGTATACCTATGTCATAACGCCTGCAGTCATCATTACAGTACATTACATACCTACTGAACAGAGACCTTATTTTATAATATCTTAGTCAAACAATTTTATCTCCGTATCATAAGCTACGCCATCACGAAAATTACATTCCTTTGTTTCCTTGCACTTAGTTTGCTTGTTAATTTTTATTTGATTGTATTATTTTAGACACAAAAGAAACTAAAACCAGTGCCAAAAACAATAGTGCTTATAACAAGAAAGGAGGGACACCACAAAATTATAGACTGAAATATGCAACTAGTTTGTCATCGGAAAGTCCAAAAATAAAGTATATAAGTGAAAAAGGTGAGTGTTGTTTTCAATTCTTAGACGTTCAAAATAGCATAGCTTAGGTACTGTTTCTTTTTAGTAACAAGTAAATCTCTCAATGGGCTTGGGTTTGGGTACCTGCCACGACCTGCGAAATACTATGTATATCTGACTTTATATTGAATTTATATTATCCAGTCTTATTTCAACAATTTAACGTGCTACTGCTGTTTGATGGATGACGGTCTGTACTACGGTTGGATCTGAAAATTGGTTCATACCTATTTAGGACTTGGAGATATACCTAATAATTATTGGCCGCAACTAGTCGTTGTTGTTGCCTACTATAGATAGATTTCAGTAGTAATCCGCCGCGTTCAGCGCTGTTCCACCTCTTTTAGCAATTTGCATTCAACAATGTCGAAAAGTTCGGTTTAATGGTCTTTTACCGCGTTCAACGATGTTTCGACACTTGGTCACCCAACGTGGATTGTTCCCGACTGCTCAGTGAGAAGTTGCGACTACGTACAGCCTGAACGTGGCGGTACAGCAGTGAATGCGACAGAACATAGGTGAGCTCTATCTAAAAAAATCGCATTATAAAAACACATTTTTGCTCTTTTTTATACTTGTTATCACTAAAACTAAATACGAACGGAACACATCTTCATATAAAATCATTGTTTTCTATGGATAAGTGTTGAACAGAGCTAAATAAATGTAGTTAGTCCCATGTCCCATAGGTGTACTCTTAACCTGATGTCTAGTAATCGTAACTTACTTCAACGTTTTGTGTTTTCAAATTATTTTCTAAATGCTTACCAAATATTTTGCAGATTTGCTACGAATTACCACTTCGAATCCAACAAAAAGTATTGTAAGTAAAAATTGTATAACGCCAAGTGAAAGTGAAGAGTTTACCGGAATCAAAAGTGTAATGTACGATAAAAAATCCAACAAAAGTGTGGATAAACCTAAACAAAACCGGCAACCGCCTTCTCAAAATAAAAATCAGTTACATTTAAATAAAATGTTTGCCCAAAATAAAGCGTTAACAATCCGAGTTCCAATAGACTCGAGGTATGAAGCACCTAAAGTTACAGAAATTAAATCAGCTGGATTGATAACCCCTTCGTGCACGACAACTAATGCATGCAATCGTGCTAATATGACTGATACGAGTATTAAATTCATAGACGCAAATGTAGGCACCAATGCACCAAGCTTAGTAAACCGAATAACAGAAATGGATGATATCGAAATGAATACAATTTGCAAGTGTGAAAGTTCTGTACAAACAGAATCTATCAAGGAAATATTCGATAGTCTTGAAATTCCGAATGTTACGCTAACAAAAGACAAATCAGAATCGAAAAAGGAGTCTGTAAACTTGCAAAGTGAACTATTTCAAAATGTTACTGTGCCGAAACATAAAGCAGCTCTACAGGAAGAAGACATTAAGTCTGAAGATATGAGTTATTGTCAAAGTGCTTCTTATGTATTTAGCCATGCTACTTTAACATATACGACAAGACAAAAAATTAATTTTCACGTAGTGAGTGATGACGACGGAGTTACCTCAAATATACTACCTACTCCCTTAGATTGCCCTTTAAATGTAGTGTCTGTGTTCAAAAATAATGTGAACAACAATAATGTGAAAAACAAACAAGAAAACCTTTCATTAAAACAAAACAAAACCTACAAAAAGAATAAGGACGCAGGAGATCAGTACGAAAACTGTTTGAATGAAATGAACTCGCTTGATTGTTCATATGTCTTTAATAAGTTAATGAAACCATCGGAGATAATTAGTACAATAAGCGTTAATAATGATCTATTACAGAACGACTACATCTGTGAACAGTTCCAACGAGAACTCAATTTTATAGATTCATTTTTTGAATCATTACAATACCTAGAAAGTTGTTCTCTATCCGACAAAGGCTTCTCTGATAACAAAGTAGAGACTCTTGTTAATAATTCTATGTTATTCGATTCTACATTCGATGTGAAGAATTCGGAATACGATAATTTCTTGTCAAAGCTTGAAAATGGCGCAAATATTGATGACACCGAAACAATGGCATCCAAGAGTCTTTTTCTGGTAAGTGTTATTCTTAAATTTGTAAATATTTTCTTAAACTGTGCAACAGCGCAGTACCTAATTGCTTCACTAATGATCGACTGATATTCATGTGTACCGCTTGTATAAATCGACACTATTATTATGGAAATTACAGTTCTATTTCGGTAGGTAATTAAGATTTACTTTTTTTCGTTGATTTTAGCTCAATTTACTCATTCGCGATGAGCAAAGGCGAGCAAAAAATCTTCTGTTTGTATTGAAGATGCGTGAAGATGCGTTGAAGGACTTCACGAAATCTCAAATACTTTGGCTAGAGAAGAAGAAGAAACACGACAACACTGATATCTCGACGCTGAAGAAAAAGCAGCGCGGTGCTCTGCTCAAACTTCAGCACGAGTGCGGGGAGATGCAACGTATGCGCAAAGCGCTGCTCACCCTCTCTGAGAAGCGGAAAGTAGCACTTATAAAAACTAAGAAAAACATAGAACTCAAACTGAAAAATAACGTTGATGTAGAACAGATAATTTTGGGGAAGAAAAAGTTAAAAAGAAGTTTGTCAGGGGATAGAAATACTTCTCCTTTGAAATGCTTCGACCTGTCCAGTAGTGGCTGTGAAGACAGTACGACGTCTAAACTGACCTCGGACACGTTGGTCACTCCGTGCGTCCCGCTAGTAAGCACCACCAGTGCCGAGAAGTGCGTCCAAGCCGGCGACACGCTCTGGTCTGAGCCCCAGCGGCAGGTCCCTGATATCGCTACTGAAAACTTCGTCGCCGTCGACGGTGGATACCTAAATATTTTATTCCATGACCTGACGTTACCACAAATTTTCAATAGTGGAAAACAATATGAAGTTAACGAGGAAATGTTAAAAAGTATTATCAATTCTAGTAATAATTATAATAATAACTTAACGGGCAGTGAAGTGGTTGAAAAGCTCATGGATCATATAAAGAATAGGGAATATGATACCAGCTCGCCGTCGACAGCTCACAGTCTCATTGAGGAGTTTGATCAGTATTATAGAGGTCTAGCAGAGGAGGATAAGTCCCCGTCGTCTGATCGAGAGCGGGAGGATTCTAACACTAATAATGTGAACGTACAAACTGATATGAGGTGGGAATCGACTGAGGAACTGCTCGTTCAGAGTGTTTTAACAATGAGTGTAAATGAGGAGAAAATATTAAGTGATCAGAACTTATCACACATTAGTAAAACATGTGTTTGTGAGTTAGTTACCGCAATGAGCAATGAAAGCTCTGCAGATAAAGATGCAGAATCGTGTGCTAGTCAGCCCCAAACGGGACCACTCCCGGTGCCTGTCGGGGCAGCCGCCGTTGTTGAGACTCCACCTTCCATCCTTCCTTCTTGGATACTGTCAAAGTCAAACGGGAGCACTTCGTCAGGTAATATTATTTTCATGCCATATTTACTGATTTAGAAACCTGACTGACATTATTCTTAGTACCTTTCTACTTTTATAGTTTTTTTTTTACTTCAATTAATTAACAGACATTGAATGCTAAGTAGAACTACAGTGTATAATAACGATACTTATTCATTTACTTCTTGGGTTTATTATCATACCCATGTTGTATGATGCAGATACAGACAGCTTCAGCAGCCAGCCGCTCAATAATTGCTCTTCGTTAGAAAATCTTCCACCGCCCGATCAGTCTGAAGCCGAGGAGTTGAGAAGACAGCAGCTAGCTATTGAAAGAGAGGTAAATATATGAAGATGGTTCACTGTACTCCCAACGTCATGATGTTCCGTATATTTAATATTTATTTAATTTATTTATTTAATAAAAAATAAGCATCAGTTTATTACCCGACTACGGCAAAGCCAAAGGAGGGTTATGATTTTGACAGGCTATGTATGTATGTATGTATGTATGTATGTATGTATGTATGTTCGTTTGTTCCCTCATTGCTCTTTAACCACTTATTAGAACTGGACAAATGAGGTATCGATAGAAGCGTCTTGATCGTCCGCTGGTTATAGGCTATATGACATGTCACTGAATCCAATGTGGCGCCTTCTAGCGGCCATAAAGTACTGCGTTAAAAAATAAACTTGAGGTAAATATACCGTGTTTGGTATCAAATTCAAGGGCTCAATTAGCTCATTTCGAATATGTAAAAAGTTTGGATATTGGTTGCCCCAAAATAGTATAAATAAAAAATTAAGTTAGTAAGTTCTGTAGTATGTGAGTAGTGGTAGTTCTGTTTCTTTTTAAAAATAAAATGATATCTCCTTTAAGTAAAATGAGCTAACTTAAGGATTTAAGGTACTTTTCCTTCATGTGGCATCGCCGTGGGACGCCCTGTATATGGTGTGCCAATTGTCTACGACATGATGATACTATATCGAAGTTTATGGCATAAACATTAAGAGAATACATACATATACATATAATCACGCCTCCATCCCCGAAGGGTTAGGCAGAGGCGAATTAACACCCACATTTCACCAATCATTGTATTCGGTCCCACGTAATAGGGAATTTTCCTGCATAATCGAACTGGTGTCGCTCCTAGACCATAAGATTGAAGCGTATTTTTTTAACACATCATAAGGTCAAGATTTTCCTTGTTACGATTTCATTATCTGATTATGAGATACTACTACTATAGTAATCTGTATGTAGATGTATGTATTCCACCTAATTTAAGACCATTTCTCTAATAGCGTCATTATAAAAAACAAAGATAAAATAGCAAAGAGCGTTTAGTTGTGCATCAGCCTTACGGTATGATTCCGAAGGTGACCGCATACGACATCTGCAGACGCACGCAGAGATAAGCGTAATTCATCGCGGCTTCTCAATGGTCCTCTATATCGGTATCGGAGTTCAACAAGTAATGGGTACGCTGTATCTGCTACATGCGTCTGGTGTTGTATGCGGTCGACTTCGGAATCATATCTTTATCGTACGCAAGCTGTTTTTATGAAGTACGTCTCAACTCTTAGTTAATAATATGTATGTCTTACACATTATGTTTGACTATTCCAGATTAAAGCGTTGGAACAGCAGCAAAGTCGACTACTTGTAGTACGAGAGATTCCAGACAAACCACCCCCTCCGTACACTCCGCCAACCGACACTAAACCTAAACCTCCACGTATGTTCACTCTTGATGAACCCGCCGAATGGAAGATTAGAAAACATCTTTCAAACACAGCTGTTGCCAAACCTGATGAAAATAAAAATGCTTTTGATGTATTCTTAAAGGATTATTGCCACGAGTCACTAGAACGGCATAAGCAAGATCAGAGTGATCAGCCATGGGATGCTTGTAATTTATTACCGCAGAAACCACCGGTAGACACGGATAAGCGAGTACAAAATATTGTTGCGGAGGTTAAGGAGGTTTTGACCAGTGCTGGGCCTACGATGGTTTCTGGTAAGTGTACCTATTTGCCTTATTTTTTCATCTATTTACGTACAGCAGTTTGATCTTGACTCTTGTTTTTTGTTGGCACAGTAAAAATTATTTCAGAATAATCTAATATATAAAAATCAATGCCACTTTTCGTTGTTAGTTTATAACTCAAGAACGGCTGAACCGATTTGGCTAATTTTAGTCTTGAAATATTCGTGGGTGTCCAGGGAATGTTTAAAGGATGAGAAAATAGGTGCAGCGGGAACGTGAAAAATATGGCGGTACGAAGTTTGCCGGGACAGCTAGTATATTTTAAAAATGAGATATTCAAAAATATAGGTCAAATTTAATTCGAGTAATACGACCTTTAGGTTATGATCTGTTGATGGTCTTACGGGCTGTATTTTGATCCGTTAAACCACGACATCAGCTGATGTTATATATAGAAGGATCTGATTAGTCATATGTCAGTTTGATTCCTCTTTTTCTCAGACATATATTTTGTGATATTTATATAGGCACTAGGCACCTTTGACTTTTCTATCTTAACTTTTAGGACAAGCAAAATTTTGATCCAAATCATTAAAGTCGTTCCGAAAATTAAATAGCCAGCCAAAGAATTATACAAATCTACCCCTATATAGGAGAATATAATGTAGGAGTCCTATGAATAAAAACATGTATTTTCATTTACACTTGATACTATATAAGTTGTTAAAATAAGATTTATGTTTCGTAGGAGTCTCAAATCGCCGTTCGGACCACATTGACGACATACTATTCACCGAGTGGAAGCGCTGCGAGCCCGAATGGACCAATCTGCACAACGATGAAGCCATTGTAAAGAATCAAATCTTCGAGACTATCTTTCAGAAAATACTAACTGAAACCGTAGACGAATATAAGAAGACTGTCACTAATTTTATAACAGACTGAACATTTGTATTTATATTTACTTCAGATAATTACTTTTCTAAATTGTGTTGCTTAATTTTCAAAATACATGTGTCGTTGTCCCACGATATTCGATTGGACCCACTTAGAAGGTTCTATTTTGTATTTATTTAGATAGTTTTTATACAATAAATATATTTTGGAACACGTTCTTTTTCATGCCACTAAATGGGTCCAAGAGAATGTGGTTGAACCTTGTCAAAACGCTAACGGTTATTTTAGAGAATATCTCTTCATGTAGAATTGTCACGGTATTTTAGTACAACTGTATTTCAATCACTCAAATCGGCCTGTTGCGGTCTTTCTTGGACATAGCCCTAACGCAGTGCCGCTACCGTCTACCCCTTCTAATATGTGTTACAGTGGCGAGGGGTGAAAATTTTCAAAAGGTAAGCCGGTGGACAAAATGTACCATGCCACCCATTGGGAAGCCGTGAGGACTCGGGTTATGGGGACCCCTCGCCACTGCTGTTTCAGCTACATGCCAGGTGCGATCGTTTTAATGTTCAAGAAATAGAAACTATTAGTGTTGTAATCGTTTTAAATTTATGGTCTACGTTTTAAACGTTAAAGGATTTTGAAGTTGAATAGCCCATTATTATGTCTCAAAACTTAATGTCCCGCTCGCGCTACTGGACGCACAGGGGACTTTTTTGTTAATTCGACTTCAATATTAAAATGTTAAGTTGTTTACCAAAGCACAACTTTTAAAAAGGATATCTTCGATTTCTTGCCACCGCAGATCAGAAAAAGAACACTATAGAAGTTGCATAAAGTATCATTATTATCTGAATCCGAGATAAACAACAAAAATTCGCAAAAAGTACACTACTAATGATGACAGAGTTAATTATTATCTACTTTTCAAGTATTTATTATCTTTAAATAGAAATCGGAGAAAGCAAACAAATATGCAGGATGGGACTTGAAATCACGTCCAGGCCCTTTCTATGACTTTAGTAAGTTTTTCCCATTTAAATTTATAGGAAAGATATTATACTAATTGTTTCGAAACTTCACTTATTTATTACCTTTTTCGTTAAAAAACTATCATTAACTGAATTCTGTTTACTAAGGAAGGAAGTGGATTTATTATGTTTCGAACTCCTTCAATTCACTCTTGAATAATTTCGATACGGATTCTAAAACGGTTTAAAATTACCAGGTGCTTTTCAAATAATCGGTATTCTAGTGGGTTTCCCTGCTGTAATACTAGTGTACAGGAGTCACAGCAGTGAGGGTGGTAAGTGGGATGGGTGGGATAAGATCTATTTTGAAAACGGTGCGGCAGAATGTTCCCTTTTTGTTTCTTTTATATTTATTATACTAAATAAGACTGTTACACATAAATGTAACAGTTCAACAAGATGTTTTGATGTGGGGAACTCGCCAATTTTTTATTTATTTCTTTAAACTTAAATTTTTTCTCAAATAGAATTGTGGAATAAAATGGAAACCTTTCCAACATCTACGATTTTTTTTCTGTTCTGGGGCATTATTTTACTTGACAATGAGTTCTAATCGCAGTTGTAACGTACGTGGACGTCTAACCTATAAATGAGTGTAAAATGATACTAAAATGCACATTGAATTTAAAATAATATATTAAAAGAATAGAAAGAAAAAGTTGTAATTTCTGCTATATTCGGTTTCATCGGAAAGTCCAGTTGAATAACAGGGTGATGCTAATAGTCTGCAATTTCTACGAAATCGAACGCAGTGATCGAAATTACGCAACTCACAACTCAAAAAGTAACGCTCGTTTGGCTTCTGCCATGTGTGGCTGATGCGAACGCGCTTCGTTACGTTAAGGTTGGTCAAGCCGAAGAAACAGTTTTATAATAATACGTATTAATGTATTACCGTTATAATAAATTTTGGATTGGATACCGTGAAAACTATGACTGCCATTTAGAGTAAAATTAATACTAGTCTAATATTCTCTAAAATTACCGCGTGGGTGTGACTTGACTTATCATAAAATAATTTGTCGATGGCCATCATAACTTAGCTAAAGGACTTTAGTATAAGTGTAGTATAGAAAGCCAAAGTAAATATGAGCCAAAACGCACTTTTCTTGCAATTCTTAGCGTTTTTCAGAAAGTTTTTAAAATGTTTAATTTTGTATTATTTCATTCTTTAACAATAATTTTGTTTTTGTTGTTCGATCACTTGTCTATTAAAGACAGTTCAAAATATCAATTGGATCACTTGGCTTTCTACACTGTCCATTCATACCGTGCACTAACCACTTATTCGGTTAGTAGCACTACTCCTGGGGTTTAACACGTCATAATGGATTTTAATGTTTTAAGTGACTCAATATCGCAATACCAAATTTTCGTGTACAATAATTTCCATGCAGCTCAGTGGTTACTTTCTAAAGTCTCTACTACTAGCAGTTGATATTGGAATCCAAGTGATTTTTTCCTCTTTACCTATATTATGATAAGTGGAATTGTTATAAAACTAACAATTTCCACGAGTGGCCTCATTTATCGATATCGTATTTATACAAAACGCAATAATATTTTCTGCCTATTTATTAGATACTCTATAAGACAACGAGATAACAATGTTTTTCCGTTGTTTTTATGCCGTCTCAATGTGTTCTTTAGAATTCCAAACTCAGAGCCTACATACAATTGTGTTGCTCGTGGATTCCAGTTTATGTAGATTAAGCAAAATATATAGTTTAATTCTTCATAGCATGTCGTCAGTACCACAGAAATCTCAATACTGCGTTTTTATTGGACGCTCTTAGTGTACGAACTAGTCGCCATGTAAGTTACTCGTTCATCATCAGTCCCATGTCAGATCGAAGAAACTGTTGAAAAAAAAGTTGTTTCTTATGTTTTGGTTCAACAAATAAGTGTTCAAATTTGGAATTTAATTATAATTAAAATTTATTACTATATGGGTAGTTCCATAAAAGTTGGGTAAAATTCGTCCAAATCTTGCCATACGTGTTTTTAGATACCGAATCAAAAACTTTTTAGTAAATACAGTGTATATAATAATATACTTTTAGTATCTGAAGGGGCCAGTCACTTTACTAGGTATTTAAAGAGAAATTTGTGTTTTTCTGAAATCTGTGTTCTAGGGACTGACGGGTTGTGCTAGGGACTGATGCCTTACTTTTATTATACAATAAAACCACCATGTATGTCTTATATAATTAGTATTTATTTGTTAAATCTCACTCTTATCTTATTCATACACATATTTATGCCAAAATGCAATCAAATTAGGGACAAATCAGTCTATAGGTAAATTTTCTTAGATAATCTCTCTTGAAGCTTTACGAGGGGATAATCGGCTCCCGGATCCGACAGGCCAGTACACTCCCGGAGTGTCAGTATGGTTTTCGTCCCGGGCACGGGACCATGGACCCGGTGTTCGCCCTAAGGATTGTGGCGGGGAAATACAGGGCGAAGAATACGCCCCCGCACTGCCTATTCTTAGACATGCAGAAGACCTTCGACTGTGCTCCTCGCGAGGTGATCTGGTGGGCATTGCGGGTCAAGGAAGTCACAGAGACTTACATTGACACCATCCGAGACATGTACTACGATTCCGATTCTGTGGTTCGGACTACCGTTGGCGACTCGAAAGCCTTCCCCATCACCGTCGGAGTACACCAAGGATTCGTCCTTACCTGTTCAGCGTGATATTAGACGTTCTGTCGAACAGTATCAGAAACCCACATGAGCAGCCACCGTGGTTGCTCATGTATGCTGATGATATTGCGCTGGTGGACGCGGATAGGAGCAGATTAGTGTGACGCGAGAAAGGTTGGAAGGAAGCGCTTGAGAACGGTGGTCTGAAGCTAAATGTAGTGAAGTACGTACGAAGTACTTAGCGTTAAACTCCACAGATCCCACACCCGTTCGTGTAGGCGATGATTTGATCGAGCGTACGGATCAGGTTAAGTACCTGGGATCTGTACTTCATGTAACTGGTGAAATCGACTGAGACGTCAGGGCACGAATTGCTGCCGCGTGGGCTAAGTGGCGAGAAATTACTGGTGTCACGTGTGATACCAAAATGCCAGTCTGGTTGAAGAGGCAGGTCTATAAGACGACCATTAAACCTGTCCTCTTGCACGGTTGTGAGGCGTGGCCGCTGCTGGAGTGACACAAGCAAGAGCTGCGTGTCACGGAGATGAAAATGCGGTGGATGTGCGGCGTCATGCGTAAAGATCGCGTAAGGAACTCTCGCATCCGCGGTAGCCTTCATGTCCGTGACATCGCGGTTATAATGCAAGAGAACACCTTCGCAGCCAAGTCTTGCGGCTTGCGGCAACCGCCAGGCTGCGTGCGTAACCGCCAGGCTGCGTGCGTAACCGCCAGGCTGCGTGCGTAACAAATGCCTGGCAATGACGCCCCCGCCGGGTTCAGGTAAAAGGGGTAAGCCCAAGAAATCCTGGCTTGACGGCGTAGAAGGTGACATTCGTGCGAATGGTCTCACTACCATGGACACCCAAGATCGTGCGAAGTGAAGGAGGAAGATCCGGAAGGCGGACCTTTAACCGGAAGGCGGACCCTGAGCTGCGAGATCATCTTGGCCACGGATGCAATCAAGAAAATGCGTCTATATGCAGATGATGAATCTCTCTTACTAACAATAATAACAGTTTTCATAAAACTTGTGAAAAATTAATTAATCTGACTTTTTTTTTGCTTTTTCTTCTTTAGTCAACGGTATTTTTCTTCGCGGCGGCATATTCTACAACAAACAAAAGTTTCTGAATGATGAATCTATGTGAAAGAGTATGACTGTCAGTCCCTAGCCTTTGAATCAGTCCCTAGTCACATTAACAGCCAGGGCCTGATGGTCTAGGGACTGACGAATCAGAACAAAATCACTCGTAATTTTTTTTATAAAAGAAATACCGAGACTTGTAGGTAACAACAACATCAGAACAAACAAATCACATGTACACACAAACAAGAGAGAATAATAACTAATTTACTTTACATAAAATAACTCACCTAGGGCCTGAGAGATTGACTGGCCCAGCGCGTGTTTCCTCAGCATCGATACCGATCGCACTAATGTTAAGATAGCCGACGCGGAACGGTCCTCGCGTATGGCTAACTTCACGTTGTTACTTTTGAATGTGTTCATTTTAGAATGGCCGCTTATTTCGATTGCCGCGTATTTTTAAATTTACTGAGTGGCTAGGGCCTGACTAATATTATCGATGACGCTACTTTTCTTACAAAAAAAATATGAACAATATTTAACTTAGTCTACATAATAGATCCAATGAACAAGGTAATGTAATTTTCAGTGTATTTAAGTTAAATAATGATCAAATATCATCAAGTCGTACTAAAATCAGTCGAACGAAAACATTATTTTGGAAATGTGACATGGCTAGGGACTGATATTGAGGATAGAAAAGGAAATTTTTTTTTATAAAAAAAATATATGATTGTAACAAAAGTGAGTGACATAGTAAAAAATTGATTATTTAATATGGCAGACAATTTTATTACTGGATATTTATCAAAAAATGTATAAAATAATACTGAAACACAAAGTTACCCAACTTTTGTGGAACTACCCATATACATATATGTAGTAAGATATTTTATAGCAATCTTAAAATTGCACGGTTAAGGATCTGGGAAGTTGAAAAATTTGTGTATTTAGCTTTTGTGGTCCTCGCAAGTTCCTGAAAGTTTCATTGATATTGATTCATGACCTTTTGAGTGTCTTAGGCAAATGTAACAATAACACCTTTGTGAAACGGCCTAAACATTTAGATGTACATACAATTTGCTTTTAAAAAAACATTTTTGTACAGCCTCAAGTTTTCTTCTCCGCAAAACTTTTAGGCACTTCTTTCACCTCCGCGCTGACATTGCATTTTCTTCCAAATTTGATCACTTATTGGTATACCGAAACCCCTTTAGTAATATACTAATACAAAAAAAATCGCTGCTTACAATTATTTTTTTACATAATTCATGGGTGGATGCCTCGTCCATCGATCTATTAGATTTTAAATCACCTTGGTGTAGTTTCAAATGCTGGTCGATAGTTATAATTATTATGGCAACTTATCGCTTGGCATATCCGCTACTATTGCTAATCATGGTCATTTATGAACATCGGCATTAACACCTACTGAACATTGGTTAGGTTTATATGTTTACGAATAATATAATTAATGTTTAGTGTATGACAGTAGATAACGTCGTCAATGATCTTATTTAGATTTCTGTGTTCATCATAAACTTTGTAAATGTTAGTGAAGTTGTACTTTTTTGTTATTGTTTTACTGTACAGATAGTTATTATTATAAATATAACGTTTACAAACATGGTTTAGCTGTTTAATATTTTACATACAATTATACCTTATGAAAAGGGATGAAATAGTACATTATGGTACAAGTGGCATACGACGTTTTAGAACACACTTGCGAATAAAATAACACTACAAATACTAAATAATCAATACTACAAATGAATTCGTTTTCCTATGCGCGCGCATCTAACAATGGCGATCGGCCATATTTAAAAGAATGAGGTTTGACCAATGATATTTTCATAACATAGATATGTCATATGCTTACAAATCAACGTAGAAATAGCAATAACACATCTATTTATATTTAATATCATTGGGTTTGACTTTAACTTTTTTTTACTGTTTTTTTTTCTGTACTTAGAGAAAAAAAAAATGTTAAATTTGAGTGATAATTTTGTTTATTATACAATTATTAGGTACAAGTTGAAATTATTTATTTAAATACGAAAATGCATCAAATGACCATACAATGGGCATATTAATTTATTCGTACTATTAAACACGTTCTTTTTTGTATCAAAACTTTTTTAAGAATATAGACAATTATAGACACTTCCTATAAAATTTAAAAAAGAATCTATAACTCACTTTTGTGAATAATAGCAATGAAAAAGTCACAATTTGATTTTTTTTGAAATTTGGTATAGGGGTAGATTAGACCTCGAGAAAGGACATAGGCTATGTTTGGTCGCGATAACCGACATCCACGCGGGCGGAGCCGCGGGCAAAAGCTAGTGTTAAATAAATCATTTGAAAATGATTCTCTGTAATCAGTAGATACCTATATATTTTCCTCATAGAAAAGGGATGAAAAGTAGAGTATATAACTCAAGAGCAAATTATTTGTCCCTCGGGCGATATACTTTGAACCCCTCGCTGTGCTCAGGTTTCTACGTTAGAACCCCTAGCTATGCTCGGGGTTCTATTCTAGAAACCTTCGCTACACTCGTTGCTCCCTTGTTATACAATCTACTACTCTCTTCGGGACGGGCCCCGAAGAGAAAATCGTTTTCATCCCTTCTATTCGAAAAGTGTCACTTTGTTCCTCTACGTGGGAGCAAAATAGCTCTTTTCTGTTAAGACCTTTTTGGCAGACGGAAAAGTGACTTGAATTTTGAACTTAAATCATTTATAGAAATAGAACGCAAATTGTTTGAATTACTGGCTGGTACTTACGCTGCACGGCGCGGCGACCCGTGCTAACAAAAAATAAAATAAAAGCGCGTGTTCCTACATACTATTATTTCGTCGACTCGAGAGCAAATTATTTTTTCTTGGGGCGATGTACTTTGAACCCCTCGCTGCGCTCAGGATTCTACATCAGAATCCCGAATATTCAGAATCCCTCGCTTCGCTCATGGTTTAGCGCCTTCGCTGTAAAAATACTATTTTGCTCACTTGTCACACAATCTACTATTTACGCCCTTATGGATGCAATTGCCAAAATCACACAGTCACAGATTATGAGCCGCAAATGGTGCAAACGACCATCATCGATGCGTAAATTCTGTTTTGCTGCCAATAATAGTGCCAATTTACAAGTATAGTTGAATCTTGGAAGAATGTCCTGTGACCACCGATAAACGGGTGTTGTAATAAAAAAGGAAGAAAAATCAAAAACAAAATGTTAAATTATTTTATTTAGCAATAGTACAAAATATCACATAGTCCTTACAATTGACACTGACTAACTATCTGAACTATAAATACATTTTAAATACAAGATATAATAAGGAATCTACCTAACGTAATAAATACTAGGATGTCACAGGACAGTGATATCGTTACTGATAACATAACATTTATTCGAGATTCTTTACTGAAATGCATTATTTGAAAATAACAATTTCAGTATAAACGAGAACAAAATAAAATAGTAAAATTCCGCAAATATAAAGCACTTGATAATGTATCGTACACCTGTCATCTAGTTTATAAATAATAAAAATGAGTGTCCTTATGCGTTACATTACTAAACCACTGATCCGATTCGTACATTATCTTGCGAGCGGTATTACCTCGAGAACGTTTCTGACTGTACAAAATTTAAAAGGCATCGTTGCGTACGACGAACGTATACTCATCGATAAAGATATGCTTATGTTACTAGGCATAAGCAATCATTCACGACACATAATTTTTGCGCTGTTGGCACTTTAGAAGTATAGGCGCTCGCGCTCCGTTGAAAATAAAAATATCTAAATGACATTAACCGAGCCGGTAGAAGTATTATAGAAAAATGTGCCTTGGGACAAGAAATTTTAATTCGGACCTTCATTAACAAATTAGGCAAATTCAACATTTTGGTACCTAATCTATGGCATGGGTAACTTTAAGGGAATCAACATTCAGTAAATTCAACATTTTGGGATTACCCTAAGTTGAATTCCCAACATGTTGAATTATGAAATCATAATTCAACATGTTGGGAATTCAACTTTATGGGATTCCTTTTATGGAATGTAAATTTACGCGAATATCACTCCTTGAAATAGGTAAAACCACATTTTAACGGATTCTATAGCGATGTACATTGTTATTATTTACTTTTAACCCGACGGCGACGGGACGGTTTGGCTACTTTTCGACAGCTTCCTTATCTTTGGTCACCCCGCGACCATTGCTGCTCAAATAAATAAAACTGCAAAGTCGGTACTATTTCTCTTCTGCTTTCAATAATTACGTTATGTTATTTCAAGAATAACACATAACGCGCGATAGAATCAGTTAAAAAGTGGTTTTATTTCAATGAATCAATCTTAGAGTATCTATTGGATACTCTAAGGAATCAATGAATATTAACATAAATGTATTTATGGAGCGCCTATTATAAGCGATACAAACTTTTTTCTTGAAAAGTACCTACCTAAAGTCTCTTTGAATGGTAGCCTTTCTGTACGTACTTTGTACATGGTAGTTAAGTTACACACTAGTGCGACTAGACCTTTGAAAGGAGTAAACATCAAATCTAATGTGGAGTGTTTTAATATCCAACAATCAAGAACTTATTGGTTTCATTAAAATACAAAAGGGTCTATAAATAATATAAGTAGTATGCTAATATGCATGCCTACCAAATTAATTTTATACTCTCGAATTTCGTAGCTCTCCTGCCGTTTTACCTATACATACTTACTTATTACAACATTAGACTAGTAACATTTAAAAGAATATGAATTTATTTTAATAAGTTACGACGATAATTACTTAGATCTACAATAATTCTAAATTTGAGAATCTTAAAGAAACTCAGACTCACGTTAAAAGGTAAATATTAAGGTGTAGAATACTGTGACGACACATTGTAGTGTATAAGGCACTAACCTATAATCCGTAAATGCGTAAATTTTTGTTCATAACTGTTTTTATTACTTTCTTCAGTAGAAAGCGAGTTTAATATCGATCAGGGTGACATCAGCACATGTGAACTTAATTATACACTTATCTATTATCTGAACGGTAGGCCCTGAAGTTAACGGTAGGTAGTAGATGAATTGACTTAGGACGGTAGTAGACGAAGTACTACTATCTTCTTGGCCGTATGTACATCCTGTTTAAAATTCCGTACTAGTTCTCTTCTACTCAACTTTCAATTATTACGTTATTTAACGGAACATAGGGCTAAAGCAGAAGGGAAGTGTAACAAAAAAAAAATTCAATAATACTACACCGAACTTGTAAAGATGGTTCATTTGTTAACAGTCAACTCGCTTCCAAGTAACTCCATCCTAAAGCCGTCTGTTGCCTCTTGCGTATGCACGTATGCGCACGTCTCTTTATTCATGTGCTTTATTCTGTTAAAATTGTGCTAATTTCGTGTAACAAATGTATAGAGTATTGCAAAACGATGAAGTGAACGAACGAAATATGCACGAAATTGTGCACACTTCGGAATCCCGCGTACATGCATGCGCATAAGGCAGCGGAGGCTATTAGTCCTACATCTCTTCCAAAACTATAACAATCATGTTAATACTAGTGCTTCTATGATCAATGACTTACATCTTATAGCCGTTTTGCACAACAATATTATCTAACACGTTCTATTTTATTATTGTCTCGGAAGACAGAGTTCGCATGAGATTTCGCCAATTAGGTAGCTGATATTAGTCCCTTCCTAGCTTTAAATATATCCACAGCACTTGTCTCTTAACAATAACACTGGCACGACTTTTGTTCCTGTGCGGCAACACCAAGCAACTTAATCATCAGCCTTCAGAATTGACTCTAAAGGATTGGGACCTTTTCTTCTAGGATTAGACGGAGCCTTCGCTGCTTCTGCTGAAATTGGAAAAATACTCATTTAGTCTGTTATTTCAACTCTAGACGCTTTAAAGCGACTTAAGGTATGTACCTACAGTCAGCGTCAAAAGTAGACGATGATCGAATAACTACATTGATGTCGAAGAATCAAAATTAGAAATCTTATTTAAAATTATTTATTATAAAGTAATCGAGTTTTTAAATATCTTGATATTGCCCACTAAGTAGTAAAACAGCATTATCATTAATAAATATAAATTAACTAGCCGCCCCGCCTCGGATTTGCCTGTGACATATTTCGAAACCCCGTATTATATAAGCCCGTAATTTATGAATTTTCAAATAACTTTTTTTTGTACAGGACACGTCAATTTGACTTCGTCTCGCCTGATGGTAAGTAAGGTAGGTAAGGATGGTAAGTAAGGTAAGATGGTAAGCCTGTATTGGTCAACATTTTTTATTACTGCTCCGCTCCCTTATGTAGTATCGTGTTGATTTATAGCCTATAACCTTCCTCGATGAAGAATCCCATACCTGACAAGATTCCACCATCATGTTTTTAGTTCTCTTAAAAAACTACGTATAATTACAAACTCACGGTCAGGCATCTTCATATGTGATCCTTGCGTAACTTCCAAGCAGGCCATCCACTCGGTTATACTGATCTTGTTGTCGTGGTTGACGTCGCAGTACCGCGGCAGCTTCCTACCACACCGCCGCAGGTTATCCACGTTGGCTATCAGTTGGTGAAAGGCCTTCCATTCCCGACGCTCTAAAGCCTTATTTTTGTCCTTATCCAACATTACATACGTCCAAGTCGCTGCTTGTTCTTCTTTTGAAGCCCCCCATTTCACCATTTCACTGTATTGAACATATAAAGTAACATATCAGACCCTGTAATAGTATAGTAAAGAGTAGAATGGGGCCACCATATCTCTTCCTGTGGATGTCGTAAAAGGCGACTAAGGGATAGGGCTGTTTTCCATCTGACAGTAAACATACAGCCTATGAGAAAGTGCCCGCTAGACGGCAATAGGCTCGTCCCTATTACGTGGGACCGAAAATTGTAGTTGTTCGCATGTGGGTGTTAATAGAATGCCTACCCTTCGGCGATTTGCAGGCGTGAGCATGTTTGTATGTAATAAATGTAAAGCTGCGTTTACATACTCGCGGCAGAGCGAGGGAAGTGGCGAGAGAAGTGGGCAGGGACGTGGTGTGAATGGTATATTCGTCGTGCCGCGAGTACTGCCGCGTATTTTGCTGCGAATGTCGGCTTGGCGGCGCGAGTCAAAGGAGCGGCAATACTAGCACGATGAACTATACGAGACCGCTAGATGGCGCTAATCAGTAAACACGGCTTTCGTTATTGCTCGTCGAATATTTACTTTAAAAAATATTTATATCGATCTACGAAAAGTGTATAGTAGTTGAAAGTGATAGTTTTTATTAATAATCTATTTAATTAATTCGCTATGCTGTAAAAGCATAATGCGTAAACTGCTACAGCGTTGTCCTACATAATTATGTTTACGTCCGTCTCCATTGCAGGGCGAATACTGTAATGCGGACCAACGCGATGATGGGAGTGTGTGAATGCTAGGGCATTAATCACGCGAATATTTCCGGCAACACGATGAGCAATGCGAGCGGCAGTATGTAAACGCGGGGTAATAGAGCAGTGGACAGAGACTATATCAAGTATAAAACGTTAGTTTTAGACTCACCCGGGACCTGTGCCGTTGATAGAAGTAGTCATTTTTGATATGAAGAACGCTATCAGATCGTGTAAAAAGGCCGTCTTCATTGGCTCCGGACAACCTGTAAACGAGTACAAGTTAATCCATAATGATACTTCAGTAATAACTAGGTAGTAAGTATTTATATTGTATGGAATGAAACCTAAAACTGTATTTTTTCGGATTTTAGTTGGTTCGATTACCGGGTGTTACAAGCGAGATTTCGAAAACATCTGAATGCAAAGTTTCTTTTTAAAATTAAGGGAATGTTTACTTTAAGTGAAATTCGGTATCTTCAGTATTTTTAGAGTAGGTATGTACTTTCCCTCCAGGTGACGTCGACATCTACTATCATGTTATACGACGTTATAAAAAAAATAGCACATTATAATCAAAGAATTAGAGAGTTTAGGCAACAGATTTTCGCTGAAATCTACCCTAATATGGATACGACATATAGGCAATAATTGAAACCATATACTTTGTACCCCCTAAGCTTCAAGCGGGAAAAGTTTGAACAAAATTGGTCCAGTATTAAGGGCAGAAACTAGAGTTTTAATTTTATAGAATTTGAACAACTTTGAGCACTCTGTAGAATCGCATGTTGCCGCTTAGCTGTTCAAGTAAGTTACCTACTATGCCTATTGTTGTGTGTGTGTGTGAAGTTGTTGTGTGTGTGTGTGAAGGTGTGTGCGTATTTATTAATGACTTATGACACAGTCAATGACTTTAAAGCAATGGATGAAACTATTTAATGACTTATACAAGTGGTTGCATTTTCTACATTTATTTTAATAATTATTTTGTTAGAAAATTTCGGATTTTATAAATCAGGGAATTTAAGTTTAAATTTAATTTGGTTCTATTCCTACGGACCAGGATGCTTCACGGTTTCAGTATTTGCACATATGTCGTATCCATATCGTATAAAATTATCGACATTGAGCACGTACAAAATGTTGAAGAAAAAAAATACAGACGAATTGAGAACCGCCTTCTTTTTTTGAAGTCAAGAAGGTTAAAAAACTAGACTAAAGTTTAGCATATATGGACCATCGGTACCATCCTTAGAAGACACCGATAAGAAGCCTTGAGTCGGCAATAAACTCGTCTATTATGACCACTGTTGTCAGATTACGGTGTCTAAGTTTAAAAATACCACGTCTATCGAATTACATTTCTCACCTCTCATAGGACTAGCGTGTTGAGGCGCAGCATCACAGTCAGGCCGCTTGTCCTTCACAGAAGACCCTGGGATTGGCTTGCCAGTGTCCTGGTGAACGCACCAGCAGTACCCAGTGGACCGATAGCACTGAGCGCGGGCAAACCGACCGTCCCCAGTACATTCCGGCACGTAGAGGGCAGCCCCACCCGCTTTCTAAAAATGTTATAGAATAAGAATAAGAATAAATTTATTGTTCTTTTAACCTGGTTACATTATTAGAAAATTGATGAAAAAAGAATGCCTGTGTCAGGTGACCACGCTCTGCCATAATTAGTACCTATACCAATTAATTTATGTTTTTAAGAAGTAGGTGATTATTGTAGTTTAAGAATGTACAGTATATTATGTATGTGTGTATGTGTGAGTCTTCGTTTGTGTGTGTGTGTGTGTGTGTGTGTCTGTGTACGTGAATGAGTCAGTAGAAGGAACCATATTTAAATAAAATTGGCCAAGTGCGAGTCGGACTCGCCCATGAAGGGTTCCGTAGTAGCAAAGCCGAAAATTGCGGTTTATGACGTATTAAAAAAAAACTACGGACTGGATCTCAATCGAACCAATTTTTAGTGGAAGTTTACATGGCAATTTATATGACATATTTTTTTTTGATTTATCATTCTCTTATTTTAGAAGTTAGAGAGGGGGGGGGGGACACATTTTTCCACTTTGGAAGTGTCTCTCGCGCAAACTATTCAGTTTACAAAGAAATTATCTTAGAAACCTCAATAGCATTTTTAAAGACCTATCTATAGATACCCAACACGTATGGGTTTGATGAAAAAAAATATTTTGAGTTTCAGTTCTAAGTATGGGGACCCCCAAAATTTAATGCTTTTTTTTTTTTGTGTGACATTCTTAATGCGGTTCACAGAATACATCTTCTTACCAAGTTTCAACAGCATAGGCCTTATAGTTTCGGAGAAAAGTGGCTGTGACATATGGACGGACAGACAGACAGACAGACAGACGGACGGACAGACATGACGAATCTATAAGGGTTCCGTTTTTTGCCATCTGGCTACGGAACCCTAAAAAGATCCCTTTTAACACAGTTTACGGCTAAAGTAGACTTATGTCATGTATTTACTATTGTCAGGTTGAGTATCAGAAAAAAATATCGAACGTAACATTTTGAATTTTATATGCCGCCAGACCTAGTTCTAAGGGCCATCGGCGACTGATTTTCATATAGTTTGTCACCTTAGTGACATAATACACCTTACTTAGTGATATAATTTGCGTCATATCCAGATTCCCGCGGCCTTAATAAGGTCGTCTGTCCACCTCTTGGGTGGACGTCCTACGCTGCGCTTGCCGATACGTGGCCTCCATTCGAGAACTTTTCGACCCCATCGGTCATCAGTCCTTATTAAGGCCGCGGGAACGCGCTGGATGCGAGCAGCTTCCAACCGGTTTTATTGGAGATCTATAGGGGAGCTATGTCCAGCAGTGGACTTCCTATGGCTGAAATGATGATGATGATATCCAGATTGCTCATTTGGTATAAGCATCACTAATCATTAAATACAATATATATATCGTGGATAAGTTGAGATCTATGAATTTTCTTTCCAAAACCTTGAGAAACATTTGTCGTCATATCTCTGTTACCTGCTCATCCAATGCAGCTTGGCGATCTGTGAGACAATCGTTGGCTTCATCTTCCCGTTTTGATTCTGATTCCGACCCATCCGGCGCGAACGAGTTCCTCACTATACCCGGTAAAACTGCAGAAAAATAAAAGAATTTTAATAACAGCTTGTTAGAAAATAGAAGGTCGTATACTTACTTTGGTTGAGAAAGTAAGTAAAGGTGAACTGTTGAACATCGGTTGCATCGAATATAATGTTTTAATATTGAATATATTCATTTTGCAGGTAAATCTATGTTAAATCATTGCATTAACCATAAGCCGTTCACTGTTGAACATAGACCTCTCGTATAGACTTCAACAATGGAAGGTTTTGTACTATTTTTCTCCCATTTCATCCATCATTAAATTGACGATGAAGTTTTTTTCATTTATTGAGGTATTATCTTACCATATATCCTAAGGTGGTACAGTACAGATATAACCTCATTTAGTCAAAGAGCACTATTTACACTATACCTACGCATCAAATACTTACTCAAGAGAAACAGGCGGAGAATCACCTAAAACAGATGTTACCATTTGGGAGCAATATAAATAGATTTGTTGATACGAATATCTGCCTAACTTATAAGTAGGTTTAATGTATCCAACAGTTATTTCATTGGGCAATATCTTAGCTAGGAAATCGAATATTGAAAACTGAAGTTTAAGGCGGTTTAAATTACATTGGTAGCTACAACTGTTACATTGTAACATTGTTACCTACATTTTTAAAAATTGCAGTATCTGCAGAAACGCTTCTTTAATCACAAGATCAATTGTTCAAAGATAGAATTAATCAATTTATCTTTGTATTGAAGTCTAATAAGTACCAGACTGACCAGTTATAAAATATTCACTGAGGTCAGACCAAACGGTCTGGAGCGCGATGATGGCGAGAGACCGGATGGTATGTCATTAATTAATGCCATGGAAAATGGGTAAGACTCTAGCGTGGGACGGTACATGTGCCGATACCGTTGCCCCTGCCCATATACCTGGCACGGCTGGCTGTGCCGGTGCTGCTGCTGTTTCTGCAGAGGCTCTTAAACAGCGCAAATCCAATCTCATCGGGGATTATAAATTTTTAGCAATAATTTGTATATTATTAGTTCGGTTAGTTTTAGTTTTTTTTTAGTACAGTATAAATAGGTTTAATTTTATTTTATTTATTTGTAGATTATATAATATTGTGTAATAATAATAACCAATAAAATCTATTCACTGAGTTATCTGGGGGCACGGCAGTGCCCCCGCCAAGTCGAGCAAAAAAGAGCGGCACGGCCGTAACACTATTTTTTCGAAGCACTTCAGGCCATTTTCGACCCCCTATAAGTTCGTTGTGGATAAACCTAGAAGCCTTCAGGCTTCTACAACGTTTTTACAGTGCCAATTTGGCACTGTAAAAACACTTTATATTTCAAATTTCATTCAATTTGAACCAGTAGTTTAAGAATTATAACTAGTCAAAGTTTGCACTTTTGGCAAATTTTGTCACTCACTGACTGACCGATCATCAAAACTCTAAGGCTCTTCTAGCAGACATAGAAGCCTCAAATTTAGAAAACAAGTAGTGTTTAGTGTACAAATCAAGGGAAAATTAAAATATTGTACAATTTCAGTCTCAACTGCATAAATAACTTTGTAATCCCATATAAATATAAAGGATTACAAAGTTACATTTGCAGTGAATGAGTCAGTGTACCTGAATTCACCCATACTAATACCATTCTAACGAAATATGTATTATAGTTGATGCGAAAGTAAGTCTGTCTGCCCGTCTGTTACGCTTTCACGCCTAAACTACTGAACTTAATTTGGTACATAATGTAGATTAAAGTGAAGAAGTGGGACCGGGACTGGGATCGGAACTGGGACCGGGACCGGGATCGGACTGGGACTGTCCGACACAGAGAAACCGGAAAGGTAATCTACAAAAAGAACTGAAATCCCATCAAAAACAATACTTGTAAAAAAATACCAAGCCTCGCCGCCCTCGGTTCTTCTACCGCAAAAAGTTGTGAGATTCATGTAATACCAAGTCGGTTAATTTATTCAGTCCCCACTTCAGGGACCTTCAGTCTGTCCTTAGTTATTACGTAATAAGCTTTTATGTTTTAAATATAATAAATTGACTTGACCATCGCATGAAAACACAATGTATCGCACATCACAATAATTACATTAAATAATATTATTTAGTGCGATTGCTGAATCAATTTATTACATTTAAAACATAAAAGTTTATTACATAATAACTTAGGACAGAAGGTCCCTGAAGTAGGGACTGAATAAATTAACCGACTTGGTATTACATGGATCTCACAACTTTTTGCGGTAGAAGAACCGAGGGCGGCGAGGCTTGGTATTTTTTTACAAGTATTGTTTTTGATGGGTATTGTTTTGTGATTTGTGTGTGGCTTAATTTTTTTAATAAAAATGCAATTCCTTATTAAATTGAGTTTCAATTCAACTGTGAAATTCAGCCAAAGCCAGTTATATGATGGCGGCAGTAGTGTGTTTTTAGTCTTAACGTTATTTCTACCGTAATTACATTATCACATTACTAGGTTTATCCAATGATATATTAAAAACTATAGATATATTGTCCATACTCTAAAATGGCGACAAAAAAATGATGACTTTTGGTCATCATTTTATGCACCAATCAGAATCCCGACAGTGCGCCACCCAAACAAAAACTATTTTAGTAACACATTTGCAATAATAAAATATTATTAATTTAAATAATAATATAATTCATTTAAATTAATAACATTGACGTATTTTTAGTAAGTAACTATAATTTTTTTATACTTAGCGTTTGCGCCATTTTTGAAAGCCGCCATCTTCTTGTATGACGTATCTATGAATATAATACATCATTGGGTTTATCTAATCTAAGGTGTATGTTTAATTTACAAGTAAATGCGCAATTACCCGCGCCGTGCATATTTCTTTCCATAAAAGCACGTACATGTTGTGGGTTCAGTCGATTCAGATATGTCAAGTGAAGAAGAAGTGTTGTAGATGATAATTCCAAGAAGAGTATCTATCTCGTCATTAATGTTGGCGGGTGCTCCCGTCGAAAATCGCATACTCTCAGCCCAACCGAGTCTCATATCTATAAAATAGAAATCGAATAGGTGCTACAATTACCAGAAAGACATTCCTAGCATGTGGAACCAGCTGCAATTAGTTTCAACTAATTGGAATTAGCTATACCTACTTAGGTATACGAAATTTGACACACAAATATTGTATATTCTTGAATATAAACAGTACTGGGCTCAGATATTTAGTAGACACTATACACAATTGCTACTAAATGTTACAAAATTTTCAAAAATATACATGAATTACTTTCCGTGTTTCAGGTGGCTCCTCAATTCAGAATATTCAGATGTTAGGATTGAGGAGCCACATTCACATTGATATAACTTTAGACATATTTTACTACAAAATTCAGAATTCGGCCTACAAAATTATTTACTTCCCTACTAAATAAGGGGGCGAGCTTCCTTTTTAAATCTGAAGTGGCTCCTCAATCCATACGGACATACGGTAGGTACAAGGTAGGTACACTTTACGAAGTCAGCTATCTCATTATCGTGGCAATTAGTCTCTGGTCTCGAAGGAAAGTGATGTGGCGCTGTCACATTTATCCAAAGCCATTTAGAGGAGTCAAGCTGAATTTCTATGGAACTACCAAAGCTCCATCGCGCAATCACAATTAGTTCTGGCACATCGCAACATCAACCGTTGAACCGTAGTCCGGCTGGATGGCGGCGTGACCTTATCTGGTCGGAAGATCCTAACCACTGGCGTAGCTATGGGTGGGCAAGGTGGTGCGGTGCACCAGGGCCCTCAGGCTCAGGGGGCCCCCAAGCCTGAGCCTGAACTAGCAAATCTCATATTGAACTACCAAAAAAGTCTTAATTTTGGAATGCGAAAATGGGTTGTAGCACAACTCTAATCCGTGCTACTCATTTGTTGGGAATTTTGTACAGTATTGTCTCGTTGAAAGATTCGCCATCACATTTGCAGCTAGCTTGGAGGCCCCCTGAGCCTATGCTCGACAGTCGACGCTGCGGCCTATGGCCAACTATGAACTTTCCACGTGTAACTCTGATTAGCAACTGTCGCAGTGGAAAGCAAGTAAGGGGGTGGGATGGTTTTGGGCCAGATGGAGATATCGTGGTTCCCATATTTGAGTGGGCCATCTCAAAGTCGTATATGGCCCAGGGTCTGTCGAGGTGCATTGGAATTTTCTTATTGGTCCCGCTTACACTCCGGCGCTTGAGACCCGAGACTGCATGCAGTTTTAGTTGGTTTGATTCCGGCCTAAACACCTTCACCGAATGTTTATGTCGATTCGACATAAACACTAAATCATCATCATCTGCATGTAGACGCATTTTCCTGATTACATCCGTGTCCAAGATGACCTCGGAGCTCAGAATCCGCCTTCCGGCTCTTCCTCCTCCACTTCGCACGATCTTGGGCGTCCATGAAAGTGAGAAAAAATCGCACGCATATCACCCTCCACGACATCAAGTCAAGACTTGTTGGGCCTACCCCTTTTACCTGGACCTGGCGGGAGCGTCATTGCTAGGCATTTGCTACCCACGTAGCCTGGCGGTTGCCGCAAGACGTGGCCGCACCAGCGAAGGCGGTTCTCTTGCATTTTATCCACCATATCACGGACATGAAGGCTGTTGCGGATGCGAGAGTTCGTCACGCGATCTTGACGCGTAACGCCGCATAGCATTTTCATCTCCATGACCTCCGTGGCCTAATGAACTCCCCCTAATTGTGTATTGTGTAATGTGCGTTGTGTTTTGCAATAAATGTATTTTCTTTTCCTTCAACCTGACTGGCATTTTGGGATCACACGTGACGCCAGTTATTTCTCGACACTTGGCCCACGCGGCAGCAATGCGTGCCTTGACGTTGTAGTTGATTTCACCAGTCACATGAAGTACAGATCCCAGGTACTTAGCCTGGTCCGTGTGTTCGACCAAATTATCGCCTATACAAACGAGTGTGGGATCTGTAGAGTTTGACGCTAAGTATTCTGTAGGCACACGAAAATAAATGGAAATTTACGTATGCATGCGCGGAAACAAGCTAGATGTATATCTAGATTGTTTCCGCGCGCCTCTCTACAAGGTTTTTTGATTGGGGTACGGGGTCCGCAGTTACCACGCGGTGTACCCTGGGCAACGGAGACGGCAGCGCTCCTCTCTCGCAGATCTGTTGAGGGCTGGTCGGAGACTTTTCACATGTCCCACTGACTAGCAAAGGGCACAATGGAGAGCAGACAAGGAGCGGACCGGTTACCGAGCGCAGGCGTGGGGGGTTACATGTGCGGCCGCCTGTCACCCTTTCACCCTCACTGGCGCCGCGGTTCGATGTTCGTCCCTCTTTTCAGAGTTCTATGGGGACACCGTGCTTCTCACACCTGAGGAGGCCATTTTAAAACCGTAGATGGCCCAGAATCAGCCGGGTGCCAGTAATATCCTATCGGTAACCTTACAACTAGGGTTGCCAACCATACTGTTTAAAACAGTATTATACTGTTTTACACCCAATTATACTGTTTACTGTTCAACAAAAAAACAGTATCCAAAATACTGTTTTCAGCATCAAAATGCATAACACTACAAAAATGTGCAGCAATTGATACAATTTTAATTAATTGGGCACCAATTTGCAATTATTTTATAAGTTCAGGTGTTGATTGTCCCATGATAATCCAAAATTTATTAATGATAAATCATAATATAGAAAATAATACAGTTCACAGCTATCTTCTATTTGCCAGCCATATATTAAATCTTTTAATTTATCCACCGGTGGCACACACCAATGACTTTTCGATGCTTTTCGAAGTTATGTGTGTATTTATCGCAGGTTTATAAGTGCCCGGTTAATGGCAATAGGCTCGCCACCAATTACATTGGGACCTAAACATAAACGGCGAAATGTGGGTGCTAGCACCTCTGCCTACCCCTTCGGGGATATAGGCGTGAGTTTATGTTATGTTATGTTTAATTTATCCTAAAAAAATTAATGGGAACCATATTACCATTTTAGATGTTTACGAAACCATGCTTTCTTTTAAGACAGACAGACCTAAGGGGGCAAAATAGGTGACGAACCGGTGTATGTAAAACCGTATTTTGTGAAACGGATTTTTATGATCTTTGTTTTGTTGGAGAGAGGGAGCCAGAATCGGATGACAGGATCAAGGGTCAGGATTGGATAACAGGATCTAGGGAAATCCTCAAAATGGTGGCAAAACACTGTTTCTGCTGTTTTAACATAATTTAATTTCAGTATTTGCATTTAAAAATTATTTGCTCGTGATTTTAAGCTGCTGATGATAGGAACCTAAGCAAAGGATGGACGATGGATCGATTATAACTCACTAAAAAGAGAAAAATAAATTAAAAGCTCCTCGGGCTAGGCACCGCAGTTAAATTCGCTTTTTAGTGCCTCTTTTTCGTTTCTTGAAGTCGGTTAAACTTTTTTGTTAAAATTAATTTATGTAATTGTAAAATACTGTTCTATTTTTTAGAATACTGTTCAATTTTCTTCTCAGACCTAAATATACTATTTTTCTCGAAAAAAGAGTTGGCAACCCTACTTACAACCCGGCAGCTCTGGTATCTGAAGATTCGAGACGGCGTGTGGTAAGCGGTCCGAGTCCGACATAACTACCCCGATGGTACGAAAAAGAGGGAGAGAGGAGGGATTTGATCCCCAACAGCACGTTAGCGACCGGTAGGGGATATGCCTACCTCATCGTTTACTTTGGATAAGGCGACGTGCGACGCCCGAAGGAATTTTCGGAACCAAAAAAAATAGGGGGGGCCCCCTGTTTCTTTTTGCACCGGGGCCCTTGGTCACCTAGCTACGCCACTGATCCTAACTTCATATCCCATGCCTTATGGAGCTCGATCTTATGAACTCATGTAAAGAACGGACATTAGCTCAATGTATTCATTCAACATCACCGTCTCTCAGCAAAATTCTCATCAGAACCAGTTATTCTCTTAAGACCAAACTCAAGAGATACCTAAGAGAAAACTTTATAGGATAATGTGAAATTACTTTTGCTACTCTCTGGCTTCATATTGAATATTGCCTGCACATTAGGTACATATCGAAGTTATCAAAACGAACCCAACTTTATTGGAGAGGTGGCGCAGTATCGATTAATACTTGCTGGACCAATAAAAGGGGTCGAGCCCAGAGAAGAATTCATAATTCTTAATAGGATTTTTGAAATAATATTACTCCGTTAACTCTATCCTCTACTGCATATTGGTAGTATTATAAGAAACAAGAAACCCTTAGAGGTGCATAGTATCTATATTGTGTTGTCCATGAAGTCATTTTGTTTATAAGGATATACAAGAAGTCAGATAATCCCATCGCCAGATACCGTTATCAAAGACCTTTTCACCACTGACACTAACAGTGTCAAAAACAGTGAATAAAACGCTCTTTATTTCACTGAGTGAATAAAAAAATGCGCAAATGTACGGATTGTAGTAAAACATGCAAAGAGGTTGCACACTCTCACTATAAAAGCGTACTAACAGCCACCTAAATGTAATCACTGGCTGGATGGAATGTGGCTCAGTTTAAATTAAGAAAAAAAAAAACCGCCATTTTTCTGTGCAATTTTCCTTGTAAAAGTTTCTGTTTGTCTCTTAATCTTAAAATGACGTCATCCAGTGATGAAAATGACATTCTCGAACAATGATATATTATAAACTATAGATATGTTGTCCACACTCTAAAATGGCGACAAAAAAATGATGACTTTTGGTCATCATTTTATGCACCAATCAGAATCGCGACAGTGCGCCACCCAAAAAAAAACGTTCTTAATAATAAATTTGTAATAATAAAATATAATTAAATTAATTAATATAAATAACTATTTATTTCATATTAATTAATAACATTGTCGTATTTTTAGTAAGGAGCTAATATTTTGTGTTTGTGCCATTTTTGAAAGCCGCCATCTTCGTGTATGACGTATCTATAAAATATAATACATCATTGTTCTCGAACGCGAAAAGACTCCGGAGTCTTTTCGCGCTAAAGCGGTAGCTATTACTGATAATTTGCTGCTTCTTTTATGAACTATCCATAACAAAATTTAATTCATAATCACAGAGTAATTGTTTTCTCGTAGTCAATGATGAAAAGTAGCGTACCTAACACGTGAAAAAAGAATTCATCTCGGCCCTTGTATCCCTCGATCCGCTCAGGTTTCTATCTAGAATCCCTCGCTACGCTCGAGATTCTACCGCAGAAACCTTCGCTCCTCTCGGGATACAACTTAGTGCCTCGAAAAGGATTCATCTTTTTTTTTCACTAGTTGGGTAATCTACTATTATAAATTCTCACTAGGCAGTTTTGTGATTCGCAAGCTCGTTAAAAAAATACCTAAGTAAGTAATAAGTTTATTAATAAATACTGAACCATAAGAAAACTAATTATAAAATCACACACTACACTGAGAATAATAAAAAAAAAAATATTAGAATATAGTGGATTATGACAATAAAAAAATTGTTATGGTTAATTTTATTGTTTACCTGAACTGGGGTCCGGAGGCGGTTCCTCCTCGTTGTAATCAGGCTCAGGGTCTGGACCGCTGTCTTCGTCTGCATTCAACGACATGAAGAAACGGAGAGAGACTATATATTATTATTATGTTTGCACACACATTCACACCCACACAACTAGTTGAGGATTAGAAGCCAGAAGCCAGTCGAACATGCATGTTATACTGAATACGAGAATTATATTGTTTTTAATTTTTGGTTAGTATTTTTTTCTTAATCCTAACATCGCTATCACAACATGTGTCAAAGAGTAGTGTTAAGTAAGTTGGTCGTCGAAAGTATTCATCGAGATAGTGATCGATTAGCTTGCGTGACATGAGCACCGGAGCCGTAAAATAAACAAGTCTAGACTGCGACCGTTAAATCGTTAATTTATCTTAAGTAGTATAATAATATATATTATGTATATGTATATATCCTATATATATTTGGGTATACAGCATCTATTAAATTCGCCTGCTTTAACTTGTGAGTCTTAGATTTCTTAACGTGAAATAGTCTTGTAAATCTAATAAAATGAATATTAGATATACGCAATTGGATTTACAAGATTACGGTAATTAATTTAATTACTGCCAGTTTTCGTACCAGCGATAATTGTATGTCGTGGTAATAGCTAATTAATAAATAACACAATTTTAGCCTCACTAGTGTGTCTAAAAATAAAAACCGCTAAATGTGTGTATTTCAATTTCGCGCCTAACAGCTTTTCTTAGGTGCTGTTAGCACTCGCTAAAACGCTCTCGTTTATTTTTGTGTAATGTACCTAACATTCGCAAGGATGCTCATCACAAGTGAATGCATGGCGAGGAGTCTCTATAACACTATTCCTGCCGGCTTGCTCCGTAATAGGAAGCCGCAGTAGAGCTGCTTATGTTTATACTCTAATAAAATAATATACATATGGATTGAAAATGGCCTAAAGTGCATCGAGAAAATAGTACGGCGGTGGTACCTACGGCCGTGCAAAATTTAAGAGAATTTGATACAAAATTGACATGATTGTTCTTTACGGGGTAAAATTTATTCCACCGGCTTCGCTTTTAAACATTTTCGCCCTTCGCCACTGATGCACACGTTTATCTACACCTGCCTAACCACGTCCTATAATTCAATCAAATATTTTTAGTAAGAATGCGAGACAAGAAAAGCTAAAGAAAAACGGAAAAGTTAGAAACAATATTTTAGTGAGTAGGTATAGTCAAAATCCTTGAGCTGTAGAAGAAACCTTATTGCATATTTTAAATTACGCTCTATTGCGGGGCAGGCTTTTCCTGATGGCGCATGGCCATCAGGAAAAGCCTCCCCCGCAATAGAGCGTTAAATTGAGATGTAATTGTTCATACTTTTAAACTATAGTAAAACCAATAATATCGTGAACTGAAGAAGACCCAGGAGACCAGCTTTGTATCAATATTGTCAAATCGTGCTAAATTGTCTTTGATTTCCAATTATAACCGTAATTCCAATTTAAACATTGGTTTTACTAGGTATAGTTAACTATTCATAGTCATATTGTTAGTTCATTCGAGATGCGCTTGTTAAGTTTTTAACAATACACCCATACCTATATGATACGATATTGACTTTGCCGACGTCACCGCTTGCCACATCTCGTATTATCCGTAGCGTGCATCACGAGTCACCATGAGGAATGTGATTCCCCACACTACTATGAAGCGTGCCCACAAAGGTACTCACAGTCCGGTGCGGGAGGCTCGGGGTTGACAAGAAGGCACGCGACCCACTCTGAGTGGGTGATTTCGGTATCTTTATCTCCATCACAGCCGCGGGTCCATGCGCGGGCGCATCTTTTTGGTTTCACCACCTTAAATAACCGTGAAATTACTAAAGCTGTAATATCGGGTAAGGATACCATGTATTTTTGAGCCAATTCGACAGAATCTACGACTAAAGTAGACCTAGTAAACCATAAATCAGGTTGAGCATGGAAAGTTCGAAAAAAATTATGAGACGAATCTTTTTGGCGCATCAAGATCTTCAGGGCCCAAGCCAATCTCCCAAGCAAGTTGGTACAGTAAGCTTCAGAGAAAAGGGACCCCCCTTGTTAATGATATGAAAGCATGAGGGGGTCTGTTTTCTCTGACGCTGACTGTACACATCTGCCAATGGACGGATGAGGCTTAGGTACAGGATTTACTCTCGGGGTTTGGGGTCAGATGGCAGATGACTCAGTTCAGTTTGAACGCACAAATAACATAAATAACAAAGTATTAATACTATTGTATGTAGGTATTATAGGTACATGAGTCATTACTGCAATCGGGGACAAGTCTTATAAAACGTACCTTCTTGATCAGCCTTCTGAGTCCTCTGTACTCAGACTTGTGCAAGGCGTTGTTTGAATCTCGGTCCAGTTCTCTAAACTTCCAATCAGCTACTGTGCTAGGCTCCACTTTGCCAGAAGACTGAGAGCGAGCTCTTTCGTACTCTCCCGTGAAGATCTTGATCAAGTTATTGTTGAACTGGGCACGGTCGGTTCGTGTGCATGCTGGTGACAAAAGTACATTTATATTGCACGAGAATTACACACGTGGTGTGTACAAATTACTTGTTAACTGTGATACGAATAAAAGGGACCATTGAGAAGCCGCAATGAGCTACACGTATCTACTGCGTGCGTCTGCAGTTGTCCCTGCGGTCGGCGTTGGTACCATACCTACCTTTAATGTACGTGAACTTACAAAAGTATCGAAAACACAAAACAAAATTATGCTGAACCATGTCTTAAGTAAGACTTTTGTGAATCAACTTCAGGACTATAAATTGTCATTGTATACCTGTATAATATGTTACATATTATTATATCCTAATTATTGTTTCACGTCAAAGTCGCTTTAGTAGAGAAATAGAGTAAAGACAGTAACGACTTTAATCAAAATATATTTTCGCAAAAATAATGCTCCATAATCGTATTCGTGTGTCTTAATATTTTTACCTCAATCACGCCAAACAGCGGAATTAATCTAGAAGAAATACCTATACAGAGATGGAACATACCTAGTCTGGAATAGCACATAGGCTTGTTATTCTGGGAATAAATTTAATATTGCAGTCACATCATGGAGGCAGGTTATATCTTTGTGCATGACATTTAAATAAACGACTAACTAAGATAAACTTTTGTAACAATATAAATCAATGGATAATGTTGAATTCTTACTTCTTTTATTACGTTGACCGCGGACGGACGACCTCCGTTTTGTATGGGCTTTACCTGAAAACAAAAACAAGTTATTTAAATAGATCATACATTTTTATACTCACATCCACGACGTTAGTATATATACATCTTAAACTTTATAAAATATTACTAAAACTATAAAAATATTGATCACAATCTGACAATCGAAATACCGTTGCAATCGGTCGCATAAAACTCTAGAAAAAGTAAGTAGGGTGGTGGCACCAATTATCGGCCATGTCAACATTTTTTGACCTTTGATTGATTGTAATTTTTTGGTTTATAGCATTTACTTTCTTGCAATGCCTTTTTTGGGTAGAGGGATACTGAAACTCCATTACTACATTTGCAAAATTACCAATTCTTTGTTATTTTTGAAAATATAGATGTTTTTTTCCGAGTATGTCGATTTCTCTTAATATCGGCCTCTAACACCCTAATTTCTGCCGCCTGTGACCCTAATATCGTCATAACTTTTCCAACGTGAATTTAGATCAATAAAACTAAGTAAAGTAACAAATTGTAACGTTTTATATTCCAATTCAGGTTCAAATTTTTTTTTTAACGCTTATCTATCATTAATTTGTCTTTTCTTTATATCTCAGCCTTAAAAAATACAGTAATTGCTGTTATTATAAACTAATGATCTATTACTGCCTGCTTCTTTGAACGGCCTTTACTCCATCTCTTATTCTACTACGGTCATAGAAACTATAGGGATCATAGAACCTATAGGGGTCATAGAACCTATAGGGGTCATAGAACCTATAGGGGTCATATTTGAACGGCATTTACTCCATCTCTTATTCTACTACGGTCATAGAACCTATAGGGGTCATAGAACCTATAGGGGTCATAGAACCTATAGGGGTCATAGAACCTATAGGGGTCATAGAACCTATAGGGGTCATAGAACCTATAGAGGTCATAGAACCTATAGGGGTCATAGAACCTGTAGGGGTCATAGAACCTATGATCATATAACCATAGGTTTGAAACCTTTCTCTTTTTGTTGGGACATCATTATGGCATACCTACCTGTTGACTAAAATTAAAATACCCAAGTATTTGTTCATTTTTCTCCACGTCCCTATTTATTGTAAAGTTCGAAGGTTGTAGGAAAGTAAGTACCTACCTTATACAAAATAAAGTGGCCGTTATTACGCATCGATTCTCTAGATATCGGCCGCAACTGGCAAAAAAAGTTTTTAGGCAGCCGATGTTAGGATCTAGTCATCAAACAGAGCTGTTATTTCATTTTTAACCTTATTAATGTTACTTCTAATATATAAAATAGCTAAACATATAGTTTAGTGTTTTCATGCATTTCCCCAATATCGACCAGGTGGCCGATATTGAGATTTATCCAAAATAAAGATCCCTAATCTCGACCCCCCCATTATTTCATAAAAAGTACAAATAAAATTAAAAACACACTACCTAAACGGTACTTCGACTGTTTTTCTTTATTATAAAATAATATAAAATACCATAGGTATGTTTAATTCCATTCAAATACTTATCAACGGAGTGCGTCGGCTCCGGGATTTGACTCGGAAATGCCAACAAACGACACAAGTCGTTGCCTGCGCGTGCTCTATTGCCACCTGAACGTTCAAATGTGGAGGTACCCGCACCAAAATATGGGATGTTATTCGTATGGATATAGAGTCGCTTTTTGCATAAAAACGATCATAATTTTAGGGTTATTTTCATAGTTATGATCCATTTTCTCGAAAAGGCCGATATTAGGACGTGGCCGATACTAGGAGACTTCACCCTAAGTAGGTACTTAGTGGGATAATATTGTATAGAATATTTATATTGAGGAAATGATTCGGAAAATATATTCAATTTCGCAATAGCTGATCACCTTTCAGTCAATAAGTAAAATTGGATCACTAATTGAATAGAATTGGATACAAAAATTGCCTAAAAATGTAAAAATATAAAAATTTAAAAATGTTGGTTGGCTCGTTAACTTTCCTTGATATTATGCTATAACAAATTGTTTTCTCGGCCAATCTCTAAGGGCGAATTGGCGTGAGTGACTGTATGGATGTGTATTTATTTTATACTTTTATATTAAACTTATATCGAATTAGAGAAGAGAACATTGATGTGAAAGACGTTTCTTTTTGTTCGCTACAAATCGTTTAGAGCAAGGGTGCCCAACCCCAGGCCCGCGGGCCACTAAGTGGCCCGCGGACGAATTTCGGGTGGCACGCGCAAGCCACTGCGAGAGGAGCAAAAAAAATATAAAGCTTGTACAAAAGCAATTGCATTAGTCGCAGTCGCAAGTGCTATACTATTTTTTCTTTTCACTCAAATCTATCGAGAATTCATCAAAATGATATCTCTTCATAATCTTAACTATAAAGCTTAAAATAAAATTTATTTTAATTTATATTTGTGATTTTGATTGTATTGATAGTTTGGTATTATAATACACCTAATATTGTACTGGGTGGCGCAAAAGTAAAGACCCTATTTGGTTCGGCTATAACATTTTTTCTAAATTAGAAAACTAGATTTAGGTTTTTTTAAATGTATATTTGTACCATTAAATTTCGTACCATTAGGATTTAAAGATGATGTCTTTTAAATGGTGACCTCCAGAGTTGATACACATTTGAGCCCTATTTATGACATTTTGCATAACTTGCCGTAACACTACCTGCGATATGTTCGTTATTTCTTGACGAATGTTTTCTTTTAGAGCTGCGAGAGTCTGTGGCTTGTTCACATACACCCGAGATTTCAAAAAACCCCAAAGAAAGAAGTCTGGACTGGTCAGATCGGGTGATCTTGCAGGCCAAGGCAAATCGCCAAAACGAGAGATAACTCGGCCTGGAAAAGCGTTTGACACAATTATTCCACGTTCTTGGGGAGTAAAACGGTCCATGTTTATTTTCAGTGTATGTTACATTTGTTCACTACACAATTTTCAACAACAGAATGACAGAAAATTTCATATAAAAAAAATAAAGGTATTTTCTTTAGTGCCACTACTTTTGCGCCACCCAGTACTAGTGCACTTTGTTATTATACTAATTTTTGTAGTTATATTCCATTTATCATTGAGTTTTCATTTATACGCGTAAAAATGTAGTAAAATAGGAGCTGTCAATGGCGTGGAACGGATCCGGCGGCTGGGTCTGAGGTGGCTCTGTACAAAACCGAGGCCATGTTCTCTCATAGGCCTCGGCGTGCACCACCGAAGGAATCCAGCCTCACAGTGGGAGACACTCTCATCGGCATCAGGCCCCAGATGACATATCTAGGGCTATCTGGGGCTCGCGTTCGACGGCCCAGATATCGGGGAGCATCTCCGAAGTCTGGCTCCCAAATTAAGAGGCACAGCTAACGCTCTGGTGTGGCTGCTGTCCAACATGAGGGAGCCTGAGCAGAGCAGGAGGCAGATGGCTGGGGGAATCGTACGCTCCATTGCCCTATACGGGTGTCCCGTGTGAGTGTATGCCCTGAAGTCTAGCCACGTGCACCTACCGTGTGCAGCGCAACAGACGATGGCCATGGATATCCTATGACGTGGCGAATCGGAGAGCGAGGTTATGGCCAAACATGGCGAGTCACCGGCAATTAATCTTGACATCGCCAAGCTTTTATAGAGTCTGCCACAAATCGCTTCTTTCCAAGCTACCAGCCTTCGGTCTGCCTCTCAGACTGTGTGACTGGGTGGTTAGCATCCTGCAGGAGCGCCATATTCGCGTCCTTTGTCATGGACGAACTTCGTAGTTCTTGCAGGTAAATGCTGGCGTGCCGCAGTGGTCTGTGTTATCACCCATTCTCTTTCTTCTACATATGAACGATATTCTGACCACCGGCAGCATTCATTGCTATGCAGACGATAGCATCTTACACGGGACTTATGATGGGCATACTGCGGCCGAGCAGTCTGATATCGCGGGAAAAAAAGCAGCTTCTTGTTACTGAGCTCGACCGGATCCTGAATCATATTTCCCAATAGGGCCTGAGAACCTGGTCGAGTTCAATGCCAACAAGACGCAGGCATGTGCATTTACAGCAAAGGTATCTTTTTTCCTTCGCTCTACCACGCCACTACCACTGCAGGACAATCTCAGTATTCTCGGTATGGATGTTCGCTGCCTACTGAACAACAAAAATTATATTGAGAGTATCATCAAAACAGCCTCGCGTAAAGTCGGAGTCCTGAACAAAGTGAGATGTTCTAATACACCGGAGCAGCGGTGTCTTCCGTCTCCTGCGTGGAATACTGCTCGGATCTCTGGGATGGCTTCGCAAAGTACTTACTTGATACACTCGACAGGTTCCAGTGTCGTGCGGTCCGCATTATTGGGAATCCTGAGATCACGAACACCCTCGAGCCTCTGCAGATGCGTAGAGTTGTGCATCCTTGGCAGTATTTTACTGTCTCTGCTATGGTGAATGTTCTGATGAGTTTTTCCAATTAATCCCACCCTATCCTTTCCTACACCGAACAACGCGTGCAGGACATAAATGTCACCTGCATACGGTGCAATATATTTGGGACTCCTTCCTCTGCCGTACCATTAACTCCTGGAATTCCTTACCAGATTCCCTCTTCCTACAGTCCCGGATCCTTTAAGCGGGGCGCGATAAAGCTTCTGATGAGGCCGACAAGCTGAGTGCCACCATCGTAACATGATACCTACGTGTCTATAATGGTGACCCTCTTTCCCGAGACTGCCTTCAGCTTACCTTCAGGCAAGGTGAAGTCAAATTGACGTGTCCCATATAATATATATAAAAAAAGTTCTTTCGGTCCCATATCGTTACCGAAAGAAGGCGCGGGAACGGGGACACGAACCCGAGCCGTGAAGAGCACACCGTAGTAGCGGCGATAAGACCCATCATAGGGGAAAGTTAGAGGCCGCCATGTAGCCTCTCTAGCCACTCCTCCATCCTGCAGGTTATACTTCAGGGATTTTCTGCGTCGGATCCGGTAAGAGCCAACCTCCGAATGCCATCGTTATGACGCAGGAGACGCCATCACCCTAGGAGTGAGAGTTCTCTCGCTTGCCACCTTGCTCCCGGCTATGGTACGCTGCCAAAGTGCGTGGACTGCCACCCCTCCTTCTGTGAGCAAGTAACACTCCAAGGCTAGATGGGCACACGGTCGTCCCCATACCCGAAGAGAGATCAGCTACGTCATCTTCCGAAACCTAGGGGGGGGGGGGGGGTGTATGTAGTAAAAGGGTGAACTGGCCCGCCAAAAATGTCCAAATCGTAAGTTTGGCCCGACAGCTAAAAAGGTTGGGCACCCTTGGTTTAGAGACACGCACGCCCACACCCGCAGATTGATGGGAAGCGCGCACCATAGCCTGTGTAAGCTTACAACACCAGGAATAAACACGCAACATACTTAATACATAGGTAGGTATACCGATACTGCAGGATTCGACTTACATTCATCCTACTGGCTGTCGACCGGATGCTATTGTGCAGAACGTTTGTCAGATCCTGCAATACCTATCGGTGCTTACTATGCTCACTGGTTTTAGGCCTAGGTACGACATATTACTTTAAGGGTGTTTTACTGTAAACGAGAACAAAGTGAATACAACTTAGATATCTCTATTAATATTTTTGAGAATGATCATCCGTCAGCACTAACACCCGTATTCACAAACAATACTTAGCTATGCGTACCTACTACAAAAACTGTGCAAAGAACGACAAATTCTCAGTGCGTTTGTTTTGGCAAACCTTTTTACTCATAGATAACACTTATGCAATAGGTACTTCGTTGAGGGAACGCACTGCGTTAGATAAGTACTGCTCCGTGATGTTTGTGAATTAATTTTACCAGCCCTATGCGCTCGAGCACACTATGAGACCTCACAGTGTTGTTTGTGAATACGGGTGTAAGTAGGGTTGCCAACTCTTTTTTCGAGAAAAAAAGTATATTTAGGTCTGAGAAGAAAATTGAACAGTATTCTAGAAAATAGAACAGTATTTTACAATTCCATAAATTAATTTTAACAAAAAAGTTTAACCGACTTCAAGAAACGAAAAAGAGGCACTAAAAAGCGAAAATAACTGCGGTGCCTAGCCTAGCCCGAGAGGCTTTAAATTTATTTTTCTCTTTTTAGTGAGTTATAATCGATCCATCGTCCATCCTTTGCTTAGGTTCCTATCATCAGCAGCTTAAAATCTTGAGCAGATAATTTTTAAATGGAAATACTGAAATTAAATTATGTTAAAACAGCAGAAACAGTGTTTTGCCATCATTTTGAGGATTTCCCTAGATCCTGTTATCCAATCCTGACTCCCTTGATCCTGTCATCCTATTCTGGCTCCCTGAATCAAAACAAAGATCATAAAAATCCGTTTCACAAAATACGGTTTTACATACAACGGTTCTTCACCTATTTTGCCCCTTTAGGTCTGTCTATCTTTTAAGAAAGCATGATTTCGTAAAATCTAAAATGGTAATATGGTTCCCATCAATTTTTTTATGGATAAATTAAACATAACATAAACTCACGCCTATATCCCCGAAGGGGTAGGCAGAGGTACTAGCACCCACATTTAGGCGTTTATGTTTAGGTCCCAATGTAATAGGTGGCGAGCCTATTGCCATTAACCGGGCACTTATAAACTTGCGATAAATACACATATAACTTCGAAAAGCATCGAAAACTCATTGGTGTGTGCCACCGGTGGATTAATTAAAAGATTTAATATATGGCTGGCAAATAGAAGATAGCTGTGAACTGTTATTTTCTATAGGTATTATGATTTATCCCTACTTTCCCTATTCCCTACTATAATATTATAAATGCGAAAGTAACTCTGTCTGTCTGTCTGTCTGTCTGTCTGTCTGTCTGTCTGTCTGTCTCACTTTTACGACTAAACCGCTGAACCGATTTTGATGAAATTTGGTATAGAGGTAGATTAGACCTTGGGAAAGGACATAGGCTATGTTTGGTCGCGATAACCGACATCCACGCGGGCGGAGCCGCGCGCAAAAGCTAGTCTTTAATAAATTTTGGATTATCATGGGACAATCAACACCTAAACTTATAAAATAATTGCAAATTGGTGCCCAATTAATTAAAATTGTATCAATTGCTGCACATTTTTGTAGTGTTATGCATTTTGATGCTGAAAACAGTATTTTGGATACTGTTTATTTGTTGAACAGTAAACAGTATAATTGGGTGTAAAACAGTATAATACTGTTTTAAACAGTATGGTTGGCAACCCTAGGTGTAAGTCTGCATGGAGCATTATACTACTTATTGCCAATCTGAGACTTGAGACTATTGCATGCAACGCAAGCTGTGTAACCTATTACATGAATAGAATCACATTAAAAGATCGAGTTTCTAATCTAAATGAACAGGAGACGCAAGCAAGTTAGTTTCGCGTGAAAATGATAAATTTATTTAAGTATTATTAAAATAGGTACGTATGATAGCATTAAATATTCTTCTACGAGTTGTAAGTAGGTAACATAATCAAAAATTAAGAATACATTAAAAAGATTAAAATAGATACACATATCTACTTATAGGTAGTACATTTCGAAAGTGATCGTTAAGGTGTTTGAAACCAGCCGCGTCCGTCTGAATAGGGTTTCGTACAAAAAAGGTAAACTTAAACCGGGTTTGGCTCCGACAGACACCTCGGCGCCTGTCTGTTAAATGCGTACCATTTAAAAGTAATAATCGGATCCCACGTATTCGTAAACTCAAGCATAAGAGTTAAATATTACGAGTATTGAAACGATTCACATGTTTATAATTTTATTTAGCAATTTAAAATTTGGAACGCAGTTTACGTTTTAAAAAGTAGCTAAAGACAGCAATTATCAAAAAAATTAGCCATGTTCACGCCTGACCAATTATCGCCACATATTAAAAATAACGTTCGCTTATTATAAACGATTAATCCGCAAGTGTTATTACTTAGTTACTATATTACAAAGAAACCGGTCTATTCCTTTAACTCTTTCTTAACGACTTCATCATCGTGCACAGGTAAGCTCCATAACTAAATATAAAACATTAAAGGTGCGAGCGATCTTTAACAAAGCTTCCAAATGATCGTTGGAACTTTTTTTCTGTCGTCTCAAGCCAGAGACGTGTTCTCTATACCTTTGAATGACAAAAAGTAAACTCCTTTGTGATCGGCGTCGAGCTGTCTGACGCAGTCGGCTGTTTCTTAGAAGAAAAAAAAACACTCGAAGGTTTATCTCTGTCTCGAACGTAAAGCTATACTTTACGAAGTAAGTTTGACCATTGAGTGAGGATTGAATTCGTTTTACAAGTTTCTCAAGAACAATACATTTTTTACAAGGATTAGATAGGTGCCAATTATTTGTTTAGGTTATATAACACAATTTTAAAAAATGTTTGTTAGTTTATTAAAAGTTAGAAGATTGATTATAAGAAATGATAAGGTTTTTCATAATAGTGGATAATTAATTCTTCATTAGAATCATATAATGATAATGTCAATATTGAATACACCTTATTTAAAAGCACCTAAACCTGCCCAAAAAATGTCCTAGGTTTCGATGAAAATGGCATCAAAACCGGCCCTAGTTCTCAAGATAAACCGTTGCAGAAATGAATGATAGTAATGCTACAATTATTTCCCAGTCGCAACTCGCAATAATTAGTGTACGTAATTATTAGAGATAATCCATGCAACCAGGTCAAAACGAATTGTCAAAGTTTGATTAGCTGCAGTGCAGGCGCCATGGCCATGCGCCACCGCTTTATCTAAAGGACCAGAAAATGTAATTGGTACCAAAGTAAAACGATTTAAAAATGGATGCAGGTATGGGTACACTTATAAAGTGATACCTACCAGTTATTATATGAATGGAAATCCTTGTGGTAAGTGATAATTCTATACTTAGTCACCGTGTAAATCGACACGTCCTAATATAAATTAATCGTAAATTGTTAATTGATAAGCGAGGAAGATGATTGGTTTACATTACCCTTATACTGAATTACGAGACGATTTAAGTTATGGTGACTTACGATATGACTGGTTTTATTGATAATATTGGTGCCTGCAATACAAACACGTGGTGTTTATGTTTTTATTTCACAAACAACTTGGCTACGTCCATATATTTTGTGAGATGTTATGAATGAAATCCAAATAATCTCAATCTAGAAGATAAAGCAAGCATAGGTAGACTTATAAGGAATTTAAAATATACAACTCATACAGTACCTACAACGTAGGTACCAACCAACACTACATTATCGAAGGAAGTACCTACATAGCCTTACAATGGCCAACAGTTAATGATGTACAGATTAAAAATAACCAAGTCGCGTATGTATTCCAAGAAGGTTTTGCTTTTATGGCGCCATTTCATTTTACCACTTACGGTCAGGTTTCATACGGCTAAGTTATTACGGATGCGAGACGCGATACAGGCACACCTAACAAGAATGCTAAGTGCTTTTAGTTAGGGAAATTTTCGATCGAGATCCTGATATATTTATTTATAGTCTGTCAATAATTTAAACTATAGGTAGGTATGTAGCGTCACAACTGTCTGATTCATCAACGCAAAGCGTTAGCGACTGAAACTACAAACTTATTGGTAGTTGATGCTGATAATGCATAAATTTAAATTTCCTAAAATCCTTTCTTGTACTCTAAAAAAGGATTTCGAAACTTTAACTTTAAGGAGGTAAAATAATGGGATGAACGATTTTATGGAAATCCATTCTATGGAAAGTTCGTCAAATGAGAAACATGCAATGCAATCAGTGCAATGTAACATGCGTAGGTAATTGCGGATCGAAGTTTCGGGTACCTAATCGTTTCCATGGAACACATTTATTCTGAAATCTATTCCGAAGCCTGTCCCTACGTGATGCCTACTCGTACGGCGGCGTAGCCGTAAGGCGAGGGTCTTAAGAGAGCCGAGGACGGTAATCACCATACACGCGAGTGGCATACGATTATTTTCAACACACTTGCGAATAAAATAATACTAAAAATACTACATAACACAATTAAAACACAATAGTAAAAATCTATGTGTTGTCATAAATATGCGCGCGCATCTAACATTTTTTTTATTTGTTCCTTTCGGAACAGGCTAAGGTGCTATCACCATGCTGCCTTGTCATCTACTTACTTATTTGAATAATGATTTTTTTTTCTCTGTAAATACTCACAGAGAAAAAAAAATACAGTTTAGTGAAAGTTTTGTTTATTAAACACGTACTACAAGTTGAAATTATCTTTTAAAATACGAAGTTGCATGAAATTAGCAAGCAATCCCTACTAATATTATAAAAGTGAAAGTAACTCTGTCTGTCTGTCTGTCTGTCTGGCTTTCACGCCCAAACCACTGAACCGATTTTGATGAAATTTGGTATAGGGGTAGATTAGACCTCGAGAAAGGACATAGGCTATGTTTGGTCGCGATAACCGACATCCACGCGGGCGGAGCCGCGGGCAACAGCTAGTAATTAATAATTAACCATTAGGTATTTATTTTGTAGACGTTAGGTTTCAGTAATATCTAAGTACATATATCACATAACATTACGTTATCTGCAGTCACTGGGAGAGTAATAAAGAAAGCTGAATTGTATATTTTAAACATCAATCAGGTAACATCCCAGTTCAAACATTAACACTCTTATTTTAGAAGTTAGAGGGGGGACGACACATATTTTTCCATTTTGGAAGTGTCTCTCGCGCAAACTCTTCAGTTTAGAAAAAAAATATGTTAGTAACCTCAATAGCATTTTTAAAGACCTATCTATAGAGACCCCACACGTATGGGTTTGATGAAAAAAAAATTTGAGTTTCAGTTCTAAGTATGGGGACCCCCAAAATTTTATGGTTTTTTTTTATTTTAGTGTGAAATTCTTAATGCGGTTCACAGAATACATCTTCTTACCAAGTTTCAACAGCATAGGCCTTATAGTTTCGGAGAAAAGTGGCTGTGACATACGGACGGACGGACAGACAGACAGACGGACGGACAGACATGACGAATCTATAAGGGTTCCGTTTTTTGCCATTTGGCTACGGAACCCTAAAATGGATATTATATTGAATGAACACTAACGAGGATTACATTTAAATGCCGATAAAATTAATAAAAAAAGTCGGAACAAAATTCGTCTGTAGATGATTTGAATACCTAAGTTCATAATATTTCGATACATAGTGGTTTTTGATCAACAGTCCGCATTCCTCAAAAGAATTAAGTGCTAAATCAAGTCAACGCAGGTCTAAAGATATTCACTCAGACCAACTTTTTTACCTGAGTTTATTTTTAAAACAAACATTTTTCATGTTAGCTCTTTTAAATAAATTGTGGTCTTGAATTTATAAGACACGTGTATCTCCGGCCGTCTGAGATATTAATCTGGAATTCTAGCATTTCCGGTGAATAGGAGAGTGTTTTTGATGTCTAAGTCACGTCTCATACCTACTTACTGTTTTTTATGTTCGCATACTTAAAGCACGAAGTACTGAGAATTTTAATTACAAACTCTATGAAATCTATACAGCAAGAGGAATCGTAATCATTAATAATTTTAATTATATTGATCAATTTGCGTTTAAAAAATTAAAATAGTTTACATGACAAATGTAAAATTTTTACTAGGTAGGTATGCGTTAGAAATGCATGCTATGCTAATCAAATTTATCATAATAGTCTAAATTTAAATCCAAACTTGTCTTTGAAACCAACATGTATTAATTATGTATATATTACGAAACTTTAGATATTTTATTTCCAGAATTTATTAATATTTTAATTGCTAGAGTACTAATAGAAAATTACCACCGTTGAATGAAAGAGTGAGATTCTATTATGCAATCAGACTGGAACAATCATACTTTACAGCTGCCTCACTGGAATTATATGCGTCATAATGTCAACTCGTGTGCTCTACTTCAAAGTCACTTAATGCATACTACAGATATGAATGCTTGTAATTATGGTACGAGACCGGTAGTAACAGAATTCCTGCGTACAGTCAGCATCAGATCGATCTTGACTAGCAAAGTACTTACCAAACTGTTCAATTGATTTAAATTGTATTATCATCCGAACTAATTGGTGTGTACCTACTAAATATCAAAACAATCAGTTAAAATAGGAAGGGGAATATTGAGTAGGTACTTTGTTAGTCAAGATCAATCTGCGACTGCTGACTGTACAAATCTCGAAATATATGTTGTAGTAAACAACCTTGAAATTTGCTCTATGGACTCATACTTCTAATGTTTCAGTACTTCTTATTCCACATCACAAGGTGAATAGTATTATATAATATTGTGTACAGTATGTATACGTGTATGAGGAAGCAAGCGGTTAGCCGAATAGCGGGCGATGCCCTGCGTAGGATGACCCTTTGTCTGAAGGGTATTACTGTCCTATGTTCAATATCAGAACGTTTAAAAGGAACGTCATTGTTATATTGAGTAGGCAAGCTTAATGAGTACACTAGTGTAATGACTGTAATGAGGTGTCACACTATCACTATCGGAATTTACTTTAACGCTTCAAATAAATCTCATGTTTTATTCTACTCGGGTAGCAAACAAGTGGTTATTGTGGTCTATGAACGCTAGCAATACCAAATTATGTCATTCGCTATCAGTTGAAAAGAAACGAGAGGTATGCAGTAAACCGAATCTGTGGTATTGAGAGAGAATATATAATAAGTTTAAGTATTATTGATCATATTATAATATAATGGATAACAAATTGAGAAGATCAAATCCAGAATCTCGTGATAATACAATAAATTATGTAGAATAAATATAACACATAGCAAATACTTATCCGGCAGTCTCATCTCAAAGCAGATAATGAATTTTGGGAATATATTTTGGAATTGGAAATTTATTGACACCCGACGTATTCCCCTGGCCTGGCACTAAGTTCCGTGTTCCGTGTATTTATTAAGAAGACTTCTATATCAGCTACCAGGAAAATATACGTAGCAGTTAGTTTGTGACATTGTCGCTTAATTCGATAATAGGTAACTGTGTAGTAAACAGCCCAAGATTGCTGCCTTCCGTCTCCTCTGGTCCTTGCCCCTTTAATTTTTAGTTAACACATTCATTGTGTCCCCATACACACTATCTGTATTGTGAGATAAGCCTGTTTGTGTTTAAAACTAATTTCCATTTTCAGGGATACAGTTTCGATGACTCTCGTAAATAACACAATGAAATTGAATTCACGATTCAATTTGATTGAGTACGGGATTAATGCGTTATGAATAAGTACAATAAGTAATGATTCTATTCAAACGAAATATTTTATGAAAAAACAGTAACTTTTCCAGCAAAATTTAATAAAAAACATGTACGGGTTGAACCGCATATTTATATTTCTAGATGTTTTATAATTTGCTACAAAAATTATAACTATAATTTCACTAAAAATAAAATTATTAATACCTATAATATTAAGAAAGCTAAAATATTACGAAAACGTCTAAAAAATATTTACAAAATGGCGCTGAACTGAATGCTTACAGAAAGGTGAGAAAAACATAGCTAGCATAAGCATAGAGTGGTAGGCACGCCAAAAAATTCCAGGTAGGATTGTATATTATTGTACCTACTATTTGACCGATCCCACTGACGTACGTTCTGTAAATTATTCTAAAATATTTATATTAACATACATTAACCAGTACAACGTTTCACCATTAAATTATGTTAGTTGGCATTAATAGTAACACACTGTGTAAAGAAAAGTACGATATAGGTATAAATGTGTTCTACGGATCTCACTGATCCAAAAGAAAAAAATGCATTCTTGTCATAAAATATAAATTCCAGTACATAAGTGTGTATAAAGGCGTGTAACGTGTAACAATTACATGAAATCACATTACGTATTCATATATCTATACTGCATCCGATTAGGTACTTAACTATAAACGTTAACAATCTTGATGTGACTTTTTAATATGTTTTATTTGAAAGCTCAATTTATTAATATTTTTTCTGTTTAGAAACTCATTTTAAAGACTAGTAAAAACCGAAATCGATCCACTAGGCTAGATCGTCAGGTAGTTAGCATAGTTTGTTTATTTAACATGTGTTGGTGTTTTTATAAAAAGTGTCCACAAGATTGTTTACCTTTCGTTAAGAACCTAAACAAATAGAGTGTAGGTAGGACTATCAATGACACCTTTCTCCTTTAGAAGTACGTTACGTAGAGATAACAACTCTACATTTACTGACCTTAAGCCTCAAACACACAGGCGCGTTATTTATCAGTCGATTAACACATCGCGTTATTGCATTGTGTTTTAACAAATTACTAGCTAAAGCTATGCCCGCGACTTTGTCCGTGACTTCGATTTGATTTTTCGTTTTTTTGCGGATCCCTAATATTTTTTTAGGAGCATAATCACAGAATAAGTAATAGTACTGGCATAATCTTATAACATCAGCTATTTACGGTAAAAACCCTTCAGTCGTGCCAGCTGTTTCAATGATTCCCGATTACAAACAAAAAGATAGACATAAAATATAAATTTGCATTTTTTTTATAGGTATAACCCGCGCCACGTAGGTACCTATCTGGGACCTAAAATGTGCTCAAAATGTGCCCTATAGGTACGCGCAGCACACATTTCTTGGGTGTCTTATGAGGATAGCACGGGATGCTACTGCGGTAGACGAACTCAAATTCACCAGGCATGGACTATTACAAAGCAATCCGCGGGCGCCAGAGCCTCGTATGTCTTACGATTTAGGTCCAAGATGCGTGGCGCGGGTTATATCGTGTATGTATATTTCATATGCATTCGTTAAATTAAAACGCTGGTAGGTATTTCACCGTAACAAATAGAAACTCAACTCAACAAATAGATAATAACGGCGCATGCAATTGATTGAAGGAATAGGGTCGCATTATCGCAAAAACGCTTGCAATATCATCGAGCGATAATAACGCGCCTGTGTGTTTGAGGCTTTAATTTATCCTGCCTTTTCGCCGAAAATTGTTTGGCCGATTATCACTTGCCAACCAACGTTTCGCCTATTTTTCACTTTGACGACTAACGATTGCCAAATTTTTGTATGACAACGTTTCATTTGGTAGAATTATTGTTAAGCTGATTATTGTAATGACAAAAAACGTTTGGGGCATTTATCTTTTGTCAAATTATTTATTAGGCCAGATAACTTTTAGACGAATCGAGTATAGCGCGCCCCAACTTGGATAGGTTAGGTTAGAAGGCTAACGCGGGAGCGGAGCGGAGCTCCCGCTTTAGCCTTCGTGGTTATTTTTTTATAACCATCCATAAATAGTGGCCCACTTAGTATTTTTGTACGCCACATTCAGTAATTTTGACAACAACTACATGAATATTACGCTAACTAAAACATTCGCTACTTGAAAGTTGGCATTTTGAAAAGTGTCATTCTAAAAGGAAGACCAAACGTAAAATTGGCAACTGTGAGGTTGGGTAATAAAAACAAAATTATATCACAAGTTGGCAAATGATTATTCTGCGAAATAAAATTCTGCGAAACGTTAGTTGGCAAGTGATAATCGGCCAAACAATTTTCGGCGAAAAGGCAGAGATCCGGTTCTGGTGTTTATTGCTCAGATTAAACAATTATTCGTACCTGTATACATTTGCCTACTGGGTATGTTAGTATCGTTTATTAATAGTAATAGGGACAGGTCAGGTCACCATGGTGTACCACCCTAGCGTTCGGAAACTGTTGCGGACAACATTTTTTTGGCATCTCGGTGCGACTACTTTTTGTACCAAACGCTAGGTACTTATTTATCTATTGCATACGTATTTGCAATCTATTTATGTATACACCTATGGACTAGTAATAGGTGTCCAATACTTGGTTTAAAAATTCGTTAATAAAGCATAGCTAACAACATATAGATAGGTGCGCACAAAAAACTTACAACAAACAAACATAAGGTCCTATCAATATCCTCGGGGCCCATGCCAACCTGGCAGGTATGCCTGCCGAACAAGGGATGAGGTCATAAGACAGGCGAAGGTTTTCCTTTTGAGGTTGGGGATCAGGCGATAATTCCATCTGATGAAAACCAACCAAATTACAGAAAAAGAAAAACTTTGAATGTAATCTGGAATGGCGCTCGGATGCAACAGAAGTAGAAAGAATACTGCTAGAAGGGTTTGTCAACATAATATACCTACGGCATATACCTAATGGATATTGGTATATTCAAATGAACGCGATTTATTTTTAAACTCATGCTTCGCGTGTTCTACTAAGACCACCCGAGGATTGTTTAAAGTTTTAAGTAATCATGCATCTCTTGCTAATGCTTTCTTTACTACGAATTTGTTTATATTACGAGTACAGTAACCTAGCTTAATTAGTTTAATAGCTTGCTATATTTTGTGTGAATCAGTGCTATGTCTATAACACGGCCGAGTAATCTGTTTATAACCATTTTAAAACGAATTGGGCGCGTTCGCTGGGTACTGTTTATGATAATCACTTCGTAAAACTTATCGATGGCTCCTCCCAAAAGCTGCTCTAGTGTAAACACCAGCTTCATCTGGATAGCTGTTTACAACACACGAGTGCTGTATATTCATCGGTATTTGGTTTGAACGTTAGATAAAACAGATGTCTTGTTTTCAATAAGCCGGGAAGAACGGATCTCTCACCGTAGACTACCTAGAACTATCTTAATAGTTTCGACTTCCAAAAAGTGGCTTGAACTTATAAATCATCATTAATCTGATCGCCTACAACTACATACTTACGTTTACTGAGATTTATTATAGGTACCAGGCAGGGTTACATCTACATCCCACCATTGTTAAAATACTACTCAAACATTTGCCACAAGTATTTATTTGTTTTATTTCAATTGATTGAAATTGTAACGTATAGTGTTTTCATATGAATATACCTTACGATATTGATGATGTCATATAAAAGTGTATGGTTATTCATATGCCGATATAAAGAATAGATAATATTTTCATAGAATTCGCTCGGCAATCGTAAACATAATAGTTCATCCAATGGTTGCAGACAATGGATTACAAACGACACGGCACAAACGCTATATTTATAAAATTATAGCATGATCTGCACCTTTACATCAGCGTGTACCGTAGGCTATGTATTTTCATATACCTATATTTAGTTCTCTTGTCCCCTATTGATGATACAATGCCGCCTGCCGGACATGTTTCCTAACTCCGTGCTGCTACTGACAATTTCTAACAGGAAAAGCTAACACTTCCCCCCATCCGGGAAACCCGGTACACGAGCGCGCGTTGCCTTATGCTTGCCGGCGCGCTCCTGCGTCCTGTTTCGTGTAAATCGTATGTATTTTTTGCACGAGATTATAATAATTATTGTTTGCACAAATTTAGCACCATCTCATTTAGACAAAACAGGCTCCAAAAATTCGCTACACTCATATGCGATGCGTGTATACATACAATAACCTTACCTAATTTTTTATCAAGTAACACTATTTATTATCTCCGCATTAATCATTCGTTTGTCTCACTGTCTCTGTCCAATTCAGTAAATTGTTCTGAGAAGAAGTTGTAGGTACCTATATTCGGCAAATTATGCTCGAACTTTGTTGCTGTTCTAATACGAATAGATGCTACTGCCTACACGAAATTTCTGTATACATAAATGGCAATTTCAGAGTACCATAATGTCTCTTAAGAAGCTTACTCGCCGAGATTTTTGGCCACTTGGCCGGCTAGGATTAGCGAGTCTCGCGCCCTTCCAATTTAAACTTACATTAAAGCCTGTACCTATTATATTATACATACATATATAGATAAGCTCGGCAAATAGTAGGTATCACGAAATTCGCATTGCTAAATGTATACAATACCACAATACGGAGATTGGGCAGATTCGCAGTGAAGCAACATTACATGTCCAATGTCCATCAATATTTAGAGATTTAAATTAAACTAAATTACAAATAAATAAAATGGTACGTACTTAAAGCATGCAATATTACCTATAAAATAATTTAAACAGTAGTTTTTTTTATTATTGAGTGTTTGTTTGCTAATACGATAGGTATACATAAACCTATATAATACCTCTGGCATAAGTTAAGGTCAGATCCGTTAAAACATTTAATTAGATTAGTCATGGGTACTAATCTAATTAAATGTTTGCACGAAAAACTGTCGTAATCGTAACGTGAACGTATCGAGAGGACGGAGCATTGCGATTGGCCGGCTTCACACGCACACTGTCACAGTAGTCAGGCGGCCAATCGCAATACTCCGTTCTGTCGATACGTTAACGATACGAAGAGCTACGTGATTGAGCTAAGTATAACGCTTGATACAAAACCTGGGCCTGTCTTGGCATAAATCTTCTTCTATTCGTTATCAATGAATCACGTAAGATTTATTTCGATACGTACAAAGATTAACTTAAATTTTACTAAATTTTTGTAGTCGCATTAATGATTGTTTCAATCTATGTAGAATATCACGTTGCCTAGAGGCCCTGCATCTTATGGTCCCACTCGATGTCTTACGAGTATATCATTGAATGCTTTTAACTTACCGGGTCTGGTACAGTCAGGCCTCCCGTTCCGGACAGAAGTATCAGGGATCGGTTTGCCGTCAGGAGTGACGCACCAACAGCTGGCTGCAGTATTGGCGCTTGCGCTTGCGCATTGCACCGAAGCGTACGTGCCATCACCGCGGCATTTCGGCACATAAGCTGACCACACCCCAGACTGCGCTTTCAAAGCGTATCTTAACGCGACGAGACACGGTGTTTGACCCTCTGTACAAAAAATAACAAAATTAATGTTTCCAATATCGTAAGTAGGTACAATTACAAGTACAGTATTCGACAATTGATACAATTTATTGATGTCCGTGTCTATCTGTCTGATGCGTAAAATCTTGAAAACGCCTTCACAAATTTCAGTAAAACTTACTTAAACCTAAATGTTAAATAGTTTGTACATGATAATTTCAGATGAGAATATTTTCTTTTAGGGTTTAGTTTTTTTTTGTTCCTAATTTTAATTTGTATCTATTAGGGCGGGAACGGGTGCGTAGGAGAATCGCTAACCGCGCGGCCCGTAACGAGCGACGGCAACTCGGGCGTCGGAGGTCGCAGAACGACCTCCGTCCCCCATGAGCGCGGGCCTGGGGGTGACGGGTGGAGCCGCCTGTCACCCTAGCAGAAGCAGGCCACGGCGGCGGTGCGCATTGCGTGCCTCCCCATACCCGGGGGCGAGTTGGGGACTCTACGGTCCCCACATCGGGAGAGGGCCAGATCGAGAGATATGGCCCTGGGTCGGCCGGGGTGCGAGGGATATGGCTACAACAATCTCACCTCCGGCAACTGACGGCCCACAGTCGGCGTGCGTTTTAGTCGGTTCGAGTCCGACATAACCTCCTCCTCCGGCTCCGGCGGGGGAGGTATCCGCGGGGATTTTTCGCACGACAAAAAAAAAAAAAAAAAAAAAAAAAGGGCGGGAACGGGTAATAACTCATACATATTTTGAAAACTTTCTTTTGATAGCTGACTACCCAACAATATTTAGAGCCTCCTATATAGTATTGCCAATACTCAACTTGATGTGACCTCAAATTACCTAAGTATAGCCAGTAAACAATTACGACGTTTCCATTTATGGAATATCGATAAGTCGTTTAGAAGTAGTGAGGAACAGATGAACATACATAACATAGTGTACATAGCGGTCAAATATCATAACCGCCTTCACTGTTCCCCGCAGTCGGGTAACAAATAATATACGCCTCACAAATAATATGGCTCTCTATTGGTAAAAGAATCTTAAAAATCGGTTCAATAGATCCAGAGAATAGGTACTAACCCCTACAACGACACAAACTTTACCTCTTTATAATAGTAGTACATATAGATAATACACATAACATAATCCATATTAATATTATAAATACGAAAGTAACTCTGTCTGTTTGTTACGCTTTCATGGTTAAACCACTGAACCGATTTTGATGAAATTTGGTACTGGGGTAGATTAGACCTTGAGAAAAGACATAGACGATTTTTGCGGCGGGCGGAGCCGCGGGCGAAAGCTAGTATTTAATAATTGTAGGTTATAGGTACCCAGTTTGGCACAGCGGACATCGGTGCGTTGCTAAACGATCGTAGATGGTGAACAAGTTTCCATGACTTCATAAAGGACGATTGTACACGCAAGGTCAAGTCAACAATGACCGTGTTCATTGGAATACCTACCGTCATCATTGCGAACACATATTTTCTATATTGTACCATGGACTTGTATGAACTGGAGTCCCTGTGAATAACGGTTTCTTAAATACATTTAAATAGCAAAAAGCCGGACAAAAACTTGATCCCACGGAAGCCGTTTGATGGAGAAAGCCTATAAACCTCCTGACGTGGTCGGTGCGCCCGGTTATATCGAATTCTAATGCAACCTACGCTGACAAAGCGCTTAATATTTATCTGTATAGTGTATTCAGTTGGAACGGAACCGAACCTATACCCTATTCAAGCGATTCAAATTCCCGTAATCTTATAGCCTTGTGTGTAAAGTGAATAAGTTAGTTGCTTACCCATGCAGGGTCCTTTTCTGGCGACTGCGACTGGTTCTCCGTGGCACTGCGCTCTCATGAGATGACACCGTGTTGAGTATGTGCGGCCATCGGTGCCGCAAACAGGTCGCTTAGAAGTCATTCCTGGCGAACCCGCTTCGCATGCAGCAACACGAGCCTGGCAAATCACGCTCTAGGACAAAGAAAAGCCACGTTTCAAAAAAATTCAAACATCAAGTCAAGAGTAAAATATTAGATGTCAGAGATTCACTTGCGCAAACTTAACTTCTACAAAAATACACTACAAATAGTATTTCGTAAGACCAATAATTATTATTAACGACGACCAATAAAATTAATGATAAAAAATGTTTTTCAGTTACACTGAGATATATGATTTTTGTATTACTATACAGTATTCGTTAGAACAGTCTAGGTACTCTAGAGTATTAGCACAGGCTAACAATTTATACCTGACATTGCCAGACATGACAGACAGTCATCTGCCCACGCCCATTGAAAGCGCACGCGCCGTTGGTTTATCAATTATTATTTACGTACATTATCGCATCGAGTCTATTTTAACAATTAAAAAATAGCATTAACCTATCGGAAAAATTGTGTGCGCGGTTTCACTCGGTGGAAAGGAGAGAGAATAGCGTAAACATGAGTCCGTGTCCTAAGTGTGGTGATGAAGTACTCGAAGGAGTGGTATGTGGACAATGTCGAAAACTTCTTCATTTTCCTTGTTCTGGAGTTGCGGAAACTACTTACCGGAAGATGTCTGCTGAAAAAAAGGACAACTGGCGCTGTGCTACCTGTCGTAATCCAGCTCCTCAGAGTACCCCTAATTTAGCTGACGTCTTGAAGGAACTGAGAGAATTCCGCAGTGTATTTGATGAGATGAAGACCGACTTCGACTCACTAAAACTCACTGTAGAGGATATGTCTTCTCAATGGAAGGACATGAATGCACGAATAGACACTATGGAGTCGCGGTTATTGAAGGTAGAACAATCTACATCTCAATTGTGCAAGGAAAGTAATGAAAGGGATCAATTTGCGCGCTTGAACAACGTGGAGATATCAGGCATACCATTCAATAAAAGCGAAAATCTTGATAGTATACTATCTAATATTTACACTAAAGTAGGTATGTCGTTAGATCCCACTGATATCAATTCTATACACCGTGTCCGCCGGTACGAGCAAAAAGATGAGCCATCTACCCGCCCGCCGGCAATAATAGTCCGTTATACCCGACAACGCTGCAAGGATCAGCTGTTGGCTGCGATAAAGACCCGTCGTGGACTCAAGACTGTGGACATTGGATTGACTGGCCCCTCAAGTAACATCTATATAAGCGATCACCTGATACCCGAAAACAAACTTTTACTTAAACGTGCGCGAGAATTAAAAAATCAAAACAATTATGCATACCTGTGGGTCCGCGATTGCAAAATATTTGTGCGAAAAACAGATACATCCAAATCTATTCGTATTTCCTCTAACAGGGACTTAGATAAAATAAAATGACTTTACGCTGTATACGTTATCTTTACGCCCATATTAATTAAGAATTTACTAATAAAAAATTATATGTACTGCATTTCAGCACTTTTAACTTTAATGTCCAATATCACTGCGTCGAAAAATGTTGTTTTCAGCTGCTGTTTTGAATTTCTAAGTATTTTTCCTTTTCACTACACTATAACAATGTACTTAGGGAAGCTGTTGGCCGAGCGCTTTTATTTAAAAGAGGTAACTTATATTTACTTACTATTGGTACCTAGTATAATTTTAAATACATTTTATATAATTCTCTAACATAATGACAATATATTATCAAAATGTGAGGGGATTGCGAACCAAATCTCATTCCTTCCTGAACAATGTTATCCTTCAATGTTATGATGTTTATTGCATAACTGAGTCTTGGTTGAATGACAAATTTCATAGCACAGAATATTTTGACGATAGACACACTGTTTACAGACGTGATAGGCACACAAATGAGAGGGGTAAGAAGTGTGGTGGGGGTGCGATAGTAGCGGTGCACCGAGATCTAAACTCAATATTGCGTGACGATTGGAATGTGTCCATCCCAGCAGAACATCTATGGGTGAGTATCCCCCTCCCAGCGGCGCCGGCGGCATCCACGCGCGGATCAGCAATCAGGTCAAGCGCTGTTTACCTGCATATTTGTTGCGTATATGTGTCCCACGGAGTGCATCACGAGACTGATTTGCGCGCGACATTTGAATTCGTAACTCAATTAATGGAACAATATACGGATGATACATTTCTTGTTGTTGGCGATTTCAATGTAACGTACGCCGATTGGTATTATGATACTAATTCGGATTCCATGTTAATGCAACCTAGTACAAATAACCATGTACAGATAACGACAGATTTTATGAGTCTTTCAAATTTAAAACAATATAATTCATCAGTTAATGTTAATAATCGATTATTAGATTTAATTTTTTGTAGCAAATCCTGCTCTGTCGTTACGTGTCTTAGCCCTATTACCAAAGAGGATAAAAATCATAAATCTTTGGAAATTACGTTAAAACTAGAAGCATACACATTTTTACACCCGAGCATAGTTTATAAAAAACTCTTTTATAAAGGTAATTTCGAAAAGATTAAAGAGGGGCTCGCTGCTGTCGAGTGGCAGCCTAGACTGTCGACAGTTGTGGGCCTTGATTCAATGGTGGATTCATTTTATGACGTAATTAACAATTTAATTACTGAATTTATTCCTTTCCGTAGGACTGTCACAACTTCTCGCTATCCCCCTTGGTATTCAATATCGCTTATTAAGCTAACAAAAGAGAAAAGAAAATATCATACCAAGTGGAAACGGCATCGCAATCCTTTGGATTATCTAACCTTTTCAACACTTCGTAAGAGAGAAAAAAGGCTCCAAAGGATAAATTACAACGATTTTATAACGCTGAGTGAGGACCGAATTCTAAAGTGCCCCAAACTATTCTGGTCTTTTGTGAAATCGAAACTGTCCAACAATCATATCCCCCAAACCGTGAAGTATAACGAGAGCGTTTCGAATTGTGGTGAAGATACTTGTAACTTATTTAATGAATATTTTAAAACCGTTTTTGTACATACACCACCCCGTCCGTTAACTATAGATTTTAGTTGCCCACCTCTGGACTCCCCCGTTGATTATGGATATCTAGAAATTACGACGGAATTAATTCGAAAGGAACTAAAAAAGGTAGATATAAATAAAGGGGCCGGTTATGATGGAGTACACCCTTTATTTATTCGAAATTGTGCCGACCAATTATGTGTACCCCTATCACTTATATTTAAAAAATCTTTAGAAGTGGGGGAATTCCCTAGTTTATGGAAGCAGACACTTGTCACTCCTATTCCCAAAAATGATAGGAGAGATGACGTAACACAATACAGACCCATATCCAAAACAAATCTATTTGGTAAAATATTCGAAAAAATCGTTACTCGGTCACTTGTTAATGTAGTACATAATCATATCTCAATAAATCAACATGGATTTTGTAAAGGACGCTCAGTGGAAACTAACATGCTTACATTTTCGGGTTTTTTGGTCGATGCTATGGATAAAAAAATGCAGGTGGATGTCGTGTACTCCGATTTTTCCAAAGCATTTGACAAAATAAATCATGACCTTTTAATAGAAAAATTATGGACGATTGGAATACACGGTGACTTGCTTCGTTGGATAAATTCATACATTAGAAATCGCTTGCAGGCTGTTTCTATTAATGGTTATATATCTAGATTCTTAGAAATTCCCTCAGGAATCCCTCAGGGGTCCCATTTAGGACCAATTTTATTTATTCTATATATAACATAGATAAATCTTTGCATTATTCCAAATTATTACTATACGCAGATGATGCAAAATTTTTCAAAATTATTTCTAATGTTAGCGATTGTTTGGAATTGCAATCGGACTTAAATAATATATCAGCATATTGTGATTCAAATCAACTATATTTAAATTTAGATAAATGTTCTGTCATAACTTATACTCGTAATCATAATCCTATAACGTTTAACTATACTATTGGTAACCAAAATCTCAATAGGAAGACGTCAATTCGTGACTTGGGAATCATAATGGACTCCAGTTTGTCATTTATTCTACATATTGACCATATAGTTAACAAAGCTTTCCGACAGCTTGGTTTTATTTTAAGAATCTCCAAACCGTTTAAAGAAAGGCGCACATTGTTATTATTATATTTTAGTTACGTAAGATCTATTTTAGATTTTGCGTGTATTGTTTGGAGTCCACATTATGCTTGCCATATAGCGCGGATCGAAAGAGTTCAGGAGAAGTTTGTGAAGAGTATGAATTTTCGTTGGCACAATGAGAGCATCTCTTACGAAAACTCTTTACAGCGTTACTCATTGACCACGCTTAAAGATCGCCGCAAAATGTTTGATCAAATTTATTTATTTAAAATTCTTAATAACATGGTTGATTCTCCTCACATTTTAGAAAGAATATCATTTAGGATACCTAGGCCCAGCTCCCGATTACTCCAGTTATTCTCTGTTCCATTGTATAAAACTGTGTATACCGGTAACAGCTTTTTCAGACGCAGTGTTCGGGACTATAATGTTGAATGCAGTAGCTTGGACATGTTTAGCAGCAGTCTGAGTAATTATAAAAAAGATTTAAGAGCTATGTTCATCGAATAGAATAGTCGTTTTCTTTCTTTTCTTCTGTGTATACCATTTGTGCGGCAATGTGGCCGTATTATTATTTTTATAATTAAAATATTTTATGGAACTCTAAGTCTTAAAGAATATCATGTTATTTAGATACATAAGTGCATGACTGTATGTTTCCTGAATAAATGAAAAGAAAAAAAAAAAAAAAAATATTGCAAGTAACCAAAGCAAATGCAACTTAACTCACAAGAACTCACTCACTGAAGTACCTAGGTACCTATAGTCCCTATAGTTTATATCTGTATCTTATGGTTATCTGAATGTTTTACTAGGAGTAATCGGTGTACATACATAAAAAAAACTCATCGAATTGAGAACCTCCTCCTTTTTGAAGTCGGTTAAAAATAGGAGATTATAGAATAGAACTATAATATTAGGATTTAAGTAATTAAACCCTACCTTCGTGTGTTGACGTATACGCTGAAAAACGTTATTGGAATGCCATTAGTCACGAAGGTCCGGGATTCCGGGATTATTGCCATTAGTCACTGAATTACAAGATTCCAGGGGCGCGATTAAGTAAGGTAAGGTTTTAAAAAGGGGGTTGGGTAATGTTGGCGTCGTGTTGGAATTGAGCGGCCATCAATGAAATTGGTATAATATGAAAGTACAGTATAAAGTGATCAAAAGTTACTATGGACAAACTTCTTTAAACTATATCGGGACTTAGCTATACAGGGTGGTATTTTTCAACTTAACTTAGATGGAAGTACTCTAAATACTGGAGATAGCGAATTCCACTGAAAGGAAACATTCCCTTATTTTTTAAAAGAAACAAAACTGCATTCAAAGTTTTCTGAAAATGCCACACCTGGTAGTCGAACCGACTAAAATCTTCCTAAACCTTCTATTTCATGGATTTCCCTTTATTTAATTTACCAAGTTTGTTAGAGAGATTTGATCCTTATGATTGACCCTATCGATTGATGCAATAAAAATACAGGGTGTTATTTTTTCGAATTGTAGTCGGTTCGATTATAAGGCGTGGCAAACAATTTTTCAGCATTCCTTAAATGCAGTTCTGTTTCTTTTTTATAAACATACTAAACTGTATTCAAAGTTTTCTGAAAAATGCCACACCCGGTAGTCGAACCGACTGAAATCTTTCTAAATCTTCTATTTCATGAATTTCCTTTTATTTAATTAACCAAGTTTGTTAGAGAGATTTGATCCTAATGATCGACCCTATCGATTGATGCAATAAAAATATAGGGTGTTATTTTTTCGAATTGTTCGATTATAGGGCGGGGCAAACGATTTTTCGGCATTCCTTAAATGCAGTTCTGTTTCTTTTTTAAAAACGTACTAAACTGTATTCAAAGTTATCTGAAAATGCCACACCCGGTAGTTGAACCGACTAAAATCTTTCTAAATCTTCTATTTCATGGATTTCCTTTTATTTAATATACCAAGTTTGTTAAAGAGATTTGATCCTTATGATTGACCCTATCGATTGATGCAATAAAAATACAGGGTGTTACTTTTTCGAATTTTAGTCGGTTCGATTACAGGGTGTGGCAAGCGATTTTTCGGCATTCCTTAAATGCAGTTTTGTTTTTTTTTAAAAAACGTACTAAACTGTATTCAAAGTTATCTGAAAATGCCACACCCGGTAGTCGAACCGACTAAAATCTTTCTAAATCATCTATTTCATGGATTTCCTTTTATTTAATATACCAAGTTTGTTAAAGAGATTTGATCCCTATGATTGACCCTATCGATTGATGCAATAAAAATAAAGGGTGTTATTTTTTCGAATTTTAGTCGGTTCGATTACAGGGTGTGGCAAGCGATTTTTCGGTATTCCTTAAATGCAGTTCTGTTTCTTTTTTCAAACAAGGAAACATTTCCTTTGAATGAAATTCGCTATCTCCAGTATTTAGAGTACTATTCCTAGCGAGAAGGAAAACGGAACGTAGCCAAGCCAGATGTGGTAACCGTTTGTGGTATTTTCAGAAAACTTTGAATACAGTTTGGTATGTTTTTAAAAAAGAAACAGAACTGCATTTAAGGAATGCTGAAAAATCGTTTGCCACGTCTCACAATCGAACAATTCGAAAAAATAACACCCTATATTTTTATTGCATCAATCGATAGAGTCGATCACAACGATCAAATGTCTTTAACAAACTTGGTAAATTAAATAAAAGGAAATCCATGAAATAGAAGATTTAGAAAGATTTTAGTCGGTTCGACTACCGGGTGTGGCATTTTCAGAAAACTTTGAATACAGTTTAGTGTGTTTTAAAAAAAGAAACACCAATGCATTTAAGGAATGCTGAAAAATCGTTTGCCACGCCTTATAATCGAACCGACTACAATTCGAAAAAATAACACCCTGTATTTTTATTGCATCAATCGATAGGGTCGATCATAAGGATCAAATCTCTCTAAAAACATGGTAAATTAAATAAAAGGAAATCCATGAAAGAGAAGGTTTTGTAAGATATTAGTCGGTTCGACTACCGGGTGTGGCATTTTCAAAAGTCTTTGAATGCAGTTTTGTTTCTTTTTAAAAATAAGGTAATGTTTCCTTTAAGTAAAATTCGCTATCTTTAGTATGAGGGTACTTTCCTTCAAGGTAAAGTCGAAATGTTGCACCCTGTATATCGCAGCTCCGATATTACTTACAATGAAAATAATGACATTTGTACGTGTGTTTAACACAGTACAATGAAGTGGTATAAAAATTATTGATGGCTGCTGAAAAAATTAAGGACGCCACTGTCCATACTAGATTACCCAATCCCCTTTGTGATTTTAAAACTGTTATACCTACCTACTATAAATTCTGAAAGTTTAAAAACCTCACGAAAAGATAGATAGGCTATTTTTCATATTTTTTTCCTGTTTGACCGAATCGAAACCACGCGTTGTTTTGTTACCGAGTCGAACTCCTGGATAAAATTAGTACACTACTAAATAATAATAGCATTTTACATTCAAAATATTAGGTATAAATGGTTGAACAATGAACATGTTTGGTGTCGTATCATATGTCTCACTACAAGTAAGTAAATGACTTGAATCTCGTTTAAGTACAACTGTACAAGTCATTTCTTTGAATCGCAATCGTAGTCTTTAGGTAGGTACTCGGAAAGACTGAGTGTATTTTATTTATAGGTCATAATATATTATCATTACTAAAATGGTCAAACTGTCAGGGACTTGGAGCGAAATGGAGGAGGAAAAGCCGGTAAACGGATCCCAGGCTCCGAGGTGAAAGTTGATGGTGAATAAAAAATACCAGTATAAATAGCGTTAATAGAATTTCTTATTTTAATACGAGTGTAAATATTTAAGGAAAAGCTGTTATTTTATTATGCCAATCATATAATTTTATTTATTAGTAGAGACATCGATGACTATAGATTATACAGGTTTCCTGACGACGTTTTCCTTTACAGTTAATTTTCTAACGAACATGAACTTTGACACGTCAAAGGTGCATGCGTGGCCGGGGCTCAAACGTGTACCTATTGCCGGTAATCAACGAATGAAAATTATTATATTTTAGAAAAGTATTGTTTCGTCCCATGGGCCGAAATTATCATAGGACGAAACAACGAACTACTCGGTATGATGCCATTATTTGGACTTAATGGTCTAAGCATTGCAACGTTTTATTGCCGAGATAACCTAATGTTTATCACTGCTATAAACAATTAGTTGTCATACCCATAGTTTGTTCATCAGAATGAACATTATTATTAAGTACCTACTATTATTACGATGAACTAAGAAGGCATTTTGATCGTTAGTGCCTACCCTATAATTGTCATGCAGGTCATGCTTATGCCTTATATGTATCACAAATTATATGGAAGTCACTAAGTAGGTGATGTTTAAAAATTAATAATGCTGTTAACGTAATTTCTAAATTGAGCTTAGGATAGGAGCTAGGAGCATTTTAGCCGCCCAGCAGTGATCGAGATATCAAACCATGAACATAAACATGATTACAATCCCTACTAATATTATAAATGCGAAAGTAACTCTGTCTGTCTGTCTGTCTACTTTTACGACTAAACCGCTGAACCGATTTTGATGAAATTTGGTATAGAGGTAGGTTAGACCTTGAGAAAGGACATAGGCTATGTTTGGTCGCGATAACCGACATCCACGCGGGCGGAGCCGCGGGCAAAAGCTAGTAAACTATAAAGAGTTGTTCTATCGTCATAAGATTTATGAGGTAGAGCTTAGTTTAGAGTGAGGCTTACAGTAATGATACCATTAGATATTCCAATAATGTTGTACATACAACGTTTACTATGTAGCATTGACATATAAGTATCTATACCACACATATCACTATTGTAACTATGGACGTTTTTAGTAATATCCACGAATACAGTAAGAGTGCCGCCGTCTGGATTCTTTAGGACCTTTGACCCTTGAGAATGAGACAGAAAATCATTCTAAGAATTATTTTGGGTTCCCAAAATGTCGATTATATACCTACCTACCTACACGGGGATTTGCCATGAATAAATTTTGTAATAAAATATAAGAGAAAGAATGAATTGTGGCGACTCTACTGCAGAAGCCTTTAAACAAAAGAAAAATAAAATCGGCCAAATGCGAGTCGGACTCGCCCATGAAGGGTTCCGTAGTAGCAAAGGCGAAAATTGTTGTTTATGACGTATCAAAAAAAAACTACTGACTGGATCTCGTTCGAACCAATTTTTAGTGGTAGTTTGCATGGCAATTTACATCATATATTTTTTTTAGATTTATCATTCTCTTATTTTAGAAGTTATAGGGGGGGGGGGGGGGACACATTTTACCACTTTGGAAGTGTCCCTCGCGCAAACTATTCAGTTTATGTAAAATATGTAAGAAACCTCAATAGCATTTTTAAAGACCTATCTATACCCCACACGTATGGGTTGGATGAAAAAAAAAAATTTGAGTTTCAGTTCTAAGTATGGGGACCCCCAAAATTTAATGCTTTTTTTTTATTTTTGTGTGAAATTCTTAATGCGGTTCACAGAATACATCTTCTTACCAAGTTTCAACAGCATAGGCCTTATAGTTTCGGAGAAAAGTGGCTGTGACATACGGACGGACAGACAGACAGACAGACAGACGGACGGACAGACATGACGAATCTATAAGGGTTCCGTTTTTTGCCATTTGGCTACGGAACCCTAAAAAGAAAATTTTAAAAATTGCGTTGAATTCGAACAAAACTGCGTAATCACGTCACGTGTGTTAAGCTCCATCATGAAGAGTAAAACCCGAGCACTGTTTGTACAATAAACTCACATAAAGAATTTATTTTATTTCTCTATAGGAAACAAATCAAGATATTGTCTCTACAACAAATTGTGCATGCGGTAGTAGGTAAGTATCAAACAACAGATTGCGGATGGAGCCGTGAGCAGATGCGTACCTACTCTACTAGCATAAATAGACGAGATACTGACTGCGTTATCTATGTTATGTGTTGCACTGTTTTAAGTTGCGCCGAATAGTAGTTCTGATAAGAAAAGGTTTATTAAATTGAATACACGGCAGTGATATTCTATAATTAACGACTTTTGTAATAAAATAATTACGAAACGGTTATGGTCTCTGCATACGTAACGGGTTTTTTCACGGACGGGTCGGGACGTGAAGCAAAATGTATGCGGCCCATCCCGTCCCGTCCCGTCCGTGGCCCCGTGACATATGCATTGCCGCATACATTTTGTAGATATGAAGCGATATTTCCAAAACTTCACGTCCCCGTCCCGTCCGTGAAAAAACCCGTTACGTATGCAGAGACCTTAAGACAGCCAGTATAAAATTTCACAAGTTTCCGTTAACTTATACATTACCTTATCCTACTAATACTACATAGCACCAGTCCTATATGTATAAACATGAAAGTTTGTGAGGTAGTTACCTAGTTTATTACCTACTCTCTTCCGCAAATACGACTGAATGACTGAACGAATCTCGATGAAATTTGGCACATAGATTCATACTAATCCATACTACTTAATATTATAAATGCGAAAGTAACTGTCTGTCTGTTACGCTTTCACGCCTAAACCATTGACCGATTTTGATGAAATTTGGTATAGGGGTAGGGTAGACTAGACCTTGAGAAAGGAAATAGGCTATGTCGTATGTCGCGATAACCGACATCCACGCGGGCGGAGCCGCGGGCAAAAGTTAGTAGATTATAGTCTAGAATAACACATGGGCTGCTTTTTATCCCGAGAATAAGTTCTTGTGGCTCAGGACTACTCAGGAAAACGGGGTAAGTAGGTATTGCATAATGTATCTATCTATACTATACCCATAAATTATGAAGAAGGGTTACAAAGCTTCCTTACAAAAAATAATAATTCGGGTATATTCACAAATGGACCCGATCTGACCTGGTTTTAGGATGGATAATTATTTTCGTTTCGAAATCCATTATGATAAATAACGCCAGATGGCTGCCATGATTAGTATGGATACTCTCAACATAAAAGAATCAAGTAATTCATTGTGCCAGAACTTCCACAGTCAACTTGCTCAGGTAATACCTCAACACAGTGTTCATATAGGTAAAACCAGTTATTTAGACCTATATGAACTGCCCTGGTACAATTTTTATATTGTACAGTGCCCGATGGATTCGTGTCTCTTTCGATTTAGTAGTTGCTATCAACAGCCCTTATGTTAATATTGTAATACATAACTTGTTTTGGGTATACCTACGAGATTTTCTTCTTTACAGTATGAGTCTCCATCGAGGTCTTCAGAGGCCAAGATAACTTCACCTGGTCTGCTCTGGCGCAGGCTTTCCTTTCGGGGCACGAGTATTAGATAGTTGCTCTCATTGCCTCATAAAAACTTATGGAAGGGAAATCTTCCCGTCCATAATTTGGCTTAAATTAGTTTTAGAGGTGTGTCTGCCGTCTGCCTGACTTTGGACCCTGAGCTTTCTAGTGCAAGAATTGGATGCAACCTAGATTGGCACTCGGCTGAAAAAGGAGACCTATAAGAAATCAAATCATGTCGTTTTTGGCCTCAAACCAGCAAGGTTGAATGAAAGATTTTTATCGTGATTAACGGTCAAAATAGTACAATTTAATCAAAAATAGGAATGTAGGTAACTAAGAACATCCACAACACTGTTAAATCCCGAAAGCTTTAAACATCTATGAGTTACATGTATTACGCAGTAAGTAAACAGATTGCTGCACCAATTTTGTCATCAATAAGATGGAAAAATTGTAGGGAAGCGGCGGCGCAGCGACCTATTAGACGTACAAAGTAGTAGTTGCATAACATCCGGGAGTGGATGGGTGTTAACAACGTAGAGTATTTTGCCGTGTCGAAAAACTTATGCAAATAACTATTCCAAACACCTACTGTAGGGGATGAAATATCTATACTTTGACATGAAAAATTTAGATTGTAGTTTGTGAAACGATAAGAGAAGACCAATAGCTCAACTTATTTTAAATGGAATATTTTACGATGATGGTCTAGATCAGTAATCTGGCTAGGTAAATTCATTTCAATGAAAATGTTGTATAAAACGAAGGTTGGGTTTACGAAATGGCTACCAAGTTGGTATACAAACAGTAAGCAGGCATTAAAAACTGCGTTTCATACCAGATCGTTACATACCAGAACTACACAGGTAGGTAAGTATACAGTTCGTTCACACAGAAAGTCCATCGTTCACATAGAAAATCCTTAGGTAATTCCAAAATCTTTTGAACAGAGCTGTTGCTACTAGATGTATTTGTATGTTCATACAGCAGTAACAGAACAGGGCCGTTTTAAAAGCAATAGGTAACAAGGATCCAATAAAATAATGCGATCGATATTTTATTTGATTCACACTATAAAACGAGCCTGCAAATCTTTAGGAAAACCCTATATATATATTATAGGAGATATTTGGGATACTTGGGATATCTTTTATGCAGCTAGCTTATCGCAGTCCACTGCTGGATATAGGCCTCTCATGAGTGCCATGCCATAGAAAGAAAGAAGAAGAAAGAATAATATGTTATTTATGACCCTCACAAATTAATCTTCATCCTCATAGCAGCCGAACCTCCGTCTGGGCATCAAGTCTTTCCCAGCTACCTTTCATATTATCATCTGTCCATTTTGCTGCGGGCGCTAGGTTTGTTCCACCGGTCATGGCAAATGTGGCCAGGCCATTCCTGCTTCAGTGTTTTTATTTCGCGAGCTATGTCGGTAGCTATAGTTCTGTTTTGGATGACATAGCTCTTTATTATATTTATCCTTCCAAGATACCCTAAGCCACACTCCATAGCCTTCTGTGCGACTTTGAACAAACCTTGCGGTGAGCAATATCTTTGGGAGAAGCCTATTTCCAGCAGTTGGCATCACATGCTTACGCAAGTGAATTCTGCTTGGAACAACTAGTTCATAGGTAGTAGGTAGCTACGTAATATAGCATGCTATCATTATCTGATGTTAATGAGTATAGGCTAAGTTACGGCATATATCAATGCTCGTAATACGGGTTCTATAAAATCTGAGTATTATTGCATTTATCAAGCCAGTTTTAGTTTTTGCCCGGTTCAAGTACAGATACCTATCTAACATTCCACGATACACGTTGCCTACTATCTTATGATGCACGTTATATTTAGCGATTTATATTACTTACAATTAAAGAGCAGATAATATTTCTTGGATACCTACAGCCCAATTCCATCAATACAGGACAGAATGGACATTGGCAAACCACTAACACAGCCACTAACGTTGTTTAATTACAAAATTTTAATAAAATTGATCAAGATTTGCCTGCTAAAGTACCTAATGATTTGTTGTAGTACTGGCAGGCCATTTCGAACTACGAAAATCCTACCAGCTTTAAGCTCAGCTCATACCTACCTTACGTATAGGTATTTCCATGTAAATGTTCATTAGTTTTGTCCGTGATGGACGCGAAACCTAATGAAAAGGATTATAAGTCGCTTTAAAGAGCATAAAGTTTTACTTTTTTAGTAGAAACGGAGATATGAGCAAGTCTTGTTAACCGATACCAGCTACTCTTTATTCTATGCTATTGTCTATTGTATTAAAATTCTTTAACTATAATATAATAGGTATTTACCATTTACCATTTATATTTACGTTTACATTATATATTATTATTTTTTATATATTTTTATATATTTAGAGAAAACTCAGTAGGTGCATTATTGAGAGTACAATAAAATAATAGAGGATATATATCTAAGTAAAAGATGTACATAAATATATTATAATAAATACAGGTAATAATAGGTAGGTATATATATATATATATATATATTATATTTATATTTACATTTACCATTTATAATAGGTATTTACCATCTGATAGGTCACTAAGCATAACACGTAGGTACCTAGTTATCCGAAACGAGAAAATGAGTCCCATAAATATCATAAGTTTAGGTAGATTAAACGATTTCTGAATTTCATCTCCTAAGCCCTCCTAATCCGTGAGCGATTCCCTGCTGATGCTGATGGCCGCGGTTACGCCCGCGCGGATGTCGATTATCGTGACTTTTGGTTACCTATATCGCCGCCGGTTCTACGTAAGATTTTTAAGTCTGATCAATACCTTTCTAACAGATAAAAGTGCATCAAAATCCATTCATTATTTTTTGTGTCCACCGCGGACAGACGGACAAATTAAATATCTACAATATACAGACACAACCACTTTACAAAATTATATAAATTATAGATATGTACCTAGATAGGCTATCTATTCAACTATGGTTGTACCTAGTACCAAAGTGTAATAACCTCTTGCATTTAACTGTCAAATCAAAGTGGTTCTTTCTGCCTATGGTCATCATTAAAGTAAATAGCAGTATCCAGGGCCAGGGGAAGTGGGAATGGTAGGTATCAGGCGATGCACAGAGCTTTGTTATAATATTATTATACATCTATTGGACCTACACGATAGCCAAGCTCTCGAGCTATAGGTATACTTACCTACTGCTATATTAAACTCTCAAGCACTTGATAGGTACTAAACTTGCAAAAATTTATCAATAAAATTTAGTTCTGGCTATAAATAACCGGCGATTATAAGAGTTGAGTTCGTCTTCGTAGTACCTATTGACTAGGTTTTTCGCAACTGCTACATAATGGGACAAAATAGGAGAATTTAATATAAGTATCTTAATTACAAGTCAAAAAATTTAATTGCAATTCATTAATATCAGATAGTCACTAAAAGGTGTTTTCTAAACTAAATTATGTAGAAGTGAAAATATATTTACCTTATCTTCAGTTGCAGCTCCGTTAATTAAATAAATAAAATTAAGAATAAATAAACAGGACACTAAACTATTTATATTCATAGTGTTAGCTGTATGTAGCAATTTTTATAAAAATCTCTGTTGTACGTAGTTATTATTTTTTACATAAAACACTCGTCCACACAACAAGATATACCGTCCAAAGCAAAGAATGACTGAGTTTTTATCATATTGGCATATTATGAGTTTGTCAAAACTGGCTTTGTTACAATAAAACGTTGAGTACTACAATAGGGATGTATCACTGGTACGTTCACCGAGACAGAGCTCTAAGAACAGAATAAAATACAATAAGGATAAAATCCCGGTGCGCGTCCGCTGCCGCCGCCGCCCGCGCCGCCAACCCACCGATGCCGCCCGTCGCGCCACTCTTGCCCTGCCTCTGCCTGCGCTTGCCGGCCACCGCCTCGCCGTGCCGCCGCCGCGCCGTACCGCCTCTTGCCACGTAAGGATGTACGTATGTTTATTTGGATATCATCGATTAATGGATTCGTGAACACAAATATATCGATCTAATCGATCAAATAATCATAGCGTTATTATAAATGTCTTCATGTCAATGACCAAAGGCATAGATTAATATATAATATACTAGGTCAATTAATACTTATATTTGTTTATAAAAAATAAGTAGGTACTAAATAGGTAGGTTCCAGCGATTAAAAAATGGAGGTGATAGGGGGGTGGAAAATCTGGAAGGTCGTGTGTTTGTCTGCCACCTAGGTGGTAGGTGTAGGTATATAAAGCAAGTAGGTCTAATGTTCCTAGGTAGGTAAAGGCAATGCCGTAGTTAAATAAAAAGTTTTTTTTAAAGTGAACCCTGAAAATGTATTGAATATATATAATATATTAAATAAAATTGGACAAGTGCGAGTCGGACTCGCCCATGAAGGGTTCCGTAGTAGCAAAGATAAAAATTGCGATCTATGACGTATTAAAAAAAAACTACTGACTGGATCTCGTTCGAACCAATTTTCAGTGGAAGTTTGCATGGCAATTTACATCATATATTTTTTTTAGATTTATCATTCTCTTATTTTAGAAGTTAGAGGGGGGGGGGGACACATTTTTCCACTTTAGAAGTGTTTCTCGCGCAAACTACATATTCAGTTTAAAAAAAAATTATTATGTTATAAACCTCAATAGCATTTTTAAAGACCTAAGTATCTATAGATCACACGTATGGGTTTGATGAAAAAAAAAATTAAGTTTCAGTTCTAAGTATGGGGACCCCCAAAATTTAATGCTTTTTTTTTATTTTTGTGTGAATTTCGGTTCACAGAAAGAATACATCTTCTTACCAAGTTTCAACAGCATAGGCCTTATAGTTTCGGAGAAAAGTGGCTGTGACATACGGACGGACAGACAGACAGACAGACAGACGGACGGACAGACATGACGAATCAATAAGGGTTCCGTTTTTTGCCATTTGGCTACGGAACCCTAAAAACAATACCGGTACCTATAGGTTCCTTTATATGATATCATTGGGTATTAGATTATGGTACAAGTGTGTAAAGTTGGTGATTACCGCCGAGGCGACAAGGCGAGGGTCTTAAGAGAGCCGAGGATGGTAATCACCATACACACGAGTGGCATACAACTATTTTCAACACACTTGCGAATAAAATAATACTAAAAATACTAACACAATAGTAAATCGTTCAGTAATTCGTTTTACTATACGCGCCATAGATATCTTGGTATAGATAATAAATAATAGAGTTCAGTGATGCGCGCGCATCTAACATTTTTTTTTATTTTGTTCCTTTCGGAACAGGCTAAGGTGCTATCACCATGCTGCCTTATCATTGGTTATTATTATATAAGTATTATACTTATTTGGATGATGATTTTTATTTAAAAAAAAAAAACAATTTAGTGGAAGTTTTGTTTATTAAACACGTACTATACTACACGTTGAAATTATCTTTTAAAATACAAAGTTGCATGAAATGAGCAAGCAATAGGTATATTAACTCGTTTGTAATATTGAACATGATATAGCAATGAAAAAGTCACAGTTTCATAATAGGTGTCATTACGTGCTTAAGGCCAGCGCCAGACTCTCCAACCCGACCATCCGACCATCCAATCAACAACCAGTATTAATGTAATAATAATAATTAATACATCAATACTGGCTGCCGATTGGACGGTCGGATGGTCGGGTTGGAGCGTCTGGCGCGGTTTTTCTTCGGTTTTGTAATTATTTACTTTACATAAATGTTTTGACATTTTTTTTTGATAAAATTATTTTAAATATAATATTATTTTAAATTACAGACAGTGACGCGAAAAGAATTAAGCGTTTTATCATATTTTATCTATTGTAATATGGGTAAATGAAATTAAACTTTGGCAACATCGCACAAATAAACCACAGAGTACATTAAAATTACCAAAAGCTATGCTAGCGCCATCTCCTGATGACTTAAAAACCAACTGATTATTATACCTACTGGAAAACTGCTCATTGCGGTGAAATAAAATCGTATTTATAAGCAAGTGTGTTGAAATAGTACATTATGGTACAAGCGTGTAAAGTTGGTGATTACCGCTGAGGCGATATTGATTCCCGAGCCGCAAGGCGAGGGTCTTAAGAGAGCCTACGCGACTGGCATACGATTATTTTCAACACACTTGCGAATAAAATAATACTAAAAATACTACATAACACAATCAAAACACAATAGTAAAAATCTATTTATTTGTTGTCATACTTGTCTTGTCATAAATATGCGCGCGCATCTAACATTTTTTTTTTGTTCTTTTCGGAACAGGCTAAGGTGCTATCACCATGCTGCCTTGTCATCTACTTACTTAAAGCCCGACCAGTAAAATAAAAAACCTCGCCATATTGCGGTAAACTATTGGAACTAATTTCTTCATATGGTAACAATCTATACAATGTCATTATGGTCATCTGTCAGTGTGGTGTCAATTGTGCGTGTTGTTGAGTTTGAGAGCGCTACAAAACTACAAAACTATAGTAATATGCCGAAAACTATTAAAAGCCAGTTAAGAAAAGTAATTTATAATATAACAAAGTATTTGTCGGATAAAAAGTAGGAAGGATTGGACTCTGTTCCTCTAAATAACATCACGGACCTTGTTGTCAACATGACGGGTAGGACATCATAGAGTACGTGCAACTGAAATTGGCCTAATCTACTGATTTTACTGTGACTAATTATTATTCACATTTTTAGGTATATCCCGATCTTCTGTAATAAAAATACGAAGAGAAGGTCAAACGTCAAATGTATTTTCTACGCCTAAGAAAAATAAGCCTAACGCAAAAAAGAAAATCATGCTCGATTATTTTGATCTCTGTGCTGTTAGGCATAAAATACAAGAATTTTATGCAGTCCGAAAAACAATATCGCGTGGTCCCTGTTCTATACATGGTGTAACTGTATGTCTAACTTGTATTTACCATTCCAAGCAGTAAACTATTATACGGATACTACTGTGTTGTGATTTGTGCCCAGTCCTTGTAACCAGTATAACACGCCGCGTCTATTTTTCTATTTTAACCAGAAAACTTAACAGAGAAAAACTTAACTCTTTATCAGAGAAAAAAAAAAATACATTTTAGTGAAAGTTTTGTATATTAAACACGTACTACAAGTTCTTTCTTTTTCTTTTCTTTCTATATTAATTCGTTTGTAATATTGGACACGATCTTTTTTGTATCGAAACTTAAGAACAAAGCAACTTAATGAAATTAAAAAAAAGAAGTCTATAACTCACTTTTGTGAATAATAGCAATGAAAAACATGACAGCCTCCGTGGCGTAGCGGTAGTGAACGCGGCCGCTACGCAGGAGGCGCGGGTTCGATCCCCGCTCAGTGCAAATATTTGTGTGCATTAAATATGGGTATTTGCATTGGTCTGGTCGTGCCTCGGAGAGCACGTTAAGCCGTCGGTCCCGGTTGCCATAAGGACATCTATGGCAGTCGTTACGGGTAGTTGGTGCCCTAAAAAGTCCAAAAACAACGGTCTAGCTGCAAAGCTTCGATATCGCCTAATGTTAACATTGGGTCGTGGAGGTCAGGTGGCAATCGCTTCACGGAAAATATCGAGGTCTAGCCAAATCTGTAGCTATGACTGGTAAAAGCGGACCCCAGACTCCAAGCTGAAAGCTTCGGATGCGACTGGGAATAACGCTAGGAGGAAGAAGAAGCAATGAAAAAGTCACAGTTTTATATTAGGTGTCATTCCGTGCTTAATTGCGGGGAAATAAAAGCCTGTTCATAAGCAAGTGTGTTGAAAAATATTGGCATTTTACATGTGTATCACTATACTTGGTGTTGTCATAATCATAGATGTTTTTGGCGCCCCCAGTACGAGTTTTTTATTTTATTGGTCGGACTTTATTTGAATTATGATATTTTTTTTCCTCTGTAAATACTCACAGAGAAAAAAAAATACATTTTATTGAAAGTTTTGTTTGTTAAACACGTACTACAAGTTGAAATTATCTTTTAAAATACGAAGCTGCAATGAGCAAGCAATAGGTATATTAATTCGTTCGTAATATTGGACACGATCTTTTTTGTTTCAAAACCTTTTTAAGAACAAAGCAACTTAATCAATGAAATAAAAAAAAAAGAAGTCTATTCTATAACTCACCTACTGGAAAACTGCTCTATGCTTTTTCTGACGGAGACGCAAATACGCCGCCCTGACGACACGTCTTACTTGCTCTACCCCGGCTACGTTATGGAGGAAAATTTCCGTGCAAAGGCCGGGGTGTGTGTGTTTGTTAGGGCGGATGTTTGTTGTCGCCGTCTGCGCTGCCTAGAGGACCCATCCTTTTCAACCCTTTGGGTACACGTAGACCATGGCTCAACGAGTCAGATCTATGTGTGCCTCTACCGTTCCCATACAGGAGATACCGAGACAACTCGACTCTTCGATTATCTGAGTCAGGCAGCAGATGATGCGCAGGAGCGGTTTCCGAACGCTGAATTGGTTTTTTTTGGGGGATTTTAACGCCCACCACGAGATCTGGTTGGGCTCCGCCAAAACAGACCATGCGGGAAGAGCCGCCCATGCATTTGCTCTGGCGCACGGCCTGACCCAACTGGTACACGAGGTCACCAGGATACCAAGAAGGTCGGGCCTAGCACCCTCTCTGCTGGACCTTCTGCTGACGAGTCAACCAGACCAGTACAGTGTTTCGGTGCGAGCCGCCTTAGGCAACTCCGACCATTGTCTGGTTTGTTCCAAGGTGCCAACTATAGCGCCCCCACGACCCGAACAGGGAAAGCGGCGTCTCTGGCACTACTCGTCAGCGGACTGGGATGGGATGCGTGAGTATTTTGCATCCATCCCGTGGGTTGCACGTTGCTTTGAAGGTAAGAACCCCTCGGATAGTGCTACTGCTGTCGCCGGTGAGATCAGCTTGGGTATGGAATACTATATCCCCTACACTGATGTCACCGGTGCCCGCAGAGCGCGCCCTTGGTTCGGCCGCGAGTGCGCGGAGGCTGTTAATCAAAAGCAGTCTGCGTACCGCGCCTGGGTAAGGGCGCGCGCCACGCGCGATCCTAACGTGGGTCACTTCAAGGCAGCGTACAACAAAGCCACAAAGGTCTGCAAGAGGGCTTGCGTTAGAGCGGATGCCCAGCGCATAGCGCGGCTTGGCCAAGAGCTTGCGGCGCATCCCACGGGTAGCCGTGGCTACTGGCGATTGGCCAAAGCCGTGCAAGCCAACTTTTGCCAGCCTTCGCTGCCCCCGTTGCGCAAACTTGATGGATCCCTGGCCCATGAGCCGCAGGAGAAAGCTAATTTGTTGGTTAATCTCTTTGCGGCCAACTCCCGGATCGATGATTGCGGTATGCAGCCACCGACACTGCCCTTTTGTGGCCATGCGATGCCTGATATCCGTATCAGGCAACGCGATGTCCGTGCTGTATTGCGGTCACTCGATGTCCGGAAAGCCAGCGGACCGGATGGTATTCCAGCGGTGGTTCTTCAAAAATGTGCAGCGGAGTTGTCTCCAATGCTGGCGCAGTTGTACCGGATGTCGTACATCTCGGGTACAGTGCCTTCGGCTTGGAGGGAGGCGAATGTACAGCCGATCCCCAAGAAGGGTGATCGCTCGGACCCTACCAACTATAGGCCCATAGCCGTCACCTCAGTACTGTGCAAAGTACTTGAGCACATTATCAACAAACAGCTCATGCGTTACCTAGAGGATCACTCCTTAATCAACGACCGGCAATATGGTTTTAGACCGAAGCGGTCAACGGGTGATCTTCTAGCGTACGTTACCCATCTTTGGGGTGAGGCTATGGACAAGCATGGCGAGTCGCTGGCTATAAGTCTTGACATCGCCAAAGCGTTTGATAGGGTCTGGCACAAATCGCTTCTTTCCAAGTTACCAGCCTTTGGTCTGCCTCCTAGACTGTGCGACTGGGTGGCTAGCTTCCTGCAGGGGCGCCGTATTCGCGTCCTCTGTGATGGTCGAACTTCGGAGTTCTTGCAGGTAAATGCTGGCGTGCCGCAGGGGTCCGTCTTATCACCCACTCTCTTTCTTCTGCATATCAACGACATGCTGTCCACTGGCAGCATTCACTGCTATGCAGACGATAGCACCTTACACGGGAGTTATCACGGACATCCTGCGGCCAAGCAGTCTGATATCGCGGAAAGGAGGCAGCTTCTTGTTAGTGAACTTGACCAGACCCTGAACCTCGTTTCTCAATGGGGCTCTGAAAACCTGGTTGAGTTCAATGCCAAGAAGACGCAGGCATGCGCGTTTACAGCAAAGGTATCTTCTTTCCTTCCCCTTCCAACTCTTCAGAGCACGCCACTGCCACTACAGGACAATCTCAATATCCTAGGTATGGATGTTCGCTGCAAACTGAACAACAAAAACTACATCGAGAGTATCATCAAAACAGCATCGCGTAAACTCGGAGTCCTGAACAAAGTGAGACGTTTTTTCACGCCGGAGCAGCGGTGTCTTCTCTACAAGACACAAATTCGCTCTTGCGTGGAATACTGCTCGCATCTCTGGGATGGCTCCGCAAAGTACTTACTAGATGCTCTCGACAGGTTGCAGCGACGTGCGGTCCGCATTATTGGGAATCCTGAGATCACTTACACCCTTGAGCCTTTGCAGTTGCGTAGAGATGTGGCATCTTTGGCGGTATTTTACCGTCTCTACCATGGTGAATGTTCTGATGAGCTCTTCCAAGTAATCCCACCCTCTCCTTTCCTATATAGGACAACACGTGCAGGACTCAGATGCCACCCGCATACGGTGCAAAATATTCCATCAAGAACCAAGCGATTCGGCGACTCCTTCTTCTGCCGCACTATTAAGACTTGGAATTCCTTACCAGCTCACGTGTTTCCCTCCTCCTATAGTCCCGGGTCCTTTAAGCGGGGCGTGAAAAAGCATCTGATGAGGCCGTCAAGCTGAGTGCCACCATTGTAACATGGTACATGTCTGTAATGGTGACCCTCTTTTCAGAGACTTTGCCTTTAGCTTACCATCAGGCGAGGCAAAGTCAAATTGACGTGTCCTATATAAAAAAAAAAAAAAAAAAAAAAAAAGCAATGAAAAAGTCACAGTTTTATAATAGGTGTCATTCCGTGCTTAATTGCGGTGAAATAAAAGCCTGTTTATAAGCAAGTGTGTTGAAAAAAACTTATCAAACATGTAACATGTCAGGATTTTTGGCGCGAACGCGTAGAAATCGCGGTATGTATTTTATTTTCCGAAATTGATGTAAGTTCGAGTTTTTATGTGTAAATAACGTGGAATTTGACAGCCTCTGTGGCGTAGCGGTAGTGAACGTGGCCGCTACGCTAGTATCCCCGCTCAGTGCAAATATTTGTGTTCATGAAATATGGGTATTTGCATTGGTCTGGTCGTGCCTCGGAGAGCACGTTAAGCCGTCGGTCCCGGTTGCCATAAAAACATCTATGGCAGTCGTTACAGGTAGTTGGAGCCCTAAAAATTCCAAAAACAACGGTGTAGCTGCAAAGCTTCGGTATACCTAATGTTACCATTGGATCGTGAAGGTCAGATGGCAATCGCTTCACGGAAAATATCGAGGTCTAGCCAAATCTGTAGTTAACACTGGTAAACCGGACCCCAGATTCCGAGCTGAAAAAAGCTTCGGATGCGACTGGGAATTAACGCTAGGAGGAAGAAGAAGAAGGTGGAATTTTAGACATAACGTCTTAGAAAACGCGCACAAGAGTAGGAAAGTGAAATATTACAGAGGATTGTGACTTCTCGTGTTGGTTTCAAATCTCCGTAAGAATCCTTTAGTAAAGTTTCCTCCACTTTACTGAGGCAGCAATCATCATCATCATCATCATCATCATCATCATCCTCATCTTCATCCTCATACTCATCATCATCCAAATAAGAAGAAAAATAACATGACAGACAGCATGGTCATAGAACCTTAGCCTGTTCCGAAAGGAACAAATATAAAAAAAAGGAACAAATATAAAAAAAAAGTAACATGTCTAACAAACTTCAAAATAAATGTCAAATTGTCAATTGTGTCAAGTAGGTAGCCAAAATAGCTCATGTTTGTATACAGTTCATAGAGTAAAGTAATACATCGGAAAATACAGTTTCACACAGCTTCCAGTTTCTTAGCTTGTTTTAAATATTGACCTTTATTGAAAGTGTGTGACCTGCCAATTTTTATACTGAAAATACATTTGTAACAATTCGTTATATTACTGATGAGTTTGATTGCATAGACACCAGCTATGGTGGTTATAAAATGGAGATTCCAAGGGGTGTTGCAAAGATTGAAGTGAGTTTGCATTACCAATATCGCCTCAACATATTAATATTACTATATATTTAACCAAAACTATATTTCAGAGGCTATATAATCTGGAAAATAGCTCAAGCTCAACTTACAATCCGTTCACTTACCTACAATGAGCATATGAACCAGAGCTATGCAATAGATATTTTGCTTGAACCTATATTTTGGTTTGTTGATAACTTCGCAAAGCACCTAGGCAGAGTAAGTATTCGTGTTTTCTATTGGTTGCTTGGTTTTAAAGATATAACCTGAAAGGGCCACATTCCTGAAATATTTGTAAACTTCATCTAATTATCATCTTAACTTGAAATCAAAGCCTATAATTCCGATGCCCACCAAGACTTCGAGTTTACCTCACCTGCTAGCTGGGACATGTGTGCCAGATAGCAGGCGAACTTAGCTTGGGTCTGAATGCCTGATGGTAATCCCTTATGTAAAAAACCAAGCCACGTGAAAAAGTATGAACTAATCGCAGTCTTCATGGAGCAAGATTTGAATGCAACCGGAACCAATGCTGTGCTGTGATGATAACAATTCAACATTCACACTCCACCTGGTCTACCATCTTACCAACATTACATACTATAAGATTTAAAGTGTAAAATTCATACTAGTTTTGCTTTATAATTTCATCTTTATCGTTACAACTAGCTGTTGCCTGCTCCGCCTGCCAGCCTATGTGTTATTCTGATGTGTAAGCTATATTATTGTAAAGTTTCATTAAAATCCATTCAGTAATTTTTATGTGAAAGAGTAACAAACATCCTCACATACTTACAAACTTTTGTGTTTATAATATTAGTATAGGATAACTAATTATCTTTATCTTTACAACTTTCAGGTGTTCGTCTTCTGTGTGACCATATTAACATCTGCCGTTGTACTGATTGCATACTGGGTTGGCCTCCCATACTGGTGGCAGAGGTGTCCTTACATTACAACATTCCTAGTCATCTTTGGCAACTGGCTTCTACTCAATATTGTTTTTCACTATTATATGGGTGTTGTAACTCCACCTGGTTATCCACCACATGTAAGTAAAATGTTTGTTATTAATTTAATATTTCAAAATGGAGACATCAGAAGCTGGACAGACTATCTACTTTTTCAATGTACCTCAGGTCTGCTGTACAAGGATACTATATTTATTTTACTTGTAATTAAAACTGCAGATGTCCACTGCTTCATTATAAGTATAAGCATTCAGTTTAAGTTTGAATAAGAATCAGTGGTGAAGGATGGAAATTTAGAAAAGGGAAGCCAAAGAAATTATATTTTCACCTCAATCTAATTTGTTATCTAATGGGTATCTCTACTATTTCTGCAAAGAAAAGCCAGCAGGAATTGGGTTAGATGGACCCCTCGCTACTGATGAGAATACTAGTAGTACACAGAGCTGTTTTAAGTAGATTAAAATCACATCACTCGTCCAAGTCATCAAACCACATTTTCAAATCTCACATTGAGAGTGAAATTGTATTTTTAAAATATAATATAACCTTTGACTATTAGGTTACTATGTCTGTAAAACTTTCTTTACCAATAATATAAATAAATAATAAATAAATAAATATTCCACAACATTCTACACAACGCTATCTAGACCCATGGTAAGCTTAATTAGCTTGTGTTATGGAATCTAGAATGCGGATATACATACTTAGATACTTTTTTTTTTTTGTAAATACATACATATTATACATAGAAACAGCCAGACCAATGCAAATATTTATATTCATGCATACAAATATTGGCACTGAGCGGGGATCGAACCCGCGCCTCCTGCGTAGCAGCCGCGTTCACTACCGCTACGCCACAGAGGCAGTCAAATATAATATTATACAAGTGTTCATATGGTATGTGCACATGGTAAACTGCAAGTGGTAGCAAATCGTAACCGTATGATTTATCATAACAATACCTACCTATGGACCCTATGGTCTCAAAAGGTTAATTTTGTAAGGCTTGAAAACACTTTTTATATACGTAATTTTACTGATTCAGGCCTGGGATCAGTCAAGGTATATCAAATAAGGGTTCAACAGGTTTGAGGGCAATTTCTCTTGTTTTAAGTATATTTATTGTATTAGTAACAATTGTTCTTTAAGACGTTAATACCTAATTACTAGCACTATAATAAAAAGAAAAACTATGTACATATATATGTATTACGCTATCAATGCAATGATCAAGCCTATTAGATAGTTTTTTGTTGTCCTTTAAATAATACCTATGTTACGTATCGGTGCCGACACATGCATGCCCGCCGTGATCCCAATCGCTACACGAGGCCTGAATCAGCAGTTTTAAGAAGTCAGGCACGAGTCGCCACCTCGGCATTGGCGACCGGCCACAGTCGCGTACATCGACCTCATTAAAAATTATATAAGATCTCTTTAGAGAGGAATTACATAGGCAAACCCGCATGATACGCTATACTAAATGACCCAGATTGTAAAGAGAACAAGTACGAGTTGCAGCATCAACGCCCCGTGCAGCGAGCAGCCCCGTATCTTCGCCTCGTGCCGCACCGTCAGCAGAATAGTGCCGTTATCGGAAATCGATTGCATTAATATCCGAACTGATTTATATCTTTTATTAAGATAGAGACTCACTTCTGTTTTTGCATCGAACGTAGTCACTAGATCTAATGGCAGTTATTAAGAGTAGTTCTTAATGGCAGTTGTTAGTAGTTAATATAGATAGAATGTAGTTCTAATATCGAACTCATTCGCTTAGGCTAGTACGGTGTAATGTAGTTCTAACATTGAGTACATTCACTTTAGGCTAGTTAGATTAAATTAAATAAGTATGATAAATCTCGTTTAAGTGATTCTAGTTTCCTTCTTGTACCCTCTGGCTGCGGAAAACGTAATTCCTATTTCTTTTTTTTTATAGGGATCTATGATATCTGAAGCAGCAAGTATTTGCAAGAAGTGCATATCCCCAAAGCCCCCACGGACACATCACTGTTCTGTTTGCGATAGATGTGTCCTCGCAATGGACCACCATTGCCCATGGCTAAATAACTGTGTGGGCTATTACAATGCAAGGCACTTTTACCTGTATATGGTTTATATGGTTACCGGGGTCACCTTCATCATAGTTGCAGGCATTGATATTGGATACCAAGTTCTATGGGTAAATGATACTGGTAAGAACCGATTCCTTATTTACTCATATTAAAAAGATCATGTTGATATCATGTAAAACCATTAAATATGTTTTTAATAGTTGAAACACGAGAGCACAGTTAAGTATTAAAACATAAAACTTCTAACAAGTGAAATTCCTTATAAATATATTTGTTTCAACTTGTAATACGTGTATAATAAACAAAACTTTCACTAAAATGTTTTTTTTTTCTCTGTTAGTATTTACAGAGAAAAAAAAAGTAAAGTAAAGGTAAAATTCAAACCTCATTCTTTTAAATCACTATGGCCGATCGACATTGTTAGATGCGCCCTCATCCCCCCATGTGGCCCTCATAGGAAAGCGAATGAATTTTTACTATTGTGTTAGTATTTGTAGTGTTTTTTTATTCGCAAGTGTGTTGAAAATAGTCGTATGCCACACGTGTGTATGGTGATTACCGTCCTCGATCTCTTAAGACACTTGCCTTCTGGCTTGGGTCTCAATGTCGCCTCAGCGGTAATCACCAACTTTACATTACACACTTGTACCATAATGTACTATCCTGTTAATAAAGTATATAACATTTTTGTCCAACCAATATAAATGTTGTAATAATATCCATGGACTTTATTTGATAAATAACGTAGTATTGTTACTTATTATATATAGCGCTATAAGTGAATTATAATACAATGCTTCATAGGTTTATTAAACATGTATGATTGAAACTGAACTTAAACATTAACAATGTATAATATAAACTAAATTTTACAGTTAATAAATTTTGCAAGTTATTAAATATCTATTTAAATTTTCTAGGTGGCATCATTCCAAACAACGACCCGGATTTAATCGGCCATCCAGTGATGATAAACCAAAGCGGTGCGTTAGTGCCAGTGAAAGTCATTGTGGAATATGACGACTCTTTTAACTTCCCTCGTGAGCATAAACTACCAGTGCCGCCGATCACTGAGGCACAGCGTATAACCGCCCATACATGGAAGAGAAAAGCAGTCTATTTCATGGCAGTCACATGCGTCGCAGTATTGTTTGCACTTGGAACTCTGGCGACGATGCATGGTAAAAATATAGGCAGAGGAGAAACAAGTGTAGAAGCTCACATAAACGCAAAATTAAGAGAGGTTCAAAAAGAAAACTTCAGAAACCCGTACGACTTTGGTAAGAAAAAGAATTGGAAACTTTTCTTAGGACTGATTCAGGGTAGAACTTTTTTGAGACATGTATTGTTACCGTCCGCTCATGCTCCGACTGGTACTGGATTGACATGGCACACAGTTCATAATACTCTGGAAGATTGGCCGTAGGGGATGCGAATTCTTAGCGGTTTTAGTACGAGTGATATAAGTGGGATTCAGTTCACCGTACCCGATTATAATGAGATAGCAATAAATGTATTACATATAATGAATTAGCATTAGTAATGCACTCAGAGTACCCCAAGTCTCATTTCCAAAATAATTATATTAAGTGATTCTGAAATTCATTACGGTACAGTATGGTAGTAAATGTTCATTTTATTACCAATAAATTCTAAAGACCTGCATGAATACCCAAAAATTCAAAAAACCTACAGAATATTGGGTTTTCTACAATCTCGTATTTGTATTTCGTGTTTCATTCACTCGGAGCCAATAGATACTTTGGTTAAAATTAGTGCGTCCTAATGGCGAGAACACCACAGCGCTTTGTACCGTCGCCGTCGCACTCATTGTACATACTCACATAAGTTATAAATGCCACCGTGAACTGTGAGTCGTTTTTATATCTATTCATTATTTGGTTATGGTCTCAGACCAATTTGACCGGGTTATCGTTCTTTTGTTAACAAAGATACAGACTGATACATCATAAATGACGAAGTTTTTAGTCGACGCCATTGTTACATTGCTGTATTGTTTTCATATTATAAATAAATAATAATAAATATTCTACAACATTCTACACAACGCTATCTAGACCCATGGTAAGCTTAATTAGCTTGTGTTATGGAATCTAGAATGCGGATATACATACTTAGATACTTTTTTTTTTGTAAATACATACATATTATACATAGAAACACCCAGACCAATGCAAATATTTATATTCATGCATACAAATATTGGCACTGAGCGGGGATCGAACCCGCGCCTCCTGCGTAGCAGCCGCGTTCACTACCGCTACGCCACAGAGGAATATTAATTTATTTATTTTATTATTTTTTTATACCAAAATGTCTTTAGTAAGTAAGTAAGTAAGTAAGTAAGTAATTTTATTAGGCATTCATTGCTCAGTGTTATCATTGTTTTTGTACAGTGAAATATTTGCTGCACACTATATGGTTTTCTGTCGTTATACAAAAGACCTATGGGCATGACTCTCATTGAAATACTTAGGTACATACGTTTTTAAGGTTTGTGAGAATAAAGAAAATAGATCAGTATTGATATATTTCCGTTAAATAAGTGCTAATCTAATATACTTACAATTGACAAAACTAGTCAACGTTATAAGAGATTAAAAAAAAATGAATAACATTTAAACAGTCTTTAGTGAATAATAGGTACCTAAGTGAATTTACCTTTTAGAAAAAATACATAAAGTACTTCCTTCGTAATTTGTCGTTGTTTACGTATCTACTTAATTCTAACATATAGACAAAATATAAGTATAAGTACTGAATTATTACATTTTTAACTTCCAAAGTTACATGATAGGTAGACATTATTTCATTCGCAGCGCATTCACGACTGAAGATTGTTACTTAGGACAAATAACTATCTAAGTCTAACTATTTTCAAACCTATTTGGAATAGTTATTATACCTAGCTTAAAATTACCTTCCGATATGACTTCCAGCATTTTGTCTGTTTATAATTTTATATTTGGAACATTGTGAACAATTTATAACTAGTAAATAAGTATAAAATAGAAATAAAACGTGTTAGTTATCAAATAATTTTCAGATACAATAATTATTTATTTCAAGTTCGACTAAGTTGACAGTTCTTATCTTGTGTGGATCTAATTTGTAAAATCGGCGCATAGAAACATCTAAAGTTATTAATTTTACTAATACAAAGGGCATAATCGAATAAAAAAATGCTTAGAATGAATATGGATGTGCAATGTGCATGTATATAATGTAATGCTCTATGTTTGTAGGTACTATGTGATTCAACTAAGAAGGTGCTAGTGTTTGCGACTCCGTTTGTACTATTAGCAGAAAATTATGCAAACAAAAGAAAACTAAGTGTGATTAATATTTCACCATCTCAATATTTGTATTCCCCCTACTGTATCGCACTCTTTACTCGTATTTTCTAAATTGATATAAGTAGCGATGTTGACTAGTTTTTATTATTCTCGAATAATGAACTGCTAAAGTGAATTTTTCTTACAACAATCATGGATACAGTTTAAAACTTGTTTTTGAAAAGTCTCAAGTCTCCGAAATTGCTGTAAAATAAACAATACCTACTAGTCTAAAACACGACTGCGTTGTGTAGGTATGAACGCTATCAATATATCAGATAAAGTACAACATGTCGCAGACTTCAGTGTGAACGCAAATGTGTTTTAAACTTGTATGAATACAAGTTGGCGACACAGTGTGCACGAAAGAGTGTTTGAGACAAGTTTCACTACATGTTGAATACAAATAATTGTCTTTTGACGACTTGTATCTCAAACAAGTCTACAACTTGTTTCTTGGTGTAAACGAGGGGTAGCGCTCCATATAAAATCGTTACAAACTGATGACGTCACGCGCTTGTAATTCCATGCGCGGTTCGAAGGGGGTGGGGGTTACAGAGGACATGACCTCCCCACCCCCAAACCATGCACGTCAAATTGAAAAGTCTTATTAAAATCTGCAAAATCGCGTCGCGTCTTTAAAGGTAAAAAATTGGTAAAATTGTAATTTAGGTAGCATTTAATACTCATAAAGACACGACAGACGTATTGCTTCGTAAACAGGAAAATGCTGAAGGATTGTTTACAACTTACGTGTCGAGACCCTATGGCGCCCAGCGTGGTTAACGACGGCGTGCCTGAGGTCACATGGATAGAATTAGAGCGTGGTTCGTAAGCTAAAGGCCGTACCGACGGCATAGGCGACGACGACTAAGCGCTAGTTTCCGAATTTGTGAAAGACGGTGAAACTAGTCCTCATACGAAAGGCGGGCGTCCGGTGGATTCGCCGTCCGCCTGCCGGCCTATAGTGTTGTTGGGTCACTAGCATAATGTCCAATTTGTAAAACGTCTATGTCGCTCTAACGTCTTGATTTTTGAACGCCATAGTTAGCTAATTAACATGAACGCTAAATACTCTAGAAGCAAAACGTCTGGATCGTAAAATGTCTTAATTTAAAATACTTTATTAGCAAATAGTCCAGATTTAAGAATGCCATAGTCACTGAATAGACATGAGCGTTGAATGACAAAGTAGCAAATCGTCTGGACTTGAAAATGCCATAGTTAGTTTATTGACATGAACGCCGAACGCCGAATAGACACCCACATGTTCTATCTATCGTTATGATTATGATAGATAGAGCATGTGGGTGTCTATTCTTCAGTGTGTACTCTTATCTTACTGGAGTTGTTATGATATTATTATGAGTGCATTTCCCCACCAGGGACCTTTTTGACACACAAAAAAGGAAAAAAAAAAGATATAATTTTCGACAGAATGTGTAGAAGAGAAATGAAAAAATTAAATGTAGGTAAACCAAATAATCACAGCATATATTTTTTTAAAACATAAACCACATTAAACATCTCTTTTGAGGACAATTTTTAAGATGTAGGTAGAGCTTAAACTTTGATGAATACCATTTTAAATGTTGTATATGAATAATCTTTTTAATTTGCTACTTATTGTTAAGCAAAATAATTTACTTTTCACTAGAGTGGTTTTGTTAGTTTAGAAAATAATAGGAAGAGAACTAATTATATTTGAAAAAAAAAAAAAAAAACAAACGACTTTATTTTAACTCTCACGAATTATTTTAACTCTTACGAATCCTTTCCACCTACTGGAAAACTATGAGAATCGGAATCAAAAATCAAGCGCCCAAAAAATCCTATTCAGACTATTTCGATTTCTCCAGGTGTTCTCAATAGTATCTCATTCTGCGTTTATGTCATCCGACTAATTTGAATTCTAGCTAATAAAGTTTTCTAATCATATCGACTATTTGCAATTCCAGACATTTTGCTACTTGCTCATTCTGCTTTTATGTCTTCCAGCAGAGTTGACTCTCTGCTAACTGGGTATTCTGTTTTTATGTCATTTAGCTGAATTGTCTTTCAGCTATCTAGGTAACATGCTTTCATGTCGACCTAACTAAATTGTCATTACGCGAAAAAAACATTATGCTTGTAACCCGTGTTGTTTGACGAGGTGTGCAAGCTCTTTGAAAGAGTTATTGCAAAGCGCCTCGTCGAGCACCTCTTTAGAGCTAGACCTGGCGGGTGGTCAATATGAATTCAGCTGGAGGCGCTCCACCGTGGATGCCCACTTGCGAACGAGGTGATGTTGGCGGTGTCTTTGGACTTTGCCGATGATGTTGTGAGTGCGAGTGTGTGGGCTGCCGCCGCTTCCTTTTGCGAGCAAGTAATACTCGAGAAGTCAGGCGCGGTCCGAGGGAGGGGGTCACAGGGGACATGACCTCCTCCCAAAACCATGCACGTCATATTGAAAAGTCCCAGTACGAGGGGAGGGGGGGTTAAATTTCTTAAGGAATTTTCGAAGTGACTCCCCCCAAAACTTCAAGCTGCGACCGGCCCTGCGAGAAGTGGAGGTGGGCGGTAACGGAGAAGACTCAGGTGCCTTCTTTTCTGCGTCTGGTTTTCTTAAGGAATTTCGGCACTTAGGTAAATGACCCCTTCAAAATTTCAAATTAATGCGTATTGCAAATGTATAGAGCGCAAGAGAATATTGCATTTATCTCGGTCTGCGTTTACACGTGTACCTAGAGTTCATAATAAAAATAATTTGAAATTTAATAAGGAATATAAAACTTATAAAGGACTTAATTTGATTATTTATATTTTGACCTACTTTGGGAACTAGAAATAACGAACAGATAGTTTCAGTTTAGTTAGGCAATGTCTAAATTTGCAATGCATATTTTTTCAGGGAAAACTCAGCTAATAAGCAGTATTGGGAATAATCGAACGACCTTGTCAACATCTCTATTGTATTGTATGTGTATGTAAAATTTTGGTGTACCTCCTCAGTAGAGCAGGCTTCCGTCCATAGGGTTGGGACTTGTAATTACCTACTTATAATTAATGTTATTTTCGTTTTCGCATGTCCAATTCAAATGTCTTTAAGTTAACACGTTACCTACATCCTTAGTTACCTACATTCTTAGTTGAAACTCACATTAAAAATTAAAATACATTTTTTAAGAATACGGTTGTAATTCATAGTATGTATTAGAGGTAAATAAAACAATGATCTCGAATTCGTTTTTTTATTACAAATAATAACTTCAGTTTCTGTATACCTACCTACTCTGTAGAAATAAATAACTATACTACGTATTAAACACATATTGCACAACAATAATTTTGATTTTAGTTCTCATGACACAGTAGGTACCTACATCGGTAATAGGCAATATGCGTGTTCATATAAATAAATGTACCTAATATACGACTGTCACCTCCCTAAACGATTTCTATTTCACCAGGATTCTAGATTTACAATAAGTATCTGACCCAAATCACTTCAGGATTACGACGAAGTAAACTGTAACGTCACCATTAATTCAACTGATGGTAAAACGTTTCGCCAATTTATATTTCCCTTGATTATCTTCTAATATATAAAATTCTTCTGTCACGGGGTGCGTAATCGAACTCCTCCGAAACGGCTCGACCGATTTTGATGAAATTTTTTGTGCTTATCCGGTATCTATGAGAATCGGCCAACATCTATTTTTCATCCCCCTAAGTGATAAGGGTGCAGCGGGAACGGGATTTGAATACCACGCGGGCCGAAAATATCGCGGTACGAAGTTCGCCGGGGCAGCTAGTTTTTTATTTAAATTTTATCTTTTGCACGTAACCTTGTGGCAAGCAGTTGAAAAATGAAGTTATTAAAGGAACAACATAGTTATAATTACACGCATATTCCCTGTTATAGGTTCCCTAGATAAAAAAATCTTAAGAAAAACGTATAATACAAGTTTGTTGACTTATTTCCTAATTACTAGATATAGTTACACGGGCTACACCTGTAATGATCACAGAAAATTATGTTAGGAACGAATTCTTAACAAATACTTTGTAGTGTTTTTAAGAGTTAATAACATATTTTCTGTAAGGATTTGTAAAACTAAGTAATATTGATAGCGCGTAACTACACATAATATTGAGCCTAGTCCACAACGATTGGCTGAAAATTTTTGATTGGAAATATTAAATAGACCATTGGGATTGAATCTGTTAGCTAACCAACGGCTTCATAATTCATGATTTCATTTCCGTGGTTCCTTATTTATGTAGCTAAGCCCGAACCGAAACTATATAACAACACATAGCGGAGTTACCTAGTACCTAACTTATAAGCACTTGCCCAATTTCTTTACTAGACAACGTCATAATTCACCGGGTGGTCGTTCGTTCATACAAACGTACAAAGTCATGTTAACTTAAATGCTGAACGTTTATTGGTTAATGATGATCGATGAACTACAGGCACTAGGTAGCCAGGTACCTACTAGGTATTATGTTATATTACCTACTACCTATTTTCAGATTTGTAAATATTGTCGATTTAATATTTAAATAAACAATGTTATGCAAGTAACCTTAACATTCAAAGCGAACAGTGTTATGCAAGTTGGTACAAACATTCATCTAGGCACAAAAAGTAAATAACACAGTGATGGACATTTATTGATCGACTTATTCGACTTGCTGATAGTGTTCCCTTAAGTAAAACTTAGATAAGTATGAGTACCTAACCTACATAATTCCTTCAATAATTTAACAATGTTATCATGCCCAATTATTTATTAATACTTGAACATGATAACCACAGCAGGGGTAACACTAGTTGAAAATTGGTTTAGTTGTGGGCATATTGCAGGTTATCCGAGCTGAGTGCCAGTGACGTCAACACGCTTCTGCGTTGGGGATTCACGCCGAGATTTTCCCAGTTAATCCACGACAGCCTCGCAGTTAAATCTGCGCGAAATTGAACACTTAGATATTAGTACTCGTATACAACAGTTATTTTCATCCCACCACCTCGGAAAGAATATTTTTTGCTCTTCGATATCTCAGTGCAAAAGTCGTTTTTATCCTTTAGAGGGTAAAGTAAATTTGAATTTAGAACATTGTGTGTTCATTAATCTATTTATTTCTACCGTTCTACCGTGCCGAAATTATCATACAACTTTTTTTAATTTATGAAAAACTCAAATTCATAAATTCTAATTCATGTGACACTTGATGTTCGAAACACTTTATGCTCTAGCTAGAGGATAAAAATGACTTTTGCACTCAGATATCGAAGAGCAAAAATACTCTTTCCGAGGTGTGAAAATTATGTTATTTCTATTTTAGCTTAATTTAGGTCTCTAAATAAAAACAAAACAAACAAAAGAAGATGTCATGTGATGTGATGTAAGCAAGACATCGTAAATTATTTCAAAGAAGCTAATTAATTCAGATAGTTTACCGCTTGTATTCCAGTGTGCCCGATCAGCTTTGATCTCACCACGAAGACATTTCTCCACGTAGGTCAATGGATCGTAGTCGGCGTCTAGTACCTAAAACAATTGACATTTTATTGTAAATTAGGTACCTTGAACAATATTCAGCCGGAAAAAATATCAATAATTGGTCTTGTTGTCATCATCATCACCACGTTAGTCCCGCATCCAAACCTTGCAGTTTGGAGTCAGTTCTACTAGGTACAAATTTTTATCTTGATTTGCTATGAAATAGCAATAGCAATGTGATGTTCAGGGAAACTTATCCAAAGACGTCACAGTTCTCACCTCTCTGAGTAACGCGATGTAAGCGATGGCGAGCCTCAGGGTGTCGATCTTGCTGAGTCGTTTCTCGTAGGGGAACGTCGGCACGTGAACGCGCAGCTCATCGAACGCCGAGTTTATACTGCTAAAATCACAACGTCACACAAACGTTATAGCTTTTGAACACAGTTGAACAGAGCAGTTGGACCTATAGCTTTCAATCAGTTGACCCCAGCGCAGTCCACTGCTGAAAATGCATGCCAATGTTGGGAGGCTTTAGTCTTTTACCACGCTGGCCAAACGGGTTGGCACGGTTTTATTTAGAGTTTTCCTTCACTCGCAGTGATATCGTCTGCGTATGTTTCTGTTAGTCACCTCTTACGACTCCCTTCGGATGAGATGACGTGGTGATCCTTGTGTTCTTTCTCCGTCACCACACGGATACCTTCAGGTTTTATGGTATTTACCAATGCAAGTAAGAGAACTTATTTGCCGATTTAGTTCCCAGTGGAGTAGAACAGGGCCACCCTGTCTCTTCCCGTGGGTGATGCCTTCTACCCTTCCAAGTTTCAATTTGATTGTAGCAGTAGGTACTAGCAAACTAACATTTCAACTATTTCCGGCCTCCAAAGTGGTGACGGTGGTTCCAAGATCTCGTGGACATGGTACCTTTAAATACTATAGGTATTTCTACCTACGAAGTCGAGTGAAAGTCTGCTAAGTACCATAATTCTGTTGTTGGGCATTGTCTTCAAGAACGAAATATTTTCCAAGATTGCCATGATGTTTTAAGCGGAATGATCTTTCTAGAGCACGGTCATATAATAAAACGTATACAGTATCCCGGTATATCTAGTTACGAACTGAAATTATGTGCAACAAACAAGAAGGATACCCATTGGGTCCGGACCTCAGCATTCGACGGCGTTCTCGCACATTTGCAGCTGCCCGCTGCACCCGGTAAGGCGAGCCTCCGCACTGGTATTCAGGCTCTGCCGACGACTCCAACAGCACATCTGGTTTACAAATAAACATTTTGTTTCAGATTCTACTGATTTACGAGAGATATTTTGTTTGCCAGCATGCCGGTTGAAAGTGCTGTATAATTACAGGGTGGAAAAATAAGTCGGGTCCTGAAGGGGAACTACCTGAAATACTTAAGTTGGCTCATTTTACTTAAAGGAGGCATTCCTTTATTTTTTAAAAGAAACAAAGCTGCATTCAAACATTTTTGAAAATTCGCTTGCCACACCCGGTAATCGAACCGACTAAAATCCGAAAAAATAACATCCTGTATTTTTATGACATCGAAAGATAGTGTCAATCATAAGAATCAAATCTCTCTAACAAACAAAATCGTTGAAATCTAAACTTATAAATTCAATTTGGCAAAATAATGCACTTCAACTCAAAAGTTCCATCCCGTCCATCTGATATCATAATTAACAATAATAGTAGATTACCCAACAAGTAAAAAAAGAATGAATTCTTTTCGAGGTACTAAGTTGCATCCCGAGAGGAGCGAAGGTTTCTGTGGTAAAATCCCGAGCGTAGCGAGGGATTCTAGATAGAAACCTGAGCGGAACGAGGGATACAAGAGCCGAGATGAATTCTTTTTTCACGTGTTAGGTACGCTACTTTTCATCATTGACTACGAGAAAACAATAATTACTCTGTGATTATGAATTAAATTTTGTTACCTAGTACATAAAAGAAACAGCAAATTATATCAGTAATAGCTACCGCTTTAGCGCGAAAAGACTCTAGAGAGTTTCATTTTCATCACTGGATGAAGTCATTTTAAGATTAAGAGACAAACAGAAACTTTTACAAGGAAAATTGCACAGAAAATTGGTGGCTTTTTTTTTCTTAGTTAAAAACGGAGCCACATTCCATCCAGTCAGTTATTACATTTAGGTGACTTTTAGTACGCTTTTATAGCGAGAGTGTGCAATCTCTTTGCATGTTTTACTACAATCCGTATATTCGCGCATGTTCCAAATTGAAATTTTTTCATTTACTCAGTGAAATAAAGAGCGTTTTATTCACTGTTTTTGATGAATCACGGCCACGGGCCCTTTTTCGAGTGTCAATGGGAAAAATTCCATAATTTATATAACTTTTCCCGTTTTTCGCGTGGAGTAGGTTCGCCGCTGGTCAGCAGTGATACCTTCTTCTTCCTCTTAGCGTTAATTCCCAGTCGCATCCGAAGCTTTTTTCAGCCTCCGCTTTTTTCAGTCTGGGGTCCGCTTTATCAGTCTTAACTACGAATTTGGCTAGACCTCGATATTTTCTGTGAAGCGATTGTCATCTGCCCTCCACAACCCAATGTTAACATTAGGTGATATCGAAGCTTTGCAGTTAGACCGTTGTTTTTGGATTTTTGAGGGCTCCAACTACCCGTAACAACTGCCATAGATGTTCTTATGGCAACTGGGACCGACGGCTTAACGTGCTCTCCGAGGCACGACCAGACCAATGCAAATACCCATATTTCATGAACACAAATATTTGCACTGAGCGGGGATCGAACCCGCGAACTTATGTCAAACTCAAGCCGACTAAAACTGCACGCCGTCTCAGGTCTCAATTAACAGTTTATAATGTGACCCAATAGGGCAATTCTCTAGCCATCTCCGTTGCCCAGGGTAGGTACATCACGTGGAGAGGTTCCCGATCAAGCACCCCAAATATTACTATTTAATTTACCCTACCTGCATACCTCATGCGGTTGCCCAATAATTTTAAGCCAGTAACAAAGTTCAGTCATTTCATTTTAATCAATTAATTTCATCAAAGATAATTTTTATTTTTATTGTAGAACAGGAAGTATCTGATGGCTCATTGAGTAAAAGTGCTGTGCCTGTTAGCATTACATTTAAAAGTTAATATTTTATGGATTTCTTTTCGTTTAAGTTACCATGTTTATAAGAGGGTTTTGATCGTTATGATTGACACTATCAGTTGATGTCATAAAAATACAGATATATTTTTTTCGGATTTTAGTTGGTTCGATTACCGGGTGTGGGAAGCGAATTTTCGAAAATCGTTGATGCAATTTTGTTTCATTAAAAAAATAAAGGAATGTCTCCTTTAAGTAAAATGAGCCAACTTAAGTATTTAAGGTAGTTTCCCTTCAGAACCCGACTTATTTTTCCACCCTGTAGGTATAATAAAAAAATTGCAAACTGTCGGAACTGGTGACACAAATTATCGTACTGTACTGACACAAAGTATCAATAATTTTCAAGGTGGTAGTGATATAAGTAGGTATGTGAGCTGTGCAGAACTATGTAGGTACAAAGATCTGGCTTTTAATTAGGCACGTCACTCCTCTGGGGAAGAAGAGTGAGAGTTCAGCAGGTTTGTTTCGGTTTTATAAACACAGCTTTAACTAATCTACAATGGTATTCAACTGCCACCCGATTTACGATAGAATGCATACCTACTGTACAAAACCAAAGCTAGCCGATCTCACTTCTTTCCGAGCGACGCGACGTGCCGACGATGTGCCAAATCAATAGCCGGGTGGAGGGAGATATTAGGTACAAATTCAATAGTTGTAAGGCCCCACAGACAGTATCTCTGATGGCTGTCAATTCATGCATGGTGCAAGTTACATACCTACTTTTAATATATTTGAAACAAAAAATAAGTAAAAAACGTGAAAAATCGGGTGCTTGTGTGCCATATATGATATAAGTGGCATAAAAAAACATTTAGAATCAAAGAATATCTATAAATTTTGGAAGTGATAGAACAGAAATTATAGGAGTACAGAAATCTTAAAATTAATTGATCTGTTCACGGTTCACGGGATAAGTGATTTTATATTTGCTCTTTTACTGTGCGAGAAACGTAGGTATATAAATGTGCACAAAGTGTTTGTGGACCTAGTAAAGTCATACATACGAGTACGACAGAACACGTCCAGCGGTTTTGTGGTAGACACTGAAAGAGAAAAGTATACAGGTTAGCTGGATGCGCAAAGCGTAGGATCGGACGCTATTGTGTTGTGCACATTGCAACGCCCTTGTATTCAGAACGCTTCATCCCCTCTCCCAATATTTTTACCTATACAATATTCTACACCAAGTAGGTAAGTATTTTATAATCATTGCGTCCTGTAACATGTCGCTCAATGCTATCCAGACCCCCAATAAACATAAGTCATAGGTAGGTAGGTACTTACCTACTTGTAAAAAGTGTTCTATAATACGAATAAAATATTTGAACATATTTTCTTAGACCAATGGATATATTAATATTCTAGCACAAATATGAAAATCTCCATCAAAGTATCAACATCATCACTGATCAACTGGTTGATTCGTTCAATTGATCGGAGTGGAAAACGGGATATGATCGAACCCTCGACCACCGACGCAGTGTAGTGTAGGAAAACTTCCGTCACGCCACAGTGAATTAGAAATTAGAAATTTGCGACTATGACATCTTCAATTAAGTATATAAGTCTACGCTTAGCTAGAGAAGTATCAGTAGTTGGCATACTTGGCGCTACTTAGGAAAATTCTTTATTGTCAGAGAGGTATCTAAAAATAGCTTGTATGAGTCTCAACCGATTTTCTAGTTAAAAATGTACTGTGAGTATTGTGGACCCTACGTATAGGTGCTCGAGCAATTTATCAGATGGAATTGATTGATGGTACCTATCTACAATGATCCAATTGAATAAGTGAGGCAGAAGTGTCCGGGCTGTCCTTGTCGGCGAATTGCAATAAATTTTATATGGACTGCAAGTTATAACTATAAAATTATAGTACGTAGTACTATATTTATAGTTATCTACTCGTATCTCAATAGAAACTGGTATTCATTAAGTCGTATTTAGCCTATTAGGGTAACTAAGTAATATTTACATATGAACTGACCTAGTAGGTAGGTACGTACGTCGGTCATTTAACACAGTATAACCTTTTTGGCTTCGGCATTACGGTTACCAGGCTACATTTAGGAAATCAAAGGGAATTTCAGTGAAAGTTATCATATTTGGCACAAATATTTCGCGGTGATCTTGGAATGCAACCCTAGTCAAAACCGTCATATATAGCTATTGGTGGTTAAACTCTACGCTGTAGAAGTAGGAGCAAGGGGAATTCCAGCTAAATCCCTGTACAACTCACTTAAAGACCTCGGATTGCCAAGAGCTTCAGTAAGCTCTTTACTAAATCGAATATCAAAAGCGGCATTGATAGGATCTTACCAAATTTGGATAGGTAGGGGGGGGGGGGGGGAACACTACTGACGGTGGAGGTGAGCGCTGATGCATCACAAGGTGGCCACCCTAAACCTACATCTGGGTCTCAAGCCCCAGTCGCCGTCACGGTGTTCCTCTGTCATTCTATGGACCCGACGACCGCACGGTGAATCCATGGAGTGCTGAAATGGTATCTTAGAGTTTTAACAAACCTGTATGCAACTGCCTTCCGTGCTGATGTACGTAGGCGGCCAGGGGCAGCTGTAGCCTGCTCCTCGCGGCTGCATACACGCACGACGGCAGCTCTGTGTTCAGAGACGACCCTTCGTCGTCCGACCCATCCCCGTACGCAAACTTCAACCCGGAGTAATCAAGACGGCGACCCTCTCTGACAAATAATCACCACAATTCAGAATTAATTTTAACGAATATTTTAATAAATAATAGATAATTGATAAACATTCTAAATAATGTGTCTAAAATGTAACGTACGTACGTAATTTAATCAAATACAGTTTGTAAACTTGGTTTACAGTCTAAGGCTCGTATTCTATTACCTATCTATTAGTAGAATACAGAAGCATAGTATTATAATATCCATCCATATCCATAATAAATGTCTTCAATTTTGTAATAGGTAGGTATAAATTGTGAAGCAGTCTTAATTATTATCAAGGGCGTCGCCGCATTATCTGTGTATTATTGAGCAACATCATTAGTGATTAAAAATTACGTTAATTTAACATTTATACCCAAACTAATTCGTTATGTTCAATCAAATATTAAGTACTAGGCAAAAAAAAAAATGCAAATTATACAATGCGACAGACTACGTCCATCCATACACACATAAACTTCAAGTTCCCATGACAGTTCGTAAACAAAGAGACTAAAATTATACAAAATAACAAATAAGTAATTATTAAGTCTAGGTCTACTCATATTTACCCCAGAGGCGGTGATGTGGAGGAATCTGCAAGCTGAGTTCTCGTACCAGACATTCTGACTCCGTCCGATTAGCAACTTTCAGACCCGACAATGGTAACCCGACTGAACCCGCCAGATCGCATAAAGTTATTTTATACTAATATAGGGGTGGATACGTATCCCCATTTAAACTAGTGTGCAGTCATCGAAACAATATTTTTTACACAAAAATTGAACCTAATAACTTTATCTCATGGTTGATTATCCATTGGCGTTGTATACGTGCTACGTTTGTGTGCACATAAACATCCCCTGTGTGGCAGGGGTGGAGCTTTTGAAAATATTTAGTGGCAGGGGCGGAGTCTACGCAATTTTTCGACAAGGAATTGGGATTCTTGGGTAGATATTTAACTAAAGAAACCGGGGATAGTAGTTGTTATTATTGGGATATCGTGATAAATTAAATTTATATCCATCCAAACCAAAACCGCCAACTGTCCATTATCTTATCTTTAAAAATTCTTATTTTATTAGGTATCTACTAGCCGACCCGCCCCGGTTTGCCTGTGACATACGTCAACTTCTTCAACCTATTTATACCCGCAATTTATTATTTTTCAAAAGAGTGCTGATGAACTACAATATACATACCTATATAGGATTTCGATTTCGTATGTTTGAGTAGGTCCTTGAATGGTTTAATTTTGATTGAAGATGAATGTATGAAACAAGTATCGTCAGGCGTCTCCACAAGCACAACGTGTATTTGAAGAGTTTGTGTAAGTAGGTACTTGGGTAGTTTGTTCACCAGAAATGGAAGATGGCAAGGAGATATTGAAAGGAGAGTGATTGCGTGAAATCGTGTGAATGGTATGCTATATCTATGAGTGTTCAATCAGTGCCAAAAAGGCACGCTGTGCTAGTTCTCATACCTATTAATGAAAATTAATGCAGTGAAAATTTATGAAACTGATGAAATCTGTGTGAGTGCAATGAATTGCGATAAATAGGAAGAGAAATTTAGATATTCGAAAATTAAAAGTTTGTTAAAGTGGTTTGGGCACGTAGAACGTATAACCCGCGCCACGTATCTTGGACCTAAATCGTAAGACATTAGAGGCTCTGGTGTCCGCGGATTGCTTTGTAATAGTCTATGCTTGGTGAATTTGAGTTCATCTACCGCAGTAGCATCCCGTGCTATCCTCAAAAGACACCCAAGAAATATGTACTGCGCGTAAAGGGCACATTTTGAGCACATTTTAGGTCCAAGATACGTGGCGCGGGTTATATCAGATATAGGTACCTACCAACTGAACGAAATATGCGCCAAGTAAGGCCAATGTTAGTGAGCAAATAGGCCTAATACAGGACATATTTTGCGAGGCCAATCCCGGCCTGTCTACTTATGACATAACCTCCTCCCCCGGCTCCGGCGGGGGAGGTATCTGTGGGGAATTTGCGCACGATATAAAAGGCACACGGATCTAATGCTGATGCATATTACATATATATGGTATAGTTAGATCAGGGCCTCGATTCTGCTAAAGCATCACCACTGTCACACCACAATGACTGCGAGAAAATTCCATTAGATTTTAGCCTTAAAAGTAATGTAGTTAACGTTTAAAATTAAACTGCTTTTTGTAGAGTGAATGAAAGAGTGTAATGAAACTCTCGTCATTTAATTTTATGATTAAGTATATAGACATAAGGTCTAAAATTTAATGGCGTTTTTTGCAGTCTCTGTGGTACGACAATGGTTGTGCTTTAGCAGAATCAAGGGCCAGGTATTACGTTTGGTATGGTATGTAGGGTCAGGCCAGAAGGACTCGAAATCGGTGTACTTGTATAGCAGGTTTAATGACAGTAGGTATATGAAGTTCGTGAAGAGTGTAAGGTAAGGACAGAAGCCGATAGCGGACGGTTGTCGCTACCTACCTCATAGCAAAAGAAGGAAATAATAATATTCTAGACAATCTGAAGTTAATAAGTAAATAGTTTAGTAGGTAACGTTTTGAACGTCACTATATCTTGAAAAAATAATCTAGGTGAAAACACATGTACCTAACCCAAGGACTTGCATCAAATTTGTTATTTAAATAAGCGTTTGCATTTTAAGTTACTTTATATTTTGCACTACGACGCAACTCCTCCCGCGTATCTGTCATCGCGTTTTTGGCTACTCAACAAATTGCGAATTGCGATCGAACAAAAACGATATTTTTGGATCCTTTAATGTCTCCAATATACAGGCACAGCTCATGCCGGACAAGGCTATGGCGCAGTTGATCCCATATTAAAAGCCGTATGAGCCACACAGAAAAGAGAACAGGGAGTAGTAGACGTAGCAGTAACCGCGGGCTTAGAGGTGACAACCTAACATGCCTCCGGGAACAACGTTAAGATGATGATGATGATACATTACTATTAGAGCTATCGGGTTATTTACCATGCATTGTCTAAACAAAAGCTTCAATCTGATATTTCGGTACTGTTGCAAGCGCCATGATCACGGAGGAACTGGAGTATTGGCGGTAAACGGTGATATTTTCAATTCTAGTCAATCACATCACAGAATTGGTCACAATCTCTTTATTGTTATTCTGTGACCTGTAGATATAGTCGTTTGTTTTCAAGGTTTGCCTTCCCTGAATGCTTCTGACTGTGTGCCTTCTGGTCCAGCTCCAGACTAGTTCAGTTCAGTAGTTGTTTTTTCAATAGTCAGAACAAGAAAGCGACGGATAGGATTAGTGGATAAGGCTGTTTAACATCAGACAGATATTATTATATACACCCCAAACTCAGCCTCAGATGTATGGCTCGAGTCAACATTTACCTAGTCAGTGGCGAGGGGTCATTATAACACCATTCCAGCCGGCTTGTTTTTGCAGATATGGTAGAGGTAGAGACCAATATATGGATGGCATGGTACGTGACAAACTAGATCACGGTAAAAAAAACACCGGCTTCCCTTTTGTTAATTTTCACCCTTCGCTACGGTTACCTACACGTTTTATAATCTTTACAGATACGCTGATATAATATACTCGTAAATCGTTAGTAATGAGATTTTTAAAGATGTTTCATCAAAACGTTTTTTTATTCTGTCTATCTTTTCTTTCATATTATTCTTTATTCCGAGCTCTCGTTCCAAAAGGTCACTTTCAGGGGTGGGAGCCTCCGACAATCGATATCGTAGCCGTCCTCCCATTGGTTGCTCTCCGCGTGTTCGTGACAGGCTTCGTAATAAAACACTCATAGTTAGTCGTTGCTCCGGAATGCTCCCTTGGTAGTAGTTAGCAGGATAGTACTCGACTGCGTTAACAATCTGTCGAGATGAAAATGAATTTGATTATAGAATTCGCTTCGAATACCTGCGATTTTTTTAAATAAAAAAAGAATGTTTTCGTGTTCAGTATCGTTAACATAACATAACCCAAGTATTTTTTTAAATATCTCCAATGTACAGACACGAACACTTTACAATTACTTAATAATACACAGGATGCAAATTGCAAATTGTCCCGTTAGCAAATCGATGTGGACTACCTATTCGCATGTGACGTTAGTAGGTAGTTAGGACACTAGAATATACACACACTAAATTATTCTTTTTACTTCAGTTTTAAGGTTATGATGTGCAATCATGATGAAAATAGAATTTATCTACCTATATGATAAACTAGCCTTCCGCCCGCGGCTCCGCCCGCGTGCATCTCGAGTAACGCGACCTTTGCTCATATCTTCGGTTCTACTTAACCGATTGCGATAAAACAAACGTAAGATTTTAAGTCTGATCAAGCCCTTTCTAACAAAAAAATCCATCCAGTAGTTTTTGCGTCCATCGCGAACAAACAGACAAACAGACAGGAAATTCAAAAAATATATTTTCGATCGTTAACATAACATAACCCAAGTTTTTTTTTTAAATATCTCCAATGTACAGACACGACCACTTTACAATTATATAATAGTAAGATAGATAGATAGATAGATAGATATAGATGATTCAAGATTGGCTGTTCTCTGTCCGACAGTAAACATATATACAGCCCATGACAAAGTGCCCGCTAGAAAGCATTAGGCTTGCCCCCTGTTACGTGGGACCGAAAATCATAGTTAATACGCTTCGGCCTATCCCTTTGGGGATTTACAGGCGTGAGTATATACATATGTATGTAGGTATGTACAGTGTACAGAAGTATATATTACTAGCTTTTGCCCGCGGCTCCGCCCGCGTGGATGTCGGTTATCGCGACCAAACATAGCCTATGTCCTTTCTCAAGGTCTAACCTACCTCTATACCAAATTTCATCAAAATCGGTTCAGCGGTTTAGTCGTAAAAGTGAGACAGACAGACAGATAGACAGACAGACAGACAGAGTTACTTTCGCATTTATAATATTAGTAGGGATGATCTAACTAATGACTGAATTGTTCTTCTTCATCTTAGTTCGTTAATTCCCAGTCTGTCAGTCAGACAGTCTGGGGTCCGCTTTACCAGTCTTAACTGCGGATTTGGCTGTACCTCGCTATTTTCCGTCCATCCAAGAGACTGCTATCTGACCTCCACAACCCAATGGTAACATTATGCGATATCGAAGCATTGCAGCTAGACCGTTGTTGTTGGACTTTTTAGGGCTCCAACTACCAGTAACGACTGCCGCTAGATGTTCGTATGGCAACCGGGACCGACGGCTTAACGTGCTTTTCGAGGCACGACCAGACCAATGCAAATACCCATATTCATGCATACAAATATTTGCACTGAGCGGGGATCGAACCCGCACCTCCTGCGTAGCGGCCTCGTTAACTACCGCTACGCCACAGAGGCTGTCACTTGCGTCTGGAACACTTTGTATTTAACTATCTCAAGTCATGAGTTACTTAACTGCTACTCATTGCGAAAATACACCTCTGTTATCTTAATATGCAGCCTAAAGCTGAATTGTTATCAGGTAAGAATTAAGCAGATTCCTAAAAGTCTACTTAATTCGAGATGCTTAAAAAAATATAAGTACCTATCTAAAATCAAACAAGTCAAGCCGTGTTACCGTGGGATCATCTGACGTAGTTAAGTGAGTGTTTATAACATGGCCAATTTTATTTGTAGCAAGCAACAATTTGTCATGACTATAAATTAGCGAGTCACCCTTTATAAACAAGTAACTACTATAATTTGGTGGTAATTCTGCTCGGAAGTAATGCCCACGACAGACGGGGTCGAAGCTGTAATTGATTTGTCGCGGGCCGCGCGACCCAGCGACCTGCGTCTGGCTGCCGCACGCGGGCACGTCACGTGGCGCGACCACGCCCCGGTGCAATATGCTTTGTAGTTTTTCGCGTGAGATCTCATGTCGGATGCTGTTAATACTTGAGTACTGCAGATCTTGTTAGCATTCAAATTTTTTGAATGACATATTAGTTTGCTAAGTTTGAATTAGTTAATTATACCTATGTGGAGCTGGAGATAAAATGATAATCATTAATTTGTTAACAATTTGTTAAAAAGTACCTACCTACCACATAGTTACATAAAAATCAGGGACAAGCTATTTTTACACGAGTTTTCTAGTTTTGTTAGAAATTTTCTTAATATAGGTACCTACCTACCTATGGTTGAGTAGGGAGATACGCAAGCGTTATATACCTATATCTCAGACTAAAAGAATATAGTCTGAGACCTAGGTACCTATATCTAATGCCATACCCGAATAATTGAATTCTTTTGGATATTTAGCTACCTACTTGCGACATTAAGTAGTAAGTAAAAATAAAAAATCACAAAATTTCAGGAAATATGTGTTACTAAAACGACAACAAAATAAAAACAAAACTAAGTCGAGCTTTGCCGGACTCACTCTCTTTCAAAAACTGGGTAGTGATTTTCAGTAGATAGGTAAAGCTCATTTATGAGTCTACGGTCTATTGGTTTGGTAGGTACATACCTTATATCATATCTTCATCTTCTATTTGTTCTTAATTACGGCATATTATTTCTTTACCGGCTGTTATATTGATGGGGCCAATTATTATATAGAAAATTGATAAATCTAGACCATTCAGACGAATTAAACCGTCACTATTAATGAACTACATTAAAATATATGGTATTTTTTATTCCCATGAGCCTTGATTTAAATCCAAGATTTAAAAACCACTGGCTTTAGTTAATTTATTTATTTGGGTGCGTATGGTTGGTGAGGATTATCCCGGGAGTGGGTGCACGTGGTGGCGCAGTCCTTTGTGTCTTGGAGCGCGTGGCCCCCGCGCGTGGCCGACACGCGCTACCCAAAGTGCCCGGAACATGTCTTGACGCCTTTACCAAAACTGTTTTTTTGACTGCACTTAATTAATCCGTGATGGTTTGTCGTTCAAACTCAAGGGCTGTTATTAAAATTGCATTTTCGTAAATACTGTTTATAAAATAACTTAGTTGTAGGTGATATGGCATACTTTCACAGTATGAATGGGCTGGTACCATCTTCTGGCTTAATCGAGATTAATGCCTAGGTAATGTCAAAGACCTAACGGCTTGGTGGCCTAATTATAATCAAGCAATGTTTAAATCGAAATTTTCAGTTTTTATATTAAAATAGGCACCTACTTAATAAAAACTTACAGCCACATTTGCAAATTGTACCTCGGGATTCGGGATACCTATGAGTCTTAGATCTAAATCTAGAGAAAACGAGAGCCCCGTGCTATCCTCAAAAGACACCCAAGATATACATTTTAGGTCTAAGATATATGTCCCAAGCAATACTAGGTAGCCTAAAAAGTAATCAAAATTACTAGTATTCCCTACGTTTCTTATGCGGCGGTGTAATGGACAATATTTGTACTTACTCATGGCCTCAAGATTGTAAGGCCATCTCTCGTGGGAATATTTGTGTGCACAAATATGTATAGTTGCATTGACCTGGATGTTTCTATTAATAATAATTTGTGACGTGTATTTATCCGCATTCTAGAACCTATATCACAAGCTATGCTTAGTTTGCGTCTAAATAGCGCTGTTTAGTTTGTAACCTAAGTTCCTAGTTTCTATTTGTAATCTGCACCATCATGTCTCTTTATACCTAGCTATAGAAAGTCCTAACTATAGTATTTCAATTGACTGGAAACTAAATCGTTCCCTTTGTGATGACCCCTGCCCGTATTTGTCTGTATGTTTGTTGTATTTAAGCATTGATTATACGCAATTATTAACAAGTCGGGAACAGATTCTAGCATGTCAACGGAGACAGTGTTGCTCAAAGTGTTATAAAGTAGCAGTGTGCGAAATTTCATCCATCATTTTGCGGGATACGGGTACCCCAACCATAGATGGATGAATTCATGCAGCCATGCAAACTTTACTTTTTTTAATTTATTTATTATCATTTATCATACAATACACAAAATAATAATACGAATTAACTCACCACAAACCGCCAGTAGTAAGGTATTAAGGTAGATAGTTAAAAAGAACCTGTGATATCACCGGGTTTTCAATCGTTTAGTACAGTAGGTACCTATCTTCTTTATAAGTTTAACAAGATTAAACGTCACATAGTTGACAAATTCCCTAAAGATTAAATTTAAATGGGATTCTATTAAAAACTTTGAGAATACATGTGATGGAACCCCTTAAACAACTGCGTCGGAACAAGAGGGGTTAACCGTACACGCGTCCCGTCCCTTCAAATACAAGTACAGTCCTATGGGAACTACACACAAATTGCCCAAAACTAATTGTTTAATATGTTAACGCCATTTATCTAAACAGATTGTTCTTCGAGTGGCTTTTTCGCGGTTGTTTATCGTGTACACATACTTAGCGGTGTTCGGTTTGTTTTTATACGTACTATATTTGTTTGTAGAAGAGGAACACCATTAAATTCTGTGAAAGGAAATGTAAATAATTCTTCAAGGAAATAAAATAACAATAATAATTATACTGGGATGTTGTTGAAATTGGAGCCAAAGAGTATCTGTAATCTGTAGTATTTATAAAGGGTCTTCATTAGATCAAATCGATCAGAGTGAAAGAAATGAAAAAAAGAAACTTCGTCAGAAAAATCGACACTTTTTCATTTCGCCATCAATTGGGTAGATATATTTTGGAAGTGCGGTGTGTCATCAACTGAATGGATAACGGCATAATGTTCTAGAGAATTAGCATAATAAATAATAGATAGGTACGTTTGTACGGCTGCTTTCTACCATATTGTGGTATTGCCATTGATTTATTGGGTATTGCACTATTCTCATACACTAGTCGAATGGCATTTCTTCCTAAGCACCTCTAAAATGGTGGTATTCCTTAAAAAAAAAAAAGACGCTGTAACAATAAAGTGGCAGCAAGTTCCAAGATTTTCTTATTCTATAACAGCTTTCTAAATCTTTACCCGGGGATTATACGGCTTCCTTCGGTTTTGTAAAACTTTATCGGTTTCATTTCATATCGCACATCAGACATTTATTGGTAGGTATAAAAGAATGTCATAGTACTTAATTGATTTTGGGTTCAGTTTTTTTTTTTTTTTTTTTTTATACCACTTAGGTGGCAGACAAGCACACGGCCCACCTGATGGAAAGTGGTTACCGTGGCTGTTGGTTGTTTCTTTTAATTTAATAATGAGCTGAATTATTCGTCGACAATAGGCTTTCGAAAAACAATTTTCTTCTATCCTGAGGGCTTACCATGAGGTGTTAAACTGTCCGTGTCTCCAGCAAGAAAGAAGGATCTATCCTTCTGCTCTATTGCTGTTGCTCCGTTATTTAATATTAGCTCTAGCTAATCTTCTATTATAAAAATGAATCGCAAAATGTGTTGCAAATCTCGAGAACAGTTGAACCGATTTCGCAAATTCTTTTTTTTAGAATATTCCTTGAAGTACGAGGATGATTCTTATGCACAGAAAAACTTTAAAAAAATGCCTGAAAAGCTCTAAAAAAGAAACTAAAAGAATAAAGAATTGACTGTTAGGTGGTACGAAGTTCGTAGGGACAGCTAGTAATAAATAATTTAACAGAAATTCATAATTATATATATAGGAGAAAATAAAACGAATATTTAGTCATAAAAATATTTCTAATTTAATTCCTATAATAAGTTAGTTTTCTTTCTCCGACGTGCTTTTCTTCTCCGGCAATTTGATTTCTTCTACTGCAAGATTCTCCTCACTCGAGCTTAGTGCTACGTATTTGTATCGTAAGGCCATCATCGTGAATATTAACATATCGATGAACATCAATCCGGCGAACAGGAAGAATTCTTTCCACTGAAAAAAAAAAACATCATTAAATACTTAAATAAATATTATAGGACAGACTTAAGCCAACCTTCCTAATTATAAGTTCCTCTCAACAAGATTCATTTGTCCCACACCACAAGAATATATAGTTATAGCTTAGATAAATGTTCAATTACGTTTTTACAATTACTGTACAATTACTTTTACAATTTACTTTAACCATGCAAAGCCTCCAAGTAGTTAAACTCAAAAAATAATTAGGCATTAAGTCCACTTTTGTATAATTATGTTGTATTTGTGCAAAAAGTTTAAATATAAAAAAAAATACCTGAGCATCCAAAAAGTTTCCTTCCACGATGAGTACGACGATCAGATTTCCGAACGCCACGGTGAGTAGCCACACTGACTGCAATACCGACTTCATGCTGGCGGGAGCTTGAGTGAAGGAAAACTGGAGGCCGGTAACAGAGAACATCACCTCTCCCATGGTCATGACTACGTACTGTGGGACCAGCCACAGGATATGGATACTGTTCGGTGGAGTGATGGTCACAGCATTCGCGATCTGTAGAGGTGAAGGTTTATAGTTAAAAGGTTGTTGAATAAAACAAGGACGATATTATGTAGATGGTTTAACATCACTAAATATTGTGAAATGTGAAAATTCTGTGATTTTAAATTCATCTTTCACTATAAATTTTGTTTCGAATAAAATAATTCAGATCGTCGCCCGTCTGATGAAGGCGTATTTCATCTTTTTTATCTATTTAACCTAGAATTTTAATAGAACGGTGCATTATGTTAAAAACGAGCGTATTTTTTTTAACAAAGGGTAAGAGGTTTCCTAAGTACTTAACAGGGTTCTGTTACTTAGGAAACCGCTGTCTGTCTATCTGTCTTAGGACACTCTAATAGCCAGACAGTTGACATTTTTGTTTACATTACAACTATGTAATACTAAAATCGAAATAAAAAACGTTATGGTAGGGAACCCATCGTGCGTGAGTTAGACTCTCACATTTAAATTCAATAGTGAAGTAGTTTTCTGACACTTACGTAACTTCCAGATGTATCCCGAAACACATTGATCGTGTAAACAGCACCAGATAGGAAATTATAGTCTTTCATAACAACTTGTCCATCTATGATGATGTCACTTGTCCCTTTTTGTATTGTACTTTGATTGTAATTACTACTAACTATGCTCAATTTTGTGTTATTTTTCTGCGTATCTACAATTTTTATAGGAACTTCGTCGTCAATGTTCGACAAAAATCTGAAAAGAAAATGCAAAAAATAACTTCAAACCTTGAATGAATTTTAAAGTATTTGGTATGCTAACTATACAAAATTAGGATAGGCAAAAGTGACAGCCTGAGCCTGATTTCGCTTTATCCTATCTTAATCAACTTCAACCCTCCCTCAACCATTGGAAAACCATACGATGGTTGCGTGGAATAGTTCTCATATCACGGTAATATGGCCTTTAGTAGAACAGCATTACTTAGTTAGATCTTGAGTTAATTTCACAAATTGTATTTACTCAATTTTGGTTGATATAAATAGGAGCGGGGCCAGTTTCCGAAGACGTGGAAGACGGGGAAACTGGTCCTCATCCGGAAGAAGGGGCGCCCGGTGGACTCACTGTCCGGCTACCGGCCCATAGTGTTGCTCGATGAGGTGGGCAAGCTCTCTGAAAGAGTTAGAGTGAAGCGCCTCGTCGAGCACCTCTCTAGAGAAGGGCCGGATCTGGCGGATGCCCAATATGGCTTCCGCCGAGGGCGCTCCACCGTGGATGCAATCTTGCGCGTGAGGACTCTGGCGGAGGACGCAGTCGTTCGGGGCGAGGTGATGTTGGCGGTGGCTTTGGACATCACCATCGCGTTCAACACCTTGCCCTGGAGTTGTATTATGGAGGCGCTCGTGTACGTATAATATTATGGAGGCGCTCGTGTACCACGATGTGCCTCTCTACCTCCGCCGCATAGTCAGGGCTTACCTGACGGAGAGAGCCGTTATCTACCCAGGTGCGATCGGTGTCGGTCGGAGAGAGATGTCGTGCAGTGTTCCGCAGGGATCGGTCCTGGGGCCGCTCCTGTGGAACATCGGATACGACTGGGTGCTTCGCAGTGAGCTCGTGGATGGTGCCACCGTGACGTGTTATGCGGACGACACGCTAGTGACGGCAAGCGGGGCTACACACCGCGAAGCCGCCCGCGGCCGGCCTTACGGCCACGACCGCGGTTGCCCAAGTTGTGGAAAGGATCCGGCGGCTGGGTCTCGAGGTGGATCCGCAGAAAACCAAGGCAATATTCTTTCATGGACCTCGGCGCGGATCACCAGCGGGATCCAGCATCATAGTGGGAGACACTCTCATCGACATCAAGCCTCAGATGAAATATCTGGGGCTCGTACTCGACGGTCGGTGGGACTTCGGGGAGCATTTTCGAAGTCTGGTCCCCAAATTGGTGCTAACAGCTAACGCTCTGAAGCGTCTGCTGCCCAATTTGAGGGGCCCGGAGGACTCCTGCAGGAGACTCTACGCGGGTGTCGTGCGGTCCATGGCTCTATATGGGAGCCTCGTATGGGCAGACAACCTGCGAGCCAGGTACGTGGACCTGCTGCGTAAACCGCAGCGGATTAGGGCCATCAGGGGGTACCGCACGATATCCTTTAAAGCAGCGAGTCTCCTTGCCGGATCGCTACCGTGGATCCTGGAAGCGAGATCCCTTTCGGCGCTATACCGCTTCCGAAAGGCGGCGCGGGAGCGGGAACACGATCCTGAGCCTGAAGAAATTCGGGCCGTGAGATCCCGGCTCCACAGGAACATGGTGGCGGAGTGGGAGCTACAACTTGGGCAACCACGCGCAGGGCGCGCCGTAGTAGCGGCGGTAAGACCCATCATGGGGGAGTGGCTAGAGAGGCCACACGGCGGCGTGGGAGACGCCGAGGCGGGAGCTGGTGGCGACCCTGGGAGTGAGAGCTCTCACGCTCGCCACTTTGCTCGCAGCGATGGTTCGCTGCGCGGATGCGTGGGCCGCCGGCGCCTCCTTCTGCTAGCAAGTAATGCTCGTGAAGGAGGCGGCGGAACGGGAGCGAAGGAGAATCGCAGACCTTGCGGCCCGCGAGGAGCGGAGGAGAATCGCAAACCGCGCGGCCCGCGACGAGCGGCGGCAACTCGGGCGTCGGAGGTCGCAGAATGACCTCCGTCCCCCATGAGCGCGGGCCTGGGGGTGATGGGTGAGGCCGCCTGTCACCCTAGCAGAAGCAGGCCACGGCGGCGGCGCGCATGGCGTGCCACCCCATACCCGGGGGCGAGTTGGGGACTCCGTGGTCCCCACACCGGAAGAGGGCCAGATCGAGAGATATGGCCCTGGGTCGGCCGGGGTGCGAGGGATATGGTTATGACAATCTCACCTCCGGCAACTGACGGCCCACAGACGGCGTGCGTTTTAGTCGGTGCGAGTCCGACATAACCTCCTCCTCCGGCCCCGGCGGGGGTGGTATCCGTGGGGATTTTTCACACAATAAAAAAAAAAATGGTTGATATAAATACAATAAAGAGTAAGTATCTATACCTAGGCATATAGCTATCTAGCTTGTGCGTACCCTTATTGTCTTTCGGTTACCTAGTGACGCCAAGTCCTCCCCCTGATTCCATCTATAATAGGTTCTAAGGGTAGGTATGTAAACCACGAGGACAGTTTCCCTTAAAATCAACAGAAGGCTTTGCTGTATTCTTCAGTATGTTCTTTAGTTTATTTGTGTCATCCATCACATAGTAAAATGTTAAAAAAATAATTGATCAATTATCTACCTATAGGTATAAAATGTAGGTTTTAATAAAATAGTAATTTTATAGGCACTGGTAGTAACGTTACTGGTACAATTGTTTTCTTATCGAAGTCATAAACCTTCCATTTGTATTTCACTCTTTTAATGTCATGCATCAAAGTTGTACCTAGTAACTAGTTTATGTTTAGATCGTAGAGAATGCGTATTCCATAGTACTCTACCTATCAGCTGTGTAAGATCTAAATTTAGACAAATATTTATTAACTCATTATTATCTACATTACATATTTGTATTTTTTCTGCTCTATTTATTGAAATGAAAACATTTGCCGGTTAGATGAATTTAATTTACGTCTGATAATACGAGTATAACCAAAGCCATAACCAACTCGATAGCCATTTCAATAAAGTGTTAACAGTTTAAAATGAGTGATGTATCGAGAAATATATTTATTTTTATTACTATTCATTTTGGTGGAAGGCGATAAAATTGTAGTGAAAGTCAAACAGGGAAGACTATCTGGTCAAAGGGAAGCTACGGTGTTTGATAACAGGTTATACTTTGCTTTTTACCGCATTCCCTACGCACAAACCCCGATCGGTCGTCTGAGATTTAAAGACCCTCAGCCTGTTAAAAATTGGAAAGGTACTCGCGATGGGACCACTCCGTATTACGGAACTTGTGCACAGCCGCATATTGTTCACAAAGCCGGCCTGTATGGAGTCGAAGATTGCCTGTATTTGAATATTTACACGCCTCATGTCCCTAAAACTGAAGTTTCGCATTTGATACCTGTCATTGTTTGGATTCATGGATATGCTTTCGCTTCATGTTTCAGTCATTTGTACGGACCGGACTTCCTCGTCAATCAGGAAGTGATCTTAGTTACTTTAGCTCATCGAATAGGAGTTTTTGGTTTTGTAAAGTTTAATGAAACTGATTCTCATGCAAATATGGGTTTAAAAGACATCGCAATGGCGTTGAAATGGATCAGGGTTAATATTAAAGCATTTGGTGGGGATAAAAATAAAATAACGCTCATGGCTAATGGTTCTGGCGCCACCTTCATATCACTCCTAATGACGACAGAAGCAAGGAAAATGTTCTCAAAAGTGATTTTACAAAGTAGTTCAATATTTTCACCATCTATATTTCAAGGAAATTATGTATTCGAGAGAACTAGACTATACCAAGAACTCAAGCGAAAGCACTTAGAACTATCAACCGCTCCGACTAAAGATATTGTTGCTGCGGCACATAATATTTACATTCGGAATAACAAGGAGATGGAAAATCTTCAGAGACCAATAGTACCTTTCACACCCATTGTCGAGCCCGACGTGAAAACTTCATTACTTGTATGGACTCCAAAAGAGTTTTACGATCATTTGAAAAATAAATCTTTGTATTTGAACAAGCCAATATTAATAGGATACAATACTCAAGAAAGCATCTCAGAAGTCATGCCCTTTATTCACAATCCTTATTATTTAAAAACATTTATAACCTTTTTTAAGTACATGGTTCCTTTCTCAGACGGATGTAGTTACAATAGCTCATCAAATGTTTACAAAAAAATCTCAAAGATAATTAAAGACAGATATTTTAAGGCGAGTGATACTGATGGCTCCTTAAAAAGTTTATTAAAATATGCATCAGATCTTATAAAGTACCCGGTACTCAAATTTGTGAAAACATATTTAAGTTTAAGCAAAAGCAAAGTATTCATGTATAAATTCGATTATAGGGGTAATATGAACGCAGTTAAAGCAACCTCAATTGCTGAACAGAATGTTAAAGTAAGTGGTGCTGCTAGTGGAGATGAACTATGCTATATATTTAAATGTGAACCTCTTTGGGAATCCTATAAAAGACTGGTCAAAAATGAAACAAGTAAAGACAGAACGTTCATAAGAGACATATCGTTATTATGGGCTAATTTCGCAAAATTTGGCAATCCCACCCCACTAAGCTACATACATAATATAACATGGCTACCAGTGAATTCAAATTTTAAAAACGTACTCTTGATTAGGAAGTCCTTCAAACTAATAAATTCTGAAGATGATAATGCAATGTTTAAATTTTGGTATCTTTTGTACGAAACTTATTATAAGAAAGAAAATTGTGCCACAACACACGATGAATTGTAAAAGTTTTAGTATATTGTATAAACTTACCTTACGTGAACACCGTCAATAGTTTTATCATTATTGTCAATGAAATCAAAAACTTGTTCTTTTTGAATAAAAAAAGAATTTGCTGTTTGTTCCTTAAGTGAGAAAATTCCTGCAAACTCCTTGGCGGCACATGCACTGTTCGCTTGTCCTTGTACGAGGTAGGGAAGCTGAACGCGCTCATTTGCCAAAATATCAAGTTTTTCATAAACTGAGAGGGCTTCTATCACAACTTGATTAGTTTCATTGGTGTATTTAAGCGTATGTTCATTTGATATCCTTAATGTAAAGTTGCAATCGAAACCGTTGTACACCCTCAATTGTGCGAGTCCTTCGGATACTGGAGTCCCATAGGTTGGCTGTAAATCAACAGTATTAAATATGACAATTGGAATAATAAAAGATGTATTTGATTAATATGAGTATTAATTTTGACCATATAACTATAATATTATATTAGTAAATATAAATTATATGGTATTGAGCTTGAATATATTATTATATTATAGGATCTTATCAAGATATTTGGGAAACAGACCAACCGCACATGTAAACCGGCACACACCTGCTGAATGACTGACTTTTTCACTGCGGGCTAGGAAGTCAGATGGAAGTCGTTTACATAAAGTCGAGAACCCAAAATGAAAGTTTTGGATGCAACCTGATTGGCACTCTGATGATGAAGTTATGTGTCATAAGCTTACCTACTACGCAAAACTACCTATCTCTGTTTACCTACTACCATATGACTTTGGTAACAATATAAAACAATGACCTTGTTCACAATGAAACACAGTGAAAATACAAATAAATGGTGGTGGTGGAAAATTGGTTCACAAAATGCAGTGACTCAAATAAAAGTTGAATAACACGTCCAATGAAAACGTCATACTGTATAACATGTTGTTGATAGGAAAAATTGAGCGTAGTACTCGAAACGTAGAGTAATTTTTTTTTTTACCAATTTATGAACTTGCTATTATCGTTGTGACAGTATCTCTATTAGTTACATGATTTATTTGTATCAATATTTGCGTAGGCTGTATTTTTTTTATATGTATCTACCTATATTTAGCCTGAAAATTTACTACCCCCTTTGGATGGTAAGAAAAAGGAAACAGGTGTGAGGCCAAATCAGTCTACATCGTGCGACAAAGAAATGAAGTTTCCGACCATTAGGTTCGTAATAGTACCTATTGTTTCTACCGTATGTGAGTGACTCCTCAGACCAGTACGTGTTGTTCTGTGTCCTACCAACATCCTGGCGACCTAAGGCACCTCACCGGCATGTCGGTGCACTTACTAAAAATGGACGAGGTTCCTCTCAGGATCGGGCGGTTAGAAGGCAATCATTCCCGGAAAAGGTGACGTAGTAATAAAAAAATAATAAGCGGACCCCCGGCTATAAAGTGCGAACTTTGGACACAACTAGAAAATCGCTATAGGCGTGATGATTCGGTACAATAAAATTGTTTACACAGTAAGTATTATTGAGTAAGCATTGGAGGGATATGCCACGATATTTAAGATATTTATGATAATTATTAGGTGAATACTAACAAAAGCATTTAACATAGTCCACGCGGAGTCAAATTTTATTATCCGTTCGTATGAATTTGTTAAAGTCTTACCAGCAGATGGAGTTCAACAATTCCTGAGATGATGAAAGCAGCGGCGGCCAGCACCCCGCCCCATATCATTTTATGTAAAGGTTTACTTATCAATTTGCACCAAGTAAGGAACGGGTATATGGCCTGAAAAATAAAAATAATCATGTAAAAAGAACTGTCGAATAAAGACATTTATTGTAACTATCGGTCCTGCCCCCGTAGGCAAGTGGCAATTCCTTGAATGGCTGGCATTGTAGAATAATGTATAAATGTATGGGAGCTATAAGCTGTTCTTTACTTACCACTTCAAACAATGGAATAAACACAAGGATCAGGAGTGGATTAAGCACTTGCATCTGATCTGCTTTTAGAGTAAAAGAGCCAATATCTTGTTCCATCCTGTCCGCTTGGAAAGTCCACCGTGATCCCTGTAAACACCATTATAATTAATTAATAATATAAAATTTATTGTGAATATTTATTCGATATGTCACAGCTTACAAAATACAAATATACATATGTAATACATATTAAGTCTAGTTAAACAGCCCGTCCGTGACCGTTCCCCGTGGAAAGGTGCCCATCACACTCGCCGCGTTTCCACGCTGGATTGCGATGGCCAGCCTTTGCACCAGGAACGAGCCGGATCGACAGTCCCCTGTTGTCTCATTTAACCTTTGACCTAGTTCTTTCACAAAGGCTCTGGCCTCCCTGCCCCAACTCCCCAGAGTCTCCACGGCCACCGGCACGAAGTTGTAAAGCGGCTCCAGGTCGGCGTACTTAAGCCTCTTCTTTAAGCTGGCATCTTCCGCGGCCGCACACGGGGAGTGAACGGTACGACTAAGATGACTGGCGGCTACTGTGCTGACGCAGGTTGCGTCCCAAATTAGGCACTTGCCGTTTTTCCAGGGCACCAAAGTCAGCCCGTCCGGCCTCTTCCCGTCCGACCTACTAAGACCCGGAGGCTCAAGCACGCAGGGAAAATTGTAGATAGGTCGGTGAGTACTAGGTTCTGCCTGGGATTTCCTCTGTGAAGACTTTGGAATTGGGCCCAAAGGAATACTAAACCTTACATTACTGGGATAAACCTACGAAGGTGTGAGGGCTGCAAGGCTTAGGGGTTGGACGATATTTAGTTGGTTGAATGCTGTAATGTTTACGTAGGTACAACATGTCTATGTAGAATAAAACTATTTCTTACTTTTTTCTGTATATAGCTGGGATGAAAGTAAACCCTTAGTTTTCACATCTGCCAAAACGGCAGCAATGAGGTGCGGGAGAGACGCGGGACGTAGTTGTACCTACTTACTATGTATCAAATATACATAGGTAGGTATGATGAGATTCGTATCGATCCATTTGGAGTCGTTTTCGCTGCCAAAGGATGACGATGTGGTATATTTTCACGAGATTTTTTGATAGCATTCCTAAACTTCATTATACTATAGTCAGTTTTTAACGATAATGTTAAATTTGCTATTTAGTATAAGTATGCCATAATGCTAACGATAAAGCGTATTGTCTAGTGTGTTATAATAACAAGAGCTAGCAACTTAGTTTTTCATGAGATTTTATTTAATTAATATTGATGCACAATCATAATAATGAAAACTGTTTTCTCTTGTATCGTGTGATACATGCGGCCTTCACTGTAAAGTCATTTGAGATAGACCAATTGGATTTAAAAAAAAAAAAGCATTCATGAGTTCGACGCACATGCACGTACCATTATGATTATGTCCCACAGATTTGAAATCTTGGTAGATTTTCAAGAAGTTGTTATTTAAGAATCATCATCTGTATCTTATTGAAGAAGACTTAGAACATGAAAATGTTAACAGGACTTTATGCACCCTACATACGGTGGGTATTTAAAACACCCCACATTATTAGAAAATTAAGAATCATTAATCCGATTTTCCGAAATTCCGAACAAGAGGTTCATAGTATTCATACGCACCTGTTGATCAAAGAGTGCCCAAAAGACTGGCAGCGGTATGAAGAGCACCAGCACTCGGAGGAGTGACTTGACGTCCTCAATAAGATTTGAGTCATATTTGTCGTCCGCATGGTCCAGCCAGTGGTCGCGCTTTTGTTTGCTATTCCAGGAATTTGTTATTGCACGCTACATGAAAAGAAAATAATCCATACTAATATTATAAATGCGAAAGTAACTCTGTTTGTCTGTCAGTTACGCTTTCACGCCTAAACCGCTGAACCGATTTTGATGAAATTTGGTATAGGGGTAGTTTAGACCTTGAGAAAGGACATAGGCTATGTTTGGTCGCGATAACCGACATCCACGCGGGCGGAGCCGCGGGCAAAAGCTAGTTACAAATAAATTAAAAAAATATAGGGAGAGGGGTTTTGAAACAAGAATTATCAACCAAGAGACATGAATCTTCCTCTTTATTTTTATTGGTTTTTAGATGTCGTCGGTCTCAAGGGTTCAGTGCAGACTGCGAGATCTCGCATAATTAAGTAGGTATAGTTAGGTATCAAACTGTGTTTCTAAGATCCACATTCGGCGTTCCACTTCTAAAGTTTCAACTCTAACATTATAATTTCATTGAAGTATCTATGCATTTTTTATGCAATGTCCAAATGTTAATTAATCATCATCTTATTTGTTTTATTATGTAACAGTAAACATTAATTAGCAGTTACACAACATACGCTGGTAACGTGATGTACCTATCTACCCAAGCGTGAAGAACTAATAGATTAACATTGTCTGGATCAAAGTGTTATTAATGCAGCGATTAACAATTCACCTCGCTAAAGAGGTACATAAAAAGTAATGAGTGCCATTTAAGAGAAAGCGCATTTAAACTCATACTTACACCGATGCATGTCGACACTTTCCCGAGTATGTTACCGGCGGGCTTCTTAATTATATACAATCGCTTACCGGCTACGAAGAACACTGAAATAACAAAAACACACGTCAATAATATTTGTACAACTGCGCCATGTAACTGGGTCGCAAAATAGTGTCATTTTATTTTATTAGCTACTAGCTAGCTAGCTACATACATATAATCACGCTTCTATCCCTGAAAGGTTAAGCAAAGGTGAATTAACACCCACATTTCACCCATCATTGTGTTAGGTCCCCCCCCGTAATAGGGGGTGAGCCTATTACCGTATTCCAGGCACTATTCTTGATTCGAGATATGCATCTGATAACCCATATAATTATGTCCGTAATTTATTAGTTTATAAATACGGTATAAGAATCTGCCGAATTTGTGGATATATAGGTACCTAATGGTCATTACTCCACTCCCTTGGGTAGTAGCGTGATGATAGATAATATTTAGGGAAATAATTTTTCCAATAAGTGCAGTGGTTGCGGTTCCAAGCAAACTCACAAAATTTAGTCACTCTATGCCACTACTGTTTCCGTGTTCCCCATCTCATCCGATACCACTGCGAGAGAAGGGAAACCCTCTAACATCTGGATAGTTGGAAACAGTAGGCCAAAGCATCCCAACATTGGGAGAGGCCTATGTCCAGTAGTGGAAGCTAATTAATGTCACTGTTTATATTATTACCCATGCATAGGTCTACGAGTATAACCGACATTTATCTAAATATAACTATGGTAACGTCATGGTTAGAAATTGGAACATCAACTTATTAGTGAATTGGCGCAGGTTCTTAAATTCATCTCTAATCACTCATTAATTGTCGCACTGTTAGTTCACAACCACAAGGCCATTAACGTTACCGAGAACTAAATAGGCCATTATGTATTGAGACCGGCTGCTTCAAAATTCTCTCCCGCCTCGCCCAGGAACCATGACACAAATTATAATAGGTTTGGTAAATCGACTTAATTATATAGTATTGTATATGGAGAATGTTTTAAACCGGTAATGGTGTAACGCAACTAAAGCTAGGCTTAAACTAAATATAGATAAGGGCTTGAGCACAAAAACTGTACTTACCAATAGATACTATCATTAATACGCCCGGCACGCCGAAAGCCAAAGAGTAACAGTCATTATCCCCGAAGCAGTGGACATCAGCCCTTAATATCGGAGTCAGGAAAGTGGAGATAAGACTACCGGCGTTAATAGCGAAGTAGAAGAGGGAGAAGAAGTAGCCCAGATATCTCTCTTGTTCTGGCAATTTGAACTGGTCCCCGCCGAAAGCCGAGACACAAGGCTTTATGCCTCCTGTTCCGAAGGCTATCAGCAGAAGGGCTACTACCGTGAATTGTCTGGAAAGAAGAATTATCTGTCCTTTGAAATGTATGCACAGTATCAAATATAATATACCTATGTAGAGAGAGAAGAGAGAGAGAAGAGAAGAAAAATCACGATATAATGGTTCAATACTTACAGAGTGGGCAGATTCAGTTGCGGCATTGCACTAACTGATATCAACGTACTCCCTGCCGCATACACGATCGACAGGTAGAATATTGTTCTGAAACAAAGATAATTATCACATCAACAAAGTTGAGTGCCATCAAAGTTACTTGCTAATGTTGTCAGAGCCTATAGCTATTACCGCTTTAAGCACTCGATGTCACGCATAGCAGTTTCAGTTAAGAGGCGAGACGAGATAGGTAGGTGTGGTACATAGTATTATTATAATTATCTGTTTTGTGTTAGTGCACTTACACTTACGTGTTTATAAGCCCTGGCAATGAGATCTTTGGTATATCTACTTCGATGTCAAGTAGAATTTGGGTATACCCCTCCTAATGGACCCCATGGCCAGACTTTTTTAACCATGTAGCCTGGCGGTCACCGCAAAACGCAGTTTCAAAGGCGGCTCTTCTGCATCTGATGCATTCATCTCCGTGACACGCAACTCCTGCTAGTGTTGCTATAGCAATTGCCACGCTACGAAGCAGTGCAAAAGGACATGTCTAATGATGGTTTTATAGCCTTATATGCTTGCGTCTTTACTCTTTACCCTAACCAGCACCACAAATGACATCAGCTGAGTCACGTAACTTAGTCAACATTCGCGATGTCATTATTTCTTACCACAGCCTTAATTTAAGCAGTCTGGACATTACATCCTGAAGTCTTTTGCTTCACTGAGATTGAAGAAGTGATTGCATGAACACTCTGTTACCGTCGTTCAAAGATAATAACTGTCTACTGCCATAAAACTACAAATTATATTGCCATTGAGTTCCCATTCGTTCAATTGATTAGTTTCATCATTTAACTGGTATCTAAGACTTTTTCCTTGTAACGAAACTATTACTGAGATATTAATATCTCAATTGTATTTTGTATCTACGAGTATATAAATAGAATACGAGTCTATATAAATATAAATGTATTTGTGAGCATAACTTCCGAACGGAGTTGTTCGAAAGTTCGCTTGACGTCTAGTTTTGTGTGCGTTATTGTCAGGACAAGGTACAAGCATAAAAAAATCAAGGGAATATAATTACGCCTAAGCGAGTGAAGCTGAGGGCAACAGCTAGTTTTGAATTAGGAACAGCTAATGCACAATACATGGGTGTATGGGGCCCAACTAGGACCCACGGCTCTACCCCGACTTCATCTGCAACCCGCAACCTGTAAGTCGGTACACCTGCTGACTTGACGGACGAGCTTCAGACATAGGCGGCTCCTTTAGGGGCTGAGAGGTCAGACCACAGTCATCCCCTTAAAAGCCACAACGAACAAAAGAGTAAGCTTATTAAATTAAAAAAGAATTAGTATGTTGTAAGGAACACACATACACAATGATCGGATTTCACGTCTGAAAATTTATTATGATTTGCTCCGAAATCGAGTACCCATTTCAATTCATTTATTCTAAAGTTACCAGAATTACTCGCAAACTTGTAAGGCTCGTTATCATCATATTACCGGCATTGTTTAAAATTTTATAGTTATTTGTAAGATTTAAAAATAGAATTTAATTATTTACACACAAAATATCTTTATATAAATACAAAATGTCAAGTTCAATAGTTGCAAAATTATAAATATTATGTAACTTAACATTTTGAAAGTTCCTCGTAACTTGAATGCTAGGTAGATATAATTATATCTATCTATATCTATACTATTATATAATTGTAAAGTGGTCGTGTCTGTACATTGGAGATATTTAAAAAAAAATACTTGGGTTATGTTATGTTAACGATACTGAACACGAAAATATTTTTTTTGAATTTCCTGTCTGTTTGTCTGTTTGTCTGTTTGTCTGTTTGTCCGCGATGGACGCAAAACTACTGGACGGATTTTGATGCGGTTTTTTTGTTAGAAAGGGCTTACTCAGACTTAAAATCTTAAGTTTGTTTGATAGCAATCGGTAGATTAGAACCGAAGATATGAGCAAAGGTCGCGTTAACCGAAATGCACGCGGGCGGAGCCGCGGGCGGAAGGCTAGTAGATATATAAAAAACAAGCTGATACCCTCCCCCGTTATCGCGAGCAAAAGTAACCAGCCCCCCTAGACAAGTGGCAATTCGTCGGCCGTGTTACTCTAAGGTAGAATAGAATGATGAATGGAAGTTGCCGTATATGACTTACGTATAATACGTTGGCGACTGTCATATAGGTACGTCAAATCCCATACATTCACCAATCTACTTCATCAATCTCTTATAAGGTAAGAAAATAGAGGAGTAAGCACTTATAATGACAGTGGACTAAAGAGTATAATTTAAAAAAAAAATACCTTAATTAACATGTAGGTTGTTAGGTACTTCTGTAAAAGGTATGTATTGGTACCTACCTACAATATTATGCACATTCAGAGTGTCTCATGTTATCGCATCAGAAAGTCTGAAAGTCACGGTCAGTCCTGATTTGGGTACCAAATTTCAGGAAAATCTTTTAGAATATATCTGCGTCATTGCTGTATTGACAAGTATAATATAGTCAAGCTCACCTTTATTAAGTATCTATATTATGAGCAAACGGCGATCTGCGGTTGATTTTTCCAGATATACCTACGTGCGAGGCCCTTGTCTTATACGAGTATTGATGACGACTACGATTAGACTCATTTACTTAGAAAAAGAATACTGGTCAGCCTCCGTTCACGGAAAATATCGAGGTCCAGCCAAATCCGCAGCTAAGACTGATAAAGTGGACTCCAGACTCCGAGGTGAAAACCTTCGCATGCCACTGGGAATTAACGCTAGGTTCAAGAAGAAAAAGAATACTTGTAACCTTACTAGTTTTCCCGTTAACTCTTCTAGTTAAGTTAATTACAGGTTCGAGTCGGTATCCTGGCCATTACACTACCGCGGTAGTGATTACACTATCGCGGTAGTGTGATGGCCAGAATACCTTAGCCATTAGGCCAGGATTCGAACCCGGTCAAGGTCGTCTCTTTTACCGCCAAACTACCCTTTTCTTCGAATTTTAAAAAAATATACAAATATCTTCCAAACCTACCTGGCTCACGTAGTATGTATGTAGCTATTGATTGCTTGGTGAAGGATATCTATTAGTAGCGTTTCGTCGCATTTGGTCCACTTCGCATTTGATCCACTTGGTCAATTTCGCATTTTAGGACTGCTTTTAATGCTGCACTGCTTCAACGTTTAGTGGAAATCAGTTAAGTAGGAAGTTAGTTAGATTATAAATTAAGTACCTACCTGAATCTGCCCAGCCAGTTGTCAGCAATCATGGCACCAATTAAGGGGAAGAAATAAGCGAACATTGTGAACACGTGGTATATGACAGTTGCACCATTGTCACTGTAGCCCAATTTATCGCGCAAATATAGTGACAGCACCGCTGAAAATAAAAGAGAAAGAGATTGTTCAATAGTCGATTCACTCGACTCATTGTAGCATAAAATTTCATAAACTGTAAATGATTCAACTCGAAACTTTTTGCGAAATGTTGAGGAAGGTCTATGGATAAATTATCTCAAGAATAGAGCCCAGACTATACCCATAGATGTAAAAAGAACGGACACATAGTGTCCTTTCAACCGATTAAGGTACTTTTGGGAAGTTTATGTTATTGGTTGAAAGAAAGAGATCTCCTATCTGCCACTGACACTTGAAATCGAAGTTTACACGGTTTCTACTGTTACTACTACATAAATTCTTTAGTAGGTCGGTCGATCCCGATAGCATTATGGTCTACCAAACTGAATTCTGACAAATTCCTCTACGACAAGATTTTACTTCGACAGCATGAAACTCCGATAAAGATTCTCTCAAGAGTCATGCCAAAATTACATTAATTGATAATTCGATTGGGACCGTCTCTACTACGAGTGGTAGAACTTCAAACGTTTAAGTATCGTGAAAAGCATTGATTATTGTCCACAGTGACCTCATTCTTATCAAAGAATTAGATGTCAATTGTATGTACCGGTTTGTAATTTCATCTGTGAATTGTGAATTCGTACAAATACTTGACACGGCACTTTTCGGAACAAATCGTGTATCTAATATTGCGGTCTATTTTAGATAATGCAACAATGCCAACATGACATATTAAATTAGATACACACGTTTGTATACTATTTACAAAAGAATTTCACCGTTACACGGTATTCTTTCTGCTTCGGACGGTTTTATTAAATGAGTGCCACTGAAAGCAGGATGTCTGTTTATTTCCGTTACCTACTAAGACAAGTTGGGATGAGATCGGAATATGGGACACATTGGTGACCCAGCAGTCGCGAGTATGGACACTGTGCTGTACAAGTATTTAGGGGTCAAACTGTTAAGATACTTATTACATGAAATCGACGGGTGTCAGGAAATTTGCTGAATAATTTTCGACTCTACTATTGTTCTTGACCTAGGGGTAGCCGAAAATATGGTTGTCGAATGTGGGTACTTTTAGTTATACCATATCTTTGCCTCTACCCCATTTTGAATTTACTGGGGCGAGTAAAGATATGGTCTGGCAGAAATAGGGAGAGCCTTTGCCTTTCCTTTATGAGGCCTAGCAAACCACTGCAAGTCGGTGGTGCATCTACTGATTAACTGGCGCTGAGAAGTGAGAAGTCAAGTGGTCGACGTTCCCATATGAACCGTATAAGCCTAATCAAAAGGAGAAATAGTAAGCACACCTCAGGCTTAGGCCAAAACCTCATATAGTGACTGTTAGGTAATAAAAGTCACTGCAGGAACTGGAGAGAATAATTCGAGCCAGTCTAATTTATTCAATCAATGTAATACTCGTAGGTATTTCAATAATAAAATTTGAGATCAGATGTTTGTTAATCTTAGTCGAAAGTTGCAGTGTCCCGTTTAAAACGTCGGCATGCGACTAAAGTGCAAGCCCTGCAAGGTTGTGAAACTGTTAAAGCTCGAAAACTGGCGAAAACCTACTAACTTGTTTCTTTTGGCGTTGAGACGCATATCTGACAAGTGATTCATGTAAGCAAAAAAATGTTACGTACTTAGGTACATAATGTAACTTTACCTACTAATAACTCCTTTGCTGTCTCGTTTACAAATGATATGCAATCATCAGTCAAGGCAAACTTCAGCTTGCTATGCATTAGAAAGATAATTGATATTTTATCTCAATAGATAGTAATATGAATTACCTAATAATATTATTAAAAAATATTTTTAGTAAGTGTGGCTGTACCATCATCATTGGTACTTGGAACGCCAATCCCGGTTACGTCTTTTTGCAGAGGTAGGTAATGCAGGTAGTTTGCAGTCCGGAGTCCGTACATATTTTGAATGTAAAAGAAAGTCATGGCTCTCTGGTTGATTCCATTCATTGTTTCCGAAAGTACCTACTGGACGAAATTTGGTGGTTAAATTTGTAATGTGGACTAACTTCGGAAAAAGCAACATTATGAAATAAAGTTCTGCAATACCTACTATGTTGTTGTTTTAGTGCTTAAAATATGGTTTAAAAAATATTTTCATTAGAAATACCTATTTAAAAAATATTGAGCGATAAGGTAATAAATATTCCACAACATTCTACACAACGCTTTCTAGACCCATGGTAAGCTTAATTAGCTTGTGTTATGGAATCTAGAATGCGGATATACATACTTAGATACTTTTTTTTTTGTAAATACATACATATTATACATAGAAACACCCAGACCAATGCAAATATTTATATTCATGCATACAAATATTGGCACTGAGCGGGGATCGAACCCGCGCCTCCTGCGTAGCAGCCGCGTTCACTACCGCTACGCCACAGAGGTGCTGATAAACTTGAGCATTCACTTGTAACAGAACATCGAGCATTCGCCGTTTTTAAATTTATCGAACCGTACAACGAACCGAGCCAAGCGTAGAGCCAAATAATGCTACGAACATTTACATGATCTTTCTAGTGAATGCTCTAGTCGAAGCAAATTTACAGTAGTTTTGCAAGCATGCTCGCCAAAATGCTTGATAGAAAGCTCACTAAAACGCTCGCGTTTATTTTTCTGTAATGTAACATTGGTAAGAACAATACAAGTGAATGCTCAAGTTTATCAGCACCATAATAGTAGAATAGGTATCGAAAAAGTTGGTATAGACGTGTGCATCATGCGTTTTTATTATTTTTTTATTTCCTATTCATAAATCCTTATCGGCGAATACAATAGTCAATTTAGATAAAAAAAAACTTAAGTACCTACCTACCTAGGATAAAGCATCATACATAATTAACTGAGTTCAGTGGCAACTGGCAACCCGGATTGGTAATACGTGTAGGTAATAGACGTATGTAATACGCCGCCGTGCCGTGTTATCGTTATAAATAAATAAATATTGTAGGACATTTTTTACACAACGCTATCTAGATCCAAAGTAAGCATAGCTTAACTAGCTTGTGTTATGGATTCTAGAATGCTGATAAACATACTTAGATACATTTTTTTTTTTGTAAATACATACATATTATACATAGAAACACCCAGACCAATGCAAATATTCATAATTTATGCACACAAATATTTGCACTGAGCGGGGATCGAACCCGCGCCTCCTGCGTAGCGGCCGCGTTCACTACCGCTACGCCACAGAGGTATACGCCGTTTTACTTTTTAGTGTCTATTTATGTAATAGGCTATTCTGAAAGCTACAGTGGGATTGCTACGGGTAGTCTATAACATTTCGTTGTTTTTTTAGTAGGTATGGGTAGGCCTTCGAAAGGTGCAGAAATTCAGTTCAATATATCTTCAATGATAGTACCTACTTACCATAGTATTGACTCAAACTTGTCAATAACTTAAACGAGACATTCATGCTATACATCAAATGAGTTCTCCTCATAAACTCATATGAGCTTCTGATGTAATCAGGAAAATACGTCTCCATGAAGATGATGATGATGAATGATGACATTTAGCGACGTAGACTAGGAAATTTTAGCAAGCCCTTGACCATCGTAATGAGGTGACATAGACACCGTGTCACAGGATCGTCATAAAACTAGCTAATTTCTTATCACCTATTTGATTTCGAGGAGTTCTCTGGTGTATCTCCGGAGTTCAAGGTCCAGTACCCATGAAATTAATATGGAACTACCTGTGACTAATACCGAACCCAATGCAAAAAGATTTTTCCAAACCAGTTCATAAACGACGGAAATATGGGACAACATACATATATAAGAATTTGGGTAAAAATTTGAACTAAGAAAACACAAAAATCATCATAAAATGAAAACTACTGGGCCAAACCATGTTAAATTTCTATGGGACCAAATGACAACTATTTCACATCAAATAAAAAAAGAATCACGGCAATCGCATCATAAAGCTAGGAGTAATCGGTGTACATACCTACATAAAAAAATAATAATAATAAAAAAAAAAACTAATCGAATTGAGAACCTCCTCCTTTTTGAAGTCGGTTAAAAATAATACAGGACTTTTTTAATCTCCTGGAAGTTTTTAATTAGGTACCTACACATTCACAACTTTATTTTTTTAAGTTTAAAGTAGGTATAGGTATTACATAATAATGTAGTTTAATTTTCTACTTAATCTCACCCAAAATGACTTCGACCGAATAAACTGAACCTTCCGGACTAAGTCAAACTTTGCCCTCAAGTTGGTGAACCTGCTGCTTGACGGACGAACCACCTTTCGGGGTTGGGAGGTCAGACGGTAGTCGCTTTCTTATAAGTCATATAGAGAATACAGCTAAGAAGACGATGATGACTAGTGGTGCAACTGTTAAATACCTTTCGAGCATGGCACAATATACACAAAATAGCAAGTTTATTTTTTATTTATCAGTCAAAGTTAAATAGCAGTAACAAAAGTCAGTCGCACATGCAATCTGCATTACATTCTTTGCAAAAAGGCGAGCTACAAGAAAAACGAGGGAGAAAACGAATGGACTTTAGTTATGCTAAGAGCGCATCGTGTGCGTTGCGGCGCCGCACCGTACCGTGTGCCCCCGCACTTATGCGGTATATATTATTACTAGCTGTTGCCCGCGGCTCCGCCCGCGTGGAATTCGGATTCCGTACAAAATTTTCTTTCGTGCTAAAATTGCCTCGGATACCATCCCCGTCAGCCATCAGGAGTGCCATGTGGAATTCGGACCCACTAAACAGCATGCCGTCGCGGGTCTTCAGTTGCTGGAGTGTAAAATTGCCTAGGGCATTTTCCGCACCCCCCGGCTGACCCTGGGCCATCCACAATTTTAAGATGGCCCTCTCAGAAGTGGGAAGCACGATGTCCCATCGAATTCCGGAAAGGGAGGAGACGGGCGTGAAGGGATGACAGGAGGCCGGACCTATAATCCTCACGTCCGCGCTTGGTGACCAGCCCTTCCCTTTCCTGCTCTCTACTGGGCCTCCTCGTAGTCAGAGGGACATGTGGGAAGCCTTTGAGCAGCCCTCTATAGAGCTGCTCCCGTTGCTGTATGTATTTGCCGTAGGCGGTAGCGCCTCCCCTGGGTGAGGGGCGTTAATGCCTCCGTTACCCAGGATGCATCACATGGAGGTTCCAATCCCGCATTCGGATCCCATTACCGTGCATCTTGTGTTCAGCTGACCTTCCCTGTCTTCGCTCGTGAAATACTTCGAACACCCGTGGTTGCACCCTTTTAGCCCATGCCCGTAATAATAATTAGTTTTCAAATAATGTATGGTAATTTACCGGATTTATTGACATTATAATTTTGTAATATCTTTTGAATAGAACGTCCGATTTCAATAATTCAAAAAGTAATCAACAGGTATTGAAACAATCTTAAATACCAAATGATTTATTTAGATAAGAATTAATATAAAGGTATAGATTCCGTGGTCTGACTTTGATCGGCATTTCGGCTTGAATTTATATCGTCGCGCGTTACTTTCATACTGCAATAGATTCTAAAATATTCATTATAATTATACAGTGTAAGGGGCAATTTTGATCTACATTAAATGTACAATGTTTCTAACGTATTTAGTCAGATAAGGCTTAACACTATATTGTTAAAAATAGCTTCGAAAATGACACATATTTTTTTTATAATTTGTAAAAGATAAAAATGGTTATTGTGAGCTACCCTTATTAGATAGACATATGCTGTCGCGGACTTTTATGTAGACCTTTTTAAGTTATACATTTCTACAGTACATTATTTTGTTCTATCTTCAATAGTTTTCGCAGCGTACGCGATGTAAGGAATTTTTTAGGTCATTTTTTTACACCTTGGGTTACATTATTGAAGTTTTATCCAGGATCCCTATTTTTTTGAAAATTAATTATAGCCTATGTTAGTCAATGATAGTGCAGCTTTCTAATGGTAAAAGAATTTTTGAAATCGGTTCAGTAGTTCTTGAGTTTACTCGAATACAAAAATACAAATCTAATTAGTAAAGAATGTATGGAAATCTGCCCGATTTATTGACATTTATGCTCACTGCTCCGCTCCCTTTAGTAGTAGCGTGATGTTATATAGCCTATGTTACTCCCAGATAGTGTAGCTTTCTATAGGTGAAAGAATTATTGAAATCGGTCCAGTAGTTTCGGAGCCTATTCGTTACAAACAAAAAAACAAACAAACAAACAAACAAACAAACAAAAAAACAAATCTTTCCTCTTTATAATATTAGTATAGATGTATCATAAATCCTACTCCTCAGTGCTATTCAGAATACTACCACCGCTCCAGAACAATATAGTATTCACGATATGGAAGCTCGCCTCGATCTCCTCAATATAAACCGCTCGATCCTGCCAATCTATCTATTGATATGCAATCAAACGCGATTGTTCCCTACACCGGATCGTTTAATATTGACCGTGTAAGTAATTGTATTGTAGTATATTACAACACAGAAGACAAACACAGAAGACTTATATCGCACTTTGAAATTGCGACACTAGTCTTCTATAAAATAATACTAATCTTATTACCCCTCTGTAATATTATTTAACCATTTTCCTTGCTGACGTTACTTCATACTAATTTCGTATAAAATAAAGAAAAAAAAAATCAATGGGACGAATAACTGAAGGAAAACTTTAATTATTTTTAATTTCTGTGATTCGTCCTATTGGGCCGAACCCCTATAGGACGAAACACAGAAATAGTCATAAAAATGACTGTAGGTAGAAGTCTAGTTTAGTAAGCTTTTCATCACTAGTATTTAACCGGAGGAATAACAGGAGAGGTTGTCCATCAATAGATATAGACAGGATACATCGGTACTTACTATATGTACTTAGATAAACTAACATTAATTGTGAAACATGGCACAAATACCTGGAGATAACGTAGGTGTTTTTAAAGTGGGTTAAAACACGTGTTGCTCGTTGCATAATGAGTACCTATCAATCGATTAACCCAAGTAGGTACCTATTAGGTAGGTTGTGCTCGAAATTTTTACCTATTGGAAAAATATGCAGCCTAATCGATTCAGCTACTTATTTCATTTCTACGCCAATTTTAAACTTATGAAAAATCCTACTGTCCTACTAATATTATACACTGGCCCTCCGCCCGCGGTTAACGCGACCTTTGCTCATATCTTCGGTTCTACTCAACCGATTGCTATGAAACAAACGTAAGATTTTAAGTCTAAGTTCTAACAAAATACCGCATCAAAATCCATCCAGAACCTAGTCTTTGCGCCCATCGCGACCAAACAGACAAACAGACAGGAAATTCAAAAAAGTATTTAGGTAGATACATGTTCAGTATCGGTAACATAAACCAAGTATTTTTTTAAATATCTCCAATGTACAGACACGACCACTTTACAATTATACATATCTTTATATTATAATAATATGATTCTACTGTACGTGTGTATGCCACTCAACTCCTCCAAAACGGCTGGACCGATTTGAATCAGCCCGACAGATGGCGCTGCAGAAAATATCATGCAGGACAACGTCTGTCAGGTCCACTAGTAGTACTTTACTTAGTATAGATAGATAGATACATGAGAAAGTTTGTGAGGATAGATGAATGGAAGAATGGAGGCTGGATGAAGAGGAGAATCTATGCTATTACTACCTACCAATTAAATTATTAGTTGCCTTTGTGGTCTTAACCACTCTGTTGAGTGATATAACAGAATGAAAGATTAAAAGGCGACCCTGCGTGAAAGGTTTAAGGACAGTAAAGGATTTCGTTTGTTTTGTACTCTACCTGCCCTTACGCCGTTCTCCCTACGGGGTTGGCAGAAAAGCTCCTCTAAATATGATTTACTAATTAGTAATTACACATATTGATAACACGCTTGTACTTTTCCACAATATTTATTCTAGACCGTGACCGTTTTCGACTTACGGTATTCTCAAAGACATTAAATATGAATGTAAACTTTGATGTTACAGTAAAATATGTGTGTAAGTTCAATCAAATGCCATCAATCAACAGTATAAATAGATTAACAAAATATTATTATTTTTTACTATTATAAGAAAATGAATTTTATTTTAAATTGGAAAAAGTGAAATCAATACTCGGGCAGGACTCGAACCCGCGATCTTTCCCTTACAGGGGGAGTTTAGCATACTAAATGCTTTAAAATTATCTCAAAAACAAAATGAATGTTGAAATGAAATCATGTCAACGGATCTTAATCAAATGATTATTTACACATATAATGCAATAGACACAGTATAAATCCATAGATTAGATAACTGCATTGATGATTGATATACCTAAGTACATTAAGATTATTTTTAATGAGTCGATAATAATATTATTATTATTATATTGTTGTTCCGATAGTCGTGTCGGCTCACGGGCTGATTGCCAAGAGCCTCGACCAACATCTCAAGAGGCTCGCCTTAGATAGTTGGGTCAAGGGCCTGATGCAGAAGGCGGTACTCCTCGACACGGCACGTATTGTGAGGAGGTCCCTGTACCCGATGCCGGTGGGGCACTATTTTTTATATTTTTAAATTTATTTATTTTTTATGGATGTATTTAAAAATGTAATTTTAGTGAATAAAGAGAAAATAATAACATTGAATTGTTGATTATATCTACATAATACCTAAGTAGTTATGTTTTAATTTTATAAGTAGGTTAACTCGGAGGTACAAACTTCTATTTAGGTATACTAAGTATTATAAAATTGTACACTAGATACGACTGTACATCAGAGATCTTATAAAAAAACAGAGGTGAAAAATCTTTGCACTCGAGTGCAACACTTAACTTTACCTCAACGAAAAAACAACAATATGACGTGAAAGGAAGTGCGCGCCAAAGCAAATTAAAAGAAATACACCAAGGATGTGCCGAGTCTGAGATTTTCAAATATTAAAAAAAAGTTGTAGTATGATAAATTCGGCACCATAGAGGTAGAAGTAAATAGGTTTAATTGGGTTTAATGATGTTTTGAATTCACAAACGTAGTGCATACGATGTTCTAAATTCAATTTACTTTATCCCCTTGAGGATAAAAACGACTTTTGCACTCAGATAACGAAGAGCAAAAATAGGTACTCTTTTTGAGATGGGGGGATGAAAATAATATGAACGCCAAAATTGTAAGTTTCATTCTAAACTACTTTGTAGGAAAAAAAAGCTGCCAGTGACCTCCCTCAACGAATTCCGAAAGAAAAAATTGCTACTGGGAATTATTTCTTTGTCAAATCCTACTTTTCTTGGAGTAATCGACGATGATTTCACCCAGCTTGATGGTAAAAAAATGATAATGATTACCTATACAAACAAATTCGCAAAAGAAACAGTTTCACAAAATGGCATTAGCTAATTCGCAGTGCATTATAATTAACTTAAAGTACCTACCTACATAAAACATGAAAAATAAATTTAACTTACTTCGCATGCCATAATAGGAAAATCTTTCGCAGAACTCATTCGTTACTATAAACCCAACTGATTTTGGATACGGCAGTTTCTGAAAAAAAAAAGAAAAGCATTTAATATTTTGTTCCATTGTCGGATACCTTATTTAGTATTGACCAATAACGATATCCGTATTCTCCAAAATGAAAAAAAAAAATTGAACCTAAAGACCCCCCGCAAACTGCAGACTTGCTATCGGCCGATAGTTTAATCGGGCTGTTGATTAGTACGAGCATGTATGAAAATGTGCATACTGCATCGATTTGGTATCGCCGACAAATTAGTTGGATGAGCGGCACGACTGCCTTCAAGTTAAACTGTCAGCGATCAAACACAACCGACCGACCCGACATACAGTTTAGTTGGGCCCGGCCAGTGTCCACGCATACAGTCAAATCCGATCAAACCATAGGCAGATCAAAAAGCCTGCAGTTTGCGGGGGCTTGATTCTTGTAATACCTTGACATATGACAGCCTCTGTGGCGTAGCGGTAGAACGTTCGACTGCTAGGCAAGGGGCGCAGGTTCGATGCCCGCTCAGTGCAAAAATTAGGTGCATAAATATGAATATTTGCATTAGTATGGGTGTTTCTATGTATAATATGTATGCATTAAATTTACAAAAATGTATCTAAGTACATATTTATATTTATTCGCAATCTAGAATCCAAGATTTATGCTTAATTTGGTTCTAGGTAGCGCCGTGTAGAATGTCTTACAATATTTTATAATATTGTTATGTTATTATTAAGTATGTCTAGTGACTGATACCTAATCCTTTGTGTAAACGTCATCACAGTTACGTCAGTAATATCAAGGAATAGGCAAATAACGGTATAGTGGATTCCTTTCACCAAGTATGGAAAATTAATAATTATGCTTATTATAATTATTGTATTGACACAAATGACTAACTAATGGGAAACACCCAAACATTTGTATTTCCTTATATCGGTTCCCTCCGTCTTTAAAATAAGGTATTATTCTCATTTCAGTACCATGTACTTAATTTATTCTATGGAACTAATAATTTTATACTAATATTTTAGAGAGGCAAGATTTGTATTTTTGTATGTAACGAACTCAAAAACTACATTATCAGGTACCAACACAGGCAGTATATCATCACGCTACTATCAGCGATGAACTGGATCAGAATTAAATGCGAGCGGAGCCGCGGGTAACAGCTAGTAAATCGTAAATAAATAAATATTATATGACATTCTACACTGCGCTGTCTAGCATAGCTTAAATAGCTTCTGTTATGGGATCCAGAATGATTGTCATGAATAAAATACATAGGAACACTCAGACCAATGCAAATATACTCGTACATATTCATACATACATACGTACATACAATCACGCCTTTATCCCCGGGGGGTTAGGCAGAGGTGAATTAACACCCACATTACACTAATCATTATAATTATTAGGTCCCATTATATTCATGCATACGAATATTTACACTGAGCGGGAATCGACAACTTGCGATTTATTATTAATTACTTATCTATAGCACAGATAACTTATTACTAAAGTCTATAGTAAAGTCCACAGAACAGATAAAGAGGTCCTCTTTAACTGTTCTGTGGTAATGTCTATCTATGAAGACATAGGTACATAGGATAAGTACACTCATCAACAAAATAGGTATGTATATTGCACGGAGGGTGTACGACCGCAGGGATAATCAATAATTTCGCGCAGAGAACACACATGCGCAGGGTACCAGACACCAGCCACCGAAAGGAATAAATAACAATAACATTTTACTTATTTTCTTAAAAACATTTTGTGGTGATTATATTGTATAATTATTTATGTTAAAAATAAGCAGCAAATAAAAATAAGTATATTAAATTTTATTGTATACGTTCAAATACTACCAATTTCAACACATAATGACTTCGACATACTCGTAGTTATGTTAGGTAGGTAGGTACATTGCTAACAAACATCTGAAGTAAAACAAAATTAAAAACAAAAATAATACCTAAGTAGTAGTTAGCAGTAACGGTCGATTCTAAATGATTCTGATATTGCTAATATTGATTATTAAGAATTAAAATTCAGTTTAACTTGAGTTGTAATTTTTTTTTCAACGATTTTAGCCTTCGATTAATTTATCCTTATAAACGACAATTATTCCTATTCTGAATTTAGGTGTCACCCATATATTATACTCTCTTCATCCTAGCGTTTATCCCAGTCGCTTCCGAAGCTTTTCGCCTAGGAGTCTAGGGTCAGCTTTATCAGACTCCGAGGAGTGTCACTCATACTATCGTGTACCAAGCGATACGGTTACTCCTTTTCTTTACCGTACGATAAATATAAGTTAACGCTTTTTATTCCACATAGTTCCCTTCATTCTGAAATCCTGGGATTACTAAGAGGGAGGGGTGGGGGACAGGTGACAGTCTAGGCTGTCAGGGCAGGAAACACTAATCTGGAGACAGCAATATACATGCACTGAGCGGCAGTCGAACCCACGATCAACATAGTAGGTACAGCGACTCGATATTACTTTTTTTGTCTCCCAAGGCCGTATCGTGAGTATCGCGACTCTCCATTTTAGAAACGCTGATATAGACCATTAGGCACTCGCCTAATGGTCTATATCACTCCTCCACTCCACTCCACTCCACTCGGCCTCGCACTCCATTCTGTCAGAAGGCAGCAGTCGGCCTTACTCCTACGTACGAAAAACCAATAACAACATTTATCTGTAACAAGCCTTTTTAATTATGATATAATTTTAAGGCATTTAGTATGCTAAACTAAACAAATTATTTTAGTCAGTGGTCAGAGCATTCCCCCTGTAAGGGAAAGATCGCGGGTTCGACTCCTGCCCGAGTATTGATTTCGCTTTTTAATTATGTTATTCTGGTCGACTATTTTGAAACTAAAGAATTTATTTAAATAATTATTTGTCACCTTCAAATCGTGTTCGTTATTCTTTGAATAACTTCCCATTCATTGACATCTCGTTTATCTGCAGCACTCCATATTGTTTTTCAAAGGTGAATGAACTCTGAATGACAGTGCAAAGTAAAAACAATAAGTGCCTACACATTTGCATTTTAAATACCTACCGGCAATAAAAAGTTCTAGCCCAGCGTGCTAATATTCATACAAGTGAGGAGCCAAAGGCCGGTAAGTAACGTATTAAGGCCCACGTACATAGAAAAAAGGTAATTGTGTATGTGCATAGTGATTACCAATCACTGATTAGTGACAGTAGCGCAATCAAATGGCTAAAGACACCTCCACAATCGGTCACAAAGTTATTCCTAAAACAAATACCTAGGTACCTACCTACTTATTAGAGGAGCCAACAAATACTTATTGTCTGACGCAATCGTTGCATGCGATTGAAGCAGAACTTTACACCAGAAATGGTGGCTATCTGAAAGGGAAAGTTTCAACTTCAACATGCCTTCACCGTACTTTTTACCCGACTGTCAAGGAAGGATTATGTCATGTTAATATTGTCGGAACTGTACGTGTTTCTTACACACTATTAGATTACTAGTCTAGCTAGTCTTCACATTGTCTCATTGCGGCTTTCGACAAAGATATACCCAATCAAATTGCTGTATCCCGTGCTGCTTCTTTGTGGTGGTCTCTATGTTTTTAAACGATCTTCCCCAATTGTAGCGGCTCGAATAAAGTATGGAAGCCGGTTGGTAGTACCGGTTGGTAGTACCAACCGGCTTTCCCGATGCTTACTTGACTGAACCTAGTACCAACTTGGTACTAGGTTCAGTCAAGTAAGCATCGGGTATAGGAAATCGAGGCATTGTTTGACCTAAATTCACCAAGATAATTATCTTTACGAGTATACATCTATTCGATTTCCGATTCATTTTCATTTAGGCCTGATGAAAAATTAAACTAACATCATTCTTCAACTGATTTTAATTGATTAACGGTCAAGCCTCTTGCGGAGGCTTTCTATCCAGGATTGAGGTTCAGTCGCTCCCATATAAACCACGACAAATCAATTAGAAAGGAGGATTAGGCTAGCAAATTCCGAGCTCCAACCAGTATTGGTGCTCGGATAATAATGATGATAACCTAAGAATAATGAAAATAGTTGGGCGTAATCATACGCTAAGTAAAGTCTAGAGGACTGTGTAATAAATATGGCCTAGAATATCTCTGTATACCTACCTAGTTAAACAGCATTGGAAGATTTACGATACAACGTTCCCGCCACATTATGATTTAGGTACGTGGTTTCTTTTGTATTTACAAGAATCATTCACGCGACATTATAATTTACGAACAGAAAAAATACTACTTTAAATTATCACGAAAAGCAAAGACTACACAAGATAAGGCTTAATTGTTTGACTGTAGGAGACGCATGTTGATTTACAGCTCTGTCAACATTATTCGACGGATGGATATACCTAGGCTACATCTGATCACCTTAGATGTGAATCATATAGGAAAGGCAAAAGGCATTAAGGAGTATGTATGAAATAAATTAAAGCAGAACGTAGGTATCGACGCGATTTTGCTTTAATTATGCCTTTATGCCTCTTGACTTTTCCGTAAAATTCTCGCCTAATAGGCAGGCCCATAAATTACTATACTCTTTGGGCAGGCCTATGAAAAAAGGCCATTGCTAGGGCGACACATGCAGCGGTGGTGTACCACGGAGATGATTATGCTGCGGTGGATATGCGAAGTAGGTACGTGAGGAACGGAACGGCAGGTGAATTACCTGTTTATAAAATAACAGCTTTTTAATAAGTTGCATATGAATTGGAGACACAATACCTACTTTAACAAAAAATATTTCCACAACCGATCGTAACGTGTTCTAAGCCCGAAGTCGCAAGCAGCGGAATCAGCGGATAGTGCTTAATAAATAAGTAACAGTTTTTCGGCCTGGACGGTAGGCAACTTGAAAAGAATTTCAAGTCCCTATTAAGGTTAAGTCATCGTATAAGGAAGAGGAAGGAAGTGTACTGTACTCCTACCTTGAACGACTGCAGTTGAGTCATTCCGTGAAAATTTGCACCGTGACTATGTGGACAAAGCGGACATTTTTTTAAATTATTGTTTCGGATTATATTATTATTCGACGCACTGTATCTTAAAGTTCTAGAAAAAACTTTACTTTACTTTGGAAAATGTTTTCTTTACTAGATATTGCCATTTTTATTAGGCGCCATGACTAAACTGTGTCCATTTAGTGACAAAATGATTTATTTTTTCTGGAAAGATAGGTCTTTTTAAATTTTATTTTATGCACCCTGTGTGAACATAATATGTTATTCTACCGATAAAAAATAATAAACTTACCTTTTGCAACATTAATGTTATTATATTCATATGTTAAAACCATTTCGTGACGTTTTGAATGAAAAGGACTACTTTTTTTCATTTTTAGCTACTTCAAAAGCTTTTCAATAAAACCAAACTTGCATGGGATGTAAGCATGCTAGTGATATCAATATTTTATGAAATTAAAGTACAGTTTATTAATATATTCCATCATAATCGATAACGATGGTGGACAAAAAATTGTGACCGTAACTAAATAGGAAATACTATCGTGACTAAATAGATACTTAGGCAGTGTTCATAACAATGCCAAAAGGTGATGAAATAAATCTTGAATATGCATTATAATGTAGGTACTGCCAAATAATCAGATTGTGTTGTAGATTGTAGTTAATTTAGTTCTATACTATAGTTTAAAACTAATTGTTTTCATTTAGAACGTAAGCAAAGTTAGGCGGGCTAGGGAAATAAAACAATTTATATTTTTATTTTCGATCAACAGTCTTGTACAGTAAGCTTCAGAGAAAAGGGACCCCCCTTGTTAATGACATGAAAGCATTGAAGTTTTTTGAGATATTATGTAAATGGCATGTTGGTCTAGTGGTTATGACCGATGCATTGTGGATACGGTAAACGGGGGTTCAAATCCTCGGACACAAAGTTCTTTTTTTTATTCATATAATTATTTTTTTATTGTCATAAGCACTTTTTGTAAATTATTATTTAAGGAATCAAATTTTATAGTAGGTATGAGGTTTGTAAGAAAAGATAGGCTTGTTGCATAAACAATATTAATTTATTTCTCGAATTTAAATTTCTAGGACTACATGGAGTCCATTTCCTGGTTGAGTATACAGTTTTTCTATCTGAGTTAAATTGGAGTTACTTATTTTTAGATTTTACCTGACCTAAATTTATTGACAAAACACAAAACCCTAAGTGAAGTATAAAATGTTTAATATAAGATAGTTCTAGAAACATAACTACAATATTTATTTACTTATTTATTTAAATTTGCAAACATTAATTTTTTACACTCTGTATAATTTTCGAATATAAAAGAATGGTTGAAAAATGAAATATTATTTATGCCTGTGAATCACAAAGAAAGAACCAACATGCTAAACTATAACAGTATAGCAATATACATCTTCCTCTTTGATCACATTTTCTGATAAGTAACCCTTTTAACTTTAGAAAAATATGTGAGGTCAGATGGTGCATCGTTAACACATTAGAAGATTACTAAACTTGTAAACAAGAGTAATGGGATTAGGTATTAATAATAATATAATATTATTATTATGAATGTTAGGACACTTTATACAGAGCGTCATCTAGCCTAAAATAAGCACCTTAATGTGATACGGATACTAGACAACTGATAATACTTAATTTAGATTATTTTTTTAAATAAACCACATCCAGACACATAACAAATAATCGTGTTCATCACACAAAGATTTGTCCTGGGTAAGAATCGATAAACTGTATTAATAACGGAGAGGATGGCCCTCACTGTCTATCACTTCTTGAAGACGACTTTTCATCCCCGAAACCATATTAAAACATACGGCACTATTTCGCATCAGTTCCCAAGTTCTGTTTACCTCTTCATTCAATTTTTTTTTTGACTTTATTTCACTTGAGTCCCAGTTTAAAACCATCTGACCCCACAAGTTTTCTATGGGATTAAGATCCGGGCTTTTAGCCGGCCACTCAAACACCGTTATATCTTCTTGTGCATTTAGCCAGTCTTGCACAATTCGGGACCGATGCACTGAAGAGTTATCCTGAACCAGGTAAATTTGTCCTTCTGGATATGCGACCCGCACTGAAGGCAGCATTACGTCTTTTAACACTTCAAGGTATCGCTCACTGTTCATGCGGCCACCTATTTCCACTAGCTCGCCTGGGCCCATTGACGACATCCAACCCCAGTAACCTAAAATAATAAACCTTTTCAAATCTGTTGCAATATGTAAATCAATGTCAGCAGCAATAATAATTAGAAATATATAACATTATATAATATGTATATAATATATATGTATATATATATAATGTTATAATATATATAATATATATAATTGTAATGTATATAATATATATAATATGTATAATAATAATAATAATTTTATAATTTAGAATAAACTTTTATGTTAAACAATATAATCATTTACATACCTAATGTTAACCGCCCGCTTGTTCTTAAGTCTACTACGTTTTTAGGGTTGAACCGTTGACCACTTCTTCTCCATAAAATTTTTCGGCCATCCCTATCTGACTTGAAGCATTTTTCGTCGGTAAATATAACAATTTCGTTTTCCCAGTCGAAATTTAAATAACGAGTAGCAAAATTTACTCGGTTGGTGCGATGATCGTCAGTAAGTGGAATCTTTCTGGCTGGCTTATAATTATGGATGTTCGCAGCGTGTAGATGTCGGCGAACAGTGCTCAGCGACACTCCAAAAGTTTCAGCACTTGAGCGCGTAGTTTTGAAGGGTGCCACTGAGTGAACTTCCACAATATCACGGTGCCGCTCTGATGCATCAGTGTAAGCAACTGGACGAGGTCCTTGGCGTTCACATTTTATATCACCCGTCGCTTGATATCTTCGAATCCATCTACGCACTGTATTTCTCTGTAATAAAAATGATAATAAATAAAAGAAATTCCAAAAGTCTAACTTGTAAATGAAAATGTAACATGATTAAGCAATAAATAGGTATGCAAATATATATTTTTATCGTAATTACCGTTATGCCCATATCTCGTGCTATTTTCTTTATACTTTGTTCTTGCTCCCAGAGAACAACAATTTTTGCTTTCAAAAATTTTGTTAATCGAACCATACTTTCAATTTACTAAAAATCTGATAAAACAACTTAATAAATTGAATAATATTACGAGGAGGATTTACACCAATGCAAATTACCACGAATTATTAAGTTACCTTCAATCACAGTTTAGTAAATAAGGCAAAGAAGTATTCTAATTGCAACCTTAGCGCGCTGTCACAGGTATTATAATAGTATACCTACTATAGCCGCAGCTCATACAGCAGATAAGTTTTTGAAGTAAAACATGACGGTAGCGAAACAAGCTGTATCAAGCGTAATATATTGAACTAAACGAGAAATCTATACTAATTTCAACCTTATCTTTTAGTCAATTGAGCAGTTATTATTATCACATATGGTGTAGTTGAAATTTAAATCTTAATGTCTAAAAAATTACGCCGTAATTAACTTTGTTCGATAAATAGGAGTAATGTAATTCATATTTTCGCCATTATTATCATGTGAACCGTTAGCTTAGTGGTATAAGGCACGGTCTAAGTGATCGGCTGGCGCTGGAGATGCGGGTTCGTATCCATAGACGGCACATAAATTAATGTGACATCTTTTTGTAAGTATATTGTATCTTGGTATACAATTGAGCCGAAAGACGAAAAATATCAGAAAATTACAAATATGAACATGCAAATAAAAGGCAGATGAAGCTGCTCGCCGACGATCGCATCACGTGACGTCATTCGTGAGTCATGTGACACGGCCGGCGCAGGCGGCGATATTCTTTAAGTATTGAGGGGGTCTGTTTTCTCTGACGCTGACTGTACGTAGTTAGGTAATAATTTGTATCACGTAAAAATAGAATAATCCTTACAAAATAATAACACTTAATAATCAAAATAAATGTGGATATTAGGTAGTACCTACCTATTTCTTATTACAAATAGATAATTAATACCATCATCATCATCATCATCATTTCAGCCATAGGAAGTCCACTGCTGGACATAGGCCTCCCCTATAGATCTCCAATAGGACCGGTTGGAAGCGGCTCGCATCCAGCGCGTTCCCGCGGCCTTTATGAGGTCGTCTGTCCACCTTATGGGTGGACGTCCTACGCTGCAAAATACAATTAATTAATTAATTTTAATTAGTTACTATATATCTTTGGCAAGATTACAAACTTTATAAATCAACATGATAAGCAATTTGAATATATTTTATGATTTCAAAAACCATTTTTCTTGTTTCATCTTTTTCGGTTTCGCTTAATTCTCTTATTTTCTTTTGTCCTTTCTTCACTCTTGCAATTTGTTTTTTTCTTTGTTCTTCATATTTTTCTGCATTTAATTTTAATTTATCCCTATAGCGTTTAGCACGCTCAGCCGCTGTTAGAACCATCACTGAAAATAAAATAAAAATACAGTAATAATAAGTAATTGTTCGTTTAATACAATAGGATAATATTTATATTTTGTTAGATATTAAAAACATTTAAAAAAATTACAATTATTAGTACACACATCACATTTGTCAAAACATTTTATTATTTATCAAATTTGGGTAAAGTACATTATGAACTAAGCCTTACGTGTCCATTTAGTCACGAAAATTGTTCCACTAATATGTCACATGACTAAATGGACGTGACGAATCCTGTTTTGTCCTAAAAATTTGCTTAAAAAAAACATTATTTGCACTTATAATGAACATCAAATTGCTTTATTGCATATTCAAATATACTAAGCTTTTAATAATAATACAATACTTATAAAGTAACTTACCAATCTGACGTAAAATTCGCAACTAAACTGGAATCTTATTTATCTTCCTGAAGAAACGTGTTTCGTCGTCACGGATTCTACTTAACTGAAAGTAGCCTAATGAAATAAAATGGTAGCTTTCGACTGGTAATGGTGCCTGGATGTAAAAATAAAGATGTTTGGGTAGTTTCAAACTTTAGAAGCAGAGTAAGAGCCGTGACTAAAGTGGAATGTCCATGTGTACCTAAAAGTTGGTTGACTATATTCACAAGAATTTGATTCTAAATTAATATAATTATAATATATATTTGGAGTTTAAGTTAAAATAGACATTACAAGCTTTAAAAATACACTAAAACAAAGAGCTCACATTGAAATCTACAGGGCAAATTTCTTTTCTTAAAATTTACATATTACGTGTGACATACTAAAATTATATTTTTTTTTGCTAACTTTTATTTGTAATTAATTAAATCGTATAGTAATTGCTTATTTATATATTTGTTTTTAAAGTTAATCAATCCATCCTTTAGCTAAAATAAAGTCTATAAAATATCGGATTAGTCAATTAGTAGTAATAATTTCGAAAGTGTTGTGACTGTGGTTTTTGCATTGGTGCAAATTTTTACGGAATGACTCAGTTACGCGCTATGCTTCTTTAAGTAGACGCGCCACGATGCGATAGTAAAAGGAAAGTGTATTGTAATCTTGCCCGGTCGATATAGAAACATTATTAAAAAGTTAGTGTAATAGTTCTCGAGGTTAGGCATTCGCTTCCATAAAAGTATAAGTCAAGAAGGAGTATGAGGTATCGAATCCCATGCTTCGTGGTGAAAACCTCGGATGCAACCGGGAAAAACGCTAAAATAATGATGATTGTGTTGGTGGTGTGGTCTTTCTTTCTTCATTCAATGTTCCTTAAGAGCGAAACCCTTGTTTATCTCTCAGTACAGCCCCTCTAGAAAAATGGCAATTAGTTGGCCGGCGTATAGTAGAATAGAATGACGAATGTATTATGTATGGGGTTTGAAGTTTATTATTACCTACGTTGATGGGTGTATACGATTGGCAGGACTTTTTGTAGTTAAGTGGTGTTTGTACCTTTTTGATGGGTTGCGTTGATTATGACATATATTTTACGAGCTTACTGTTCATTGTTCTAAGAATAATGGCAATGAGTAATCACCGTGATATAAGAATTACTTCAATGACAAATTAATATGTTAGAATAGAACGTGTAATGACATATTTTAATAACAGAAAACCTGCACCTACAGAATACAGAGTATTTAAACTTGCTTTGCGATTACACATTTGAAAATAAGATATTTTTGTATACTTAAAAGATTTTTTTAAAAGGATTCTCTATCATCTTAGTGTACTTTCCAGTTACATCCCTAAAGGTAATAATATTTCCAGTAAGTTGTCCAACTCTCAGCATGTATTGCATTACATCGTATGCCTATCTAGGAGTCTTTCACAATTAATATCTACCATAATATTGTGTTGATTTATACAATATATTTGGAAATTTGATCGATCCATTTTTGGGATTTGCGTAAGTTTAAAGAGTATGAATTTGTCAACAAGGCGTAGGTGTAAAATGCCAACTAGTGCCTGTTGAACGTTTCATTACTGACCCTCATCGATACTACCATCATAATTATTGTTATATTTTACATAATAAGGTCTGTTTGAGGACCTCGGACTCTTAGGTGAAGGCCTCGAATGCAACCGAGACATCGAATGGTTTTACTATTCTTGTCGTGGCATATGCAGTCCCATACCAATTTTCCCATTGAAAAGAGTGAGGCTTTGATACGTGTAGCAAACGATAAGTAGTTAGAATTCTGTTGTACTAAATATAAAAAAGATGAATGCGTCTTTGTTTATTCGTCCCATATCCGTTCTTTTTATCATATTTTATACAATTACAAAGATTTCTAAGTAGGTACGAGTATAAAAAGTTTGGAGACCTTGAAATGCAATCCGACAAACAATAAATTAAAGACGAGTGCGGAGTAGGTTTTTCCTTTTATACTGACTTTTAAAACGAGTTTCCTTAACGTCTAACGATATCTCTTCGTTCACATTATTATTTTCATTCATCTTTTTGTCTTCTTGATATAACAAGGTTTTTTATAAGGACTAGGTAGGTATTAGAGATTAAAAGATAAAATGGAAACATTCTTTTAAATGAAGTAAACACACATTTAAAGATTGTATCATTTATTTTTCTTTATTCATTAAAATCTACTTATTGTATGAATTGTATGAAGTACCGCTAGGCCAGTGGTTCTCAAACTTTTTAAATGACGGAACCCTTTTGGGAAGCAAAATACTTGATGGAACCCTACAATAAAACAATTATTTTTATAAGTGTATTCTTTATTAATCAGCATAATAAAAGTACAATGTATCAGTTACTAATTATTATTTACTTCACCACTTGGTAAGGACAATAAATAGAAAACATTAAAAAAGAAAAAATCTAACTAGTGGGAGGTATGAAACTGTTTTTTATTTTTCATCAATTGCTTGATATCAGGTTTGATGGAAGAAAGTTGGAGTCTCATATCAGCTTCGGCGTCCAGTCTATTGCGATATTTTGTTTTCGTGGCTGCGTAGGTAGAGAATCCTGTTTCGCACAAATATTTGTAGTTGGGAACGGGAGAAGAATATCCAGAGCCATTTGGCCAAGCATTGCATATTCATCTTGGATTCTGCACCAAAAATCATTAAGAGGCGTCGTTTTGAACAATGACTCCATACTTGTGTCTGATGACATTTCTAAAAGAGATTCATATATCTCATTTGACATGTTTTCAGGCTTTTCCAAGTTGGGTAAAAAAGGATTATGAATCCAGGAGTTCACTTTAATTTTTGTATTGTGTTCTTCGGGAAAATACTTTTCAAAAGATGCGCGCATCGAACTGAGATATTGGACCAATTCTTCAAACACATTATCTTCAAACATTTCTGAGTCGTTTTCGCTAACAAACTCACTGAGTAATGTAAAACTTTCTATTTCTTTCTTACCAATGCAAATGATCCAAAAATCTAATTTTCTTTTAAAAGCAGTTATTTTATTATAGGCCTGAAACACTGTTGTCTGTTTACCTTACAACGATAAATTTAATTCGTTAAGTTTTTGAAAGATATCCGCCATAAAAGACAATCGGAACAACCAAGTTTTATCATACAAACGGTCCTTCAAATTAAAAGAAGTATCTGCTGAAAGAAACATTTGTAACTCGGCTCTAAGTTCAAATAGCCTTGTTAAAGTTTTTCCCCGAGACAGCCATCGCACTTCTGTATGGAGCAGCAGTGTTTTATGTTTGCTGCCATAATCTTCACACAATAATGAGAACAATCGGGATTGTAGTGGTCGTGATTTGATAAAATTAATTATTTTTACAGCTTCATCCATAACTAATTTTAGATTAGACGGCATTTGCTTCATCGCAAGTGCTTGTCTATGCAGAATACAATCACTGGAACTACAATTAGGGGCTTTATTTTTCATTCGTGACACTGCTCCTGCTGTTTTACCTGTCATCGCCTTGGCCCCATCTGTACAAATGTCAATGCAATTGTTCCAACTGAGATTATGTTCTTCAAAAAATATATTTATTTTATTAAAAATTTCTTCCCCGGTAGTGTTTGTAAGCAGCGATGAACACATAAGCATGTCTTCTTCAAAAGAACTTTTATATGGATATCTCACAATAACCAGCAGGATAGCCAAACCAGCGACATCAGTCGACTCGTCCATTTGCAAAACGAATCGTGTATTTTGTAGACGTGTAACTAGTTCTTGTTTGACGTAGCTTGCCAGATCATGGATTCGTCGTGAAACAGTATCGTTTGATAGCGGAACAGTAGAAAGATGCTTTGCAGATTTTTCATCAAGCATACATTTTGTTATGTCTAATACACATGGTTTTATTAATTTCTCAGCGATAGTGTGCGCTTCACCTGCTTGTGCAATGCGATAGCTAACTAAATATGATGCCTCCGTGGCCTTTTCGTTGGTAGTTTGTGTTACATGCATCATATTTTTTTGACTTTCTAATAACTGATCTTTTTTGCGAACAAAAAATTCTTTATTCTTGTCTTTAGTCTCGGGGTGTACGGTTTCTAAATGTCGACGCAATTTGGCAGGTGCCATGGAACTATTAGGAAGCAGTTTACTACAGAGCATGCAGAGAGGTGAGCCGTTGGAATCAACAAATCCGAAACTGATATAAGATTCATCATACTTCCTTTTTTTCGTCTTTGAAACCGTCGAGCTTGACGTCGTGGCACTCGTGGCATCATCTTCTGGATCGGTGATTGCTAAATTCTCCGCGCGCATTGCTTTTGAACATTCAGCGTCATTAGATGTTGTTGGAACACGTTTAACACCTTTAAGCCAACGTTCCATTCTTCTTTATTTATAATGTTACAAGTCAGGATAGTGGGGTTTAAATAATGCACAATCGTTACTGCGTATAAGAGACTAAATTTAGAACCTACAGGGAAGAAATGTATAAAACTGAGACAACAGAATACAGCAGGCAGTAAAACAATGAACACTAGTTTCTCGCTAGCGAGCTTGTAAGTAGGTAGTAACTTATCGCTCCGAACGCTAATCATCAACTGACGACGCCAACGCGCGATCGCCGCTTTTATACTTAGTCCTAGACTCGATCTCAAATATTCTCGAAAATACTCGAGTCGGCACCTTTGATAAACAAAAAGCAAAAATAAAAACAGAAATTTAAAAATAGCGTTGTAAACAATATCGACTTTATCCTTTGAAGTTAGAGACGAAAGTCGCTTGTTGACAACTATAGCGTCTAATTCAGAGGCGGCTTTTATCAAAGAGACTGAGCGCTTACAAGTATACTACCCGCTCGTTTTAAGTTTGCCGCTGGCGATAGGTATGAGTGTATGACGTTCGAAATTTTTTATTTAATTGTAACAATAAAAATTGTGTACGTTAGATATTTGGGTAAAACTATGACACATTATAAGTTTTGTTGTCACGTGGGGGAGGGTACGCGCATTCCACAGACCGGCAAACTTAGAGCGAACGCGTTGTACAAGTATAAAATTGTTGAGACCAAACTTATGAGATATTGTACCAGCTAATGTAACACAAGCTTATACAAATACAAATAAATAAATAAATAACATTCATAGCGTTTTGTCTCCGCGCGGCCGCGGAGTCCGCACAGCCGCGGAGCGACCAGAGAGAGGTGTTTTGATTTTTTTATTTCTAAATTCTTGCGGAACCCCGACAGAGGTATCACGGAACCCTAGGGTTCCGCGGAACACACTTAGAGTATAGCTGCGCTAGGCAGTTAAGTAGTAGGATGCGGATTCTGTCAAAGTGATATTTATCGTATGAGAGGCTAAGAGCCTTCTTCCAAGTCCTTGTGAGAGACAACATTAGTCCACTTATAGATATGCCACTAGTTTATGTGAACTAGCTACGTTAATATTGTCCAAAGTTGAGGTTTATGGTTGACGTGATAGAAAGGAATGATGCAAGTTTTACCTGTTTGTTTTGGGACAGCACGTATGACGCAATGTTCTACGTGTGATGTGAAAGTGTTATAGATACCAACCATATCTACTCCACTACATTGGCAAACATCCACACGGTAAACTCACAGTAGACTCAGAATAGGTTTAAGCTGTGTATTGCTAGTAAGAAGTAAGTAACTACGTAGGGTCCTTTGGGGGCTAGACGATACGCACTTAGAATACCTAATAGTTTGAAGAAGGTGGCTTTACTAGACCGTGCTCCGTGTCGAGGTGAGCATGCGACAAATTGATGTGAAGGTGATCTTGTGATCTGTTTTATTTGTTTGTGTTTACTTCAATCAGTTTAATGTTAACTATTCAGACTCAACTGAACTCGTCTCACTTAATTTATACTAGATGTTACCCGCGACTTCACTTGCATGCAATGTCAGGTCAGGGAATGATCTTATTCCCGCGGCACTGGCGGCACACAGGTAGGTATAATATATCTATTTGCGGGATAAAATAAGTTAAAATCCTAACGTCCTACTAATATTATAAACACGAAACTTTTTTAGTACCTATGTGAGGATGTTTTGTTACTCTTTCACTTAAAAACTACTGAATGGATTTTAATGAAATTTTGCAATAATACCTATCTATAGCTTATATACATCAGAATAACACACAGGCTATATATCAGCGATGAACTCAGAATTCCACGCGGGCGGAGACGCGGGCAACAGCTAGTTTAATAATAATTATAATGTAGTTGTGGACACCCCATATAAACCGATATACCTACGAGATTTATTTTATGTTTAATTATAAATATTGAATATATCATGTAACAACGTTAAATGCAATCAAAGTGACTGCTATACATTATATAAAAGGGAAAGGATAAATGTCGATTGCAGTTGTATTTCAGACAGGCGACTAAAATATATTTTCGGCACCTAACTGTGTACAGTGACGAGAGGTCCCAGTAACACGATTCTGACCGGCTTGTTTTTCGGGAGATGGTAGAGACTAATTGGATCGCAAGGTACGTGACTAACGCTCGCGGTAAAAAAAAATCAACAGACTTCCCTTTTGAAAATTACCACCCTTCGCCACTGCAAAGTGCTCTTAGTACCTAATCTAAGCAGGTAAAATAAAAAAAAGTATCTATAGTGATCAGTGTGATCACTGATCTGTTTAAAAAGAAAAACTCAATATTTTTATTCTTAAACAGAACACATGGATCATAGACTTAGTAAGTACTAGCAATTGATATCTTTTTATTATTGCATACCCGACCTTTGAAGTTGACACGCAATTTCATTAATATAATATACCTAACTATCAACTTAATTATAACGCATAGTATAATCCGCTAGTTTAAACACTTTCATCATACATAGTTAATATCATTTCCCGTGGTTTTATCTTATCATGTCTAGAGATACATTGTAAGGAACTATGAGATACGTCAGAATATTAAAGACTGCATCAATGTTTTATTCATACGCACAAGTAATCAGCGGCAGATTTATTTTACACTAGCTTTTGCCCGCGGCTCCGCCCGCGTGGTTTTCGGTTATCGCGACCAAACATAGCCTATGTCCTTTCTCAAGGTCTAATATAATATACCCCTATACCAAACTAGCTTTTACCCGCGGCTTCGCTCGCGTGGATGTCGGTTATCGCGACCAAACATAGCCTATGTCCTTTCTCAAGGTCTAATCTACCCCTATACCAAACTAGCTTTTACCCGCGGCTTCGCTCGCGTGGATGTCGGTTATCGCGACCAAACATAGCCTATGTCCTTTCTCAAAGTCTAATCTACCCCTATACCAAACTAGCTTTCACCCGCGGCTTCGCTCGCGTGGATGTCGGTTATCGCGACCAAACATAGCCTATGTCCTTTCTCAAGGTCTAATCTACCCCTATACCAAACTAGCTTTCACCCGCGGCTCCGCCCGCGTGGATGTCGGTTATCGCGACCAAACATAGCCTATGTCCTTTCTCAAGGTCTAATCTACCCCTATACCAAACTAGCTTTCACCCGCGGCTTCGCCCGCGTGGATGTCGGTTATCGCGACCAAACATAGCCTATGTCCTTTTTCAAGGTCTAATCTACACCTATACCAAACTAGCTTTCGCCCGCGGCTTCGCCCGCGTGGATGTCGGTAATCGCGACCAAGGTCTAATCTACCCCTATACTAAATTTCATCGCAATCGGTTCAGTAGTTTAGGCGTGAAAGCGTAACAGACAGACAGACAGAGTTACTTTCGCATTTATAATATTAGTATGGATTATATAGTTGGCCCCGGTTCATGCATCCTTTGAAACTCTGTGACATTTGTGCCTTAACTATTACTCCCGCAATTCATTAATTGTCAAGTAACTTTCGGGAATCGGTGGTTTTATTGACATTTATGATTACTACTCCTCTCCCTTGAGTAGTAACCTGATGATACAGACTATTCAACACAAAAAGGATTGTATTGTACGCCCGTACTTATGTAGTTCCTGAGTGAGTTCGTAGTTCCTGAGATTAACGCATTAACCAACAAAACTAACAAACTCTTAAGCTTTATAATTTTTAGATTTGTATGCTGCAAAGATTCCAACGTCATACAAGATATAAAGCATGTGCCGTTGTTTAAAAAATATATTTTCAATCGTTTATTATACCTTTAAAAAGTTAAGGTCCCACTTAAATTTACCTTTTTTATTTCGTCATTAAGTACAACAGCTTATTTGACAGAAAATGACCAAAACCCGTTTGCGGGATGGGTGAACGCATCGACGTTTTTTATCAAAAAATCGTTTTATCTGGAGAAACAGACTAATAAGTACTTTACCGAGAAAGGCAGGGTAATTGTCCTGGCTGTCACAACTTTAAACTAAAAAATGTTGCTCTGAATCTCTGAGCAATCATATAAGGTGTCGCAAATTCGGGTTTGGCGATACCAAGAAATATTACAATTTAGATGCTGCCCGCGGCTCCTCTCGCGTGTAATGTTTCCGCAACTCATGGGAACATATTCCCAGGGTAAAGTAACCTATGTGTTATTCCAGACTATAATCTATCTCTGCACCAAATTTCAGCCAGATCCGATAAGCCGTTAGAGCGTTAAAGCGAGCGATAAACTTTCCCATTTAAAATAAGAATTAGTAGGATAATATGATGTATTTAGATACCTATCTACTGCATCGAATTAATAGTCACCGATTTGTAATATTTGAAAAGAAAGAAAATTCACAGATTAGGTAACATCTTCTGAGTGATGGAGCTTGTTAAGATTCAGGTAATGATAAACCTCTAACGGACAACAAACGGCAGATGATAAAATAGTAGTCAGTTGGTAGGTATATTAAGAAAATTATCTCCTTCAAATTAGAATTCAACGCGATCGCAATTTTAATTGGCGATATTTATTAACTTTCAGCACGATTATAGTTCATAAATATATTACAAATATGTGGTTCGTGGGTATCGGACCATTAAGTAGATTTAAATCTAATAAATGGATTAATAAAAAGATTTACTGCGTAATGATAATAATTTTTCTTAAAAGAAAAATAATATAATTAATATTTGGCACAATCTTCATCGTCACAGCGATTTCCCCGCTGTGTCCAAAATTTGCACTTTGGAGCCCGGTTACCCCTAAAACATAGTTTTTAATTGGTAGGAGGTGTGCAAGGTGGAGGATCGGGAGCTATAGCGCACATTGGGAGACGCCTATGTCTAGCAGTGAAACTGCAATAGGCTAATAATTGACTGCTTGATTGATATCGACTTTTCCTTATCGCTCGCTTAGTGAATTGGATCACTGATCTCCCTACCCCGAGGAGCGGGAGCAGGAATAGGGCATTCCTGGTCAAGTGGTGATCCTAACCAATACCTAATCGTTTGCTTTTCATTATATCGTATCGTTCAATATATCTAATGATTGTCAAATAACAATGTTGTGCAACAATGTTGTACATACAATATTAGCAACCGAACTACTGAGACTAGAGGTATTTAGATACCTACGTGTAAAGCCCCGAAGGGATAGGCAAAGGTGTACCTATTATTCAGACCCAAATAATAGCGGGCGTGCCAATTGCTGTCAAGCAGACACTTTGTTATCTATATACCTATATAAAAATCAATGCCACTTTTCGTTGTTAGTTTATAACTCAAGAACGGCTGAACCGATTTCGCTAATTTTAGTCTTGAAATATTCGTGGATGTCCAGGGAAGGTTTAAACGGTGAAAAAATAGGTGCAGCGGGGACGGGATCAAAAATTCACGTGGGCTGAAAAAAATATGGCGGTACGAAGTTCGCCGGGACAGCTAGTAGGCTATAATATTATATGTTTACTGCCGGATGCAAAACAGCCCTATCCCTTAGTCACCTTCTACGACACCCACGGGAAGATGGAGTAGCCCTATGTTGTGCAATGTGTACGAAGTGCGAAGTATACTCGTACGTCAATATTAAATATACAGCATGGCATTATCAAGAGAGAGCGGGGTACTCACTTTCCAACAGATAGGTACTGTAATGTTGGCGTAATCAAACCGTGCAAGCTACTTTTGTTAACTCACGATGATGTAAACTGGAAAACGTTTGTTGTGCACGTTTCAAAGAATATCGAGACATTGGAAATTAACACACATTCATTAGATATTCGCAAGTCTTTAATATTAATTATTTCTTACCCCGCGTTTACATACTGCCGCTCGCATTGCTCATCGCCTTGCCGGCAATATTCACGCGAATAATGCCCTAGCATTCAAACACTCGCATCATCGCGATGTTCATCGCGTTGCCCAACACTCGCATCATCGCGATGTTCATCGCGTTGCCCCGCATACAGTATTCGCCTTGCGATGGAGATGGACGACTTTAGTTAAGTGGACACCTAACCGAATGCAGTATAGGCATTTTATTAGGCTAGGCTATCTACTTAGATACTTAGCTAGTAGGTAATCAGGCTAATTTGGTAGGTAGGTAGGTACCTACCTGCCTACCTATTTTAATTTGGTAGGTAATTAGGCTAATTTGGTAGGTAGGTACCTACCTACCTACCTATTCTAGTTTGGTAGGTAGGTACCTACCTACCTACCTATTCTAATTTGGTAGGTACCCTAGCTACCTGTTTGGTAGGTATACTTAGGCTAATTTGGTAGGTAGGTACCTACCTACCTACCTATTCTAATTTAGTAGGTAGAGGTACCTACCTACCTACCAAATTAAAATAGGTAGGTAGGTAAATTAGGCTAATTTGGTAAGTAGGTTACCTACCAAATTAGAATAGGTAGGTAGGTAGGTACCTACCTACCAAATTAGCCTAATTACCTACCAAATTAATATAGGTAGGTAGGTAGGTAGTACCTACCAAATTAGCCTGATTACCTACCAAATAGGTAAGTAGGTAGGTACCTATCTACCTACCTATTCTAGTTTGGTAGGTAGGTACCTACCTACCTACCTATTCTAGTTTGGTAGGTAGGTACCTACCTACCTATTCTAATTTGGTAGGTAGGTACCTACCTACCTACCTATTCTAATTTGGTAGGTAGGTACCTACCTACCTACCTATTCTAATTTAGTAGGTAGAGGTACCTACCTACCTACCAAATTAAAATAGGTAGGTAGGTAATTAGGCTAATTTGGTAAATAGGTTACCTACCAAATTAGAATAGGTAGGTAGGTAGGTACCTACCTATTCTAGTTTGGTAGGTAGGTACCTACCTATTCTAGTTTGGTAGGTAGGTACCTACCTACCTACCTATTCTAATTTGGTAGGTACCCTACCTACCTATTTGGTAGGTATAATTAGGCTAATTTGGTAGGTAGGTAGGTACCTACCTACCTACCTATTTGGTAGGTAATCAGGCTAATTTGGTAGGTACTACCTACCTACCTATTTTAATTTGGTAGATAGGTAGGTACCTACCTACCTATTCTAGTTTGGTAGGTAGGTACCTACCTACCTACCTACCTTTTATATACATATGTATTACCTATATTATTTAATTACCTAGATCCGTAGCAAGCATTTCAATAAATTCTATTGATTTTTCGTTGGACCATTCGATTGGTTGCGTCATTGTCATGATAATAAATTCGAAGTAATCCTGTGACTGTGACACGCGCGTACACAACGAGCGCTCGATGCGAAGTGTGCGCGACGCGAGTATGTGAATGCTTCATCGCGCTAGTATTGCCGCTCCTTCTCGCGCCGCCAAGCCGACACTCGCAGCAACATACGCGGCAGTACTCGCGGAATGACGAATATACCATTCACACCACGTCCCTGCCCACTTCTCTCGCCACTTCCCTCGCTCTGCCGCGAGTATGTAAACGAAGCATTACGAACTATGACAAGAACGTGGCGTTAAACAATTTCGTAAATGTAACATACATTTATTCAGAAACAGAAAATGTTTTCTTTTACATGCGGCTAATTGTTCGTTTGATTTCAATTCCCGGCACAGGTAATTAGTAATAATAGTATTTCATGCGGAAGATCCACTCGGCAACACTTAAATGAAACCGACTTTCGTTCCCAGAAAATAAAGTGCATTTTAGTGCAAAGCGCTCTCTCACAAATTAAATATTGGCAGTGCCTTGTCTATCATGTCCATGAACATGTTGTGCTATATCTGTATCACATAACACAATACTCACGAGATGTTTTTTATTTCAATACTTTAAACTCCGTCAATGACTAACACCCGTATTCACAAACAACACTATGAGGTCTCATAGTGTGCTCGAGCGCATAGGGCTGGTAAAATTAATTCACAAACATCACGAAGTATTTACTTAAGTGTTATCAATGAATAAAAAGGCTTGCCAAAACGCACGCACTGAGAATTTGTCGTTCTTTGCACAGTTTTGGTTCTACGCATAGCGAAGTATTGTTTGTGAATACGGGTGTGAGTACGTTTGTGGCTAGAGATAGATCGACTAATCTACTAGGCAAACTGACTATTATCGCAACATTTCTAGACGATAAATGAGAGTTAGACAAAAATATGTAAAATATGAAAATCTATAAAAGAACGTATTAGGAATTATGTTAGTCCCATCATCGTTGATTTCACATTTTGACATCCATTGACGCCCAATATCTACAATGATTTTACAAAGGGTTACATTTTGTGGAAAATATTAAGCAAGTAAGAAATTGTGTTTTACTCGTGTATAATCTTCTATTCTCGGGCGTTCGGCGCTTATAAACACACGTTGAGGTTGTGGCCTAAAGCCTTGACCAATCTTTGTAATTATTCAGTTTGGTCTGAAGTGAGGCAAAATTATTTCCGGTTGACTGATGATGACAATATCATTCAATTTTACATAATAGTGGTAGATGGCTGCTTGTTATACAGTTGTTTTAACATGGAATACGGTTCTCACTATAGGGTCGTTTCTACCCTGTGCCTCCTAGATTTAGCGAGAAGGCACAGGATAGAACCAAGCCAACCACAACGCATTAAGTTATGCACAATACTGAAAGTCTGAGGCCACATACAGCCTCGAGCCGTTATTATGCCAATTATTCATCATCATCATCATCATCTTAACATTAACTCTGGTTACATATCCGGGGACCGGCTTCAGGCGTTTACTCCTGGACCGCACGGTCTTATGCATCTACGGTAGGTGAGACCATTGATATTGCATGTCATCTAGTCAAAAAAAAAAAAAAAAAGTTTGTCCTCAGACACATAAATTCATTTTAACAAAAAAGTTTAACCGACTTCAAGAAACGAAAAAGAGGCACTGAAAAGCGAAAAATAACTTAATTTACAGACTTAAGTACTGATTTATTAGAAGTCGGTGCCAGCCAATTTTGTTTGTTGTGTCTGAACTACTATGATGCAATCAATTGAAATATGGCCTCTCTTGGGCTAGGCACCGACTTCTAATAAATCAGTAAGTCTGTAAATTAAGTTATTTTTCGCTTTTCAGTGCCTCTTTTTCGTTTCTTGAAGTCGGTTAAACTTTTTTTGTTAAAATGAATTTATTTTTCTCTTTTTAGTGAGTTTGTACAGTCTCACGACTGTACATTGCATGTATAGTGACCTGACTGTACATGCGCTGCTGACGCTGCACTACAGATCGAACCGGCCACGCTAAAAAAAAATTTATTAAAGCATTATTCAGAAAGAATTTTTAAAATCAATGCATATACACCGGAAATATAGCTGAATATTCTGAACACTTCTGCGTACTCTTTCAAAGGACTCAGGCGTGATGTTATGATGTGTAATGGCAGAAACATTGCAATAATATGCCATTGCAGCAATCGCGGCTGATTTTCTGGTACTTTTTGAAGAGTTCCTTGGTATAATCTCGGAAACTCATCATCAGATCTTTACGAAATTTTAATGGGACCACTTCGGTATAATCTACTTACGAACAGAAAAAGAATTTTCAAAATCCGTCTAGAATTGGCTTCACAAACGCGTAACAAACATACAAAAAAAAAAAAAAAAATTGGGTACGAATTGAGAACCTCCTTTTTTGAAGTCGGTTAAAAAGGCGATTGCAATAACACGTGGACAATAACAATATTCTAATAAATATTATAAATAACGTTGACAGCCTACTGGTAACAGTGCGTTATTCATCACTGTTAGTTGTCATTTAAGTCACATCAGTAGGTACCTACTGTATTATCTATTCTATATTCGTATCTCTATTACTGTAAAACCTACTATTAGTTTGTTACCCATGCTCGCGCTCAGTCCACGTGCGAAATATTTCCTGGCAATTTTCTTATTTTTTTTTTTGTGCAATAATTATATTAGAAAACTTAACCACGTGAAAATATTTTCTGCTTTTATTACAAGACCCTCGAGAAACTCGAACTGATTTTAATGAAATTATTATAGTCAGTTTCCGAGGTTCAAATAGAGAGGCCTGTTTGAAAAGCTTTACAATACCTAGTATGAAAACCTTATCAGGGGTGTACGAACAGAAACGAATAGAGGATTATTGTTCTTTCTAGAAAGTCTAAACATGATTATTATGAAAGTATCTATAGATTACTAATGTCTAGAAAAAAAGTTAGCTTATGAGTTAGTGCATAAAGCACTTACAGTATTTACAAAACTTGTCTAGGATTATATTATAATAATGTTTTGACGGGTACCTATGATGTACCTACTAGACTTTTCACTTCCCCAGTCTTATTATAGAAATTTGATTTTGGAGGTAGACTTAATTATCCTACTCAAATCCAACTTCCTAATGTACATAATAAGAAATTTTGTGACGATGCGATGTTTGAATGTTTGTTACTAAGCGACGCTCAAACGACTGAAAGGATCTAGGATAGATTGTCTACATTTAAAATACTACAAACTAGGTACTGCTACAGTACTAAATGTCATCTGATATTTTACGCCTACCTACATAAAGGCCTGTTCAAACATAAGCGGCATTCGCTACCGCTGTGGGTATAGGTACCTACATACCGCGCGAGTTTCGCTCAGGAATTTAGTATGAAGTTCCGCGGCTAGAGCGGAATCGCTGTTGGTACCACAGTACAACGTAGGTATATTTCGCTTGATGGGCGAACCGCGAAACAGATTCCGCCAGTCGACGCGGTGTGGGAGCAGCGGCATGCTTCCCGCCCCTCCCTCAGGAAGTCAAAGTCAAAAATCATATATTCTGTCTAGACCATCAAAACGGAACTTACAAAACGTCAAAATTAACAAAAAATAAATATATATACTAAAGAAATTACTTCTTCTTCTTAGCGTTAATTCCCAGTCACATCCGATGCTTTTGGCCTCGGAGTCCAGGGTCCGCTTTAACTGAAGATTTGGCTAGACCTCGATATTTTCCGTGAAGCGACTGCCATCTGACCTCCACAACTCAATGGTGACATTAGGCGATATCGAAGCATTGCAGCTAGACCGTTGTTGTTGGAATTTTTAGAGCTCCAACTACCCGTAACGACTGCCATACAATAATACCTACTAAAGAAATTACTAACTAGCGAAAACTTCCTGAGTGCATACCGCGTCCCGCGCGGTATTCTACTCAGAAGGATAGCGAAATTCGCTTTGGTGTAATATTACCGGATACCCACTCGGCTTTCTGTACCGCAGGTGGCAGCGAATACCGCTTATGTTTGAACGTTACAGTAGGACTGAAACAAAAACCGTTAGCCTCATTTTTTTTGCACCCTGCTTGTTCTTAAGTTATCGTTTTTTGACCACAATAAAGAATTTGACGCTAGGTCAATGCCAGTGTTCAGTGTATAATATTAAAAACAGTTAGGTCTCTTGTATCAACTGCTAAATTTTGTTTTTAACATGTACAAGTACAAACTATTTTTAGTAAGTTTACCTAAGTCTAGTGCCTACTATTTATCTGTTCTATGCCTAAGTATTAGCTTTTGATTTGACCTGTCGGAAAGAAGAGTCAGACTTCAGCTAAGATCACCTTGCTTCGGTTTTGTAGAGCATATTCTCAATCGCACATCGGACTGACAATTGGATTAACTGTCAGTCTATTGTGTGATAGAACGCTCTTTAAAATCGAAGCAAGCCGATCTTAGTTCGACTCTCAACATTGTACAGTGATGTCGTAATTATTAAAATTCTATGCATTGTTTATTCTTAAGTACCTAAACTACGGTCTCAGGCTAGATGTCACTGCGATACTAAGTACATTTTACTCAATTAATTTTAAATCACACTTTGAATCGGTTTACTACGTTGCTGTACGCTAATTCATCACGATCATTGGAATTTTTACTCTATTTGAATGAAGTGAGGTCCAATTCTATTAGTCATTTAAAATTCTTTGCTAGACCCTTAAAGTTCAGTAGGATACGGAGCGGGGCGAGGAGACCGAATGGTTTGTTTCCCCCACACTCACAAGCCTTGGCCAGCGTTCCGCGCGTGCAACGGCCTCGTCCGTCTTGTGCAACAACTAAACAAGGTCTTACCTACAGCCAAAAAGAGCTGTACATTTGTTTGAACTATTGAGTTCCTTCAGCTCTTCATACAAAGCATAATGATATTCTACGACACAATATTAGCGTTATTTAGACCCAGGCAAAGCATCGCAGGTGATATCTTAAAAACATTTTAGCCTAATGTAAATAGAAACATAACATATATAATATGTACAACAACAACATAGGTACATATAAATAATGAAGAAGAGAAAAAATAAATCTTTCTTACGTGTAGGGGCGACACTGCTACAGTGTAATGTTCGTTTCTTATGTTAGCGTTCTGTCACTTTGTTTGTGACTGTACCTAGAAAAATGGTAAGGTACCTACTTTAATTAAATACCTACCATAAAATAAATTTCATACCTACCATAAAATAAATTTCATACCTACATCAAAGCTGTGTGGAAAAGGGTAGGTATCATATAATTATGTACCGTATTATAACCGGTCATAAATGATTCCGTTCATGACACGTGTGCGGAATAATGAATAATAATAAGCATCGTTACATTACATAGTATAGTAACTATAAATTAAAATAAATTTTACGCGTCTGATCTGTTTCTCCGAAACGGAATGTATTATGAATATTATGATAGAGTTTTCATTGTTATTTTTTTTTTAAATTCACGGAAATATTACTAAGATAAGTATCTACCTATGATGTAACACTATAAAAATAAGAGTGCCTGTTTGTAATATTAAAGTAATTGAATTTTAGTAAATTTTTGAATGACAATTATTTCGCATCGAATAAAAAAAGAATCACGGAAATCGCATCACAAAGCAAAGAGTAATCGGTGTACCTACATACATAAAAAAAAAACCTATCGAATTGAGAACCTCCTCCTTTTTAAAGTCGGTTAAAAATCACAGCAGACAGGTTCTTATTTTTTTAACTTTGACGATTCAAGTCTCCAACCAGACTAAGTACCTACTTGGACTGATTTAGTCACGGACAAAATAAGTAGATATTTATTTAAAAAAAAATTACACTTGACATTTTTCCTTGGTGAATCATTTTAATTCATTGTCATTGAATTTAATGTTACATTTAGGTACTATCTTAATTACTAAGTAAGTATTATAGTAAATTGTGCTTTATCAATGAAGACCTTGTTTCAAGATCTGTTGCATATAAGTGCCACTTGTTCTTCAAAATTTTGCAATCAATCTCAAAACAAATTCGAACGATGCATAGGTATTTGTAGTCCAAGGCTGACTTAATAAATATCTAAATTCGGACGAAGACTCCATAGATATAACCATATAAAACAGATATTAAGTTATGTGGTAGATATTAGATACATCATCAGATGGCGGCCTAATCGCTCTGCGGCAATCTCTTATTATTTGCTGCGTTTAAGCTTCGTTTACATACTCGCGGCAGAGCGAGGGAAGGGGCGAGAGAAGTGGGCAGAGACGTGGTGTGAATGGTATATTCGTCATGCCGCGAGTACTGCCGCGTATGTTGCAGCGAATATCGGCTTGGCGGCGCGAGTGAAAGGAGCGGCAATACTAGCGCGATGAACTATTCACACACTCGCGATGTGCTCGCGATGAACACACCTTTGCATCGAGCGCTCGTGGCTTTAAAAATATAAGACGTATGTTTTATTAATAAAAATATGTTACAGTTTTTAGTAATACATAGGTAATTTAATTAATTTGCTATGCTGTAAAAGCATAAAGCTGCGTTTACATACTCGCGGCAGAGCGAGGGAAGTGGCGAGAGAAGTGGGCAATTTCAAGCACCTACCTTAAATATCTCTGCATCACCCTAAGGTTGACTGTTAGAAAATGCCCATGGCATTAAGTCCGCCTTTGTACATTTTATTTGTGCAATAAAGTTATAATAATAATTTAAAAAAAGTACTTAGTATGCCGAAAAATTAATTAATTGCTAATCGACAAGATGCCTTATTCGTCGAATCATAACTCATGCATATGTGCAATGACCGAGGCTCCCTGATCGATTTGCCACTTCAATGGTAGTGACCAATCGATTAGGGATTATTCGACCACTAACTAGAGCGGGGTCAGGCACATACCTAAGTAGGTACCTGTAAACACAGTGCCTCTGAAACTACATAAACATTAGAAGAAGTCACTAAAAGACAACCCCGAAGTTGTTATTATTGTTTTATAACTAATTATGGGGTCAAGGTACCTACCTATAGAAATATAATATAATCGGTCAATAGAGATAGTACACGTAACTCTTATCGTAATATTGTAGAATGCAGTATGTACCTAATATAAATAAAACTTATCATTGTGTACATTATCTTGGAAATCTTTCAATGATTGAAAATTGGTCATTAGTCCCTTATCTTGGTCGTATCAGACAATAGATCCTTGTTTGCTGTCATTGAAGGCTTATTTTATTACACATTATTGAGTTATTGTTACATACTTACACGTTATCCATCTGTATCAATAGTTAGAACTTGCACTTCATATGGAGTTTTTAAATGATTAAATTAAATATTTGCGATGTTACAGCTGACGGCAGGTATTACATATTTTGTACATACATACATACATATTATCAGTATTATCACGCCTTTGTCCCCGAAGGGTTAGGTAGAGGTGAATTAACACCCATATTTACCACCAATTATTGTATTCCGTTCCACGGAATAGGAAGTGAGCCTATTGCCGCATCTGAGGCTGAGTCTGGGCTGTATATATTATGTGTATAAGATATATATAATATGTGTATGTATATTAATTAGCATAGGTATGTCCAAACTGTGACATTCGTAACACAATTCTGGTTTTGCAGACATTAAGTCAAATTATTATTTTGGTTCGTGAATCTAAAATGGAAAAAATTGCGGGAACTCTGGTTCTACTGGATTAAGGACTCTTTAAACCACAGAACTACTTTATTTAGGTAAAAGACTGTATTCGATAGTGACGTCAAAGTCCATAACCCATGATTGATGTAAATTCATAGGGTAAAACGGTGAATTTCATCAGTGATATCCGTTCAACTAAACTGAGTAGGTACGAGTACCTACCTTCCTAAATACTCTCGTATTAAGGAATTACGTTCATAACGTGAAATGTGGTGATGTAGTGCCTAGGTATACTTATTTAATCAAAGCCGATATAACAGCATCTTTGTTGATTAAATAAAATTCATAGTTTAAGAATGGATAAAGAAAACTAAAATTAACCTTTGATTTATGTAATAAGTAATAGGTAAGCTTATGTTAGTTATGTATTAGTTACCAAATGTAATATGTAATGTGTAAATGTAATACGGTGGTTTTCACGTGTTGTCTGTTCTTCAAGAAAACCTTGTACTTGTACATTATTAATATTCTAATTATGTAATGCCTCTCACGGAAGTGTTTATTTTGATAAGTACCCCACCCCACCATAAACAATTTTTGCTAAACCTTGTTCTATGTTATTTCGAATATCAAAAATAATGTTGCAATAAAAACGTATGTAGATATTATATGCATAGTAGGTAATTATACATATTTATTTATTTGTTTTTTGCTTATTAAAATAATTAATTAGATATTACGTTGTGTTGTCTCTGGAGAACCATTTAGTTAGACGTAATTAAACGCTTGTAGCGGATGGTAGTGTAAATACAATGTTTCACACAAAATATAGGTAAGAATGAAGTCTGTTAACCAAACCACGTTTAAGTTATTAGTGTTATTACTCACTACGTAACTAAATACAGTCAGTGTCAAAAGTTGTTTGTTATTTTAATGAGCAAATCAGGCTGAAAAAGTTAAACGAATCTGGCTGAAATTTAGTACCTACATCTGAAATAGGCTTCTAGTTCCAATGGGTAGTAATAACTTAATAAAAATAAAATAAATAAAATAGGCTAGGTAATAACTAGTTCCTAGTAAAATGTTCATGTTAAACACTGTTAAACCCTTCCCAAACAATATTAAGATGTGAGTCAGTCCCGTGTTTTATCATACCTACTTCCTACTCGAAATATGATACAGTGATAGAGCAGAGAGTCTAGAATAACAGATAGGCTAATTTTTATTATTACTGCCATAGATTCCTGGATTGTGGCTACTGGATCGGAATTACAAACGGGCGTAGCCACGGGTAAAAGCAAAAGCAGGGCGAAGTCAAATTGACGTGTCCCATATAAAAAAAAAGTACACTACGTCAATTGGAAACAATACTATACTGCGTCAATAGGTAAACAAAGTTAATTGAAAAAGTTCGAACGCTTGTGTGGCTTCCGGAAACGTGCCGCCAGAAACAGAAAAACTTTGTCGCTTGTTTCAATGATCAATGGAAATCAAAAGAAAAAAAGAAAAAAAGAATTACTTAAAAAGGGTCATTCTAACCCTTTTTCATGGCTTTTCATCTGGCAGGCAAAAGTTTGTACCTCTACGGGCAGTCGCGCCAGTCGCTGCCTGTGGCTATTTTGGGTTCACACGATAAACAACGTGCTCCGTGCCATTCTATGCCTATTGTGAGCCAACCCTCAATGATTTATTAACAATATTTTAAGGTTTCACAAACTTAAGTACGTTTTCGTCAAACTTTTCGAATAAAGTAATGTAGGTAGGGGTATACGAGTATAACACGATTCCCGTCGGCTTATCTTAATCCACCGGTGAAAATTTTCACCCTTCGCCACTGAGCAGGTACCTCAGTTACCAACCCACTTTATATATTTGTTAATGAAAATATTGTTTACCTACTATATTTTCATTTAGAATTTCATCAGATTAATTAACAATTTTCATTCAGATTTTTCATTTCGAAATCTATAAAATCATCATATCGATGCCTTAGTTCACAATTGCACTAACTACAAAATTTTCAATTTTTACTTTTTTAATGCCAAATACACTAAATTTCATGCTCTTTCGTTTCCGCGCATCGAAATACCGATAATCCATCTCTTTCTACCAAAAACGTGGGTCACAGTTGTATTAAATGAGTTCGTTTAATTTTCCATGAATGTGATATTATACTAATGATCTTTATTTTTGTAAAACCAATCAAGATATACTTTAACTGATTTTAAGTTTCTCAACTGCAGGAAATTTCAAGACACAAACGTATTATATACATTTGCAATATCTGCTCATACTTTTAAGCAGTGCTACAAGAGTATTATGTGTTGGTAGTACAAAAGGATCAAGAAAGTTTGATGCACAAGTGTGCTAAGTACTTTTACTGGAAGGGGTTTGGCAATTTTTCAATTGTACAAATACATTAAACCGTTTTGAGATATTGTCCGAATTGTACAAGTGCATTAAGTACTTTAACTTGAAGCATTTAATCCTTTTGAGATATATTCCCAGTGTACATTATCTATACCTACTCTATACTAATATTATAAAGAAGTAAAGTTTGTGTGTTTGTTAAATTGTAAGGGGTAATCTCGGGATCTACTGAACCGTTTTTAAAAATTCTTTCACCAATAGAAAGCCACAATATTGTTGAGTGTCATAGGCTATATAACATCACGCTACTACAAAAGGGAGCGGAGCAGTGAGCATAAATGTCAATAAATCGGGCAGATTTCCATACATCTTTACTAATAGTATTTTTGTATTCGAGTAAACTCAAGAACTACTGAACCGATTTGAATTTGAATTTGATTTTTTTTTACCATTAGAAAGCTGCACTATCACTGACTAACATAGGCTGTATTAAATTTTCAAAAAAATTAGGGATCCTTACTAAAACTTCAATAATGTAACCCAAGGTGTAAAAAAATGACCTAAAAAATTCCTTACATCGCGTGCGCTGCGAACACTATTGAATATATAACAAAATAATGTACCGTGGAAATGTATAACTTAAAAAGATCTAAATAAAAGTCCGCAATAGCATATGTCTATCTAATAAGGGTAGCCCACAGTAACCATTTTTATCTTTTACAAATTAGAACAAAAATATGTGTCATTTTCGAAGCTATTTTTAACAATATGGTGTTATTCCTTATCCAATTAAATACGTTACATACGTTGTACATTTAATGTAGATCAAAATTGCCATTTACACTATATAATTAAAACGAATAGTTTAAGAGTTATCGCAATATTAAAAAATATTAAGGCGAAATAAATTCAAGCAGAAATACTGATCAAAGTCAGACCACGGAATCTATACCTTTGTATTGATTCTAATATAAATAAATTGTTTAGTATTAAAGATTGTTTCAATACCTGTTGATTACTTTTTGAATTATTGAAATCGGAGGCTCTATTCAATCTTTTAAAATAAACCCCCCCATTTATAATTTCGTTATATCTTTATTACGAAATTATAAATGTCAATAAATCCGTTAGATTCCCATACATTATTTTAAAACTATTTAATTACGGGTACGGGCTAAAGGGTGCAACAGGCGTTCGCTGTATGTCACGAGCGAAAACGGGGAGGGTCAGCTGAACAGAAGATGCAACGGGTACGGAATCCGAATGCGGGGTCGGAACCTGGGGGGAAATGTGAAACACCATGGGCAACGCAGGCGGTAGCGCCTCTCACCCAGGGGAGGCGCTGCCGCCTATGGCAAATACCTGTCGCAACGTGAGCGGCTCAGTAGAGGGCTGCTCAGAGGCTTCCCACGTGCCCCTCTGACTACCAGAGGGTACAGTGGAGAGCAGGCAAGGGGAGGGTTGGTCACCGAGCGCAGGTGTGAGAATTACAGGTGTGCTGGCCGCCTGTCAACCCTTCACGCCCGCCTCCCCCCTTTCCCGGATTCGATAGGGACCATCTTAAAATTGTAGATGGCCCAGGGGGAGCGCGCAATATGCCCTAGGCAATCTTCTACCCCACTGAAAATCCGCGACGGCATGTGTTTTTAGTGGGACTTAAATTACCAATTTAGTAAAAATGAATAATTGTTACAATACTTGAAATTGAAGACTGACTTTATTAATTTTCTTATAAAAATCTTATTTTAATGATTCAGAAACGTATTGTTTTGTGAAATAGCTAAAGATTTAGTTGGGCTTCAGTCCTTTTGATTGTGGATAAAAACTGTTTTGTGTTTTATAATAAAAATAAACATTATGAATAATAATATGGATCACTGGTTTATTATTTTGTCTATTTAATGCAATATCCATAACTATTATTATCCTTCTTTTCACTTCATGCCGATCAGCATAATCAATCTTAGTGCACAAATGTATTAAATGGGGGGGTTTTATGTTTATTTGGTCATTTTGAAAAGGTTACGTTTAAACTAATATTACAATATTGAGATATGATGGAGTAAAAGGACTAGTCTTATGAATAGATGCATATTTTTTTCGTTATTTTACTTGGATTTTCTACGGTTCTCATCCAAATTTAAAAAAACTTTAAAGCTCTCTCCTCAAAAATGTAAATTTCGTAGTTAGTGCAATTGTGAACTAAGGCATCGATATTATACTTCTGATGCTGAATATACCTTGGTTCCCAATACGAACTGATTATATTGTTCGTCCTTTAGGTGTACACATTGTGTTTAACGGTTATGTATTGTATTTCTGCTTATAATTATATAAAATAAAAATTCGGCCAAGTGCGAGTCGGACTCGCCCATGAAGGGTTCCGTAGCAGACGTATTAAAAAAAACTACTTAACTAAAATGATGTTAGAAACCTCAATAGCATTTTTAAAGACCTATCTATAGATACCCCACACGTAAGGGTGTGATGAAAAAACATTTTTGAGTTTCAGTTCTAAGTATGGGGACCCCCAAAATTTAATGTTTTTTTTCTATTTTTGTATGAAATTCTTAATGCGGTTCGCAGAATACACCTACTTACCAAGTTTCAACTTTCAACTGCATAGGTCTTATAGTTTCGGAGAAAAGTGGCTGTGACATACGGACGGATAGACAGACAGACGGACGGACAGACATGACGAATCTATAAGGGTTCCGTTTTTTGTCATTTGGCTACGGAACCCTAAAAACGGCATGCACATAACATTAGTATCTCATTGATCCAATATAATCCTATGGGATTGAAAAATCGCTTGAACTAGGTACCTATGGTATATGTATGGGGTATGTAAACCTCAATAATCCCTACTAATATTATAAATGTGAAAGTAACACTGTCTGTCTGTCTGTCTGTCTGTCTGTCTGTTTGTCTCGCTTTCACGCCCAAACCACTGAACCGATTTTGATGAAATTTGGTATAGGACTAATCTACAGTCCTCGAGAAAGGACATAGGCTATGTTTGGTCGCGATAACCGACATCCACGCGGGCGGAGCTACGGGCAAAGGCTAGTATAAAATAAAATACAATAAAAAAAGGCAATAGCAATTCTTAAAATACGAGTAGGTATACCTATTTAAACTATTATTGTGGTATATTACTATTATAATTGGTCTCAGAAGACTATGAAAATTAGTCTATTTATTTTATCAATACCAATTAAAGTTACTTATCAAAATAGTCATTGCAAAATATCTATAGTTCATTGAAGCTTGACGCACTCGGAGCAGCGGCAAATGTCAGATTAGAACGGAGTTCAACAAAGATTAGAATTATTATAATGTATGAATAATGCATATAGATGAGAAATAATTCAATATACCTAGGTATAAAATAAATCAATATTTCTAAGACATTCTACACCTTGCCTGTGCAGTCTTGTGTTATGTGGTTATGAGATTCTGATCTAGATAGCAGATAATCTTAACTATGACGCCGCCGCCGGTTGCCAGCATCCAAACTTCCAAAGGTTGCACTTTGGAGGCACTGCTCTCCTATTCCTTCTATAGGTATATCGGTTTATCTTGACATTCACGGGACTACCTTACCTTGACAGGTTACTTCCAAATAGATACTTATGTTTACTTTGCATGTTATGGAATTATTTTACTTATTCATTTTTTTGGTCCAAATTCTCGACTAGATATAAGTACCTCTATGGATTTATATAAAATATGTATTTCGTAAGACGTTAAGTTATGATTTTTCATGCCCACATGTGTCCCCCATTACAGAGGGGGCAAAAGGTGATAACAATGTTGCGTGTGTGGTTTGAAATTGCAAAATTAATTGAAATCATTACTGTAGTGAAAACCACTCAAGGTAACAATTAAAAATAAATGAATCGTGTGAATGGAGATATAAATTAATCTGATCAGGAAATATAGTAGTAGAAGGTTGGTAACATTATTTAAATTTACGGGTTTTTTACCAACTAGATACGATACTAAGTACAGATGGCTATGCATGTGCATGCATAACCATCATGCATGCACAGCACATGCATAGCCATCATGCAAAACCTAGCGTGTATGGAGGTCAACTGTACAGTTATTGATGACCGAGTAAATATCCTGCCGCCTGCAGTAAATAGCCTGCACAGTTCCCAGTTTTTAATTGTAATCTGTTGGTGCAAATCTCAATTCATTTATCAAATTTACGTGGGAGAATTGCTTTCTTTTCAATAACCAGCGATTAGACCATTTAGTACGATCTCTTTTTTTTTTCTGTTCTGCAGAACAAGTGTTAAGCCAAGTACAGCTATCACATCTTAGTCCATCATTGTAGTATGGTATTGGCGTACTACATACATCGTCCACTAGCTCAAATGAGAGGTCTGTAAACACGGTCCGGACGTCCTATACACACCGTCACGTAACGCAACTAAAAACTGTGCAGGCAAACCCTAATGGCCGCCATACACGCTAGGTTATGCATGATGGTTATGCATGCACATGCATAACCATCATGCATTACGGTGTGTACCGTCACGTAACTCAACTGAGAGTTAATGGCAAAACTGTGCATACAAACCCTAACGTGTATGTGCGCTATGGAACTCGGTTATGCCTGTCGGTTATGCATGTGCATGCATAACCATCATGCATAACCTAGCGTGTATGGCGCCCATAAGTAATATCATATTTCCGAATTTTGTGTGCTACGTTTTGTATAGAGAGGCATTAAAAATTTGGCAATAAAAATTATAAAATTATAATTTTACTAGGTATAAATTATTTTGTAATGGGTACCAATTCCGGCCTGACTTTACTCACTTTGTCTATGCGGTTCCGGTTTGTAGTTCATCTGTTACGTAAACTTACCTACTTAACATGACATAATGTATAACCATGCTAAACTTAATCATTCTAAATATGAAAATGGTCACGCTCTAGGCGATAGACTATTCCGGACATGGTAATGACGATTACTTAGGCCGTCCGCTGCGTCATGCGTGTGCACGTGCACTCATACGGACAACTGTTTCATGTAATTAATATTGTGATACGATTTGCACGAAACAATATGCAGTGCTGGCGCTTGCGTGCATGCATAATGCGCACGTTTAAGGCAGCGGACGGCCTTAATATGGGACTCATGTACATTGGTTCGATTGGTTGTTGGAGCTCCATGCTATACTTAACGATCTGTTGCAGATTCAAATCCTATCTCACTATCATTTAAATTATTACATTTACATAGCCCCATAAATGTAGAATTTATTTCCATGGCATTATCCATGGCTTTAGGCCGTCAGAATCATTGCGTTCGCACAAGGATTTGTGGAAGGCACGGGAGCACAGAGATTACCTAAATAGCTGGTAGACGGTTGAAGGCAGTTCAAAATAATTTAAACCATGTGCAAAAATAATTAAAATCATTTATTAAGTATAAATTAAATTCTCATAGTTCTGCTAAAAAACAATTAAAGTAATAATTGGTTTATTTTAAGGTTGTCCTTACGAATCCTTTTGAGAAGATGATATTTATAAAATTAAATAAAATCATAATTCATGAGGTAACTAACTTCTACAGTGGTCAAAGTAATTAATAGACTCATTTTTTCAATGAAAGTAGTAGGTAACTAGTAACTTGATTTATACTCTCAAACTCTCAATAATCTCATAGGAAAAACCAATATAGACACATCTAGTTTATTTATATGCTACGTGTGATTTATCAAATGACAATTAAGGAACCAGGCCACGGTGCAAAGTTATTAATGATTACATAAAAATGAATCAACTAACGACTGCGTTCTCATTTATGACTAGCTCCGCCGTACGGTTTCACGTTGTTCTAGAAGTCGATTTATTTTTTTGTTAAATAATTTAAAAAAAATAGGCACTAACAGATCGTTCTGTTATAAATTACCTACTTTCAATTATTAAAAATGACTTTTACAGCAAGATGAAGTGGTAATGGACTGTGGCCACATCTGTCGAAAGACCGATATGGCCGCAGCAAGCTACTCTTAGAGTGGAGACCGCGGGAAAGTAAACGAAAAGGGGGTCGCCCCCAGCCAGATGAACTGGTGACCTGAAAAAGGTGGAAAAGGATCGGGTGCAATGGCGCGCACTTATGTCCAGCTGTGGTCTGCGATAGGTCTGGTCTTGATTCATTGATTGACTAATACATGAACTTATTTGGTCTGAATGCAGCCTGAATACTTAAGTATGTACCTATATTAAACCAGTAGAACTGCTTATACACGTTATATTTATATATAAACAGAAGCAGGTATCTAAATCTATATTATTTTGGCAATGATGGCGTGCCATACAACTATTCATCTCTGAATTTACCCCCTTAGAATGAATTTTAATGCCAATCGGGATGCGGATTTTTTTATTTTCGAAAATTGTATCTACAAATTACAATGAAAATGATCCAAATAGCTCGATGCTCTTGGGCACTATTCATAATGCCCGGCCCTTATTAGTACCGCCCAGTTAATCACGTTGCCCGTTACAATATAATGCATAATAAGATCATGATTATATTTCGAACACTTTTCGGAATTAAAAATAGTAAAAAGTTATACTTCAGTTTAGTTAGGGAATATCTTAATTTACTAGGTATATTTTTTTTTTAGAAGTAACCAGACTGTATTGGTTAGAATCCGAAGCCTAGGCAGCGTCCCCTATTGCTACAATGGGCAGTCTAATTTCCAAGTTCGTGATCCCACTAGTTTATGCTGTGTTTATGAATAAACGTATTCACTAACGAGTGAAGACAAGTAAATATTGTAATTATATTAAACTAGCTTTTGCCCGAGGCTCCGCCCGCGTGGATGTCGGTTATCGCGACCGAATATAGCCTATGTCCTTTCTCAAGGTCTAATCTACCCCTATACCAAATTTCATCAAAATCGGTTCAGTGGTTTAGGCGTGAAAGCGTAACAGACAGACAGGCAGACAGAGTTACTTTCGCATTTATAATATTAGTATGGAAGTATGGATACTAGCTTTTGCCCGCAGCTCCGCCTGCGTGGATGTCGGTTATCACGACCAAACATAGCCTATGTCCTTTCTCAAGGTCTAAACTACCCCTCTACCAAATTTCATCAAAATCGGTTCAGTGGTTTAAGTGTGAAAGCGTACAGACAGACAGACAGACAGAGAGACAAACAGATTTACTTTTTAATATTAGTATGGATTTAAATGTAGATTAGTGTATTACATATATAATGTAATTGAACTATTACCATAAATTAAATGTCTAAATTGTATAAGATTAGTGTCACAGTTAATTTTCTTAATTTAAAACATTATACAATCATGTTTGTCAATAAAGATTTAAAAGCACAGCAGTTCTCTTATATAGTTACTCGTACTTATCATTATTTATTACTTGGAGTACAACATCAGTTTCATTTTTAATTTGGAACCAATGTCTATAAGAAGAACAGACGTACCTACCTACAATCAATTCGTAAGTCCTTGACACAGAAATTAAGAATTGCTTATTTCTTGGTCGCTACTTTATCCTGTGCACAATGAATATTCTGAGAGCCTATTCAATTAATATTCAGTCCAATATCAACAACAGTATTTTATAGTAGGTAGGTACTTACAGTTTGGAACACTAAGAACTAGTAACCGAAGTTACTGGTAGGTATTCCTGTTAACCCCTCCAGCTAAGTTTAATTGCTTGTGTTAGGAGTGGGCTCACGTCGGTAATATAATGGCCAGGATTCAAACTCGCGACCTCTTGATCATAATGCCGATTCCTCAACCACTAAGCTACCGACGCTTTGTAGGTACTTAATTGTCAATATAATTGAGTGAGTGCGGTTAATCTAAGCAATAAAGTAATCACGCGCACTTCAACAGTGCACTTTTAAGCATGAATTGAGTCAGCTGGAGGAAGGTCGTTCTCATTTAAGTGATCATCTGACCAAGTTTTTGCCGCTTCCATTTACATAAATATTCTTTAAGGTAAATAGCTGCTTAGCCAAAGAACATTTATACTTCTAGTTAGGTACAGTCAAGAACAAAAGTTGTGTCATGTTGTCTTAGAGTTCCGCGAGTGAGGCGGTAGTGAAGTACGGAGGTACGCGGTAACTAAATAAATGAGTTAATGATTTTTGACATCTTTCTGTGTAAGCGCATCTTTTTGTAATGTCTAAAATCTGTAATGTTGATGGCTTTTTTAGGGTTCCTGACCCAAATGGTAAAAACGAATCCTATTACTCCACTGTCTCCACTGTCTGACTGTTACTCGTGAACCGTGATAGCCACTGTTGAAATTTTCACAGATGATGTAGGTATAATACCGCAATAATAACAAATAGGTAGGTACTAAAAACAGAATAAAATAAATATTTAGGCCAAAATTAATGGTACGAGACCCTTCATGCGCGAGTCCCTTTCGCACTTGACCGGTTTTATAATTGTCTTTTCATTTGACCTGATTTTAGGTGCTCAACTTGTCTCTCTACCGTAATCGTTATAGTCATTGTTAAGTGATTAAAAAAACAAGCAATAATGAACATATTTAAGGTTAGATCAACATCCGTAATAATAAAGTGTTAGGCAAAGTAATCAACAAAATACTTAAAATTACCTTTCACTAACAATATAAAATAGGATCTAACAATTATGTATTATATTATTATGTCACAGTTTATCGGTCGCAAATAGTGTCAAAATAAATACAATTGAATATAACTATTCAAATAATAAACCGTGTGGATACAAAAGTTAATTATTATTAATGAAGTCGCAGTTTCTCAGTGTAAATATAAATAAACAAAATAATATTTAAAGTGTGGTACACGAACCTGCGGTTTAGCCTCCATTGTTAAAAAATAACATGAATTCGAACACCACTGTTATTTTTTTTTATTTACCCGTCAAAAAAATAATTGCACTATGATATAATCTGTTACGACAATAATGCAATGCGCGTGCGCACAGACGAGCGCGCGAACTGTCAGTGCGCGTGAGTCGGGCCGCTAACTGCTGCTAGTATTAACTCGCGTTCTGTCAATCGAAAGCATACTGATGTCGATGGCGACAGCTCCAATGAGATTTTCATCTAAGTACTGCGGCTATCAAACGCGACGCAATAGCCTCATCGTCACTTGTCTAGGTTTCATGTTTGAAAAAACTGCATAAATGTTTAAATAATATGAAGTTGGTATGCGTTATATTTTTATCCGTAATATAGTCTAAAACTGAATAGTACAGAAAATTCCATTGATTTTAATTTTAAGTACCTATTACTTCGACATTCGAAGAAATACTTAAAATATAAATCGATGGAATTTTTCTTGCCTTGTCACAGTTTACTGAATGCATTATGCAATCTTCAATGCTTATGAACAAGTAGTTCGGTGTCTTCCGCGAGGGTAGCTAAGCGCCTTCCTATCACAGAACAAATATACTCCTATTCCTATTCCCGGGGGCTGGGCGGTGGGGACTCCGTGGTCCCCACACCCGAAGGGCCGCAAGGGTGACCCTGGGTCGGCCGGGGTGCGAGAGATATGTCCGACAATCTCACCTGCGGCAACCAACGACCCACAGACGGCATGCGTTTTAGTCGGTTCAAGTCCAACATAACCTCCCTTGCCAGCTGCGACGAGGGGGTATCCCGGCGGGCTGGTTCTCCGAACGCAGACGTAGAGGTGCTTTCCACACCCAAGGAGGCCACCTTACGACCGTAAATGGGCCAAGGTAAGCAGGGGTCCGAGGGAAATGCCTTATTGCGAGACGACGACGCCCTTTGGACGACGTGGAGATTTTCGCACGAAAAAAGTAACGCCGGAAAGAAAATATCTGTCCAAACTACGATCATCTTGATCAATGGCCTGTTAGGTACTAAATTGGTCAGAAAATATAATTGGCTACAACCAATTAAAATCTCTCGACAAAGGACTGGTGTGACTTTTACTTACATACTTACTGTACAATAATGAATTTAAAAAAAAATTCTAGCTGATAACGAAATCAAAACCGGCCAAGTGCGAATCGAACTCGCCTATGAAGGGTTCCGTAGCAGCAAGTAACATAATTTATTTGTGAGTTAATTGGATAAAAGGCGAAAATTGCGGTTAATGACGTATTAAAAAAACTACTTACATCTCATTCAAACCAATTTTCGATGGAAGTTTGCATGGCAATGTACATCATATATTTTTTTTAGATTTATGATTCTCTGACATTTATCCATTTTTTGCCAATAATTGACTTCGGAACCCTAAAAATGTAAATCTGAAGTTTTAATACTTATGCCATGAAAGCTTAGGTTTTATTTTGGCAGATCATACTGAATAGATACTAATAGAAAGGGAGGGGTAGAAGGAAATTCAGGAGTTACTCGATCGCGTCAGATTAATTAATATAGGGGAGGATACCTTACATATTGACAAGTTCTTCCCCCCCGAGTAAGAGCCTCCCCCCGAATAGCCCCCATATTGGTGAGCAAAAAATAATAATCGACCATTGGATTTACACGTACGCGTCAGATTAAGATAAGGTAGGTTAGTTACTAACTAATAGTGTCGTTTTTACTAATCTGACGATAAGCGTAACCCTTACGGTACGTAGGAAGGTAGGAACGTTGCCAAAAAACGTAGCCTGAATTTACTCGAGCGCGGTCGTTTTTTTTGTTTTAATTTTAGAGGTACCAGAATAACTGAAAAAATTAAATAAGACCAAAGAATTACAAACGTTAGATGGATGCAATATGTATGCATTTATGTAGACACGCTTAATTTATTATGATTTTATGTAGACGCTTACTCCACCACTGAAAGTGGAAACATCATATTATCATTATTATTTCTATCATCTAATCTACCAATTCTGTTTTCGCAACGGCAACGGTCTAAACTGCATCGCCGGCTCCCCTACTATAAAGTGGTTTTTGGATTTTTCATAAAATTGAAATCAAGCGTTTTGTGAACGTCGAGTTACTGAAGCATGTTCCAGGGATGTTTTCATAAATAAATACAATTTTGCTCATAAAGATATTATTTGATCTTCTTCTTTCAGCTTGGAGTCTGGGGTCCGCTTTTACCAGTCTTAACTACGGATTTGGCTAGACCTCGATATTTTGTATTATTTGATATTCACTCAGAAATAGGAACCCCATGCGTTATTATTGTAGGTACCTTATGTTAAACATTTACTTTAGTTATTCGTATACCTATCACCAGGCGCAGTGTTCGTTTCTAAATCATTCTTGCTAATCGTAGTTAATCAAAAGTAAATTGTAGGAGTTATGTAGTGTAAAATATCCACTAACAGGAGACTATACAGACAGCTGTTGTAATCTTCAATGGCCTAGATGTAGTTTATTAATAACTAGCTTTTGCCCGCGGCTCCGCCCGCGTGGAGGTCGGTTATCGCGACCAAACATAGCCTATGTCCTTTCTCGGGGTCTACCCCTATACCAAATTTCATCAAAATCGGTTCAGTGGTTTGGGCGTGAAAGCGAGACAGACAGACAGACAGACAGAGTTACTTTCACATTTATAATATTACTAGGGACTAGTTGCAATAAGTACATAGGTACATACATAATCTCACGCCTGTAAATCCTCGAAGGGGTAGGCAGATATGTATGAACGCCCACATTTCGCAACCTATGGTTTTCAGTCCCACATTATGTAGGAGGCGAGCCTATTGCCATCAAGCGAGCACTCAGTCATGGGCTGTAAGTATGTTTACTCTCGGATGGAGAACAGCCCTATCCCTTAGTCACCTTCAGGAAGGTAGAGATGGGGTGGCCGTATTCTACTCCACCGGGAACCAACACGGTCAATATAATAAAGTACATCAATATAAATATACTTACTACTTCTGTCTGGTCGTGCCTCGGAGAGCACGTCGGTCCCGGTTGCCATGAGAACATCTATGGCAGTCGTTACGGGTAGTTGGAGCCCTCAAAAATCCAAAAACAACGGTCTAACTGCAAAGCTTCGATATCGCCTAATGTTAACATTTTGACAATCGCTTCACGGAAAATATCGAGGTCTAGCCAAATCCGTGGTTAAGACTGGTAAAAAAGCGGACCCCAGACTCCGAGCTGAAAGCTTCGGATGCGACTGGGAATTAACGCTAGGAGGAAGAGATAAATATAATACTTACTTATTACTAATGAACGTAACTGGTATCTATATTTGAATTAAATACTGTTTACGTCACTTTTGACCACAATTTTCACTAATAATTTTAACAATCAAATCTGAAAATAAGACGACAAGATGTGTGACGTGTTGTATTGAACGCTGTGCCACTGCATCCGTTAATAAAATCACTTTGGTACATGTTTAATTACATATCTAATTAATTTGCAATTAACAATAACAATTTGTGTGGAAACGATCGCGATTACGATTAATCGTAATCGACAATTATTAGCACTAGCACCACCAGAGCTACTAGGAGAATTAATACCTCACTATCCCCAGCACGGGCGGTGGAACACGTTCCACACCGATCCTATTTCCAGATCCGATTCGACCCCTTAAAGAAAGCAGGATACGCCCATGACCAACGTATGTACCGTGAGGTGACTGTGATGCCAGTGAGGACTCGGGGCTGCACACACAGGCGGGGTGCCCGGTGTGGAAGGCACCGAGAATCCGCGAAGTTGGCTATGACGTTTCCACGTCGTCTGATCAGTCGGAGCAACAGGAAAGAAAATGCCGCGTTGTCCGATTAGTCGGACCAACAGGAAAAAAGATTCGCGAAGTGGTCAGACCACGCGGTCATAGCCAAATTTTATTAGACATTAGAGCAAATTTATTACAACTAGTTTTTGTTGTGTTACGGTACGGTTCATAGTTATTTAGAAGTAACAGTATCGAATAAAACTTATCTGTTACCAGACCAGTAAATCTTTTTCGTATATTACTAAGGAAATAAGTAAAATACAAAGGGTACTTATAATAATCCACAATATCCTGTTCCGGAAAAACTAGCATAAAGATATTTTGTTAAAAGTGATCCTTGAATAGGTCATCAATTATCTATATAGATACATGTCATTATAATGATATATAAGCACCACTGCTGTTTAAATGAAGGATTTAGTTTAGCATGTATCTACCCAATAAAGCAAATAAAGGAATCTACTGCTACTTCATTGGAAAGAAATAGAATGACTAAAGAAAACTTGAAAGCAGATAGTTAGGTAAGTTACTTCTAAATAAAAATCTACTTAACTCTAAATTTTGGTTACTTATTATCATTTGAATTTTAATACTCTGAAAAAGTATCCATGCCTTTTTATTTTGTGAAGTTTTGAGATACTTAATCGTAATCATTATCGCGATCGCTCAATCATAATCGTCGTTCAAAACCAAATTAAGTAAACGGGTACGCCAACTTCAGGCCACACTAGTATGATTAATAGACTTTTTTCTTGGTTATATAGTTATCACACTGCTAAATATTTCCACACCATATCACTTGTCATTATAAACTAGCTATAAGTAGGTGAAATTAATGTGCGGATGAAATAATTGAATTTATACATACTTAATTATGACTCGTGTTAAAAAATGTAGGTAGCTAGTGGTCTATTTATCGAATGTAAGTAATGTAACCTGTTATTATGAACTAATCTTATCACCAATTTCAGCAAAAGAGTTCCGACCACTATCTTGAGCGTCTTTACAAAATTTCTTCCCCAAACCAAATTAAGTCAGTACATTTATTTTTTCGCAATATATTAAAATAAATATTAAAAAATCATTTTAGGGCTTTTTGAACCGACACGTCCGCCTTTATCCATCGCTACCACGGGCCGTATCATAGTGGAAATGCGAGTGGAAAAGCCTGACAATAGTCAGGCAATAGCCTATAGCTACCTATTGTTTTCCTAATTTCAAATTATTTAAATTCCATTTCAAATATAATAATACCTACCAGCAACAACCTCAACTAAGAAAAAAATAGGTAAAAAAATATAACGTCTATAGTCTTATAGAATAGAAAATAAATTAATTTTAACAAAAAAGTTTAACCGACTTCAAGAAACGAAAAAGAGCTGAGAGAGAGAAGAGAAAAATAACTTAATTTACAGACTTACTGATTTATTAGAAGTCGGTGCTTAGCCTAAGAGGCCATATTTCAATTGATTGCATCATAGTAGTTCAGACACAACAAACAAAGTTGGCTGGCACCGACTTCTAATAAATCAGTAAGTCTGTAAATTAAGTTATCTTCCGCTTTTCAGTGCCTCTTTTTCGTTTCTTGAAGTCGGTTAAACCTTTTTGTTAAAATTAATTTATTTTTCTCTTTTTAGTGAGTTTGTACAGTCTCGCATGTATAGTGACCTGACTGTACATGCGCTGCTGAGGCTGCACTACAGACCGAACCGGCGACTGAAATTAATATAGGACTGTCTCAAAAGTATGCCAAAGCGAATACAAAAAGAATTTTTAAAATCAATGCATATACACCGGAAATATAGCTGAATATTCTGAACACTTCTGCGTACCCCTTCAAAGGACTCAGGCGTGATGTTATGATGTGTAATGGCAGAAACATTGCAATAATATGCGATTGCAGCAATCGCGGCAGATTTCCTGGTACTTTTTGAAGAGTTCCTTGGTCTAATCTCGGAAACCCATCGTCAGATCTTTACGAAATTTAAATGGGACCATTTCGGAATAATCTACTTACGAACAGAAAAAGAATTTTCAAAATCCGTCTAGAATTGGCTTCACAATCGCGTAACAAACATACAAAAAACAAAAAAATAGGGTACGAATTGAGAACCTCCTTTTTTGAAGTCGGTTATAAAAACAAAACATATCAATGCTTCAAAATGAAATTAAAGTTAGAAGATTTGACTCCTCGTACCTACATACATTTATGTGTGAATAAGTAGGTAGGTATATATCTTTGGTTATAAAACTGCAAACACATGTCCTTCTGATGTTGTGCTTGCACTTATAAAATAACCAATAAGTCTAACAATGTTATCAGATTAAACTAATATGGTACTATATGTTCTTTTATCGAGTATATCGAGTATTCGCGGTCCAAGTGGTTGTAACGAAGAGGTTTTCCCCGTTTATACTCTGATTGGTATCTGAGGCCAAGGTGAAGGAAAATACATCGCTATGAGGATGATGATGATGGTATAATTATGTCCCTATCTTCGCCTTGTCATATATTTTTCCATATTCGATGTTTTTGGTGCTCTCCAAACCGACTAAAAACCTAACCAACGCCACTACCATTAGGGAGTCCATTTTAGAACAACAAGAACGTTAGAGATCTGCCTGCGTTCCGAACTGTGATCATATTGTAGTCGCAATGTATCATCACATTCATCACAGTTTGATCCGCAGTCCAAACCGACAGATCGGAGTGGCGGTTTGGAACCCAACGTAGTCCCGATATGCGGCCCAAACTGCACGTGTAAACCCTGCTAAAGTGTAATCACATTTATTATTGAAAGCCAAACTCACTTTCATGGAATTACCGTAACCGTCATTGTTTCTAAATTATATTCAATTGTATTTTGTTATCACGACATATCGACATTCTAGAACTAACCTTTGCAATTGAAAATATTATGTATAGGTACTTATAGCTACCTATCTGTAAACAATAGACACGTAAGTTGGAGGAAACTAAACGTTCTTACCTTATTTTCATTTGTATTGTTCAACAAATTGCATCCTTCCACAGCATCATCAGGCTCCATGTTTATTTGGTAAGATACACAACAGAACAACCATCCACACGCGCTGAGAATGTATAGATAGTATCTACGATATCGGTCGCGGTGAATGTATGCCACATAATTACATATTATATTGTTAGATACACTTTGCTACTCTTTACCTGTCCAAGCCGTTTAGTACTTTATTGTCAAGCAATACGGCTGACGTAATCTGTAATCTATTATGATGACTTATAAAGATTACATTATCAGGGGAGCTGTAATTCATCAGTCACTTATATTTTGCAACGGAATCCTAACGTAGTTAACTCCCGTATGCATTGCACCTTTTCTCTGAAAATTAATTGTAAAACGAAGATACCGTAAATGAAATGACTATACAAATGAATTATATGCCAAATTTTAGTCACAATGTACCTACTACACAAATTTTCAACGTAGTTAGTGTACATTTAAACAAAAGGGATAGTTACCTAGCATGCATTTCTAACGATCACTCAGTTCAGCAAAAAAAACTTTCTCATAACTATTTAACTATAAATATTGCCGTTGTAATTTTAATTTGTAAAAATGTTTTCGAGTCTTAAAATTATGGCGAAAAAAAAAATTGTCATGTCTGCATAATACCCTATTTCTAGAATCACTCAATCTAAAGTCCGAATTGAGTGATCCATTGAAACTGTCATAGATTCCTGGATTTACCTTTTAGTTCCTTGATTTTTTGTAAAACAATGTGACAAATTGGGTACAAATTTTTAGCACGAAAATTTTGTCCACAGAGTACCTAAGTATTGGCTAAGATTCAGCTTGAAGCCATTTTGCAAAATGTCTGTATTGAGTGATTGAAATATTGGTCAATATCTTCATTATCTTGTGAGTGACAAATTTTTGGATATCCCTACTAATATTATAAATGTGAAAGTAACTCTGTCTGTCTGTCTGTCTGTCTGTCTGTCTGTCTCGCTTTCACGCCAAAACGTAATTTCTCTGGATCTCTGGATCTGGAATAGGTGATAGTGCTGCAATCGGGTCAGAGGATAATTTTCCGGTGTGAAGTCGAGACAAGGCAGAAATTCAATTTATACATATTATAAGCCAAAGTTCTGTTTTCATAAGAGTAGGTAGTCATTATCATTATCATAGCTATTTCTCAGTTGCGTGACGCAACTGAGAAATAGTTGCGTCACGCAACCCAATCCTAAGTTCGCGGTTTGTTATTCTTTTTGAACGGGATGTCGACATTTCCAGAAGCGACTGCCGTCTTGGCGGTCGGGTGTATCCCACTATTTCCATGGAAATGCTAAATGGAAAAAGTGGGACAAGCGTTTTGTACAAATTATATCCCATTGTTTCCATTGGGGCAAAAAACCTCTAGTACCCGCTTATTCCACTTTTCCCCATTGACAATCCCCATTGATGGGGATAATTGAACTTTTTGTTCACTATTCCCCGTTGACGCAAAAAAAAAAATAACCACGAATTAGCCTTCTAACCTAACCTATCCGAGTCGGGGTACTCTGAGTCGAGGTCAAAAATTTTGTGTCAACGAGGAATATTGAAAAATTAAAATTCTTAAGAGGCAATGGAAATAGTGGGAGACTCTGTCCCAGTATTTCCATTAATGGAAATACATAATGGAAATAGTGGGATTCACCTCCCTGGTCCAGGGGCTCGTTGGTTGTCGACCGTCTAGCTGGTGAGGCTGGTTGGTTTACACCCATGGGAATATATAGCTTAAGGTTTAACCTATTTCCTTTCAAGAATCGAGTAATTCGATTGAGACGTGTACAATACCTTTGTGCGTTCGTTTATGGTTATAAGTGCGATTATATCACCTTTGAATAGTTATAAGTGTTATAACACATAGTTTCTGTACAAATTTTGTATAATTTCACCTCAAGCTAAAGAGAAACATTAGAACTACATATGTAAATTTATTTATTAAGTCAAGATACATGGCTTCTGTTTATCTGCATCTATAAAATCCACTGTCAAATAAAATGATAAGTATCGAAAACTTTGCAATAAAAACAAGTAAAAGTTGTCATAAATCTTGTGGCAGCTTACAAGTTGCACATAGGTTCCTAACACATTGCCTAAACTTCGGGCCCAGAAAATACAAAGCATATTTACGAGGGGCCTTGATCTCCTGGAGTTGTCTGTTGAGCTGAATTGCATAATTCCGTATCAAATCAGGAACAGTAAAAACAACACGCCTTTCTCGGCGCTGCCGGCATGAGTGTCGTGGGGTAAGTCTGCGTGAATGTCGATTTCCTGATAAACGGATTCAATGGTTCAGGTACCAGTCTGTGTTTCACTTCCATGTTGATCTTCGCAAACTTTTCACCTTTCTCCTCCTCCTTTTTTATCTGTATAAAATATGGTCTGAATTCATTCGAATACATTTTAACGTTTTACAATTTTTTTTCTGAAGTACAAAAATATTTATAAAAAAATTGTAATCGTTACATACAATTTTTCTCAATTCAATTCTTTCAGTTCTGTGAATTTTTCATTCTATGAATAAAATACTGACAAAACGTGACAAGGCGACCTGTCAATTTTACTATTTTACTTGTCTACGTTTCAAAGAGGAAGTACAAAGCGGTTAGTTTACTCTTCAACGTATGCGCTTTGAAACTGTAGGCCTTCAGAACTGATTTTGCTAACCTCTGTGAGCATTTATTATACCTGCGTAATAGAAAGAAGAAGCAGAAGCGTGTAGCTACTGCTTCTTCTTTCTATTACGCGGCCACGCACCTGAATCGTATCTACCATCAGCGCCGGTGGCGCCTGCCGGACGCGGCGAGCAGGAAGAAATTAAAATAATGTAGCTATGGAGCCACAATATTATTTTGAGCCAATTGTATTGGAGACATAGGCCGGTCGGGGGTCAGAGGCAAAGGGCAAAGAGGCTCGCAAAAACTTACCACCATATCCGGGATCAGGGCGGTAACTCCCGCTCCGGATCGTTCCTAAGGTAAAGGAGGCTTACGGCCATGGTAATTCAGTGAGGCAGCTCTGCCAGCATCATGAGCACCTTTGCACCGGGAACGATATAGGGTGGGTTATTTGAGGAGATATAATTACGGCAACACTCCGTATATTTTTCTTTTTTTTTTTAATATTGCAAATATGTGACCTAAATTGCAAGTAATATTGACCTACATTGTGAATTAAATAATAAATATCTCAAACATTTGATTAATTTCTCAAGTATTAACCGCAGTATACAGGGTTATTGGTAACTCGACGTATTCCTGTCAGGGGTTTTTATGGGACCCAAAATGCTACAATTCGGAGGCCACATATGTATGGGCGAAAATCAATAGTTTTCGAAACAATTGACTTTTTAAGTTTTTTCTATAGGTAGTAACAGCCCTCAATTGCAAATTAAAAAAAAGTTTTTGCAAATTGGGACTTATTCTAATTTATTTTTGTAGGTAATACTTTTACTTATCTAAACTAAAAAAAAAAACAGAAAAAAAAATATAAGTAAAGTCCGACCAATAAAATAAAAAACCCGTACTGGGGGCGCCAAAAACATCTATGATTATGACAACACCAAGTATAGTGATACACATGTAAAATGCCAATATTTTTCAACACACTTGCTTATGAACAGGCTTTTATTTCCCCGCAATTAAGCACGGAATGACACCTAATATAAAACTGTGACGTTTTCATTGCTTCTTCTTCCTCCTAGCGTTATTCCCAGTCGCATCCGAAGCTTTCAGCTTGGAGTCTGGGGTCCGCTTTTACCAGTCATAGCTACAGATTTGGCTAGACCTCGATATTTTCCGTGAAGCGATTGCCACCTGACCTCCACGACCCAATGTTAACATTAGGCGATATCGAAGCTTTGCAGCTAGACCGCTGTTTTTGGACTTTTTAGGGCACCAACTACCCGTAACGACTGCCATAGATGTCCTTATGGCAACCGGGACCGACGGCTTAACGTGCTCTCCGAGGCACGACCAGACCAATGCAAATACCCATATTTAATGCACACAAATATTTGCACTGAGCGGGGATCGAACCCGCGCCTCCTGCGTAGCGGCCGCGTTCACTACCGCTACGCCACGGAGGCTGTCATGTTTTTCATTGCTATTATTCACAAAAGTGAGTTATAGACTTCTTTTTTTTAATTTCATTAAGTTGCTTTGTTCTTAAGTTTCGATACAAAAAAGATCGTGTCCAATATTACAAACGAATTAATACAGAAAGAAAAGAAAAAGAAAGAACTTGTAGTACGTGTTTAATATACAAAACTTTCACTAAAATGTATTTTTTTTTTCTCTGTTAAAAAGTTAAGTTTTTCTCTGTTAAGTTTTCTGGTTAAAATAGAAAAATAGACGCGGCGTGTTATACTGGTTACAAGGACTGGGCACAAATCACAACACAGTAGTATCCGTATAATAGTTTACTGCTTGGAATGGTAAATACAAGTTAGACATACAGTTACACCATGTATAGAACAGGGACCACGCGATATTGTTTTTCGGACTGCATAAAATTCTTGTATTTTATGCCTAACAGCACAGAGATCAAAATAATCGAGCATGATTTTCTTTTTTGCGTTAGGCTTATTTTTCTTAGGCGTAGAAAATACATTTGACGTTTGACCTTCTCTTCGTATTTTTATTACAGAAGATCGGGATATACCTAAAAATGTGAATAATAATTAGTCACAGTAAAATCAGTAGATTAGGCCAATTTCAGTGGCACGTACTCTATGATGTCCTACCCGTCATGTTGACAACAAGGTCCGTGATGTTATTTAGAGGAACAGAGTCCAATCCTTCCTACTTTTTATCCGACAAATACTTTGTTATATTATAAATTACTTTTCTTAACTGGCTTTTAATAGTGTTCGGCATATTACTATAGTTTTGTAGTTTTGTAGCGCTCTCAAACTCAACAACACGCACAATTGACACCACACTGACAGATGACCATAATGACATTGTATAGATTGTTACCATATGAAGAAATTAGTTCCAATAGTTTACCGCAATATGGCGAGGTTTTTTATTTTACTGGTCGGGCTTTAATAGAAAAATTGTGAAGTATTTCATAAAAAAAAAAATATTTTCAATTTTCACCTTACTCTCCAGTAATTGTCGTATGTCTCAAAAAATTGCCTTGCCACGGAGGACAGAATATGCAGTGAGCGTACAAATTACAGAAAAAAATTGTGCGTTTAATTAGCTTACCAAAAAGCTAATGACATCTATAGAATAATATTGTATTTATGAAAAAAAGTGAGTTTTAATAAGCGCGGCGACTCCTTCTTCTGCCGCACCATTAAGTCTTGGAATTCCTTATCAGTTCACGTGTTTCCCTCCTCCTACGGTCCCGGGTCTATGCGGGGCGTGAAAAAGCATCTGATGAAGCCGTCAAGCTGAGTGCCACCATTGTAACATGGTACGTGTCTGCAATGGTGACCCTCTTTTCAGAGACTTTACCTTCAGCTTACCATTAGGCGAGGCGAAGTCAAATTGACGTGTCCTATTATGTATAAATTTAAAAAAAAAAATTGACAGTACATTAAGAATTATAGTGTAGGTCCAACTTACTTATTTGCTTGCTATTATGCTTTGTTGAATGTTATCAGGGGCCATTTAAATAAAACCAATTCAGTTACCAATAAATATTATATTTTGGCACATTTGCTACAGGTTGGAGCTTCATGATGTTGGTCGGTTTTTTTTGTATTGAATTCTTGCCTGAGTCTCTCCAGCAGTTGTTCATAACTTTTCTTTTGTTTCATGATGCTATTATTTTTCAACTGATTCAGAACTTTCAGTATTTTCGGTGATGGTGTTGTTTCGATCTTCTTCGGAGCGGCTTTTTGCAACAGATTGCTGTTATGTGACATTCGTCGCGCCTGCCAGGTGTAATATAGTTATTACTATCTACCAACTGATTTCATATAACGACAGAATTGTGTTTTTCAAGTAGTTAATCTTATTGTTAGTCCATTTCTTTTTTGTCCGGAATTTATAGAAGTGATTACCGAATTTGAGCTACTAGGCTCACTTTCACGGATGGACTTTATGGATGGAGATAGGTATAGACCTCTGTTTCTTTCTAGTAATTAGGAAATAATTGTTTCACAGTGATTTTATTGGAAAGGAAAGAATGTGAAAAGGAAGTAATTTTATTTTTCCTGGAAATAATGAAATATTGAATCGTTTCAATAATGATTAAATATCAACAGCCTTTTAGGCACGACTAAGTTTACAACGACCAAGATCAATGCTATAGACCAAAACCTCCATGCCAAAGAAGTTATCGTCACAGTACTTATATATAATAGTATCATCGTGCCATAAAATATAGAGGCTGTTATCACTGCATACAGATCTAACCATGATTTTAAGTATGCATTATAATTACAAAAAAATTGTACGCAGCAATAAGCCTTTTAAGAAAATTATGGTGTAAATATCTTAGTATGGCGACGAGCTGTTTTTCACGCGGTATGCGTATCTCCTTTTAGGTAAAACGATTTTTACAATCTTCTCTCTGGGGTCCTCTTTGGAACGTCGAGCAGCGCAAACAGTACACTGGAAAAAATATTCTGCTGCGATTTCAATCAAATTGTAATAAGCTTTAAACTATTGATGGTCACACATTTGAATTACGTTTTTGTACTCTACTAGCTGTCACCCTGGGCTCCTTCCGCGTGGATGTCGCTAAGCGACCACTCTACTCTCTCTGCTCTCTCCATCTCTATTCCATCTCCATACCTAATTTCATCGAAATCGGTTCAGTGGTTTAGGTGTGAAAACGGCACTAACGGCACACGCGTGGATGTCGCTAAGCGACCACTCTACTCTCTCTGCTCTCTCCATCTCTATTCCATCTCCATACCTAATTTCATCGAAATCGGTTCAGTGGTTTAGGTGTGAAAACGGCACTAACAGACAGTTACTTTCCCATATACATAAAAAAAGTATGCATTAATTTGGAATTTTCAAATGTTTTATGTTACGTTCCGAATACTTTCCTTATACTAAACGATTTGGTAAAAAACTACCAGTGGTTTGATTTGCCGGTGAACAGGCTGGATCGGTTTTCGACAAGGCGCCTGTATAATAAAAATGCAGCTAGTAATGTCATTTAATACCTAAGTATTATTCTTTGAAGAATGCTAACTATAGCTGGATAGTTTAGTAACTTCAGTACGAATAACATTTAATTATTTCAATATGTGGTTTAGCACGGCAACGGCTCCAAATGAGGTAGATTCTTAAAAATAATAATTTATATAAATTCTTACTTATTAGCTATACGTATACAATTAAGTAACGAAAAAGTTATACTTACAGCATTGCCGAGATAAATGAAAATGAAAACCAAAGATATCAGGTAAACAGGATGTCTCAGAAACAACATTATTTATTGATAAGTTTCAGTTAATCGCAATAGGTGAATTTGCTTCGAAATTCGCAATTTGAATTATGTAGGTACCTATCAATACTTTCGCAATAAATTTTACTGTTTCATCAAAAATCATGTGTTGTGAAATTTATTACTACTTACCTCTGAAAGTTATTGTACCTATGTGTAATAACTGTTACAGATTTAATTTAATTTAAGATATTGGTGTAAAGGCACCCATGAGTCCTACCTACCCACTCCTAACAACATGGCAGAGCAACATCGCGTTCATACAACGATTTTATTTTGGTTATGCCTTACACCTATAATGCCACTTGCCGCTTCTTTATAATTGTCTATTATAATTGACAAATCGGTATTTTCGAAACCGTTTTTCTTATTAACTATGAAACCTACAGATCTGCAATTCACATACCTGGATACTACAGGATATACAGAGTAACTTCTCCATTTCATAAATTAAATAAATTAAAGGAGAAAATAGTAGAAAAGAGGCTCTGAACATCACTCTACTTTTTCTTATGAAACCAAATATTTTCTACAATATGTATCCAAATAATCTAAAATTTCACATATATGTTAAATAAGTGTATTAGCATGACGTGACCTTCTTAGTTTGTAATCGTCGCCTATAAAGTTATCTATTAAAATTACTTTTACTGATTTTTACGGTTCAAATTTGAGCCAATGACCTTGAGCATTTGTATGGTCAAAGTCATTCGCGTATGTAATCACCTTAAGACGAGCTCATGACGTAAAGCGAGGAGACGCCGAGACGGTATCGAGTATCGGTAACGAGGCCTTGGTAAATTTGAGCTCGTCCACCGCAGTAGCACCCCGTGCCATCCTCAAAAGACATCAAACAAACGTGTGGGTGTGGGTGCTGCGCGTATAGAGCACGTTTTGAGCATATTTTAGATAGTCCAAGATAAATGTCCCGAGCAATACCTACGGTATGATGGGCCTTTATATAGGCTGACTTTGTTACGATAGTAGGTATGTCTTTTGCATGCAGAATGTGATGTGCAAGATGTCGCTCCAGTCTCAACTCTGCTAGCGATACGAAACAGACGACCAAGACGCATATCACACAACGAGTTGATGAGAAATATAAACTTTGCTAACAAAAATATGTCAACACCGACTGCTATGTAGATACTACACACACATAAGCTACCACTTATTAGGTACTTACATGATAAATAATATCAGGTAAATATCGGATAACAATCAAAAAGCGGATATATTGATAAGCATTTTAAATATCGGATTTTTAAGTAGTGGTGGTGTTGTGGTGGTTGTCGCTAGAGTCGTCAAATCGCAATAATTTGTAATATCTTGATAAAACCAGTTGAACGGTGGTAGGTCTGGATACAGGATAACAAAAATTCTAAGAACTTTCTTCGGCAATTCATCTAAAATATCCTTCAAAGGCATCTAAAAGTATAAAAATGTTGACAATATAGAAATATAATGTGTAGGTTTGTGGCAATTTTCTCGCCAGGCGTGGACGAGCAAGCGGTAATTGTTTCTGCGGAGGGTTAGGTAGACAAAGCAACTTTTTTCTGTCCTTTCGATAATCGTATCTTGCAGGCGAGAATCTCTCCTCGTCTATTTGCCTTAACCCCCGACGAGAAACGAGGGGTGCTATAATTTTTAGCTTGTGTTGCTTTTTACCCGACTGTCAAGGAAGGGTTATGTTTTTGTGTGTTTGTACGTTTGTGTATCTGCCAATAGTGAAGCCATAGGTCCAACCAATTTTGGAATAGGTGTTTGAGAAGGGAAGTCAAAAAAAATATATTTTTGATTTCCCTGCCAACCAACAAAAAATAAATAAATTCGGTCAAGTGCGAGTCGGACTCGCCCATAAAGGGTTCCGTAGCAGCAAAGGCGAAAATTGCGATTTATGACGTATTAAAAAAAAAACTACTTAATGGATCTCGTTCAAACCAATTTCCGTTGGTAGTTTGCATGGCAATGTACATCATACATTTTTTTTAGATTTATCATTCTCTTATTTTAGAAGTTAGAGGGGGAGGAGGGGGGACACACATTTTTCCACTTTGGAAGTGTCTCTCGCGCAAACTATTCAGTTTAGAAAAAAAAATGTTAGAAACCTCAATAGCATTTTAAAAGACCTATCTATAGATACCCCACGCATATGGGTTTGATGAAAAAAAAATTTTTGAGTTTCAGTTCGAAGTATGGGGACCCCTAAAACTTAATACTTTTTTTCTATTTTTGTGTAAAATTTTTAATGCGGTTCACAGAATACATCTACTTACCAAGTTTCAACAGCATAGGCCTTATAGTTTCGGAGAAAAGTGGCTGTGACATACGGACGGACAGACAGACAGACGGACGGACAGACATGACGAATCTATAAGGGTTCCGTTTTTTGCCATTTGGCTACGGAACCCTAAAACATCATTCTTTAGACTAGGATCATCATCATCATTTTTTCTTTAGGTGGGTCACCCCCTAGCCAGGTGGACTGACGACCTGCGAAGGGTGGCTGGGACGAACTGGATACGAAAGGCGGCGGATCGGCAAACGTGGCGCATATTGGGAGACGCCTATGTCCAGCAGTGACCTGCAATAGGCTAATTGATTGATTGATTCTTTAGACGCTAGTGTCGCATTATTGTGGTCTCACTGGACCATCCAACACATTTTAATCTAACTGAGGTTATATGTTGACGAAGAGAACGTAGAGGTCCATAGAGGCTCTAAGCCAACGAAACTTAAAGCCTGTTTTCTCCCGTAGATGTCTGTGTCAGACAAAATTAATTTAAAGTAGATAATATATTATGTAAGTAAAACTGCTTAGTGCTAAGTTTAAATGGTTTAATTTCCTCGTCATAGTAGTCACTCAGTGCCTCGGCGGCGCCGGCGGAGGCGGTGGCGGCGGTGGCGGCGGGGTCGTGGTGGTGGTGGTCGTTGTAGTGGTAGTAGTCAGATTGTAAAATAGTGTGATATCATGATAAAACCAGTTAAACGGAGGTAAGTCTGGAAATGCATCAACAAATGTTCGAAGAATTTGCCTTGGTAATTTCTGTATAACAGTCTTCAAAGGTATCTAAAAATATAGATTGTTTTATAATTCTTTTTCTCTTTTTCTAGTTAGGTTTTCCGTTTGTGGCAGTCTCTCTAGATATTAGTTAAATATTGTGTTAATGGCAAACAAAAGTAAAATTAAGCAAATTGTGAGTTTCACTTGCCTACCGATCTTGTAAATCTAGGCCCTGCGCAGACGACAGACTATCCGTGACGCACTTTTTAGTCTGTGAAAATAGAACCTATGCAATTATAAGCAGTAACGCACACGACGCGCAAAAAGTCCGGCGCACAAAAAATCCGTGTAATTCGGGCAGACCGCACCGCGCCGCGGCGCGCCGCTCCGCACAAAAAGTGTGTGAAAAAAATTGAACGTTTGCTTCAACGCGCGCTAACGCAGACGGCGCACACTTTAGTCGGCAATCTGCATTTGCTAGGGGTGGACGTAACGCACGCGATCTATTATCATGGCGCCAGAGGTCGATGTAACTATGTTAATTCAAGGTCACAAAATAAATAGCAACTCATCAAATGTATTAACAGACATTTTATAAAATTTGAAAAAATTTGCCGGATGTTGTTTCAGAATTGAATGTTTAGTATGGAACTGTCTCTTCAGTAATCTTTCCGAAAGTATAGGATGTACCCAAAATTCTCTATTTCTTCTTCTTTTTCTGTACTTCATGTACAAAATAATACTTCGCGATCTCTGCACGATTTCCATAGCGTCTACGTCCCTACAGCTCTGCCGACAAAATGATCGAAGATGTGCGTCGTGTGCGTTGAGTCTGTGAAAAATCCGCGACCGACTTTTTGCGCGCCATGCAGACTTTTTGTGCGCCGCAGACTCGATCGCACAAAAAGTGTGCCGTCTGCGCAGGGCCTAAGTAGGTTTTTACTACTACTACTACTATACTATAGTAGGTATATAAAAGCAAAATACCACTCATTTATTAATCACGGAATCTCAGAAACTATAACACCTAAAAACTTGAGAGTCCTTATAGGTCCTTGAAGGTTCTTTATAGGGCGTAGACATCCGCTAAGAACGGATTTTACGAAACTCACCACTATGGAGGTTATACCAACTCCACGCTAACGAAGTCGCGGCCGGTCGCTAGTATATTATATCACTACATCTAATATATAAAATTCTCGTGTCACAAATGTGCGTAATCGAACTCCTCCGAAACGGCTCGACCGATTTTGATGAAATTTTTTGTGCTTATCCGGTATCTATGAGAATCGGCCAACATCTATTTTTCATCCCCCTAAATGTTAAGGGTGGTCCACCCCTTAATTATTTTTTTTTATTTTTCAGACAAAAATTTTATTTTTATTTTTTTATGATAAGTACATCATACAAAAATACATGCAACCCTAAATTTTCACCCCTCTACGATCAACCCTTATTTTTTTTTGTGAATTATAAACTTTAATCTAATATATAAAATTCTTCTGTCACGGGGTGCGTAATCGAACTCCTCCGAAACGGCTTGACCGATTTTGATGAAATTTTTTGTGCTTATCCGGTATCTATGAGAATCGGCCAACATCTATTTTTCATCCCCCTAAGTGATAAGGGTGCAGCGAGAACGGGATTTGAATACCACGCGGGCCGAAAATATGGCGGTACGAAGTTCGCCGGGGCAGCTAGTAATATTATAAAACAAAGTCGCTGTCGCTGTCTGTCCGTCCCTATGTATGCTTAAATCTTCAAAACTACCCAACGGATTTTGAAGCGGTTTTTTTTAATAGATAGAGTGATTCAAGAGGAAGGCTTATATGTATAATACATGCATAACATTGTAGAGAAACACTGCTAAAGGGGATTGGGTAATCTAGTATGGACAGTGGCGTTCTTAATTTTTTCAGCGGCCATAATTAATTTTGATACCACTTCATTGTACTGTGTCAAACACACGTACAAATGTCATTATTTTCATTGTAAGTAATATCGGAGCTGCGATATACAGGGTGGAACATTTCGACTTTACCTTGAAGGAAAGTACTCTCATACTAAAGATAGCGAATTTTACGTAAAGGAAACTTTACCTTATTTTTTAAAAGAAACAAAACTGCATTCAAAGACTTGAAAATGCCACACCCGGTAGTCGAACCAACTAATATTTTACAAAACCTTCTTTTTCATGGACTTCCTTTTATTTAATTTACCAAGTTTGTTAGAGAGATTTGATCCCTATGATCGACCCTATCGATTGATGTAATAAAAATACAGGGTGTTATTTTTTCGAATTGTAGTCGGTTCGATTATAAGGCGTGGCAAACGATTTTTCAGCATTCCTTAAATGCAGTGCTGTTTCTTTTTTAAAAACATACTAAACTGTATGCAAAGTTTTCTGAAAATGCCACACCCGGTAGTCGAACCGACTAAAATCTTCCTAAATCTTCTATTTCATGGACTTCCTTTTATTTAATTTACCAAGTTTGTTAGAGAGATTTGATCCCTATGATCGACCCTATCGATTGATGTAATAAAAATACAGGGTGTTATTTTTTCGAATTGTAGTCGGTTCGACTACCGGGTGTGGCATTTTCAGAAAACTATGAATGCAGTTTTGATTCTTTTTAAAAATAAGGGAATGTTTCTTTTCAGTGGAATTCGCTATCTTCAGTATTTAGAGTACTTCCATCTAAGTAAAGTTGAAAAATACCACCCTGTATAGCTAAGTCCCGATATAGTTTAGAGAAGTTTGTCCGTAGTAACTTTTGATCACGTTATACTGTACTTTCATATTATACCAATTTCATTGATGGCCGCTCAATTCCGACACGACGCCAACATTACCCAACCCACCACGCGGGCGGAAAATATGGCGGTACGAAGTTCGCCGGGTCAGCTAGTTACTTATAAAATAATAATATAGGGTCTATCAAGATATTTTAGGCCGAAGTCAACTTCACCAAGCCGGTAGGTACAGGCTCTGGTATAGACTTTCTTCTTGCAGGTCAGACGGTAGTCGTAGTCATTCACGGAGAGATAAACTAACCCAGGTTGTGCCTATGCAATTTTTATATCACTTGGGTGGCAGTAAACACACGACCCACCTGATGGAAAGTGGTTATCGTGGCCTATGGACGTATGCAACACCAGGGGCGTTACACTTGCGCTGCCATACATAGCATAACTTATTTATTTCTTAAACTTCTTATGGAGTGTTAGTTCCACGCCGGGAACAATCTCCGAGTCAAAAAGCCTGGACCGTGACTTTTACGAGAGCGCCTGACCGTGCCGCCCGTCCCCAGTTAAGTGGCAAGCCTGCTCTCTAGCAACAGCTCTAAGCACTGACTTCTTCGCACTCATAGGAGTCACTCCTGAGAGTCTATTAGAGAGCCAGGGAATAAATAATGATTGTTGATATACCATCTTTTAATTAATTCCCTGGTCCCTGTGACCCATCCCTTCGGATGATTTCAATCATACAGGTAACTCAACTCAACTCATTGACTATTACAACAGTCCGAGGTGGAATCCCTCAAGTACTCCACTGAAATAACATACCTTTGTTGTGGTTGTGATGGTAGTGGCCTGTAAAATGGTAAAAAAATAACTTAATCCATAATTCGCCAATGTTAACAAAATGCGCGAATACGACAGTGCCATCTAGGCGATATACTTATTCTTTAACCAGGTACCTACTACTTACGCCATCTAGCGGATTTTTGCTACGATATGCCGTCAACATTTCCTCCCTTTCCTTTCCCTAGTTTTCGTTTGGCACTGCCCCGCATCACGCAGCGTGATGTGGAAGTGCGTGGTCACGTCTCACGTCGCTTCCAAAGAATATGCCTACTCAAGAATATAAGGAATATATTATCTAGGTACAGGGTCGCTTATAAGTAGCTCTTTTTGTATAGAAAACACGCGTTATCTAACCAACACTCTGAAAACATATTCACGCGCGATGTTGCTGGAGATCACGCGCGTGCTTGCAGCAAACACATGTCCCCACGAGTTGGTGTGGGGTGAGACGCAGACGCAAGGTATGGTCTCAGTATAGAGAATTTTTTTTTTATACTATTGTAAGATACCTACATCAGGGTACACGGTACACCGAAGTCTGCACTTTGGCTCTGTGTTGAAGAATCACTATTCCAAGAGCTGAGATATTTTTTTGTGTTTGAGACAATCTGAAATATAGGTACCTCTACATACCCCTTTGGGGATTTACCTACAGACGTGACTGTGCCTTATCCATTTTATTGTTCTGTTCAAAACTGCTTTTCACTTGCAATAATATATTAAAGAAATTAAATTGTGTTTTAGAACAGTGTTATGTTAAAGTACCTATATTACCTATATAACAACGGTAAATACTCAAAGGCTTTTGAAAATTTATTTACGAACAAAATATTGCCTAGCTGTTAATTTTAAGTGTTAAGTACCCACCGTGGTTGTCTGTAATGAAGTAAATAATAAAATACATTATAAGTCTAGAGCAGCTGCTCTGCAATTTGAAGGGAAGATGGGAATGGTGGGTTGAAAGCTGGGTATGACCAATTTACATCTAGAAGCCACAGTGTTCGTGTTGTTATATTTGTGAAGAATGTTACACCACTTATCCACATCCACTGCAACAATACAGCAATTATATACTCACAGTGATATCTGGCTCAGAATTACTGAGATAGTTACCTAAATAAACAAAAAGGAAAATGAAAAAATATATAAATCTAGCCGACCACATTCTATACAACTGTAGTGTTTTCTGCGATAAAGCTTCAATATTCACATACCTATAAAATATTACGATTCGTTTTACTAGCAGGCCCGCCTGCTCTTACCTAGATATGCCGCCCTCCTGGAAGTCAAATTTTCCCTAGATTTTGAGCCCTCCTCCCCCTGGATGTCAAAACTTCCTTAGTATTGCCGCCCCCTAGACGTCAAATCTTCCCTAGATTTGCCACCTTACTGGACATCAAATCTTCCTTAGTTTTGCCACCCTATGGAAGTCGAATCTTACTTAGATTTCCCACCTCCCTGGACGTCAAATCTTCCACAGATTTGCCACCCCCTGCACGTTCATCACGAAATATTCAAAGTAATCGTCATAATACCCACCACAACTGCAAGTACTCTTCGGTTAATAAAAAGCGGATCAGCTCAGACGGGTGGATGTACCTATTGGAAAATATGGAGAGTTTCAGGCGTAGCTCCGTGGCTCAGTGGTCAGAGCATTGCACTTGAACCTGCGATCTTTCTCTTTCAGGGTAGGAAGGGAAAATTCGCGGGTTCAAGTCCCGCCTGAGCTGATTTCCTATCTTAATCCGAACTAAATACTTTAAAATTTCATTCAACAACAACACTCTTCTCTCCATCCTAACGTTAATCCCATTCGCATCCGAAGCTTTCACCTCGGAGTCTGACGTCCGCTTTACCAGTCTTACTACCGATTTGGCTGGACTTCGGTATTTTCCGTGAACGACTGCCATCTGACCTCCACAACCCAATGCCGATATTGGGCGATATCAAAGCATTGCAGCTAGACTAGTTGTTGAACTTTTCAAGGCTCCAACTACCCGTAACAACTGCTATAGAAGTTCGTATGGTAACCGGGACCGACGATTTATGCGTACAAATTTTGCACTGAGCGGAAATCGAACCCGTGCCTCCGCGTAGCGGCGGCGTTCACTCCTACCACGTCAGACGTAGCTGTCCACACCTACAACTACTTTTCTTCTTCTAGTCGTACACTCCTGGCGAAGTGGTCGTGGTTATGGATCATCCAGTAAGTTGGTCGCAGCTTTTGCGACACTTCCCCACTTCTCTCTATTCGGCTTCGTCCATTTCCGTAACTGACATTGTCATAACCAGCTACGAACATGGAATTTTTTCTTGCTTTCATAACCAGTTACGAAATTATAATTAAATTGTCGTTTTCATAACCAACTGTCATAACCAGTTTCGAAAGAAGATTTTGTTTCTTTTTTTGTACTTAACTGGTTATCAAAATCAGAAAAAAAAACGTACAGACTAGAATCCGAAAAACAACATCTTTATTTTTATAGCATCAATCGATAGTGTGAATCATAAGGATCAAATCTCTCTAACATACCTACCTACATGGTAAATCAAATAAGAGGAAATCCATAAAATCTTAATTTATAAATTCAATTTCAACAGACAGCACTTTATAGGTAGGTAGGTACAATAAATACCTAGGTATATAGATAACCTTCATTATTCTACAAACAAAAATACTGCAGAATACATACAGGATGGGCGCACGGATGAAGAGATTTGAATAAAACGAATTACACACTAGGTAATAGGCACGTCTTTATTCTTGAGTTACAATTGAATGAAATATAGATATTGTTGGATTACCACGACCACGACGTGCTATAAGCGGTCGTCCTCCGGGCAAGAAAGAGCGATGAATTTATTATGAGTAGATGTAGCTCCATCCCTCTTTCTCGACTGGAATACGATCGCTTATTACATGTCATTTTAGGGTTACAGACCTAGACATTAGACATGACAATTAGTCGAACGTATTCAATGAAAGCCCTTTAGAGTAAAAGGTATGCAGGTTGTGTATCTCCGCAGTTTACTTAGACTGTTGTTAGGAGGAGTCAGACAAGTGGACATACACTCTTTCACAGTTTCGAAATTGTTTTGATTGCCACCGCATCCCGAATACAGTCGACGTTTGCAAGTTCTGGAAAATATAAAGCAAGGATATTTGCATCATACTTAGGTATACTTACCTACCTACTTAATATTTTTTTTTTTAAAACCCTACGGCTACGGATTTAGTTAGCGATATTAGTGGAGGGGTAACTAGGTGTATGAAGGGACACACTATTCTACGCACACGCAACAAACTTACCTACTGCCAACGAGATTACGAGACCTAAGCAGACAAACCAATGTAGTCGGAATTTTTGGAAGCCTGATCCTTTTAGGTACAATTTTTATTTACCTATAAATAATTATATTATACCTACTTTGCAGTTTTATCCCAAGCCCATCGATTGTAATGTCCGAAACATGTCCCAAAGTCAAAGGCGAGTTCACAGAAATAAGGCACACGTACTGAAAAAAAACGATATCATCACTAAAATGTAGGGATATAGGTATTTAAGACGTAAGTAGCTAGGTAGATAACCGTCTAAATTTATTGGGGTTGTTCATGTCGGACTCGAATCCACTAAAACCACAAGCTGGTTCAACCTAAGGTTCCGACCAAGTTTCTTTTAAAAGTTAAAAGTAACTAACCCTCGAAACATCATTGCTAATTTGCATAAATTATAAATTATATTGGTATAATACAAATGAATACCCTGATTTTGGTCATTTCGGAGCGAAAGATTTTGAGCACTTAACATGAGCAGTTTCAATACCTAACAGTATTTAATTAAATAGCGAAAAAAAAATTATGGGTGGGAACAATGTGCAGGTGAACGGAATAGCGTATGGGGGTTATAACATAATTTTTTTTCGTCAAATTAATACTTCCAGACGATTTTGTTATCTAAACTGTGCCCAAATGTTTCGCTCCGAAACGACTAAATCACCCGGTATACAAAATGTGCTAACAGTACGCTAGTACCTACTATTATCTGTTCTGTGCTTACAGCTAAAAATACTTGCCTTTATGCATTGAAGTATTAATATAACAATAACCCATGCATGAGCTCATGTCTTCAAACCTATTACCGTTTCCTTGACAACCACCCCAAAAGAAACGGTAGCATCTTGCCATAGCGGCGTCGAAGTAATACTGAATAATATCCGCTCTACAGGGTCCTGTGTCTGGTCGCAAGAAGCATGATTTGTGCTTAGCTAAAAAATTGTAAAACTTTTATAAAAATCAGTGTATATGTATGAGCATTTCGCGTAGTAGCAGATTTCTCATTTATCCTATTTCTGAAACTGTACTAGAACTACATTGGTACATAATATGGAACGTCAGTAGCCATTGGTTTACCTAACGTCCAATACAAGCTACAATTTCAACATTATAGGTACCAGGGTACCCATTTAGTACATACCTATCTCTAATATTCAATTTAGCAAACGCGTACGTTACATTTATGTAGTCTTCCCCCCGGACATGACCTTTCCTGGATCAGGTGGATGTCCTAAGATAGATTTCAAACACAGGTTGGCCGAAGCAGGTAGAGTCGGTCTAGGTGGGGTTTCTCAGATGACGCGGACGTGCGGTGTGAGAGTGGAGGTGCTCCACAGACCATGGCCCACCTGCTAAGGTGTGCTGCATGCCCATCTACCTGTACACCGGAGGACATTATGAGAGCCTCCGAGAATGCGATTCAGGTAGCAGAATAGGGGAAAATAGAGTTTGACAGTAGAAGCACCATCGATTCGACAGAAGAAAAAGAAGATGTATTTGTTCGTAAGATGTAGGTATAGGTATAAAGATGAATGTTGTAATCTATTACCTCTGAGAGAATCTTTGTCTACCGGTACACATACTTTTGTCGTGGGAGGAATTGTTTTAGGTTTATGGCAGTGAATTGCAATAATAGCCAACAACACAAGTAAATATTCGTAGCGAAATAAATGTTTTCTTTCACTTAAGAATACGTTATGCACTTGAGGCATTATATCAATACATATTATTTGAAGCGTATTACTTTTATTTTCGGTTTCGATGTTGCCTAGAATTTTATTGATTTTCATATAGGTAATACGATATAAAATTTATTCCATTTTTATAACCTTACAAACCCGATAAGCATATTAAAATTCAGTAATGTAGGTACTCGGGAGACTTTCGACAGCTCCGTACTCCGTAGTGGCGTAGCGGTAAAATCTAAACTGCTACGCAGGCGGTACGGGTTCGATTCCAGCTGTGTTAACATTCGTAGTATGCATCAATAATAATAATATGTGCATGGTCCTGGGTGACTGGGTGTTTCTATGTATAATCATTATGTATTTACAAAGAATGTATCTATACTCCATTCGGCTGGGACAACTAAACGTGAACAATTATATTTAATTAATATATTTTATTTAAAAACTCAGTACAAGCTATATACAACATCCCAACGACAATCGTTGGGCCGCGGCTCGCCAGGCGTGATCAGCTTGCCTGGTCGAAGGATCCTCCCTTTGTGTTAGAGGGACATCACACCTCGTTCCTACACAGTACTATTTCTGTGCCACTAGTTAGACAGTTAGTTAGCCTAGTTTATCCGTTTAGTATAATGTTTCGCTACAAGATTGTTTACATTATTTACCTTTAGATAAGTACCTAACCGAAAGTTAAGCTATGCTTGAACTCTAGACGAAAAACAGCGACAGATAAAACTACCTATATCTGATATACCACTGGCAGAGGCAATGACATTATAACCATTAAATCAATGGAAAGAGGCGTGATTATATATAATGTGTATATCTGTATGTATATGTGTAATCTAGTATTTAAAAAATAATTGTGAACCAACTATGGCTTTGTTGGAAAATGGTGTCAGAAGCGACCGCATATGACCTGTAATACTCGTAGAAGCATAAATAAATAAACCAATTTCTATGTCATAGACTTTATTAGGTTCCAAATATCTCAAACAAAGAAACACAATAAGTAATACATTTTATACTTCATAAAATCATGTTTGATTTATTTTCTGTTTAAAAACATAAGTTTAAATTAATACACGTAGGTCGTAATTAGTACTTCATTAAAACCATATTTGATTATTTTATTATTTCTTTTGAACATAAAATCACAGCAACAACTATCAGCTTTGTTGAACATAATCAAATTCCGTTCTCCAGTACAAATTATAAGAATAAACTAAACAATTTGAGATTAGCCATACCATGATCTACTGAAAATAATGAGATCACATTTATAATTATAGAGGAATGGTGTTGGTAAGTTACAATTACCAACGTTACAGTAATAATGGCTGAACTAAATATTCGTTATATAGACATTTATACGTATTATTTAGTTTTATCATTGACGACATTTATCTTAATCTAAATATATCGATGAGATCGTAAACTTGCGGCGTAGACACCAAGTAATAATAGTTTTTATTTAAAAATTAATGATAATACATTTAGTTTATGCATAAAAGGACTTCGTCCTAAATTTTTTCTTGTCATCTAAAAATGTTAGAACTTACGAACTACAATAAAGGTTAACCCTCCTAGTCATACCATGAGAAGTTGAATTAATGCTTTGTCTTATTCTCTCTCGATAGACGGCTCAACATACATACTGTCACTATTATTGAGTTTATGAATAAGAGGGTTAAACTGTAACAAAAAAATGATTTCTAAATTGTTAACCTTGTTAACTAAGAACGTCTCATTACGTGAAACTGAATAATTAAACCTCCTTACATCAACCTACACAGAATGAAAATTAAATCTTATATTTAAAATACATTGACATCAACATCAGAGAAACTGGATATTACAATTATTATTAAATATTATGTGAGTGTAAATATCGTTTATTCCCAGTAGTTCCTTTGCTAGTTCCTTTGAAGGGACTACTGGGACTTTTTTGTCCCTACAGTTCCTTCGAAGGAACTAAAGGAACTACTGAGACTACAAAGTTCCTTCAGTTCCTTTTCCAGTTTCTTTGAAGGAACTACTGGGACTATAGTTCCTTCGAAGGAACTACTGAGACTACAAAGTTGCTTCAGTTCCTTTGCCAGTTCCTTTGAAGGAACTAGTGGGACTTTTTTTCCCTATAGTTCCTTCGAAGGAACTACTGAGACTACAAAGTTCCTTCAGTTCCTTTGCCAGTTCCTTTGAAGGAACTACTGGGACTTTTTTTCCCTATAGTTCCTTCGAAGGAACTACTGAGACTACAAAGTTGCTTCAGTTCCTTTGCCAGTTCCTTTGAAGGAACTACTGGGACTTTTTTTCCCTATAGTTCCTTCGAAGGAACTACTGAGACTACAAAGTTGCTTCAGTTCCTTTGCCAGTTCCTTTGAAGGAACTGCTGGGACTTTTTTTCCCTATAGTTCCTTCGAAGGAACTACTGAGACTACAAAGTTGCTTCAGTTCCTTTGCCAGTTCTTTTGAAGGAACTACTGGGACTTTTTTTCCCTATAGTTCCTTCGAAGGAACTACTGAGACTACAAAGTTGCTTCAGTTCCTTTGCCAGTTCCTTTGAAGGAACTGCTGGGACTTTTTTTCCCTATAGTTCCTTCGAAGGAACTACTGAGACTACAAAGTTCCTTCAGTTCCTTTGCCAGTTCCTTTGAAGGAACTACTGGGACTTTTTCCCTATAGTTCCTTCGAAGGAACTACTGAGACTACAAAGTTGCTTCAGTTCCTTTGCCAGTTCCTTTGAAGGAACTACTGGGACTTTTTTTCCCTATAGTTCCTTCGAAGGAACTACTGAGACTACAAAGTTGCTTCAGTTCCTTTGCCAGTTCCTTTGAAGGAACTGCTGGGACTTTTTTTCCCTATAGTTCCTTCGAAGGAACTACTGAGACTACAAAGTTGCTTCAGTTCCTTTGCCAGTTCCTTTGAAGGAACTACTGGGACTTTTTTTCCCTATAGTTCCTTCGAAGGAACTACTGAGACTACAAAGTTGCTTCAGTTCCTTTGCCAGTTCCTTTGAAGGAACTAGTGGGACTTTTTTTCCCTATAGTTCCTTCGAAGGAACTACTGAGACTACAAAGTTCCTTCAGTTCCTTTGCCAGTTCCTTTGAAGGAACTACTGGGACTTTTTTTCCCTATAGTTCCTTCGAAGGAACTACTGAGACTACAAAGTTGCTTCAGTTCCTTTGCCAGTTCCTTTGAAGGAACTACTGGGACTTTTTTTCCCTATAGTTCCTTCGAAGGAACTACTGAGACTACAAAGTTGCTTCAGTTCCTTTGCCAGTTCCTTTGAAGGAACTGCTGGGACTTTTTTTCCCTATAGTTCCTTCGAAGGAACTACTGAGACTACAAAGTTGCTTCAGTTCCTTTGCCAGTTCTTTTGAAGGAACTACTGGGACTTTTTTTCCCTATAGTTCCTTCGAAGGAACTACTGAGACTACAAAGTTGCTTCAGTTCCTTTGCCAGTTCCTTTGAAGGAACTGCTGGGACTTTTTTTCCCTATAGTTCCTTCGAAGGAACTACTGAGACTACAAAGTTCCTTCAGTTCCTTTGCCAGTTCCTTTGAAGGAACTACTGGGACTACAAAGTTGCTTCAGTTCCTTTGCCAGTTCCTTTGAAGGAACTAGTGGGACTTTTTTTCCCTATAGTTCCTTCGAAGGAACTACTGAGACTACAAAGTTCCTTCAGTTCCTTTGCCAGTTCCTTTGAAGGAACTACTGGGACTTTTTTTCCCTATAGTTCCTTCGAAGGAACTACTGAGACTACAAAGTTGCTTCAGTTCCTTTGCCAGTTCCTTTGAAGGAACTACTGGGACTTTTTTTCCCTATAGTTCCTTCGAAGGAACTACTGAGACTACAAAGTTGCTTCAGTTCCTTTGCCAGTTCCTTTGAAGGAACTGCTGGGACCCTTTTTCCCTATAGTTCCTTCGAAGGAACTACTGAGACTACAAAGTTGCTTCAGTTCCTTTGCCAGTTCTTTTGAAGGAACTACTGGGACTTTTTTTCCCTATAGTTCCTTCGAAGGAACTACTGAGACTACAAAGTTGCTTCAGTTCCTTTGCCAGTTCCTTTGAAGGAACTGCTGGGACTTTTTTTCCCTATAGTTCCTTCGAAGGAACTACTGAGACTACAAAGTTCCTTCAGTTCCTTTGCCAGTTCCTTTGAAGGAACTACTGGGACTTTTTCCCTATAGTTCCTTCGAAGGAACTACTGAGACTACAAAGTTGCTTCAGTTCCTTTGCCAGTTCCTTTGAAGGAACTACTGGGACTTTTTTTCCCTATAGTTCCTTCGAAGGAACTACTGAGACTACAAAGTTGCTTCAGTTCCTTTGCCAGTTCCTTTGAAGGAACTACTGGGACTTTTTTTCCCTATAGTTCCTTCGAAGGAACTACTGATACTACAAAGTTCCTTCAGTTCCTTTGCCAGTTCCTTTGAAGGAACTACTAGGACTTTTTTTCCCTATAGTTCCTTCGAAGGAACTACTGAGAACACAAAGTTCCTCCAGTTCCTTTGGCAGTTCCTCTGAAGGGACTGCTAGGACTTTTTTCCCTATAGTTCCTTTAAAGGAACTACTGAAACTACAAAGTTCTTTTAGTTCCTTTGTGCAGTTCCTTTGTAGGGACTACTGGGACTTTTTTTTCCCTATAGTTCCTTCAAAGAAACTAAGGAGCTACTGAGGCTACAAAGTTCCTTTAACTACACTTCTATGCGTATGTCCCTCGTGTATACAGGGCGTCCCACGGCGATGCCACATGGAGGGAAAGTACCTTAAATCCTTAAGTTAGCCCATTTTGTTTAAAGGAGACTTCATTTTATTTTTAAAAAGAAACAAAACTGCATTCAAAGATTTTTAAAAATTCGCTTGCCACACCCGGTAATCGAACCGACTAAAAGCCGAAAAAGTAACATCCTGTATTTTTATGGCATCAATCGATAGTGTCAATCATAAGGATCAAATCTCTCTAAGAAATATGGTAAATTAAACGAAAGGAAGTCCTTGAAATCTAAAATTATAAATTCAATTTGGCAAAATAAAACACTTTAACTCAAAGTTCATCCGTCCATCTGATACCATTTATTAACAATAAAATTCCATATTTAAACTACTTTTCTTTTTTTATCGTGCTGACACCGCTGCTGGTCAGCAGTAGTATTTAGGTATGTCGAACTCAAACCGACTAAAACCGCACGCCATCTAAATTAACAGGTTATAAGTTGATCCATAGGGCAATTCTCTTGCCATTTTCGTTGCACAGGGTACACCGCGTGCAGGTTTCTAATCAAATCAAAGATATCTCTAGTGTTGATACCTTGTAAGAATTTCTTACAAGGTATCAACACATCAAAGATATCTCTAGTGTTGATACCTTGTAAGAATTTCTCACAAGGTATCAACATTAGAGATAATATCTTTGATGAAATTTATTTAGTAAAATGAGTACTAAATGAATGAACTTTGTTACCTGTTTAGAATGTTACTTTATTGGGTAACTGTATGAGGTATGTGTAGGTAGGGTAGGTAGTTATTTTTGGGTGCTTGATTAGAAACCTGCACGCGGTGTACCCTGTGCAACGAAAATGGCAAGAGAATTGCCCTATGGATCAACTTATAACCTGTTAATTTAGACGGCGTGCGGTTTTAGTCGCTTTGAGTTCGACATACCTAAATACTACTGCTGACCAGCAGCGGTGTCAGCACGATAAAAAAAGAAAAGTAGTTTAAATATGGAATTTTATTGTTAATATGGTATCAGATGGATGGATGAACTTTGAGTTAAAGTGATTTATTTTGCCAAATTGAATTTATAATTTTAGATTTCAAGGACTTCCTTTCATTTAATTTACCATGTTTCTTAGAGAGATTTGATCCTTATGATTGACACTATCGATTGATGTCATAAAAATACAGGGTGTTACTTTTTCGGATTTTAGTCGGTTCGATTACCGGATGTGGCAAGCGAATTTTTAGAAATCTTTAAATGCAGTTTCGTTTCTTTTTAAAAATAAAATGATGTCTCCTTTAAGTAAAATGAGCTAACTTAAGGATTTAAGGTACTTTCCCTCCATGTGGCATCGCCGTGGGACGCCCTGTATATTACACCTTACACATATGAAATTGGCGTTTCGTACGGGAGGAATATAAAGTCTTTTTTTAAACTAAAATTATTTGAACTAACGGACGATAATGTTCATTTAAGATATTGGACATGTTGACTATGTTTGAAATACCTAATAGTCGATTCACCTACGGTTTATTGATACTACTACTTTGTGTTGTGACAGAAATTTACGTTGTTGCAAAACCGACTTCACGTAGTCTTGTCTGCCCTACCCCTAGAGTGTAATTTAAGCCCACGAAGGCACGGAGGGACGAGGCGGCCCGCGAGCTGAGGAGCAGGTGGTTCTAACGAGCACTGCCGCGGCTGAGGCTGGCCGGCGCAGCCGGCCAGCAAGCCGAAGCTGCGGTAGTGATCGTCAGATCCATCTGCGACGATAAGGTCGCGTGGGACCACCGGAGCACCGCAGCGCCGCGCGCCGGAGCCGTTACAGAAGCCATGCTTGCTGCATGATTGCTTGCATGCTGCATGCCTGCTTGCATGATTGCTTGCATGCTGTATGCCTGCTTGCATGCTTGCTTGCATGCATGCCTACTTGCATGATTGCTTGCATGCTGCATGCCTCCTCAGCTCGCGGGCCGCCTCACCCCTCTGCGCCTTCGCGGGCTTAAATTACACTCTAGGGGTAGGGCAGACAAAACTACGTGAAGTCGGTTTTGCAACAACGTAAAGGGGATTGGATAATCTTGTATGGACCGTGGCGTCATTAATTTTTTCAGCAGCTAATAATAATTTTGATACCACTTCATTGTACTGTGTTAAACACGCGTAAAAATGTCATTATTTTCATTGTAAGTAATATCGGAGCTGCGATATACAGAGTGGAACATTTCGAATTTACCTTGAAGGAAAGTAACCTAATACTAAAGATAGCGAATTTTACTTAAAGGAAACATTACCTTATTTTTAAAAAGAAACAAAACTGCATTCAAAGTTTTCTGAAAATGCCACACCCGGTAGTCGAACCGACTAAAATCTTCCTAAACCTTCTATTTCATGGATTGCCTTTTATTTAATTTGCCAAGTTTGTTAGAGAGATTTGATCCTTATGATTGACCCCATCGATTGATGCAATAAAAATACAGGGTGTTATTTTTTCGAATTTTAGTCGGTTCGATTAAAGAGCGTGCCAAGTGATTTTTCGAGATTCCTTGCATTTAAGGAATGCCGAAAAATCGTTTGCCCCGCCCTATAATCGAAACGACTACAATTCGAAAAAATAACACCCTATATTTTTATTATATCAACAGATAGGGTCAATCATAAGGATCAAATCTCTCTAACATACTTACTTGGTAAATTAAATAAAAGGAAATCCATGAAATAGAAGATTTAGGAAGATTTTAGTCGGTTCGACTACAGGGTGTGGCATTTTCAGAAATCTTCAAATACAGTTTAGTATGTCTTTTAAAAAGAAGTAGAACTACATTTAAGGAATGCCGAAAAATCTTTTGCCACGCCCTATACGAACCGACTACAATTCGAAAAAATAACACCCTGTATTTTTATTGCATCAATCGCTAGGGTCGATCATAAGGATCAAATCTCTCTAACAAACTTGGTAAATTAAATGAAAGGAAATCCATGAAATAGAAGGTTTAGGAAGATTTTAGTCGGTTCGACTACCGGGTGTGGCATTTTCAGAAAACTTTGAATGCAGTTTTGTTCCTTTTTAAAAATAAGGGAATGTTTCCTTTGAGTGGAATTCGCTATCTTCAATATTCAGAATACTATCCATCCAAGTATGATCGAAAAATTCCACCCTGTATAGCTCTATATCTACGTCCCGATATAGTTTAGAGAAGTTTGTCCATAGTAACTTTTGATCACTTTATACTGTACTTTCATATTATACCAATTTCATTGATGGCCGCTCAATTCCAACACGACGCCAACATTACCCAACCCCCTTTCTGTCACAAAGTAGTAGTATCAATAAACCGTAGGTGAATCGACTATTAGGTAAGTATTTCATACATAGTTCAACCAATCTTAGCACAATTAATTGTAGTTGAATAAACCGTAGGTGAATCGTCCATTATTTGTTTTGACCAGTAGTTATTACAAAAATATGTGAAACGATCTTTAGGTGTTTTAAACAGTAGTTTTTTTGACCGTAGTTGTCTTGAAAATAGTTAAAATACCTGTAGTTATTATAATACGTAACCTTTGAAAAATATGAGGAGTGAAAGTGGCAATGCAAAATCTAATATAATTTATACATCACGATACAGCAGGTTTTACGGAAATCGGTTAAGCGGTTACCAATAAAAAGCATGAAATAAAAAAAGTTATTATTTTACTTTTTATAGGTTCTTTTTAGGTCGGGGGTTTTTAAATTTTAAATTTTTATTCTTAGTTTCTTCAAGAGAACTGAAGAAACTTTGTAGTCCCAGTAGTTCCTTCAAAGAAACTATAGGGAAAAAAAGTCCCAGTAGTCCCTTTAAAGGAACTGCCAAAGGAACTGGAGGAACTTTGTAGTATCAGTAGTTCCTTCGAAGGAACTATAGGGAAAAAAAGTCCCAGTAGTTCCTTCAAAGGAACTGGCAAAGGAACTGAAGGAACTTTGTAGTCTCAGTAGTTCCTTCGAAGGAACTATAGGGAAAAAAAGTCCCAGTAGTTCCTTCAAAGGAACTGGCAAAGGAACTGAAGCAACTTTGTAGTCTCAGTAGTTCCTTCGAAGGAACTATAGGGAAAAAAAGTCCCAGTAGTTCCTTCAAAGAAACTGGCAAAGGAACTGAAGAAACTTTGTAGTCTCAGTAGTTCCTTCGAAGGAACTATACGGACAAAAAAGTCCCAGTAGTTCCTTCAAAGGAACTGGCAAAGGAACTGAAGCAACTTTGTAGTCTCAGTAGTTCCTTCGAAGGAACTATAGGGAAAAAAGTCCCAGTAGTTCCTTCAAAGGAACTGGCAAAGGAACTGAAGGAACTTTGTAGTCTCAGTAGTTCCTTCGAAGGAACTATAGGGAAAAAAAGTCCCAGTAGTTCCTTCAAAGGAACTGGCAAAGGAACTGAAGCAACTTTGTAGTCTCAGTAGTTCCTTCGAAGGAACTATAGGGAAAAAAAGTCCCAGTAGTTCCTTCAAAGAAACTGGCAAAGGAACCGAAGAAACTTTGTAGTCTCAGTAGTTCCTTCGAAGGAACTATACGGACAAAAAAGTCCCAGTAGTTCCTTCAAAGGAACTGGCAAAGGAACTGAAGCAACTTTGTAGTCTCAGTAGTTCCTTCGAAGGAACTATAGGGAAAAAAAGTCCCAGTAGTTCCTTCAAAGAAACTGGCAAAGGAACCGAAGAAACTTTGTAGTCTCAGTAGTTCCTTCGAAGGAACTATACGGACAAAAAAGTCCCAGTAGTTCCTTCAAAGGAACTGGCAAAGGAACTGAAGGAACTTTGTAGTCTCAGTAGTTCCTTCGAAGGAACTGTAGGGAAAAAAGTCCCAGTAGTTCCTTCAAAGGAACTGGCAAAGGAACTGAAGGAACTTTGTAGTCTCAGTAGTTCATTCGAAGGAACTATAGGGAAAAAAAGTCCCAGTAGTTCCTTCAAAGGAACTGGCAAAGGAACTGAAGCAACTTTGTAGTCTCAGTAGTTCCTTCGAAGGAACTATAGGGAAAAAAAGTCCCAGTAGTTCCTTCAAAGGAACTGGCAAAGGAACTGAAGGAACTTTGTAGTCCCAGTAGTTCCTTCGAAGGAACTATAGGGAAAAAAAGTCCCAGTAGTTCCTTCAAAGAAACTGGCAAAGGAACTGAAGGAACTTTGTAGTATCAGTAGTTCCTTCGAAGGAACTATAGGGAAAAAGAGTCCCAGTAGTTCCTTCAAAGGAACTGGTGAAGGAACTGAAGGAACTTTGTAGTCTCAGTAGTTCCTTCGAAGGAACTATAGGGAAAAAAAGTCCCAGTAGTTCCTTCAAAGGAACTGGCCAAGGAACTGAAGCAACTTTGTAGTCTCAGTAGTTCCTTCGAAGGAACTATAGGGAAAAAAAGTCCCAGTAGTTCCTTCAAAGAAACTGGCAAAGGAACTGAAGGAACTTTGTAGTCTCAGTAGTTCCTTTAGTTCCTTCGAAGGAACTGTAGGGACAAAAAAGTCCCAGTAGTCCCTTCAAAGGAACTAGCAAAGGAACTACTTCATGGACTTCCTTTTATTTAATTTACCAAGTTTGTTAGAGAGATTTGATCCCTATGATCGACCCTATCGATTGATGTAATAAAAATACAGGGTGTTATTTTTTCGAATTGTAGTCGGTTCGATTATAAGGCGTGGCAAACGATTTTTCAGCATTCCTTAAATGCAGTGCTGTTTCTTTTTTAAAAACATACTAAACTGTATGCAAAGTTTTCTGAAAATGCCACACCCGGTAGTCGAACCGACTAAAATCTTCCTAAATCTTCTATTTCATGGACTTCCTTTTATTTAATTTACCAAGTTTGTTAGAGAGATTTGATCCCTATGATCGACCCTATCGATTGATGTAATAAAAATACAGGGTGTTATTTTTTCGAATTGTAGTCGGTTCGACTACCGGGTGTGGCATTTTCAGAAAACTATGAATGCAGTTTTGATTCTTTTTAAAAATAAGGGAATGTTTCTTTTCAGTGGAATTCGCTATCTTCAGTATTTAGAGTACTTCCATCTAAGTAAAGTTGAAAAATACCACCCTGTATAGCTAAGTCCCGATATAGTTTAGAGAAGTTTGTCCGTAGTAACTTTTGATCACGTTATACTGTACTTTCATATATAATTTCATTGATGGCCGCTCAATTCCGACACGACGCCAACATTACCCAACCCACCACGCGGGCGGAAAATATGGCGGTACGAAGTTCGCCGGGTCAGCTAGTTACTTATAAAATAATAATATAGGGTCTATCAAGATATTTTAGGCCGAAGTCAACTTCACCAAGCCGGTAGGTACAGGCTCTGGTATAGACTTTCTTCTTGCAGGTCAGACGGTAGTCGTAGTCATTCACGGAGAGATAAACTAACCCAGGTTGTGCCTATGCAATTTTTATATCACTTGGGTGGCAGTAAACACACGACCCACCTGATGGAAAGTGGTTATCGTGGCCTATGGACGTATGCAACACCAGGGGCGTTACACTTGCGCTGCCATACATAGCATAACTTATTTATTTCTTAAACTTCTTATGGAGTGTTAGTTCCACGCCGGGAACAATCTCCGAGTCAAAAAGCCTGGACCGTGACTTTTACGAGAGCGCCTGACCGTGCCGCCCGTCCCCAGTTAAGTGGCAAGCCTGCTCTCTAGCAACAGCTCTAAGCACTGACTTCTTCGCACTCATAGGAGTCACTCCTGAGAGTCTATTAGAGAGCCAGGGAATAAATAATGATTGTTGATATACCATCTTTTAATTAATTCCCTGGTCCCTGTGACCCATCCCTTCGGATGATTTCAATCATACAGGTAACTCAACTCAACTCATTGACTATTACAACAGTCCGAGGTGGAATCCCTCAAGTACTCCACTGAAATAACATACCTTTGTTGTGGTTGTGATGGTAGTGGCCTGTAAAATGGTAAAAAAATAACTTAATCCATAATTCGCCAATGTTAACAAAATGCGCGAATACGACAGTGCCATCTAGGCGATATACTTATTCTTTAACCAGGTACCTACTACTTACGCCATCTAGCGGATTTTTGCTACGATATGCCGTCAACATTTCCTCCCTTTCCTTTCCCTAGTTTTCGTTTGGCACTGCCCCGCATCACGCAGCGTGATGTGGAAGTGCGTGGTCACGTCTCACGTCGCTTCCAAACAATATGCCTACTCAAGAATATAAGGAATATATTATCTAGGTACAGGGTCGCTTATAAGTAGCTCTTTTTGTATAGAAAACACGCGTTATCTAACCAACACTCTGAAAACATATTCACGCGCGATGTTGCTGGAGATCACGCGCGTGCTTGCAGCAAACACATGTCCCCACGAGTTGGTGTGGGGTGAGACGCAGACGCAAGGTATGGTCTCAGTATAGAGAATTTTTTTTTTATACTATTGTAAGATACCTACATCAGGGTACACGGTACACCGAAGTCTGCACTTTGGCTCTGTGTTGAAGAATCACTATTCCAAGAGCTGAGATATTTTTTTGTGTTTGAGACAATCTGAAATATAGGTACCTCTACATACCCCTTTGGGGATTTACCTACAGACGTGACTGTGCCTTATCCATTTTATTGTTCTGTTCAAAACTGCTTTTCACTTGCAATAATATATTAAAGAAATTAAATTGTGTTTTAGAACAGTGTTATGTTAAAGTACCTATATTACCTATATAACAACGGTAAATACTCAAAGGCTTTTGAAAATTTATTTACGAACAAAATATTGCCTAGCTGTTAATTTTAAGTGTTAAGTACCCACCGTGGTTGTCTGTAATGAAGTAAATAATAAAATACATTATAAGTCTAGAGCAGCTGCTCTGCAATTTGAAGGGAAGATGGGAATGGTGGGTTGAAAGCTGGGTATGACCAATTTACATCTAGAAGCCACAGTGTTCGTGTTGTTATATTTGTGAAGAATGTTACACCACTTATCCACATCCACTGCAACAATACAGCAATTATATACTCACAGTGATATCTGGCTCAGAATTACTGAGATAGTTACCTAAATAAACAAAAAGGAAAATGAAAAAATATATAAATCTAGCCGACCACATTCTATACAACTGTAGTGTTTTCTGCGATAAAGCTTCAATATTCACATACCTATAAAATATTACGATTCGTTTTACTAGCAGGCCCGCCTGCTCTTACCTAGATATGCCGCCCTCCTGGAAGTCAAATTTTCCCTAGATTTTGAGCCCTCCTCCCCCTGGATGTCAAAACTTCCTTAGTATTGCCGCCCCCTAGACGTCAAATCTTCCCTAGATTTGCCACCTTACTGGACATCAAATCTTCCTTAGTTTTGCCACCCTATGGAAGTCGAATCTTACTTAGATTTCCCACCTCCCTGGACGTCAAATCTTCCACAGATTTGCCACCCCCTGCACGTTCATCACGAAATATTCAAAGTAATCGTCATAATACCCACCACAACTGCAAGTACTCTTCGGTTAATAAAAAGCGGATCAGCTCAGACGGGTGGATGTACCTATTGGAAAATATGGAGAGTTTCAGGCGTAGCTCCGTGGCTCAGTGGTCAGAGCATTGCACTTGAACCTGCGATCTTTCTCTTTCAGGGTAGGAAGGGAAAATTCGCGGGTTCAAGTCCCGCCTGAGCTGATTTCCTATCTTAATCCGAACTAAATACTTTAAAATTTCATTCAACAACAACACTCTTCTCTCCATCCTAACGTTAATCCCATTCGCATCCGAAGCTTTCACCTCGGAGTCTGACGTCCGCTTTACCAGTCTTACTACCGATTTGGCTGGACTTCGGTATTTTCCGTGAACGACTGCCATCTGACCTCCACAACCCAATGCCGATATTGGGCGATATCAAAGCATTGCAGCTAGACTAGTTGTTGAACTTTTCAAGGCTCCAACTACCCGTAACAACTGCTATAGAAGTTCGTATGGTAACCGGGACCGACGATTTATGCGTACAAATTTTGCACTGAGCGGAAATCGAACCCGTGCCTCCGCGTAGCGGCGGCGTTCACTCCTACCACGTCAGACGTAGCTGTCCACACCTACAACTACTTTTCTTCTTCTAGTCGTACACTCCTGGCGAAGTGGTCGTGGTTATGGATCATCCAGTAAGTTGGTCGCAGCTTTTGCGACACTTCCCCACTTCTCTCTATTCGGCTTCGTCCATTTCCGTAACTGACATTGTCATAACCAGCTACGAACATGGAATTTTTTCTTGCTTTCATAACCAGTTACGAAATTATAATTAAATTGTCGTTTTCATAACCAACTGTCATAACCAGTTTCGAAAGAAGATTTTGTTTCTTTTTTTGTACTTAACTGGTTATCAAAATCAGAAAAAAAAACGTACAGACTAGAATCCGAAAAACAACATCTTTATTTTTATAGCATCAATCGATAGTGTGAATCATAAGGATCAAATCTCTCTAACATACCTACCTACATGGTAAATCAAATAAGAGGAAATCCATAAAATCTTAATTTATAAATTCAATTTCAACAGACAGCACTTTATAGGTAGGTAGGTACAATAAATACCTAGGTATATAGATAACCTTCATTATTCTACAAACAAAAATACTGCAGAATACATACAGGATGGGCGCACGGATGAAGAGATTTGAATAAAACGAATTACACACTAGGTAATAGGCACGTCTTTATTCTTGAGTTACAATTGAATGAAATATAGATATTGTTGGATTACCACGACCACGACGTGCTATAAGCGGTCGTCCTCCGGGCAAGAAAGAGCGATGAATTTATTATGAGTAGATGTAGCTCCATCCCTCTTTCTCGACTGGAATACGATCGCTTATTACATGTCATTTTAGGGTTACAGACCTAGACATTAGACATGACAATTAGTCGAACGTATTCAATGAAAGCCCTTTAGAGTAAAAGGTATGCAGGTTGTGTATCTCCGCAGTTTACTTAGACTGTTGTTAGGAGGAGTCAGACAAGTGGACATACACTCTTTCACAGTTTCGAAATTGTTTTGATTGCCACCGCATCCCGAATACAGTCGACGTTTGCAAGTTCTGGAAAATATAAAGCAAGGATATTTGCATCATACTTAGGTATACTTACCTACCTACTTAATATTTTTTTTTTTAAAACCCTACGGCTACGGATTTAGTTAGCGATATTAGTGGAGGGGTAACTAGGTGTATGAAGGGACACACTATTCTACGCACACGCAACAAACTTACCTACTGCCAACGAGATTACGAGACCTAAGCAGACAAACCAATGTAGTCGGAATTTTTGGAAGCCTGATCCTTTTAGGTACAATTTTTATTTACCTATAAATAATTATATTATACCTACTTTGCAGTTTTATCCCAAGCCCATCGATTGTAATGTCCGAAACATGTCCCAAAGTCAAAGGCGAGTTCACAGAAATAAGGCACACGTACTGAAAAAAAACGATATCATCACTAAAATGTAGGGATATAGGTATTTAAGACGTAAGTAGCTAGGTAGATAACCGTCTAAATTTATTGGGGTTGTTCATGTCGGACTCGAATCCACTAAAACCACAAGCTGGTTCAACCTAAGGTTCCGACCAAGTTTCTTTTAAAAGTTAAAAGTAACTAACCCTCGAAACATCATTGCTAATTTGCATAAATTATAAATTATATTGGTATAATACAAATGAATACCCTGATTTTGGTCATTTCGGAGCGAAAGATTTTGAGCACTTAACATGAGCAGTTTCAATACCTAACAGTATTTAATTAAATAGCGAAAAAAAAATTATGGGTGGGAACAATGTGCAGGTGAACGGAATAGCGTATGGGGGTTATAACATAATTTTTTTTCGTCAAATTAATACTTCCAGACGATTTTGTTATCTAAACTGTGCCCAAATGTTTCGCTCCGAAACGACTAAATCACCCGGTATACAAAATGTGCTAACAGTACGCTAGTACCTACTATTATCTGTTCTGTGCTTACAGCTAAAAATACTTGCCTTTATGCATTGAAGTATTAATATAACAATAACCCATGCATGAGCTCATGTCTTCAAACCTATTACCGTTTCCTTGACAACCACCCCAAAAGAAACGGTAGCATCTTGCCATAGCGGCGTCGAAGTAATACTGAATAATATCCGCTCTACAGGGTCCTGTGTCTGGTCGCAAGAAGCATGATTTGTGCTTAGCTAAAAAATTGTAAAACTTTTATAAAAATCAGTGTATATGTATGAGCATTTCGCGTAGTAGCAGATTTCTCATTTATCCTATTTCTGAAACTGTACTAGAACTACATTGGTACATAATATGGAACGTCAGTAGCCATTGGTTTACCTAACGTCCAATACAAGCTACAATTTCAACATTATAGGTACCAGGGTACCCATTTAGTACATACCTATCTCTAATATTCAATTTAGCAAACGCGTACGTTACATTTATGTAGTCTTCCCCCCGGACATGACCTTTCCTGGATCAGGTGGATGTCCTAAGATAGATTTCAAACACAGGTTGGCCGAAGCAGGTAGAGTCGGTCTAGGTGGGGTTTCTCAGATGACGCGGACGTGCGGTGTGAGAGTGGAGGTGCTCCACAGACCATGGCCCACCTGCTAAGGTGTGCTGCATGCCCATCTACCTGTACACCGGAGGACATTATGAGAGCCTCCGAGAATGCGATTCAGGTAGCAGAATAGGGGAAAATAGAGTTTGACAGTAGAAGCACCATCGATTCGACAGAAGAAAAAGAAGATGTATTTGTTCGTAAGATGTAGGTATAGGTATAAAGATGAATGTTGTAATCTATTACCTCTGAGAGAATCTTTGTCTACCGGTACACATACTTTTGTCGTGGGAGGAATTGTTTTAGGTTTATGGCAGTGAATTGCAATAATAGCCAACAACACAAGTAAATATTCGTAGCGAAATAAATGTTTTCTTTCACTTAAGAATACGTTATGCACTTGAGGCATTATATCAATACATATTATTTGAAGCGTATTACTTTTATTTTCGGTTTCGATGTTGCCTAGAATTTTATTGATTTTCATATAGGTAATACGATATAAAATTTATTCCATTTTTATAACCTTACAAACCCGATAAGCATATTAAAATTCAGTAATGTAGGTACTCGGGAGACTTTCGACAGCTCCGTACTCCGTAGTGGCGTAGCGGTAAAATCTAAACTGCTACGCAGGCGGTACGGGTTCGATTCCAGCTGTGTTAACATTCGTAGTATGCATCAATAATAATAATATGTGCATGGTCCTGGGTGACTGGGTGTTTCTATGTATAATCATTATGTATTTACAAAGAATGTATCTATACTCCATTCGGCTGGGACAACTAAACGTGAACAATTATATTTAATTAATATATTTTATTTAAAAACTCAGTACAAGCTATATACAACATCCCAACGACAATCGTTGGGCCGCGGCTCGCCAGGCGTGATCAGCTTGCCTGGTCGAAGGATCCTCCCTTTGTGTTGGAGGGACATCACACCTCGTTCCTACACAGTACTATTTCTGTGCCACTAGTTAGACAGTTAGTTAGCCTAGTTTATCCGTTTAGTATAATGTTTCGCTACAAGATTGTTTACATTATTTACCTTTAGATAAGTACCTAACCGAAAGTTAAGCTATGCTTGAACTCTAGACGAAAAACAGCGACAGATAAAACTACCTATATCTGATATACCACTGGCAGAGGCAATGACATTATAACCATTAAATCAATGGAAAGAGGCGTGATTATATATAATGTGTATATCTGTATGTATATGTGTAATCTAGTATTTAAAAAATAATTGTGAACCAACTATGGCTTTGTTGGAAAATGGTGTCAGAAGCGACCGCATATGACCTGTAATACTCGTAGAAGCATAAATAAATAAACCAATTTCTATGTCATAGACTTTATTAGGTTCCAAATATCTCAAACAAAGAAACACAATAAGTAATACATTTTATACTTCATAAAATCATGTTTGATTTATTTTCTGTTTAAAAACATAAGTTTAAATTAATACACGTAGGTCGTAATTAGTACTTCATTAAAACCATATTTGATTATTTTATTATTTCTTTTGAACATAAAATCACAGCAACAACTATCAGCTTTGTTGAACATAATCAAATTCCGTTCTCCAGTACAAATTATAAGAATAAACTAAACAATTTGAGATTAGCCATACCATGATCTACTGAAAATAATGAGATCACATTTATAATTATAGAGGAATGGTGTTGGTAAGTTACAATTACCAACGTTACAGTAATAATGGCTGAACTAAATATTCGTTATATAGACATTTATACGTATTATTTAGTTTTATCATTGACGACATTTATCTTAATCTAAATATATCGATGAGATCGTAAACTTGCGGCGTAGACACCAAGTAATAATAGTTTTTATTTAAAAATTAATGATAATACATTTAGTTTATGCATAAAAGGACTTCGTCCTAAATTTTTTCTTGTCATCTAAAAATGTTAGAACTTACGAACTACAATAAAGGTTAACCCTCCTAGTCATACCATGAGAAGTTGAATTAATGCTTTGTCTTATTCTCTCTCGATAGACGGCTCAACATACATACTGTCACTATTATTGAGTTTATGAATAAGAGGGTTAAACTGTAACAAAAAAATGATTTCTAAATTGTTAACCTTGTTAACTAAGAACGTCTCATTACGTGAAACTGAATAATTAAACCTCCTTACATCAACCTACACAGAATGAAAATTAAATCTTATATTTAAAATACATTGACATCAACATCAGAGAAACTGGATATTACAATTATTATTAAATATTATGTGAGTGTAAATATTCGGCACATGGAATGATGATTATTATCGGAATGCATTTGATGCACCAAAGATGTGCACAGTTGAAATTGATAATTTAGACACAAGCAACATTAATTAATTATTATTTATCATATAGCACACATTCAAAATACAACACTGAACTTCGGAATGTATATACGACTACACATACAAATTGAACTACTGTACCTACCTACACATAATGTGATTACAAAGATAAAGTTCATAATATGAATAATATGTAGGTTGTCTCAGAAAATTGAAATATAAAGGTCTATTCTCAACAAAGTTCAGTATTTTTGTTTTAATATAAACTCCTAGACTAAAATTGAGTTGCAGTGTAGTACAGACATACAAAGCACATTTAAAATTTTCAGACCACGGCCAATAAACAGTAGATTATATCTTCCCCGGGGGGATTTGGACCCGCGACTCTTATATGAGAATACGCTCCATTTCCTTATATTGGTCATATAGTTTTAAGAATCTACCGCGGTAACAAACACAGTTGCCGCCAGGATTTCAATCACATTAAGGACCCTGCAAGGAGTTAAGATTTGAGGTTCAGTCACCTATGATGGTTACAGACTGATATAGGGAAATACAGTACCCTGTAGGTAATCATAGGAAGTGAGAGAGTAAATAGTTATCAAAAGACTGCTACTAACATTACTAAGAAATATGGCGGTATTCAATAGTATAAATCTACACCTAACTAACTAGACATCGAATGAATGATTAACTGAATGAATGAGAATTTATATGCATGATAATATTATGAGTAGATGAGCAGATTTCTTGCTAAAACATTGACGGAAAGTGATACACACGTAGAACGGTTTCGGTGGACGAACGAATAATCCGGCTAGTTTAGTTGACTACCGAGCTGCTACTAGGGGTGGTCGGCAATGGCCGGCGCATGCACTGGCCGGGCGTCGTGACCGTCAGCGAGACGCGCGCCACCGCCTCCAGGGTACGAGCGATGGCCATCATGCGCTTTATCAGACAGTTGGTGGAGAGGATCAATACCTGGGAAGTATTACAACTAATTAGAACTATAGTATAGTTAAAATCTCGCTGCAGACTCGCTCATAAATCATTCGAGTGTTTCGCTCTCTTACAGTAGTATAAAACCTTATAAACGTGTTTTATTGTAAATCGACAGCTGAGCATTTTACCACTGAACCACAGATGCCGTCGGTCAACTAGCGAACATCCCTACACCGATTATGATTTATGACTGAGTCTGCAGCGAGATTTTAACTATACTATAGTCTCAACATCTCATTCATTCCCTGAGACCTTTCCCAACTCAGTTGGGATCAGCGTTTAACTGTGACGCGACTGAACTTCGATACTGCCATCTGATCTCCACAACAAGTTGATGATATCGGACTTTTGTGGGCTGCAAGTTCTCGTAACTGCTGCCATAAAGCCCTAAAGTTCAAGTAGGGCATACAATATTCATTTATCTATCACATTTTATTTTGCATAACTAATTCTTGTTTATGTACAATTGAAAAGAAATCAGTAGGTACTGTTAAAAATTCTAGGACGTATCGATCATATTACACTAGCGGTGGTCACAGGCTGACTCAGCCAATGGTATGTGAGCACCTGTATCATAATCGCTGCAATGCCAGTAAATTGTGATGGCAGGTACTATATCACACACATGAAAGGTTATGTACATGTGAATGCATGTTGTTTTCTTTGTAGGTACTAGTATTTTATTGTTCTTGGGTGTGTATTGGCTTCTACTAAGATCTTCGGAGCCCAAACCAACCTCACCTGCAAGCCGGCACACCTGCTGATCGACGAAAAAGGCTCTGGTGCAGTATTTCCCTCCGGGGTTGAGAGGTCAGACGGCAGTTGCCTTAACAAACCAATAAAAACACGGACCAAGAGAGTGGACCCCGGGTCGAGCTATGGGTGCGGATGAAGAAGAGTATTTTAAACCTAGGCAACATTATCCGCGTAAGTACAATGTTGCACAAAGTTGCACAACAAAAGACGCGCAACAACGCGAAACACACAGAATCAATCATCGAACTAACAACATCGCGCGTTATGTTGCGCAACAAGTGTTACGCACCATTGTCGAACTTGTTCTTATATTAAACTTAAGCTAATCACAGGGTGACACGTACCTTTATTTCAGTTCGTAGAGGCAATACAGCCACGAGCCACCAAAGCCAGGCGGGCCCATCGGAGGTCTCCCACCAATCGTCGTTGTCCTCATCGTCACGCGTCGTTGGCAGGGAGCCAAAGGCGTTCTCAATGTCAGACAGAACGCCGGCGCTCAGCTGACTCAGCCAGAATATGGCTTTCAGCATTATTTGAGACGCGTAGATCTTCAGATCAGCTGTCGCCACACCTTGGTCTGGACGAATGTCCTGGATTGGTTGGATACGCGCGACTTCGCATCTGTAATATAATCGAGTTACATCTTTTTATATTTCATCATCATAATCATTTCAGCCATAGGAAGTCCACTGCTGGACATAGGTCTCCCCTATAGATTTCCAATAAGACCGGTTGGAAGCGGCTCGCATCCAGCGCGTTCCCGCGGTCATATTGAGGTCATCTGTCCACCCAATTTTATATCAGTAAAATTGTCATTAGCTCGACTAATGGTAAGCAGTTGCATTTCAGGATCCGGATAACTCTCGTGAACAGGACTAACAGAAGACTGCAAATGATTATATGAAGAGTATCCCTGGTCCAATTACAATGACGGAATGGTAACCTAGTACATTTAGCGTTACTTGATTGAATTCAAATGTGATCCGGTCCACAAGCAAAATTTGTTCGAAGAGGTTGATTTCAGCAGTGTACACACGGCTAAAGAGATAGCTGTGCAGGTTTACATATTTTATTGATTATAATGGCACTGCCTAGTCTTATGTCGTGTATACACTGTGCTGATACAAGTGTATAATATAGGCTTACCCATCACGGAAAGATCTTTCGATCACTCTGAAACGCGTTAGGCCGATCGTAGAAAGAATGGACCTGCCATCTTCCAAGTGCACGCAATCGCGCACTTCCAGGACCTGTAAATATAACAAGTATTTTTACTTACACATCACACTACCGGGTGGTCGGGAACAAGAGTGACAGTCCAACTAAGATGCGCTTGCTTCGATTTTATGGTGTATGTAAGTATGATATGTGTCAAAATCTAAAATTACTAGACCGATTCAATGTTTCTTATGTATATTTGGTATTCTACTTCAACATCATCTTAACGTTAATCCCAGTTGCACCCAAAGCTTTCACCTCGGAGTCTGTGGTCCGCTTTACCAGCCTAACTGCGAATTTGGCTGAACTTCAATATTTTCCGTGAAGCGGCTGCCATCTGACCTTTTTCTGAGCATTTTTAGGCCTAAGGTGCTCTCCAAGGCACGTATATTTCACTCTCCTACCCTCCCCTTATATGCCAGGACTAAGTTTGCCGGATCAGCTAATACAAACATATTTTTTTCTTTATTATGGTGAATACAGTGTATTTATACTTACCGTGCCGTAGTCAGCGTATTTCCTGTCTCGGTCCATAGCCACCATGCCGAAACGACGCGAGCCCGACTCCAGTACACGGCGTATCATCAACCAATAGCGAGGGTCGAATATGAACAGGGGGCATGGCACACTAGAAGGAAAACAGGAAGAAATTTAACAAGTTAGACCTTCTGTAGCGTAACGGCGGCGGTGGGCTCTCCCGACTGATAAGCCAAAGGTTTGATTCACGTTTAAGGCTGCCTTTCCACCAGAGATGTGCTATGCAACTATGGTACAAAGATGTAAAAGCTAAGATATGAAATTATGTGACCGTTTGTCCGTTTCCACTATACTATGCTAGAGTAAGATGAGCTATGAAGCTTCCTACAATTATTCAAAATTCGAATCTATTCTCCATTCATAGCACGCATCTTGTAGCATAGCATATCTCTGGTGGAAAGGCAGCCTAATGCAAATATTAGTATGAATGACTGTGTATATTAGCATAGGTGTGGACGTTTCTATGTATTATATTATGTATGTATTATTTAACAAACTCAACGTATCTATTTTTATCCGCATTCTAGAATTGAAATAACAACCTAGATAAGCTATTATTACTTTAGGTCTAGATAGCGAGGTGTAGACTATCCTGGCTAATTAACTTATTATTAGTATATATTTATAAGTACTTACGACGGATAAGCGACGGTGCACACAAATATCGGCACGAGGTCGTCCTCTTCCACAGGCTTTGGGACGTGTAGAGCGTTGACAGAAGCCAGTGCTCCTTTCACGAAAGACGTGTCTTTAGTCTGAAAAGTATACCCCGTAAAATATACCGAACACCTATGAATAATACATGCAGGTATCAAGTTCTGATTTGCACTTTGGAGCCATAGGTCCACAATGTTACTCCTTCTTTCCAAAATTTGGTTTATCCAGACTTATGATGTATGAATTGTATGAATGTATGTTCACTACATACACCTTGTATATTTGAATAGGTACTTATTAAGTATGAAAGGCTACCCAATGATTAATAAGTCAACTTTGAATTCGAATTTACAACAATTTTAAAAAAAATATCGTTGCAGTAATAGCAGGATCTAAGCTGCAACCGTGCCAATACACGAAAGATTCTTCGTCTCGGCAAGTAGTCTCGACTGTTCTTTAATGAGGAGCTTCGATGTCAGCCTATCTGCTTTTCTGATGAGTTTTGTTGGTAAATGGTAACCCTCAAGATGGTGTGTTTAACTTACGAGTGTCGCGAATTTTTATTAAAAATTTTGGTAGTAAACATTAAGATACTACCTACTACTATATTATATAGTATACCAGACGCGTATCAAAAAGTAATAATATTTTCTATTGTATGTTTACCCAGAGACGTACTTAGGTACCTACCTATAAATCACCTATAGGTACCTATTTCATTTCAGGTTAATCATAGAGTACTATCATCATAGATATTTTTAGAAAAGTCATTATCTAATCGTTGTTCCCGGTTGCAGCCGTAGCTTTCACGTCCGGAGGCTGGGGTTCACTTACTCCTTTTCTCTCGATTCGGCTAATACAGCTTTTATGATTGCCGTCTGACCACCCAACATTAAGAGAAAAACTTGGGACCGAAACCTCGTCCGGGTATCGGCATAACAGTTTCAGGATAGTGCCTATTTATTCATCGAAAAATCAATACCTGCTTCGGGTAGCTTACGTAATAAATATGTGTGACTTTTCACAATGTCGGCGAATATTTAGAAACACGAGGTTCAAACATACAACACAGCCGTTGCTTTGCTAAAACACGCTCTTCTTTTTTCAAATTTACAGAAGCAACAACTACTAATAATGATATAATGTCCTGCACCTAAACTCGGGTAATTTTGTATTAATCCGTAACGCTCAAATGGCTTAATCTGGCTAAAGTTTGGTACAGGAACAGATCTGGAATAACACTGGCTTGTTGTTTGTTGGATGATCAGAATTCCACGTTAAGCAATAGCTATTGCTTAAACGCAGTATTGGATAAATAAAAAAAATATGTTTAAGTTACCTCGAATAGCTTGAAGTCTCCCAGACCACGTAAACACAAAGGGCATCTTTTTCTGTAGTCAAGAGTTTTTTCCAGGCAAGTTCGGCAGAACATGTGTCCACAGGGCGTGGTCACCGGGGCGGTGAAGACATCGCAGCACAGGATACACTCCATGTCAGCAGACTTGATCCAGGAAATCGATGTAAGTTGAGTCACAAAGTGGTTCAACTCGCGGGTCAATACCCTCGGGTCACGGTTCTCACTTAGTACCATGATGACCTGGATGTAAAATACACTAAGTCTAAGATCTTTTCTTCTTGTAAGTAAACTAAGCTAGGTCAAAGTACCTATGCATTATAGATTTTCCCTCAATGTCTTTAAGAGTGTTTTCACCCATCCTACGACCGATCTGGTTAGTGTTGCTTAACTTTGCAATGTGCTAACCTACGCGGTTACCGCTTAGCCACGAACTTAACATATTCAAGAAATTAACATCTTGGATCTAGAACTTTCATCAAAGTCAAATCTGCCCATGATCAAAATTAATAAAAACAGTACAAGATTTAAATTATTCAAATTGAAGATAGCCTTGATATCTAGAGATTTTTAAGTGACTTAAAAAAATGATGTCCGTTAAAATATGTATGATGTTTCTTCAAAAAAGAATAAATCAGTTTTATTTAAATTTCAAATAACGTTGAAAAATTGTTCTGAAAAGTAATTTTAAAAATAAAACCGAAGGGCAAAATATTCAAAAGACAGGTTTCCAAAACTAAACTTAAAATGCAATTTTATTGTAGCAACACAAATACTTATTTTAAATGCTTAGTTAAATAATGCTAAGAACCACACACATTAAAGATAAACCTATATCCGTGTTCAAAATTAATGGCGGCTTTTACTAACCTGAGCCAACAATGTACGGGCTAAACGTAAGTCAGAGTCACTGGAAGCAGCTGCCAGTGCAAACTGCGGCGCCGCATCCCTGTGCCGGCCGCTCTGCAGCAGCTCCAGTGCGTACGCGAACCGCGCCTAAATGACAAAGCAAACAATAAAGATCATGGTGCATGCCAACAGAATCAGTATATCGCTAAGCAGTGTACGATAAAAAACGATGATGTCATTAAAACAACAACATATTTACTTAGAGATATGTAAAAAATATTGCGAGTTCAGTGCACCCAGCCTACGAACGTTCTTTTTGAGATTCTCATTATGATCTTTTTAACATTATGACATTGACGGATACGTAGAGAATAACTTATCAGTGTGAGTAAGTGCATGGTATCAGTAAACATGTTATATAAAGTATTGTGATTCAATAATACATATTGTTTACCCGAGCAGACATGGGATTGTGCTGCTGATATGGCCCGGGGGGAGCAAAGAAGTGCCGCGTGCTACGCTTGGGCCGTATCGGGCCCGCGTTAACTCCACGCGCGCCGGTCACTGTGGACAACAGATAATAATTTGTTGACAAACATGCATTATCAAAAAAAAAATTTAAAACAACTACCTATACATTGTACTAAGACTAAGTGTCGAAACTGACTACCGCAATTTTATGGTTGGATACCTACCAACCACAGAAATAATATCCATATTTACGAAACATTTTGAAAGAACGCTTACGTTCCCGTTATGCGACAGAAGTTAACAAAGAAGCCCCATACCTCTTGTGACATTTCGTCCACGATGCTACATAATACCAAGTTATATAACTAGCAATGGAGTCAGAGTTTGTGTTTCATTACGTAATATTGGTGTGAGTTACGAGCGCGCAGCGTGTTACTACTGAATCCAGATTCAAATCGAGTCAAGGTTGCGATCGGTGCAATGGTAGGTACACTTACCAATGTATGAAATCGCCTGCCACAATCTATTGCTTAACCGTTAACGCATTGCCCACTTAAATACGAGTTTGCCTATAAGTCTGACATACTAAAAGTAAAAAAAAAACATATTTTTTTATTTCATGGCATATAATCGTGACTTTGGACATGTCACGATTGCGACAACGGTATTTCCTAATGTAACTATAGAACTTAAACGTGTTTGTTATGTAAGTCGCTTACGGCTCGTGCATTGCACAAAACTTCATCTTAACAATGGTATCATTCAAGTTCGCCGTCGACAGAATTGACAGCGACCTAAGCCTTTCATGATCAATCCTATTTATGCGGATATTATTGTGTATTTTATTCAACACATTACCTAATAGTTACGAATTACCTATCAGAAACTGTCGCAAGGAGAGTAAAGAGGTAGCTGGGTAGCGAAGTGTAGTTACCATGTTAAACAATTACATTTTTTATTCTGATATGATTTTGGGAATTAGAACCTACTGTAAGTTTTCACATTGCATTGCTATTTGAGATGTGGGGGCACTGCCAGCTACGTCAAACTCACATATGAACTTGATTCCGTTCTTTCGAGGTACTTATTATACCTGTTATATAAACACAACGACGACGACGACGACGACTAAATCGCTGTTACCGTGAGATTTGCAAACCGCCTTGACCTGATTGATTACAACGGTACAACCAATTTCAACTATACCTATGCAACAAATTCCTTATTTTAGTACTGTACATTAAGCTTTACCAATTGATAGGTTCCCATGCACCTATCACAAATCTTATTACGTAAACCAGCGTAAGAGGTAATGAATCGAAATATGTAATGAATTGAAGGGTGTCGTCACCGTCGTTTCGGTGTTGCTAACTGTCTTTAATGTGCAATAAAAATTGAGGGAAAATTGAGCAAACAATATTGCACAGCTATCCTATTTTCAGAATTTCACAGAAAAGTCGGTAGTTGTAGATGTTAAACTTTTGTTTTGACATTTTGAAGTCTTAGGCAATGTAGACATACCATTATGAAAAGCGCCTCTTAAAAATTGTTAAGTAGTATAAACTGTTTTTAACAAGACTACGTCACACACCATTGTTAGTTATGTTTAATATACCTTGATACGTTAATTATTATTATGCAATTGTAATAAACTCAACAGCGTGAATATATCCTACCTAATTAGTTAACAATATACACTGTTACGAAACGGCAGTAATCTTGAAATAGGCTGTAAAATATTGAGTATGGCATACCTTATTACCCATACCATTTTTCTTCGTTAATCATTATAAGTATGGCATAAATAAGAGAGATTCCTCTCATTCAATATTTTTTCAAGATGAATGAGTAAGGATACCACTAATATAAGAATTGGAAAAGGCTCGTAGGAGAATGACCACGGTGGTTGATAGTGAGATTAAGTAACCTATAAACCTTTGCGTCACCAGAGCTAACTCAGGCTTAACAGGAACGTTCCACCCTCACACCTAATATTGGCTTCAAGGTTGATAATACCGGAGAGGATATTACTTCTTCCCACATTCCCTTTCCCAATATCCCCTTGCATCTCCGCTCTGCAGGTACCAATGCGCGAGTGATATTAACTGATGTTGACGCTATATAACAGGTGGGGGGCAAAAATATCTTCGTATTTTGGATGTATTATTTGTAGTCAAACCTCTTTGATTGTACTGAATGCAACTGGCTGGTTTTAATACCATTAAATGTTGACATTCTGAAGATGCAATAAATTAAAAAAGAAATTAGTTCCCGCCATTTTTCAATTGTTTTTCAAGCAAGGAAAGTGAACGTATGTGACGAAGAAATTAGGTATATTTTAAAGTTTTATTTAAAAAGAGGTAAAATTGCGACGAACGCCACGAATAAAATTTGTGCTGTTTACGGACCTAATCCGGTATTTATAAGATTGGCACAAATATGGTTCAAGTGTTTCAAGTCTGGAAATTTTAGTGTGAAAGATGAGGTTCGCTCCGGACGACTTGTCACGGATAAAATCAGTCCCGTCTTTGAAAAAGTAGAGTATGATCGACATATTGGTAGTTACGATATTACTGAAGAACTGGATGTTGATCACAAAACAGTTTTACGTCATTTAAAAAGTCTGGTTACAAGAAAAATCTTGATATTTGGGTACCACATGATTTCACTGAGAGAAATCTAATGCAACGTTTCCATATGCGATTCTTTGTCGAAACGTAACAATTCCGAACCATTTCTTAAACGGTTGATTACGGGTGATGAAAAATGGGTCACTTACGATTTAGAATGTGCAAAAAAGATCGAAGGTCGAAGCATGGACATGCCCCACAGACCGTGGCAAAGCCTGGCCTGACTTGCATCAAGGTGATGCTGTATGTATGGTGGGATTGGAAAGAAATTGTCCACTATGAGCTTTTGGCGCCGGGTACATCTATCGATTCTGAACTCTACTATTAGCAACTGATGAGGATAAAAGAAGGCATTGAGAAAAACCGGCCGGAGCTGGCGAACAGGGCGGGCGTGGTGTTCCATCATGACAATGCTAGACCGCACTCATCTATAGCCACTCATCAAAAATTGGGAGAGCTTGGCTGAGACGTGTTGATGCATCCTCCGTATAGCACCTGTTTCGGTTACTTTAGAACTCTTTAGGAAGCATAAAGTTAACCTCAAAAGAGCACTGTGAAAACTACCTGTCGGAGTTTTTTAATCAAAATGTCTAAATTTGTACGGTGATGGGATCAAGGCACTACCCATAAGATGGCAACCAGTCATTGATCAAAACGGCACAAACATATTATAACTAAATACGAAAATACTTTTGCCCCGACCTAATATATACTTTACGGCAACAATCATCAAGTGGACCGTACCCTATACCAGTAGCAACCTTTGTTTAGCAAGATATAAAAAGGGATACTTAATACTACTGCATATCGTATGAGGACGTAATATGAATGTGGCGCACACGTCCATCAGCCTCGGTATCCACTTTCCATCAGGTGGGACGTCTACTTGTCTACCTATGTAAGTGGTATAAAAAAATCATCTTTGTCAGAAAGTACCTACTTTCAGAAGGTCAGAGATGTCGACGCAAGGCACTCTCGTTATTGTGTAGAATACTTTACAGGAAGGAAGGATATGATAATAAATAACATGACTAAATGTAAAAAGCAACGGTTTTAAGATCTAGAGACGATAGATCCTTGGAAGTATCACTATAGATAGCTCCTCGATCTCGATCGAGCTACTTGGTTATATCGGTCAAAAAAAATTAGTAAACTATCTACAGGCGTGAAGTTTTAACAAGGTAGGTACTTACACTACTTACCTATCACTACATATTATAAAACAAAGTCGCTGTCGCTGTCTGTCCATCGCTACGTATGCTTAAATCTTCAAAACTACGCAACGGATTTTGAAGTGGTTTTTTAACAGATAGAGTGATTCAAGAGGAAGGTTTATATGTATAATACATGCATAATATTGTAGAGAAACACTGATAAATTTAGATATATGCAGCGAGAACGGGGTCGAAAATATGGCGGTACGAAGTTCGCCGGGTCAGCTGGTAATTAATATAATGGGTAAACCTATTTATAACGCGTTCTATCTATCACAATTTATTTGATGTTAATTATTTCAATTAGTGATATTCGCGGAAAGTTCCGATTGGTGCAGGGACAATTATAATAAGTAAGACACAGGACACAGCTCTTTGTCTACGGTTATAGATATCTATTGTCACCGTAATAGGTGTGAAGATGATCCCGACCCACGCAATGACGTATTATATTCATAGATACGTCATGCAAGAAGGAAGATGGCGCCAACGTACAGTAGAACTCAAAAGTGCAGTAGCAATCCTACGTAACTATAGCGTCAACATTTCAGCGCTACTTGTGACCTTTTTCTTTTAAGACAATTTACACACACATAAATTGTTCTTCCGTAGGAATATTATCGATAATTTCGTTGTTACTAATTAAGCAACCCGTGGCCGAGTGGTTCTAGCATGAGGCTTCTGGAAATGCAACGGTTGATGGTTCGCATCCTACGATCTTGCAATAACACTTTTTGTGTTTCATTTATAAATTAATATCAGGTTGATGAATAAAATAAAATATGTTTATTATTTGTTAAGCTTTAGCAAAGATCAACATAAAATGTAAAAAGAATGCCAACTTCATGCAAAATCTTTATCAATATTTAAAATTATATTTTTGTCATGAATATAAAAAATCGTTATAAGCTGGAATCGAACCACAAATATCTCTAATCACTGTGAATCACTAGTATCTTGCTTCACCCACTTAGCAATCAGTTAATTTACTAGGTTGGTAAATTACTGTATTAGTATCTAATGATACACACACACATTATGTAAACACGGCGTGGCAGCCGGCCGCACGCCACACCATTTTGAGCCTTGTTGTGCTAATGCACTTATGAGCTCTGACCTACGTACGTACGTACCTACGTACCTACGTACGGTCGGGGGAGGAATACCTTCGTCAGTTTTTAAATGTATTCCTTATAGTCATAGGCATTTTTAATAGTAGGTATTATTAATTCACATAATGTACAATTATCAACATGAGATCCGATTCTCAGCACTCCATGGATTCACCATGCGGTCGCCGGGTCCATAGCGTGATACAGAGAGGAACACCGTGACGGCTAGGACTTGCGACCCAGATGTAGGTTTAGGGTGGCCACCTTGTGATGCATCAGCGCTCACCTCCACCGTCAGTAGTGTTCCCTCCCCCCTACCTATCCAAATTTGGTAAGATCCTATCAATGCCGCTTTTGATATTCGATTTAGTAAAGAGCTTACTGAAGCTCTTGGCAATCCGAGGTCTTTAAGTAAGTTGTACAGGGATTTAGCTGGAATTCCGCAAGAGTAATGAAAATTGTAATTTAAAAAAAAAAGTAGATTAGAAAGATTAAGCAAGTACCTATTTGTGTCTCCCGTACACAAATAAATAAATATTCTACAACATTCTACACAACGCTATCTAGACCCATAGTAAGCTTAATTACCTTGTGTTATGGAATCTAGAATGCGGATATACATACTTAGATACTTTTTTTTTTTTTTTGTAAATACATACAACATATTATACATAGAAACACCCAGACCAATGCAAATATTCTTATTCATGCATACAAATATTTGCACTGAGCGGGGACCGAACCCGCGCCTCCTGCGTAGCAGCCGCGTTCACTACTGCTACGCCACAGAGGTAGGTACTTGCTTAATCTTTCTAATCTATTTTTTTTTAAATTACAATTTTCATTACTCTTGCGGAATTCCAGCTAAATCCCTGTAAAGAGAATTGAATCAGACTTTTCTCTTACGTAAGAACTAAGCTACCTAGTATTTACTCAGAGCTTATGTTATCTGTGTATTAACCGCGAGTAGGTACCTGCCCCGTGTACGACTGAAGGTCGATGCGTACTCTGAAACGACTTAGAAGACCTACGTAGGTACTTGTTACGACTAGGTCAAAATATTATTTTTATTTCACTTTGACATTTCAAGTTCAACGATTTAGCGTCGTAATACACGATTCTTAACCTTCATAATATACCCGTGGAAAATAATATAAATACCTATACCCGCGGTCTGCTAGACCCTTAGAGTATACATTGCTATAGAGCGCGCCTTACAAGTATGAACTGCTATCACGGGTATGAACAGTACCGAGGCTCCTGGGTCAACCTCAATCAGTAGCAAAACAATACCCGTCAAAATGACTTCGCAATTATTAGATATTTAATTCGATATGTTAAATCAAAATTTTATACAACATCGTATATTTGTAGTAATAATGACGCAAAAATAACGCAAAATGACGCTATTTTTTTGTATTTTGGCTGTAATTTCATCCATGCATATTATTGCATATCAAATCGAACAAAAAACTTCTGATATTTTCGGTAATGCGTGAAATGTCACTATAGGTGCGCTATACCATCGCAAAGTATCTGCTAACTGTCGGCGCTAAAGACCTGAGTTATACGCGCGCTCTATATAATGTATAATGTATACCTACTCTAAGGCTAGACCTAAAGGTGATGCTGATGGAGATAGCTATTCATTCGAACCCCACCCGATGCCTATACTGGATTACCTACAATCTAACTTCGGTTATATTAAAAACAAATACGTACAACTCGTACAATACTATTTTGAACTTAATCATGAGCTACCCAGGACAACATACTCTCAATTTCCCATTTAGATTTAAGGATTAGACTTCCACAAGAGCGACTACCGTCGGATATCTCAACCCCGAGAGAAAAGCCTGCGGCATAACCTAGTTCGTCAATCAGCAGGTGAGGCTAGTTTGGACTCCGAAGAACTTGGTAGGGCGCCATACACCCCATGTATCTAATAAACCTCTTTCAATTCAACTCTTCTTTTTAAAGATAGACGGTTCGAAACACGTTACATATTTACAGAATACGCCGACAAGCGTGTAAAATATCGTACAGCATAAGTCATTCGTCGGGTAACAACACATAAACTACATGACATTGCAAATTGAAATATGCTGGCAAAAACATAACAAGCTTGTTTAATCGGTCGAATAACTTTAGAGCGCAGCAGTAACAATCAGCGACTAACGGTCCGTGTCTGTCGGTGGGCAATCGTACTGAGCCGTGAGTAATCGGGGTTGCCTATCGAATAGGGACCTATATAGCGGTGTAACGTAACCTGCGACCTGGCGGCGTTCTCCATTGCATTGCCGACAATGTTTGTTACATAACACCAATGTAACGAACAAACGGCTGATTTACATAATAGCCTTGTCGGGGAGATTATCGTCGCAACCGCCCACGAGGATTGACGTGGCGACCGTGCGGCGGTTATGCTTCATTGAACAATTTCGAGAAGGATTCTACTGTGATAGGATAGGACATGAAATCAAATTGATACATTGTGAATTTCAGCATTAGAGATACACAAGTAGGGTTCACTACTAGCTACACAAAGGTACTAGAGTACACTACTAGCTTAGTGTGTATCAGGAAAGTTGATATGATAGCGTCCCAGCCCCTCTAGACAAGTGGGAATTCGTCAGCCGGCGTTCTGTAGAATAGAATGCCAAATATGAAATAAATGTATATGACAGGCGTCAAAGAATGTCAAAAACGTCAAATCCTATACATTCGTCATTCTATTCCATGATAGGTACGCCGCGACGAGCAACGAATTGCCACTTGTCTAGAGGGGGCTGGTATTGTATGCGTTTATTATCCGGTAACCGCTAACCATAATATACGCAGTGTGTATGTTTTTTTGTAGACTTAGTAGTTCTAAATAAAGCATCGGTGGTAGGTACCTACAGCCGTAGCGAACACGACTACTGCGCAAGAGAATACGGATTCGCATTAACACAGCAATCCATCCATTCAAATATTCGCATAAAGTATAATAGTAAGGTGTGTTACCTTACTATTATACTTTCTGCAACCCCCCCCCCCCCCTCCCCTCCCTCCCATAATCCCAGAATGATTTACGTGATCTGAAATATCCAACTATGCATAAAATTGCTTCATGACTTATGATTACTTAACGTTTCATTAATTAAAGGCAGTTAAATATAGGATCTCCATCCATATACCTACGTTGCGCTTGCTTAGACCATAAAAGGAATCTACTATCCTAATTTCATAGGTCAGCCTACCCTAGTTTAGCTGTGTTGATAAGTCTGTTACCCGAAAAAGGCTTTCTTCTTCATAATAAATAGTTTAGAACCGATCGGTAATTTAACGCGAGTGAAGTCGCAGGAAACAGCTAGTATTCAAACCGTACGTCCTATTACCAAGAATGGTAGAGATTTCAATATAGGTGGCAGAAACTTTGCCAAGTTTAAAAACAAAACTGTGTAACGAATTCTAAATTAGCGTTTTCTTGTAGCTTGTAGAGCTCTTTCGAAATTAATGTTACATATCACTTGTGTAAGTTGTTGTTTTGCCGACTACGAAACACAATCATTAAATATATTTACAAGGTTATACATAAAATTTGTTAAGATTACATAACAGTTACTATAGTGTTGCCGTGAAACACTACGTAATAGGGCTAGCAGCTATTTAAATACGATGTTACATGTTCCTACTTATTACATTTGTCAAAATAACGTTACGCTTAATTATGTGGTAATAATACAAAAATATGGAAACCCGTAATCATTCTTATTGCTACACTAGCTCTCGCCCTCAGTTCCACATGTTAAGTTTTCTAGAGTGTTCAATTTTCTTTTAGTGAGAACCTTCTACAAAGTATTATGAAATCGGTAAAGTCATTCTTGCGTGCCCAACGACAATAGGGATTCATTATTATGTATAGATTTATTGATCAAGGATTCAAAAAGGCCTGTTCAAAAAAGCATTCGACTGCAAATACTGAGGTTACAAGTTCGATTCCAGCTCAATGCCAATTTTGTATACATGTTTATGTATTTGCATTGGTATGGGTGTTTCCATACAAAATATATTTGTGTGTGTTTATACACATTCTAGAGATACCCATATTACAAGCATAACATTATGCTTACTTTGTATCTAGACTGTGCTGTGTAGAATTTCCTACAATAGTGTATTTACCGTTACGAGTATGCAGCCAATGAACATTTTATAAAGGGAAACACAACTAGGTACAGGTTATTTAACCGATAATATGATAATAATAAAGCCAACTCATACAAAAGCATGATGGAAAAATGATAACATAAACTCAATAATACTATAGCATTGCGAAGCAAACAAAAAGTAACTAGATAATAAGAATATAAAATACAGGTTGGTGAGCTTTACTGAATTTATAATGCAAACACAAGAATTCGCAAAAGCATGATATAGCAAAACAACCATCCAAACAATGACATAAGATTTTTTAAAATAAAATACATGATTAATATTAAAATAAGCAAAACAAATTCGCAGGCATGGGTACAGGACATAATATATATTACGATTTACCTAAAACAATATGTATTTAAAAAGTATATAAATTAACTTACGTAGCTTATTAGCAGGTACGGCTCGTTTCTTGTTGACCGATGACACTCCCTTCCGGTTCCTAGTAAAAATGAGTATTATTGGTTACTTAAAGATATTATAGTTCGGCATAATGTCACAGGCCTGACATAAATGGCTTAAATATATAAATACCTAGTAGTACGATCTCCAGTTGTCTTCACAAGAAGATCACGAATCAGAATATTGACGGATAATGGCTCTGGCGGTTCGATTCCGCAAGGGCAATTTGTCATAGTTTCTATGCATCTGAAATAAAAAAAAATAGAAGTAATATAGCAACCAACCTACTTCATTGACTAATATTTTGACCAGTACTAGTAGTGATCAGTTATTTTGTCGTAACGTTACATACTTAGTGCATCGTGTATGACCACATTGTCCAGTCACAGGACCAATAGGGAATAAGCCGCAGGTTAGACAACACATGTCTTCTTCATGTAGATTCCTGGCATAGCGCGCATGTTTGATCACTCTGTTCGCAACTTGCTTAGCGAGCAGACTTGGCTGGGGCATACTTTGTACAGCACAAAGTCGCCGTCTAGGGCGTGAGATCTCAGTTGGCTCAGAATTCCCTTTTTGCAAAGAAGTATTATACTTAAACCTAAAAGAAGATCTAAAGGAACTGGAATTAGACGAGTTGATCCTGAGTGGTTCTGTTTCGATCTCTTCTGATGAAGTGTCGTCGTCATCATCGCTGTCTATTTGACTTTCATCGTCATTATCGCTCGTTGAAGACCCATGTCCGTATGAGAGCGGGTTAGGACGAATAAGATTTCGACGCGGCCATATCACATCATTAAGTGGTGGTCTTCGAACTGCTGCAGCAAGTTCTTCAGGTGTATGCATTGATAAAACCTGCTAACAAAAAACTTCGTCTACGTAACTTGTTAAGGCATCTGGAATTTAGCATTATATATTTAAGCGGTAGCTGTGGAAGTGCTGAATAAAATATTCTAATGTTCCATGTGCTCACCTTTACCTAGCATTTTCTGAATAATAAATAACCAGTAATATTACCTTGTATTCCAAAAGTGTAAATATGAGAACATTAGAGAAAGCATTGTATAAAATGATATCGACATAAGATATTAAGATTTCAACTATGCAGAAGCATAGTGTAGCATATTCGGGTGAAATCCAGAAGTAGTATAGTAGCCAATACGCGTAAATAATATTTTGTTTTAATAGAATTGTAATGCGTACAAGTGGGGCGACGTAAAATGTTGAACTTGGCCCAGAACAGCAGAACCGGTTACGCGATGGCGACTGCCAGCGGAGCTGCGCGAGCTCATTGCATTTAACACATTTATTTTATGCAATAGAAGCGACCGCAGTTTGCAACGTTGATTGTCGTACTGCGCTAAGAAGCGTGTGTGCATTCGTTCTGTTTATTACTTATTACAACGATAGGTATTTAATTAAGTAGGTCATAGCTATAGTGCAATGTTTCTATTCTACTTTCGTGCTAGTATAAAACAGGAACCCGTGGTTTTAGTTAAAAAAGAGAGATTTAGTATACATTAGTCATGTTGCAACAAACTTTCAAGATTAGTAGGTAGATTTTTCTACAAAAAAGGTGAATGTCACACAGCTAAGGCGAAGTTCAGATTCGATGTTTTAAAAGTTAGTGGATCACGTGCTTAACGTTATACGCTGATCTTTCACACGATGATGACCATTTCAGTCGATGTTAACGTAAAATTGTAACGGCAACCCGTCAATCAAATCATACGCCCTAATGGACCTGTTACATTTGTTTTATGTCATATTGATTTATGATTATAATGTATTGGACAACCATATATCGAGGCAAATATTTTCTAGAGCCTCAGGAGTTAGAACAAATTATCTTTTTAGAACAAATCATCAAAGGTTTCCCGTATTTAACTAAATACGGAAAAGCTTTGGTGATTTGTTGAAGTATGAAGGATTCCACCCGGCTATGAAAAAAAAATGAGACAGGCTTTATGTGCACTGCGCCCGCATTGCGTGCTATTTCATGCATCTATGCATTTGCACGAAACAGTACGCAGGCAAGGCAGCAAACGGCCTAACTGCTGCCGCTTATCATATTCGATAAGATCACTGTTCCATTCGATAAAATCTTGTACACGGAAACAACAAAGTATCCGTTGCTCAAAGCTATCGGAATTTAGAAAATAATATGAACACTTAAAAATACCTAAATTGCGTGCAATACTAAAGTGACTTACAATATTATACCTACAATGCAATTAAGATGGCGGAACTAGCTTGATCCATACAAAGGAAGTATTGTCCAAAGACAGCTCATGATAAGGAAGCGTTGGAGTATTAAAGACCTTTGCAACAGTTAGATGTGGACGATTAACAAGACAACTAAAATAAATGTAGGTACCTATTACGAGTACATAATATATTTCAATCTGTTTAGTACGTTTTTACGCTAAAGCCTGAACCTATCTTGATGGCAATTGACAACTAAAGTGTAGGCTGGGACTCAGACCAAGGATAGGCTCTAGTCAACTAAATCCACGCGAAGGTAGTCGCGGGTAAAAGCTAGCTACCATAGCTATATTCCATTTGATTAGGTACCTACATAACTAAACGTAAATATTTGTGTCTTTTCATTAATATGTTTTATTTAAAACCTCATTTTTTTTAAAACGAAATCGAACCATTAGTTAGTCAGTTAATTAGCCTAGTTCATGTGTTTTTATAAAATGTCGCTACAAGATTGTTTATCTTTAGTTAAGTACCTACCTAATCAAATGGAGTATAGGTACAGACCTTAGAGTATACATTGCTATAGAGCGCGCCTTATAAGTATGAACTGCTATCACGGGTATGAACAGTATCAAGGCTCCTGGCTCAACCTCAATCAGTAGCAAAACAATACCCGTCAAAATGACTTCGCAAATAATATTTTTAATTAGATATGTTAAATCAAAATTTTATACAACATCGTATATTTGTAGTAATAATGACGCAAAAATACCGCAAAATGACGCCATTTTTTTTTTGTATTTTGGCTTTAATTTTATCCATGCATATCAAATCGAACAAAAAACTTCACAACAACAAACTATATTAATAAGTGCATCTATTGATATTTTCATACGCGGCCGAAGGGTTTCGGTAATGCATGAAACGTCACTATAGGTGCGCTATACCATCGCAAAGTATCTGCTAACACTCGGCGCCAAAGACCTGAGTGATAGGCGCGATCCATATTTATAATGTATACTCTAAGGTACAGACACTAGTCTACTATTTTATAGACACGTTTAAACCGACTACACCTATTTAACAGCAAGTATTCTTGGTTCTGTTATATAATGTGTTTGGGCCGGGTGTGTAACATACGGCATAATAACGAATAGTAACACTTGATATAACGTTCACATGATATAATTTTCATGTGCTATAAAATCAAATAACCTAATTATAAATGAATATTGTTTTTGGAGTCTAACCAGACATGGTGAAAAAGGAAAAACCAAGAATAGCGTTCCGCCACCTTTCAGTCGTGTACGGACTTCGGAACCTTAACAATTTGTATCCAGAAACTGAAACTAATCTACTGGCATGCTACCTATACTACGGCAAACATCTTGAACAAAAGTCAGTGAGACCCATGGAGAAGGTATTCTGTCCTCCGTGGTGAGACCCAATAAAACAACCAATAGTAGGTACTGATCAATGAGGCAAGAATTGACTATTTTGAGTCCGTAGTGGTAATCAATTGGTTAAATGGCGCGCATCAAACACCACGATCTTTAAGAGACCACAAAAACTGTTTTCTACGCATCTAGAGTAGGTAGATTGTCAAGTCAGCATTAAGCAAGATCCGATGTCACGATATGTTCAGTTTCGCAATAAGCACTACCTAAGCATTTACTGTACCAAACTGGAGTTCATTGTGCCTTAATGCAATGGTTAGGTAAATACTAAAGGTAATCGAATAGCCAATAAAGGCGAAGTCAGAGTACAGTACAGTAATCGGAGTAGCGTGAGTAACCACCAAGATCGGTTTGCTTCGGTTTCGTAGAGCGTTCTCTCTATATTACATCGGACTTTGGTCCTTACCTACGTATAGCCCGCGCCACGTATCTTGGACCTAAATCGTAAGATATCCGAGGCTCTGGCGCCCGCAGATTGGTTTGTAATAGTCTATACTTGGTAAATTTGAGTTCGTCTACCGCAGTAGCATCCCGTGCTATCCTCAAAAGACACCCAAGAAATGTAACCTGCGCGTATAGGGCACATTTTGAGCACATTTTAGGTCCAAGATACGTGGCGCGGTTTATACCTTTACTTTATACAATAGTCAAACCGTGTGTGTTTTATTGTTTTCATTACTCTAAAAATATATGAAGCTGTTGACATGCTATGTGCGATAGATAGAACACTGACAACGTGCTAATTGAAAAGCCGGACTACAAACGAAAACCATAGCAAACCTCATAGTTACACACTTTGTAAATACGACATTGAATTTACAGAATGAAATCCAAATATTGGTCAATATTTGAGGTTCAGTAACTGAACCTTATCTTATTGTCATCGTGGGAACGAATTGTCTAGAGAGGGCAGTGTACGACTCGGGTATTACTTCAGAAATTTGATTTGGACATATAATTACTGTGTACGACTAAAAAAAGCTTGAACTTTCCTTTTGAGAATAAACAGACGCAAAATGTAACAAATAAGTATAGTGTCATACATTTATCTTTATAAAACAATATAATGTTAATAAGCGCGAATGATTCAATATACTTACATATATGCCCGAAAATTCGTTAATTATGTCAGTAAATAATTCGTTTATATGAATTTATTAATACAACAATGGTATGTTGGCATAATCATGCATGTTCATAATAATAAACTTTTCTAGTTGTTGTTGTTGTTGGTTGTTTTCAATAATGAAATTTCATGGTTGCACGCACTTCCGTCACCGCACCTGGGCACTTTACTGGACGACGACTCTTTGCGGGTGGCAGTGGCACTTCGCCTGGGCTGCAAGGTGTGTGAATAACACAAATGCATCTGCGGTTCCACGATTGAGGAGGAGGGCCATCACGCACTGAGTTGTAGTCGCTGCACAGGCAGGTTCCCGCGCCACATACCCTCAACAATATAGTTCGGAGGGCACTTATATCGGCAAATGTACCGTGTACGCTGGAGCCCCCGGGACTCAGCAGATCGGACGGGAAGCGACCAGACGGCCTGACTCTGGTGCCGTGGAATAACGGCAGGTGCCTGATATGGGACGCTACGTGCGTCAGCACTGTCGCGGCCACGCACCTGAGCCGCACCGTCAACGCTCCCGCGGCAGCGGCCGAGGACGCAGCGAGCAGGAAGAAACTAAAATACGCCGCAATGGAGCCACAATATTACTTTGTGCTCATTGCGGTGGAGACTTTGGGCAGTTGGGGGTCGGAGGCAAAGAGTTTAATCGCAGAAATTGGCCGCCGCATCCACGAACAAGGCGGGGACACCCGCTCCGGCTCGTTTCTGGCGCTAAGGATGGCCATTGCGATTCAACGAGGCAACGCTGCTAGCATTATGGGCACCTTTGCACCGGGAACGATCCGTGGCGGGGTATTTGATGTGACATGATATTTACAATAATTAATTGTATGTTTCCATAGGATATTTGACTATTATGTAAATAATTGTTCTATAATGAACTACATAGCTATTTTAAATAAGTCACATGCATCAATTTACAAGAACTATGTATTTGCGTCCGAAGGTGCAACAACATTTCTATGTTGTTTATTTCGAAAATGATCACATGAATTGGATGCCAAAAATGTCATGATTTTAAAACTAATTATTAATGCACATTCGTACATTTGAAGAAAAAAACAGAACACTAAGAATATAAGTTAAACCCTTTATTCATAAACTTTTAGTAGGACCATTACATCTATCATATTTTGAGTATCAATAAGACAGACAAAATGTTAAGTATGTACCTAGCTAAATTATTTTAATTGCTTTGTTTTATGAATAAGGGGGCAACGACATTTAAAATGTTTTGAAATATTGAACTTACTTCGCATAAAACCTGAACATGCCTGGTACGATATGAGTGTTGGCCAACAAACTTGAGGCACTCCGAGCGCTGAGAAAAATTGATTTAACTAAGCATTAAGCGTTGTTATTAATAAATTGTTAATATTGGAACCGAAGCTAAAGATATAAAGCAATATTATTACGGAGATGGTGCAAATATAGATATAATGACCAGAATCAGCGATGTACCCCGCGAGTGCCAGGACTAAGCAGTTAGCAAAATAAATAAAAATAAGAAGCCATGCCGCTTCCCGCCTCTCACCTCAGAACATTCGCATCTTAACTGACGTACTGCTGTTGTTCTCTGGACTGCAGCCTAGAAGTTTTGATTTCACATACAATGCGAGACTTGTGTGCTAACTTGTTGATTTCATAACATCGATTGCATTAGATTTTTTTTGACCAAATATACAGTTACAATGGAGAAAAGTTCGAAACTTCGTATTTAAGTAGGTAGTTCTTTATACGTATCATCAAAATGAATCATTATAAACAGCAGACGTCTGTTTTAAACACGGTGCGTAATTATATTAAATTATACCTGAGACAACAACACTAATAATCCCAACATCACGCCAGCTACCATAACTCCTGTACACCAAGGTCAGAACGAGTGACCCACGAAAACACCGAGTAATAAGACTCGGGAAGTGCCAGGGAGAGTTAAATCGTCTGGGATCCAGCATTGAAATTAATCAGAAGTAAATTGGTGGAGCTGGAAATATATTAAATTTACCAATCTGCGCAAGGTGACTGTGGAAAAGACCATACACAGTTTTAAACTTACACAATTTTATAGCAATAGTTAACTCATACATTTTTTCTAGTTAATTCATCCGAGGATAGTCGGCTAAGGCGGATATCCGTGGGAAATTCCGCACGAAAATAAAAAAGGAATCTAAAAGAGAGCTTAGACAATCATAAAGCAGAAGGATCCGCATTACACGTAATCCTACCGTAACTCCTCATCTGTGGAGATGCTTTTGGTTTTAGTATAACAGAAAGATGTATTGATAATCCGACTTCGCTCCGATACATAAAGCAAGAACTTTAGAAACAGATACCCTTGGGTACCTTGACGGATTTGCGTAGTTAATGTTAGCAGGGACCAAAGAATGAAGATTTTTGTCTACTATTAGTTTCCGTATTTGGGTTTCATTATTATAATTAGCTAAAAATCCAATGAATGGAGTTAAAAATGATTTTTATAAATAAGGTACTTATATGGCCCTGCAGGTAGCCCGAAGGAATAGACACGTATATTTTAAGGTACCACCCGTGTGAATGGAATTTTATCAATTCAAACTGTTTTTTTTTTCTATATCTGCTCGCTGTTTTACTTTTTTCTAATACCTAATACTAAAATTGGTGGAAGAAACCTACCTATATAATAATTCTGTTTATGCAAACTTCACGCAGAAATAATTTATTTCCCTAGCTGTAATCACGCGCGAACGATGTCGCTAATGTTATCCCCATATAATAATTATTTATCACAAGTTATTTGAGTTAAATTATATCTAGACAGACACCACGCGGCAGCAAATGTATAAATATAAAAAATTAAAAAGCTATTTGATATAAAAGCAAGTTGGAGTACGTACTGTTAACACAAACTGGATGATGAGAAATACTAAACAGGCGACATTTTTCTTTATATTTTGAATTTAGGACATGTTCTGACATTGTTCTTTCAAATTAGTCGTCCAGTTAGTACTTCTTTGAATATTTTCAGGGCATTTTTTTGATGGGAATACTTTATACATTGTATATATTCTACACAAATAAATACAACTTACGTATGAGTCCAGAGATTTAAGCAGCAGCAGGTCGACGGATGTGCAGTCCGATGGTGGAGTCAAAGACATGGGTGGCACTAGATCGTCATCGTCCGAATCTGTCATTGTGTCCTAAAAGTGTAAACATAAATATGATTAAACAGACACATAACCTTACATTAACCAAAAGGAGTTTATTAGATATAAGTTGTATGAGATAGTAGATATTTTGCCAATATGAGCTGAGTTTTAGAACCAACCACTTCTATTACACGTGATCTATTGCTGCTGATATATTGCTTTTTTGGGGAAAATTTGATTAAAACTCTACAATCCTTCTTCAGCTTTCATTCAATTTCACTCACTTGCCGTCATTATTATCCTCTTTCATGAAGTCTATTTATCACCTCTTAGCAGGGATGACCTCCTTGTAACTGTCCACTTTCATATACATATCATACTAACCTAACAATAATATTGATATGGGTGGTCACATGTCCGAACCAGGAGATTTGATTTATTCGTAACCGCACTATTATTGTTCTAAATTTCCTATAAATGCTCATTACACACTAATCATTTCTTCCAACCACCATTATTCCGAAACTTTATTGAACTTGGGATCGTCACTTCCCATAACAACTTTTTGAAGATTAAATCAGTCACTGATATCCATCTTCATTCAATAATTTCCATATCTCAACAGTTATTCATCTGCCCAACAGCTTTGCCATCATTTTTAACTGCTCGTCCACATAGATCTAGTCAATTACTAACCTATAATGCCTATCCATCTGCTAGCATTCCATTCTATTCATTCATTCATTTTTCAAAACACATTTTCCATCCTTCTATGCAGCAGTTTATGACGCTACATCATCTCTACCAGTAATTTTCTCCTAAGAGTACTAATGTAACAGATGATAATATGCCCGTTATAATAATTCACGTGGATGGGTCCAAGTAAACTAAATTATTTGTGTTAGGAGTTAGTCACGTAAAAGAGAAGCCACGCAGGGAGAAGAAATTGGAAAAGGATTGGTCCCCGGATGAAGAAATATATATTTTATATAATATAAATAAATCATTTTGAAAATACGACAAAACAAAGACTTTCGCGCAATTGATGTAATTAGGTCATAGCGGTGCAGTGCGATGACGCGGGCAGTCTGCGCAGGAAGGGCTCAGAGGGGCGGAGGGAGAGATAGAGTATTGACTATCGACTATTCGAGGTGAGCGACCTGGACGGCCATACTAGAGGCTAGATATTGATGACGGTCGTGATATCCTAGAAAATAAAGTAATAATTTTATTGTGAAACCTAAATCTAATTGGTGCAATTGAATTAGATTCAAGTAAAATCACTACGAAATAATGTGGATGGAAGAATGTATTATTCTTACTTACAGGACCATGTTCAATTGGCTCATATTGCCCGCATTACATCACGATTCCTACCGATTTACCTTCCCAATGTAAACGATTGAAGTTTTCATATCAAAAACCTTCAGAACTCTCTCAACCCTATTTCAACAAACAAACCCTTAACCAAAACAAAAACATGAGATCCTTAAATAAATATTGTAAAAGAAAGCAAAGCGAGTCAAAAATAAAATATACATACATACGCGATACGTTTATAGTATGAGGTCCCGTTAAGTGTCTATTTTAGGTAACTAGGTATCTATTTATGTTTCAGGTAAGTATACAACTAAATATTCTGTGAATATTTAAACGTCTACTTGTTGTAAATATTAATTAAATAAAATTGGCCAAGTGCGAGTCGGACTCGCCCATGAAGGGTTCCGTAGTATCAAAGGCGAAAATTGCGGTTTATGATGTACTAGCTTTTGCCCGCGGCTCCGCCCGCGTGGATGTCGGTTATCGCGACCAAACATAGCCTATGTCCTTTCTCAAGGTCTAATCTACCCCTATACCAAATTTCATCAAAATCGGTTCAGCGGTTTAGTCGTAAAAGCGAGACAGACAGACAGGCAGACAGACAGGCAGACAGACAGGCAGACAGACAGGCAGACAGACAGAGTTACTTTCGCATTTATAATATTAGTAGGGATTAAAAAAAAACTACTGACTGGATCTCGTTCGAACCAATTTTTAGTGGTAGATTGCATGGTAATTTACGTCATATATTTTTTTTAGATTTATCGTTCTCTTATTTTAGAAATTAGAGGGGGGTGGGGGGGGGGGGGACACACATTTTTCCACTTTGGAAGTGTCTCTCGCGCAAACTATTCAGTTTAGAAAAAAAATTGTTAGAAACCTCAATAGCATTTTTAAAGACCTATCTATAGATACCCCACACGTATGGGTTTGATGAAAAAAAAAATTTTGAGTTTCAGTTCTAAGTATGGGGACCCCCAAAATTTAATGCTTTTTTTTATTTTTGTGTGAAATTCTTAATGCGGTTCACAGAATACATCTTCTTACCAAGTTTCAACAGCATAGGCCTTATAGTTTCGGAGAAAAGTGGCTGTGACATACGGACGGACAGACAGACAGACAGACAGACAGACAGACAGACAGACAGACAGACAGACAGACAGACAGACGGACAGACATGACGAATTTATAAGGGTTCCATTTTTTGCCATTTGGCTACGGAACCCTAAAAAATGGCAAGAAAATCACGTTTATTGTATAGCAGCCCCCTTAGTATTTTATTCCAGTTTTGGTATTTTTATTGTTATTTTTAACAATGGCAATTTTTAACTATCAAGTTGTCAAGATTCATGAGATACAGTCTGGTGACAGGCTGACTGACAGTGGCGTCTTAGTAATAGGTTCCCGTTTTTACCCTTCAGACGCGGAGCCATATCGACCGCAACAAGTAACCAATACTGCCTAGTGCCTACATTACTAACAATCCAATACCGTGAAATGACGTTACATTTTCGATAGAAGAACAGACTTCAATTTTATAAAAAATGTTTAAAAACCATTTTCATCACGCTGTAAAATTTCACATTAATATGCGCGTGATTAACGGTAAAAACATTCCAAACAGGTCATTTATCTTGTACTCGGTAAATAAGAAAATATTAAGTTATTGTAACGTCATCGCCAGTACTATTTTAAATCTATTCTATACTTTAGGATATTTTGTCTTGCGTAAGAGTGCAAATCAGTGCAAATATTTGTGTGCATGAACAAAATGAATGTCTATTTGCATTGGTCTCAGTGCTTCGTGCCTTCGAAAACTAGACTAACTACCGAACTTCTTTATCGCCAATTGTATTGGTTGTGGAGGTCAGCGGCAGTAGCTTCATGGAAAATAATATGTAGATCAGCTGCATCGCAGTTTCACTAGAAAACCGACCCCAACTGAGTTGAGAAAAGGCTCAGAGAATGACTGACTGCACAAACTGTCATCGTCATTTCTATCCTACTAATATTATAAATGTGAAAGTTTGTGAGAATGGATGTGTGGATGTTTGTTACTCTTTCACGCATAAACGGCTGGACCGATTTGGTTGAAATTTGGTATGTATATAGCTTATACCCTGGATTAACATATAGGCTATATATCAGCGATGAACGGGATCAGAATTCCACGCGGGCGGAGCCGCGGGCAACAGCTAGTATAATATAAGTGTATACCGCGTACGAATGCTGAGTACTGTGATTTTACTGTGAATGTCACTTTTGGCCTTATAGTGTAGGTATACGCGGAGTACCTATGAATATATTTCATGTCTGTTAGATAATACATAATAGGTATAATGATTTGCTCTGTGACAACTGACACTAACAGAAGAATCTATCAATGTATGAAATCACTTAATCACTTAACATTATAATTATGAGTAAGTAAATACGAACAACTAAATAATATAGGATTCTTTTAGGCCTTTTTAGGGTTCCGTAGCCAAATGGCAAAAAAACGGAACCCTTATAGATTCGTCATGTCTGTCTGTCTGTCCGTCCGTATGTCACAGCCACTTTTCTCCGAAACTATAAGGCCTATGCTGTTGAAACTTGGTAAGAAGATGTATTCCGCATTAAGAATTTCGCACAAAAATTTAAAAAAACATTAAATTTTGGGGGTCCCCATACTTAGAACTGAAACTCAATTTTTTTTTTCATCAAACCCATACGTGTGGGGTATCTATAGATAGGTCTTTAAAAATGATATTGAGGTCTCTAACATATTTTTTTTCCAAACTGAATAGTTTGCGCGAGAGACACTTCCAAAGTGGAAAAATGTGACCCCCCCTCCCTCTAACTTTTAAAATAAGAGAATGATAAATCTAAAAAAAATATATAATGTAAATTGCCATGCAAACTTCCACTAAAAATTGGTTCGAACGAGATCCAGTCAGTAGTTTTTTTTTAATACGTTTTAAACCGCAATTTTCACCTTTGCTACTACGGAACCCTTCATGGGCGAGTCCGACTCGCACTTGGCCGATTTTTTTTATTTTGTTTGCCGCCTTTAAATTCTTCACAAGCGCACGTGTTTCCTTCTTCCTGCCATCCCAGGTTAAACGGATCATAAAAAAGCATTTGATGAGGTCGACAAACCTAGGGGCCACTGTCATTCCTGAGAATCTCTCCTTAGCTCACCACCAGGTGAGGCGAAGTTATAGTGACAAGTCATGTCCTACTAGTCCTACTACATAATAAAATCTCATTTGGGTTAATACCGAGCATAGCACAAATAGAAGTACTAAGAAACGCGAGATAGCATGCTGCACAAAGTCGTCATAGAAATTATGATTATTTCACTTTCAATCGGAAAACATTAATCTTGGTCAAGAGGATGATTAGTTGACTATTTATTTTTATATTTAAGTGTAGTAATCGTGAAATGTACGTAAAATCAACACTTTACCGTATACTTATAGCAATGTCTCACAATGAATCGGTCTTAACAGTGCGGTTATATATATATACATAGGGAGTAGCCCACGTGCATGGGCTCTTGCACTTGGCCTCTACAAGTCTGCTACAACTGCTAATAACTTGTATTGGCAGTTGTAGCAGTCACATTTCGGTAAGCTATATAAACCAGCAAAAGATCACTTCACTGTTCCGTGCATCACCACCAAAATGAAAAAGAAAAGCAAAATGTAGGTACTCATACTGTTTGTCAAGTTGGTATAACATTTATTGAACTGTCACCTCGAGCCAGTCATAGCGGCGAAATTGCGGCCTCCGTGTGCCTCTCAGGGACGCGGGTGTTCCCCTCCTCCATACGGCCGGGCGCACCAGCAAAGGCGACCGGGACCGACTGGAGAGTGGTATGCGCACATTTATCCCGCGATTAAACGGATTGCGGCGTAAGGCGCATCGACTTTCAATCTCATCGGTTGTTTCTATTCCACAAATTGTAAAACGTCGTGGAGTTCGTAGTGTGCCCTGGGGGGGAGGAGGAGGCTAAAAAGAAAAATATAGTATTCTTCAAATGGAAAGAACTGTTATAAGAATCTAATAGATAAAAAAGTACAAGCTGGACAAGCAACTATTATGTACAAATTTCTATTGTGTATGACCAGTTCTACATGGCTATCTATCCCAGAGGCTGATACCGATAAAGTCGCCACCCGTCATTTACCTTTATTATTCAGTTTACACGTGGCAATCAAAAAGCCCCACCTGATGGTAAGCGGTCACCGGTGCCTAATAATAAACGCTTGCAACATCAGTACTCCATTTGAGTATTGCTCATGTATTCTTCTTCATTCATCTATCTACTATGTGCGTCACTTGAGAACATTTGGATAGATTTTGATTGTTTTTACGCTCTCAGGTTGACACTGAATGAAATCTCATCAATTGTTAAATTCTAAACATTTAAGTAAATAATCCTAAAAATCCTATAGCATATATTATACATATACTTAGGTATTCAATCAATCGTCAAAAAGGAATTCTAATATAATAATGTAATATAAACACGTTTCATTAGACAAATTGGGATTAGGTATACATCACATCACACTCAAGAGGAGCTGACATTTAGTAAATGCTCCTCAAATGCTTCCCATCAATACCAATTTTGATCGTGCGTCCTATCAATGTCGATTCATTAGACCAAATACCAATAGTGGACCAAACACAAAGAGAGTGCACATGTCTGATGATGTGCGACAAGTCAATTTCTAACGAGGCATTGAAACTTGAAACAATATACTCGTAATAGAATTTGCAATTGAATTATGAACGATGGTTTTCTTCTTCCCAGTCGAACGACTGAGGCAGTAAGCTAATTCAGAATTCCAGTAGCATTTTAATTTGAAATTAAGTGTAACTGCAACTCATCGAAAAAGGATGTGATGGACAAAGATTTGCAGATGAATGGTGTGAATTGGATGAATGATTTTTTCAGATTAATATACGGTGAAGAGTAAAAAGGTTTCAAAAGCATTACGCTCAAACATAAATAGTGATACCACAGAAGGCTAGCCATGGATGTCGCGATAACGGATGTCCATGCGAGTGGAGTCGCGGGCAACAGCTAGTAATACATATTTTAGATTTATAGGCACATGACTATTTATAACTCCTACCTATTTAATACCTCACGCTACTTGAAACACGAACCTTCATTATAATGATCAGTACAGAAAAGTCTTGTTTTTGTGCTATGTGGCATTTTGGTCTCTTTTGTTCTGAGTACCTTCGATCGTTGCATAACACGATGGAGTACATTAACAGTAAGGGGTCGCCCGACACGACAACGCTTAAATTAAAATATTACTCTAAATAACCCCTTTCTTGCCCGTGATACTACCATTCATACTACCAGTAGTAACACCGGTAATTAGTTTACCCGTCCACCCATGTGTAACAGCGACTAAATTGGCTTTACAATGATACTAAATACAAACATGTGCCAAACCAATTTTCAAATCAATCGGTCAAAAGGAAGCGGGAGAAATATCAATTACTGCCTCCCAAGACCAACAAAGCAACCCAATGAATATAAATCAATGAAGCAACCTAAATAAAACTGTTTAAAAATAGTCTCGAGACGCCAGTGCGCGCGCCGACAAGGTGATCTTGTTAATCGATAGCCTCGGAAGAAAATATTCCAGTATGGAGCCGTTGTCCCGGGTCACATCTAAATGTCATGGCACAGCACATGTTTAGTTTTCAGTTGGTTTGTTTAATTTTTTTAGCACTTTTATGAATCAGAGGTAACCAACCAAGAGTATAACCCTTGATGTTGCAAGCCTCCTTTCAACACGGGCACTTACCATCAGGTTGATTTTGATAAAATAATCTAAATAACAGTCTGTCTTTGGGAGTGCGGCCAACAGAAGCATTTATAAGAGACGCTTTTTTTAGTGCGGAATCCAGGTTTCACCTCACCGAATTAGACCATGAGCTAGTACGGACTCGAACCGATTACGACCGCACGGTGTTTCGTCACATCTGCCTGTTTTGCCGACCGCAGACCGCATTTCGTGCCCTTAATTATCTTGTATCTCTTCCATTTCGAATTAATATAACATTTATATTAATTAATACACCAATGTACTATATAATCGCAAAAGATATATAAGATATATAATAGCAAAAAACATATAAGATAGATAAATAAGTACTTACAGTATCTCGCTCATGGAAATCAACAAGTGGCGACATTGGCGGTGACGCCGAGTAAGTCGGTATCTCAGCGACCTGTTGAAGAAAAATAACATCAGTTTTATCAATCATATAAAGAATTGTGTGTGGAAACCGTCACGGGAACTAAAGATTTAGTAACAAGAAGAATAAAATGTTAAGAAGAAGAAAATTGTTAGTGCGAAAACTCATCAATCAATTAAATAATATTGTTAATAGCTTTAGTCACAACAGGCAATTAATAAATAACCAATTGTTGAGCGTGATTCCACTGTTTTATCTTATAAATAATGCAATCTGCAAAGTAATGTCGTTTCATTGAAGATGCAATGACAATATCGAAGGTTCAGTGTTAGAAACCCAATAAGTTTCATGTTAGGTATATGAAACTTATTGAATTGAAAATTCATGATTGAGTTACTCGCGGACCACTCCGCAACCTCGCCCGCGTTATGTTCGAAATAGGTCAAGGCAGATTTCTTCTTTCTGCTACTTCCTACTGACTCGAATTAAGTTATTTCGATTTGTTTATATACATTTCTATACTGATATTATGAAGAGAAATACCTTTTCCAAGTGAGTTACTCATCAACAGAGCCATAACTAATGAAGTTTGAACTACGTAAATGGTAGGTAGGTACAACAGATTCTTTCAATTGCCTAGCTAAGCTATGGGATAAAAGCTATATGGACTTGCGCTGCGTCGTACGCTTGCGCTCATGCTGCCGTCTGTTTTCTGCGAATAATATTGCACTAATTTCGATTTGACAAAATTGTACAAAATATCCATTGAATTGCACGATGTGGGTCTGTCGCATGCGTGGCACGTATGATGGGTATGAAACAGCGGAGGCGTTAAAAATATTAAATAAGAGTTCAATTGTAAAATTAATATCACCTTCTAAAATTATGTAAAAAATAACAAAATATACGGTGTTGTGATCGTGATCAAACAAGAATATATCTGACGTAAAAAGAAGTGTAAAGAATGCAAATAAAGAGGTTTTCAAGGTGACAAAGGTGGACATAGTTATCTCTTCCACATCAATAGATTGCATCTGAGCTTGATTTGAGCACAATGTTTATACATATTATTGTATTTCGGGTTTGACTTGGCCTCGTGTGACACATAGTTACTACTTGTAAATAAAATATGGTAAATATTTCTTACTCAATGTACTTGTGATAATAATATCCACGCAAACAAGGCAATACACGGAATTATCTAGATACACAGAATAAAACCGTTGAATTGTATTAATGGCTATTAAATTTCCACTTCGAATACTTTTACGTTCGCGTTCATGAATATGCATAAAAACCACTGATCATGATCTTCACACTAATAATGCTCATATCGTGCATTATAATTCATGCATCGTGTTGCTTATTTTATATGCACCTATGCATATAATAATAAATAAAAAACGTCATTATCTTTCGATTTGTGGCTTTAAGTGATTCCAGTAACTATACTGCTTATTTAGAGACCCATTACAATCAAGTTTAATTATTTAGCATCTATATCTGAGATGCTAAATAATTAAACTTGATGAGGTTCATTATATTAGCTCAAATAAACGTAAAAGCACCTAAGTAATTATTTATAAATAGTAAAGTAAAAGTAAAGTAAAAACGTCTTTATTGTACACCATAGATATAACAATATAACATAGAGAACTGAGTTAGGTATGTGGTAAGTACAGATGGCGGCCTTATCACTCTGCGGCAATTTCTTACAGGCAACCATAGGATGGATAGAAATAACAGGAGAAGAATACGCAAATGTGTAAGATAGTAGGATAGTATTTGATATTACTATACTTTTTTTACTATGATAAGCTCTTAATTATCAAAACTAGTAGCCGTTGTCTTAGCGTATAAAGTTCGTTGACTGATAATGATAATATCAACCGATGAAACTAATTATTATCTCACAACATACATATCTAGTGGTCTAAGTTAATTATTATAATGATTACAATGTCAATAGAGAACTAATTTAGGTATATGTATTACAATTGAAGGTCACTTATAAGGTCTGTGATCTAAGCTATCAATTAGCAAATAATACAAAATTACTCGTTAGAATGAATACATTAATCACTGTCTACAATGTGGTATTGCCTACAACGGTTCTTGCGCAAATGAAGTAAGCGGTAGGCTTATATAACGTGACCTCGTGGCACACTGACTCTGTGCTGCAGCTCATGCTTCGCTTGCACCGACTAGGTACCGCCTACTTACATTATCTTGCTTCTTTATCGCAACTTCAGTATTGCAAACTAGCTATTGTGATAACTCTCTAGTATTGATACTTGGTGGTTAATCTACCGAAGGAAAGAACACTGTGTTATTTATTTTTATGCACAGCAAATTGTACAAAGGCGGCCATAATGCCAAATGCATTATCTGACAGTCTACCAGTCTGCAGGTGATGCAGAGGTACATTGAGGTAGATGCAGGCAGAAGAATGAACTAGTTACTACTGGGTGGCGCAAAAGTACTGGCACAAAAGAAAATACCTTTATTTTTTTTATATGACATTTTCTGTCATTCTGTTGTTGAAAATTGTGTAGTGAACAAATGTAAAATACACTGAAAATAAACATGGACCGTTTTACTCCCCAAGAACGTGGAATAATTGTGTCAATGTTCTTACGGAATAATTCATCAGTGATAAGAAAACAACGTGAATTTCGTCAACGATTTCCCCACCGTCCGGCACCGATTGGTCGCACAATTCGACGCTTTGCCACACGCCTTGAAGCAACTGGCTCAACATTGGATAGACCTAAGTCTGGGAGACCAAGAACAGGCCGTTCAGCTGAAAATATCGATGCTGTGCGCGAAGATGTGGAAGAGTGTCCAGAAACATCAACGAGGCGACGTGCCACGCAATTGGGCATTTCCAGACGGACCCTGCAGCGTATTTTGGTGAAAGACTTAAAGATGTTCCCGTATAAAACTCAAATGACTCATCAGCTGCTGCCTGCTGACCACCGAGCTCGTCTAGATTACTGCCAGCGCGTCATAAACCTCAACCTTGAAGAGGATGATTTTCCTTCAAAATTGGTTATGAGTGACGAAGCGCATTTCCATCTCTCAGGGCATGTCAATAAGCAGAATACTCGGTTCTGGGGCACTGATAATCCGCGCATTATTCAAGAAACGCCTCTACACCCACTAAAAGTTACTGTATGGTGTGGCATCTGTGTTGACAGAGTGATCGGACCCTATTTTTTCGAAGACGCTGGAGGCAATGCGATAACTGTCACTGGAGAACGCTACAGAACCATGTTACGTGAGTTTTTGATACCCAGTTTGGACGAATTGGGGCTGGAGCACATCTGGTTTCAACAAGACGGCGCTACGGCACACACAGCGCGCGACACTATGGACTTAGTGAGGGACGCTTTTCCAGGCCGAGTTATCTCTCGTTTTGGCGATTTGCCTTGGCCTGCAAGATCACCCGATCTGACCAGTCCAGACTTCTTTCTTTGGGGTTTTTTGAAATCTCGGGTGTATGTGAACAAGCCACAGACTCTCGCAGCTCTAAAAGAAAACATTCGTCAAGAAATAACGAACATATCGCAGGAAGTGTTACGGCAAGTTATGCAAAATGTCATAAATAGGGCTCAAATGTGTATCAACTCTGGAGGTCACCATTTAAAAGACATCATCTTTAAATCCTAATGGTACGAAATTTAATGGTACAAATATACATTTAAAAAAACCTAAATCTAGTTTTCTAATTTAGAAAAAATGTTATAGCCGAACCAAATAGGGTCTTTACTTTTGCGCCACCCAGTATAAGGATAATGCTCTAATTTGTACACAATAGTAATACGCGTTAGTGTTAGTACCTGTTAATTATAGTGTTATACATCACATAATGAATCAAGAGAGGGTTTATCACCAAAAATAGAAAGGATTCTGTCGACGAAAAGGTAGGTAGGTAGTTTACAAGGCTAAGGAGTCGGACGTGCGGTCGAGAGGTAGCGGGTTCTAACTCCAACCATTACATTATGACTCCAACCACAATATGAACCCTCTCCTAATGCAAGCAATTTAGCGTGGTTAGCGAGAATACTATAAGCGTACCATGAAACCCGATTCGATTACTAGTATTCGTTAAAAAATACAATAATCTCAAATTTTTATACACAAGGTCGTGGCCGCTGGGCCCCGTCCACCTTCAGCCAGAGGTCGTATAAATTCATTTACAACACACCTGCTCATAAAAGTGATATTATTTTACCGCAATTAAGCACGGAATGACACCTATTATAAAACTGTGACTTTTTCATTGCTATTATTCACAAAAGTGAGTTATAGATTCTTTTTTAAATTTTATAGGAAGTGTCTATAATTGTCTATGTTCTTAAAAAAGTTTTGATACAAAAAATAACGTGTTTAATAGTACGAATAAATTAATACGCCTATTGTATGGTCATTTGATGCATTTTCGTATTTAAATAAATAATTTCAACTTGTAATACTTGTGTAATAAACAAAATTTTCACTCAAATTTAACTTTTTTTTTTTCTCTAAGTACAGAAAAAAAAACAGAGTAAAAAAAAGTTAAGTTCAAACCTCATTTTTTTTTAAATATGGTCGACCGCCATTGTTAAATGCGCGCGCATAGGAAAACGAATTAATTTGTAGTATTGTTTATTTAGTATTTGTAGTATTATTTTATTCGCAAGTGTGTTGTAAAACGTCGTATGGCACGTGTGAGCATGATGATTACCGTCCTCGGCTGTCTTAAGACCCTCGCCTGGCGGCTCGGGTCTCAATGGCACCTCGGCGGTAATCACCAACGTTGCTCACTTGTACCATAATGTACTATTATTGTTCGCTGTAATGGACGACATACACGCTAGGTTATGCATGATGGTTATGCATGCACATGCATAACCGACAGGCATAACCGAGTTCCATAGTGCACATACACGTTAGGGTTTGCATGCACAGTTTTGCCATTAACTCTCAGTTGAGTTACGTGATGGTGTGTATAGGACGTCTAGGTACCTCTCATTTGTGCTACTGGACGATGTGTGTAGTATGCCAATATCATACTACAATGATGAACGACGATGTGATAGCTGTACTTGGCTTAACACTTATTGTTCTGCAGAACAGAAAAAGAAAAAGAGATCGCACTAAATGGTCTAAACGCTGGTTATTGAAAAGAAAGCAATTCAAATGAATTGAGATTTGCACCAACAGATTACAATTAAAAACTGAGAACTGTGCAGGCATGCTCGAAGGACGCCATACACGCTAGGTTATGCTCGCGCGCGAGCATAACCGAGCGGCAAAAATATCAATTTTGATATTTACTCGGTTGCATTGCATGTACAGTTGTACAGGCATCGATATCTGTACAGTTGACCGCCATACACGCTAGGTTTTGCATGATCGTTATGCATGTGCATGCATATTATATTATCATTTTCTGTTGTCCGTCCGTTTGTACGTTGAGGACATTATTTGTTATTACACGGATTGTACACAAACAGTACGACTAATCCAGTATGGTGTTTAAAAAGAGAATGTGGTGCAAAAATGTTCATCATGGTTCACAAATCACAATATATACACGGTTAAACCGTGGCCGTCAATTTATTCTTTCATGAAATTCATTGACTCAAGGAATAATACATATTAATATGTGGAAACTCGCATTTAATACCATAAAACGCGTGTTTATATTCATTGGTGAAATCCTTAGAAGTACAAAGTAGGTACCTACAGTTTGCTGCAGCGAGCGAACACCTTCCACCCGTTCACACTGATATTTTTTTTATATGGGACACGTCAATTTGACTTCACCTCGCCTGATGGTAAGCTGAAGGCAAAGTCTGAAAAGAGGGTCACCATTACAGAGACGTACCATGTTACAATGGTGGCACTCAGCTTGACGGCCTCATGAGATGCTTTTTCACGCCCCGCTTAAAGGACCCGGGCTGTAGGAAGAGGGAAACACGTGTAGGTACTGGTAAGGAATTCCAAGTCTTAATGGTGCGGCAGACAAAGGAGTAACCGAACCGCTTTGTTCTTGATGGAATATTCTGCACCGTATGCGGGTGGCATCTAAGTCCTGCACGTGTTGTCCTATATAGTAAAGGAGAGGGTGGGATTAATTGGAAGAACTCATCACAACATTCACCATGGTAGAGACGGTAAAATACCGCCAAAGATGCTACATCTCTACGCAGCTGCAATGGCTCAAGGGTGTTGGTGACATCAGGATTCCCAATAATGCGGACCGCACATCGCTGCAACCTGTCGAGAGCATCTAGTAAGTACTTTGCGGACCCATCCAAGAGATGCGAGCAGTATTCCACGCAAGAGCGAATTTGTGTCTTGTATAGAAGGCACCGCTGCTCCGGCATGAAATAAAATAAAATCGGCCAAGTGCGAGTCGGACTCGCCCATGAAGGGTTCCGTAGTAGCAAAGGCGAAAATTACGGTTTATGACGTATTAAAAAAAAAACTACTGACTGGATCTCGTTCGAACTAATTTTTAGTGGCAGTTTGCATGGCAATTTACATCATAAATATTTTTTTAGATTTATCATTCTCTTATTTTAGAAGTTAGAGGGGGGGGGGGGGGGCGACACACATTTTTCCACTTTGGAAGTGTCTCTCGCGCAAACTATTCAGTTTAGAAAAAAATGATGTTAGAAACCTCAATAGCATTTTCAAAGACCTATCTATACCCAGACGTATGGGTTTGATGGAAAAAAATATATTTGAGTTTCAGTTCTAAGTATGGGGACCCCCAAAATTTAATGTTTTTTTTTATTTCTGTGTGAAATTCTTAACGCGGTTCACAGAATACATCTTCTTACCAAGTTTCAACAGCATAGGCCTTATAGTTTCGGAGAAAAGTGGCTGTCACATACGGACGGACAGACAGACGGACGGACAGACATGACGAATCTATAAGGGTTCCGTTTTTTGCCATTTGGCTACGGAACCCTAAAAACGTCTCACTTTGTTCAGGACTCCGAGTTTAGGCGGGGCTGTTTTGATGATACTCTCAATGTAGTTTTTGTTGTTCAGTTTGCAGCGAACATCCATACCTAGGATATTGAGATTCTCCTGTAGTGGCAGTGGCGTGCTCTGAAGAGTTGGAAGGGGAAGGAAAGAAGATACCTTTGCTGTAAACGCGCATGCCTGCGTCTTCTCGGCATTGAACTCGACCAGGTTTTGCAGAGCTCCATTGAGAAACGTGGTTCAGGGTCGGGTCAAGTTCACTGACGAGAAGCTGCCTTTTTTCCAGGATACCTTTTTTCCACGATATCAGACTGCTTGGCCGCAGGATGTCCGTGATAACTTCCGTATAAGGTGCTATCGTCTGCATAGCAATGAACGCTGCCAGTGGACAGCATGTTCGTTGATATGCAGAAGAAAGAGAGTGGGTGATAAGACGGACCCCTGCGGGACGCCAGCATTTACTTGCAGGAACTCCGAAAATCAACCAACACAGGGGACGCGATTACGGCGCCCCCGCAGGAAGCTATATAGCCACCCAGTCACACAGTTTGGGAGGCAGACCAAAGGCTGGTAACTTGGAAAGAAGCGACTTCTGCCAGACTATCGGAAGCTTTGGCGATGTCAAGACTAATTGCCAGTGACTCATATATTCTCAAATAATGTGAAGTGCCTATACTATAATATTATGTAAGAGTATATGAGCAACCATACCGAACCAAAGGGATTTCTAGGAACCTCACTAAGTCCTTAAAGGTGAACCTATATCAGACTTGAACAATACAGAAGGCATAGGGCATAAAATAAAATCGAGAAGACAAGGCGAGGCGATAAACGCGCGAGGATTTTGCTTTGATTACCTTAGGTGTGGTTGCCGTCATCACGTGCTGGTTATAAATTGCACGGTATGGGTTTGAAGGCGTAACATCTGCCTACTATAACTGATCACTATGCTTTTAGTAGTATTATGTTATGAGACGTCTTTTTTAAGGTGAGATTACACAACTCCTATGTTTTCCGTTTCACAATCAGCATCGAAACCAAAAAGTTTCAACTTTTGCTAGCTTGTAGGTACAGTACGGTAAGTCGACGTAATTGTGTAGCAACTCGTAACAAGTAATTACATCACTTTCGTTATTTGTCCTCGGAACTTTCGGGTTCTTGCCTTATTTCATCTGGAAGCTCACATAATTATTTTTATGAGCATTTTTTTTCTTGTGTAATCAGTTTCATAACGCAGGTCGTTTGATCAAATATTGCAGGTTCGGTCCAGGGAAAACTAGTATCACATATTGTTGATTGGTGTACGATCAATTTTCACCATTGTCAAACTGTTTCCTGAAAACTGTTTATTTATGATCCGTCATCATGGTCAGTAAGTAGTCATTTGTTGTTATTAGTTGCTCTTATGTCCGAAATTATGATTTTGACATCACAATATCAATCATCAAATTATCACCTATCAATCAGTAGTACTACTAATCCACAGCGATATTAATATCTGGTTAGTTAGACTGTCTATTAACTGTCACTGCTAATCTATACCAATCTATATCAATCTATATCTACACTACAATATTATAATGCTGAAGAGTATGTTTGTTTGATTAGTTGGTTGGTTGAACGCGCTATTCTCAAGAACTACTAGTTCGATTGAAATTTTTTTTTGTGTTGGATAGTCCGTTCATCGAAAAAGGTTTAGGCTTATATAGTAACGCTACCACTCAAGGGAGCGGGGCAGTTATCCTAAATATCAGTAATCTGGCAGAATCCCAGTGTAATTTTTCATTTTCAAATAATGTTATTTGAAAACGAAAAAATTACAAGTATAACACTTGTCGTGTTGGTTCCCGGTGGAGTAGAATAAGGCCACCCCATCTCTTCCTGTGGGTGTCGTAAAAAGTTATCAATTTATCGTACCAACAACAATCTAGCTTAAGTAAGAAATGGATCTATGACAAAAATACACAATAGACAAGGAAAATGGAGGGGATGCAGTGTATCTGGCGAAAATTTACGCTTTATGGAATGCGACGAGATCTTGCCCTCTTAACTAATGTACGTGTTTTTAGAGGTTTGTTTGTGAAGATTAAGAAAAACATAAAAACAATGTTAATGGCCTGGTTGTAGTCCATGTTGGCTTTATCGGCTAAGGCTTTATCGAACATCGGACGTAGGTTAGGACCATAAAAGCCATAAAAAATACCTAGTAAGTCCAGATCTTTCTGCACAGCTCCAGCTGCAGTACAAGATGATGCTTCGAGTATTCAACTTAACACGACACTCCACAGTTGAAATAACTGAGCACTGTATGACGACTTATTGGACATATTTTGAATTATCAATATTCTATGGTTTTCTGAATTATTGTCTCAGAAAATTAACATACTTAATTGACGACCAAGGCAAATAATTCGTGTAGTTTTGAAAGTTGGTACAGTTATTCCCTATAATAAGGTGCACTATTCTCCAAACGAACCCCGATCCGACCCCGAAGTGGTCAAGACGACTTGATTTTGTCGCGAATTATAAGCTTTGTTACATTTAACCTACTAGCTGACCCCGCGAACTTCGTACCGCCTTTTTTTAATTTTTCTCGCCGTAAGAACCATCCTCGTACTTCAGGGAATATTCTAAAAAAGAATTAGCGAAATCGGTTCAGCCGTTCTCGAGATTTGCGCTTAGCAACACATTTAGGGATTCATTTTTATATATAAAGAAGATAGATAGATAGATTGATCATACGGTAAAAACGTCTAATTGGAAATTTAATGTAAATGAATAATGTAGAAGTAACTAAATAATATATGATTAAAAGTTTTAAATATTTATGTACAAGCTAAACTAAAAAAAGCACCTTTCCCTTCAACCCCCCTCCCCACTGCCGGCTTGTGTCCTTTTAGTATATTCATCTGGGCACTTTAGAGAATAAATAGTACCGAATCTCAGACTAAAAGAATAGTATTCTTTATTAGTACTCTTATAGTCTGAGTACCGAATATCAAAACTACACGAATTATTTGGTCTGGTTTATTTAATCTTCCCACGCTATTATGTCGATCGTGAAATGGGCGTAGTGCGCGGTATGTTTAGCCCATCTGACCTACGTCTAGTCATGGTGAACTTGCAATATGTGCCTGTCATCCGTGGGTAAAACCAACGATTTCATGAAATGCATACTATTTCATGCAAATCAAAGACACTTTAGCATGATTTGATATTATTGAAAGGAAAGTGGGTGGCGGCCTCATTCAGGTTACGGGAATGTTGGTTTTACTATGGTGACTGTCAATTAACTGACAACTGTGAAATTGTCTATTACTACTACTACTATTAAAAAATACATCCAATTTAAAAACTTAACCTGCCCAGCTCCACATTACTACATATCAGGAGGAATGCAGTGAATTTGATGACATAAATCATATAAAAAAGCCTATTAAAATGTACCAACAAGGCACGCAACCACCAATAGTGGTATGGTGGCAGCATCAGAACCATTTTGTACTCTGAGCAGAGAAAAGACAATGTTGGCAATTGTCAAGATATGTAGGTATAGAACTTCTCTATGAAAATAAAGTAAGATTGAAATAATATTACTTTTAAGAAATGGTAGTGTGGCTCCTGGTCAGTCAGCCATTACGAATACTGCACAAAATTACCAAAGTAATAATAAAATGGAATCTCACATTGTAGACTGGACCACCCAAAAACCCATGGATAGAAATTTTCATTATAATGATGCTTGAAGATAACCATCAAAAAGATGAGCAAAATAATGGTGAGTTCATTGATTTGTCTCTAGAGAGAGCATAAAGTTAGTCATAGAAGTGATACTTGACACATTATCATCCTTAACATAAAGATAATGAGGCACCTGACAGTGATAGGAATTAAAATTGACCCCAGATACCTGGGATGCACATACAGTGATATAATTAGTTTCTACCTACTTCGCTGTGTGCCCCATGTACAATTGACAAAGGAGATATCGCGGGTTAAGAACTAGAGTAGCGTAAGGTCAAAAATTCAAAAATTTTTTTTTTTCACCATTCGCTTTTTTAATCTCCATATTTTTATGTGCCAAAAAACTGTAGCGATGAAGTGCGTAGATTGCTTAGTACAAATATAACATATCAAAAAATATATTTTCTGTTTACTGCCGAAATGACGTGTTCCTACTTACAATAATCTTGACATTATTTTGTCAAAAAAGTTGCGAGCACTACGATCGGAACTCGATATACAGCGCGAATAGGACACCAATGATGCCTTAAATGTAATTGCCCAAATAACTTATCTTGTTATACGTTTTTAAAACGCAGAAAATGAGATTATGTGGCCTAAGTTTGTTTCGCGCCAAATTAACGTAAAGTACCTTTACTGCTTATGCGACCTTGTTTAGTATACTTCCATGATTTTTCTCCCTGCCAAAAAAACGCAAGGGTGAGATACGTTACTTTGGTACTAATTAATGAAAGTAATGCAGCCAGTTTTTAAGTTAATAATAGTTTAAAGGCTATATTACGATCTTTTAGCACATAATAAATCTCTGTTGGTCTGATTCACTTTCGCGTCTAATACTAACATACGTTGATTTGACACCAAAAAGTTTTTTTTTTGTATATAGGACACGTCAATTTGACTTCGCCTCGCCTGATGGTAAGCTGAAGGCAAATTCTCTTAAAAGAGGGTCACCATTACAGACATGTACCATGTTACAATGGTGGCACTCAGCTTGACGGTCTCATCACATGCTTTTTCACGCCCCGCTTAAAGGACCCGGGACTATAGGAGGAGGGAAACACGTGAGCTGGTAAGGAATTCCAAGTCTTAATAGTGCGGCAGAAGAAGGAGTCGCCGAATCGCTTGGTTCATGATGGAATATTCTGCACCGTATGCGGGTGGCATCTGAGTCCTGCACGTGTTGTCCTATATAGGAAAGGAGAGTGTGGGATTAGTCTTGGAAGAGCTCATCAGAACATTCACCATGGTAGAGACGCTAAAATACCGCCAAATATGCCACTTCTCTATGCAACTGCAAAGGCTCAAGGGTGTAAGTGACCTCAGGATTCCCAATAATGCGGACCGCACGTCGCTGCAACCTGTCGAGAGCATCTAGTAAGTACTTTGCGGAGCCATCCCAGAGATGCGAGCAGTATTCCACGCAAGAGCGAATTTGTGTCTTGTAGAGAAGACACCGCTGCTCCGGCGTGAAAAAACGTCTCACGTTGTTCAGGACTCCGAGTTTACGCGATGCTGTTTTGATGATACTCTCGATGTAGTTTTTGTTGTTCAGTTTGCAGCGAACATCCTAGGATATTGAGATTGTCCTGTAGTGGCAGTGGCGTGCTCTGAAGAGTTGGAAGGGGAAGGAAAGAAGATACCTTTGCTGTAAACGCGCATGCCTGCGTCTTCTTGGCATTGAACTCAACTAGGTTTTCAGAGCCCCATTGAGAAACGAGGTTCAGGGTCCGGTCAAGTTCACTGACAAGAAGCTGCCTCTTTTCCGCGATATCAGACTGCTTGGCCACAGGATGTCCGTGATAACTCCCGTGTAAGGTGCTATCGTCTGCATTATAATGAAGTTATTAGTTATCTGGAGTTATTCCTTCGACATATCATGATTTTTATAACCATTTGCAGGTCGAACACGAATTTAATTGAGTACATTGTTAAAAAGGCTCCATTTGTTGTTAGCGCCGCAATTCCTGGGCACACCGTTCACCATCAAGTATCGGGATTCTTGGTGTCGACATCTCCAGCGACGTCCAATACCGAAGTCATCTGGAAGACAAGGTCAAGCTGGCATCAAAGTGCTCAACAGGGCGAAGCAGTACTTCACTGCAGGGCAACGACTCCTCCTTTATAAGGCACAGGTTCGGCGCCACATGGAGTAATGCTGTCACCTTTTTGCTGGAGCACCTGCGTGCCAGCTTGACCCTTTCGACTCGGTGCAAAGACGGGCATTGAGGCTCGTCGGCAATCCCATACTCACAGGCGATGTGGAACCTCTCAGTCTCAGGAGAGACTTTGCCTCACTGTGTGTGTTCCACCGCCTATACAATGGTTTATGCTCAAATAAATTGTTTTACATGATGCCCACAGCTACATTCTATCATCGCACCTCTCGCCATTTGCGAGGAGTTCTTCCTCACACATTGCGACCGGAAACGGTGCGCACTGTGCGGTAAGAAAGGAAATTTATTCCTCGCACACTCAAGCTGTGGAATGAACTCTCCGCGATGGTTTTCCCAAGCGACCACAACATGAGGTTCTTCAAGAAGGGCATTAGAAGGTTTCTTCAGGGTCGGCAGCACGAGTGTGACGCCCCTGGTGTTGCATACGTCCATAGACCACGGTAACCACTTTCCATCAGGTGGGCCGTGTGCTTGTCTGCCAACTAAGTGGTATAAAAAAGAAAAAAAAAAGTAGCCGCCTCAACAGATTATTAATCTGTGAAGATTTTTGTTACTAATTTTAAGGTCATTATAAAGGAAGTCCCGTTGCATTCCATACATTTTTTCAGCCATAATGACGTAAGTCAACTATTTTTTGATTAATAAACATTATTAAAATAAAAACATTTTTCGATTGCCTAAAACTTTACACCATTCTTTAACCGATAAATAAAGCATTATTATAAGTAAAAATCACACAGATAACTACTATAGATTTTGCGTGACAAGAGCTATAAGATAACGGTAGGTAAATTTGAGTTGTTTTTCGGCCCTCCTGTAAAGTTGTGATTTTGCCCTTACGCTTCTCTAGTTCTTAACCCACGATATGGTTGCACTTTTTCATATTAAGTTGTATGTAAAGGTGCAACTTTATCTCCTTTTTCAACTGTACTCGATGATTAGATTGTAGCTTGAAGCCTAAACCAAAATTGGAAAAATTAATGGAATGGTTTGGAGATGAATCACACAATATAACATTATTTCTATCACTTGCATGTATTTAAGGAGTTTGCCATTGCCTTAGAAGCCTAATAAGAGATTGTGGAGATAAGTTTGAGAAACCTGGGTTTACACAATGCAAATAACAAAAAAAAACAACATTTTCTTAATACATAGTCAGTGGTAAGGTCAGTTCTTCAAGATTAACTCTTAAGTGACTAAAGTTCTTGTTTGTATCCCAACTCAATTAAAGACTGCGGCATACCATATTGTGTACCCCTAGTTGTATAGGTCCCCCACTTTGAGAAATGCTGGTTTAAAATAGGTTGATGATCTAGATCTAGAAAAAAATGATTTATCATGCTAACCGATTCAGGCAGATACATACCGCACATTATAATATTAATGTTATAATAAACTCTTTTTTTCAAGTGAAAATTAGCACAGTGGCTTGGATAGAATTAAAAAGATTATTATACATTATGTGACAACACATGACACAGTATCAAGTATGAAAGGGTAACCCGGGTGTGACTTATGAGGGAAACCCCCTGAGAGATTAGATTATAATGCTTTCTTCTCATAAAAGCACATAAGAAACAGCCTATGTGTTCTATACCTAAATTCGATAAGAAAAATAAAATCCGGTACTCTTTTTTAAAAAGTTTTAAATCAAGGCCTAAATGGCAATTGAGAACATCTAATAATTTATATAACTTTATTACGTAAAATTTTAAGTTATGTAAAACAAAATGGCATGTGTCAATCCAAACCTTCAAACTATAACAAAGCGCAAGGCGGTTGTAATTCTCAGTTAAACTTATTACTTATTAGAAATTCTGCTCTTGACAAATGGCAACGAAAACCGACCAAATTATGTAATATTTAATTATGCAATTTGTAATTTTGTGGGAACAAAGGTTAACGGATGGTATCGTGCTTGCCTTAGAGCACGGCGCTCCGTAACTAGGTACCGGGGCGCTACAGTGTTTATGTTTATCTTGTTTACACGCCAGCGGTTCTGAGCTACGCGTTACTTGCATATATTCCTCCATTTTGTCGGTCTTTTTTCTTCATAATCATCCCTTTGATTTTTCAACCTTACATAATTTCCTTACGTAACAACCTCGTGGCAAGGATAATACACGTCTCCCTCGCTCCGATGTGAACCTTCCACCATAATAATTACGTAACCATAAAATTAATATAATAAAAATTGTGACACAAAGGCAAAATTACCATACATAACACATCGAAGCAAATAAAGTCATAAATAAATCAATTAATTCATTACCTCTTCAGCGGCATTTTCTGGTGGTGACACAACATTTTCGTCTAAATGTTGATAAGAAGGCCACATAATTAAATATGTGCCTGACCGTAGATACCAATCGATGTGTGTTTAATCCAATTTTTTACATAAAACGACAAGTCTGGCGACAACCACCACCCGCACTCACACTATACTGACTGAATTTTTGATTGAATTGAAGAGAACATAAATTTTAGGTCGATCAATGTTATCACTAAACTTTTTTTATGAGAACTGGCAACTGGCACAGATATTCGCGTAGTGAGCCTACTGTGAAGTACATCTGTCTAAAGAGTTCTAATGTCGCGTACAAGATGTCGCTATAATCAATAAAGGGAAAAAATCAATACAATTTGGTGTTTTTCCGTCAGGCAACCTTACACTAGTGAAGTTCATTGTGTTGATATTTTAATGGATATTAGATATTACCTTTGGGTATTACTTCTTTGGCTAGACAGTGCTTTGCAATTTGTTAATCCCTCGCTAAGAATATAGTGAATATACTCAAGCAAGTAAACGCTTTAAATAGCGTATACTCGCTTGAGTATTATGACTGTCCCCTTTGGAAACATTAATGACCACTTGTTTACCCGATAGCAGGAGCTCCTTCCGAGGTAATAGGTTTAGTAGGACCTGGGTGATGAGGAGTGTCGCCACGATCCGACGACCTGCGAGGTTTAAGAAGTTTCTACTTGATGTAAAGACACACAAGTTCTATATTTATATTAAAAACTGATTCCGTTTCATATCATCAAATAGATATTTTTCAGTTCGCATCGATCGGGCCCTGAGGAACGTAGCGTTGCGCGTTGCGTTCAAGTTCATCTATAACAACGCTAATTGTCCCTTGTCACGCAAGTCTGAAGCGTTCTGAATCGCGCGAGTAGAAGGCATTCCTAGTCGCACGAGTACGAGGTGTATTGGTTGTACCGGCACGTCGAAGGCTGACAATGTTGTAGAGATTGTGCTGAGGCTGTGCCTATGCACAGCCTATGCTGAGAACCGGGGTTAATAATTAACGTCGTCTTCTATTACTTATTCCATAAAGGAAGAGAAGGGTCTCTTCTTTTATGGAATAAGTAATAGAAGACGACGTTAATCCTCGTAGATGTAGGAGACCCTACTTAAATAGTGATTCCTTGCTTATCTGACATCTCCATGCTGATGCCAGAATGCCAGTGAATATTGTCCTTATGTGAACTGGGCGAACTGCATTTAGGTATAGGCTTTAACCACTGCTGTTGTGCGGCTCTCTATGGTCCGTTACTTGATCTCATAACGAAGTTGCAGTATAGTGATACGCGTGAGCGTCATGTAAGTGACCAGTGTAATAATACTAACGAAGGTTTTATTAGGCTGTATTGAGCGCCTGTGTGTGTTACAGAAGGTATGCTCAGCTATTCCTCATGGAGGAATAACAGGTACTATTTGTCTCCAGACGATCGTGATGACAGTTTACAGGAGTTGACAGAAACAGCTGTAACTGGTTCCTTCGTATACATTACGTGAGCCAGATTTAAGTTACTACATCGACCCCTTGTTGTTTTCCGCCAAGGAGGTTCAATCTTCAATTTTTAAGTTTTATACTTTCTAAAGTTACAGTGTTACATTTTATTCATAGTCCAGTCAAAATAGGCGAAATTACATGGTAAGCTTACATAAATTCGCATAGAGCTGAAAATTGGTGGGAGTCTTAAATACAACATAGTGAAAGAAATATTAAAAGTCCCCATTGATTAAACTTCTGCCTTTTTTTAAGGTTAAAGGTCAAATATATTGGATTCTCGCATTTTTCTCGTAGACAACAAATGCTATAGCTTAAGTGGGCTATATAAAGTTGTAGATCATGTAATTACCTACAAAATTGGTTTCATCCTTTTTTTGTGCGGATCACCATTTCAGAAGAAATCATATGTATTTTATATGAAATTTCATTCCCCTTGGCTCTATGAACTTGAAAGTTTGGCAGTATATGCTTTTTATGTTGCTGGTATCTTATATTCCTGTTCATCCCTTAGTAACAAAATTTCAAAAAATCCTTTCTTGGTGGATACTAGCAACATGAAAAGCATCTACTGCCAAAGTTTCGGCTTTGCGTCGATGAATCATACTATATGGGAACGGCAAATTTTGTATATAATAGATATGACTTTTTCCAATTTTGAAATCGCGATATTTCCGAAATGGTGATCCGTACAAAAATAAGTAGGACACCAATTTTGTAGGTTTGATTTCTCTACGTTTTGTAAGCAGAGATAATAGTTTTAAAAACTTATTAACAACATTTGTATTACATAAATAATACCGAAATAAATTAAAACTAGAAAGAGAAACTATTATTTGGTACTATAACTAAAATGAACTAAATACATAATGCATCGTAAAATTCCTTCGCATCATCACCAACCAGTAACGTTCCCAAAAGGCTGGCAACATTACCACGTCGAATGGCAATGCTTATTCTCTGTGCAAGATAATAGCTGCTTGCAAGTCTCTTGACACTGTGGCAACGATGGGGAGAAACACATCGGTGTCAGACTTGCATGACACTTCAGAGTTAACCTGAGTGTGTATTTATAATATAGATTTTCCTGGTTAACTCCACCGTGCCGTGGACTGTGGAAATGTGGGTAGGCTAACGAAACGACTGATATTTTGAGAACGCCGAGACCACCTAAGCGAACTGAAAAGGAAGCTTAGAGCCAGGCTTGGTGGTTCAAGGCCACATTTAAAATTTCGCTGAGAGTGTTTTACAAAGCCAAAAGTTTCAAATGTAACCAGAACTGGAATGAACGAAGTGCATTAGTAAATTTAGGGACGTAAAGCCAAAACCTTAGTATAGAGAACGCCGTTCATTTAAACTAATTTTTTCAGGTGTTTATAACATTGCCGAAGGAATTTATACGGGGGCGGTATTGAAGATCCGGGATCTTCAATACCGCCCCCGTCCACTTTATCGTCGTGTGTAAATTTCTTCGGATACCGAGGGAGGGGGGGGGGGAGGCTGCTACCCGAGGGTATTTCGAGTCATAAGTATAACCGCCACATCTTTCCCTGGACATGTGGGTTGGATGACTAGCATCCTGTAACCCCCAAGCTAAAGCTCATAAAGGAAGGGTGTCGTGATGTCGTCGGGCGACCTCCGAGGTCTTAGTCACCTCCACGTCTCACGAGCTATGCGGATCGGGAGATACCTGTTGGACGGACGCGGAAGACGGAGGATTGGCAGACGTGGCGCATATTGGGAGAGGCCTATGTTCAGCAGTGGACTGCAATAGGCTAATTGATTGATTGATTGACAGCAAGGTATCCATATTCACTGAATTGAAGGCATACGAATGTTCGAGCGTACTGCGTACGTCGTACGTAAGGTACGTTGAAAGTGCGTATATGGCAGCCTCACAGCTCCCTTTCGAACTGAAACCAAGTTGAAGGGGGCTGGATTTTTTCTGCAAGCTTGGTACTATAGTGCAGGTGCTTGCAGCAAATTTTGGTTACCAACCGCCGTAAGATGCTTCCTTCGATCCCTCTTGCGCAGAGCACATAGGTTGGCTCCATATAATATTTTATTTATGATACCTTCGTTCACATTGCCGGAGAGCATTAGATTCACTAACATCGTCAGTTCCTTCAGAAGGGCATCGCCAGCCTCCCCAGCGCTCGGTTTAATTAAATCTTTAAGATGCTGGGGGGGTCAGGACATCGAGACCACCAACAGGATCCACTCCGGAAGGAGCAAACGGCTGTGAAAACATCCTTGGCAGTAATACTGAGACATTCGGTGTCATCATTTGGTAGTTTTGAGAAAGAGAGATCAATTGATACCGGTCGATGCTTACTCTACAGACCCGCGAGCGTGTCTGGAGAATAAGGTCCCCATCGCTGCTAAAAAGTAACTTCAACGCTCCCCTGATATCACCTTCCCTTATTTTATTTTCTTTAAATTGAAATTTGCTGGATTGAGAGTTATAGGTGTGAGTTAATTTTGATTAAATAAAGTTCTGCATGGTTATAAAAAAAAATAAACACGGAAGCAAATTTATCCAAGTCGGAATGAGCAGCTTTCTCAATATATAATCTATCACTAACTGTCTGTTTGTCAACTAACATGTTTTTAAAATAGTCAATTTGTGAAATGATGCTTTAAATAATGAATCTTTTCCAAATAAATATTTTGTCTAATGATTAAACAATAGCTTGTCAAATGATACATTTATCAAGTATAATTTTGTCAAACGTTGTTTGTCAAATGAAAATTTGTCATTTGTTTTTTGTCAAATGACAAATTTCATTGACAGGACACCGTTAGAACAGATAGATGCACATGAAATTTTACAAAATATAATCGTCCGATGCCACGCACCCTTTGCACCTCGGGCCCTACCCGGGGTGCAAAGGCCTAGCATCTAACAGTCCTGCTTAAAGGCTTAACAATATTATGGATACACTTTTTAACTTAACTTTTTACAAAATAACTTGCGAAAGTTATTAAACAATAAAATCAAAAATGATCCTCGAGAAAAAATTCCTACGCACCATCCATTTTAGTAGAAGAATTGGCAACACTGGTCATTTCTTTCGTTATAGGTACTGGTTTACACCGTTCCAGTTTCAATACGAGTACGTTTGACTGATATATCCTGGCTATTACTAGATATTTACTTAGTATTAGTAGTATTGGTACTTACTTAGTTCCGTAAATTTACCAAGACTACCAAGAGTATGTACTTTGTTTTATCTCTAATTTCCCGATGTAGTAGAATTTGGTTTGATTATGATTGAATTAGAATTATACAGCTATTTGTTTTATTTGTTGTTTTGTTTCTAATATACGGAATCCAAAATAAATAATATTGCTGTAATGTGCGTATTGTAATGACAACGAAGTGCACCTGTAGATAAATAAAAAGACAACTAATTTGACAAAGTGGTATAATGTTTTTTTTTTTTTTGTACGTTCCGTACACAGTGTTCATTCATTGACCATTTTCCAATTATTCGCACAAACGCACCGCGTAGTCTCACATTAAAACTATATCATTTGCTGGAAAACTCGCAATCGAATCAAATCACTGCTATTGATCTGCAGTTGTACTTTGCACGCAGGCACGCAGCAATCCCGCGCACGATTTGGAAACTTATTCCACCATCACATCCCCTACTGTGAGGTCGTGAATACGGTCATTGCGCTGCAATGTGTAATATTTGAAGTTACAACAAACCGTAGCGCTGCAGCCGCCAAGTGTTAGCACCATGGATGACGATGGGGATGATAAGGATGACTCCAAAAGGTAAATACATTTAAAATAATTACTTCCATATCTATATTCTAATGACAAAAAGAAACTGTTGGGTTATTTTCTAAGATAGGAATTACCTAAGATAAAATGTTAAAGACTGGTAAAGTTCTAATTGTCCAGTATTTATAGATCAGTTGCTACCATTATTTTTTGCTAACCAGGGACTATACAGTAAAAGCTTCCTTATTAATTCAAGTTATTCATTTGTAGGAGGACTCGAAATTTAAGTGAAAAGAAACGGCGCGATCAGTTTAACTTGCTCGTTAACGAGCTTAACTCGATGGTGTCCACTAACAATCGTAAGATGGACAAGTCGACCGTTCTCAGATCCACAATATCTTTTCTGAAAAACCACAATGGTAAGTTTTCATAGAAGTTAGTAAATATAATTTTTTGGTTTTTATGTCTAAGTAAAGATTGCGGGTTCGAGTCCTGCCCTCGGGCAGGACTCGAACCCGCTTTTTCCAATTTAAAAATAAATTGTTATTATTTTGAATTTGAATTGAAATCAAAACGAAATGAATTTTTGATAAACAGTAATAATCTGAAAGCTTTGGATGCGACTGGGAATTAACGCTAAGAGGAAGAGGAAGAAGAAGTAATAGTCTAGTCAACATGTGCTTTTAGGTCATACTTCCTTCTGACTCGAAAAATTATGATTAAGGTGACATTCATTTCGGAATACCATGTAGATGATATTTGAAAATTAAGTACATACTGACTTGGCTGCTAGGGGATAGAAAGATGTACAACAATCCGTGTTTAAAATTTTTTTCATGATTTTCCTGTTTTTATAGTTGTTCTTAATTTTTTTTTAAAATGCTACATGTTTTGTCAAATAACACCTTGATCACAACGAGAGGCTGAACTAAGTATTGACTAGACTATGATGAATCGCATCTTTTAAAATTAACTGAACTTTCACTCGCACGCTTTGTTTTTAGAAATAACGGTTAGATCTCGCGCACATGATGTTCAAGAAGACTGGAAACCTGCATTCCTGTCAAATGAAGAATTCACTTATTTGGTATTGGAGGCATTAGAGGGATTTGTGATGGTATTCTCAGCTACAGGTCAAATATATTATGTATCGGAAAGTGTCACATCACTGCTTGGTCATAATCCAGTAAGTACAATTCTTTTGTCAATTCTCGACATTATGACACCAACAAAATAAATTGGCTAGGGATCTCTTAGCATGATAAGCATTACTAAATAAAGTTCATCAGAATTTGTTATGAAATTTAATTAGGTATTTGTGCTTAGAGAAATATGTAGAAATTGTATTTATTTTTGTATAGGTACTTATTCTGTCCATTATTTTTAGGCTGATGTAGTAAATAAAAGCATATTTGATTTGGCATTTGAGGATGATCGACCAAACTTATACAACCTACTACAGAATCCAAGTGCAGCATCAAGTCCCATGCAATCAAGAAGCAAAGGTTTGTACCAGTTATTCATGGTATAGGTATAGCATCAAGATATAGCATCCATAAGAGTTGATTACTATGAAAATGTCAGTAGTTGACTATGTTGAACAATTGTACACAAGTGATACCTGCTGAATACTACTTCTTGACTTTTCATTCTGTAGTTATTTGATAGTTTTGTCCTATTGGAATGTAATAAAGCACCCTGTGAAGTTGAAGTAAATAATTTTTATTGGTGAAATGTGACCTACTCTGCTAAAGCTTACTTATGCTTATGTTAGCAGGAATGCGATTGAAAACAGTTGATGTAACATTTCATAGTGAAAAAGATTGTAAATACTTAAATTTAATGCTGGTTTATTATAGGAAAGCAAGTGACAGATTATGTGGAACATTTACTTCTATGATGCGATTGATCTGTGCATATTAATTTTAAGATTAAGTGCATTGCAAAGAATTCCCAATATTTTATTCGTCATGAATGCAAAATCGAAATATTTTTAGTAAAAAATCAACGTTTGTTAATTCTATCAAAAGTAAATACTGTTTAAGGAATTTGCCTTAAGATCGAAAGGTCCCGGGTTCGAATCCTGACCTGACCATTACCCTACCGACGTGAGCCAGCTCCCTAACACAAGTAATTTCTATCACAATATCCTTTTTTGGAACTCTCCCAGAAGATGATTGATGATATTATTAAACTCTCCCTATGCTAAAGAATTTGAAGAATTGATTTTTTTACAGCCTGATTAATAAAATACTTATACAAAATGTATATTACATTACAAAATAATAAGAGTATGGGGTATGTTGGGCCAAATGTCATAATGTCCAGTATATCAAAATGTGAAGGAAGCAATCTCCAACTGTCAAAATGCCCAGTTGTCATAAAATCCAGGTGTCAAAACGACCAATTGCTAAAACGTCTAATCGGAAACATTGCCCAATAATCAAAATGTCCAGTTGAAATAATATCCAGGTGTCAAAACAAATTGCCAAAACATCGAGTAGCTATAATGTCCAGTTATGAAAACCACAAAATAAATGGTAATCAATCTGTCTAATAGCCGACATCAGGTTGTAGAAATAATATTTGAACTCAATAATTTCTGGACAAGGTAAAACACGGCCCACCTGAGGGAAAGTGGTTACTGTGGCCTATGGACGCGTGCAACACCAGGGGCGTCACACTCGTGCTGCCGACCCTGAAGAAAATTATTATTATTAAAATATCTTATTTCTTTTCAACAGAAAATATAACAAAAAATGTACTCTGACATAATGCCTAATTTTAAATTATTTGATAGGCAGAGAATGTTATAAGTAGGTATACCTACTTAAATTAACTAATATTGGCACTATTTATCTACTAGCTTTTGTCTGCAGCTCCGCCCGCGTGTAAGTCGGTTCTCTCAACCGATTGCGAATATAAGTACATAAGTCGTTAATATACTACTACGAAATATAATCAACAACACTGATAAATATAATACAATTTGCAAAAGTACATCAGCAAACGACTGTAACTTCATGACTTCATGTCACTTTCTTTTTTCAGTAAAATGCCTGATAGATACGGAGTAGGTACTTAATGTGACAAAACCATAGGAGTCTTTATAACATCTGGACACTATGCCTTCTTGGTCATTATGACACTTGTACGTTTTAACTTACGGTCTATAAAACAACTGGACGTTATGCCTTCTTGGACATTATGACACTCGGCCCAACATACCTCGTACTCAATAATAAACCTGTTTTCTTTTACTTATAATGATGTGAACAAAATAAGAATACACCTAATTGGGAGTCAAGTTATTTATTTATTCAATTCAGTTTATATACATAATTGGCCAAATGTATTATGGTTGCAATCCTAAATGCAGGTGTCTTGAACATATTGTTGAATATTGCTTGCGAAACTTATGTACGAATGGATTGTGCTGATGACGCTGATCTGACAAGAGATTTGCAATTTGCTGTGCGGATTTCTCTTACTTGAGTAAATTGTTGAGCGAAATGATAATTCTACATTTCATAGATATCATGGCTGTATTGTAACGACAGCGAAAAATATGTTCGAAAAATTTGCTTGCGTTAAATTTAGTTCATTTTAACCCTTTGCACCCGAGCTTAAGCAATCGTGAGTTTTGACTTTGAAAAAATCTACACTACACACAAAACAACTTTTGCGGACGCAACCGTCGTCGCTCGATCGTGAGACTATCTGAGTACCCGCGAAAACACACTTTATTACTATAAGGACAGGTTGAAACGCGTCAGTGGTCCGGAAGATACCAAAGAGATGGCTGCGTTTTTTGACCACGCGGCTCGAACAAGTAAGTATTTGATATTTTCGTAATGTTAATGGTTTACTAACATTTTTTTATGTAAGTTGCTACTTTAATAGTTGTTAAACAATACTACATGTGTTTTTTGTACATTACTTTATTTATCGGTTGATACTGTTCCTCAAAATTTAAACTCGCACGATCGTGGTACCTCGATTGTACTACGTAAACTTAATAACAAATGTTACTTTGTCTTTTACCTTAATTTATTCTTAAATGCGTGTTTTTTTTTTTACTTTCAGAGCGTTCACTCAAGGACCAAACAATTTGTGACCTTTTGGCGGACGGAAATATCTCAGATTTTGAGGATTTAGACGAAGATGAAACTGAATTCGATCCAGACGTCTTGTTCCGGTACACTGCAGACGACGTGCCAGAGTAAGAACAGGATGACGAAGAAATACCATCTTCCTCCATGGCAATAGTACCACTACCGTCACCGCCGCTGTGTGAATTGCCAGTCTCGCCAAATTTAAGAACGACTTCGCGAAAATCACGATCCTACTGTACGAGAATCGAGATGTTCGCCGTAAAAGCGTTGATTTTATAATATTTTATTAAAATAAATATAATGTTTATAATAATCAATCGTTATTTTACTATTTTCCTTGTTATATTGCCATACAATAACACAGACTCACGATCGTGCGACTTACAATTATTTCCTGAAACTCACAATCGTGAGGGTCTGATTGCTGGAAACCAGGTGTGCCAGGAATTTTTTCAACATTTTTCTCATAATATTTGAACATTATGGAAGATAAGCAATAACATTTAAACACGATATAGAAGAACTTCATCTCTCGGGTGTAAAGGGTTAAGGTATATTTTTGGTCAATAAATTACGCTCTAAGCTAAAAAATCAAAACATGTTATCAGTATCACAGATGAGTCCTTATCACAAATTCGTCTTAGTTATTATTTGCATTCCATAAAGTGGTTACGACCTACAGCAGCAAAATTAATACTAATGAAAAAACCTAATTAACCTCTAAAACTACATAGATTTCTTCAATATTATTTTCGCAATTTTATTATCGTTATCATTTCATAGTATAAAACAATGTTGACTTCACGCATCGGCCTGTTTCACTCACGTCTTCTCTTCTAAACCACACACAAAACAGATTTTGAAACACACACAAAACGGTTTTTAGTGTCACAAGTAGGTAGGTATACACTGATAACACACTATGTTAGTCTTACGAAATAACTAACTGGTAGTTTATGTATGAGTACAAGTAACTAAAAGCAAAGAGTTAATCCACTTGATTAACAAACAGATTAAAAAATTGGCGGTATAGTGATAAAAAATAAAAACTATTTACCCTCCGTGATAGTCTAGAGACTGTATTATGGCAAGATTCTTGCTCCAGTGACACCAATTTTAAGTCAATTAGAAAGGATCACAATTTTATTAAAACATACATAGGTAGTTGTAGTTGTGTCATGTCATGGAATTGAACAAAACATGCGCGATATCAACTTGCTTGGGAGCAACTACTTTATTATATTACATAGTATAAAATAGTATAAAATAGTGATACTTGCGTATTTGTTTCTCTACATACTTCTCCTAAACCAAACTACGGATTTTAGTGATTTTATGTCATACTAGCCTTCCGCCCGCGGCTCCGCCCGCGTGCATTTCGGTTAACGCAACCTTTGCTCTTAACTTCGGTTCTACTCAACCGATCGCGATCAAACAAACGTAAGATTTTAAGTCTGAGTAACCTCTTTCTAACAAAAAAACCGCATCAAAATCCGTCCAGTAGTTTTAGCGTCCATCGCGGACAAACAGACAAACAGACAGGAAATTAAAAAAAATATTTTCGTGTTCAGTATCGTTAATGTAACATAACCCAAGTATTTTTTTTTAAATATCTCCAATGTACAGACACGACCACTTTACAATAATTATATAATAGTATAGATGATTATGGTAAACCTTCATAATCATATCTCTAATTCACATTTTTGCCGGACTTATTCGCAAAAGAACAGCCAACTTTGTTGCCAAGAAGTTGTTAAGAATGTTGTCATGATGGTCACGTTTCAATTTGTAACATTAAAAGCTTTTGAAATATTTACAACCGTTTTTTTGTGAGCTCACCTGCTTCATCAGTACATACGTAGTTCGGACTTATAAAATGAAAGATCAATAAGTATTTACTTGATTTGTTTGACCAATAGGGTGAGCACGAACAACTATTGTATTCGTATCGTGAACGTAACGAGAGCACGGAGCATTGCGATTGGCCGCCTGCCTGAAGCCTGCCAATAGCAATGCTCCGTGCTATCGTTACGTTCACGATACGATTACGATAGTTGTTCATACTCACCCCACAAGTGAAAAAATAGGTTGAATAATAGTTAATAAACGCTTTGATTGCTAAGCGGAAAATTAGAGAACGGTTCGAGTGTTTTGACCCCTACACACTTAAAACACACAATTAAGGGAGAGGGGGAGGAAGCGGGGCTTGAGCCTTGAGCATGAGCGAATTTTACAGTTCAATCTATATTTTATTGCTTAACATTTATGCCAGATTTATATGAAAATTGTACCTAAATTGACGTCTTTGCGACTTTTATGATAAGTAAGAATTTGTAAAATTTGTCGAAGAAAATCGAAATAACATTACACCCCTTGCAATGATGAAACATGTGCTTTGTAACGATCTGGAGCAACCGTTACATGACAGACTTTTCCATGTTTAATAACACAACAGTTTTCTTAGGGAAGTTCGGAGAGCAAGACCTTTCCCAACCACGGACAAAATTATCCACAGCCAACCGTTCTTAATTGAGCAACACTCCGCTTTGTTGTAACTTCCCCGAACTTAGCCGTAATGTAAAGATCAAGTGTTGCAATCAAAATTTTCTTGTTGTAGAAAATGAAATCCGATTCCAGTGTCATCTAAGGCGTGGAATATTGGACTTCAAAGATGAAACTACTTATGATCTTATACAGTTCAATGGACATTTTCGTAAGTATTATTGTGAGGATGAATACTTTTTTATGGGATATAATAAACCGTGCGACAAAAATAATAAATGGACGACTGATAATGAGTTACTTTAAATACTGAGTTGGCGACTACAATACTGAGTGGGCGACTAAAATACTGAGTGACACGTGTGTTGCTAAATTGTGAAGTTATGAGGATTCGAGTATAGCGCGCCCCAACTTGGATAGGTTAGGTTAGAAGGCTAACGCGGGAGCGGAGCGGCGCGGAGCGGAGCGGAGCTCCCGCTTTTGCCTTTGTGGTTATTTTTTTATAACCATCCATAAATAGTGGCTCACTTAGTATTTTTGTACGCCACATTCAGTAATTTTGACACCCGTAAATTGCCGACCAAATATAGCTGCCAACCTATTATTTTTACTACCTGCTTTTCGGATTAATTTGTGGCCGCGTTAAATACAACCCCTTTTTATAGTGTAGATACATAGGTACCAAAGTACTATCACCAACACAAAAGATAAATGAAACATAAAACTTATTTAACTTTTTCAGGAACAAATGTTGATCACGTAGATTGCGAGGGTATCTCAAACTATCAACAAGAACAGGCAGCTACGTAAGTAAACGACTGTCTATATTTAAAACGCTTCGTTAGATGTACGAAGTCATGATCAATAACTGATTCAAAATACATTATTTACTTATAGTTTTACTTGATTACATGATTTACGATCTGTCTTGTTTTAGGCTTCTATTTGTCTGCACGGGTCGTCTGTACACACCTCAGCTTATCCGTGACGTTTCCTTGGTAGACTCCAACAGGAATGAATTTACCTCGCGACATAGCCTGGAGTGGAAATTTTTGTTTTTGGACCATCGTGCTCCGCCTATTATAGGCTATTTGCCGTTCGAAGTCCTGGGCACATCAGGATATGATTATTACCATTTTGATGATTTGGAGAAAGTGGTCGCGTGCCATGAAGCTCGTGAGTATCAAATATATACTACCTACCTATGTTTAACCGTCAACGTCTGCATATGCACAAATTACGTACTGCTCATTGTACGTAAGTAGGCGTTGTCGACATTTAAACGACTATCAATATCATTCACAATATTCTTAAATTCGTTGGAAAGCTGCTTCATTAAAATATGGGCATGCAAGTAACTAAGAATTGAACAAGATGGAGACGCCAAATCTATTAAATAAAACTGGTTGAACATAATATATTTTGTTAATCTGCAAATTTTCAATTAGTTTGCCTTACCTACTTGAAAGTTTTCGAATAGAATATTACAGCAAGTCCTATTTCTTATCAGTGATGCAAAAGGGTGAATTAACATCGTGCTACTACCGCTTTCTCACCAAAGGGCAACAATGGATCTGGCTGCAGACCCGCTACTACATCACGTATCATCAATGGAACTCAAAACCTGAGTTCGTGGTCTGCACGCATCGAGTTGTGAGGTAGGAAAATAATAATTCATTTACCGTACCGTATTTGTACCGTAACAAAGCAAACATACAAGTACCGTTAGTTGCATGCATTTAAATACCATAATATTTACATATATACAGTGTGTTCCAAAACTCAACGATCTGTGAACTTTGACACTTCATTTTGGACAAAAAGTAGGTACTAATCTATTCTTGGTAACTTATTACAAAAGATGGCCTCGTATCTAAGTTTTGAAATGGTGCAACACTTGCTACTTTTTCATGATAGAAAATGTTATTTCTAATTTAAAACAACTAATGTGGTATGTATTAGTGTTTTAAATTTTCTTTTTTTTTCTTTTTCTTATTTTCAATCTATTTTTTATAAATATTTTTTATTAACATTTTCTATCATGAAAAAATTTGAAATAATATATATGAAAAAAGTAGCAAGTGTTGCACCAATTCAAAACTTAAATAATGATTTGATTTCATTTATTTGATCCGCAATATGGTTTTCACCAAATCTCTTCAGCTGAGGATATCCTCGTGCATGCCACCTATGCCTGAAGTCAGGCCATTGTGAGGCATGGAGAGGCGCTAGCGGTTTCCCTCGATATTTCATAGCCCTTTGACAAGGTCTGGCACGATAGCCTTTCTAACATGCTTCCCTCCTTCGGCCTACCTACTGACTTATATAATTTAATTGCCGACTTTCTAAAAAATCACACGCATACATTGAGGCAAAGGCGTAGCTGCTAAAAGCTAGTAATCCTATCGAAGGTGAGATGGTATTTCATGCTGGAACAACTACCCATCATCTACCCAGCGCAAGTTCGATCGTGCTTGGAATACTGCTCGCACCTTGGTGACGCCAAATACTAGCTTAAAGCACTTGAGTCGATAAAGAAACTAGCCATGAGGCTCATCAAGAACGACGCTCTGACGACGAGTTAAGAATATGCTTCAGAGCCTAAGATATCGGCGAAGAGTTGCATTACTCTAGGTATTTTATCGGATGCGGTGGGGAGTGTGAAAGAAAGAAAGAAAGAAAAAGTTTTTTATTCTGTACAAAAACACTGATATGGGTACAAGGTTTCGCACACATCCAAACAGAATAACGGTCGCCTCTCAGCTTAAATGCTGTCCGCGTTTTAGTGCCAGAAAGCGGACAGCGCTGGTTTTCAGAGGCGGCCAACGGAGGTGCACAGGTTTAGCACAACCTAATTCCACCAAGCCCCTTCCACCATCAAACGGCCTCTCACTATGGATATTCCACTTATACGTATCAAACGATTCGGTGATACGTTTATCATGCGTGAAATGCCTTTCCCACTTTGTTTTTCCGGAAAGCCGTAACTTGGATGTCTTAAAGACTGGAGTGAATAGGTTACTTCTAGGAAAGCGTACTTCACCGTCGACCACATCGTCACTTACCAACAGGTGAGATAGTGGTCAAACGCGAGCCTGTCAGCCATAAAAAATATCACTTTATAAATTGTTGGCCTCTCGCTCCTTACCAGATTCTAGTTACGTTTTGTGTCACCCTGTATGTATATGTATTAGAATTGTACTGGAGTTTCCTTTATAAAATGATAAAACGCAATGGAAGACGGACGTCATAATATATTATGAATTTTGATGCATAATTGAGGTTACTACTGTATAATTTTAATAGATTTCTCTAGAGACTAGGAAGAAACATTGTGGTGTTGCGTTGTACTATATACATGCGATTTACACATATTTTAAACTAGCTGATGCCCGCGGCGATGCTCGCGTGGATGTCGGTTATGGCGACTTTTGGTAATATCTTCGGTTCCACTGAACCGATTGCGATAAAAAAAACATGCTTTTAAGTCTGACAAAAACAAACAAAAATCCGCCTTAAAATCTTTCAATACTTTAATGTCAATCGCAGACCAACACACAAATTAATCATTTTAAGGTCCAACCCCACGAAACCACAGATTAATAAATAGTTACTACGTACCAAACGGACGGCATCGGCCCGAATTTTACAATCTTTAAACCAAATTAAATCTTATTATCACAGTACCGTATTTGAAGTTTATATTACCAAGTCACACACAACAGCTTGACAGCGACGTGCGGCGGCATGACGCACGTCAAGCTGTCATGCGTGACTTGGTAATATAAACTTTAAATGCTGTGGTTTAAGATTTATTTTGTTTAAAGATTGTAAAATCCGTTCCGATGCCGTCCGTTTGGTGGGGTTGAACCCATATACTCATGTCGAGTCTACCGCGCATGCACCGGTTCTTTATCATTGACCCATCTACGTACATCTCACTCCGGCTTTCCACGGTGCTAGGTTTCGCGGACGCGGACGTTCACACGGACGCATGTACAGTAAGCTTCAGAGAAAAGGGACCCCCCTTGTTAATGATATGAAAGCATGAGGGGGTCTGTTTTCATTGACGCTGACTGTACATGTGTCATGTGACAAACGTGTCTGCATTATCAGTATCACAGACGAGCCCCATTCCATGATGCGTATTCCGCGCCTGCATCCGTGAAATCGCGTGCCGTGGAAAGTCGGCTTCAGGCGATGTAGGTACCATAATGGAGTTCTTAACAATTGCGGAACAGTGATTGAATTATACATAAACGCAACAATGTTGCGGGTGCCAGTCCCGTTATCGATGTTGATTATTCCAATCTCAATGTACTGTCCTACTGTAAAAGCTTATCAAGATATTAAAATATTCTTACAACTCTGTTCGCTGATACAGTCGCGAGTCGGTAAATTCACCCTTTCGGCAACTTTTATTCCTATTCTTGTTTACATTGTGTTAAGTCGATCCGGGTCTCCGAGGTACAGGCGTCAGATGCGACCAGAACTAACGCAAGGATTATGATGACCTCCTGTACCTTGTAAAAGCACTTGAGAAAACCCACCTTGGTTTTTACATAGTAAAGTGGGATTGAAGGAACTAATTATATGAAAAATATCTTATAGCCACTTTATCGCCTTTAAGTATAAGTAATCGAATCCGTCGCTATAAAAAGCGCGTGGATAGGTATAACCAGAATCGCATTTTCCAGAAGGATGAAAGGTGGGTTTATGTCCGCATCAAGTAGATGATCATTTACAAATTTTTGAAAATTTCAAGTAAAGTAATAAAAAAATGCTGTATTTAACTACATAAAGGGCTAAATTAAATTATATTAAAAAAAAAATGATTTCAATATCATTCATAATAATCATAATTTTCATTTCGATTTTAAGTTTGAAATCTGTGTAAAGCATCTACTTCTGATGCTGACTGTAGGTTGAAAAATGTACGGTACAAAATTACCATTCCAAATTACGTTTTCTGTATTTGCTGTATATTTATAGAACGTATCCCGCAAACAAGGAGCACTTTTTGCCGTATAATAGTTTCCTGTTGCTATTAAGGCTTTTTGAAATTGAAAATTAAAATTGATTGTTGTTTTTCGTAGCTACGCTGACGTCGCTAAAAGCATGAAGTGCGAAGGTGCTGAACGAGATACAAAGAGCGACGTCGATGTAAACTCGGTGAACAGGCAGGTGGTTAAGGACGGCGCTTCCGATGACGCAATGGTGTCAATGTCTCCTACATATAATATGTCTGACACCGGGGATGCAATCGGCAGTTCATCATTTCAACCTTTATCGCAGGTTAGTGAATAGATAGTCTTAAAGACTAGCTGACCCGGCAAACTTCTTTTCGCCTTAGTATCAACTCCTGCAGGAGACTCTACGCGGGTGTCGCGCGGTCCATGGCCCTATATGGGTGCCCCGTATGGGCGGATATCCTAGAGGCCATGTACATGGGCCTCCAGACCATCAGGGGGTATCGTACGATATCCTTTGACGCAGCGAGTCTCCTCACCTCCTGGCAGCGAGAACTCTTTCGGTGCTATATCGGTTCCGAAAGGCGGCGCGGGAGCGTGGACACGATCCCGAGCCTGAAGAAATTCAGATCGTGAGATCCCCGCTCCACAGAGACATGGTGGCGGAGTGGGAGCTACGACTTGGGCGACACCGTGCAGGCTGCGCCGTAGTAGCGGCGGTAAGACCCATCATGGGGGAGTTGTTAGAGAGGCCACTCGGCGGCCTTTCATACCGGCTGACGCAGATTATCACCGTCCAAGTGCACTGCGACGCGAGCGAGGACTCGGCGCTGCACACGCTCCCCAAGTGTGAAGGAGGCGCGGGGGCGCTACCGCTGGTGTTGACCCTGGGAGTGAGAGTTCTCACACTCGCCACCTTGCTCGTTGCGATGGTTCGCTGCGCGGATGTGTGGGAGCCGGCGCCTACTTCTGCGAGCTAGTAATGCTTGTGAGGGAAGCGGCGGAGCGGGAGCGAAGGAGAATCGCAAACCGCACGGCCCGAGACGAGCGGAGGCAACTCGGGCGTCGGAAATCGCAGAATGACCTCCGTTCCCGCACCCGCACCCGCCCCGTGACAGGTGGAGCCGCCTGTCACCCTAGCAGAAGCAGGCTACGGTGGCGGCGCGCCTTGCGCACCTCCCCATACCTGGGGGCGAGTTGGGGACTCCGTGGTCCCCACACCGGAAGAGGGCCAGATTGAGGGATATGGCCCTAGGTCGGCGGTGGTGCGAGGGATATATCTAAGATATTCTCACCTCCGGCAACTGACGGCCCACAGACGGCGCGCGTTTAAGTCGGTTCGAGTTCGACATAACCTCCTCCATCGGCTCTGGCGGCGGAGGTATCCGTGGGGATTTTTCGCACGCTAGACAAAAGGTATCGGGTATGAGGTTCATAATTATTCTTTATGCTATGAGGACCTCCATACACCCATAGGTCATTGGGGCCCTTAAGTGAACGGGGCCCGAAGTGAAGCACGATGACCCTATCGAACCTAGGCACCGAGCATCGCGTCGCTGCCGCACAACGTAGGCGAGGTCGTTAAGGTGATAGGCGGTTGCACCTGTCACAATTTATTATTATACTTAATTTTAATTAATATTTATTTTCTTGTCGTATACAGCCTGCTTCTGTAAAGTCGGCGTCAGCTGGAAGCACCACGGGAACTGTAGCTACTATTGGCACAGTTGCCACGGCTGATGCGTCGACGTGGAATCGAAATTCGCACGTTCGTTACGCGGGCTCGGACACTGGCTCAGTCTCCGGCGAATCTCGATCTTCGCATAGGGTTGCCATACGCGAGGTGAGTACCTTAAAATATACACATATATATTACTAGCTTTTGCCCGCGGCTCCGCCCGCGTGGATGTCGGTTATCGCGACCAAACATAGCCTATGTCCTTTCTCGAGGTCTAATCTACCCCTATACCAAATTTCATCAAAATCGGTTCAGTGGTTTGGGCGTGAAAGCGAGACAGACAGACAGACAGACAGACAGACAGACAGACAGAGTTACTTTCACATTTATAATATTAGTAGGGAATTTTCACATGCACTTCCACATACAAAAAAAGTGCACTACACTATTTCAGTGATTTTAAACAGGTGTCCTTACTTAATTTACTTACTTCATTGATGGTCGATTGTTTTATTTTTCTTTGTTTTTGTTTTACGTTGTATTATCCGAAGAGAGTAATGTCATTGCACCCGTGCGACGCCAATAGTCAATAATGTTTATACGATGCAGAGGTCAAAATCTACATTGAACAATATTTGTGATTCATGTTTTGTTAGACTGTCGATCGATGGTAAGTACATACTTGGTGAAACTTTCCAATTGTTGTTGTAACTAATTTTAAAGTTGTTCCAAATGATGGCCATTGCTCTCAATATACCATATATCTGGATTCTGCGTCTCAAGGATTATACTGCATTTAGAATTATGTTAAAAGTTAGGATTATTAACTCCGTTTTGAATACAATATTATTGATTTTATTGGCACATTGTATTTACAGAAAGTGTCGTCATCGATATGTGGTTGGCTTGGATTTGAGTCTAGTTGTATGATGTTCTAGCCGTCGCACCTGCTGATGACGGACTTTCCTCTCGAGGTTGGACGGTCATATCCTGCACTTATAACGATAACTTCTTAATTCTAGATGGGACAATCTCAGAAGATTGCAGATGCGGCCCCAGCTCCTCAGCATGGTATGGGGGCGCAGTACTTGGACCCCGCCCCGTATGTCAGCGCCGTCGGACTACCAGGGGTGTTGCCCTTGTCTATACCATCGCTGCCGATCGTGGTTTCCTCCGATCAAGCGCAGATTCAGGTTAATTTCGCGAAAATCATATTCATATTCACTTATAATTAATTTTGATTGCCTTACTGAAGCAACAGTTGTGAGTCCAACGGCTGTCTGAGGGTTCGACTCCCGGATAGAGCACAGTGATATTAGTTTCTTGTGTGAGGAAAAGTTCCCGGATGGCGGAAATAAGTTCGCCCTTATTTGCGATCGAATGCATAAAGATTAGTGTTAATACACTTTTGCCTATCCCTTCGATGACAAACGGTCATGGGTATACATATAAGAATAACTGACCTTATTTGTTTCTTAAGGTTTGATCTAATAGTATAGTAATAGTATATTTTACCCAATTATTACCCACGATAGGGTTGTGTCCATAGTCATCAGATTCTTACCAATACTGCTTAATGTCTTGGTTTATTCTCAAAAAAATATTCATTAAACTAAGATATTGCTTAAATAAGCTGAAAATATGACATTCCCAAAATAGGCCGAAATATAAACAATCGATATAAGTCAAACTTTATTACTTTTTAGATTCCTCATTTTATTTCAAATCGATCTTATTATGCCTTGTACACGTGTAAAACGCAAGGTAGACTGAGATAAATGCGATATTCAAATCGATTAAGATAACAATCGATAGATCGCTAGATCGATAGAGAAAGAAATCGATTTGAATAGTTAGCATAATAAATGCTTGAAAATTTCATTCAAATGCGATATTCTCTTGCACTCGATACATTTTGAACAACGCGCTAGTACGCTGTGACGTCATCACGTGCCACGATTTTGTATGGAGCGTTTTCGAGTGGCTCGAGAAATTGAATTTTGAAAACTATCTGTCATACGAGTATTTCACTTTAATAGTTCATAATATTATTGTAAAACGTACCGTTTACGATAATATTAAAAATAGGACACAACCGTATCGTCGTATTGCATGATTCAAATTAGTGGCCGTGGCAGGAGCAGTTGCAACGGAAACACGAGGAGTTGCAGCAAATGATCGTAAGGCAGCAGGAAGAGTTGCGGCAGGTAAAGGAACAACTACTGCTAGCAAGGCTTGGTATCCTACAGCCTCTTATAAATGTGAGTATGCGCGGATTATGTTATAGTTAGCCCCTTATGTTTTACTCTCCATTTTAAGTCCATTGGCGACCTTGCTAACATGTTTACATATGTTTACTACCCGAATACGATGCAAGGGTTATGTTTTTCACGCGTCATGTATATATCTGTACTTATGTATCTCATATCTTCCAAACCGCTATAACTAAGACATTGCTAGCTACGTTTCGACCGCCTTAATTTTCTTAGAGAAATGACGCTAAGCGTCTGATGTTAAGAGTGAATAAAAATAATTATAATACAATGAATATCACAATACATAATCTCTCAGGTACAAATTCATACCTTCGGTTACTACTTTACCTCGTATACTACCCATCTTTCTGTAATATATACAATACATAGTCGCATATATTTTAGCAAGGCTGCCAAAAAATATCTTATCTGATTTTGACTTTCTTTGCTGCCAATGTCACTCTAATAGTTGTTGTACATAATTTTTACTATATCTTACTCACCATACCACTTGCACTGTAGATAAACTTAACAAATTTTCAATAGTAATATTTTAATTATTGGTTATTCTCTATGCGTGCCAATCTAAATGTAAATGATGAAAATGAACGTAATACTTTATTCAACACACTTGCTTATAAACAGGCTTTTATTTAACCGCAATTAAGCACGGAATGGCACCTAATTACAAAACTGTGACTTTTTCATTGAATTAATATACCTATTGCTTGCTCATTTCATGCCGTTTAGGAGCATAAGGTCAAAAGCGCAAAATGACATACGATCGCAAATTGTCAAAGAGCAGAATGTCAAAAGCGCAGATTGTCAAAAGCGCAGACTGTCAAAAGCGCAGAATGTCAAAAGCGAACATAGTCAAAAGCGCAGATTGTCAAAAGCGCACAATGTCATAAATCCTACTTAATCTGGCTAATTCCTTGATATCTATATCTATACTATTATATAATTGTAAAGTGGTCGTGTCTGTACATTGGAGATATTTAAAAAAAAATACTTGGGTTATGTTATGTTAACGATACTGAACACGAAAATATTTTTTTTGTATTTCCTGTCTGTTTGTCTGTTTGTCCGCGATGGACGCAAAAACTACTGGACGGATTTTGATGTGGTTTTTTTTTGTTAGAAAGGGCTTGCTCAGACTTAAAATCTTACATTTTTTGTTTGATTGCAATCGGTTGTAGAACTTGAGATATGAGCAAAGTTCGCGTTAACGAGATGCACGTGGGCGGAGCCGCGGGCGGAAGGCTAGTAAACAAATATGTTTAGGTAGGATTTTTGCCATTGTGCGCTTTTGACAATCTGCGCTTTTGACTATGTGCGCTTTTGACATTTATTTATTTATTTTATTTATTTAATATTTATGCACACATAGAAAAAATATACATACAATGGAAGTTGAAAGTTGGTACATTGGTACTGCTTATTTCTATAAAGAAATTTTTCCCAGCAGACCGGCGAGAGGAGATCGTGAGGAACAAGAAAAGAGGTGTAAATGTGTGTATAGAAACGGGAGAGACATTCTGCGCTTTTGACAATCTGCGCCTTTGACTATGTGCGCTTTTGACATTCTGCTCTTTTGATAATTTGCGATCGTTTGTCATTTTGCACTTTTGACCTTATGCTCCTAAACTCCTAAACCTAATATACCTATTGCTTGCTCATTTCATGCAACTTCGTATTTTAAAAGATAATTTCAACTTGCAGTACGTGTTTAATAAACAAAACTTTCACTAAAATGTATTTATTTTTCTCTGTGAGTATTTACAGAGAAAAAAAAATCATAATTCAAATAAGTAAGTAGATGACAAGGCAGCATGGTGATAGCACCTTAGCCTTAGCCTTAAAAAAATGTTAGATGCGCGCGCATATGACAACAAATAGATTTTTACTATTGTGTTTTGATTGTGTTATGTAATATTTTTAGTATTATTTTATTCGCAAGTGTGTTGAAAATAATCGTATGCCACTCGCGTGTATGGTGATTACCGTCCTCGGGTCTCAATGTCGCCTCAACGGTAATCACCAACTTTACACGCTTGTACCATAATATACTATTTTACTATTGAATGACTAGGTTTGTTTAATAGCTTATTTAGTGCATGTATTTGCAAGTTTGTTGGTCAGTTAATTAGTTTCGACTCATCTGTCGCCTTTACGAGCCAGGTCTACGATTCATGGAGGATAGCAGACCGGATCATGCTTTAGTAGAATTTTCACTTAAGGCACTTACCACAGCCCTTGGTTGAATGGACGGAGTGTACGAGCGTAATGAACGCAGTCCCGCACCACACTCACACCCGTCAATAAAATGATTATTATGTAATATAAAATTATTGGCAAAGGTGTAAGTAAAAATGTACAGAATGGACACATCGATGAGTTTTTCGTAATATGTCCGCTCTATACGTTGGCTAACACACCCTCCCGACGCCCCACCACACCTCAAAAATGGCACGAACCCCCCGCTGTAAAGGTTCGCCAACAGGTGGTGGCCAACGCGTTCGCCACTGCCTTGACTAACGTGGAGAGCGAACTTATAGCTTCATGTTCTTTTTTATACATTTCCCTGTTTCGTTAAAGCACTAAATTATATTGCCTGAGCAATCTTCCTCTTTATAAACTTTAAAATCCTATAAATTACATTTTTAAATACATATTATATAATCTATAAAACATATAATTCTTAACAATCTTCCTTATCATTAAAACTTTACTTAAAGGTTCATTTCGTAAAGGGCTCAAGGTATCCCTTGAGCTCATACTAATCTGTGTCAAAATTTGAAGGTGCAAGGACCTTATGTGAATCCTGAAGAGATACAGCAGAACCAACGCATGCCCCCGCAAATAATTTACGAGGGCAACACAGCCAGACCGGCCATCGCTGGTTATCCACCTCAGCATCCTCCACATCCGACCAACCATCCACATAACAACAACAACCATAACAATATGCCTCAGTAATCAGAAGAGACTGGTGCCGTTCTGAATAACCTGATCGTTAATTTATAGATTATTTATATTATTAGACTAATAAAGTAATAAGTTATTCTAACTTTAATTCGAAAATGTGCATTACACTTGCCAATTTGTTTTCTAATCTGAATATGTCGTCTCAACTTACAATACCATAAAGTTGGTATTGTGCATCTTATGCAGGCGAGCAAGCAGACTTGATATTTTATGTTTCAGTTAGTACCAACTTTATTATAATGTATCCTAAATATATTTGTACAGTTTAACTTTACGGTACTGTGTAACAATTTGTTACACTATAATATTATAATAATTATCAAAACAAGGTTGATTGATATTACACTTAAGCTAGGTATAGTATAATTATCTTGTGTTGAAAGGCTGTGCAACTTCTAACAAACTATTTAATTTAATAGATAATTATATGTTATAGAAGCAAGAATAAATTTCTATTTATTTATATTTTTATGTCAGAATTTATTATTGGAATTTATCTATATTTTAATTTGATTATTGTATGGATCAAGAAATATCACTATAATGATTTGATTCGATTTAAGATGTGCCATTCGTAAGTATTTTTGGGTCTGAAACATAACTCCGACAAACGTTTCTCCGCCGAATGAGCCGCCGACAGAACGTTTCGATTATCAGTTGTTCACCGACAGAACCTTTCAACTACGAACGTTTCGCCGACAGAACGATTAATTCATGAGTGAATCGACGACAGAATCTTTCACCAAAGAAGAATTCGTCGACAAACATTATTTAGGCATGGTTTGTCACAATTAATTACTATCTTTAGGGATGATACGTTTTGAAAGGTTAAATGAAGTATCATTTAACCTTTCAAAACGTACGTAACGTAAACACATAACATTAAAATTTGTATTCATAGTCATCATATAGTCATAGGCACAACTTCTTGCCACCATAAGACTTCATCTTGTAAAAAATATGTCTTACCGATCCTTCCACACAATAGATAGACAGACTAGCCACTTTTTCCTCGTCGCCAATTGTAGTACACTTCTTAATATAGGGTCACTGGCTCGTTTAATCTACAAAATGCATCATCCCTAAAGATTTAGTCATTACTTGTGACAAACCATGCCTAAATAATGTTTGTCGACGAATTCTTCTTTGGTGAAAGATTCTGTCGTCGATTCACTCATGAATTAATCGTTCTGTCGGCGAAACGTTCGTAGTTGAAAGGTTCTGTCGGTGTACAACTGATAAATCGAAACGTTCTGTCGGCGGCTCATTCGGCGAAGAAACGTTTGTCGGAGTTATGTTTCAGACCCAGTATTTTTTCGGACGTTTCGTAAGAACTTTGTATACTTACGCCTACCGGGTACCTATCGGGTATGTTGAAAGAGTAGGCATATTTGCATTAAACTCACTTAATGCCAGCCATAATTTTTTGGTCGAGCTAATTCCGTATCACGGACACATATGTAGGTAAATATATTTATAAAATTAAGTAACTATTATTTGATCTCGTTACCGAGTTATCGGTGTCGTTGCAGTAAACTACTTGAACCATCTAGGGTTTGACTTTTTTACTACAATGTCACTTGCGAAATGTCTACTGTTATATTTTTTCTATTTTCATGAATAAAATTTATACAGACGTTACAATGTGTAAATATAGCTTTTAAATGGTTGTACATAAATTATTCTAATTGGGTTTTACTTTATTGAAGTAATATAAATTTGTTATATGTTTTTTTTAAATGAATTTATTCGTACAATCATACGTCATATATTTATCATGTTGTTATTTGTTTTAATCGTTAATTTAGTAATTCATATTTTATTTGAAACGTTATCATTTATTCCACAATCATGTTGACTAGGCTAGCCATCGTAGTAATATTTTATATTTGACAATGTCCAGTCGACGTTCTTGAAGGATTATATTGTATTGCTGTAAAATATAAAAAGACATGTATAGTTGATAACTTACCTACATTATAAATTATAAATTCGACTTACATTTTCTTATAGAATTCGTATATTGATGGAATGTAAAGCTCCTCACGCCGAATGCGGTGCGGTGTTATACTATGTAGTTGTCAATTGTTAATGGTATAGTATGAAATGGAAGTTGGAAGTAGGTATTGAGCTGCATTAAGTTCAATTATTTAGTAAAATGATTCATTATTAAAAAAATATATGTACTTATGTATTTTATTTCGAATTATTCTTTACATTGTAGCTTTTGTACATTTTAAGCAGCGCACAGTAATTCGGTTTGTGGATCTCGTTAGCATATTAATTAATGTCTCCGTCTTTAAGTTGATGTACAGATTTCTAGTTTTAGGTGAACTTTTTAATTATAATCTTCTCTAGTGGATCTAGATGAAAGACGTTAAATAGAAAACGGGCTGTGAAGAGCTCATATGCAACATAACTGGGCGAAATCACTTAGTTGATGTTTTGAACTGCACTTTTGATACTACATATAACTAAATTAGTAAATACGAACCTCGAGAAGAACATTTAAGTTCACCTGCGATTTCCTGAGTTACGCGAAAACTCAAAAGGTCCGTCAGTTAAAACGTATCAGTATATAACACAGCCTTCCTCTTATATTTCCATTATATTTAGTTTAAAAAAAATAAGATACTTTCAATGCCGCTGTCGAAATGTTCAACTATCGTCGATCATATCGAATTTATTCATTTTATCGAATTAATATGTGCCAATCGACTTTCTATACCTATATACAATCATTACATTATTTAAATTCATGAATCTGGTAAAAAGTATAGACCACTAAGAATATCAAAAGTGGATTTCACTAGTGAAAATCAGTTCAACTAAACTGAGTTCTCACGTTTTGCTCAATTATATTTAATGAGTCAAATTGTGTGATTGCGGTTTCTGTCATACGTAAAATCTGTTCTAAGAAAAGTATCTTTTGACTTTATCCGACATCTTCAGCGCTCTTAATCTTGATGTTATGATAAGGAAGACATCTTTCTGTTTATCCTTAAGTACTGACTGTGGCGCCCCAATCTCAATCTATAAGGGTTCAGGATCGCAGTGTAAATAGGAGTTGCGAAAAACTATTTCCAAAGGGATATTGCTCGGAAATAATTATTATATCTTGTGCTCTATACGCGCAGTACATACACGTTTTTGGATGTCTTTTGAGGATAGTACAGTACAGGGTACTACGGTGGTGGACGAGCTCAAATTGACCAAGCATAGATTATAAAACAATCCGCGAGCTCCACGGCCTCGATGTCCAAGATACGTGTCCCTAGGTATACCTACATGTAATCGCAATATACTTATATGTATATATGTCTATTTTTGTTATTGGTATGTATAAATTTTTAATAAATAAATATTTATAAATGTATAGGTAGCTAGTATGTATGGCTGTAGTATTTCAGTGCAATCTGAAGTTATGTACTTTGTGCCAGTGGTCAGTCAATGTTGAGTCAGTAATATATAGGTATCTACTTATCTATATAGGTGATGTTTAACGGTTGTGAATCGTCAGGCGCTTTGTTGTGACTTTCAGTAAAGATAAATCGTGGCCGATAGTTATAATTAAGAAAAACGTTCATGAAAGAAGAGATTAGGCAGTAATTCTTAACGCAGATAATCCGTTAAATTTATAGATATGAAAGTCAATTAACATGAGATGAAAAAAAAAACCGCAGAAAATACTAAACCTCAGCTCGTAACTGACAGCTGACGATTGCCAGGCCACTGAGCTCGTGCTGATTTCAACTGCATTACCTAAAATTATCATTCTTGTACGTTTTTCGGATAAGATTTTTTATACGTACTGGGGGCCGTCCACATATTAAGTCTCAAGATAATTGAGGGATATGAACTACTTAAGTGTGGCGATGCCTTACAAATAATAAGTGTCTCGTGACGTCACATGATCTAAATGTAAATTTTAACCGTAAATGAAAACTATGAAAATTGAACTGCCCCCATTAGTCCGGTCAATTTAGACATTCGAAGTTACATAAAGTCCCAACAAGCTGAATTTCTCTGAAGTTGTTCAAAACATAATTACAAACAATGTCTAGAAGTTCCCCATCATTCCCCTGTAAGGAAAAAATTTAATTCAAGGTCAAAGGTCAAAAAAATTAGTTTTTCGCGATTTTCAGCAAAACGGTAACTTTTATCATAAAAGTACCTTAGACAAAAATTGTAGATCATAAAATTATCTATAAAAAATGTATTCATACTTTTTTTCTTACGAGCCACCGTTTCTAAGATATAACGATTCTAAAAGTTATAAAAGTTGTTATCGTCATAATATGCACACGTTTCCACGCCACCTATGAGGTAGTGTACTTAGCGCTTTTTTGTTAACGTGGTTTCCCCAGTAGGCCTACTCCACGGGTCAGTTGTGATCCTGTTTAATGTAAAACTATTGCAAAATAACGGAAATTTTCAAAGATTGGGAAAGATAAAAGCGATGTAAATGAAAAAAAAGTGTTGAAGTTTATTCATCTTATTCGTAAGTTTCAAATTCTTGTTCTTCTTCTTGATCTTCTTCTTGTTCTTCTTCTCCTGCTTCTTCTTCATCTTCATTTTGGATGCAAGTAAATTGCGTCAATAGCGATGTATCGCATGATACTTCGTCGGAGTCAAACGAATCCTCCATTGTTTGTGATTCAATATTAGAGCACGACCGGCCTTGACAATTTGTGCATGCCAAAGAACAAGACAGTCCGACTTTTTTGCAACCACATTTAGCACTGCATCCCTTTTTGCAGTTGAATACATTTTTTATAGATAATTTTATGATCTACAATTTTTGTCTAAGGTACTTTTATGATAAAACTTACCGTTTTGCTGAAAATCGCGAAAAACTATTTTTTTTAACCTTTGACCTTGAATTAAATTTTTTCCTTACAGGGGAATGATGGGGAACTTCCAGACATTGTTTATAATTATGTTTTGAACAACTTCACAAAAATTCAGCTTGTTGGGACTTTATGTAACTTCACTCTCATTTTTTGGTCTAAATTGACCGGACTACCATAGACAAGTGGCAATTCGTTGGCCGACGCGATGCATTATGTAGATATAATAATAATCCCATACATTCTTCATTCTAGAAGAATGTATGGGATTTGACGTATATAATGATGGTCGTCAACGCCGTTCGTTCGTCATTCTATTCTACAATACGCTGGCCATCGAATTACTACTTGTTTTGGGGGGCTGATGTTTAATTTGATCATTTCTAGATGTATCATTAGGTACAAAATATAGTGACCATTTTGGTCTTACTTAAATGACCGCCTATGAATTATTCGTGTCGTACCTAATTGGGGGAAGGCCCTTGAGCTTAGATATGGTTATTTTTTAATATTATTATGTGTGTTTAGCATAGGTAGATATTTTAAAAGTTTACATTTATATAGACGGATACAGCAGCTGAACATGGTGTTGTGGTGGTGTAGGAATTTAACAGCATACCTAGTATAAGTTAAAAAATCACTGTTTAGAATAGTACCATACATATTTAATTGTATAGGTTGGATTTAACCAGTGTAAAATGTGATAACGCAGTTTAGTTTCACTTGATCTCGATTCTTATCATTAGTGAAATTCGCTCATGATCGGCTCAGTTTTGCAGAGCGTTCTCTCTATAGCACAGCGCACGTCTAGTCTTCAAAATATTTGTAGTGTAGTGAAACCGACTGAATCGAAATTACTTGAAGCCGTAGTTTTAACCTTTTTTTTGTAAATGATGATGATGATGTCAAATTACAGATGCGCTGTGCAATAGAGCCGAATTATAGTCCAAGAGCTCGTGAACTCTCCGAGTAATGGTCTTCTTGTAAGACTAGAAATTTGTATAACGATGGGTCATAGCACGCTAAGAATGACAACTTCTAAATTGCTCAACGATATATAAATTTCAACTTCACAGAATACGGTTTCAGTAACATAAGGGCTGGTACCGTGCAAGGCTGATGCCAGACCCAGGTGATCGTTCTTAGCGTGCTATGACTCAGCATTAAACCAAATTTCAAGCCTTACAGAAAGACTGGTAGGTACTCGGTGGATTCATGAGTTCCCCCCTTACCGGGCTTTCAGCTCTCACTCTTTTCCGTATGTGCCAAATCATAAGCCGAATGTATTTTCATAAATATCTTGCATATTCACTCCTCATTGTCTATTCTAGGCACTTCACACCTGGCTGTTCCAATAGGATCCCATATTACAATCCCCCAAGTGATCGAAAAGCACTTGCTATTCCACTACGATCCCCTAAACAAGGATATCAAACAATATTACATTTAATATTTCCACATGGATCCCCTTTTAGTAAAATGAATAACTTTAGGCCTTTTCATCGTGTCCTAATATATGAAGTTGCCGTTCTTCAGTACTGGCCATATCAAACAAAAAAAATATTGGCTGTGAATTCTAAATTAAAATAAGTTTTTTTTAAAATATAATACACTCTTTCTACAAAGTCAGTCTATTGTTTATTGATTAGCGTTGTATTTTTTATTACATTTGAACATTTGTCGTCATAATGGATACTTTAAAGTTCGTGTACAAACGCGGCACAAACGGCTAGTATATAAAGTCAACAACATTTACGGAGGGAACCTAACAAACACACGCACAGCCCGTTATTGGTTTGCCCGCTTGCGATCTGGATCTTTTGACATAATAAGCCTGGATATAAAGAGGCCTTTATGCATAAAAAGGCTGTCATTGCCGGAGGGGATTTAAAAGGACTAACAAATGCATAAGAATCCCTGAATACCTTGTAGGATTATATTGTAATAGCATGTGCTTTTCGATCACCGGGGCCTGGGGATTGAAATAGGAGATCCTAGTGAAACACCTGCTTCATGCCTACGTTCCCACCGTCTTCCATCTTTACATTGTCATCGCCGCTCGATCGATTTATCCATTTTATGTGCAGCAGTGCAGTTACTATTGTACCTTTTTTTTAAATATTTAGCATAGTTTTCTAAACGTTACTATTAACTTTATTCTTGATAAATAAAACTAGGTAATCTTTTCGATATCATATAATGGTTATATATTAAAATCGCGAAGTTCATAATACTGATGGTCGAAAGCTCCGTTTCGCTTTAATCTATCCAAGTCGAATTACGCAGGGTGGATTGGTCTAATTTGATCGAACTATAAACCGCGGGTTCAATGAAAAATATGATTTTATACGGGCTGTTGAACTTCGGGACATTCAACTATCGAGATTTTGGACTTCGGTATATCGACCTCCGATATTTCATATATGTATTCGGTATTTCAACCTTCGGTGTTTTGAACTTCGAGATTTTAATACGCCTAACCAATTTTTATTATCTATTATAGTAAGCCTGTTAATACTATGAAACCACAACACCATCACGTTTTAATAATGTTGTAGGTAGCCTGAGCCAATACATTAGGAAGACTAACCTACACCGTATATTACCAAATGGTACCTAACGTTGGCCAAAAAATGTTATTGTTAGATAGATTAGTACCGTACAGAGACATTTTGGAAACATTTGAAATAAATCAAGATTAGTGTACTGAAAAAGCTTTTTATTTTTAAGATAAATCCAACCATTCCTTCAAACTTACCGCCTCCGCTGCCTCATGCGTTCGCCTGCACGTCGTGCAAATCGTATGGACTCTTGCCCGATTTCCCGTAAATTATTTGTACGAGATTAACTCAGTCAAACAGGCGCGCACATGCGTGCACACGCACGTAACTGCGCAGGCTCATAAATAAGTTACAACTACGAGTACTTCTATTATCTAATACACGTCTAGTAGAACATTGATTCAAAACATAAATAGGACAATGTCCTTTTCGGCACAATTTCAGGCAGAGGACTACCTAAGTGCCGACTTCATCATGAAAGCGGCAGACTTTGGCGGGTTATAACGGTACAGCTGGCTCCGTTAGAGCGTTTTCACATTATCCGACCTCGGTGTCGGATGACGATAGCTAACAGCCTTGAGAACACAGCGATGTCGCCTTCGAATCCTCCGATATCCGATATCGGGCCGGACAATCTGAAAGAATACATACCTATTTCATACATTTGTGTCCATTACCGATATCTATCGGATCGGATAATGTGAAAACGCTTTTAGATTGAGCAATTCCTTTCTTTGAGAAAGTAAAAATATCGGACATAATTCTCTAAGTAACTGCCATTACAACATTTGTCAGACTTTTTCCTATGCATAAAATCATGAATGCAAAGAAACAACAATGTTTGTTATTTTGTACGATAACTTATACTTAATTATACAAATGTAGGTAATATATTATCTCTGTATATCTCTGTATATATATAAAGGCTTATTATCTCTGATGAGTGGGAACTCGGGGCGTGGGCCAAGCAAACCATTGTAATGTAATTAGATCAAGTAAACAAGTTTGTTTGTAGACTACAAACAAAAGCTTGCAGAGTATCTTGCCGGTGTTTTTCAGCCGGTGAGTGGTCAGTTTTGTAAACATTAATCTAATCCTTATTTTATTTTCTTTTATATTTTTGGTAATCATCATCATCATCATTTCAGCCATAGGAAGTCCACTGCTGGACATAGGCCTCCCCTATAGATCTCCAATAGGACCGGTTGGAAGCGTCTCGCATCCAGCGCGTTCCCGCGGCCTTTATGAGGTCGTCTGTCCACCTTGTGGGTGGATGTCCTACGCTGCGCTTGCCGATACGTGGCCTCCACTCGAGGACTTTTCGACCCCATCGGTCATCAGTCCTCCGTGCTATGTGCCCTGCCCACTGCCATTTCAACTTGCTAATCCGCTGGGCTATGTCGGTAACCTTGGTTCTTCTACGGATCTCCTCATTTCTGATTCGATCTCGCAGAGAGACTCCGAGCATAGCCCTCTCCATAGCTCGTTGGGCTACTTTGAGCTTACTCATAAGGCCCATAGTGAGGGACCACGTTTCAGTGCCATAAGTCATCACTGGTAACACACACTGGTCGAAAACCTTCGACTTGAGACACTGAGGTATGTCGGACGAGAAGACATTGCGTAATTTTCCGAACGCTGCCCAGCCGAGTTGGATTCGGCGATTGACCTCTTTCTTAAAGTTGGACCTACCTAACTGGACTACTTGTCCTAGGTAGACGTACGAGTCAACAACTTCAAGAACCGAGCTCTCAACAGATATCGGGGTAGGTACAACATGGGCATTGCACATCACCTTTGTCTTGTCCATGTTCACTTTAAGACCCACCTGTTGAGAAACTCGGTTGAGGCCTTCGAGCATCGTATTGAGATCTTCCATCGATTCTGCCATGACTACAATATCGTCGGCAAACCGGAGGTGAGTGATGTATTCGCCATTAATATTGATGCCGAATCCTTTCCATTCCAGGAGCTTGAAGGCATTCTCCAAAGTGGCCGTAAACAGTTTCGGAGATATCACGTCTCCCTGTCTTACGCCTCTTTTCAAAGGGATCGCCCTCGAACTCCGTTCCTGTACTCGAACCGACATGGTGGCGTTATTATACAAACACTTCAACACTTCGATGTACCGATAGTCAATACGGCACCGCTGGAGAGACTCAAGCACAGCCCATGTCTCGACCGAATCAAAGGCTTTCTCATAGTCCACAAACGCTAAGTAAAGTGGTAAATTATACTCTTCGGTCTTCTGTATAACTTGCCGCAGCGTATGGATGTGGTCTATGGTACTGTAGCCTCTACGGAAACCGGCTTGTTCGGGAGGCTGGAAGTCATCAAGCCTGCGCTCGAGACGGTTCGTAATGACCCTTGAAAACAGCTTGTAAACATGGCTCAGAAGCGAGATGGGTCTGTAATTCTTCAGTAAGGTATTGTCACCTTTCTTAAAGAACAGCACCACCACGCCTCTGTTCCACGCTTCTGGCGTTATGCCCTCGAGGACGACGGTGTTAAAAAGCCTCTGAAGGACTTTAAGTACCGGTGTTCCACCCGCTTTCAGAAGCTCTGAAGTGATTCCGTCGTCACCCGGTGCCTTGTTGTTCTTAAGCTGATTCAGAGCCATTCTAATCTCGTACAGGCTGATGTCCGGGATATCCTCGGTGAAGTGTCGGGTCAACTTGGCTCTTGGGTCGGTCGCCATGTTGCCAGCAGGATTAGCGACCGAAGCGTATAGCTGTCCATAGAACCTTTCGATCTCCTCCAAAACCTCAGCCTTGGTCGACGCTATACTGCCATCTTCTCTCTTCAGCTTAGTCAACTGGCTTTGCCCAACAGACAGATTTCTTGCGAACACTTTGGAGCCTTTGTTCCGCTCGATTGTCTCTTTAATATGTTCAGTATTAAAGAGACGTATGTCGTGTCGCAGAGATTTGGAAATCTGTCTGTTGAGCTGCCTATATGACTCTGCATCATCGGAAGACTGCAGTCGAAGTGAGCGTCGTTTAGCCATGAGTTTTTGGGTGTGATCGGAGAGTTTTTGAGGTCTATTTGAACGGCGGGGTCTGAAGTGCTTAGAGCCCACCGTTTGGACAGTTTCTACGAGCCTGTTGTTTATCTCGTCCACCGACGCAAAGTTCTCTAGGCAATCAAAGCGACTTGAAAGCTCAAGCTGAAAGTTCTCGGGGTTTTGGATTTGGACACGAGTAGGTCGGAGTGTAGACTTCATCAGGCGGGACCTTTCGAGTTTAACGTTAATACCCAATGTGCCTCTTACGATTCTGTGATCACTACCGGTTTTCACCCTGTGGATCACGGAGACATCACTGAATATTCGTTTCTCGTTTTTGGTAATAAGAGTGCGATTTAAATGGTCTACACAGAACGAGGTAGGATATTACAGAATAAATGATTAATCAAAGATTATAGTTGCATCATCTCTAAAGCCAATCAACTTCTAGGGTTTGTCTTGCGATCTACCAAGGAATTCAGAAGGCCTCTTAGTGGTTTGTACCTGTACTATGCTCTGGTGAGAAGTATCTTAGAATATGGCAGTCCTGTATGGTCACCAAACTACAGGGTACATGTGGACGAAATTGAGCGTATACAGAAGAAAGCACTTAGAATTCTAAGCTATCGTCAGGACCCTGGGCGGTCGAATATTGATTACCAGGGTAGACTCAGCAAATTCAACGCACAACAATTGGAAACCCGACGCACATATTTTGATCTGCTTTATTTGTACAAGATTATACACTATCTCATAGATTCGCCAGGATTAATTTCTCAACTCACTTTTAATATAAAGTTTAGCGCCCGTAGGTCTAAAGAGACAAATCTATTTTCCCTCCAGGTTTATAAGAATAACATATCTTTCTTTAACCCTTTAACAAGGATGGCGCGCCAATATAACGAGTTGGCAAAGCAGAACAAACACCTAGACATATTTGATTCCAATCATAACAGATTTGTTAAAATTCTGAAAGACATCCTCCATAACAGTTCGGCCTTGTAAGTGATAATAACACGTCATTATTATACTCTTTCCAATTTGTTTGATGAAGAGGTTTTACTGTATTTAAATATTGTTTTAACTGTGTACACATGTAGTTATGTTACAATCCAGAACGGAACTGTATTTTAATCTTATTATTTTTATATGATTGTAATGTGTTTTGTGTACCTGAATAAATAAAATAAAATAAAATAAAATAAAACCGTAATTTTCGGGGTCAAATATTTCAAAACTCCTACCATAAATGAAGTTAATTTCTAGAAATGTTTTTGGGAATCTGAAATTTCACAAAAGCAATTTTCATCATATTATAATTCTTACAATCTTTATCTGAAATCTATCTGCATGCTTATTAAAACTGATTCCGATTAGATACCTACATTACAACGCCGTGCTTGTGACTCAGTCCCGGATCGATAAAACTTAACAAGAAACCGGAATAATATAAGAAGATTAAATAGATATTAGGTATACCTGCTGTCGTTAAATAATTAAACCTACGCACTGCTTAAAATTAGAACTAGAACTATGTAGGATAATTAGAACTATGTAATAATAAATAATTAGCAATGGAAAACAAAAATCGAAATTGAATTTCAATTTTCACATTGAAGCTTCAGTGGAAAACAATTCTACAGGCTATTTAAGTACTTATATTATTTTTTAGTAGGTTTCTACTTTGTATCTAGGTAATTATTTTTTATAGTTCTCATTATTGTCAGGAACAAGGTTTGAATAAAAGAAAAAAGGTGCAGCGGGAATGGGATCTGAATTTGCGCGGGCTGAACCGCTGGCAAGGGAAAATATATGGCGGCATGGAAGTTTGCTGGGTCAGCTAGTTTATAAATACTTAACCGTGCCGTACTTAGCACTTAACCTCGTTGCCAAACCTTCAAACTTTGAACGTCCAAAATTCTTAAGTATCTGATACTTCTACTTCTAAATATAGTAAACCTAAGACCTAATAAAACTTTTTAGATTATGGTCTGGAACCTCCACACCACACCTCCACGGGGATGGCGGCGCTTTCTGGGGTTTTATGGGGACATAATGCTTCCCACACCCAAGGGGACCATCTTAAAACCGTAGATGGCCCAGGGCCAGGGCGTGAGAGAAATGCCTTATTGGGTAACTTTACACCCTTTTATTTGAGAACAAGACGGGCGTGCGCCGTTTAGTCGGTCGCATCGGGAAAAAGTAAGCATGCGCTTACCTAGGTGTTCTATTTCTAACAGTTGATATTGTTATCAAAATATTTGACACGTAAAGAATGCATTACAAATATCATAGTTCAGTTAAAAAGAGATAGGACAGGTAATACGCTCGGCGCAAGCTACACTAACCGCCTTCGTGCATATTGCACGTCGTGCAAATCACATGGATTTTTGCACGATTTTATGCCGATAAATAAGATGAATCATAAAGTCTGAAATGTGTTGCTTATTAGTGGTAGTACCTCTAATGATACAAAAATGTATCATTTGTACTACCGGTTGTACTAATCAGTAGTACTTCTGATCCACAGCGGTAGTACCTACCTACGCATCTTTATATACCTAGATACTTATACAATAATAGACAATCAGATAATTAAAGCTAAAACGACCATTGAATATCTCTACAATATAATGATTTTGAATCCAAAACTTTATCCTTGTACGCTGGAATAAAAGAGTATCACTTGCAATATTTATGCCACGTTCTGACTTCTGCACATACGATAATATAGCCCCTCCATCCTCATGAGGTCATCATGGTTGCCACGTTCCATAATTTTACCTTCAAAAAGAAAAAAATATATTTAGCTAAAATATATTTAGTTTATGTCATTTCGTAGCAAGGGAGTGCGCTAACTCCCCGTCGAGTGTCTTGTCTACCTAATGTGTGATGTTTCGACTATCTTAGTACCTAAATGTTAGTTATTTGTGGACCGTCAGTACCCACCTAAGTTAAAAAAAAAACTTGAGAGGTGTCAAGAGACACCCGGATGGAACGAAGTTCCTTTCGATTAATTAGTGAAGGAATTGTAATAAAAATTTATTTTAATAAGTTATAATAATGTTTTTTTCATTGTTAATAAATATAATGTAATAATATAAACTTAATCTATAGGCTGATCCTTTGTGATTAAACAGGCTGTTTTAACTAACATGTTAGTCGGCCTTTTACGTGTCCACGTGCGATTAGATTCACACTTTACTGGTGGTTCTCAAGTCAAGCACCTCTCGTCTTTAGCGAGGACGCCACACAGGCCTGTCTATTCCCAGTTATCGCCACTGGCTTTGTCGCCTAGTCCTGGCCCCTTTGGACTAGGCATTAGATAATTAATATTTATTAGTAACCAGGTGCACTTAAATCTATTTGAATGATTGACTAGTCCTAGGTACCTTTATCCATAACACAGATGAGGTCTGATTTTTCAATGGTTGATAAACGGTGAGCAATGGTGACACAGGTGCGACCTTTAGCTGCCTTATCTAGAGCTTCCGATACAACCTGTTAAACAAAGTTCTATTAGTGTGAAAATGTTTAGCGTATAAATTTGCACCGAACACCGAAACCACAGATTACTAAATAGTTACTACGCCGAAACTGCGCTAGTCAGAATTATAAAGAAAACACACAACGTAGCAATAATTTAATTATCTATATTATATGATGCCATTAGGTATAATTGTATTCTTATATGTGTTAAAATAACAATATGAAAGTTTAGGTAGTAGGTATATAATTTTCGACTCCTTTTTTTGAATCCTCTAGGTACCTACCTATCTACATCTTATGTGGGCCACGTCCAGTATTAGGTACCTATGACTTGGCCTCGCCTGATGGTAAGCTAAAGGTTGTATAATATATCGATATAACTTACTTGTTCACTATTGGTGTCCAACGCCGAAGTGGCTTCGTCTAGTAGAAGCAATCTTGGCGACCTAATCAGCGCGCGGGCGATGCACACTCGCTGCTTCTGCCCGCCTGACAGCTGAGCGCCGCTAGCACCAAGGTTAGTCTCATATCCCTAGAGATTCATTAAATCTATTTCAGAACAGAACTATTAACAATTATGTAGGTATGCATCGCGTACCGAGAAAAACGGGATGATTAGGATCTAACAATAGAGATGAAATAGTCGTAAGATTTTTTTAAATAATTTCTTTTACCGAAGTTTCTAAACAGATATTTCATAATTCTGTTCACTATCACATTGAACTATAGTGTACCTATAGTTTCACTTGAAAGAAAATAACTACAGCATTAACTAACCATTTTATTTCTATTCACCCTTTGACTTTGACTATTCACCCCGTTTTACGGTAGGTACCTTACCTACTTAACTCAGATACTTTTTATGACATAGGTAGATGACTCAAATACACTAGGTACTTTCAGAAGTTCAAACATACCTTTGGTAGAGAAGTAATAAATGTGTGTATATTGGCGGCTTTACATGCTTCTATAATTTCAGTCATTTCGACTTTTCTGTTGTTGTCCCCGTAGGCGATGTTTTCAGCCAAGGTTCGGTCGAAGAGTATAGGTTCTTGTTGCACTACACCTAGCTGTTGCCGCAGTTGTGGTAGAGTGAGGGCCTTCTTGATGTTTACTTCGTCCAGTTCCTATTGAAACTCTTAATGTATTAGACAAAAGGTTTAATCTTACGTTGATTCTAGGTTTGGTACCTACATTGAAAACATGGTTAGAAAGAAGCCTGATAGTCTGGTTAGGATCGGCTTTCTTCAGGTTTGTAAAACTCTACTACACAGCGCATACTACTACGCAAGAAGCTATCCTTCATGGTAGGTACCTCCATAGTAGTAAGGAACTATAATAGTAGTTCGAATTGAAAAATTATTCGTATGGTTTTCGTGTCCGTTTGTCGTTTCCTGTTTCTCCGTCCGTTTATCGAGGAAAGCTATATATTATCATGCTACTACTCAAGTTAATTTAACGCCGGACTACTTAGATAAAACAATGATATTGATTTACCTACTCGTCCAAAGAGTCCCTTCTAGCTACCTTAATTATTAAGGTAATCTTGAAGTTAGTAGGTTAGATAGAATTAAGTAAGTAGGGTAGGTATTTAGTCACAAATCGCTCTGAATGTGAGTTTAGGTTTGCTCTTCATACTGGTAGTTATTTATTGAGGAAGAATACCACTCGTGGAAGCCTGATCATCACTCAGTTAGTGATATTTTATAGTTTTTAGGGCTGATAAAATATTTGATTGAAAGAATGATTGTCATTGCTTTTTTATACCACTTAGGTCGCAGACAAGCACACGGCCTACCAGGTGGAAAGTGATTACCGTGGGCTACACCAGGGGAGTTACACTCGTGCTGCCGACAATTTTGTGCCGTCATTGTCATTAAAAGTGCCATGGATAATCTACTTAAGTATAATAAAACAGTTATTATTGTAACATAAATCCATAAACAGACAAATAAATACTAAATTCAATAGAACATGTATTATTTAAAACATTTAAAATCTAGGTCACATCAACGTACATATTAAAATGACGTAGTGCAACATAATATTACATTGATTCTACTGTTCACATTTGACGGGCTCTGGCTGTTTTTCTGCTTTGGGGGGCTTGACTCTAAGTTCTCGTTCTCTTAGCCGCCGTTCTCTTTCGAACTCTTTCATTCTGAGGACATAATCATCTTTTTCGCACTCGAGGTAGGCGTGTCTTTCGTGCGCACATCGAAACACCAGCGGCATATATTTATAACGACATATTTGATACTGCAGTAAGCAGCCCGCACAGTAATCTCTATATTTTAACGGTATCTTGGCGGACTTGAGATGTTCTACAGGGGTTGTCATCGTGCGTTGTGCTCGTTTAAATGAGAAGCCTACCTCCGGCTTAAACGTGGGTTCATCGTTCATTTTTAAATCAAGATGTCTAGTGGCAGCCGTACCAATAACCTGACCCATTTTTATACGCGTTTAAATTTAGATACTTACTACTCCAAGAAACGAATATTATATAAATAATAAGTTGATGTTATTATTGAAACGAAAGCTATAATGACAATTGGAATGTCATAACTGTATTACTTTACTCTATGGTCATAGCGTTACAGTAGCTGTATACCCGTAACAAAGAGGTAACGAAGGTAACTTTCTTATAATACGTTGGGTAACTTCACTTCTCACACCACAGACATAATATACAAAAGTCTCACAAGTCGTTGGAGAAGCTTTATCATAGTGGACGTTGAAGTTTATCTGTATTTCCTTCGAACTGAATTAATTTACAAAAAAATAAATAATAGCAAGGATAAGCCGTGCATACAGGCGGGTTACAGTCTGTGGTTTAACATACCAAGTATTGTACTTGCACTTTAGTTCGTGTGATGAACAGGTGAGTTGATTATGTCCCCCGGTTCTTGACCTAACCTTCTTAAAAAAACGCTAGCAAACTCAAAAGTGAACTTCACCCCGCACGTGACAGCAGCAGCACATTTCTGATATCCTTCAAAATGCACTCTACATTTTCAACGTGGGGTTCATGACTCATGGCATTCATGCCACATTAAATATGAATGTAATAATGTGGTGCTCTTTACTATTTTACCTTTTAAATATAATATCTGTGTATTTTTTTCAAATTTTCTAATGTACCACAAAATTAGTAGGTATACCTACTATTTGATGTTTTCATTTCAGTGATTATGTACCTACTGAAATTATGTAAGAGTAACATAGGTACAATTTTTTTTGTAATACTTACAATGGTTCCACTGTCAGGGTCATAAAACCTCTGCATTAGTTGCAAGATGGTCGACTTCCCGCACCCAGAAGATCCTACTAGCGCTACGGTTTTTCCAGCTTCCACCTTGAGATCGATTCCTTTAAGGACCTTCTGCTTTTTTCGTGTTGGGTAACTAAATTCAACTTCCTTCAAACCGAATTTTCCAGTTGCAGTCTATAAAAATACATAGTCAGTAGTTGCTGATCTTTCCTCGTCTTCGAAACAAAAAGTACTTATCATAATTTGACCAACAGGTACATACCCAATATTTTCTCTCTTTGGCACTGACTTCTGTCCTAACTACAGGTTCCCTGTTCATCACGGACAATATTCTCGCTGCAGACGTTCTGGCATTGTTAAAACTCGGCGCATAAACAAGTGTCTGACCTAACATGTAGGCTCCAAACATGACAGATTCGGTCACCCTAAAAATAATTCACCATTATAGTTCAGTTATCTATACAAAAAAATTATACCTACACGAATAAAATCGGGTTCGAATCCTGGCCATTACACTACCGACGCGACGACGTGAAACCACTCCTAACACAAGTGATTTAGCTTAGCTGGAAGGGTTAACGGGAATATTAGTAATTTCGGTTGCTAATATTCATTAAAAAAAAAACAACTTAATTTATGCCATTACTAGGTGTTGCCCGCGGCTCCGCCCGTGTGAAATTCTAATCCCGTTCATCGTTGATATATAGCCTAGGTATGTGTTATTCTGATGTATAATATAAGCTATACCTATTATTATAAAGTTTCATTCAAATCCATCCATATTTACAAACTTTCGCGTTTATAGGTAATATTAGTATGATTTTTCATTATAGATACTTAGTTTAAACCTAGCATTTCTGATATTTATAATATTTGTTCGGTAGTTAGTCATTATATCCATTAGCATCTTAATATAATGGTGTTATACTTACAAAAGTACGACTTTGTACTCCAGCGATCCATCAGCTACCAAAGTGGTGCCATATACATTGGCGCAACAATAGGATAAGAATGGCACATAGATACCCATGCCCAGCACCAGACCACGCCAGCGCGATTTTTGTGTTATTGCAACACAGCTTTCCTTTAAAGAATTGTGAAATTTCTCGAGGAAAACTGTTTCTACGCCTGGAACAAATTATACACTAATTTTCATAGCCAATTAAGTAATCCTACGTAATCATCAACTCGTAAAACAAAATATATATTCTGTAAAGTAACTGTTGGTCAATTGGAGGACTACAGAGCCATTGCTGAAACTGAAAACTATGGAACTATGAAGTCGTTCAGTAAATCTGATGAAAACATCAAAGAACTATGTAGGTAGCGGCTCAGGCGCAAAACGTCTCGTTCGCAAAATGTCCCCTGGTCGTAAAACGTCTCTTTCGCAGAATGTCGCGCCAGGGACTTAAGAATGAATTCATTCTTAAGTCCCTGGCGCGACATTCTGCGAAAGAGAGATTTTGCGAAAGAGGCATTCTGCGAAAGAGACATTTTGTGAAAGAGACATTCTGCGAAAGAGACATTTTGTGAAAGAGATATTCTGTGAAAGAGACGTTTTACGACCAGGGGACATTTTGCGAAAGAGACGTTTTGCGCCTGAGCCGGTGGTAAGAAGGTAAGTAAAAAAAGGGTATAAATTAAAAGCTGAACCAATAAAAAGGTAAATTTACCCAAACTTTGCACCGTCTTTATGCTTACGACTGCCTCTGTCGCGACGCTGGTGGCATCTTCCATGGCTTTTTGCTCGTCGGATTGCGACTTTTGCGACATTCGACCTTCCAACCAGATGCTTCCCACCATCTGTAGACAAACTTCAATGCTGTATTATTTTCTTCATAGAAAGTAACAGTTTATCATCTTACCGTTGTTCCTAGTTGCAATAGAGGCTATCACCTCGAACTTCGGGACTAGTTGGGACCCTATCCAACGTCATCTGCGAAGCTCTTCCACTCGCTGATTAACGGCCCAAGCTCTGTCGCAATTGATCGCCGGCTTTCCTCTCGGTGCCTAATTCCCATGAAAACTAGAGAGCGGGCCTCAGTCTCTAAAGTGCAAGATTTAGATGCAACCGGGACGTTAGTTACTAGCGTTTGGGTGACGATGATCATCAAAAGGGAGCTGACATGATTAACAACAATAAGTTTCATAATTAGTTTGACAACGTTACTTACAACTGGTAAGAATGCTGATGAGACCAGCGTCAATCGCCAATCATAAGCGAATCCCATCAGTATACCAATTAACACGGAACTAACTCCTTGCAATATGATACCAATCCTCAATCCTGTGGCGCCTTGCACTTCGGCTGTATCACCGCTAAGTCGTGCGCAAATAGCGCCCACTGTATTACTCTGGTTGTCATAAAAGCCCATTTCCTTTAAAAGAAATACAAAATCATTAACTTAACACAATGATTCGATAATTTCCCAGTACAACATCATAATTAAATCATCACTATCACTATCATCATCACTTCATCACTATCACTACATATTATAAAATAAAGTCGCTGTCGCTGTCTGTCCGTCCCTATGTATGCTTAAATCTTCAAAACTACGCAACGGATTTTGAAGCGGTTTTTTTCAATAGATAGAGTGATTCAAGAGGAAGGTTTATAATTAGGTATGTATAATACATGCATAATATTGTAGAGAAACAGTGATAAATTTAAAAATATGCAGCGTGAACGGGATCAGAAAATATGGCGGTACGAAGTTCGCCGGGTCAGCTAGTTAAAAATAAATCCATTCATCATCCTCCGCTCCGAGCTTATTCTCAACGCAGTTGGGGTCGTTTTTCAGCCTAACTACGAAGCGATCGAACTTTTATATTTTCCGTGAAGCGTCCTGTCATCATTTGACTTCTAGTGGGTTCTGGCGATATCAAAGTTCTGTAGTTGACCAGCTCGTCGGACTTCAACGACCGTGACGAAAGTCACAGATACAGACATACGTTACATATATCACAGATATACCTACATAGCAACGTGGACCGACGGCGACGGCTTATTGTGCTGGGTCTGTCTCGGTTTTCAATATGTTAAGAATGGGTGACCATTCTTCTTAGTATTCTAAGTATTTTAGGACCATATTACCACCTATTTTAATTAATATGTAAACCTCCTCGATTACCACTTAACCACGAGCCTCTTATTTAGATTTGTCGTTTAGAATTTTTTTTCGAGATGAGGGCTGTAGATCGCTATATTGTATACTTTATTGTTACTTGTTAGCTATAGTAGATGCGTTATTGCGCGAAAATCTTGAAGATCCGAAAACGAGTTAATTGGAACGTTTGCCTTGTAGTATCGCGTGCCGAGCGGCGGCGGTCGGACGTTGAGCGGAAGAATCAGTGACATAAAAAAATAACGAAAATGCTATCGTATGTTTATAGACACTGCACGAACAATTACTCTAAGGGAAATGTAGATGAATTAAAAATGTGTCTGTGTGTGTTCGGCACAATTTTCTACGTTGATTTGTAAGCATATGGCATATCTATGATATATTTCATCTTTGCCTATACCTGTCTTAGTAATGCTGTAAAATACTGTATCCGTAATCTCGTAGTCATTTTTAAGCCGGCCGTTGTGAAAGTGAAGCTCTGTAAGCACATTCCTACTCCAGCCACGGTTGCGACTGCGAGGAACAGGCCTGCGTATAAGTCCGCTAAATATAAAAGCATATCTAGGTCGGTTAGGATGAATATCTGTAAACCAAAACAAAAACATTATTAATTTGGTATTTGGCTGTTTGTGCCCGAGCGTTGATTTTATTCTTGTGACTTTTCCAATTTTTTTTTCCTATAAACTTTATCCTGACTGACAATTGAAGAAATTCCACACATACATAATATCCACGTGCATTTCCCTCCAGGGTAGGCAGAGATAACTATCAAAAAATATCTCACCGCACTCGTAAAACCAAATAGTAGTGAAAACACTGGGAAACAACCCCCTTGAGCAAAAGCTGCGATACATCCTATAGTAATGTATATCCACTCGGGTGAGTTTAATTTTAATATCTGGTATCCAGTTACATTAGCGGGTATCTGTAGAACAAAACAAAAAAAAAAGTTATGTATAACATTGTTTTATCACCAATTATATTATATATTTTGAGTCCGTAGTTGTTTTCGTAGATTAATTTGTTAGAGACTTTTTGAAATCAGTAACTTACTTCACCATCGTCTTTGTTTTCATTATCTGCATTTAACATAAAGCTTTGATATCCAAGTGATACAACTGAAGATATAGAACCTCGTGGTGTCTGGTGGTGAATATCTGGAAAATTTCACTCAGATATAAAAGTGCTGCCGAACACTAACTTTACAAGTAAGTATAATGTAATGATGTTCATGTTGTCGTCATGAGACGATTACTTATTATCCTATTTGGTTTTAGAATTAAGAACATATTCATCAAAGCGTTAGTCCCTGTTACATCCGCAGCTTTTACGTCGGAGCCTGATATGCACTGTCCTACTCCTTTTTAGGGTTCCGTAGCCAAATGGCAAAAAACGGAACCCTTATAGATTCGTCATGTCTGTCCGTCCGTCTGTCTGTCTGTCTGTCTGTCTGTCTGTCCGTCCGTATGTCACAGCCACTTTTCCCCGAAACTATAAGACCTATGCTGTTGAAACTTGGTAAGAAGATGTATTCTGTGAACCGCATTAAGAATTTCACACAAAAATAAAAAAAAGCATCAAATTTTGGGGGTCCCCATACTTAGAACTGAAACTCAAAATTTTTTTTTGCATCAAACCCATACATGTGGGGTATCTATAGATAGGTCTTTAAAAATGCTATTGAGGTTTGTAACATAATTTTTTCTAAACTGAATAGTTTGCGCGAGTTGATTTGTTTGAGTTTGATTGATTCTTTGATTCTAAAATAAGAGAATGATAAATCTAAAATATATGTTGTAAATTGCCATGAAAACTACCACTAAAAATTGGTTTAAAGGAGATCCAGTCAGTAGTTTTTTTTTTAATACGTCATAAACCGCAATTTTCGCCTTTGCTACTACGGAACCCTTCATGGGCGAGTCCGACTCGCACTTGGCCGAATTTATTTTCAATTTGGTTTTTCTTCGTTTTACCCGCTCACACCCAATGCACCTCGCGAGCGTCGGGTAGCAACAGAATCGCCGCATGACGTCACCCTAGCGGCACGCGTGTTCGAGTGTTTACATTATCGCATTGTTATCATAACACGAGCTCGAGTTCGGCCAGCTCGCTGAAGTGTTATTTTTTATGAAGACTATGAGTCATTCGTTCGCTTCTTAGAAGGATGGTGATTACACTTAACGTTTTATTTATTGTTAGCGGCGGTGAACTTTTATGATCGTTGAGAATGTTAAAATGTAATCTTTACGTATGTATTATGTAAAATGTAGATGGATATTCTTTTATTGTATGATTTTAAATAGTCTAGAGGTTCTAACGACACACGTTTATACATAAAAATATATGCAATAGTACAAAAATATTTATTTACAGGCCCATATCTAGGACGAAACATTTGCTGGCGGCGAGCAATTTTTAGGCATTTTTCGGCCAAATTAAATCATTTATTAGAATTTTATCGTGACATGTATCGTAAATATATGATTACTAGAAGAAAGCTAAGGTCATATTATAAAAGATAGTGTGAACTTATATCCCTAGGTTACCATTTGGGATAAACAATATCGATACCTCTGGGCTCAAAGGTCGTAAAGGACAAAATGCGACTTTTCAGGAGAAGCAAAAAACAAAAAAAAAAAAAAATTTTTACTATAACTTTTTTGTTTCTTGAGCTATTTTAATAAAAGCAAGGCAAAAAGTGCTTAGAATTTACAGTATTTTCTAAAGCAGTTTAAAAAAAATACCCTAGTGCTGTATTTACCGAGATAGATTGCCTTTACGATCTTAAATTTGAAAATAAAAGTCCTTTACACCCGTCAAATTTCCATCCTAAGATTTTACTGAAGGGTGTAAATTTACTTCACTGCACAATTCTGAAGAAAATAAGGTAATAATCGACTAGTGTAATAATTTTTAGGTCATAAGGATCACTTGCTAACTCATTTTAATTTTTTCATAAGAAGCCGCGGTAGCCTAGTGGTATGGGTAATGGACTGCTGAGACGAGGTCTCGGGTTTAGTCCCAGGTTTACCATGGCACACACCAATGACTTTCGAAGTTATGTGTGTATTTATCGCAGGTTTATAAGTCCCTCGAAGAGCAAGTTAAGCCGTCAGTCCCGGTTGCCATACAAATATCTATGGCAGTCGTTACGGGTAGTTGGAGCCCTTAAAAGTCCAACCAGTCTAACTTGGACCTTCGATATCGCCAGTGGTCATTGGACCATTGGTTGTGGAGGTCAGATGGCAGTCGCTTCACGGAAAATATCGAAGTTCAGCCGCATCACAGTTACACTGGAAAGCCGACCCCAACTGAGTTGGGAAAAGGTTCAGATAATGATGATTATAATTCATAAACAAATAGTTGTCATTATAATTATAAATACTTAGATACCATAAATACTTATAATGTTTCACCATACTTGCTGTCGAATTACTCGCTCAGCTAGGTACTTTGTATAATATAAACAAAACATAATCATAAGTTAGTTATTTATTTAGAAACTAGTTGACCCCACGCGGTTATACCTACCTTCTTGCGTTCATAGTCACTGCCACCCCGGAAGGTACACACAACAACAATCGGAAATCAATACCTTCCTTCTTATGGAAATAGATATTTATTTAGAAAATAATATATATATACCTAGGTATCTTAAGTAATAAACTGTAATTAAGGATTATATACAAAGTGCCTAACTGAGTGAGTTATTCGACAGCAAGTATGTGAAACATTATTAGTATTTATGTAAAATAATAGTTTAGTAAGTAGGTGATTGATTATAATTATGTATGACTGACTTACCTCATAATAGTTTTTCGTGCAGCTAACACAGCAATCTCCGTGCTGATTTTCCCTTTAAAATTCTAGCCTCTTCCCCTTCTAACTTAACTACTACCGCTGAGTATCTTTTCTTAGAGGTTACGGTCAGGGGTGTGAAAACCGTGCTGGGCGTCGTTTACTGTCCACCGGCTGTTAATTACTTCGCCAGTCTCGAGCCGATTTTGGAAACTTTAGGGTCGGAGTACGAACATCACATAATCATGGGCGATCTCAACACGGATCTTCTGACCCCCCAAACTTCGCGCTGCCGTAAGCTGCTTGATATCGCTCAATCAGTTAACTTACACTTCTTGCCTCTTCAAGCCACCCACCATAATGTGGGATGTGGTGATACATGGCTGGACGTAATGCTGATATCCAACCTATCGCTGGTCTCGTCACACGGTCAATACTCGGCGTCAGGATTTTCCCGACACGATCTTATCTTTTTGTCATACGTCCTTAAACCGCCGAAACTCCGACCCCGCATCTTGCTTTTGCGCAATTTTGGACGCATGGACGTTGAGCAACTGCGCAACGACGCCTCGGCATTGAGCTGGGACTGCATATGTGAGACCTCGTCAATAGATGAAAAAGTCCGCATCTTTAACAGCGTGGTCACCGGCCTGTACGACACTCACGCTCCGTTCAGGCGAGTTAAAGTGAATCGCCCTCCTGCACCGTGGATGACACAGGAGGTTCGAATGACAATGCGGCACAGGAATCGTGCGTTTTCCAGGTATCGTAGGGACAAGTGTGATGAAATGTGGGTGCTCTTCAAAGCTGCTAGGAATCGGTGTAACCAAATGATACGCAACGCCAAACGCCGTTATTTCCTTAATAACATTACCTCATCTTTCCCTGCGAGTATTTGGAAATTCCTGGGTACATTAGGTATTGGTAAGCAGCGATGCTCTGAATTCCAGTCTTCTATTGGTTTGGATGACATAAACCAACACTTCACCACTTTTACCCCTTTGAGTCACCAAACCAAGAGTTGCACAATAGGCTATCTGAAAAGCTTACCACGTCCCAACATCGAGCCTTTTGATTTTTCTCCGGTTGCGCCCGATGAGGTCAAAAAGAGTATAATATCCATAAAATCAAATGCTGTGGGCCCTGACAACATCAGTCGCCGGATGATTATTACCATCCTCGACCACCTTTTGCCGGTAATCACCCATATCATTAATTATTCCCTCGATTCTGGACAGTTTCCATCCCTTTGGCGAAAAGCATTCGTTATACCCCTTCCTAAGATCTCAAACCCATCCCTTCCCAATCATTTTCGTCCTATCAGTATCCTGCCCTTCCTATCCAAGGTGCTAGAGGCCTGTGTGCACAAACAGCTGTCCACTTTCATTTACAGTAATAACTTGTTGAATCCCCACAATCTGGTTATCAGGGTAGGCATGGAGAATACCAAGCTCACAGTACTAGCCCTAGTTGATTTTTCTAATGCTTTTAACACGGTCAGCCACGACCTTCTTTTAAATACCCTGTCACACTTGATGACCTCATCGGATGCACTGGATTGGTTCTCTAGTTATCTTCAGGGGCGCCGGCAGGCTGTTCGTCGCGATGAGACTTTATCGTGTTGGCGTAACATTGACGCCGGTGTCCCTCAAGGCGGCATCTTATCTCCATTATTATTTTCAATTTTTATAAATCTCGTAACTCAAAATCTTCAATGTGCGTATCATTTGTACGCCGATGACCTACAACTGTACGCCCAAGCGGGTGTGGATGATCTGAACACAGCGATAGGTAAGGTGAACCAGGACCTAGAGCATATTAACAGCTGGTCGAGCAGATTTGGGCTGACGGTTAATCCAGGTAAGTGCCAGGCAATTATTATAGGAAGCCACTATTTTCAGCGACAGGTGGATGCGGCCTCTCTCCCGCCTATCACTTTCAACGGTATAGTCATACCCGTGAGCTCGGCAGTCACAGACCTTGGCTTGGTCATTGACTCTACCCTGAGCTGGAGAGATCAAGTATCCCGAGTTTGTCAGAGAATCACTGGCTCACTCCGTGCATTCTATCGTCTGCGGAACCTTCTACCTACTAACACCAAAGCAATGCTTGTGCAGGCATTGTTGTTCCCGGTACTTGATTACGGTGATGTTTGTTACTTCGACCTGAACGCGGAATATCTCAACAGATTTGACCGTCTTATAAATAATTGTATTCGATTCGTCTGCAACCTTCGCAAGTATGACCATGTGTCTGCTAGTCGATCTCAATTGAATTGGTTGCCGATTCGTCAGCGCCGGAACCTACGTGCTCTTACCACTCTTTATACTATCCTAACTTCTCCTAATTCTCCCTCTTACCTTTCTCCCTATTTTCAATATCTTGGCTCTAATCATAGCAGAAACCTACGCTCGACAAATAACCTCGTCTTGCGCTGTCCTACTCATCGCACTGACTTCGTTCACTCCTCCTTCCCTGTACAATCCATATTTCTTTGGGACGAGTTACCTCCCGGGATCAGGAGGGCCACTAGCCGTTGCACGTTTAAATCGGCGGTTCGGAAACGCATGCTCGATAAATTGGAAGAAACTTCATAGTATCTATATTTTCTATATTTAGTATCTATATTTTATTATGTATTGTTATTATTATGTGTTTGTATATTTTATTCATATATTTATGTAGGTATATTTCCATTATATATTGTATATATTATTAGTTACCCATTACATATTTATTTATATGCGTATATTGGTATCTACTACGATGTAGATATCTATAACTTACAGCTTATATACTAAGTTTATAGATATATGTAAGGTTTATAAGGTTTATAGGTTTATTTTTTTCTTAATGCACCTACTTTTTTATTCTCTGCACCACCTATTAGGTTGACTGGTAGAGAATGCCTATGGCATTAAGTCCGCCTCTGTACTTAGGTGCATGAAGTTGAAATAAATAAATAAATAATTGACTCCGGCGTTTTAGTAAGGGCTCAAGGGTATTATTGCATTCATCATCACTGTTTTTCATCGTGTCACACAAGTTTAATTATAAGTAGGCAAAATAAAAGATATTAATTGAATAAGAAGCCGCCGAACCGCACCGTTCCTCGTTATCAAAACAATATTATGACAACAATGGCGCGTGCACACAACACGCGTTGAAATGAACCGGCAAAACAGGAATGCTCAAAATATTGTAAACTTTATGTCTGGGACATAAAATATATTTTACAGTGCACCAAAGCGCCTCTGTTTCATCGGAATCATCACTTGCACAGCCGGAACTACTATCTCGCTCGCTCTAACTATTATACTGTAGTAAAGCGAGATAATAGCGAGACAATACACGTATTAAATAATTTTCTATGCATTTTTATAGACCGGTACGTGTATAGGTGTAAGTGAAGCTTATTGTAAATTAATATAATTTTGTAGGCGTTAGAGCTCATATTGATTTACAATAATGAGCTTAATATCGGATGTAAGACACTTGTATCACATTTTTCTAAATTGTTTGTGTAGTAAAGGACACATGTAATCGCGCTATAATATTTTCTGGGTTTTACAGGACATTTTAATTACGTATCGTGGTTATGCTCCGTCTTTACTATACAGTAGGTATAGATGTTATTTTTTACAACCTACCCAATAATTATGAGGCTATTTGAATATAAGTATGAATAACGAGTACTATTAGAATCATTTTAATAAGTTAGTTTAGGTTAGACATTTTATAGATAATTTGGATAGATTTTTAATACATTCCCCGAAATTGTGAGTTAAGTAATAGTTTAGTGTTTAATTTTAAGTTAGGTATTAAGGTTAGATTAAACTTGTTGTTTATTGAATATTCTAGAATTATGGGCCAATTCTTCATTCATGTTTATTTACACCCTTAGTGGAAATACGTAAATAGAATGAAACTAGGTAGTAAAGGACATTTGTGTTTTTTTATTTTAAATTGTAAGGGTGTATAGGACAATTTGTAAATTTGGTGTCCTTTATATCCAAATTTTTTAGGTGCCTTATAGGGAGTATAAGACAATTGAAATTTTTAATGTATTTTACACCCAAAAGTTTGTTTATACTTTCCTTTACTACCAAAATAATTTCGCTCTAGTAGGTAAGTGTTATTTACTTCCATATTTTCACGGTAAACTTTGCCTAAAGTCCCAGATTATTTGGGTCGTAAAGGCATTTTTTTTGCGAATTTCATAGAACTGAATATACAGATCGATAGAGAATTAAAAACTGAGTAAAACAGTATCAAAAAGTCATTTTCGCCCAAATGTCCTTTACGACCTTTGAGCCCAGAGGTATCGATATGAGATTTATTGAATGTATTACCAGTTTCGTAACAACGCATGTAACCTTTGACCTTTGACCTATTATTTGTTCAGTGAAGTTTGAGTAACGGATATACATTAAACGTATCTATTTTCTACAAGTAACGCCCATTCCAATGATATATAACAATTAAAGTATAATCGCAATTGTAATAATATACAAGTAAATAAATAAAACTCATCTACATGAGCGCAGCCATTTTGATTGATTTTTTTCGTGCCTACATTTTACGAGTTGTAATATATTTCGTAACTCTAATACATTTGGAGAATCTGTATTTGTAACGTATTAAGGATTACATATTCAACCTAAAAGTAATTACTTTTCACACAAAATAGTGCCACAATTTAATATACCGATGATAGAATAATGACAAAGTTAGGTTACCGGTAGGCATACATGTAAAATTATGCAAATATGGAAATTTACTTACCTGTATGAGAATTTGTATATACACCCACTCACTACACACACTAATCACTTGAAAATCACTCACTTTCTATCACTTTGCACGATTGTATTGATGTTTAAGGATTTTTACGAAGAACGATACGCGCGCGATTAATGTAAACAAAACACTGGCGCTATGGTCAACTATTTCTTTTTTTTTTAAACTGTGCGTTCCAGTGTCGCTTTATTGAACATATTTAAAACATGTAGGGACGTGTCCTTAGTCGATTAGAATGAGACAAACCGAGAATAACTCGCGTGTTAAAAAGAAATGGATAGATTTAGCCGCGAAAGCGCGGACCTGGAATTTTATCCGTTTGTCCCATCTACTTTTTTTCATAGCCAAGAATTTTGGGACCAATTCCGTATGACCGGTTACTGAAGTGACCGTCGTCTAACCCTCGAAAGTTTACTGCGCAGTACAATAAACTATTGATAAATGGGAAACTTGCATCAGGTTTGTTTTCAACATATTGCTATAGGAGTATGATCTCACCCATTACTGAGTTTTGTTTCTGAATTCGCCTACGAAGTTCTTGCTTTTGTGATGTATTTTGGTTTTCTAGTTTGTTAACTTCAGTCCCTATGGCAGCTCCACCTGCTCCCGTTTGCTCTTCCTCTTCCTCTGGCAATGGTGCAATTTCATCCAGTGCTTTTATATTTTGTTTCTTAGTATTATTAACTGTCACAAGTTCGTAATAGACACCTGTAGAAATAATTTAAGCTTCATTTCTATTTTGCATTAAATGTTTGAAGTAACTGAAACGCCCATGAATATTTTTAAATATTCATGGGTAAGTTCTTCAAAACTCTTACCTTTTTTGTTCATTAGCTCTTCGTGTGTACCCTGTTCTACAATAACACCCTTGTCCATGCAAATAATACGCTTCGCGTTGACGATGGTAGCCAATCTAGTATTTAAACAGGCGATATTATAGTTTAAATCCGTTTTTAAAGTTTCAGGTCAGTCTAGGTTTATTGTTGTTACTAACCTGTGTGATACCATGATGGTAGTTCGGCCAACGCTGGCACGGTCGAGAGCGGCCTGCACTTGTCGCTCAGAGTGCGGGTCGAGTGCAGATGTGGCTTCGTCCAACAACAGGACCGCTGGGTCGCGCAATAATGACCGCGCTATAGCAATTCGCTGTTTCTGTCCTCCAGACAAGGAGGCACCGCGTTCTCCAATAACTGTGTCGTAACCCTACAGACAAATTGGTTGATACTGTTTATAAACTACTGTTTCTTCGAATGTAGGTACTACCATCCGTCAGTAAAGGTTTTCTATTATAAACTGTATTTGAAATGACTGTGAATCACGGACGTTCGGAGGAACACTATAGTTTAATTCTGTGCATCATACATTTTATTTTGTCTGCCGAAATTAAATTTATCCTACTTGTCTGTTATTAAAAGTCTGTACAAACCTTTGGCAGACTTGTGATAAATTCGTGAGCATACGCCATAGCTGCAACTCTCTGAACTTCTTCTAGTGTTGCTTCTTGACATCCGATTGCAATATTTTCAAAGATCGTACCCTTAAATAATACAGGTTCTTGACCAACAACACCTAAAGATTATAAAAAATTATTAACAACAGATACACATAGATTACAGTTATAATCAATTACCTACTAAAATAAACTTTCTATTTGTAACTAACCTAAAGATGATCGAAGCCATCTTAAATTGAGGTTTTTCAGATCTCTTTTATCTAATTTAACTGATCCTTGCAGAGGATCATAGAGTCTTTGTAATAGTTGAATTATAGTAGATTTTCCACAACCAGACGATCCAACAAGTGCAACACATTCTCCAGGCTTGATATGTATTGAAAAGTCGTCCAAAATCTGTAATCAATTATTATTTATAACTATACGAGTATCATACCTGCTCCTTTGATCAGTTTGGGGCCGGGTAAATAATCTAAACTACAGGCCTGGGCAAAGAGATACAGTAAAGAAATGTAAGAAGTACAGTAAATATGATGTAAATAAATTATTAGATACTGTAAAGAAATAAAATAATCAAATCATTGTTCTCCTGATTTTGTAAAGATATGCACGTTTAAACTTCAGTACCTGCAATTTCATCAAAAATCGCATCAGCCTGTGAATTTTTGAATTTTTTTAATGAGAAGTTTTGATGCTTGTTATCTATTGACCTGAGGATATTGATGCTATGTTTGAAGTTCGGTGTTAATCAGTTCGTTGGGCGTTCCGTGATGGTAATTGATTCAATTTAAAACAAACTAATTTATGCTGGCATTTGAATAAATGGTTCCGTAACAATGACTTTGTTTATTATTCTTTTTGTTAATTCAGTTAACTTTCCGTCTGCAAACTATCGAGACTTTTCAATCTTAGACAATTTCTATATATTTATCTTCTTAAGAAACTTAATCAAACCACATGGAAAATGTATAATTTTTACGCGAAGAGGTTAATTTTTTATGACCTACGCATACTTGACCAAAATCTTTGTATTCATCCTCTTCATAGCAACTATACCTCAGCTCAACTTTTGTTGCGCACCATACACCAGTTTTGGGTTAAATACCAACAGTCTCAACTTTAAAATTAAAATTTCATTTTTTAGTTTATTTATGTGATCGATGGAATGAGGATTAAATTGGTTAAATTGATGACGTATTAAAAAATGCTCGATCAGAAATACTCGAAACCAGCTTGAAAGATTAAAGACAGTAGAGGAAGCTCGTGAAGTTTGTAGGGCTTACCAGGCGTTTGTAGGTATATGTAACTATAAATGTTGCAACTTGCATAACAATGTTGTTTATAGCTATTATGTCATGTTGATATGAATAACGATTATTGTCGTATATGTAAGGACAAAATGATTTGAGTTTTACATGAATTTGACCTTGCTGTATTTCAGAGCAAGATCACACATCTGAATTGATAGCGGTCATCGACATCGATTTAGATTTGAAGCAGCACACACTTGGGAAGTGTCTATTTGGAAAGAGACACCGCATTAGATTTTTTGGTGACTTTTAACTTGGTGAAAAGGATCTTACCAAGCTCAAAGTTGGAGTCACACACTTGGTGATGTACTTGAGTACTTAGATTGTGAAAACGTTTAAATTTCTGCAGACTTTATGTCGGTAGGGCTCCATATTTTGGTTAAATTTGTTGCTTTGTTCTGTGTTTTGTTTTGAACCTTTACACTCTGGTACTTACTGTTGCGCAGTGACATGTGACTAAAGTTTACTATATCTACTCACGGAATTAAAAGGAGGTGTTTTATCGTATTGGTTCTAACCTTGATATCTGGACGTGACGGATAACTGAAGTGTACATTTTCTAAAGAAATTTCACCTATAACCCTCCGTGGCGATATACCTCTGATATCAAAGCTGTCTATTTTTGGTATTCTGTCTAGTAATTGAAAGATACTTGATGCCGCCCCGCGAGCTGCTGCAAACACTTCTATATGTGGTATACACATTGTTAGGGATTGAGTCGCCATGAATACATTGAATAGCACCTGAAACAAGGACCATAGTCATATAAGCTGGGTGTTTCCTCAGAGAGCATGCTGTATCTATTTTATAAATACTTTAACTAATTTCAATAATACATATATTTGAAGCTTCATTATAATACCTACTTGAAAACAGAAATAATGTCGCAAGCGTGTGCAAGTACTGATAAACGTATAACGAAAAGATATTTTCTCTGCTGAAATTATGGCGGCATCTTGTGATTATCGTTGCAAAAATATATACGAAACACTGAATAAGGTGACAGTTGGAATCAAGGATGTTTGGCCTGATATATAATTTTGGTGAATCTTGATGTTTATTAGTTTTATAGGATACAGTAACTATGAATAAATTAATTTGCCAAACATTTAAGAGTATGTACATAATTAGTCCGTACTTACACTAAATACGATTCCAACGACATATCTCTGTTCATCTGCTGGCTTGTACATATCGCGAAGGACCAGTCGAGCACCGTAAGTAAGGCCTATGGCATTGAGACAGTAAGTTAGGATCCAGTTAAATCCATTACCGAGTCCACTGAAAAGGCCTCGCTTACGTCCATATTGTTCTGCGGGTTGCAATAGACGACTATACCTACAAGAAAAATCAGGTCAAATGGAATTTGGACTCGACGAACAAAGAGAATTCAAAAATTCTATCATAAGTATCAAGTACTTTAAAGAGATCCCATGTTATTGTAAATTGATCACTTTCTTAGCTTTCTATGGATTCTCTGTACAGGTATAGGGCTATCGCGTGGTATCTACTTATCAGAATTCCTAACACAGGGGAAACACTTCTAGTTATGACCGTGACTGATTATTCAACCCTTGAAGTGCCTCAGTGCTCACCTCCTCTATCTGTTGTTTTCTCTCTTTACCTAATTTGACTAACGATTATAATATGTTAGTACACATTTCTTCTAAGGATATTATGCGAGAAATTTACCTGTTAACCTCCTTGGCTTCACCGCCGAATGCTACTACGGTCTTAACTGATTTCATGATTTCCTCTGCATGTTTACCTGCCTGACTGTACGACTCCATTTCACGCGTAGCCGATTTAGTTTGATACTAGAAAAAATAATATACATTAAACAAACCTAATGAACTGGTTACATGTATTTTACATCTAGGCACTAATAATAAAACTGAACAGATTCTTTATTTGAACACACTAATATCTAAAACTAAGTACATGCAGAGATCTGAGTCTGGATAACGTTTTAGGGAAGGTTTATAGCTAAGGGTATACATTTATACATACATTATATAGAGCGCGCGTAGCACCCAGGTCTATGGTGCCGACCGTAGGTGTAAATAGATACTTTGCGATCGTATATGTAGTGCACCTATAGTGACGTTTCATGCATTACCGAAAATATCAATAGGTGCGCTTATGGGTTTACTAATGTTTGGCAAAAAACGTTTCCCAAAGTGTCACATGCCAAAGTATGTTTCCCAAATTTTCATTTGGCAAAAAAACATTTGGCAAAACAACTTTTCGCAATTTTACAGTTAGCAATACTATTTTTGGCAAATTATTGTTTAACAAATAATTGCATGGCAAAGTTTCATTTTACAAAGTATTAGGTAGTCAAATATGGTTTGGCATATGATTTACTTACGAGTCTAAATATGCTAGTAACCCATTTTTTAAATTCTAAGATCCAATTTTAAAAATACACTGCTGCATGGATGTTTTATCACCTTGGACAAACAATTTACAGGTAAGAACTTCTATAATAATTATATTGTTATCATACAAATCATTTCTGGCGCTTCGCCGGCCGCTGCCGCGGCACGCTCGCTTCGCTCGCTCGGCTCGCGCTCTGTTGGGGTCACAGTTCTAACTTAACCTAACCCACTTTTCTAGCAGTCCCAATTCTATAATAATTAAATTGTTATCATACAAATCATTTCCGGCTCTTCGCCGGCCGCTGCCGCGGCACGCTCGCTTCGCTCGCTCGGCTCGCGCTCTGTTGGGGTCATAGTTCTCACCTAACCTAACCCACTTTTCTAGCAGTTCCAATCTAGCCTACATTACAAATGCCGCCTTTACTACGCCTTTGCAAAATAAAGCATTTGCTAAATGTATATTTGACTTAATGAAAATTGAGCAAGTAAATATTTGCCAAATGAATATTTGACCAAGTGATTAAAATGCGAAATGAAAATTTGCTAAAGATTCTTTTGGGAAATGAAAATATGCGATAAGTTGATCATGAACATATGAAACATATTTTGCCAAACGGCAGGATCCCGCGCTTATGAATGTACTGTAATGTTATGAACTTTTTTGTTTAATTTAATATGGATGGATAAAATTAAAGCCAAGATACAAAATAATGGTGTCATTTTTTGTATTGCAAAAGCAATAAATACTATCAATATACGATGTAATATAAAATATTGATCTAAAATATCGAATTAAATAATATAATTATTTGCGAAGTCACTTTAACGGGTATTGTTTTTAGAGTGCAGCAATAAAAAAATGAGACAGACACGGTACCATGACGTAGAACTAATCACTACAATAGATACAGTTGGAGTAGTAGGTATTATCTTCTTTTCACACGTGTGCATACCTAGTCATATTTCCGTGATTCTAAGATTTTCACAATATTGTCACGTTAACAACTTAATGATGAGCTGATAAGATAAAGGACTGTATTACCTAGTGATCTTTAAAAGAGTACCTCAATTGTTTGTCTTTATTATTGCGTAGAGATAACTAGTAATTATAACACTATATTATTATACACTGACAGTCTCTGATAATTACCTACTTAGCTAATCAGATGTTTCAGTGAGTGGTAAGTGAACTCCCATATTTTATTTCTGAATCTATACAATTCCTGATAAGTGCATAGGTACCACTGTAATATCTTAAATATTCAATACTTGAAGTAAGAAAGTATGCGAGTGGAGAAAATTGTGACAAAAGATGGAACCTAACTATTTTGCATATAAATTTTTCTTTCTCTAATTTAAAAATTGGAGAATGTATCCATTGTTCTTAAAGATTTGTAACTAGAGAGATAAGTACTATAAGCTGAAATATTTTTCGTGAACTGTGTAGGTATTTTTTAGAACAATCACGTTAATAATATTATCCGTCGCCTGTTATACCTAAAACGGAACCCATAGTCTCGGGATAAAATATAAAACCAGCGCTTACTGTAAAACTGTAAAGAATAATACTTACATTTGACAGCGCTACAGCCGCTGCTACGGAGAAAGGCATTATAGTCGCACAAGCTAGTGCTAGCTCCCAGCCCAAAGGTATCGCAATACAGAAACAAAGTATAGCCGTGCCCAGTGAATTTGATACTACGCCTAGTTTCTCACCAATTCCCTCTTTTAACTTTGCTAAGTTCCTGTAAAAAATACAACATTATATAACCGCTTTAGAATGAAGGTGTGTTTTCCTCTTCTTACAGTCCCGGGTCCTTCAAGCGGGGCTCGAAAAAGCATCTATAAAAGCCGTTAATTTAAGGATCATCATTTTAAGGCCAATTGCATCTGAAATGTTAGTCCGTATCTCCTAGACTGCACCTCAGCTTTTTATTGCAGTCAATTGACGGTTCATACATTAAAAATATGTATCTTGTTTGCTATCTCAATAGTGGTAAGTTTTAGTAGAAACTATATAAACAAAAATTACGTATATAATATTATTGAATGAATTTTGATGCATTTATTATGCTGATCGTTGAAATCGATTTACAAAGAGAAAAGAGAATCGACCTCGGAGGGGACTCGAACCGGGTTCGAGTCCACTGCCTTTTTTTTTTTTTTTTTTTTTTTATCGTGCGAAAAATCCCCACGGATACCTCCCCCTCCGGAGCCGGAGGAAGAGGTTATGTCGGACTCGAACCGACTAAAACGCACGCCGTCTGTGGGCCGTCGGTTGCCGAAGGTGAGGTTGTCGTAGCCATATCCCTCGCACCCCGGCCGACCCAGGGCCAAACCTCTCGATCTGGCCCTCATCCCGTGTGGGGACCACAGAGTCCCCAACTCGCCCCGGGTATGGGGAGGCACGCAATGCGCGCCGCCGCCGCGGCCTGCTTCTGCTAGGGTGACAGGCGGCTCCACCCGTCATCCCCAGGCCCGCGCTCATGGGGGACGGAGGTCATTCTGCGACCTCCGACGCCCGAGTTGCCGCCGCTCGTTGCGGGCCGCGCGGTTAGCGATTCTCCTGCGCTCCTCGCGGGCGGCAAGGTCTGCGATTGTCCTTCGCTCCCGCTCCGCCGCCCACTTTACGAGCATGATTTGCTCGCAGAAGGAGGCGCCCGCGGCCGAGTCCACTGCCATAGCACCCCGTGCTATCCTTCAGAAGACACCGAAGAAACGTGCACTGTGCGTATAGAGCACATTTTGAGCACATTTTAGGTCCAAGATACATGTCCCGTGCAATACGACGCAGCTATCGAGGGCTCTACGTAGCTCACGCTACGACGACCGCGTCGAATTGCTACGAAACTCCGCTCATCACTATTTAGAATGTATTTTTTTTGCTTTTTTTTCATTGTTTCTCTGCTCTTATTTTAAAGAAAATTAAGAAAAGTACCGATGGGATGGCGGGAATAGCTAGTATTATAGATTAATTATTACTTACTCTGACATCTTCGATGCTAAGTTAAATTCTGTATCCGTATCGAACCAGGCCATGTCTTGGCGCAAAACTGCTTTTAAGAATAGCATTCGAATAGTTGTAATCTGTAAAAAAAATAACTAATTACCTAATGCTAAAAGTAATCGTAGGCATCATGAAGTTACGTGAATTTCTTTCGGTAGGGTATAGACTGAATGAAGACTCAAATGCCTCTCATGGTATCAATTGCCTAAAAGTTCTGTAACGTACTCATAATTCTCTATTTGTCAACCGCTGCTATACCACAGATATTGAAAAAAATGCCATTTAACTTTAGACTTTACTAATATTTCTTCACCTTACTAGCACGCCTTTATCCACAAAACGTTAGGCAGAGGCGAATTAACACCCACATTTCACCAATCATTGTACCTATTAGGTCCCACGTAATCGGGGGTGAGCTTATTGTCGTATTCCGGGCACTATTGTTGACTCGAGCCATTATCTGAGGCTGAGTCTGGGCTGTATATAATTATTTTGGTAAAGTCTATTTAATGGTATTTTTGCAGTGTCAATGGCATGACAGTTATAATAGGGGTCCAGGCGTATTGTTCCATGGTAGTCCCATAGATCATCATCACTACATATTATAAAACAAAGTCGCTGTCGCTGTCTGTCCGTCCCTATGTATGCTTAAATCTTCAAAACTACGCAACGGATTTTGAAGTGGGTCTTTTTAATAGATAGAGTGATTCAAGAGAAAGGTTTATATGTATAATACATGCATAATATTGTAGAGAAACACTGATAAATCGGGATCAGAATACCACACGGGCGGAAAATATGGCGTTACGAAGTTCGCCGGGTCAGCTAGTCTAATATAAAGTCTAATATCTATTAAATAAAACCATTATGTGCAGTTTAGTGAGAGACTGACCTGCCTCAACGCGCTCCAGTTGATGAGTCCGACGCCTAGCGTTGTGAACAGCATAGACACACCTACAGACACGAAAGTGCATATGGCTACGGCTATTGCGTCTTCTACCAAAGCTTCCATGTTCTCTAAGTGTGTAGCATTGAACCTGAGTGAAATAATACACATAGGTATACTTAGAGAGAACTCCACGAACCTGGACAGACTAAGTTTCAGTGGGGAAGAGTGAAAATTTTCAAAAGAGAAGCCGACGAATATATAGCAATTTTGTGGGGAATTCTCTCGAATTTCAGATACAGAATTTTAGATACGTTCCGTTTTAAATGCACAGTATAAATTTTGACATCCCTACCACGGCTACTTACAGAGCAAGGCGGTAGTAATCAAGTAATAGGGAGCACTCGCCACTGGCAAATTTACAATAGGAGGCAACAGGGCTAAATCTTGTTCCTTAAGTTAAAGCTGTGAGTGTTAGAAGCCATGATAACCACGATATAATATTACCATAGTAATTATCAGTATTTGGGGCTGATAACTTATTAACTGGCTTGTAACTCTTGACCATTTACTTCACGCCAAACATTTAAGGGGAAGTGGACGGCCATTTTATATTTTGCGAAAATATTTTCTAATGATATAAAGTCAAGAGCATACTTACAGCCTTCTGCCACCACCAAACGTTGACAATATGGGTAAATAAGTACTGTATCGGTCAGTTGGCGGATGGGTCCGCTCCACAAATGCAGTACTGAGTTCGCCCAACTGTATCAAGTTGACGGTGATTCCACCTCCGCTGAGAATACCCAAGAATACTCCAAGACATGTTGCTACTATTTCCAGAGATGTCCCGTATCGAAACTGTAATGAAATCCCTCTATAAAATTTGAAGGCTATACCAATAACCAATACGTAGGTGTTTCGAGTAATAAAAGGTAGGAGTAGTGAGATTAGCATCAGGTACATATACTTTTATAACTTACTCTCTTCCCAATCTCTAAAGTTACGAGAATCTTGCACATTACAAAAATTAGGAACTAAAACAGGTAAGTATACTGAGGGTTGAAATTAAATTAATTAATTTATTAATGTATTTAATAATAATTGAAGAGTTAAAAGATTTTTTTTTAAAAAGCGATCGGAAAATACAAAATCGAATTAAAAAAAATTAAATAATAAGTATGCAATTTATTTTTTCTTCAAATAACGGCCAGTATTTTTAAAATTAGGACAATGAACACCAGCATGAAAGAGATTAGGCGCCAAAGAGTTTGTAACAATTATTATCTTTGTCTTTCAGTTCATTATGGTGTAATTTAAATCCGAATTAGCTTTAGGTCCTATTTTGCTTAAAGTAGAAACCTACTTTGGATATCTATATATTACTCGTATCGTATATCACAGGATTAGTGTGTTTATAATAAGCAGCATGATTAAATAAATAATGTTCTATTAGAGCTAGGTAGTACTTAATCTAAGTCATTTAAATTACAATCTTATGCATTATTAGAGAGGCAAACAGGCTTACCTATATTTATTTTGTGTCTCTAGTGATATAATACATATTATGTGGATTTATTGTGCTGCGGTATCTAACAGTCAAACAAGTTATGTGTACTGAAGCTGTGTGATAAATCGAAGTTTCTGTAATTTGTAGATGTTCTAAGAGTTCATTGGCCTCATTTTATTGTTAGTATGTTACGTGGAGGCTTTTCCTTAGTTTTACTGAAGTACTGTTATATTAGTATATAATAGTACTAGACTATGCAGGTTTATATGTAGGATTTAAATAGGTACATAAAAATTAATTGATTTAACGTTATACTTAATTAAAACGTTATTACCAAAAACTTCAATGCGGCAGGCGGAATTTCAATATTTTTACATCTAGCCAATAATGGTGCTAGCATCGACCTCAAGGAAAATCTTACTCATTTCATAATTTTAAGTTTTTTCTTTTGGAAGTCGGTTAATTTTGGAAAATAAAGTTTTATTTTAATTGTATTAAAAATAAGCAATACCGAGACAGTGGCAAGTTGATCAGTTAAATCGCAACATTGTCCAAGTAGTCAAATTAATGACGCACTTCCTGCCCTGAAGTGTGGAGCGATAAGATAATAAGATTCGGCCAATTAATAAGGCTCTACCTTCCTTGGCAGGCTTTATAAATTGGCCGATCAAGGTCAAAGTTATTTAGATAGCAAGGTATAAATAAACGTCTAAATTTATGGTTAGGATACATACCGATGTTTCAAGTAAGTATAGGAGTGAAATGGTTTACAATCATTAATATTATTATATTATTATTAAATGAACAGCCTTGAACTTACCTCGAGATTTCTCTTAGAATACCTACCGTGGGTCGAGGCAGCGGCTTAAGTATCTACAGGAGCTCAATGCAGTTAGGATATCAAAATAAGACAAATTTATTTTCGTCAAATTTGAAAATCATACTTACAATTTGAAAATACGACACTTTGAGTTCCTTTTCTTCAGGTTTGCTGTAAAAAAACAAAAATAACTGATTGAATTTTTTGAAAACAAAACAATGGAGTCTTTTATCAAATTGCCCAACTCATTATCAAGTAGCAATATAATCATGACGGGGCAATGTGATAAATAATAATTAAGTTTAAATAATAATTCATTACTTTTTTTTATAGGACACGTCAATATGATTTCGCCTCGCCTGATGGTAAGCTGAAGGCAAAGTCTCCGAAAAGAGGGTCACCATTACAGACACGTGGCATGTTCCGCATGTTACAATGGTGGCACTCAGCTTGACGGCCTCATCAGATGCTTTTTCACGCCCCGCTTAAAGGACCCGGGACTGTAGGAGGAGGGAAACACGTGAACTGGACATACGCCCGGCACATCATATATGAGTAATAAAGCGCCATTATATAAATAGTTAAAAGTGGAAGCAATGTTATTGCGATTTCCAATACATTTTGTAAAGAAAATCAAATAATGAACTCAAAATTGTAGGTAGGTACTCATTTTGATACTGGCAAGCATTATGCATAATGTCTATGTCTAGCTTTAGTACCATGGTGAATGTTCTGATGAGCTCTTCCGATTAATCCTACCCTCGCCTTTCCTATATAGGACAACACGTGCAGGATTTACCTAGATGCCACTCGCATACGGTGCAGAATATTCCATCAAGAACCAAGCGGTTCGGCGACTCCTTCTTCTGCCGCACCATTAAGTCTTGGAATTGTGGACTGCAATAGGCTAATTGATTGATTGATGTTATTGAATCTAATCAATAAATGGCGCTGTGAGACGTGTCAGTTGCGGTATCTATTTCTAGGTTTAAAAAAAAATAGGTATCTGTTGCAAATTCCAAGTTTAAATATCTTTTCAACACACTTAAGCACCGCAATTAAGCACGTAATGACACCTATTATAAAACTGTGACTTTTTCATTGCTATTATTCACATTAGTGAGTTATAGATTTTTTTTTTAAATTTCATTGATTAGTTGTCTTTGTTCATAAAAAAGTTTCGATACAAAAAAGATCATGTTCAATATTACAAACGAGTTAATATACCTATTGCTTGCTCATTTCATGCAACTTTGTATTTTAAAAGATAATTTCAACGTGTAGTACGTGTTTAATAAACAAAACTTTCACTAAATTGTTGTTTTTTTAAAATAAAAATCATCATCCAAATAAGTAATAATAACCAATGTCAAGGCAGCATGGTGATAGCACCTTAGCCTGTTCCGAAAGGAACAAAATAAAAAAAAATGTTAGATGCGCGCGCATCACTGAACTCTATTATTTATTATCTATACCAAGATATCTATGGCGCGTATAGTGAAACGAATTATTTTTTACTATTGTGTTAGTATTTTTAGTATTATTTTATTCGCAAGTGTGTTGAAAATAGTTGTATGCCACTCGTGTGTAAGGTGATTACCATCCTCGGCTCTCTCTCAATGTCGCCTCGGCGGTAATCACCAACTTTACACACTTGTACCATAATGTACTAATAAAGGCGCGAAATTTCATGAGGACGTACATTATTTCGTGTTTATAAAAGTGATTTTTTTTTCAAGTGTCATAAAAATGAGATTTTCGCGATTTTCAACAAAACGGTAAGTTTTTTTTAATCTATCTCGTCTGTTTATTTTGAACAATCTACTAAGTTTCAGCTGTTTGTAAATTGATTGTTTGTAAATTGACCGGAGTATTATGTAAGTAAGTACCTAGCTAGTTTTAGTTATATCTTTTTCGACGCTCTAGTCGAGATTTAAAATAGAAAAAAATCCATCTCCCGATCTAGTTTGGAATACCGATCGAATTTTTGGATTACCGTTTTACACAATCTGAACATACGTAACATTTCCTCCTTATATGGCTATGGTAAATTAGGTTCAAATGTAAAACTATAGGTTTTCTACGGAAATTGTAAAATAAAATCTTGTTTTATGTGGAATGTAATACACAAACATGTTGGTTGTAACCTCCTTATTGACAAGGCCGCATCTTTTATAAGCACTCATTGAAACAGATTAAAACCACAACACATCTTAATTATTCGCTCTCGTAATGCTGTTCCTATTCCTCATTGCTGTCGCATTGTTGAGTGAATTTCAGCTGATATGCATAAATCAATGTTTATCTTCCTTGGTTAAGTAGAATATTCGGAAGACAAAATGAGAAATCACCACCAACTCAAATCGTAATTATTAAAACCTCAGGGGCTGAGATCAAAAACCCCATTTTGATCTAAAACAACACGTTGTGGGACATAAATATTGATGAACAGGATATCAGGTCAGGGATATCTTTTGATATACGATCAGGGATATGACCAAACATCGTGCGGTTTTAGTCGGTTCGAATCCGACATACTTACTCCAGTGAGGTGGCACAAGTTGACTTTCTCAGGTAAAATGAAAAGGTATTCGTAGTTTTGCAAAAATGACAAACAGTTATGTTGTAATTGTCATTGGATATACATATTATGTAACTACATTCTGGTTATTCAGTAGATAAATGTGATATATTGAAGTTAGAAGCAACAGAAAATGTCAGAATAAAACTATGGGGTAAATAACGCAAGCTTATTTCAGTCATAGCTTAATTTAGGTATAATAAGTATTATTTCATGCGAAAAAAAATTACAATATTATTAAACACTCACTATAATATACATATTAGGTACTTAGTTCCCGTAAAACTATTATTTATATTCTCCATGCTATATTAATTAGGTCGTCTATGTTTCCTCATATCGAACTATCTACTGAAAAAAGCCCAAGCTCAGTGTCAGTTAGCTTTGAAAGCAGTGAAGATCCTGTACTTAATTAATTAAGTAGAAATAGAAGCAGAAGCAGTATAGAATAGAGTAATCGGAGTGTAATTAATTACACTCTACACTCCGATTATTCTATTCTATACTGATGATTAATAGGTACTAATTACAAGTTAAAAATTGGTGATCAAAATTTATTTTTTCTCAAATTAGCTATAATTACCTATAAATGTTTTTCACGGAGATCAAAACTCGTCAATGAATACATAAAACAAATTGTTATTTTATTTATTGATATAAAGCACTTACGCACAGCTTATAAAAGTTATAAATGACTTACTCTTTTTTGTCCTTCGCTTCGGTCCCAGTCATTATGCTCGGAGAGTTTAAACTTCTCTTTTATAGAATGACACAATTGTGAGCACATTGATGTTTATCGTACAAGTTCTGAGACAATACTGACACTGTTGTCGCATCCTCTCACCTACATTTATATAGATAGGTACATTTAATATTATGCCAGATTAATTTTATAACTATTAGTTACTCTAGTCATGAGAAAAGGTAAATATGAGAACGTATAAGTAGGCACTTGTTACAACTAAATACGAATAGGTATGTATGCAACGAATTACACATATCGTACAATGATCTAATTCAAAGGATTGTGAAACGGATATCGGCAAGGCTGCCAAAAATTGTATTATTTGAGTGAAATTGTATGTCCTTCTTTAATACTAAATTATTTATGTGCCTAGGTATATTATTCACTAGCCTTCCGCCCGCGGCTCCGCCCGCGTGCATCTCGGGTTACGCGACCTTTTCTCATATCTTCGGTTCTACTCAACCGATTGCGATCAAACAAACGTAAGATTTTAAGTCTGATCAAGCCCTATCTAACAAAAAAAACCGCATCAAAATCCATCCAGTAGTTTTTGCGCCCATCGCGAACAAACAGACAAACAGACAAACAGACAAACAGACAAACAGACAAACAGACAAACAGACAAACAGACAAACAGACAAACAGACAAACAGACAAACAGACAAACAGACAAACAGACAAACAGACAAACAGACAAACAGACAAACAGACAAACAGACAAACAGACAAACAGACAAACAGACAAACAGACAAACAGACAAACAGACAAACAGACAAACAGACAAACAGACAAACAGACAAACAGACAAACAGACAAACAGACAAACAGACAAACAGACAAACAGACAAACAGACAAACAGACAAACAGACAAACAGACAAACAGACAAACAGACAAACAGACAAACAGACAAACAGACAAACAGACAAACAGACAAACAGACAAACAGACAAACAGACAAACAGACAAACAGACAAACAGACAAACAGACAAACAGACAAACAGACAAACAGACAAACAGACAAACAGACAAACAGACAAACAGACAAACAGACAAACAGACAAACAGACAAACAGACAAACAGACAAACAGACAAACAGACAAACAGACAAACAGACAAACAGACAAACAGACAAACAGACAAACAGACAAACAGACAAACAGACAAACAGACAAACAGACAAACAGACAAACAGACAAACAGACAAACAGACAAACAGACAAACAGACAAACAGACAAACAGACAAACAGACAAACAGACAAACAGACAAACAGACAAACAGACAAACAGACAAACAGACAAACAGACAAACAGACAAACAGACAAACAGACAAACAGACAAACAGACAAACAGACAAACAGACAAACAGACAAACAGACAAACAGACAAACAGACAAACAGACAAACAGACAAACAGACAAACAGACAAACAGACAAACAGACAAACAGACAAACAGACAAACAGACAAACAGACAAACAGACAAACAGACAAACAGACAAACAGACAAACAGACAAACAGACAAACAGACAAACAGACAAACAGACAAACAGACAAACAGACAAACAGACAAACAGACAAACAGACAAACAGACAAACAGACAAACAGACAAACAGACAAACAGACAAACAGACAAACAGACAAACAGACAAACAGACAAACAGACAAACAGACAAACAGACAAACAGACAAACAGACAAACAGACAAACAGACAAACAGACAAACAGACAAACAGACAAACAGACAAACAGACAAACAGACAAACAGACAAACAGACAAACAGACAAACAGACAAACAGACAAACAGACAAACAGACAAACAGACAAACAGACAAACAGACAAACAGACAAACAGACAAACAGACAAACAGACAAACAGACAAACAGACAAACAGACAAACAGACAAACAGACAAACAGACAAACAGACAAACAGACAAACAGACAAACAGACAAACAGACAAACAGACAAACAGACAAACAGACAAACAGACAAACAGACAAACAGACAAACAGACAAACAGACAAACAGACAAACAGACAAACAGACAAACAGACAAACAGACAAACAGACAAACAGACAAACAGACAAACAGACAAACAGACAAACAGACAAACAGACAAACAGACAAACAGACAAACAGACAAACAGACAAACAGACAAACAGACAAACAGACAAACAGACAAACAGACAAACAGACAAACAGACAAACAGACAAACAGACAAACAGACAAACAGACAAACAGACAAACAGACAAACAGACAAACAGACAAACAGACAAACAGACAAACAGACAAACAGACAAACAGACAAACAGACAAACAGACAAACAGACAAACAGACAAACAGACAAACAGACAAACAGACAAGAAATTCAAAAAAATATTTTCGTGTTCAGAATCGTTAACGTAACATAACCCAAGTATTTCTTTTTAAATATCTCCAATGTACAGACACGACCACTTTACAATTATGTAATAGTATAGATTTTTATTAAAAGTTAAATGAAGGGATATAGACTGGCGGGTCATGACGGCTTCTTAATTCCCACCTTAATGTTTAAGGGTGAAAGTTGGGTATATCAGAAGAATCTGGGAAGTAGAGTGGATGCAGTTGAAAGCCGGTAAGTAAATACGTGGATAGGAAGAATAATACAGAGATCCGAGCTTGGTGTGGCCCGAAAGAGAATGTTATTATGAGGATTGAAAAGGGGATGCTAAGGTAAGTTTGGCCAAGAAGAGAGAATGAGTAGGTACTGAGCGAATGATTATAAGTATATTAAGTACCTATTTAAAATGTGAGGTTCAGAAGGGTATGTATCTACCTAACCAAGATTATTTATCTCTTATTGTTGGCACTTATTGGTGTAAACATTGATAAGTAAATCTATTTATTAAACTTCATTCAAAGATGAAAAAGGATTGCATTTCGATGTACCTACGTACAAACGTTAGATACCTAGTGAATACCTGCAATGCGACAATGTTGATATAAATTGTGTAATATAACATATACTCACGCACAGGCATATAGCTACAGGCATACAGATATCCCCGAAGGGGTAGGCAGAGGTGTATTAGCACCCACATTTCGCAAACTATGATTTTCGCTCTCACGTAGAAGGGGGCGAGCCTGTTGCCGTCTAGCAAACCTAATACATATTGTGTAATTTGCGTGTTTATAAGTGTGAGTGTGTGTGTAACTTGTGTAATATTATTGTTTAGTTATGTCTGACGTACAAAAATACTTATAAGCATTATGATGATATTGCCATGAATTGAGCAATATTAAGGTTAATTTAGTTTCTTTACACTTTCTATGATCTTAGTCAAGTAAGAATTATAAAGTCAACACAATATACGAGTAGATAGGTACGTTAAAATATTTAGTTTTAAAGCAATAGCTTCAAGTTGTCTTTATTATCTTTTATTGTCAAAACAAGGCCTGTGCATGCATGATGCAATAAATGCACCCGAGCAAGGCTGGGACAAGCAAATTAAAATGAATCACCGAAATGTAGGTTTGTAGCTACCATGGAGAAGGCATATTCTGTCCTCCGTGGTAGCTACCTACTTATGCGCATAACTTACAAAGGACTGCATTAAATTGAATAATTCTGTTTTATCATGTTCGTTATAATCAGGACCAGGTTAGTATAATAGAAAAAAATGCTGGCGAGTGGAGCCGCCGGTAACAGCTATTAGATATGTACATAAAATGAATCACCGAAATATATACACCTACCTACTTACGCTATAGATAGATACGTCCCTTTATTTCCGAATGACATCACTAAATTGGATAACTCTTTTTTGAACCATTTTTTATTATCAGGACAACGTTTGTACAAAAGAAAATTTAAAAAGTAGGAACCTAATCACGGGTCAGTCTAGGCGGGCGACGCCGCGGGGTACAACCGGTATTCTATATTCCTCTGGTGGTAGTGGTCACAAGAGTAGGTACCTTTTAAAAACCTAATTTCTCGACAGGTGACAACGGTTAGATATTATGTCTTATTAACAAAATAATCAATAATTTCATCACGAACCGAACACACGTGTTAGAATATCAAACAGTAGAATTTCAAGTATATGGTCTACCAGGAACGATTCATAAATAATAATAGGAACCTAAGTAGTTATTGTTTAGATGTAAAAAGTTCATATAATTTCTTTGAACCAAACACATTATTATTACCTACTTATTCTACTACTACCTATTTTATTTATACATTAGTTAGGTATATCAGTACATTTTAAAAATTTGGGTTAGTTAAATTTACGAATCAGTATAACTAGCATAAGTCTATTGCAATCGATTGCTGGACATAGGCCTCTTCCAATGTTTGCCTAAAATTAATGAATTAAAAATTGTTTCTTTTTAAATTCTTGTAAGTTTGTTTGCAATGGGCACTAAAACGACTGAACGGATTTTATTACGACGAATTTCGAAAATATAAATTTAATGGAGTTCTTTTCGAACACATCAGTATTCTAGATATTCTAAAAGAACTCCATTAAATTTTTTCATCGGAAAACCTATGATTGAAAAATACCACCGAAATTAGCAAAAAATTAGGCATCGTGAAATTACCCAAATGCTTATAGATTTAAAGTGTTTCTATGTTTTTATGTATATTTATCTGCATTATAGAACCCATAACACAAGCTAATTAAGCTGTGCTTACTTTGGGTGCTTATTCCGTATAATTATTTATTGTTGAAATCAAATCGTATCGTCTACTATTTTTAAAAGAAATATTGTTATCTATTACTGAACCGTGTTTATCTACCATTGGCCGTGTAGGTTTCCGGTGGAGTAGAAAAGGATCAACCTATCTCTTCCTGTGGGTGTCGTAGAAGGCGGCTAAGGGATAGGGCTGTTCTCCATACGACACTAACACCCGTATTCACAAACAATACTTCGCTATGCGTACTACCAAAACTGTGCAAAGAACGACAAATTCTCAGTGCGTTCGTTTTGGCAAGCCTTTTTATTCATTGATAACACTTAAGTAATACTTCGTTGAGGGAACGCACTGCGTTTGATACTGCTCCGTGATGTTTGTGAATTAATTTTACCTGCCCTATGCGCTCGAGCACACTATGAGACCTCACAGTATTGTTTGTGAATACGGGTGTAAATATACAGCCCATGAATGAGTGCACGCTTGATGGCAATACGCTCGCCTCCTATAACCCTCTGTCTACCCCTTTAGGGATTTACAGTCCTAAGTATATGTATGTGTGCATGTCTCACTGAAGGATCACAGATAATAAGCTTTAAAAGCTTTAAAAACAATTCAGATGTGAATCGAGAAGCCGCAGGCTACAAACATGAGATTTTATCAAAAGATTCTCACGATTAAAATCCTATCACTGATTTAATAGATTTAGAAAAGTTACAAGAATTAGGTTAGGAGTATCAATGTTCTCCTTTCAAAGAACACACACAAACAAAATACACTCTGATGTACAGTAACTATATAATTCATTAAAGAATTTGTGAATAAGTGTGGGTGAACTGTTTCAGTAGGACGGACGTGGACGTAGCTACCGCTAGGCTGGTGTACTTTAGTTATTTTAATAGCTGGATGTCCTATGGAATACTACTTTGGGGGAATGCGGCAGATTTAGAGACTATCTTTATATTGCAAAAAGGGCAGTACGTGCCATTTATTGTTTAGGCAAGAGAGATTCTCTTAGGGACCGATTTAAGGACATTAATATTTTAACTGTAGCTTCCCAATATATATTTGAAAACATACTACATATATGTCAGGAAAAATATTACTAAATTTACAAAAGTAAGTGACATTACAGACAGAAATCTGCGGAATAAAAATAAACTGCTCCTTCCATGCTATCGAGGGGAAGGTATAGATTTTATAATAAATTGCCTGAATCGGTCCTTGGTATGCCTGAAAACTAATTTAAAAATCATGTAAAGACCACCCTATGCAAAAAAGCATACTATAGGACAGACGATTATATTAAAGACAAAAATGTAGGTATGGCTTGAGCATGGTGCAGTGCAGGCCCTTCCTGAAGTTGTCTTATTTTTATTTTATACTGGGTGGCGCAAAAGTAAAGACCCTATTTGGTTCGGCTATAACATTTTTTCTAAATTAGAAAACTAGATTTAGGTTTTTTTAAATGTATATTTGTACCATTAAATTTCGTACCATTAGGATTTAAAGATGATGTCTTTTAAATGGTGACCTCCAGAGTTGATACACATTTGAGCCCTATTTATGACATTTTGCATAACTTGCCGTAACACTTCCTGCGATATGTTCGTTATTTCTTGACGAATGTTTTCTTTTAGAGCTGCGAGAGTCTGTGGCTTGTTCACATACACCCGAGATTTCAAAAAACCCCAAAGAAAGAAGTCTGGACTGGTCAGATCGGGTGATCTTGCAGGCCAAGGCAAATCGCCAAAACGAGAGATAACTCGGCCTGGAAAAGCGTCCCTCACTAAGTCCATAGTGTCGCGCGCTGTGTGTGCCGTAGCGCCGCCTTGTTGAAACCAGATGTGCTCCAGCCCCAATTCGTCCAAACTGGGTATCAAAAACTCACGTAACATGGTTCTGTAGCGTTCTCCAGTGACAGTTATCGCATTGCCTCCAGCGTCTTCGAAAAAATAGGGTCCGATCACTCTGTCAACACAGATGCCACACCATACAGTAACTTTTAGTGGGTGTAGAGGTGTTTCTTGAATAATGCGCGGATTATCAGTGCCCCAGAACCGAGTATTCTGCTTATTGACATGCCCTGAGAGATGGAAATGCGCTTCGTCACTCATAACCAATTTTGAAGGAAAATCATCCTCTTCAAGGTTGAGGTTTATGACGCGCTGGCAGTAATCTAGACGAGCTCGGTGGTCAGCAGGCAGCAGCTGATGAGTCATTTGAGTTTTATACGGGAACATCTTTAAGTCTTTCACCAAAATACGCTGCAGGGTCCGTCTGGAAATGCCCAATTGCGTGGCACGTCGCCTCGTTGATGTTTCTGGACACTCTTCCACATCTTCGCGCACAGCATCGATATTTTCAGCTGAACGGCCTGTTCTTGGTCTCCCAGACTTAGGTCTATCCAATGTTGAGCCAGTTGCTTCAAGGCGTGTGGCAAAGCGTCGAATTGTGCGACCAATCGGTGCCGGACGGTGGGGAAATCGTCGACGAAATTCACGTTGTGTTCTTATCACTGATGAATTATTCCGTAAGAACATTGACACAATTATTCCACGTTCTTGGGGAGTAAAACGGTCCATGTTTATTTTCAGTGTATTTTACATTTGTTCACTACACAATTTTCAACAACAGAATGACAGAAAATGTCATATAAAAAAAATAAAGGTATTTTCTTTAGTGCCAGTACTTTTGCGCCACCCAGTATAAGGTTTTTTTTTTTTACATACCTACTTGACGCGAGACAAATGTACATACGTTCATATTTAGTCTTAAGAAACCCTTTTATTTTTTGTAAACTGACTTCCTTAAAATGCCGCAGTGGAGTTTGTTGCGCCGTTTCTTCTCCATTAGCGCCTAGGAAACTTAGTTTTAAGGAGTTTTTGACGTCAAAAAGCTGTAACAGTGTTGCACTATTTTGAGAAATAAAGACTTTGACTTTGACTTCAGTATAGTAGTTTGTGAAACTTTTTGCAGCGATTTTTTTTATAGTACACACGAGTGTCTTAGGACCAAATCATTTGCAGTTGCATACGCTACTTCATCTAATTTCATGAACCACAGATTGTATAGAGATAAACTGCATAGAAACTACTTGATCTAGCTGAAGTTGTATCCTAATAGAAAAAAAGTTATATTATGAAAATGATACAGGCCATAGAATAGCTGTATAATGTAATTTTTTAAATTTATTTTGATAACTACTCTGTGCGTAAAGACTGTAGGTAATGTATGCATTTTATAAGGGACTAGCTGTCCCGGCGAACTTCGTACCGCCATATTTTTCCCGTTCCCGCTGCACCTATTTTCTCATCCTTTAAACCTTCCCTGGGAACCCACGAATATTTAAAGACTAAAATTAGCCAAATCGGTTCAGCCGTTCTTGAGTTATAAACTAACAACGAAAAGTGGCATTGATTTTTATATATTAGAAGAAGAGAAGATTATATTAGCTATCAACTTTTCGTACTGTGGCGCTCTTTGTACAGATGATTTCATCTTAATTACCCTACAATAAACGATGTTATATCAACCTATGTCGTAACCAGATAAGACTAATAAAACGATTTGCTTAGAACTATTTGTAACAGAATTTCGTAACAGGAATAGGAGAGTAACCATAAAATGAAATTATATGAGAAATATTTTTTTGAACCACCTAGGTGTAAGCACACGGCCCACCTGACGGAAAGTGGTTACCGTGGTGTCTTGACGTGTGTCACATTGATTAACCCTGTAAGAATTTTCTAATTTTCTGTTTATTATGTGACAAACAGAAACTTTTAAAAGGAAAATTGCACGGAAATTTTTTTTTTTAGTTTAAAAATTTAAAATAAACCATACTCCATACAGCCAGTTATCACGTTTTGGTGGTTTTTAGTAGATACGTTTTGAGAGTAAGAGCAACCTCTTTGTAAGTTTTAATTTTTTCTTACTTTAATTCATAATATTATGTATATTCGCGCATATTCTAAATTTAAAATTTTTATTCACTCAGTGAAACAAAGAGCGTTTTATTCACGGTTTTTGAAGAATCGCGGGCCCTTTGTCGGTGTCAACTATAGTACATTATGGTACAAGTGAGCAAAGTTGGTGATTACCGCCGAGGCGCCATTGAGACCCGAGCCGCCAGGCGAGGGTCTTAAGAGAGCCGACGACGGTAATCATCATACTCACGCATGCCACACGACGTTTTACAACACACTTGCGAATAAAATAATACTACAAATACTAAATAAACAATACTACAAATTAATTCGTTTTCCTATGTGCGCGCATCTTAAAATAGCAGTCGGCCATATTTAAAAAAAAATGAGAATGATTTCTGTACTTAGAGAAAAAAAAAGTTAAATTTGAGTGAAAATTTTGTTTAATAAACAAGTATTACAAGTTGAAATTATTTATTTAAATACGAAAATGCATCAAATGAACATACAATAGGCATATTAATTTATTTGTACTATTTTTATCTATTATTTTCAAGAACATAGAAACTTAACCTATAAAATTTAAAAAAGAATCTATAACTCACTTGTGAATAATGAAAATGTGCCTATTTGCGGTGAAATAATAGCACTTTTATGAGCAGGTATGTTGTAAATAATATTTTCAACACACTTTCTCATAAAATGACTCTAATTTCACAGTAGGTAATTAGGCACGTAATGATATACCTATTATGAAACTGTGCCTTTTTTACTCGTATTGCTATTATTCACAAGTGAGTTATAGATTTATTTTTAAATTTTATTGCTTGAGTTCCACTGTTCTTAAAAAAGTTTCGATTCAAAAAGATCACGTTCAATAGTTTAAATAAATTAATATACCTATGCTGCTAATATACCTTTATAAATAAAATGCATTAAAAAGTCCGGTCAATTTATTTCAGTAAATATAAAAATTAATACATAGTCACAATAATTATATTTTACTCTAATTAACCCGCCCTTCATCGAACCCGGTGCAAAGGTGCCCATCACGCTGGCGGCATTGCCCCGCTGAATAGCGATGGCACATTTCATGCAACTTCGTAATGAAATAGATAAATTCAACTTGTATTACTCGTACGTGTATAAATAAAACCTTCACTCTATCTTCTTTTTCTCTATAAGTATTTACAGAGAAAAAAAAAGGTTAAATTCAAACCTCATTCTTTTAAATATCTATGGCCGATCGCTATTGTTAGATGCTTTCATGTTAGATGATATTATATATAATATGTTAGAGCGCTTAGGAAAACTAATTAATTCTCAGTATTTTTCAGTATTTTTAGGATTATTTTATTCACAAGTGTGTTGAAAAACGTCGTATGATATACGTGTGTATCGATGATTACCGTCCTCGGCTCTCTTAAGACCCTTAAGATCCTCACCTAACGGCTCGGGTCTCAATGGCGCCTCAGCGGTAATTACCGACATTACACACTTGTACCATAATTTACTATAATGACGCATCCCGCTGTCAGACTAGACATATGAATGTGAAGAACCCGAAGGTCGTAAGTATTAACAGACAATTAAGAATTAAGACAGGAATTTGTAGATTGTGATAATATTGTGTGGCCGTGAAATCACGAGTAGAGTAGATTATAACTACTTGAGATAATAACACTGCCGCCTAGTATAACGCCTAGTATAACGGATACTCTAAAACTTTAGAGTATCCTTGAGATAATGATAATGATAGAGTACTTGAGGATACGGAATGCAAGAATTTAAATTAGATAAGAAACAAACTGGATAGCTGGATTAGCAGAGATGCCTTTCTAGATCTTAAGCCCCCAGTTGCCTACGCCTCAATATTCGATACCAATTTTCATTTCCAATAGTCTCATCAATTTTAATTAACCTATCGTAGTCCATTGTTGGACATAGGCTTCTCCCAATTTTGGAAGGCTTTGGACTACTGTTTCCACGCTGGCCAGATGGGTTGGTACAGGGTTAAATTTCGTGTTTTCCTTTCTTTCGCAGTGATATCGTCTGTGTATTTTTCTGTTAGTCGCCTCTTCACCCTTCGGATCTGATGGGGTGGTGATACTTGTATTCTTTCTCCATCACTACACTTGTAATCAAAACAGTGTCAATGTGTTAAGAATCTTATTATATTATAATGAGTAATGATTTTTTTTTAAATACTGAAGTGTATCACTCAGAAGGATAACCAGATGTATAGGTATAGGCAAAGGCATTTGTATCATATGTATTGCTTTAACTTACCTGTTTGCAAGATTTGTGTTCGGATTTTCCAAGTTAAGTGCATCAACTTCAATGGCCGGTTCTAGATTACGGGTGGACCTGAAAATAAGCACATTGATGTGTTTATCCAATCTAAAAGTGTTTAGTATGCAATAGTGGCGATGTGTACCTCTTTTGTGCGGAATGCCCTACGGATACCACCCCCGGGGTGGGGCCGCATATCGGCGGCAACCCGAACCCTTAACACTATACAATTCAGGGGGCCTACCACAACCGTTTACGAACTGTCTTATTGCCGGAGAGTTTTGTTTCAAGCTTAAAGTACCTAATCTTGCTTATATCCGTACCACAACCGTATATTGTACATACCATGTATTTCAGCTTAGTTTGGTTCCATGATGAGATTTTAGAGCAGTATTGTTTTCAACAATATTGCTGTTATGTCAAATTAAGCCATCTTAAAAAAGTTACTCGAAGGTGACCGATTTATTTATTCAAGAAAATTGTAACTTTTTAATACAATGATTCCAATATGAAAAGTACACATAATCTTCATTTTGGATATACCTAACAGCTATTGTAGTAAAATTTTCTACGTACTTAGCTCTCTATTACTCTCTAATCTCCACATTTGGTTTACGCGGAGCACGTGATTCTGGGTTATCCTGATTGAATAACCAAGAGTTAAGTCATCATCTGCATATAGACGTATTCTCCTGATTGCATCCGTGGCCAAGATGACCTCTAAGCTCAGGGTCCGCCTTCCGGCTCTTCCTCCCCATTAACCAACAGTTAAGTGAATATTTACCTAATATAAATATATAACACTCACTTTCTTTAGAAGTGACTTACCTATTTATTAAATAGATAGGTAGCTTACAATAGTTTGTGATATGAGGGACTTGCCAAAAATATAAATAATAACGAAATGAAAACCTCGAACTTTAATAGATTCTGTTATGGATAATGCCCTGTAATGTAATAGGTATAATATTCATATCATAATTATCCGATTTGATAAATTTAACAAGAAACTTTAGAGTGATGTTGACATCTGCAAAAGTAATAGGCCTGTAAACAAAATATTTATGGAATTTATGTAGAGACCCTCCCATTATAGTAATAAGGTCATTTAAGGTCAACAGAGAAATCATGAACGTGGATATCAATGTAGAAAAAACAATTGAAAAAAGATAGGTTAGCAAAAATATAGGAGTTAGGTTTACCGTTCAAAACACTTTATTGACCTGTTTTAAAACCATTTTCCACAGTCGGCGTTTAAATTACTAGTCACACTGACACCTTAACTGCGTTTGAAAAATGTGAGGGCGCACGCAATGTTACTGCTGACCTACTGAGTTGAGTGGGAGCTAATAATAATTTATGTATCTAGACTGTTTCAGGAAACAATACCGATGGGACAGATAGTTTGCCTAAATATTACGCTATCAATATAATAACGCTATAATTTTCCACATGTCCTATCTCACCCCTAGACAACCGATGTCTTTTTTTTTTAAGAATGGCTCTGTGCTTTTGGCATCAATTCCGCCAATGTCCCGTAGTTGAGCTACTAACGTAGGAGATAAAGTGGCCCAGAATTTGACTGGTTGATTCGAGTTTTAATTTACTTCCCGCAGAATCCAAACAAAAGGACAACACAAATATTATTACTACCGATATCACAAAGTATCCGTATGTGAAACGGTAGGTAAGCGACAGGAAGAGGGTGACATGAAATTATGTCATGCCTTCGCGTCATAATAAGAACGCTTGAACGAGCTCCTAGGCCTCGATTCTGTTAAACAAAACTACTGTCATGTCACGGCCACTGCAAGAAATGGCATTAAATTTCAGACTTTATTAAAATAGAACTAAAGTCCAAAATTAAATGAAAAGAGTTTCATTTCATGTTTTCATTCTCTTTATAGAAGTCATTTGATTTTAGACTTTAAGAGCATTACTATAAAGTCTGAAATTAAATGAATTTTTTGCAGTGTTCTTGAATATTTTGATGAAAGCAACTTTTCAAAATCGCTAAAACGGTGCACAAACTTGGCATTTGTTTGGGTATTAGTGGTTAAGGAGTTGATCTTGCGATCCTGGGGTCTCAGGTTTGAATTCTGATCATTACACTACCGACGTGAACCCATTAACACAAGTAGATAAGTAATTTAACTAGAGGGGTTAGGGGGAATATGAGTAATTTCGTTTACCTACATGCTAATATTTTTAAGAAAGTGTAATGAGGCGCAGTACAGTAAGCATCATATCGATTGCAGCTGTTAAAATCCGCAAAAATGTCTCAACAATAAGAATTGAAATTTATTTCAGTAAACAATTTTTCATTTTTATTGAAGCAGCTAAAGCGCCAAAAGTAACTCAGCAGGCACTGCAAAATTATTTAAGCATTCAGTTATTCAATTTGTTCTTCACATCCAATAATTCAAATATCGCCACATCCGATGTAGCAATATTATCTACGCAGTCATGGTGTTCAAAATTATGTCATTTGACATGACGTCATTTGCGAAGCCAGGGCGGGATGCTAATAGTATAAAGTGTGACTAAATTTCCCAAAATGTATGGAGCTCAAAAAGTGTGTCTAAACTACACTGTGTCTAAACTACACTAACCCTAATATAGGTAGGTACATTATGACATTATAATTAATAAGTACTTATTGATAATTTAAGTTATTGTTTTTAAAAGACTGTTTAGCATGTAAGTTTTCTTTCTGTTTGTTTTCAAGCAGTAAGTGTAGCAATATAATTATTCTTTAAACATTATTAAACAGTTTATTCTTATAATCAATCAATTAGCCTACTACAGTCCACTGCTGGACATAGGCCTCTCCCAATGTGCGCCACGTTTAACGATCCTCCGCCTTCCGCATCCAGTCCGTCCCAGCCACCTTTCGCAGGTCGTCGGTCCATCTGGCGAGGGCATTCTTATAATATACAAATTATAATAAAAATAAAATAATAATAATAGTAATTAAAACGCGTCGTGGAATTCCTCCGCATCGCATGCCTCTTGTGGTAACGTTTCCAGAAGACTGGCAGCATTGCCACGTTGAATGGCAATGCTTATTCTCTGACCTAAAAAGAGGCCAGCCTTCTGGTCACGAGAAGCGTCGACCATGCGTTTCGCAATCTCCCGGAAAAGATTGTGGGCGCTTGGACCCCATGACCCGTTCGAAACGTTGTTCGACTCCAAACGGCACAAATTCATGATCTCCGATGAGATTGGAGTATTTGCGCCGTTTAAGAGCCTCTGCAGAAGCAGCAGCAGCACCGGCACAGCCAGCCGTGCCAGGTACATGGGTAGGGGCAATGGTATCGACGCATGTTGCGTCCCACACTAGAGCCGGGTAGGGCTCTAGTGTTTTCCATGGCATTAATGACATACCATCCGGTCTCTTGCCATCGTCGCGCGCCAGACCGTTTGGTTCAAGCACAGCTGGCACACCGGCGGTGACAAAAGCACGGCGGACTATGTCATTGAGGCTGGCATGCCGTGGAATTCGCCCAGCGCTCCTGCAGCACGACAGGCCATGGTGCCCGAGTCTGTCGACGGCTTCTCCACAACGGCATTGATGCGGAGAAATACACGGTGCACCTAAACGTAGGTATATAGCGATGCGGAAGGTAGTGTCATCTAACATAGTCCCTACGTTAGATGACGGAAGAGCTTGTAGCCAAAGACCCGATTCCCACACTCCAACTGCCAGTAAACGGGCACGCTCAGCAGCATTTACTAAGCTAAGACACTGTGAGAAAAGGTTCCTTGGGAGATTTTTTTTGTTTATTCTTTAACTGTCTTCTTTCTTTTCAATTTTATTAACATTTCTAAATAAATAAATACCATCACGGGTGCCATACACTCTCGAGGACCTTTACAATAAACAATCAATAAACTTTCTTTTTTTCCAAAATGTTGACATAATTTTGAACGCCATGACTGCGTAGATGTATTGCTCCATTGGATGCGGCGATATTTGAATTATTGGATGTAAAGAACAAATTGAATAACTGAATGCTTAAATTATTTTGCAGTGCCTGCTGAGTTACTTTTGGCGCTTTAGCTGCTTCAATAAAAATGACAAATTGTTTGCTGAAATAAATTTCAATTCTTATTGTTGAGACATTGTTGCGGATTTTAACAGCTGCAATCGATATGATCCTGGCTGTACCTACCTATACCAAATATCAAATTGATCGTATACCAAACACAATTTTCAATCAATCAATTAATTAGCCTACTGCAGTCCACTGCTGGACATAGGCCTCTCCCAATGTGCGCCACGTTTGCCGGTCCTCCGCCTTCCGCATCCAATCCGTCCCAGCCACCTTTCGCAGGTCGTCGATCCACCTGGCTAGGGGATGTCCCACCTTCCGTTTTCCTACGTTCGGTCTCCACTCTAGGACTCGTTTGCTCCAACGGCCATCGGTCCTTCGGCAGATGTGGCCAGCCCACTGCCACTTCAGCTTACTTATTCTGCGAGCTATGTCGGTAACTTTGGTTCTATGTCGGATAACCTCGTTACGAATTTTATCCTTCAAAGAGACTCCAAGCATAGTTCGCTCCATAGCCCGCTGCGCGACTTTTAGGTCACGGGCTAACCCTACCGTCAGTGGCCACGTTTTTACTTTATGTCTTAAAGCTGTGAAATTATTACAATTTTGTAACAATTGGAATTTGTTACGAACGACGCGACGTTACTAAGGTAAAATGTTATCAACTTATCACCGCACATACATAAAAAAGAAGATCTATTTTACTAAATGCATCATCTATGGTAATACGTTGCAAATGACCGCGTGAACCTTACATAGGGTGCACTATTTGTTCGTGAAAATGCCAGTGAAAAGACCAGTGGGGACAAACCAGTGAGAGATCCCTATTTAACGGACATTGCCAATCGAAGAGGCATGCTATAAGGCGATATATAAATCCTACATGTATATAGTGTCCTTGAAAGTAATAAATAATAATAATAATAAATTAATATCCTACAACATTCTACACAGCGCTATCTAGACCCATGGTAAACATAGCTAAACTAGCTTGTGTTATGGAATCTAGAATGCGGAAAGTTTTTTTTTGGAAATACTTATTACACATAGATATATCAAATCAATGAATAGATAACATTAGTTAACAATGGATGACCTTTTTATAAATCATACCCGTCCAAGGCCAATCTGAACTTTCCAATATTCTTCAACTATCGAAAGAAAATACTTATATAAAGATAGTAATCATCAATAAATTATACTCGTATTCCTAAAGCTGCGTGTTAAGTAAAAAATGCCCTGATTTCATAAAAGTACTCAGAATCTATCAAGTTCTTTATCACACTCAGAGCAAAAGGATAGGTGGAACGTTGTTAATAAAATAATTGAAGTATGTACCTATATAAGTGGATGAAATCGCTTGTTAATGCTTTTCATACATGTACTGTTTTATGAGTGTACAGTAAAGTTTTAAATAAATAAAATAAGTTTCTGACCCAGTTGCCGCACAAAATGTGTGTTATTTACTTTGTGCACGCATAGTCGAACCGAAACAAAATTCCGATTTCAAATTTTCACTTTACAGACTCCTCATCTTTATTTTGACGTTGAGTACCGGTCATATCCAAACTCTTTTACTTCACCGATTAAAGTCTATAATCCTCAAAGAAAGTTTCTTATAAAAATCTGGTATACATTATATTAATTAATCATATTTAGCGGCCATTGGAAACTTGAATTTGCAACGTCTAACGAAAAAAAATTGCAAGCAACAAACAGTTGATATCGGATAAAAACGAGGGCATACCCGGCAAAGATGTTTTCAGTTCTCCGTCGCCATAGTCTTCGTGTTGACATGATGGAAACATGAAATAGGCTCCGTTGAATAAAAGAAAAGGTTCGTGACCTAAACAAATAATCGCCTACACCGACCGGCGTGAATGCAAACAGGTGGAAACGCGCAGACGTCAAGTCCGCAACCTCCACGCGCAGACGTCAGGACGCAACCACCACGCGCAGAATCGTAGCACTCACTAACTACGACATAATGTGAGCCACGTCTAATATTTTCCTTGTTAGGTTGTCATGGGGATAAAATACCCCGTGGATAGGGGAAAGTTGAATTGAGGTTACAGTGTTATTGACCTATCAGTTCTGGCAGGCCTTTAACCTACGGTAGACAGTTCGGACATGTTAGAGAAATGTTTGTATTATGCTGTTTGTGTAAATGTGAAAATTTGTGTAAATGACTGCCTCTGTGGCGTAGCGGTAGTGAACGCGTCTGCTACGCAGGAAGCGCGGGTTCGATTCCCGCTCAGTGCAAATATTTGTATACATGAATATGAATATTTGCATTGGTCTGGGTGTTTTCTATGTATAATATGTATGTATTTACAAAAAAAAAAATTAGGTATCTAAGTATGTATATCCGCATTCTAGAGCCCATAGCACAAGCTAGTAAGCTATGCTTACTTTGGGCCTAGAGAGCGTTATGTAGAATGTTCTACAATATTTATTTATTTATATTACTAAAAGCCGCGGTAGCCTAGTGGTATGGGTAATGGACTGCTGAGACGAGGTCTCGTGTTCGATCCCAGGTTGTACCATGGCACACACCAATGACTTTTCGATGCTTTTCGAAGTTATGTGTGTATTTATCGCAGGTTTATAAGTGCCCGGTTAATGGCAATAGGCTCGCCACCTATTACATTGGGACCTAAACATAAACGGCGAAATGTGGGTGCTAGCACCTCTGCCTACCCCTTCGGGGATACAGGCGTGAGTTTATGTTATGTTATGTTTATGTTATATTACTAAAATACAATTTGGTCCCATTTTTATGTTATTTACCTGTAAAAACCGTACAGTTCGAAAACCTACTTGTAATTTGAATTTGAAACTATTCGGTTTTTATTGTAGCTGAAAAAGACATGACAATTATTATAACACATTTATACACCAGTATGATCTCTGTCTTCCGTAATGAAGACAACACTTAAAATCTATAGTTTATCGATGTTTTACTGAACACAATGTTGGACTAAACAAGTACGGGGTATGTTGGGCCCATATTCTGTCCTCCGTGGTTGGGCCAATATAGTTTACTAGCTGTTGCTCGCGGCTCCGCCCACGTGGATGTCGGTTATTGCGACCAAACATAGCCTATGTCCTTTCCCAAGGTCTAATCTACCCCTGTACTAAAATCAGTTCTGTGGTTTGGGCGTCAAAGTGTAACAGACAGACAGACAGAGCTACTTTCGCGTTTATAATATTAGTGTGGATATTATTACAACGCATATGATACCCTTCCCTGCCTTGAGCAAATAGATGACAAATCAATAAAATAGTGCTCAATGATTGCGGTAATATTCGTCGTGGGAATAATCCGCCGCGGGCATCAGCAATTAACCCCGCTAGTATACGTCATAGTATCGTAGGTGGATAGTAAAACCATTAAAAACGATTGCTTTACGTGGCACCAACAGCGGTCACTAGCGGTATCCTGTATTCAGCCTGTCTGATTTTATTTGATGGTTTTTAATTTTCAGGGGACGACTGCCGTCCAACCCTCCAACCTCGAAAAGAAAGCCTGCGCCAGAGCCTAGTCCGTAATTACCAAGTGCACGAGTTTGGTGCAGGTAAGGTAGGCTTCGGCTCCAAAGACCATTAAGACCTGGAATTCCTTACCAGCTCACGTGTTTCCCTCTTCCTACAGTCGTGGCGTGAAAAAGCATCTGATGAGGCTGAGTGCCACCATTGTAACATGGTACTTGTCTATAATGGTGACCCTCTTTACCGAGACTTCGCCTTTAGCTTACCATCAGGCGTGGTGAAGTCAAATTGACGTTTTGTGGCTTAGAGGTAGAACGTTCGACTGCTTTTATGCATGAATATGTATATTTGCATTGATATTTCTATGTATCATATGTAAGTATGTATTTACAAAAAAAGTAACAAGTATGTTTATCCGCATTCTAGATTCCATAATACAAGCTAGTTAAGCTATGCTTAACATGGGTCTAGATAGCGTTGCGTAGAATGTTGTAGGTTATTTATTTATTTGTTTATTATAAAGTGTATAATAAATAAATAATATTTATTTATAAAAAAAAATCTTGTGGGACTGGAGCTCCCATCCCATAATCAGGTCTAACCAACAATAATCGAATAATTATACCTACCTATTTGATATGATGTAAATCATGAACCTACACCATTTTGGTGTAAAATAAATATTATTTTATTCTTGTCTAAGTTTTGAAGTTGAGGCACAATACCAAACGAAATTGCGTGACAGTTACTCCAGTCAATATAAACCAAATCATAGAAGTGAGGATACAATAATTGGCACCCAGCTGAAAGTTGGTAGAACTGTTCGATCTGACACCTGGAATTTTTTTTAGTCAAGGTCAAACGTCACAAAGATGGGGTTTAGCCATTTTCAGCAAAACGGTAAGTTTTATCAGAAGAATGTCTGAGACAAAGTTTAAGATCATTCATCAAGGACTTTTTATATTTCATTAATGATGGAGTTTTGAACAACCCTACCAGGTTTCAGCTGGGTGCGAATTATTGCAACCTTGGATTTGTAAATAGACCGGACTAAGTACCTACCTACTAATTGTTTTAATTCAAATTACGTACACAGTCTTCTTCATCCTAGCGTTAATTCCCAGTCGCATCCGAAGCTTTCACATCGGAGTTTGGGGTGCGCTTTACCAATCTTGACCGCGGATTTGGCGGACCTCGATATTTTCCGTGAAGCGACTGCCATGTGACCTCCATAACCCAATGGTGACATTAGGCGATATCGAAGCATTGCAGCTAGACCGTTGTTGTTGGACTTTTTAGGGCTCCAACTACCCGTAGCGACTGCCTTGGATGTTCGTATGGCAACTGGAACACGACCAGTCCAATGCAAATACCCAAATATTTGTATATATTTGCACTGAGCGGGGATCGAACCCGCACCTCTGGCGTAGCGGCCGCGTTCACAATCGCTACTCCACGGAGGCTGTCTTTGCTATGCTATGAATATGATTGAGATTGCCTCTGTGACGTGACGTAGCGGTAGTGAACGCGGCCGCTACGCAGGAGGCGCGGGTTCGATCCCCGCTCATTGCAAATATATACAATTAATATCGAATGAATATGTATATTTGCATTGGTCTAGGTGTTCCTATGTATAATACCTATGTATATATTTACAAAAAAAAAAAATCTAAGTATGTTTATCCGCATTTTAGAACCCATAACACAAGCTAGCTAGGTAAGCTGTGCTTACTTTGGGTCTAGATAGCGTTGTGTAGAATGTCCTACAATATTCAAAAAAATATAATACATTAAATACAAAATATTAAAATGTAATATTAAAATAAATATAAACAGAATCTAATACAATGTATCTAGTGTCCTGTACAATAAATACATTGATTTATTGTCACTAAAGTGAATTTGTAATTTTTTAATTCTTAGTCATTTTCGTTTCGGCGTTTACAAGGGCACTTCAGGAGTGTTAATAGAAGTGAAAACTTGGTCAATATTATGTGGATACTTATATAAAGAGGTGTCACATGTGAATTGTCATTATCGGTGAATTGTCATAATCTGTGTTGGTAACAGTGTCGCGAGTTCAATGGTTTTTTCCTATCTCAAAATTATATTCTACGAAAAATGCCCAAGGCACCTGAAAACCTTCGAAAACTCGAAAACACATTAAACCAAGTCTGAATATATTAGGCTTCTTTCTTACTTTGACACTAATGAAAAATCTTTTTAAAAGGTTTTAGTAGTCATTTATGTTGCAGTTATTTTCTGATCTGGCTTACACGACTTCATTGTTCTGTCTGTGAAGAGATTCTTCACAATTGAAACTTGTACGAACCCTAATAATATCATCAAAATTATTAATAATTTAGACCAGCTTGATACTCTATTACGCATCTCTTCCATTAAGTACTTGTCCCTGGCTCCCCGTTCTGATTGAAGATACTGCAACTCTTGCGCGGTGTCTATGTGGTTTTGAATGCGGGCAATTGATTCACATATATCATGAAGTTTCATTATATAGGTATCTTCTCCCTCACCAAGCTTCACCTCTTCTGTATCATCATCATGATCATTTTTCTTTAGTTCCTTAGGTTTTATTCGTATTTCAAAAGAAACTGTTTTGTCGTTGTAGCTAGTGATGGTATTGTCAAAACAGAAACGGTAGAGTCCCTCATCTATAGCAGTGTAGGTGTGCTCATTCTCTGATCTCATGAAGTCAGATACAATCATTTCACCTTCGGGGTCAGCGAGGTGGAAGTTGAGATACAAATCACCAAGCGTCGAATCTATCACGTTATACTCAACGAATATAACTTCATGATACGACACGTTATGATAAAAACAACCCGCCTGTCCAGCATCAATCCTAAGTGTTAAATTTGTGTGGTACGCAAAAATTACGTTTAACATACAGGTAAAAAATAAATAACCCATTTTAATTAGAAGAACTGATGTCAATACAAAAATTTTATAGATAATGCAACAACATATGTAAAGTAAATCGTTATTTATAGTAGATGCAAGAACGTTATGTTTATATAAACAACGACAGAAAACGATCCAAATAAGTATCTTGTAAAACAAATATTTAAACCAAGAGCGGAATGTATCGGAGCTGACAGTGACTCAGGTTTTCCAGCGATATACTTACATTTTAAATTAAAGTTAAGTTTTAATCGACAATTAATACCTCAACAGGCAGAACTCGTGAGAAATCCAGAGCGAGCGTTAGCGAGGGAGTCAAAAGAACCCGAGGTGAAAAATCTTTGCACTCGAGTGTAACATGTAGCTTTTTATGCCACCTCGGCGAGGAAAGAGGTAAAAAAGCGCGCGCCAAGCAAATAATAACAAATTAAAAAGATCTATGATAAATTCAGCATCATGATATACGCATACGATTCACAAACTTATTGAAGATTCATAGTGCACACATCACACAGGGGATGAACTTTTTTTTGGTCAAATTATAATAAAATAATCGATTCGATGACAGCTGGCACTGTCATCGAATCGATTATTTTATTATGAATATTCAATGTAGATTGATTGAAAAATTCACATGATCATAGAAATATCGCGTAATGCCTGCAGAAAGGTTGACCATAAACTTGGCTAAATTGCACTATAATATGGACTCAAACACTCACCTGTATGTCGTGTAGTGATCTGTGACATTTATTTGTTTTATTATAATTGTAATTTATTTTAGTAATAACCATGAACGCATGAATAATGCTCAATAGTAATCTATTGTGCATTATTCATGCGTTTGCACTGTAAGGTAATAAAGAGTTCAGTAACCTCGAAGGAAAGTAAGTCATCAGTGGTGGGTCCCTTTAACAGGTAGAGATCCTTAAGTGTATACTCTAATAAATAATAGGTATACATAATAACACTGGTGGTACCTACCTGAAATTCAGTATCTAAAATTTGAGAGAATTTCATATTTAAATCATGAAAATTGCCACGGTTGTTCTTTACGAGGTTTTATTTTTTCCACCGGCTTCCCTTTTAAACATTTTCACCATTTTCACCACTGTTAGCCATACAAAAATGTGATTATAATATTCACTATAGCCTCATAGGGGCATTATTCTGAATGACTTCGCAGTCGTAACGTGAAAAGACGGTGGAATAGGTACAATTGGTTATATAGAAAAGAGAAATGACGTAAAAATTTACCGCCATAACTTATAGAATAGGATTACTACTAGGATAACAATGATTAAAAAGTGCATTAAAAAAAATGTATTTTATTACAATAAGATGTTTTATCTAAACACTGATACACAATTGCTTGTAATGAAGAGTAATAACATTTAATACTAAAAAGCATATACATTTTTTGTGAATTTAAATGTTTAAATACGTATAACAGATCATGTATTGGCAAACTAAAACTAAAAACACAGTTTTAGACAATAATTAGGGAATGTCATTTTACACACACTAGACATTCAATCCAACTAATCTATTTAAGAAAACTTACATACGTAGTTGATTCTAAATGACTAAACTATTTAAAATGGAATATAATAATATATTATCCTTGGCACAGTAAGTATTTGGTAGTAAATTATTGCTTAATCATACGAAATACATAACAAGATTTTAATATAATATATCGTCTTATTTATATTTATTTTCAAAAGTTTCTATATACAACTTTCTGTATATAGTAATAAAGTACCTAAAGTACTAAAGCACCTACTTTAGTACCTTATTCTACTATGATTAGGTACTTTTATCTTATATCTTTGTTAAATTCTGATTGTAAATATGATACATACAATGCTATGATTTTCATTAGATTAACCTCCGTAGCATTGCAGTAAGTTTTGTCAACGAAATTCATTTTGTGAACATACTAGATGATATGTACAAAATTTATGTATTTACACACTACATGTTACAGCTAGGTTTACAAATTATTTCATAATAAAATTACATAGGTACATGCCTAAAAATATTTAAAGATACACTAGTCTGAAAATAATTTGGTATGCCTAGAGTCTAGCTACTGTATGATCAAATCGATTCACTCGAAATGCGTTAAGTTAGCTGGGATAGAGAATTTAGTATTCTACAAGTAGGTTGTTGGTCACAAGTGTTTCATGTTCATGCCACGTTTTGGCCCTTGCTCATTCGCCAGTACTGGCCACGTTGGCTTATCAATTCAGTGTGCGTACCCTTTTCTGAGATTTTACCTGAAACGACAAATGTTTGAATTTAAATATTTCACTCTCCACTGTTCTTCTTCTTCTTATCTATCTTATGGTATCCTCTGTTAAATTTCGTATGTTAGTTGGTAATTGTATTGAATGAAAGGGCTAGGTACTAAAGTAAAATATATTTTTAGCAGGCATTAAATCCCTTGTCTTTATAGTGGACTAGTTATTAAAAAAATAGGGTTCATATATCTTGTAATTTTAAATTTCATTCAAGTGTCTTTGAAATTTATCAGTCATTATAACATTAATTAAATATAAATCAATGCAGGACACTTATTGAATAAAAACTAGACGGGTTCTTTGAAAATACATCATTGTAAAATTATTCACTCGGTTATTTCATTATATACATTTTACATAGGTATCTATTATATGATATACCTATTGACCTACTGACCAAGTACAATAAAAATGTAAGGACTAACACATTAAATATTAATAACGGACGTTTACCTTTATCTACGACACAAATAAGGTCAGCATCTTTGATTGTCGATAGGCGATGAGCAATTGTAATACAAGTTCGTCCTTTAGCTGCTTTTTCCAAAGCTTCTGACACGGCCTGTAAATAATTATCACATTTATAAAAAAAAAACATTTGTAGCTTACTATTAAAATGTAGTCACCGCGTGGTTCCCGGCAGAGTAGAATTTGGGCCACCCCGTCTCTTTCCATGCGGTGTCTTACAAGGCAAATAAGGGATAGGGCTGTTTAACATCAGACAGGTATTTTAGTATACAGCTCAGGCTCAGAGTCTACTATTACTCTGTATGACTCGAGTCAACTATGGTGCCCAAAATACGGCAATAGGCCCCTACGGCCCTACTACGTGGGACCTAATACTATGATTGGTGAAATGTGGGTGTTAATTCACCTCTGCCTAACCCTCCGAGGATTAGATTGAAATGCACTTAGTGTGTAAAAGAAAATTATTCGTACCCTCTCGCTGTTTGCGTCTAACGCCGAAGTGGCCTCGTCCAGGAGCAACAGACGAGGCGACCTGATGAGCGCGCGGGCGATGCACACTCGCTGTTTCTGACCACCTGACAGCTGAGCACCGCTGGCGCCTAAGTTTGTATTGTAACCCTGAAAGATTATTTAAAAAGCAAATATATATTACGAGTACTTTTTTATACCACTTCGGTGGCAGACAAGCACACGGTCCACCTGATGGAAAGTGGTTACCGTGGCCTATAGACGTATGCAACACACCAGGGGCGTCACAATCGCGCTGCCGACACAGTAAGAACTAATGCCCTTCTTGAAGAACCACATACTGTAGACGCTTGAAAAACCACGGCAGGGAGTTCATACGGGGGATGAATTTCCTTTCATACCTGACTGTGCGAACTGTTCACAGACGCAATGATCCAGTCGCATTGTATGGGGATGGATTTCCTGTCTGTGGCGAGGGGAGCGATGATAGAAAGTAGCCGTGGACATCATGTCGAACAATTCCTATGTTAAACAATATATATTCCTATACTCCTAATCTAATAAAATAAACAGATGGCTTATGATATTTAAAGTCATGACTTAATACAGTTCTTTTTCAACATTAGAATAATAGGATTCCGACTTACTTCAGGCAAGGAGACAATAAAGCTGTGGATGTTTGCAGCTTTGGCGGCAGCAGTGATCTCGACCATTGTAACTTTTCTATTGTTATCACCGTATGCGATGTTTTCCGCCAAGGTTCGGTCGAACAGCACCGGCTCCTGTTGCACCACGCCGAGTTGTCTTCGAAGCCGTGGCAGGATTAGTGAGTTTCTTATGTCGCGGCCATCCAATTCCTATTTAATTCAAAACATCAAGGTAATTTATTATGTTTTGTCGTTTAGCAAGTAAACAGAAAAGTAATGTACCTATATTCAGAAAAATCATTCTATTTTCTATTTCGACGTAAACGCAATACTCGTAATATGAGTAACATTCATCCTCAAACAGTTTAGAAATCATTTTTTTTATTATAACATACTAGCTGACCCGGCGAACTTCGTACCTACTGCCATATTTTCCGCCCGCGTGGTATTATCTCTAAATTTATCAGTGTTTCTCTACAATATTATGCATGTATTATACATATAAACCTTCCTCATGAATCACTCTATCTGTTGAAGAAAACCGCTTCAAAATCCGTTGCGTAGTTTTGAAGATTTAAGCATACATAGGGACGGACAGACAGCGACAGCGACTTTGTTTTATAATATGTAGTGATGATGATAGTGATTTTAAAAAGTTGCTAAGGGAGATGAGAATACGTACAATATTTCCAGTTTCAGGATCGTAGAATCTCTGCATTAGCTGGAGTACGGTGGATTTGCCACAGCCCGAAGAACCAACTAAAGCGACGGTCTTCCCAGCTTCTACCTTCAAGTCTATACCCCTGAGAACTCTTTGGTGTGGTCGAGTGGGATAGCAGAATTCCACATCCTTAATTGCGAAGTTTCCAGAAGCGGTCTGAATAGTAATGAAAAAACCCTCTTGTTATAGCTATCCACTTTGATTATCGATTTATTATAATATAACCAGACTAGGTATATATAAGTATGGATTATAAAGAACTGCATTTAAAATGCACAAAAATCTTACCCAATCCTTTTTGTCCCTCACGCCATCTTCAGTTCTTACTTTAGGCGTCCGTTTAATGATTGATACAATTCGTGATGCGGCTGTTTTAGCAGTGTTGAATCCAGGAGCATACAGTAATGACTGTCCTAACATGTAAGCGCCATACATAAGAGCCTCATTAACGCTAAAATCAAACAGATAATGTTCAATAATTAGAGAAATTCATATTTCTACAAAATATTAACTTCATTTATCTTCATTAAAATATTATGCAAGTTCTATTTCTAATTCAAGATTTTGCTTATAAATATAAATAACCTAACCTAACTAGCATAACATATATTTTTTACCATGCGAAGCCACTTTTTCGGATGGGTGATGAAGACTACTTTTTTTTTGGACAAAATATTGGTTAGATTATTGCGCTAGCGGCTCTATATTTAGAATATACTTATAATAGTGGAAGGAATCCCAATGGCATCCAGTGTAGGTACTTACATAAGCACCACATTGTATTCAATTTCTCCGTAAGCCACCAACACAGCACCATACACCGTTGCGCTAAGGTATGCCATAAATGGCACGTAGACTCCTAAACCTAGCACCAAGCCTCGCCAACGTGTTTTTTTAATAACAGCGCTGCAAGCTACTGTCAGAGATTCCTCAAATTTTTTCAGGAATATTGTTTCAACGCCTGAAAAAAGAAATTTTTGTGTTATAAAGACACAATAGAGAACAGTGCTTCGATCAATTCATTGAAAGTGCAGAATTGAAGTAGGTGCTCGTACATAGTGAAATTTAAACTACAAGAATTTAGATTAATTTAAATGCAAAAATAAAGACCAGATGATTGCGACGGTGATTGCACCTACCACGCACCTACCACCTATTTGATTAGTACCTACTTAAATATCGCAGACCATATCACTGAGAGAGAAGGAAAACTACCCCGCGTTGAAACAGTAGGGCAAGGCCTCCCAACATTGTGGGAGGCCTATTTCCAGCAGTGGACTGCTATGGGCAAATTAATTGATAATTATATCTTGTCTTATAAGTATGTCCTGTCTTTATACCGCTTTCTATAATTATGTATGTCTATTTATAAGGACTTGAGATATTAACCCTCTTCCTTACCTATTTTTTATGATTTTCTGCATGTGGCATACACCTTTAGTTGATATTACGCAAGATGAAAATAGCTATTTAAGAAATATAGGTACCTAAGCTTTGCACGGTTCTTATGCTGACAACAGCTTCAGTTGCAATTGCCGTTGCGGTCTCCATAGCCGCGCGCTCGTCTGCTTGAGATTTCTGAGAGACTACTCCTTCTAGCCAAATACTGCCCACCATCTACAAATATACAAATATAATTAATTAATATATTATACAGATCGTTTAGTGGCAAAATTACATCACTAAAGGCTACTTACCAGCGGTACGAACACAGTTCCGACTAAAGTAAGTTTCCAGTAATAGCACATTGCCATTATAAATCCGACGGTCATTGAACTCATACCCTGCAGTATCAGCCCTATTCTCAAACCTGTTGCTCCTTGAACTTCGGCTGTATCTCCACTTAACCTTGCACACATAGCTCCAACTGTATTACATTCTTTATCAAAGTAGCCGATTTCCTGAAAATAAAACATAGTTGTGCTTTAACGCCTATTCAAGATTCAGTATAAGAGGGAGAGCATAATTTAGTCTTATTCACATCTTTAATATTTTTTAGTATTCAAAAGACTAGGTGGTGACTCGTGTTTACAGTTCTACAGGTCAAGATATTTTGGAAAACCTGTTATTACGAGCTTTAAAAATGTAAAATCATAGAACAATATACCTACCTGTGATAATAGTGCCGTGAAGTATTGTTTTCGTAAGCGTGTTGTCATTCTCAACCCAGCGGTAGTAAAAGTAGTGCTTTGCAGACACATGGAAATGCCGGCGACAGCCGCCACTACGACAAACATGCCCGAGTAAAGGTCAGCCAAGTACACAATTTGACTTCGGTCTGATAAAACAAAAATCTGTAAAGCAAAGAGTCGAGTTATTTGATATGAAAGTCCAAATTTAAATCATACTTATAATATACGATCAGTATTATTACCGCAGTAGCAAGACCGTAAAGAAGAGCAAAAACTGGGAAGCAAGCTCCTTGAAGAAATGCTGCAATAGATCCAACTGTAATTAGAGGCCATTCGGGTCCATTTAGTTTTAGGATTTCCCAATCACTGAGTGTCTTTATTTGCTGTTGACAAAGAATAATAAATTAAGCTACTGGCTTACTAAAGTGCTAAGTCCTAATTGTTTTATATTGCATAGCTTACTTCATCTTCGTCCTTTTCTTCGTCTGATTCATATTCAGCATTGTACACAAAATTTTGAAGTCCAGTAGATATGACAGAAGCGATTGATCCCCGTGGGGTCATCCAGTCGTGAGATTCTGTAAATAATAAAATGTGCGAGCTATGAATTACCAGATACATTTTAATAATAAATGCGTGCATGCAATGCCATGCGGCAGCTCTCCCTAAAATATCTTAACTTAGATACTGGCACATTTATATCAGCTATTTTAGTAATATACATCTGTGTATAACACCTCCTGACTTCAAGGTGATGAAAGCCTCGAATGCAATTGGGACAAAACGTCACACACTGATGTAATCATAATCATTTTTTTTTTTTTGAGACAAAAATCACAAAAAAATGGACGCATTTTTGCCCATTCACAGAAGATTCAAGCGGCCGCGGATGACGTCTATTTGATTTGGATGCATGGATTTCAATCCATTTGGATATCCAATGCTGGAAGATGACCATTTCACTGGCATATATTTATCACATTAACGAAACGATTTTGAAAGACGTCCACTCTATTTGGATTGATGAAGGTATCGTCAATGGATACCTTAACAAAGCATAATGTGATTATTGCTGAAAAACCTACCTCTTTTAGTTGAGTGATGCCTGTGTAATCGTCTGGTAGATTTCCTTTTGACGTCAGTTCGTGGAGCTATAATTAGTTCCTCTGCATTACCTTCGACATCGCCTTCCTCGGGTAACGTCTCAATCTTTTCTACGTCATCATTTTCCTTGCCTGTCGTTACTAGTTTATAGTAAAATCCTGTAAATTGAACAATATTTCGCCATTGACATAATTTACATAGATATAAATGAAACCCCACAAATGATTCGTACGCGCTTGTACGTAGTATCTTCCGAACTTCCGAAAGATCTTCATAACTTCCGAAAGTTCGAAAGTTGTCTTCTGAACGACTGCACCAAATTGTATAATTCTTTTTGTTTAGTGTACGTTACTGCGTGAGCAAGGATTTAATAAATAAAATGAATAGGTGCAGCGGAACGGAATCAGAAATACACGCAGTAATAAAAAATAAAAATAATAGATAATATTGTGCAGCGAGAACGGGGTCTGAATACCACGAGGTGGAATTTCATGACAATCTTTGTGTCCGAAGTCAATAAGATATAAGCAAATTATATAAAATTCGAATTAGACTGAAGCAGTAATTTACCTTCTTTTTGCATAAGTTCATCATGTGTACCTTCCTCTACAATAGCACCTTGATCCATGCAAATTATCCTATCAGCGTTGACAATAGTGGATAATCTGTGAATGTAAATAATGTTAGTTTGAAGCAGAGGAGGCACATAGAATCTGAGTAAATGAAAAAAAAATGTCATAACTGACCGATGCGATACGCTAATGGTTGTCCGACCGACACTAGCGCGATCAAGAGCAGCCTGTACTTGTCGTTCAGAATGCGGGTCGAGAGCTGATGTGGCTTCATCCAGAAGCAAGACCGCTGGCTCACGTAGCAGAGAGCGCGCAATCGCAATGCGCTGCTTTTGACCACCAGACAACGATGCACCGCGTTCTCCAATAAGTGTGTCGTATCCCTAAAATAAAATAAATATATTATTCTACAGTTTAGGTGTTTATTGTTAAGCATATAATTATTATAAGGTGTAAGTACTAACATTGGGCAATTTTGTGATAAATTCATGAGCATAAGCCATTTCAGCTACGGCTTGAACTTCTTCATAGGTAGCTTCCGGGAAACCTATGGCTATGTTTTCAAATATTGTGCCACGGAACAACACTGGCTCTTGTCCGACCACACCTGAAATTTGACATACCAAAATTCATAATATATCTAATCTATTATATTTTAAAAGGGATGTAGGTGACCATTGCTCACTATGTCGATGTTAAGCGGCGGTATTTTTTGCATTTACACTCTAATACCTACTATAATAATATAGATATGTAATATGAATAGTAGATTTAATTGATTAAAGAACAACCATTTCTTTTTCAGGTATCCGTTTTCAAAAGAAAAATTGGGAACTCTTCTAGAAACGCTCGTACTACGTGGTTACTACTCACCACATAATACGTAATACGAATAAAGGCCTGTCTATTATATTTTTCTCACAAATGTATAAGTTAGTAGTCAGGAAGATCGTCTACTTGTTTGCTAATCTATTTATTATAAAAAAGCATTAAGTATGCTTTTTTTATAATAAATAGATATATATTATTTTTATAATATTTATTAATACTTTTTATATTACTTTTTTATAATATCTATTTAATACGTACCTAAACTTGAACGCAACCATCCTAAATTAAGATTCTTAACATCTTTTCCATCCAGTTTTACTACTCCAGATTGCGGGTCATATAGTCTCTGCAGTAGCTGCAGTATTGTTGACTTGCCACAACCAGAGGAACCAACTAACGCCACGCATTCTCCAGGTTTGACACGGAGGCAAAACCCGTTGAGGACCTGCACGAGAAGAACATTTTACACAGGAAATTTTCAGCAGGAAAATAATATTGATTTGCTAATGTTTTCCTCACCTTAACATCAGGCCTGGACGGATAATTAAAGTATATGTCTTCTAAGCATATATCTCCTATGACTCTTCTGGGTGATAATCCTCCAGTCTGAAGACTGTCAATTTTTGGTTGTCTATCTAATAATTGGAATATACTAGCTGCTGCGCCTCGAGCCGCGGCAAAAACTTCCGCATGAGGCACACAAAACGTAATGGATTGAGTAGCCATATACGCGTTAAATATGATCTGCAAAATTAAAATCCCTCAAATTATTCTAATTTAAACTCAGATATATATTCATGAATCATACATTTTCGAGCTACATTGAATACTTACACTGAAAACGATTCCGACTAAATATTTGCGGTCATCGGCATCTTTGTCGAAGTCTAAGAGTACCAGTCGAGTGCCATAAGTTAATCCTATGGCGTTAAGGGAATAGGTGAGGATCCAGTTGAAGCCGTTACCTAAACCGGAGTAAAGGCCACGTTTGCGACCTTGTTTTTCTGCTGGTTCTAGAAGACGGCCGTATCTGTAATGAGTATTTGATGAAATGTTACAATGTTTAATAATTATGTATATTTTATAGATAGAAGAATTTCTCTGCATTAAATTATGGGTGTTGTAGTGCACATTGGAAGAGGCATAAGCACAGCAATAGCCTCAGGTGTTTTTTTTACTATTTTATGCCGAGACAAAAAATGTGTTCTGTGCATTGCACTTTAAAATCATCAAATGGACCGCTGCTAATAAAATTACTTAGAAAATACTCTTTGGATAGGTACGGACTTAAAGTATACACATTCTCTAAGATACTGAAAGTTCACCAAAAAGTAATGATATCATGGATTATTCATTATGACATGACGATGCAGAGTGAAAAAAGAAGCATAGTAACCTAAGTTAGTGTATAAGTGTAGTAAGTTGTTTAAAAAAAATGCTGATATTATAATTTTAAGAAATAGCTGAGAATGCATAATATAGTAATATGTATGATTCGTGTCGTGAGTATGTCGCCCCTGCAGCCCTGGCGTCGCACACGTCCATAGGCCACGGTAATGTAATCACTTGCATTGTATAAACACACGGGACCTGGGAACTTTTACTGTTGCTACCTAAGTAAGTGGTAGGTATAGAAAAACTCACATTTAGACGAGTAACATTACAAATTAGTGATTGAAGTTAATGTGAGCATTATAAAAAAAAATATATAAACTAACTTATCAACTTCTTTACTCTCTCCATTAAACGCTACAATTGTTCGAATCGATTTCAGAACTTCTTCCGCTTGCTTGCCGGCTTGACTGTATGATTCCATTTCCAACATAGTTGATTTTGTTTGGTACTGAAACATTTAAGATACGGTAGTCTGATTTATGTGTAGAAGTGATTATTATTATGTAGGGTAATACGAGACACACAAAAAGTTACAAAACATAAAAAATTATAGCCCATGTACGAGTATACAGCCCGTAAAGTCCCTAAGTAAATAATGAGAATAACATAATTATACGTATAAATGACTTCCAGTGGTTTTTCCTCGTTATGTTATTAAGTGGGACATATTAAAGAGAAATTACAGCGATATTTGATCCTAGAATGATCTATTTTTCCAAAAAACATGTTGAAGCAGAAAACCTCAATAAAAATGTATCTGTGGTCCGGTAGGTGGGTTTTCTATCGGCGAACTGTTTAAAAATGGCGGGTTAGGTCTGAAAGAGGCTCAGTGCGTTAAAAACAAGAATAGTTATGAAATGTTGCTCATTGCAACCTTTTTATTAAGGTTTAAAACTTCTGTGAAATTCTCATCATTTAACAAATATTGGACATTTCTATAAATTCAGAACATTGGTAACTGGTTCCGCTATATACTCACATTGGACAATATAATCGAAGCCGCTAAAGATAAGGGCATAATCGCTATACAAGCAAGGCTGAGCTCCCAGCCCATTGGTATTGCCGTGGCCAGGCAGATGATACAGGTTCCGACCAGATTGGACACAACGGCAAGCTTTTCACCCATGCCTTCCTTTAGACTCATCAAATTCCTGAAATTAATAAAAACATACTGCTGACATCAATTCTTTTAGCAGTTACATTTTTGATTCCCTACAGTTTCGATGTAGAGACAAGAAATAATTACTAAATAAGTATACATCTGCCAAGAATGGCAAATGGCTTAGTCGATCCCCTCACTAGGTAGAGATGAGAAGACGAAGTTAAAACTTTGCTGTTCAAGTTAACCTATTGTACCAAAGCCAGTTGAATAAAGCCTAAGGTTGTAACGAGCATTTCTATGCACCAGCTGCCGCTTACTATCCACCGATAGAGCGCTCTTAGGAGCGGGTCCACAGCATTTTTGGGGTGTGCCCGTAATCCCTCGATCGTGATTCAGTTTATACTTTAAATAATTTTGAATAAAAAAGACAAAAGTATACAATAATGTTACATACATACCTTTGATGAATGCCCGAAGTTACCGTTAACATTATTGTATATCATGGAACGCGAAAGTTTAAAAGTTATTATACTTAACGGTAAGTTAGTATACCTAAAGGCATCTTTTAAAGAAGGGTTTGTTTACATTATGCAAGCTTATGCCCCACGGTTTTCCCCTTCGGATTCGGTTCCATTTCATCACATCTCATCGCCCGCAAGCCCAAAATGTAAATGAATGAGATCCGAACCCTCAAAATGTTAATTGCTCATCAAAAATTAAATGGTGGAAAACTTACTCTGACATTTTAGAAGCCAGATTGAACTCTGAATCGGTGTCAAACCATGACATGTCTTGACGCAGCACAGTCTTCAGGAAAAGCAGCCGTATACGCGTTATCTGACGGAATAAGAGTAAGATTATTTAGTTAATTTAACTTTAAACGCTCGAACCTGTTCAAGACTTTTAGCCAATTCTAGACGGATTTTGAAAATTCTTTTTCTGTTCGTAAGTAGATTATTCCGAAGTGGTCCCATTAAAATTTCGTAAAGATCTGATGATGGGTTTCCGAGATTAGACCAAGGAACTCTTCAAAAAGTACCAGGAAATCAGCCGCGATTGCTGCAATGGCATATTATTGTAATGCCTCTGCCATTACACATCATAACATCACGCCTGAGTCCTTTGAAGGGGTACGCAGAAGTGTTCAGAATATTCAGCTATATTTCCGTTGTATATGCATTGATTTTAAAAATTCTTTTTGAATAATGCTTTAATAATTTTTTTTTAGCGTGGCCAGTTCGATCTGTAGTGCAGCGTCAGCAGCGCATGTACAGTCAGGTCACTATACATGCGATGTACAGTCGTGAGACTGTACAAACTCACTAAAAAGAGAAAAATAAATTCATTTTGACAAAAAAGTTTAACCGACTTCAAGAAACGAAAAAGAGGCACTGAAAAGCGAAAAATAACTTAATTTACAGACTTACTGATTTATTAGAAGTCGGTGCCTAGCCCAAGAGACGCCATATTTCAATTGATTGCATCATAGTAGTTCAGACACAACAAACAAAGTTGGCTGGCACCGACTTCTAATAAATCAGTAAGTCTGTAAATTAAGTTATTTTTCGCTTTTCAGTGCCCCTTTTTCGTTTCTTGAAGTCGGTTAAAGTTTTTTGTTAAAATGAGTTTATTAACTAATGTAACAAAGTGAAAGTGAATACTAACAATCATTGTTATTTGTTTTAGGGAAATACCTACTGACAGATTGGATTGAATACACGAAGAATAGAAATAACTCCTACTCCTAGACACAAATAAAGTCCTATCGTGGATGATTTCAAGCAAGTGGTTTTTATCTACCAGACCATATTGGGAGAAAAATCCCTTTATTCCCACTAGTTCAGTTGCCTAGTTCAGTTGACTGAACTAATGAGATTATTTTTCTCACTTGTTCAGTTGAAAATAAAACAAGCTTTTGCACCTAGCGCCACACGTTAGTACAGTCCACTGAACTTGACAACTGAACTAGAGATATTTTTTTTTCTCATTTGTTCAGTTGACTAAAATAAAAAGGGTTTATCCACTTAGTTATACGATATAACAAAATGGACTGAAAAAGTTCAAATAGTTATACCGCTCAGTATAACTTGGATTCGATTAATTTGGGTTGTTTTAGTCCAAATAGTTATACTGCTTAGTATAACTACATGGACTCGATTTAATTGGGTTGTTTTAGTTCAAATAGTTATACTGCTTAGTACAACATATAGAAAACCATTTTTTTAATTAATTATAAGTTTTGCATTTGAACTTTTCGAATGAAACAATCGTTTTCGATTTGTGTTTTAGTTCTCAGCTTTCTACGTGTATTATTTTGGATCTGGATAGTACGAGCAGAAAAATAAGCAGCATCTATTGTCAAATTTTCAAAAAATTGCGTGATTGTAGCTGGGATTGTCTGGAACATTAAATTTTATTTATGGCACGATCCTTCAGCACAGTTTGTAGTTCTGTGGCGCCTACCGAAGACATTCCAGGAATCTTTGCATTTCATCCAAAATTTCATAATTGTATGAAGCTATTTAAATTAGAGGTATCTTCAAAATCTTTCATTTTGGGAAGTAATGTAATCAAATCCTTCGCCAATACGATCCCGTGGTAATAACGGCAGACAACAACATAGGCCGACAATTCTGTTTTTGCGTTTTTTTGTCAACTTAAGCTTTTTGACTTTTTTCCAGAGTGGGTGAACTGAACTAGTGAGAAAACAGTTCTCATCAGTTAAGTTAACTGAACAAATGAGAAAAGCTATTCTCACTTGTTCAAATGACGGAATAAGTGAGAAAAAAAATATCACTAGTTCAATTAACTGAACAAATGAGAAAAATAATCCCATTAGTTCAGTCAACTGAACTAGACAACTAAACTAGTGGAAATAAAGGGAAAAATCAGCCTAGTATCAGTAGTTCGATTAAATAGTGAACATGAATACTTCAAAATTGATACACGGATGGTGTGATCTTGCCCGAAAGAGTCATGGAATCAATTATCATTAAATACAAAACGGCTGAAAAAAAAGTAGACAGCAGAGTTTGTGTGCACAAAATTAACGTAAAATTGAACACGCAAACGTATTGATACAAGGTCATATTCATTTTATATCAGTGTATAAGCGTTATTTTGTTTGTGCTCGCAACGCAAAGCTCAGTGGGTCAATAAGCAGTAAGGTCTTCAATTTAAAATAATTGGTTTCGTTTAAGGTTGAGTTTAGTTTCTGTTCTTCTAATACAAATATTAAAATATGAACTCAAATATAATTAGGCAATTATAAATATTTGAATGTGGCAACTGGCGACGCACTGAGAGGACGGATTGCGGTTTCCACCTTCTCCCTCCTAGCGTTAATTCCCAGTCGCATCCGAAGCTTTCAGCTCGGAGTCTGGGGTCCGCTTTTACCAGTCATAGCTACAGATTTGGCTAGACCTCGATATTTTCCGTGAAGCGATTGCCATCTGACCTCCACGACCCAATGTTAACATTAGGCGATATCGAATCTTTGCAGCTAGACCGTTGTTTTTGGACTTTTTAGGGTACCAACTACCCGTAACGACTGCCATAGATGTTCTTATGGCAACCGAAACCGACGACTTAACGTGCTCTCCGAGGCACGACCAGACCAATGCAAATACTCATATTTAATGCACACAAATATTTGCACTGAGCGGGGATCGAACCCGCGCCTCCTGCGTAGCGGCCGCGTTCACTACCGCTACGCCACGGAGGCTGTCAAAAGCGATTTCCACCTTCTCATTGTACCTAGAAATAAGCAACAATTCGACAATCTTAGCGTCATTTCTTCCTAACCCATAACTCGATTGTCCCCTTTCCTTTTCATACAGTGCCAATTCGAACCAATCGGTTCCTCCTGTTGTTTGCCGCACTATGTAGACTGGTGGAGTGGAATTCTTTACCAGCACATATGATTCTTCGTTTCTACTGTCTCGGGTTCTTTAGGCGGGGTGTGAAAAAGCATTATCGCCTTACGACAGCCTACAGATTAGATGGGGTGGTGACACTTATATTCTTTCTTCATCACCACACGGATAGTTTTATATATTTATATTTACTTAGTACTTAGTTACCTATATTTTATTCTCAAAAGTTCCAAGTCTATTCATATCATCATAATTACTTCAAAGTACGTACCTACCTACACTTTGACGTACGTAGGTATTATTCGGCTCAATATACCTAAACCAGCTATTCAATTTATGTCATGCCGTTAGGTAGGTATATGTATCAGTTATTTCAGTCAACTTCATAATACATTAAGCAATAGTGGCCGAGTGACCGAGTCGTTGATCTGAGCAATTATTGAGTCAACGTGTTGCTACTGCGAAACAATATACCTAGTGATATATTTATTTACCTATCATTTATAAACAGTGCCTCATATCATTTACTAATATTACAATAGGTAGGTATTACTGATAATATTTATAAAATTGAATATTAGAATTGCAATTTTACCTATACGGGGTCTTAACCGAGAAAGTATGAAGAGATCTGAAACTGTAGAAGATACGAGGTAATTAGAAGATTAAAAAAATACCCTACTTATGTTTTGGAGAATCATAAGGATGCCACAAAAGGTAGTAATTTTTTTTCTATACAGACCGAAGAGATGGTATATCTCTTTCTTCGTTCGTCTTATAGAATTTTTAAACTTTTGCACTTACTTCTTGAAAATTAAATTTTCTTTATTTTTTTATTAATAATCAGTACATATTATAAAGGGTGTCTCAATAAGAGTGCACTTTTTAAAATTGGAATTTTTTTTAAAGTAAAAGTTAGTTAAAAAAACTTTTAGTACCTGCCGCAGCGCACTCCAACTGACGAGCGCAACTGAAATGCAACAGAGGATGAGCGAGATGGCTATACTCAGGAACAGACCGATGGCCATCGATTTTGCATCTCCTACCAGAGCCTCCATATTCTCAGCATATGTCGCGTTCTGACTGTAAAATTAAAATATTGTTATTTTAACATGGGTGTAAAATTAGTTTATCAACGCGATTAAATCAAAATATTCAGAATACAGCAAGTGGTTCACATACAATACATAGGTACATTAATTGCATTAGGATAGAAAAGATAACTTTTGTTACATTTTTTTTACTTACAGTCTTTTACCTCCTCCAAAGGTTTGTGTGATTGGCAGGTAACTGCTCTCTCGCTCAGGGTGTGTAGTCCTTTCCACGAAGGCCGTGCTCAACTCTCCAATCTGGACTATGTTGAAACAGACGCCACCGCCGCTTAGCATACCAACCAGCACTCCAAGAATAGTTGCCATGAGTTCCAGACATGTTGCGTAACGAAACTGTAAAAATCATAAAGTTCGACTAGGGGTTTCTATATACATACATATACTCTCGCCTGTAAATCTCTGAAGGGGAAGGTAGAGGCGTATTAACACCCACATTTCGCCAACTATGTTTTTCACTCTCACGTAACAGGGGGCGAGCCTATTGCCGTCTAGCGGGCACTTTTTCATAGGCTGTATGTTTACTGTCGGATGGAGCACAGCCTTATCCCTTAGTCACCTTTTACGACACCCACAGGAAGAGGATGGATATCCGCCGCCGGCTCCAACTGTCGCTGATACGCTGTCTGTGGGTCGTAGGTTGCCGGAAGTGAGATTGAATCGCACGACGGCTGACCCAGGGCCATCTCTTTCGTGCTGGCCCTTTTCGGGTATGGGGATCACAGAGTCCCCATCTAGCCCCCGGGTTAGGGGCCTCGCCGCCCTGCTTCTGCTAGGGAGACAGGCAGCTCAACCCGTCAAACATCGTAAAATTTGAACTAGGTTAGTATCTAAGTAGTAATATTTTTAGCTGTATCAGAATTTTTTTAATAACCTAAGTTTTTATATTTTAAAAGTGTGTATAAAATTAATACCCGGATACTTACTATTTGAAAGTAGGATAACTTTACTTCAACGTTCTTTTTCCTGAAACAAATAACTACTTTTAGTAATAGTAAGTAAACGTACGTTTTATGATCTTGACATGTCCTACTGGTACTACGTAGTATAGTACGCGCCAGTTAGTGCGGCAATACAGGTCATTCACCACTCTCTACCACTGACACGTTATTTGCAAAAACGATAGTTTCATAGTTCCCTTAACGACAGAAAATTAATAGTAAATCGTGGTAAAAGTCATCTAGACAGCTCAGCGCTATAGAGATAGAGACATCAGTTAAATGTCCGATACTATTGACATCTTTTGTTCCTACAAAACCCTACGTATAATTATATAATCATAAATATCTTAATTTTGAGAATTGAGACTGAAAATTGTTATATTTTTATACAGGTGGAGTTCAAACATATAAATTCACAATTTTCACAAGTACAAAAAAGATTAAAGTACTAGAAACACAAATAAAAACAAAGTCGGTAGATAGTAATTTAGCGCCATCTATTAGGCGTGCAAAGTAATAACGAGGACAAAACGTTGTTCGAACTGAAACTACCCCGTGAGCGCTATGTAGAGCTAGAAAAATACTAGAGCGCTGCGTTTGTTTAATATTATCGAGAATATTAATTTCAATGATACACATTTAACAGAAATTATAATGTTTCAGGTTTTTTATTTGAATATAAGAAATATGCTTTAATATACAGGGTGGAAGATTTTAACCTTACCTGGAGGGAAAGTACTTTAAATACTGGAGATAGCTAATTTCACTCAAAGGAAACATTCCTTTATTTTTAAAAAGAAACAAAACTGCATTCATAGTTTTTTGGAAATTCCCTTGCCATGCCCGGTAATCGAACCGACTAAAATCCAAAAAAATAACATCCTATATTTTTATAGCATCAATCGATAGTGTCAATCATGAGGATCGAATCTCTAATAAACGTGGTAAATTAAATGAAAGGAAATCCATAAAATCTTAACCCCTTCAGACCCGAATTAAAAATACGCGTCGGAAAAAACATTTCTGTGAATTTCCTCATTATTTAGGGGATAATGAATGTATTCTGGTATAAGAAATATGTGCCCCCCTTTTATTTATTTATTTTATGACATGTCCATTCATGTGGACACCAGGTCTGTAGTGTAGTTGGACATTCAAATTTAAATTACCTACAAACAATTATTTTTTAGATAAAATATGAACAAGAAATCTGTCATGTAGGTTTTAACTATAAAATAAAATATATAAGTTTTATGTAAGTACTTTATTACAATATAAACATTAATCAATGATAGTAATAATTAATGCTTCTGATGGAATGCTCGAAAGCAGTTGCGGTCTCCCGTAAAACACAAATGTATTTCGCATTTCAAACAGTACACATGTGTTTTACCCTTGCATTGTGGTTTCTTACACCGTGTCGCTTCCTTTTTTTTATCATATTCCGGTAAATGATCAACGTTGTCGTACTGAATTTCAGACGCAGGCCTAATCTCAGTACCACTACGGTTTCGTCTCGGTGTACTGGTTGGGGTATTTACTGGACTACTAGAACCAGAGGAAGGACGTCCTCGTTTTCTGGAAATTAATGGCTGCCCCATCTTTATAAGCGCCTCAGCAACACGCTGTCTGAAGTGCAACAAGTCCAAAATCTCCTTTTTTGGAATGTTACAAGTTTTACAATCTTCTTGGTATTCCAGCCAACTATTACTTAGTGCTAAGTCGATGGCGTGGAATATCATTCGTAACGTCCATTTTTTGGATCTGATGAAGATCCGATATAAGCTAATAAGGTGATCTGTCTTGTCTACACCGCCCATTCCATTATTATACAAGCGAACAAGCTCAGGACGTGGAATTGTTATATATTCTTTAGAAACCTTGTTCCATCTTCTTACTTCGTCTTTTTCGCCTATCCCAATAAAATTGGAAGCAAGAACTACACCCTTATTATCCATCCACTTTATAATGACCACATCTTTGGTACTATTTGTAATTTCGTCAGTATAGCCTCTTTCTTTTTTTGCCCCCTCCCTGTCTGTGATGAGCGGAGCTTTACCAAATCTATTTATTCTAATTGTGCCACCAGCATAAATTTCCCGTTCACGAAGGTCTTTCAATAAAATGTAATTTGAAAAATAATTGACATAAAAAAGGTAATGACCAGGTTTAGTTATTCTCTTGGACAGTAAATTTACATAAGCTGCGGATGCACCGTACTTCACGACGGCATTTTTTTCGAGATTCGTAGTTGCGCCTTGGTAAATTATAAAATCATAAACTATGCCGCTCTTACCGCAAATCATAAATATTTTTACACCCCATGGTTCAGGTTTTCCTTTTATGTACTGTTTTATTTCTAGTTTTCCCCGAAATGGCACAATCTGTTCATCAACACTCAGTATATGTTCTAAATTTAATTCCAAGCACCTTTTCTGGACAGAATCATATAAAGGTCGTACTTTTATAAGACGATCAGTATTATCAGCAGGGATCGAATCATTGTCAATAATATGTAGGTTGTTTCTAAGTTGAAGAAAGCGGTCTCTTGGCATGTTTTCCAAAAACAGTTTTATACCTAAACTAGAGTCCCAATATAAACGGATGCGAGGAAACTTCAGATTTCCCATAACTATATGAAGGCCAATAAATATTTTCATCTCTGCTTCAGTAGAAGGTTTGAAGTTACGTGCTTCTTTTCTGGTAGCATACAGATTGGTATTGAATACAAAATCTCGAACTAATGACTCTGTTATATATTTATAAAAGTATTCGACTGGGGCAAGTGGAGTATTTATTTCAGAAGATGGAGGAGCTGACCAAGTGAATTGTGGTGTGTCAATTTTTAAATGTTTTCTCCATATAATATTATGTTGGGACTTACATGATGATGATAATGAGCTTTTGTTACCAGATTCTTCCAGAACTTCAGGTTCCTCTAATTGGTGAATTTCTTCCTCTTCTTCATCAACATACTCCATTACCATTGAGGTCTCATTCGGACGTATGCAATCACTGCCTACGCGAATTACATGTTGAGGTGTATCCGCAAGTATTTCATCGTCACTTTCTTCCTCTATATCTGATACTGTACCATTTTCTAATATATCGAGTAATGTTCGCACGTCTTGATGTTTGGTAAGATTTAAACCTATAAAAAAATAAGATAAATACATAAATGCTATTCGAAACGACATCATCATACATTATAATTTATCGACTATTGAAACCTGATGTCCACTGAAACGGACAGATCTTTAATTGCATATAACTATTTCAATATTGTATAAAATTGCGTTTATATAATATTACGTACAAATTGATTACCTACTCATTCAGCATAAAAAAAATTAGGGGAAAAATAAACCAAATTTCAATAAAAAATAATACCAAACTGAACACTTACCGGTCTTGCGCTGAGCCATGGCGGGCGTCATTAATTGACTGGATATTATTGACGTACTTACATAGAGACCCATTGTGTTTTGTTTCAAATAACATTCTTAGATAAGAGCTGAGTACCCGTCTATGTTTACAAAATAAATTTTTGTTCACAACACTTCTTGCTACAGTGATTACTAAAGTATGTCCATTCACATGGTCACCGGGAACGAAGGGGTTAACTTATAAATTCCATTCCAACAGACACAGTACTTATGCTCAACGAGCCATCACATACCTTATCAACAATAACGCCATTTATTTAGTAAAATGAGTACTAAATGACTGAACTTTGATTCTGATTTAGAATGTAACGTTATTGGGTGGCTGCATGAGGTAGTCAAGTCTCCCAATTTTTATTATTTTTTATAAAGAATAATAGCAACCGAAATTACTAATATTCCTGTTAACCCCTCTAACTAAGCTAAATTGCCTGTGTTAGGAGTGGGTTCACGTCGGTAGTGCAATGGCTAGGATTCGAAACCGGGACCTCTCGATCGTAAGGCCGACCCTTTAACCGCTAAGCTACGTGTCTCGAGGTACACTTGGTTGGGCTTGGAAACTACTGCGTGGTACACCGCATCGCACCCTGGGCAACGGAGATGGCGAGAGAATTGTCTTAATGGTTCGTCTTATAATACGTTAATTGAGATTTTTGAATTAACCTGACACGGCGTGCGGTATTAGTCAGTTCGAGTCGAGAGAGTAAATACCCCTGCTGGCCAGTGAGGGCATCCGTATGAAAAACAGGTACAAGTATTTTAAATATGGAATTTTATTCTTATTATGATAGGTATCTGATGGATCCTTGGTTGTTTCTTTATTTTGTTAAAAGTCGAATTTGGAAATTGAGTTTTCAGGGATTTCCTTTCATTTAATTAACCATGTTTATTAGACAGATTTGATCCTTATGATTTACACTATTGATTGATATCATAAAAATACAGGATGTTATTTTTTCGGATTTTAGTTGGTTCGAATAACGGGTGTGGCAAGCGAATTTAAAAAAAATCTATGAATGCAGATTTATTTCTTTTTAAAAATAAAGGAATGTTTCCTTTGAGTGAAATTCGGTATCTCCAGTATTTAGAGAACTTTCTTTAAGGTAAGGTTAAAATCTTCCACCCTGTATGTGACATTTTGTCGAGGTTTTAACATTAAAACAAAGTATTTTATTGGTACTTATCATCCAAAATATCAAACTCTTATTCAATTTTCACTCATAATAACATTAATAATTAGTTCTGATGCGGTCCATTTTTTTGCAATTTTGCAATTACTAGTAGTAACTGGTAATTTGCAATTACCAGTTACTACTAGTAAAATGATAATGTAATAATCTTTAATTCTTTATTTTTAGTGGCATCTCTGGTAGCTTCGTAAGACGGGGTCCCCGTGTATTATGATAAGCGAGCGATATTCATTAGCGACAGTTTTTGTACTGGAAGCGATACGTCAAGTAACCTATTGTGTTTTTCGAGATGAAGGTGGGTGAATGACCCCTATTGCCAGGCTAACTGGCAAATAGTATAGGTATGTAATGCGATCATGGAGTAATCATATTCTGTCCTCGGTGAATACGATCCTTATTTTAAAACCATTTTCAATAAAATGTGCATGGGTCGATTTAGGAAATTATTCGTAATGAGAGTGCCTTTTGCCAGAATACATCTGCGGCCTTGAATTTATCAAAATGTAATATCGCACCTAGTAGTGACAATAGTTAACATACATATTGTAGATACTATAATTATACCTAATATACTAAGACATGCGTAGTAACTATTTATTAATCTGTGATGCTACGCGGGGCAACATAGACCCGATGTAGGAATAACTTAACTAGCCATTTTCTTTTCTTGTATATTTTATACGTAGGGACACATAGACCCTGCAAAAAACATTCATGCATACAATTAATTTCACTAAACGGGCAACGAACCTATATACGGCATAGCAGATGAACGCTCTACCACCACGCCACATAAGTTGTCAAATATTACGTAATCTGAGATTATACCGAATTATCTCAATAATAAGAGATAAATATTAATTTATCTTATTAATTCGTATCTATTTACATATTTCAATCACACGTTCAAATGTTATTGTTAATAATTTCTCAATGATAGTTCCGTATGAGCTGATAATGATTAGCGGTTTCTGAAGTACAATAAACAGAGCTTTCGGATAATGCGAGTATTATTGTCACTAATCAAAGCATGTAATTTATTACTTCAAGAGTTCAATCCTCATCATAAATAATGTAAGATACTCTTATAATACTAACAGTTCCATGAGCACATTATAATTTATGGGTAATAATAATAATGTGCAAGCATACATTTTGCGAACTGTGCCTATTTCGATCTCAGAGATCTAATCTTGCAATTCTGTGTCTGGTTCCAGTCTAACCATGTTTATGAACATTTTATATAAGAAGCACACTTTTAAAAATTTACCCTTTGCATCTTAGCACCTTTTTAGGGTTCCGTAGCCAAATTGTAAAAAACGGAACCCTTATAGATTCGTCATGTCTGTCCGTCCGTCTGTCTGTCAGTCTGTCTGTCTGTCTGTCCGTCCGTATGTCACAGCCACTTTTCTTCGAAACTATAAGGCCTATGCTATTGAAACTTGGTAAGAAGATGTATTCTGTGAACCGCATTAAGAATTTCACACAAAAATAAAAAAAGTGCATTAAATTTTGGGGGTCCCCATACTTAGAACTGAAACTCAAAATTTTTTTTTTCATCAAACCCATACGTGTGGGGTATCTATAGATAGGTCTTTAAAAATGCTATTGAGGTTTCTAAAATATTTTTTTTCTAAACTGAATAGTTTGCGCGAGAGATACTTCCAAAGTGGAAAAATGTGTCCCCCCCCCTCTAACTTCTAACTTCTAAAATAAGAGAATGATAAATCTAAAAAAAATATATTATGTAAATTGCCATACAAACTACCACTAAAAATTGGTTCGAACGAGATCCAGTCAGTAGTTTTTTTTAATACGTCATAAACCGCAATTTTCGCCTTTGCTACTACGGAACCCTTCATAGGCGAGTCCGACTCGCACTTGGCCAATTTTATTTAATAGTAAAATAATAAGAATTACAGTATCTACACAAATATTTACTCCAAAAATCAAAATACATAACTACCAAGTGAGTATCCGAGGTGGATAACTTTTGTTAAACCCTAATGTTCTTTTTGTGAAAATACTTTTATACTGTATGTCAGCACTATAATTTACCTGAAAAACAATACGAGTATATAAAAAGATATTCGGAATAGTTCGATTAAGATTGGAAAAAATGACCGACTCAGACTTCACTTTCTCTAATTTTAATTTATTTGAATAGTTAACTTACTAATTGCTTTAAATTTTTTTAAATTCGATATAGTTGATATTATATTATTTTATGATACATATTGATAACGTTCAGGAAGGTTTTGGATGCATGAGTGCTACACTAATCGCCCTGACAAATTCATACAATTGTTTGGAAGGCATAAACCAATTGCAATTACAATGCGATTGCAATTATGTATTAGCTTTACATTACGAGTATAATAGCCGGTTATTCTACGACAACACTACCTTACCGTCTACTGGGCTGTTACCGCAATAATTGATGCCATTAAAACCGTCTAAATGAGGATCAGTCACGTTTTTAGTTGAGTATGCAGATTTATAATGATTAAAAAAACAATAAACACTGTCAAAAAATATTTCAATTGGATCAAAAATGACGAAGATACAGCGAATTTACTGCAGTAATCTCAAAAACGCTCGCCGCCCGCGCCAAAATACCCTGTGACGTCACAAGTCGCCACAGCGAAGTGCCGCGGCCGCCGCTATGGAGAGTATGGAGACTTGGGGGATCACCCTTGTTTGACCAAAAAACGTATGACAAAACATCATTGATTGACAAACCACGTTTGAAAAACTAATCATTTGACAAACTTTCATTTCGCAAACATATTACTTTAAAAATAATCATTTGACACGTTTCGCAAAATGTATTACTTAGAAAACATTTCGTTTGCTAAAATTTTATTTTAAAAATTTTCATTTGACTAAATAAAGTTCTGCATGGTTATAAAAAAAAAATAACCACGATGGCTAATGCGAGAGCTTCGCTCCGCTCCGATCCCGCATTAGCCTTCTAACCTAATCTATCCAAGTCGGAATGAGCAGCTTTCTCAATAATCTATCACTAACTGTCTGTTTGTCAACTAACATGTTTTTAAAATAATCAATTTGTAAAATGATGTTTTATTTAATGATTTTTTTTTCAAATAAATAGTTTATCTAATGAGTAGTTTATTAAACAATAGTTTGTCAAATGATACATTTAGTATATAAGTGTAATTTTGTCAAACCTTGTTTGTCAAATGAAAATTTGTCATTAGTTTTTTGTCAAATGATAGGACACCAGACTTAGGGCTCTTTCGGGTTAAAACTCCATAATTGTTTTATTTCGTAACGTATAATTTTGAAATTTTGTACGGATAAAGCTTCTAATAATATATTTTTACAACACACCTGAGCCTCGATTCTGCTAAAGCACAACCACTGTCACACCACAGTGACTGCGAGAAAATTTAAACTGCGAAATAATTTAAATAATTTTATTATGGCCTTTAAAGTAACGTTCTTAAAGCTTAAAATTAAATGGCTTTTTGTAGAGTGGACGAAAGCGTGTAATGAAAATATTGTCATTTAATTTTGGACCTTAATTCTATAGCAATAAAGTCTAAAATTTAATGCCAATTTTTTCAGAGATTGTGGCACGACAGTGGTTTAGCTTTAGCAGAATCAAGGGCCTGTAGGTCTACCACGAGTTTGTAAACGAGAGTCGTATACGTACACGAGAGTCGTTATGGGACCACGTGACTAGGCTTACGGTAGCTGGGCTGTCATGAGCTTTGTAAACCGTAATGGCTCTCGTGTAGACGGCAATAGCTGAGGTATACGTCTAGAATACTTGACAGTTTGGTGTTCGTTTGAATTTTGAGTGATGGAGTATCGTTACCGTAATATGGCGGCTTTCTAATAATCAGCTGTTGGGCACGTCAAGAATGTCAAGATTTGTTTGGAATTAATCGAATCCATGATTTCATCATCATCATCATCATTTCAGCCATAGGAAGTCCACTGCTGGACATAGGCCTCCCCTATAGATCTCCAATAATCCATGATTTATTAAAAGTAATTGATTTGTGACGATATAACACTGGATGGACTGTGTAAATGATTATTGAGAGGTGTTCCACCACCGAGAACCAGCACCTCAAATGCGATGTTGGAGAGGACACTGCGCTGGAACCTCATCCATTAGGTACTCAGCAGGTATACCGGCTAGCAAATAAAGTTTGCTATTAGGTATATGAAATATGGAAATTTTTGACTAGCTTTGTAAAAGAAAGAGGTTTCATTTTATTAGGTAAAATGAAAGTTTCTCTCAAACTAAATCAAAATAAAATAGAGACATTATTTATTGTTATTTATTGTACAACATTCTAGTCATTACGTACAAAGAATTCGCTATGAAATAGATTAGATAATGCAGAGGTTGTTCATCAGTATTGGCATAGATTGTGCAGGATTTTTTGTTATCAATTTTTATTCATTTGGCTTTACCTGTTTTAAATTACTCCAACTGTAAAGAATAGAATGTATTAGGTACATTATTTACATTTTTAAATTCATGTTTTCTATTAAAATAGGATTATTTGGTGATATGGTGGTAGGACACGACAGTATTCCTGTCCAAATTGAGATGTCCGGCGGCGGGGCAAGTCCCTCCATCCTACAGAATATCGGGGCCATAATAACCTCGCGTTGTGTTCCCGGTGGTGAGTGGGTAGCCATTGCTCACTGGAGAGTTTTTGTGCTGTCAGTGGGAAGACCAAAGGCTTATGATGCTTTGTCTTCTGCGCTGACGGCACTGAATCTCTGTTATTACAAAGTCAGAAACACGAGTGTAACTCCTGTGGTGTTGCACACGTCCATAGGCCAAGGTAACCACTTTCCATCAGGTGGGTTGTGTGCTTGTCTGCAAACAATGTTGTATAAAAATATTAGAGTTCATATTATTGAGGTTTAAGACCTACACTTTAAATTTGGGTATGTGCCCAGGTGCCCACACAATGATTGCAAACCCCATCAAGATGGCCCCACCAAGGTCTTCGTGGCCCAGGCTCTGGTTCAGGCTTTCCTCTCGGGGCAAGAACACAAAAACCTAACCATTCTAAAGGGAGAAGCAGAATACGAGCGCCTTAATGCGAGCTTTGGATGCGACTGCCATCAGATGAAGAAAGTTAGGAGTACACATGTTCTTTTACATACCTTTTAATAGATTTTAGCTAGTATTCGCTTAAATAATGCAAGATTGACTTATAACAGGTTTATTTAGTACATTTAGCATACATTTTCCAGTTCCTTCAGCATATCAAAGATCAGAAATTCCAGACCTTTTTATTTACGTGACATCACATGTCAAAAATAAAAATAAAACATCACTCCAACATTCGTAAACATATCTAAATAGGTTGTATAGCTATACCGCGAAATAAAATAATTCAATCATCATCATCCCGGCATTAATCCGCGGTCGCATCTGAAGCTTCCTAGGAGTCCGGGGTCTGCAAGTTTGGCTAAACTTCATTATTTGCCGTGAAGCGACTGCCATGTGACCTCCACAACCCATTAGCAATATTAAAGTATTGCAGTTAAACCAGTTGTCAGACTTTTAAGTCTCCAACTACCCGTAACGACTGCTACAGATGTTCGATGACAACCGGGACCAATGGCTTAACGTGCTCTCCGAGGCACAAAAATACCCATACCGATGCCTAATATACCATCGACAAGCAAATGTTATTAGATTTATAGCAGAATACGAAATGTCCAAAATTATTCCGAATCAAAACGCTATATTTATATAGCAGACTTGCCCCCAAGGGGAGTCACACTCATGCTGCCAACCCACGGAGTTTCTGTGCCGTCAGTGCAGAAGACAAAGCAGGACAAGCCTTTGGTCTTCCCATTGACAGTACAAAATCTCTCCAGTAAGGTTTCCCTACTCGCCGCGCCGCCGGGAACACAACAAGACGTTATTATGGCCACGGTATTCTGTACGGCAGAGGTACTTCCCCAGTCGGACTGCTTGATTGAGACAAGAATACCGTCGTGTCCTACCTCCGTTTGTCCACGATTTTTATATGTATGCAACTTTTTGATAATGTATTGTAGGTATGAATAAAAAAAATTGTACAACATTTATTGTATATTATACTCAATCATATTAAATATTGTCAAATACTTTTTCAATATGGCTCTGTTTGATACCATAATTTATAATAGGTTGATAATCATTTTGCTGCGAAACAGCTGTCCGACCTCCTTTCAAATAAATATGTGTAGTGATAGGTGGTATAGATAATAGAGTTCAGTGAATGATAGCCTGTGTATTCTATTGGTTAATCCATAAGTATCATAAACAAAATCGCTCTCACGGTAACGTATCACTCAAAATTCAAATTTTCAAATAGGTGCAATGACAGCCACACGGGAGCCCGTCGGGGCATTCTATTGGTTGATCCATAATAACCATAAACTAAATCACTCTTACGGTAACGTATCACTCAAAATTCAAATTTTCAAATAGGTGCAATGACAGCCACACGGGAGCCCGTCGGGGCATTCTATTGGTTGATCCATAATTACCATAAACTAAATCACTCTTACGGTAACGTATCACTCAAAATTCAAATTTTCAAATAGGTGCAATGACAGCCACACGAGAGCCCGTCGGGGCATTCTATTGGTTAACCCATAATTACCATAGACTAAATCACTCTCACGGTAACGTACACGGATATCACGTATCATTCAAAATCGTTACCTACGGAAAGAGATGGGATAGCCCTATTCTTACACCATACAGAACCAGCACGTAAAATACGATGTTACGAACCCCAAAAGGAGACTGCGCCGGAACATCGTCCATAACTCAGCAGGAATAGGCTATCGGCTAGCAAATAAAGTTCCCTATTAGTTAAGTATATGAAATATGGAACTTGGCAACATACAACGTGGCAATGCTGCCAGTCTTCTGGGAACGTTACCACAAGAGGCATGCGATGCGGAGGAATTCCACGACGCGTTCGGTTTTAGTTTTTAATTTGTCCTTTTATGTATATATTTTTAGTTTTATTGTTAATATTGTAAATATTTAAATTGTATTATAGTAGGATTAACCAGAATAAAGAATTCATAACTTGAATAGGCAAAATATTATTGAAATAGATTTTTTTTCAAAATAAAATACAATAGAGACATTATTTATTGTTGTTTATTGTACACTAGTGATTATAAAGTTTCCGCTATGAAATAAGATTAGAATAAACAGTATTGGCATCGATTTTGGTTATCAATTTTTATTCATAATGGCTTTTCCTTTTATTACGTTTAGTACTCCAACTGTAAAGAATAAAATTTATTATATTTACATGTTTTAAATTTAGGGTTTTGTATTAAAAGTGGGATTGTTTGCTAATATTGGATTTCACTAACGAGGTTTGAGAACACGTCTTCATCTTAAATTTCTTAAAGTTCTTCAGGGCCCAGGCTCTGGTGCAGGCTTTCCCCTCGAAGTTCGACGGCAGTCACTAACACAAAAGCCTAAACATTCTAAAGGGAGCTTTGGATACGACTGCCATTGCATTGGCACTCAGATGAAGAAAGTTAGGGAGTACATGTTCTTTTACATACCTATTAACAGATCTTAGCTAGTATTCGCTTAAATAACAGGTTTATTTAGTCCATTTAGCAAACGTTTTCCAGTTTCTTCGACACATCTGCTGGACACATCAAATATCAGAAATTCTATCTTTTTATACTGAAGTGACATCTCATGTCAAAAATAAAAATAAAACATCACTCCAACCATAGAGTAAAGTAATACATCGGAAAACAACAACATTACATTCGTAAACATATCTAAATAGTTTGTATAGCTATATCACGAAATAATTTTAACTAAAATTAATAATAAAAAATCAATTAATTATATTTAAAACATAAAAGCTCATTACGTAATAACTTTAGACAGAAGGTCCCTGAAGTAGGAACTGAATAAATTAACCGACTTGGTATTAGGTACATGGATCTCACAACTTTTTGCGGTAGAAGAACCAAGGGTGAGGCCTGGTATTTTTTACAAGTATTGTTTTTGATGGCATTTCATTTCTTTTTATAGATTTCCTATTCGGTATCTCTGTCACGGACACTTCCAGTCCCAGTCCTAGTCCACTACCCTGCGGAAGAGAGGCACTGTAATTTTCGTTATTCAGGGTGCACCACGTGGTCGTTCTGGACCAACCACCCCTGTATGTATACACTACACCTCCAAATAAATACAAAGCACAATTATTAAGTACCTACCTACTTAAAACACTTATTTCATAGCATTTTTCTATCGTTACAGTTTTTCTACCATCGACATTTATACCAATAACTAAACTGAATAAAACCTTTTTTTTTTCGAAATAATACTGCGTTTTATACTTTGTTTCATTTCTTCGACCATTTAAATACGGTACCGTATATACACACTTTATACGAAACGGTAACGTTGAGACCGTGAAACAATCTCAACCAATGAATGACGCGTACCCGTGCGCTTGGGATGTTGATAGTAATCGATGATTGGTGGATTGATACGTGTTCTCGCGTGTCTTCCTACGGTTTCGTTGTAATTTTGAATGGCGATTAAAGTATCGTTTACGTAAAATGGCATTATTCACATACATAGAGCAGAGTAATACATTGGAAATTCACATAATCCTATTATTATTTCGTCACTTTATTCGAAGATATAGATGTTAAATTATATGTATCTTAAATATACATATAATAGTCTAACAAGTAGTCCTTTTATTGTTTAAGCAATCACCCGCACGATTTTAAGATTTTACGACAAAATATCGATTAGTTAAAAAATAAATCGAGTACTGGCATCCCTAGCGCCCCCAACTCTATGCGCCGCGCCATCTTTTATTCATTCTTTTATTGTGCGCGCAACGGAACGCACGCATCCGTAAAATAATAATAATGCCGAAACGTAGTGCTGAAGAAAGGATCGAGTATTACTCTAAGAAGATTAGGAAGCTTCAAAGTAAAGAAAGCAAACGCCGTAGGCATGTTGTTGTCTACTCAGACTCATCGAATAGCGAAGAAAATGGTGGTAAGTAAACGCGGGTGTGACTACCCACTTTTTATTAATACTTTTTAATACGATCTTTTCTTTTAAAATTAAAGCTTGTGAGTTTTCCGTGAGTAAACCTAAAGCATATTTGACCTTGGAGTTAATTGCGCATTAACCAAAGGGTATCAGCTAGCTGGAGTTGACCGTGAGTCAACCAAGCTATACAAATTTACTCGAGTTGACCGGGAGTCAACCAAACCACACCAAGTGATCCCAACACAGTTGACCCTGAGTCAACGTATCATACTATTACGAATAATAACATTTCAAGTCCCCTTTTAATATTATTTTCATATACCAACATTTGAGTCATTTATATACACTAACGAATAGCGTTTGTTTTAGACATCGCGATCGACAATAATGTTGAAGATAAGGATGTGGTCCAACCTAATACGGATCTGGAGATCCCAATAACAGAAAGGGTGACGCCCTTAGTTGAGGAAGTTCAAACTAATGTTGACCCAGAAACTCCGACTTTGCCTTCTTTAGACCCCGATGTGCTGGTGGCCTTAGGAGATCTCGTTCCAGAAACGGTTATTTACGGAGACGACATACATCCAGATTTGGCGCTCAGATGGGCTCCCATACTTCGCAAGGGCTTGACTAATAAGGCACAAGGTGAAGAATTAGTCAAGGAATATCCCACACCGAAAAACTGCAAGCTTCTCAGGGCCCCTCTCTTGAACCCAGAAATTGCAGCAGCAGTTTCCGAATTTGCTCGTACTCGGGACAAGAAGGTCGAGAATTTGCAACAACAGTTAGGCGTTGGCCTTACGGCCATAAATAGGGCCATGACCATATTGCTTACCTCCGAAGACAAGTTGCAGGCAATAAAATGTTTATCGGACGCTTGTAGGGTCTTATCAGACCTACACGCTATACAAACTCAGTCTCGATCTAAATCGTTAACACAAGGTTTAGAGAAATCCTTTCTCAATCTAATACAAGACACGGAACGTGATGAGATGCTTTTTGGTGCTGGTTTACCAGAAAAGATCAGGGCTTCGAAGGCTATTGAGAAACAAGGCTCTCAAATTAAAAGACCTGAAAATAAGACTACTTCGGGGCCGTCGACTTCCCGCTCGTCAAGGCCACAGGGAAACTGGCGAGGCCCCTCTCGTTCGACACCGAACAGGGGGGGGCGCGGAGGTTCCAGGAAGACTCCCTACACGAACCAGAAACCGTCATCATCAACACAACAAACCAACTTCCATCCATCGAGAGTTTGGAACAGACCTCCTCGTGCAAACCCTCGGACATAGAGGTACACGCGGGTAGATTGAGTTATTTTTATAATTGTTGGTGTAAAATCACCCAAAATAGACTTGTTCTTAATTGGATTCGAGATGGTTACTCAATTCCATTTTGCAATAAAATAAAAATGACTAAAGGAAAAGACCGCGAATGGCTGCCTAAAGAAAAAGCTAATATGTCTAAAGCTATACAAAAGTTAATCGGGCTAGGTGCAATTTCAGAGTGTGAACCATCTCGAAATCAATACATTTCAGACATATTTTTAATTGCTAAGCCTAATGGTGATAGTAGATTCATTTTAAATTTAAAACCGTTTAATAAATTTGTAGAAAGATTACATTTTAAAATGGAAGATTATAGGACGGTCGCGATCTTACTATCGCAGAATTCTTACATGGCCACGATTGACCTGAAGGAATCGTATTTACTAGTCCCGATTCACCCAAATCATAAAAGATATTTGAGATTCCAATTCAAAAGTGATAACCAAAAGATAGTCACATATGAATTTAATGCGATGCCTTATGGGCTCTCTGCGGCACCCCGCACCTTCACTAAAATAATGAAGGTAGTTGTAGGCTTCTTGAGAAATCGCGGGTTTAAATCAGTCATTTACATAGATGATTTAATGTGCATGGGTTCTAGTTATGAGGAATGCCAAAATAATGTCACCGAGACATTAAAATTATTGAAATGTCTTGGTTTTATAATAAACTATGAAAAAAGCCATCTTACGCCCGTAACCAAATGCAAATATTTAGGTTTCGTTTTTGACTCCGTAGAAATGTCTATAAGTTTACCTATGGAAAAACAGATGTATATTTTTACTCTTGTTCAAAATTTTTTATCCCTGCCCCGATGCACCATCAAAGAATTTGCTCACTTGATAGGAGTACTAATAGCCGCTTGTCCAGCTGTTAGTTATAGCTGGATGTATACTAAGATGCTGGAAAGGGAGAAACATTTAGCATTACTCAAATATCACAATGATTATAATGCAAAGTTTACCCCTTCCACTAAAATACTGACAGATCTTCTTTGGTGGAAAACAAATATTTTTAATTACAAAAATAAATTGGAAAAACCTGTTTTTGTGTTAGAAATATTTTCTGATGCATCTCAGCAGGGTTGGGGTGCTTTTTGTAACGGTTCGAGGACAGGAGGTAGATGGAAAGAAGATGAGATATATTTCCATATAAACTACCTTGAACTCAAGGCAGCATTCCTGGCATTAAAAAGCTTCGCTCGTGATATGTTTGACTGTGCTATTTTATTACGCTGTGACAATATCACAGCTATAAGTTACATAAACCGCATGGGGGGTATTCAATACCTACATTTAAATGAAATTACTAGAGATATTTGGCAGTGGTGCGAGAAGCGAAGGTTATGGTTGTATGCATCCTATATCAATACCAAAGACAACGTCGAAGCAGATAAAGAATCTCGCAATAAAAACATAGACACTGAATTAGAAATTTCTAGGGCAACGTTTCAGAAAATTACTCAAACATTGGGCAAACCTGATATAGATCTCTTCGCATCTCGCGCCAATACCAAGTGTGATAGATACATATCGTGGAAGAAAGACCCGGATTCTTTCAAAATTGATGCTTTTACGCTAAGTTGGCGACCTTATTTTTTCTATGCCTTTCCTCCTTTTTCTCTTATATCAAAATGCCTTCATAAAATAAAGGCGGACAGGGCAGAAGGCATATTAGTTTTCCCTTATTGGCCTTCTCAGCCATGGTTTCCTTTCTTAAGGGATATGTGCAGCTCTGAAATAATATATTTGGATGCTAATGAACATCTCATTAATTTTGCTTACAGGAGGAGACAACAGTTCAAACCTACCCTGGGTGTCGCGAGGCTCTCCGGGAATCTTTCCTGAGGAAAGGGACCCCAGTGGAGGCAATGGAAATTATGTTGTCTTCATTATCCCAAAATACATTCCAGCAGTACAGCTGCACTTACAAATTGTGGTGGTCATATTGTAAGGATTTAGGTTTAGATCCCTATAGTACTGGTTCTGCATCAATATTTCTAACATTCTTTACTAAACTATATAATCAGGGAGTGGCATACGGCTCACTTAACAGCCACAGGTCGGCTTTAACTTTATTATTAAATACTAATCTAAGTCAAAATGAATTAATTACTAGATTTTTCAAGGGAGTCTACAAACTTAGGCCAACGATTCCTAAGTATGCAGCTACATGGGACCCTCAGGTAGTGCTAAATCACATAGCAAACTGGAAACCCCATTCAGAGATTTCTTTAGAAAAATTAACGAAAAAAGTAACTATCCTTTTAGCCCTATGCACAGCTCACAGAGCACAAACAATATCATTGATAAAAATTCCTAATATTAAAATAGGTCCCAATAATATTAAAATAATTATTTCTGATATAATTAAGACCTCAGCGGCAGGGCGTACTCAACCAGTGTTGATTCTTCCATATTTCGAAGAAAATATGCATATATGTCCAGCCACTGCTATAAAGGATTATTTATTGAGAACGGAACAATTTAGGACTGATGGAATGGATACCTTGTTGTTGACAGTTAGACCACCACATAGACCAGCGACGAGCCAGACAATATCGCGGTGGGTGAAACAAGTTCTGGCTGAGAGCGGGGTGGATGTGGCGACGTTCAGCGCGCATAGCACGCGCCACGCCGCCACATCCGCTGCCAAGAGCGCAGGTGTCTCACTCGACGTGATTCGAAAAACAGCGGGTTGGTCATCCACATCAAGCACATTCGCTAGATTTTATGACCGACCTCTAGTAAATGATGAAGCGTTTGCTAGATCAGTCTGTTTCCAAGATCAGTCCTAAATTCCTCCAGTCTTGTTGAAATTAAATAAGCATTTGTTTTTGTTTTATAACAAAAGCGTGGTAAACAATGAATCAAAAATTACAATTGTTAATTATATTTTGTTTTGTGTACTTATTGGCTACATTTATTGATATTATAATAAATATATGATTACATTTCATATACTTCTTTTTTTTTACTGTTATGGTAAATGATTCGGCAAAAATTATCTCTAAACATCTACTTGTTAGACTATTATATGTATATTTAAGATACATATAATTTAACATCTATATCTTCGAATAAAGTGACGAAATAATAATACATGATCAAACGAACTTCTAAGTGAAGTTCGATCAGTATTATATGAGTCACTTTATTCGAAGATATAGGAAATGGATCCCACCCTTCCCGGCCCAACCAAGTGGTTTGTGGTTTTGCCGAATGCGGAAGGTCTCTGAAGAATGAATAAAAGATGGCGCGGCGCATAGAGTTGGGGGCGCTAGGGATGCCAGTACTCGATTTATTTTTTAACTAATCGATATTTTGTCGTAAAATCTTAAAATCGTGCGGGTGATTGCTTAAACAATAAAAGGACTACTTGTTAGACTATTATATGTATATTTAAGATACATATAATTTAACATCTATATCTTCGAATAAAGTGACTCATATAATACTGATCGAACTTCACTTAGAAGTTCGTTTGATCATGTATTATAGATATATGATATGATATAACTGATCGATTTTTCTGTTGAAAAGTGATAAGGGACGCGCGAAATGACTTCTCATTATTATTTAGAATGGCGAATGCTCTATGAGAGCAATCGCCAAATAACCAATTTTATTTTAATATGCTACAATAAACGTATTTTGGCCAAAAAAAAATGTTTGCTAGTCTCTTTCATAATTCATGCAATAGGGAGTTAAACAGCCCTGGATGTTTCACCAAAACATAAAGACGATCCGTTCTTAAAAAAAAACGCTTTTCTCATCTATTTTTTTTATAACAAAGTCGCCTTTACGAGGCGAACTGACAAACAAACAGACATACAAAATCGGCTAACTTGTCGGAACACAGACTCGCTTGGTCAATATTTTTTCCACTATTTTTTTGATAATTGAATTGTACAATATTTATTATATTCAATCATATTAAATACTAGCCTACCACCAGTTGCTCCACCCGTGTGCATCTCGGTTAACGCGACCTATGCTCATATCTCCGGTTTTACTCAACCGATTGCGATCAAACAAACGTAAGTCTGACCAGCCTGACTTTCTAACAAAAAAAACCGCATCAAAATCGGCGTCCATCGCGAACAAACAGGCAAACAGACAAGTAATTTAAAAAAATATTTTCGTGTTCAGTATCGTAACATAACATATCCCAAGATTTTTTTAAGCTATTGCATAGCTTCTATCGCGGGCCTTGAGCGTGGAGACCGAATCCAGAAATTCCGTAACGAAAAATGGTAACACCCCCAACTCCGAGCTCGCACGAATCTAGCCGAGCTGCTCCGAAGTAGCTCCGCTTAACGTACAAATATAATTGCATAAGTTGTTAGTTTTCAAATGCAAATTCAAATTCAAAATTATATTATTATTTATTATAATTGCATAAGTTCATAAAAAATGCTGTGCAATAGCTTTACCGCGGCAGTCCCCGAGTGCCACACGTCTTTTTTAAATATCTCAAATGGATACGACCACTTTACAATTATATAATACTAGCCTTCCGCCCGCGGCTCCGCCCGCGTGCATCTCGGTTAAGGCGACCTTTGCTCATATCTTCGGTTCTACTCAACCGATTGCGATCAAACAAACGTAAGATTTTAAGTCTGAGTAAGCCCTTTCTAACAAATAAAACCGCATCAAAATCCGTCCAGTAGTTTTTGCGTCCATCGCGGACAAACAGACAAACAGACAAACAGACAGGAAATTAAAAAAAAATATTTTCGTGTTCAGTATCGTTAATATAACATAACCCAAGTATTTTTTTTTAAATATCTCCAATGTACAGACACGACCATTTTACAATTTTATAATAGTATAGATATAGATAGAAGTATAGATATGTACTAAAAATATTTTTAATAGTTAAGGGTTCGTTTGATACCACAAAACCTACCTAACCTAATAATATAAACAAGATAAAATAAGACCATTTTCATGATGTTGCTTTGCTATACAACCTATTTTACTAGGTTTACAAATGTACATGTTGATGGTTTTTAATTTTTGACATGAAATGTCACCCCAACATAAAAATGTCTAGGATTTTTGTGAGATATCGAAGAATTTAGAAAATGCATGCTGTACCTACCCAATACCTATATCTGCTAAATAAATGTGTTATCAGTCAATCTTGCATAATGCTTATATTGGACTGGACATCTTTATTAGGTATGTAAAAGAATATCTCCATCCCGCATCTCTCTCCCCCAGGGTCTGCTATTTTGACCCCTATTAACTTGTATAAGTTTCTCATGATTGAATTTAACTTTTTAGAGAACCAACCTAAATTCAATAAGTAACATTAACATGATAAATCCTATTCTTTACAGTTGGAGCAATTATAAGGAAAGGCTGCATGAATAAAAGTTGATAACAAAATCGATGCCAATACTGATGAAGTCACTGCATTATTCTAATCTGGCTAGCTATATTATGGCGAATTGTATAAATTATAGTTACCTACATACTAAACTTTACTTTTTTATTTTGATAAAGTTCTATTTCAATAAAATTTTGGCTCTTTTGTTTTCCAAGTTAGTCACCAAATTTCATATTTCATGAACAAACATCTGCTAGCCGGTACAACATGCTGATTAATGGACGAGAATACGGCGCAGTGTTTCCTCTTAGGGTTGGGAAGTCAAACGACAGTCTCCCCCCAAAAGCCAAGATAAGCAAAATGGCTTCAAAGTAGGTACAAGCTTTGGATGTAACCGGAACTAACAACACGTTTATTTGAATTTTGAGTGATACGTTACCGTAAGAGCGTTTTTGGTCTATGGTAGTTAGGTTTAACCAATAGTATCATTATGTGCACGTGTGGCTGTCACTGCACCTATTTGAAAATTTGAATTTTGATTGATGCGTTACCGTAAGAGTGATTTTGTTTATGGTAATTATGGATTAACCAATAGCATATCATCATGTGCTCTCGTATGGCTGTCACTGTACATATTTGAAAATTTGAATTTTGAGTGATACGTTACCGTAAGAGTGATTTTGTTTATGGTAATTATGGATTAACCAATGGCATATCATTATGTGCTCTCGTATGGCTGTCACTGTACATATTTGAAAATTTGAATTTTGAGTGATACGTTACCGTAAGAGCAATTTAGTTTATGGTAATTTTGGTTTAACCAATAGAATTCTTTCGTGTCATACCATAAACTCTATTAAGTTTATGGTCACTTCACAATCTGCGTCTATTTGAAAGGAGGCCGGACAGCTGTTTCGCAGCAAAATGAAAAAGGTGATAAATATTAAGTATCTTCTTTTATCATGGTACAATATTTATTTAATTGAGAAAAATAAGTGTTGACATACAATTCTATTCACATTATCAGAAATGGTTAATCCAAGCATTTGCTTTACCGTCAGTCCAAATCGGATCGACGACCAGGCAATAATTATAGGAAGTCACCATTTTCGGAGACAGGTGGATGCGGCCTCTCTCCCGCTTATCACCTTCCATGGTATAGTCGTACTCGTGATTTCATCCGCATTTTCGTTCTGTATGGCTGTGTGTAACACTAAGAACCTACTCTAGTAGATAAGCTCATGTTTTTTTATATAATTATCGTGCATCTCTGTACAGAATAAAAAACCTTTCATTCTTTCTTTCTCTTTCTATTTCCTATGCCCGGCAGTCAAAGACCTTGGCTTAGTTGACTCTACCCTGAGCAGTCTTGAAACTTACAGAGTGGAGAATGTTGACCCTAGACTCCTAGGAAACCTCGGATGCGACCGCGGATTAATGCTGGGATGATGATGATTGAATTAGTTTATTTCGCGATATAGCTATACAACCTATTTAGATACATTTATTGCAGTGATGTTTTATCTTTATTTTTGACATGAGATGACACGTAAATAATTCTTGACATGCCCAACAATTCAATTCAATTTTTTGGTGTGGCAAGCTATGCCGAAGTTGTCAGCAAATTTGGCCATGTACAGACGTGCGAAGGAGCATAGTCACTTAAAAGGCCGCAGTCAGTATACATTTTGAATTTGGCAATTTTGTCATAGGGTCTAATTTGACTGATTGTGAGCAAGTCGAAACACTTAAGAAAATACAAATTAAATAATAATATATAACTATTCACGAATAGAAATAATACACGCAAACAAACAATAAAGAAAAATGAGCAAAAAAAGTACCATACTAAATAAGGTAACGAGGCAGTAGGCTGCATCAGAGTTTGATATCGTTTCGTCTAATGAAGTAAATCAACAACCTAAGAACATCTCTTGACGAGTCAGTTAGTAGTGAAGAGAAGTTGATGGGGGTAGGGACGTCTAGTTCCCAAAGACAGGTGTACAAGTCAGGAGACAAGTTGTTATTTCTCGGGCAGTTAAAAAAGATGTGATCCAGTGAACCCTCATCCAGACCGCATTCGCACAATGATGAATCACTTATGCGAATTTTATTCAGGAACACTGGAGAGCAGCAAAAACCAAGGCGCAGTCTACACATAACAGATATGACCCTTTTAGGAACAGTTTTGAAACGGTAGTACCATGGCTTTGGTGATATGTCTGGTTGAACAGCATGGTAGAATTTACCTTTCTCTTTGCAGCTCGCAGACCAGAGGGCCTGCCATGAAGACATTAAATTAACCTGAGGCAGGCTCAGCAAGTCATAGCTTTGGTATGCAAGATGCTTGGGATCGCTAGATGGTGAACTGATGGCACTTTTGGCAAGAGAATCGGCACACTCATTGCCCTCAATGCCACTATGACTGGGAATCCAAACTAACTGAACTGTCCTTTGGTAGCTAGCACATGCATGAAGAGACTTTCTGATGTCCAAGATTAGGGAGCTATGCAATTTGCTCCGATAGGGGTTCTGCTCAAGAGCTTTAAGGCAGCTTAAAGAGTCTGTGAAGATTACACTATTGATAATATTAGTATGTGCTTCTACAAACAAACAAGCTTCCAGAATAGCCACACATTCCCCTGTAAAAACAGATGACTCCTTAGGGCACCTGAACTGGAGGATGATCTGGGAGTTCTGATAATAAACTGCGGCACCCGTATAACTATCATTGTCAATTTTAGAAGCATCTGTGAAGAAACGGTGAAAACCACTCCATCTGTTGGCAAGAAGTTCTTTAAAGGTTGAGTTGGCAGAAGGGGAGTCTTTATCTATACCAGCATTAAGACAAATGTTTGGGTTGAAGTGAAGAATTTCGTAACTGTAGTTGAAAAGAGGAAGTCTATTTGTTTTACTCACTGGACATTCTAAATTTTGAAAAGATCTAAAAGTTTTTAGAATTAGAGGAATTTCTTTACATTTCCAATAATTAGAGGAATTGCAAACATAATTTAAGGTGGATAATTTTTGCAAGAGGGGGTGAGAAGATTTATTAATTAGCCGATATAAAAATCGAGAAGCTAAATACTGTCTTCTTAAGGCTAGAGGGGGCTCTGCACATTGGACCTGTAAGGCGTTAATAGGGGAGCATTTCATACACCCGGAGATAATTCGAAGGCAGTTGGACTGGATCCTGTCCAGTCTTGCTAAAGCACCTTTGTTACAAGGAATTAACAGAAAGGAACCATAGTCCAAGATGCTTCGAACCAGAGCATTGTAAATAAGCTTCATGGTGAATGGGTGAGCACCCCACCAGACACCAGCAAGAGCTTTTAAGATTGGAATGATTCTTTCGCATTTTTTGACCTGATAGTTAAGGTGGGAAAGACCTGTCAGTTTAGAATCCAAGTAAACACCCAGAAATTTTGCATTGTTAGAAATTGGAATGTCAGTATCCTGGATACTAACCCGGACTTGAGGAATTATTCTCTTTCGTGAGAAGATTACAACTGAGCTCTTGGGGGCAGACAAAGCAAGACCATGCTCTTGCAGCCACTGGTGCAGAGAATTCAGAGAGAGCGTTAACGATGTCGCAGCATCTGGAATGGATTGGTTAACGACATATAAAGCAATGTCGTCGGCGTATTGGAGGATTTGGCAATCGTTGTTTAGGCAAGTACCAATGTCAGCAGAGTACAGATTGTACAATAATGGACTCAATACTGAACCTTGGGGGAGCCCTGTCCAAACCCTTCGAGTACCAAATTCCTCTCCCTGAACCCTCAGGGTCAGAGAGCGATGTGTAAATATTTGGCGGATACATTGAACTATCCTCGCCGGAATGCTCCGTTGTAGCATTTTATGCCAGAGTATAGGGAGGAGGACGCTGTCGTATGCAGCGGATATATCCAGGAATGAAGCCACGACAGACTGACTTTGAGATAGGGCGATCCGTATATCAGCTGTAAGTACACCAATGCTATCCATTGTGCTAAGTCCTTTTCTAAAGCCAAACTGGGAGCTCGGTAGGAGATCTCTGGACTCGACTATCCACTCTAGCCGATTTTTAATTAGGTGCTCCAAAATCTTCATCAGAACAGAAATTAGGGCAATTGGTCTATAGCTGCTTGGATTGTCTATTTGTTTGCCTGGCTTTAAGATGGGAATGACAACATGAACTTTCCATTGATTTGGAATCCAGCTATTTTTATAACAATAATTCATAACATCTAATAGATACTTCTTTGTATCCTTTCCAGAATGGACGAGAAAGGAGTATGGTATACCATCTCTACCTGGGGCTGAGTCGTGGACATAGTTTAAAACCATATCTAACTCTTCTATGGTGAAAGGTGCATCGTGTGGATCTTCTGATGAAATCAAGGAGGGAGACAGTAGGCTTTCTGCTTGAGAAGGGACATAAGGAGGTGCTATCTTTTCAAAGAACAGTTCAGCAGTTTCCGGGGATATGGCCGAGAACCGGGAGGGAGCACAGCCAGATCGAAATCTGTTTATGCTTTTCCACACAACAGACGATGGGGTAGAAGGAGACAGGGAAGAGCAAAACTTCGCCCAGCCTGCACGCTTCTTACGCCGTAGCAACCTCTTGGATTTTGCATTAACATGTTTGTAGTTAATTAAATTTTGAAGACTCATATCCAAATTATACCTTTTTTCAGCCTCGTTCCTATCCTTGATAACCCTTGTACATTCCTGGTCCCACCATGGTGGAGATGAAATTTTACCCCTAGCACTATTCTTAAGGGGAAAAGATTGTTCTGCACATAGGATAATGGAGCTGGTAAATTCGTCTACACAGCCTTGTACATGGCAGTGACCAGATTGGTTTGAATTTGGTGTGTTGATATCTGGTAGAGTTGTAGTTTTATCCTCTAGTAATGTAGAGAACCTCGACCAGTCTGGGTTGGATAAATTGAACTTTAAGAGAGGAGCCGGGCTTTTCTCTAAAAATGTCCTATTGGTGAAAGATATAGCAATTGGGTAGTGATCACTGCCATGGGACAAGGCTGAGCACTGCCAGTAGGCACATGCAGCAAGCTCTAGGGAGCAAAATGTCAAATCGACACAGCTTTTACGCTGCCCAACCTGAGATCTTCGGGTAGCACAACCATTATTGAGGATGCATAGATCGAGATCATCAAGGATCCCAGCTAAGCCTGTACCAAAAGTATCACAGTGGCTTGAGCCCCATCTGAAGTGATGTCCATTAAAATCACCCATCACAAGTAATGGGCTCTCAGCATTCTCAAACAATGTCTTAAGAACCGGAAGATGCCGAGGGTGTGGATGAGCGATATAAACACCAATAACCGTTATACCTTCAACTTTGGCAGCTACAACGTTGATCTCTTGAACAGGCGCAACCAATGATGAGGGCTGAAATGGAACCCTATTATTGATTAGGAGAGCACATCCTCCATGGCGGTCAGGTTGGTCGCATCTCAAGATGTTGTAGTGAGGAACCCGGAAGGTTAGACTAGGAGTTAACCAAGTCTCGGCTATGAAACATACAATAGGTTTGTGTTTATTAAGCAAGAAAGTGAGGTCGTGTTTTTTATGAAACACGCTCCTCACATTCCACTGTAGGAACACTTGGCATGGAGCCATTTGTTAAATTTAATAATAAGGCGGTAAGTTTATCGGCAACGTTGGACGGTGAGTTAGAAAAACTAGGAGGGATAACAGAGGTTAGGATTTGTATAAGGAGTTCAATAATAGACGAGGAATTGACAGAGAGTTGGGGGAGTGGACTACTGAGGGCACAACCGTTTGGCTGTGAGGATTGAGGGGCACTGGTAATTTTGTCATGAGCAGCTAGACATGCCCAACAGCTGATTATTACAATGCCGCCATATTACGGTAACGATACTCCATCACTCAAAATTCAAACGAACACCAAACTGCCAAGTATTCTAGACGTATACCTCAGCTATTGCCGTCTACACGAGAGCCATTACGGTTTATAAAGCTCATGACAGCCCAGCTACCGTAAGCCTAGTCACGTGGTCCCATAACGACTCTCGTGTACGTATACGGCTCTCGTTTACAAACTCATGGTAGACCTACTGCTCATAAAACTACTATTATTTCACCGCAATTAGGCACGTTAAGACACCTATTATCAAACTGTGACTTTTTCATTGTTATTATTCACAAGTGATTTGTAGATTCTTTTTTAAATTTTATAGGTTTTAAGTTTTTATTTCTTAAAGAAGTTTCGATACAAAAAAGAACGTGTTTAATAGTAGGAATTAATTAATATGCCTATGTAGATGCATTTTCGTATTTGAATAAATAATTTTAACTTGTAATACTTGTTTATTAAACAAAATTTTCACTCAATTTCTTTTTCTCTAAGTACAGAAAAAAAAGCAGTAAAAAAAAGTTAAATTCAAACCTGATTCTTTTAAATATGGCCGATCGCCTTTGTTAGATCCGCGCGCATAGGAAAACGAATTAATTTGTAGTATTATTTATTTTTCAACACACTTGCTTATAAACAGGCTTTTATTTCACCGCAATTAAGCACGGAATGACACCTATTATAAAACTGTGACTTTTTCATTGCTATTATTCACAAAAGTGAGTTAACTATAGACTTATTTTTTTAAATTTCATTGATTAAGTTGCTTTGTTCTTAAAAAAGTTTTGATACAAAAAAGATCGTGTCCAATATTACAAACGAATTAATATACCTATTACTTGCACATTTCATGCAACTTCGTATTTAAAAAAATAATTTCAACTTGTAGTACGTGTTTAATAAACAAAACTTTCACTAAAATGTATTTTTTTTTATCTGTAAGGATTTACAGAGAAAAAAAATCATAATTCAAATAAGTAAGTAGATGACAAGGCAGCATGTTGATAGCACCTTAGCCTGTTCCGAAAGGAACAAATAAAAAAAATGTTAGATGCGCGCGCATATTTATGACAAGTATGACAACAAATAGATTTTTACTATTGTGTTTTGATTGTGTTATGTAGTATTTTTAGTATTATTTTATTCGCAAGTGTGTTGAAAATAATCGTATGCCACTCGCGTGTATGGTGATTACCGTCCTCGGCTCTCTTAAGACCTCTCAATGTCGCCTCAGCGGTAATCACTAACTTTACACGCTTGTACCCTAATGTACTATAGTATTTCTAGTATTATTTTATTCGCAAGTGTGTTGTAAAACGTCGTATGCTACGCGTGAGTATGCTGATGATGACGTCCTCCACTCTGTTAAGACCCTATTCTGTTAAGAGTCTATTATGGCCCCTCATCGGTAATCGTCGGTAATCGTCGGTAATCACCAACTTTACTCACTTGTAAAAATAGGGGTCCACAATCGTAAGCGGGGCTGCATGAAAATTAATTTGGCTTCGATAGTGAAGAACTAAAATGTCCACTTGACTTCTCTTATATCAATATACTTAGGTAGATAGTTAATATTTTAAGAAGCTCAGCAAGTTTTTACAAACACTTGTAAAAACTTGCATATTCCATAGTCTTAACAAAATAAGAAGCAATGCATTGAATACGCGTTTATTTGCACAATGAAATTGTGCGATGAAAATGATGAAGACTTCCAACGCTTGCTGTTACATAGCGAAGTACGCTGGTTGTCGAAAGGTGTATATGTTATATTTATCAAGATTGTATTTACTTTTTGACTCGCTTTTAGACCACCAGACATCTTGGATTACATTATTGAAGTTCTAGTAAGGATCCCTAATTAATCAATGATAATGCAGCTTTCTGATGGTAAAAGGATTTTTAAAATCGGTTCAGTAGTTTTTGAGTTTAGTCGAATACAACACATGAATATTGAATCCAAGCGAGGCAAGTGTCGCACATGTGGCGACATGTGGCGTCATCAACTAAAATCCAGTGAAACCGAGCATTTTTAAGTAACCGTTACTTAAGAAATCTTTAATAATATGGATTTTAATTATTGAAAAAATAGAATACTGAGAAACGTGTAGTACATCCGTAACAATGGTTAAAATTACAACATTCCACTATGTGATTGATCCTCAGTGGTGTGACTACACTACAGTTTACTGACGTATGACAATAAATTAGGCAGTAAATCGCGGCTACACCAAGGCATTGTTGAAATTATTGCGGAAATTATTGGAATATCGCCGTAGTGTAGCCGTAATGTTAGACAATCAAACAGTATATTTATTCATATAACGCGATATTATTAACCGGTAACTTTAATATAATAAAGTATGACAAAGAAGAACGGGGCAGTTCTTAAAATTGAATTACTTAATCAGTTTTGAAAAACATTAAATCTTAATAATAAATATGTACATATACTTAAATATTAAGCCACATGTTGCTTATGCTTGTAATAATTTGGGAAGGCAAAGTTATGTAGCCACCAACATGCTGGTTCCCACGTAGTTCCCGGCAGAGTAGAATTTGGGCCACCTCATCTCCTCCCATGTGGTGTAGTACAAGGCGTCTCAGGGATGGGGCTGTTTAACATCACACAGATACACATATACAGCCTAGACTCAGCCTCAGACACATGACTCGCATCAACAATAGTGCCGGGAATACGGCAATAGGCTCACCCCCTACTACGTGGGACCTAATACAATGATTGGTGAAACGAGGGTGTTAATTCACCTGTGCCTGACCCACAGCCTCCCACAGAGGATAAAGGCGTGATTGTATATATGTATGCAATACGCTGATCAATTTTCATCCAACACTTCCTCTACCGCCTCTAGTAACTTTGAAACAATAAGCTGCTGAGAGTTGCCGTTTGAAGGATTTCCAAGGAAAAGTCGAATTTAGCTACACCGTTATTTGGTATATTTTAAGCACACAGTGATTGCGTAAAGTCTTATTAGGCTCGTATTTTAGATTGGTCCTCAGTTCTAAATGACTATTCATCTGGGGACAGATTGCTTAAACAATCTGTCAAATCTGTCAATCTGTCTTTAAATAAATCGAAATTTAGGACTGACTGTCGTTCTAGAAATCTGGTGATGTTAATGATGTTATGCCAGGATTGCCGGCTTCGATTCTGCTAAACCACAAACACTGTCACACCACAGAGACTGCAAGAAAATTCCATTTGATTTTAGCCTTTACACGAATACAGTTTATAGTTTAAAATTAAATGGCTTCTGTAGAGTGAACGTAAGCGTGTAATGAAAATATTGTCATTTAATTTTGGACTTTAATTATACAGCAATAAAGTCTAAAATTTAATGCCAATTTTTGCAGAGACTGTTATGTGGCATGACAGTGATTTTGCTTTAGCAGAATCGAGGGCCAGTTTGCTTTTATATGCCGTTTTGGCTTATAGTCATGACTGTAACCTATCCCATAAGGGTTAGGTATAGGTGAATAAACATTCCACAAAACTAATTTAATTAAGTATAATTAACGTTACGGTCACTTTTTTGTATATAGCATAGTTTTGTACCTATATATTTTGTAAGTAATTCCTATTCCTTTCCTACTAATATTATAAATGTGAAAGTAACTCTGTCTGTCTGTCTGTCTGTCTGCCTGTCTGTCTGTCTGTCTGTCTGTCTGTCACGCCCAAACCACTGTACCGATTTTGATGAAATTTGGTATAGGGGTAGATTAGACCTCGAGAAAGGACATAGGCTATGTTTGGTCGCGATAACCGACATCCACGCGGGCGGAGCCGCGGGCAAAAGCTAGTTGTATATATTTTTTTCCATATTTTTATAATAGCCTAGTATAATAATTGTAAATATTATTGTAATGTAAATAAATCCAAAGTATAATTTAATATAATGCATTTCTGGAAATCAATATTGTTGTTTATGATTAAAATACATAGCTTTAATCTTGCTATAAGAATTCTGTTTGCTCCTTTCTAGTAGGTACACAGAAACAACTTATTATTGTAAATATTGAGTTGCACTTGAAAAATAGAAATAATGAATAGCAAAGATAATAAAAACAAGTTATTTGTTATACCTATAGGTATAGCAGGTAAATAATACGATTTATACTCTTTCTTTAAAGGTATGAAGAAGGTACCTGTATTGATATCACTATTATCGACAAATCATGATAATGATCAATTATTTATTAATTATATTAAAAATTCTTAAATCGCAACCACTAAAATCTATGGAGTAAAAAATCACTACTAACACTAAAGCTAATCACATTATCACAATAGCAAAAATAATCAAATTCATTTAAAACTTTTACCGTAGCTTCGCACAGCTGAACAATGTCGAATGCAAATAGTAGAATCGCAAAGTAATATTATAACTAAACTTACTGTTCCTTTTTCTTCTTAGATCCCATTTTCAGTAACTATATTTCGTGCTAGTCAGATACGGGGGAGGCGTCCGTCCTACAAGGAGGCAAGGCACATATTAAAACCCGTACACAAAGTCACAGAGATGTGTAGCAGTGTCGTTTGTTCTGAATGCTCTTTAATAACTCTTATTAAGTAATCGCTATCATTTAAAAAACGAAACCAAATGGGCAAATTGTGTATAGAAAGATTATAAGAGCTAATTTAGTACATATCCGGCATACTAATATATGATTGTTAATTTATGGTGTGGTGTTTAGCAGGTATTATTGGTTAATATCCACTTGTCGTGTGCGGAATGTTTTTATTACCCACGACGGAACGGAGACGGTATAATGCGTTTAGGTTGAGAGGATTGTCTAAGTAAATCTGTTACCATTTTTCGCCAAAAGTACTTGTTCAAATTTCAGGCAGTTTTCAGCGATGGGTCTGGATTTGATTAATGCATGTACAGTCAGCGTCAATAGTAGCTGATCAAAAACTGAGTTCCAAAAGTATTGACTCTATAATTTTTTTAATAACCTGACTTACTTCTTTTTAATATTAATCACTCGCGTTAAGGTTTCAAAATAATCAAAAAAACTATTTTCAAAATAAGCTGATTCAATTTTTTTTCAATACTCGTAACTATATCGTGTTTTTAAAGTGACTGATATTTAATTGAATCAAAATAGTCAGACAAAAGGGGAAGTGGTATTATTCAATTATTAGCAGCAGTGTCGGCAGCTCGAGTGTGATGCCCCTGGTGTTGTACATGTCTATAGGCCACGGTAACCACTTTCTATTAGGTAGGCCGTGCGCTTGACTGCCATCTAAGTGGTATAAAAAAGTGCTATTCTCTAACTTTTTACTAGTCGACGAGCCCGCAGCAATCGACCCATCACATCATAGAACAAGGTTGTGCTCGCCGACGATTCTATGATGGGATTGGTCGATTGCTCTACGACGAGCCAGCAGCGCTGTGTCTGTCGACGAGTGAAAGTTAGAGAATAGCACTGCTGTTCGATGTAGTGGGACCACGGGCCCTTAATGGATTAATCACATATTTGAGAATTAAAAAAAAAAGTAATTAATTTTCGCAACCGATGCTTTATTGTTAAAAAAAACATAAATTTTAAAATTATCATACCACTTATCTACTAAAAAACGTTTACATTGTAGCTAAAAAAAAATTACATTTGCATACTTGCATAATTAAAGTTAAGGTTTTCAATGGCGTTTTTAGAATCGGGTATGGCCTCCTGCATTATCTATAATACACTGAAGACGTTCCCGCATGGACATGACCATGTTCTGACATGTATACATTCCTCTATAGTGTTCCCATAACTCGAATAAATGATTACAAATAGCGGTTGCAGTGCGAGGAGTTGCCGGATCCCAGTTTTGCACCATCAATCCCCACATGTTTTCAATTGGATTTATGTCCGGAGATTTAGGTGGAAATGGCAAAGCAATAATTTCGTCGTTGTGCTCTCTAAACCATGCTCTGGTCAATCTTGCAGTGTGTACGGGTGAATTGTCGTGAACAAAATTAAACGGATCGATGCCTGGATAACAATTTCTAACAGTTGGTATCAAAACGTCTTCCATAATATCAACGTAGCCTTGGGCATTCAATCGTCCACCAATTTTTATATTAATTCTCCAGGCCCAGCAGACGACATCCATCCCCAAAATCCAAGGTTTATTCTGCCGCTTGCATGAACATTGACAATATTTCTTTCAAAATACCTTGTGTTATTAATTCGCCACAAGGTGACCCTTCCACTTTCATCTGATGTAAAAGTTTTTATATCACTGAATATGACATTCTCGAAATTGAAGTCTAGATAGTCTCGTGCAAATCTCAATCGTTCTTCCTTGTGTATTGCAGTCAGAGCAAGCTTTCTGGCCGGTTTGCGGTGATGTACTCCTGCTTTATGCAATACACGTCGGACTCTTGACCGTGATATATTAAACTCAGTAGTCAAGTTTGCGACTGGAGTGAACCCATTGTATCTTGCCCTTCTAACAATTTCGTTACGTGTAGAAGCAGATGTAACAGTTGGTCGTCCTGTTTTTCGAATTTGATGTACCAAACACTTTTGCAACGCGATTTTGTCAGACTATTGTGATATATCTTGCAATGCATTTCTTTTGGACAATTCAGGGCCCATACCATGAACTCTTAAAACAGGTCAATATTGAACTGCTGTCATTCTACCAACTGCAAATGTCACTTTATAATCCTATATATTCATATGACATTACAAAGTGACATTTGCAGTTGGTGGAATGACAGCAGTTCAATATTGGCCTGTTTTAAGAGTTTATGGTAAGGCCGCAGATACTACGCTACTATTGATGTTGACTGTACCTAGTGTCCGATTCATAAATTTTAATTTTCCTTGTCTAACTTCAGAACGTTGATATCGCCAGTACATTGTGAAGATCAAATGGCAATCGCTTTGCTGAAAATATCGTAGTTTGACTATTTCGTAGTTAGACTGAAAGTCTCTTCAACTGTGTTAGGAAAAAGCTTGAAAGACAATGATTCAACACTCGGTATCATAGTAGCGACAAACCAATACTTACATGACAAATGTTAGGGCAACAGGGCAGGTACGATATGTGGTTGAATGTATTTATAATCTGTGGTGAGATAGCCATATAGGTAAAATCAAGAAATTAAAATTCTCATACCCACATTCTACTCAGTGTTATCTAGACCCAAACATAATATAAACTAAGTATTACTAAATTATTATTACATACATACATTTAATCGCGCCTTTTCCCCGGAGGGTTAGGTAGAGGTGAATTAACACCCACGTTTCACCAATCATTATATTCGATCCCACGTTATAGGGATGAGCGTAGGGTGAGCCTATTGCCGTATTCCGGGCACTAATTGTTGACTCGAACCATATATCTGAGGCTGAGTCTGGGCTGTATATAGTTATCTGTATGATGTTAAACAGCCATAACCCTTAGTCGCCTTGTACGACACCGCATGGGAAGGGATGGGGTGGCTCAAATTCTACTCTGCCGGAAACCACGCGGCAAATTTAAATTTATTACACAATACACATACCTACTAGTACTTTTCATATATTACTAGCTGTCCCGGCGAACTTCGTACCACCATATTTTTCCCGTTCCCACTGCACCTATTTTCTCATCCTTTAAACCTTCTCTGGACACCCACGAATATTTCAAGACTAAAATTAACCAAATCGGTTCAGCCGTTATTGAGTTATAAAATAACAACGAAAAGTGGCATTGATTTTTTTATATTAGAGAAGATTCGTTTTTATTACACAATTATACCCAAAGTAAGCTAGGCTTGTTTATTGGTTCAAGCATGCAGATATAAAGAGATATTTTTTATATAGAAACACCCAGACCAAAGTAAATAAATATTTAACAACCGAAATATTTACAACTATGCCACAGGTCATTGGATGGTATTTAAATGTGTGTGGAAATGACAGAGTTATTGAATGTAAATTAAAGTGAAATACATATACTAAATCATGTATATCCTGTCCAATATACTACATTCGTTAATGCATATAAAAATACGATTTCTTATTAGCTTAAACTTTGGACGATTGTTTAAAAATAAAAAAACATATAATATAATACATACCCAAGTACCTACCTAATTAAAATTACTGTTGACATAATTTACAGAATGATCTATTGTTAATAAAGTTGACATCGCAGGCCACTGAAAAAGTTTATATTTCACAGATTTTTATTGCGCACTCGGAATATGGTTTTGGAATAGACTTTTGACGTTAACTGTATGTGGGTTTGAGAGACCAAACGGTTCATTTTTACTGTTTTCCAACATTGAAACAGTAACACGAATGAACGTGTAGTATTTCAGTGGCCAGGAAATCGACTCTCGACTCGACTATTTCATCGCATCTTCCAAGACAGAATTGGCAGAATGCCCAAATCTTGGTAGCAAGGTTACTGGGACAGAATTCGAAACAGCACAGCACGATGCTATGTGGTCCTACTGTAAAATAACATACATATATGTACTGATGCCTTGTTCCCTCTAGGGTAGGCAGAGACAACAGCCTATCATCTGCTTTAGTCCTTACGCACTTCACGTGCTACTACGAGTATCATTAAAATTGCCAAGCAAGCCCACCGGTTTCGAGTGCTTTCCTATTTTCAATACATCGTCAATTTGACCAGTGTAAGTTCTGCAAGGTCAGATGGGTGACAAATCAAGGTCAAGGGTGACAGGTTACCTCAGATTTTACCTTCAAGTTTGAGGTCGAAAAACCCACCCGACCCTTGCCCGCTCTCCATTGTGACATCTTCTATTCAAAGAGAAAAGTGTAAAGCTTCTAAGCAGTACGAATATTTTGAAGTAGGTGCTTGGGTGACATGGCGAATGCGAGCCTTTTAGCATTATCAAATGGAAAATGACTCGTTTGTCCTAATAAAACCTATGTTAAGTCATAACAAGATTATCTTAGATTCACGCCACTAAAATTATAAATTTTAGACACGGAACATTAGCGAACATTCTTGGAACGTAAACATGATGATCGTTTACTTCGTGATAGCCGTGACTAAGTTATTTCCATTAAAAATCATTTAGTAATTTGAAAGAAATATGACGACCAGTGGTCTGAACGCACCGAATGTTTTTCACTTGGTATGTATCCAAAATAGGACCCCAAGAATTTAGGGTAAGATTGCTACGCCTCCCTAATTCAATATGTTTCTTCCTTCTTCTTCTTCGAGTCAATGGCTGGATCGGGCATACAGGGTAGTAGATATAGATATCAAATCATAGAAAGTAGTTATGTTGGCCACAATGTCACATTTGCTCTTATCGTGAAATTGCGGAAGAAATAGTATTTACATTCTTAGCTTGCATAAGATCTTAAAATCTTGATAATAAAGTGCTTTTTATAGATGGATATACGAGATGGATTACGATTAGCGGTCTGTTATCATAATCCGACGGTTATGTCAAAATTGTTATTCATTCCGCTGACTGCAGGAATTTGTAGCTCATTCGATTTCTTGACCTGACCGAGCCACAAATCAACTTCAGATTTTCAACTTTCAGTTTATTTATACGAAGAAGTGTTGCACGGCTAGAGTTCTGTCATTGAATATTATATGTATCGGGGTAGTTAGGAACTCATTTATTGTACGACAAAATAAATCAAAATCTAAATGCTATTATGACGTCAAGCTCATATATTGACACAATTTGAGAGGCGGAAATACATTCTTGCTTATTTATTAATAGGTCAAGGCTTAAACTCTGCAGTGGACGATTTAGACCTAAATTATGAAGACGCGACGCGTAACTTGTCTTGATGCGGCGAGTCGAGCGACAGCTCATATCAAGAGTGACATATGAATTTCAAGAGAGGTGCACGTGAAACATTGTTTCTTCATCATCCTCCTTATTTTCCACTTGCATCCAAAGCTTACACTTTGAAGTCCGAGGTTCGCTTACTGCCGTCTGACTTCCCAACCCTGAGGGGAAAGCCTTTTTGGTTATTACTTATTTGTCATATCATTCCATAAACATTTATTCTTCTTCTGTAGCGATGGCGATGGTGCCTTGACTCTCAAATAGTGTTCTTCCATTATGCTGCTGCATGGATGGTGCTCTCCCTCTGAGGCACACATGAGATCCTTCGGTGTACATCTGTTTGGGCAATTAGCACACGTCAGCAGGTGAGGCGTTGTCTGTGGGGTAACTCATTTACATTTCAGGTCAGCCCCACCTAACCCGGTTTTCTTTGCAACGGCCGACCTGTGTTTGTTCAGAGACTTCCATCTGATCCAGGGCAGATCATGTCCAGGCAGGAGATTCTTTGAAATCGGGACGAACGGGAAAGGCGAGCTCTGTATTCTCCTGTGGTCTACTCTGGCTAGGGAGGGGTCACCGCTCTTCAGCCGATGCATCCGAGAATGGCCGTCCAAGGGATGTCGCTGGTCCGACTCCAGCTAGCCCCTCTCCACGGATGACACCACGCTTCTGTGGGTATTGGAAGATGCAATGCACGCCAGTGGATACAGCATCCCCACCGGAGTCGGTTTGAGGTAGCCAGTTATTAGTTGGCAGGTTTCACATAGTGCTACATTCACTAACCCGGCATGGGTGGATCGGCACCATAATGGGCATGCATATTCACCCGCAGAGTAACACAGGGCCAAGCCTGTTACTCGCAGCACCTGAGGTGTGGCCCCCCAGTTGGTACTCGTCAGCTTTTTAAGAAGGTTATTGTGACGAGACTTTCTGCTTGACATTTTCATAGTTCTTCTTAAACGTGAGGGACCACTTATTCAATATGCCTAATTTACTTTCAGTACATATCTTACATTATGATCCAATTCCAGCAGCGACTGTAGTACAGATTCATATCGTAAATTATTTCATGGAGTCTTTTGATCGCCCATGACATAATTACAGTTTAAGCTCATATTTGTATGTAAGAGATTCATATTTTAACGCTCAATATTTAAATCTCAATTTGATGAAAAATGTTTGTTTTATAACACGCAATCAATATCTACATATTGAAAACCAAATGATTCTTTACTACATACATAATTTATCAGTTCTCTATGAACGAAAACTGCTACCATTAAATATCACAATGCTAATCAATATAATATGAGACATTGAACACAATTGCTTTGGCAATCTTATTTCGACTGGTTTACAATCAATTGAATGGCGACAAACTCACGCCTGTTTCAATTAAGTGTATTACGAATATCATCGAGTGTGAGTATTGTGCTTCTGTGTAGGTTAAGGGTCAGTTCAGAGCAGGCGGGAAAATGCTCGACCAGTTTTTAAGTGGTTATTAAATACATACCGTATTCCTTTTAGACAAGGCTGAAAATAGTTGCAGTAATATGATAAGACTGTAGCGCGTTTTACATACTATTAAGTTTTATTTTAATGGAATAAGGTTGATATTCAATCACCACTTAAAAACCACTTGACCATTTTTCAGCTTGATTAGAAATGACCCTAAATTTTAATGTGGTCAACAATGTCAGTTGCTATACTAACAATATTCTCGTTATGTATGATCCTTTTCAATTAAAACATCGATATGGTCACGTTTTACATTCACGTTCCTGTAAAGATCCAATTGAGAGCGTTTTAGGCATACGTTCAGTAGTGGATGTCTAACTGAGTAAATAATGATGATGGTTTAAAACGAATACTTATAAACCTTACTATAGGTATAATTATGGGAGTGTTATATTTTATACTTCTAAAATTGTAAACTGGTACCTAAAACTGAAAGCAGTGGTAGATAATGTGACTATTTTTTACATGCGGAAATCCCTTCGGATACCTTTGCTAGACAGGATCGATCTGATGCTGACTGTGCTGGAGAGTGCACATTCAGCGATAGTATTTAGCAATTATAAATGCGTCCTCTCAGTTCTAACAGTATATACTATACAGAGCTACCATCAAATCTAAAAGTTTAGGTCGCATCACTAACTACTGGATAATATTGGGTTAGCAGCATTCCAATCTACGAGTTTATTGATCGCTTTCCTTTATAAAGCGTTGTTCAAGATGCCCCGAATTGAAGATTGAGTAAATAGTAGGTACCTAAGCAAAAAGGAACTTCGTCCCACGAACGCTCAAGCTGTGGAATAATCTACTTGCGGTGATTTTCCCAATATGTGTTTCTTCAAGAAGGGCATTAGAAAGTTTTTTTTTCAGGGTCGGTAGTACGATTGTTACGCCCCTGGTGTTGCATACGTCCATATGCCACGGTAACCACTTGCCCATTAGGTGGGTGTGTGCTTGTCTGCCACCTAAGGGGTATAAAAAAACGTAGCGTGAACTCCTAAATTTTAATGAAGATTTTGTGTTGTTAGAATTTACCTCCATATCCCGTTGTGCGACTTTTAATTTGCACCAGCCTCACCTTGTTGTAAAATACAGGACGGTCCGGTTGAAGACCTTCGTTTAGATGGATTAAAGTATGACTCCGAAGATGACAGCATACGACAACTGCAGACGCAGCAGATACGCGTAATTCATAGCAGCTTTACAATGGTCCACTTTATCCGTATCGAAGTTTAACAAGTAATGGATACGCTGTATCTGCTGCATGCGTCGGCAGTTGTCGTATGCGGTCGGCTTCGGGGTCATACCTTTACCGTAAACCTGGTTCAATTTGCATCTTATTGGTAAGTTCTTTTTTATATCTTTCTTATTTAGGTATTAAATACCATAACTGTAGATTGCTTAGTGAAGAAGATGGTCGTAGCTGTACACATTCTACAGTTTTTTGACTCACACTCACTCGCAATGAATCTGATTACAGGGACGGGGAAAACTGGAGACTTTTTACTTCTAAACCTCAGGATAGAAAAGGATGCTAGTTTGTGTCCTTAAATCGTCACCACACAGCCGTAAATATACGGCAATCATTTCTTAACAAATTAGGGTAAGTACCTAGGCCAAGACTCAGATTTATCTCAACTACTGACTTTATTGCTAGGAGGAGGAGAGCAAGTGAACCAACACTAGCACTTAGCCTGATCGTTAATTTTAAGGACGTCATCACTTCATGTCGCTAATAATTGCCAATAGACTTAAATAAGTCTGGCATCTATCACGTAACGATCATTACATTGATTTTTATTGCACAACAAGTTTTAAAGGATGGAGATATACATCTAAGCTTATATATCTAAATACATATGTGTTCCTTAGTAGGTATATGCGCAAAGAAATATGTTGACTTTAACCTTTCCCGATGGAGTAGAAAAGGGTCATCCCATCTCTTCCCGAGGCTGTCGTAAAGCGACTAAGGGATTTTTTCTACCAGACAGTAAACATTACAGCCCGTGACAAAGAGCCCGTTTGGCGGCATTGAGATCTCCACATTTTGCGACCTGGACGTTTTGCGTAGCCTGCACATTTTGCGACTTGCACATGATGCTATTAATCCGTAATATAATTAGTTTCAATATGTAAATAATAAGTCAAAAAACCGATTTCAGCTGAGTTGGAAAAGGCTGAAAAAATTATATTTAGAACTTAGTTTAATAAGTTATTCTTCATACATACAGACATACATATGCTCACATTGCTGACGCCTATTTAAGGCAGAGACAACAGCCTGCTATTTGGACTTATTGGTCAGCTCGCCACTTGAAAACCCGCCACTTGGTGGCGAGTTGCCCCGAATTATTTTAATTTATTTTTCATTGGTCAACTCGGCACTGGCATAGAAGTACAGTCGATAGCAAAATGTTTAATACATTTTATAAGTTTAAAATCAGAAAATATATAGAATTTTTGTCCAATATACTGCTGATACTGCACGGACTTCCTCTATTTGTCATTAATCCTTTCATGCAAGCCAGTAATTCTTAATTCTTCCTCCTAAAAAAAACAAAAAAGCTGTCATACTTGTCAGTCCACCTACCTCGCCAGAAGATCTCTTCACAGCGATTTTGTTCGTTCGTTGTTTTCTGTATTAGGTACCATCTAGTGCCATTTGGAGTTATGAATTGGGTCGACAGGCAGCTTGGCGTAGTATTTTAATTCTTCCTCCTAAAAAAAACAAAAAAGCTGTCATACTTGTCAGTCCACCTACCTCGCCAGAAGATCTCTTCACAGCGATTTTGTTCGTTCGTTGTTTTCTGTATTAGGTACCATCTAGTGCCATTTGGAGTTATGAATTGGGTCGACAGGCAGCTTGGCGTTGGTTCTAGTTATAAATATCCGGTCTAGACAGACATATATATTATAACCAAGACAACCAACCTGGGCCTTTCCCCATTGTGTTGTGCTTATCAGAACACTAAATGGTCAATCATTCGGTCCCCTTTAGCCCAAAGGGGACCGAATGTTCCAAAAACATACAACTTCTTCTCACCAACCTGATGTAGGTACCTAAGGTAATAGATTGATTAGTTGGGAATCATATTTTAAATGTTAGTGACAATCTAACAGCTTCACCTACGTGTAATGCCGAGCAGTCAATTCAATAGAACCAAGGTTCTAAAAACATACATATTTTTACAACTTAGATGGCAGACAAGCACACGGCCCACCTGTTGAAAAGTGATTACCGTGGGTGGATTCGAAATACAGTTGTAAAACATATTATATTTTCAAAATCATGTACCTAACAGTTCACGACATTATTATCCATATCCATACTATAATATTATAAATGCGAAAGTAACTCTGTCTGTCTGTTACGCTTTCACGCCCAAACCACTGAACCGATTTTGATGAAATTTGGTACAGAGATAGATTTTACCTTGGTAAAGGACATAGGCTATGTTTGGTCGCGATAACCGACATCCACGCGGGCGGAGCCGTGGGCAAAAGCTAGTGCTTAATAAAATGAAAATTACCCAATAAAACAATGTGCTACCCAAGCTGCTTTATACCTTCTTTTTTGGAAAGTGCCTGAGTTGTCTATAAAGTGTATTGTCATCATCATTTAAACAGGCGCGAGGCGCTAAGGAAATAATTAGCACATTGAACCTTCAGAAGCGCGAGAAAGATCATTATAAAATTTCGAACAGACGAGCAGAAAGAAGTTTGCATATTTACCTTGTTCCTTTCGTGAAAGAAAATAGTTCTGTAGACTGTAGAGCAATATTGTTAATATTTTAGTAGTTGGTTACAGCGCAATCTAACGGTGCGACCCAGAACTATTAAATTCAAGGTGGTTCTAGGCAAGATTATAGATGTCACTGAATGTTCTCATATCAACTGCCTGAAAAATGTCTTGAGTATTTATTAAATAAAGGAAAATTTATTTAGATAGATACTAGGTATTTCATTTTCTCTAGTGTACGTTAATATGCCTTACCTAAAGATCGCTAAAGAGAAGCTAAAGTTAGCGGTCACAATTATAGATAGCATACATACATCATACCTAGGTACATTATACTCACGCCTATCAATTCCCGAACGGATAGGCAGAGGAGTTTTACACCTACATTTCGCCAACTAAATAGTAAATAGTAATAGACTAAAACGAACGCCGGCCGTCCGGCCCGTTGGTTGCCGGAGGTGAGATTGTCTGACACAATATCTCTCAGTGACAAATGACCAAGTCTCTTCTGAAGTTAGCCGGAACAAATAGAAACACACAGACAGACAGACCAATAAAAATGTTACATATTTTGTATTTTTATACAGGTATTCAGATTCTAGATTCCATAACACAAGCTAGTTAAGCTTACGATGGGTCTAGATAGCGTTGTGTACAATATTTATTTTCACCATTGACACTCGAAAAAGGGCCCGTGTTTCATCAAAAACAGTGAATAAAACGCTCTTTATTTCACTGAGTAAATAAAAAAAAATGATTTTGGAACATGCACGAATGTATGGATTGTAGTAAAACATGCAAAGAGATTGCACACTCTCTATAGAAACGTACTAAAAGCCACCTAAATGTAATAACTGGCTGGATGGAATATGTGGCTCAGTTTAAATTAAGAAAAAAAATTGTTTTGCCGGATTAGTTCTGTTTCCCCCATTTACCGATGCCCCCCGGAAATTTTAATAGCGTTTTATCAAATAAAATCAAGGGGGTACCGTAAATGAGAAAAGTGTTAAGTACTTATATTTTTAATTTTTTTTTTATTATTAAAAGCTAGCCAAATCGATTTTAAGATCGTAACAAATCTATATAATGTAAAAAAATAACCAACAGTAGATCAGGTAGAAAATTAGGAGTAGGTACAAAAAGTATGACGCAGCTTAAGAAATTAAGCTTAGCCTGCTTATGCTTTAAGTAAAATGTGCGTGACTGTACGAGTTTTGGAATTTCGGGGGGAATCGGTTACAATTGTCTATACATATATTTTATATAATATTTTGCCGGGGGGAATCGGTAAATGGGGGAAACAGAACTTACTCGTTTTGCCACTGATAGAGATTGAGCAATATTCTCGGTATGAACAATACTCGTGCCTGCGGTTTATACTTAGCGCTTTATGTTTAATGTATACTCAGTACCTACTATTACTATGATGCCCGTATGGAATTTCTTGAGGCAGGATCATCATCTTCTTTATGGAGCCGTATTTTCCTGATTCGAGGCCTATGTGATCTCGGAGCTCATGGTACACCTTCTGGCTCCTCCTCCTCCCCTTCGCATGATCTTGGGCTTCCATGGTAGTGAGACCATTAGCATGAATGTTACCCTCCACGACGACAGGCCAAGACTTCTTAGGCTTACCCCTTCTAGGCAACCAGGCGGGGGCACCGTTACCATGTATTTGTAACCCACGTAGCCTGACGGTTACCGCAAGATGTAGCCGCACCAACGAAGGCGGCTCTCTTGCATTTTGTCTCGATGCCACGAACATGAAGGCTGGCGCGGATGCGAGAGCTCCTTACGCGATCTTTACGGTTCACCCTTGTTTGACAGAAAATGTATGACAAAACATCATTTTACAAACAACGTTTGGTAAAATAATCATTTGACAAACTTTCATTTCGCAACCATAGTATTACTTTAAAAATAATCATTTGACAAAATACACGTTTCGCAAATTTATTACTTAGAAAACATTTCGATTGCTAACATTTTATTTTAAAAATGTTCATTGACTAAATAAAGTTCTGCATGGTTATAAAAAAAATAACGACGAAGTCCGCTCCCGCATTAGCCTTCTGACCTAATCTGTCCAAGTCGGAATGAGCAGCTTTCTCAATAATCTATCACTAACTGTCTGTTTGTCAACTAACATGTTTTAAAAATAATCAATTTGTGAAAATGATGTTTTGTATAATGAATTTTTTTCAAATAAATATTTTGTCTAATGAGTAGTTTATTAAACAATAGTCTGTCAAATGATACATTTATCAAGTATAATTTAGTCAAACGTCGTTGTTTGTCAAATGAAAATTTGTCGTTTGTCTTTTGTCAAATGATAGAACACCGATCTTTACGTATGACTAGCACATCAATAAGGAAGGATAATAAATAGATAGGGTGTACCTATGTACTTAAAACTTACACATGAAACTTTTTACAGACTAGATACCTATTGACTCGTTTGGCATAATATGACACACAATATCCATTAAAAAAGAAAATATTTCCAAGAAAAAGTCCTAAGTGATTTCAACTTTCCCTTAAAAAGCAATCATTGTAATAGTGGCGGAAAAGCTCGAAAATATACAGTGTCTTCATATAAAGGTTACTTAGAATTAAGTTTCTCTTCTACTTAGCCACCAGCGGTCATACTTCTGTTTCAAAGAAAAGTTTTTGGCAATGAAAAGTTACCTCTCACAAGTAATAAAAAAACCAGCCGAGTGTGGGCCACGAGTATCTCCGTAGGTATTTGCCCGTTTCCGAATTCTATATCTTGACTGGCTGAAACATTTAACTGAACTTGAGAACACTATATTATGTGAACTCGCAAAAATAATAATATGAAAAATTAGGCATTAATCTGCATTAAGCATTAAGCTTACCATATTTTTTGTTATTTTATGATACATCACAAAATCAAATCTGCCTTTATTACCTACTCGAGTATGGAGCAAGCAATTTAGTAGTTCGTGTATTTTGTTTAATATGCAAATAATCGCCATTCGTTAAACCCTTTCCAATAAGATGAATCTTCTGAGCCACAAACTTGAAAATTGACTATGAGGAATAACAATGTATAGAATTCGCAGAGGTCCTCAACTTCAGATAATGACACCATACCATGTCTTAATACAGTGCGTGCTATAACAGTATCATGCATACTGCAATAGACCCATGGTAAAGGTTGAAGCAGATACTGTATGCAAATTCATTATAAAAAGGAAAACGGAACAGTAGGAAAAATATGTTCCTGTCTTACGTAGTAAAAAGTCCTGGATGAAGGCTATTCTTATAGAATTAACATACCTTTGATATGCCTGAAGTCATTAGTCGTAGTCACAGAGTCGTTGACTCAGTGGTAAGCGCCTACTGTCGTCGAGCCAGCGAGGAAGAAGGTTCTTCATCCTCCCATGAGATTTCGATCCACCAACAAGCTCTTGATGATTTCATTTCACCATGTACCATTAAATACAATCCTAACGGAGTCCCCATTCTGTAAGCAAAATGATATGTCCCATACATAAATAAAGTTGTACTCGTATATTCCACACGAACTCTCACAACAAATCATAACCTACAGATTTATAGGGGCCTATGTATAGTCATTTGCCTAGTCTAGTTAGTACGTGCTGTGCGAGAGACGCTCAAACAAGCACAAATTAGAACAATTTGCTTTTGTACATTGTTGTCGGGACTCGGGACCAAATCATTGACTTTTACTCTCTCTATCAGCGCTATGCTATCGTCCGCAAAATCCTGATTAAAGCATAATATATATTCGCGTCCCCTTTAAACATATTCCCAGGATTTATCCTGACTTTTAAGTCGCTAATGTTACATCATATCTGTATCTCAGAAATCCATCTTCACAAACTTTTATATCATATCTACTTATACAGTAGGTACCTGTACAGTGTACACTGGCGATATTTTATGAAAAATTCAATTTTTATTTGAAATTCTTGTTTCTTTGTTCGTAATGCACGCAAAACTAGTAAACTATTGAACGAATTTTGATGCAGTTTTTTATCAGAAAAGTCCTAGTCAGACTTTTGGTTAAGTAAAACCGGAGATATGACCAAAATTGCGATAACCGACATCTAAGCGGGCGGAATCGTGGATAACAGCTTTGTTTGTAATACTATTTAGATTCTGTTATACTTTTGTCTCCTTCAAAAGTTCGTTTCCCATAATACAATCACACTTGTCATTACGCATTTTTTGCAACTTCGATTCCGATGATACTACAACAGGCATTTAACAACAGCATCACCCATTCGGAGAGCCTTACCGGTGTTACTACTGGTAGTATGAATGGTAGTATCACGGGCAAGAAAGGCTTTTGACTAGCGTTCGACGAATAAGTTGCAGAGCCTCAGGGGTGCAACACGACGCTCTTCTAAAAGCTTCTGTTGCAACTACTCTGCTTATTCTCGTTCAAAATGATCATGTAGCATGTCTAAAATATTGCATAACTTGAAGATATAGATAATTTTGGTTACAATATTGCTCACCAGTGGCGAAGGGTCCCTATAATCCAATTCCTAAACGACCTCCTAATCCAAAAGAATAGTTAAATTATTTTTCCACCAGCTTCCCTTTTGCAATGCGTCACTACTGCAGCGCACGTATTCATAGTATGCATATACATATTATGTTTATCTTCTAAAAATACTATTCTGGGCACACAACCCTACCCAAACCATAGACCCAAAATTAGCATATTTAACTAGGTTGATTTAAAGGTTCTAAAAATTTGTATAAAACATATTTAGATACATTTTGTGTATAGATCCAGTTCGATATGAATACCTTTACATATTCATACATACAAATATTTGCACTGAGCGGGAATCGAACTGGCAACCTATGACTTAGAAGTAAAACGCTCTAATTTTTTTCTAGGTGACAGATAAGCACACGGCCCACCTGATGAAAAGTGGTTAACGTGGCCTATGGACGTATGCAACACCAGGGGCGTCGTAAGAACCTTCTAATGCCCTTCTTGAAGAACTCTAATGAGTCGCTTTGAAGAACTAGCTATACATATAGCATCTAGATAACTACAGAGGTCGTAGGTAAATGGTAAACATGTATGTGTGGATTTGTTTGACGTTTATTATATTATTTGCACACTGATCCCGACATTCTGTACTACCTGTTAAAAAAGTTTTATCTCTGTTTGCAATATTCACATAAACTTCCGATATTATTATTAAGTAACGCTGTTAACATTTTATATTAATAAAACGTCAGCAGCACTCCCATTCCATAATATACAGGGTGATTTTTTTGAAAAAGGCTTGGATGGCCAAATCCGAAACTATAAGGAATAGCGAAAAAATCGTCAAAGGAGGCACGAGCCCGATTTTGATGAAATTTAAAACCTCATCATTAGATTTTTGAAAAATCAATAATCCTAGCTGAGAATCGAACCCGTTGATTTTGAAAAAAAAATACAACCTTTATTATTACACCATACGATAGTGTCGCTATTAAGGATCAAATTCTAATGATATACGGCAAACTAAAGGACAGAGCTTATCTTTAACAAAATATATTTTATTTTTCTTACGATAACTGATTAATTATTCAAAATGTAGACCATTGTTTTCAACACATAGCTGGATCTGAGATCTCAAGGATCGTACTGCATTCAATATTCCTCTGCATGAAAAATTCACCCTGTATATGTACGTAGTACATTAATAAGATAATGTACACCATTAATACAGTCTAGATTTGTTTTTATAGGTGCTACTACCACTTAGCAGAAAAAGCGCGTGTGTCGCAGTGAAAGCAGCCGAGAGACAGGCGAGCCCTACGTGCGTACGCGCATACGGCGGACCTGTTCCACCGAACGCTTCGTGATAACCAGAGATAGTTCCAACTCGAAAGTGATTTAGATATTGTCTTCGAGATATAAGTAACTGTTTGTTCGATTCTATGCCGTGTCGTAGAAAAGGGCCGTACGGCGTACAGTCGCTTTTGTATAAATACGTTCAAAATAGTCAGAATAAAGTGAATATTAAAACTGAATTATATATATTTACATAAGTTATATATTTATCTATAATGTAATGTATAAAATCACAGAATGATGGAGTTTTATTATTTAATTTATTGTTTTATTTATTGAAACTAGGTCAAAAATGCTGACTATGGCTTGAAACTCTTTGAACAAATACAACGTTTAGGCAAAACTAATGTAATGATTATATTTTTTATTTTTTAACTATAGTTTTAACTAGGGTTTTATAAAAACATAGTAATACATTTAACTGAAATACAATAATTGTATGAAAGTTGTAGAAACGTCAGGTATATAGGTACCAGATACTGTTATGAAAGATGTTGTCTCTGCCTACCTCAATCGGAAAGAACCGTTATTGTATGTACCTAAATTAATTAGCAATGAGCAGTTTTCTAGTAGGTATTTATAGTGTTCCTAAAGACGCGCTAGGTGGCGCAGTCGACACTTTTGGTAAGAAGAGTGTGGTGTCACATCCAGTGTTGCCTAATTTATGGAAAAAATGTTCTTCGGTTTCGTAATGATTTACTTTACATAAATATTTTGTAATTTTTTCTGATAACATTATTTTAAATATAATATTATTATTTTAAATTACAGACAGTGACGCGAAAAGAATTAAGCGTTTTATTATATTTTATCTATTAAAGAATTAAGCGTTTTATTATATCTATAAATGAAATTATACTTTGGCAACATTGCAAATGTCATGAAAAAATACTACAAACAAACCACAGAGTACATTAAAATGACCAAAAGCTATGCTAGCGCCATCTCCTGATGATTTAAAAACCAACTGATTATTATACCTACTGGAAAACTGCTCATTAGCAAACATTGCTAATATTATGAGCTCTGACAATAAATTAAAGAAGTAATGTTACTACATACGATTTGTACGTACTGCTGTCTCAATTGATAGGTTGGAGACGCTAGTATAGTGTAGTGAACAACGGTTGTACGCAGCACTATAATAAAACCATAGTAACTATACTCCATTCAGTTAGGTACTTAACTATGCGTAAATAATCTAGATGTATCTATTACATACATTCTATTTAAACACACATTTAATAAATATTCTTCTGTTTAGAACCTTATTTTGAAGACTAAAAACCGAAATTGACCAAACGTTAGTCAGATAGTTAGCCTAGTTTATTTGTTTACTATGTGTTTTTATAAAAGTCGCTGCAAGATTGTTAACCTTTAGTTAAGTACCTAACCGAACGGAGTATAATTAATCAAATAAAACATTGTAAACTAACATCATTATTAATTAACCTATCACAGTCCACTGCTGGACTTAGGCCTTAGGTTGGTACAGGGTTTTATTTCGAGTTTTGCTTCTCTCACAGTGATATTGTCTGTGTATTTTTCCGTAGGATATACGATTTTAAATACACCCAAAAACAATATTACATACATTTGCTAAATATTATTCGTCTATCGTTACGTTTTGTAGGTGCCGCAGTAATAATGGTCTTTAAAGAATAAATACTTATAATTTTTGACTGTTGCGTTACTACTTATTAATAATCAATTTGAAATTATGTACATATTAATAGGTACTCACGTCTCTTTTAAAAGGAGATATAACAACATAACTACATATATTTCACCGCTTTGCCATACCACTGAATAGAGGATGAGCATGTCACCTACAACCGGGCGCTTTTTCACGGCCTATATCCATATTATGTCGAATGAAGAACAGCTTTATCTCTCAGTCACTTTGAAGGACAACCCGGTAAACAGGGAAAAAGGGAACAAAATTGTTTGGATAATATTTTTGCACTACGTAGGTACCTAATGTTTTCACGTTAGGTATTTCACTATCCTTATCTTTGACTAACCAAACAGTGTTCATTGGTGCGCTATTTGCAAGTCATCGATATTTAGATTACAATCACTAAATGACATTCTTGCACAGCAGACATACCCTTCGTGTCTAAAATATCGATCTTATATTAAACACAAAGCCACGGGCAATACTCACTCGTCTATTGTAATATACACTATCACATAACTAGTAAAGTAGAGATAAGACCGCATTGATTCCATCGATAGAGTCCTATCCTGAATAATGTATATAAGGGACGGAAACTAGCCCTCGTTATCAGTAGCGCAAGAACCTAATCACTTTCATTGCAACCCCGCGAAGGAGGTCGCGAGGCGAGCGCTATCACATACGCAGTCCGTCCCGCGCAGTGGGTGCGCGCAGGCGTGCGCGATGACAGCGTTCCCGCGCCGGCACCGAGACGATTCCGCGACGTTGTGAGCGACGCTAGCCGACACCGCGCGACGCCCGGCCGCAGCCGGGAATGGAGGCCTGTTGCGCGATCACAGCTGCCGAGGACCTTGTGGGCGACCAGGTACTCCAGCCTACCCAGCGACGCGCTGCCAGTGACATACGTTCAGTGCATACCGTCTCTCACCAGCACCCCAGTACCCAGTGACCCTTTGATATGCCGTGTTCACTAGTGTAGTTTGATCCCGAATTCCGCGCCGTATGCGATCTGATTTGGTTTGTAGACTAGATATAACATGTACCTACGACCGTATTATTTCAGTATACACACTTATCTATGTAAACTCGGTCAAGCTTTTAAAAGTTTTCGACTTCAAAAATCTTAATATACATCAATTTATAAAAAAAAATTTCACATTAACATATTTCCGGTGATTATCATATGCATTTATATATAATCAAAATATACATTTTAAATTGAAAATATTTAGTCTCTACGCGATGTTAATGTCACCAACCGGCGTTGTCATACATAATCTAACTGTACCTAATATATTTATACAAATATTGTTTGTTATGTATAATGTGTACGGGTATAGGTATTACCGTTCTGTACTAAGGTTCTGTGCTAGTTTTCAAATATTTCACATCCATGGAAGTTGTATCAGTATTATAAAAATATAATATTGCTGATTTATCTGATATTATTTGAGAAAGTGGTGTACAGTGTACACTCACCATATCACTCAGTAATTATTAGATAAGTACCTTCTTTTTAGGACAGGTCCTCTTCCACCCATATTAAATATCAATAAGTATTACCGAATGACAACCACGGAAATTCGGAAAATATGATATTTTCACAGTACAATCAGTTTTTATATACGGCACGAATATTTAAATTTGCTGCTTTTCCCGTAAGTGGTTCATCAACACGTACAATTAAAATTCGGGTAAATTTACCTAGAGTTGTACTTGTATTCAAATATTCGTAAATGACTGATTTTAGAAGATATAAATAGGCAATCGGTTTGTGCGTGTTGGACGGATGTAGAAGGATTCGGCAAAACTTTATGCCGTTGCTTACAAAAGACATCAACGGGACCGACGGCAATTTATTTTTAAAATATTATCCTATTTTCTTCAACGCCATGTTATATAACAAGGTTTTTTGTACTTTATTAATAAAGATACTTTTTTAATATTGATTAACTTTTTAATTTAAAAGACAGGTAGATTTAAACTTTTTAATTATTTAAATGGCCGTTCGTTTTAAAGTAAAATTAGGAACACGTCATTTAATCATAATTATATTTATAAATATTTTTAAAAATTGCATGTATTAATATTTTACCTGATGTGTGTATACCTATAACATTTTTAATATAATTATAAGTCTTACATATATAAATAATTGTAATATTGACAGTCATAATTTTATTATAAACATTTAAACAAATTAAAATACGTCACACCTTATCGAATAAAAACAAAACGTTTGTATTCAATTAACGATGATTTAATAAATAATTTATACTAACGAACTTTTACACTTAGATTGAATTTACAACTTAGACTGTATTTTGCGTGATGATTTCACAACTTGGACAGAATTTTACGTGATGATTTTACAACATGAACTGTATTTTACGTGATGGTTTTAGAATTTGGACAGAATTTTACGTGATTGTTTTCAAATTATGGATGTCTCACACCAAAGCAGCAACTGCATCAAAGCAGCAAATTTTCTTACATCTATTTTCATACAGCAATGCTAATTGATATTCTTCTTGGCATATTGCTGTGTGCAGCAAATGCTGCTTTGGTGTGTGGCCTCTAGACTTAATTTTGCTAGATTAGGATTTGCGTGATGATTTTATAACCTAAACTGAATTTCATGAGATGATTTTACAACTTTAGGAGGGGTAAATGGTAGCCCAGTTATTGTCAATTAGCATTTGTTATGAATAGTAGTAGCATATCCGACAACCCGGTTTAACTACTAAACATCGATGTCGCCAGTGGGGATCATAAGGCAGATGCTTCATGGAAAATATGTAAATTCGGCACTGAAAGCACAATAAAGCACTTCGTAGACACTGAAAGCCCAACTGAGCTAAGCAAGGGTTGGAGAAAGATTTTATAAATTACGTTGAATTTAGTATGCTGATTGTAAAACTTAATCTGAACTTAGTGGAATGATTTTACAATTTATTTCATCAGAGAAAAACTGTTTGACTAAACCGAGTTTTAAAGATTTATTCAGTGTTCGAACACATCGCTGCTTGAACTTATCGCTTTTATATTCATCTGTGTCTTTCGGAATTGATGTTATATTTTTTAAAGAGTAACCGGAATTACTAATATTCTCTCTAATCTTATCACGTCGATATTTTAGTTAATTTCACCGGTCTTATTGTAATGGCCAGGATTCGAATCTGGGACTAATCAGTAATCACTAAGCAATCATTTGTTGATAACTACATAAGTTCAGAAAAATACGCTTTAAATAGGAAACTGCCACTAACATGGCTGACACATGATTAACCCTCCAGAATTATGGAAATAAACGGCACAAAAAAAACTTTAACTAACGGGTTATATTAGATAATTAAATGATAATAAATATTTTACGACATTCTACACAACGCTATCTACAGTAGGCATATCCGAACTAGCTTGTGTTATGAGTTTCAGAGTGCGGTTTTTTTAAAATTAATATCTCCAGTCGATTTTGCTATCAAAACTGTGCTAAAATCTTTCGTTCCAAAACGACTATAAATCAGCAGGTAAGTAGGTATGTGCTTGTAACATGGTCCTATGATGCGAATAAACTTATTTAGATATTTTTTACCCAAATTAATGTAAATAGATTAATCTTATACTCAAACTCTAATGGGTGCTAGCACCTCTGCCTACCCCTTCGGGGATACAGGCATTATTTTATGTTATGTTATGTCAAACTCTAATTTCGGGGTTTCTTTCTTTTTTCTTTCCAGTTGTTAAGATATCAAACATTTTTTTATTAAAAAACGTTTACAATGTTTTGTGGTGTGACCAGCCTGCGGTGGGTTTTCTGTTTGTGGTTAATATGCATTAATTTGGGTAAAAAGAAAAAAAAAAATAACTTAATGAATTTCTGTAGATTGTAACACTGTAAACAAATGTTGGTAAATCATAATAAATAAATAAATACAGTATTACAATAATAGGAAGAACAACCAGCGGAAGTTACCACACTATTTCAGCGCTCACCCGACATTTGAGGAGGTGGAGTATTTAATATGAACGGGATATCCAGTTCAAATTATATGAGATGTTAACCTATGTTTCTATCGTAAAAATAATAATTTAGTATTCAACCATACTTTTTATTTAGCGTCAGAGAGGAGCTATGAAAGGAAGTATGAAAAGGCATCTGGTGAGGCCGTCAAACTGAGAGCCACCGTTGTTTCATTGTTGGTGTCTGGTGACCTCTTCCATTCGTGGTTACTATTTTGCAATTATAAAATATATAAAGTATATGTTCTGTTATATGCTTTTATTTTTTTTTATACCACTTAGGTGGCATACAAGCACACGGCCCACCTGATGGAAAGTGGTTACCGTGGCCTATGGACGTATGCAACACCAGGGGCGTCACACTCGTGCTGCCGACCCTGAAGTAACCTTCTAATGCCCTTCTTGAAGAACCCCATATTGTAGTCGCTTGGGAAAACCATCGCGGGGAGTTCATTCCACAGCTTGAGTGTGCGAGGGATGAAGTTCCTTTCATACCGCACAGTGCGCACCATTTCCGGTCGCAATGTGTGAGGATGAATTCCCCGCATATTATTATGTTATATTTATATGCTTCCCACCGGTCTTATTGGAGATCTATAGGGGAGGCCTATGTCCAGCAGTGGAATTCCTATGGCTGAAATAATGATGATGATGATATGTTCTGTACATCATATCTAAAGCTTATTTCATTGTGCATTTTTATACTGGCGTTCAATTTCTTTAATAATAATTTACGTGGCTTAATAACACTTACCGTCTTTGTGGGCATCGTAGACTGTTCTCTTTAATTGACATAGTAAAATTAAACATATTTTATAAACATCTTGAAAAATTGGTAACCAAAACCGTCTGAAACTATTATATTAATGTTTTAGCTATGACATTTACTACAATAGGTGTTCAATCGCTATCTTGTATACAGCCCCTCTAGACAAGTGACAATTCGTTGCTCGGCGTATGATGGAATAGAATGACAAATGTATGGGATTTGACGTTTTTGACGTTCGTTGACGCCTGTCATATACGTCAAATCCCATACATTTGTCATTGTATTCCATCATACGCCGAGCAACGAATTGCCACTTGTCTAGGGGCGCAGGACGTGTCGTAGGTATCTACCACTTACAAACAGCCCGCGCAAGATACCACGATCTCCATCGGTTGATGAGTAAAATTTAAATGAAGTATTCCGTAGTCATTTTAATTTACACACACATCGACCGTACAGAGTGTTTGATGTCTGAGCAGTGTGAGTACACGCATACGAGTAATGTATGTAGGGATTACGATGTGATTATTTCATACATTTTATCGAGAGCGTACGGTGTGTGGTTATACGTTCACAGTGCCGAAGGTATCATTCGCGTTTTGTTATGGTCCCCTCTCACTTGTAACGACTCCATACTATTGAACTGTGCAAGTAATATTTGATTGCGGTTGTCTGAAGAGTGGAGGCAGTTTTTGTCGGGAATGTATTGTCCCTACATATAAAATTCTTATTTAATTTTAATTTAATAGGTCACTGTAGGTATTTTCAATAATTTTTTACTACAGTCATCCCTACTATCCCTACTAATATTATAAATGTGAAAGTAACTCTGTCTGTCTGTCTATCTGTCTGTCTGTCTCGCTTTCCCGCCCAAACCACTGAACCGATTTTGATGAAATTTGGTATAGGGGTAGATTAGACCTTGAGAAAGGACATAGGCTATATGTGGTCGCGATAACCGACCTCCACGCGGGCGGAGCCGCGGGCAAAAGCTAGTACATAATAAATGAATCCGCGCATTTTTAAAAAAGCGGCCTAGAGGACCAGAATGTAACATTGAACGTTTTAAAAGAAACAAAAGAAGTAAAATTTTAGTTAAATAATTTGTATAGATAATAATAATATGTAATAAAGGAATGTAATAATACTGAGTTGAAGACATGTATCTACTGCAACATAATATTCAGTTTAAATTTCAACAAGTACTTTTTTAATTTTCCAGTGGCATCTGATGCCTTCGTCTATAATTCCTCTAACTCTGAGAGGAAAGTCTACGCCAGATCTTCATCCGCTAGGCTAGCAGGCGAGGTTGACTTTAGCCCAAGGATTTCATTTAGATACATAATCTACTCAAATATTGATAAGGATATGGACGACTTCGGTGAATTTTGTAGCAGTTGAACATCGTAATACGTAACGTTCATTCAGAGTCAAGCAGAATGCTCAGAAAATCTTGCAGTTAATTTAGTTACCAGCTTGAAGCCTAGTTTTAATCTCCGTAGTTGATGCACTTTATGACTGAGAACTGGACTTTTACGACAATACTCGTCAATTCATTAGAAGGAAGTGCGACGTCTCAGTAGTAAAATGCAAGTACAAAAGGCACCGCCGTTCATCCCTTGGCCATCTAATAGTCGACCACATCATTAACTACATTACCACGCACGTTTACATCAGTTTGAGTTAAATAGGAAACTGTTCAAGCACATATCTAGCTTCACTCTATTAGGATACTGTCAACGACAAAAGTAGAAAATTTTAAATAATACGTTTTTATTGCCTTGTATGGTATTATTGATATGTTTATATTGTCTCACTCGACTTTGGAGCACTTCAAAACGTCTGTTTGATTATAGTACACTAGCCTTCCGCCCGCGGCTCCGCCCGCGTGCATCTCGAGTAACGCGACCTTTGCTCATATCTTCGGTTCTACTTAACCGATTGCGATAAAACAAACGTAAGATTTTAAGTCTGATCAAGCCCTTTCTAACAAAAAAATCCATCCAGTAGTTTTTGCGTCCATCGCGAACAAACAGACAAACAGACAGGAAATTCAAAAAATATATTTTCGATCGTTAACATAACATAACCCAAGTTTTTTTTTTAAATATCTCCAATGTACAGACACGACCACTTTACAATTATATAATAGTAAGATAGATAGATAGATATAGATGATTCAAGATTGGCTGTTCTCTGTCCGACAGTAAACATATATACAGCCCATGACAAAGTGCCCGCTAGAAAGCAGTAGGCTTGCCCCCTGTTACGTGGGACCGAAAATCATAGTTAATACGCTTCGGCCTATCCCTTTGGGGATTTACAGGCGTGAGTATATACATATGTATGTAGGTATGTATATATATTACTAGCTTAGTATATATTACTAGCTTTTGCCCGCGGCTCCGCCCGCGTGGATGTCGGTTATCGCGACCAAACATAGCCTATGTCCTTTCTCAAGGTCTAACCTACCTCTATACCAAATTTCATCAAAATCGGTTCAGCGGTTTAGTCGTAAAAGTGAGACAGACAGACAGATAGACAGACAGACAGACAGACAGAGTTACTTTCGCATTTATAATATTAGTAGGGATTATGGTACAAGTGAGCAAAGTTGGTGATTACCGACGAGGCGGTAAATATATAAAACGTCGTATGCCACGCGTGAGCATGATGATTACTGTCCTCGGCTCTCCTAAGACCCTCGCCTTATGTACTATAATTCTACCGATAGAATGCAATGATTTATTCTATTACGTATTTAATTAAAGATTATAGAGGTGTTGGAGTGCTTGATGATAATTATTTTAAGCGTCCCATATTTATTTTAACAATAATAAGGGTGTTATTTTATTATTCACTCTATTTTCTAATCTCAAGCTAATTAACATACCAGATGCCTCCAGATGCATTGTACCTACAAGTGTTTTAAAATAAATAATTATATAACTTCATATAATTGCAAAGACGCAGTATAGGTATAGATTATTTCCAGGGCTAAAAAAACACAACCTCTCCAATATTTTTTCTAAAATTATGGTTTATATTTATAAATAAAATAAGTAGATAGGTATATAAAAGATTTATAAAATATACAAAAGTGGATAGATAACTAAACTTAACTAAAAATTTATTATAAAAACTTGTGGCAGTGGTAGGTCCACTGTCATGATTATTATCCACACCTCAGGACAGGGTTAAATCAATAAGAATCATTTTTTCATTTTACAAAATAAATGTACAATTCATTCAGTACATAAGTATTACGAATAACAATCGATAAACACTTACATGCTCATGACAATGAATTCGTATTAAGTATATTATATTCAGTCCACTTATTTTAAATTATTATTTATTTACTACTACTTATTTTATTTATTTATATTTAATCCTCTTCTATATTGTATTCAATTATATAATATCAAATATTATATTACTGTACTCGAAAAAAAACAAAAATTGATCGCAGTGTATGTTTTTTCTGGCGGCAAAAATAAACCATAGATAACAGATGCAATAGGTAATATCAAAGAGTATTTATATCGAAAGAAGGCTTGGAGTAGATATTACATAACAGGCATATTGAAGCTGAACTACTCGGTACAAGCTAACATGATGCCGGCTTAATCTATGTATATATATATTATAAAGTCCTTTGTCCTGAATGACTGAGGTATCAACGCACAGCCTAAACCGCTGATCGTAGAGACCTGAAACTTGGAGGGTGTGTTCTTTGTATGACAGAGGCATCCGACGAGAAGGGATTTTTCAAAATTCTACCCCTAAGTGGGGAAATAAGAGAGGCAAAGTTTGTATGGGACAACGTGATTCCGTGGTCCAATCTACTTCAAATTAAGCATAAAGTATTTTGAACAGAATTGATGAAGAACCTCATTTTTATTTTATTGAATTTCATCCCTTAACTGGGTGAAAAAGGCGAAGAAAGTTATTTTGGGGGTGATTTGCTTCGAAGTTGATATTAATACTCTTTAGTACTTTTGTTTTAAGTTTTATTTTTTTTGATCGCGTTCTATTTTGACACATCATATATTATTTGAAAGCGGGCACCTATTAAAATCCTGAAAATTCATATTACCTACAACTAAAATATCGGCGATAACAACATCGGAATAATAATAATACCGCCAGTTGTATCATTAAATTAAGTAAGTTTGTAGAAGAAGTTTTATCGTAGGTAAGTATATAAATCTTTGAAATTTTGATCTATTGCTCAAATAAATAGTCGACATTTTGATATTCGGTTTTTCGGTTGCTGATTGCGCTGATGGACGCGGACAGGAGCAGATTGGTGCGACGCGTGAAAGTGTGCAAGGAGGCGCTTGAGTCTGAAAATGCGTCTCCATGAAGATGATGATGATTCTGATATTAGGCTCTGCGTTTATAGGATTTATAACTTTCAGTATTTTGAACAGGAATCCATTTGGTGTTCTATTATTCGACCTTTCGTTTATAGGTCTTAAATTCTATATTTTCTACTTCGGGATTATAATAGTTACCCTTGAAAACTCATTCGATATTCAAAAAGTTTGAACACGGCCTTATAGGAATGCAGTGCTCGAAATTTAAAATGGTTATGAGTGGTTAAAACTATACGAATGATTCCATTATAAAAAAAAATTGTGACTCTCCAGGAGTGCCGATAATTCCGAATTCTCCTATACAACCATCTTGGGGCGACGACGACGACGACGGTGGGAGCCATCGACGTCCGATAGTTCGTACGACCGTCGGAATCAATTTTAATAATGATGTTACAATCATTTTTAGGGTTCCGTAGCCAAATGGCAAAAAACGGAACCCTTATAGATTCGTTATGTCTGTCTGTCTGTCTGTCCGTCCGTATGTCACAGCCACTTTTCTCCGAAACTATAAGGCCTATGCTGTTGAAACTTGGTAAGAAGATGTATTCTGTGAACCGCATTAAGAATTTCACACAAAAATAAAAAAAGCATTAAATTTTGGGGGTCTCCATACTTAGAACTGAAACTCAAAAATGTTTTCATCAAACCCATACGTGTGGGGTATCTATAGATAGGTATTTAAAAATGCTATTGAGGTTTTTAATTTAATTTTTTTCTAAACTCAATAGTTTGCGTGATAGACACTTCCAAAGTGGAAAAATGTGTGTCCCGCCCCTCTAACTTCTAAAATAAGAGAATGATAAATCTAAAAAAAATATATGATATAAATTGCCATGCAAACTACCACTAAAAATTGGTTCGAACGAGATCCAGTTAGTAGTTTTTTTTAATACGTCATAAACCGCAATTTTCGTCTTTGCTATTACGGAACCCTTCATGGGCGAGTCCGACTCGCACTTGACCGATTTTATTGAACATTGTTTAGTGATTACTCCGTCCAAGCAATTGACTGAAGTGGAGAATTCCCCCTGTTAGGGACTGGTCGCGGGTACAAGTCGTGCCTTAGTCGTTTCTATTTTCCTATCATAATTGGTTTGAATAGTTAGCATACTAATTGCTTTAAAATTTCATTCAAATATTTTAGTCTTTTCCGAACTTACCGCGGCGGACGAAGTCGCGGGCAAAAGCTAGTATTAATATAAAACATAGGTTAGGTACATACGTTGTTATCATTATTTAAATTAATATTATTTTCATACTACCTTTAATAATAAAACATACATGAAAATACATTGTTTAATCGTATAATAACACTAAATAAGTGCAAAATAGAACTGCATAACCATAAAAGCAAAATTCCAAAAAGAGTCTCTCCGGCGGGGAATCGAACCCCGGTCTCCCGCGTGACAGGCGGGGATACTTACCACTATACTACCGAAGACTTGTCATTCGCAAGCGAAATTGTCGTTTGCTTGTTGTTATTTTCGATTTCAAACTACCTGCTTAGGATTGATTGAATTTATTGGATTTGCAATGAATTAAACTCACAAACGAGAAATATCAATAATATCTCATGTACTTTCTTATATATTATATCTGCGGTACGAAACTGCAAAATTTCAATATCGATCGGTAAGAATTAAATTCAAGAGTAACACCCCTGGTACGCCTGCTGATTGATGGGCAAAGCTCTGACACAGCTTCCCTCTCAGGGTTAGGGGTCAGACGGCAGTCACTGCCGGATAAACGAAGATAATGTCATGAGGATGCAATGGCGCTCGGAATGCTCGGATGTTTATGCTAATGATGCATTTTATTATAAATCTGTAATAAATCTATTGTATTCCAGATTGTCCCGGGCGGCGGACGTTGGGGTGCTCCACACGCCGCAGGGCTCCTCGACTCTTGGTTTCAGATGCAGGTTAGTAATTATTATAAGAAAAATAGAAAAATCGTTTTTTTTTTAAATGTAACCAATATTCAGATATACGCATCGTACGCCATATGTAATAATTCACTACACAGAACCGTTTCACAAAACCGCATCCTCGGTCTTGGGCTTAAATTATACAGAAAAGGCAGGAGGCATAAGGCGCATCTATACTATACGCCACAAAGCTTTGATACAAAATGTGTATAATTGCTCAGAAAAGGCGTAAGCAGCGGAGGCTTTTCTCTTGGTCGGCTTTTTCGCGTCGCTAGCAGGCGAGACTGGAGCGAAGTGCAAGAGGCGAGCTATCACAATATAGTCAGCCTGTATAATAGCGATCGTATAGTACAGTCACAGAACAGATAATAGTACTAAGTACAGTCAGCATTAGATCGATCTTGACGAACAAAGTACTCAAAAATATCTACCAAGACAATAGTCTTGGTATTCCCCCCTTCCTGATGACTGATTCTCGTGATATTTGCTACACACCTTTAATTCGGACAATAATACAATTTAAATCAATATAACACTTTAATTAGCTCTTAATACCTTGTTTTTTTTTTATATTACGATAATAATGATCATTCTGAGACTGCAGTCATGATCGGTCTGGCGCTGACTGTACCATCCGCTCGCTTTACGCCTGAAACTCGTCCTAAGGCCGCTTTAAGTTCACTTTTTCTGACGATATAGTATACGAAAATGATACGGCACGAATAAGCAAGAGTTGTTGCTTATCGTACATAGCATGTCGATGACGTTATGACGCGAGACTCATCATCAGTTACCTATATGGAATTAATGGAAAAAAGTCTTGCGGTTATCTTAACTAAAATTCTACCACAGACGGCTGAAGAACCGCGAATAGTATGCCTATGGAATTAGAACGTAAATAATAAACTCACTTACCACCTTTACGGTAAACTTACACTACACGATCCTACGATTGAATTTAGATCTTTCTGTGATATTTTAAAGTCAATTTTAGAATAACAATATAATATCGGTAAATAAAGACTAATTTGTATTCTGAATACAGTAGTGACATTGTCACGTACCTACAAACGACATGTACGTCCATCTATTTACACAGATCTAATAATAATAATTGAATTTGTATCATAGGAATCCGTCACAGTTTATAATGCATGTACAATTTATTTTACTTCCCAGCAAAGTATATTTCTTGAGTGCCAATCCCCGTTGCATCGAATCGAATGCTCACACCACAGCTCAATCTTTGGAGCCAGCGTTCGCTCTCTTTCAACTCCATTATTTGGTTGCGACTGGCCGTCTGCCCTTAACCTCAAGAGGGAAGTTCACGTCAAAGCCTCGTTCATCAATCAGCAGGTGTACCTGCTTGCAAGAAAGGTTGTCTGGAGTTGTGAAGTGCGCGGAGCCCATACAACCACATGCCAGCAAAGTAACGTCATGGTCGTTTGAGTACTAAGACATCAAAAATTTTCCAATCGATTTTTTTGTGAAAACAAATCGGTGCTCCCTGTAGTTATTGCATTACGAGATTATAAACTACTAATAACTTTTAAGATCTGTTTTCAATATTATTTTAGTTTTTTTTTTCGTTCAAGTAATTTCTTTAAATTCACTATTTTTATGTGGCAATTGAGTGCTTAAACGAAAGAAAAAGTTATTATTTACAAAAATCTTGAATCTCTAATACACAGTCCTTTTTGGGAAACTGAGTTACACAGTTGAGTGGGCACAAAAAATATGAAAGGCCGACTAACTGACAGATTACACCAATTTACACGGTACATAACGTGAGGAGACACCATTGTCAGGGAGCAACCACCGTGGCACGTATGGGAATCGGTATTGTGTAACGCAGGGGCTAATAGAGCGAAGCAATTTTGGTTTGTACGCTTTAAACCAGTGCTTTTTGATAAATTTCTCGTTTTTTTTTCATGTAAAGTTCAATTTGTAGTCCAAAACTATAATTTAAGTTTTGCAGTCTTTGAACATTTATTTTCAAATATACCCGTGTGTCAAAGGTACCCTTGTGACTATTGATAAGTAATATTTTCCATATATTTTTTAAGATTGATTAAATAATTTTCCTTTAGGTGTTAGTTTTTTAAAAAGTGAATCTATGCGTTTATACTTGCAACAAAAGAGTCCCTGAATTTATTGAGTTACTCGAACACAAAGCATGTACGAAACCCACTAACAGAGGAAAATAAAAATTTGCCCACTGTTTCCGGGTCCAGAAAAAAAGCAAATTGTCAGTGCCTTTTGTTCTACCTTTTGCTAGTGTAGTAAATAATTACTAATTATGCATACTTGAATAAAACAGGTAAGTTGTCAGTCAAATCACGTTTTTATTTCAGGAAACATGAGGTCAAATCTAGGAGCTAAGTCGTTAAAAGTCTTTTAAATGCACAGCTCAAAACATTTATCTGTCTGGCAGTACAGTCATCTTATGCATGTACAGTCAGCATCAGATCGGTCTTGACCAGCAAAGTACTCAAAATGATCTTAATTCCTTGGTTTTCCATCCTTCCTGTTGACTGTTTTTTTTAAGCTATTGCATAGCTTCTATCGCGGGCCTTGAGCGTGGAGACCGAATCTAGAAATTCCGTAACGAGAAAAAACTTAACACCCCCCACTCCGAGCTCGCACGAATCGAGACGAGCTGCTCTGAAATCGGACGAATACGTAACAAAATTTGACAACTGCGTTACCCTATCGAACTGCGTACGCGAATCTGATTGGTCTGTGTAGAACGCATGCGCGAATTCCATGACTTCTGATTGCTCCGTTTAAAATGACAACGTGATTTCGCATGCTCGATCCTTCGCAACCGTGTGTAGATTTCGAATCGTCGTCGTCGCCTGTCAAAATCCAGGGCCGTATTGGGTATTTGACTGTCAAGTCAAATTAGTTACTTTTTACTAAACGTCAAAACAGTAAGTTATAAATAAGGTTTGTATGCAAAAAAAACAAAGGAAATTTTTTTTGCATAAATTGAAAAAAAAATGCTATGCAATAGCTTTACCGCGACAGTCCCCGAGTGCCACACGTTTTTTTTTTCTGATATTTGGCACCTACAGACACACCTTTAGTTCGATAATATTATAGCGTAGATATTAAGATCATTTTGAGTATGTACCCATTTTGCTAGTCAAACTCGATCTGATTCTGACCGTTGTTTCGCAGAAGTAATTTAGTAGAAAATTACAATCACTGTGATATATGATAAGCGTTCTATGATGATGCAAAGGCGATGCGTCGATCATTGCACTACAATTGAGTAATTAAAGTTGAATTGCTTGCTTCACCTGACGAATTAAATGACCGGTACTCGCGCCAACTTACTTTATTGCAGCAAAGGGCGTTGTTTGTAATCTAGTAGGTAAATATTTAAATTTAGAAAATGTACCTATTATTATAGTGTCGGAAGTTTAAGTTACGTTACTTCACGAACATGTATGTTACAAATTGAAATAAAAGTAATCATAACGAATTCTATCGCGATTTAATTGGTGGTATTTTAATATTTACAATGAACGACACTTCGGTTGTTTTATAGTAGTGAGGGCCTTCCCGTGACCATAGATGCTCGATATATAAAAATGATCGTGGATGTTTCGAACTCAATGCCGATATGGAAATGAATGAGTGAAAATGGCTGCTTAAGTACCTACTGCAATCTTCATAGATACCTACTTTACTCTCTCAATTTGGGTCTGTACATAACCATATTTGAACAGGAGAGGAAACAATCGCTTAACACTGTAGATAAGATTAGAACCGTTATGGTTTTATAATATTTTGCTTGTGCAGGCCCATCATGATGTGACTAATAACTAAACTATAGTTATTAATCACATTATGAACGAAATTTAAAGTTATAGGTGCTTGTTAGTGAGAAGAACCGGAGTGCAGGCCGGAATTCCTAGTTGAGTACCGGATGCAACTGTGGCCTAACGTTGAGATGGCGATAATGGTGATTAGTGTAAAGAACCCAAGTACTCAAGACCTAATTTAACCTTACAAACTTAGACCCTACCTCTATTATTAAGACCATAAAGTATCTCTAGATATTTGTATATTCTTTCTATTATTTTAAAAGTTACGCCACTCTAAAGGTCTACCACTAGTCTAAGTAGGTAGTTATTTGTATTATGTATCTACACATTTTAAATAGGTAGGTACTCGTATAATATTTTACGATCGATATTATTGGTAGGTATCTATTTACATTTCTTCATTATAATTATACTATAACTTCAAATTTTAATCGAAATACATTTATTAGGCTGTTTTACACCAAAAAAAAATATTTATCAGTCCTGTCAACAATTCGTTTCAAATCTAACAGGAATATTGAATTGATATTTTATATTCTTGTAAAAATATTGACACTGGCGAATACTGACAAGCTGTTACCCGCGGCTGCGCCCGTGTGGATGTCGGTAACTTATGTCCTTTCCCAAAGTCTAATCTATCTCTGTACCAATTTCATCTAAATCGGGTCAGTGGCTTAGGCGTGAAAGCGTAACTTTCGCACTTATAATATTAATATGGAAGTAGGTACCTATGGATATGGATTAGCACTTTTTAGTCTTTTTACGAAGTTGTTTGTTATTATAGGTATGTAGGTCATTACAAAAGTTTCATATTGACGTGAAACCAGATATAGGTCACAGGTACAGTTGATAAAGGAGATACCTACGTATAAACTTTTACATACAATTCTATTTGACAAAGTATACCTACATTTACTTACTGATAACCAAAAAATGCGCACTGCACATATAGAGCACGTTTTGTGAAGTGACAATATATATTCCGGTTACTGTAGATCAAATTATAATAAATTGGAAAAAGCGAAATCAATTCTCGGGTGGGACTCGAACCCGCGATCTTTCCCTTACAGGGGGAACGCTCTGACCACTGAGCCACCGAGCTTCGCCCGAGAGTGACCCAATTTTTCCAATACATCCATCTTACGGCGATGCGCTTTTTCCAATTTATTATAATTTGTTTAGTCTAGCAAACTAATTGCTTTAAAATTATCTCTACTGTAGATCAAGTAATAATTACCTATGTGATAGCGTGGCTTACTTCAACTGGTTTGCGGCTCCTATCATATATTATGTGAAAACCGCTCTTAACGTATTGTTTGGGACATATAAAATGAGGAATGTACTCAAAAAGTGCTCTATACGCGCAGTAGGTACACGTTTCTCGGATGTCTTTTGAATACAGCACGGGGTACTATAGTGATGGATGAGCTCAAATACGCCTAGCATAGATTATTATAAAATAATCCGTGCGCGTCAGAACCTCGTTTGTCACGCGATTTAGGTCCAAGATACGTGTCCCGAGGTATACAAAGAAGCAACAAAGCAAACGGATATTAATGCTGTTATCAATGCACAGTGATTACGGATAGCCGTGCAGTTTTTCAGTAACTGTTAATAGAAATAGGAAAGTTAGTTATGCGCTATACTGACGTAATGCTGTTATGGATTAAATGGGTTAGGTTTGTAAATTTTTTATTGATAACAACATACTTACTTGTTTGAGTAAGCATCGAGTTTTTTTGTTGATAATAGACTATCTTACCTGTAGGTAAGCGATGATGGGGTTAATGGTGGAGCACGCTCGCCTAGAAATAACCTTTTCAACACACTTGCTTGTAAATAGGGTTTTATTTCACCGCAAATAGGCTCGTAATAACACCTATTATCAAACTGTGACTTTTTTCATTGCTATTATTGACAAGTGAGTTATAGATTTTTTCTTTTAATTTCTTTGATTACGTTGCTTTGTTCTTAAAAATGTTAGATGCGCGCGTATTAGGAAAACGAATTAATTTTTTTAAAGCTAGCGTAAGCTTTTTCACTTAAGAATCATGCGACTGGGAATTAACGCTAGAATATAGTAGTATCTAGTATCATGGAATAGAATGACGAATGTAGAGGATTTGACGTTTTTGACATTCGTTGACGCCTGTCATAATGTCAAATCCCATACATTTGGCATTCTATTCTACAAAACGCCGGCCGACGAATTACCTAGAGCTGAAGTCCAGCGTCCACTAACTCTTTCTCCTTCTGTCAATTTTGGTTAGTTTAACTTCTATGGTCGTCTACATGTGGCCAAGGTTGTTTCTCATGAGCCACGGTTCGCTATATAAATGAAGACAATAAGTACGATTTGTATAGTGTAGTGCCAGCTATTGCTATTGTAGTATTGTCACACTACGATTTTCTGTGAACTGCTCAGTCTCTAGATTTCTAGGAGAACGATTCCCAATTTGTATACCTATAATTTGGTTTACCTATTCTCATGGGCCATTCTCATCAGTCATCAACCAACACGTAACAACTGTAACTGTGTAGCTATCACAAATGACACTGCAAAAAGGCGAGCTATGTTTATACAAATAGGCGCCAAAATTCATTGGTCCACTAATAATTATATAACTCATGGGTAATTTCACGATGCCTAATTTTTTCAGAAGAACACATCAGTATTCTAGATATTCTAAAAGAACTCCATTAAATTTTTTCATCGGAAACCTATGATTGAAAAATACCACCGAAATTAGCAAAAAATTAGGCATCGTGAAATTACCCTTATTATGTGCATTTGCATATTGGTAGGTAGGTATAAACATTTGCATACCTATTGGTAGGTAAGTATATGGATTTGTGTATTGACTCCATTTTCAGCGGTTTATGCATAAGCACAGAATAGTGATAATAGTGGCATATATGTAATATATTTTCTTAGATAGTCGTGACGCACATTCTCACTATAATTAGGTAATTTTGGCATAACGCGAAATTGACAGACTGCGTTTTAGGTAAGACACCCTCGCGGCTAAAGGAGAAACTTTGACAAAGTGTAGATAATAAATGAGTAGTCCGTATCTACTTACAATTTTTGTTCTACGAGTATCAATCAATTAGCCTATTACAGTCCACTGCTGGACATAGGCCTCTCCCAATAAACGCCAATCCTGCGCCTTCCGCATTCAGTCTGTATTTTGTTCTATATAGCTTATTATACTTACAGTATCATAGTAGTTGTAGTTCTACATAAAAGTCATTGATTCGGGATTCAGTTGTCAAACTATAACAGCTGATGGATTAGTAGCTGGTATACACACAACAGACAAACGTAATATCATCATGCCTTATGTTGAAAAGAACATGGCGCTATAAACATTAATCTTCTTTACGGTGTACTTTATGGCAACCTGCAGAGGCGGCATTGTACGGCCACAGACACTTTCCTTTGTAAATAGTGTCTACCGATCTGCAATGACAGTTGACTGCCAAGTTGGTAGCGAGTCTAATCTCGGCCGGGTCAAACGGCTGCTGAACTCACTCCTGTTGCGAATGAACATGCGAGTAATTCAGTTTGAGTGGCCGGCATGCCTACTTACAGTATATTTCTAGCTGTAGAGAGAATTGCAGTAAAGGTAAGATTCCAAAGCCGACCGCATACGACAACGACAGACGCATGCAGCAGATACAGCGTACCCATTACATGTTAAACTCCGATATGGATAAAGGGGACCATTGAGAAGCAGTAATGAATTATGTGCATCTGCTGCGTGCGTCGGCAGTTGTCGTATGTGGTCGGCTACGGAATCATGCCTTTAAAAGCGTGTTGAACTCGTAACACCATTACTTTTACACATTTTTAGGCTCTCACTTGTTTATAGCCTTGCGTTGAATACCTACAGGTCAAATGTTATCTTGCTTTCATTGCTTAGATATATGTTTAAAAATTGCATCTATCAGATTTTCATTTTACAACATTACGGCATCCTTTTTAGGGATCCGTGCTTCAAAAGAAAAAAAATGAAATCCCTTATACGATTTCTTCGTTGTCCGTCTGTTTATCTGTCAAGACCTTTTTCTCAGGAATGTGTGGAGGTATTAAATTGAAATTCATACCACATACCCAGCTCTGTAGCGCCTTGAAACTATGAAAAAATCACACTGCTAAGTCTGTTGCAGTTTATGTAGCATAAAATCACATTTTGTCAGGTCCCGGGTCGCCGCTGAATGGCAAAAAGCTAGGGTGAAGTCATGGCTTGTCTGAGGGGACCATGGAGGTCTAGAAATGAAATAGTTTTCAACCCACATGATACCCATCATTGCCCATTGGAGTGTGTAGAGGAAGTCACAAGTTTTGTCGTCGGTAGTTTGGGACCACTCATGCATACTGCGTCGATTACACGAACATATGAATAAATATTAACCGTCTACGTATTTATTATCATCTTTTTGTTCGACTACAAGTTTTCATTTTAATCACGAAATACCATTTTTAGCATATTTTAACCTCTTTTTTTATACTTCAAATAAAAGAAAGTGAAAAATACCTTATAAAGACTTTATTCCATAATCGAATTCAAATAAGAAACCAAAAGTGGTTCAGAACAATATTTCGACGGGTGCAAAGTAAAAAGAGACATCTGCATAATAGCAACTTTACAGGAGAGCGAAAAGATCGAAAAAGTGTATTATTTTCGTAATGAGTGGGCCAATATTTCTGAAAATTTTATCATAATTTATTTATGCTCTTATTTATTTTTATATTAAGTTAATTAAGCTAATTTATTAATAATTTACGAGATTTTGCAGATAGCCGTTTTTACAACGAACTTTATAAAACGCTAACTGAGCCAACTACCAGTTGGTCGTATATGCTTGGGACTTTAAATATCGTGTATAAATAGTATTTATATCGTGTATAACTAATTAACAGAATATTAATAAAACATTATTAGATTATGCTTTTAATTACTGAGATAAACAGCGAAAATCGAACAAATTTTGGTAATTTGGCTTAGTAGCCCAAAATCATCCTGCCTGTTTTTTATAAAGTCGTTTATTAAACAGAAAATCCTACTACGTGATAAATATTTTGTATAAAGTTAACCAATGTAAATCATAACATCTACAGTGACCGCGAAGCAATGACGAAGTAGAAAGAGTCAACTGGCAGATGACATTTTGTGTACGCTCGGAGTCCGCCCCGCGCCCCGCGCAAAAACGACCAACGTTACTTGGTCGCATTAACTTCGTACTATTTGCAAGATTGAGTGTAGATGGCTTTTTATACTTTTGAAAATTTATTGAAATATAATGAAATCTTCAAAACCAAATATGCCAGGTTGTGGAGTCTTATTTGATTAGTACGAAAATGCAATAAAAAGAAAATCGTGAATTTGTAGTTGACTTTATTTACTTTGCACCCGTCGATTTGTCCCCTGTCAGGAAACAATTTCGTCCCAATGGTACCTACAGTCAGCAAATAATTTAAAGCTAATACTAGAATTTAATATATTATGTTCAAGACGCAATCCATACCAATATTATAAATGCGAAAGTAACTCTGTCTGTCTGTCTGTATGTTCGCTTTCACGCGTAAACCACTGAACCGATTTTGATGAAATTTGGTACAGAGATAGATTAAACCTTGGAAAAGGACTATGCTAGGCTATGTTTGGTCGCGATATCCGACATCCACGTCCCGCCCACGTACGCCGCGGACAAAAGCTAGTATCTGTATATTTCATAGGCATAGAACTGTCAAAGAAAGAAAATGTTAAACAATTATTTGTTTTTACGGTTTTAACAACGAAGAAATTGAATAATAACTTTCCCAGAAACCGCATCAATCATCACAACCGCGAACCGCAAGATCCAAATGGGTTTTGAGATCTGCTTCGAACACATACATTTTGTTCCCTTGTGTTGTTACACATTAATATACCTAACAGTTATATTTCTATATAGTTATGCTTTGAAGTATTGCAAAACCAAAATATATTATTGGGATCAATTCGGCTATTAATTGTCATTTCATATTTTACTAGATGTTGCCTGCGGCTCCGCCCGCGTCGACGTCGGTTATCGCAACCGTACATAGCCTATGTCCTCTCCTTAGGTCTAATCTATCCATGTGCCAAATTTCATCAAAATCGATTATTAGCGTCAGACAGACAGACAGACATAGTCATAGTTACTTTCGCATTTATAATATCAGTGTAGATTACTTGTTATTTCTTTTACTTCAAACATTCTCAATTTATTAAGTACTAGCCTTCCGCCCGCGGCTCCGCCCGCGTGCGTTTCGGTTAACGCGACCTTTGCTCATATCTTCGGTTCTACTCAACCGATTGCGATCAAACAAACGTAAGATTTTAAGTCTGAGCAAGCCCTTTCTAACAAAAAGAACCGCATCAAAATCCGTCCAGTATGTTTTGCGTCCATCGCGGACAAACAGACAAACAGACAGGAAATTAAAAAAAAAAAATTCGTGTTCTGTATCGTTAACATAACATAACCCAAGTATTTTTTTTTAAATATCTCCAATGTACAGACACGACCACTTTACAATTATATAATAGTATAGAATAGATATAGATATAATATAGATAATATACAAAAAAGGTAGATACCGCACTTGTGCATGAAACTGTTGAGGACAAAAGCAGGTAAATGTCGTAATATTTACACTCCTAGTGCGACTTACTACAAATAGCTATCTCTCTCTGTGTCATACTCTCCATATGTCACACATAGTTTTGTAGTCTATGCATATAAGTAGGTACGTCATATACCTATCATGCCACAGAAGGTGCATGAACGTTCAGTATGAAAGTAACACATATTTCTTTTAAATATTGTTAGTGTGTACGAGTACAGGCAAGCAGAGCATTTTGTAAGGTTGCTTTTTTCAAATGGAAGCAATAAAAATGTACATACTTAATAAACTTCATTTCTTTGCGCTGTCGGTACTGTGTGAAATAATATTAAACGCACCATTAGACCGCTGCACACTGTGACATCGCCCATTGTTCCGTGCGCGAGCGCTGCCTATCTATAAGCCTACTAGTCGATACGTAATCATCGCCAACCATTGTACATTCGTTTTTTATTCTATACTAGCTAACCTGGCGAACTACGTACCGCCATATTTTCTGATCCCGTTCCCGCTGCATATCTCGAAATTTATCAGTGTTTCTCTAAAACTTCTATATTATGCATGTATGCATACATATAAACCTTCCTCTTGAATTTTTTCAAAATCCGTTGCGTAGTTTTGGAGATTTAAGCATACATAGGGACGGACAGACAGCGACAGCGACTTTGTTTTATAATAATTATGATTATGTAGTGATAGTGATGATACGGTAGGTAGGAAAGTATTAGGTAGGTATAAAAACATTAAAGAAATGGATAAAAATAAATAGCTACACCATAACATAGTAAAACTAGCTGCCCCGGCAAACTTCGTACCGCCATATTTTCGGCCCGCGTGGTATTCAAATCCCGTTCCCGCTGCACCCTTATCACTTAGGGGGATGAAAAATAGATGTTGGCCGATTCTCATAGATACCGGATAAGCACAAAAAATTTCATCAAAATCGGTCAAGCCGTTTCGGAGGAGTTCGATTACGCACCCCGTGACAGAAGAATTTTATATATTAGAAGATTAAGGCATTAATAAGACCTTTTACTTTGGAACTGCAATGTTAAACAACGAATTAAGTTTAAACCAGTTTTTTCACACTGACTTTGGTTTGCAGCTAGTGCGTCGCTATTTCAGATCTTCATGAATAGGTAAAGCGGTCATGTTGGTTATTTTTTGTTCAATGAACATTCAATCTAGAGGTTTAATTTTTTTTTAATAATGCTGGTACCCCGTATATGAAGATCTTCGTGTCGTAAAAGTCAACTTTAACTACTACACCTGCTAATTGATTAACACTGATTAACGTTGCTTGGTTGACAACTCAACTAGTTTTACTAATTACTGCGTAACCCCTCAGAATTAGGCAGCAATTGCTTCCGTAAAAGTTAGAAAATGCCACATCAAGGGGAAAAGACTAGCTAGCACGAACCATGGGCTCCAAAGTGCAAGCTGTGTATGCAACTTGAGAAGAACGCTCGGAAAAAGACTATTCCTTAAAAGACAGCAAATAAGTATAGGTAAATAGCACAGCCACAGATCAGTTGATAGCACTAGCGTAGCACAGCTGCACTAAGAAAAGATTATTGAAAATTTTATCTCTACCCCTTAGAGACCTGTTACGCAGAATTCGTCTTTTACTCCCGTAAAAGACGCATTCTGCGTAACGGGTCGCGTAAAAGCCGTATCTAACGGGTTTTTTTGTCTAATAAGATTGTGAACGATTATGTAAAATATCAATTAGCCTATCGCGGTGCTCTTTTGGACATAGGTATTGATTGATTGATTGATTGATGCAAAACATATTCAATATTTTACAAATTATCTGATCAACGCTAATTACGTTAGGTACCAGTTACCAGTATGTTGATTGCTAACTAAATATCAAATTGATCATTTTCATAAGTATTTGTAAAAACGATTGACTGAAAAATGTGTTCATAGAACTCGGTTGGTGCTTTGAGAACTTTTTTAAAGACTACTTAGGTATAAGGTATTTCTTCATTTTTATTCAACTCCCTAGCAAATGAATTTTACAAACTCAAATTATCTTTTACATTTTAATAACATTTCACACTTGAGCGATTTTACTCAGTTGCGTAAGCACAACGTAAATGAGATTCATATGAGGGGCATGGGGGACGAGGGGGAGAGGAGGGGAGAGGGGGGGAAGTAGTGACAGGATTCACGGTCCAACTGAGGAACACAATGATCGCGCTCAATACTTGATCGATTATGCCATTATGTGTAGGTATACGTAATAGTACATATACACATACATGGTACCGCTATTGTAGGACGCGTATGTGCCGATGCGAGTGGCCCGCTAGACGAAAAGTAGTCTTTGTCAGATATCACTTGTCTTTAAACTTGCTGATGATGATCTCTTCATGATCGACATTCGCTTTTTAAACTAGATTGCTTCGTCATCAACTCCCGCTAGTCTCTGCTTACTGGAGACATTTTTCTAGTGCTGATGAGAGTGTATGCAAAGTTGCGCCCGGAATAAGTTGCATGCGTCAATAAATTTCAAGAGCACTAATTAATCATGCAAACTTTTATTAGAAATCCAGTCGGATCATAAAAAAAACGGTAAATAAACACAGAAATGATACACTTTCTTGTTTAAAATAATCTAGACTAAGTAGACTAGATCGAATCTTTATATTATGCAAGATAATTATTTTAGTACTTACCTTGTCGTATTTTCGCACGCTGCTAAATCTAGGGATAATATTTGATATATTATTATACTCTCCGTAATCGACGACTTATTACCATTTTATACCTTTAAAACATTTAATTTATTACACAATTATGTTCCAAACCTATAGTTTTCCCCTTGACTGATTTGTTGTCTTACTATATAAATACCGACAAGTATAAATCCATTGATAAAAAGATAAAATCCGCGAAAACATGGCATAGCATACACCATGCCAGCGATATGAGCGTATAGCAGATATGCTGTATCAAAAAGCAAACTTAAGTTAGCCTCGGTTACTTAGAATATTTATCGGTGTAAATACACGTACTTGCTACAACTTAAGTGTGGCTTGTTTGTCGTTTGATTCATGCCTCAAAGAATGCCATTGGTCGACTTCAAAAGAAACTGTACAAATATGTTCAAAACTATTTTGGTGTTGCGCTTTTCACTTTGGCATGTGCGTGGGCAACGTCTCTACCGCGTATAGAACAAGGTGCTAAGTTGCTCAACATTTTCTTTCTTACTTAAACCTAACCTTTCCACTTAATATAAATCTGACAGCAGAACTCAGATTCGGTTCTAACTTGTAGGTGCCAAATCACAAAAGATTCAAGTACCGTAAACTGAATTTATGACAGTTTTTAAACTCGAATTTTTAAAGAGGCAAAGCTGTTAAATTTTGCTTAAACAAAACATAAACTAAGCTCGAATACCTGTAATTATTTATCGGGGAAACTATAAAACAAGACGAATGGGACAATAAACAATGCATAATATTTAAAAAATATTCGAATTTATTGAGTAAAAGTTGTACAAGCAGCTTTCACTAAGTAGAACCAATATATTACTTAATTGCTGAATATGTTCAGTGAGTCATTAGAAAAAATATATATTTTCTGTTTAACTGTCCACTAACGAGTCGGAACGTCTCGTTTCTTTAAATGTCATCTGTACTCCATAGGTGTACTTCATAAACTTACATCATGTGTCTCCAAGTGACTCATTAGAAATCCGTTATTCTTTAGATATATTTATATACCTAACCTATGTACTTATTTTTCTTTATTTTGTTAAAACAGTCATATGATTTCTCGTTATCATTTTATTCTTATGTTTATAATTTGTTGTCAAAGTTTTGTATATTGTCAGTGAGTAGTGTGTATTGTTAGTGAATCAACTTAAAAGTCATACATCTTTAACAACTGAGAGCCATCATTAGAATCTCTCTTTTGAATATTTCATACCAAAGTTTGAGTATTTTGATTAGCGTACAATATCTAAAGATTATTTCTATTCCATTCTAAACAACCAAAAAAAGAAAAAAATTGAAAATGTTCGATTAGGTATGTGAAAATTGGTAAAGATCTGGGTAGCGTAGCAGTTGGAGTGTTCGACTCTGGATTCGATTCCCGCTCATTGCAAATATTGTATATTTATGAACTGATTTGCATTAGTTTGGGTTTTTCTAATAACAATAAACTTACATATTTACAATAAAAAATCTGTGTTTATCCACATAGCTAGAACGCGTATTATAAGCTACTCAAGCTTCTTGTTATATGGGATTTACCAAATTTTAAAAATGAATTAAAAATTCTATTAAATAAAATGTGAACGTCGTATCATCACCATTAGGATGTAAGCGAAACTACTTTATAGTCACTAATATAATTTTCTGGCACTAAAACTCAACATCGATTGGTTCTATAAACGCTCGGTCTTAGATTTCATTAATTACTTTTCAATCAACATTGACATGAGCGCGTATATTCGTATATTTAGAAAGATTGATCCTAGTTAATCATGAACTAACGTATGTGGGAAATCCTGCAATTAAAGATTCATTTTATTGAATCTTGAACATTTGAGAAAAGGTTTGATAAGTGAGAAGCTGTGTTGGTCCCGGGGGTGTCGTAGAAAGCGACTAACAGCCGTTCCCAATAAAATAACGTAAAGATACTTCCTTTGTCAAATCCTATTGTTATTTTGCTACAATGAATTGCGTTACCATAGAGATTGATGACGTTTTTATCCTTTCTAATGTCAAAACTATCGATAGATACGTAGGGTATTGGAATGGCCGTAAGGGATTGGGCTATTCTCCATCCGACAGTTAACGTACAGCCCAATGTGGGAATGGGCTAGGGATACCGGTGAAATTTTGACGCCAATCTGCATACTCATATCTCCGGTTCAACTTAACCGATTATGATAAAACATGTGTAAAATTTTACGTCAGACCAAGACCTTTCTAACAAAAATGAACATCCATTCAGTAGTTTTGTGTACATCGCGAGCAAATAGACAAACAGACAAGAAAATCCAAAAAAATTGGGTTCAGTTTCATACATAAATACAATACATACCTATACTCACACGCCTGTAAATCCAAAAAGCGGTAGGCAAACGTGTAGTAACACACACATTTCACCAATTACAATTTTCAGTCCCACGTAGGCAATAGGGGGCGAGTCTATTGACGTTAAGCGGGCACTTAGTCATGGGTTGTATTACTGTCGGACAGCAGCAGGAGAGTTCAGTTTCATTATACTTATTTCTATCTGTAATGTACAGACATAGCTACTTCAAAATTATATACTTAATAGAAGCGGATTTGTGTTGTGTCATCTGAATGACAGCTACACAAAGTTGCACGTTAGTTGATGGTTATGGTAAAACATTTTTTATGTTCGTACAGCCAGTCTATAAATTTGACGTGACTGACAGAATGAGATAGATAACGTATCGTTGCAGCGATCTTAAGTTACGTGATCTACTCGTATTTATGAAATGTAACACGAACAACCATAATTTTATGTATCTAAGTACGATGTGGGATGATTACTATGCCTAGTTAAATATTTAATTAATATACTGTTTTAGAATTTGTTTATAGAGTAGCCCGTTTAAGAAAAGGCTTAATATCATCACGCTACTCCTCAAGGGATGTCAAGAAATCCGGCAGATTTCAAAAGGTATACATTAGGTCTAGGATATAAAGCTCCCTAAATAATACAATTTTGGAGTTTGATACGCACAAGATTAACATACAAGGTAAGCACATTCCAAGTAGCTCTAGAAGTCTAGAACTTTACATAAAATAATATTTATTTGAATTAAAAAAATAAATTATACGCCTATTATTATTTTCATTGTAATTTTTTTATTCATCTATACTAATATCACAGTCTAACGAATTCTTCCATATGAAAGGCTCGTTATACTGTGCTAATATTATAAAGCTGAACAGTTCGTTTGTTTGTCAACTACTGGTTCGAAATGAAAGAAAAAGGTGGGTCTTGTGCTTGTCTGCGACCTAAGTGGTTTAAAAAAAGTTTTTTTGTGTTGAATAGCCTGTTTATCTGGGAAGATTATAGACTAAATATCATCACACTGCCACTTAAGGGAGCGGAGTAGTAACATAAGGGTGGGTGAGCTCATTATTGTTTCAATATAGGTGAAGATGTGATGATGATGACGTCTGTACATTCGTTAAGTGTTCAGCAACTTCTGAGGGTACTGGACTGTACATCAATCTCGATTTTATAACTGACTAGCTGACCCCGCGAACTTCGTACCGCCTTTTTTTTAAATTTTTCTCTCCGTAAGAACCATCCCCGTACTTCAAGGAATATTCTAAAAAAAGAATTAGCGAAATCGGTCCAGCCGTTCACGCGTGATGTCGTGACCAAGGGATATAGGGTACACACTGAAATATAAAATTAGATGTACCTACATGTAAATATTTACTATATTAATAATCGATTTTAAAATAGAAGAAAAATATATGTATTTTTTATAATTAACAAAACTATAGTCAACCGTGACTTTTCCAAAATTTTCTTTCATTTATATGATACTTGTTTTTTTGTACAATATTTATACATTATTCTAATACATACAAAAACAAAAGTAAATCATCTCGTTCTGAAGTTTTTTTACTGTAACTATATGGTAAATAGTAACTAGGTCATCGTTATATAGAAAATTGATACAGTAGTTTCTGTTGTAACAAACAAAATTACTTAAAGTATTAGTGGCATTTCGTAAGTATTTACTGAAGCTGTCGGAGGGCGTTGAGTTTGTCGGAACACTTGAATGATTACAAAGCGGCTGCGCTCGCGCTTGTCCCCGTTCCGGATAGGGCCCGCACAGGTGCACCGCCTTATTAGGCCTCCCATCTCTTAGTACCGACCGAGAACATCGACACATTGTTACACCATTCATAGAGATTTTATTGTTTAAAATTTAACATGTAAAAATAAATAACTACGTATTTTTTAAATAGGTACTATAATATTTTTCGAATCTGGTATTGTTAGTTATACCTAAAGTTTTGTATTTATTTTTCAGATTTCAAAGCTACGAATACTTTTATTAAGATGAGTAGAGGCAGAGGCTCAAAGAACTTTTTTCGTATTAATAAAAAATACTACTAAAATGTTTATCCATCCATATCCATACTCCATACTTAATATTATAAATGCGAAAGTAACTCTGTCTGTCTATCTGTCTGTCTGTCTGTCTGTCTGTTACGCTTTCACGCCTAAACCACTAAACCGATTTTGATGAAATTTGGTATAGGGGTAGTTTAGACCTTGATAAAGGACATAGGCTATGTTTGGTCACGATAACCGACATCCACGCGGGCGGAACCGCGGGCAAAAGTTAGTATAAAATATATTATTAAAAAAAAAAATACGACAAACCTTTAACTCATATATCATTCAATTTATGGAGTATCTAATGTATCTATAATGAAATACCTAAACCTACATCATTTTTATGGCTAAAAACCATAACACCTGTGAGTAGTTACAAAGAACTCGCACTGTATATACAGGTAGTAAGTATGTATCTACTCTAATTATTATTCATCACCAAAATAGGGTTTAGTGCAATTAAGGAATATAGACATGGCATCAAGTCAGGTTGTGTTACAAAGTGTACTGAGCGCAGACAATCTGGGTTAGGGCGACGCGACCCCAAATCGATCTTGCAATCTGAGGCGAGCCTCGTGGGAGCGAGCGAGACGGCAGCACGTGACCTAGAGTAGCAGGTTGGGAATCCGGAAGGTATGAGCAAACCGGCTTCACGTTGCATTTTTCCATTCAATGGAAAGCTCTTCGTATACCTCGAGAACGACGGATTTTTTTGGGATTTATATTTTTCTTTAAGTACCAACGGAAATTGAGGTTGTAGTGCCTGCGGCTTGATAAAATTATAAGTAAACAAATTGAATACCTACGAGTACATTAATCTTATTACTACCACAATGCGAAAGTTTGGACGGATGAATGGGCATCTCAGTAACGCCATAACGAAACAGATGTGGATGAAATTTGTGCACAGAGATAGATTATATTATAGTCTTGCCCCCCTAGACAATGGCAATTCGTTATTCGTCATTCTATTCTGCTAATTTAGGGCGGAACAGAATAGGTATAGGTTCCTACTTTTACTCCATGGTATAGACTCCATTAGATCAACTTTCCATCAGGCGGGCCATGTGCTTGTCTGCGACCTATGTAGTATAAAAAAAAGATCGCTAGCACGGGTACACGGTAATATCTAGTAATAATAATACTCCTACAAATATTACCTAAAATGTAACAGTTTCTGAAGATGTTTGGATGTTTGAATTTTTGTTATTCAATCAAGCTCAAACGGCTGGACGGATCTAGCGGCATTTTGGTTCAGGGGTAGAGCTTAGGTTATGGCCTTTTTTCTCGCTGGAATACCTCCTGAAAGAGGATCAGAATTTCACGTGGATGTACCCGCTTGCAAAACCTAGTATGAAGTAAAAGAGGCAGACATTCTTACAAATTCACCTCACCATTTATTCTGCGTACAATGCGCATGCAAAAATTCGGTAAGTCCAAGTGCCTAATCAAAAAGATTGTAAATACTTTTCGGTAATAGGTATAGACAATTTTGTTAGTCTTATCAGCTTAAAAATATAATCACCGGATGGATAGAAGCCGTTAGGGATCTTGAACACTATTCGGTAATTGTTATTTAATTTTATTCGTATGCCAATAACATTATATCTTTGCGATATTATTATCTTTTGCTATCGCCATTATTTTGATGAATGCAGTATTTAACAATAGATATAGGTCTGTACAATAAATGTTACATAATACAAACAGACAAAAAATAAACAACATTCGTAATCGGCTACTGTACTTAACTAACTCCTACCTACCTACTTATAGGTTTAGTAGAGCAACTTGTACTTCAATCCAAAATAGATGACCTTCAATGGTTAGTTGCGTTTGTGACATAGTACAACAAAGCATTATTATTAATCTAGAGTATATTATTAGATTAGCAGGAGACCAACCAAATCCGCAGTTAGACTGGTAAATTGGACCCCAGACTCCGAGGTGAAAGCTTCGGATGCGACTGGGATTAACACTAGGATGAAGATGAAGAAATCGATATTATTAGACTATAAAAATATAATTCTGGTGTTCCAATCGGGGTATAGCGCTCTTCTGCTAGAGAATTCGAGTCCTAATAACACAATGATTGGAAAAGTAAAACATCGATGCAACAGTGTCACAAGCGTTTGGGGACATACATACTGTTTGTACACACATATTCAAATAAATAAGTAAAATAAAGGTGTCGTAAAATATTTATTTATTTTTTATATACCAAACTAAAATTAGAATCGCTTATTAGGTTTCAAGCTGCAATGAAAAATTGGACTAGGTACCATAGGAAAATTGGCTATCTGTACTGTCCTAACGCGTGTCAAATTAACGCACATAAAAAAATTCGTAGTACCATCAGTGGAACCACGGCAAAACAATGAATTCCGTAGTACCATCAATGGTACCACGGAAAATAAAAATTTCCGTAGTACCACTAATGGTACCACGGCAAAAAAAAATTGCCATAGTACCATCAATGGTACTGTCTAATGGTACCACGGCAAACAAAGGATTCAAGTGTTACCTGCACTTTTAAAGACTTGACACTAAATTAATACCCAACCATAACAAAAGCGGTCTTGTGGGCTCTGAGGGGAAGGCTTCGAGGACAATCGGAACAACTTCGTGATTATGATGACAACCATAAAAGCCTGTTAAAAGAACAAAACACTTTTTAGCATCAATTACAGTAACATATCAGTCAATACAACATTCGATTGACGGCTGTAATTTCACTTAATCATCTCAGCAAAAACTTTGTAGTAAGTAAACAAAATTATGGATCCTGTTCATATAGTAGAAATGTATGAGTCTGCGATGGCACAGTTATAGCACAGGTTATAGTATGACGAACAGTTTAGCGTTGATAAGGGCCGGGGTCCCATTCGGCGAGCGCTTTCTACCCTGAGGCGGTACTTGTCGCATTCCACGCCTAAGGCCCATGTTCACTTAACACAGTGGACCGACACGCTGTGAACTGTGTCTGGTAAATTTGACGTTGGTGATCGCAGCTTCCATTTGAAATTCAGTGAGTTAAAGTGCTAACGCAGTTTTAATTGGATAAGATACATTTATTTTATATCTAATTAACAGTCCTATATATTTTGGGGGTAATATCTAATATTAAAACAAAATTTTACGGAAATAGTTCCACTACAACCATCCACTTCTTAGATGTATAGAATATATAGCTTTTATGTCACTCTCTGTTCTTCATCTTAGCGCAAATCAATCCGAATAATCCGAAATTTTTATAGGAGCGCGACAGTCGCTTCTGACCTCCCAACCCTGTGAGCACCCTGCACAGGAGCCCTTGTCCGTCAATCAGCAGATATACCTACCAAGTAGGTAGGTTTTTAAGCGAGGTTGACTGGTTCGTCAGAACCCGGGATGGGGCCCCATAAACAGTCTTTTATTATTATGAAGCTACTAAAATTTTAACATAGTCAACACTAAAAATGTAATCATGAGTAAAGTTTTGGAAAAAGCACAAAACTTTGTGAAGAGAATATCTCTTAGGTAAATAAAACATTACTTATACAAACTGAATTTAAATGGAGATGATTATTTACATATTTTATCACTATCTACGTAGCTCCAATCTTCAAGATTAACATTCTTTCTTCATACTACAGGTAGGTAATATTTCAAAGAATAAAACCAAAATTACCAGCATCATCATTATTAAATCTTCACGGTGTTCCAGTCACATCTGAAATCGTCAACTCGGAATCAAGGATTCCCTTACCGGTTTTAAGGTACTTCTAATTCGCCGGCATTCATTATACTTACGGCATTCATTATAGAGGCTGCCGTCTGGGCATCCAGTGCGAGAAGAAAGAGTGCACCAATGCTAAATATACAAAAGAAAGTCGGAGAGGAGAAAGCTTTGGGTACAACCGGGATCATCGCAAAGATAATACCTACATAGGCAATATCGTCCATCTTGTGCTATTTACAAGTTCTTAAAAAGTTTAATATAACTTTGTCTCTCAGTACACGTCACGTTGTCGGTCGCCCCTTTACGTTCCTCGTTACAGTTACGACATGCGACAATGTCATCGACTTGGTGCCTTTACTCTATTATTTGCGTTAGTTATCTCTTATTGACATATTCAAACGACTTATCGGTCGAGTCAAGTCTCGAAAATGCTATTTCACAAGCAACGTGTCTTCTTTCGCATGCCGTCATTGATTTTATTTCCGTCATTTTTAAAGAAATATATTGGTATTCATACTCCGTACCAACATTCACGAACATAAATTTGCTCATGTTTTCGTTTTGGTATAGATATATTATTTGTATTTGTATTCTATATTCAGTAATTTATGCTTTATGTATAACAACTCAATTCAAAACGCAAATTATACCTCAAAGCAAGGTATCAAACAGTGATATCCGATCGTAGATAAAAAGTATATTCATGTAATTAGAAGGCGGACACGTGATTGGCAATTAAACTTCCGTTGTTTAAGCTTACATTAAGTGCGCTTGCGCTGAGCGGGTGTTTACTGTTTACGTTTATTCGAACAAAACACCGTTAAGAAGCATGGCACTGCCGCTACGCGGTACAATCGCGGCGCGGTACAACGGCGCAGCGTGGCGCGTGTGCGGTGCGCGGGCGGCGCGGCAACCTGCGCGCGCTCCGTCGAAAGTGATCCTGCAGCGAGTGTTATAGATTAAGAATATACTGTCAGATATGCCGTCCTATCAACCTATGCACGGAATATACAGTTACAGTTTACAGTTCTAAAGGGCGAACCCATCAACCAGGTACCGAATAAAGTCATTATTTCTCACCACAGGGACGGACAGACAGCGACAGCGACTTTGTTTTATAATATGTAGTGATAGTGAAGAGAGTAAGTTACTTACTAAGCATACATACTTACCCTCTTCACTATCACTACATATTATAAAACAAAGTCGCTGTCGGTGTCTGTCCGTCCCTATGTATGCTTAAATCTTCAAAACTACGCAACAGATTTTGAAGCGGTTTTTTTTTAATAGATAGAGTGATTCAAGAGGAAGGTTTATATTTAATACATGCATAATATTGTAAAGAAACACTGATAAATTTAGAGATATACAGCGGGAATGGGATCCGAAAATATGTCGGTACGAAGTTCGCCAGGTCAGCTAGTCTTACTTAATGTCAAGATGATAGTTCATTGCCACATAATTATATAATGTACAACAACAATCTATATGAGCAGTTGGTGGAATAGTCAATCAATCAATTCAATTCTATTCTACTAGCGATTGTGCCACTTGTCAAGGGGGGCAGAAAAATACCTATATTTTAATATTTTGCGCACCACATTACTGAAACATTCATCTTAGTTTCTATGCCCAACAGAACTGACTTCTGACTATAATGGACACTCGAAAGAGTCAGTATACCATGCGGTTCAGTATCATATGGATAATACAGGCAAGTGTGGGTATTTATATGTTGTCAATTTAGACTGACTCCTTCAGCTGCTTAGCTTGTATTAAATTTTCAGGAGTTATAATACAATGGTTTATGTTGTCCCATATGTGGTGTGACGAGTCTGCGGATCGGCTGGCGCCTCGCCTCGTCGATTGAATGTTGGTCAGGCGGACCGCACACGGCAGGTTAACGTGCCTGATAAACAGAAACACCGGCGTTGTAATGCCATTCAAGACTGCAACCAATAACTTAAACGCCCGATACGGTGTCTTTTTCGAAAAGCACCTAAGCAATGTTGTGCAATTGCGGTTCTGTTAAGTGTAGGTGTCAGTCCCCAGATAGCAACAGACGTAAGCTGATGGCATTTTAGAATTCCACTCCGAACGTATTTACCGATTACGAAATTTATCATCACATTTTTTAGAATTATAGAGGATCTTAACTTGTAAAATATAAACTGAATTTTCTTAACGCAAACCCGTTTAGCTAAGTAGGCAACAGTTAATATGGTATTAGAGTTTAGTGTCAGTTATAACTTAACCAGTTTAATACAAAACACAACAGCGTTCAACTCCGTGCGTAATTCAAACTTTCAAAGCCTTCATAAGTTGACACAGTGGAATTGTTAGCAAATGTCAGTCAGGCAATACAATTTACTACTGTGTGTAATGTGACGGCAATTATATCTATCTATCAATACCTATCGATTTTTTGTAGAGCTTTTTTGATGTTTTTGTAATTGGCTTAAATCTCTATTACAATATTGACAATAATAGAGTGCCATTTAACAACATATTTGATAGAATAGACCCAACAAACAGTGTTCAAATCTGCGTTACCACATTTTCATCAGTAAACTTAGTAAGTATAATGAAAAAAAAAGGAGTAAACATAGTATGTATAATGAAATGGTATATTGAAAATTCGTTTAACTATTAAACGGATTTTCACTGGTCAAATTCCAGCTCAACTGTGATATAAATCTGATATATCAATTTGAAATTGTATGAATTGAAATTTTTAGGACGCAAACGAAATCGAAATGCCGCTGTTGCACAACATTGAACTAAGTGACAATCAAGTGGTATGTACTGTAGCTTTTGTGTTTAATGTATTAGGTAGCTGAGACCGAGCTGTGAGTAGATAGGTGTAATATCGTGACAATGGTCGGAATTTGCGCGACTCGTCGGCGGTCCGCAGCAGCACTGGTCGGTCTTGACGTCGGGTCAAACATTCTAAATGTTCCATTTGTATGACGCAATGTGCCTCGGACTAGATTTGCACTCGTCTTACCAACACTCGTACATAAACTCTCTACATATATAAACAAGGCGGTATTAAATGCTTTTTAAGTTGTTCGCCTAAGGACTGTTATCGAAGACCCCACCACAAAGTCCTCTGGTAACGGCAATACCCTCGCTTCCTTAATTCAGTTCTGTTCACATACTTCTTTGGGACTATTTAGTTGAACGTTTGTAAACTCTTTTAAATACTTAACAATATAATAACAAACCTTATTTAATATTATAAAATTGGAATATCAAACTAATTTTGAAAAAAGCTAAGATAAACCAATAAAGGACATAGATAAGATAAGATAAGAGAAATACTCTTTATTGCACACCAAACATAGGATACATACAGTGGATAATATGATAGAGAGTTGTACAATAGGTATAGGACAACAGATTCAATCAATGGTAGTAGTGATGATGATGAGCTTGCTTGTTTGTGTTCATTACACCGAGTTCATTAATAAATTGTGTGTTACTTGATTGTTCTCAAAATCTGCAAATTTGACGTTTATCGACGAGGTATGTGAGCCAGATAACGAATAAATGTGGAGGGCAATGGTCAAGACGATTAGAACAGTTAAATTCATTACAATGCGTGTAGTGCTCTAATAAATGACAATTAATTATAACAAAATATTATTATATTCTAAGACATTCTACATAGCGATATCTAGTTCAAAATTAAGCATAAATTAACTGACTTGTATTGTGTTCTGGAATGAGTATTTTTTTTTGTCCCAAACCCCGACTTTATACAGTGGCTTCCATAATATGGAAGTTCTTTTTAGTTAAGATAAGCAGGGTCATCCCTCGTAAACCTATGACCGTTTGTCGATTTTTCCGGACTATATGATGTGCCTGCTACATAACTAACACAATCAGTGAGAGGTGATGAATGGATAAGCATCTCTCTACCTGCTAGTTCGATAGGCAATATCCACCTAAAAACAGGGTTAAAAGTGCAGTGAAACACCAAGAAACAATTTGCAAATTCAAATTCGAAAAAAGTCAATTTTAAAATAATGAGTCATTGCGATTTAAAATTATAAAATTGTTTTTTTTTTCGAATTAGCCAAGAAATTTTACATTGGTTGTATGAAAAGGTAGCTAGTAATAAGTGTATAACAAATTTAAAGGGACCTTTAGGCCCGTGAACATCTTATAAACAATTTGTTGCATCCAGTATTTACAAGTTCTCTGCCTTGTTACGCGATGACAGTAACAAGTTATTTATTATCCACAAGTACATCCCGTTGCAGTACTTATAGCTTTATGGACACCTACAACTTGTATTAATTAATTCAACAAACTAAAGGGTCAATTGTACGCCGTAGGGGTTTCCTTACTTAAATAGGCCTTCCTTGGTAACACTGGCTAATGTTAAGGAAAGATAAAAAAATAAAAACATTCACACACATTTCCGGTGGATAAGGCGCTTTAACAGAATTTTCACTGTACTTAATTACTTTTTTCATTGAAAGTACTAGAGAAGAAAACAGTAGGCCTACCGGCTAGCCATGATGGTGTGGACCTAAGGATTTCGATGGACTCCCATACACTTCTAATGTGCTGACATCAGTTTCCATATTAACACATAAATTGGATTTCTCATGATTTTATTTTGCAAAGTTGAACCAACGCAGACGAATCCAGAGATTATACCTAAGTATCGAAGAAGGAAAATCAAGTTGTGACTCTCGGTCAGGCCGTGCATCTTTTAATTTGTTACTTAAAATATTTTCCGGATCTTTATCTTAATTACTTCCAGATTCCTGAGACCGGTTTGTTTTGGCCTGATTTTTGCCATTTACGATATCTAAATTCTGTAGTTGTCCACTAATTGTCCACCAGTTGACCAATTGTCGGACTTTTTAAGGGTTCCAACTACCCGTATCCACAGTCATATATACTCGTATGGCAATCGCGACCGACGTGCTCTCCGAGCTACCGAAGGGCCTTAAGAATGGTCATCCATTTTAAGACCGACCGGGCTAGTTTTAATTAACCTTACTGCATATTAGGAGACATACGAGTACCTACTTACATATATCTACTTAAGATATATGACCTAACTTATGATTGAGTACCTGTGCTTTTACCTCGGAGTCCGTGGCCCGCTTTTTTCGCTTTTTTGCGTGTTTGACATTCGATATTTTCCGGAACTCAACCATCTTAACCTATTTAGGTTGGACTTGGAAATGTGTGTAGGTACTTACATCCTAACAGAGTTGTCGTTTTGATACTGTCTGAAGATTACGTGAATGAAATGAAACTTCTTTTTATCTGATTCTGTCGCGATATATTTGTAATTGTTTACTTTTAGCCCTTCTCAAACTAGGTGACAGTTACCATCTTTAGTCAACCCGCGACCATGACTGCTGAAAAGTAGTAGAAACATCAGGCTAAAAGTAAATAATAACAAATATATCGCGAAAAAGTAGTTTATTCCAATTGTCACGTTTTACTTGATGAAATTCATTGAGTAAAATGTGCTAAGGTAGTTTACACTTTATGAAACACGTTTATATTAATTGATGAAAATTAAATACAGTCTTTATTAATTTTATTATAGTACGAGTACCTACTAGGTGAATTTGATGTGATAATGTGTAGGTACGTTTTTAAGAGCTGCAGGCTACTTATGTTATTTAATGTGACACAATTCTGTACAGTTCCATTTAGTACGGTCAATAAAGTAGTTGTAGAGTGCGTGAGCGGGAACCTAAGCGATTTCTTCAGAAACTTATTCAGACTACTTAGAGAGAATACATACTAAAAGTCCTGACGTCTAGGTGTCGAGCCGGAGGGGGGAGAGGGGGGCAAAGGTCTCAATTTTGGGTTATTTGTTAATAAATCAAAAACAGTGCGTTGTAGCGAAAAATGTTGTAAGATGAAATAAAAGCTTATAAAATTCTCTATAACTTTGATCTTATATACTTTTCCATACTCCTTCCCGTTTTTGAGCTACACGCTCTGGAAAAGTGAAAAATAAGGAATTAATTTTAATTAAAAAAAATATCGCACGGTGGGTATTTGTTTGTGCTGTACACTTGACTCTGAATATCTTGCCGTAAAATTTCCGCAGCTTCAGCAAGAATTCTCAGCTTTTCCTCTACTTCGTTTTATTGCCTATTTTCGTACCAAAATGGGTAGGCCAAAGAAGTCCTGGCTTAACGTCGTGGAGGGTGACATGCGTGCAAATGGTCTCACTACCATGGACGCCCAAGATCGTGTGAAGTGGAGGAGGAAGAGCCAGAAGGCGGACCCTGAGTTTCGAGGTCATCTTGGCCACGGATGCAATCAGGAGAATACATCTATATCCGCATGATGATGCTTTCGTACCATGCCTGATTGATAATATTATTATACCCAATGTCTCTAAAACACACCACCGGTGCGACGTTTTGAAACGGTTGACCCCTGGTGTGATCAGTATTCAATCCCCATATTTATTTTCCAACTCGGCCTTGATAGTTTGCCACTGCATGGGGTTTGGCACCTGTTACAACACCGAGTATTAGAGTGAGAAAACTGGGTATCAATGCTTCCCTCCATATAAGCAAAAAGTTCTTCCATAGCCTCTACGACATGGGTGTCTCTAGGGATCTTAGCTTTCTGGAGTTTTGGGTAAATGACAGACTTCACAAATGAATAATAGCAGTCTTTGTGATATTTTGCTCCTTCAGCAACAAGATCTTTAGTGCAGGACAAACGACAAAGAAACGAAGTTCTTCTCCCCATGTATCATTTCTCAAAGAACATAAATATGCATACTACTAGCATTAATAAGACCCAGTATTCCCTTTTCTTTCACCTCAGAGACATTGTTACTTCCTTTAACCACATCTTCATTACATACAGGACACTTATTAGTACTCATATTAGATAGTGTTACTAATAACAGTGTATATGTTAAAAATATTTTGTGGCTGCTGCCCTGCGTTACCGGGTAGGCTACCGTGCCAAGCAAAATAAAATTACGAAAACTAATAATAACATAAGCCCGAAGGCATGTATACGATGTTAATGGGAGTTTCAGCCAGTAAGGACGCGTTATCTACAGTGAGTATTAGGTACACGAAAAACAATCTTTATGATTGTTTTTCTCACCTCAACTCAGTTATCCGCTGTTATAAAAAACGCAATTTCTTACTGTAACCGCCTTCACCACGTGGAGGTACTCCCAGCTTATGTTAAAATAAATTTTAAGATAATTTTTCACATCAGTTAATGGTCATCACTCTGAATAACTTTAATTTTCACTTTTCCAGAGCGTGTAGTTCAAAAACGGGTAGGAGTATGGAAAAGTATAAAAGATCAAAGTTATAGAGAATTTTATAAGCTTTTATTTCATCTTAGAACATTTTTCGCTACAACGCACCGTTTTTGATTTATTAACAAAAAACCTAAAATTGAGACCTTTGCCCCCCCCCCCTCCCCCCTCCGGCTCGACACCTAGACGTCAGGACTTTTAGTATGTTTTCTCTCTAAGTAGTCTAAATAAGTTTCTGAAGAAATCGCTTAGGTTCCCGCTCACGCACTCTATACCCTCCTTTGAGCCATTCGTTGACCGTACTAATTCGTTTATAAGTATAGCGCTAACTACCACTTAACTCTGGAACTGCGATATATCAGTCAGTCAAATGTCAATACGGATTGTCGTCTTGCGTCCGAATCGATTGCCTGCCATACACTAATCGATAATAAGACGCACTGTGTCAGAAAGCTATTGGACATGTAACATTGTCAAGTAGTCGTGGCCGCGTTCACGATTGCAACACTCCGCTAGTAGCAGACAGCTTGGCGCGCCACTTTTTTTAAAATATATCTTTTTTCTTACAAAAGTCGGACATGAGAGTGGGCGGGGGGGAGGGCTGGAGAGGAAACCGTTGACTTTCTTTTTTATGGCCTCTGAGAATGTAATAAATTGGAAGACGGTTAGAGGCGTAAAAGGTTTAGAATTACATTACTGCCTATATAAGTATGTATCGTTATATATTTGTAGAAACACAAAGGCTATCGTCAACGGTTCTTGTATTATGTTTTATGTTACTTTTACATATTATTCCCGACGTATGAATTCGCACCTATACACAGAGACAGTTATAGAATTGAATGTTACCTATTGGGTGCTTTTTTGCCAAGAACTCCATGGTAGCAGCCCTGAGTCTGGAAACTTGCCTGGTAGACCGCAATTTGTCGTTCACCCCTTGCTCCCATATAAATGCCACATTCATGTATCGCCAACATGTTCGGACTCACGTAATAATATGCTACCTAAGATATAAAAATATGAATGAATCAAGGAATCCATTAGTAGTATAGTATACTGTGGTATAGTTTTAAGTTGTGTGCGATACTGAAAGCACTAAGTAATTTTTCTAGGGTAGCGCAATGATTGCAGATTTCCATTACAAATGTTGTGGCTTCCGATCCTGCAATATTCCACCCTAGCTGTGCTGCCTTTCAGATCTTTTTATTGTTATATGATGGGTACTGGGCGTGTAACCTTTGCCAAGAACTGGGCTATCAAATGAAAAATAAACATGTTTTTCAGGTTCCTACAGGTAGTTGTAGATATTATCGTATAAAGTCATCTGTAGGCATAGACTATCGCATACCATCAAGCTAACCATGTGCTTATCTGCTACCTCACTAGTATAAAAAATGTTTCAGTCTCCTGTATCCTGTATTATAATAAAATGAGCACACTAAGATCTATGAGTCACAGTTATAGTCTAAGGAATAAATTAATTATGCATACCTATTATAGTAATAATTTATTTTATACTATTTGGTACAAGTATTTAAATATTTTAGGCGGTGACTCATTCATATCTAGCGTATTACGCAATAGCCAATACTTGTTCTATAATAATAACCATAGATTATAACATACAATGACTCAATGAAGCACAAAAAGTCTCTCGCGTTGTTATAGCTTGCCTTGAATTATATAGTTTTTTTCAGAATACAAATAATCATGCAAAGACTTTGGTCATGAAATACATGCTTTAATTGAAGATAATATATCAATAAATAATTTTAAGCTCGTATATTGCATCTTTTCTGCCGCATGAGTATTCCCGCTTGAAGGTGATACTGGCGGTAAATGTATTCTTTGGTCATCGCATGGGTAGTAAACATTGCTCTGCTTCGTTTAAGAATATCACACTTAGGGCCCCAGGTAGGGTCTAAACCTATTTCCTCATGCAATTTCTTTTTATACATAGCTCTTAATATTTTAACTACAGCAACCAATATTGTTAACGCTACAATTGTAACAAAAAGCCACCATCCAACCTCAGTACCTACAGAATTTCGCTTAGAAGTGTATACAGCAGTAAGTTCGACACAAAACACGTAAGTGAACACAAAAATGGACACAATCCAGAACAATTTCACAAATCCCTGCGGCTTAACACCTAACATAAAATGTACATCTTCACAAAATTTACCCAATCCATAACATAATAAAAACACAATACACTCTACCATAACTGAAAACATCAGAAGGAAATTAATTCCACGCTGTATATCCACCATGAAATAGAAACTCCTGTTACCTAGTAACGGTATTGTAAAGATATACAGGCATGCCACAATGCAAAGAGTCACCAACACGGGGTATTTCGCTAATTTTGTATATTTCTTTACCATAACATCTATAAGGCTTGAAATTATAATAGTATTCATACTCAAAAAAGATATCGTTATTAAACTGTAACTCAATATGAGCCAAAATGATTTAGATTCATAAACATACAATAGCCTTGGTATCGTTTCATAAGCGATAAACATGGGGTACTTAGCAATATCCAAAGGGTGAACGCCATGTTTGAAACAATACGGACAGAGCATTAGCGCACTAGTACATATTCCGAGTACAGTGATACCGGCACTGATTACCACCACTATTACAGTGTTGGAATAGCATGGAGACCTGAATGAACTCTTCGACGCCAATGTGAATCCGATTCCTGAACCCGCATTCAAGCTGAAGAGCACCTCTACCGTACAAGCTGGAAACTCAAGATATTCCATGAACAAAGAAAAGTCAGTATCTAGAGCATCTTGAAATTTCACAACAACCCCTTTCTGTAACATGGATCCCACAAGGAACAAGAAACGTGCGCATATAAGAAATGCGGCAAAAAATAATATCATCCATTTATAGGCCTTTGTTGCACTGAAGCAACTGATAAATAAAAAGACAGAAATTAATCCAGAGGCTAAAGTAACACGCCAAGCTAAGTAAAATTCAGTCTTTTCTATTCCTAATATATAATATCTCCAATACTGGAACTCGGGGAATGCGTGAGTAAGATTGACGCAATATGGCATGCGGGATTTCGTGGTCATGCAATCTTGATGTATACTGTAGTTGTAGTAAAGCATATTGCAATACTTATTGCTCCAAGGTCCACAAGTGTAATATGGTATAGGGTCCTCGAAGCTTATCAAAAAGTAATGCAACACGAAAGAACAAAATAAATGACTTAAGATAACGTTCATGATTTGCCAAAATATTTGAATGTAAGCGACGTGAGATAAACATGGTCTAGCTCTCCAAACCTCAAGGCAGTTACGACCTGTAAACTGACCGGTGACGTATTCCATATACAGTAAAGGTATTCCAATAAATATATAGATAGCGCTGTACAGCAATATATGTCCCATAGCTCCAAATATAAGGCCTTGATGTGGTAGGAAGACAATTGTGTTTGTGCCCAACGTTTGAGATAGCATCGCTGCCAAGAAAATTTTTCTAGAACCCCAAGCATCTTGGTGATCTTCTTCCATATTGAATATCCTCTTTACTATTTTTGATAAATATCTTGAACAATAAACTTTTTATATTCCTGCAAAATTCGTAAATGTGTCACATGACGTAACCAACCAGATTCTCCAACTGTAACAATAAGTAACCTCATTAGGAAATATCGAGTAAGAAGAAATCCTACTCATACGTAAAAATATTATGCATTTGAAGTATTTAAAATTATTACTATAATTTGGTGACCAAATCAAATTAGCAATGTTTCTGGTTCAACTAAAAATCATTTCTTATTTTCATATACCTAGTTACTTCAAATTTAGAATTGTGGATGCAATCGGGATTGGCGCTCAGATGATGATGGGTCTAATATGGTTTGTAAGGTTGTGCTTACGAACATTACAATGGACTAAGGCATCTATGACAAGCCTCCTCCATTGTGACTTAGTATGTACAATTGATGATTGATTTCTACAACCACTTTACTAATTGCTTATTACTAGGTGTTACAACCTCGAGGTCAGTAAAATAAATATGTTTCACTAAAATGTAAGTAGCTAGGTAAATTGCGTTTCGTTTAAATTCCATCACAATTATTCCTTTTCTATTCCGTTTGAAGGTATATTAAGAAAACGAAATAATGATAAGATATTTGAGAAAACGTTTAAAATATGATATTCATGTTCTTCCTCGTACCTACGGAGAATAGTTCCCGGGCAGGTGTCTGGTAGATAATGAAATTGCATTTGATAAACTCGCCGTAGTTTCACTTTATATGCTGTGATACGAGCCTAGGACCCGTTCCACTAGCGACTAATGTCTAGAAGGCTTTCTTGTTTCACACCAGTTTGGTGCGATCGTAACACCACAAACACACGTCCCATTCCATGCTTTAACGATCTATCGTTAAATTATTCAATTACAAATAGCTTTAAGTTATGTTTATCAATCATTTGCAATATCAGTAATAATGCAATCAATGTAAAAGACCGCAGATTTATTGTTGATGTGGCGCGTATCTATAGAAGAAAACTATTAAGTACTCTACTTGACATTGATTATTTTATTATTTACGTAACGTTTTAATATCAATCAATTAGTCTATTGCAGTCCACTGAACCCGATCCTCCGCCTTCCGCATCCAATCTGTCCTAAATAGGTACCATTTTCAGGTCGTCAGTCCATCTGGCTAGGGGGCGTCTCACTCCGTTTGTCTTCTCGTGGTCTCCACTCTAGGACTCGTTTGCTCCAACGGCCATCAGTCCCTCGACAGATGTGGCCAGCCCACTGCGACTTTTAATAATAAAAGCTATATTATTTTAATAATAAAAGCAAGTTTTAATAATAAAAGCTATATTATTATGTAGTTTGTATTACTTGCTTTGTTATACATAAAGCTGCAGGTATGTAGTTTACATTGATAAGCTATATTATTTTCTTATTTAGGTATGCCGCTATGTAGGTTTTTAATGTAAATTTATGTTTAACCCCGCGTTTACATACTGCCGCTCGCATTGCTCATCGTGTTGCCAGAAATATTCGCGCGATTAATGCCCTAGCATTCACACACTCCCATCATCGCGTTGGTCCGCATTACAGTATTCGCCCTGCAACGGAGACGGACGTAAACGTATGGAGGACAACGCTGTAGCAGTGTACGCAATAAGCTTTTACAGCATAGCGAATTAATTAAATAGATTATTAATAAAAACTATCACTTTCAACTACTATACACTTTCCGTAGATCGATATAAATATTTTTAAAAGTAAATATTCGAGGAGCAATAACGAAAGTCGTGTTTTATTTAGCTTAGCGCCATCTAGCGGTCTCGTATAGTTCATCGCGCTAGTATTTGCGCAACATACGCGGCAGTACTCGCGGCATGACGAATATACCATTCACACCACGTCTCTGCCTACTTCTCTCGCCACTTCCCTCGCTCTGCCGCGAGTATGTAAACGTAGCATAACAGTTAGTTTTGCATTGAAAAGTTGTCAATACTTACACTAATTTACACTTTTCATCTACTCATTTCTCTTCTTGCATTCGCATCTTTCGAATACATGACAATGGTAGAAATCGAAATTGTGATAACTCTTCCACAAAAGCCATAGAGATCCAATTCTCAGCACTCCATGGATTCACCGTGCGATTGCCGGGTCCATAGCGTGATACAGAGAGGAACACCGTGACGGCGACTGGGACTTGCGACCCAGATGTAGGTTTAGGGTGTCCACCTGGTGATGCATCAGCGCTCACCTCCAGCGTGTTATCAACTAAAATACATGTGGTCACTCAAACTACTACACTGCACTTACCAGTTTAGCAGGCAATTTAGATTCGTTTCCTGCTAAGATCGACTTGTTTCGGTTATGTAGAGCATCCCCTCTGTCTTAAATCAAACTAATGATTTAAAATCTCTATAGGGTACCTAGTCAAAACCGTAGCAAATGTTAAAACTATAATTTCAGTTTCCACTACCTACTGTTATAAAAAATATAAGACAACGCTTATAAACCCGAAACAATACCTTCTTAGCCAACCCTACTTCTTACCTTCTTCCCGAAGTGCCAAATCAAAAGTCGAGCACCGTATTTATAATTTCAAAGATTTTTAAAAGAAATTTTATATCAGGTATTTGGACTAGAAAATCTTTTACTAGGTCTACTTCACGGTGCGAAATCGAATGATGTGAAATTACAAGTACGTAAATAATAATACATTATGGTACAAGTGAGTAAAGTTGGTGATTACCGCCATTGGTCTTAAGAGAGCCGAGGACGGTATTCATCATACTCACGTGTGGCATACGACGTTTTACAACACACTTGCGAATAAAATAATACTACAAACAAATACTAAATAAACAATACTATAAATTAATTCGTTAATCGTTTTCCTATGCGCGCGCATCTAACAATGGCGATCGGCCATATTTAAAAGAATGAGGTTTGAATTTAACTTTTTTTTACTCTTTTTTTTCTGTACTTAGAGAATAAAAAAGTTAAATTTGAGTGAAAATTATTACAAGTTAAAATTATTTATTTAAATACGAAAATGCATCAAATGGCTATAAAATAGGCATAATAATTTATTTTCAACACACTTGCTTATAAACAGACTTTTATTTCACCGCAATTAAGCACGGAATGACACCTATTACAAAACTGTGACTTTTTCATTGCTATTATTCACAAAAGTGAGTTATAGACTTCTTTTTTTTAATTTTATTGATTATAAGTTGCTTTGCTCTTAAAAAAGTTTTGACACAAAAAAGATCGATCGATCCAATATTACAAACGAATTAATATACCTATTGCTTGCTCATTTCATGCAACTTCGTATTTTAAAAGATAATTTCAACTTGTAGTACGTGTTTAATAAACAAAACTTTCACTAAAATGTATTTTTTTTTCTCTGTGAGTATTTACAGAGAAAAAAAAATCATAATTCAAATAAGTAAGTAGATGACAAGGCAGCATGGTGATAGCACCTTAGCCTGTTCCGAAAGGAACAAATAAAAAAAATGTTAGATGCGCGCGCATATATGACAAGTATGACAACAAATAGATTTTTACTATTGTGTTTTGATTGTGTTATGTAGTATTTTTAGCATTATTTTATTCGCAAGTGTGTTGAAAATAATCGTATGCCATTCGCGTGTATGGTGATTACCGTCCTCGTCTCTCTTAAGACCCTCGCCTTGCAGCTCGGGTCTCAATGTCGCCTCAGCGGTAATCACCAACTTTACACGCTTGTACCATAATGTACTATTGTAATAATATTTACAACACACCTGCTCATAACAGTGATATTATTTTACCGCAATTAAGCACGGAATGACACCTATTATAAAACTGTGACTTTTTCATTACTATTATTCACAAAAGTGAGTTATAGATTCTTTTTTAAATTTTATAGGAAGTGTCTATAATTGTCTATGTTCTTAAAAAAGTTTTGATACAAAAAATAACGTATTTAATAGTACGAATAAATTAATACGCCTATTGTATGGTCATTTGATGCATTTTCGTATTTAAATAAATAATTTCAACTTGTAATACTTGTGAAATAAACACAATTTTCGCTCAAATTTAACTTTTTTTTTTCTCTAAGTACAGAAAAAAAAAACAGTAAAAAAAAGTTAAGTTCAAACCTCATTTTTTTTTAAATATGGTCGACCGCCATTGTTAAATGCGCGCGCATGGGAAAACGAATTAATTTGTAGTATTGTTTATTTAGTATTTGTAGTATTATTTTATTCGCAAGTGTGTTGTAAAACGTCGTATGGCACGTGTGAGCATGATGATTACCGTCCTCGGCTGTCTTAAGACCCTCGCCTGGCGGCTCGGGTCTCAATGGCGCCTCGGCGGTAATCACCAACGTTGCTCACTTGTACCATAATGTACTATTACACGTTCTTTTTTGTATCGAAACTTTTTTATGAACATAGAAACTTAACCTATAAAATTTAAAAAATAATCAATAACTCACTTGTGAATAATAGCAATGAAAAAGTCACAGTTTGATAATAGATGTCATTACGTGCCTAATTGCGGTGAAATAATATCAATTTTATGAGCAGGTGTGTTGTAAAATATATTATTACAAATTAATAAACATGTAGGTACACGGCTTTCGTAGCAGTCTCTTTGTCCAAGGGCCAAAGGCGGACGACAGATTCCATTATAGAGTAAAATGTGCGACGTAAAATTGCATACTTAAGTAATAAAAGTATGCTACGAGTATGTAAGTACTAGGAAATGCAAAAATCATACGTCGAGTGGCTTAAAGACGATATCAGTGAAAAATATGCATCTTTTATTTACACAAACATTTTTATCTGTCAACATTATCTTATCAATATTTCTGCAATGTATCGAGGTAGATAAAAACGAAACTATTTTGCGGACTCCACCTTTATTTGTTGACCCACATTTTGTCCAGTTAATTATTTTTAACTTAACGTACCTACGTGGCCATGTTTTGGCGGTAATATAGGTGATAGCACGTGACTAGATAATGTGATAATGTTAGGTGTACGACCTGTTTAATTTCAATTGGGAATAATTAGGTTTAATTTTTATTTTGAACTAAAACCTTGTAGCCTGTTCCTGATTTCAACAGATTTTTGGTTCAACCTTGGAGCCCGGGGACTGATTACTTACTCCTTTTTCTTCCTTTGGTTTAGCTCATCCCAGAGTTAATCCCAGTCGCGTTCGAAGCTATCACCTCGGAGTCTGGGGCCCCGCTTTACCAGTCTTAACTACGGATTTAGCTGGCCCTCGATACTTTCCGTGAAGCGACTGCCATCTGACCTCCACAACTCAATGGAGACATTAGCTGATATCGAAGTATTGCAGCTAGACCGCTGTTGTTGTACTTTTTAGGGCTCCAACTACCCGTAACGACTGGCATAGATGTTCGTATGGCAACCGGGACCGACAGTGCTCCGAGGCACGAACAGACCACTGCAAATACCCATATTCATGGATACAAATATTTGCACTGAGCGGGGATCGAACCCTGCGTAGCGGCCGCGTTCACTACCGCTACGCCACTGAGGCTGTCGCTCATACGGTTCTTAAAGTCTGGAGACTCAACCCTGAAAGAAAAGCTCACACCAGAGTCTTGTCTCATTCGTCAATCAGATTTTACTTCCGTTTTTTATAGAATTATGTTCAGGAACTGAAATCTTCTGATAAATGACTACGAGTATAGTGTCAAATTCCAATACATGCCAATTTCGAGTATTGCCAAAAACCATGAAACAATTAGAGCACTTATGTTTTGCTAACTGCTACTGCTATTTATATCAGTCGGGATATCTTATCAATGAGGTTGAACACCTTACTCGGGAAATGATATGATTTATGTGGAATAATAATTGCTACATAGGTATATAGGAATAATTTTATTACTCCCCGCACTAATGTCTTATCATATCTTTATGTTAATGTGCGCAAACGTCCTCAGGTTCCAGCTCACCAACGTTACAATACTATCATAAATTCTTCCTTGAGAATTAATCCCAATCGTATTCCCTCTATAACTTCTATGGGTTTCGTACTCATTACACCAGGTTCAATAGATATGACCTACTCCTAAATATTTGAGAAGATAGTTAAACTGTCTTGAAACTGGCATCGGAAATTGGATTGGAGATACAAAAACAAACTCAGTTACCTCCTTAGCAAGCGGGAGACAGGAGACAAACAGTCAAACTATGTTCCCTAGTAAGAAAAATGGACGAATAGACCAAAAATAATTCCCTAATTTCATCTCTATGCTGATAGAGTCGTAGTATGTTGTGGACTGTCTATAACCCGTATTGTGACCACCCCATCACATCCGAAGGGTGTCGTAAGAGGCGACTAACAGAAAAATACGCAGACGATATCACTGCAAGAGAAGGAAAACTCGAAATATAACCCTGTACCGACCCGTCTGGACAGTGTGGAAATAGCAGGCCAAGGCCCAGCATTGGGAGAGGCATATGTCCAGCATTGGACTGCGATAGGCTAATTGATTGGTTGACTGATAGACTATCAGTATAGAGAGCAAATTGTCGGTAGATATTATTATTGTAAGTACACCAAGTAGTTTAAAATTATAAGTTTCTATTTCATATCATATCTTTAAAGAAGTTTACACAGATCGCTTGCATACATATCTGTAAAGATCTATTTGTCAGTTAAAAATATGTATATTGCGATTAAACATATCAGTCAAAATCAATAACGCTCAGTGACTTAGTGTAGCTAGTATGTTTGTTTATGATACATTTCTGATAAGACATGTACACTTGCAAGTAGGATTTGCATCCGTTAAACATAGATTTCGTTTTATTCGAGGCCTTCAAGTTGCTTGTCGTTGCATTTATTTACATCGAGTTTGAATAAATAAAAAAACGATCAAGTGCTGAATTTAACTTGCTGCAAGTTTTTATAGCTCGGTTTACATAATCGACCCACGATAGTATCAGGTTACGTTACGTTATACGAATATTTGCGTTAAATATACCTACTTTTAGAATATATTCCCAGCTCGTCGTAAAAATGTACTTCTTTACGCCTCCTACCGGGGCCCAGCGGAGACACTTACTTCACGCATCCCCAAAATTGTGAGAGAGGCAGCAAGAAAACCACATCGAGGTGCTTGAGCGATTGGTAGAGGCGCCGCGCCGCCGAGCTGTGCGGTTTTGTGGAGCAAGGCTGCTATCTTCATTCAGAAAAACCGCACAGCAACAAACTTGATGATTTATTATCATAAACGTTTAGTACAATAAATTGGCAAACTGAATTTATTATCAATACATGTTTTTTATCTTACGATATAGATATTAGGTATGTATTTATAGAAATTGTGTTTATAATGGTGGTACGTGGGGCACGTGTTAGATAATAATGATAACAATTCATTTATGAATAAAAACAAATACTATGTTCATTAAGAAGATATTTTGTCGAGATAGCGAATACGTAACTCCAGATATTGTTACAATCTTCCACGCTAACACAGGATATTACAAGAGTTATGTTGTAAGTACCTACTATAATAACTATTATTTTTATCGAAGTAGTAACAGAGGTCTTAATTTTGTGTAAACCAGATACAGAACATGTTGCTCCCGTAACCCTTATCTTAGCAGTACCTTCCGTTGTGTTCTTACAAACGGGAACCTATAGGTACCTACATTGAGCCGGTTACCTATACTTATTTGCATCAAGCTACTTTAGCTAGAGTAGCTGTTGTTTTTTTTTCCATTGAAGAGAAAATCTTCTAAAATAGTTTTAAATGCCGACTATCTCAGGAAAATTATTTATAAACTCAACCGTTTTTGTGCTCAAATGTATGGCGAAATAGAACCACTCTATCTATTTCTACCAAAATAAAATCGTACAAACTAAATGTTAGCTGTTCTCCATCCGATCCTACCTTATATTTTTTTTATGAAAAATTACCTAGGTACCAAAAATGAAATGAAAAACAGGGCATGAAAATATGGAAAATCTCATTCGTATATTATTCCACTTTTCTTTTAACTAAATGAAGGTAGGTACAAAGTTCAAAATTCCAAGTTCTTTATTTGTTGAATATGGTACAAAAGTGATGTTTACATTATAGGGTAGGATCACATATTCTGCCGGTTCTGGCGTACAAATTTTACATTTTAATTCAATGAAATAATTATTAAATACATGCAATACAATTCAAAATAATTCATGTCAGTGTTAAAGTGTCATTCAAAAATTTGTCAATATTATAATAACATTTCTCACATTATAGCATATCCTTTAAATTCCTTTTAAACATGTCAATACTTAATTTTTTCTAACTATTAGGTATCTTATTGTATTTTTTTGGAGTTAAGTAAAATATACTACTCCACATAAGACTTGTCTTAGCTCTTCGAATACATAGTGCAAAAAAGTCGAAAAAGAAATTATTATGCATTAGATAATTCAAAGAAGTAGCTAAACTACTCGTAATTTAGATTCTGTCACATGGCGAACCCTAAAAATTGCATGCAATTGAACCCAGTAACGATAATTACCCACAGTCCACATATAATTTAAGTTTGTCATCTTAATTTTATAATAAATCACAACAGTTAGTCAACCAGCTGTGCAAATGGCCTATGAAACTATTTCATTATCATTATAATATCTACATTTTAGAAGTATTTATAAACTATTATACACACACAATGTAGTGAAATACCGATTGCCTCTGAAGAATATTGGAATCGTGACTACTGAACTGACGTTCTCAACCAAACCCTAAATGAACTAGATAAAGTTTAAATTTCATTGCATGGTTATCATTTCAACATTTCACTATCGATAATGCTATCCCGCTCAAACGTTGGAGGCGTGATTCGCTATTTCAAGCGAAATAACGTAGTGCAACTGAGGAATCAATACCTGTCCTTGTTTAGCATAGTGGCGACCTATGACCTAATGTATCGATTGTGGTGAATGTGGCCACCACGGTAAATCGATTAATTATCCAAAGTAGTCAGATCGATTAGCTAATCTCGGTACGCGATTCATATAGTACAGAAAGATTACTAACATACCTACAGTATTTTTACCGATATAAATGGAATATAATCCTATTATTATCTGTTTTAACATAAGTTATTGTCAGTTCGACTTAAGCGTTAGGTGACTTTTATAGGAATTAGAATACTGTAAATCTCAAAAAGATATTAATATCAAAATGGGGCTGCTCTTGTTAAATATTCTGTATAATTATATTTAGGTTAAAAGGAGAGCGTTATCACAACACTAAGGAAATACTTACCATCAGGTGAATTAGAGGTTTAATTACCGCCTTAGTTACAACACGAAAAAATATAAGCTGGCCCAAATTCAAAAGTGTCGGTTAAATAAAAGGAAAATGCAATAAGTTATTAGAACTTTTCCTTCTTAACATTTTTTATTTACCATTAGGTACTTTCGGTTTTATTAAATACTAGCTGACCCGGCGAACTTCATACCGCCATATTTTCTGCCCCCGTGGTAGGTATTCTGATCCTGTTCCCGCTACATCACATTAGAAATCTCTAAATTTATCAGCGTTTCTCTACAATATTATGCATGTATTATACATATAAACCTTCCTCTTGAATCACTCTATCTATTAAAAAAAACCCGCTTCAAAATTTGCGTAGTTTTGAATATTTAAACATAAGGTAAACGTCCCAATATACGACACATTTCGCACTAAACCGAGTTTGCCGTACTCCTATTCAAAAAGTATTCACCTTAGAAGAAAAAGAAAAATACTGGGTTGTTAAGAATTTAATAGGCTTTTGGAAAATAATATATTTGATAACTAATGAAATCTGGAATAATTTATACAAAATTAATTGTAAAAAATGACCATTTGCTCCTATTTCCGACACTTTTGCCGCAGTAATCGTCATTTTGTCCCAGTAGTCGTCAATTTGTCAGGCTAACATGAACTCTCTGTCCATAAACATAAAGCTCAAAATAAACGATATTTTTTTATGAACTCAGTACACGGAAAGAAAAATACAGGGCTTTAGTAATAAACAAATACATTTATTTCGATGCAATAACATGTAAGTAATATAATAATAATAGAGTTATCATTGCCTATAAATTAAATACGTTTTATTTAAATCGATTTATAAAGAGAAAAGAGAATCGACCTCCGCCGGACTCGAACCCCGCCCGTGGTCGATTCTCTTTTCTCTTTATATATCGATTTGCATAATTAGCATAACAAATGCTTCAAAATTTCATTCAAACGTTTTATTTAATCAACATTAATAGGTAATTAGATATCAGATGGTAGTCGCTCCCGCGAAAGATAAATAAAAATATAATAAGGACTTGTAAATAAATGTCATGGACACTATGGACAGGGCGGAGCCTCAGGAGCTTCATCTGACTCCCGTCACAAGTGGGCAAGGGCTAGCGAGTCTCGAATGCGATAAGCATATCCAACTACGCCTAAGATGGATAACACTAAAAATCCTCGTCGTTACCTTGATTGGCAAGCTGACCAGTCGCGCATGAGATTTAGCTGATATACTCTCCAAGCGGAGAGTGACAGTGGCGTTCTTGCAGGAGACTTAGTTAAGGCAGCAAAATGCCGGTTTATTGGATATGGCTAAAAGCTCATTAATATAGCCTTGGGATTCAGAGCGACCTCCGTGGCGTATTGGTAGTGTGTTAGACTACTATGTGTAATGAATTTTCAAAGATGTTTTTTTTAATACCAAATAAGTGGCAGACGAGCACACGGACCACCTAATGGAAAGTGGTTATCGTGGCCTGTGGAGATGTGCATCACCGAGCGCGTCACCTCCTTGGTATTTTAAATATAGGAAAATTATTTGGGTGGTGAGTGGTAACCTGAATAGTCCTATCGGATGAGTTTATCCTTCCAACGTGTCCGGCTGTCCATTTTGCCTTCGTGAACTCGTTCAAAAAGAAATCAGAACAACTGTCGCAAAGTGGCCAACTGGAAGATGATACCCGGAGAAAGTCACAAGTCACAATATTGTCTCCTGGTAATGGATCTCTGTGTGAAGCAAAGAAACGATAATATTAAGTGCTACAAACGCCAAATCGGATAGTGACTGCTTGATAACGTCTTAAAAGTGCTTCTCAGCTTTTGGTCCTAGTACTGATGCTGAAAGTGAACTGTTTGGACAAGTTTCAGGCAACTATCCTTGAAGCGGTGAAGGTTGTGCTAGGCATGTCTAACAGAAGGAAGTGTCACAAGAACACTTGGTAGTGTAATCACACAGTCCAGAAGGAGCAGGTGCGAAGAACATGTGCAGAGTACAGAGTGCAGAGGCGTATTCTTCGCCCTGTAATTCTCCGCCACAATCCTTAAGGCGAACGCCGGATCTATGGTTTCGGGCCCGGCACGAAACTCATCGGGAATCGATTATCCTCTGGTAGAGCTTCATGGTGTTAGACATTACCTTTATACCGCGGTAACTGCCTCAGTCCTGCCCCGATTCCTTGCCTTCGTATAACAGATTGCCCCCGGGTCTTTAATGCAGCGACACTTGGATAGAGCCTGCTCCGCTTTGGCCCTGGAACGCGCCAATTTAAAGATTCTTCGGAAGATTGGGACGCTTGCCACTTTTTTAAGAGGACATTCTTAAGCCCTGATCTTTACCTGAGGGGTAGAAAGGTATAATTGGCGTATTCCAGGGTCAAACTGACACAGTATATATTCCGCTGTGTTTAAATCCCTGTGTTGTAATCTGTTACACAACCACCACCAGGTGTACCACCAGTTTGAAGGCGAGCACGAGCTGTTGAACAAGCGAAGTCCATATCGTGAACCCAGTATTGCCACTGGTGGCGCCTGCAGTGCAGACCAGATGCATAAGGAATTAGAAAGCCGTCGTAGCCGTCTCTTCATCTACCTTCTCCTCACTGGGAACATCCCAGTCCAATGTAGACTGAGTATCCTAACTCCAGTCTTCAAGGGTAACGGGTTGGTGCAGGAGTGTCTGACTGACTGCTTATCAAGACCGGCTGGTTTTGATAAGCAGGCTTAATGAACCCAAATACAACTCAATCTACTAATCAACTATTCTATCTTGTTTAGTTCAGAAATTCCCATGATCCCTACCGCCATTTTTATTTTCAAACCCTGAATATCATGTATTACTACAAGAGTTTGTTAAGACAAAAAAAATGAGCCCAAACTCGATAGGTTTATCTTGTTTATTTTAGGAGTTCCTATGGCCACCTTCTGACTCCATCTTCAGACCCTGGATAGCATGTAATACCAAAGATTATGTAATGACAAAACAAATGAACCAATACTCGATAGGTTTATCTTGTTAAGTTTAGGAGTTCCCATGGCCACCTTCTAACTCCGTCTTCAAACCCTGAATACCATGTAATACAAGAGAGTATGTTAAGACAAAATATATGAACCCAGACTCGATAAGTTTGTCTTGTTTAGTTCAAGAGTTCCTATGGCCACCTTCTAACTCCATCTTCAGAGAACAAGAGCAAGCGGACCTCGGGTTCCGAGGTGAAAGCCTCAGTTGTAACCGAGATTTAACGATGAATCCAGGAAGGGTAGAGCTGCCTGTTGCCCTAGCAGAAGTAATCCTGAGAACACAGGCGCCTTTCTAAACAGAGGGGGACCTCTACACTCGACCGTGTGACCGCTTGCTGTGTGGTAGGTAATCAATTTCTACCAAGGTTTCTTGGGGAGCCTACAATACCATTTGGGTTTATTAGACACAATAATTAATTAGACACAATACATAATTACACGGAAAAAAATGCCGAAAAAAAACCTCTTTTTCTATTTTAACAGTAACATAATTTTATTATCAAATGTTTAAATAGAACCAAAAAACACTAGTATAATCTATTCTGTCCAATTCCGAAAAATACACCCCTTTTTTATATCTTAACAGTAACATAATTATCAAATGTTTAAATAGAACCAAAGACACTAGTATAATCTATAGGATGACGGATTTAGGTGCGTGTCCCAGAAACCGTCAAATTTTTGACGGGTATTGGGGCAAGTTGGCTTTACGATGAACCAATAAATGTCACAGGAAAAAATAATAACATAAACATTAAATTAACCACAAATAATAGGTTATTTTGGTAGATAATTTATCGGTCTTCAATGTCAAATAACTAAACTTACTGTAGTATCTCCAAATTCGGCATACTACAATAAGTTGTTTGACTACACAGGACCCCGATTCAGCTACTGAATTTGGCCGATTTTGAAATTTTGCAAAGAGCACAACTTTGCAGTCGGATTTCTCTATTGTTATGATCTTTCGTAATTACTGTTGTTGTTTATTTTATACATAATACTATCGAAAATACATGACTACTAGAAAAATGCACCATAATGTTCATATAAAAAATATATTAAGGTTTTAAAAAAAAATGACGAGTTCTCGGACACTGTCGGAATTACGGACGTTTACCTTACATAGGGACGGACAGGCAGCGACAGTGACTTTGTTTTATAATAATAATATGTACCTAGTGATGAAAAAAAACTATATCATTTGTTTTGGACCAATCTATTTATTTTGTAAATAAAGTTTAGTACTTAATGAGTTGCCAAATGAACACAACATACTCGTAGTTGCATGTAGATGGATATTTCGTTTGTATTCAACAATGCATTTCATTGAAAATGTATGTTGGAAAGGTTTTCGTGCTTACTCAAATAAAACCGAGGGACACGGTCCCACAACTCTACCACCATATTAAAAACTGTTATAGCATTATAACAGTCCAAGAAATAAGATTATTTTTGACAGGTCCATGTAGTTATATGTCCCAATGAGTAACCTGTTCGATTTTTGACAATCGACTTTTTTTTAAAGAAATTTCAATCAGTTGCCATACGGTTCAATATTTTTGATTTTATCGAAAGTTTACGCGAATATTCAACATTGAAATGAAACTGCATATTTCTAACGGTTTCTTTCCCTTCACCACAACTCTACTATGCATACACACAAAAGACTATAAACCCATACTAATATTATAAATGCGAAAGTAACTCTGTCTGTCTGTAACATCGTGTATTTGTAGTGCTTATTGTTTTTGTAATACACAAAATTACTGAAATTTTATCTATGCATATCAAATCGAAAAAAAATATCATAACATTACACTACATTGATAATAAGTGTAACTATTGATATTTTCAGTAATGCATGGAACGTCACTATAGGTGCACTATACCATCGCAAAGTACATAATCTGCCAACACTCGGCGCCAAACACCTGAGTGATACGCGCGCTCTTTATATAAATATAACTAGCTGCTCCGGCGAACTTCGTACCGCCATATTTTCGGCCCGCGTGGTATTCAAATCCCGTTCCCGCTGCACCCTTATCACTTAGGGGGATGAAAAATAGATGTTGGCCGATTCTCATAGATACCGGATAAGCACAAAAAATTTCATCAAAATCGGTCGAGCCGTTTCGGAGGAGTTCGATTACGCACCCCGTGACAGAAGAATTTTATATATTAGATATAAATGTACCTATACTCTAAGAAATCACCACAGAATTAGTTAAAAAATGGTCTTATTCCAATGTGTAACATTCGTGTAAAATCGATTGAAACTTCTTCATAAACAAAGTCGATCCTCATGTAAAATCGAACAGGTTACTCATTGGGGCATAACTAGAATGTACTCGTAATATTATTATAATGGCTCTAACAGATTTTTTTTTCTTTGGCCAGCATTTTCAGTTATCGACTATGGAGGATGGGAAGAAGTTTGAAATGTGAATGATGTCCTTTTCCTCTTTTGGTAATAGATTAATGTAAATATACTAAGAGCTACGAGCGACTGTTAGTTGGTTCCATTCGTGCTAGGTATAGTGCGTAAAATGAGTGTAGCGTAGTGTAGTGCAATGTAAGTTTATCATATGATTTTCAGTTTACTTGTTATCATTGGTAGAATGAGCAGTTTTCTAGTAGGTATTTTTAGGGTTCCTAAAGACGAGCTAGATGGCGCAGCCGGCACCTTCGGTAAGAAGAGTGTGGTGTCACATCTAGTGTTCCCTAATTTATGGAAAAAATGTTCTTCGGTTTTGTAATGATTTAATTTACATAAATAATTTTTTCTGATACAATTATTTTAAATATAATATTATTATTTTAAATTGCAGACAGTGACGCGAAAAGAATTAAGCGTTTTATTATATTTTATCTATTATAATACGGGTAAATGAAATTAAACTTTGGCAATATCGCAAATGTCATGAAAAAATACTACAAACAAACCACAGAGTACCAAAAGCTATGCTAGCGCCATCTCCTGATGATATAAAAACCAACTGATTATTATACCTACTGGAAAACTGCTCATTATTAACACATGCATTCCGTTTAAATTGAATTGTTTACTGTGTTTATCAAATTAAATACTATTTCTAGATAATAAAACATGACATCTACAACGTACGTGATACCTTGAATCGAAAGATTTTAGATAAGATCGGTTATAAATTTCGATTGCTACTTAGTTATATTATTATCAATGAAATTATCATTCTATACCGAGCTTAGATACGCTTAATAGTATTTCATTCACAATAAAAGCTCGCTAAAATTTATGTTCTGTTTAATTGTGTAAAATTGTCGTGTAGCCTGACAAAGGAGAGCTAACCAACATAGTAACGACTCCATCTGTGATATCCAGTTATCTCCACGAAAGTGGAAACTGGTGGAATATTTGAATAGTCGTTGTAAATAGACTGGGGTAGGTGCTCGTTATATATTCGAAAGTAAGATTTATAAAGTACGGAACCACGCTGCGTTAGATATTCGCTATCAAACTCACCGTGTAAACGATCTAAATTAACACATAAATATACACGGTGTGAAAGTTAGGCAGATATTAAACATGGGTTTGCATAGTTATTAACTAATTAATCTGAGGATTAGACTTGGGCTAATTACAACTCTTGGGCTAAACATTACATTCAATCTACATACTTTTCAAAATGCGGCTTCCAGCGCTACTGATGGAATATTTTTTTAATATTATCATTGCTTTTTGTATTCAAAACAGTTCTGGAAGAATATTACTTAAAAACACCTGTAAAAATAGCTTAAAAGCAACTATAACTGTTTATATTGTACTGAACGTAACAAAATCTGTATGCAAAGATATTGAACGTAATGAAAACTCGAAATAAAACCCTGTACCTACTAACCCGTCTACCCAACGTGGAAACAGTAGCCCCAAGCCTCCCAACATTGGGAGAGGCCCATGTTCAGTAGCGAACTGCGACAGCCTAATTACTTAATTGTACAAACGTATTTGATTGAATGGTCCTCAAAATTACAAAATTTAGCCTCCAAGAACATTGACGGACGAGCCCTAGTGAAGGCTTCCATTTTAGGGTCAGGAGTTCCGACGGTAGTCGCTGCCATAAAAACCGTTTAAGACATCACCGAGATGACAACCCTCCTGGGCCTCGATTCTGCTAAAGCACAACCACTGTCACACCACAGACTGCTAAAAAAATCCATTTGATTTTAGCCTTTAAAGTAATGCAGTTAAAGTTTAAAATTAAATGGCTTTTTGTAGAGCGAATGAAAGAGTGTAATGAAACTCTTTTCATTTTATTTTTGACTGTAAATCTATAGAAATAAGGTCTAAAATTTAATGCCATTTTTTGCAGTCTCTGTGCTGTGACAGTGGTTGTGATTTAGCAGAATCGAGGGCCTGATGGCTTGCGTTTACTGGCGTCCATCCCTCGACAGTTACTGACCTCGAGGAGTTCAGTCAACTTTCAGCAGATTATTTTTTAAACCACTACAGAGGCATATGGACGTGTGCAATACCAGTATCGTCACATTTTTTTTTTTTTTTTTTTTTTTTTTTTTTTATATAGGACACGTCAATTTGACTTTGCCTCGCCTGATGGTAAGCTAAAGGCAAAGTCTCTGAAAAGAGGGTCACCATTACAGACATGTACCATGTTACAATGGTGGCACTCAGCTTGACGGCCTCATCAGATGCTTTTTCACGTCCCGCTTAAAGGACCCGGGACTATAGGAGGAGGGAAACACGTGAGCTGGTAAGGAATTCCAAGTCTTAATAGTGCGGCATTAGAAGGAGTCGCCGAATCGCTTGGTTCTTGATGGAATATTTTGCACCGTATGCGGGTGGCATCTGAGTCCTGCACGTGTTGTCCTATATAGGAAAGGAGAGGGTGGGATTACTTGGAAGAGCTCATCAGAACATTCACCATGGTAGAGACGGTAAAATACCGCCAAAGATGCCACATCTCTACGCAACTGCAAAGGCTCAAGGGTGTAAGTGATCTCAGGATTCCCAATAATGCGGACCGCACGTCGCTGCAACCTGTCGAGAGCATCTAGTAAGTACTTTGCGGAGCCATCCCAGAGATGCGAGCAGTATTCCACGCAAGAGCGAATTTGTGTCTTGTAGAGAAGACACCGCTGCTCCGGCGTGAAAAAACGTCTCACTTTGTTCAGGACTCCGAGTTTACGCGATGCTGTTTTGATGATACTCTCGATGTAGTTTTTGTTGTTCAGTTTGCAGCGAACATCCATACCTAGGATATTGAGATTGTCCTGTAGTGGCAGTGGCGTGCTCTGAAGAGTTGGAAGGGGAAGGAAAGAAGATACCTTTGCTGTAAACGCGCATGCCTGCGTCTTCTTGGCATTGAACTCAACCAGGTTTTCAGAGCCCCATTGAGAAACGAGGTTCAGGGTCTGGTCAAGTTCACTAACAAGAAGCTGCCTCCTTTCCGCGATATCAGACTGCTTGGCCGCAGGATGTCCGTGATAACTCCCGTGTAAGGTGCTATCGTCTGCATAGCAGTGAATGCTGCCAGTGGACAGCATGTCGTTGATATGCAGAAGAAAGAGAGTGGGTGATAAGACGGACCCCTGCGGCACGCCAGCATTTACCTGCAAGAACTCCGAAGTTCGACCATCACAGAGGACGCGAATACGGCGCCCCTGCAGGAAGCTAGCCACCCAGTCGCACAGTCTAGGAGGCAGACCAAAGGCTGGTAACTTGGAAAGAAGCGATTTGTGCCAGACCCTATCAAACGCTTTGGCGATGTCAAGACTTATAGCCAGCGACTCGCCATGCTTGTCCATAGCCTCACCCCAAAGATGGGTAACGTACGCTAGAAGATCACCCGTTGACCGCTTCGGTCTAAAACCATATTGCCGGTCGTTGATTAAGGAGTGATCCTCTAGGTAACGCATGAGCTGTTTGTTGATAATGTGCTCAAGTACTTTGCACAGTACTGAGGTGACGGCTATGGGCCTATAGTTGGTAGGGTCCGAGCGATCACCCTTCTTGGGGATCGGCTGTACATTCGCCTCCCTCCAAGCCGAAGGCACTGTACCCGAGATGTACGACATCCGGTACAACCGCGCCAGCATTGGAGACAACTCCGCTGCACATTTTTGAAGAACCACCGCTGGAATACCATCCGGTCCGCTGGCTTTCCGGACATCGAGTGACCGCAATACAGCACGGACATCGCGTTGCCTGATACGGATATCAGGCATCGCATGGCCACAAAAGGGCAGTGTCGGTGGCTGCATACCGCAATCATCGATCCGGGAGTTGGCCGCAAAGAGATTAACCAACAAATTAGCTTTCTCCTGCGGCTCATGGGCCAGGGATCCATCAAGTTTGCGCAACGGGGGCAGCGAAGGCTGGCAAAAGTTGGCTTGCACGGCTTTGGCCAATCGCCAGTAGCCACGGCTACCCGTGGGATGCGCCGCAAGCTCTTGGCCAAGCCGCGCTATGCGCTGGGCATCCGCTCTAACGCAAGCCCTCTTGCAGACCTTTGTGGCTTTGTTGTACGCTGCCTTGAAGTGACCCACGTTAGGATCGCGCGTGGCGCGCGCCCTTACCCAGGCGCGGTACGCAGACTGCTTTTGATTAACAGCCTCCGCGCACTCGCGGCCGAACCAAGGGCGCGCTCTGCGGGCACCGGTGACATCAGTGTAGGGGATATAGTATTCCATACCCAAGCTGATCTCACCGGCGACAGCAGTAGCACTATCCGAGGGGTTCTTACCTTCAAAGCAACGTGCAACCCACGGGATGGATGCAAAATACTCACGCATCCCATCCCAGTCCGCTGACGAGTAGTGCCAGAGACGCCGCTTTCCCTGTTCGGGTCGTGGGGGCGCTATAGTTGGCACCTTGGAACAAACCAGACAATGGTCGGAGTTGCCTAAGGCGGCTCGCACCGAAACACTGTACTGGTCTGGTTGACTCGTCAGCAGAAGGTCCAGCAGAGAGGGTGCTAGGCCCGACCTTCTTGGTATCCTGGTGACCTCGTGTACCAGTTGGGTCAGGCCGTGCGCCAGAGCAAATGCATGGGCGGCTCTTCCCGCATGGTCTGTTTTGGCGGAGCCCAACCAGATCTCGTGGTGGGCGTTAAAATCCCCCAAAAAAACCAATTCAGCGTTCGGAAACCGCTCCTGCGCATCATCTGCTGCCTGACTCAGATAATCGAAGAGTCGAGTTGTCTCGGTATCTCCTGTATGGGAACGGTAGAGGCACACATAGATCTGACTCGTTGAGCCATGGTCTACGTGTACCCAAAGGGTTGAAAAGGATGGGTCCTCTAGGCAGCGCAGACGGCGACAACAAACATCCGCCCTAACAAACACACACACCCCGGCCTTTGCACGGAAATTTTCCTCCATAACGTAGCCGGGGTAGAGCAAGTAAGACGTGTCGTCAGGGCGGCGTATTTGCGTCTCCGTCAGAAAAAGCATAGCTGGATTCGCCGTCTCGAGGTGTTGGTGGACGGCGTTGAGGTTTGTATGGAGCCCACAGATGTTAGTGGACTCCACCTCAAAAAGCGAGCTTACGGGAAATTGAAGAGCCGCTGTGAGTCTATGCTCTTTGTTCTGCGCTGCCATAATGAGAACGGAAAGGAGAGGGCGTGAAGAAGAGGTGATTGTCGTCGCAGCACAGCGTGACAAAGCGCGGGATTTTGGTTTCGTCTATTAACGTGAGGCATGGCGAGAGCCGACACGCCGAACGGAAGGGCCCCCGTACCCCCCCGAATATGGTCGCCGGGTTCCCGTATCCGGTCACCAACCGGCACGACGAGCCATATCGGGATTATGCGCGGCCTGGTGAGGCAGCCTCCCGGGGTGGTTAGCCCCAGTTGGGCCCCTGTACTATGCCGCGGGCGGCCAGCGGCACCACCGTTTCTACGGGTCTCCCTGCCCGGCGTGTCGCCCCGTGCCATCCCCACTAGACTCCGCCAAGACCCACTGGTCACACTAATGCTGCGACCACGATCACCTCAGCCCGGCTATGCACCTGCTGAACCCTGAACGCAATCCAACCGAAATTGGGTTACTATTTAAGGGCTTTTCGCAAAGTGCACGGTGGTACCTACCCGGTCGGATTTAGTGACAATTTTGTGTCATCAAAGTCCTACCACCAGTATTTATATATTGCTGACCCTGTAAAAATCTTCTTAAAGAAACCCATATTATAGTGGCTCCCGCATGGGAAAACCACGGCACGCTATAAACGCAAATTCCATCTGTTAGGTGTTTAGCAGTTCCTGGAAAAGAAGCTTGGTGCATTCAAGCAGATCAGTTACAAAAGACCCAGTACTTGGGAAAAAATAAATTCAATTCCCATGATCTATTGTCACTTCTGAATTGTCACTATTCAAAGTGCGAAAAAATACATTTTACGACTCTGAATAAATGGCTCTTGTTCTGGATAGGACAATAAACTGTTGATTTTACGGCCACCTCTAAACTCCGGTAGCCCGATGCTTTTATACCCCATAACAGTGACATACGATTATTGTGCAATAGGTAGGTATATACCTGACGATTTAAACCGATCAGCATTCATATATCTTAGCAGAGAAACAATTAAAATGTACTTCAACTGATAAGTAAGAACCAATTTAAAGAAAAGTAGCTATAATTTCATTATTGTTACACTGATAATTGAAAAAGTTACATAAGTATGAAATGTTGGAAATTGAGAACCTCCTTTATTTAAATAAGGGTTTAAAAATGGTATGCTTTTTATAACATTGTACCTATTCTCTGTTACCGATATTACTTAAACAATTCTATATTTTACTTATCTTATCTATTTAATATTTAAAACCCGTTAAAAGATTTGTGCACATAATACAAACAACAACAAGAAAATATGACCCATTGTCGATTCAACGAACATTGACTATTATCTTTTCAATGACAAATGAGTTCAAAACTTTGCGTATCATTGAGCGTCAGTCACTCGGTGAGGCTTCAGATAACTGGTTTGTTCATTGCCGCATATGGTTTCATCGATGTAAAGAGTGACGGATAGAAAACGACGATGTAAATTGTTCAATTTGAATCGTTGTGTCGATTGTCCGAGTGAAGGGTAAAGCCGATTTAGATCGGAGCGGACAGATAGACGAACACGCGTGATGCTAATTCAAAATTTAAATTTGTGCTCTCACGCATACAATTCGAATACCAAAACGACGACAATTCTTAAGTTGACTGATGTCTTGTCATACTGACAAGAAACAGTCAATCGACCGAAAAGTAATAATGCCACCGGTTACTGTTATTCGTATTTGTATTCACATGTAGTGTATAGGACCCTGGCAATACCTCTGGAGCCCAAGTCAAGTCACCTGTTAGTCGGTGCACCTATTAAACAACAGAAGAGGCTTTGACGCAAGTCCTCCTCTCGAAGTTGGGAGGCCAGATGACAGTTATTCCCGGAACTGCCGACATATCAATCAAAAACAACAAGTATACCATGGGCTCCAAAGAGGAACGTTTTAACTCAACTAGGAAATCGCTGGGAGGATGATTATTAATGTATATTAGACAAATTAAACGTATAGATATGGTTCCGTCGTAGTAAGTTCATTAAGTACCTAATCTAAAATTACGTCAATAGTGTTTTAATAGTCTTTTAACGGCATTAACTGCTCTATAAAAACATAATTTGGTACTTTGAATATTTTATTTCATTCATGAACAATCTATGAATATTAACTCCGAAGGCAAACCAAATTAACTAAGTATAGATATCATCATATTTACATTCTAGTATCGGCAGCCTGCGAACTGTTCGAACATAAATAAACAATTTATTATTTAAATCAATCAGTGCTACATTTTCTTAAACTTGGTCTTATTTGAGTCGAATATTTTTTCATAAACACGTACCCAATTATCCAGTGTTATTCGTAAAATCTCCTTGCTAGATGAGTTACAGTCAGATACACATTAATACATAATCAATGTTATTTTGAATAGTGTGACCGCCTTAAAATATTTCCTCATACAATCAACTGAAAAGCCAGAATATAACTAAATCAATTAGGATAGGAAAAATCGTCGCCTCAAGACATAACAGATGTATAGAAATATTTGGATTTGCTTTCAAATGTCATTCAAATTATCAGTATTTCTTTGCCTTTTCGTGTTTTATCCAACGCCGTAGCAGCACTGCCGTAGCATTCATGCCATCGCGATAAAACTTTGCCGACTTGGTACTTGCGCGAAGGTTGCACTTAGGCACAATACTTCTTATTATTAGACCCGTTAGGTGGCACTGCAATCGGCATAATAGGTAGTCAGCTATTAATGTATATGAATAGTGTATAGATATTTAGTTGTATAACCACGGCAGGCACCGCATAATCGATCAGATATGTAGGTATACATAATCAGTAAAATCTGCCGAGTTTTCATCATAATTACGTTAGGCATAATATTTACAGCCCCGGTGAGAGGCCACACGCGTATTTCATTTTCTCTGTCTACTTCAACAATAAATAATCCTCCGTACATCATCACCAATAGCCGTCCCTCGTTAATTATAACTATAGCTCAAAATAATAGCCCCTGGTCTCGTAAATTGACGATCGATAAGTTCTCTGGTGGGCTGAGGAGCCCAAACGGACTTTTTCGAGAAAGTTTAGATAATTTCGTCGAAATAAATTGTAAGCAATGGTAATGTAGCGGCAATACTGGAATATTATTCTAAAAACCTTTAAAACTCTCGACACGTTACTCCTCATCTATACTATTATAAAATTGTAAAGTGGTCGTGTCTGTACATTGGAGATATTTAAAAAAAAAATACTTGGGTTATGTTATATTAACGATACTGAACACGAATTTTTTTTTTTTATTTCTTGTCTGTTTGTCCGCGATGGACGCAAAAACAACTGAACGGATTTTGATGCGGTTTTTTTTGTTAGAAAGGGCTTGGTCAGACTTGAAATCTTACGGTTGAGTAGAACCGAAGATATGAGCAAAGGTCGCGTTAACAGAGATGCACGCGGGCGGAGCCGCGGGCGGAAGGCTATTAATATATATCCCTACTAATATTATAAATGCGAAAGTAACTCTGTCTGTCTGTCTGTCTGTCTGTCTGTCTGTCTGTCTGTTACGCATAAACCACTGAACCGATTTTGATGAAATTTGGTATAGGGGTAGATTAGACCTCGAGAAAGGACATAGGCTATGTTTGGTCGCGATAACCGACATTCACGCGGGCGGAGCCACGGGCAAAAGCTATATATATATAACCTATAAACAGCCAAGACTAAGTTATAGTAACGTCGACCTGTAGGCGTAACTATGTACGAGTATCATATGTACGTTATGTATACCTTAGGTGAATTTAATTATTTACAGGATTTTTATTTATTTTATTATCTTTGTAGGTTTTTTTAGTCTCTCATTGGTTGTGTGACCTTTGAGCTTTCGACTACAAAGTTGCGGGTTAGATTCTTAATCCGAGTAAAAGGGATTTACATGAATATAATAAATTTAGGCTATACGAATTTCAGTAGCCGCATTTTGGAACCATTATTACAAGGTATAGTCACTTTAACGTGTTATTCGATTATAGCAATTGCTTGAAAAAGCAAATGCACGTTTTCATTTATATCATAACGGGCAGTTTTTGCGAAAATTGAAGAAACAAAAGCTTCGTTAATAGGAGAAACCCATTTTCTTTAACCACAACCACCAATATATATAGGTATATTTGAACTTTTACCGTTTGAAACTTGAAAGGTGTAAACTTCCGTGATTAATATAATGTTGATGTTTAACCGTCGAGTTAAACTAAAAGACGTATAAACAGAGGGCACGAAGAGCACAGAGGCAATATCGAGTGAAATGAAACGCTGTGAGGCAATCGATTGCATTCGTAGAAAGTGGCGGCCGGGGCCTGACGTGTCGCCCGCAGCTATCCAGATTCGAGCTTCTACTGTTAAAGCTCCAAATGCTAAAGAATTTAAAAATTATGCTGATGTAATCAATTTCATTACTATAAACCTCTTCTAGTTATCAATCGATTAACCAATTGCAGTCCACTGCTGGGCATAGGCCTCTCCCAATGTGTGTCTTCTAGTTTATATTAACTTGAAAAAATTAAGCTGCAGATTTTTTATCAGTTTTGGTGCAGATTTTTGTCACTTTGCTGCGCCGTGTGCTTATCCGAGACCTAAGTGTGTAGAAAAGAGAACTCATTTTAGAATGAAGACATATTTATTTTACGAGAACTTGGGACCATATAAATAATAAATAAATAATAAATAAATAAATATTCCACAACATTCTACACAACGCTTTCTAGACCCATGGTAAGCTTAATTAGCTTGTGTTATGGAATCTAGAATGCGGATATACATACTTAGATACTTTTTTTTTTTTTGTAAATACATACATATTATACATAGAAACACCCAGACCAATGCAAATATTTATATTCATGCATACAAATATTGGCACTGAGCGGGGATCGAACCCGCGCTCAGTGCCAATATTTGTATGCATGAATATATCTATCTAAGATAAAAGGGTCTAAAAGTTTAGATTGTAGGTAAGGGTGTTTCTGTGATAGTCCAAACGGGTACGGGACGTAGTCTATTTAAGCTGCTTTAAGGTAAGGGTAGACGGGTACGCCAAGCTTACTACTAAGCATCACTAAACTATTTCGCCTAACCTTTAGTATTATGTTATCTGTAGCCTAACTAAAACGGAACAATAGGTATGTATCTATAATATATCATACATATAATAATATCATGTTATCCTATAACATGATATATTTTGTTATTACACAATGCACAACCCTAGGATGAAGATCCTATAACATCTTTCAATTTTCAATCAGTCATGCACAGCCTAGTTTGAAGTCGTTTTATCCTTTACTAGGCAGCTAACTCTAAATACCTAGGTATATGATATTACCGCAGGTTTACGAGAATATCAATTATATTGAAATAAAAATAATACCTAGTTTACAAGCCACAATCATAATACATATTTTGTGGATCATAGTTTAGTTCGAAAGACCTGAGTTCGAAAGAGCGACGCTACGGTGTTTGTTTTAACTGGCATAAATTAGTTCCACTTTGTATTATTAAATTATGTAACAATAGTTGTAAGAACATTAAAAAAAAACAACGGTCTAACTGCAAAGCTTCGATATCGCCTAATTTTAATATTGGGTTGCGGAGGTCAGATAATAAACGCTTTACGGAAAATATCGAGGTCTAGCCAAATCCGTAGTTAATGGATGCCATACACGCTAGGTTTTGCATGACGGTTATGCATGCACATGCATAACTATCATGCAAAACCTAGCGTGTATGGCGGTCAACTGTACAGTTATCGATGCATGCACATGCAACCGAGCGGATATCAAAATTGATATTTTTGCCGCTCGGTGCTCGATGCGAGCATAACCTAGCGTGTGTAGCGGCCGGCGAGCATGCATGCACAGTTCTCAGTTTTTGATTGTAATCTGTTGGTGCAAATCTCAATTCATTTACCAAATTTACGTGGGAGAATTGCTTTCCTTTCAATAACCAGCGTTTAGACCATTTAGTGCGATCTCTTTTTCTTTTTCTGTTCTGCAGAACAAGTTTAGTGTTAAGCCAAGTACAGCTATCACATCGTCGTCCATCATTGTAGTATGGTATTGGCGTACTACACATATCGCCCAGTAGCTCAAATGACAGGTCCGTACAACGTCCTATACACACCGTCACGTAACTCAACTGCATGTAAAGCCTAACGTGTATGTGCACTATATAGGCGATGTATCTAAGTAAATAAATAAAATAAACAGTTAGTGGTCTTGAAATTTAAAAAAAGACCAACCTTTGATATTTATTATTTGAAACTTTTGTTCGAAATCACATTTTTTATTTTTGAGTTAATAGATATTTTCTTGACGTTGACTGACGTCTATCGAGCAATAAAATAAATAAAAATTTACACCAATATTAATGTGATAAGTATAACCTTTGCACCACTTTGTATAGGTAAACCTAAATATTAAAATCTTTGAGTTTGTTAGCATCACATTTATACGACAGAATTATGGTTACTGATTTGAATTATAAATGCATTCTTATGGATGGAATTGTGTTTTTTTTTATCACCTAAACTATAAAACATCACCGAACAAAACCTCTTACAAAGAATTCCACGACGAGTGATATTTCGTCGTCTCCGCCTTTTTTATCATCAATAGCAATAAAATATTCTTATATTTGAAATCAGAATCTTATTATTTTTGTTACATATAGACAAAGCCAGTTAAAGAGTTATGGACATTCTTAGGACCATAGTACAACCAGATTCGGATTCGTCATTCACTTCATTTAGGCACAATAACTATTTAAAAAAAAGTAAACCAGACCGCTCATCGGAATAACTGCGTTATCTCTCGATCAATCTCGCCACCTGCCCGCTCCAGTAGTAAATCTTCATTATTGTATGTTTTTTTACCAATTTACTGTTATACGGGCTGAGTAGCTCCGAGCTTGAAATCGATCTTCTAGTAGAAACGATTACAAACCAATGTAATTATGATGTATCGATGTTCCCTAGGCGCGCGCGCTCCACTGTTATTTAGTTATAAACATTTTTACTATAAAATATTAGGCGTGTACCTATTTGAAATTAAAACTTAACGTTGTCAATATTCGGCGGTTTGTGGTCAATTTGTGTTAAGGCCCTTATTTTATTGTGTCAAGTTGTTGAAAATTTTTCGCAAATATTCACATGAGCGCAAAATCTAATATTTAACTTTGGATACCTTCATCCAAAAGTAAGTATAGTTGCTTAATTACCTCGGCTGGTAGTTACTCTATAAAAAACTTATATTCAGTAAAATCTCTTCTACGAGTATCAAGAAGCGGTCACAAGAAGAAGAAGAAGCGGTATGTACGTACACTTGTGTGGAATGAGACCAAAATAAAGATCAAAAATGAACAATTATGATTCACAATAGCATCGCAATCTAAGCCTACGAGTATAACAATAATAAAAACAGTACTCTCTGAGACAGAATACTTACACGAGTACTTTTACCGCTCCACTAAAGGCTTCCTTATTAAGAGTCGGCTAAATCCTTTTCGGTCACATTTAATGACGTCCCAGTCAGTCTCACCGCAACCAACTTGTTTGATGGATAGCAACTCTATGTTTTGCACAGCCGCTATCTAGCGAACTAATCACTTAAACGGGAAAACTGTAAATCTACGTATTACTCAATCGTTTTATATTGACTTGCAACATTATTATTAGCAACAGAAAGAACATGAGTTTTATTAGCTTCTGAAGCGTCTGGCACGGAGCAGATTGTACTTAGTCAGATCAAATTACCACTTACATAGTTTTGAATTCAGAATTCAGTCACAGAAGACTAGACTCAAGATTAGAGAACGGATTCAAAAGAACAGATCAAACTCCAAGCTACGCGCACTTAGCACTCACTCATCACATACGTAAGGTATTATACCACTAAACTGAAATTAATTTGGAACAAAGAAGAACAAAAGAGTTGTAACAGTTGGTAAAGTAGCAAGATTTGGGGGAGGTCTGTTCCCAGTGGGACAAAACGGGTTAAAAGTACAGGGAACCAGGGACTTCTCGATCGTAAGGCCAACTCCTCAACACTAAGATAAAGACGCTTGTTGATCTTCATGGTGACCACTACTACAACATTAACACCCTTATATTTTGAATGACATGACATTGAAAGTTCAAAGCAATATTTTTTTTTATATCTACCACTTAGGTGGCAGACAAGCACACGGCTCACCTGATGGGAAGTGGTTTACCGTGGCCTATGGACATATGCAACACCGGGGGCGTTACACTCGCGCTACCAACCCTTTCCTTGCCTTTCCTTGCCGACCAAGTAGGTACTTCTTTGGCTCTGATCGTAGCCTAAACCCGCCCGCTACGATTTTCCTTTGATTATTGTGTTTGTACGCACTTAGCTTGAAATACCAAAGTGAAAATGTTAAAAAAAAATACCAAGAAATACCAAGGGGAACATAACTTAAATTGAAATTGGTGGTTCACAACTATGTAAGTTCCAGAAAACTGAGGCAACGTAAGTGAAAACTCCATCGTATTTACAAATATTAAGCGATGATTTACAATCATAACATTCCTTCATTAGCGAATATTAAATCAACTTTATCAGAATTATCCGCCTACAAAGATCATCAACGCGGCCTTCAATCATCATCCTTATTTATCCTTAAAAGTCTTTCTTCACAAATTCCCTTTTAAAGTCATTATCAATTATTTTTTACTTTCAACTAACACAAACTGTGTAAGTAATTTGATTCAACCAATTTTACCATTTGGCTAATCATAAAATAAATACAAAATGAAAAGATAAAAACAGGAAACTAGCATTTTAATTTGCGCTTATACCCCAGATGATGTCATGTACCGTCGCACACAAAACCTCTCTACGGTGTTAATGAATTTAATAAATACTTGTAATAAAATAGAACTACGTATTGAGTTGTAAATAATGAGCGTTCTAATAAAACTATTACAACTTATAGCGATGTATACTAAGTAGTTGATACTCTCATGTAATGTTGTGAATATTATAATAGATTATGTACCTACGACACTAAATATTATTACAAAACATAATTATCGCGATTTAATTGATAATATTACAATTTTTTACACAGAGCTCCACGTTTCGGTTGCTTTTCAGTTCGTTGTGACGTGTAAGTTATCTTAAAGTGCCCGAATTATGTAACACACTTACACTATCCCTACAGGAAACCCCAATTCGACAGTGCCGTAACCTAATAATATCAAATTATAACACAATGCTCCTACAATAAAGTCACCTCCAACAAAATGTTGTTATCCGAAATTAGCGAAAGAAGAGCTGAAAAGCAACTGAAACGTCCGGCTCAGTGTAAATTACAAAATAATACCAATTGAACCGCGATTAGAATCAATGAAAAATTGATGAATTCATTGAAAGTAACAAATAAATGTCTAGCGTATCACCATTGTCACCGACTGTCCGACACACCGGTCGTTTTAGCGTGGGCGGCCGCTTCGTTTCCCATGTCCCGCGATACGGACAGTTATATCAATAACAGACCGATGGCTTACATATCGAAGCTACTTACAATGCTACTCACAGGTATCACCAAAATAAATATAAATAATTTTACTGAACACCGTTGGCGTGCCCCTAATACTTAGATATATGAGATGGAGTTTGCATATTCGAATATGAAGCGTACGTATGCGGCGATCTGCCGTTTCTACGAGATATTTGATTGATAAACTCAGTTTGATGGCTGACCTTAGATTTAATATGTATATTCCGTTCAATAGAGATGAAAGGTGATTTGAAAAATTATCGATTAATACTAGAATCCTTGTACGTCTAACAACATAGATAAAACCTAGATATGTATAATATAGATGCCATATTGATTAGATACTAATTGATATTCCATTTTTAATCAGTTAAAAAATCTTCCAAAATGAACAGTAGCGGACTTAGCATGATTTTAAGTACTATTTTGTAAGTCAATTAAAAAGATACTTTATTCAGAATTAATTCACAAATTATTTCGTTTCTAAACTAATATAGAAAAGTCTAGAAGTAGATATAAGTATTGCAATTTTAAGATTTTGAGGTTAAGCATGATGCTCGTGTATAGTGATCGTTTTCAGGCGTAGAATTTTTTAACGCAAAAATTGAGGGAAGTAAAGTAGGTAGGTACTCTAAATATTGATGATAGGAAATTTTAACCATAGGAAATATCCTTTCTTTTTAAAAGAAACAAATTCAGAGATTTTCCGGAACTCGCTAACCATTCTGCTAAACATGTTAAATTAAATGAAAGGAAATCCATGAAATCTAAACTTCACTGGGTCAAAATAATGTAGGCACTAAGATCCATGAGCCTGATCTTAGCTGGACTCGCATTCTACTTCTTTACGCTTGTATATGAATAAATAAGTGCAATTAAACGTAGCTAAAACTAAGGTCCCTTCATGAAATCAACACACATAAAGTCTGTCTCGTATCGTTATTAGCTCGCATGAATAATTCAACTGGCCCTACAATCGTTTTACTGAATATTATAAACACTTTCTCACACACAGCTCTCGTTGTAGCAAAGCTCTGAGCATTTATGCAAATCACTATGTAGATATAACATTGTATTCAATATCGAAGGACGGTAAAAAGCCATGTTATTTGTTATACTTACCTACTAATAAATAGCTTTGCAGTGCAGAATATTGCAAAGACGTAGTAAGTATAGGCTGCCGAATTTAATGTTAACTGCTTGAACGAGAGGTTTACACATGTGTAAGACATTGTACACAGCACAATCTAGACTCAAACGAAACATAGCATATATAAAATGGGTTCCACAAAGCTGATATAATACTTACATACCTTTTATTTTTAAATACATAGGTATATAGAAACACTATGAGTGTGGCATTCATGCATACAAATATTTGCACGTAGCCGGAATAGAACCCACACTCCCTGACATAAACTGTATGTGGTCTTAACCGCTTTGCGTGCACCACTATAAGATTACTTGGTACACAAAAATTGGGCGTTTATAAACCGCGTTCGAAAGATCGTAAGTTACGTTTCTAAAATCAGTCACTTTAAAAATTCGTTAAGGCGTGCGCTTGTATATAAAGCTATGTGTTATAAAAAATCACATGACCCCTCCCCTCCTGATATCGAATGCCTATATAACGATATCCAATCACTAAAACATAATCGATTTTAGGCAGATAACTGAATCACGATTAACTCGACTCGAGTTTATACAGAAATCGATGTAGTACTTACCTACCATGTTGCACATAATATAGCAGTTGATATTATTACGAGTACCTATAAGTATTCTCTAACCTAGTAAGCTAATGTGGAAAACTGAAAGAATTCACATGGTTTGACGTATTGCAGTCTGACTCATTGTATACGAGACAACCTCGAGGATTAAACTCCGTAAATAATATAGTACTATAAACTATTCAGCTTATAGATGATGATTAACCTTACATAAAGTTTGGTTATTGTTGAGGTGATTAACAGTTCAAAGAGTGACATTGCTTGCCAAAATTAAATGATGACTATTCTTATTATTAGTTTCCTTCTTCTTAAAGTCCCGGGTCGTTTAAGCGGGGCGTGAAAAATAATCTGTAGACAAATATTTTCACTTACGTTCAGTTAACTGGCAGTTTCAAACAGTGATCAACTTTATATTTCTTCAAACCATTGATTACTTTTTGATCATATTATCGGCAGCTTTAAGAGTGAAACCCGAAAGATCATGAGAATATAAGGAGATATTATTATACATTATTAAAACATATATTAGTAGTGCTAATTGACTAACAATGAAATTATAAATTCTTTATTTATCCCTTTAAAAAGAGTTGACAGTATTGTACCTACCCGAAATAATATACGTCACTGTACATTCACATTTACATTTGATTACTTGACGGATTCAAGCTGCAATTAAATATCAGCTCTTAACCACAGCACAGTAGATACACAATGAACTTCTAGCTGAGTACCGTGATGTAAGCCTCATAATCAAGTCATGTAGCGGTAATGTAATCCAGCCATTACAATTCCATGATTTAATTGTGCATCTTTTACCCGCCTATTTTGTGTCGTGACCTGTCCAAATAGTTAGAATTATCCAGTACACTTCTTGTCCTTTACAACTGCAATGTTCGTGAGAAACCTTTACCAGAGTAGGTTGGTTCACTTTGATAATAAATTAAACAAAATTATAGCACCTATTAGCAGTTACTGAGTACTCTTGTTGCAATATGTTTCTTCAGCGTTAATTATTTCTACATAAAATATCAATTCAATAGCGTATGTCAGTGATTTCAACGAGCTGTGCGAGTATAATTAATGTTAAACTGCATCTCCGGTTAGACTACTTACAAACTAAAATTATTACCTATTTGAAGAAGGGAGAGATAGATTACAAATTGACAATTTATATTTGCAGCTACGAGTAGGTTCACAGGATATAAGGCAATACCTGTGAGAGAAAAAACAGGCTATAAAAGAGTGGTAAAAATAAAGTATGGTTATTAGGTGTGTATTTTTTAACCTTCCACGTAACCACCAACGGTAAATTGTTTAACAATAATGAAGGATAACGTCATACTTCTTTCAGAATCAGATACCTGAGCAGACTAAAAGCGATGTTTTCCAACTCATTACAGCATCAGCACCGTCTCTTCCGCTATCCGATTTTGGAAGTGCTACGATTTATCATCAGTGTTTCACTACAGTAGGTACGGAACAGTAGCGTTTAACCGGCGCTAACTTAAGGCCAGTGCTCCAAAACCCATGTACTTACAGCAATAACCACAACATAACGATAACGATATGCTCCTCGGGGAGCATTACTAGCTTTCAGTGATACGGTTTTATATCCCGTGTTTCAGACTATTTCCGGTTTCTTTTATAAATGCTGTATGCTAAAGGCTGAATGATTGACTACATTCGCTACACCTACTAAACTTATTTATTAGCAGTATTTTAGTTTAGTTCCTAATACTGAGTAATATTTTAGTTAAATAACTCATATTTTAGAAGTTTAGTTAGCCTTAATAAATAAATTACTAGTAAAGATGATTAATTCAGTGCAATCGTATTCTGACTTAATTTACAAAATAAATACTTATCTACCTATGTATCAAAAAATCAGAAAACCGATTTTGACACGCAATATTAACAGTAAAACAGTGAAACTGGGTTTCTGATAATTCTTCGGTTTTGTGACCTCTACTTCGATACATCCATGTGTGGAGATGGCAGTTCGCACTTTGGAAACTGAGATCCACTTTCTGTTATTGAATGGTAGATTAGCTTTTCTGGGAGCGACTGACGTCTATCCCACCCCGGGAGGAAAACCTGCATCAGGGCCTTATCGGTTAATTAGCAAGTGTCCTAATTTCCAGGTGTGGGTGGCATGGTCCCGAGAGTCTTGGTACACAGGTATATATACACCCTTAATTTTTCATTACAGTATCATCATAATTTCAGCGATGATCCTGGAACCCGAGGTCCTTTCAACTATTTTTTTATCTTAGAGTTTTTTTATATTCAAATGCGTACTACAGTACCTACAGTACGGTTTTATAGAGCAATACGTCTAACGCACAGGCCCTCGATTCTGCTAAATTAAAAAAAAATGTCATTAAATATTAGACTTTATTGCTATAGACCTTAAGTCCAAAATTAAATGACTTTTTGTGGAGTGAACGAAATAGTGTAACGAAACTCTTTTCGATTGTAAGTCTATAGCAATAAAGTCTATTTAATGTCAATTTTTGTAGTGACTGTGGCACGACAGTGGTTTTACTTTAGCAGAATCGAGGGCCTGGGTACGTGTTATATTTTCAGAGTAGTTAAAAGTTTTTACGTAAAAATGACATGCGTTTAAAACCGTTTGAGTTTTTAAAACAATAAAACTATAGCTTCGGTTTCAGCAGAACCGGTTTTAAAAGAATTGGGTTACAAAGATATAATAATTAACTATTAAAGTGAACAATGATATTAATTTCTAGTGAGACTATACTTCCTTAACAAATTATTACCTAAATACAACCTTTAATAGTAATTGTTAGTATACTGATTGCGTTGTGGATAATTAGTTCCTCTCCTTCCTATTTGACTATTAATGTAGTATGTATTTATCCAAGACGTTTATGTGTCTAAATTCTCCGTTTGATATCAACTAATAGCTTTAATCCCGGTTAATTTCTGTTTTCTTACTCTTATTCTAATTAGTAAATACTACAATATTCCAATATCTTACTAAATTAAACTAAAAACTAATAAAACTAAATTAATTTAGTTTTTTTTTTAGTTTTAAACTATTTCGGGATTGACTTCTGTCTGACTGGAAACCTTGAGAGGAAAGTGTTCGTCAAAACCTCGTCCGTTATTCAGCCGGCTCACCTGACAGATTGGGTTGGGATCCTATAAAAATGGATATGGAAGGCTTTGCTAGAAAAAATTAAAACAATAAAACCGTACATGATTTCTGGACAAAATGGAAGAAAATCGTATTTTTTAGTATGACAATATTATTGAATTGCCAAATTGTTCGATAAAAGTGTACATAATGGTTACAAAACAGATGAGTTACAAGTGAATCGCTTGTAGCAAGGGTGATGTAGGCAAGCTACGTGACGTAGCTGATCTTTTCTCTCTAATTGTTTTCAACAAGTCGTAGGTAGCTCTTGTCTTTTAGACTTAATGTAATATATATCAGCGGCGAAGGTTCCCTATAACCGATTCCTGCCGGCTTGGTCTGCAAAGGGAACCCACGGTAGAAATGTTTAATATTATACTATAATAAGTATAACATTTTCCACCAGCATCCCTTTTCAAAATTTTCACCCACTGCCACTGCTCTACATAACACAGGTTGACTCCTAATTACCTCACTTGTCCCAGACTTAATTGATACTTAATGGCGCATTAACATTAGGTCGGTCACCGAAGGCGGCGGCCGCATTCGGTTAACTGAAACGCTTACGGTTTTAACTGAGCCGAATACGGTCTAACCGACTAATGTAAATGCGCCATTAAGTGCCCTTAACAACTCCATCGGAATATAAAAATTATCAACATAAATATGTTCATGCTACAACTACAAAGCTAATTTGCAACAATCCCAAGAATGTACCAACGCTAAGTCCCATGACTTCACAGTGAAACCAAATGTTGCACGAACGACACGTATTGACAAGCATTTCCCGCGAGGCTTTGAGAACCGCAGTTGTGAAGGCTTTATTAGTTTCGTCGTATTGATTGTTCTAATTAGAATGTTTTAATAGCAGCCTTAGGTATTTTTTACCCGACTGCCGAAGAAAGGAGGGTAATGTTTTTCGAGAATATGTATGTATGTCCATTTCTATGGCATGTCCTACAATCTTGACAGATTTTGACATGCGAGGTGTCATTTGATTCGTCGTGATTGTGTGAGTGACACCGGGGTATTTTTTTGCTTTTCAGTTTTATGGAGTTATGTTAATGGAATTCTTTTAGAATATCTAGAATACTGATGTGTTTAAAAGAACACCATTAAATTTTTTCATCGGAAAACCTATGATTGAAAAATACCACCGAAATTAGCAAAAAATTAGGCATCGTGAAATTACCCAGTTGTATTTTTACTTTACAGTCGGGGTTAATGTTTTCTTAATTATTATGCTTGATGTTTTAATTTATGTATTGAAATAATGGTTTTTAACGCATTCTATCGCAATTTAATTATTATTATTTACAGTTAGTCCAGCGATTTGGCTACTTTTCAGCAGCCATAGTTGCTGAAGATGGTACTTGTCACATAGTTTGAAGTGTAAATAGCCTCAAAAAACCCGAACTATGATGAATTGTTGGTGTAACTTTTTACGTAGAATGAGTTCACTGAGTCTGATTGTTCTTTAGCGAGTCAACAAATCTTAAATAATGGTGGCCCCTGTTGCACATGCTCACCTACAGCAGACTTTGTTGAGTGTTGGTGATTTAGATCAGCTAAGTGTTCTTTGACGCACCTCTACAAATACCTTTGGGCCTCTGCCAACTCCTTCTACTAATCAGTGAATCTACTAAACAACAGACGAAGCTCTGGAGCAAGTTTTCCTGTCGGGGTAGTCGCAAGACGGTAATATCGCTCTGAAAACCCAACATATCAAACAAATATATTAAGCGACCTACCCCCTGAGACAAGAGGTAATTCATTGGTCTTCGTTTTGTAGAATAGCACGTTCAATGTGTTATGGGATTGACACGTATTTAGACGATTATGACGTATATAACAGGCGTCAACGTATGCCAATCCCGTAACTTGTAAGATATTGTGACTAAATTAGCTATCATTATAAAAGATCAGATCTTTCTATTCTATTCTATTTTACAAACGTTTTGCCACTTGTCTAGAGGGGCGGTCTCTAAACCACTAAATAGTTTGTGGTTTAGAACCCGCCGTAATAAACGCAACCATGATGATGAATTTAGATAATTTAGATAGCTAATTTACTCAAAATATCTAACAAGTTACGATAAGCGAGATGTTCTCTATATTCTTAACACGTGTATATATAGGTATAGGTTTATACTGAGCGTCGCGGTGCGGTCCGTTACTTGTGACATCATCGGTCAGTCATGTTAATGTTAAACTCAACAATACTGCGTACGGTGCGTTATTATCCATCAAAACATCCAATGCTATAGTTATTAAGCCGGAAAACACACGGAAAAGACTCTACGATATAGGGTAGGTAAATAGGAACGTTTCCGGTTGTACTGAAAGTACCTTTCGTACGACAACCACGACATACAAATACAATACGATAATTTCTAGTCGTATTTTGTATTTAACCAATATCCTCATTGATATAGGGGTGAAGAATTTTTTATACCGCTTAGGTGGCAGACAAGTTCACGGCCGAGTTGATAGAAAGTGGTTACCGTGGCCTATGGATGTGTGAAATACTTGCCCCTCTAGACAAGTGGCAATTCGTTGCTCGGCGTATGATGGAATAGAATGACAAATGGATTTGACGTTTTTGACATTCTTTGACGCCTGTCATATACCTACGTCAAATCACATACATTTGGCATTCTATTCCATCATACGCCGAGCAACGAATTGCCACTTGTCTAGAGGGGCTGGGGAGTCACACTTGTGCCTTCGACCCCGTAAGAACAGAGAGTTTCTGTGAAGACGACAAAGAAGGATAAGCGTTTGTTCTTCCCACTGACAGCACAATAAGTTTTCATTGAGATCAGGCTACCCTACTCACCGCCGGGAACCCAACACAACTTTATTACTGGTGCGGTATTCTGTACGGTGGACGTACTTCCCCAGTCGGACTGCTCAATTGTGACGGGAATACCGTCGTGTCCTATCTATTTAAAAAGTATGTTAGTGTTATAATATTGTAAAACGTTACTACGGTCATACTTTGACATTTTACGTTTGCAAAACCTAAAATGTCAAGTATAAATATGCCCATTTTAGGTTTCGCGGTCCAATGTAGAATGAATTTGCGAACAAAAAAGTTCAGTGCTATAAGTAGATTGGCCTTTTTATTTTGTATGTGTGTGAGCTAAAAACATGTTTAATACCTCGCAACGAAACACACATTTTGTATGAGTCAAACGTGAGGTAATTTGCAAACTTGTATTGGGAGACTGCTGGGCTCTAAAACACCGATAGGCATTACGAACAGAATAAAATGTAATACACACATACATACAAATATTCAAACATACATGTACACATTTCTATGCTCACGCTTTATTTCCCTCCGGCGTAGGCAGAGACAACAGTCCGCCATTGGCTTCTATCCTGCCTTACATACATCACGAGATTTCTCTACATATACATTAAATTTCATTAACGGTGCGTCATTTTACAGGTTTATTCTGTTCTAGGACCAATGGTATAGATAATATATTCACGCCTTTAAGCGCCCAGAAAGTACAAGAAGTTATGGGAAAACATTAACAAGTCAATAATTGAAATGAATGCGTTCAGAGTGGACTGGATAATTTGGAAGTAATAGGTAACATAAGAACCAGAAGTCAGGTTCAAGTTATGGTACCCGCAACTGTGAGCTGACTCTTGCTAGGCAATTTAAGTCCTCTAACTTTTGATTTGTTGCGTCGCGTCGTCTTTTCACGTCCGACCCGATCTTTTTAGGGAAAATCCGTTTAACTAAACTGAGTTTTCTCGAGACTTACTATAGAATCGTGTGTGGTACATATTCATCGTTGATCGATGAGATGTCCATCGTTGAGATGTCCAGCTTAAGTTGTATGATTACTAAATATAGTAGGCATATATTTACGTACAATCATTAACAATTGATGGGCTGTTTAACAGGTCCCCTTAAGTTATCTACAAAATCCTCCATAAACTATGGAAACCGCCTTTAAATTTTGATATTAGGTGTTTTATGATCGCATGTTAATGAGCCTATCAATAGCCAAATGCCGTTATGTCCATTCATAAAAATTTCGCGGTTACGTCATCCCATGTCGGCACACAAAGAAAGCATTCCCTAAATTGTATCTATAATTTGAAGAAGAGATATTATCTTGTAGAGAAATTTTTAACAAACATTTAATATTTTGAAGTGTTTAGGCACTTAAGGCTGACATCGTTCTTGCAAATAAATATTTTAGGACATTCTATACCGCAGCTAACTAGACTCATAGTAGACAAAGTTTAACCTGTTTGTATTGTGAATTCTAGAACGGATAAACGTACTTAGATACATTTTCATTTGGTAATACTATACTTTTGTAATGTTAATAGATTCATGCATTAAGCGGGAATAGTATCTCCGATTTAGCAGTCAAAGGCTTTACCGCTACGCCACAGAGGTCTGCAATAGATAGGTTTCATTTTAATTTGATATTTTAGGCTATCAATTTGAAATTCACTATTGTGTGGCCGCTAATCACTACTGCCATCGACCATAGATGTACGAGTAAGTTAATTACAAATGAACAAGGCTCGGTATTACTAAACGAGTCGTCCGTTGCCTGCGGTACCGTCAGGGCGTCAGGTGCGTTCCGCGCTCGGCCGTTTCTCCTTCCATGTGTCATCAACTCAAACGAGACACAATTTTTATAACCAGTTATATTTGATGGCTCCGTAAACTTGTCCAATTTTATCATGAGTTCATGACACAAAATGGACAAATTTGACAGTAAATCTGCTAATCTGGCTAGATGATTAGAACTGCGAATGTTCGACAATTCGTACAATTCTTATGTGGTAGGTGCCATTTTTACAATTTGTGCCAATATTTGTGAATATTCGACTTCCTTTTTAAAGAAAGTAATGAAAAGGTTTATGATAAGGTTTATGGTAAGTACTTAGAAGAGTAGGTAAGTATAATTATGTGTATGTAAGTACCGAATCACTATCACATAATTGAATATATTTGATGTAGATATAAGAATTCGAAATCGTGATTGAGCGATCAGTGTTTCGTGACGAACAAAAATACAAACAGACAGACATGCAGCTGTCCGGGTTGTCACAGCGCACCCATTGTCTCTGGCAACAATTATTTGTTAGTATCACTTAATTTACGTATGTTAAATGTCTTATGTAAATATAGAAGAGATCAAATGATGGCATTATATTTTATCTAAGAAATTAGTTATTTATTAACTGTTGCTGCACCCGATTGAAAAGATCCCCTTTTCGCAACCCGCAGGATTTTGATCCCAGGATAAAAGTAGCCTATATTCTATTTCAAATTATAATCTATCTCTGTGCAAAACTTCACCTAGAACCGTTCAACCGTTTTTCCGTCAAAGAGTAACAAACAAGCATCCATCTTATCTATCCATTGATCCTCACAAACTTTCACATTTTATAATGTTAGTAGGATTATAACACCATACGTTTGTGATAATATAAAACCATCAAGAATGCCCTCAGTCCCAAGTCCCAAACCGTTAAGGTAATTAGTAAAAACATGAACGTTGCGTTGGTTAGTTGTAAAGTCTCAGCCATACGGGGGGTGATTCCCTAGTGTAAGAATTGTATTTTATATAAGTACAATGATGTTTTTATTATAGTTTAACTACCATACTTACTTCACTATTGTTTTTAGATGAATATGTAAGTTATCATTCAAGACACTTACAATATTCACAGATCAGTAAGAACGAGAAAAAAACTCGAATGGAATTAATTTAGAGGTCAATGACCTGTCCAAAAACTTTTTGACCTTATCAAATCTCAACTTCCTTTCTTGAAAAGCAAAAATGCATAATTCCTACTAATGACGAAATCGTGCAGAGCATACTAAGTAAATTAAAAGCGCGATAGAATCTTTACGATATTTCCGGCGCTGCGTGGGCGTCATGTCCATTCCCGGGCCAAAATACTCTTTGAAAAAATAACTTCGCACACTTACCTACACTTTACTTCCTCTCGACATGGGATCATATGCTTAAAACCCACATAGCGTGAGGCCTTTTGGACCATACGATTAAATCAACTATAGACTCTGTACCATATATTTTAAGCTCATATTCATTTAATACGCGATGAATGCTTAAGGCTTTTCGGGTGCCATTGAGACAAACACCATTCATTGAGACAAGTAACGGGCTAATAGTAATCTCGCGTCTTGGCAACGCCATTCAAGAGAGCGCGTACCGTCGAGGTGAAAATAACATCAATATTAAGGAGTTGAATGTGTATTAGTTAAGTTAACATCGTAATTATTAAACTGTGATCAATAAATATATCAATAATTATATTAGTAACATATTATTTCATGATATTCTCTAAGCCGAACGCATGCAGATTATAACATCAAAACATTATTAACATGGCCCCGTGTCATAAAGACTAAATTAGTTATTATTTATTAATTAAATATAAGCCTAGATACACCAGTCAAAATAAATCAAAATAAATTACTATAATTTGAATAAAATAACAATACACCTACTTAAAAAGTATTTCGTCGGCGACTATACTTGTCAATGTGTGCGTGTATGGGGACATTGTCGCCACGTGCGTGTGTGTATAAAATCTTGTTTTATGCTTAGTTTGTGTATGTAAATATGGCGCATCTGTATGTGTGTGAGAGAGACGCGTGCGCCACATTCCTCCGCGTAGTCATTCATACATACTCGAAGAGTTTAAGCTGTATATTTGTGTACCTGTATCTTTTTGTTTTAAACTATTAAGTTTTATGAGTCAATGAATTGAGTAATTGTAATTGTATCTGTAGTACTTACATGAAATAACTCACATATCTATAAAACTCGAATAAGATTCGTATTAAGTAATTATTTGGATCTCGTATTAGCTATGAAAACCCACACACTGTCTAGAGTTGTTTGTATTTTCTATTTGCACTCCATCATACTGTTTTCTTAATTTCAATTAAGGAAAACGAGTAGCCAGCAAAGTAAATTCATGGCTGTCGAATCTGAGCCTGTCTTTGCGAAAGATAGCGCCAACTTCCTACTCAAGCAATTTTAAAACGATTTTCTTTCGACTCTAGCTCCTTTGCTTTTTTTTTGCAGACTAGAGCAATCCTGAAACAGCAAACAGAGTAGGTTTCGCATGACCTTTTACTTATAATACGTTTTTGTCATTATATCATTGAATGACTCAAATGTTAGTAATATTAGATAAATCGTAATAATAAAAAATCTATAAAGCTTCATACACAAAAAGTGTCGCTTGAGTCTTTAAGGCAGTCGTCTGATGTAGATGTCCTTATTCAAAGTCAGTGGCTGCCTAGTGCCCCTGGTGTATTAGTTACAGAATTAATTATAATTACCGGCGATTAGTAAAGAGAGGCCGTCAGTTTTTATTGCCAGGTCTTTTTTTACAGGCTATCTACCTATTGCCATGCGAATCTGGCTATAAATGCAAATGTAGAAGCATTACATATCGGTCGAAGTGAAACGAGATACCCGAGTCTCCGCGCCATGTTAAGACTGTTGGTTTGGATAGGTATGTGTTCTAATTAATATAGGTACCAAGGACTAAACGCATCTATTTAATAAAACAGTTATCGTATACAAATCCACTGTAATGTCCTACATATACACGAAACTGAGGGAGTTAAAACATTCCTTACATAAGTAAGATTTCTTTGCTTTTTTTTGTTGTTTTTTTTTTTGTTTTTGTTGTTGAATTTTGTTTGTTTTGTTTGTTGTTGTTTTTTTTTGTTTTTTTGTCTGTTTGTTGTGTGTTGAATTTACTCAATGTAATAAGACATCATAAGCCTGTTCCAATGGCAGACATTGGAAGAGGACTCTGTTCAGCGGTAGACTGCGATAGGCTAATTGATTGAATAAGACATCAATATCGGTATTTAGTTAATATTACTTAAAAAATATAGTGCGCCACCAAGATCTTCAGAATCCAATCCAATCTCACCTGTGGGCCGGTACACCTATTAATTAACAGACGAGTCTTAGCCGCAGGCTTTCCTCTCGAGGTTGAGGGGTCAGACGGCAGTAACTTCCGTAAAAATTAAGACACACCACATGAAGAGAAGAATGCTTAGTAGAGCGGACCGTGCTGTGATGATGATGACGTCAATACCGGGCTTGCAGATTCTTATCGCGCGTAGAGAAATTACAACTATGGCGATGTCTAAAGCGGATTGATGAACTCTGACGTCAGCTTTAAAAGCGTCTCGCGATTTTTATTCTGAATACAACGCATCATTGTAAATTTATGTTATACGACATTTTATGTGTTATCTAAACTTAAACATCTAACCGGTCACGCAAACACCCACATTTATTTATTAACTCAAGAAACTACTATCTTTTGACATAAAAACTGTACTAAAGAAAATATTGTAGTCCGAATCTCCGTTTTTTTCTACTCTCAAGATTACACTTTCGCCTGCGAAAATCCATTCGTCAAAACACTTCGAAAACGAAGTTGTACAAAAAATACGAATTTGGTTTAATGGCCTCAATGGACTCATATTGAGCCAGGGGCAAATATCTTGTGTATACATAGTGATATTCGTACAATCTATCTTCTTAATCCTAGCGCCAATCCTCACACTTAAACTTTTGAGCCCTGGGTCCGTACTCCTACTCATTATTATTGCTATACTTTGGATTCTACAGGAACGACTGCCGACTGACCCCGCAAACCTGACTGGCAAGCCTGTGCCCGGGCCTCATCTGTCAGTTACCGGTCCTGTTGGCTTAGGCCTTGAAGATCTAAGTGGAGCCTCATATACGTACCCTGGAATTTATATTCCATATCAGCTTGTACAAGAAGATGTCCTCCAATTGTGAAACCTATATTCATTTTCAGAGGTTTCTGTGTTTGTGATAAGATTCCACACGATATCGAGTTTCGTTGAAGTAAAAAAACGTGTGTGTACGTAACTGGTATCGTACAAGGACGAATTATGTTTAGTTAGTAACTAGTTACGTAGCTCTGGTTTCGTAGACGGCCGAAGCGAAATAAACAACGCTCCCGAAAACGAAAACAAGCGATACTAATGACGATTTAAAAAAGTCGGGCTATTCTTTTTATTCTCAAAAAACCAAAGTTCTCCCAGATTATAAACTTTAGTCTTGGAGGTATTGGTATTATATACCGGTATTATCATCGTACACATAGAATGCGTTATTTATTAGGTAAATAAGCCTGATAATGTGTATGTAGGGGTGCGTATATGTGTGTGCATGTGTCATAATGTGTACGGGTTTGTAAGTAAAATGGTACCTAGATATTAGAAGAAATTAGAGAGTAGGCACTATCAATAGACTTTAAACTTAGTCATAGTACTGCATTAGTAGACTTTTCGTGTATATTCATGTCTACAAATATTCTACATAGATTAGTAATTGACTAATAACGATGGACGTCAGGGCAGCGTCTCTCATAACAGCTAAAATAAACCAAATAATGGAGTTATAGGAGATCGGACCCGGACGGAGTAAAGTATAACCTGTGGATGCAACAGGATTGGCGCCAGGTTAGGCCCACGCTACTAAATACAAAGTCAGTAAACTGTTTAAAGCAACCAGTATGCATTCAGGTAACCAAAACTACTTCTGCTGTTTCACAAAACCTTAAGAGAGAGACTCGTTCATTTCCTAAAAAACGTTTAACATTGCTTACGAGAACACATTTATTTGTGACAGGCGAAATTTACCTACATATAGCCATGTAACACTAATATTTAAGCAGGCAGAGATGATCCGTGGGGATTACTGGGGATTTTTCGCACGATAAAAAAAGGCAGAGATGATCTGCGTTTTAGTTTGTTCGAGTCCGACATAATCACCCCGAGAGGGGCTATTTATATATCCATAAGTATTCTGCGCAAGTTAAATAAATAAGCAGAAGCTATAACAAATAATATACATAGTTCCTTGTGATCATTATATCTATAAGATAAAGAATAGCTCTCACACTCCACTCTAAATTTTTCCACCATCATTTAATTTAAACTTTGATTTACCCTTTTTTACTAAAACATCACTAATTTGATAGGCATATTATATTGTTTTCGAGGTCGACCCCGGCTGACTTGCCCGCCTTATTTCATATCCTTCATTTGTCATTTGAATACAATGAATTCTCATTCGTCGTAAATGTATCCAAATTATTTTAGCATATATTTTTGAACTCGTCGCTAATTATGTACTTTCCTATAGTAAAATAAATATAAAATAGCAAAAGGGCGGTAAAACTTACGTTTGTTCTTATGGTATCATTTCATTTTGTTCGTAACTGGGGCACGCTTATTCATCCGTGTGGTATATTTGCCACCTAGAACCTACCCCATGACGAAAGGTAGCTAAGTGTTATTCTAGATTATAATGAATCTACCCCTGTATCATATATTAGCCAGATGCGTTTAGCCGTTTGAACGTGATTAAAGTAATTGTAAATTGCAAGAAAAAATCACTTCTTTACAAACTTTAAACATTGCGTCCACGCAAATTATTTTATGTCACCTTGCACGACCTTTCTCTTCCTAATTTCCATAGAACCTGCTATTTTATCGGTTCATCATCAAGTACCCATACGTCATTTTCTTCAAGTCTCACGCTAGCATACCTACTCCTACATTCGACTTTTATAAATTCTTATACCTAATTGAACTTCTAATCCCCTCCGTCTTCTGAAGTCGAATATAAAATCAAAACAACCCTTATTCTTGGATATATATCGTGGTGGAACGTTACATAATGTATTCGTAATTATTCACCGGCCGCAAGTAGGTACAGTAGATTTCCGCCCAATCACGGCTCAGGGCGGGCGGCGAGGGCGGGGGTGAATGCAATGACACGTCGATAGGCGCGCGCATACTGAATTATTTACATATAAATGGTATTCTTGTCCAAACTCCGAGTTTAGGCCTCTTTGAAAATCCTCGTGGATATTTTATAGTTAGCTAACATCCTCTCTAAAGCGAGCTCTTACGATGAAAATCAAATCGTCATAAGTCAAGGCTCATCTCTGAGCCCGGGTCCGTATTTCAGCCGTAGACGTCAGTTGTTCCCGTTAAAATCATAACAATCCAATAAAAGGAGGAGCAAGAGAGCGGACTCTGGGCACCAGAGTGCGATCTTCAAATACTACCGGGATTGATACTCGGATGAAGAAGTGGTAAATAGAAACATTAGCTATTTCCCGGGGCTCCATTGTCATAGAATTTTGGTTTCATTCCCACAAGCCATAGAAACCAATTCCCGGGATTAAAAGTAGATTATATTATAGGTCATTCCAGACTATAATAATACGAATATTAATAATATAATACGAATGTTCCTATTTCAGCCAGATCTATTCAGCAGTTAGAGCATGATTAATTAACAAACATCCAAGTATGTTTACAAACTTTCAAAAAAGTTCCTTTCAAGATCCTGTAAGGTAAGCTACGTACTGTTCTTGGGCTTTTACACCCGTATAGTTAAAGGCGTATAATTAAGTCACAGCCAGGTTAATCAGCCGTTCAATTAACAGCCTGGCCTCTTTCCTTAACAGTGCCTTCAACGAGCTTCCTGAATCATATTGAGGTGAGTAACATGTGAGTTTGTGCACCTATGAGTATATTCACCATCCCGAAGGACTACGTAGCCCTACGGGATGGGCTAATATAAGTACTCATATGTGCACAATTTTAAACATGGAATCGTTCGTTGTATTACCTACCACTTTAGTATTATACTTGTTGTTTAAAGTTATGTAAAACTAACATTGTCTCGAAGAAAAATATGTAAAAGTTTCGAATAAAGATATCAGCAGTCTGTCATCGTAATGAAATAAATAAATTTTTGTCAGCCTTCAAGTCTAGACAAATATTTTACTAAACGCTAATAATATAAACCAAACGTTTATAGAGTTACAGATGTATAGAGGTATACCTATTAGATCATTCCCAAGATCATTGCAGAAGTTACGGTACCTTATTGCAAGTTGACCCATAGTCTATTTAACGGATATTAACAAGTTTTAAGACTATTAAAATCATATAGCTTAAACAGACAGATAAATAAATATTGACAGTTTTATATACCTATACAGTTTTTTTATCTGTAATGTTTCTTTTAAATTTTATTTGAATTTTGTCCAATAGATATATCGATAGATGTAAAGTGTTGTACAACTTTCTTAAGATGTCTAGATTCCAACTTAATGTTATACAACATGTACCATATCGCGGACAAAAAAGATGAACGTATGTATGACTCATGTCTATATATTATAATCTGATAGTGATCATAGTCTTACTACGATATTCTATATATGATATTAATTCAACGACATAGAGACACAACGTCTGAGCGAGCATGACTCACTGATCACGTCATGTTCAGCATCTTATTAATATTTATTTTAATAAATAATAATGTACATGTCTATCTCTACATTACAACGGAATATAATATTTATATACATAGATTTGAATTAATATTCATTTGAAAACTTTAGAGGCTAAGGGGTAATTCGTGAAACGTGGAAGAATCAAACAAGAGTATTATTGATTAAAATTGTATTGTTATCCAAAGTGACTGATTGATCTCACATGAGATCAATCGGTCAACAAAAAGGGGCTAAAATTTAAATTACTAATTTTGACCCACCAACAAGCAGGCCAAGCTAAATACCTAAAACGGTTTAAAAAATTGCGGGCAGTAGTCTGTAACTAACTCAGGGAACAGACATGAGTAGGTACATACTCACATACTCGTACATAATTATGTTTTTTTATAAGAATATTAGCAACCGAAATTACTAATATAATAGTTCCTTTAACCCCTCCAACTAAGCTAGGTTGCTTGGGGTAGGAGTGGGTTCACGTCGTTAGTGTAATGGCCAGGATTCGAACCCGGGGCCCCTCGATCGTAAGGGTCCTTAACCTTAACGTAGCCTAGTGGCTACCGACGCTTGTGAGTGTACCATATATGTATCTTCAGAAAATCAACTCTTGTGTTGTGTAGCTAGGCAACATATTTGAACCACACAGCCCCCTAGACTCGGCGTATCATGCAATAGAATGACGAATGTATAGGATTTGACGTTTTTGACATTCGTTGACGCCTGTCATATACCTATGTCAAATCCCATACATTTGGCTTTCTATTCTACAAAACGCCGGCCGACGAATTTTAATTAAATTATTTTCTTTTCTAGAGGGCCAGGTTACAAATCTTTATAATGGCAGTCGAGGTTATTCTTCATCCGGCAGTACCCATAAGTACAGCCCATGGCAAAGTACCCGCTTGACGACAAGGGGTGGCCCTTACTACGCGGGTCCGCAGATGGTTGGTGAAGTATGGGTGTTAACATACCCCTACCTACCCTGTGCCCTGTATGTTACTGATTTTGAGCACTTTAAAATGACGAGTTGATTTGTTTGCCATACTTATCAAGTGCCGGAAATTATATAATATTGTCATCGGTCCAAGCTTAGACTGCTATAGCCGTCTCTAGAGAATACAATTGAAACTGAAATTCCATGAACCCAGAACACCGGTAATAAAATTTACATGATTACTGAGGATGAAACCCACTCGTACATATTTTATCACTCTATTACTTAAGAGGTGGCCTAAGGTCTTGGTAATATTGGTTTCTCCCGACCAACAGTGACAGATGGACGGAAAGTCAACACCTCAAAATAGGAACAAATACCTATATGAGACAAAATGGCTGATGGTTTAAAATTAACTGTTCTGTAGTTTAAATAATAAACGTTATTGAATTGTATATCAACGATAACGGGCTATACATCAGACGAATGCTAATGCGAATCAATCTATGCCCTCTATGTCAAATTCTATAAGTGTAGCAGTGACTGAACATTTGTTCGTTTTTCCTTCTTATGTAAACGCTGAAAACAAGGTTTCGTTTACACTAATATATCTATGTTCGTTTGGTCTAAATCCACCTTAGAACACTGCTTTACCAGAAACAATACGCGAATTTCGTAACTGTCAAAGGTGACGTCACAAAAAGGCACGCTCCGTCAATCAGCGGATGTACCGCTGTGCAATGTAGTTAAATTTGGACCCTAAGTTCTTGAATAATACCTTACACGCCGTATAAACCTTCACTAAAGGTTACAAGGATTTTTGCAGATTCTTAGCATTGAGATGGTCTAAAGAGCTAGCTAGAGAAAAGTACTCTCATATACCTTTGCCAAACACAGCCTCCGTGGCGTAGCGGTAGTGAACGCGGCAGCTACGCAGGAGGCACGAGTTCGATCCCCGCTCAGTGTAAATATTTGTGTGCATGAAATATGGGTATTTGCATTGGTCCGGTCGTGCCTCGGAGAGCACGTTAAGCCTAGCCAAATCCGTAGTTAAGACTGGTAAAGCGGACCCCAGACTCTGAAAGCTTCGGATGCGACTGGGAATTAACGCTAGGAGGAAGAAGAATACCTCTACCAAAGTCTTAATTCAGTGTAACAGTAGGTATATGCATACCAGACGTTACCCGCGCTTCCACCTGCATGGATATCCGCATACATACTCACCAAATCCACTGCCTCTTTGCCAAATTTCAGCAAAATCTATTCAGTCGCTCAGACTTGCGTGACAGCGTAACAGACAGAGTTGCTTTCGCATTTATGAATATATTAGTATTATGGAATCGAATCTACCTTCTTCTCTAGAATAGGTATTTTTATACCTATTCTAGAGAAGAAGGTAGATTCGTTACGAAGCCTCTACATACTCCTAGCTTACAGTTACATTATATCTCTGCATTATTACTATTCGAGTTACATATATTACATTACAATACTACCCCATACTGCTCCGGCTATCCAAGCTTTGCTTATGCTAAACGAACCATATTACCTTTGTTATTAAGATCCATTTACAATATCAGTCTCACTATCTCTCACCTACGTAACCCATTCAATTTGCGTCAGTACACAAGTTATACGGTTTTTATTGCAATTTACTATAAAAGGGTCGCATCGATCATTTAAGTATTATTTTAAACAATATTATAACACATTAAGTTTATATGACTTTTTAGAACCCCTTAGAATATGTAAGCACAAAGGCTTTTTTATATTTGTTACTTAAAAGCAAGTGATTGTACAAAGAAGTTTTTTTTAACTATTTTTGCATAAGTACAAGTAAGTATGTAGCCCGTTACCAACCTGGATGAAGGGCTTGATACAGAAGGTGGTACTCTTTGACACGCCACATATAATGAGGAAGTTCCTTTCTTTGGAGCCCCAATGACCGGTATTTTTAATTAACTATAGGTATCTGCTGATAACCATGCTTACCTATATAATTTTCTTTTTATACAATAGAAACACTCAGATGCGTCAAACTGTCTCGCACGTGCACGCTGGTTTTCTAATCCTCGTTCGCAAAACTGGAAAGTTGGTACTTGACAGATTTCGCAGCTTCTCATTTTTGTGGGACCCTGGTATCTTCCCAATAAGCTACTCTAATTTGGGCACATACAGTTCGTCTCTAAACACCCACTTCAAATACAATAAATAGCTTCTGTTGCTGTACATTGCTTAAGTAAACTATCATATGCCTGGCACTCAATTTGTCTTAATATTATACTTTTTTAACCCTATCGGTAAACGGGAACATTTGCCCAACTATAACATATTCCAAATCTTTTAACCCTAAAAAGTGATATGGGAAACGAAATCGGAGATGTGACCGAAGCTGAGCGTGCCACAATCCATTAGGTACGGTAGTCGCGGTGTACCGTGTAGGCGCCGGGGCAAGCAGGGGGATGTATCCATTAGCTAATTAGCCGACCACCGACCCCTTCTTACCGTCTCTACTACCTACCAGATTGTAGCCTCTTCGCCCCCTAATTGACTTTTATAATGAACCTTCGTGAAATTCAAATATCAGATTTCGCTAAACAAAATTACGTGGATGTTTGTAATATAATTTCAGCGATTATATTATCTATCAATTCTATATTTATTGTACCTACTTAGAGTAATAGTTGCGCATTTTTTTGTTAGGTTCCTTCACAGACAAGCATGCACAATAACTTTTCAAAGGTTATTGTAATCGGAAATAGGAAGTATAAAGACGCATGAGGGATATCCTCCTTATTTTTATTTAAATATGGAAGACTCATTAGGTTACTTATAAGTACCTAACCAACAAAATTCTACCTACTGATTTATTGTGAAATAAGAAATGAACACACGCTTAAATTTCATAAATTGCTTAGAGCGCAGCGACTGATATTTTCTTTAATTTTCGTCTGAGTTTTAAATAATAGATATACAACACTTTCACAACACACAGTACTTTAAATATCTACGAAATGAAAATGCCGTAGACAGATACACTGTCTAGAAACCTTGCAAACAGAGGTAGGTACTTGTTCTCACTTAATCATTTCTCTACACACTCGCTGCCTACAATAAATAAACCTATAGCCACAAAGTCGTAAAATCACACCTTTTCACAATACGAAAGTATTTAACTGCGACCACAATACATTAAATTAAAAGTTAAACAGCCCCTCGGAACATCACGGCTATCTTTTAATGAGGTAATGGTGATCCGACGAGAAGGGCGAGTGACGCGTGCGGCGCACGCGAACACCCCTCGTCTCTAATAATTTCATTATAATAATAAAACGGAGTCAAACGTGTAAACGAGGGCACGTGATAATTGTAGCCCTCTGACCATTGTGACAGCTTGACCTTTTGACTTTGTGGCTCGCGGCTATTGCGATGGAAAACTTAACATCTATTCATCCGTGGAACTTCAACTATCATAATATAATAATATATGTATTTATAAACAATAACAAAATTGCTAATACTACCTTTGCTAATACTTATCGTACGCAAATTATAAAACGGCATCGATACAAATCTAAAACGAAGCAAGCTATCATTCAATTTAAAAAAACATCGGTTGGTTGCGTATGAGTGCCAGCACGATACGACCGATAGTCATGACAGTTAATTTATAAAATGATGAGTTACAAGCATTGCCGAACTGCTCAGCGGGCACAATAAACATTATGGGCACATTCATTAATAGCTGACCGCTGACAAACGGTGCCGTCCCCCCTGCGCCCGCTCTTTACCCCATCATCCCCATAAACCCCTGTCTACCCTCCCGCGTGCCTCCTTCCATCTCCCCGTCTCCCCATTCGACCAGGTGTAAAACTGCCCGGTCACGGAAAGACAGACATGCGATGCGGCTAATATGTTTTTATTATTAAAGCTATATACGTATTGCTCATCCCTCCGGCCCTCGCGAGGGGATGAACCATGAATATTTATACGGTGATTTGTTAATAGCGCTAGTAGTACTCGTACTTGGTGTGTGACTTATAAAAAAAACTGTCGAGTAAATCACGTTGACCACCAAACACGCGAGTATTTCACACATTTAACTCACAAACCATGCCAGCTGGTGTGACTGTGGATTTCGAATAATTTAGTAGATATCTAATCACTTTAGTAATGGTATCTACTTAAAAGAAAACTTTAAAGCTGTAAGCACACACCGGTACATGTCGTGCCATTGTTTCTTATACCGACGTAAGTACATACTTACAAGAACCTATATGAAAGGCAGCGACATACCATATTGTCAGTAAGTTAATGTAGTCTTATCCGGCTTGTTTAAGTGCATAGATATTATTTCATGGCCAAATTGAATACCACACAACTAGAGTTCCCGCAAGAAAAGTAACGTAATGTCACGTTCAACGCGACACTTTATGACACCTCTGTTTTTAGGGGGTTAACAAGAACGGCCCCGTTCCGTCTCCACCGCTGCTGTGTGTTCGCAACTTTGGCCGCACATAAATTTAGTTACATAACCTGCCTACCCTTCACGTTTCGACACTCAAGTAGGTAATTCAAGCTCTTTCTCAGCGAATTCACTTTAGTAATAACTTGACAGGTAACTGGCGTGAGTAATGCTAATGCAGGAAAACGTATAACGAGTGATGTCAACTTGTGTGCCTATTTAACGTGTGGAGGGTATCTTCACAGTGGTATCTATGTGACAACTCCCACTTACTCCACCGCAAAATCTGATTTCTGATTGTATGAAAGATAGTGTGCTGCGTAGTCACGTAATCAGGTATATATCGTAGGTACCTAATGCAACTATAACTCATTTTACTCGTTGGCGTGCAGCCGTGGGAAACGAAATTTTCTTTCCCGTCAAATATACGAGAAACATGGTCACCGCTGTTACTTATGATTGTGACTATTCAGGTGACATAAAATTTATGTGGAAGGATATGAGAGATACAGGAAATGCAATTTCTTCCAAGTATACCATATTCTCATATCTATTGTCGACCCGTAGATCAGAAATAAAATGATTGTGTTCGCTTAGTAGTTATTATTGTTTATCAGATACTAATAAAGATAAATAGAGAATGTTTATTGCTTTTAATTCATTAATCCTTTACAAGTTTATCGACATTAGATAAGGGTTGTTTAAGTTGCGCCCAACTCGGGTAGGTATGCTATACTGCACCCTGCGAAACAAAGCTAAAAAGTGTGTATAAAAATGATATCTTAGTTACTTATATGATAGTTTATCAAAGACTCGATCAGTGGTTTTTAAATATTGGAAGACAAAAAATATTTTAAGACTAATCGAGAAAGATAACTAGGTACCTACTTGACCAACAATAATGCAGACCTTTTCGTACATACCATACAGATGACTTTACAAAAATTAGGTCTAACACCAGTTCAAATAGGTGTGAAAATTCATTAACACTCATTGACTCAGTCTCTACGTCCCGTTCCAAATTCGAAATTTAAAAATCACTCCCACCTCACCCGGGAACTGTGAAAGTAACTAAGTATTTATTAATCTGTGACTGTGACACAATTTTCCCCATATGTAGGCACATTAACTGTAGAGCGCTCCTATTAAGTATAACCCGTAGGCACGAGTATTTCTCATACCGGGGCTCCGGGCTCAACCTCAATCGGTAGCAACACAATACCCTTCAACAAATAATTTAATTCAATATGTTATTATCAATATTTTATATTAGGCACATCCTCAGAGGCACATCCTCAGAGGCACATCCTCAGAGGCACATCGTATATTTGTAGTAGGTATTTATTGTTTTCTTAATATATAAAATAATTCCATTATTTTGTATCTTGGTTTTAATTTTATCCATCTATAGCAAATCGAACAAAAAGCTTCATAATATCATACTAAATTCATAAGTCTAACTAGTTATAGGTCCGCTTATTTATACCATCGCTGAGGATCTGCATCTGCATCTGCTGTTCATACTCGTGCCTACGCTCAGCACAGCGGATCCGAGTGATACACGCGCTCTACACATAATGTATACTCTAAGCAATTTTCTGTTTAAAAAGCTTGTCAAACATAGACGTCATTTGATCCGATAGCTACTCGTACTTCTCGTGAACAGTAAATCATTTTAAAGCCTCTCTCCTCAACCAGTTATATTATACAGCCAGTAACTGTTTAAAATCATAAAAATCCCATTATATTGTACTACCTAGGTCAGACAGAATTCTACAAACAACTTGTTTAGATTGTTATCGACCCTAATAGTATCTACCCACGCAGTTGGCGGGAATGAATATCTTCAACATTAATACGTGGACATACATTCTATAACACACATTATATTACTACATACCGTAGGTACCTACCAGACTTTTGATTTCACACAAGAGGAGAGACAGTTCAGCTGAGCTCGGCTTGCTGCAGTTTTGTGCGCTAAGTAGGTACCTATGTCATACTCTACATCTTTCACTACTAAGTAGGTAATGAAAACTGCTGGTGTGCATTTTGTATGTAATGGACAGTATTTCTTACATAATATTGATTGGCGAGAGCGGCGGAACGCAAGGGTGGATTACCAAGAAGTATTCGCATGAGTCAAGTGTCAATAATTCTTTTGACATTTTACTAGGACTATGGTGTTTGCATGTAATAACAGGTTTTTACCTTAGAGTATCTAGATAGATACTCTAAGGTTTTTACATAACATTATACTCATGTTTTTTTTTAATTTATAGTTTTTTAACAGGTTTTTATAATTTAATTAATATTTTTTTAATTATTATTTACCTTTTTGGCTGAAATTTTCAAAATTAGAAAACAAGATAAATAAATAAATATTGTACACAACGCTATCTAGACCCAAAGTAAGCTTACCATAGCTAGCTTGTGCTATGGGTTCTAGAATGCGGATAAACATACTTAGATACATTTTTTTCCGTATATACATACGTATTAGATATACATAGAAACACCCAGACCAATGCAAATATTCATATATATGCATACAAATATTTGCACTGAGCGGGAAACAAACCCGCGCCTTCTGCGTAGCGGCCGCGTTCACTACCGCTATGCCACAAAGGCAGTCAATTTTAATAACATTATTTTTACGGTATGGTAGATTAAAAAAACAAGTAAACGGTATATTCACATTTACCTGTATTGTACCACGGAACTAAAAGGACTACTCGTTCGTTTACTTCTACATAAGATGACAATCGTAACCAGAAGCGTAATAGAGTAGTTGATTGTATTGAAATCAACTCTTATCGAACGGGAAAGCGATAGACTGTAGAAATTATCGCGAAACGATAAGGTGAGGAAATGATGAGGTCATGTCTGGCTCGTGTAGGTACAGTCGCCATCAATATTAACTTAACACATTCCTATAGTTACCTACCACATTAGAATTTTCATTTTTAGTAAGGAATGCAAAATTATGAGGAGAAAGAAAGGTTTCTTGTTAGAGTATATCTACGAGTATAACTACTTGTAATATTATAATTAGGAAAGATTTGTATTTTTGTATGTAAAGAATAAACTCAAAAACTACACAACGGATTTTAAAAATTCTTTCGCCATTAAAATCACAACCACTGTCACACCACAGAGACTGCAAGAAAATTCCATTTGATTTTAGCCTTTAAATCAATACGTTCAAAGTTTAAAATTAAATGGTTTTTTGCAGAGTGAACGAAAACGTGTAATTAAAAGATTGTCATTTAATTTTGGACTTTAATTCTATAGCAGAATCGAGGGCCAGGTACCAACATAGGCTATATATCATCACGCTAGTATCAGCGATGAACAGGAGCAGGATTTCACGCGGGTGGAGCCGCGGGCAGCAGCTAGTATACAATAAAGTGACATTAATAGTGGCAATTCACTATCATGTCCCACAAACATTTTTTTGTATAATCGCCACCGTATTTCCCAGAAGGTGTATTTCCCAGTAAGTAGGTATTTACACTATTTACGCACACACATTTCGCCACATAAGCGCATGTATACCTATAACTTCCGTCGATAACTTTACACCAAAATAGACAATAAAAAACATTTCAGTATAAAATCAACATAATCTACGAACGCACGTGTATTGTGACTCCCCCACGCACCCCGACATTTAGCTAAAATTATGGGAAATACAAACATTACTCAAATTACATTTTTTATTCTGCTATTAAACAGCACGGTGAGACCGGGCTGTGTACACACAAATTACCTGAGTAACCTCCCCTTTATATTTTTGGTAAATATTTCGGGGTGAAACACCAACACCATCCATCTTTGCATAAAAAAACTTTAATCTTTTGACTGAAGGTGGCACAAGACGAGCAGACTTGTGTGCGTGTACTGCCTTGGGTTATGTTGTCAATAGAATTTATAATAACAGGAGTATGTTCAGCTGAGGTCATTCCAAGGTTGAGATTGAAGTTAACTGAATTCAGTTAAAAGATTTTGTATTAGTCTGTCTATTCAATTTAATTTAATTCAGTTTAATTTAATTCCATTCAGTTTAATGTAATAGAAACATTTTTTCTTTGTAGGTAATGCTGTGCGAGTATAATGAAAATGAAGCTTTAACATTTGTGTTCTGTACTTTATGGATATTTCTAATAGTGATATGATAACAGATGATATATAATATATGGTTTTAAATAATTATGTAATAATGAGTCATAATTACTTGCAATAAATGAATTTTGATTAGGTTTTGATTTTGATTGATTGATATTAATCGTATCATTAAATGTCACCAAGTCGCCATGCCTAGGGACATTGTTAACACTTTGAAAAATGCCGCAGTGGAGTTTGTTGCAACGTTTCATCTCCACCAGCGCCTTTGAAGCGGTGGTAAACTTGGCAAAGTATCATTATTGTGACGTCAATATGAAACAATTCTATTGCTCCACATTGAAAAAAAAAAAACTATGACTATAACTTATAAGTAACACTTAAGACACCATATTTTATAGGTCAATCGTCATCATCATCCTCATAACGATTGCTCAGTTGCGTCGAAAAATGGCACTTTGGACCCTGAGGTCTGATTATTGTTTCGGTTTGGGATTACATCATTTCTGCGGTCTGACCTCCCAACCCTGAGAGCAAAGCCAACGCCAGAGCCACGTCAGTTGTTTAGAAGCTGCACCGACTTGCAGGTATTCACTGAACTCTCTGTTTAAGCCTAAGTTCCAGAAAAACATTTCAAGTCTTTAGTAGCTTTAACCATTTTCGATTAAGTACTGACTGATATTTGTAAAATTTGGTGGCCATACTTTGGTTGCCTGAAATATCATTAAATATGCTGCAGAAAACTAGTGTTTCATATTAAAATGTATTCAGCTACCCCTGCGCGCAGTGGGCGGCGTTCACTTATCGATCCGCCTGGCGCCGCCCGCCCATTCCGCCCAGCCGATAAATACTCCCAGCTCCGTGCCAATGTGAGCCCACTGCCTATAAAATGTTATTACTATTAGTTATTGTCGTCATAAGCTTTAGGGGTATCTACTGGGATGGTAAAAATTGTTACTTTGTATGTTACAACTAAAAGCAACGGGCATTTGGAAAATTTTATGTTTAGCTTTTCCGGAAACGTGTATTATGTATTGTTTGAATCTACCGTACGTACTGTACACGTTCGTCATGTGAATATAATATTCTGATGAAATGCAGAAGTTACGCGTTCTTCAGTACCAACAATGCTAACAGTTGTACGTACAGTTTAAAATAGCCAAACCGGATTCCAATATTCCACATTCCACAACATTCTACACAACGCTTTCTAGACCCATGGTAAGCTTAATTAGCTTGTGTTATGGAATCTAGAATGCGGATATACATACTTAGATACTTTTTTTTTTGTAAATACATACATATTATACATAGAAACACCCAGACCAATGCAAATATTTATATTCATGCATACAAATATTGGCACTGACCGAGGATCGAACCCGCGCCTCCTGCGTAGCAGCCGCGTTCACTACCGTTACGCCACAGAGGCAGACGACTAGGTGACTAGGTAACTATATGTCAAAAGATAAATTCAAACGTCATCGGCAGTGCTGCCATAGGCCTATACCAAACCTAAGAACATTAGCACTTCATTGCAGAGAGCTTATAAAATTGAATATTGTATGATAATCGGCATACTAAGTTTTATGCCAACTACTTACTCTTATTTACATTTACAGTTAGTAAAAAGTCTATATTTGCAATATGAACTTTACGACTTCGCGTTAAGATGGGCATGTGTTTATTTTAATTGTTATACAAAGAGTTGTGCGCGTACTGAAGGATGGAGCGCGGCTGCGTGGGCGTCAGTTGAATTATGGAAATAGAGCGCCGACAAGAGACTTTGTTCAAACAATGCCATAACGGTATGAGACGGCAATTTTAATTCTTATGAGGATACATTATTGAAAAGGTCACGTCTATTGGGGGTTTGTAAAGGCGAAGCTTCGCGGTAATATCGGTTAGGAACATGTCAATCGCTTTCAGTCTTGTTGAATTAACATCAACACAATTATCCAGCTGTGTATGGTCTACATCATTTTAATAAGTATGGGTCGGTTTATCACTCGTCAGTTGCCTCAATATGTCAGTTTCTCTAACCGGTCAGTTTCCTTATTCGGCAATTTCATGATATTCTCTTAGTCGTCAGTTTCTCTAATTTTATTAGTCAATTTGTTAACTCGTAATTTTCCCCATCTGGTCACTTTACATAATACACCAACTTTCGTCAATTGTAAAGTTATGCTCAGATACGATAAGTTATCCTACTTGATATTATGCTATAGTGAACCGTGTGCTAACGCAAGTAACTTGACTCACTTGACGAAGTAAACTAGAATAATATGGTAACACTATCAAGTGCCAATGTTGTTTGTAACCCTGTTATAAACGCAAAAGTGTGTAAGTATGGATGGATGTATATGAGGATGTTTGTTACTCTCTCACGTAAAAACTACTGAATGGACTTAAATGAAACTTTTCAATAATATAGCTTACCGATACATTAGAATAATACACAGGCTTATATATCAGCGATGAACGGAATCAGAATTCCTCGCGAGTGGAGCCGCGGACAACATCTAGTATTTTATATAAAGGAAGACTAAGCGCATGAGGAATGGAAAAGCGCATCGCGGTCTTTAAAGTATGCAATTTAGTGTCAATCTATATTTCATAAAAGTATGCACTTTTATGAAATCTAGATTGGCACTCTTATAGGAGATTCTGTGTAACTGATGATAGGAAGATAGAGATTTCTCAGGAGATATAAAACAAACGACGGAATAATCTGATAACCGACACAGAGATAAGTATAATATAGATCATCAGCGGGGTGTCATCAGCCCCGGTTCGATCGATACTGTCAATTTAGTGCATTGTTGCATTTACGACGTTGGTGATGATTAGCTCGTGAAGGCTTAGTGCCCCACATTAAAAAAAAAATATCTAGAATCTTGTAGCATGCGATCAGTTTGACAAGCTTTCCCTTAAAACCTAATTAGCACACAGTCCGGGGGGACGGTTGTACGATATACGTGAGTTACGTGACCTCTTTTGGTCTCTTTCATTTCCTGATGTTTATACTGCAATGACTTAGTTATTCAAAAGCTTCGTGACATTTTGTGATGAAGCTGTTATATTACTTTGGATAGATAAAGGACGTGGGGGTGATAACTAACTACTTTATTAATTAGCCTACTGTCTAATGCCCGTATAGTTCCTGTTCAGATTAAGACCTTTCTGTCGTGCCTATTAAAAAGTATCTATACTCTATTCATTTGGCCGTGAGACAAAATGTAAATAAACCATAAAAAAGGTTTTTTTAGGTGTCATTTTTCAATAATTGAACATAATAACAAATAAATATTTTTACTATGTAAGGAGCAAGATAAATTATGAACAATACGGCATATTTTAGGTGATATTCTTTATCACAAGCTGAATATTAAACAATTCGTTTAGTTTAACACTTTTTATATTTTTTGTGAATCCCAAACTTTAACCGCATTTTAATACTACTAAATGAAGGTGAACAGTACCTACCTAATTCTAAGTAATAAAAGTAGAATTAATAGTTTCCGTATTTAGCCGGGTTATACCCACCATTTTTACTTTTGATGAACGGGTTGACATGAGTGTTTTCTGCGCGGATTATTTTCATTAATTCCTGATAATTCTTTGTTAAAGTTTTCAATCTTGTTAAGTTTTATAGTTGTGTTAAGTTTTTTATCCAGTTATTGTGAAGTTTCTGTTATCTGAACGTTGATATTGGTGAAAATGAATGTACTTGATCCGAGCGGTGCTTGCACTTTTATTTTGCCGAAGAAAAAGCGTTCCAAGCATATCCTAATGCGTTCTACGGATAAGGAGACTGTTATTAATATATTCAAAGACGTAGAAGAGACTCGGCCCAAAGGTTCGTATCCTAAAGTTTGACAACTAAGTGTTTTGTTTGTTTATACCTACTTTGTCTCACGGCCAAATGAATAGAGTATAGGTAGCTACTTTTAATATTAGAAATAGCAACTACCAGCGTGCCTAATTACAATAAATATCTTGAAATAATCTGATCATTCCCTTCATCTATGTTAATAGCAATCTGGTATTTACCTATAGATAAAATAAATTATTCCGCTGGGCTCGTTAAATAAATAGGTAATAGTAAAAGTGCGGTAAAAGTTACGATGGTTCAAATAAAAGTAAATTATTTCACAAGAATTTCATAGAAGTTTCCATTGAACTTATTGGTTTTGATGGGAAAAAAAATTAGTATCTGAACAAAGTCACAACTCGGCTGAGTTAAGCTAGTGTAGTGTATAATAAAATTAATATAGAACTTGATCACGTGGATATCACTACATATATTATTATAGAACAAAGTCGCTGTCGCTGTCTGTCCGTCCCTATGTATGCTTAAATCTTCAAAACTACGCAACGGATTTTGAAGCGGTTTTCTTTAATAGATAGAGTGATTCAAGAGGAAGGTTTATATGTATAATACATGCATAATATTGTAGAGAAATACTGATAAATCGGGATCAAAATACCACGCGGGCGGAAAATATGGCGGTACGAAGTTCGCCGGGTCAGCTAGTTTTATATAAATGATAAGTAGGTACCAGCTCAGTAAAGGTTCTCATAAAAACTAGAATACAAAACATAAAACTTTTACGACTTCTAAGTTCGTTTTGCTTCCGAATCTGGTTATAAATTCAATTACTTGCCTAATGATGACTCTGGCGATGGGGTTCTATTATTTTCACAACCAGTATAAACAGCGCACTTTAGCGTTTCTTTCAAAATTTCTTTTTTATGCTTAGGTAATATCTAAATGTCAAAACTTTGAAAACATAAGTATTATTTATTTTAATCTAATATCTCTTCGCTATTCGCTAATTGCTAACCGCTAATATATATCGGTAAAAATATATAGATAAAAATGAATCCCTGAAATGTATACAGGTATTTATTTATTTATTTACTTCCTAACGACTGCACTAAATTGCATACTTATATTTATTAAGTGGGTATGCAAGAAAATCTGTGTAGGTATGTTGTGTTGTAATTACACCGTGGCGAAGACAAGGCACGCAATATTGTTCAAAGACTTTCATAAATAAACTTTCAAGAAAAGCGCCGAAAATGTGATACAATATAGGTACCTACTAAATAAACAAACGTATTTATTATACACAACAATGGACAAACTACCTACAATACAGCATGAACAGACTGAACAAAACACAATGGCGACCAATTTTGTAACATACGTCAGTAGCCGCCACCATTGGTCAGCTGAACACAACGCACGTGGCAAGCGTCGCGGCATGCGTTCACTTGACGCTGCGACCACGTCATTACTTGAAAACAACCAATCAGAACGCATTTTTTTTCTTTTATACAGTTTCAAATGGCTATAGATAACTTTCGCATTATCATACAGGTGCTTTCTTCGCTATCGCATCATTCGTCAGAGATAAAATCACCAGATAAGTCTTTTATGTTTAATGTAATTGATGACTGGAAACACGCAATCTTGTTTCATTTCCATGTTTTCGCGATCAGTATCTTGTGATATGGATTTAGTATTACATTTATTTGATTTAGAATACGCCGATTGTGAATTTATTATACCTACCTGTTATGTTTTGGTCGAATCAGTTTGCCAGTAGATATTTTTGATAGTAGGTACCCTTATTGTCAGCTTTGATAAGCCAGTTTCGTGTACAATGTAGTTGTGGAAGGGATTAGGTTTGATATACAATTATAGGTCGTTTAAACATTAAGTAACTACTACACGCATTAGGTATAAAGGAACACGATACCTGTGACGATACTATCCTAAGGTTCAATATTACCATCATAGGTACCTGCAAAAATTTTAGAAAAACATTGGTTTACTCTTACGCCTTTTCTAGCAGTACACATTAGGTACAATTTTTCAACTAAATGCCTGAACACAATGACGAAGTAAGGAGACGAAAACCCAAAACCTGTTTAAAGACCCACAGTCTCAATCGCCTCGCTACTATCAACTTTAAAACCTGTAAGTAGATTGGCAAGCACTTGCCATTCAACTATCGAATTAAAGAACAACAATAATCTATTAGATTTGAGATACAATCTGGTGCAAGTGCGTGTTTCATCACTGGCCGGTGCAAATCCGCGGGAGGTTCTATCATTTCACAATTGCTGTCTGTTCACTATAAGCCGACTGATTTAGTTGGCTTCGTAAATGAGCTGAACCGACGCGAATACGGTACCTAGTGTACCGCCCAACACATAGATTAAAATTTTATCCTCGCAGACGTGTCAATTTACCTGTTGGAAATTCAAGGAACCGTGAACTCCAGCAATAGCCTGGTTGTTATATGTAGTACCAATGCAGCTAAATGTGTACCTAGAAAATGCTCTCCATATCTTAAAGCATAACAGGGTAGGCTGACAGAACCAAGAAGTACAATTAGCCACACAAAGAAATTGGAAATAGGTTTCTAGTAGAGGTAGGTTAGACCTTGAGAAAAGACATAGGCTATGTTTGGTCGCGATAACCGACATCCACGCGGGCGGAGCCGCGGGCAAAAGCTAGTATTCTATAATAATCCAACATAAGCGCTGGATTGACATCCTACTAGAGCTTTCGTTTTCATGTAACTGTTCTGCTCTTTTTATGCACTTAGTTTGGTTGACATGCCTATACAACTAAATTACCTCAAAGGTAGTAAACTGAATAATAAATGCCTGCGCTGTTGATATTAAACCGTTCTAGGCATGCCTTACTCTATGTGGCTGTTGCTTAAGCTTGTCTAGTCGCGGTGGAGGAGCCGCTGCGCAATCGTTCGATCCGCAAAGGTCATGGAAGGAATTTGCGCGGTCCGGCGCTCTTGCGACACCCTCTCTGTTCCAAAGAGTTTCCGATTGGTGCAGCGTATGATAACTAATTTTATTCTTTAATATCTCCACGTCTGCAAACCGCATGGTTACGAAGCCACCAGAATGGTCAATGGTCATACACATTACGTGAACAATTTGTAGTCTGTGATTGATGGTAGGTACAAGTAGAATGGTGGTAACATCTTTTTGACCGCAACCGTTAAAGCTTTATTAATTCAAACCCAAAGACCACAGAATGGGTTTATAATTTATATGTGAAACCACAAAATTGGGTCGAATAAGGTTATAGTAATTTAATGTAATAAGGTAACTCAGAAAAATATAGAGATAAGCAAGGAACTTGTCAAAGTGTATCAATAGAAAAGTAAATAAGTAGATAAAATTTAACCATAAAACTTATCAATGTTTACATATATATCGTAGTGCCTTAATCGGTATTTACTGAACACTTACGTCAGTGGTTGCGATCAACAACATTTGATTCAGTTATTTTTTTATTGGAATTAAACGTCATTAAAGCGTGAAATTACTAACTACATATTTCCAGCACCCGTTTTACACACTCAACATAGCTGTCACCTTTTTTTAGTAGGTATATGAACCTGTTGCTGTGCTTTTAATGTATTTTATTCAAGAAAAACATCACAACATCACCGTCTATATAGCAAATAATTATACTCTTTTATTAGCTTTAGCCGGGACAGATCCCGGCTTTCTTGAATGCTAGATACTAGTGTTTCGTTTCATTTTACCTTCTGATAATTATTTCTAAATGGATACTTAGATACATCATAAAAGGCATCTACTGCTATAATTTCAAGTATGAGCCTTCTCCCCCATTACTCACTAGTACTCTCATATATATTGCGAGTGTTGAGATTTACATTGCTCTATGCTTAGGTACTGACCGTTGAAGCAAGTTCTTCTATCTCAGGTATTAGACAGTCAATAAATTATTGCAATCCAGTACTCAATCTTATAGTCAACATAAGTTGGAATCGCGTTTTCACATCCATAATATCCATAAAATATAACATACTATTTACCTATGGACAAGATCGCAATATTACCTGTGTTGCTGAAGACTGTCCAATCCCTGCCTAAAGGCGGCCACCCACTAACAGTCCGCCTGCAGTTTTTAGTCTGTCCGGCGCAAAGAGTATATAAGAGTCCGGCCTTTAACTGTCTTTGCTGACCAAAATTGTCAAGCGGCCACGCACATATTAGCCGTCAGTCCAAAATCGTATACGAAACTGTAAGTGTGTTGGCTATTGCGATGAACTGACAGACCGATATCATCCGGTTGTCGTTCGATAAACTGTTAGTGGGTGACCGCCTTTAGTAAAGAACAATTGCGGTGCATCTCTCTCTGGTGATGCGGATGGATAGGTACGTCAGTTACAAATACCTATCCAATTACCAGCAGGCGACCTATTCCGTTTATCCGCAACCGCATAGTTCCCAAACGACCAACTTATGTTATAAACTGTTCACTAAACGACATTCCTGAGGGTTCCAAATTCATGGGTATGATCCTAACATAACAGAATAGTTAATACACCTAGATTAGACTTCTAACATTTATGATCGTACTAAGCATAGACAATCGCGATTGAACATTTTATTATCCATCGTAAACATTTTACTGTAATTTGAGTTATAGGTATCATCTAAAGATACTAAATGTTGGCTTTCTAATTCTACGCTTAGATACCATTTTATAATATCTACCTATTTGTAATTTCGATTGTACTAGTGTCATCAGTAAATTTTCTTGATTCAATACGTATAATACTCAGCCAATTCATGCAATAGAATTAAAAGAAATGCCAGAGCTATACAAACGTCATCCAGAAAACGTGTGTATGAAATGATCCGATATGAAAGCAAAGCTCGTCATGTCACCTGCAAGCGTGGCTGCGTGGGCCTCGGCCATTGTATGCTAATATGGCACGGCGCAGTATGCCCACCTAGCAAGAGAAATTGTTGGAAATTGTGTAAATTCATAACATTAATCGCAGATTAAATCCTCTTAAGTATGATCGATGTACTCAATCAGTTTCCGACTTTAAGCATGCCGTGACATCGAATAAGACACGCTACTGTCCCAGGCGTAAGTCGCTTTGGATTTAAAGATGTAAAGGTTTTCAGTAGTAAGATTTCTTATAAAAATAATCTCGTTATAGTCGTTGGTTAGCCTTATATCATTCTCAAGAGATGATTGTCTCAAGTTGACTTATTTCTAACGTTTTCGTGCGTGAGGAGAACCGGGTTCAATACCCGTGTAAGTCAAATTGTTAAAAGTTTTACAGTTTCAAATTCTACTTGGAAAAGATTTATGTACCTATTGTATCACTTTCTAATGATAAATCTTCATTTGAATGGGATTTTTCATATGCAAATCACTGAATTATGCATTTTTGTTTCCCTTTAGACATCTGAGCTGGAGTCGCTGCTGTGTAAGCAGGAGGGCGCCTCACTCGCGCCCGCCCACATGGACCTTTTCGATGGCGGGACATCATCACGCGACGATGCCTTCCTGCGACCCGCACTCTGGGAGGACATCGCTTCCTCCATCAGGAATATTGACCCTGAGAACGCGAACATGCTCGCGCCACTCGGGTCTACGCACGTCAAGCTCGAAGCGGATGAGGCACTTCTCGAAGAATGCGCTACACCGTTACTCAGTCCTCTCGAAATCAAGACGGAGAGGCTGTGCGTACCGCCGACGTACGCACACCCGCAGCCGCCGCCACAAATGCAGCATCAGCCGGCAACGTCATATGCCAAATATCCGCCTTCAAGGCTCGTTTATATGTCTCCGCTGACTCCCCCTAGTTCGGAACAGGGTAGTCCCGGGAACACTATGCAGGTAAACTTTACTAACACACCCCAATCAGCTTGCGCTGCTGGCTATATAGCGTCAGGTGGTACCATCTTCTGCAAAGCGAAATACTTACTTATTACTGCTATATTTTTAAAGTGACTTCAAGTCAATAACATATCGTGATTGCAAGACGGTGGTAAGATGATTGGCATTAAAGTATACATAAATTGTCAATGTAGTCGACATTGAGGTAATGTAGTGCAGCAAACATGTATGTATATTCACAGGGTGGACCACGAAGGACGCCGCCGCCCCCGTATCACCCACCGCCGCTTCTTAGGGCGCCCCACGGACACCCACACCAGCAGCAGCATCCACATCACCATCCCCAGGTAGCTTAACACTTTGATTTTGTTCTGTTAAGTGTATTTTGGCCCTATAATAGTTAAAAATACCAATGAAAATGTATACAGCGCATCTTCTTAAAAATATCGTCCCGCAAAGTTATTTATCTACCAATTCTGTGCTGATATAATTTATGTTACCTGATACGTATAGCCGTATCTTTAGTTATAAAACGTAAAACATCACTCAATATCTCACTTGTGTGTAGGCAATGTCGCAATCGCTTCAGCTCCAGCAAGCTGCCCCTGTGCCGCCGCCGCCGCAAGTGCACCACGTGCCGCTGCAGCACTCGCGACTGGCACCGCCTCCCTCTATTAAATACAACCGGCGCAACAATCCTGAGCTGGAGAAGAGGAGAGTTCACCATTGTGATTTTATCGGTAAACAAAACATTCTTCTACATCATCCGAATGCCACCATCTTCATACAAAACTGCAAATAGTAGCCCAGTGTCTATTTCCCTATAATTATAGGTACTGTTTGTAAATTTGGCTGACGAATACGATTGTGGCCTGAGCTACAACCCCAAAAGAAATAAGCCAATGTCAGATAGGCAGTATCCTCAGTTCTATATAAAAATTAAATGTCTGTACAATAAAATTCACAAGGTACTTAATAAGAAAAGTCGGACAATATAAACTCATACATTTTCTTTTTCAAACACCAGTAAATGCTAACAAATTGAATCGGCGAGTAGGATGCTACAACTATAATACACCACCCATGATCGAATGACATCAACTCAAGTGTTTTATTATCTGTTACCATTACTTATGTGTCTGCCGTTACTGTGGTAAGCCATGCACTTGATGGGAAAAGGGCAAAGATTATAAGTACAGGCTTAGCACGATGTTGGTCTACATAATGAAAATTATTGTGTGCTACTGTTGCCTGGCTTTACCTGGGATAAATAATAATTATGTTTAAATAGGACTTTTAACCTATTTTCGTTTGATATTCGGTATAGCAACTGCGTACCTATCTCCTGTCATATAATTATAATATCGTGCTTCCTCTTCCATCGAATCGATGGCGCCTCTACTCTACAAATCCCATTTGTCACTAGTGGTGGCGTCGACAGTGGGGGCTACTGGGAATAACCCTTCCCAGTAGCCCCCACTGTTGGGGGCTGGTACCTAGATCGCGTTCTTGTTTCTTTTGAGGTTGTAGCTCAGCGTCCCCAAACAAGTGGATCCTACTAATATTATTATAAACATAAATGATGTATATTGTTAGTAAAATCTCCTCACTTTATATGACATTATTTTTTTACAGGATGTACTAAAGTGTACACGAAGAGCTCACACCTCAAGGCGCACCAGCGAATACACACAGGTATTATTACCTCCTTTATATTTGATTATTGCTACTGCGATTGTACCTATAACGGACACAATATACTATAGCGTTTGCGAATATACATACATATACTTTAAATCATATTACCTAAGACATAAATTTGATGAAAAACTCTACAATATTTTGAACGGCAGTGTCCTAATACGAGTCATTTAGCAGCCTAGCGAAAGTAACTAATATACCTAATAGCAACATTATACAGAGTACTGTGTACCAGTATCGTTTAAATTTCACCGTACTTTATTGTCACTTGTCCAATTTATTTAACATGGATTTCTTGCTTCGTAACCAGCTTTCTAAAAACTTCAATTTTACATTAACCGACTATTGCTCTAATGCTCTCATTTTAAACATATGCACATAGTTCATTGACTTTGATATAGAAAATATTAAATGAAACCTTTTTGGGACTAAAGATTCGTCTCGATCATTTTAATATTCCTACAGACTCCTACCATTTTCAAGGGAGCCCAAATGGAATGCGCCAATTTTTACTTCACAGTAACCTATGTTGTAACGTCTGTTTCTAATGGGCGAGGTCTCCCATAATTTCTTGATTCCGGGACGATTCTTTCCCTAATATACTTTATCTGGTTACGGTCTCTGAACTAAGTTAATAAATTATATATGGTCACAAGGTCAACTACCTATTACTGTAGATACAAAATTTTATTTGAGAGCATTAATGCCTCCTGGTCCTAAACCTCAAATAGGACATAAAGTGACTAGTTACGAATAAACCAAAAACTAATCATTTTAGGTGAAAAACCGTACACATGCCAGTGGCCGGAGTGCGAGTGGCGGTTCGCCCGATCAGACGAGCTGACCCGCCACTACCGTAAGCACACTGGAGCCAAGCCATTCAAGTGCGCTGTTTGCGAGAGGTCGTTCGCGAGATCGGATCATCTGGCGCTACATATGAAGCGACACCTGCCTAAGACGTCTAAATGACACGCAAGGAGGGGCGGTGACCAACCGCCCACTCCACAGACCACTCAGGTAATTACTTAGTTGACAGGATTTTATAACATTTTTATGACAACACGTCTGAAGTGACTAGATACTGTATTGAGCACGCTTTTATAAACTGTAACTAAAGTAAATTCTGTTTGTACCTATGTAATATTCGGATTTAATTTGCCAGCTGATCAGATGTCATTATTTATCAGTCGTTGGTATAATAGTTATCATGTTGAATCCATAGTCAAGATATATATAGTGACAATTGTACATTGACTATATTTTCTTTTTTCAGGAGGAATGCAGCGAGAGCATTTTTCTCGAGTGCGACCTGGATACAACTCTGATGGACACGTTCTATGGCGTACTGTGACCGAGTAACGAACCAGTGCAGCCAGTGCTCACCATCTTTGAATATGCTGACAAGGATGCTTGTATATTTTGTAAAACAACCATAGTAAAAGTGTTATTGACTTTAGGCAATAAAGTTATGGCGAACTTTGAAAGAAAATCTCTGAAACATTAACGTAAATGGTATTCTCTGATCAGTCAACCATGACCCTTATCATTTCGATTGTAAAGACTCAATTACGATAGCATTACCAAGGAAATTGCTTTACATAAAATATACCTTTGTACCGTGATTAATACATAAACCCAAAACAACCCGTATTTCATAGGTAACTTTACGATGTAAATTTAAATTATAAATATTTTAATGAAGAGGAATTGGCGACACCGTTGCTATATGATCAAAATGAGAAGAATGTGTCATTTTCATCTGGTTCAACTGGATCAGGCTGTCAATGTAAAATGGTGGTAAATACGCTACCAACTCATCAATTTGCTCGAGCTTGCTCGTTATCAGATGCTTCAATATTCAACAGGATTTCAGCGCCTACTTTTCACTTTAGATTTAACTTTCAGTCCTGAATTATATTAAAACAAGTGCTCAGGTTGGTAAAAGAAAGTTCTCTTAATAATGATAAAATACAACCCACTTAAGTATAAACAGCTGAATAAAATAATGATTGCTCACTACAACAGCAACGGCGTTGGTATAACCTCGTTAATTAAAAGCTCTAAGTATTCATTAGATATGATTAGTTAATTTATGGTAAGCTATCAATAAGAGAGCAAGGAATATCCAAGATATTATCTTTTAATATTATTATTGCATAAATATCTGTAAGTAGATATATGTTAGTCTTAAAATACATTATGTTTCAATGGTATGTCCTAAGCATTGAGAGAAAGTAAACGAGATATAATATTCATACAATAATGCTATTTTTAAATATTTTGGCACAAAATTTAACAAACGTTGTTCGAACAAGTTATTAAAACACTACATTGATAAGTGTTTCTGTTTAGCTTGCTGTCAGAATCTACTTAAAACTTTTAAGAGAGATTAATATTCTGTATGCATAAAGGACAAAAAACAAATTTTCTGATTCCACCACCCTCTCTTACTTCATAAGAATCGTTGTAACATCTTTATTACTAATCACTCCTCGTTCCTCTTCTTCCTCTTAGCGTTAATTCCCAGTCGCATCCGAAGCTTTCAGCTCGGAGTCTGGGGTCCGCTTTTACCAGTCTTAACTAATCACTCCTCGTTCCCTGCAGTCCATATTCATAATAGGGATGATCACACAGTAACCTTGAATCTTTGAAATGTGATTCAACTATTATAAAAGACAAAGAATTTGACTATTATAAAAGATAAACACTAGCAATACAAAACAGAAGATATCGAACTTTTTGGAAATTCATTCTGGTTTTACATGGATTACAGGGACCAGCGTCACATGTTTATATTTTTTCAAATCATTTGGCATCAAGAAAGTAGTAAATATACTACTAGCATTGCCTGTGGTGCTGCCCACATCGTATGAGGGTCATGGTTCCTTAATCCACGAAAACACTTTACCGGAACGTGTCCACTATGTGCCAAATGTCAGTCAAATGCGTCGCATTTACAATATTAGTATGAAGTATCCAAAAATTAATACTTAATCGCCATGCTAGATTGAAAGAACTGAATTCGTTCGAAATAAACAACGTTTTACTTCTATACCTTGATTTTTGGAGAAATAAGATATTCATCTAAAGATGAAACTGAACAGTTCTATGAAACTTTCATTATGCTTATTACAACCTTCTCCTAACTTCTTCCTCGTCCGAATAACATACCTACCTAATTATGTATAGAAAAATATGTTCAAAAAAACTCAGACTCAATTTTTTTTATCTCGAATCAAAATCTAGGTCGTATCATTGAAATGTTCAAATTTTACACTTTCTAGTCTCGATTTTTTAAAGCTTTTTCATATTGTATCACCAACAGATTGCCTACTTACAAGAGCCAATTGTCCGGCAAATTAATAAACATGTAATTCATCGTTCATATTGTGTATATATGATATATTTATTGCACTTTCTATTATAATAACAGTTATAATATTATAGGAAATTAACAATTAACTTTAACTTACCTTACGGAAAGCTTTAGCTTAGTGAGGAATATCTTCAACCAACCTTATTGCCTCCGTCCAGTACTTCGCATGAGTCGGCCTTACCTGGTGTGTCGCCGCGTATATTCACTATTTTATATAACTTGAGCTAATATTTGCAATAATGCAATTGCCATCTTAAATAGTCACTAGTATTTCGTGCTATTGGGATTATGCTTACTTATATTTTCATGTAGAAGTTGTCAAATATTTTTATTTCCATTGCTTCTTGCCCTCATTCTATTAGTAGTCCATTATGGAACAAGTCCTTGTAAATATGTATTAACTTCTTAATGAAATTAAAACCAGCTAAACGAATTATTAGAAAACTTATTTTCTAGACCACATTTGAAGTGGTATAATGCCAAATATTGATTTGCAGAAATGTGTAAGTAGAAACACGATGAGGAATAAAATAAGTCCGGCAGTTTTGATTCAATAATACAAATAAAAATTTCAGCATTATACAATCTGTATCAGCCTTAAATCTTCTTACGTAAATATTATAAAAAATAGAAAAAGATAAGAATGCTAAAGCGAAACTCAGTTTACTTCAAAGGAGCAATAGAATATATTATATTCTAGTGTCAACATACTACATATAATTCAATAAAAGTTCCATGTCAAATCACATATTTCTGTAAAAATAATTTGTGCAAAGTAGCTAAAGTCGTGATTTATGCCGTTTTGATTACTTCAAAGTCACCTTGAATTATGTCAAAAACGAATTTAAATTAATTGCTTTTCACCTTTGAGTTTTCTGAGCTTTCTTTTTGCATTTTTACGTTTGCGTTTTCTCTTTTTGTACCAGAAAATGAAGTAAAACTTAAGCAGGGCGTCGATTCTGTTATAGGTATGTATTTCATAAATTGGTTTTGTATGCACTTTATATTTATATCATCAGTAAAAATAACTACATACATATAACTTAACTGGGTTCTCACGTTTTACTCTATGCAATTCATCAAGTAATACGTGATATCGTAATTTAGCTTTAATTAATCTTGGTTTCTATCATTGATGAAACCCGTTTTGGGTTATCTGTTTATTATAAATAAATCCTGGTAAAGCAACGATTTATTATAACCGGATGAGAAGATGTACAATGAATAATAGTGTCTTCGAGTAAATGGATTAGAAATATTTTAAAATGCATAGCCGTTTGACTATAGGTGTATTAGATGACAGAGCATTATTATTTATTTCAAATATGAATTTATTAATTCCAAAATATGAAGTTATTTGAGTTTATAATAACAGAATCGACACCAATGTACATAAAAAAATACGTATCATTGTAATTTAGAAGCACTTTTATCTTGCCACTGTATCTTGCATTTAATTTTATGATTATTATATTTTAAAATATGATAATTTTATCATGGTATATTTTATATGTACATATATGAAAATGAAACCAAACCATTACTTGTGCTATAATATTGTTCTTTTTGAGAATATGATTAACTAATGTACTTAATTAGAGAACAGTCTCAGTGTCATATAAGAATTCCACTAGTCTGAAATGTAGATGTTTCTAAAAAATAATTTAATATATATTTGCACTGAACAGACTGCATTAATAATTGTTTAATTTGTAATGTAACAAAATTAAATGAGGCCTTAACTTACTATACGAAATAGGATATGAATTTTAATGTTAAAAAGGGAGACAATTAAAATTGTTAAAGGACACCTCGAAACAAAATATTGGCGACGATTTGAATGAACCGATTTATTAAACGTATTTTAGGCTTGTTTTATTCCATCTCTCATGAGTCCCATTGACTGCCTCTTTGGCGTAGCGGTAGTGAACGCGGCTGCTACGCAGGCGGCGCGTGTTCGATCCCCGTTCAGTGCAAATATTTGTATGCATGAATAAAAATATTTGCATTGGTCTGGGTGTTTCTATGTATAATATGTATGTACTAGCTGTTGCCCGCGGCTCCGCTCGCGTGGAATTCTGATCCCGTTCATCGCTGATATATAGCCTATATGTTAATCCAGGGTATAACCTATATACATACCAAATTGCAACCAAATCGGTCCAGCCGTTTATGCGTGAAAGAGTAACAAACATCCACACATCCACACATCCATTCTCACAAACTTTCACATTTATAATATTAGTAGGATTTACAAAAAAAAAAAAAAAGTATCTAAGTATGTATATCCGCATTCTAGATTCCATAACACAAGCTAATTAAGCTTACCATGGGTCTAGATAGCGTTGTGTAGAATGTTGTAGAATATTCAAATCAACGCGAAAATATAAGTTACATCGATATAAAAAAAAATCTTCTAATAATTGGTGACTTGTTGTCAAGACGAATCAGTTTCTTTCTATGAAATGTCAAATGTTAAATTCTGTACTTTCTGTGTGTTCTAAATGCAGAATCATTTGATAATGAAATGATAAATAATATTAATATAGGTATACTCAATGCAAACATAACATAAGATAATGCTTAAACTTTTATTTCAATCTTCTATTATCTAAAATAGAAGAACTAGAAACTTTTAATGATTATTTTTGATCTAGTCGAACTTCGACACTGAAACAAAGAAATTTAATGTTATTGCACATCCATTCCAAATGGACACAGAATAAAATATCTTAACTATTTATATATACCTAGATATAGATATAAAAGGAAAAATGGATATTGCAAGAAAGTTAATTTGAAGACATAAGAAAGTTAAATATTCAAAACTATGAAACAATAGCTGGCTGGGAAACTTTACCATATGACTGATAAATAAAAAAGTACGGAATAAGAATAAGTAAATATCATAATATTATAGCTAATTGACAACCTTATTCCTAGGACCATTAGGTACAGTCGATCAATTAGCCTATCTCCGTCCACTGCTGGATATAGGTAGATAAGCCTCTCCCAATGATGGGAGGCATTGGTCTACTGTTTCCACGCTGGCCAGACGGTTTGGTACAGGGTTTTATTTCGATTTTTCTTCCCTCGCAGCGATATCGTCTGCGTATTTTTCCGTTTACCCTTCGGATGAAATGGGGTGTTGATACTTGTATTCTTTCTCTGTCATCACACCACATTATAGGTACAGTAATAAATTGATATTTCAAGACCAGTGAGTTACATGATCAACATGCAGATGAATATATTAATGAAGACCTATGATTTTGATAACCAAGTTATTGGTTTGGTTATTGGTGGTTTGTTTAAAAGTGTTTGCCAAAGCTTAACTGCAATATTGTTGTCATATTATGATGGGAAAGCAGGCTAAATTAGTTTAATATCTTGATCAGAAATCGTCACCAATTTAGTAACATAAGTTTGTCTAGTGTGCCGAGTTTTTTGAACCGAATAATTGCCATAAAGATATCGGTAGATGCCATATTTTAAATTAAAACTTAATTTTAGTTTATATATGAAAACTGTAGTCCTAAGCTCTTTGTATGTATACATATTCGTACCTCACTACGTTCTATTCTTGCTTATATCTTGTAAGTGGTACTTATGGTTTCAATAGATAATTTATAAGTTTACATTTGCATCTTCTTTTCACGTGTAATGTTACTTTTAAGATGTTGACTAAGTCACGAAATAATTTATTACCAATGACGTTTTTAAATTCTTTTTTATATAACTATTTTTTATAGTTGAGTGTAAAAAGTTGAGATAAATATTATATTGAGGAAATAGATATTGATTTAATGTGTTTAAATATTATAGTTTGTAGATTTTGCCAGACGTGTGATTTACTAACATTTTGTTATTTGCCACTTATATCGTCTTAGTTAATTTGTTCACCGTTGTTTTGTATTAAGCGATATTCATCACCCTGTGGATTTTTATAATACTGTTATTGTTCAATACAAAAACCGGTCTAATACAAAAGTGCGAGTCGGACTCGTGCACCAAGGGTCCCGTACAAAATTGTCTTCAGGGACGAACTTATGCTACATAAACCATGATATATTTTGATTGCGTTGACTTAGAAGTTTAATTTTGTCACGCCACCAACGCATTAGGGCCGGCGCCCACTGCCGGCATGGCACGGCATGGAATTTATTACTAATCAAGTTATTTTGAACCTTATCTCATATGCTTTATAATTCATTTTACTTTACGTAAAAACGATGCCGCGGCATGCCACAGCCTGCCGTATGTAGTATGAGTTTCTTTAAAACTTTATACCTGCACGCATTCCTGAAACACGCACACACGGACGACAAAGTGATCAGGGTTCCGTTTTTTTCCTTTTGAGATATGGAACCCTAAAAACCTATGATACTAAAATCAACTATGGTTGGAATTTGAAGGTCTCGTCACCGCCCTTATTCCAGCATGAATCTTGCCATTGCCTTTACAATACCTCTTTACTTATCAAACAATGAATCACCATCGACTGCCACTGTCGGGAAGTGCACAATAAAGAGTAAGTACCCTTATCGTGACACCTGGCCCTTGGCCGCTTACAACTTGCGAACCCCCGATACCTTCTTTTATTTACTTTACTTATGAAACATATTCGCAATTACATTGCTAGACTCACTTAAGTGCAATCTTTTAACTGAGCCCAGGCTTTCGGATAAAAATACAAAAATCATTCATGAAAAAACATAGGCCTATATTCCACTACACGAGTCTTCAAATTTGTAAAAAATAAATGTAGTGGTCACTTCATAGAATTTTATTAGTCATAACATAAGATGCGTGAAAAGTCCCATTTTAGGGTATTCGAGTACCTAATAGTCCACTATTATTACGTACCTATTTGGTACAGCTACAGTATTTGAAATACTTTGAAATTTGAAGTGAAAAAAAGATTGAAATTAAATGAAATTTTCATAAGTAATGAAAAGAGACCATGCTATGAATTTAGTAAGGTACTGATATACCAAGTCCGAAAGAGTCCCCCCCAACTGCATAATTAAAAAACGAAATACTGAATATTTTCTTGAATTTTTGTTTGTAAATTGAATGTTTTAACGACCTAGGTGTGATGAATTATTGTTAAAAAGTATTCTATTCTTATTTTGTTCTGTTTTCCGTACCTAACGAAGCCCAAATGCTTAAGGGCCATTGTGTGCCATAAGTAACATTTTATAAAACAATTGATATCTAATATTATCTGGTGGTTTTATACTATGTGATATTAGCTGTTCTCGTGTAACAGATTATAAGGAGAAATTGTAAGTAGGTCGATTATTAAAAAAAAGTATTAAGCGACATCGATGTTCAGAAGACAAAGTTCTTAAGCGACATCATTACTGTCCACTGCTAAACATAGGCCTATAAAGAGCCTACAATAATAATTATGTCAATCATTAATATCGATGGCACTTTATCTGAGAACTTTAATGTCTTATAGTACTTTGTATACAACCTTCGACCTTCACGAATAGTAATCACGATTTACGTTACTGCAACCCTCACATTTCAGAACAAATTAAATTTAGTCACATTTACTGTTGTTTGTTATTCTCACCCCCTACTTGCATACCTCATCATGGTCATCATCCTAACGACCATCCCGGTTGCATCCAATGCCCGAGACTCGCTTTTCGACAACTTTTTTCCATTATTTTTTGGAAGCGATTGCCGTCAGGTCTCTCAATAATCCGATCGACGAAGCTGTTTGGAAAAGAATTATGGAAAGTAGCTATTTATTTATTTTATTGTTTATATTATTGTTATTATTAAATAAGTGACCAATGAGGAAAATTCGAAGCCAGCTGTCAGGACGGAGGTCATACTTTTTCCACCCATTCGTAAAAGTACCACCTGAAAAGTACGGCCTCCGTCTTTGGCTATGAGATTTGATAGAGATGTCATCACAAGGTTCTCAAACTTAACATATTTATGACAACAAATAACAGGTAGGTATGTAGGCCTAGTGGTATGGGTAATGGACTGCTGAGACGAGGTCTCGGGTTCGATCCCAGGTTTTACCATGGCACACACCAATGACTTTTCGATACTTTTCGAAGTTATGTGTGTATTCATCGCTGGTTTACAAGTGCCCGGTTAATGGCAATAGGCTCGCCACCTATTACATTGGGACCTAAACATAAACGGCGAAATGTGGGTGCTAGCACCTCTGCCTACCCCTTCGGGGATATAGGCGTGAGTTTATGTTATGTTATGTTATGTAGGCCGTTGATGAGTTATCACGAGAGACCGACAAACGAAAGTGCGAATCGGTAGAATGCGGAAGAACGGAAATGCTTGAATGAGTGAGGTAATTACTTGGGTTGTCGATGAGTTTGCATGCAGTACGACTCATTCACTTCGCCGTTTGTCGGCTGTGTTAAGGAATATTACAATAGCAATCTGAATGACAATTAAGGTGCTCATGCACAGAATTATGTGTTCTCTAACGCATAAACAATTACAAATCTTGAATGAAATGCGTTGCTTTAAAATCGTGGTCATTGCTTTTACTTCAATCGCTTTGGCTGTAATAATGGAGACTTAATAGTTTACGCTTTTGAATTATAGCAGGAAGGAAATCGATTTAGCATTCAACACCACACGTTAGCGACAGGCATCTGACTTAAGAGGGTAACAAAATAATGTGTGGCTGCGCTATTTTCACCGGGCCCCCTTAGGAAGGGGAGACCCAAGTACTGGATGGACATCATGAGGGATGAAATGTGCGACTATGGTCTCACTGAAGCGAAGAAAGCAAAGCAGGAAAGCAGACCACGAACTCCGAGGTAAAGGTTTCGCTTGCAACTGAGATGATGATAATCATATCGCGCCTTTGCCTACTCTGAAGATCTACATCTACAAAATTGTAAAGTGGTCGTGTCTGTACATTGGAGATATTAAAAAAAAATACTTGGGTTATGTTATATTAACGATAATGAACACGAAAATATTTTTTTTGAATTTCCTGTCTGTTTGTCCGCGATGGACGCAAAAACTACTGGACGGATTTTGATGCGGTTTTTTCGTTTGAAAGGGCTTACTCAGACTTAAAATCTTACGTTTGTTTGATCGCAATCAGTTGAGTAGAACTGAAGATATGAGCAAAGGTCGCGTTAACCGAGATGCACGCGGGCGGAGCCGCGGGCGGAAGGCTAGTAATCAATACTATTATAATTATAATTGTAAAGTGGTCGTGTCTGTACATTGGAGATATTAAAAAAGAAAATACTTGGGTTATGTTATGTTAACGATACTGAACACAAAAATATTTTTTTTGAATTTCCTGTCTGTTTGTCTGTTTGTCCGCGATGGACGCAAAAACTACTGGGCGGATTTTGATGCGGTTTTTTTCGTTAGAAAGGGCTTACTCAGACTTAAAATCTTACGTAACTGAAGATATGAGCAAAGGTCGCGTTAACCGAGATGCATGCGGGCGGAGCCGCGGGCGGAAGGCTATATATATTTATTTACATAACTTTTATTACTTCCATAAACTACATAAATAAACTGATACAGATCAATGCTTTATAAACCGATGAGATTGATCACTTCAACTCTCACACTTCTTTCACGAAATCCCGATATGGCTTTTTCCCAAACCCCGTTTTACCGATTCCCACCAAAAATTATTTGTCCTCGATTCCCCTCGAAATATAAAAACTCGTACAGTCAAGCACAACTTACTTAATGTCTCACATCAAGCTACAAAACCTTATAATTTCATCATTCATTTTAAACTCTTATGAATAGAAGCCATACAAGTTCCTCAGTAAGAACTTGTTAGTTACTGAACAGTGGGCCTATCATGATATTATGGTAAACGCGGTCTCTTTTTGGTTAAGAAAAAGGAATGCAGAGTAAGAAATAAGGTGTAATCGGATCAGTATATCCTGAAAATAGCGCAATCAAAAAAATAAACCGTTCAGCTCTATAATATGTAATAGTATAGATTATCGTGATAGGCCCACAGAGGACGCCACCTTTTATTAATTGTTAAAAATATAATTACACTTGCACAGACTAAGCTGAAATCAGGTTTCATGTAGCTATGCTATACAACAGTTTTAGATAAATTAGGTCATGAGTCATGACACTCATGACACACTAACATGGATTAGTAGCATATATTTTACGAAATCTTCATCCATAACAGAAAGCATTCTAACACTTAGATCTTCAGTGGACGCTAAATGGAAAACGGTAACGCCCTTAACCACCAGTACAAACATACAACCGTTATCACCTAGTTTATTTATACATGATTGACATGTCTTCTTGCATTTCGTGACAATCAGTATTGTAATCAGCACGTTGTAGTACCGACGGATGAACAACGAATCTTGAACTGAAAAGTGATTGAATATAGTGATCGTCTCAATCATGGCTTTAAGACAGTGGTGGATAGTAATTCCGATGATAGTAACTATGACTTCTGCAGCCACAACTCTTGGAAGCTTAGAGGATGCCGAAGAACCAATCACTGTTCGTCAATTTAAATACAATTATTCAACTGAAGTTCAAGAGAGGCAGGGGAAAATATGTGAGTACCTACTGGATAACACAACATAAATATATAAGCTGAGCGAATAATTTTATGTTCTATTACCGTATTGTTTATCACGTGAATAACTTTTAGATCTAATGAATAAATTAATAGGGTTGAATCCTGCAATTCTCACATAATAGTTTGGGAGTCAATATAACTAGCTGTGCGAGCGTCCTCGTCAGCGTAGCATAGACCTACCTAGACCATATTTCTATTATTTTTTAACCGACTTCAAAAAAGGAGGTTCTCAATTCGTACCCTATTTTTTTTTTTTTTTTTTTTGTATGTTTGTTACGCGATTGTGAAGCCAATTCTAGACGGATTTTGAAAATTCTTTTTCTGTTCGTAAGTAGATTATTCCGAAGTGGTCCCATTTAAATTTCGTAAAGATCTGATGATGGGTTTCCGAGATTAGACCAAGGAACTCTTCAAAAAGTACCAGGAAATCAGCCGCGATTGCTGCATATTATTGCAATGTTTCTGCCATTACACATCATAACATCACGCCTGAGTCCTTTGAAGGGGTACGCAGAAGTGTTTAGAATATTCAGCTATATTTCCGGTGTATATGCATTGATTTTAAAAATTCTTTTTGAATAATGATTTAATTATTTTTTTGTAGTGTGGCCGGTTCGATCTGTATTGCAGCGTCAGCAGCGCATGTACAGTCAGGTCACTATACATGCGATGTACAGTCGTGAGACTGTACAAACTCACTAAAAAGAGAAAAATAAATTCATTTTTAACAAAAAAGTTTAACCGACTTCAAGAAACGAAAAAGAGGCACTGAAAAGCGAAAAATAACTTAATTTACAGACTTACTGATTTATTAGAAGTCGGTGACAGCCAACTTTGTTTGTTGTGTCTGAACTACTATGATGCAATCAATTGAAATATGGCCTCTCTTGGGCTAGGTACCGACTTCTAATAAATCAGTAAGTCTGTAAATTAAGTTATTTTTCGCTTTTCAGTGCCTCTTTTTCGTTTCTTGAAGTCGGTTAAACTTTTTTGTTAAAAATGAATTTATTATACAAAAGAAGCCTAAGTTTCTCATTATAATAAATTAACTACCTGCCAGTGATTAGCACTGTTCAGTCATTTTGGAGATTACACGAACAAACTTCTTTTTTATTATACTAACACTTACATACACAATGTGCGGAAATAGCTTTTCGTTTTGATACTACCAACACGATATCATTGCACATTTTCATCAAATGCACACGCGTGGGTACTCGATAACACTTCTTCTGCGATATCTAGGTAGGTACTATTCTGAAATTGCTACAGTATCGAAGTAAAGTATGCAATTGATAGATTAAATCTAAAGAGTTAAAGAGTGGTTTATTTTCAGACAAGCTTAAAAACTACTTAACAAATTACTGATAGATATTTGAGTTGCATATTTTCTAAGCGAGACCCTTCATAAAACATTTATTTTGTGTGATTTAGTTTCCTAAGCACGGAATAGATAATTAATAGTATGACCGGAGTGAAAGCAGGCGCGGTCGCAGCTTGAAGTTTTGGGGGGGGGTCACTTCGGAAATTCCTTAAGAAATTTAACCCCCCTCCCCTCGTACAGGGACTTTTCAATATGACGTGCATGGTTTTGGGGGGGTATTTTCGTCCCAATCGAGCAGTCCGACTGGGGAAGTACCTCCGCCCTACAGAATACCGCGGTTATAATAACCTCGTGTTGTGTACTCGGCCGTAAGTAGGGTAGCCAGAGCTCACTGGAGAGGTTTTGTGCTGTCAGTGCCCAGTGGGAAGAGACTTGTCTTGTTCGCTGACAACACAGAATCTCTCTGTTCTAACAGGGTCGGCAGCACTCCCCTGGTGTTGCATTCGTCCATAGGTCACAGTAACTACTTTTCTTCAGAAGGGCCATGTGCGTGACTGCGACCTAAGTGGTAGGTATAAAAAAGTAGAGACTATCTGACTAAGTACCTATCTACTTACTGATATATAACCTTACTGTCTCGTCGATTACCTACCCGGGATGACTCACGACAATAAATTAGTAGACGTAGCATTCGAACTATTCACGGTTTAGGTATGAAAGATACTCATCAGTGGCGAGGGGTCCCAATAACCCGATTCCTGCCGGCTTTCCCTTTGCAGAGATGGTAGAGATGTTTAAAATTGATAAACTAGAACTTTTTTCCACCAGCTTTTCTTTTGAAAACTTTCACCCTTTGCCACTGATACTCATTAATTTATTACATTATTTTCAGTGTTCCCATTTGTCAGCATCGTCCGGTTTGCGAACACAGAATGCGCGACTCAGAACGTGATGACGGGCACGTGCCTGGCGCGCCGGGAATGCCACGACCTTAACGGGACTATAACTGGTAATTGCGCCTCTAGGAGAGGGAGGTGTTGCGTTGGTGAGTACTATATCAATACGAAGCGGATCTATTTTGGAGTGTATCTGAAAATGGTCGTTACGCCATTTTAGTTCCTAAAGGTTAAGAGATTTTTTTTCGATCTTTGTAGAGCTATTGTTATCACTAAGTTGTTAGGTAGTTTTGTAGGTATTAAGTATTTAGCTAAAATAGCCTTGATACTTAGCTGAATTTTGCATGAGTTCAGTCAAACGAGTCTGCACACCCTCTATAATAGGTAAGCTAGCGTGTCCAAAATGTAATGCCATTCCCAATATCACTAATACTGCAATGGTGGTCATTATTGAAATAAAACCACTTTTTAACGGATTCTATCGCGATTTATTTGATTATGGTTTTATTTCAATGAGTGATATTCGCGTAAACATCATAAAAAATCATGGTGGTCTTTAGGTTACAGGCGCGACATTTATGCTTTTTCAGGTCTGTATAAGTCAACATTACCTAATAGATAAATTTATTAATATCTACCTTCTGAACCCACAAAAACATGTATTTCATAATAATATTTAATGCATTCAACTATTTTCGTTGTTGTCTTTCGTAGTGTCCCGTTCGTGTGGCGTTTCAACCAATGTGAACAATACATACTTTTCAAGTCCCGGATATCCGGCTGCGTACGCCGGTGGACAATCCTGTAACCTCATCGTGAATCGATGCAATAACAATATCTGCCAGGTAAGTTTCACTATTTGTATTATCATTTACTTGTGGCGCGGGTGGCGCCCAATTGGCCATCGTATTCGTGTGCCTTATCAAGATGACGTACGTCGGTTTTATAGCCCACTTTATAAGAATCGTGGTGTAAGAGCGTTTTCATATCGATCCGATATCGGTATTGGCCGTCGATCCGATATCTGTTTATTTTTATCGTGCGAAAAGATCCCCACGGATACCTCCCCCGCCGAAGCCGGAGAAGGAGGTTATGTCGGACTCGAACCGACTAAAACGCACGCCGTCTGTGGGCCGTCGGTTGCCGGAGGTGAGGTTGTCGTAGCCATATCCCTCGCACCCCGGCCGACCCAGGGCCACATCTTTCGATCCCGCCCTCATCCGGTGTGGGGACCACGGAGTCCCCAACTCGACCTCCGACGCCCGAGTTGTCGCCGCTCGTTGCGGGCCGCACGGTTAGCGATTCTCCTCCGCTCCCGCTCCGCCGCCTCCTTCACGAGCATTACTTGCTCGCAGAAGGAGGCGCCGGCGGCTCACGCATCCGCGCAGCGAACCATCGCTGCGAGCAAAGTGTCGAGCGTGAGAACTCTCACTCCCAAGGTCGCCAGTCGTCGGTGATAATGGTGATAATCTGCGTCAGCTAGAATGAGAGGCCGCCGTGGCCTCTCTAGCCATTCCCCCATGATGGGTCTTACCGCCGCTACTACGGCGCGCCCTGCGCGTGGTCGCCCAAGTCGTAGATCCCACTGCCTAGTGTGTGTTGTCAGCTAACGGCTGTCGGCTATCGTCAGCCGACAGCGATATCGAATCGGATAACGTGAAAACGCTCTTACAATGAGTTAAGCATCATTGTGTGAACAGTGGACAGTGTGGACACCTATGTGAGGATTACATACCTACAGTACAGTTGCGCATTGCAGAGCATGACTCATCACTGACCTCTGTTTATTTAGCTACTTACATTACCTACTTACTGGGACATTACACTAAGGACTTCTGAAAATAACCTATTTCTGAAATAAGTATCTACTTAATTAATTTTTTTAAATTCCTAAGTTCTATCTATGTTATTATAGTTATTAATAATAAACATAGTTACAAAGTAGTTTTTGTGCCTCTTTCTATGTATAAAGGAGTTAGAGGAAGGTAAATGAGACAGCGAGAATGACACTTTGTGCAAAATGCAAATATTATTAAAATTTTCAACAATTTTCTTTTTTACACAGCTTCGCATCGACTTCATAGACCTCGTCCTAGCACAACCGAATGGCGATGGTGTCTGCAACACAGACTCTATCTCGATAACTGGTGGCAACACAGTGGTCCCACTGCTTTGCGGCGATCTCACTGGCCAAACCATCTACATCAGCTTCAATGGGAACGCGGCGATAACAATTACAGTGACTGCCACTCTGGCTACTACGTTCGCCAGAAGATGGAATATTAAGCTCATCCAGTTATCTTGCGACTGTCCTGGTTTAGGTAACTTGTTTTATTATTCTTTTAAGATATTGTGACCCATAGGAACTTAAACGCCCAAAAAATTAGCTTATAAATGTGTTATTTCATCCTACCTCCTATACCTACTTAATCTAAATTACCTACCTAAGAACATATTTCTGTACCTACCAATTTTCGTCCAGATCTATTCAGTCGTTTCTATGGGAAACATAGCCTTCCTCGTAAACTTTCAGTAGGTACCTCATTATCATCACTGTGTCATCCTTGACTTTTACGGAAGCGATTGCCGTCTGACTATCAATAAGTGTAATAAAGTTTATAGCCATATTACCTACTGCCTTAAAGCTAGTTCATTATTTCTTCTTCTTTCGAGCCAATGATCCTCTTTTTCACTGCTCTAAATTATTCGAGAGTAATACTGTGGTAATATTACTCTAATAGATATTAATTAGGATCTCTTTTTTGAAACTCTGTGGGTAGGTAGGTATATGACTTTTTAATAAAAAAATCATGGTGATGTAATGAATTTACCTGCCTACTCTTTGGCAAATTCAGGCTCAAGATATAATTTCGTAGCCGACCGCATACGACAACTGCCGACGCACGCAGCACATGCGCGTAATTCATTGCGGCATTTGCGGCTTCTCAATGGTCCCCTTTATTGATATCGGAGTTTTACAAGTAGGTAATGGGTATGCTGTATCTGCTGCATGCGTCGGCAGTTGTCGTTTGCGGTCGGCTTCGGAATCATACCTTTAGGCACCGTTAAAGTCATCTTTTTGGACCTAGTAATACTGACTGTAAGTATATTGCTATGTAGGTGTTGTAAAATAGTACATTATGGTAGAAGTGAGCAAAGTTGGTGATTAGCGGTCTTAAGAGAGCCGAGGACGGTAATCATCATACTCACGCGTGCGATACGACGTTTTAGAACACACTTGCGAATAAAGTAATACTATAAATACTAAAAAAACAATACTACAAATATAATTCGTTTTCCTATGTGCGCGCATCAAACAATGGCGGTCGGCCATATTTAAAAAAAAGAGGTTTGAATTTAACTCTTTTTTTACTGTTTTTTTTTCTGTACTTAGAGAAAAAAAAAGTTAAACTTGAGTGAAAATTTTGTTTATTAAACAAGTATTATAAGTTGAAATTATTTATTTAAATACGAAAATGCATCAAATGAACATACAATAGGCATATTAATTTATTCGTAGGTACTATTAAACACGTTCATTTTTGTATCGAAACTTTTTTAAGAACAGAAACTTAACCTATAAAATATAAAATTTAAAAAAGAATGTATAACTCACTTGTGAATAATAGCAATGAAAAAGTCACAGTTTGATAATAGGTGTCATTACGTGCCTATTTGCGGTAAAATAATAGCACTTTTATGAGCAGGTGTGTTGTAAATATTATTTGTCTTTCTACTTCTTTGAGGATACACACAAACATAGTTTTAAATTTTAGCTCCTAATGGATGTCTACAGTACTACAGGGGTATATCTGGGAACATTCGAGGCTTCAACTACGGCTCCGGTGCTAACACAGTTTTGAGTGGCTCGCTGGTCACCGGCACACGGCAGATAGTTAATTTAAACTACGGAATATGCATTAGAATGGAAGCTGGGTACTGTGCTATACAATATGCCCAGGTGAGTATTGAAATATTCGTCGTCCCTCGAAATTGACTAACACCACTCACACAAACCCAAACTTTAGAAAATCAATGTAAAAGTAACAAAATTTTAATCGCGTATCTCAGACTAAGAAAATAACATAGACAAAACGTACCTATAGAAGTAGAGAGTGAAGCCAAGTGAAGCTGCATGAAGTAACAAAGTAGTAAGTAACATTTCGCGCACACTCGTGCGTGCACACAAAGAGTGCGAGCGAAATTGTAACTCCTATAGTGTGCGGCTTCACAAGCTAGTTCTATACGTTCCGTCTATGTTATTCTTTTAGTAGGTACCTATGTTTTTTTTACTACCTACTTAGGTCGCAGACAAGCACACGGCCATCCTTAATGGTAAGAGGTTACCGTGGCCTATGGGCGAGTGCAACACCAGGGGAGTTACACTCGTGCTTCTGACCCTTAAGAACAGAGAGATTCTGTACCGTCAGCGCAAAATATAAGAAGGACAAAGCCTTTGGTTTTCCCACTGACAGCACAAAATCTCTCCAGTGAGCTCTGGCTGCCCTATTCACTGTCGGAAACACAACACGAGGTTATTAAGCCGCGGACTTCTGTAGGGTGGAGGTACTTCCCCAATCAGACTGCCCGATTGGGACGTATATACCAACCGTCGTGTCCTACCTCTTCTCAAATTTCCTCTCTGAATCGCTTATCTATAAATAGAATGCTATAATTTCAGACAGGCGGCAACGTATATTCTTTCACGATGTCTGGCGACGTAGAGGGTGCGGACAACACAGTATTGGGTACACCCATAGGTGCAGTTAACGGTGCTCAGTGTGTGACGGACTTCGTGGTGATCCCCAACCCAACAGTCGTAGGCACTGGTGTCGCTGTAGGCAACGACCGCTTCTGCGGACTTGGCTTTGTTCCTGTTCAATGTGAGTATCATAGAGACTCTAAGAGCGCTTGTAGACGTCCATTTTTTTCACTGGATAACGGACCGTCAATAAACGGCTATCCTTGTATACAATATTTTTTTTACCGGATGGATGTGTGTGTGAATAATAAGAAAAAAGAACTAAAATAAAAAAAACTCGTATTGGCCTACTATTTGTACAAGAAGAAACAAAAAGAACTAGAAAAACGTAAAAGGTCATCGTGGGTGCATCCTTTTTATAGGAAAGGGAAGAATATGGTGAATTTCATACTCTTTTTACGAAGTTGGAAGATGTCCCTCGGTAGGTACAACTAAACCTAACAATTCCATGTCAATAGCATCCATTTTTAAAAGAACGCAGGTAGACAGCACTCAATTTACAGAAAACAGGCAATACGTCGTGTTGACGCTGCCGGACGGCAGCGTCAACACCACGGAGGACAGAATAATGATTAGTTTCCTTCTCCATGATCAACACGCACCAATACACTTGCGTGGATGACCCTTCTTTCTTACACCGGACCGGAGTCCGTCGCGCCGAGGGGAAGCGGTGGTGCATCCGGCGTAAATTCTTCGCCGGACCGATGTACGGTGCATGTACACACATCCATTACAAATCATATACCACCGCGAATCCGACAAGAAACACGGTCCGTTATCCGGTGAAAAAAAAACGGACGTCTACAAACGCTCTAATAAGAAAACTCTTTAAAGTAGATATTCCATAGTACAGTAAGCTTCAGAGAAAAGGGACCCCCCTTGTTAATGACATGAAAGGATGAGGGGGTCTGTTTTCTCTGACGCTGACTGTACCAGTGCACATCGTGCACAATTTAGACCATGTTAGGTTAGTTAGTACCTGCACTCCCTTCTTCATCAGAGTACGAATCCCGTTGGCATCGAAAGCACTTTGGATCGCACTTTGGACCCCGGCGTCACTTGCCTACAACCGCCATTATTTGCCTTATTTCAACTTTTGTGGAAACTGCCGTCTGATCCTCTGACCCCAAGAAGAAAGCCTAGTACACACGTCAGAGGCTCGTCCGTCAGTGGGTTTACCGGTATGCAGGTAGGATTGGCTTGGTCTTGGTCCCGAAAATTTTTGGACGTGGGGCCCCATACCTACATCACAGAATAAGTAATTGTAGGTACTACGCCTACACCTACACCACTATCAGAACACATAACTAGGTATAATGAGGGACAGTCAGCGTCAGAGAATTCTTGACGAGCAAAGTCCTCAAAATGAACTTAATGTTTCCGTTTTCCCCCCTTCCTGTTGACTGTTTGTTCTTATATTTAGTAGACACCTTTAGTTCGAACAATAATACAATTTAAATCAATAAAAAAGTTTGATATTATACCTTGGTATTAAGATTATCGTTGCAGCCTCCGTGGCGTAGCGGTAGTGAACGCGGCCGCTACGCAGGAGGCGCGGGTTCGATCCCCGCTCAGTGCAAATATTTGTGTGAATGAAATATGAGTATTTGCATTGGTCTGGTTGTGCCTCGGAGAGCACGTTAAGCCGTCGGTCCCGGTTGCCATGAGAACATCTATGGCAATCGTTACGGGTAGTTGGAGCCCTCAAAAATCCAAAAAAAACAACAGTCTAACTGCTAAACTTCGATATCGCCTAATGTTAACATTGGGTTGTGGAGGTCAGATGACAATCGCTTCACGGAAAATATCGAGGTCTAGTCAAATCCGTGGTTAAGACTGGTAAAAAGCGGACCCCAGACTCCGAGCTGAAAGCTTCGGATGCGACTGGGAATTAACGCTAAGAGGAAGTATTAAGATTATCGTTGCAGTCAAGATCGTTCTGATGCTGACTGTACTTACCTACCAAAAGTGAAAAAAAAACATGTTCGTCAGGCTATATCAATCAAATGTACTTACTTCGTTTTCAATGTACTTCGCCAGGAAAGAAGATATAGGTACTTTTTGGGGGCCGGGCTGGCCTGACGTTTTCAGCTCGGCCCCCTTGAAATCTTGAGAACTACAAGATGTGCTGACAGTAGGTTACTATAGATCGAATGTACTCCTTAAGTTATGCATGTTTACCATGTATTTTTATAATAAAAGTCAATAGAATAGACGATATTAACGGTCCGTGGGGGCCGGGCTGAAATTATTTCATTACCTTGAAACATTAAAACTATAACACCTATAAATTTATAATACAGGCACATATAATCTGCAAGGGGTGAAGAACATACGTACTTCTTTAGTTTTTACATAAACTCCCTAGTTAATAAGTTATTAACACTTTGATTTATTTCAGCCCGGCCCCCTTACAGTGGTTATATTTTTTTATAGAGCATTATTTTACACAGGACTGAGTGTATTGAGAAAAGTGTAAAGAGTACATTATAACAGTTTTTGTTGTGGATCTATAGGCCTTCTGGTTCACGAAGTATTATTTATAACCTCAAAACTACTAGTAACAGACGCTCCAACTTGGTCGGGCCCGACCATCCGACCGCCGACGGAGCAACCAATCCAACATTGCTGCCGGGCCAGCCTGACGAACATAAAAAAACAGAGTAGCTATTTCCATTGTTGTTAATCGAATCGTTAACTTGTCCAGAGTGGTTGTCTATTGTTTACCCGAAGATATGCCATAATCATCTCATATCCCCGAATTTCATTTGCCCGAATGTTTTGTTTGCCCTAAAAGACATACCTATGACATACTTTTAATTGCCCGAAACTTAGATACCATAAGATACGAGTGCCATACGTAGGTATTGTTTTTCATATTTTAATTGCCATAATAATTATTAGACATAATATTTAAACGCCATAATGATTATTAGACATAATATTTAAACGCCATATCTAATGATTAGGTATTAGACATAATATTTAAAGTTTAATGGTCACAGTTCTAACCTAACTCAAATGGCACCTAACCAAACTAGTTAGGTACTTCTGGGTGGTTTATAAAAAAATAGACAAGCATGCGGCCCACTTGTTGCCGCGGTTGCAGCAGTTGCCATAGCCGATTTATTATCAAACATTATTATATTAGTTCTAATTATGAACATATTATTTACAGCAACATCGAAGCCGTTCGTGTTATACGTGGTGACGGATGGGAATGAAGGACCAACGGCTGCAACCCCACCAGACGTCGCCAACAGAGGCTTCTCGCTAACTTACACGCAGGTCGCTTGCTAGATGCAGAAATTTGGGGTCCCGCCCCATCCACCCACTGGACTTTCCCACTGGTGGGTGGAGGGGTAATTCACGATTACCCCTCCACCCACCATGCAAGTGTGTACGGAAATAAGTATAAGTTATCGATAAATTTTAAAATTTATTTTGCATAAAAAAATTTATAAAAAGTTAAAATAAATAAACAATAAGTGAAATTAATTTTATTGTGAAAAAATAATTACAAGTTCAAAATAATACTAAATTAAATTAACACTACACACTATTAAATAAATAAAATATTTACATGCATAATGCGTCGTGAAATTCCTCCACAACGTCACCGACCGGTAACGTTCCCAGAAGGCTGGCAGCATTGCCACGTTGAATGTCAATGCTTATTCTCTGTGCAAGATAATAACCAGCCTTCTGGTCACGCGTAGCGTCGATCAGCCGCTTTGTCAAATCTTTGTACACAAAGCGGGCACTTGGGCCCCATGTCCCCAACGTTTCAACCCCAAACGGCTCAAAAATATAATCACCTGTTAGATTACAGTATTTGCGCCGTTTGAGGTTTTCCGCAGATGCAGCAGCAGCGCCGGCACAGCCTGCTGTGCCTGAAAGATGTGAAGGCGCAAGGGTGTCGACGCATGTTGCATCCCACACCAAAGGCCTACCCATCTTCCAAGGCAGCAACGACATACCATCCGGTCTCTTGCCATCCTCACGCGCCAGCCCATTAGGTTCACGAATGGCTGGCACGCCAGCAGTGGCAAGAGCACGGCGGATAATGTCGTTGATGCAGGCGTGTCGTGATATACGCCCAGCGCTTCTGCTGCATGAAAGGCCATGGTGCCCAAGGCTGTCGACAGCTTCACTGCAGTGGCAACGATGGGGAGAAACACACGGCGCTCCCAGGCGAAGGCAAGTGGCAAGGCGGAAAGTAGTATCGTCCAACATAGTATCTATGTTGGGCGATGGAAGTGCCTGAATCCAGAGACCTGACTCCCATTCCCCCACAGCCAACAGGCGCGCACGCTCTAAAACATGGGAAGACGAGCGTATCAAACTGTCTATTACCAGCTTGCATAGCGGCGCATCGCATTGTCTCTGGGAGAAAAGGTTGCCAGGCAATTCAGTGTTGGGACAAGCAACCTTTCAAGCATTAATGGCATCGGACTTGCACGACACCTCAGAGTTAACCTGTGTATTTATAAGAATTTTCCTGGTTGACTTCTCAGTGCCGTGGACCGATGACAAAAATGCTGGAAGGCTAACATCAGTAATTTTGCGAACGCCGAGACCGCCCAAGCGAACTGGTAAGGACGCTTGGAGCCAGGCTCGGTCGTTCAAGGCCACATTTAGAATTTCGCTGAGAGTGTTTTGAAGAATGTTGTCAATTTTTGCCAAAAGTGTCAAATGTTGCCAAAATTGGGATGAACGAAGTGCATGAGTAAATTTAGGGACAAAAAGGCAAAACCGAAGTATAGTAAAGGCTGAATGAACACTTATTTTTTGTAAACGATCTGCAATATTTTCAAAATTTTGAATTTTTTCCTCAATAAATGAATGAAATCCATCTTCCAGAACTGTTCAAAAAAGCAGATTTTTCCAGAATTTTGATATTGGGAGCTAAATGGTTAAATTTTTGTATAGTCGAGGGTCTGTCTGTAGTGTCACTAATAAATATTTCACATTTGCCTGTGTTGAGTTGTAAGCCAATGGATTGAAATTTATTTTTCATAAGTTCTAAATCTTGTAACACTGTTTGTACAATACCCCCTAAAGTCCCGTCATCTAGGTACCAGATGTTGAATTTTGAATTTAACTGTTGTATGATGGGATGTATTGCTAGACTGAAGATGACTGGTCCCAAAGGGTCACCTTGCTGGCAACCAACTACTGATTCCAAAAGATGATCCTTATAAACTAATTTTGTAGGGTGTCTATAGCACTGCCAAAGGAATTTATATAATATGAGGGGATTCTAATTTTGCTTGGATCAGCAAGGTATCCCTATTCACTGAATTGAAGGCATTCCTCAGGTCAACCTTCAAAATGACCTCACTTTCACCGCTGCCAAGGTACGTCGAAAGTGCGTGTATGGCAGCCTCACAGCCCCCTTTCGAACCGAAACCAAGTTGAAGGGGCTGGAATTTTGCTGCAAGCTCGGTACTATAATACTTGCAGCAAATTTTGGCTGCCAACCGCCGTAAGATGCTTCCTACGGCAATGGGACGAATGCCACCATCCCTTTTACGTAGAGCACATAGGTTGGCCCCATATAATATATGAATGATACCTTCGTCCACATTGCCGGAGAGCATCAAGTTCACTAAAGCCGTCAGCTCCTTCAGAAGGGCATCGCCAGCCTCCCCAGCGCTCGGACACATTAGATTTTTAAGATGCTGGGGGGTCAAGCCGTCGAGACCAGCAGCAGATCCACTCCGGAAGGAGCAAACGGCTGTGAACACGTCCTTGGCAGTAATACTGAGAGTTTCAGTGTCGGCACGTGCCAACTGTCCCGTATTTCACGGGACATCCCGTATTTCATGCATAAACTTTTATGTCCCGCCGGGACAGTCAATGTCCCGTATTTTACGAAAATCTGCAGACCACAGCAGTCAAGACTGAGAGTCGAACGAGTATTTTTGCAAATGACCCTTAAATGGACTGACGTTCGAAATAAATGCACACCATAGAGGTTGGGTAATTGTGTATGGACAGTGGGGTCATTTACTTTTTCAGGGACGATCAATAAATTTGATACCACTTCATTGTACTGTGTTATACACACGTATAAGTATCATTATTTTCATTTCTGTGAATACAGGGTGGAAGATTTCGACCTTACCTGGAGGGAAATACTCTAAATACTGAAGATAGCGATTTTTACCTACAGGCAACGTAACCTTGTTTTTTAAAAGAAACAAAACTGCATTCGTAGACTTCTGAAAATGCCACACCCGGTAGTCGAACTCACTAAAATCTTCCTAAACCGTCTCTTTCATGAATTGCCCTTTATTTAATTTACCAGTTATATTACAGATATTTGATCTTTGTGAAGGGAAAGTACTCTAAATACCGGAGAAAGCTAAATAAAATTGCATTTAAGGATCTCCGAAAAAAGAAAGCCTTTTTACAATAATTATGTGAAGAGACAAAATGATATGTGCAGTAAAATCTATAAAAAAATATAGTTTTAAGTCCACAATGTCCACATAAAACAAATTTTGACTAAAATCTCAATGATTTTTATTTGTCCCCTGTGAAAAAGAGAAATCCCGTATTTTTTAAGATCTATAACCATTTGTCCCATACCTACTCATGTGGTATGATGGAATAGAACCTTTCGTCCATATTGATAACCAGAGTTTGATAACCAGTTACCAAAGAAGATTTTTTTTTTCTTCTTTGGAAAGTCGATTATCAAACAGGATTTATTTTTCCACATTGATAATCAGAGTTTAGTGAACAGTTACCATAGAAGAAATTCTCTTCTTCTTTGGGCAGTCGGTTATCAAACAAGGATTATTTTTCGCTTTTAAATATATTTTGGTAACTCGTTAGTTGGAAGACTGCCTGAAAGATATATGTGTTCCTAGTACTTCCCAGAGCAGCCCCAATTAAATACATACATACAGTCACGCCTCCTTCCCAGTGGGGTAGGCAGAGAGCACAGTTTTCCATTTGCGTCCTGCTGGGCGGACCGGCGGCCTCACTTGTCACCTCCACGAGATCATCGCTGGCGTGTGGTGGTTAACACCGGATTGTTCCTTCTCTGTCGCTGTCTGTGTTTGAGTTTTACTGTAGGTACATCTCGTACCTAATTTTGTGTTTAGTATTTAGGTAAGTACCTATATAATAGTTTGTTGTCCGCTGAGAGATATGTAACATAGGAGGTAGGACACGACGATATATATCCGTCCCAATCGAGCAGTCCGACTGGGGAAGTACCTCCGCCCTACAGAATACCGCGGCTAAATAACCTCGTACCTATTGTGTTTCCGGCGGTGAGTAGAGTATGGTTACTCTACTCACCGCCGGAAACACAATCCAGTGAGCTCTGGTGAGCTCACTGGAGGGGTTCTGTGCTGTCAGTCGGAAAACCAAAGGCTTGTCCTACTTATCTTTTGCGCTGACGGCACAATCTCTCTGTTCTTACAGGGTTGGCAGTAAGAAAGTGGGAGACACTACCTACGTCGGCTACTTTCTAGCAGCCATGGTCCCGGGGTGACTTAAGATGATATTTGAAGCTTAGGAATAAAAAAACCTAGATAACAGCAAACACAACAAAGTCACAAATTGGGATAATATCATATTTGTCGATGAGACTTGGCTGAACTCGAATCATACCGTGCCGCAGTCATGGGCAGATGATACCAAGGCCTCTTGCTCAAAAGTGCCAATAGGAAAAGGTGGACGCTTAATCATCTGCCACGTCGTCGGGTCAGCTAGTGGTGGTTTTGGGAATGATACCTTGCTCGCATTTGAGTCTAAAAGTACAAAATAATATCACAGAGTGGTTTACTAACCTGTTAGCAAACCTCCCTGAACACTGAACAGTGCATAGTTATTAGGTACAATGCACCGTACCACTCAGTTCAAATAGATAAAGCACCTACTCAAGCAAACAAAAAGGCCGATTTAGTAGCATGGCTACAAAGACCAGGCGTTGAAGCTGATACGAAATAGTAAAGAGCTGAATTGCTGCAACTGGTAAAAGAAATTAAACTTGCAAAATTAAAATATAAAAAACTAGCTGTCCCGGCGAACTTCGTACCGCCATATTTTTTCCGTTCCCGCTGCACCTATTTTCTCATCCTTTAAACCTTCCCTGGACACCCACGAATATTTCAAGACTAAAATTAGCCAAATCGGTGGCATTGATTTTTAAATATTAGAAGATAGATAGGTATATCTTAATCGATTTATTTTTTCCTTAATCAATTATTCTCTTGTCTATGGACAGTATGAAAAAATCGTTATGGACAGCACTGAGCGGAGTGGGCGGTACCCATCAATGAAAAATGTCATTACGTTTAAAAAAATGACATTGTTTTACGTTCTCAAAATTGAAAACTTCATGGACTTGAACTGTCCAAGCGGGCTTCTTATATTGCGATTACTTTAATTCTTTTTAAATGTGTCACATATAAAAAAAATCAAAAGCAGAAATTTAATTTTCTTTTATGGCGGGCACACACGTTGCAGTATACTTGTACAAGTCTAGCTAGACTTGTACAAGTCCGCGTTTTTTCCATGTGCCCACAGACGCTCAAGTATACTTGTGCAAGTGTCATTTTTGTCAGCGTCCAGGTATGTCGTTCTGCGATGGATGACGCGTTGGCAGTAGTTGGCAATAAGTATGCAGAAAATTATTAAAAAATAAAAACCCGACTGCTACTGAAAAGATTGAAATAAGTCTAGTAGCAGGCGGTATCCATTTACCAATCATAAACCGAAAGAACATTAATGGGTACCGCCTGCTATCAAACTTACATATTTCAATCTTTTCAGTAGCAGTCGGGTTTTATTTTTATTTTTAATCATTTGTCTTATTTTATACTTTTTCGTTATGATATAACTTTTTGTAATCTCCTTCTATTTTTCTGCATTAAGATACCCTACTCGATAAGATCGAGTAATTTTTTTTTATAACATTGGTTTTGACGCCAGAAAACCGCCATTATTCCTTTCTTCGGTAGTCAAGTAAAAATTAAAAGTTAGAATACAAAACGAACTGTGTGGATTAAAGAATGGTTAAAAAAAAGTTAATACACCTCTGCCTACCCATTCGGGGATTTACAGGCGTGAGTATATTATTATGTAGGTATGTATGTATGTTGGAATGTATAAAAAACGTGAGTATTCGCGCATCAATTTATTATATAAATTGAATGTTGCATTCAAAGATTGGAATGTATAGATTGACCATCAGGCGAGGCAAAGACAAATAGACGAGTCCTATATAAAAAAATTAGGTATAACAAATTGACGGGACATTGATCGCAGAACATACGTACCTACCTACGTATAGGCGCGTGCCTAGTACACTACTGAGACTTGAATGAACGCAACGCTGGCACACACGTTCATGTATACTTGCACAAGTCTAGACTTGCGCAAGTATCTACCTATACTGCAACGTGTGTGGCCGGCATTAGGTTCTGCATTTCATTTTCAAATAATGTTTCAAAAATCAGTTGGTTCTTCTTTCTACGTGGCTCTCTTTTGAAAAGTGCTCGGCGCAATCTAAAATCTTGCCATTATTTTGACCTCTTTGCGGAGAGCGCTCAAAAACGATAATTATGAATCTTGGTTTTGGTCTAATCTTCGAATTGAATCGTCGATTCCAATCCAACTATAGATGTAAGGCCGGAATAATTCCAAATATTCCGTGAGGATAAAACGAAAAATCCCGAATAATTCCCATATGACCCGGAATAATTCGGAATTATTCCGGTCGGTTCGGTTCGGTATCATTAAGAAAAAATGTAGTCTTGACTCTTGATGACTCGAAATGCAGTTATGATTAGCGTTATAAACGGTTATAGATATTGGTATAATAACGGTATGATTAAGAACATACATTCTACATGTATTCTTATTAATACCGATATTATACCAACCGTGCTAAAACGAATGAAGTGGTGAATTATAACAACATTTTCTTGATTTTACCGAGTTAGGGATATAACTGAGTACCTACTTATACACTTTTAAACTCTTTAAGAGTGTTTTCACACCATCCGATATCTGTATCGGACGACGATGGCCGACATCCGATATCCAACACCATTTATTATGTTGTTTTCATATAAATATCCGATAAAATCGGTCCGATTTGGCTATTTGCTCCATAGCACAGACAAGTTATGGATGCTAGGGATAAAAAACCTTAAAAAACGTAGTGCAAGCAATTTTCGACCTGAATGACATGACATAGAATCGAGTTTTTTTTCTTATATTCGTAATCAGTGTCATCTATTAGCGCAAAAAGACACGTAATTAAGATAACGTCATTAAGGTCGAAAGTCGCTTACAGTCGCTATTTTAGTATCTGTGTGAAAGTTGTACTCAAATTATATAATATTCCTACATATTAAAATAAAATAGGTAAGTAGGTACCGTACATCTTGACTCCAAGTCGCGAGAGATGCTCGTATTGGTTTGATATGGTCTATGATTGGTGGATTTGAGCTTTTCCGTCACCATGGTACACGGGGTACCATGGTGGCGGAGAAGCTCAAATCCACCTAATCCACAATTTTATTATTATATTTTATTATTATTCGCGTGTTACTGCGCATATACATACATATAAGTAGCTACATTTTGTGACGTCACTGAGGTTAAGATATATAATATTCCGGTATCTACCTACCTATATACCAATACCTACATAGGTCTGTACTTAAGTTTTCGTTTAGTAGGTAGGTGGAAGCACAGTTATTTCATTTTTTGTAGGTGAGTTTAGCGGGAATAATTCCGGAATATTTGAGAATATTTGGGAATAATTCCGAATAATATGGAATAATTCGGAATTATTCGGGATTTTTACATCTATAAATCCAACCCTATAATCCATTGTTGGTGCGATGACCCGATGACGTTCTGTAGCACAGCTTAATACTTCTGGAGACATCTTCATCTATTGCCAGGGGCGTATTTAAAGATTTGGCGCCCCGGGCCACTTAGGTTTGCCGCCCCCTATGCAGGCGCGGTCCTAAGGGGGGGAGGGGGGGGGGTCACAGGGGACATTACCCCCCCCCCCCAACCAGGCACGTCATATTGAAAAGTACGAGGGAAGGGGGGGAAGTTAATTTTTTTAAGGAATTTCCGAAGTGACCCCCCCCCCCCCCCTAAAACTTCAAGCTGCGACCGCGCCTGCCCCTATGTGACGTTCGCGTTCACCGTTAGCCTGTGCCCAAGGGGCTGACACAAAATAGGGGTCCGTCAGAAATTGCTAGAGATTTTCAAGCCTGATTCGTGAGATCTCTATCTTATGGTGCGAGGGAAGTTACTTCCACCGATCTCTCCACTAACCCAGGCTCCCAACCAGAATCCCTTCAAGGGGAAATATTTGCATTCCATTCCATTAAAAAGCGCCCTACGTGTAAGATGATATCGCAACCAAAAATCACTTGAGTACAGCAATAGCTTGTGAAGAATGATGTTTTATGGCTCAAAGGCAACAGCAAAAGCACCGCTTTGGGACCTGGCAGCACTCTAGGCTCTAAAGGCACTCGGATCCCGGGCTCTATAACATATGCCTCAAGTAGAGACGGACAGGATAACTGGTCCTCTTCTGCAAAGTTACCGTCCGCCTATCGGCTCATTGTATTGAAGAAGCCTCGTTGTAAGAAGCATCCTATCGGCTCATTGTATTGATGGACAAGGTGTGCAGTCATGCAGGTGTTTTAAACGAATTATTCCTCGTGAAGTGCCACATCGAGCGCCTTACAGAAATGGGGCCGAATTTGGTTGACAATAAATTTGGTTATAGTCGGGAGCACCGTGGATGCACGCTTGAGGGCCCTGGTGGAAGAAGCAGTGGCACGGCGAGTTGATGCTGGCAGTGTCTATTGTTGCCTACGTCTTTAACACCTTGCCATGGAGCTGCATCAGAGCTGCACTCTTTCAGCACGGGGTGTCTTTCTATCCTCGCGCCATTGTCGGGGCTTACTTATCGGTGAAAGCCAGTATCTACCCATGTAGGACAGGGCTTGGTAAGTGAGATATGTGGCGGGGTGTTCCGGCTCGCGCGGATCTGGGGCCGCTTCTGTGGAACATCGGCTGGATGGTGGCGGCACGAAATCAGAAGCAACCAAGTAAGCCACAGCTGGAGTTACCCAAGTCCTTGGACGTATTTGGTGACTGGATCTGAAGTGGGCATACCTGGTTCTCTTACTTACGAACCCTTTCTGGCCAATTGATGTGTGGGGAGCACAGAGGCTGCCCATACACCACCTGGCAGTCCTTAAATAGACTTTGGATGCAGGTCAGCCGAAGTAACGAAAACCGAATTAGATGGAGTTTCTCAGATAAGGTGGACCCAGGCACCACGGTGTGAATGCGGAACTACAGTGAGGTAGGCGCTAACGTGTGCTGCATGCCTAAGCACGTGTACACCGCAGGAACTCATGGGTGCCTCTGAGAACGCCATCAGGGTGGTTGCACACTGGGCAAACAAAATATGACATATGTCGTCGACTCGACAAAAGGAGAAGATTAGCTCGGATGAGGTGATGCTCGAAGGGGGTTCTCACACGTCTTTGCTGCCGATAACGCGATAGAGCTATCACAGTAGCTTCTCCTACCAGCTGACGCAATGCGCCCAGCTATGACTGCTTCGGTGAGTTCCTGAGACATACAGATCAGGAGCCGACTCCTGCAATGCCATCTCTGCCTGGGCTCCTCCATGTATATGCCACTTCACGCGTTGTATTCTTTAAGCAACTGTCAGAGCGGGAAACCTCTCGCCGCAGGTCCTGGTGCTAGTTATGGCCGTCTGCGAGGGGTGATTATTCCTCGTGAAGTGCCACATGCGGTCTCGGTTTAAAACCGCACACCGTCTCTGTCGGGTCTCAATTATCGGGTGTTAAGTTACCCAATTAGATATTTCCCTCGCAACCCGGCTGACCTTTTAAGATAGCTCCTTCGGGTTTGGGTGGTCGGTGTCCCCATTGAACCCCGGAAAGGTACGGGTTTCACCGCCGCGTTACCGGTCTGAATATATTGGAGTAACAGGTCTCGGGGAACCAGCCGCCCCTTAGCTGCTCTTATCTGTGCTCTCTGCTAGTCATAAGGATACGTGGAAACCCTATGAGTAGCCATTTACAGCCCCGCTACCACCTCGGCCGGAATTAACCGTAGGCGGTAGCGTCTCCCTGCGAGAGAAAGTCAAAAAGCTCCAAAAAATTAAAAAAAAAAAATATACGTAATATTTACTCTAATAGGCGCCTTTTAGAGTCAAGATTAAGGCACCCAGAGGCATAGACATTCGGGGCAGCAGGTTGCAAGGGGCGGCGGCACCGCCCCGAGCGTCTATATCTGGGCGCCTTTTAGAGCAAGATTAAGGCGCCCAGAGATAGACGTTCGGGACGGCAGGTTGCGAGGGGCGATATTGGGCTGTTCCACTTATCCCTACCAACGAATCCCCCCTGGTAGGTGAGAGTGGAATATTATTCCACATATTTCTACTGGTAGGAATGATTGGAAATCAATATCCACTTGTCCCTGCTAAGTGGTTTTTGAGCCGCCCAGAGCGTCTATCTCCGGGCGCCTTTTAGAGCAAGATTAAGGCGCCCAGAGATAGACGTTCGGGGCGGCAGGTTGCGAGGGGCGGCGCAACCGCCCCGAGCGTCTATCTCTGGGCGCCTTTTAGAGCAAGATTAAGGCGCCCAGAGATAGACGTTCGGGGCGGCAGGTTGCGAGGGGTGGCAGAGCCGCCCCGAGCCTCTATCTCCGGGCGCCTTTTAGAGCAAGATTAAGGCGCCCAGAGATAGACGTTCGGGGCGGCAGGTTGCGAGGGGCGGCAGAGCCGCCCCGAGCGTCTATCTCCGGGCGCCTTTTAGCGCAAGATTAAGGCGCCCAGAGATAGACGTTCGGGGCGGCAGGTTGCGAGGGGCGGCGGAACCGCCCCGAGCTTCTATCTCTGGGCGCCTTTTAGAGTCAAGATTAAAGAGCCCAGATCAGATCTTCAGGGTCGGTAGCACGAGTGTGACGCCCCTGGTGTTGCATACGTCCATAGGCCACGGTAACCACTTTCCATCAGGTGGACCGCACCGTGTGCTTGTCTGCAACCTAAGTGGTATAAAAAAAATTAGCCGCTCGGGGCGGCTCCGCCGCCCCTCGCAACCTGCCGCCCCGGGCCATGGCCCCCTTGGCCCTAGGGTAAATACGCCCCTGTCTATTGCTTCTCAAAATATAGGCTTTAAATTCCCGCAAAGGTTTATTATATTTCACGGAATTTTGTATTTTTTCTTTATATTACCCCAGGCAATGTTTAAAGACTCGGACGGGAGAAGAGGCAGATTAGCACTTAGTCTTACTATTTCTCTACCAAATTGAACATCGGTTAACTTCATGTTTTTATCATTTTTAACCGACTTCAAAAAAGGAGGAAGTTCTCAATTCGTGTGTTTTTTATGTTTGTTACTTACCGCCTTTGGTGACGGAGTGAACCGATATTGATGATTCTTTTTTTATTTGAAAGCTGATGCTTCCCGTGTGGTCCCATAACCAGCAGGTCACGATCTGATGGTGGAATCCTGGGAAAATCGAGGAAAACCCTCAAAATGCAGGCAAAAATATACGTTTTTGGTGTCTTTATATAATCTAATTTGAGTAGGTATTTGCATCTGGTTATCATCTTTATGATATTGATCTGTTGATAGAAACCTCAGCCAGCGATATTACTTGACGGGATGTTGCCGATATAATGCTGGTGCTGGAAGGTGGTCAAAAGAACTTCGCAATGAAATGACACAACTACATCGAGTTTGAGCCCATTTGAATTGTCTTGACGAGTAGTTTATCTTTCAATGGTAACTAGGGTCTGATCATCATCATCATCTTCATGGAGACGCATTTTCCTGATCGCCATGGTCAAGATGACCTCGTGCTCGGGGTCCGCCTTCTGGCTCTTCCTCCTCCACTTCACACAGTGAGACCATTTGCATACCAGTCACATGAAGTACAGATCCCAGGTATTTAACCTGGTCCGTGCGCTCGACCAAATCAGCGTCCATGTGAACGGTGGAGGAGGTTATGTCGGACTCGAACCGACTAAAACGCACGCTTTCTGTAGGCCATCAGTTGCCGGAGGTGGGTATTATCCCTACTAATATTATAAATGTAAAAGTAACTCTGTCTGTCTGTCTGTCTGTCACGCTTTCACAACCAAACCACTGAACCGATTTTGATGAAATTTGGTATAGCGGTAGATTAGACCTCGAGAAAGGACATAGGCTATGTTTGGTCGCGATAACCGACATCCACGCGGGCGGAGCCGCGGGCAAAAGCTAGTTAACAATAATTGTAATTAAGTTTTAGAAATTACGTCATGTAATATTATTACTGAGTTGACTATTATGGTAAGTAAATGATATTAGGGTAGGTAAATAATATTCGGGCAAACGGCAGTATACCGGTTGTTGATAGTCTCCTAGGAACGTTTTGTTGCAACTGATGGCCTTGAGACACGTGCCCTTACCTTACACCAGTATTCACAAACAATACTGTGAGGTCTCATATCTAGTGTGCTCGAGGGCATAGGGCTGGTAAAATTAATTCACAAACAGCACGGAGCAGTATCTAACGCAGTGCGTTCCCTCAACGAAGTATTACTTAAGTGTTATCAATGAATAAAAAGGCTTGCCAGAACGAACGCACTGAGAATTTGGGTCTATTCCACCTAGTTACATTGATGTAACTAGTTGGACATTTTTCTTCCAAGTAGTTACATTTCGTTCTTTGCACAGTTTTGGTAGTACGCATAGCGAAGTATTGTTTGTGAATACGGGTGTTATTGCACTGTCTTAAAAAGTACGCTCCGGCCCTCGATTCTGCTAAAGCAAAACCACTGTCATACCAGACACTGTATGCCATAAAATGTTAACTTTATTGCTATGAAGTCCAAAATTAGATGAAAAGAGTTTGATTACACTTATTCATTCACTCTTACAAGAAGCCATCTAATTTACATTGCTATAAAGGCTAAAATTAAATAGAATAGGCCCTGGTCGTTATCGCTCCGGACACGTTGGTGGCGTCCTGTACATTGTGCACCCTTATCATCTATAAACGGGTTATAAGTAAATAAAACAAAGTTGGATTACATAATTTCCTTTATTGATAATATAATTGGCATGACACAGTCGAGCCCCTGCCGGCCTACAACCCTTACTGCTACAACATGATGACTAAGCTTACATAGGCCAATGTTCTGTGCCACGGTTAGTAATAGAACAAGAGGTGTTGGAACACACCGGAATGTATTCTTCAGACTCGACGTCACAAATAAGACATCAATTTACAGTTGTGATTTGTGCATCTTATTACTTAAAACAGTAGGTATGTTTACATGTTATTATTATTGCATTTGTTTAACACGATTCGTGCGCACGCGCTTCAGTGACCGGCACGTGCGCACACGGCTCGTTACAATGCTGTACTTCTGACACATTATATAAAATTCATTGAAATTTAAAGTAAAAAAAACCAACGATTCCGAAGGTGCTAAAATCGGAATTGTCACTGTCAAATTCATACTGTTTTATTGCAAATCGTAGACAATTTTGCACGATTCGACAATATTGAAGGGACGGTAGCGGCCTCCTTCAGTACACGGAATTGTTGGTTTTTACAGTTTTATAATATCTACGCACCTTTACAAATGAAAGTGACGCACCTATTCAACATTTTGAGATACGACCTAAAATGTGATCGATTTATAAATAAAAAAGAAACGCTCCCGAACTCGGAGTTATTAAAAGTGCTTTATTCTGTTTGGAAAAATACAAAGATACCAAAATGGTACAATGACATCGGCGTCCCTATGTTAAATAAAGTTAGAAATTTTAAGTAGGACATTGTGATGAGTTGTCCTTTTTATTAATGCTTCAAATCAAATAGCTACTTAGGTCGAAAAATATTGTTTTACTTTGGAAAGAAGAGATTCTTTATAAGTACTAAATAAATAACGTTGAAATAAATATATCTACAACTTCATTATTTCCGTTCAAATCGTTTCCAATCAACAACAACGCACATTGAAACATCATAATATATTAAGTCTAAAATATTGTAATCAAATACAAAGAATGAGCAGTTTTCCAGTAGGTATAATAATCAGTTGGTTTTTAATTCATCAAGAGATGGCGCTAGCATAACTTTTGGTAATTTTAATGTAATCTGTGGTTTGTTGTTGTTCTTTTCGCGTCGGTCTGTAATTTAAAATAATAATATTATAATTTAAAATAATTTCATTAGAAAACATGTCAAAACATCTATGTAAAGTAAATCAATACAAAACCGAAGATCATTTTTTCCATAAATTAGTTCCCAAAAGTGCCGGCTGCGCCATCTAGCTTGTCTTTAGGAACCCTATAAATACCTACTGGAAAACTGCTCATTGGTCGTAACCACGTTTTTCAATATTTTAATGCCATTTAGGTGGTAGACAAGCACGCGGCCCACCTGATGGTGCGTGGTTACCGCGGCCTATGGATGTAAGCAACACCAGGGGTGGCACACTCGCGCTGGACTACATAAATTTGGGATAGTGCCACTTTAATCGTAAAGGTGCGACGTCACGAGCGCGCGCGCGGCCGGGTGGGTGGTAGGTGCCTACCACAGGCGGTTGTGGTAGAACTTGACGTCGAAGTAGCCCTTGTCGGTGAGCTGCTGCTCGCGCGGCGTGTGCGGCGCGTGCGGCGAGTGCGGCGCGGCGCGCGCGTGTGAGTGCGAGTGCGAGTGCGCCAGCGCCGGCGTGCTGGCGCCGGACGGCAGGCCCGCGGCCGGCAGGTCGGCGAAGGGCGCGGGCGCGGGCGGCTCCACGCGCAGGCTGGCGGGCCGGGCCGGCTCGCGCTCGGGCTGGTCCTCGTCCCAGTAGGGCGGCGGCGTGCCGGCGCGCGGCGCCCACTGCGGCGACTCGGCGCGCTCGTACTCGCGCCCGCCCGAGCTGTCGCTTCGCAACAAACGCAAGTGAGTACCGGTGCGAGCGGCCGCGGCCACGCGCACGTGTCCACGTGTCCACGGAGCGCCCACAACTACCACATTCACACACCGCTACTCTAAGTAAAAGCTATCTACCAACATTTCATGGATCACAACACACAAATACGTATTTATATAATAAATATATCATTTACATTCATTGTCTTACATTTTATTACTTAGACGACGAAGTCCGCGGCGCGTGCCGCCCCCCGCGCCCCGTGCCGCCGAGTGGAAATGGGTCTGAAGCAGATCGTCCCATTCGCAACTCGTCATACATTCTTAACTCGTCCCATTCGCAGCTTGTCCCATTCTCAATTCGTCCCGTTCGCAACTTGTCCTGTTCGCAACTTGTCCCGTTTCGCAACTCGTCCTATTCGCAACTCATGTTATTCTTTTTTACACATCGATAAAGATTACCATGATAATGACCTATTAATTTGAATGAATGCCATAACCTAGGAGGTCAGTAAACCAATATTTGGGTTATAAAAAAAATGGACACTCCCCACCCCGACTCGGATAGGTTAGGTTAGAAGGCTAAGGCGGGAGCGGAGCTCCCGCATTAGCCTTCGTGGTTATTTTTTTTAAAACCACGCACAAGAATTCATTATTTCATTATAGTAAGGAAAACACAAAAGGACGTTAAATCATGTTTATTTACGTAATTAAGTTGAACTCAAAATGTGAATTAAAACATATTATATTAACTAAATATTTGAAGCTATAAAATAAAATCCTTGTATGATGGTTATAAAAAAAATAACCACGAAGGCTAAGGCGGGAGCTCCGCTTCGCTCCACTTCCACCTTAGCCTTCTAACCTAACCTATACAAGTCGGGACGGGCGGTGTCCACCCCGCGCAATTATGTGAGTCGTCCAATATGCGAATCGTCCATTATATGGATCGTCCATTATATGAATCGTCCATTATAGAATCGTCCATTATATGAATGGACATTATAGCAATTAAACTTATTTCAATGAAACTTATGTGAATGAACCATTAGTCGAGTCGTTCATTATGCGAAATGAACTTATATGAATCATCCTTATATGAATCGACCTTATGCGAAATTAACTTATGCGAATTGATACGTAACCCGAGCCAAGAACGCTACAAGTAGCGAATGGGACGAGTTGCGAAAATAAATAGAGAATTGGACGAGTTGCGATTGAGACGAGTCGCGAACGGGACGATTTGAGAATGGGACAAGTTGCGAATGGGACAAACAGCTATTTGGACGAGTTGCGAATGGGACGATCTGCTTCAGACCCCGCACGGCATGGCGGCACGGAGGCGGCACGCGCCCGGGACGGCTATGTTAGCTTTGGTGCACAACGGTTCCACACATACAATAAATAACACCATATTTGGTAACACCGCCACTAATTCATACTGCAGCATAAATAAAAAATAATAAATTAAAATAATAAAAAAAACACTAAAATAAAATTAATATTATCACAGTGCAACATAACTTAACAATTTGTGTTTATATTATAACATTGAGCTCGCCAGCGCGCGGTGCACACCGGACCCCATGCCAACCACACCACTTCAGTCACGTTCCTCCCAACACTATTGTTACTATAACCGCTTCCTGCAGCGACCTACGTTCTGAGAGTATTCAGAGTTACACAGTGATGACACAACTTACTACTACTCTTCATTAATGGAACATGACGTGATCAATTATTCATTCCTTCTTCTGCAAACAATCGACATCAGTGGTTGCATAAACTACCTATATGTTATAGTGAGTCCATAGTTCAAGAACCCGGCACCACGTGTACCACGTGTAGGTAGCTCTACACACTGCACACGGAGCACGCACAACGTGGTCGGTGTCACGTTCGATATAAGTAAGTAATTGCATCTAATATTTATTGTTATTTATTGTGATCTCTAATACGTTATAATGAAATTTCTTACGCGCATTTGAACTAATATTCGGTTGCAACAATATTCAAACTATGTTTTCTATATGTGTTCTTACATATCAGCGTCTGATACCATCTACTGAATCACGAGGAGGGTTAGCCCACCTGCCCACATCGCCTGTATTGTTAGCGAATCACTTGGGTTACAGAGGTTAAAACAGTACGGTGTACTGATATTGATCTACTTGTCGGTTACAGAATTTTGGTTAATCAAAATTAGGTCCAGTGATTATATAATAAAAAGAGTAATAAGTGCACATGTGCATGAAATGAACATTAGACCACTTAAAATTAGTTCATTAGATTTTTATAGCAATGATATCGTGTGAACGTTATGTGTAGCGAGATTATACTGGCAGGTCTGGGGCCTTACTCCCAAAATCGAAAACTATCGTATTCGTTGACGTTTCGGCCATTTAGCTACCCCGAAAGTGATTCGTGTCGTATTTCGTATCAGTCTTCGATCGTTTGACATTGAGGTTGTCGATCGTTGTCGGTGCACCTACTCCCAAAATACATTTGACGTTTTCGTTGTCGTTGTTTGACAAGTAATTTTGCGGATTATTACTTGAAATTTAACGAAAGCTATATACCTTTCGTAAGACTTTCGAAGTTGAATTTGTATCTAAGAAAATGGCGAGATTTTCATTGTTGGACGAAATATAATGAGGGAAGAAGCGGCTGAACGAAGCCAAAATCGTCACCGGCTTCGTGAAAAAAAATTTTGAGGCAAATTCCGGACATGGAATTTGTCTCTAATTATAGATCGCATAGCTCCTCAAAAAGTACCCTCTACTTTTTGAGGAGCTATGCGAGGAAATCATTCCTCTACTTCCTCAAGAAAACAACATTTTGGCAAAGGGGCATTGAACCAACAACCATTATCCATTACTGAAGCATTTGATGACCCCAGTAGATGGCGCTACACACATACGGGCACCATGACGGACACTGATCTCTATTATCTTAATAGAGATAGTGCATACGGGTACCAAAGTTTCAAATTTGAAATTGTCAAACTGTCAAAGTACTTACGTATTAAAAACATAGAACAATATTACGGCACGAGGGTTTTTAAGTTCGTTCACATTAAATATACGTAAATTCTTGAAAAATGACATTTTAGTGATCTAACGGTACCTTTGTAATAAAAATCTCATATATTTTTTAATTTGACGCTCTTTTCATGAGAATATTATATTTGTTGATTTTTCATTTGTTAACGGTTTTTAGATGTTTATAATATATTGGTCCACACTATTTATCTAGACTCGATCGTTAGTCTATGATTCCGAAGACGGCGACATCCGTCAGTCGTCACCGAAAGGTTTTCAGAGTAACTTTAATGGTCCGTGTTCGGCGACCGTTCGTTTCGATCCGAAACGTTCATGTTCGATTTTCGGAGTAAGGCCCCTGTATCTATTATTGCACCCCGTACCTATGGTGTGTTTCACTTCCGTCAGTCAGAGCGTATGACTTGATCAAAAACACAACAACTTGATTGTTTGGTCTAATTACATGCCACAATCCCTGCCTTGTGCTAGCAAGTCGATGAACAGTTCTTCGGGGATCTTTTGAACCTCAAATATTATATTGAGCCCGAAAAAGACGTTTCTGTGAATGACACAGTTTTTACATATCCCTGACTATCCAACTGTGAGGCTTACGCGGTTCTTGAACCGATGGTTCCATCAGAGCTGGTCTACCGAGTGAGATGTGACGTACACAGTCGTCACCACTCGCACACCGCTCGCTTCACTCGAAGGGGTGCGGAACATTCAATGGTCTAAGTGGAGCGTTCATGCAGATAGCAAGCTACAGTGCATACGAGATCGACCGCAAGGGAAGTGGGGTGGTCCCGACACCGCCTCGGTGGGCGCCGGGCTCCGCGACACAAGCATCGACACAGCATGCTGACTACTCTACTAGTGCAGTGTGCTGACTGCTGAGGGAACATCCAAATTTATATCGAGCTACTCGGGAGAGCCTAACCACAACCACATCGTTAGACGGCGCCTGCTACACATCGGTGCCTCAGATCTATACACACACACAAACACTGCACGCGCTGACGTACATTCTGGTTAATTTATAAGCAGCGTGTGTGGACTGGGGGCCTGTCTCGTAGCCCCCTGCTAGCTACCTACGCGAGGCCGGGAGGCGGGGGCGCGTCCGCGGGTGAGCACCGTCAAGCGTGACAATTCCATGGACACCGGATCGCTAACCAACATGAATACAGACATTGAACTCACCCTGGTCTAAAGAAACTCTGTCTCCAGATGTTGTAAGTGTGACGAGAGTTGTACAGGTCGCTAGCTCTGGCGGGCCGCCTAAGGGACGGGGCACATTACAGCGGGCGTTGAAGAGCAAACATCGTCAGTGAACACACGCGAGTGCGCAACACTAGAGAGCGGACTGATCTCAACATAATAGCGACATTAGACTGCTGTGATATAAATATCTAAGCATACGTGTACTACGGCTAGACGGTGCAGCGCTCGTCAGCGACGCGACCGCTCACACACCGAGACAACACGCGACTCGCTCTCTCCCACTATCTCCCATATCGTACAACGGTCAATGTATGTCACAATATAAAAACAATTAAACTCGGTACCTAAGGTATGCAAGCGTGTGTGTGCGCGTGTGTGAGATTGTCTCGGTCGCAATGCGTAATGCGTATATTCTAATTTACAAAAATTGTAATTCTAATTCTAATGTACAAAGGAAAGTCGCGTCGCTCAGTGCGAGTTCATCGCACGCCGCGCACGTACGTAGCTGTAAAATCAACCAAAATAACTAAATAAATAAAATCATAAAAATAAAAAATAAATAATAAATGGAATGAACTCATAGCGACTGTAGCGTCAAAACTAGGAGTGCGTCACTGGCGGTACATACCCGTTGCTGGGGTCGTAGTACGAGGCCCCGCCGTGGATCACCTGCAACATGCAACAACGTTACTGGCCGAGCTCATTGCATTGCATACAGTGCACATTGTATCGCCGCACGATTTGAGTAAGACGCTGCACTCAAAAGATCTGTCGCCTTTCCAAATCTTCAGGCACTTACTCTAATACAATTTACAGCTTATTAAGCTAATAATTGTATGTACTAAGCTCAAACTTAAATTCGCGAAGGGAGCAATTTCCAATTAGCAAGGTGAGCCACTTATGATACACTTTTAAAAATTGTATATCGTTCATGCTGAACACGGAGGCGACCCGTACAATTGAATATGTAGCTTCTCGCTTCTTCTAAATATTTCAATCGCGCCCGCACTAGTCCGTGCGGTATCGTACATGTGGACACATTTCAAGCGTTCCTCGGAGAATATACTTCAGAGCTATGCTGGGAGTTGTCGCTGTGAGAGTTCCTAAGTTGCAAAAAATGTTCTAGGTTTCGTACGTTTCCTATGCATTGTCATATGGACGAGGACCAACACAAGCGGACAGACGGGCCAATTTGGGCAGAAGCGAAATAGTGCTTGCATCTTCAATGAGACACTTTGGATATCTCCTAAGGTGTGAGCTTGTACATATTCGTAAGTTGCTAGATACTTCAACACTACAGTTGTTCAACACCCTTGCTTAAAGAATATGAAACAGTTGAATTAATTTTAAAGCCTATACTGATCTCAGAATAAGAGGCCCACTATGACATTTGTCTTTTGGACGTAACTAGTGATGTAACAACACCACTCGGTACACGATACTCAAGATAAATCGATTCAAGTTTGTATGCGTATTTGATCGATTAGAATATGTATTGTATTGTAGTGTAAAGTTCATTGGATTAAAGTTCTAATTAGAAAATTAAATCTAAACTTTGATATTGTAGGTATTTTGAAACAAATTTTATTTTCATTTAACATTTTTATTACAATAATAAAAATGTTAAATGAAAGAAGTCGCGTGAAAGTGAATCTTTAGTAAATCATTTTCTTGATACCTACTGTCTGAAGTTTACGCTTATATCACTCATTGAAATGAAACCACTTTTTAACGGATTCTATCGCGATTTATCAGTCACTAGCTATTTACTTTTAACCCTACGTCGGCTACTTTCTAGCAGCCACGGTCCCGAGGTGACTTAAGATGATATTTGAAGCCTAGGAATAAAAAAACCTAGATAACAGCAAACACAACAAAGTCACAAATTGGGATAATGTCATATTTTTCGATGAGACTTGGCTGAACTCGAATCATACCGTGCCGAAGTCATGGACAGATGATACCAAGGCCTCTTGCTCAAAAGTGCCAATAGGTAAAGGTGGACGCTTAATCATCTGCCACGTCGTCGGGTCAGCTAGTGGTGGTTTTGTGAATGATACCTTGCTCGCATTTGAGTCTAAAAGTACAAAATAATATCACAGAGTGGTTTACTAACCTGTTAGCAAACCTCCCTGGTCAGTGCATAGTTATTAGGTACAATGCACCGTACCACTCAGTTAAAATAGATAAAGCACCTATTCAAGCAAACAAAAAGGCCGATTTAGTAGCATGGCTACAAAGACCAGGCGTTGAAGCTGATACGAAATAGTAAAGAACTGAATTGCCGCAACTGGTTAAAGAAATTAAACTTGCAAAATTAAAATATAAAAAATATAGGTATCGTGATGGATTTATTTTTTCCTAAACCAATTATTCTCTTGTCTATGGACAGTATGAAAAAATCGTTATGGACAGCACTGAGCGGAGTGGGCGGTACCCATCAATGAAAAATGTCATTCTACGTTTGAAAAATGTCATTGTTTTACGTTCTCAAAATTGAGAACTTCATGGACCTGAACTGTCCAAGCGGGCTTCTTATTTAGCGATTACTTTAGTATGTTAACCTAAACAATTTATTTAATCCGATCCGATCCGATTTCAAGGAATATGAAACAGTTGACTGTAGGCATGGCCAAGGTCCAGTGTCTGTTTATTTTCGATACATATTGTAACGCGGAGTTCTTTGAGCAGGGCTGTGATACTCGTAAGGGTACGTGAGTGTACGTACGTACAGTGAGCACTAGCCGGCCACGCGTCATTGTCATTGCCACCGGAGGATCTGCGGAGGACCAGCGAGTGAGGGTCAGTTTAACTCTAACAACGCGCCCGGCCGCGGGCGGACGACACAATCATTGCGATGAGATGCTCGTTCTGTTCATCATACCTACTCACGAAACGTCCGATGGAAACACCAGTCCACGGTGAATTGATCTGCCTATCCTTATAATCTCTTGTATCTCATAGGGTATGCAGATAATGAGTATCGAGCGTTACAGATCTATGCGCCGTCGAGGACGGGCCGGGCAAACTACTACTAACACTATGTTCTAGCAGTGTTATACCACATTAAGTTTGGAAATCTGCAGTGGACGACTGGAAGTCGAACAAGAGTTTAGGCTACAGGCCGGCTGCTGCAGGAAAAACCGAGTGAAATAGGGCTACTCGGATGCAGGGACCACCTCCAATCGTGCTCACTGTGCCTCAACACCAGGCCCTCGATTCTGCTAAAGCACAACCACTGTCACACTACAGAGACTGCAAAAAACTACATTAAATTTTCGACCTTATTTCTATAGACTTACAGTCACAAAATGAAATGAAAAGAGTTTCATTACACTCTCTCATTCACTCTACAAAAAGTCATTTAATTTTAAGGTTTGACTGCGTCACTTTAAAGGCTAAAATCAAATGGAATTTTTTCGCAGTCTCTGTGGTGTGACAGTGGTTGTGCTTTAGCAGAATCGAGGCCCTGCGCAATTGCGACTGAGTTGGCTGTCAAATTCGTGCAGTTTTGCGCTGCACTCATTTAGCTGGTGTACAGCTGGACATGGCGGGAACTGGCGCGCATGAGGCGACTACGTGTACTTACGTTGGCGATGGCGGACGGAGGCTTGGCGGCGGCGAAGCGGCCCACGGCGGCGGCCACGGCCGGCGTGCTGCGGCCCGACTTGTTGCTGTGGGACACACACACGCGCACACGGGTTACTGACGGTACTGGGCGACTGCTTCCTAGCGCCTACTACTTACATCATAATGTTTAAATTATATATAATGGACTGTAGTATTCGACATTTTGAATCATTGACATTACAAATATTATGTCCCATTTCTATATTATAAGGAGGAAAGGTTTGTATTGGGTATGATTTTAATTAAATGAGTTTATAAGTGTTGAACTGGAACATTAGACCGACTTGTCCGGTTCGGTACATTTTTGATAAAATATTTGGTTAAGTGGCTTTAACGTACAATATGAATACAAATGTAGGTACATATATGTGTATGTGTGTGATGGCTGCCGTATATTGAGGACCCAGTCACTACTAGCTCTCTCGTGGAGTATATAATGTCTAAAGGCTAGGTCGTCCTCGTCTATATACCTACAACGTAACTACTGACGCGACCGTCCAAGGCGTGAATCATACAGAAAGCGCACACACGACGCCGCCGCTTCAAAACGTTTTCATACAAAATGTGATGCTTGCACTTCATTCTCGTCGAGGTTAGGCGAGGCGAGGTTTGACGAAGTTAGGCGAGGTTATGCGAGGCGAGGCGACACGAGGTTTGCTAGCACTTCACTCTCGTCGAGGTTAGGCGAGGCGAGGTTTGACAAAGTTCGAGGTGAGACGAGGTTCACTCTCACCATTCTTCCAGTTCTCTCTGTGTCACGTGTAATTAATCACAAGACTATGGTTGAACGAACGCGAGAATGTGGAGGCTGCGCCTCGCCTCATCTACCCTCGCGCGAGGTCAGGCGAGGCGACGCGAGGCGCGGCGATGTGACGCGAGGGCTCCCACCACACTCTCGTGCTCGCGCTACCTCGCCTAACCTCGACGAGAATGAAGTGCAAGCATAAGATGTAGTAGTTGTATCATTATGAATACGATTTAGCACCACCCAGCCCCTCCGAGGGGAATGTTACCGCGACTAACGCAAACATTATCGTATGCGCTTCTGTACAATAATGAGTTGCAGTAGAGCAGTTCGCACACGTCTAGATGTTTCTATGTATCGTAATTTACATAATTATATCTAAGTGTTTCAATATTTTTCATAATACGATTGAGGCTCTGCTATTATAGGCTCAAGTCTGAAAACTGATTTTTATATTTAATTTGGTCTGCCTGTACTTCCTGTTGACTGATTGGTACTATAGTGTGACCGCGAGTGCTGTGCCGCTCCCACGATACGCGCGGGGTGGCGGGTCTCTTTCTTTACAGCGTACCCCGCCACCATGCGCGGTCACACTTTACTATTTTATATTTTCAGTACCATTGCAATTTACTTTTATACCTCTTGGGTGGTAGACAAGCACACGGCCCACCTGGGGGTGACCTGACGGGTGGAACCCCAAGGGAGGTCACGCTTGTGCTGCCGACCCTGAGAGTTTCTGTGCCGTCAGTGCAAAAGAGGAGAGCAGGATCCAAGTAGCAACCAGTGCAAAGAGAAAGCAGCAAATCCAAGATGGCCGGCACTACAAAACGGTGGATTCCATTTTTTATTACTTACCGGTACCGTGCCGGTACTTTAATAAACTGTCGAATGTTCTAGAATTATTTTTTTTATTTATTCAAGGAAGACTGCCATTTATATTGTATAATGCCATTAATCGCATCGTACCATCTCTTCGCTTCTTTTATAGGTATAATTTTGATGACGTGTATGGCTCATCCGTGTCACGCTAGCCTCACATCACATCTATCCCTTGCCGTCGCCGTACGTCCTTTCTGTATAAATTCATACCTTTTTTTCAGTATAATTAAAAAGCCTAAAGCGATACGATCAGGTGGAAAATGCTAGAACAGTCCATAAGAGGTAATTAAATGTCAACCTTTCTTCGATTAAATTAATATAATTTAATTTTGCCAGCACTTTAAGCTTTGCACAAATGTAATAAGATTGATATTCAATTAAAAACGGCTGGAACATTTGCCCTCCTGATCTAAATCGATTCAAACACGATCTAGCGAACGGGAGCTAAACTATGCGAATACAACATGTCGAGCTACGCTATATTGTATGCGAGACACTGTGTAGCACTGACCTGTGCCTATGACTGATTCTAACTGAAAATGTCGCGGTGCAATCGCCAGCATCTGTTGTAACACATTCATTTTACGGATTATGTTACGGCTATGAACCTAACCTGAACAAATAGGTAAATGGTTTAATGACTAACAGGATGTGACTTAGTTTTTACACCTTCTAGTTACCAAACATACGCTAATGGCCTTTAAAAATCAAACACTTGTGAATAATTTGTGCTATGTTAAAATGATTTTATATAACTCCGGTTGAAAGTGTGTGTCGTGGGTCGTGGTACAGTCAGCGTCCGAACAATGTTGACTCTAAAAATGATCTTAATACAAGTATTAAGAGCATATCAAACTGTTTTATTGATTTAAATTGTATTATCGTCCGAACTAAAGGTGTGCACCAAATATCAGAACCATCAGTCAACAGGAAGGGGGGATAATGAAGGCATTAAGATAATTTCGTCAAGATCGATCTGATGCTGGCTGTACAGAAAGCTTCAGAGAAAAGGGACCCCCCTTGTTAATGATATGAAAGCATGAGGGGGTCTGTTTTCTCTGACGCTGACTGTACAAGAGACTGTCGTACATTTTTCTCGAGCTACGATTATTATATTAGTGATATTAATAAGTGTGTACGAGGCTAATGTGCATGTGCGGCAGGAGTGTGTCCCGCGCTTTACGAACCTCATGTCCTCGGAGTTATCGAAGAAACGCGGCGATACAGCGAAATTATTGTTCTGGCGCAGCAGACGCTCAACACCGTAGTTCTTTGCCAAGAACTGCTCCATCTTTTCCGAGGGGCCGTCTATAGCAAGTTCGTGAGCGTTTAATTCTGTGTCCTGAAAACGGCATCGAAACAACGTTATTTTGCGAAATAATTAGACGCCACACATGTGACGAGTATAGTAAACGGCAAACTTGGTGCAAATGTACTCAGGCTGTGCAAAGTGCGTTTTTAAGTCTCTTTGGTGGCCAGTTGGAGCAATGAAGCGAACTTTGAGACGTTTGTTCATGAGGTTTGTCGGTAAGTAGGCAACAGGTGACCTACATGCAGCATGTAGTCGAAGAGCACGCGGCCGTGCCCGGAGCGCTGGCGGTCGCGCGCGATGTAGAAGTCGAGCACGCACAGTGGCTCCACCTCGCGCACCTGGTCGCGCTCGTCGAACAGGAACAGGTGCTTGTAGCCGACCTTCAGCAGGCCGATGATCTCGCCCTGGCCCCTGCGCACACAACGGCGGGGGACAGTCAGCACGGCACATGGTGTCGTCCAATGTTACAACAACTACTTACTTACAACTTTTAGCAGGTAGAATATAATAATATAATAGGATTATACTATTTTATTAACAATATTTTGAAATCCTGGGTAATCCTGGCACATGCCTTTCGCTGGGCAATAACAACGCACCCACGTGTGTCACACACCTGTGAGATAGATTTTTCTATAGTTAACATTATGAAGTTGTAGTTTGTAACCACGTAATAGGGGGTGAGCCTATTGCCGTATTCCAGGAACTATTGTGGACTTGAGCCCTGCATCTGCAAGTCTGGACTGTATGGATATACCCATGTCTGATGTTAAACAGTCCCCATCCCTTAGTTGCCTTGTTAGACACCGCATGAGAAAAGATGAGGTGGCTCAAATTCCACGCTGCCGGGAACCACGCGGCTATACTTACACGTAATGAAATTAGTATTATTATTACTGATATCTTGCCTACATCATGAACGTTAGTTTGTTGTAACTCCAATAATATAACCTACCTAGTTATAGTAATATTTAGATTCCAGCTAAAATAATAAAAAAACTGCTATTTTAGCGTTTGCATTTCGTTAAGTTAACAATTTTGGCGAAGTGCGTGTCCTTCGAGTTGTTTCAGAAAGCAGCGCTTTGTCGCAGTGACGCAAACAAACTGACATTATATAGTCACGCATTATTGCATGTTCAATATTGTTTTATTGCGCGAACGGATTTTTGAGTAAATCCTATTGGTTTGCGTCGCGCTTCATGGCGAATGTGGAAGGTCGACGCGCCGCACGGGTCAGTAGGCAACTGTGCGGAGAGTTGCTCAAGCAGCGCTCGTCGCGCGACCTCTCGTGCCGCGGTGCGCCAAAGCCTATCGCCGCGCCGTGTCACCACTCGCCAGCGCGTAGGGGGCAGGGGCCACAGCACGGGGCGTCTCTACTGTTACACTAGTTAAACGATCTCGGCGCCAGATTCGCGAAATAGCCAGCCTCACCGATGCGGAAACACATTTGTTTTGCTGGTTCCATATTTGTTTTAAGCTTTAATATGGTCTGGAAACTACATTTAAGTAACTTAAAGATTGATATGTAGATATATGTAGTATGGTTGTAGATGTAGTGACTAAGATAGAGAAAGGGATGCTTAGATGGTTCGGACACGTGGAGAGGATGGACGAAAGAAGACTGACGAAACAGGTTTATGAAGCGATAGTGAATGAGCAACCCGGTAGAGGTCGACCTAGACATACGTATGTCAGACAGATTGAAGACATATTGAAGAAGGGACATGTCAAGAGTACCCGAAACCGGCGAGCATGTATGAAAACAATTATGAAAGTAGAAGAAGCGAAAGATGTATGCCAGAATCGTAGCAAGTGGAAAACTGTGGTCTCTGCCTACCCCACTGGGAAAGTGACTGTATGTATGTATGTATGTAAAGATTGATTCAACAATGTTCAATGAAGAATGCGAAGGTGTTACAAGCGTTCTTTATTGTTATCCAAATAACCTTCAATGTAGCTTCTTTAAATAGTAATTTCGTTGAGTGGGTTGCTCGCTTTAAATCGCAGACAATGTCATTACCATTACCTAAGCCCGCCTGACCTGAAATCGGTAGCGGGTTGGCTCCCACCGATCATGTAAATCTACATAGAAATGCCGTTATTGTTCATAATTACCGTGGTTCGATTGACTACGTTCTCATAAACTCAGAACGTACCTACCTACATAGTAAACACAAATAGTGGAAGAGGCAGGGCGTTTTATACGCACTGGGATGTCCTAGATATAATTGTGATTTATGTAGGACGGGAGCTGGGGCCTGGGGCACTGAATATATAATGCTGCGGGCTGGCGAACAGCCGGCATATTGCATAGTGTAGCAGGTGGCGGGGCGCAGCCGGCGCATCCCGCTTCCAGGCTCCTATCGATTGAATATATCGCCTAGATTCAATAAGTACAGGCACTGGAACCCTTTGTTCGTATACCTCTGATGCGTACACCATTTAGGTACCTCCGACCTTTACAATATACGTCGAAGTAATGAGGTAATAAGGCAGGTATTAGAAGCTGGCGGTGTAATGGGAGATGTAACATTTTGTTTGGGCTGAATTTTCTTTTTTATGTAGGTCACGTCAATTTGACTTCACCTCGCCTAAGCTGAAGGCAAAGCCTCAGAAGACGGTCACCATTATAGAACCATGTTATAATGCTGGCACTCAGCTTGACGGCCTCATCAGATGTTTATTCACGCCCCGCTTAAAGGAAGCGGGACTGTAGGAAGAGGGAAACACGTGTACTGGTAAGGAATTCCAAGTCTTAATGGTGGGGCAAGAAGGAGTCGCCAAAACACTTTGTTCTTGATGGAATATTCTGCACAATATGCGGGTGACATCTAAGTTCTGCACGTGTTGTCCTATGTAGGAAAGCAGAAGGTGGAACTAAATGAAAGAGCTCATCCACGGGTGCGAAAGCGTTAGCCATTTATACAATAGCTAGAAGCACGAATAAAACTACTAAGAAATATGTAATTAATATCAAACTGTACGATAATCTGTCTCTTTAATGTAGAAATTGTAAGTAGAGCGTGCTCAAACACGTGACGCAAGTTGGCGGTGAGTGGGCGGCCGTATGTGGCCGTATACCCTACGTGTGCGTCTCACGTCACAAGTGTCCTTAGATATCGATTTCAAGGACGCTCTCGCGGCAAATACTGCCTCCTCATGTACACCTACTGTAGGTAGGTAGCTCTGCACATGTTTATTTCAATACAACTATTTTCGCCCGGCATCACCCGGATCCCGACTTGCCATCATTTTACAACCTTTCTTGCACTGTCAACTACGAACATAAGATAAAATAAATCTTCAAAATCGTTCAAGATCAAGATTGTAGCAAGTGGAAGTATGTGGTCTCTGCCTACAGAACATGCGTAACGTACAATGGGACGAATACTCTACATTATTATAAATGTGATGGTAAAATGGACGGCTCACTCAGTCACTCCAAAACAGTAAAGTGGCCGGAGGCAAGATACCATTAAGTATTTTTTTTTCGGAATCGGGATCAGCTTTGATTGCGGGTGGAGCAGAGGGCAACAGCTATTTCAATATAACGAGGAAAACATTAGCTATTTGGCTGGAGGAAACTAACATATTGTACAACAATTTGGAAAATAATATTTCGATCAATAGTACATACTTATTTATGGAATATTTACCAAACGAAGAAGGGAGTCAACTGCCTCGTCGGCTTTGGGTAGCATTACTGACTATCCTAAATAGAAGTTGAGTCGTTGGAAGCTGTGCTAGCGCGTCCTGGTAGCATGGTCATGTGGCCATCATGTGAGAGCACTGATGGAGATGAAGACGACCGACGATGTCCAACATTGATTGTAGGAATGTCAACGGAATCATCGAATTAGAAGCAGAAAAGAGTTTTGCAATATGTATCGTGGTGCACACGGGAAATGTCTAATTGTACGTACTCAAGTTTAGATCAGTTTGAGGCTGAATAAATAAGTGAAGAAACACCGCGGCAAGTACTAGTTAAATGTAGTTCACAATACCTCTGAGTGTTCGCTCGCCTGGTTCGCTTGCTGGCTCCTGAGCACTGCTGTGCTAGGGCGGTTGGCCGTGCTACTTATAGAAAAGCATTGAATAGGTCTGTGCAGGTAACGAAATACGCATTGTTGCCGCAGTCGATAGTTAATAAGTGATTATGGCAAATACAAGTAACAGTTGCAGTAATGCGGGTGTTGATGCGCCAAACGGTTGTAACAGCCAGTCATTTCCGTTAGTTGAAAGAACCTCTGAAATTAAGGTCAAAGCAACTAGCTACTTTTAGCGCCGGCGCCGGACGAGAGTCGGTTTCTGAAAGCCGGCTACGGCCCGGACGCGTTGTCCGACTGCACTACCTTTTCGAGCCTAGAGATTTTACATTGTTCTGGCCCTGGCTCTATAAATGTCAATATTTCGTGGAACAGAGAACATTTTTGGCAACACGAGGCTCGAGTAACAGTAGTTCGGGTAACAATAAGATGGTATTGTAGGTACGTGCATTATCATTTATGAGCATATTATGGATCCAACGTTAATACTCACGTAGCACAGCGTTATTCAATTATTATAAAATCATTAATTAATTAAGAGTTTTACCAGGTTTTATTCGGATTTGATTACACATCAGACGATAATATTTGGAGAGGGGTATTTTGCTGTCTACTCGACGGTAAAGAGTAACTATATAAAGTTTACAAGAATTTGACATTGTATGTGACAACGGGGGCAGTCGTTTCACAGCTTTTTGTAGTTGAACATTCCGTAATTGTGGTTTGTTGGTCAGTGACGCGTGTCGCGGCGTGACTCGCCGCTCGCGAGATGACGTCCACTACATCATTAAATCATCACTATGCATTACGCCCCAGAGTGTCCTCGTTCACCTCGTTGCACCTAGTGTGCCTACCAACTACAATTTACTTATTCAAAGGAAATGAATGCCACTACTCATACAAATGTGAAAGTATGAATGAATGGATGTATGTATCTATGGATGAAAGGATACCTTCTAAGTTACAACGCTGAATTTATCGATCAATCTCAGTAGATCCATTGACCAGATCCATTATGGATCTAGTGAGATTTTTTTTTCTCCGTAGATCTGTTTTTTAATAAACTGGATCAATGTGTTTTTGTTTTCTCAATCACGCCAGAACGAGGGAGCGGATCTGGATGAAATTAACATAGAGATAGTTTGTGCCCTAAATAGCACTTTTACCACAGGAAAAAGTTTCTATGCGTTCAAATCATCGTCATTTCACACGGGATGCCGTGGGAAACAGCTAGTGGCAGTAGGTAATGTAAGTATATCGCTAATAGCCGAGATATAGGTATTATTGGGCAAAGATCCATTCATCCAAACTTTTGCGTTTGTCATTCTATAATAGTAGTAATCTTACTACGTGTGAACGTTCGCAGTCATCTGACTGCTAACGTTCACGTACTGTTACTGATTCACGCACGCCCCCCTCTCATTGCTGCTGAATAACTCCTCTTACTTAGCAAAATGCGTAAAAGTTTAAAAAGGGGCAATGTTTGACGCAAACATAAAACGCTGCAGCTATGAGAGAGGAACGAGAACAGATATTTTCATTTCAGCCTCCAGTGCTCCAATTAGGGTAGTGCGGACAAAGGCACTGCAGTGCGCAGGACGAATGACCTGAGCCGCTGCCTGGGTTCAGCCCAGAGCTACATCCGACAGCTACCTCGATTTCTGAGCAGGATCTACTTCCGTACCTATTTGCCATTTATTTTAGAGCGAAGCACGCACAACCATTTAGGTACCTTTCAATAACTTATTTTTGAATATTACTGTTTAGTTATAAAAAGTTCACAGGAGACATGGTTGGTGCAGTAGGTAATACGCTTTGTACCTACTCTATTTCCAAAAATCTTATTAAGTTACAACACGAAGGCCATCAACTGCCATAATTTCAGTCTGCAACCTCAGCGCTTTGGGCTCTGCGTTGATGAATCAGTCAGTCAGGACGAGAGTTTATAAGCTAACATGTTAAGTAACTCTTTCGTTTGTGCACCCATGAAACCCAAACCACTCCAGTTCTTTTAATAAATGTTATTGTATTCAAAAGGGCAATATGGTAAGAGTCGGGAGCCGCATATTTAAAAATGTGCAGCTTGTTATTTGTACAAAATAGGCACCTACACCACATTTCTTATCCATTAAGAAAATACTTGGGCCCACCTCAGTAGCGCACATAGATAGGTTGGTGGCGGGTGTAAGTATCTACTTGGCCTTTCATAAAGATCTTGCCTTCGGCGCAGTAACTTGGTACTTTTGCATAGGTTCTTCCAGTGGCTCATATTGATAAGATAAAAACAAGAGGCGCCAGCATAAAGACAATGACGGTGTATAAAAAATTTCGCAACATACTGCGCGCGAGCGATTAGTAAATTATATAAAGATTCGCCAAAATTGTGGTCGACACTGAACACGGCAGGTTACGCGCACTGCGCGCCGCTGATCATGATTGTTACTTACAAGTTCGTTTCGACCTCCGACTGCCTGACCCATCAACGCACAGCAAAGCTACACACTACACAGCCTGGAAAATAGCAAACTTCCGAACTGATTTTGATACAGTTTTCATTCAGTACGGATATGGACAAATTCAAGACGGAGGGTACTAATTTATCAAGTTTGACAATAGTTATGTGTTAATTTGTTTAAATAGGACGGAACATTAGTGGAGCATACATTACTGTTGCTTCGAGTGCTGCCGATGGAGCTTGTCTAATGATATGATGACACTATCATGTAGGCTCTAAGTATTGGAAGCCTTGAATAATGTATTTCCCTTTTTTTGCAGTTATTATTAACATAAGTACGTACATAATAAGTATAAAATATATTCATTAGTATGTTAAATGCTAATACGCTTCTCTACTACTACGCTCGTACAGTAGGTGGTAGTCGAGCCGCGCGCACCATATCCGGCTTGTGGCTGGCCTTACGATGGATTATATGGTATGCGGTATCAGCAAGACTGTCTATACGCGTACCATAATTATGGCAAACTGTAGCGGCTATGATAAAAACAAATGGATTGAACCATGAACCATCATTGCGTGGTGTTGCGCTAGTTTGTGCCCTCCAGTGCGTCTCCTACGTATATAGGCCGGGATCCGTAGTACATTTCCAAAATCTGACTACTATCAAGCTAATTTTCCGTGAGTAGGTTCGTTTTGATGAGACGCCCAACAATAGCTTGTACGCAACTTTCGAATGTGGTAGCTAACAGAGGTAGCATGGATCAAATATGTCGATTTCATGATTCCAAAAAATGTATTACTAACCGGCTAGTTATGGATCAAATATGTCGATTTCATGATTCCAAAAAATGTATTACTAACCGGCTAGTTTTGATATATCCCAAGATGACGCTGTCAAGTAAAAACGTAAACGAAAGTAGCTCCGTATTTATAATACATTTAAAAATAGTTATAAGTGCAAATTAAATCAATAAATGTTTAAAAACTATTGATAACATATATTCGGAGAAGTGTGAACGTTAACTGAAGATAAATACACACAGTGTAAAAATTCAAGAACAATAATGTGTACCTAAACCTTAAATTATAATAGAACTGCCTAAAATCAGGTTTAAAACAGTAATATAATATAAAGACCTTAAAGAAACGTGAAAGTGAACATAAAGTGATAAAATAGTCTGATCTAGTGAAGAATTAAGTGATTCAATGCACGTTACATACTTGGAATGTAGGAAAAAAATTCCAATGTAATGAGTCACAATAACTGAGAACTTTAGTTCAAAATCTGTAATGCTATTACATGATCATAAATTTTAACTATTCTCTTAATGTCAAGGTGGCGAGATGCACTACACGATGGACTTGTGATCAAGAGGCGGCAGTTCGAACCTCAGTTACCGTGTACTTTTTGTGCAATTTCTGCAATTATTGTACATAATGTCTCTGATTAATAAATAAACAACACACAGGAAAAGAACAAAATTGTGTGTGACTTCCTACGATAGTGTTGCCATTAAAATGAAATACATAAACTGGGAAATTTGTTACGACTAGAATAATAGGACACAAAATAAGTGTTATATATAACTGACATTGTACCACAAACCACAATTGGAAACGACTATACGAAGTGGGTTACTCTTGAAATTGACTATCCTCTATATAATCTATCATCTATGAAACTGACATATCATCAGAATTGGACTACGCTTGGAATAAAATTGATAAATCGGAATTGGAATATAGCAACGACAACAGAGTGCGTAAAAAATGGAGACATCATGTAATGTAACTATCAGAAAACCAATAACAAAATCAAAGTCATTAGAAAATATTGATATGAGTATTTCCCTTAACTCGTCAGACTCGGCTGAATTAATAGCTAAAAGCCTGGACGTTTCTACCCATCTCTCCTCACTTTGCCGTGAAGAAATGAAAGAGGAATTAAGTAGTTTAAAATCAGCTCTGCAGAGCACTCAAAATGAACTAGAAAATATAATTCTTGAGAATGCAGACCTAAAACAGCAAATCGCCCATTTACATCAAGAGCTAGGAGTACTGAAACAAATCTGCAAAAGTCCCCTGTCATCTATTCGTAAGCTACAGATGTCGAATAGAAAAGCCAAGGCCAAACGACGACTCACAGACTCCTTTACAGACACTCCCGTCAAAACTCAGAGTGACGCTGACCCAACACCTATTCACATATCTACGGATGAAAATAAAAATGAACGAAGAGATTATGAGGCTACTCAAAAATCTAACCTATCAATGAAGAATAAAAATAGTATTGTACTCACCCAACCACAAGAGAAAATTTACGATAAAAAGGTTTATATCTTCGGTGGACAAGAAATTTCTGGAATTTCTGCACATTTAAAGAAGTCTAGAGTACAAAACCGTTACTCCAAATACCAAATTACCTCGTTTTTGAAACCATACGCCAGTACCGCGGATGTTCTTATGTGTTGTAAGCTTTTTGACATAACAAAAGATGACAGAGTTATACTATTTATAGGTCAAAATGACTCAAACCCTTTTCGGATTGAAACTGAACTATGTGCATTCCTTAAGTCTATCAAATGTCACGTATTCATTGTAAAGGTGCACAAAAACAAATATCTAAATGAAGGCAAATTAAATTCAATGTTAAAATTAATTTCTAGACAATATGCCCGATGCACTTATATTGATGTTAACTATGAAAAATCGTATAATTGGTACTCATTATGTAAAACTATCAATTCTGTTTTGGACCAAGTCGATTATAACGAAAAATATTTGGTACAAAAAAGTCACTCAACTCACAGATTCAACATAGGCAGGCAAAGTGTCCGAATCAAAAATATAGGCCCCAAAATGAACTACTTTAAACAAATTGTGACTTCGACTAATGACCAACAGACTCAAACGGAACCAGAAACTATCGTAGTACAGAATCCTACTTCGGGCGATAGGCTTTTTCGTGAGTGAGGAATCAACATATTCTGGTATACTTAGGATTTTACATCAGAATGTTGCTGGTCTATTTAGTAAACGAAGATTTCTGGAGATACACCTAAGTAATCTCCTACAAAGTAATAAGGAAGTAGACATACTATGTTTAACAGAAACCTTTATACAAAAAGGGCATGAACAAACAGTTAATGTATCCAATTATTACTTAGCCACTTCTTATTGTAGACAAAATAAAAAGCGAGGTGGTGTATGTATTTTTGTTAAACGAGGTTTAAGCTACCGACAACTAAATTTTTGCACTGAATTCTCTGTGGACAAACATTTTGAGTGTTGCGGGATGGAACTACTTTCACAGAACATGTTTATTGTTTGTTTATATCGAACACCCGACTCTGACTGTAACTTATTTCTTACTAAGCTTCAAATGCTTCTGCACAAAATAACCTACAGATTTAATAAAAAAATTGTTATAACTGGGGATCTTAATATTGATACAATACAATCTAAAAACAAAGAATGTAGACATTTCACTGACATTATAAAAAACTATAATTTAGTACTTCATATAAACCAACCAACCCGGCAGCTAACGTGTATTGACCACTGCATAAGCAATATGCCTTACGCGACTGGGGAACTATTGCATCTAGATATATCCGACCACAACACGGCTCAATTGCTTCACATTCCGACAAAATTTAAAGAAAAGCCTCGTACAGAATATTACATCTACAAAAGAGTTTATAATGAGGAGTATTTGCAAAGGTTTCGGGAATGTCTTTCTAGTCTATCGTTTAGGGAAATATACGAGGAGGACAATTTTGACTCTGCATTTAAAATGTTTCACGAGACTTTTTCCTTATTTTATAGTCTATGTTTCCCAATAGCGAAGATGAAAATTTCAAACAAGGTTCGTAAAATGAAATGGATTACCAAAGGGTTAAGAGTTAGTTGCAGAACTAAACGCTCGCTTCGTTACAAGTACTTTAAAAATAAGTGTAATACAACCATAACTAAATACAAAAAATACTCTAAACTTTTACGCAATTGCATTAATCAGTCTATCAAAAACCATAATCTTGATGAGATCTTAAATTCAAAAAATGTGTGCAAAACTTCCTGGCAATTAATAAAGAACGAATCAGAATCTAGGAAAGAACTAGAGACAATCACTAGAATTAATTTGAACGAAGTGTTATTAAGTGAACCACGTGACATAGCAGAGGCATTTAATAATTATTTTACAAATTTGACACACATTAATACTAATTCTTCACAAAATACTTGTAAGAGATTCGTATGTGATAGTTTTTTCTTGATCCCTTTTATTTATGACGAAATATATTCAATTATCATGACTCTGAATAATACCAATGCTGAGGGCTACGATGGAATATCAACAAGAGTCATGAAATTCTGTGCGATGGAGATTACTCCTATTTTGACGCACTTGATTAATCTATCATTTAGGGATGGGTGTTTTCCCAATGAACTTAAGATTTCGATTGTGAAGCCTCTGTTTAAAAAGGGAGAAAGAGAACATTTGGAAAATTATCGGCCAATCTCCTTGATACCTATTCTGTCAAAAATTTTTGAAGTTGCAATGCACAAGCGTCTTAGTAATTTCATTCTAAAGCATAACATTCTATGCAACGAACAATATGGCTTCCAGAAGGGTAAATCCACGACATCGGCATGTTTTGATCTGGTGACTAAAATCATTGAGAATATAGATAGTAACAATATAGTGGTCGTGATATTTTTTGACATGTCTAAGGCTTTTGACCGAGTGACACATAATGTATTGCTAGAGAAGCTAAACAGGAACGGTATAAGGGGGCCTGCACTGAATTGGATTAGGGCATACCTTGAAGGCAATGTGTGGAAATTCAGAATATTGACAATAATAACGAACTAACGGTATACAAATCAGATTTTGTTGGTAATAACTATGGCGTTCCACAAGGCAGTGTACTGGGACCCTTGCTTTTCTTATTATATATTAATGACCTTCCGGAAATTGTTTCAAATCATTTTATTTTATATGCTGACGACATTTCTCTGATTATGACTTGTAATAAAAATGCTGACATTGATAATTTTTGTAATGACATAAACAACACAATAAATAATATTATCAAATGGCTTAATGACAACAATTTGCAAGTTAATTTGAATAAAACTAATTTAATTCAATTTAGTGCGAGTCAGGCATTACATAAAAACTTAAAACTAAACTATAAACAATATGAAATTAACGAAGTCAAAGAAACATCATTTTTAGGCATAACACTAGATGCACAGCTAAACTGGAAACAGCATGTTCACAGGGTATGCAACAAAATTAATAAATATGTCTATGTACTGTATACATTACGCAAGACCTCCAATAAAAAAACCGTGTTAGCAGCATACCATGGATATGTATCATCGGTCCTAAATTATGGTCTCATTCTGTGGGGCAACTCCACAGACGTACAAAGAGCCTTTCTAGCTCAAAAAAAGTGTATACGAGCAATTGCTGGTGTACCACCTTGGCAATCATGCAAACCTTTTTTTAAAGAATTTCGTATACTTACCTTGCCCTGCATGTACATTTTGGAAGCAGCCAAATTTGTAAAACTGCACCCTGATCTGTTTAAAAGGGCCAAGGATCTTTATCCAAGAAATACTAGGCATCCAGACAGAATTGTGTTACCGAAGGTGCCAAGAACCACCATGTACTTGAAAAACTGTACTATAATGTGCGGCCGTGTATATAATTCAGTGCCAGATGAATTTAAATGTCTACCAACTAATAGGTTTTGCCGAAAACTTAAGTTATGGCTAATGGAAAAGTCATTTTATTCTCTTGATGACTATTTTGATTATTGAATTTTTTTTTTCATTGACATAGTGTAACAAACTAAGACATTATTATTGTATTAATTGGTCACATGATTATCTCGGCCACGGTTACTATTTTATATTATTATTGACATATATTGACATGCCTTTTTTTTGACTATTTTATATTATTATTGACATATATTGACATGCCTTTTTTCTATTTAATTTGTAATATTTTTATTTTGTAATATTGCAATGCCTGAAGATGGCGCTAAGTCTTAAGCACTACTATATACTTGTAACACCAATGTATCTACACTTAGTGAGCAATAAATGATTTGATTTGATTTGATTTGATAATTATCTAACTTATTTGAAAAAATATTTGTCCTACAAAACGTATGGTCTGATTAAAAAGTCCCCCACGTCCAACATTGTATCGATATCGAGGTCATCTGAAATGATTACTAACCGGCTGATTTTTCTTTTATTACTTCACGTTTCTGAAGATGTTTGTATGTTTGGATCGTTTGCTCGTTGCTCAATCACGCTCTAAAGGCTGAACGGATCTTTGAAGTTTGGTCCAGGGATAGATTATTCTTGAAAAACATATTTATATGCTACTTTATTTTCTGGGAACACCTTTCCATAAATTTGTGGGAAAAGAATGAAAATCCCACCTAAGTAAAGCCGCGGGCAACAGTTATATTTAATAAAAACAGGCAAATGATGAGTAGAAACTAAGTAAACTGATAATTAAAATCAGAACTTTTCAACTGAGGTTATTCTCTTCTTTAGTTCATCTATCGTTTTGCCATCGGAACTTGAATCAGAGATGTTCTTTAAATATATTTATTTTTTAAAAATATCGTTCTTCACATCACGGGATATCGTACGACCTATCTTTAAATTGTAATCTCATGTGCGTCTGACGTAGACTGTCCGGTACAAATTACACGAGATGCCGCCGCCAGCACTGGCGGCGGACTGACCAAATCTGACGTTCGGTATTCTCCCCCGTCTCGCCGCGCACATACCTAAGGCGCGGTACAGCAGTAGCAGTTGGACTATAGCTACCACATTCGAAAGTTGCGTACAAGCTATTGTTGGGCGTCTCATCAAAACGAAGCTACTCACGGAAAATTAGCTTGGTAGGTGTCAGGTTTTGGAAATGTACTACGGATCCCGGCCTAGTACCTACTAGAGGCCGCCCTTGAATGTTATGGGCATGCTGGATGTGTTCCTGATGCCGAAGTAATGGTATTAAAACACCAAACTTTACAATAGGTAGACAAACTATCCATTCTTATTATTATAAATGCGAAAATAACTTTTGTCTGTCTGTCTGTCTATTATGCTTGCACTTCATTCTCGTCGAGGTTAGGCGTCGAGGTCACATTGCCGCGCCTCGTGTCGCCTCGCCTGGCCTCGCGCGAGGGGACGCGAGGTGCGAGGGTAGACGAGGCGAGGCGCAGCCTATAATAATATTGTAACTGCGTACCTCGCTTCGCCTAACCTCGACGAGAGTGAAGTGCTAGCAAACCTCGTGTCGCCTCGCCTCGCATAACCTCGCATACTTCGTCATACCTCGCCTCGCCTAACCTCGACGAGAATGAAGCGCAAGCAAAATAGGTATACATTATTCAACTTATTTAGATGCACGATGCACGGGACATTACTTTAACGCCGAAGGTGAGTCACTGAAATTGTACAATTTCTAGCACAGTTGGTGGTTAACATCAACATTTCTTTATTTTCGTTGATACGTCTGACCACTATCTCAACTGCTCCGTGTTGATGAGGTCGACTACTGTCTACTTCTGTTCTACTGAACACGCGTGCCCAGGAGTAACCCAATCACTCGTAACTTGAAGATGTCACCATACGACTGCTGTGTACTGGTGGTGACGGCGTGTTGCCCTAAGGTCTATCGTTGACGGAAAGGGGTGACAAGTATACTAAAGTGTTACGAGGTGCACTTACCCCTTGGCTTTGTAGTCCTTGTACAAGTAGAGCGTGTGTGAGGGCGCGTTGCGCAGCTTCTCGGCGGTAGTGATGACGCGGTTGAGGCCCTGCGCCGCCGCCGACTGCTCGCCCATCACGTCGATCATCTTCGACAGGCTCTCGTGCATCGACCTGCCGCCACAAGGAACTATTATCTGACAGGTACAGGTACAGGCGGTGCCAGCGTATTGCGGAAAATACAAACGTAAGTGATCAAATTGCTCCGAATAATTAATAGAGAACGCTTGCGGCAACAAGAACAACGGAGAGCAAGGAGGGTATTGATTCGCCGTGAACGTAGGATGTGCGTAATCTCGCTCGTGATGATTTCAATATTATCGGGATATAGAAATGGGGACAATAACCCAAGCCCAGGACAGACACAACTCCTTTGATAAAATGGACAAATAATCCATTGTAGTAATCGGCCCCGCTAGACAAGCGGTATTTCGTTAGCCAACGCGCGATGTATAATAGAATGATGTATGAGTGAGGTTGACACGTATAATTAATAAATTACTAATAAATTATTAATAAATTATAAGTGGATGATAATATACCCCTCTTTGAAAATTTACAGATGTGCGTGAGTATTATGTATGGACATATGTTACATTATTATAATGATTTAATCATAAACCTCTTGCTTCGTCGCGACGTTTCATTGGGAAATATTTTTAGTACGTGGCTCATAGAGTGGAACGTAAACTGCAATAGTTCTAGAACAGCTAAGAGATGCTAGGCACAGTAAGCCTCGCCCACACCCCTCACGCTGCACTGTGCTGACCGCGCCGCGTGGACAATTCATAGATTGAACCTTACGAGTGTTAGGCAATGAAACCACGTGACTGTATTCCACTGGAAACGGTCCACTATGCTGTGCTATGTCGCTACGCTACAACGAATAAAACGTGCTATGAAGATGTATAGTTCGAGTTATGCGATCTATCTATCACATGAATAATATCCAGCAGGGTGAAAATTAGCTACTAACAAATATTCTTCAAATCCATAGCGCGCATCTTCCTATATAAAACTAGCTGCCCCGGCGAACTTCGTACCGCCATATTTTCGGCCCGCGTGGTATTCAAATCCCGTTCCCGCTGCATCCTTATTACTTAGGGGTTTGAAAAATAGATGTTGGCCGATTCTCAGACCTACTCAATATGCTCACAAAATTTCATGAGAATCGGTCAAGCCGTTTCGGAGGAGTACGGGAACGAACTTTGTGACACGAGAATTTTATATATAAGATTGGAATGAAAAAAAAAATTGATAAGATAACACATATTTTAGCACTAAAAATCCACTGTATAGTTTTTGTTGATACCCTCGGGAGATGTCACCTTACAATTGTGACCTCATTCATTGAAATCCATCCAGCCGTTAGGCCTGTAGAGGGGAACAAAGAAAACTACATACATACGCGCGTAACACATTAGATTACCCTCGCTGACGCAGTTGGCTAAAACATAACGGATGGTGGACTAAAATATAACGGATGGTTAAAACATAATGGACGGTGACTGGTGCACTGGTGGAAACGGATTCAGTTTAGCTGAATCCATTTCCACCAGTGCTTTGCTATGTGGACTAATGAATATGATTGGTGGATATCAAACGCATCCATAGCAACGTAGCAATAGCACGTCTCTGGTGGAAAAGCAGCCTTAATAATACTTTGATGTAGTAGGTAGACAGGTAATATTAGAGTAATACGGCAGAGCGCGCAGTCGCGCACCGAGCGCGGAACGTTGCTGAAGATTATTAGAGACTGACAACCTAGATTGTTACGCACTCAGGCGTTACAAGTACGCGACGCCCGTTCTCTTGAAGTAGCAGATAATTAAATAATAATACAATTACGTACGTTTATAATTTTACTCTTATTGAAGGCAATTAAAAATAATTAGCACATTAATATCACTGTATTATTCATTTTCTTTTAAACAAATGGTCTTTGGCTAGCTAGGATATAGATACCGTATTGTTGAACTTGACTTTAAATTCTAAATCGTCTTTTTTTGCTTTTCAAAAACAGTTACTCATTGTGCTTCGTCTGGTTTGCTTTCCCTGTTATAATAATATACATAAAGCATACTAATATATGGAATTAGTAAAACAAACAGGACAGATTGATTTGCTTGATTTCAAATAAAGTTTGGAGTAGGTTAGTGATAGTCCTCAGCTCAGTATTTCTTTTGGAAAATCCAATCGGGAGCCAGAGCACTCAGCTAGCAACCTAATAGCCTTAACTTATACTTAAATATAATATGCACTAATTATCTTTTTAATGTGCCTGTTGTAGTCAGGACAAGGTTTGTAAGTGTACTAGTATAGTACTTTAATTGCCCTGGGCAAAGCAAGGGTGTGCAGCTAGTACCATACGAAGCATATTGGTAAAAATTAAGTGTCATCTTTCAAGGACATCTCACTGTTCACAGCAGTACAGGTACAAGTTGTACAAAATCGACTTGTCCAAATTGTATTAGTCAACACCCCATCTCAATATTAGAGTGGATCTATTCAATGCCTCTTTAGTTCCGTCATCCAGCAAGGGCTAACACCTAGGGCATGGAGCGGGAGTACGGTGGTACTGTTCTTCAAAAAAGGCGATAAGACCTTGCTGAAGAACTATAGGCCCATCTCACTCCTGACTACTCCTGAGTCATGTCTACAAGCTGTTCTCGAGAGTCGTCACAAATCGCCTCGCGGGTAAGCTCGACGAGTTCCAGCCACCTGAGCAAGCCGGGTTTCGAAAAGGCTATAGTACCGTGGACCACATCCATACTGTTCGGCAGATTGTAGGAAAGACGCAGGAGTACAACCAGCCGCTGTGTATGGCATTTGTGGACTACGAAAAAGCCTTCGACTCTATCGAAACCTGGGCTGTGCTGGATGCCCTGCAGCGGTGCCGTGTCGATTGGCGATACATCGAGGTGCTGAGATGCTTGTATGACACTGCCACAATGTCCGTCCAGCTCCAAGATCAGAAGACGAAACCCATTAGTCTCCAGCGTGGAGTGAGACAGGGAGATTTTATATCTCCCAAACTATTCACCAACGCATTGGAGGACGTCTTTAAGACTCTGGATTGGACTGGTCGGGGCGGGGCATCAACATCAACGGCGAGTACATCTCGCACCTTCGGTTCGCTCACGACATCGTCATAGTTGCGGAGTCGCTGGAGCAACTGGACGAAATGCTGCACAGCCTGAATGGAGCTTCTCGACAAGTCGGCCTCGGTGTAAACTTGGATAAAACCAAGATCATGATCAACGAACATGTTGTACCGAGACCGATTGCCATCGAAGGGGCGACACTCAAAGTTATTCAAAAATATAAAAAAATAAAATAAATAAGTAAATATAAATAAATATTGTAGGACATTCTACACAACGCTATCTAGACCCAAAGTAAGCATAGCTTAACTAGCTTGTGTTATGGGTTCTAGAATGCGGATAAACATACTTAGATACATTTTTTTTTTAAATACATACATATTATACATAGAAACACCCAGACCAATGCAAATATTCATATTCATGCACACAAATATTTGCACTGAGCGGGGATCGAACCCGCGCCTCCTGCGTAGCGGCCGCCTTCACTACCGCTACGCCACGGAGGCAGTCGATATATTTACCTGGGGCAAGTTATCCAGCTCGGTAAAAACAACTTCGAGAAAGAAATAGCCAGAAGGATCCAACTGGGGTGGGCAGCATTTGGCAAACTGCGTCGGGTTTTCTCCTCCCCCCTGCCGCAATGCCTCAAAACAAAGGTTTTCGACCAGTGCGTCCTGCCTGTTATGACCTACGGTGCCGAAACGTGGCCACTGACGGTAGGGTTAGTCCGTGACCTAAAAGTCGCACAGCGGGCTATGGAGCGAGCTATGCTTGGAGTCTCTTTGAAGAATAGAATTCGCAACGAGGTTATCCGACATAGAACCAAAGTTACCGACATAGCTCGCAGAATAAGTAAGCTGAAGTGGCAGTGGGCTGGCCACATCTGCCGAAGGACCGATGGCCGTTGGAGCAAACGAGTCCTAGAGTGGAGACCGCGCGTAGGAAAACGGAAGGTGGGACATCCCCTAGCCAGGTGGACCGACGACCTGCGAAAGGTGGCTGGGACGGATTTGATGCGGAAGGCGGAGGATCGGCAAACGTGGCGCACATTGGGAGAGGCCTATGTCCAGCAGTGGACTGCAGTAGGCTAATTGATTGATTGATTGATATTCAATGCCTCAAATGGTAATTGATCTGCCATTGTTTCAGAACAAACAAACTGATAAATTGAGATTACCTACCTCGATGCCTAACACTTAGACAAACAATTAGATCGCTACGCTATATAACTGCCCCGATGCACTATAGATCTATGTCAAAGACATGGCCTGAAACACAGGTTTGCATAAACCTAGATCAGGCAGGTCGTAAGAAATATGTAAAGTAGATATATTTATTTTTTAAATTTCACATATACCTGTAAACGTTATCCTATTGTAATTATACACCTACCTAGTTAAGTGTGTATGGTATTAATAAACGTAGCACCAAAATAAGTTTATGGCCATAAATATAAGACTATTGATAATATATACTGTAAAGCCTTCTTTGATAAATAAATAAATTATTATTATTATTATTATTATTATGTAGTAACTATGCGCTATAACTACTTCAGGTAGAAACAGTGTGATGTGATGGATAATGACGCACAGTAGCTACATAGATTACTCAAATGATTTCCAAACTTTTATCAAAGCAACAGTAAAGAAACAAAACAGAATACTTTTCACACAAAAAAAATATTGAATTGATAAACCCATAAACCTGATTGGCCGATCACCTTGAAATATGACTAAAATTGAATGATTTTTAATAGCCCAAAAATATATTATACACCAGTAACTCCCTAGAGCAGGTTTATCTACTATGTAGAGACCCGATTCTCAGCACTCCATGGATTCACCGTGCGGTGGTGATTGAATTTGTGATTGAATAACCTCCGACACAAGTTGTTGAAGCTCAAAGTGCAGAAATGATTGTAATACATTTTCATGGCTTTTTCAGTGGATCAGTTTTTCTTTCCAACAGAAAAAATACTACACCATATGTTTAGGCGCTTAGGTTCCACTAAGAGGCACACAAATAGGTACCTATGATTTGGATTTCGTCTTAAATAGTTAAGATTCTCTTCTGGAGTATATCTCTATATCTCTTCTGGAGTGGATTCCAGATTTGGAGTCCATACTTCCGAAAGGACATTGACCTCTTGGAGAGTGTGCAAAGGAAGGCCACGAAACTTCCTGCTTGCCTATGCCGCAAAACATACATGGAGAGACTAAGAGCACTACATCTTACTACCTTGCAGGAAAGATGTCTTCGAGGCGACCTAATTGAAACATACAAGATGAGACATAAATATAATTTACCTGATATCCACACAATTTATATACCAAAGGTACCCACTAAATCAGCCAGAAGACATAGCCTAAGAATAATCCGTGCACCAGCAAATACAAACACCGCTCAGCATTTTCTCAGCAACCGGGTAGTCCATAACTGGAATCGACTACCTGAGGATGTTGTGACTGCCACTTTCGTGAACAGTTTCAAGAACAGACTGGACCTCTGGTTACGCACAAACAGACTAGAAACTCTAGGCACATTTTAGTGAGACTCATAGAACTGTTTTTCAACACTATGAAGTAGACACATCAGCTTGAAGCTGCTCGTCTATAATTAAATAATAAATTGAAAATGTTTGACTGCAAATACAGTACTTCCAACAGGGACACCAGGGACCGGGCAGTTATCTGCCCTTCTGTGTAGGCCATATCACCCATTCAACTGTTACATCTCACATGATAAGTGCTCATCAATATATTGAGACATTGACTTATTTTATATACCTACTAGCTGGTTCTCGATGGCTTCACCCATGCTTTGAAACCCTGTATCACCTCTTTAAACTTTTATAAATTTCAAATAATGTACAGGAATCTACAAAATTTGTAGACATTTATGATAACTGCTCCACTTCCTTCAGTAAAAGCATGATATTTAATAGTCTATAGCCTTCCTCGCTAAACTGACTATTGAACATAAGAATTTTTCAATTCAAACCAGTAGTTCCCGAGTATAGATACATTTAAGAGTACTATTAGAGTTACTGGGGCGTCCAATATGTCAGCACACAGTAACATATGGCCAGGCGGGGGGCTCTACTACACATGAATGTTATGCTACTAGAAGAGTCACTCATTGGGTGCAAGACAAGTGAGGGCTTGGGGAGAACTGTGTGCACAAATATTTGTACAACTTGGCTGTGATGTTACAAGCATTGTGGGATCTATTTCACTTTTTTTCTAGTGATGGCTATATTATTATGGTATCTAGGATAACACAATAATTACAAGAAACCCTGTGGGCCCCAATGACTGGCATTCATGGCATACTACGGCGTCCATTAGAGTTCCTGGCTGCCTAAAGATGGTCGTCTCGCATTATTCTAAGCACCTGAAATCTTGAGGTGTGGCACAATATTGATTGAAGCATCTGGTGTGGGCGTATTATATCGACGTACAACTGTATCTACAAACTTCAAATATATATTATAAAGATAAAATAAAAATGTCTGAGAGCAAATCAGTTCACTTACCTCATCGCTCGCACATCCCCGTGAAAGCCTGGAGGGACCAAGGTGTAATTGAGCTTCGTGATCTCGGAATGCAGTATATCGTTCACCGCGATGGCCCAATCCATCTTATAAGAAAATTAAACTAAATAACAAATGTAAAACTCCGTTATAGAACGGATAGAAAAGGGAAGTTGCACGGATTGACTACACTACGGAAATTTATTCTTCTTTTTGACTGCACTTGTCAGAAGTAAAAGGAAGACTGACTTGACTGACTGATTGATTGAGTTGAGCGCTGCGCTGCGCACAGCCCTCGGAAACTTCACTACATAGTACTTTAGTATTATGTTATCTGTGGTAGTAGTTTAAAAGGGACATCTACACCATTTCTTCCTATACTAAACGGATAAAACAGACCAGCTGTCATTATAAATTGTGGCTCTGGTTCCAAAGATCGATAGATGGCGCCGCATGTTGAGTCGGTAAAACAGACCTGCTGTCATTTACACAAAATGTCAGTTAGTACGTCATAATTCATAACTTAAAACCGGCGCGGCCTTTACGTTGAATTTAAATGAATTCAACGTAAAGGAACAGGCCTAACGGTTTTGGGTTATATATCCATATATCCAATGCATGTAGTATGTATGTAGGTATGCACAATATAGGTATGTATGGTATAATAACAGCAGTTGTCGGAATATGATTAATAGATGGCGGTAGATTCTGTTCTGATAGAAGTTGGGTGGGTGACATAAAAAACTCACGAGAGGGCCCTCTATTTCCGATGTATTACTTTACTCTATGGCTGCGCAGCGCAGAGCTATAGCTAGCGCGACAGCAGCGAGCGAATCATAAATGGAGCGAATACATTCATGATGTTGCCAGTTAATAAAAAATAATTTATAGTGTTGTGTTGTGCTTGTGTTTGCTATAAGTATACTATATACTCTAACAGCCTTACTAATAAAAATACATTAAAATGCTGTTCAACACTTGTTTAGTTATACAGTGAATAAGCACTGATTAACGTTACACAGCTGCTATACGTCTGCTTGACTAATAATCATTGTATAAGGACTGAATAGTTACACAGTACATAAACACGGGTTTTTTCTTAGGTTGGTAATTATTTGAAATATTCGATCAGAAACTAAAATTTATGACAATTTGTTTAAATTAAAAACTGATATTAATGCCATTTAAAACTAAAAATAGATGTATTATTTTATCCAAATTTTATTTTTGTTCACAATAAATAATATTTTACTTTATTGTTAAGTTTATTTCGTATTTTTTTCTAAATAAGTGTTCATCTTTATTCATACAATTCAATTTCTGTGATAACTTCTGAACGACTATCTATAATCTGGCAATTGTCAAATAAAGCGTCAAATGTGACGTTTTATGATCGTACCGATAATATTAATTTATATCCATTTATGGTAAAAATATGGAAATATAAACAAAAATAAAGAAAAGGAAGCGAGCTATTAATTATTAGGATGACCTGAAGAAAGCCCTGATAAAAGAGTGTCTAAAAAAGTTTATACCCGTTACCGTTATTATCATTAGTGATGAACAGATCAATCCAAAGAGAATACAAGATCAATCTACTAGGCGGTGAAAGGGTCTCAGAGCATGGAAATGTATATTAATTATATTGATGAACTGACAAATACCTATAAATGAGGATGTTATGGATGTTTCAAAGCCTGTCCTGAATGCAGAATGCTACAACCGAGAAGCAAACATCTGTTGTAATGAAGAACCTTAGAGTATATAAGAGGTGGCATACCTACGAAAAAAAACTGTATACCTAAACTTGGATAAGAACATTAAATGGCGTCTATAATAGAGAAGCCCAGTAAACTGTCGATAACTACTTATCGATATAAAAGAAGCACAGACTAAAAATGTAAGCAAGGGTTTAAACTATTATCTATCTATCTATACTCTATACTATTATATAATTGTAAATGGAAAATGTTTGTCCGCGATGGACGTAAAAACTACTAAAATGGATTTTGATGCAGTTTTTTTTGTTAGAAAGGTCTTGTTTGGATTTAAAATCTTACGTCTGTTTTACTGCAATCGGTTGAGTAGAACCGAAGATAAGAGATCCACGCGGGCGAAAGGCTAGTATTTAGCATATATTTGCTAAATATAATAGTTTGAACCATTGTAAACCTATGAGAATGCCGTAAGGCGAAACTGGTTAGGCAACAAAAAATTAAATAATTGTGGAAGAGTACAAGTGCTTTTATTCAATATGTCCTTTATATTACAAAGAAGAACGGGCAGTTCGTTACATAATATTGTAAAACTTTTTACTTAAATCACAATTTTATTATTTCGTTAAAATGATAATTATTGTATGTTTAAATACATATTTTTCAGTGCATGGTTATTAATACTGTCTAAAAATAATTATTACTGTTATAATAATAAATAAATAAATAAATATTGTAGGACATTCTACACAACGCTATCTAGACCCAAAGTAAGCATAGCTTAACTAGCTTGTGTTATGGGTTCTAGAATGCGGATAAACATACTTAGATACATTTTTTTTTTGTAAATACATACATATTATACATGGAAACACTCAGACCAATGCAAATATTCATATTTCATGCACACAAATATTTGCACTGAGCGGGGATCGAACCCGCGCCTCCTGCGTAGCGGCCGCGTTCACTACCGCTACGCCACAGAGGCAGTCAAATAATAAATGTAACATTCAGTAATATATTAAATGGCAAATGTAAAGCTTATTTTTACAACAAATTTTTAACACACTCATAATGTAGCTTCATCATTTAATATCATACTGAAATGTATACAATAAAAAATTAAAAATAAAACTTTAATGAAGGATAATTATGATCTTTATGCACAGAGTATCAAAATAAATTTAAAAATAGTACATTATGGTATGATATGCGTATCATAATCGAGGAACCTATAAAAAACTTTGATAACGTTGCAATATTCAAGTCGCCGACACCATCACGAAATAGAATCCATGATACTTAGCACATGCATTATATTTCATTCAGAACACATAATTCCATCACATACATTGTAGGTATTTTTTAAATTCAAATTCTTTATTTTTCAAAATAGTGCAACACTGTTACAGCTTTTTGACGTCAAATTCTGCTTAAAACTAAGTTTACCACCGCTTCCTAGGCGCTAGTGGAGAAGAAATGGTGCAACAAACTCCACTGCGGCATTTTTAAGACGTCAGTTTACAAAATGTGGTTTCTTAAGACTAAATATTTTATTTTATTTTATTTTTTTATTTTATTTTATATATATATATGAACGTATGTACATTTTGTCTCGCGTCAAATATATAAAGGAGCTATGTGCCAGACTCTATCGAAACCTTTGGCAATGTCAAGACTAATTGCCAGTAACTCGCCTTACTTGTCCATAGCCTCACCCTAAAGATGGGTAACGTACGCCAGAAGATCACCAGTTGACTGTTTCGGCCTGAAACCATATTGCGGGTCGTTAATTAAAGAGTAGTACTCTAGGTGACGCATGAGCTATGTGTTAACGATTATGTGCTTGAATACCTTGCACAGCACTGAGGTAGATAGATTGTTAATTTCATTAGGGTGCTTGTTGATGCTTGCTGCATGCTGCATGCCTGATGCTTGCTGCATGATAAATGCCTGATGCTTGCTGCATGCTGCATGCTAAATGCCTGATGCTTGCTGCATGCTGCATGCCTGATGCTTGCTGCATGCCTGATGCTTGCTGCATGCCTACTACATGCAGGGTTTATGCTTACTTGTTTGCATGCATGGATTATGTTAGCTTTTTTATATAGGATTTGTATGCCAATTTGTTTGAAGATTATGCATGTGAAATTTATGCCAAGTGACGTTTCTGCGTGTAAATTTTCTGCGACATGACGGTTCTACTTTTTGATTATTATGCTTTAAAAGTTATGCCAAAAGATGATTCTGACTTACAAAATTATGCGTTATGAAAGTATGACGAATGACTGTATGCCAAACCTTTTTCTGCAAAATGAAGTTTATGCTATGCGTTGTTATGCGAAACAAAATTATGACATAAAAAATTCTGTGAAACGGGGAGGAACCGTTTTATAATACTAATAGAATTATTGACTACTGATATTTACCATACTATGAGCATCAGCTTGAGACAGTGCCATACAAGGACCTGCATTTCTCTCACTTAGTACTTTTTGGGTATTTATAATACCGGCACATCTCTGCAAAAAAGAACATTGTACATGTGACTTAAAGTATTGTGATCGATGGATGTTACTTTCTTATACACTAACATGATATTTGAGTACAATAAAGAGTTATCTATCTTGATATTTATCATATCTGCCGAGGTTTGCTATTCGGACTCGGAAATTAGCACAGGTCAATATCTGCGATTCTTAGGGACATCCAGTATTTAATGACGAGGCAATTATCGACCTTCCACTTATAACATCCTATATTTATAACATATGCATCACGTTGATACATTGTTAATTGTATCAGATTACAATAATATTGCTTGTCCTATGTAAACGACACCATCTTTGTAATTGTATAATATACTTTTACAACACACCTGCTCATAAAATTGATATTATTTCACCGCAATTAGGCACGTAATGACACCTATTATCAAACTGTGACTAGCTATTATTCGCAATGAAAACATAATAGCAATGTTTTCATTGCGAATAATAGCAATGAAAACATTGCTATTATTCGCAAGTGAGTTACAGATTGTTTTTTAAATTTTATGGGTTAAGTTTCTATGTTCTTCAAAAAGTTTCGATACAAAAAAGAACGTGTTTAATAGTACGAATAAATTAATATGCCTATTGTATGGTCATTTGATGCATTTTCGTATTTAAATAAATAAGACTTGTATAATAAACAAAATTTTCACTCAAATTCAACTTTTTTTGTCTCTAAGTACAGAAAAAGTTTTTTTCTGTACTTGAGAAAAAAAAAGTTAAATTTGAGTGATAATTTTGTTTATTATACAAGTATTACAAGTTGGTTTTCGTTCTATTAAACACGTTCTTTTTTGTATCGAAACTTTTTTAAGAACATAGAAACTTAACCTGTAAGATTTAAAAAAGAATCTATAACTCACTTGTGAATAATAGCAATGAAAAAGTCACAGTTTGATAAAAAACCGGACAAGTGCGAGTTAGACTCGCGCACTGTACAGAACTAAATTAAAGAACAAACTCATAATACATATAATAATAAAAATTTCAACTTATCCGTCCACACATTCCCGAAAAAAAGGTCTTAACAGACAGACAAACAGACAAACGGACAACAAAGTGATCCTATAAGGGTTCTAGTTTTTCATATTACTGTACGGAACCCTAAAAAGGAATATCTAACGCCGCTCGGCGAGTAATTGTCTAAATCTTATAGTATGAGAGCCGATGAAATTAACTTTAGGATGAAGAAGAAATAAATATACTTCGTTTATGGTATATAAATGATACTAACCATACAAAATTCCCTCCTACAGTCCCGGGTCCTTTAAGCGGGGCATAAAAAGCATCTGATGAGGCCTTCTTAGTTCTTAGATATTAAATTTTATTATCAATCATATTTAGAAATAATCATTTATTTTATTGTCGCTTTATCTCACATAAACCATAAAATTATCATTATCATTTATCATAATATCATGAGCTTAGCATTTTTCCGCTCTCTTTTGGTTAATACACATTAGATGACAGGATAGATAGATATCGACAAATATTACGATAATAGAGATCCATGATACATCCCTAACATAGTAACCGTCTACAATCTAAGTCTATGGTCTACACACGTTCATTCATGAAAATAGAAGTATATGAGAACGAAAGATGGCGATTTGGCGTCAAGCTTGATTCGATTTTATGAATGAAATCGTAGTTGTTGCTACTCTTTAATACTCTAAGTGAAGAACACAATAAAATGGAAATAACACTACTTGAACATTTTTGTACCTACTTAATTAGAATATGATATTAACATAACATAAACTCACGCCTATATCCCCGAAGGGGTAGGCAGAGGTGGCAGAGGTGCTAGCACCTGACCATATAATAAAATGAGGCAAATAAAAATATATATTTTAACACTAGAATTTGTGTTTATTTTTTGTTTCTTTTTTATACTACTAAGGTCGCAGACAAGCACACGGTCCTCGTGATGGTAAGAGGATACCGTGGCCTATGGGCGAGTGCAACACCAGGGTAGTCACACTCATCCAGGCTGTCGACCCTGTAGAACAGAGATTCTGTGCCGTCAGCGCACACACAAGATAAGTAGGACAAAGTCTTTGGTTTTCCCAAACGTTGACAGCACATAATCTCTCCAGTGAGTTCTGGCTACCCTACTCACCGTCGGAAACACAACACGCTGTTATTAAGCCGCGGTCTTCTATAGGGCAGAGCCTCCGTCCTATAGAAGACCGCGGCTTGGTACTGGGGAAGTACCTCCACCGCGGAGATACTTCCCCAGTCGGACTACTCAATTGGGACGGATATACGTCGTGTCCTCCCTCTTCGAATTATTTAAGTAGCCATTTAATAATAACCATTAAAAATAGCTTCCTTTCGAAATATTTTGGCCTGCATTTTGAGAACTTCTCTAGAGCTTGTCATCCAATCCTGACCCCCTAAAGCCCGTCATCAAATTCAGACTCCCTTGTCCAGGTACCCTTCCCTTTCTACCAAAATAGAAATCATAAAAATCCGTTTCGCAAATTACGGCTTTTACATAGGTACCTACGGCTTTTTCAAAATTTCTAAATTTTACCCTTCGTGCGCAAGCCCGACTCGTACTTGGCTGGTTTTCATTCTTATACAATCCTTAAACAAGGGCATGGGCCTGTATAAGCACTGTTTATCTTTTCATAGTAAACTCGCGCTGTTATAAGGAATGTATACAGAGCTTATGTCAAAAATATTTTTATTAGTAGGTACCTAGACATTTTGCTATAACACTGTTATACACCCTGCGTAAGTTTTTATTAGTAAGGCTGTAAGGCTATAAGAGTACAGGATTTATACAAAAGTACAGTGTTTTGTTATACCTATAACTAGAAACATAGATTTATTAGAAAAAATTGGTCAACTGCGACTCACGCTCGCGCAAAGAGGGATGAACGTATGCTGCCTAAACTGCAATATTTTGTGATTAAGTACGTTGTTTTAGAAGTTTGATTTTTCCACAGTATAAAGACCTTACGGACTGCATATAAAAATAATATTTAATAAATACATACGCTCGCTCACGCCTATTTCACTCCGGAGTAATATATAATAATATAGAATTCTATTTGATATTAGTTTTAATGCGGTACTTTGCAATTATGTCCATAATTATAAATTGGACCCTGCTAAGCAGAAAAGATCCAGTCAACATTTTTTTGTAAAATCGAGTTATCTACGTATCCATAATGTACTCATCAAGTTTTATATATGCACAAAAGATCCAGGCAGTTTGATCACGTTAACCTAACAAAAGTTATACTGTGTCAAAGATACCATCTCCTAATCACCAATTTTGAAAAATGCAAAAAAGTACCATGTTGCTTGGACACAGAAATTAATAAGATATAAATTTTTCAAATGATTCATGTTGCATGAATCTATTTAAAACTTTTAAAAGTCTCAATAATTGTTGTATACTTTTCATACCACGCAGTTTGGATCTTTTTATAGTAGATTCCTCACTTTATTTCAAAAACATAAGGAGCGAACGGTATCAAAAAGAAAGTATCGATACTGTACTCATGAGTAGATTGAGTAGTATCGAATGATAAGTATCGTACTCGATTAAGAGTAGTTTTATGAGTATCGTACTCATAAAAGTATCGTTTCAAAAGTATCGATTCTTCCAAGTATCGAATACTTTTCTTACGTCTTTTTAGTTTCAGTAAAACAATCATGTTTTAGCACACAAATTTAATGCAATAATAAAAAAGTACCTGCTGTAACGATAGAAATCGGTCGGTACATTGACATAAACATCATCATCATCATCCTCCTGCCCTTATCCCAAGTTTATTTGGGGTCGGCGCAACATGTATGTTTTTTCCATTCATCTCTAGTTGCAGTCATCTCAATATTCACTCCCTTCTTAACCATATCATCTTTCACACAGTCCATCCACCTCCTTTTAGGTCTTCCTTTCCCCTTGTAGCCATCCACATCCATAGTTAGTGCCTACCTTACGACATTACTTTCATCCCCACGCATCACATGTCCGAACCAGGACAAACGATTTCCTCGTAGTTTTTCTGTGATTGGTGCTACTTTCAAACTTCCTCTAATATATTCATTCCTAATCTTATCCATTCTTGTCACACCATACATCCATCTCAACATTCGGATCTCGGCTACATGCAATCGTCTTTCATCCGTCACTTTTATGGGCCAGCTCTCCGATCCATACAGGACGGCAGGTCGGATCATGCTCTTATAGATTCGTAGGGCATTCTCGAGTCACAAGTAGTTGCCGTAACCTGCCGCCATTTCATCCAACCAACGTTAATTCGGTGCTTTACGGCTCGATCTAATTCTCCATCACTTTGTAGTAGTGAACCGAGGTACTTAAAATCCGAGCAGGTTGGTATAGGAGCACCATCAAGCGCTTTGGACGAGGGACTAGAGGGACCGCCGAAATCGCAGAACATAATTATTCGGTTTTGGTTCTGCTAATTTTCAGGCCAACACTCTCTAGCCTTTGCTGCCACTTTACCAATCTACTCTGGACCTCGGTTCTATCCTCACCCTCAAGGACAATGTCGTTGGCAAAAAGCATACACCAGGGTGCCTCATCCTGTATATCCGATGTCAGTACATCTATTACTAACAGGAAGAGGTACGGGCTTAAAGCTGACCCTTGGTGTAAGCCTACAGCCACTCCAAAGTCATCGGTGTTACCCGCGGCCGACCGGACATGCGTATGGGATTGCCTGTACATAGCCCGGATTGACTCTACATAGGTACTTCACTGGCACACCTTTCTCTTTCAGGGCCCACCACAAAACCGTTCGGGGTACTTTATCGTACGCCTTTTCGAGGTCCACAAACACCATGTGCAGGTTCTTATGCACACGTCTATATTTTTCGCATAGTTGGCGCAATGCGAATACGGCATCTGTGGTACCCCACCCTGGCATAAAGGCGAATGTTAAATGTTGTACGTTTAGTTAACAGGTGGTTAATTGAACGGCTGATTAAGCTAGTTGGCGGCGACATAAATATGACATCATGTCAATATTCTAAGATAACAATGATTTTTTTTAAATAGAAGATTCAAAACATGTGAACTATTCATTGTTGCCAGAAACATACATGAGCCGTAAGAGAGAGCATCACAATGATTATTTCTGAGATTTATTCGATACGATACCTGTCGAAAAGGGTAAAGGTATCGAAGGCAAAGTATCGAGTCCAAAAGTATCGGCATCGAAAGATAAGGTACTCGATACCACGAAGTATCAATACTTTTTTAAATTATTTTTTAATAAATAATAAATATAATATTAATAAATTATTTTTTCTCATTATACTGTTTTTATATTAGTACAGATTTTAATTTCCTTCTCATTCTAAAATGAACCACACATTAAACCAATACCTGTAATGTAATGTAATATTGTATTTTTTTTAAAAGATCCACACATAGTTTTTCAGGAATTACAGATATTCTTCATATGAAAATGTACAATATACTACTTTCAAAATAATGTATATATTATTATGTTATGGCCTATTTACACTACTAACTTTCAAATAGGTACAGTATCATACGATTGTTTTATTCTCTGCCTAACGTTAAACTGCATTTACTCAAAAGTAATGAAACGTTGATTGGATCTTTTCTGCTTAACAGGGTCCAATTATATAATGAGGATGAATCACATAGTGGAATGTTGTAATTTTAACCATTATGACGGAGTGGCTACACGTTTCTGAGTATTCTATTTTTTAAATAATTAAAATCCGTCAAGAAATGACGAACTTATTGAGGATTTCTTACGGCCACTTAAATTAAAAACGCTCGGTTTTACTGGATTTTACGAAACTACTGGACCGATTTCAATAATTCTTTCACCTATAGAAAGCTACAAGGAGGAAGTTATAGGAGTAACAATAGGCTATATAACATCACGCTACTACAAAAGAGAGCGGAGCAGTAATCCTATATGTCAACAAATCCGGCAGATTTCCATACTAATATAGTAAAGAGGAAAGATTTGTATTTTTATATTCGACTAAACTCAAAACTACTGGACCGATTTCAAAAAATCTTTTAACATCAGAAAGCGGCATTATCATTGATTAACATAGACTATGTTATTATTATATTTTCAAAAAAATTAGGGATCCTTACTAGAACTTCAATAATGTAATCCAATTTTTCGAAGCTATTTTAACAATACAGTAGATATTATTCCTTATCCAAGTAAGTACGTAAGTGCCTTTGCACATTGTAAGAAAATTTCTGGTGCTTGACAAGAAATTTCTTATAAGAAATGCAGTCGCCTTTGTTGTTATATGAGACCGTGCACATTGTAAGAAATTTTTTCTTGTGTCTGATAAGACACACGCATTTTGTCGGCTCTAGACCAGAAATTTCTTAAGTACGTGGGACACTCAATTACATCAAGTTTTATTTTGAGAAATTATAAAATTAACTTCGATGTATAAAATATTTTTATTAAATCCACCAGGCCGTTTCCTCGTGGTCATACTAGTTTGTCATACCACCAGCCTCTACACAAAGTTTCATGCGTCTGAACCAATTTTCGCACAATCATCGTACGAAAATGTTCTCGATGCAGATCCATTTTTAAATGAGACACAATGGCTCTCAAAAATTGTGGAGAGATATTCAAAATTGGAATATTGCTATTTTTACTTTTAAATATAAGCAAAGTTTTCAAAATAATTACAAGTAGGTAACAAGTACCTTACACAAAAACTCGCAAGACGTTGTTGAACGGCCCACTCGGTACCTATTCATTCTGCGGCGGCGGCGGCGCCTTTGTGCCCCTCCCCCGACATACCGCACCTCACTCTACACGTGCCGCTTGCGCCTGTCGGCGCGGCGGTACGGCTTTTGATTTTTACCCGACTACGGTGAAGCCAAAGGAGGGTTATGATTCTATGCCAAATGACTTTCAGTTTGCTAGTACAGTTTAATTTTTAAATGCAGTTTCGGTTGTGAGTTGTAACTGGTGACGTCTCGATGAACTAAATAGGTAGGTATTAAAATCCTTAGGTACCTACCTGAGAGTTACAGCTAGCATTCCACGTGGGGATATAGCTTCTACAAATTGCGTATTTTGACGATGTAATGAAATCTTCAAGTAAGTACCTATTTTAACAACTCGTCAAAAGTTGTTTGGGACATATAGGTAGGTATGTACGTACGTAGGTCATTAAAAACTTTCTTTCGTTTCGCATTAATTCTGGTACCTACAAGCTTTGTATTATGTCCCATCGCTGATTCTCGAGTCTCGTCATATTATTATTATTATACTAGCTGTTGCCCGCGGCTCCATCCGCGTGGAATTCGGATTCCGTGCCAACTTTAGCCTACCTAAGTTACTTCTTATTACATAAGCTATCTGCCAGAGAAAGTCACGTCCAAATGGTTCAGCCGTTCCAGAGAGCCGGAACAAACAGACAGACAGACAAAAATTTAAAAAATATATATTTTGGTACCTATGTGTACCGTATACAATACATTCATATGCATGTAGTAGAAACCGGTTATTTTAATATTACAAACAGACACTCCAATTTTATTTGTATAGATTTAAAGTTCCCGTCTATGATATAGATAGGTATGCAATCAAAAAAAGACGCTGTCGTCTGTCTATTTTGTACCTACCTAGGTAAGTATATGATTGTGAGGATTGTGTATCCTCCGTCAAATTATGGTTAGGTACATACTAATGAATGAAGTAAAGAAATAAGAAATTACCTAAGTAGGTACTTCGTTCTGTACCTACATTACGAGGTTAAGTTATACCTATTGGCTAGGAGCAATATTGGCTGAGAGAAAGTAAAAATCAATTTTCTTTCTTTCTTTCTAAGCAATATTGGCTGGGTCAGGTTTTGGATGGGTGACCGTTCTTTGCATTACGACGTTAAGCAACATTGGGTAAGTGCCCGCTTGACGGCAATAGGCTCGCTCCTATTACGTGGTACCGAAAATAATTTGATGGAATGTGCTGTTAATACACCTCTGCTTACCCCTTCGGGAATTTACAGCACTCCTGTAAAACCCCTAAGTATAATAATATGTATGTATGTATAATATATTTTTTGTTACAAACATGTTTTATCATTCTATACAGAATGATAAACAAAACATGTTTGCAACAAACAGAAATGTTTGTAACAAACATAAATGTTTGTGGCTACGTAAGAAATTTCTGGTGTACGTAAGAAATTTCTTGTCGATAATTTCTTACAGTGTGCAAGGTGTTCTCTTCATTAGACACGAAATATTTCTTGTCTGGCGTACGTATCTTATAATGTGCAAAAGGCCTAATGCTAATGATACTGTATTGTTAAAAATAGCTTCGAAAATGACACATTATTATTTTGTAATTTGTAAAAGATAAAAATAATTGCTGTGGGTTTTTCTTAGGAGATAGACATTATGCTGTCGCGGACTTTTATAAATATAAAATCATTTTACAACACACCTGCTCATAACAGTGATATTATTTTACCGCAATTAAGCACGGAATGACACCTATTATAAAACTGTGACTTTTTCATTACTATTATTCACAAAAGTGAGTTATAGATTCTTTTTTAAATTTTATAGGAAGTGTCTATAATTGTCTATGTTCTTAAAAAAGTTTTGATACAAAAAATAACGTGTTTAATAGTACGAATAAATTAATACGCCTATTGTATGGTCATTTGATGCATTTTCGTATTTAAATAAATAATTTCAACTTGTAATACTTGTGTAATAAACAAAATTTTCGCTCAAATTTAACTTTTTTTTTCTCTAAGTACAGAAAAAAAAACAGAGTAAAAAAAAGTTAAGTTCAAACCTCTTTTTTTTTAAATATGGTCGACCGCCATTGTTAAATGCGCGCGAATAGGAAAACGAATTAATTTGTAGTATTGTTTATTTAGTATTTGTAGTATTATTTTATTCGCAAGTGTGTTGTAAAACGTCGTATGGCACGTGTGAGCATGATGATTACCGTCCTCGGCTGTCTTAAGACCCTCGCCTGGCGGCTCGGGTCTCAATGGCGCCTCGGCGGTAATCACCAACGTTGCTCACTTGTACCATAATGTACTATTATTTCGGACAACATAAGAATCAATATCTAACACCTATACTTATAAATATGTTAGTACAAATTGGCATTGAGTCTTTGTTAGCATTCCGTCGCATCAGTGCTTATTTGTTCTATCTACCATTGGTTACATTTTACAGTAAAGACATTTTTTTATTCCATTTGTATAATAATCTTTAGTTTGTAGATTTTAAGGATTTCCTTAATAAATGAGTTGTCTATGAATTTATCATTATAATTAAATGTATAGAATGGTGGTTCATTATACCTTATTTCACAGTTTATTTGTGGAGATAGAACAATCATGCACAAATATAATTTCGAATATGGACATAGAACAGTACCTCATTAAAGATAGAACACAATGACTGTGTTATTTTTCTGTGCTTAACTGTTCTATGTCTCAGATGTATATACATGGTGATGTATTTAGTACTTATGTAGGATTTTACTCACAAATAATAAACGGATTTTAATTAGACAAAATGTTTATTATTTAATATAAATGCGTTTACCAATTAGGAACATTGTACCTACAAATAAAAAATAAAAAAGACGTGTGGCACTCGGGGCTGCCGCGGTAAAGCTATTGCATAGCATTTTTACAACACACCTGCTCATAAGATTAAAATTCGAATCTGAATCTGAATCTGAATTTCAATTTCAATTTCAAATTCAAATTCAAATTCAAATTCAAATTCAAATTCAATTCAAATTCAAATTCAAATTTAAAAAAATTACACACAAACAAACTTTTCAGCTTTATAATATTAGTACATACAATTGAAAATAAAAAATAGGTGTAAATTATTTTGAATACAAAAAAAGCTAAGCGTTCAATTACTTTCAATATCGTTCAGTTAATAGTTTAGTACAAAAAGAATCAGGTAGTAATTGCTATCGAAGCGTTTAAGCACCACACCCAAAGTTAGTTATATGTACATATAATAATTCTTAAACGCCTTTCCTATACATACCAAAGTGTTCTTTCCTGGGGTTGGTAGAAGTTTGAAACAAAAAAGAACTTGGTTTGAAAATTAGAACATATTACATAATCATTAGTCATACTTATTATAACTATGTAAAAGAGTGACGGTGATTTAAAAAACAACACTCTGTATCAAATTCAGAATAGAATCGAATATGAATCAAAAAGTACTTACTGCTCTGTTTGTGGGTCCGTCTGGTTATATATTTTGCTTTGAGATCTTGTATTGGACATTATATGTTATTTATCCACGACAATTTTATCAAGAACAACTATTTAAGCACGATTTTTATTTATTTTAGTGGAGCGCCGATGTGGTTCTCTTGATGTCGCCAGCCACAATGACAATTCAAACAAAATGGCGGAGATGGCGTCATGGGCTCTGATTGGTCGATTGGGTGGACATAGAACACACAAGCACTCAAAGTTTTGAACGATGTTAGCTTTATAACGAACAGTGGATATAGAGCAAACAAGCACAATATATTTATTACAGTGTTGTGTCACAGATAAAATAGAAATGGTTTTTTAAATATATTATAGCAAAAAAGTTTTAAATATTTCTTAACCAACGGATTTCAAATTTGATTCTTAACAATACTGCATTTAAAGTTAATTTTCAACAAAATTGGTAGATAGAACAAACCAGCACTGAGGCGACGATTCAGCATTATATTTATCAAAAGCCAAAAGCCAAATTATATTATAATCAAATGTCAAAATGTGAAAATATTAATAGTATAAATTATATTATTTACAACACACCTGCTCATAAAAGTGATATTATTTTACCGCAATTAAGCACGGAATGACACCTATTATGAAACTGTGACTTTTTCATTACTATTATTCACAAAAGTGAGTTATAGATTCTTTTTTAAATTTTATAGGAAGTGTCTATAATTGTCTATGTTCTTAAAATAGTTTGGATACAAAAAATAACGTGTTTAATAGTACGAATAAATTAATACGCCTATTGTATGGTCATTTGATGCATTTTCGTATTTAAATAAATAATTTCAACTTGTAATACTTGTGTAATAAACAAAATTTTCACTCAAATTTAACTTTTTTTTTTCTCTAAGTACAGAAAAAAAAACAGAGTAAAAAAAAGTTAAGTTCAAACCTCATTTTTTTTAAAATATGGTCGACCGCCATTGTTAAATGCGCGCGCATAGGAAAACGAATTAATTTGTAGTATTGTTTATTTAGTATTTGTAGTATTATTTTATTCGCAAGTGTGTTGTAAAACGTCGTATGGCACGTGTGAGCATGATGATTACCGTCCTCGGCTGTCTTAAGACCCTCGCCTGGCGGCTCGGGTCTCAATGGCGCCTCGGCGGTAATCACCAACGTTGCTCACTTGTACCATAATGTACTATTATGTAGACCTTTTGAAGTTGTATATTTCCGCAGTACCTACATTACCTTATTCTATCATCAATAGTTTTTCATTATTGAAGTTTTAGTAAGGATTCCTAATTTGTTTGAAAATAAAATATAGCCTATGTTATGCCCGGTTTACATTATTCCAGTACAGCGATCCAGTCCAGCACTGGATTGCTTACTGGAAAAGTGTAAACCGGCACTGCAATGAACTGAATCCAGTAAGCATTCCAGTCCAGTAACTGGATTCGCGGTCTACTTTTGAATCCAGTGCGATCAATCCAGTACAACTGGAATAATATAGACGGCCAATCCAGTGCCATTCCAGTGCTGACGAAGTACACACGTGTTGCTTGTTTTTGCGGACTTTTTTTGCGAAGAAAAAAGATTTAACAATAGTGAAGAAGTTATCTGAAGACGAAACTGTAAAGTTTGTCACTATATACAGAGAAACTCCGTGTTTATGGGATATAACATCAGAACATTATAAAAACAAAGCTATGCGCCAATCTGTGCATTGGTATGGAAATTGAAGGATTCACATTGGAAGATGTGAAAAACAAAATAAAAAGTATTCGTTCGACATACTACCTCGAACTAGAGCACGTTTGAAACATTTTCGAAACTGATCTCTTCTTCAAATCATTGTCACTGAAGTGTTCAACACTTCAACGGCGTCTAAATAACTGGAATGATGTAGACTGACAGATCCAGTCCAGTGCTGGACTGGAATCTCGCTTAAATCACTGGACTGGAATAATGTAAACCGGGCATAAGTCAGTGATAATGCTGCTTTGTAATGGTACAATAATTTTCGAAATCGTTCTAGTAGTTTTTAAGTTTAGTCGAATACAAAAATACAAATCTTCCCTCTTTACTATGTTGATATAGATGTATGGAAGTCTGCCGGATTTGTTGACATTTATGATCACTGCTCCGTTCCCTTTTGTAGTAGCGTGATGTTATATAGCCTGTAACCTTCATCGATAATTGGACTATTCAACAGAAAAAGAGTTTTTCAATTCGAACTGGTAGTTCCTGAGATTAGCGCGTTCAAACAAACAAACTCTTCAGTTTCATAATATGTATAATATAATATATAAAAATATTGAAGTAAATAGCACAAAAACTATATTATTAGAAGCTTTGTAAATTACTTAAAATCCGTACAAAATTTCAAAATTATACGTTACTAAATAAAACAGCTATGGAGTCTTAATCCAAAAGAGCCCTAAGTCTTCATACTTTCCATAGCGGTGGCGCGCGCTCTCGTGACAAGTGACGTCACACAGTATGTTGGCGCGGCGGCGAGCGTTTTTGAGATTACTGCATTAAAATTGCTGTATTTTCGTCATTTTTGATCGGATTGAAATATTTTTTTCACATTGTTTATTGTTTTTTTAATCATTTTAAATCTGCATACTCAACTAAAAACGTGAATGATCCTCATTGTTAGCGTATAATTGTTAGGTAAAGCAAACCCCAGACTCCGAGCTGAAAAGCTTCGGATGCGACTGGGAATTAACGCTAGGATGAAGATTTTTTTTTTTATACCACTCCATAGCGGTGGCGCGCGCTGTCGTGACAAGTGACGTCACACAGTATGTTGGCGCGGCAGCGAGCGTTTTTGAGATTACTGCATTAAGTATCTTCGTCATTTTTGATCGGATTGAAATATTTTTTTCACAGTGTTTATTGTTTTTATAATCATTTTAAATCTGCATACTCAACTAAAAACGTGAATGATCCTCATTGTTAGCGTATAATTGTTAGGTAAAGCAAACCCCAGACTCCGAGCTGAAAAGCTTCGGATGCGACTGGGAATTAACGCTAGGATGAAGAATTATTATATATTTTTTTTATACCACTTAGGTGGCAGACAAGCACGCGGCCCACCTGATGGGAAGTGGTTACCGTGGCCTATGGACGAATGCATCACCAGGGGCGTCAAACTCGTGCTGCCGACCCTGAAGAAACCTTATAATGCCCTTCTTGAAGAACCCCATATTGTAGTCGCTTGGGAAAACCATCGCGGGGAGTTCATTCCACAGCTTAAGTGTGCGAGGGATGAAGTTCCTTTCATACCGCACAGTGCGCACCGTTTCCGGTCGCAATGTGTGAGGATGAATTCCCCGCCTATGGCGAGAAGTGCGATGATAGAATGTAGCTGTGGGCATCATGTCAAACAATTCATCTGAGCACAAACCATTGTATAGGCGGTAAAACACACACAGTGAGGCAAAGTCTCTTCTGAAACTGAGAGGTTCCACATCGCCTGTGAGTATGAGATTGCCGATGAGCCTCAACGCCCGTCTTTGCACCGAGTCGAAAGGGTCAAGCTGGCACGCAGGCGCTCCGGCAAAAAGGTGTCAGCTGCAGTACTCCATGTGGGGCCGAACCTGTGCCTTATAAAGGAGGAGTCGTTGCCCCGCAGTGAAGTATTGCTTCACCCTATTGAGCAGCCCAAGTTTCTTTGATGGCAGCTTGACCTTGTATTCCAGATGACATCGGTATTGGACATCGATGGAGATGTCGACATCATGAATCCCGATGCTTGTGGAGATGGTAAGCGGTGTGCCCAGGAATTGCGGCGCTACAACAAATGAAGCCTTCTTAGCGGTGAATACACATACTTGTGTCTTAGTGGGGCTAAATTGGACTAAGTTTAGTTGTCCCCAATCGGATACTCCAGAGAGAGTAGTCTCAATTTTGGACACCCGATGCTTGTGGAGATGGTAAGCGGTGTGCCCAGGAATTGCGGCGCTACAACAAATGAAGCCTTCTTAGCGGTGAATACACATACTTGTGTCTTAGTGGGGCTAAATTGGACTAAGTTTAGTCGTCCCCAATCGGATACTCCAGAGAGAGTAGTCTCAATTTTGGACACAAGTTGTTTGGGACTCTCCTCCACTTCTGACCCGTGTAATACGTGTCCCCGGTGCTATATAAGATGGACAGAGATAAATGATAAGATTGATTTATAATTTAAATTACAATTATAATCTTGATAATAAAAAGGGCATTACATAAATTTATAAAGGTACCTAGTATTTAGTAAGGGAACCTCAGGGGTAGGTTCGGTATAAAATATTCTGCCGAGGCGTTGCTTGATCCGTTGTGCAAGATGGTAGTAGCACTTAGCTGGTGACACCGGAGCTGGTGATGTTGCCGGCGTGCCAGGGTCCTCGCTGGTGTGCCTCACGACAACATGTACCTATGTAGACACATCACCAGCCATCGAGCTATCATTAGGTACGAGAATCTTGTTGCAAACCCCCTACCGTCGAATGGTGAACTCTTAGGGGTTCACGTAGGTACCCCATTTTGGGAAACCCTGTACTATGCCATATCGAATAGATGTGTCGTGGCCGTGTTAGTATACCTAAAAATTAACGCAGAAAAAAAGTCTTGAGAACTACTCGACCCCTTTTTTTGTTCGTATTCAAAGCAAAGATACGTAGGTCTCACAATACATTTAAGTACTTACTCTGTGACAGAGACTCTCTAAGTTGTATCTTGCTTTAGGAGCGGCCAAGTTCCCCTATTCGTAGTAGTTCGGTGAATATGTAGTCCGGTATACCGAACTAAGTCCTGGGATGGCACAACTAGTTGTGCATACATTACATAGTTGGTCCATGAGGAAAACGTGGTCTGGGGAGCCAGAGAGCACGCACTAGGCGGTCACTCATGACGTGAAGTCGTCGCTTCGGTGTCCGCGACGCCACGGTGAGCATGCGTACCTACCTAAACTAACTGTAGTGGTGTAGTTGTAGTGTTACCTAAGTACCTGCTATTGACTAACTTAACGGTGGTCAGCACTGTTAGCAGCGTCAGCGTCAGAAGGAATACCTGCTGCCTATCTCGAAATCCTATTTAATTTAGTGTTTAGCAATTACACTCTCTACTCCATATCGTATAGCGTTCACGAGACATTATGAGGTCGACTATCGATTATTCATAACCCCCAGAAGTGGGCGGGCACTTCGCCCTTAATGGATGAGTGTTGAGAAGACCGAGATTTCTTGATATCGAGTAGGTACCTAATACCTTACCCTCTTATTGATCACCTTGGTGTGTAGGTATCATATCCTCTGCTGCTAAGCCTGAGACTAACATCGTACAACAACGAGGGAGTTCGGGAGTGTTAGGTATACATTCAGGATTATGAGAATACGAACCAAACTTAATAAAACCACTGTACTTGTACACACAGAACACCATTTATTAAAAATATTTCACAGATTAGGGCAAAGAAGCGTGGCACAAACAATTCAAATTACATAGAAATTTAATATAAAATGTACTTAAACTAACTTATAATAACGTCTACCGAAGACAGCGAGGAGCTGAACAACACCATGTACTGACAGCCTGCTACCAGACGGCAGGCAATTAGTGAGTGGCTAACTCTTAGCTCGTACTGAAATGAGCCATATCGAACTTCGTCAAGGTAGCTCCGGAGCTAGGTGAAAGCATTCCACGAACTGATCACCTGTCACACCTTCAAGAACTATCACAGGTAGATCCACCTGTTAGTGTTTAAGTATATTCAAGTGGAGAGCCACTGGTTGCAGCTGGATGTGCCACAGTGTCGTATACTAGCTTGTAAAACTAGTTTCAGCGTACGCTGTCCTCGGCACAGGCTGCCGCGAGCTCGAGTGGCAGCGACGTACAGGGTGCACCATCAACACGCATAGAACTTAACATCCTCAACGTTCATACCTCGTGGTGTTTCCTACTTATCATCAGTACAGTGCCTGTCACTCGAGCTCGCAGTTTCGCTCAACTTAGTGCCCTTTGAAATTAATATAAAAATGCAGAGAACGCTAATGTCTGTGTTGCAACTGCACTCCTAGCAGAGCACGAACTCCTCAGATTTATTTCCCAGTAGATAAGCTTTGTTAACCTTTAATAATTTTATTATCACTTAATGAAACAAGTGACACAGCCTCGATGCAGAGACAGTGGAGGTCGAGACGAAGTCTGTTTGTGTGCAAGACTTTATTGCTCACGGGTTGCTCTAGATCTGCAGTTGTACACCAGACACGCCGCTAACTTATTCCTTAAACTTAACGTACGTACTTATATATAACAAATACATTCTCATTATACAACAATCACGGATATCGCGACTTACATAACATTTGAGCTCGAGACCGAGTCTTGCGTCGCGCGTCGCGTCGGTCTTGCGTCGCGGCGACTGGCGAGCGCGAGCCTACCTAATGCTCCAAGCGTACATCATTGTTGTATAATGATAATGCTAAAGAGATTAGGCCTGCAGCGACTACACAATGGTATTTAGGTGTACACTGTACACCTACCTAACCCATCAAGTGTGCCTAACCGACAAAATATAGCATAGCGCAAATTGAAATCAACAATAAGACTTATAACACACTAACTTTAGACTAAATGTATAGGTAACACTGAATCACTGAAGTGGATACAGATGTGGCTGGCCGTGAGCCGGCAGACCACTGAACATTAACTGGCTGACTGCTGAACTACTGCAGACAGCGTGCCTGCCCACATGCCAGTGTTTATCCACAACGTCAGCTGGCCCATCGTCGCGGGCCAGTGCGGTGGGCAGAGACCTTATCCGCGCTACTAGAAAGCTTGTAAGCGATATATTAACAATAAATAGGTAAATTAACCTAGTACTTTTCATTCCGGAGCGGCTACTGCGGTGATAACGACCCAAAATCAATCTGCAACATGATAGCGCGTACCTAACCAGTTTACTTCTGCGGATGCTTGATTCACTTTTACCTGTGTACGTGTGTGTGAGCCATCAGACACGTTGCCCAAATATGTGGCCAGGCTATTGAACGCTCCTACGGCTAATGCCGGCAAACTTATTCGAGATGTATATATACGATAAAATTAACATTAAACATACTACGGTAAATGTCTAACTATTATCAGGGTTTCTACAGTGAGGCGAGCAGTGGGCGGCGGGTGCGCCGGGCACCTCGCGCGGTCTACACGACTACACCCCACGGCGGAGGACCTCGTCGCTCACTACTCACCAAACAACATTTTTAAGACGTGAGCACGCCGTCCGTTGTTACTAATCATGGAGTATTATTGGCACAGGTATTCAGAAAAAGAATTAAGTACAGGAACTAACTACGACACTTACGCTAACAAATATACTAAGTACCTACACGAAACGCCGCCCTTACACGACAGTTCAGAGTCGACAATTTTAAAGAGGTAGGTATTACTAACACAGCGCTCACAATTTTCTCGTCTTAGTCACGGTCACGGTATACTTACGAGTAAGTAGGTACAATATTGGACCTAACAGACCCCATAGACTAGTGGCAATTTGTTGGCCGGCGTATTGTATTCGTTGACGAATGTATGGGATTTGACGTTCATGACATGCGACTGTCACAAACGTCAAATCCCATACATTGCTCATTCTATTCTACAATACGTCGGTCAACGAATTGCCACTTGTCAACGGGGGCCGAGGGGTTGGCCGGTGAAAGCTAAAAGCAGATGGCGCCAGCATAGCTTGTCCCAAAACATTGCATTTTTGTATGGATAATTTCAGAAAATAATTCCAAACAGCTATAATGACGCGCTGTATTGTTTCTAAATGCTCTGACGTCGACACGCACCAAATGTAGAAGGATGTAAAAATACGAAAGCTTTGGTTAAAAGCCATCCGTCGTTAAAAATCAATAATTACCAAAAATACGAGGTTATGTCTTGTGGTAAACAATTTGTTGAAAGTGATTATGAAATAAAAAGTAAATACACAGGTAAGCTACTTATGAATAAATCTTTGACTACCTATTATCTATTCAGTAATTTTTAGCGTAGCGAGGTGTATTGTCAACCACATTTCGTCTGCTATTCTAAGTCCCATGTATAGGATATTCTTACACTTGATAATATTTCGTTCATACCTATTTAAAATGTTAAAAATCACTTGTTCTAGAGTTACAAACCAACACAAATTCTTGAAGAAAGGAGCTACACCATCTAATACACAAGCAATCTCTGGGAACCCAAGAGAAGAAAGATTGGTAAACCACAACCTCAGAAAAAGATAGCTTTTTTAACTGCCTAGTACAAGTACACAATCTTGTGAAGATATATTGCCATTAGAAGGATAATAATGGTGTGTCTCAAGACTGCAATGTATCTCTAGACCTACTGATAGAATTGTATTCAGCCAAATCACAGCACTTGTGGAACACAAACATCTAATATATGTGTACAATAAAGAATTATCTATCTATCTATGTATGCATTATCATTTCTGCACTGATAAGGAAGTTGTAAATAAAACTAACTTAGGTATATACCAATGCTGTGTTTTATTTTGTTTCAAAGTTCTCATTGTAGTTAAAGTTCGTGTTGTAGATTCTTCATTGTTTTTCTGCAATATCCTCTAATATAAGTATTTTGAACGATGATCGATGACAAGATCTTGTCATCAGTGCCCGGAGATTGCTTGTGTATTCTATGGAAAAATAGATAGTGTAGCTCCTTTCTTCAAGAATTTGTGTTGGGTTGTAACACTTGTAACTCCTAGAACAAGTGATTTTTAACATTTTAAATAGGTATAACGAAATATTATCAAGTGTAAGAATATCCTATACATGGGACTTAGGATAGCAGACGAAATGTGGTTGACAATACACCTCGCTACGCTAAGAATTACTGAATAGATAATAGGTAGTCAAAGATTTATTCATAAGTAGCTTACCTGTGTATTTACCTACTTGTTATTTCATAATCACTTTCAACAAATTGTTTACCACATAACCTCGTATTTTTGGTAATTATGGATTTTTAACGACGGATGGCTTTTAACCAAAGCTTTCGTATTTTTATATCCTTCTACATTTGGTGCGTGTCGACTTCAGAGCATTTAGAAACAATACAGCGCGTCATTGTAGCTGTTTGGAATTATTTTCTGAAATTATCCAGACAAAAATACAATGTTTTGGGACAAGCTATGCTAGCGCCACTTTGACTGACAGTTGCCAACCCCATTTGTTATGCTCTAACCAGTTATTAAGAAATGGAATTAATAAAATGATTGAAACTGTCAAATATTTTTACTATATTGTTCCAAGAGTGCTACTGAGGGAACTGCCGTGCCTCAGGCGGCTTAACTTCTATAAACAGACAAAATCACAACACAAATTAAATGTAAGGAGTAAATCTGTAGGCTCCATGAAAGTCTTTATAATTTTAATTACATACATAAGTATACATCGGACGCGCTATCATTAAGACCTAAATCATACTTTTGGTCAAATTTTTTGGTAACGTTTCTAAAATATAAAGTGGTAGAGATAGGTGTGTACCTACCTATGTGTGTGTGTGAATGGTCACGTGCTGATGCGCCGGCGCAGGCGAGGCGGGCTCGGGCGGTTGGCACATTCTAAATACTAATTTAAAGTACTAAATAGTATACGTCATCAAAAATACCTTAAATTTCATCTTAACAAATTTAAATTTAAATTAAGAGAATGGGTTTCGAATTTTTGGCCCAAAATGTTAAGGATCACATTTTTATAAAAAGAAGTGTATAAATATTTAAAGTTATATATATAGGTATATCTATAATACATACATAGATCTATAGGCGACAAGTCGTTTGAAGCGACCGGCGACCCCGAGACGGCAAATGGGATAAGTCGCTTTACCTTAAATGATTACTTTTGTTTACTTACTTCGACACGACATCGCGATGAACATGGGGACAAAGTAACAAGCGTCCGATGATAAAATAGGATTTGATACATTGTTAACTAATTAGACTACAGCTAACACTTACATACACGTCACTAAAACGAACGTACACTTAACTACTACATGTCTAAGTAGGTACCTACATCAACGTCACGCAGGGTGTGCGTGTCACACCATCATACCCACTGGGGCATGGGTCCAAGGGGTCACTGGAGCAAGAGAGAACAAACTGTGGAGACGACCGCGGACGTACCCCAATATAAGCTGAGCATGAAATATCTATAAACAAATGATTATTACCTACCCGAGGCGAATAAACGAACGACTGAGAATCAATCGATCAATGTTGTAACAAGGGAGAATTCACCCACAACTACATAATTATCACTCAGATTGTGAAATTACGTGCATTCTCATAAAATATCTGTGCAGGCATTGTTCTTTCTAAATGGAACTACCTACTACGCACGTGCTTTAAGTTAAGCATAAATAGCACTGCTTTCGCAGCAAGCACAACGCATTAACTGAAAGTGCTAGCACACTTAGATATTAGGTAAGTATTCGTAAAAAGCTTGGACCCGGGAGATTGGTCGGACTTAGGTTTGAGCGGGGAAAAATATATGAATACGGTAAATAGACCTTATTTATGATAATTTGATTGTACTAAAGAAACGATTTCTTGAAATGCATAATAATATAGCGCATCGGTCGCGGTTCGCGGTGCAGCCGCTGTAGGTACTGTAAGTACATCTGTAAGCGACCGCTTGTCACTGCGCTGCGGCGTTGCCCGGAGGACCGACTAGACTAATGAGGTTCATTAGACATTTAGTTTGACGCTATATTCACGCTACACATATATTAATAGCGACACACTATCATACTATACTTGTCAGTCCATGTAACAAATCCGACCAGAGCCACTCCGTACGCAACCATTACCAGAACTTCCCAAAGTGAGCTAACGTCTGCAAATGTCCAAACCTTCCACATCGATAGTGTGTCTGTAAGTAGCTACGATAGTGCTACACGACTACGTCTATATATGTGTGGGTAATATTGAATATTGTTCGTATACGTATATGACCTAACTATTTGGTTACTATATTTGGTTCATGAGACGATTACCCGTAACACGCGATGGGTTCCACCTCGACACGCCAAACTTCGCGACACAGCCCGCAGGCAACCTGCTCAATGCTCAGCTAGGATCGAATACAGCGATGCATTTGTTACCAATATTTCAACTGTTTAAGTTAAAATAGTTCTGTTCTTAATGTTAAACATTATACATCATTACCGAGAGATGGGCCGCGCCTCAGTGCGAGCGTGTCGAGCCGAGGTCTCGCAGTGCTCCTACTACCAAGAGAACCTGACCCTACCTAGGTACAACATTTTGTTCTAATAATAATATTCCTACAGCAGAATAACGTACTAACTACATAGACACACTTTAAATACTAATTAATAACTAAACACGTTTATAACATTATCAGTTCTTAGTGCTAAATTTGAGATTGTTCGTTCCAGCGCCAGCGTTCAGAATTCAACTCTGTAAGCTCATTTCAATCAAGGTTTCACCAGGCGAGGTACCCACTTTGAGCGTTCACCTCAGAAAGCACCACATTCCGTTTGGTTAGCTACCGAATAAATTCCACAGGACAATGCTAATCACAGTTCAGAGATCGAGACGCGCCGGCACCGGACAGGGCTCATACAGGTTCAATCTTACTTCACTACAACAATATGAGTTACTATAAGCTCGTTTCATTCATACCGTACAATACAGTCGGGCGTGCATGCATAAGCAGAAGTGCAGAACCAAATCTTCATAACCGCTGAAGACTTGTTTTGTAGGGCAACTGATCGAGCGCATAACTCCACGAGGTCCGACTTAGCGCATTCGATCAAACCAGAGAGGACGATAATTCTGCTTTGGGTTTGTTTTTGTTCATAGCTACAGTCGGACACGGAGTGATGGCTAAATACTCGTACGTGGGATTACTATAATACACCTAACATTTCGCATACAATTACAATAATTAATAATGTAACAATGTGGTAAATGATGATTATTGATGATATACATTATGATGAGATGATTAAATGTGAGCATGATTATGTAGGTACCGGGCTCAACCACTTGGTCTAGGTAACAGACGCGACCCTCATCAGCTAGGCGCAATGTTCGTTGCGAGAGAGTGCGACGACAGGGAGTGTTGCGGCGACAACAGGTGTGGCAGCGATAGTTGGTGATCTACGTCCAGGGGCCCTGACGAAGTCAGGGATCAGCACACGGCAACATGAGCACGTCATTTTAGTTTACATCTGAGGATCGCGTCCAGGCGTCGTTAGAATAGGGGTGGTAGACAGCACCATGCTTAATGAGGACACATCGCAAGCATCTTCGATGTGGTTGTAAGAGTTATGTAATTCAAAACGTTCAATAATAAAATGTATCCAACTATCTTTGCAGTGATGATGCTCAAAATGCATGGAGTTGTCGCCGTTGTCGGTGGACGTCAAATTATTGTCGACCTGATGCGTCTTGTGCATTCTGTGTCTGCACTTTTTCAAATCCTGTTTAAAAAGGTACAAATAATCCAGTGAGTATAGGTCACAGTATCTCACAGACAGAGGATACCCAAACGCGTGCGGTGACAGTAACGTGACGCCAGTTAGTCAGTCCAGGGACGTAGTACAAGAACGCTTAGACAGTGGCCTCGTCCACGACGTCGGCGCTGTCCAGCATACTGTGCATGGGGTTTTCGATAACATTGACCACGGTACCGCTTTGGCGTGTGTTCCGACGACGGAACAGAGAGTCGGTGAGACTATTGGCTCGCCGAGGTGTAGCATCGAGTTGAGATTCAATATCGTCAGTGCTGCGCGAGGAAGCAGGATCGTGCTTCACATCGCTCATCGAGTGGTTGGCCTTCTTGTTGACATCAGGCGTGTCGAATTCGTTAGAGTAGGCGTGCGAGTTGAGCAGCGAGTCGAGAGTGGGCGTGCCGGTCTGGTCCGCGAAGGACATCGGCCGCTCGAGGCGGCGACGCACGCGCGCGCGCACTGCCTGCTCCACGCTCTCGTGCGACGAGCTGCCGGACGCGAGCGGCCCGTCCACCTCACCGCTCTTATTGTCTGAAATGGTATCATAAAAAATGTTAGAGATAGACAAGTCACAAGTTTTCCTGATAACAAATTGTTATACCGCTAAAATAAAATCCTAATTACAATTTCAATCATACCATTTGGGATAGATGCTCTGGGAGATGGAGCAGGTTCCTCATCGGTTTGTCCCTCCGAGAGCGTATCGAGAGGGCGAGTAGAGGGGTGGCTGCTGCAACCAGCTTCGTTGGCCTGGGACGCGCCTTCCGCAGAGGTGGAGGGCTGGGGGTCCTAAAACACACATTTCAGACTATTGTTATTTTGCACTTATGATTCAATTACTTAGACACTAAGTAAATATAACGATGTCATGTCATCACTTAAGGAGAAACAAAGCTTCATTAAAAGTCTCTACAGGATTTTAACATTTCTCCACACAACTCTTCATCTGGTTTTTACCCATGTTGTAGCAAGAAGTTTGCAGCCAAATAAAAATAAAAACTATCCTACCGATGTCGTCCCGATTGTCAGCACTTGATTGAATATAAACTGCTATAGGCAAGTGAGTTACCTAACCTCAACTTTGTATATCAATTAGCCTACTGCAGTCCACTGCTGGACATAGGCCTCTCCCAATACGCGCCCCGTTTGCCGATCCTCCGCCTTCCACATCCAGTCCGTCCCAGCCACCTTTCGCAGGTCATCAGTCCACCTAGCTAGGGGGTGTCCCACCTTCCGTTTACCTTCGTGCGGTCTCCACTCTAGGACTCGTTTGCTCCAACGGCCATCAGTCCTTCGGCAGATGTGGCCAGCCCACTGCCACTTCAGCTTGCTTATTCTGCGAGCTATGTCGGTAACTTTGGTTCTTTGTCGGATAACTTCGTTGCGAATTCAATCCTTCAAAGAGACTCTAAGCATAGCTCGCTCCATAGCCCGCTGCGCGACTTTTAGGTCACGGGCTAACCCCACCGTCAGTGGCCACGTTTCGGCACCGTAGGTCATAACAGGCAGGACGCACTGGTCGAAAACCTTTGTTTTGAAGCATTGCGGCAGGGGGGAGGAGAAGACCCGGCGCAATTTGCCAAATGCTGCCCACCCCAGTTGGATTCTTCTGGCTACTTCTTTCTCGAAGTTGTTTTTACCGAGCTGGATAACTTGCCCCAGGTAGCTATATTTTTGAACAACTTCGAGTGTCGCCCCTTCGATGGCAATCGGTCTCGGTACAACATGTTCATTGAACATGGTTTTATCCAAGTTTACACCGAGGCCGATTTGTCGAGAAGCTCCATTTAGGCTGTGCAGCATTTCGTCCAGTTGTTCCAGCGACTCCGCAACTATGACGATGTCGTCGGCGAACCGAAGGTGCGAAATGTACTCACCTTTGATGTTGATGCCCCGCCCAGTCCAATCCAGAGTCTTGAAGACGTCCTCCAATGCGTTGGTGAATAGTTTGGGAGATATAACATCTCGGGTTTCGTCTTCTGGTCTTGGAGCTGGACGGACATTGTGGCAGTATCATACAGGCATCTCAGCACCTCGATGTATCGCCAATCAACACGGCACCGCTGCAGGGCATCCAGCACTGCCAGGTTTCGTTTCGATAGAGTCGAAGGCTTTTTCGTATTCCACAAACGCCATACACAGCGGCTGGTTGTACTCCTGCGTCTTTTCTACAATCTTCAGAACTCGTCGAGCTTACCCGCGAGGCGATTTGTGACGACTCTCGAGAACAACTTGTAGACATGACTCAGGAGTGAGATGGGCCTATAGTTCTTCAGCAAGATCTTATCGCCTTTTTTGAAGAACAGTACCACCGCACTCCCGCTCCATGCCCTAGGTGTTAGCCCTTGCTGAATGACGGAATTAAAGAGGCTTGCTAGCTCTTTCAGAATTGGAGCGCCACTTGCTTTCAGCAGCTCAGTAGTAATTCCGTCATCACCAGGACACCTGTTGTTCTTCAGTTGCCTGAGAGCCGCCTCTACCTCGCACTGCTCGACATCTGGCAAATACTCGGTGTAGTGGCGCGTGAGTGGGGCTCTGTGGTCCTCATCGCTGTGTCCCGTCGGTTTACTCGTCCGTGATGCATATAGCTGTCCATAGAATTTCTCGATCTCTTCGAGTATCTCGAACTTCGAGGTAATCGTTTTGCCATCCCCAGTTTTAAGTTTCGTCAGATGGGGCCTCCCCAACAGTAACTGCTGAGCGAACACTTTCGATCCTCTATTGCGTCGGAGGTCACGTCGTATCAGCTTTTTGATTCGTTGGTTCAAGGCTCTCCCATCTGACGAAGACGGCTGTGTGGATGGTTGTTCACGCCCCTTTTTCATAAGTTCGAGAGTCTCAGGAGAGAGTTTGGACTCTTGCTGTTTGCGTTTTCCGGGCGAAAGCGTTCGAAAGCGAGACACTTCTTGCAATGTTTTGACCACTATGTCGGCCTTCTCGTCAATGCCCCTAGAGGTTTCCAGCATTGCGAAATGATTTTGAAGTTCCAGTTGGAACTTTTCGGACCCCAGACCTACTTGGAGCGGCGTAGGTCGGAGGATTGACCTTATCATTCGGAATCTTTCAGCCTTGATGTTGATATTTAGAGAGCCTCGGATAAGTCGGTGATCGCTTCCAGTATTAAACTTGTTGATCACAGAGACATCTATAAATATGTGCTTACTGTCCGTTATGAAAAAGTCAATCAACGAGATTGACTTTTTCATAACGGACAGTAATCCTTAACCTTATCGCAGAGTCCCGGCGTTGCCAAATCCACTTCCTGTGGGGTTTTTTCTTAAAGAAACTATTCTTTAAGAAGAGCCCCTGTGACTCGCGGTAGCTGACTAGCATTTGCCCCCTGCGATTTCTGCACCCCACTCCGATTTTCAAGGTCCGATTTTCGTCTCGCCGCGTTCTTGTACTCCCACTTTGGCATTGAAGCCCCCCATAACAACGTTGTAAGTGGCCTTGGCGGTGTGATTAATTGCTTTAGCAATATCCTCATATACCGTTTCGTTGTTTCGTTGGAGTGAGACGAGGTCGGCGTATATACCTGTATCACCTTCAGCGAACGACTGTTCGTGATTTTCAGGATATGGTACGCTACCCGGTTCGACACACTGCCAATTTCAACAACGCTGCTAATGAGGTCCTTTTTGACTAAAAAGCCGACGCCTCCCTGGGGGAGCTGCTCACCTTCTCTGAAGTAGAACAGGTCACCTGACTCAAGGGTTGTCGTGTCCTCCCCCTGTCTTAGGATCTCTGACAGTCCCAATATGTGCCAGTTTATGCGACCTAGTTCCACCTGGAGTTCGGTGAGGTGTTCCTCCAGCCGTAGTGTACTGCAGTTATACGCTGCCAGCAGTAGTTGTTTTTGGTAGCCTCCCGTAGCCCGGAGATTCTTAGCACCCCCCACCCTGCCGTTACCCGAACCGCTGCCATGGCTGGGAATAGCGGAACTACTAGTTGTTTAGCCTACTATTGCCACGCTGGCCAGACGGGTTGGCAAAGGGTTTTTGTCGAGTTTTTCTTCTCTCTGGTCGATTCGACCTCGGCAGAGTATTGGCCAGAAGCCGCAAGTCCTCGCTAAGGTTTTAGGGTGGAGTTGCCACTTTCGTTGCCCAGGGTGCACCGCGCGGGTTATTCCCAGTAGCCCCCACTGTCGACGCCACCACTGGTGACAAATGGGATTTGTTCCAAAAAAATGTCCCACTTGCCACCAATGGTGGCGTCACCAGCGGTGGCAACTGGGAATGGTCACTCTTTACTATATTGTTAAAAATTGTTTCGAAAATGACACATTTTTTTTATAATTTGTAAAAGATAAAAATGGTTATTGTGGGCTACCCTTATTTGATAGACATATGCTACTGCAGACTTTTATGTAGAACTTTTAAAGTTATACATTGCCACAGTAAATTATTTTGTTCTTTTATAGTTATCTTTAATAGTTTTCGCAGCGCACGCGATGTAAGGAATTTTTTAGGTCTTATTTTTGCACCTTATTGAAGTTTTAGTAAGGATCCCAAATTTTTTTGAAAATGTAATTTAGCCTACGTTAGTCAGTGATAGTGCAGCTTTCTAATGGTACAAGAATTTTTGAAATAGGTTCAGTGGTTTTTGAGTTTATTCGAATACAATAATACAAATCTTTCCTCTCTATAATATTAGTAAAGATGTATGGAAATCTGCCCGATTTGTAGATATTTATGCTCACTGCTCCGCTCCCTTTTGTAGTAGCGTGATGTTATATAGCCTTTATGCTTCGTCGATAAATAGACTATTCAACAGAAAAATATATTTTCAATTCGAACCGGTAGTTCTTGAGATTAGCGCGTAATGCTTAACCTCGTAATGTAAAGAACGGCCACCCATCCAAAACCTGACCCAGCCAATTAAGCTTAACCTCGTAATGTGAAGAACAGCCACCCACCCAAAACCCGACCCAGCTAATTTTACTTAACCTCGTAATGTGAAGAACGGCCACCCATCCAAAACCCGACCCAGCTAATTTTACTTAACCTCGTAATGTAAAGAACGGCCACTATCATTATTCACTATATTTCAATTCTAACCCCACTAGTCCGACGTCACTACTGGGGGCTTATCAAATGATTTTTCCCATCTGTCACCACTGGTGGCAACTGGGAACAAAAAGAGTGACCATTCCCAGTTGCAACCGCTGGCGACGCCACCACTGGTGGCAAGTGGGACATTTTTTGGAAACAAATCCCATTTGTCACCAGTGGACAGTGGTGGCGTCGACAGTGGGGGCTACTGGGAATAACCCCACCGCGCGGAGGTTTTCTAGCTCGCCCCACTTTGTATAATATGAAAGTAATATACAATACAAACTCACATGGTAGATATCTTGCGGGGTCGGTTCGGCGGGGATCTGCACATCGTCGCAGTTGCCCACTCCGTCCAAGAAGAACGTTACCATATTGCCCTTGCCCTTGACGTCAATGTTGCCGCGGCACCGGAGCCGGTACCCGCGCGTGGAGAGGATGTCGTACACCTCCCTGGTCACCTACACAACAGCCACCCCCGTCATATATCCCGTGCCATATGGCTCAGAGCTCACACAACACAGTGCATTATTCAAACAATAAGGTTCCAGTCAACAGTTCTTGGTAAACGCCAAAGTACTTTGTCTAACAGACTGAGATAGGCGAAACTGTGATCTAATTAATACTATATATCTCATTAAATCTATAAATAGATTTAAAAGATATATTTCGCCGTAGCGCATTTCCGATTGAAATAAATTAAAATGTCCTTAGATTATTGTGGTACCACAATCGCACAGCATTAGCTCACCGCGTAGCGCGCCAGCTTCGGTTTAGCAATAACTGTTTTAGGTAACATTCATTACACACATGTTCATATCAGTTGTAAGACAAGGCACGTATACTCACTTGTATTTGGTCCAACACCCCGGTGGAGTCCATGCGCGAGGCCACGTTGACGGCGTTGCCCCAAATATCATACTGCGGCTTGCGGGCGCCGATCACCCCCGCCACCACCGGCCCGATGTTGATGCCTGCGTACAATTATAGACCTCGTACCTCACTGATTTTAACGACAAGACAGAAGTCGACAAGAAGTTACGAGAAACATTCGCTCATTTCAAGAAAGCAGTTCGCCTGAGCATGAACGATACTTACCGATCCGAATACGGAAGCTGTTGAACGAGTGCTCGTTGACATACTGCAACTGGTCGCGCAGGCGCAGCGCGTAGTCAGCCATGGCAGTCACGTGACGGTAGCCGCGCAGGTCGCGGGTGCCCACTGTCAGACCTAAGTATTCACCGTAGTACATTATCTATACCTTAATTACTGCTGCTTCCGGCACTAAATTTCTCATAAATATGATAATAATAAATTATAAATCGATGACAAATTAATAAGATGATGAATCAAACCTGACGCGGCCATGTACGTAGCCCCGGTGCTTTTTATCTTCTCAATGTAGCGGAATTGTTCCTCAGCCAGGATCTCGTCGAAATCAGCAATGATCTCATTGAGCAGGCGCAAGCACTCCACCCCTTCGTTGTTTCCTTCGAGTTCCACGTAGAACTCCGAGAAGTTAGGGATGGACGCAAACATTACGCACACCGACTCGCATTGCTCGTGGTACAGTTCCTGAAACAATGACGAGGTGACAAGGATAAGACAAGCTATAAACACACATGTATCAAAACCAGAACGTTCTATTCTTTGGGTATACGGGCCCCGCCAAGATTCTCGGGGCCAGTTAACCACCTGCAAGCCAGTTTACAGTTTCTGGTGTAATCCCAGTTTTCCTAGTGGCGTCGAGATGCCCGCCAACAGTCACTCCTAAAGAAGCCGTACACTCCTACGCTAAGGTGATGATCACTTACGTCGATGTTTTTGTCGCTATTGAGGAAATGTTGGGCGACGTGCTCCGGTAGGATGTTTGCTAGCAGCTTGCGGTTGTATGCCTCCAGGTGTTCCATTTCCTCTTTTTCATCTGCATAAATAACCAAAAAGTTTCTAAAACATGTCGTGGCCTTGGACAAACTAGCGATACATGAAATCGTAACAGCGTTGAAAGCTTAAAACTGTATCTTTGATTGTAATAGCGCCAATGACCTACCATTAGCTTGCAGTTTCCAAATAAAGTCCAGCCGGTAGGTACTCTCAGTTTGTTGGGAGTGCAACAGTAGCGCCACTGTGGCGCCCAGAGCAATTGCGATGTTGGTCCAGTGCTGATTCCAATCCAGACCGCATTGGTTCCTGAATAGTATCACAGCAGAAACGTAGTTGTTATTATTATAACGTAAGCAATGTAAGTATTGTTAATTAAAAAATAAGGTAAGGTAATTATGGTATGAAACTCCATTGGCCTTGTGCGTGAAATATTGAGGTTCGCGCGCCAGTTCATCAAACTCTCGGTATGTTGATTCAACAGATGTCACTAGTAACTCGTCAGACAGTCGTACGGTACCTAGGTGCACAGAGGACATGTAGATGGCACCACACTACTAAACTGGTACAACAATTATTTAGTCTTCAGTGGACAAAAAACATCCATGATCAGTTCTGTACAACGCGATAGTTACTCTAGGGTTATAAAGTAATACTAACTGGGAGTCCTGTACTTGATCCATCCATATGATCAGTTCTGTACAACGCAATAGTTACTCTAGGGTTATAAAGGAATACTAACTGGGAGTCCTGTACTTGATCACCGTAGTTGATGTGTTCCATAGTGGTGATGACAGTGTAGATGCCACAGGTGAAGAGCAGTATACCGAGTTTCACCATAGTGATGAGGATCTGGTGCGCGGCACACAGGCACATCGCCAGGAGCGTCAGCTGCAGGTAGTGCTGTACGAACAACAGAGCTCGTATTAAGTACCTACCATATCTGAGTGCGTCATGCTCTCAAGAGAAAGCAGCAATTTTATTTGTTTATTATGATTTACCTACAAAAAATTGTGTAAGAAACTCACCTCATTCATGTCGTAAAGGCAAGAATCAGGTTTCTTTTCAGTCGTTTTCACTTCAGCAGGTTTGCTGGCGTCGAGTACTCCCTGGATCTACATACGAGTGTAAATACAAGGTCTCCGTAAGTAATTGGGTTCTTTGTAAAGGAAGTTCCTGTGCATGTATTTAATAAATCTAGCAGATATTAAAAAAAAGTAGGTATAATAATACTTGTGAAAACCGTTGGTACTTCACAAAAATAGTAAGTAGCTATGACAATAGTGGCTTTAGATACAAGTGAAAGGGCCAATTTAGGCAGGTATTTGTAGTTCGATCCAACATACTGACATCCTTGCAATTTTTTTTTGTGATTGTGACACTTACCATCACGACTTGAATTTGCAGAATGAAGGCGAACACGACGGTGAAGGAGATGAGCTGCGCGAGCGTGCGGTTGTGGTGCACGCGCCGCGACACGCGCCGCAGCCGCGCGTTCGTGTGCTGCACACATGACACAGTGTCAGGCTGACGACTGAGCGACGCTTGTGCTCGGTCGTCAGATGTTAGGTAGGATCACAGAATCACAGTGTTACCCACCTGGAAGTCAATGCAGAGCACGAGGTAGATCAGCGAGAAGATGATGATGCCGCTGAAGATTATCGTCGCGATGCCGATCGGAGTCCTGCAACAAACGTTTTATAATGCAGGTTGGCAGCACCACTACAGTGTGGCGATGTATTTTGAGTGTCTTCTATTGTTACGATAAATTGTTCAACTACGCTTATTAAATACCACCACCTACATCGCCGGCTGAGTAATTCAGCTTTCAATAGTAGTCGTTTCCAGAGTCGAAGCTACATCTATATCGTGTGACCTTCATCACTGAGCAGGCAGTCATCTGTGTGTGACGTGCTCTTGGTGTATAGACTCACACATTGCAGGTATATACGTATAGGTATACAATACATAAATCATGGGTAGGTATCTTGAGAAGCAACAAAGTGTGTGTGTAGGCCTTTATGCCGTATCATTTGCGTGATCATCTGGAAGTCATCGGTTCACTGGTTCCGAATACCGCATTTTACAAACAAAGTAATGATCTTTTATGAACAGACAAAACCGCTCTCAATATTTACATTGGAACCAAAGAAAGAAAAATGTTTTCATTACTTTTATGATTATTGAGCACCGAAGTATTCCCTTTCAACGTGCTCGGATTAGGAGACCTTAATCTAAAATACACTGCGAATAATAAGAGGATTTCGAGCCCTAAATATGACTGGAGCACTGGAAGGTTCTACTCTAGATAATAACAATAATGCACGTTAGATCACCACTGTCCCCTACGGGGCACTTACAGTTTGAAGGCCAAGAGTTGCAGGAAGACGCCGGCGATGAATACGACCACGGTGCACATGAAATATATCTTGAGCATGTGATCGCGCTCCGCCGTGTACTGCGAAGCACAATACATTTGTTGTTAGTAAGATAATTCTATTATCATCATCTGCATAGCAATTATTTTCCTGTTGCATCTGTTTGAACTGTGGAGCCAGAGGTAAGCTTATTGTGTTTGATCGGTATGTTGGCGACTGCCGTGTGACTTCCCATCCTTGGGAAAACTTGCGTCTAGTTCCATCTTTCATATAATATTCCACTATTAGTTTAATGCAATGAGAAGCCTATTTACAGTTAATTCATAATTTTATTTCAATTCTATCACTTTTCTTCTGTGATGGTCTAAGATAACAAGAATTTACAGTTGAAATGCAACACAATTGCTCGGTGTCCCGCCAAAACCGGAGGGACTCAGGTTGCGGGCGAGGGTTAATTGGCACCGAACACAATGTCCGGCGGGTGGCGCCAATTGCGTTGCGCCATATTGCAGGTTTCTTGTGTCGTCTACAACAGAATGTATACGTGCGCTCGTCAAACTTGTGTTGTACCTACTGTAGCATTCGACGGGCCATTTGGCAGCTCTGCGGTATTGTATAATGGGCAGGTAAAAGGTAACAGCGCGCCTTTTCGTAATGGGAATAGGCATTCGAAGGTTTGTAGAAGTGTTTCGTTTATTATTGATAAACTATATCGTGAATATAAGAACTTGACGTTGACGACGGGCCTGGTCCTAGGAGTATGAATGGGGCTAACCCTGAGGAAAAGCAGGTATTTTAATATAAATTGTATCTATTTGTTGTAGGTACCCATTACCATATACCATACCCAACCTGCACTAAGTGTAATCTAAATCTCTAATAAATAGGTAGGACACGACGGTATCTCCCGTCTCAAATCGAGCAGTCCGACTGGGGAAGCACCTCCGCCCTACAGAAGATCGCGGTTTAGCAACTTTGTGTTGTGTTTTCCGTGGAGAGTAGGGTAGCCAGAGCTCACTGGAGGGTATTGTGCTGTCAGCGGGAAGACCAAAGGCTTGGGTTAACACCGCTGACTGGTACGGGCGTGAAATGTTGGCGCGGCGGTCAGGGAGACCCGGTGAAACGGTTATCCGCTGGCCGCCCGCAGGCTGTACGGTTCCCGAACCTGAAGAATACTTAATCTCCGCCCCAGGAGGCTGATCCAGCAGCCTGTGCAAAGTTCCCGGTGCTGTAGTCGTGCCGGAGGAGGAGACCGGAGTGGACCCGACTACAGTATCTCGGAGGGGACCGGGGGCCCTTCCGCCCGCTGCGCCAGCCAGTCACAAAACCTTCACTCGTCAGTGGTAGCATGGAGCCTTGCTTTGTCTTATACGCTGTTGGCACAAAAACTCTCTTTACCTACCCGCCTCCCCCCCCCCCTTCTATAAATATGGCCAGGAAAAATAACAGGAAAAAGGTTTACACAGCGGCGCCGACGTCCACGATTAAAGTGGACTTTTGCAACATCAGGGGCCTAAACTCCAACCTGAACGAGGTCCACCACCACCTCGAAACAGCACAACCAACCCTGTTCTTCCTAACGGAGACGCAAATTTCATGCCCGGCCGATACAGCCTACCTAATGTACCCCGGCTACAAACTCGAGCACAAATTTCTGAGTAAAGCCGGGGTATGCTTGTACGTCCGGGATGACATTTGCTGCCGCCGTCTTAACGGCCTTGAAGACGGAGACCTGTCCACTTTATGGGTGCGTATAGATCACGGTGGCCACACCCGTATCTATGCGTGCCTCTACAGGTCTCATAGCGGTGACTGGGGCACAACTCAACTGTTTGAGCACCTGCAGCGGTCAGCTGACAGGGTAATTTAGCAGTATCCCACCGCGGACTTGATATTTTTGCTGCTTCTTGCTTCTTCTGCTGACTACGCGTCCGGATGAATACTCCATTACTGTGGATGCACCTCTCGGTACTTCGGACCACAGCCTCGTCCGGGCGCAAGTGACTCTCGCGCGGCCTGAACCACCGCGGCCACCCCAGTAGCGGCATGTTTGGCACTACAAGTCGGCAGACTGGGACGGACTGCGAGAATTCTTCGCGTCGTACCCATGGAGGCAGCTTTGCTTCACTTCAGAAGATCCAAGCTCCTGTGCAACAGCAGTCGCTGACGCGATCCTAGCGGGCATGGAATGCTATATCCCTAACCGTTGGGTCGCGACAGGAGCGAGTAAGCGGCCGTGGTTTAATAAGTCCTGCAGAGAAGCGAGAGCTCGCAAACAATCTGCTTATAAGGCATGGGCCACGCCACGGGCCTTGCCAGTAAGGATCCGAACATCTCTGAAGTGAAGCGGAAATTGAATGCCGCCTCGAGGTCTAGTAAGAAGGCAATCGCCAGGGCTAAGTATGAATTCATCGGCAGAATTGGTGAGCGGCTTGCGCGGTACCCATCTGGTAGTCGCGCATTTTGGTCGCTCGCCAAAGCTGCCGAGGGAAGCTTCTGCCGGTCCTGCCTTCCGCCGCTGCTGAAACCCGACGGTAGTCTGGCCCATGGTGCCAAGGAGAAAGCCGATCTTTTAGGTAATCTCTTTGCATCAAACTCGACTATGAACGATGGGAATGCCGAGCCACCTATTATCCCCTGGTGTGGTACTTCAATGCATGAAGTAAAAATCACGCAACGGATGGTTTCGCGGGTACTTAATTCCCTAGATGTTCGAAAGTCGAGTGGGCCCGTTGGCATACCGGCGTTGGTGCTTAAGCACTGTGCTCCCGAGTTGTGCCCTGTACTTACACGACTTTTCGCGCATTCGCTCTCTGCGGGACGAGTTCGAGCTTCATGGAAGACCGCATACGTGCATCCTGTGCCCAAAAAAGGCGATAGGACAGACCCGTCCAATTACAGGCCTATTGCTATAACCTCCCTCCTCTCGAAGGTGATGGAGCGTGTCATTAATACACAGCTCCTGGGATACCTTGAAAGTAACGATCTTCTGAGCGACCGACAGTACGGTTGAGCGACGGTGGCGAACACCGTCGCTCAACCGGTGACCTTCTTGTGTATCTCACAACCCGTTGGGCGCAAGCCATCGAGACTCGAGGTGAGGCATTGGCGGTTAGCCTCGATATAGCAAAGGCCTTTGATCGGATCTGGCACAGAGGTCTCCTTGCAAAGCTACCATCTTATGGACTCTCCGAGGGATTATGCGTATGGATTGCCAGCTTTTTGTCCAACAGAAGTATCCAAGCCGTCGTTGACGGCAGCTGCTCAGATCGCATGGACATAAACGCTGGTGTCCCACAAGGCTCCATGTTGTATCCAACCCTGTTTCTGCTGCATATCAATGACATGCTGTCGGATGACTCCATTCATTGCTATGCGGCCGATAGTACTGGAGACGCTTGTTACACGGGCCTGCAAATATCCCTCAGTCCGAAGTAGAGGAAAGTCGCGAACAACTTGTGTCTGAAATCGAGACTACGTTATCTAGAGTATCCGATTGGGGCAGACTAAATTTAGTCCAATCAACCCCTCTAAGACACAAGTATGTGTATTCACCGCTAAGAAAACTCCATTCATTGTAGCACCGCAATTCCTGGACACACAGCTTACCATTTCCTCGAGTATCGGGATCCTTGGTATCGATATCTCCAGCGACGTCCAATACCGTAGTCATTTAGAAGACAAGGTGAAGCTGGCATTAAAGAAGCTTGGGGTGCTCAACAAGGCGAAGCAGTACTTCACTGCGGGGCAACGACTCACCCTTTATAGGCGCAGGTTCGGCCCCACATGGAGTACAGCTGTCACCTTTTTGCTGGAGCGCCTGCTTGCCAGCTTGACCCCTTCGACTCGGTACAAAGACGGGCGTTGAGGCTCGTCGGCAATCCCATACTCGCAGGCGATGTGGAACCTCTCAGTCTCAGAAGAGACTTTGCCTCACTGTGTGTGTTTTAACGTCTATACAATGGTTTGTGCTCACCATATACCTAGCGAATGCTCACCTACCTGCGGACCGGTCCTCATTTTTCTGACGACCGATTTATTATTGCTTATGTTTTGCAACCTACCCTCAAATTCTAATTATAAGTATTATGTTATATTGTAGCATATTTATATTGCAATACACAATTCAATAAAAAAAATTCAATAACCTAGTTATTTTGGTCAATAGTTAAGTCAGTACATTATCTGTTCTGTGGTTTAGTGTAAGTTAGAAAGTTTGTCAACTCGCTAAGTGGACTTACATAGTGTCATAATAAGGTAGGTAACTACATTGTGTATTAAAAAATATTATAATAAAATGTTTAGTCTCATGTCGAAAGTTCATATAGGCGTACTTAGCCTAGGAAACAGTGTAATTAACCTAAGTAACAATTAGAATAAGATCAATTGTTTACTTCCTTGTAATATTTTTATCTATAAATAAAGACATTTTCAAATCAATCAAATCAATGGTTTGTGCTCAGAAGAACTATTTGACATGATGCCAACAGCTACATTCTATCATCGCAGCTCTCGCCACAGGCAGGGAATTCATCCTCACACTTTGCGTCCGGAAATGGTGCGCATTGTGCGGTTTGAAAGGCACTTCATCCCACGCACACTCAAGCTGTGGAATGAACTCCCTGCGGTGGTTTTCCCAAGCGACTACAATAAGGGGTTCTTCAAGAAGGGCATTAGAAGGTTTCTTCAGGGTCGGCAGCGCGAGTGTGACGCCCCTAGTGTTGCATACGTCCATAGGCCACGGTAACCGCTTCCCATCAGGTGGGCCGTGTGCTTGTCTGCCAACTAAGTGGTATAAAAAATAATAATAAAGGAATAAACATAATAAAGTCACCTGGAGAGTGATAGAATTATAATGTTGACTGCCTTTGTAGAACATAAATCATATTACTCAAATAGTATAACCGTACTTTTTTTTCCAGCTTGGAGTCGCGGAAGGTGAGTGAGAAAGGTTTGCAGTGCTCGGAGCGCAGGCGGTCGATGGAGCGCGCGTCGATCGCCTTCATCAGATATTCGTTTACTTCATCCTCGGGCTTCTTGTTTTCGCTGGCCGCGTCCACTCCGCTCCTACCACACAACAACAGTTTACTGAAAAGCAAAGCACAGGACGGAGCATGGTTTGTATGAAGCTTTGAAGAGGCTTCATCAAAAGACGGTCTCAATATGGCCAGGAGTTTGTAATTCAGGAAGTTTGCTAGCGAGTACTGTCTCCATGTGTAGTTGGTATGACGATGTGACATTGTAGATTCGAGTTACTAATAGAGGCAGATGTTAGCCTGGCTCTATTGGTACGCGGGCAGAACACGAAACGACATAAAAGCGGTGCGTCTATATCGAAAGGAACATTGGATCCAGTTTCGCACTACACGAAGTTTGAGATTAAGTACTTTGATTTATGAGATATACAAATACAAGTTCATAAGCCAGCGTCAATGTTTAAAGACACATTGGTGACCAACTTTGACATCGATGTTACAACTTGACAGAGTTTGCACTACCTTGAACTAAATTTACATATCCCAGTCACAAGGATTTGTTTGCTAATTTATTGCACCTTGAAGTTTAAATTGAATATCTTTACTTCGTTATATTTCTTTCGAGAATCAAAGGACAAAGGAGATAGGTTTACACCCTTACATACAACTTCATATCAAAAGGTGCGTAGTTATCTCCTTTGCCCTCTGTATTAACCACTTCCGCGCCCTCAATATGTCATAAATCAATTTTAGCGCTCGCCGCATGACGTCATCTCTCGCCCGGTAATCGAGATAATGTAAACAACACTTGAACCACGTGATACCGTTCGAAAGAAGTGTTCTTCGCATTTCACAAGCTGCGGGGACTTTGGGTCATAAAACACGCCCGCAGCCTGTGAGCTCATTGCGCGCTTGTAGGGTTAATAGGCACCTTATTACATTATGTGTCTGTCTCGAAGCACACGAGAGAGCTCTTATTTAGTACCTAGGTACCAAAGGGTTCGCATTAATGGAAATCTCCAAGTTACTTCAGAGTTTGTTGCCGTCTTGGCCTACCTTCCGGACAACTCGACTGAACTCGATAAGTACCTACCGCGGTATTGAGTTCAAGCAAGCACCAACTTAACGACTAAGTATGAACTTGGGCTTTAGTAACCCGTACATGTTGGATGAAGCGATGAATACCTTATAATTATAGCTTTTTATATTCAATAATAAGTTGATTACGGAGCCTATTGTACAGTTGTACTATTACCTATGTGTAGAGTGTAGCTATATGCTACATTACACTACACATTACACATTTACATCGACGGATAGGCAATGAATATACGAGTAGTAAACGAATGTCAGAGGACGTAATTCACCTCTGGCTGTCGTTTTGTCGTTTAAAAAGAAAGGTTTAGTTATTGATTTTATGAAGAAGAGCGGTAAATAAATAGGTAGGTACTTAGGTACATTGATAGAGGTAAATAATCAGAATTTGTAACATAAGCCCGCGTACTCAGCTCTGTGCAGCAATGAAATTCGTGGCTCATAATTAAATTGTAACATGTAGGTAGGTACAGTATTTCAAAATATCCTCGCAGGTATTACAATATTAGATACGTGTCGGTAGAGAGATCGTGTGTCGTGCCGCGTGCGGTCGTACCCGGGAGTCGGGAACTCGGGACCGACAGCTAACTAGGTAATTATTTTATGTAAATACGCTGCTAATCAAAGAGCTGTCTCTACAGAAGCCTAATTACGGAGCCCGTAGCACTTTGGCGACCGTCACGGATTCGACAGTTTAATATACCTTAGGCCACTACCATAATTGATAGGAATACCTACCTCTTAATGCATGAATGGCTAATCTGGAGGACATTTGGTGGTTTTATTAGTTGCTTTATGTTGTCTAAACCTTTAGTACTATTGTGAGGTGTCAGTGCTTACTTGGACGAGTGCTTGCCGTGCTGAGAGCCGTGGCCCATCACGCGCATTTCCTTCGAGATGTTGCCGTTCAGCGAGAACGAGTGCTGGGGCTTCTTATCCTGTGAAATTATTAATTTTGTAGATATCTTGATTATCTGTTGCATACGAGGTTTTGCCGTTAAACTCATCAGTTATCGAATACCTTTGCCAGTATGTCATCTATAGAGTGGTGGTTAGGGGCAGCGTGTAGGCCGACGAGCCACATTATAAATAGGTAGGCGTAGAAGAGACTCATGTGTGACTAAAAGAGATGAAGGAGTCAGTGAAACAAATGTCATGTGATGGCAAGAGGTACGCACCACGCGGCTGGTGTCGTCGGGCACGATCAGGTAGGTGTCGATGTTGTGGTCCTTCAGGTAGGTGTTCCGCTGGCCGCCGTTGCCCGGCTCGACGCGGTAGTCGTCGCCCAGGCACTGCAGCGTCTCCTTGGTGATGTGGACACGCCTTTCGACAAAACGACATTAGACACAAGTTCTGGAAGTTCACCACAGAAGACCGATCCTTCTGTTCGAAATATATTACTAATATTTTACGGTAACTCACCCGGCAACGCCACCGCTCTCCATGTAGTTAGCAAGTGTAACATCGTTAGACCAGACATCAAACTGCCACTTGCGCAGCCCGAGCACCACGCAGTGCACGCGGCCGGTGTGGATGCCAACGCGCATGTTCACGTTCACAGCCATTACCTCTCGCACCAGGCTGTAGTGAAAACAGCAATGCACATTTTTTCATTTTCATTCACTCTAATAGGTACACACTTGGTATTTCATAGGTACTTTAGTTGCGTCTAAACTTTGCAATTAGGAGCCCGGACTCCGTTTATTGACTTTGATTGGTATGCTGCTAGTGCTGGTCCTCTAGGATGTTGGCAGAACCCTCTATACCTAGCGGTAAAAGTTCTAGGCCACGGCGACTATAGGTCGGAGGTTGACAGTGTACTTGTCGGCTACCTTTAGAAGAAGATCTCTGTGGAAGAATACTGAAAGACTTACGCGATCGCATCGATCATGTCCAGTCCCATTTCTACGCAGCATTTAGCGTGGTCGTCGCGAGCCTCGGGCAGGCCCGACACGCAGTAGTAGCAGTCGCCCAGGAGCTTGATGCGAAGGCAGTGGTGTTCCGCGGCCAGACGGTCGAATCTGCACAGAAACAACACGTCATTAAGTTTCTGATAAGAACTTCCCAGGGCTTGCTAAAGTATCTAGTTAGTAGTAGGGAGTTAGTTACTAGTTGATAGTGAGTAGGTTGTAAACCTGATGACTTTGCCTTAATGTTCATGTTTTATTTTCATCATATTATGCCTTTACTACGCGATTGTACCACAACCACAGGGACCAGAGTAAATGACAAAAATAAATAATAATTTAATTATAAAATAGACCAGGGGTCGAACGGGCACCTCAAAATGATGAAGGGACGAATGGGCACTGAGGACGAATTCCAGGGGACCAGTGGGTACTAACCCGTTGCTGGGTACGTACGAGATTTCTAATAGTTGACTAGAAAACCTAACGTTACATCGAACTAGAATAAACATACTGCACTTAATATGTGAGCTACTTTCTCTCACCTTCAATTTTATTGTGGAATGATTTTTGTAATTCAGAGTCAGGGTTACTAAAATTTTTTTCGGGAATAGATCGTACTTATATTAGTAGTGTGAGTTTGGGGCAGAGGTAGCCGTTGATCCTCGGACAGGACTAATTACGAAATCTGATATTATGTAGATGTTAACAAACATAAGTAGGTAAATTAGCGTGCAAATCTAATGTTAGCATAACTAGATAATACGTAGACCGTCAACGGTGAATATTCATAAATGCACACTGACTGTAATCCATGTGAGTGCACAACAAGTACTGCGGTTCACGCTAGCTACAGTTTAGGCACAGGCACATAATATATTATTTTTTTCATCCCACCATCTCGGAAAGAGTATTTTTGCTCTTCGATAACTGAGTGTAAAAGTCGTTTTTATCCTCTAGAGGATAAAGTAAATTTGAATTTAGAACATCGTGTGTACTAGGTTTGTGAACTCAAAACATCATTAAACCTATTTACTTCTACCTCTATGGTGCCGAATTTATCATGCAACTTTTTTTTAATTTATGAAAAACTCAGACTCGGAACCTCCTTGGTGTACTTTTTTTTTTTAATTTGCTTTGCGCGCACAATTTTTTTCACGTCATATTGTTGAACATTGTTGTTGAATTTTTATTATTTGTATTTTATTATTAGTATTAATACACATATTATACAGCCTCCATGGCGTAGTGGTAATTAACGCGGCCGCCACGCAGGAGGCACGAGTTCGATCCCCGCTCCGTCCAAATATTTTTTATGCATGAAAATGGGTATTTGCATTGGTCTGGTCGTGCCTTGGAGAGCACGTTAAGCCGTCGGTCACGGATGCCATACGAACATCTATGGCAGTCGTTACTGGTAGTTGGAACCCTAAAAAGTTCAACAACAACGGTCTAGCTGCAATGCTTCGATATCGCCTAATGTCACTATTGGGTTGTGGCGGTCAGATGGCAGTCGCTTCACGGCAAATATCAAGGTCCAGCCAAATCCGCAGTTAAGACTGGTAAATCGGACCCCGGATTCCGAGGTGAAAGCTTCGGATGCGACTGGGAATTAACGCTAGGAAGGAGAAGCATTTCATTATTTCCTCGCTGAGGTGGGATGAAAAGTTACGTGTTGCACTCGAGTGCAAAGATTTTTCACCTTGTGCTCTTTTGATTCCCTCGCTGACGCTCAAGATTCTAATTTGTGAATTACTCGCTACGCTCGTGATTCAAATTTAGAATCTTTCGCTTGCTCGGTCACCAAAACTGAGCACGCGGTTAAAAAGCAACTTTGCACTCTTGTATAACAAATAACTATTAATACGTAAGAACTCACCACTAAGCTAACTTGCTTGAGCTGTGGTTTACGTCAGTAATATAATGGGCAGACGTTGAACTCAGTACCTCTCGATCGTAACCGTAAATTGTAAAAGTACCTGTACTACCCAATTGTAAATTTTTGAATCAAACACCCGTAGCAGTGTAGTAAACTTGGCTGGCACTTACATAAAATGTGACATAAGTAGTCTGTAAAGTAGGTACGGCGCTCACAGCGACCGCACAGCGCTAGCGGAGCTTTTCCTGGTGTACGTCAAAGCGGATTAAGTCCAGGTGTGTCTGAGTAGTGCACGGCCCCCAGTGCCACGGCGACCACCTACTTAGCTAGAAATGAACGTACTTACGAAAATATTATTTGTGCGGCCACCCCGACCACTCGCTACCTCTTCACGAGACTAACGCATATAGGTACCTAAGGTAGATACAGTGACATAATATGAATGGATGTTGGTACGATTAAATGCTATTTCAGTTTCTGTGCCCGTAAGTCAACGAACGAATTTAAGGTCCATTCTATATGCGGTAGCTTAATGGTTACGGAGTCGGCCTTACGATCGAGAGGTCTCGGGTTCGAATCCTGGCCATTGCACTACCGACGTCAACCCACTCCTAACGTGTGTGTACGTAACTGGTATCGTACAAGGACGAATTATGTTTAGTTAGTAACTAGTTACGTAGCTCTGGTTTCGTAGACGGCCGAAGGGATTTAGCTTAGCTGGAGGGGTTAGAGGGAATATTAGTAATTTCGGTTGCTACTTATTCTTCAGAAAAGTAAACAATCTGCGTCTTTATATTCATACGTATCTAAGTTAGAACCTAAGTCATAGAGAAAGAAAATCATGAAAACAAGAAATTAGCTTCTTGAACGGCTTTTATTAAAGTAACCTCGTTCGTTAATAACTTACTAATAACCGTCGTTGTACTCAAAATGACTTTAATTTAATAAATTGCTTTATCGGCATTATAGACTATTAATAATTAAAGTTATCTAATAATTTAGACCAGTAATTACATTGTTAGTAGACGTCGTCGAGGGTTATTTGTTGTACCTAATTCGAATTCTGTAAAGACGAATTCAACAGAAAGATATTGGCCAATAACGATGTTCGAAGTTTTCGAACACATCAGCCTTCTTTTGTAGAGCTCTGTCGAGTAGCGCTTGGAGCCAAACGTTCGCATCTCATTCAATATTCAGGTCAATGAAAGATCGTTCAGTCAACGAATGGGGACGTCTGAAGACGCTTAAGATTTATGTGCTCCCCGCTCTCCTGCGAGAGGGAGTAAACTAGTAGACTGTGCACTGCAGCGACTTCATTACTGCGCAATAAAATACGCTCGTGCACTATAAAATGTGCTATAAAGGTGCCGAGATTTACGAACATCGGATTCACCGCAGTGACAGGATCAGCACATTCGCGCTAGATCACTGTTGGCACGGCACTGGGGCTAGTTAGGGCGATAAAGATATAGGCTAAGTGGTCGGCGCATAACAATTACACAGCGCACAGCGACGAACACAATCATTGTATTTAAAGTGAAGTTACGTGCCCCCACAATAATATAGCTATGAAATACAATGTCAAGAATTAGCTTGGTATTAATATGGAAACTAAGGTCACCAAACTTTCAAAATACAAAGTTACAAACGTGTCACAAAAACTCCTACAACTAAGCTGAATTGTTCGTGTTGGGGTGGACTCACGTCTGTTGCTATGTGTCTACGTTTGACACAAAAAGATACAAGTTGAGACAAAACAGTAACCATAATACTTTTGAAGCAATTAATTAGTTAAGGTACAAATTGATGCAAGATAAATAAAACAGTATTTTCTTAAAGATGAGAGCTATCTTTTTCGCTTTGGCTTGCAATTGAATTACTTATTTACATAAAAAATAATTGTTTTTGGTTTTTATCATAATTTTATTGCTCCTGAGATGAAGTTTCGGGTGTTATGATCCGTGCCCAGTTGAACCATTCACCAAGACATTGAACTTCTATTGCATTTTTACGTTCACTTTTAGCGATGAAAGAATCGAATCAACAAAAACCAAACAAACAAAGTAAAAGTTAAAAATATTTATTGTTCTTAATATTTTTTTTTTTACTTTTACTTTACTTTTACGGGTGGCGTCTTTACGTCGCGATAATATTCTACGATTCCTGTGCACCCAGGTATGCACAGAGCAGTCTTGACCTATGAATTTACGAAATAAAATCACGAGCGGTTTTTTATTCAGCAATGGTTAAATTATTGTTGCTCATTTCTATTCCCAACGCCGCCGCGCGCCGTCACCGGTACACCGCGGTGCACTCAGGGGTGCAAAGTTATTCATTATGCAAGAAATTATACATTGTGATCATGATTAGTGACTTGTGCTTGTCTGCCACCTAAGTGGTATAAAAAAAAATGAAAAAATGTTTGTACCTACTCTTTATCAGTAGCTGGCTTTATGACTGTTTCTACAACTATAAATTACAACACACAATAATTACATAAGAGGATTAATGTTATGAAATAATTACGAGCCCGAAAAGGAAGCCTTACGGCGCGTACAAGTCCCCGGGGACCACCTTCACTGACAAATACGAGTATTCCGCACATGAAAATATTATGGAGAAATAAGAGGGATTAGTTGTGACGTACCGGGCGAACAGTTCGTTGAGCAGGCGCACGAGCTCCTCCGCGGTGCACTGGTCCGAGAGAGATGTGAAGCCGCAGATGTCCGCGAACAGGATGCTGCAACAAAACGCTTATGGTTAGAACTTTGTACGATCAACGCTGTGGGTTATTAGCGCAGGAAAAACCCAAAGAGGTTCGTACTACAGATCACTTAGTTGTCCCTGCGACTGGCTGCACCATAAACACAAGTGTTCATTAAAAGTTTCAATCTCTATCTTTCCGCGGGAATTATCGGTAAAGTTGTGCTACGACGCGAACAACGGACAAGCAGAACAGGATCGGTGCATAAAATCGCTCATATAATAGGTACTCGTAATATTCTTAAGTTGTTAGTTTTGAGTCATTTAAAAAAAAAGAACACATTTTGTGCCACCAGGAAAAAAGATTGGGAAATATTTTGTAACTGGTTTAAATCTTATTGAAAGAATTTTTTTTATCTTTTTTCGACAATGATAACTTGTTAAATAATTCATTATCATTCTCACAGCGACTTCCCAGTTGCATCCTAAGTTTTGATTGTGACGTAAAAAAAAACATGTTTTTTCACATAAATATTACCAATAATACTCAGGTATGGTCGAATATCGTCCAATAGACGAACACCAATGATTTAAGTAAGCAATCTGATATACACATGGCACGTGCCCTAAGCCCCCCCCCCCCCTCAGGCATTAGGTATACTCGTAAAGGTAACTATTTAATAGCTAACACAGTTTCGCTGGAGTCGTGTCGTTCAAAGGCAAACAATGTCGAGATCCTACTCTCTCTAATAAATTGAGTGTGTTCAAGACAGTACTCCATGGCTGACTTGTAACAAAGGCCTTTGATTCACTAACTGACAACTCGGACGCGAACTTTGAGTGGAGTGATACAGTAGTGATATCCTAGTGTTGTTCGTAGCCACTGCTGCTGTGGTGCGAAATTTGATTGCTTGATCATAGTGTGTTATGTTAGTGGGGAGGCCTACACGCGCTGGATACAGGCAAATGTTATTATACCTTGTAACATTTACTGGTATTGATTGTCCAGTCCTCACAGAGCTCAGAGTATTCTCCGTAGAAAGGAACTGGTCGCGGGTTCAAATCCCATCTCGGATGTTAACAAACTACAGGTAGGTATTATTATTAAAGTAGTGCGAATGTATCCCGATTTAGAAAAAAATGGGAGGAAGTCACGAAGGTTTAAGAACAGCGGAAACCAACGCGCGCCCGGAGTACGTGCGAGGCTGGTTTAAAGTTATAGGTACTTTGCCAAGTATGACTTTAAACTAGCTGTCTTCTTACTGTGCCCAGCTTTGTCTTCCATCACAACCGTGTCGGTTTTCAATGATACAATTGTTTCTGTTCTCATAGGCGGCGCAACAAAACCTTCGTAATTATAAAGACTTCGTATTGAGGAAAACGCTCTAATGTTTCTTAGAAATGAATCATACGACTTATTATCTTCATAGACACCAAAGAGTAAACTAATATTATACTGATCAGACAGATTTGAATACTAACTATTAAGTTTCAGAAATTAAATGAGAACGTAACACGCTCCGACAAACCCAGTGTTTGAATCCACAGGGAAACTAATTAAATCGTCGAGCCCCAGACCCCGGCGTATGCTAAAATGTGCGCGGGTGTCGCGCGCGCACGTCGCGGTAGGTACGTATTAATACTCCAGCGAACACTCGCGCTAATTAGACACGTGCGACGAATACCTGCTCGCATTACACATAATCTATCAAACATGCACCGTTTCGCTCATGCCAAAGTGCATAGACAGCAAAGGTGAGAGGAATTCAATAAGCGGACAGAGCAGACACCCATCCACCCGCTCACTCGGCAGCCAATATCAAGCTATCGGTACGGTAAGCTAGTACAAATATTAGTTGTAGTTTGCGTCTCGCGCAGGCAGCTAATGTTCGCTTTACTTTGTCACACGGTGCACAAAGATCAGAGATACCATGTGACACAATGCTTATACTGATACCACTGTGATGCGATGCCTTCTGTACCTAACCAAATGGAGTATAGTTAAAAATCGAGATTCAAGACTGGAGATCGTTTTGGAATACGGGCTTACTAAAAATGAAACTATGATTTTTGGATAGTTTTGTTTACGGTTTGATTAATCGAGACGGTTGCTCCCAATCCAACTTGTTAATTATTATGCAACACACAATACACTCTGGTACAAACACAGGATTTGCGGACTGTTGAAGAGGTATCGAAGGATAACGAGTAGGTACATGTATCGTACAATGTAATGACGGGTTGAACACAATTTCTACTATCCAATTAGCCGCTAGCGCCGACGCTACCGACGCGACCGCAGCCTCCTTTATACGCTTACGAGTATATCTGTCACTCTGCAGGATTCCACGCGCCTAATTATTTCGCTTTGATCATCAATTGAGGTTTGTTAAAGAGCTAAGTAACGGAGTATTCTGGGAATACCTCGCCGCTTTTTGAGAACCTGCTATGGGCGGCTACAAAAGTACCTACCTACATAGTATAGCACGCATACAGTCTCGTATAATCTTGGAAAATGTGTGTTTAATTCATGTTTTGAAGTCTGTGATTTAATTCTTGTAAGCTCACCCTTATCTAGTTTGATGATGAACTGCTGTGCGGGGTCAGACAAGGAGTTTTTGACTTTTCTGTTTGTCGGCAATAGGTTGGACATTTACTAACATACCTCTGCCTCTCACCTCGAAGGTCTACAGATTTTATACAAATTGGCACATTGTTATCTGTCTGGAATTGAGATAATACATAATTTCATTAATGTCAAAGTGAGTGCTACTAATGCATAGTGTAATCTGCCGCTGCTGTTTCTGCCGGCGAGCTCAGCCCGGGGTCGCACTTCATTTGTGCGAAATGTTAAATAACTTTGCTTTGACTCGGACTCGACTCGTAAGTGACCCGGCGATCTAATGAAATATGCATCCACGAGCACCCGGGGGGCGTTGGTTGGCACGAGAGGCGCCTTTTGTCCAAGTGCCTCTAGACTTAATACCGTCTGTGACGGCCGACGGTTCACCGACGTTGCTTTAAAAGCTTATTTTCAATGAGATGACGAAGTTTGTGTGATCTGTGCATATTTGCTAAGTTATTACAAAGTTACATGATATTGTTTAATGTGTTTTGAAAAACAGTATTTTCTTTGATATAATCTATTTACAATAATCTAATTCCAGTGTATGTACTCGTACGACAATAGACAATAAATTATTCCCCTATTTTTGAAAAGAAAATTCTGCCTTGAGCAGGACTTGAATGGGCTATAACGCGGCCAAGTGAATACAAACAAGGGAGCAAAACGAGTTCCTCCGCAATCCATTTGATCGTTTCAATGGTCGATCGAGGTGATGTATAGTCGGATTTTTAATTAGACGAAGCTATCTGACGTTTACTGGGTTGCAAGTTTTTTGTGAAATAAAAATAGTGTTGTGACAAAGTGAACTATATTATGATGAATGATATTATCATGATGAATGTGAATCCAGTCAAAACAGACGAAATTAAATGGTAAGCTCACATGAATTCGCATAGAGTTGAAAATTGTTGGGAGTCTTAAATACACCATAATGAAGAAATATCAAAAGTCCCCATCGATTGGACCCTTGCAAATTTTTTTCAAGGTTAAAAGTCAAATATATAGGATTCTCGCATTTTTCTCGTAAACAACAAATGCTGTCGTAAAAGTAGGGTAAAGAAAGTTGTAGATCATGTAATTACCTACAAAATTGGTATTCATTTTTTTATTTTGCGGATCACCATTTCGGAGATATCGGGATTTTAAAATTGGAAGAAATCAAATATTATGTATTTTATATGAAATTTCATTCCCCATAGTAGGATTCATAAACGCAGAACCTGAACCGCTGGCCCTATGTACTTGGAGTTTTGGCAGTAGATGCTTTTCATGTTACTAGTATCCGAGAAAGAAATTTTTTGAAATTTCATTGCTAAGGATGTAACATATGGTATTAAAGTTTGTCTTGAAGTCCATTCCCATTCCTCCCTATTTTAGCCCCTTAGTAACAAAATTTCTAAAAATCCTTTCTTGGTGGATACACGCAAAATGAAAAGCATCTACTGCCAAAATTTCAAGTTTATATGACTAGCGGTTTAGGCTCTGCGTTGTTGAATCATACTATGGGAACGACTAACTTTGTATATAAGAGATTTAACTTCTTCCAATTTTGCAATCGCGATATTTCTGAAATGGTGTACCGTACAGAAACAAAATGGATACTAATCTTATAGGTAATTTCATGATCTACAATTTTGTCCAACCTACTTTTACCATAACATTTGCTGTTTACGAGAAAAATGCGAGCATCCGGTATATTTGACCTATAACCTTGAATAAAAAAAAAATGCAGAAGTGCAATGGGGACTTTTGATATTTCTTTAATTATAGTATATTTAAGACCTTTACCTATTTTCAGCTCTATGCGAATATATGCAAGCTGAAACCTTTATTTTATCTGGATTATGTATGAAGTAGCAAATAAAATGGCGACTGACTTTTTTTTGCGATTATAATAACCTGACCTGAATGGCGACTGATACGCGCGGCGTTGACAAGTGTTGACACTAATGTTACCGCCGCGCTTTGAAATAGGCCGGTAATAAAACTGATTCTAATTACATACAGAGCACTTTAATACAATTTTATTGTAAAATAGAAATAGTTCTTTTTTGTATAGTAAGAAAATATTAACAATCCCTCATCATTCATTTCATAATCTCCACGCACAATGGCCCAAAAAAGGAGGCTAAGTGCGGACAAAAGAGTCCCCTTTCCATTCCATTCATTTCATATGAGTGAACGGGAACTGAATGCATCAGTTGCATCACTAATACTGAATATAGCAACATTATTTGACGAAGTGACATTAGCTAATGTCAAATGATATCGTCTAATTAAAAATCCGACTATAGTGAGACTGGCCACGTTGTAATCAAACGCCACGTGAATTAACGAAAAAAGTATGTCTGCCCTACAAACAGCCCAGTACGTGCCACGAAATTATACTTTGTAATTACAAAGTTATAAAACCCTAATGCTTGCACTTCATTCTCGTCGAAGTTTGGCGAGGCGAGGTTTGACGAAGTTAGGCGAGGCAAACATCTTAGTTAGGCGAGCCGCGGCGATGTGACGCGAGGGCTCCCACCACACTCTTGTGCTCGCGCTACCTCGCCTAACCTGTAGGCACATGCTGTAAGAACATTTCGAACGATCGAACGAACTCGCAAGCTGAATCCGCGGTGATATTTCAGTATCGCATGGTGTTTTGGTGATGTCACGTTGTCCAGCACATAAACATCATCACACAGATGCTCGACAACGTGACGATACCAAATTTACAGCATGCAGAATGGAAATATCACCGCGGATTCAGCTGTCGAGTTCGTTCGAACGTTCGAAATGTTCTTACAGCATGTGCCTGCTGGACGAGAATGAAGTGCAAGCATTACATATTGTGAGTTGCCGCTCCGAACTCGGGGTTGGCGTGTGACACGTCGCTGACATGCTAATGACATGTCACAAAGTTAGGCTCTCGACATCGGCCTCATGTGAATATATAGGAAAAGTTGAATTGGCCTCTGCTCCTCGATAATGACGTGCGGAGCCGCGCTCACTCGCGCTCACACGCGCGCGACCGTGGCGACTGGCTCGGTGTTGTGGGGACTTAATTGAATGTATAATCAAGAGGATAAACTTATTGGAATAGAAAGTTATACCTATCCACAGTAATGAAAGAAAAAAAGTCCAGTAACATAAAAATCATAAACTTTTATTTATGGTGCCAAAACGCAGGCACGTGTGCACGTCCTTCCATGTCGAGCACTTAGGCGGCACCAATATGCAACGTTTAGCGCTTATGAGGAAGGACACAAGTCGTTAGATAAAACAATATTCTAAAATATGTTTAGAGCATGGCGATTAAAGGTAACTCCAGGACAAATGAACTTTTATTAACCATTCGTTGTATTGTCTAAATATTTGAATAAATGTATTTCGTAACAATACTTTAACTATTCACGTATCAAATAAAACTAGGTTTTAATTTAAAAAATCAATAGATTTTTATCAATGAGGTATCACAACACAATAGGTGACGTGTGGACAAACACGGCAATGAAAAATTTCGAGGTTTAAATATTTTTTTTGGAGAATCTATAATCCTATTTAATGAAATATTTAGTGCTTCACATAGATCACTATTTCACCTAACCAGAAAAAAATGTTAGAGTATTGTAACAATGATTTTTAGTACCGATTTCATCGATGCCACGCAATTTTTAGTCCCGGGAAATTCACCCATAAACGGGTTGTCTTATAAAAGTAGAAAGTTGAAGTTGATTTTCAACGCATTTCGGTTCAGTCAGCTGCGTAAGGTTAAGGGTACATTTCCATGCCGTGTACGTGTGCACGAGCGTGCGTATGGCGGAAAGATAACGAGAGCTGTGAGAACGAAAATATAATAGGCCTGTGCCTGTGTGATGGAATTGTAGAAACGAGTTGTGCACTAACACCAATCATTTCTACAATTTCATCATCAATATTACAAGAAAAGGTATGCGAATCCAATTAAAATAAGAGATCATGTATGTACCATGCGATTTTAAGCAATCAAACGTGGATTGAATACTCTGAAGTTTCTGTCAGTTTGTGTGTGTGTCCGGCAGTGGACTGCGATAGGCTAATTGATCTGGCCTGATAAATGAAAGCTGCCATTATTTGCTATAATACATTAAATTCTATACAATGACTACTTGCTATGTATGTAATAGACTTTTTGATAAAGTCATCCGATTCTTCCCAGTACTGTTTAATATCTTCATTATCATCATCATCATCATTTCAGCCATAGGAAGTCCACTGCTGGACATAGGCTTCCCCTATAGATCTCCAATAAGGCCGGTTGGAAGCGGCTCGCATCCAATATCTTAATAACTTAGTATGTTCTGAAAAAATATGGCTTGAAAAAGATATTGAATTTTATCATTAGTTCATTATCTTTAGTTCCAAAGTACGGTCATCCTTGTACGTCTTGTATTTACAGGCATATGATATGCAATGTGACAGACCTTGAAAACCCATAAAGACTTCCTAATAAGCACATAGATTTTAAGCTCTACTGAACCTGTCAGTCCACGTCTCACGACATATCATTCCTCGGCCGCGGGGCGCTCTGGTTCGTTCGACGATGGCAACAAAACAATTTTCTTCTTCAAATTTGTAATCACACAAATGATTAACTCTGTCCATATTGTATTGCCTTTGAAATGAGTGAAGCCCTTTTCAATATGTATATTAACTTACATAATTGTTAATATTAAATGTAGCTCACAATATCGTAAGACCTTAATTTCTTCACTACTATTTTATATAAGAGATAACTTGATCCTCAATAGCAGATATTGTCCTGTCATGATCAGAATTACATTTCGTCGACATATTGATATTTAAATATATCAAATGAAATGTTCTATATTTTAGCCAAGAGCGAATTACTATGTAAATAAGTTGAATATAATGTAAACGTAACAGTGATTAGTGACGCGATCTATACATCTGATACTAATTTTTAGTTGCACTGTTGTGACAGTACATACTCGTACCTCCTTCCTACAAACCGATAATACGAACCGAAAATATCGATAATTTGATGATTTGGCTTATTTGATTTATAACAAGTTATTTTATTTTTTCGAGCCTACATTGGTATTGTTGATTTGAATATTGCAGTGTAACTAAAATATTTCAAAGAGCATTACTATCCTTATCCGTGCCTTCCTCCCAATACGTTCCGTATATTTGATTTGATTACACAGAAACTAATATTACTTTCTCTACAAATAATATAATAGGACGTATGTAGTAAAGGTTATAGATATTAAGCTACTTTCCCAAATGAATCCGCCGAAGAGAGATTAGGTTGATTTCTCCGTAGCCCGTAGCAGGCTCTACGAAAATCGTAGCATATATTGCGCAGGTTGTTACTAAACTTGTCAAACTATTTTAGTCGTTTGTCAAGTAAATACCTACGTTTGACAAGTAACAGCCGGCGGGCTAGGTCAACTCTAGCTGCCCTAGCTCAACTATATTGACCTGGCAGACAGTTCACCGTAGACAACACAACCGGAGACATTTTTAGATCGTTTATTATATTACCTATGCACGAGTCTAGACGGCAGTATGCAGTTTTAGCGTCACAGCTATAAAATATAAGCTAGGCCATCGGATTGTTAAGTTACCTACCAACTTTAAAAATCGTTCCGATCATAGCCACAGATGCATTTTCCCACACATATTTTAAACCACTATGCGGGTATTGTCTGAATGACTTAACTAAGACATCTAAAATCTTCGAATTTAAAAGGAAGCCTAATTTTTATTTTATTTATATCTCAAAAATTGTAAGCACCGACATGTACTTACAAATGAAAACGCCTGTGGCTGCTGGCGTTGGGGTGGGCAAAGACGTACCAACGTTTAAATAAACTCGCACAAAATATGGAGAACGGAATCATTTACGCAGAAAAATTCGCATTCCTCCTCAGATTTAGCAAATTCTCCACATACACAATGTGATCGCCGTTGCTACTTACCGTGTCTAAAAGATTTTTTATACGAAATACTATATCCATGAATAACGTTGTATGCCCGGAGGCCTAATTATTATATCATCTAAATATTTGACGATGCAGTAATATCACCTTGACATTCGAAAACAGGTAGCTAATAGATTTTCAGTTGGCAGTTATCTTGTTAGGCCGACTTTGCACATGTACTTGTTGTAAACTTGTCGGTCTCGTTAAGTAGGTAACAACCATATTAGGTTACGACTTTACGAGTGGACTGTCGGCCGCTTAGCTCGCGTTACGTCATTAGCGCCCGGAGGCGGCCGGGGTTCGGCCCTTCTATTCGATATAAGGCTCGCCTTAAACATAGGTACCTATTTCTTTTATTTCGAAGAAGTAATTATTGATGAGTTTATTATCCGGACCGTCAAGGTCGTCACTTTATCGTCTCAAATGGCTTCGTTGGTTTAAATCTACTACCAACCTTGAAGATAAGAAGGTGTGAGTATGTATGTATGTATGATAAACATATAAATACATAATTATTATATCTAGATCACGACGATTACCAAATATTACCTTTGAGTGCGGTGTCATTCTATAAATGCATTGTATTTTCACTATTTAACTTATTCTTACCACTATATTTTCTAAATGGTACGTTTTCAATCAGAATATGGTTCTCGAGATCGATCCCGTACCTATGGCTTGAAGGCGTGTTTATGAATGGTAAGAGTGGCAAAATGATGGCACGCAATATTTCGTCGCCCGTGTGTTGTGTATCCACCGACACCCAATTCAGACCAAACTGATAGCGCTGGTTTAGCAAATTGCATCGTTACCGGGCATGGCAGCGGCGGCGGAAGCGTTCCGCGATAAATAGGTACACAGAGTAAATACTAGCAGTATACCAACTGCTGGCCCGTACTACAGATTAATAAATAGTTACTACGTACCCGTACACATGCCGTGAACAAGAATGACAAAGTAATATGGCATTTACATTCAAACAACGGTGTTATGCCCGTACTAGCCCGTCATAGTTCTGTCCTTACTGAGTGGGAGGCAAGGCCCGGTTCTTCCAGGTGGACTAACTATTTTGCTTCAGAGCCTTATCTGCTGTATAGCAAGTGCATTGACTTGTAAGTTCACTCGTGCTTATAGGATATTAGTAGGGCTCTCTTTACCCTTTGTGTGTAAGTAATTAGCAACCCATTACTGTATTTACTATACATATTACTTAAAACACATAATAATATTATAATTTGTGAGTATTGCACAGTTTGCGAGTAGTTGTACCACTGTTCGCCGTGCGCTGTGCCGGGGAGCGCGCTCGGCCCCACGCTTCCGCAATATGTATTTTATTCTCACGTATTCACGCGAAAATTACAAGGTGCGCTTCAATAACGGGACACGACATACATTGTTACTCTTTAGGTTGTGTCGCGGGGAGAGAGTTGCTCAAAGATAAAGTTCAATTTCAACCTTTTGTTGAAATTTTCTGCGATTATTTTTCAGTTTTATTAAGTCACTGCTTCAGGCATTACCTACTAGTTCGCATTCATGTATTGTTCGCATGTAGAATTTATTTATTTGTCATTAAAACATCGCACTGACTCAAATGGTTTCTTTCCAGTATTCTTTCTATGAAAGTACAAATAAAAGGCACCGTTGCGACACGGATCGCGCTTCCTACACAGCCAATACCTGAAGGCTCTGTTAAAAATTCATTCCGTCGCCGTAACTCGGTGACAAACGGAGCAAATAACCTGTATCGTGACAGGTTACGTAAGTGATTCTCGAATGTGCCCTTTGAATACAACTAAATATTGTATTGGCAATATACGAGGCGGAGGAATGACAGCGCTCGCAAGGGTGCGTCACAGAACTCTTTTTTGAAAGTGGAAAAATTAGGACCCGTCGTCCACTGCATACGAAGGGAGGGCTTTAGGTTTTCTGACAACGGCGCGTCGGTAGGTATCTAAATGTCTGCTGTTATAATACCTATTATAAAAAAAACATTGTTTGTTCGCCCGTTCGTTGTTCGATGACTGTTCAACCAATAGCGTTAAAATTTTAACTTATTGCGTGCGAAGATTGTAGATATAAGTAAGTACTTATATCTACAATCTTTTGTTTGTTTGTTTTTTGTAGTTTAAAGCGCTGCACAGCGGTTAAATCACGTTATATAATTTTCTTGTGTAAAACCGGGAAGCATCAGTTAATTCACCCATTAAAGTTTTTTATTCTTCATTTTGTGGATAATAATTATGTTTAAAATTATTAATAGTTTTTTATGAGGAGAAGGCAGCCTCCGTGGCGTAGCGGTAGTGAACGCGGCCTAGCGGCCGCAGGAGGCGCGAGTTCGATCCCCGCTCAGTGCAAATATTTGTGTGAATGAAATATGAGTATTTGCATTGGTCTGGTTGTGCCTCGGAGAGCACGTTAAGCCGTCGGTCCCGGTTGCCATAAGAACATCTATGGCAGTCGTCACGGGTAGTTGGAGCCTTATAAAATCCAAAAACAACGGTCTAACTGCAAAGCTTCGATATCGCCTAATGTTAACATTGGGTTGTGGAGGTCAGATGACAATCGCTTCACGGAAAATGTCGAGGTCTAGCCAAATCCGTAGTTAAGACTGGTAAAGCGGACCCCAGACTCCGAGCTGAAAACTTCGGATGCGACTGGGAATTAACGCTAAGAGGAAGAAGATTTATGAGGAAAAGGCTGGACAGCGTGGGCGTTTGGAATACTAAAAACAAATATATTTTTTAAACAAAATTTATACTTATTCTACCTACGACCGTTCTCTGAAGATAAGAATACCTCCACGCATTAGGTACTTCTGTTCATTATTTATGTTCTCGTAACGAATGGCTTGACCCGAGCATTGCCACCCTTTCACTTTATAGCGACAAGTAGAAACTGTATGACGCACTCAGTTCTATATGTGACAAGCCAGCCCTCTCCATTTATATTAAGACTAGCTGACCCCGCGAAATTCGTACCGCCTAAATGAAGAACCGCTCGACCGATTTTGTGCAAACTTCACATAAACCATCTACTAAATAGTCCGAACAAAGCCTAAACATTAGATTTGGATAGGTAAGCCCGTTCTTCATTTATAAAATTACAACGAAAAGTGGCATTGATTTTTATATATTAGAAGATTAACCTTTTCCCTGCCCATTACCTATACCGACGAATGAGCAGGGGAAAAGGGCGTATTGTTTGATTTGATCTCACCTATGTTGATTATAACGTCACGCGAATGCATATCACTTCACTATCACTACATCACTACATAATATGTAGTGATGTAGTGATAGTGAAGTGATATTATAAAACAAAGTCGCTGTCGCTGTCTGTCCGTCCCTATGTATCATTAAATCTTCAAAATTACGCAACGGATTTTGAAGCGGTTTTTTTAAATAGATAGAGTGATTCAAGAGGAAGGTTTTTATGCATAGTACATGCATAATATTGTAGAGAACAAACACGGATAAATTTAGAGATAATACCACGCGGGCGGAAAATATGGCGGTACGAAGTTCGCCAGGTCAGCTAGTAACTTCGTTCGTAACGTTCCGAGTACTTGGGATGATACTGAATCTCAACAGTCATAAAATCGACAATTAAAACATCAACACCGTAAGACCAACGATTCAAAATCTCTTATAATGTATCAATAAAGCAGTACAAATTGCGATTGTTGCGATTGTTGAAGTTCCTGAACGCGAGTGGATGGAGGGAAGCTCTTTACACGCGACGACGACACGACGACGCACGCGTGCCTTCCTGCCTCTCACTCGACCGAGAGCTAGAGGCGAGCGGTGTAATCTCCGGGGAGCCAACTCGAGCACTTAATTTGTGGAGTGCTCGTAGTTAGTAGAACAAAGCTTGTACTCGAGTTACAGCAGCTTTGCACTTTACTCGATATATTGCAAACTGTTACATTTCACACTGGAAATTTTTAATTTAGTACCTACGATAATTTTTATAGTTATTTTAGGGATATTACAGAGATCTGTCGCAAACATCGCCGTTCTAGAGCCATTTGATCGTATTATCTTTTTGTCCTTGACTAGTAAAATATGCACACACACACTCACATTTAATTCTTACACCGTTGGACATTAGTTATTTGTTATACAAGAGTGCAAAGTTGCTTTTTAACCGCGTGCTCATTTTTGATGACCGAGCAAGCGAAAGATTCTAAATTTGAATCACGAGCTTAGCGAGTGATTCACAAATTAGAATCTTGAGCGTTAGCGAGGGAATCAAAAGAGCACAAGGTGAAAAATCTTTGCACTCGAGTGCAACACGTAACTTTTCATCCCACCTCAGCGAGGAAATAATGAAATGCTTCTCCTTCCTAGCGTTAATTCCCAGTCAGCATCCGAAGCTTTCACCTCGGAGTCCGGGGTCCGCTTTACCAGTCTTAACTGCGGATTTGGCTGGACCTCGATATTTGCCGTGAAGCGACTGCCATCTGACCTCCACAACCCAATGATGACATTAGGCGATATCGAAGCATTGCAGCCAGACCGTTGTTGTTGAACTTTTTAGGGCTCCAACTACCCGTAACGACTGCCATAGATGTTCGTATGGCATCCGTGACCGACGGCTTAACGTGCTCTCCAAGGCACGACCAGACCAATGCAAATACCCATTTTCATGCATAAAAAATATTTGCACTGAGCGGGGATCGAACCCGTGCCTCCTGCGTAGCGGCCGCGTTCAATACCACTACGCCATGGAGGCTGTATAATATGTGTATTAATACTAGTAATAAAATACAACAAAATAAAAATTCAACAACAATGTCAACAATATGACGTGAAAAAAATTGATGCGCGCAAAGCAAATTAAAAAAAAAGTACACCAAGGAGGTTACGAGTCTGAGTTTTTCATGAATTAAAAAAAAGTTGTATGATAAATTCGGCACCATAGAGGTAGAAGTAAATAGGTTTAATGATGTTTTGAGTCCACAAACCTAGTACACACGATGTTCTAAATTCAAATTTAATTTACCTCTCTAGAGGATAAAAACGACTTTTCCGCTCAGTTATCGAAGAGCAAAAATAGTCTTTCCGAGATGGTGGGATGAAATAGTTATTTGTTATACAAGAGTGCAAAGTTGCTTTTTAACCGCGTGCTCATTTTTGATGACCGAGCAAGCGAAAGATTCTAAATTGAAGGTGAAAAATCTTTGCACTCGAGTGCAACACGTAACTTTTCATCCCACCTCAGCGAGGAAATAATGAAATGCTTCTCCTTCCTAGCGTTAATTCCCAGTCAGCATCCGAAGCTTTCACCTCGGAGTCCGGGGTCCGCTTTACCAGTCTTAACTGCGGATTTGGCTGGACCTCGATATTTGCCGTGAAGCGACTGCCATCTGACCTCCACAACCCAATGATGACATTAGGCGATATCGAAGCATTGCAGCCAGACCGTTGTTGTTGAACTTTTTAGGGCTCCAACTACCCGTAACGACTGCCATAGATGTTCGTATGGCATCCGTGACCGACGGCTTAACGTGCTCTCCAAGGCACGACCAGACCAATGCAAATACCCATTTTCATGCATAAAAAATATTTGCACTGAGCGGGGATCGAACCCGTGCCTCCTGCGTAGCGGCCGCGTTCAATACCACTACGCCATGGAGGCTGTATAATATGTGTATTAATACTAGTAATAAAATACAACAAAATAAAAATTCAACAACAATGTCAACAATATGACGTGAAAAAAATTAATGCGCGCAAAGCAAATTAAAAAAAAAGTACACCAAGGAGGTTACGAGTCTGAGTTTTTCATGAATTAAAAAAAAGTTGTATGATAAATTCGGCACCATAGAGGTAGAAGTAAATAGGTTTAATGATGTTTTGAGTCCACAAACCTAGTACACACGATGTTCTAAATTCAAATTTACTTTACCTCTCTAGAGGATAAAAACGACTTTTACGCTCAGTTATCGAAGAGCAAAAATAGTCTTTCCGAGATGGTGGGATGAAAAATATATTTTCAAGACAGTAAGGTATCTTACCATCGTTTGTAAAATGATTCTGAGCAGCAGTGATTTAATCAGTGAAGTAGAATATGCTCCTCATGTTCCACCAGATGAACTGCAAAGTGTGCCGTAACGCGCTCGTTAATAATAACTTTGTGAGTTGGAACCTTCACAAACCGAGCAAGTTTGTATCAAAGCAGAAACTTTTATTGCGAGATGAGCTTGGCGCACACCGCCGCGCCGAGTGTAATCCTTATATCCCGAGTAGTGCCCCGCGACGTTCGACACGTCGTAAGTCGATGTCGATATAGGATATCTAATGTTTCCCACTTGGGGTCACTACCGTAGTTCCCTCCAAAGGCGTTTATTTCTTTATTTCTTTTCAGACATCAATTACTTCTCGTCATTGGCTTGATATTCTAGCAAAACACTTAAATTAACTGTAAAACTCTACGTGATTCTGTGACAACTATCTTCATCTCTCATAATTAATTTTATCCTTGCGCTTTACGGAGCGTTAGAAATTTAATGGATGTATCTTTTGAAATTAATTAACAAGCTACATTTTACTTCCAAAGTGAATAAATAAGTAGGTACTTGCCGAGTACGCACGCACCACCGAGAAGACACTCGGTGCCGGTGTTTGCTTATCACCACAAGTTAAATTTAATAGACTTTAATCTGCCGAGCGCGAGGTCGTTAGTCCCCCTCACTGTCTCGAGGCACGTTCGCACTCCTCGACTAAACGCGAATTGGACCAATTGCGAATTGGACCAAACGCGAATTGGACCAATTGCGAATTGGACCAAACGCGAATTAGACCAATCGCGAATAAGGTGAATTGGACCAATCGCGAATTAGACCAATCGCGCCTAAAGGAATACAACGCTACTCGATCTTAACGCATATCGAAATATGGCACGTATGCCACTTTTTAGATCCAAGAGATCGGGACAAGGCATGATCTACTGCAAGAGAAAATTCTACAATTTCTTAAAAGTTTAGACATGAAAAGTGCCTGTTAGATTCCAGCAAGAGGAAGATATGGCTGCTCGTTAGCTGCTCCAAAGAGTTAACAATTTTTTGCAATTCAATACGTAATTTTCCATGCTAACTTTATTCCGTAAAAGTCTTTTTTTGAAAAACGTGGACGGAGTCGACGGGAAACGAGAAAGTCGAGTGTTGAACACCTAGATACACATAATTCAATTGGGAATTATCTGCTAGATGCAACACATCAAACACAAGCTGTGCACAGCTTAATGCGTTGCATCTACTTATTCCCAATTTGAAATCGAAATCCATTATCGAGAACATCCGGCCGCTTTGATCTGTGTTAGTTATTGTAAGGTGCCTTCGCCAAGCACCTAGAATCATCATCACGTTTCCTATACTAACTTAGACCTTATAATAGCATTCAAAGCACTTACCTGACGTTCTCATAGCGTTGGATATAGATCTTGTGGAATTGTTCCTGGCGCGGCTGCGACGCGATGTCAGCCTTCATCTCCATGGCCACGTGGCGCGGCAGCACCGACAGCAGCAGGCGCTCCTGGGGAGAGAGCCACCCGTCAGTACTAATGGGTGTTTTTTCTAGAGGTATAGAACTTTAAATTGCAATAAAACAACGATGGATTATTCGATTGACATGAATTTTATTTATCCGCAAGATAATCTTGTGGCATTACATTTTAAATATGATTTCTGGCATATGACCGCCACGGCCGGCTCGGATGTAGTCCAATCTGGACGTCCAATTTTCGATGAGTTTTTCCAACATTTGTGGCCGTATATCGGCAATAACACGGCGAATGTTTTCTTCCAAATGGTCAAGGGTTTGTGGCTTATCCGCATAGACCAATGACTTTACATAGCCCCACAGAAAGTAGTCTAGCGGTGTTAAATCACAAGATCTTGGAGGCCAATTCACAGGTCCAAAACGTGAAATTAGGCGGTCACCAAACGTGTCTTTTTTGTGATTGGTCTACATCCGAGCCAGCCGTGGCGGTTATATGCGAGAAATCATATTTAAAATGTAATGCCACAAGATTATCTTGCGGATAAATAAAATTCATGTCAATCGAATAATCCATCGTTGTTTTATTGCAATTTAAAGTTCTATACCTCTAGAAAAAACACCCTTTATAAAGAGATCCTCGTTCAACATATGCAACAAACTTGGAATGTACTTATGTAAGCTAGGGTAGGGTAGCTAATAGGTGCTTCACTTCTTTTGAGCTGGTTCTGACATAATATTTGTACGTAGGCAATCTTCTTTTAGTTTATATTCCTTTTTGAAACAACTTTTGTATTGTAGCTATTTTCAATAACAACAACGTGTCAGCCATTATCCTCATTAAGCCTAGGTTCTACAGTACATAAGAAAAAGTGGAACGCCTGGAGTGGATACGGAATAAATAGATAACAAACAAAAAGAGAATTTAATCAGAAGCTTGTACGTTTTCCGCTACATCAAAGGAGCAACCTTGGCTAATTATACTCTACAACGTCTCTGTCAGTTTCACGGAGAAACATAAAAATACAAAAACATATATTAATATCACGGCTTCAAGCGGTTGTACGTGAAGTCTGAGCAGAGCAGAGGCTCGCCGACGTGGAAACACGGATGAACCCGGGAAAGTTTCGCAAATAACCCGAAGCCTTCTCGAGTCTGCCATAGGGCGGTGGGCCGCGGCTGTAAACTGAACACAGTTCACTGCCAAATATTACCGCGACAGAGCGTTTAATATGCTACGATAATCTTCTATTGAACTATGCCCACTTATATTATAAATAGACTCAATAGTCAAAGAAGCCTTGAAGGTATAACACTCGTATACAAAGGTTTACTTTCGTTGTGATATATAATGCGTAATACCAGTAACACAGAAAGGCTAGGTGAGTATAACATCTTTTTCCTAAATTAAATTGAAATATTCGATTCGTATAAGATTCAATTACGTAGCAACCTACATCAATTAGTGGTGTCATGTTCCAAATGAAAAAAAAAAAAATATATATCTTGATATCAATATTCAAAAGGAGGTCAAATTTTACTTTATTGACTCAACATTTATTTTAATTAAAAACACACTTCCGAAGCGACGGACTCTTGCCCTCTAGACAAGTGGCAATTCGTTGCTCGGCGTATGATGAAATAGAATGACAAATGTATAGGATTTGACGTTTTTGACATTCGTTGCCGCCTGTCATATACGTCAAATCCCATACATTTGGCATTCTATTCCATCATACGCCGAGCAACTTGTCTAGAGGGGCTGATAGCAATTAAAGTCGAAACTAAAATAAGATTGCGTTGCGTTGTTTCCTAAGTCTTTTCGTTATAAAATCACAATGTTTCTGTTTTTCATTATTTGTCAAAACATCCATACAATGAGACAAACCGCACTCCCCAGAAAAAATACTCTATATAATAAATAAACCTGAATACACAATTCAAACAAGCTAAGACCTTGCGTTGGCCATGTTCCTGGAATGACTTTGGTTTTGATCCTGTAGGGGCAGAAATAATGTATAGACAGCCGGGAGCAACTGACCTGCTGCTGGTTCTCGCGCTGGGTGACCAGGCGCGCCTCGACGCAGTCGCGGGTCTCGAGGAAGGCGCGGCGCTGCGCCAGCTCGCGCGGGTGGTGCGTCATGATGCCCGACACGTTGACCGCCACCAGCGTCACCACGCAGCACATGATCTGCTCGGGGCCACGCTCATTACTATCATTTATCGTCTGAATACATAATCACTGAATTTCAGTTAGGTTACTTCGGTGTCAGCCTTGTAAAAAAGTTCCAATATTAGGCAAGTACTATAATTTTCCAGCAAAAATCTTTGGTCAATTTTGAGTCACAAACCACGTCTAGCCGAGTGAGCTATGGTTTCAACTTAATCGTTCACGTATATGTAGTTCAGTAAGGAATCTGTATTGTTATGTCTCACTTGTGTGTCAGAGATGTTGTCCAGGCCGAGCTGGGCGCCGATGTTGACGGCAGCCAGCACCAGGCCGCCGATGGTGGCCTCGTGCAGGCGCAGGGGCAGCGTCGCGTACGTCACGTAGGTGAACAGAGCGCACACGCCGGTGCTCACGTTCAGCGAACTGTGCGAACAACAACGATTAATTTTAAATCAAATAACACATTCAAGCTCAAATTTAAATGAGTCTCGATGGGTATATGTTAAATTGTGCAGGTCATGTGTAGTAGGTAGTAGCCGTAGGCAACTAAAGATAATAGTTGCTAATGAGAACATTAGTAAGTTCAGGAGTGGCAGTATCAACCGCAGCGACACCTTCCGGCTCTCGGCGGCATTACTTTGAACGAGCGCTTTCCGGAGTTGGAAACGTTCGCCTCCTCCTCCGGGGACCGCCGCGCCGGCCCTGTGGCGCCCCCCGTCTTCCTTGTGGCATTACAGTGAAACAATAACACCTTTAACGACTGCCAAATTTGTCCGAATATTGTGCACGTAACGCGCTAACCGATAACACTGCCAATAAAAATGTTCCGGCGTAAAGCCGGCGATAAAAATTAAATGGTAACTCACTTTGATCTGAACTCGGTGCAAACACCTACGAGTAGCTACCAGCTAACTTCGTTGGAACCGAATTTGCGAAGTTTCTGTTCATACTAACATTTGAAACAGTTTTGAAAATGTGCTGTAAACAAATGGACCCTCGCTTTGTGGTTTTGTTTGAGTCGCGCTGCGGTTCACTACAAAGTTCCATTTTAATTTAATTCAAGTTTGCGTGACGTCAAGGGCAACGGTAACACATTTCAACCAACCATTGTTATCACTTTCATTGTTCCCTGAACTAAGAGTCCTAGTCATTTATAATTACTGAATCGTGAGAATGTTAAGATACATGTCGTAGCATAGCTCGCAGAATAAGTAAGCTGAAGTGGCAGTGGGCTGGCCACGTCTGCCGAAGGACCGATGGCCGTTGGAGCAAACGAGTCATAGAGTGGAGACCGCGCGTAGGAAAACGGAAGGTGGGACATCCCCTAGCCAGGTGGACCGACGACCTGCGAAAGGTGGCTAGGACGGATTGGATGCGGAAGGCGGAGGATCGGCAAACGTGGCGCACATTGGGAGAGGCCTATGTCCAGCAATGGACTGCAGTAGGCTAATTGATTGATTGATTGATGTCGTAGGTAACTTGCCAACGAGAATATAATCTGAATAGTCACTATTTACTTTTTCCGTCCAAATTAAACGGATCCATGTAGTTATACTAAGCAGTATAACTATTTGGACTTTTTCAGTTCATTTTGTTATCCTACTAATATTATAAATGTGAAAGTTTGTGAGAATGGATGTGTGGATGTGTGGATGTTTGTTACTCTTTCATGCATAAACGGCTGGACCGATTTGGTTGAAATTTGGTATGTATATAGGTTATACCCTGGATTAACATAATAGGCTATATATCAGCTATGAACGGGATCAGAATTCCACGCGGGTGGAGCCGCGGGCAACAGCTAGTATTGTATAACTAATAGTATAACTAAGTGGATAAACCCTACCATATAGCGAAGTATGATCCTAGAGCAGTTAGTGTTGGTGGTACTCACCGCAGCACCGCGGTGCCGGCCAGCGCCAGCTCTATGAGGAGAAACGTCACGAGCACCACGTAGGACACCGTCAGCAGGTAGATCTCGTTCATGGCGGGGCGGCTCAGGCACACGAGCAGACCTGCGATAAACACGAGAGGGTAACATCGCAACATATTTTATACATAACCAGCTTTGTCATTGTAACATTAAATCAGCTTTTTATGATAGTACTTGTAACTGAAATTACTAGTATTCCCGTTAACCCCTCCAGCTATACTCAATTGCTCGTGTCAGTAAGTGGGTTCACGTACTTAGTCCTGGGGCCTTCCGATCGTAAGACTGACTTCTTAACCATTAAGCTACTGTGGCTGAAGTAAACCATACAGTAGGTATATAGAATAGATAGGTAGTCAGTTTGTCCCTGGTGACGTTTTAAGGTAAGCTAGGTGTAGTACCGCCATAGATGAGAGCAGCGATGCCGAGGATGATGGCGTTGATGATCTGCGCCACGCGCTCCTTCTCGTGGTACTCCTTGCGCATCAGCATCGACAGGTTTACGTCCGGGAAGTCGTCTTGTAAGTTGGGCGGCTTGTTCAGGTAGTCCATGAATGGTTGGCTGGTACTGTTTCTGTTTCAAAAGAAATAGAACATTATTTAATCATTAATCTTGAAAAGGTAAGGCATGGATTGGCAATATATTCGCGTAGTAAATGATCTCTCTCTCTCTCTCTCGTTTGCTACGCGAATATATGCAAATTATTTTCTTACTATATACCGATATACCGAAAAATTTCTTTATTATGTACCTAACCACGTTTCGGGTAGTATTTAAAAAAGAATATGAACTAATAAAGATTACGATATAAAACAATACGCACCTAATTCTTGCTGGATTAAAATCCGTAATGGTGCTGTTATTATATGGAAAAAAATTTGTCAGAAAATTCTGGGCGAGCAGTAGCGTGCGCAGCTGCACTATCATCAGGCCCACGGCCACGCCCAGCAGCAGCCCCAGCAGGTGCGTCATGTTGGTCTGGTTCATGCGCAGGAAGTAGCGCTGGTACAGCATCTCAACCTGCCGACAAACCAATAGCATTACACCTGAACATATTTTTTTAATAATACACACAAGAAGTTATAATATTAAATAAAATTAAAACTAAAGTAATACACTAAAATATTTAAAAAAATATAAAGAGGGGCCAAAAAGTCAAGGTGTGGAAAAATTCCTCCCCATCGATAGAGAGATGGATAGATAGATAATAATTTATTTGCTCGATGTCGACCTGTGACGTGCCTAAAAGGCTGGCATTGCCCTATTGGATGGCAATGCCAAATATTTGGGCAAAAAAGAGGCCAGCCCTTAGAGTTATATATACTCTTAGGGGTGGCCCTTTGGTCACGCCAAGTATCGACCAGTCGCTTTGCTATTTCTTTGTAAAGCAACTTTTGGATCCCGAACAAATAAATGATTACAACTGAATACAAATATAAAATAAATAAATACAACAACAGGAATGTTGTTGATACCAATGGGACTTCGTACAATTAAAATAAAAACATTGAAGTCTAATATTACATATTTTGTGTCGTTGGCAATGTCAGATACGAACCAGATGACACGTGGACCTGGTCATCCCACCCCGTTAACGGAACACCACTGTTTCAACGTCCGCGATAGTAGGGTTACATTTTCACGTGCATTTGTTACATTTTCATTATATTGTTGTCATTTGGACTGTTATCTATACTTCATAGTTGGCTCCCAGGCGCGTGACGCGACCCGCCGAGCAGCGCCGCCGGCCGCTAACAACGTTGTCGCTGCCTGTTTATTTATAATTACCGCCGGCTTTAACACAAAATGACTTCTGAAATTATTTCCGCCTTCATTATGTGACGGGGAGAGTGGGGAAATTACTTTTTCAACACACTTGCTTATAAACAGGCTTTTATTTCACCGCATTTAAGCACGGAATGACACCTATTATAAAACTGTGACTTTTTCATTGCTATTATTCACAAAAGTGAGTTATAGACATCTTTTTTTTAATTTCATTGATTAAGTTGCTTTGTTCTTAAAAAAGTTTTGATACAAAAAAGATCGTGTCCAATATTACAAACGAATTAATATACCTATTGCTTGCTCATTTCATGCAACTTCGTATTTTAAAAGATAATTTCAACTTTTAGTACCTACGTGTTTAATAAACAAAACTTTCACTAAAATGTATTTTTTTTCTCTGTGAGTACTTACAGAGAAAAAAAATCAAAATTCAAATAAGTAAGTAGATGACAAGGCAGCATGGTGATAGCACCGTAGCCTGATCCGAAAGGAACAAATAAAAAAAAATGTTAGATGCGCGCGCATATTTATGACAAGTATGACAACAAATAGATTTTTATTATAGTGTTTTGATTGTGTTATGTAGTATTTTTAGTTTTATTTTATTCGCAAGTGCGTTGAAAATAATCGTATGCCACTCGCGTGTATGGTGATTACCGTCCTCGGCTCTCTTAAGACCCTCGCCTTACGGCTCGGGTCTCAATGTCGCCTCAGCGGTAATCACCAACTTTACACGCTTGTACCATAATGTACTATTCAGTGCGCAAATAGGAACCAAATAGAAACAACATTAATAATTTAGTTCGTTTACGTTATTGCAAAGGACGAGAGTTGTCGATCGTTCATTGATGTTACTTATATCACATAATTTTGTATGTGCCGAATGCAATTGCAGTTCTCAATGAGGAGCATTTTGTCAAATGACTATCTAGATGTAGATGAGGTCGTAATTCATAACAAGGTAACAATATTTGCGATACAATAAAATAGAGCAGATCAACTAGTTCGCGGGCGAGAGCTTATTCATCAATAATGTCCGATGGATAATTGACAGGTGGTTATCCTGAAAAGACAAGCCAGTTCATATGGGCGAGGACAGCTCATCGAAACAAACGACAATAATTGAAGGAAAGTCAAGTGAGGACTAACAATGGAACGAAACTCAATACTCTGGCAACGTCGCTATTAATTAGACGTGGCACTAGCTATAAATAGGAACAATCCAAGAGAATATTTGCGCCTTCTAGCCAGTCGTTAGACGGCACTTTGTTCGGATAAAGTATATCTAAAATATATAATAAATCAATAAGATAAAACGAAAAACACTGAACATTCGTTTAGGACACGAGACACGAGCGACCACTTGTACATACCTACTCTGTCATTGGATCGGATATTTTTTATTTTATTTTCATCATAATATCTCACGTTTCTGTAATTGTTCAATACTAAGACTTAAACTGTAGGGTCTATAGTGGGGAGCTAGCTAGGCACATTAATGACATTTAACACAGAAAAGTAAAGCTCAAAATACACTTTTATTCCAGTTATACATTTCACGCATCTCTGAGCATTTAGCACCTTGAAGTAAAAGCTTCAACGAAAACAAAATCTAAAAGGCCAAGATAATTTTTATAGAAGTGGTCGATATTCTTATCTTGTGTGTTCAACGTAAATGTCATTACATTTTTACACAACGTAAGTTATAGTGTCAAAAATATTTACTTCTTGTGACAAAATATTTTACTTTTACAATTTTGTTAATAATATCAAACAATTTCGAGCCAAAATTAACAAAACTTTCACCCTTAAGCTTACCGGGAAACAAAAATATTGACTCTGAGGGAAAAGGCAATAACTTATAATAATTTATTACTAACAGAGAAAGAAAAACAACAGCAACAAGTTATAATGAAAATATTTGTCTTAACTGTTCAACGTAAGAGTAACTGCGGCACAAGGTTCACTCACCCAATACCTACTCCTACCTAACCCTACCTTAATTATTATTCTCTTTGTATGAAGCAAAGTACGCCATTGCGTACTTTGCTTCATACAAAGAGAAATTAGACTTGAAGCTATGAACATATTATCTTCATTGAAAGGCAGCTCAAGAACACTAAAGGCCGGAGCGGCGGGTTTGAACGAAAGCTTACACCTAAAGCCTTCAACTCGTACATAGCAAATGCACAGATTGATGATAAGTTTTTTTATAGTTTTTTGTTTTACAGCCTCTACATAAACTTGTCATACAAGGAATACTGAGAATTGGAGGACAGATCAGATAATCAGTACAGCAAACCGGATGTCGTATTGAGAATAATTAAGATCTACGCCAAGCTTGCAGTCTCGGGAGGAGATCAATAGAATCCCCGAGCTTTCCGGAAGTCTAGAGAAGCCTCTGGATATTGTATTGTCATTTACTATCAGCTATGTTCAAAACTAGGTATTCTGACATAGATCTTGTTATGAAATTGCACCCGAGCGGACATAAGAAAGTGAGATAATAAAAATATTGTAAAATGAAATATCAAGTTGCCTCATTCGTAATTAAACACAAATATTGTGTAACTGTTGAGAGCCGGTGAACATACAGCGGCGGTCCAATTTTATTGTTTTGTTGTAGGAAAGGTTTAATGACGGTAGAGACTCATGAGGGCGTGAGGAGAGGACAGAAGCAGACCAAGGACCGCTGGCCTGCTTACCCCGGGGGGAGAGTCGTGTGTATAGAAATAAGTAATTGTAACGGTGAGTTTAGGAGGATTTATTTTATAAACATTTTGAGCCCACGACGAAGTTATGTTTTTATACCGGCTTGTACTTGAGATTGGCTTGGATCCGATCGTCGTGGTGGCGTGGCGCCCCAGATACACTTAGCTATATAATATTTGTTCATACATAATACATATATAGTTGATACTGTCTGAAGTTTACGCGAATCTCACTCATTGAAATAAAATTACTTTTTAACGGATTCTATCGCGATATATTTGTTATTATTTACTTTTAGTCCGACGTTTCGGCTACTTTTCAACCTTTATGTAGGTATGTACAGTACAGCAATAATAATACCTAAAATAATACAGAATGTACTTATTTATTACACAATGAATCTCTGTAATTAAGGAGGCGAACGGTGTACAATTATATTGGTCAGGTATTTACGGGCCAGGAAGGGTTCAGCGTCATTAAAAGTTGGCAGTTGGCGCAAACTCACGCATAATGAGGGCGAGATCCGCGGCGCTCCCGCGAGGTTTCAGTTATCAGGAACTCGGCATCGGAATTAATTAAACATTTAAATGGTAAAAATTTACGCCATATTGTTGTTAATTTTGAGATTTTTATACCGGTAAACGATCTAACCTCACTTCTGTTCAATCTGAGCTCCCAATACAGTGTCATACACCGGCAAATTTTTGTAGAACGCAACATACCTAGCAGATTAGCAGATTACCTAATATAACGGTAGGAGAAATGAAGAGTCATTGGCACGTTACAAAAAGAGTATTTTCCCGGACAATTCAATAGCAAAAGCTACTAAAGCCATTCCAACCATTACTGCGTTCACCACCCCCGTTGTTACCCCGTGCTAGTCGTGTTACGTTCGCAGCTGCACTTATTAAATTAATTAGCGATACATTTCTCCTTACCCTTGACTTTGTATCAAACGTTCGGTAAACAACTGAGTGAGGGAATAAATGACGACCATTAACTCAAAGTCGGCCCTTTTTGTCCTCAAATCTTTGGAAAGCCCCGAAAATTTATTAGGTAATCAGTGAGGTAATTAAGCAAATGTCTTGACTCGTTTGTCAGCTACCTGAACGAGTCGCCCATTTGGCGACTATTTGTTTTAGCTTAGGGGGTGCGCACTTGTGTACTGAAGATGTTGATCAGAAAGAACTGCTAGTGAATGAAGGCTACACTAAGTAATTCAGAAAGTGTGAGACTATGAATTATAATAATTTAAAAGACAGTGCATGTTTGGAAAATACTTATTCTAATTTGATTTAAAGTATCTACGGAGAAGACTGAGCCAAACTGACAGAGATGAATAGATTTTAAAAATAAAGATTACTATAGGTATCTCTCTAATCAATAAAATTAGTGTAAGTACTAACGGCTACTGCTTCTACGGCTTTACTTTGGAAGTAGGTACTTGTAAGTAAATTGTTCAAGTTTTCTCTTAATGCGACTGTGTGACGTTTGTGGTGTTTGTGTGATTTCGTCAGCTCAAAACGTTGGCCTATCTGCAGTCCTACTCTTAATTTTATTCTCTTCGCAAATATGATTTTTTAATATTCAGTTGGTATACTTAGTTCACGTCTAAACGTACTGACACTAAAACTTGCCCAACTAAACGATAATATTGTATGATCTGTAGATATAACCCTTTTGTTTAACAATATTATGAACTCATTAAAAGGGGCGACTTTTACTAAGCCGGTGCTTAATTGCTTTATAACAAGAAGTTCAAACGGAGTGATCATTAATAATTGTCGAGTTTACAGGGCTCCTTCGCGTCGCCGCCGGGGTTTCGCGGGAGCACGGCCCGCCTAATGCGCCACGCGCATTATTCTATTTGACAGTGATTTTCAAACGCAGTCGTAAGCGTAACGCAAGCAGACGACAGTGGGGTGAGCACGAACAACTATCGTATTCGTATCGTGAACGTAACGAGAGCACGGAGCATTGCGATTGGCCGCCTGCCTGAAGCCTGCCAATCGCAATGCTCCGTGCTATCGTTACGTTCACGATACGATTACGATAGTTGGTCGTGCTCACCCCACTGATTTCACTTAGTTGACATATAGAACGCGAATGGCGTAAAACTAAACCAGCTTAAACGTGTCGGCTAATATGAAGGAGCGTAGTTACGTTATAGTTAGTTAAGCTGATTACCTACGCGAATGACTTTGAGAGTTTAGGTATTTGGTCAAGCGGGGCACCGAGAGGTGCGGGGCGGGATCAACGGGGTTGGCGCACGCATACAACCACGTCATTGAACGAAGCCGTTGTGCTAAACAATAAAAATCATTGAACATAGAGTATGTGATACTAGATAAGACATAATATGTTTTCGGTGTGGGTGTTCGAACTGACTACCGCAAAAACCGAATTGCAAATACTGGCTAAGCCCTATTAGTCTTCTACTCCATCAACATAGTGTTCATATTTGAACTTATAAATTTTTTTAAAACATAAAAAGTGACGTCACAGGTCTATTAAGGTTGTGAGCATGTGCCCACAACGGTGCATCTGCGCCTGCCCCAAGGTTCAAAATTAGTACAGTGGTTTAGGCGTGAAAGCGTAAGAGATAGAGTTATTTGCGCATAATTTATAATATTAAGTATCCAACTAATAATAAAATATAAATACATATAGTGCCGTGGGATGAATAAGGAAGTAAAAGTGGGATCAATTAAGAATTTTCGAATTCGGGACAACTTTCGTGGGATCAATACGGAACAACCCCAAATTTCATCAAGATATCTAATATATAAAATTCTTCTGTCACGGGGTGCGTAATCGAACTCCTCCGAAACGGCTCGACCGATTTTGATGAAATTTTTTGTGCTTATCCGGTATCTATGAGAATCGGCCAACATCTATTTTTCATCCCCCTAAGTGATGAGAGTGCAGCGGGAACGGGATTTGAATACCACGCGGGCCGAAAATATTGCGGTACGAAGTTCGCCGGGGCAGCTAGTCTTCAATAATAAACTTTTATTCTCTATTAATTTAATACAGCTATAAGGCAATCAATATCCGTTTCCGAGCACTTATCCATCTTTGTACCAGATTTCATTATGAACTTTCAAATAATTTTTCATCTGTCCGTTGTGCTTTCACGCTTACACCACTGAACTGATCTTGATGAAATTTGATACATAGATAGATTGAAGCATGGGAACGGACATAGGTTACCTTTAATGCGAAAAAAGGGTTAAGGGGGGGGGGGATAGGAGATATAAATTTGTTTGAAAGTTCATGATGAAATCTGATACAAAGATGAATAAGTGCTCGAAAACGGATATTGTTTGCTTTTTATTACTAAATTAACAGGGGTGAAAGTTTATTATTGAAGATATCTTGATGACATTTGGTACAGAGCTGGATACTTGGATATTTAATATTATAAATTATGCGAAAGTAACTCTGTCTATTGCGCTTTCCCGCCTAAACTACTGAACTAATTGTGATGAAATTTGGTACAGCGATAGATTGAAGCATGAGAACGGACATAAGTGACTTTTTTTTACAAAAATAAGGGGCCAAAGTAAGGAAATAGGGGATGAAAGTTCGCCATTTTTCAAGATATCCTGATAGCCAGGTCAGTCTTAAGATGGGTGACCATTCATAACATTATTATGTGATTGTTGAAAGTTTGGCAGGAAAAAAATGTTTGACTCCATATAGAAAAACAAAGTTATTGTTAGAATTGTGACGTGCAGCTAAAAGTTAATTGCAATTGATTTAGTTGCAATTGACGCGTTACGAAGGTAAATATTTTATTTATTTATTTTAGCTTATTTTAGGTACGTAATAATAGTTTCTAATTTTAAATTCATTTAGTTTTATTTATGTGTTGTACATATTTGAAAAATAAACAATCTTAAATGATTAAATTAAAAAAAACTGAAGTAAATATTTAAGAAAATGTAATCTGGGCAAGTTTACAGGCTGTAATATAAAAAACAAAATTATTGCAATATTTTTTTGTCAATTCACTTGATTGACGTTGCAATTATTTTTTGTCAATTCACTTATTTGCAATGAGCGGGAATCGAACCCGCGACGTCCAATGCTCTTACGCTACGCCACGATGGTCGCGTATAATCGTAAGTGCCTAATCTATTGATGCTATAATCTTTGTAGCGTCTTATACAACAAACTCACACACTGACACTGGTGAGCGGGGTGCGGGAGGGGAAGTTTCAGCAACCAAACATAGGTCCGTTCAGCAACGCGCCTCAGCGCATACTGAATTTTGAACAAGCAAGGGGTACTGCAACCGTAGAAATCAGTAAAATCAATTTTAAGAGAAAACTTGGTAGGCAACGGTTACAAACTAAGAAGTCATGCTAATATACTTTTTTAACATATTTTATATGTAAATTTCAGATTATTTGGATACATATTGTAGAAAATATTTGGTTTCAAAAAAAGATTAGAGTGATGTTCAGAGCCTCTTTTCTACTATTTCCTCCTTTTTTATTCCATTTATGAAAAGGTGAAGTTCCTCTAATATATCCTGTAGAATGCAAGCATATAAATTTCAGATCTGTAAGTCTTATAGTTAATAAGAAAAACGGTTTCGAAATTACCGATTTTTCGACGTTGACCTGATTAGGGGCCTTAAGCCTAATGAGGACCCAGAGTGTAACTATTGAACGGCGTGGCGCCGACAGCTACGTTATTAATTATGTTGTAATTAATTTCATCATGTTACTTAAGTGGCAAACAATACACATGGGTCTAAGTAATTTTAAGTGCTCACCTGTAGGTCTCTATCAGATTTTGCCTAAAATTTTTGCGTAAGTACTATTTTAGATTGTAGACTGTTATTATTTTATTTAATAAAATTATCCACACTTCCATATCCATATCCACATCCATACTAATATTATAAATGAGAAAGTAACTCTGTCTGTCTGTCTGTCTGTCTGTCTTTCTGTCTGTCTGTCTGTTACGCTTTCACACTTAAACCACTGAACCGATTTTGATGAAATTTGGTATAGGGGTAGACTAGACCTTGAGAAAGGACATAGGCTATGTTTGGTCGCGATAACCGACATACACGCGGGCGGAGCCGCGGGCAAAAGCTAGTTTTCAATATTTTAGTACCTATTAACATTTCTAACACATTTCTTTATTGAGCCATTTTGAAATATTTATTATTGATGAATGAATCTGTATCGGTCACATTTTACAGCGATGATTTCATACGTCGAAAATATAATGCAACACATGACGAACCGTTTTATAGACTTCCAATGAATACGGATAAAAACCTTTTTAAGGCAAACGTGTACCGCCGGTAGGTAAATGTACAGTCAGCATCATAACGATTGCAACTGTTACAATCCGCAAAAATATCTCAACAATAAGAATTTAAATTTATTTCAGCAAACAATGTGTCTTTTTATTGACGCAGCTAAAGCGCCAAAAGTAACTCAGCAGGCAATGCAAAATTATTTAAGCATTCAGTTATTCAATTTGTTCTTCACATCCAATAATTCAAATATCGCCGCATCCGATGTAGCAATATATCTACGCAGTCATGGTGTTCAAAATTATGTCAACGTTTTGGAAAAAATAAAGTTTATTGATTGTTTATTGAAAAGGTCCTCGAGAGCGTATGGCACCCGTGATGGTATTTAAAAAAATGCAGAAGCTCAATCGCTGGGGACTTTTTATATTTCTCTCATTATGGTGTAGTTAAGATCCCCACCAATTTTCAGCTCTATGCGAATTTATGCAAGCTCAAATCTTAATTTTTCCTGGATTATTATTTTAACTAATTGTGTTACCTAATTAATTGTTACCGATTTGCATGAAGGGTAGGACAATGACTGTTTCGTTAAATGGCTACTCATTACGAACGACGACATCGCAAATGTCCACTGCTCTAGTCTTTAAATACCTTGGTCGTTAAATACCTTGGTCGCAAAATGAGAACATTGCAAAAATACTCTTTTACTAGCAGGTAGTTAAAAAGTCTTAGTCGCATAATGACTACATCGAGAAAATTCCCACTTTTCAAATGCCTTTTCGTGGCTGTATTATGCTCATCCTCCTTGATGACTGGACTGGCCACTAGATAAAATTATTACGATGACGTGTTTACTTCTTCATTGTCATTAAAACTTCAAATAACTAAATACTGATCATGTCTGACACAAATTTAATATTTCATAGAAATAATAAAAATGGACTTGCTCTATCTTGCAATGGCTATAGATATAATTGGGTAAAAGAAAACGTTTCCGGCAACTCTTTTTGGCGATGCTTAAGTCGAAATGAGTGCAGTGCGTCGATCACATTAAATTGTGATAAAACTAAAATAGTCCGAGTAAGCGCACATGTATGCAGCCGTGACCCCGGAAAGATTAAAAAACCCATTATTGTCAATGCCGCAAAGAAAACGGTATGTGAGAGTATGGCATCAGTGAAAAAACTTTTCGAAAAAACTGTACTAGAATACACCGATGAAGATGAAGATGAAGATGAAAGTGATCCCATGCCAATGTTATCTTTTAAATCGGTTCGTGATACGTTACACAGGACGCGAAAAAAGTATTTAAACGTTAATAATACACAATATTTAAGATCTGCTGATGTACAAATTCCAAAGACGCCACATTCACAACTCAATAGAAAATCTCAACACATCACAAGTATGGCAATTTCTTCGGTCTCTTGGAATTGGTAAGGCCTCGCACGACAATAATTGTAATATAGACTTGGATGAGCTTAATACTCACTTCTCGAGGTCTCCAGTTACTTTGAATTATCTCTCTGAACTTCCCTTGCCTATAAATACTTCTTTCTCATTTCGCCCGGTTTCAGAGGCTGACATTGGAAAATGCTTACTCTCCATTACAACAAAAGCTGTAGGCTATGATGGCCTTCAGCTTCAAATGCTTCATCCCATCCTAACCTTTACTACTCCTGTAATCACTCACATCATCAATTACTCTCTATACAGTAATACGTTTCCCTCTTCTTGGAAAAAAGCTTATGTTATACCTCTACCCAAAATACCCAATCCTTCTATGCAATCCCACTTCCGTCCAATATCCATCCTTCCTTTACTATCTAAAGTCCTCGAACACGTAGTTCATAATCAATTATCATCTTAACTTTCCTATAACAGCCTGCTTAGTCCATACCAATCTGGTTTCCGCCGTGGTCATAGCACAGTAACTGCTCTGGTCAAAATAACTGACGACATGCGACTGGCTATGGAGAATAAACGGCTAACAATTTTGGTTCTGTTAGATTTCAGCAGTGCTTTTAATTCCGTTGATTTTGATGTCCTTTTAGGAGTTTTAGCTTCTCTTAATGTTTCATCCTCTGTGACTACGTGGTTTAAATCGTATCTTCAGGGGCGCTCGCAGTGTGTTCGCTGTGAAGAGACTTCTTCTGAATGGTGCAATTTGTCTGCGGGCGTCCCACAAGGTGGCGTAGTATCTCCTCTTCTCTTCTCCATATTTATAAATGCTATCACTAAGGTCATCTCTTCTCACTATCACCTCTATGCAGACGACCTGCAGCTATATCGACACTTCAAGGCCGAGGAACTGACTGGGGCTGTGTCAGCTATCAACAGTGATCTTGCTCACATTAGTCAATGGGCTAAATCTTTTGGACTTCTGGTTAACCCAACGAAATCACAAGCAGTCATTGTTGGTAGCAGATACATGTCGAATCTTTTAGTTCACCAGTTGCTCCCACAAGTTTTATATGATGCGACTCCCATAGCTTTTTCTAAACATGTAAAAAAATTAGGTGTACATATAGACTCAAATCTGGTCTGGGATGTCCATATTGCAGATATTAGCAAAAAAGTTTACTGCTCGTTTCAGTCCCTCAAACGTCTCCAGAAATTCTTACCATTTCAGACAAAAGTTACTCTTGCGCAATCTCTTCTGCTCCCACTTTTAGACTACGCTGATGTCTGTTATCTTGATGCAAAGGAGGAACATCTTAATAAACTAGAAAGACTGCAAAATTTGGGTATCCGCTTCATCTTTGGTCTCCGGAAGTCTGATCATGTTTCCGAATTTCGGGCAAGGTTGAGGTGGTTACCTATTCGTCAGCGTCGAGACTCCCATATTCTCTCTCTTCTATACTCGATTCTCTTCAATCCTGAGTCGCCTGCATACTTACGAGAGCGCTTCGATTACCTCGTCCCTAGGGGTAAACCCTGTCGCACTTCCTCCTCTCTTCTTCTTCGAACTCCTCTTCACTGCTCCGGCTGTTACGATGGCTCATTTACTGTTCGCGCAGTAAGGTTGTGGAATTCGCTGCCTCACTCGGTACGCGATAGCACTTCTCTGAACGTTTTTAAGAACAAAGTGAAAGAACTGTTCCTCTCTCAAACTAGATGAATGTATGGTATTTATTTTTCATATTACAAATGTATTTATGTAGGTATATGTATGTATTTATATGTATGTATATATATATATAGATATATATTTATGTATATTATTGTATTTATGTGATATGTCTACTGTATGTAATGTATATGTACTTGTGTTCTATATATTAATTCTCTATAATTGTACACTTGTCTTTTACCCTTTTGTCGCGCTTTTTCCTCTATCCCCCAAAGGTTTGCTGGGAGAAAACTCAATACTGAGTTAAGCTCGCCTTTGTACATCAAAATGTATATGCTATGACTCTTTGTGTAATTTTTAGTGTGCAATAAAGAATTAAATAAATAAATAAATAAAAATAATAAAAGAAAAATTTTTGGTTGCCGAATTCGAATTAGATCCTAAGCGGAAGATATTTTTGTTTGCAAATGATATATTTTTACATTATGCGAAGTCTAAAAATAGCCAGAGAGTATTTTTTGGTGATGGCACATTCAAGCCGGTTCCAGCTCCTTTTTATCAGCTCTTTACAATACACATGGATGTGGCAAGCGATGAGCACCATACAAATGTTCTCCCCTGCATACACGCTTTGTTGCCAAATAAGACTCAGAACACATATACCGCCTTATTTACACTAATTCGTGATGTGCTGGGGATTAACATTAATAGATATAAATGTGACTTCGAAATGGCGCAAATTAATGCCTACAGAGATGTATTCCCTGCCGGGAGGGTCACGGTATGTGTTTTCCATTTCTGTCAGGCGCTCTGGAACTACTACCATCGTCCCATATAATTCATGGGTGGAATCGCATAGTAGATTATGCAGGCACTTGTACCGGTATGAGTGCATTTATTGATTATTTCGAGAAACAGTGGATTAAGAATACATCACTCATATCATGTTGCTTTGAGAGGCACCGTACCAATAATGCCCTAGAAGCCTGGCATCGTCGAATTGGGGTGCGTATACATCGACATTCCACATTAATAAATTTTCTGTACAAACTCAAAAAGGAGTCAAGATTCCAGGCCATGAAACTGTGAGGTCAATTATTCAAAGAAGAAAACAGAAAAAAGAAATACATTCTTTTTGACACACAATACCGCCGAGAATTGAATAATCTTCTGAAAAAAAAAACATAACAACGCTTGATTTTTAACCGACTTCAAAAAAGGAGGAGGTTCTCAATTCGGATGTTTCTATGTTTTTTTTTTTTTTTTTATGTTTGTTCGCTCATAGCTCCGCCATGCGTAGACGGATTTGCAAAATTCTTTTTTTGTTCGAAAGTAGATTATTCCGAAATGGTCCCATTTAAATTTCGTAAAAATCTGATGATGGGTTTCCGAGATTAGACCAAGGAACTCTTCAAAAAATACCAGGAAATCAGCCGCGAATGCTGTAATCGCATATTATTGCAATGTCTCTGCCATTACACATCATAACATCACGCCTGAATCCTTTGAAAGGGTATGCAGAAGTGTTCAGAATATTCAGCTATATTTCCGGTGTATAAGCGTTGATTTTTAATTTGGTTTTGGTTTACTTTTGAGGTAGATATGTATGTATGTTCACCGATTACTCAAAGACGCCTGGACCGATTTGCAAAATTATTTTTTTGTTTGATAGGTTATACTTCCCAGGTAAATTTTATCAAAATCGGTCAAGCAATTTATGAAATATCAACAAAAATCGGTTGAAGTCGGTTTTTAAAATTTTTAATTTGGTGATTATATAATTAGTATTGATCAGCTAAAACTAAAATTAAATTTGAACTAGATGCCTACTCTACTTACAGACTTTATTACTAGATTACTTAATATGTTTTTTTAAGAAGAAGATTTTTTTGTTAGGTACCTGTAAAAGCAAGAAGACTACTTACCTACTACAAGGACCCGATTGATTTAATTATTAGTTATAATAACGAAAAAATATAATTTAAGTTTAGAATTACATAACCCATGTGTTTTAATATATCTACTTATACCACAAACTTACAACTAATAACTTATTTTTATATTAGCCTTATAAGTTTAATACGTGCGTGGCGTACGTACGTGACCAAGAGTAGGAGGAAATCCCAACTTAATGTGTATTGGACCCCAAGTTTAACATCAGGCGCAGTGAGGTAGTAGTCATTTTGCGATTATGGTGTTCTGAGTTGCAGGCAACGAGCGATCAAGGAATTATACTAATTTAGTCATTTTGCTGGTGTAGACGTTTTGCGTTTTAGCACAGATTAATAAATAGTTACTACGTTTTAGGCAATATGCGGATTATTAGTCATTTTGCTGGTGTAGACGTTTTGCGTTTTAGGTAATATGCGGTCTAGACTAAGCGATCTGAAAATTTTGCGATGTCGTCGTTCGTAATGAGTAGCCATTTAACGAAACAGTCATTGTCCTAATAACCCGAGTGGACTGCTCAATTTGCAGCTGGTTCATCCCGACATGGATATAATCAATCTGATCCGGAAATAAAGCGTCAGGGTCAGACTCAAACTCTTCAAAATAAATACCTTTTGAGTCACCTACAAAACAATACGAAGAACTAGAGTCACTTATGTTTAACAAATGGACCACAAGTTACAGCGGCGCAGTCCAGCAAAAAAAAAATCTCTCTGTCAACACTAAGGGGATACAATTCTACTAAAGGAGGGTAGTACTAAATTTGATCCGAGCAAATAAATTGAATAAAAAACAGGACAAGCTAAATAAAATTGTTAAATTATTAGACCGGATGTGAACGTTAATAGGTACTTACATTTTTCGTGAAATAAATATGCATAAAACGAAATTCATAAGACACGGTCCCAGGCGAGCGGCGAGCTTCCTGCCGCCGCGCCCCCGCAGTTGTCCAAATGTACATCATTTCCAGAGTGCCCATTTACTTGTTCATTAAACAGACGTCGCGAGAACATGTTTCTTGTCGTCGGAAAATTAATAAGGAAAATGTTTCATAATACAAATGAAATTGTAATTTTGTTTGTTTTGAGTCTCCTTCTACTAATGACGTCCTCTACCACCTACTTAGTGAAGATCAACTCAAGTTACTTTACAACCGACTTCAGAACAGGAGGTTCGCTCTTGGATGGTATGTCGATGATGGTACGCCCTCCCGGCGGACCTCCGATCGTGCCGACCTCACTTACTCTTCTCGTCGATTAGGCGCAGAAAAAGTGAAATGCTCAGACGGGACTTGAATCCGTAACCAGTCCTTTACAAGGGGAATGCTCAGTGGTCAGAGTATTTCACTTTTTTTGATCTTAATCGATTTGAATAGTTAGCATACCTACTAATAATTGTGCAAGCATAATTGCTTGCAAGGAGGAAGGAGGAGGAAGAGCCGGAAGGCGGACCCTGAGCTTCGAGGTCGTCTTGGCCACGGATGCAATCAGGAGAATACGTCTATATGCAGATGATGAATTGCTTGCAAATTTAATCAACAAATTTTAATGGTCTTTTTTTCCTCTCTAATTAACTACTTCGAAGAGACGAGATTCTAGTTTCGAAACCGTTTAAACATTTTTTGATTAACCGAGTATCATGTTCGTAAGTTCGTCGTCGTTGATTTTAGTGGATAGGGTTACCGGCCCTCGAGTCCGGTCCGGTAGCGTCGGCAAACTCATATCGAAGTTAACGAGACGAAGTTGTTCTTTTTAATATCAGTCGGTGATACTAAGATGTCGAGAAAGAGAAAATATTATACAATGGGTTTTGCAAATTAATTCTGACTTTCAGTCGTAGGGCCAAAAATAACAAAGTTATTGTCGTATTTGGATAACATACATGCTAATAATTCTACTAATAAGTACATGATAATTCATGACTCAGATGAGGTAGTTGTAATAGACGTATGTGTAAAATAATGTCGTCACTGACATGACATAGCTGTAAGTACTTGCATATTAATCTAGTTACTACGAATATATTTGTAATTAAAATTATAATATAATATGTAGGTACAACAACTACGTAATAAAGACTCAAGGCTTCGAATCTTGCGTCTAGGTCTGCCGCGCAATATCAATATTGGAATAGGTAGGGGTACCCATACTATGAATATATAAGTACTATTTTGAATTATTAAGAAGTACCTATGTCACACGTAGAGCCACGTGCTTGAGTTCAAGACGAACTGGACTGTGTGAAAAAGTGAGAACCCGGTTTACTCACATAGATGGATTTTCACTGGTAATATCCAGCTTTAGTGGAATCAGTGAAATGTTTGAAAGCGTCCAAAGCGTTCGATATAATTCGCACGGGACTAGAATTGCGTGAGGTTATGAAGGCAATTACCGCATCCAGGCGTGAAGTTGCATACTATTGAACTTTAAATTGGAAAATGTCAACATTCAGAACGAGACGTACGCTCGGGACAACCTCGTATCGCATGAGTGCGCGTGAATATTCCGTCGCCAGTTGTATAAGTCATAGATTTCATCTAACTGAGCTAGGTACCAGTGACATGTATTTTTTAAAAAAAATATTATAGAGACTAATTATTACAAAGACAATAAAGAAATAAAGATCTATGAGTGTGGTTTGCGTTAGATTAGTTAGATTTATTAATGTTCCATATTCTCTATTCCAGGAGTGATTCTCTAATATTATTACCTACCACTTATCGTCGTTACGTTAATCTACATTTTAGTCGGTGCGAGGGCGCACGGCGTACCCTCGACCCCCGAGCGACGTCCAACCCCTGTAATAAGTTTCATCTGCAGCCGCGACTCTCCGCACGGGGCAGCTTCATTATTTGACATTAAATTTATGTCATCACTTCCGACTATAATAATATGACCGACAGTATTAATTAATATTTATGAATCAATGTAGACGTCTAGTTTGGTTGAATATTAAAATGTACAGTAAAGTACAAAAGTGTATATAAGTGTACCTATACATATAATACGGTTGAACTAGCAATAAACAAAATTTTCCTTTGTTAATCACAATACATATTTTGCTTTTTGCATTTTATTTTTAACCCCCGACAAAAAAAGAGGGGTGTTATAATTTTGACGTGTGTATGGGTGTGTGTGTGTGTCAGACTGTCTGTGGCATCTTAGCTCCCAAACGACTGAACCGATTTCGATTCTGTTTCTTTTGTTTGAAAGATGGTTTAGTCGAGAGTGTCTTTAGCTATGTTTCATAAAAATCGGTTCAGCAATTTGAAATATATGAGGAGTGAAAGTGGCAATGCAAAATCTTATATTTTCAAATATACCCGTGTTGGGTATCAAATAAAAGGTCATAATTTATACATCACGATACAGCAGGTTTTATGGAAATCGGTTAAGCGGTTACCTATAAAAAGCATGAAATAAAAATAAATACATTTAAAATTTAAAAAACCCCCGACCCAAAAAGATCCTATAAACCGCCGTCTGACCATCGGGGAGAATACCAAGGTGCTTAGCGGTCCCCCGACGAGACAAATGACAAAAGGGTTAATACTTAGGGTAGGTCATAAGGTAGGGTAGTTATAATTTTACTTTTTATAGGATCTTTTTGGGTCGGGGGTTTTTTAAAGAATGATGCCCACTTTCCATACATCCGTTGATCTGTCATTCAATTTTTATAATGCTATCGTATTACTGTACTGGTATCATTGATGAATAGATACTGCATCTTTAAAACCATAAAACCAATAATGGTTTAAATCTTTAGACAGAAAAATGTGTAATCAAGGTATTAAAACGTGTAGGTAAAGTATTTATTTATCTGTGCTTTGACTAATGAACTGCACAGTGTCAAAAAACTTAACAACCAATGATCGTGTTCTGACATACATTTTACCTATACGCGGGTGCGACCGGGTCTAACGCTAGGATGATGACGATCTCATATATTATTATCGAAAGTCAATTCTTCACAGTCAAGATTGACAAGATATAGGTAATAGGTAATTTAGTTTTTATTTCATGTCATATTATGCTCATATTCAGTGATTACATAAATGAGCTTTCAACATACAATTTACTGTTTGCAATTTTTGTCATCATCATCATCATCCTTGCATCCATTCTGATTACATCCAGGGCCTTACTTTAGAGTCCGGGGTCCACCTCTGCCAGTATTACCACGACGCGGCTGAACTTACATATTTTCGGTGAAGCAACTGCCATCTGACCTCCAAAACCCATTGGCGACATTAAAGTATTGTGTAGACTAGTTGTTGGATTTATAGGGCTCCAACTACCCCTAACGACTGCCATTAGATGTTCGTATGACAACTGGTACTGACGGCTTAACGTGCTCTCCAAGGCACGGAAATACCATAACCCAGGCCAATGCTAGTAGACATTTCATGCATGCAAATATTTGCACTGACTGGGAATCGAACCCGTGCCTCCTGCGTAGCATTCGAGTTCACTACCGCCATGCCACTGAGGCTGAGGGAATTTTTGTATTCAACAATAACTAAATAAAATACTTTTTCTTTGTTGCTATTACAGAAATGATAATATGAAAAGTCAAAAATGAATATCAATAAGACAACATTTTATTCATTACAATTGGTATTTTTTTTTCGTCTATTTTATTTTTATAATGTACCTACTAGCTGACCCCGCGAACTTCGTACCGCCTAACAGTCAATTCTTTTTTTTTTTTCACTTTTTCTCTTTGTAAGAACCATCCCCGTACCTCAAGGAATATTCTAAAAAAAGAATTATCGAAATTGGTCCAGCCGTTTTCATGCTATGTCGTGACAACGGAAAACGGGTTTCATTTTTATAAGATGTGTTCTCTTATTATAATCATCATCAAAACAGTGTTGTGTTTTGAATTGAAGGCAGGAATCTTAGAGCCCAGGGTCTGTCTTCCGACTTTTCTAAAAGGTTAGGGCCAGTCCACACGGCGCGGCGCGTTGCGTTGCGTAGACGCAGCGCTGTGCCACTGCGTCGTTTTAAATACAAATAATCATAGTGTCCACACGGCGCTGCATCGACGCAACGCATACACGACGGAGCTGCAGCCCCCGAGGCGAAGCGGGTGGGGGTGTACGCGTTGTGCCTGCATCGTAGTAACGCTGCGCTGCGGTGACGCAGCGCCCGCGTGGCCAGCTATGCGTCAAAATATCTGCGTTGCGTCGACGCGACGCAAACAACGCGCCGTGTGGACTAGCCCTTAGGGTCTGTCTCCACTTTTCACTGTTTTGGGCATCACTGGTAATGAGATAATTGGCACGCATTTATATTATCAAATTCTGGCGGTATTGCCAGACATTTTTATTACGCACGTAGCCTGGGGGTTGCCGAAAAACTTGTCCAGCAATGAGGCTCTCCTGTATTTTATCTGCTATGTCATGGGCAAGGATGCCACGGATGCGGACATTGCTCTCCTCTCAAATTGGGTGATATCGGAGTATCAAATTGAATTTGAACGCAACAGAAAGAGGAATTACACTACACATCAGCAATAAAACGAAACCATGAAACAAAATGAAGCTGTCACTGTCATGTCATGTCATGTCATAGTCGGTGTTTATTTATATTTTATACCGTAGATAGAGGACAAATATAATCATTATTTGTAATCGTAGCAGGTACATACCAGTAACATAATATAACAGTGGTATACCTACTAGGTATACCTAATACGATTATTTCATATTATTTTGATATCTTATTAGGTAATAGTCAAAATGATAGCGACAATGAGCGATATTATAATCTATGTGCGTGCGTTAATCCTAAGATTCCTAAGCCTGTTAAAGTATGAAGGAAAAGTTAGTCACTATTTCGTATTTACAATAAATTGAATAACTGGACGTAGTCCTTTGATTGAAAAGTAGTGCAAACATCGACTATTATTTACCCGTCATACTGCAATAGGTTCACCCCTATTACGTGGGACCTAATACAATGATTTGGTGAAATGTAAGTGTTCATTCACCTCTGCCTAACCCTCCGGGGATAAAGGTGTGATTATGTGTGTGTGTGTGTGACAAATATTTGTCCTACTGGGTAACAGGAAGAATAACGTAATATCTGTCAAGTAATTTGTTCATTAATACGATTATTCTAAATAGTCCCGATTGTAACATCTCTACAAATCGTATCTCTTAAATAATTTTAACTGTAAAGAGAATTACATTAATTACATTACATTAATTTTAATCACAACGTGACAGAGTAGAGAATATATTCCGTCTATGGTTTCTGGTTTAAGATGGTGAATTTCGTCTCACACAGATTGATATATTGCTGATCATTTTGATTTATCATTAAAAAACTGATATCTGATTTTCTAGCCCACCACTTTCTTTCTAAGTTTCTTTGTTAAAAAAAAGAAAAAAATATGCTATTTTATGAGCTAATTATATAGGTAATACGGGCAAATTGCTTATTCTGATCAGACAGGTGAAAAGTGGGCATTGTTCTTTTTAATACTAAATAAAACTGCGACTTAAGCTCTGAAGTACACAGACTACGCAAATAATATTAACACGAGATCCGCTTACCCGCTTAAGATTAGTGAAAAAAAAAATAAAGAACATGAAAATGTTTTGATGTTTTTAAATAATTTAATTTCTGAGAAGAGGCATTAAGATTGTTGTTATGTTCGCAGGGAGGGTGGGAGGTCTGGCTGGTCCGCAGACTAATAGTTACTAGTGCTAAAATGAAAAGCACGACCGCCATCACCTCCACGTCTAAAACAAAATATCTTTTTTTGTTTTCTTGCGCAACACTGCGCACTTCTAACTGCTCAAAATAAAAAAAAAACTGTACTGGCATTTTGTGAACCCATCTATGGATTTTGTTCGTTTGTGAATGTGGTCCACATCTTTTGAAAGAAAATAATATTTTCGAACTTAAACAGAAACACGGTATATTTTATTATGTCACAAAATGTCACAATCCACCTACTGTTATATTTTAAACTTTATAGGGGTCATAATGTCGAGTTAAGCTGGGGATTGGCATTAAAGATAATTTGTAACCTTTATTTAGTGTAGGTACATAAACGATGTATATTTTTAGAAGGTGAGTGTGCGATATAATGTCACCCATCAAGTTGTCCACTGAGATCTTAAAAACGATAATGACTTCACTTCTGTCGTGCGGCTTATGGAAAGTTTTGGGTTTTATTGATTACGGCTTATCACAACGTGCACCTACCTACAATACCTTTGAATCAAGCAAAGTTTTTGAATATAAGAATATGTGTTAATTACTTATGTCTTCACATATTGAATAAATCACTTATACTTTTCCACAATTATTTATTTGACACAAATAAATAATTGTGGAAAAGTACAAGTGATTTATTCAATATGTGTAGAAAGTTCCACCAAGTGCCATCAATCTCCAGTATAAACAGTATTTATGTCTTATAAATTTTAATTGGAAAAGTCAACAATCAGAGTGGGACAGCTTGCGACAGCTTCTTTCTAGGTGAAAAACTGCTGCGTTCTGAGCACATGGGCTTGTAATGGATACCTAATAGGAATATAGGACACTTTACTATTCCATATAAGAAAATATTACTTATAGCAGGTACTCTTACGTTCTGTTAAAGCTACTTTAAATTCATTTTGAAATAGCATTTCGGCACAAAATGGAGAATAATCGAATCCTCATATTTTATTCAATCAAAATTGGATTGAACTATAACCACAGGCTCATTTTCCTATCGCGGTCGCATTCACTCCACAGGAAACATGCGAAGGACAGCCACGGGGCCAACCGCACCACTTTGTATGTTACGTTTGAAATATGAAATTGATTTAAATTATTTAAAACAATTCTCTTCCTCAAAAAATATAATAAGCTAAATATTATACTTAGCTTATACTTAATTATACAAAAAGTTGCCTAGAGACATTAACGGGATTATTTGCCCAAATTTGGCGTTTCCCATAACAATTCCGTTTTATACCACTGGATATGGCAGTGGCACAAAGAGGAAAATATTTACCGTTTAGTGGCAGATCCAGTGGCACAACACAAACCACAATATATCAACAGGATAACTACCTACGAAACCGGCAATAACATCAAACTACACCACAGTACAGTCCCAAAATGACGTAACTTTAAAAAAAATCTTTTTCAACACACTTGCTTATAAACAGGCTTTTATTTCACCCCAACTAAGCACGGAATGACACCTATTATAAAACTGTGACTTTTTCATTGCTATTATTCACAAAAGTGAGTTATAGACTTCTTTTTAGGGTTCCGTAGCCAAATGGTAAAAAACGGAACCCTTATAGATTCGTCATGTCTGTCCGTCTGTCTGTCTGTCTGTCTGTCTGTCTGTCTGTCTGTCTGTCTGTCTGTCTGTCCGTCCGTATGTCACAGGCACTTTTCTCCGAAACTAGTTATAGTTAGCCTATGCTGTTGAAACTTGGTAAGAAGATGTATTCTGTGAACCGCATTAAGAATTTAACACAAAAATAAAAAAAAGCATTAAATTTTGGGGGTCCCCATACTTAGAACTGAAACTCAATTTTTTTTTTCATCAAACCCATACGTGTGGGGTATCTATAGATAGGTCTTTAAAAATGCTATTGAGGTTTCTAACATAATTTTTTTCTAAACTGAATAGTTTGCGCGAGAGATACTTCCAAAGTGGAAAAATGTTTGTGTCCCCCCCTCTAACTTCTAAACTAAGAGAATGATAAATCTAAAAAAAATATATGATGTAAATTGCCATGAAAACTACCACTAAAAATTGGTTTGAACGAGATCCAGTCAGTAGTTTTTTTTTTAATACGTCATAAACCGCAATTTTCGCCTTTGCTACTACGGTACCCTTCATGGGCGAGTCCGACTCGCACTTGGCCGAATTTATTTTTAATTTCATTGATTAAGTTGCTTTGTTCTTAAAAAAGTTTTGATACAAAAAATATTGTGTCCAATATTACAAACGAATTAATATACCTATTGCTTGCTCACTTCATGCAACTTCGTATTTTAAAAGATAATTTCAACTTGTAGTACGTGTTTCATAAACAAAACGTTCACTAAAATGTATTTTTTTTTCTCTGTGAGTATTTACAGAGAAAAAAAGTAAGTAAGTAAGTAGATGACAAGGCAGCATGGTGATAGCACCTTAGCCTGTTCCGAAAGGAACAAATAAAAAAATGTTAGATGCGCGCGCATATTTATAACAAGTATGACAACAAATAGATTTTTACTATTGTGTTTTGATTGTGTTATGTAGTATTTTTAGTATTATTTTATTCGCAAGTGTGTTGAAAATAATCGTATGCCGCTCGCGTGTATGGTGATTACCATCCTCGGCTCTCTTAAGACCCGAGCCGTAGTGCATCTCGGTTAACGCAAACTTTGCTCATATCTTCGGTTCTACTTAACCGATTGCGATCAAACAAACGTAAGATTTTAAGTCTGAATAAGCCTTTTCTAATTTTATGGCATCAATCGATAGTATCAATCATCAGGATCAATCAGGATCAAGTCTCTCTAAGAAACATGGTAAATTAAATGAAAGGAAGTCCTTGAAACCTAGAATTATAAATTCAATTTGGCAAAATAAAACACTTTAACTCAAAGTTCATCCATCCCTCTGATACCATACTAACAATAAAATTCCATACATATATCTAAATTACTTTTCTTTTTTTATCGTGCGGAGACCGCTGCTGGTCAGCAGTAGTATTTAGGTATGTTGTGCGGTCTTAGTCGGTTTGAACCGACTTAAACCGCACGCCGTCTCAATTAACAGGTTATAAGTCGATCTAATAGGGCAATTCTCTCACCATCTTCGTTGCCCAGGGTAGGTACACCGCGTGCAGGTTTCTAATCAAGCACGCAAAAATTACTACCTACCCTACCTACATACCTCATGCAGTTACCCAATAAAGTTACATTCTAAACAGGTAACAAAGTTCATTCATTTAGTACTCATTTTACTAATAAATTTCATCAAAGATATCTCTAGTGTTGATACCTTATGAGATGCCTACCTTATCTGATGATTCCTTGAATATAAGTACCGTGTCTGTTTGCATTGAATTTATAAGTTAAGAAGATTTTGTGAAATTCCTTTCATTTAATTTACCATGTTTCTTAGAGAGATCTGATCCTTATGATTGACACTATCGATTGATGCCATAAAATACAGGTGTTACTTTTTCGGATTTTAGTCGGTCGGTTACCGGGTGTGGCAAGCGAATTTAAAAAAATCTTTGAATGCAGTTTTGTTTCTTTAAAAAAATAAAATGATGTCTCCTTTAAGTAAAATGAGCCAACTTAAGGATTTAAGGTACTTTCCCTCCATGTGGCATCGCCGTGGGACGCCCTGTATTGTTCATGAAAAGTTTCATGGGACCTACCATTATTATTCTTCGTTTTCTCGTATCAGGGAGATGATTAAGTAGATATTTATAAGTGTACGACCTATTTATAGCGTTTTTTGTTGTTTAGTCAGTAGATATGTAATAATATTGTTTTGCATGTTTTTATATTTTATTTTTTGTGGGTGTTATTTTGTATTTTTATATGTGTGTGTGTGTGTGTGTGTGTGTTTAATAAACGTATTTTCTTTCTTCCTTTCTTTCTTTCCTATTCAGTGTTGTGACTTCTACTCACCTGTGCTTGTCTCTATTCTCTTAGCTCAACGTAACACAAATATATGTCCGAATCCCGTGCCATAATTGTAGCAGCAATGTTGGCAGATGATAAGGATAGATATCTGTCTACTGTATACTTGTCGGTACCGCGGAAGCGGCCGGCTCAACCGAGGACTTGCTTCTCACTTCTTCTATCCTTCTAGCACTTCTAGCACTTCTCCACAAAGATACAAAATATACATTTCTCAGATCAGTATAAAAGAAATAACTAAAATAGAATCTAAATTAATGTGAGAATCAAAAATTAAAACATCAAAGTACAAATTAAATTAAAATCAAAATTAAAATATATTATAATAAAACACAAAAAAACACACAATAAAATCTTTATAAAATGAAAGCGCAATAAAAAAGTAAAATAAAAATAGAAATCGTAATGAAAATCAAAAAATTTAAATCAGGATTATAATTGAAAGTAAAACAGATTCAAGATGTACCTAATTTGTAGACGTGTGTATGTGTGTGGGAGTGTATGTGACTATGTGTACGACGAGGTCCATGGTAGTGACGGAACTCGATTGGTAAGTTGTCAGTGGAGTCATACGTCGTCTTTATGTACTAAATCTTATAATCTAACAATGTCATTGGAACTGTGAGAACAATACTGAAGCGCTTTTTTGCGTTTACGTACACCACGAGACAAACTACAATGAAAACCATACTCGTCATCTTCTCTTCTCTGAGTGTGCTGGACACATCTGAGATAACTCAAACGGGATAATGGAATATCATGTGGCTTCCACTGTAATGTCTCTACCAGTGACCTCATACATTATATTATATCGTCGGTTTCATCACCAATGGTTTATACATTGACGACGCATTGGCTATGTCTGGGTAGTAAGCCCCGACATAGCCAATTCTTCGATTGGGTCACAGCAGTTAATTTATCATCGTATGCACTGTCCGAAGGAATTTGTGCATGACAGTGTAGTACATTTAGAATGCGTTGCACTGAGATAACGACATCTGTCGCCCCCTCTCCAGCAGCTCTAGTAACCATTGTTGTCCATCTTTATGACAGTGAGGAAGCCCGGATCCTCTCTTGAAAGGGCGGTACATATGGGCACTATCTTCTTTGAACAGTTAAGTGAGATGGATCGAAGAGCACTTCACAGTCACCACCGTGGTCTTTTTACATAGATATTTCTTCTTTGCTCCAGTCTTCTTCGCAAAGTTCATTGCCAGCTAGGAGTATGTGACCGGATGATGATCTCCGTTGTACCGATTTTCTCGTATTTAAACAAAGTCACAGAGGACAAAGTGGGATCCCACCTGGGATGGTCTCATAGAGGATCTATTCCTTGTAGTTCCTTAGAGCCTCCGTAGGTCATCAAGGTCAGACCATGTCCTTCACCCATGTAGTAATTCAACCTCCTTCTTGTTATTTCAATGTGGATATGCGAATTCTGTATCAAATATTCCGCAGAATTTTAAAGATTAAAACTTGAAAATTCTGGGGATTATTAGACATTAAATTCGAAATATGATAAAAAATGTCGAGAAATTGTAAAATGGATTTGTCATTTTCTCCGGAAGCTATGTAAAATATCCATCTGCATTTAAATTGAAATACACGCAATCCTTTTTCAACGATATATTTAGAATGTGGATATGTCTTCTACGGGTAAAAATCGGTGGATATTCAGATCAGTAATATGATACAGATTCAAATCTATCCGCATAGTACGTTTGTTTCCATATCCATCTGCTTTACTAACTCGTTTATGTAAACGGTTTTCTCACGGAGCTGTCAGCGTTTAACTTTTGATATTAGTTCAGTACCTACAACATTAACAAAACATTCAAGTCTTGCCAGCTCTCAACACTCCTAAATAACAAACCACAATGCGCGCGTGTCGCAGAGATCTGCCTCGCGTGCCGACGGGTGCGGCAGTTTCATTAACTCGCGACACCTGACAGATAATGTCGTCGCTACTCCTATCTCCTACACTTGGTTCACGCGTGATTACACCTTCGAAGGGCAATGGCTATTGATTTGTTAAACAAAGCATTTATACATTAGGGAACATTAACTACTATTGGTAAGGGCACTGTTACTATTTAATGGACACATTCTCACACAGCACTCAGACTACCTCACTATCACTTGCATTCCAGTTGAGAGCAATTTCGAGAGTCCAATGCGCGTTTCTGATTTGCAATCATAACGATTGCTATTATATTTGCCTTTATTTAACAGTGAAGACTCATTCATTTTATTATGTTATCGAATAATCATGATTGTTTTTTGTTTGTGTGTGTTTTTTTTTTCATAAATTTCAGTTTACAAGTTTCAATTGCATTTCTTTTCGTGCCTTCTTGTGTTATAAATAAATTGTTACTAATTACAGTAAGTACATCGAACTATTTATATACACATACCGGCATATTTAGCGGAACATAAAAAAAGGTTTGATATCAGTTTAATATAAGGTTGCTGGCTGGTTTATACGTCATATAATTTAAAAAGAAATAATTTCAAATTAAGAAAACAACTGAACATCACATTTCTGGCAATTGTTTTAATAAAATAAAATTAATAAAATAATAAATAATTTTTTTGATCCAGCAAGTAGTTTTTTTTAATACGTCATAAACCACAACTTACGCCTTTGCTGCTACGGAACCCTTCATGGGCGAGTCCGACTCGCACTTGGCCGATTTATTTTTTAATCGCGTATCTTTTTGGAGTTGAGGACTGAATAATGCCTGATTTAGCCCCAATGGAGATTGCCAGGGCACTCGAAATGCGAAGAAATGGTCAAACCTACAGAGTGATAATATCCAGAGATCTTCGTCGACCAGATTCAACGATCCATCGCAGTATCCAACGGTTCAGGGAGACCGGTACTTATGTGAGAAGAGCTGGATAAGGCAGAAGAAGACGCACTTCGAGTAGGGATGATCATTTCATTCGGCTTCGTGTACGTAGGAACCCCCGTTTGACGGCCGTCCAAGCCCGATATGAGTTGGAAGCAGTACGGGGTGTAAGCGTAAGTGAGCGTACGGTACGAAGAAGGTTCGAAGAAGCTGGTTTGGGTTCATTTGTGCCCGCCAAGACTCCAAGGCTCGAGGTAAATCATCGTAGAAACAGGTTAACTTTTGCTCAGAAACATCAACTTTGGAACGCGGATAAATGGAGTAAGGCATTAAGTGCAGAATTCTCAGTTTGGGCGGGCATTTGTTTGGGAGCTCGCACAGACTTGGTAGTGATTGACAGAGGGAGTCTGACTGCAGACCGCTATATCGGAGAAGTTTTAGAAGAGAATGTCGTACCGTTTGCCCCATATCGGTGACGATTTTGTTTTTATGCAGGACAATGCTCGGCCGCATACCGCTCGGGTAACTCAAGCATATCTTAATGATATGAATATAACTGTTATGGAGTGGCCGGCGAGATCACCGGAGATGAACCCAATAGAGCACGTTTGGGACTTGCTGAAAAGAAAAGTTAAGTCCAGAATTCCAGCTCCCGTCAACGTGGGTGAACTGCGAATCGTCGTAGTTGAGGAATGGCGGAGACTATCCCAGGAGACCATCGATAACATCATTCTCAGGATAATGCTTCTACCCGTTTTACCCGTTCTATTAAAGTTTCTACCCGTCTAGGTATGCCTAGACGGGTAGAAACTTTAATAAGAGCACGTGGAGGAAATACGCGATATTAATCACCATTTTTCTAATTTAATCAATTGTTACTTTAATATTAATTTTCGCTTTACCCGGCTACATGAAACATTTTTACAAAATAGCCTTTACTCGCAAAATCTGTTCTTAATGTGATCTGATTTTAATTAAAACAAATGAAACTTTAAATAACAAAAGAAGTGTAGTAAGTAGATTTTAAAATAAAACCATATTTTTTAAATTATGGACTTTTTTTGAGTGGTTGGGTGTTCCGCTAAATATGCCGGTGTGTGTAGTATGTATAAGCATCGCGGATCGCCAGGGAATAGAACTGCCACCACTTTTCACGATCAACTAGCCTGCAGTAAAAGTACTCCGGTATATTTAGCTTAGACTGTCTCGGAATGTTCCCTTGGTAAGTTCACTTTATTGCTCGAGAAGGATCTGGCCAGCTGTGTATTGGTGGTTTAAGGAACAATAACTTTGATCTCGGGCTCAGTTTAATGGCGCGGCAGTACGGCACGTCGTTGGTGCGTATCCTGCGGCTAGCGTCGCCATGGCAACCTCATTAACAGTCGGCAGCATGCGTCATCACAGAGATAATTGCAAATTAGTTTCAGCTCTAACTAATGTTGAGTAGCTTAACAATCAAATATGTTATGTCAACTGTTTATTGGACATGATATTATTTAGATACACAATTACGAGTATATTCTTAATGTAACATAGGCACTGTTTATCCCAATATACCAACAGATTTGAGTTTTGCGGAAGAAATCGAGGGGTGACGCTAGTCTAAAAGATAGACTACAATACGTCAATATTATGATACAGATCTGACGATGGACTATTGCAATTTAGAAGTGCCTATTTATCGACGTGGTTCAAAGCTACTCAGTGATTTCTTTACGCACAAGTGACGTGCGCGCTCCCTGACTGTGCGTGGCGTCCCATGACACGTTATATTCCGAGCACGTCACGCCACGCGTGCTTCACGCGCGTGACGTCAGTATCCATTAATTTATCACCAATTTTTCTTGGCTGTCTCTGTGGCGTAGCGGTAGTGAACGCGGCCGCTACGCAGGAGGCGCGGGTTCGATCCCCGCTCAGTGCAAATATTTGTGTGCATAAACATGAATATCTGCATTGGTCTGGGTGTTTCTATGTATAATATGTATGTATTTACAAAAAAAAATGTATCTAAGTATGTTTATCCGCATTCTAGAACCCATAACACAAGCTAGTTAGCTATGCTTACTTTGGGTCTAGATAGCGTTGTGTAGAATGTCCTACAATATTTATTTATTTATTATTATTATTTCTCAACTGAAAATGAAGCATGAATATAGCCCTGATTGCTGAAATTACTATAATCAAAATGTCAGCTCATTGTATGTTTGGCGGATGTAAAAGAGAAAAATAGGAAAGGCAAACGGAAAAGATTAAGTGAAAGATGAGAAAAGAAATGAGTGAAATAAGAAGAGGAATATTATAAAGGAAAATTGAGAGAGTTAAGACAAAAATGGGCAAGGAAAACCTGGAGATATTCTCGTCAGTCTTAGGCAGGGAAGCGTGTACTCTTTCGGTCGCGCCCGAACGTCCATGTGTGTTGAAAGAAAAGCAGAGCTCTACCAACATTATAACACATAATATTTCAAATTAATAAATGCGTTAACAGTTAATTATGTACCTAACTAACGCTCGCGGGCGCAGTGCTGACAGATGTACCTTAAACTGGAAGCAGCGCACTGGCCGGACCGTGAGTTCATACCTTTATAGTTAAGAAACCAAAACGCCGGGATCAGTGTAAATCATAATAACACCAAACAAAACACGATTCCCTGTTCGGCCATTGAAACCTATCTTCACGATTGCAATTTCTGTGCTTTTTATTTCAATCGCTTCCTTATCCATTTATATGTAGTGGCGTTCTGTCGAGAGCTTCTGAGGACTAGTCGGTACCGGACTTCAATAAATGTTGAGTGAATGCTATGCGGTTATATAATATACAGGGCGTCCCACGGCGATGCCACATGGAGGGCAAGTACCTTAAATCCTTAAGTTGGCGCATTTTACTTAAAGGAGACATCATTTTATTTTTAAAAAGAAACAAAACTGCATTCAAAGATTTTTAAAAATTCGCTTGCCACACCCGGTAATCGAACCGACTAAAATCCGAAAAAGTAACATCCTGTATTTTTATGGCATCAATCGATAGTGTCAATCAAAAGGATCAAATCTCTCTAAGAAACATGGTAAATTAAATGAAAGGAAGTCCTTGAAACCTAAACTTATAAATTAAAGGCGAATGGGCGTTTCGTCCCATATGGTGTAACACTTTTTGACCTATATCAAATGAAAGGTCTCAATGAGTGTATTATTTTTTTGTATGGACATAAATCTGTATTTCGTGCAGGGTAAAAGTTGTGGAGGTTTCAGTTACTAAGAAAGTATTTAATTTATTTTAAATAATTAGTGTTTTTATGACAAAATACTTATTTATTTATGCTATTTTTACCCGACTATGTTAAAGCCAAAGGAGGATTATGATTTTGACAGGCTATGTATGTATGTATGAACTATGTATGTATATTCACTAATTCCCTCATAGCTCTTCAACTACTAATTAGAACTGGACAAGTAAGGTATTGTTAGAAGTGTCTTGATCGTCCACTTATTATAGGCTATATAATGTGTTACTGAATTTAATGTGGCGCCCTCTAGCGGTCATAAAGTACTGCGTTAAAAAATAAAATTGAGGTAAATATACCGTGTTTGATATCAAATTAAAGGCCTTAATTAGTACATTTCAAATATGTATAAATTATTAGGATTTTTGTATGAAAGGACATCACCCATTTTAGTCCAAAATTGAAAGTGCCGGCCAAAGAAAATAAATACGATATTCCGTTAGAACTTGTCCTCGCTAGCATTTTCTATTACCACGTCAAAGTTGAGGGACCACTGCGCTTGGTTTTATTTGAATTTAAAAATCTTGGAAACATACATTTTTTATGATACGAATTATTAAAAATAAATGAAAAACTTTATTCTATATTGGAACAATAGTTAATAAAACCAATAAAAAATAACCACATATTGCACATCGTTGTATTTCGTCCATTTATTTAGGTCCATAATGGAAAGTGCTGGCCAAAGTACCTATACAAATATGAAATTCCGTTAGAGCTTGTCCTCGTTAGCATTTTTTACTATGGCGTCAAAGCTGAGGGACCACTGCTCTCAGTTTTATTTGAGTTCAAATATCTTGGAACCATACATTTTTATAATATGAATGATTAAAAACGAATAAAAATCATTGTTCTATATTGGAAGAATAGTCAATAAAATCAATAATAAATAAACCCCATTCTGCACACCGTTGTTTTTCACCCATTTATTTAGGTCCAAAATTGAAAGTGCCGGCTAAAGAATACGAGTATGATATTCTGTTAGAGCTTGTCCTCATTAGCATTTTTTATTATGGCGTCAAAGCTGAGGGTCCACTGCCCGACTAACGGAATGTCATATTTGTATTCTTTGGCCGCTACTTATTTTCAATTTAGCACCTAAATAAATAGACGAAAAACAACGGTGTGCAGTATGGGGTTTATTTTTTCTTAGTTTTATTAACTATTCTTCCAATGTAGCACGACATTTTTTATCCATTTTCAATAGTTTGTGTCATAAAAAATGTATGTTTTCAATATTTTCGAACTCAAATAAAACCGAAGGAAGTGGTCCCTCAACTTTGACGCCCCAATAAGAACAAGTTCTAACGAAATATCGTATTTGGCCAGCACTTTCAATTTTGGACCAAAAATGTATGCAGCGTGAATAATGTTCTTTTGAAGCATTTATTATGCTAACTATTCAAATCGATTTAGAAAGAGAAAATTAAAATATTGGTTTCTGCTTTTAATTTTTTTTGTTTCATGCTTTTATATACCTATAATAATAGCAGGTTTTATGGAAATCGGTTCAGCAGTGGTAACCGCTGAACCGATTTCCATAAAACCTGCTGTATCGTGATGTATAAATTATGACCTTTCATTTGATACCCAATACGGGTATATTTGAAAATAGATTAGATTTTGGATTGATTTTCATTCCTCATAATATATTTCAAATGGTTGAACCGATTTTTATGAAACATAGCTAAGAATACTCTCGACTAAACCATCTTTCGATCAAAAGAAACAGAATTGAATTCGGTTCAGCCGTTTGGGAGCTACGATGCTACAGACAGACTGACACACACGCACACACATACACACACACACACTCACACGTCAAACTTATAACACCCCTCTTTTTTTGTTAAAAATATGTGATCGGTACAACCATGAACCATGTCAACCAGTAGGTGAATTAACCCTAGTTGAGTCAACCGTAGTTGTAATGACCGTCAGCGAAATGATACAAAACCGTAGAACTATACTGCAAAGCCTAATTGCACAAAAAATATTTTTTACTTACACCCTTATAACTTTGGACCTGCACGAATTTCTGATAAAAATCTTTCATTTTTACACATAAATAGACTAAATGAACATGTTTACACTAGTCGCAACTTGTTACAATGGTTGGGACGCAGCTCATACAAAAGTGCCCGTTCTCCTTTGGCAAAATAAAACACTTTAACTCAAAGTTCATCCATCCATCTGATACCATATTAACAATGAAATTCCATATTTAAATCACTTTTATGTTTTTATCGTGTGGAGACCGCTGCATCAATCGATAGTGTCAATCAAAAGGATCAAATCTCTCTAAAAACATGGTAAATTAAATGAAAGGAAGTTCACAAAATCTTAACTTATAAATCAATGCAAACAGACACAGCACTTTTACTCCAGAAACCATCAGATAAGGTATCTTATAAGGTCAACACTAGAGATATCTTTGATGAAATTTATTTAGTAAAATAAGTACATACTGAATGAATGAACTTTGTTACCTGTTTAGAATGTAACTTTATTGGGTAACTGCATGAGGTTATGTAGGTAGGGTAGGTAGTAATTTTTAGGTGCTTGATTAGAAACCTGCACGCGGTGTACCCTGGGCAACGAAGATGGCGAGTGAATTGCCCTATTGGATCAACTTATAACCTGTCAATTGAGACGGCGCGGCGTGCGGTTTTAGTCGGTTTGAATTCGACATACCTAAATACTACTGCTGACCAGCAGCGGTATCCACACGATAAAAAAAGAAAAGTGATTTAAATATGGAATTTCATTGTTAATAATTATGGTATCAGATGGAGGATGAACTTTGAGTTAAAGTGTTTTATTTTGCCAAATTGAATTTATAAGTTTAGGTTTCAAGGACTTCCTTTCATTTAATTTACCATGTTTCTTAGAGAGATTTGATCCTTTAGATTGACACTATCGATTGATGCCGTAAAAATACAGGATGTTACTTTTTCGAATTTTAGTCGGTTCGATTGCCGGGTGTGGCAAGCGAATTTTTAAAAATCTTTGAATGCAGATTTGTTTCTTTTTAAAAATAAAATGATGTCTCCTTTAAGTAAAATGCGCCAACTTAAGGATTTAAGGTACTTGCCCTCCATGTGGCATCGCCGTGGGACGCCCTGTATATTCATGTAAACTGTTGACAATCATGTAACCTAACTAAATAGCAGTGTTATGAACTAAGTTATACGCCGACGATGGCCTCCACGCTTATTCTACCATTAACCATAGTCGACATTTTAGTTTAGTTAGTGAAGAGCTCACGGCCGGTCATCTCTCCCTTCTGCAGTTTCATTGCGACGGCGACGTGTCAACGGAGGAGGACCATAAATAAACGTTACCCGGTTACGTAAAGTTTGTCTGCAAAGTGACTACTTAGCCTTAGCAATTATCTCTTCCATTGTGAAGATTATTTCCTGCGAATTCTGCCGACAAAATCGTTTTCGACTCCTGGCCCTCGATTCCGGGTTTGACATAATTAGAGAATAATATTCCTTTGAAATAAATTAGAGCAGGTTATTGAAAACCTTCAAAGTTAACGTCATAATCTCTCGTGTGCTCCGAAGTTCCGAGATCATTTGAATCAGATAGAGCTCGAGGAACATAAGGCCCCTATCGAGTCTAATTGAAATATAACATTGGCGATGTCGCCGGGGGCGGTTTTATTAAATTGCCGTAAGTACTGTTTAATGGTTCCATGGAGATAAGGGAGTGCGTGAGGATTTGTTGAACTTCTTGGAGTGGAACAGAGCGGTGGACTACAAAATCACCATAATTTTTTAATTATACTTTATAAGCCTCAGCTTAGATTAGGTGCAGGGCCGGATCTAGGGGGGGGGCAAGCCGGGGCACGTGCCCCGGGCGGCAGCATCAGGGGGCGGCAAAATCAAACTTTGCAGATGAAAGGCCGCCCCCTTGGGGGCGGCCTTGCCTTATGGAAAGCGGCAAGCTGCACCCCTGGACCCCGTTGACTAGGTGTCTCCACCAGTTCTATTCAGAGGAGTTGATGGCTCCCTGTTCCCAGCGCAGCTGACGAAACACGTTCCACCGCAGACTACTGAGCCTCGGTCGCCTATGGCGCCCAGTGTGGATGACGACGATCTACCTCAAGTGACCTCGACTTGAGGTAGAAATAGTGCTGGCGGTGCAATGATCAGAGCCAAGAAGTAACAAAACCGCCCCGGGACCCGACGTCATTCCAGGACGAGAGTAGGTCCTTACTCTAGTCGAAGATCTCCAAGTCCCCAAGTGACAGAGCTTCTTAACGCATGTTTATAGCGGAGCCAATTTCCGCAATCAGGGAAGACGAGGTAAATGGTCCCCGTTCGAAAGGGCGCCCGGTGGACTCACCATTAGCCTACTAACCCATAGTGGTGCTTGACGAGGTGCGCAAACTCTTTGAAAGAGTTATAGGGAAGTGCCTCATCGGACGCCGCTCCAGGTTGTGGCCGGAGATGGCGAATGGCCAATATCGCTTCAGCCAGAGGTGCTCCACCGTAGATGCCATCATGCTCCTGAGGGCTCTGGTGAAGGATGAGTTTGCCCGGGGCGAGGTAATGTTAGCGGTGTCCTTGTACATCACATCGCCAATGCGTTCAACACCTTGCCCTAGACTTACCAGGACTTCCAGTGAGGCGCTCGTGTACCATGAAGTGCATCTCTACCTTTGCCGCCTAGTCGGGGTGTATTTGACGGAGAGAGCCATCATCTACCTAACAGTAACCGGCCTTGGTCGTCATCAAATGTCATGCGGTACTCCGCAGAAATCGGTCTTGGGGTCACTCATTTGACAGGAGTAACCCTGTCAAAGGAGTGACTCCTGTGGAACATCGGATACGACTGTGTGCTTCGCAATAAGGTTCAGGTGCTTCAAGGTGCATCTCCCAAGTCTCTCTGGTCTGGGAAATTGCTATATTAGTGGTGAAAGTTGACGCGGGAGCAGGGACGGGAACCCGAGCCTCGAGAAGTCCAGCTCCATCCGGACATCATGATGGAGTAGAAGGAATGACTTGGGCGACCGAGCGCAGGGCAAGCCGTGTTATCATGGAGGACTGGCTAGAGAGGAGACACGGACGGAGCCTGCCGTACCGGCTGATGCAGACGATCTCCGGGAGAGGGTGTCTCGTCAGATAGGAGTCCACGTCTGTATATAGTCTGTCGTCACTGTGATGCGAGCGAGGACTCAAGGTGGGATGAGGGAAAGATGGGTTATACTTTTGACTGAAAATAAAATACTGTCGGATAAATACCCCCCCCCCCCCGCCGGCATTTAAGGGAATTTACGTAGGGCAAAAAAGCGGCCGGGGGCGGCATTTTCAGTTTTTGCCCCGCCTAAAAAAAATTGAAGATCCGGGGCTGATTAGGTGTCGTAATCACTCCTGCGGGTTATAATTCAAGGACTGTTTTAATTTAGAGCAGTTGTTGAATATCTTTAAAAATAAAAGTTCGGTGAATTAAGAAACCGTTGTCACCATCTTTGTTCAACTTTAGTAGCTATAAAACGTTCTAGAGACCCGTAAGGAATTTGGTTTGCGTGCATGGTGCAGGCAGTTTAGGTTTTTAATATTTCCACAAACCGGTGGTTACAATGTGGTCTCAATATAAAATAGGATGCAAAAGATACCTAACATTATAATTGTAGGTAGGTACCGTCCATTACTTGCCGCTAAAAGTAGATTGCATAATTATTATTGAAAGTCGAAAATCGTGTCAGTCATAATAGGGTATTACCGTAGGCGTACACACAAGAACTAGAGCAAATAAATTCTATATCCACAAAGTGTCCAGCCCCGTGCAGTACCGGTACTCGCGGCTAGGTGGCGCTCACCACACCGTGAAATCTATCGCACATGTACCTAATAAAACTCGTTCCCTTTGTACTTTGTAGTGCTAGTGAGGCGCGCATTGTCAACAACAATGTATCATAGTAGTATCAGAACAATGTACTCCAAGTAATGTTTATTTCAAAGGTTTACTTGAACAGAGCGAACTCTTTACGATTGATCACGCTGTTTGTGATGAAGAATTCATTACAAGGGTAAAGTATTGGGTGAAATAGCATTAAATATTAGGTGAATAAAAACTTATTTATAATTTTTTACAACACACCTGCTCATAACAGTGATATTATTTTACCGCAATTAAGCACGGAATGACACCTATTATAAAACTGTGACTTTTTCATTGCTATTATTCACAAAAGTGAGTTATAGATTCTTTTTTAAATTTTATAGGAAGTGTCTATAATTGTCTATGTTCTTAAAAAAGTTTTGATACAAAAAATAACGTGTTTAATAGTACGAATAAATTAATACGCCTATTGTATGGTCATTTAATGCATTTTCGTATTTAAATAAATAATTTCAACTTGTAATACTTGTGTAATAAACAAAATTTTCGCTCAAATTTAACTTTTTTTTTTCTCTAAGTACAGAAAAAAAAACAGAGTAAAAAAAAAGTTAAGTTCAAACCTCATTTTTTTTTAAATATGGTCGACCGCCATTGTTAAATGCGCGCGCATAGGAAAACGAATTAATTTGTAGTATTGTTTATTTAGTATTTGTAGTATTATTTTATTTATTAAAGTGAGCTATTTTAATATACCTAATTAATACTTATTATTATCTTTTTAATATCTTAATATATATAAATCTCGTGTCACAATGTTTGTCCTCAATGGACTCCTAAACCACTTAACCGATTATAATAAAATTCGCACACCATGTACAGTTCGATCCAACTTGAGAGATAGGATAGTTTAAATCTCAAATTATAGTCGCAATTTTAATTTATCGCGATAACCAACATCCACGCGGGCGGAGCCGCGGGCAAAGGCTAGTTCGATTATGAAATACTTAAACACAAGTAATATCATTTTTTTAAGATAATGGTTCTAAATTAGGTAGGTATATTGTCATTCGAACTATTTTTATTTTATTGACTATTATAGGTGTGTAACAAATATCAGATAAATAATTAGTCAACAAGAAGAGGTTAAAATTTCGACGACTAGATGTGCCTCACCAACGAGCAGGCCTACCCTTTTTTTTTTTTTTTTTTTTTTTTTAACATGCGAAAAATCCCCACGGATACCTCCCCCGCCGGAGCCGGAGGAGGAGGTTATGTCGGACTCGAACCGACTAAAACGCACGCCGTCTGTGGGCCGTCGGTTGCCGGAGGTGAGGTTGTCGCTCTCGCACCCCGGCCGACCCAGGGCCAAATCTCTCGATCTGGCCCTCATCCGGTGTGGGGACCACAGAGTCCCCAACTCGCCCCCGGGTATGTGGAGGCACGCAATGCGCGCCGCCGCCGCTCGAGCAGGCCTACCCAAACAAAACAGTTTCATTTATTACAATTTTTATTACAAGCGGCTGATAAGTTAACCGAAAAGTAAAAAGAAAAATTATAGTGAAAAGATAACCATTACTTTATTTATGAAATTACTTTTTAAATTAGTATGAATGAAAGAACTGAAATTGAAAATCGTAAAATATCAATATCTATTTATATCTACGAGTAAAAGTACCTGTACCTATATACATATTATGTATGTACGAACGATTAATGTTGATAATGTTTGAAAGATCGCGGGTTCTAGTCCCGGACGAAGTCAATTCTTTTTCCTTTCTAAATCGATATCTAATGTTTATTAAGTAGCTTTAATATAACTACGTGAGGTAACGCGGTTGTCTTTAACAAAACAGAACTGGCACTGGCAGGAGAGTAGTCATCTCAATAGAGACCTCTGGGTCATAGCCCTTACCACAGTAGGTAGGTATGGTAGGTATACCACTAATTGAGGACAACCACCACCAAACACTTTTTGCTCGCAAGTTCAGCCCTTCGATATAGTCGTTTATAACTCCCGGGGTATGTTTCTTGTACGTATTTTTTACGCAGTAAGGAAAATAAAACGTTTACCATTTGTTAGACCCCAATTTCTCCTTTTCAGTAACAGTAAAATGTGAGTATTGTGTGTAGTAGAAATAGAAAAGGTCAAATTCGGAGTACCTATCTTATCTAATGCTAGTAAGTGTAGTTATCAATGAGAAAATGTACAACTAATGATTTAAAACTTGCGGTTGACTTGTTGGTGACGCTGGTTTCACCACACACCCCATGGCCTATTTTGAAAAACGTGTATTTGAGATATCGACACCTCTGGGTTCAATTGGCGTATAAACCAAAACACGACTTTTCAGGAGAGCAAAAAAACGATTTTATTTTTAGAAAAAAAATCATAACTTCTTTATTTTAGAAGCTACATAAAAAATTCCAAAGAGAAAGATTCTTAGAATTTGGGGATGAAGAAGGCTAAATCATTCAATCATATCTATCTTCTTTGGTTTGGAAGTTAGCATGGATATACGTCTTAGAAAATACCAATTTATGGTGTATACACCCCATGAAAATTGGATGAAAAACCAAATATGGATATAAGCTGTACTTATATCCAAATTTGGTAAAATTAAGTTCACATTTACTGATGTAAAAGCACGTAACTGTAGATTTTTTTGCTGTAAAAACTATTTACTTTGCACATCAATAGAATTATAATTAATAAAAACAATCTCGATACTGTTAGAATGTTGCAAAATTACATTAATATTAGTCTTACTACAGAATTGTGGTCGATATATACGAAATTAAACTACCAGAAACGAAATTAACTTAGTTTTATTAAATAAAACAGATCATTATGGCACACATTATCAGTCATGATCACATTACCAAACTAATAAAGGCAATTATTTAAATCTGTAGCTCTTCCACAGCCATCTCTCCTTCACCGCGACTTCCTCGTACAACAGATTGTCCTCAGGGTCTTTGTCTTTAATTCAGCGGCATTTGAATAAAGCCTGCGCCATTTTGACCGTGGAACGCGCCAACTTATAGATAAGCTTTTGCCCTCAGACGATTCCAACTTGTTATATAGCGGTTGCAAGTGGTCTCGTTTGGGCCTGGCTACCGCTCTCCTGGTGGCGCGTTTTGCATCTTTGTACGCGTCGCGGTCATCGAAAGATTTGGACGCTTGCCACTTTTTTAAGGAGGGCTTTCTTCACCCTGATCTCTCTCTGCACTATGTCGTTCCACCACCAAGTGTCCCTGTCATAGATCCGTCCACCCTTAGACGTACCGAGCACCGCCCTCCCCGCCTCAAGGATAGCTGTCTGAATCCTGTCCCAGCAAACCTGTAGGCACATGCTGTAACTTGCATCTCGAATGATCGAAGTGAGCTCGATAGCTGAATCCGCGGTGATTTGTCAATTTCGCGAAATTGACCAATCACCGCGGATTCAGCTATCGAGCTCGATATCTCACTATCGAGCTCACTTTGATCATTCGAGATGTTTGTTACAGCATGTGCCTGCTGTACTGGTTCGTCTACACTTCTACAGCATCAGCGCACTTGTCGCCGATAGCTGAGACGAGACTTTGGGACTTGGCTTCACCACCACCTGATTCTGCGTTGGCCACGCTCGGCGCGTTTGTCTTTGAGTTTCACGCGGAGGTCCATGACAAGGAGACGGTGTTGGCTAGTGAGACTCTCTCCGGGTATTACCTTGCAGTTGGCCACCCTGCTGATGCTATGCCTCTTAGTGAGTAGGAAATCGATCTGGGTAGCGTGCTCTCCGCTCTTGCAGGTGACAAGAAGTTCGGCTTTCTTTTTGAAGAACCTGTTCACGACGGCAAGTTCGGTGGCCGTACACGTTTTGAGGATGTGCTCACCCTCTGGGTTACGGCTACCGTGTCCAAAACCGCCGTGGGCATGTCCAAACTCCTCACACCTGTCACCCACATGACTGTTCGTCATAACACGGACACTAATAATTTTTTGAATTTTTACCATTTAATTTGAGACTTTCAAGTAATGTATTGTATGTAAAATCTAAAATTAAATGGCCTATTGTAGAGTGAACGAAAGCGTGTAGTAAAAATATTGTCATTTAATTTTGGACTTTAATTCTATGGCAATAAAGTCTAAAATTGAATACCATTTTTTCCAATGGATATGGTTTATACGTCCATATGTTATTTAAATGTTTGGATTTACGACCTCAATTTTAAATTACGTTTAAGAAATATATTCATTCGTCATGGCGTAAAAACCATTTACAATCAAGGCAGATCTTACGCCCCGGGTTGGTAAAAATCTTGGTCATAACGTCTTAAGAAAAATTTAAAAAAGAAAAATTTGGCTGTTAACATTTTATCTTTTTTGTGGTAGGATGATCTAAATTTTTTGGGTCGTAAAAGCAATTTTTTTTGCGAATTTGAACATTTTAAATATACAGATCGATAGAGAAAAAAATTCCGAACTAAACGGTGTATATAACTCATTTTGGCCAAAATGGTTTATACGCCAATTGAACCCAGAGGTGTCGATATATACCTACTCGTACATTCTGGTGCAAAAGCCCAAGCCTTCCATTAGCTCCCGTCCTTCCGCACCTCTTCCCAATCTTCTTTACTTCCCTATGCCTTCCATACATAATTATTGTTCGACGTCAGACTTATACATATACATTGCATTTTATTACTTTATGTTACATAGATTTATCTATTATGTTTCCTTGTTTTTATTTATTTAATTATGTTTTATTTATTGATGTTTTTATTTATTTTATTACGAAAAATGCCAACGCGCCTGAATACATGACTTCCCTGTAATACGACATGCATTAACCTTAACTTAAGTCCAGGGGTATTTCCTTCTATTGGGGAAAGTCTTAAGCTATGTACTCACGTGCAGGTTATCAAATCTGTTCGACGCACACAGACTGTTAATTGGAGGGGGGCATGACTTCGCGCAATCTTGCATGCAGTCCTCCTCAACATCCTCATCATCTTCAGTCTCTCCTGCTCCAGCGCCGCCCTCCGCTTGTTCCGCTGTTGACAAAATACACCATATGTCAGATAGTACGGTTAAAACCCTAAATATTTTAGAAACGTCAAAAAAAAATTAAGTTTAAAACTAAAACCCGACTACTGCAAAAGCACGCTCCAAAAAGTATTAAACAAGAAAATATCAAGAATAGCCGTGGTCGTATGCCACTTTTCCCTAGAATACCTATATTGTTATGTTAGAGTAAGTGGCATACGACCACGGCTATTCTTGATATTTTCTTGTTTAATACTTTTTGGAGCGTGCTTTTGCAGTAGTCGGGCTTTAGTTTTAAACTTAATTTTTTATTTATACTATTTTGGGGCAACCAATACCCAAAATGTTTACATATTTGAAATGAGCTAATTGAGTCCTTGAATTTGATACCAAACACGGTATATTTACCTCAAGTTTATTTTTTAACGCAGTACTTTATGGCCGCTAAAGGGCGCCACATTGGATTCAGTGACATGTCATATAGCCTATAACCAGCGGACGATCAAGACGCTTCTATCGATACCTCATTTGTCCAGTTCTAATAAGTGGTTAAAGAGCAATGAGGGAACAAACGAACATACATACATACATACATACATAGCCTGTCAAAATCATAACCCTCCTTTGGCTTTGCCGTAGTCGGGTAATAACTATGAGCCTATGCGTTAATTAAATTGAAAATTTAACATTTGTTATTCAAGTGTGTTTGCTATCTTATTTATAGATTGATCTGTTGGGAGATATAAAAGGTATAAATGCTAAAGTAGCTCTGTCTGTCTGTTACCCTTTCACGCCTAAACCACTGAACCGATTTGGATTTGCTCGCGTTACCCAATATCCACGCGGGCGGAAACACGAACAACAGCTAGTATTTAATAAAATTAATTTAAACTAAGTCGGTAGGAATAGAGCGTACGATTATGTTTGATTATACGAATATTAAAATTAAAATTATTAAATATATTTACATACGAATTATACGAATACGATACTATTCGAACTGTGCGGCAATAGAGGGAGCTTTTAACTTCTGTTATAAAATGTTATCTGCTCTGCAGTAAGTTTGATAGTCAAAGTCAAAACTCTATCGATAGCGTTCACCCGTGTTACAATAGGGTGGAACGAGACACACGAGTGCCGCGATCGTTTGTGAAATAGCGATACCTTTCTACGAATCATTTTCATGACAAATTTGAGATGAACAATGGAATACCAACCAGCTGCACGCGAACCAAGAAGAACGAACAGCCAGAACTGCTACAGTTTGTTCAATAAAAACATTCAAATCTCCGTCCATTGTCGAACGAACGAGCTTCGGAAACGACATTTCATTAATTGACAGTTGGAACTCGTTTGAATGTCAAATGAATTCCAACTGTCACGACAAAAGCTTCCAAGGCAAAACGATGGGTTGGAATGGTTGTCCGTTGTACGCATAGTGAATGGACGCTACGGTTTCAGTGCCTACCTATTTGAAATAAGTATTAGTACTCTGTGCTACCTTTTACTTTTAAAATACTCCCTGTATTCATTATTTTAGTTTTTTTTTTAATATAGGACACGTCAATTTGACTTTAGTAATGTTATTAATTCAAGAAGGGTATTAGCAGGTGAAGGTGATGACGCCCCTGGTATTATTGCACACGTTCATAGGCCACGGTAACTATTTTCCATGAGGTACTTGTCTGCTATCTAAGTGGTATAAAAATGTAGAGCAGAATTTAACAGAGGTCAAATTTAAGTTCACAATCTATTATGAAGCCCATCAACACTTCAAACGCTCACGAATAGAAGGTAAAGAAATCTATTACAATGCCTCACTTATTTTGTGGTGAAAGATGCTGACGGAGATCAAATAAACTACGATCAATCATCACCATACAGTAATGATTGATTGACTTCTGAGTAACCACAATAACAAACATTGAAATTGAATGTGGGATTTATGTAACATTTAATCATGAACATGCAATCAGGCAAAAGTAGAGAGAAGAGAGGCAAACGGCGAGCTTACTTACGGATTGCAATCGGCTGCGGTAGCCATTTTAATCTGTTAAATCCGACCGGATTATTGAATCAGTCAGATAATTAAATCCCTAATATTTTGCTTTTCCTGTCTATTTAAAGTCGGCAACGAGCACGCTTAGATGTTTTATGTGTATATTTATTTCATACTAGCTGACCCCGCGAACTTCGTACCGCCTAACAATCAATTCTTTTTTTTTCTCTCCGTAAGAACCATCCTCGTACTTCAAGGAATATTCTAAAAAAAGAATTAGCAAAATCGGTTCAGCCGTTCTCGAGATTTGCGCTTAGCAACACATTTTTAGGGATTCATTTTAAAATATACAATGATTACAAAGCTTTAACTAATTTAATGTCGACACCTCTGGGTTCAATTGGCGTATAAACCAAAACACGACTTTTCAGGAGAGCAAAAAAACGATTTTATTTTTAGAAAAAAAATCATAACTTTTTTATTTTAGAAGCTACATAAAAAATTCCAAGGAGAAAGATTCTTAGAATTTGGGGATGAAGAAGGCTAAATCATTCAATCATATCTATCTTCTTTGGTTTGGAAGTTAGCATGGATATACGTCTTAGAAAATATCAATTTATGGTGTATACACCCCATGAAAATTGGATGAAAAACCAAATATGGATATAAGCTGTACTTATATCCATATTTGGTAAAATTAAGTTCACATTTACTGATGTAAAAGCACGTAACTGTAGATTTTTTGCTGTAAAAACTATTTACTTTGCACATCATTAGAATTATAATTAATAAAAACAATCTCGATACTGTTAGAATGTGGCAGAATTACATTAATATTAGTCTTACTACAGAATTGTGGTCGATATATACGAAATTAAACTACCAGAAAGGAAATTAACTTAGTTTTATTAAATAAAACAGATAATTATGGCACACATTATCAGTCATGATCAGATTACCAAACTAATAAAGGCAATTATTTAAATCTGTAGCTCTTCCACAGCCATCTCTCCTTCACCGCGACTTTCTCGTACAACAGATTGTCCTCAGGGTCTTTGTCTTTAATTCAGCGGCACTTGAACAGAGCCTGCGCCATTTTGGAGATAATTATGGCACACATTATCAGTCATGATCAGATTACCAAACTAATAAAGGCAATTATTTAAATCTGTAGCTCTTCCACAGCCATCTCTCCTTCACCGCGACTTTCTCGTACAACAGATTGTCCTCAGGGTCTTTGTCTTTAATTCAGCGGCACTTGAACAGAGCCTGCGCCATTTTGGCCGTGGAACGTGCCAACTTATAGATAAGCTTTTGCCCCTCAGACGATTCCAACTTGTTATATAGCGGTTGCAAGTGGTCTCGTTTGGCCCTGGCTACCGCTCTCCTGGTGGCGCGTTTTGCATCTTTGTACGCGTCGCGGTCATCGAAAGATTTGGACGCTTGCCACTTTTTTAAGGAGGGCTTTCTTCACCCTGATCTCTCTCTGCACTGTGTCGTTCCACCACCAAGTGTCCCTGTCATAGATGCGTCCACCACGTACCGAGCACCGCCCTCCCCGCCTCAAGGATAGCTGCCTGAATCCTGTCCCAGCAAACCTGTACTGGTTCGTCTACAGCATCAGCGCACTTGTCACCGATAGCTGAGACGAGACTTTGGGACTTGGCTTCACCACCACCTGATTCTGCGTTGGCCACGCTCGGCGCGTTTGTCTTTGAAATTCACGCGGAGGTCCATGACAAGGAGACGGTGTTGGCTAGTGAGACTCTCTCCGGGTATTACCTTGCAGTTGGCCACCCTGCTGATGCTATGCCTCTTAGTGAGTAGGAAATCGATCTGGGTAGCGTGCTCTCCGCTCTTGCAGGTGACAAGAAGTTCGGCTTTCTTTTTGAAGAACCTGTTCACGACGGCAAGTTCGGTGGCCGTACACGTTTTGAGGATGTGCTCACCCTCTGGGCTTACGGCTACCGTGTCCAAAACCGCCGTGGGCATGTCCAAACTCCTCACACCTGTCACCCACATGATTGTTCGTGCAGTGGTTTTACTTTAGCAGAATCGAGGGCCAGGGCCTCGATTCTACTAAAGCAAAACCACCGTTATAACATGGACACTAATAATTTTTTGAATTTTTACCATTTAATTTGAGACTTTAAAGCAATGTATGTAAAATCTAAAATTAAATGGCCTATCGTAAAGTGAACGAAAGCGTGTAGTAAAAATATTGTCATTTAATTTTGGACTTTAAGTCTATAGCAATAAAGTCTAAAATTGAATACCATTTTTTGCAATGGATATGGTTTATACGTCCATATGTTATTTAAATCTTTGGATTTACGACCTCAATTTTAAATAACGTTTAAGAAATATATTCATTCGTCACGGTGTAAAAACCATTTACAATCAAGGCAGATCTTACGCCCCGGGTTGGTAAAAATCTTGGTCATAACGTCTTACTAAAAATTTAAAAAAGAAAAATTTGGCTGTTACATTAACATTTTATCTTTTTTGTGGTAGGATGATCTAAATTTTTTGGGTCGTAAAAGCAATTTTTTTGCGAATTTGCACATTTTAAATATACAGATCGATAGAGAAAAAAATTCTGAACTAAACGGTGTATATAACTCATTTTGGCCAAAATGGTTTATACGCCAATTGAACCCAGAGGTGTCGATGTGTATTTATATTTTTACATAATTGTAGCGAGAATGACATGATTCAGCTAATGGCAAAGGTTACTGTCCCGTAAGAAGCAACATAGAAAAGCAACTTGCGTTACGTAGGCTAAAGAAAATAGATAAATATAGAAATGTTTTTCCAGCTAAGACCGCCTATTATATCTCTCCCACCACGTTATAATTCTACGCAGCAATGTCACAAAAGCGTTCATACATCCTTAGAGGAAAGTAGACTAATAAGGAAAGTAGACCGATGGGAAAAGTAGACCGATGGGGAAAGTAGACCGATGGGAAAAGTAGACCGATGGGGAAAGTAGACCGATGGGAAAAGTAGACCGATGGGGAAAGTAGACCGATGGGGAAGTGGATGGATAGGGAAATTAGACGGATGGTACCGGAGGGGTCCTCGATACTAAGGCACTTGTTGAGCTTAAAGGTATGATTCCGTAGCCAACCGCATACGACAACTGCCGACGCATGCAGCACATACAGCGTATCCATTACTTGTCATACTCCGATACGGATAAAGCGGATCATTTACAAGCCGTAATGAACTATACCATTTCCATTTCTTTATTTTCTATTTGACAGCTGACGCATATGAACTATTGTTTTTATTTTCGGAATAATGTACTACAGTAATGTCATACTTTATTGACAGGTAACGCCCACTACTTAGTGAAGTGCTCTGTGCATAGCAAACAGACACAGACTATAAAACAGATCTTGAAATATGATAAATCGATTAATTGTCTTCAAATCGATTTTGTTAATTTATTTATTTTCTTTTCGACACCTTACTTAGATTGTAAATATGCACGCGTTAGTGAAATTATTTTAAAACGCATAGTTAATAACGTCTAAGTCAAGTTCAAATTAAGATACCTATATGAACAGGTATGCTTGGAAAATCACACATAACTACCTACCTATTTATTCAACAAACTATACGTATTCCATTTCTTTATTTTCTCCATGACAGCTCCTGTGGAAACTAGAACGAGCGTCTTTTTTTTACATTGTGTATGCATTATTTTATAAAGATATGACGGTTAAGCACGCACAAGTTTATACCACAGTCGAAGAAACTGATAGGGATTAAAATAATTATCGATAAACGTAAAGGCGGCCACTCACTTACAGTCCGCCAGCAGTTTCTGGTCCTATCGAGCGGCCTGCAGTCCTAAGCCGATAGCGCCAACACACTAAAACGATTTTGGCCTACCGGCTGTGTCCTGCTGCCACTTTTGGGACTACATACATACTAGCAGTTGGGAGTCGACAGTTTTCCACCGTATGATCGCCTGTCGGCAATCGTCTGATGCTTCCAAATCAGTCATAGATTGTTATATGTATCTACTTTTAGCCAAATGTATCTACTTTTGTTGTTGAATTGTTCTTAAAAACAATCAAAACGAATACTTAATTACTTTATTTATGTAAATGGAAGCAATTTCTAAAACATTTTTTCGTGCGGAAACCTCTTGCATCATCTCACAGGATGTAACACGTGTGTTATTAGGGACTCGAACTGACTACAAGTTATACACAGATACTACTAGAACAGAAAAACGATTTTCGACCTTAGTAACATTTTCTTAATTACGTGTTTTTTCGCATTAATAGATGCCGCTGATCACGAATATAAGAAAAAAAAAACTCTGTACTATGTGATGTCAATAAGGTCGAAAATTGCTTGTACTAGTCTTATTCAATCTGTGGGCGTAGGTCCTTCCTACGACGGTCGACAGGCCGCCGGCCGACTACCCGTCGACGACACCTGCCGGCGCTGGCCGGAATCGTCGTCTAACTAATTCTAAAATTAAATCTTTCGAATAAAAACCTGCTAAAAGGGAATTCCATATAAAGCTAGATTTGAATTTTTTTTACAAAATGTAAGAAACTAAACTACTGCCGGATACTTTTTACAAATTTATTAACTAATATTATATTTGATTGATATGCCAACTTCTTTAAATTTTTCAAAACTGTTGTAAAATAAGTAGGTAATTAATTATAATGACAGGTAATCTTTATTAATTATTACATTGATGCATCAGACTCTTCCTCGTAATTTACACTAGACTCGTCAGTTGAGTTCTCTGATACTGGAATAATCAATTCTTGTTTCATTATAATTGTCAATTACAACGTCTTGATCCCAATCAGACATAATTATTTTTCTTGTCTCTCAGTGTCACGTCACTTTTATTTATTTCATGTATAATTTAAAATACTTGATAAACGAATAATTAATATTTAATATGTTATTAAAAATATGCATGCATTAAATCGATTGAAAAATGTTCATAAGTAAAATCGATACTTTTTTCAAATCGAAACGGTAACGTACGCGGGCGTAACTATTTTCAAATTATCTTAATCTGTCATAGAGAAAATAAAGAAATGGAAATGGTATACGTGCATGTGCTGCGTGCGTCGGCAGTTGTTGTATGTGGTCGGCTACGGAATCATATTATCTTAACTCAAAGAAAAATGAAGATACCAGTGCGAATCTCTTGTACGTTGTTGAGCTGTCACCCACTGTCACCGCCGCGCCGCCCGCCGCCATTGTGGGCCCGTCAACCCGAATTGCGTACGGTTGTGCCACATCACACACATGACTACACATGACAGACGAACACGACACAATATTGACGTCACAGTTGTATTGGTACCTTATAGCGTGTGCAGCAGGCACATGCTGTAAGAATGTTTCGAGGCATGCGCATGCCTCGACAGCGATGTATGTTTATGTGCCGGACAACGTGACGTTGCCAAATTTACAGCATGCGAAATTGAAATCTTACCCCGGACACAGCTGTCGAATCCGTTCGATCGTTCGAAACGTTTTTACAGCATGTGCCTACAGTTCCACAGGTGTATTCGTATTTACAGAACATAAATATCTCAAGTGACTACACAATTTAGCTTCTTAACAAACATTGTCATCATCGTCATCTTCCTAGCAATTTTCCGGTTGCCTTAAAAGTAAACACTTTGGAGCCCGGGGTCCTCTCTTTATTAGTTATTAGTTCACTGACGTTTGAAACTAATAAATCAATCCAATCCAAATTACCCAAAATCAATTAACCCTGAAAAGATGAGCTGCTCCGAACGCTCAAATAGTGCAATTAATGAATTTGTCAAGTTAAGTCAGTAGGTACCTCACATGAGTAGGAGCCTTAAGACGAGGAAGGGAACCGTATACAAATAAAAAGGGAGTCGTATCGCCGTAATGGGCAACAAAACGCTTGTAAAATGTGGCCAGCCGCCGCCGCTTTGATCTCGCGTAATAAAATGAAAACCAGGGAGTGCCACTCGAGCATTTGGGACATTGATACCTTCCCGTAACACCTTCGTCCCAAATATTGTAGCGTTGGGAGACTGTGCGGCCGTCCGTGCACCTTCTATAGTATAACGCAGTTCATGCTTTTACACCCTGATGTGTTCTTTCATGAAAATAATGGTTAAGCGTCAATAATATGGCTTTTGTCAGTCAAATACAGCTCACGATGGTCCAAATATGAATGTTATTACTCCTCTGCCGAACTCTTCGGGAATTTACAGGCGTGTATGAAATTGTTATCTGAAGAAATGATTTTACACCATTGTTAGTCACATTGCGTACCCGAAGGGGTGGGAAGGAATATATTACAGGTACCTACTAAATATGTGCGATATGCAATGGGTGGTTACACTTACACCTTGCTCGTATTTAAAATTCGCTTGTAGAAATAAGATGCGAGGAGAAAGACTCTTTTAATATGCTTCAATGAAAAGCCAACGGTTAGAACGAAATTAGCGATAAAGATATTAATTCCGTCCACAGGCGTCAGTCGCCCACCTGCGTGCGCGCCAACGAGCTGACCTCTTGACTTTAGATACTTTTAACACTCTTCATAAAACGTAAGCACCGATATATCTTCCGTGTATTAGGAGAGACCTCGCCTCCTCGGGAGCCAGCTCGCAGCGCTGGGCGAGGCATCAATCATGGTTTACGACTCCCCCTCTTGCCAAATAAAATAAAGTTAGGTAAACGAGTTTTTCGAGTATAACGTAAATTATACATCAGTGTTGTGTCCTGGTGCGATAATTTGGAGATAGGCTGTTAAGTACAATATGGATTATCTACTGTAAAGTATTTAATAGCTAAACTTTTCCAGCCCCTCTAGACAAGTGGCAATTCGTCAGCCGGCGTTTTGTAGAATCGATTGTCAAATGTATGGGATTTGACGTATATATATGACATGCGTCAACGACTGTCAAAAACGTCAAATCCTATACATTCGTCATTCTATTCCATCAAACGCCGAGCAACGAATTACCACTTGTCTAGGGGGGCAGATAGATACAATGAATAGAGAAGCATGTGACAGATCTCAAGCTGTTACACAGAACATAGAGTTCTGATGATTCTATTCAAAGGCTGCGATATGGCAATAAACAGGTTGCTGAGGGACGAGAGATCGACGAATGAAAGAAATATAAAACTCCTATTCTCCTTTTTAGAGCTGGCCATTTGGAAAAGAATATTATTGAAATTTTTGTTTGAAATTTGTAAGTAGCAGTATGCGAAGTTAGGGAAACTGTACACGCGACAGCAATAAGTCACTCTCGTATTACGTTACGACGAACAGAAAAAATAAGTTAGTGAAAATTTCCGAATTGAGAAATTTTCACTAATTTATTTTGAAATCTTTTCCCCTTTTTTTTAAATCTGTTCAAAAGATAGGCAAACACTGAAGCTATCCATACATTGAGAGACGTGACCTTTTATAATATGCAAAGTATTAGGTACTCGATATTGTAATATTGGTAATCTTAAAGGAATATCTGAATTCAATCAAATCGCTGTCTCGTGTACATCATGCAATGATCTTATATAAAATGAAGTAGATGCGTTATTGCGCGAAAATCGTGAAGATCCGAAAACGAGTCAATTGGAACGTTTGCCTTGTTGTATCGCGTGCCGAGCGGCGCCGGTCGGACGTTGAGCGGAAGAATCAGTGACATAAAAAAATAACGAAAATACTATCGTATGTTTATAGACACTGCACGAACAATTACTCTAAAGTTAATAGTAGGGAAATGTAGATGAATTAAAAATGTGTCTGTGTGTGCACGGCACAATTTTCTACGTTGATTTGTAAGCATATGACATATCTAGTGATATTTCATCTTTGACATCATGTAAACGAAGACTGAATTTAAAACTCGTACACTACTAGCCCCGCCATAATACATAAGAGCCCCTTCACACTAGCATTTAGTCAGTGTAGGCATTCCACGAACGCGTACGTATTAATCAAACATTGCGCTGCCTACACTGAACAAATGCAAATGTGAAGGGGCTCTCAACCGGGGTAAAGCTAAGTATGCTGCCTATCATTACCCGCACGGAGCGGAGACACGCCAACACGTCATAAATCTGCGATAACGCAGAAATCCGCGCCAGAATCGCAACTAACGTTTTATGTCCGACAAAGTGTTTTATCAAAGCTTAATGGTGAAGGAGTCAACTGTATAACATTATGGTATGAGAATACATGAGAGGTAGCTGTGATAACTGTTTTACAAACGCCCCATAATATGCTTAGTAAAGAATTTAATTAGGTACACTTTGTGTCCAATTGATCTTTATGTAACAAACATAAATCATAACCTACGTACGCCTGTCAAATCCTGAAGGTATGGTGTCGTTAGTGGCGAGACAATAGCCGAAAAAATTATAGAATTGCTATATTATTTATCTAGGAACCTTTCAATAATCAATTTCCACTTGCCCTAGCGTATTATAATATAATACTAACAACTACGTAAGTATCTTTGTACTGGACACGAGTTGTAAACCAATCAAGTGATTAACCATTTGATGTTACATGACATTTATGTTATGCGCTTTTACTGTAGGTACCTATGTATATTTTGTATGGCCACAGATAACATAATACTAAAGTAACTGTTAACCTTACGATCTGAAGTTGAAATAAGTTTTTTTTATTTTTATATAGGACACGTCAATTTGACTTCGCCTCGCCTGATGGTAAGCTGAAGGCAAAGTCTCTGAAAAGAGGGCCACCATTACAGACACGTATCATGTTACAATGGTGGCACTCAGCTTGACGGCCTCATCAGCAATTGAAACTCTATCATTATAAGTTCTTAACATACCGCTCACTATGCGGCCTAAAGAGAGTACGAAGCTTTTAAGGCAATGAATATCTTTATTGGATATTTTTTATGGGTACCTTTATGCTAATATGTATTTAATAATGGTTGGTTAGGTATCCAGGTATATCGAAATCCATCTTCGATTAGGTGTATTACCTACTAACGACTAGGTTTATATAAAAATACTAGCCTTCCGCCCGCGGCTCCGCCCGCGTGCATCTCGGTTAACACGACCTTTGCTCATATCTTCGGTTCTACTCAACCGATTGCGATCAAACAAACGTAAGATTTTAAGTCTGAGTAAGCCCTTTCTAACAAAAAAAACCGCATCAAAATCTGTCCAGTAGTTTTTGCGTCCAACACATTCAAAACAGACAAACAGACAGGAAATTTAAAAAAAATTTTTCGTGTTCAGTATCGTTAACACATAACCCAAGTATTTTTTTTTAAATATCTCCAATGTACAGACACGCCCACTTTACAATTATATAATAGTATAGTGATAGATAGATAGATAGATAATATTATAAATTAGAAAATCACTGTCACAAAATTGCTGTCTATGAATAATGTTATCATGATAATAATTACTGAAGAGCACCAAAATCAGCAAATTTTGGTCCATATTGAGTGAAAGACTCGTCTATCGTGAAATTTGTAAAAGGTTCTCTTTTACCAAAAACCACGAATGAAGTTATTCGTGGTTTTTGGTAAAAGAGAACTTGAGAGATTAAAATCACTTTTGTGCAAAATGATCTGAATTTTGAGATAATACACAAATAAACTTCAACAAAAAGTGAACACTACTACACAGCAGTTAGCTCGACTTTTTTATAAATAAGCTTTACAGTGAGAATAGTGGATCGCGACGCGAGTTCGGCGCTGGTTCCCGAGGGACATCCCACGAGTAGTCACGCTCACTGTGCCCCATTGATGTACGCTGTACCCCGACAAATGTACCTTGGTACCTAGCGAGATACCGAGAACTCGGGGGAGCTACAGATGGCGGAAAAACGTCTTAATAAAATAAAATATACAACGTATTTGCATCACGGAATAGATAAATATCCCATCAAAAACAATAGTTGTAAAAAAATGCCAAGCCTCGCCGCCCTCGGTTCTTCTACCGCAAAAAGTTGTGAGATCCATGTAATACCAAGTCGGTTAATTTATTCAGTCCCTACTTCAGGGACCTTCTGTCCTAAGTTACTACGTAATAAGCTTTTATGTTTTAAATATAATAAACTAGCTTTTGCCCGCGGCTCCGCCCGCGTGGATGTCGGTTATCGCGACCAAACATAGCCTATGTCCTTTCTCAAGGTCTAATCTACCCCTATACCAAATTTCATCAAAATCGGTTCAGCGGTTTAGTCGTAAAAGCGAGACAGACAGACAGACAGACAGACAGACAGGCAGACAGACAGACAGACAGAGTTACTTTCGCATTTATAATATTAGTAGGGATTGACTTGGCAATCACACTAAACAATCTTATTTAATGTGATTATTGTGATGTGCGGTGCGATACATTGTGTTTTCGTGCTATGCCGATCGCGTAGTTTTATCTATCTCATGAAAAAGGATAACAATAACGTGCTTACAGTCCTTTATAAAACAACAACAAAATATACAACCTAGATACTTGATATACCTACTATAATTAAGCCCTTATACGAAACCTTTTAACATTTCTGTCTCTTAGTAAACAAGCTTCGTGAATACCGCCTAGGTATAGGATTAACAAACATGTCACCTTTTAAGCGCCTTCGCTGCGCTTAGCGGGTGTGGGTCGCGAGTGCGGGTCGCGGATGCGCGCGCAGTGCGTCCGCCAGTCCGTCGCGTGTGACGGGTATCCGCCTCACGCAGCGCTGCTCTTGAAATAACATGAAACAAGCACGCGAAGCGGACGTCCGCGCCGTGCGCCCGCTAAACGCAGCGAAGGCGCTAAGGCTATTATATCCTTTCAGTTGTGTCGTCTCGTATTGGCGCGAGATCGACACCCATTGTCGGCAGCCCATTGTCGCGCGAACACGCCGTACGTAAGCCGCCGCGACGACGACGCGACGAGGGCTACAACACGTCTACCTAGTGTTGTAAATATAAGCGCTGAGAGTCGAGCATTGAGCGCTGAGTCGACGCTTTTGAGCGCTAAAGACTTGAGCGTTAAACGCTTAAGCGTTGAACGTTTGCGAGCGTTAAGACTCGCAACTTAAACGCTCGAGTCACCAGCTCAAGCGTCGCGACGCGTTCGTTATAAGTTTTAAATGTGGGTATTTAACAAATAACCAAATATTAAATATTAGAATAAAATATTGTGACAGTAACTTTATGCAGGTTGAGTGGTTAGTCAGCCACGCAGTATAATTAGTGAAATAAAAAAAATAAAAACAAAAAAGACCACTCTAAACAGGATGATCAATCCAAATGGGTCAGTAATGGGAAGTCAGAAACTATGATAGATAGCGAGATCTGTTCTTAGGAACCATGGCTTAAGACAGACAGATAGACAAAGTTACTTTCGCATTTATAATATTAGTATGTATTTGAAAATGGAACACTTAATAACTTTTTTCACCATTGACGCTCGAAAAAGAGCCCATGATTCATCAAAAACAGTGAATAAAACGCTCTTTATTTCACTGAGTGAATAAAAAAATTTGAATTTGGAACATGCGCGAATGTACGGATTGTAGTAAAACATGCAAAGAGGTTGCACACTCTCACTATAAAAACGTACTAAAAGCCACCTAAATGTTATCACTGGCTGGATGGAATGTGATGTGGCTCAGTTTAAATTTTAAAAAAAAATTCCGTCATTTTTCTGTGCAATTTTTCTTGTAATAGTTTCTGTTTGTTTCTTAATCTTAAAATGACTTCATCCAGTGATGAAAATGAAATCCTCGAACGCGAAAAGAATCCGGAGTCTTTTCGCGCTAAAGCGGTTGCTATTACTGATAATTTGCGGCTTCTTTTATGTACTATCCATAACAAAATGTAATTCATGATCACAGAGTAATTGTTTTCTCGTAGTCAATGGTGAAAAGTAGCGTACCTAACACATGAAAAAAGAATTCATCTCGGCTCTTGTATCCCTCGATCCGCTCAGGTTTCTATCTAGAATCCCTCGCTACGCTCGGGATTGTACCGCAGGAACCTTCGCTCCTCTCGGGATACAACTTAGTGCCTCGAAAAGAATTCATCTTTTTGATACAACTTAGTGCCTCGAAAAGAATTCATCTTTTTTTCACTTGTTGGGTAGTCTACTATTGTTTTCTTGGGATGAATATTGTGTTTTAAATCAAACGAGCCTTTTCAAACCACTTTGTGTTAATTGTAGATAACTTTCGCATTATTATTGTGTTATGTGCTATGCACTGTGACTTATGATTAGCATCATCAACAATAACAACAAAAAAAAAAAAAAACGAAAAAAGAATCTGAATTTGTTTACTGAGATTTCGACCAGATTCGATTCCTGGTTATGTATGAGAGTTTGAAGAAAAGTTTGAATGTCATCATTATTAAATCTAAAATCGATGTCATGGTTCCTAAGAACAGATGTCGCTATCTCTCATGGTTTCTGACTTCTCCCTACTGACCCATTTGGATTGATCACCCTGTATACGCGATTCTTTTGCAAAAATACAGAAAGTAGAGCAAAAATACTTAATTATTTTCTGTTTATTTTGATTACCTAATCCTTTTTTATTTTATTTTAGATTATAATAAAATATTGTTTAATGGTAAAGTTATATAATTAAATATAACATAAATAGGAATAAATCTCTCTTAAGGTTATTTCTCGTTTGACGCTCAAGCTCGAATCGAGCGTGGAAGCGTCGAGTTCGAAGCTCCGAATGAGCTTTTTTACTAAAACGCTCAAGCCATTGCTCGAGCGTTTTAGACCCGACTAGAGTTCCGACTCAAGCGTTTACAAACTGCTCGAGCGCCGACTCGAGCATTTAAGCTTCGACTCGAGCGTTTTTACAACACTACGTCTACCTACTAGACGTCACGAGACGCCCACGACCAGTGTATACTATGTAATTGTTACATACAATGTATAAAGCGACAGCTTCCACTGCAAATGGACGGCCTCACATACTAAGATGTCAGGCCCATTCAAATGGGTAAATAGATCCGTTGAAAGGATTGTGGGCGGTTGTTCGGATTTCTAAGATATATAATGTTAGAAAGGCTGGTAAGTATAGCGTTGTGGATATATGAATACAGTTTGCTTGTTTGTTTATATTTCATTTTTCAAGCGAAGTTTGATGGCATCTATTTGCGTAAATTGATACTAGGACGGAGGACTGCATTCTGGTGATCCTTACCGCGATAGACTCAACAGTAGCAATATGCTGGAGTCATCTCTGAGGAGGCAGCACATCTCCTCGTGCCAATATAATTATTGAGGTCAACTTATTTTATCTTATTTCATGCGATATCATTCATAAAATCTTGAGGCAAAAGCAAAGATTTTTTTATGTTCTGCTATTAGTCCAATCAAGAATTCGTGTTATACGATATAACGACAGCTTTCGAGTTCTTTTGAACATTTGCTAACCCAACATTACTCAATTTAACAGCAGAAATGGAACGGACGGTGAATTCCTAATAAAACCGATTTGGTTAGATACACAAATCCGTCCACTTTACTATGAATATTAATAGACTGGGCTCGCTCGGTATTGATCCAGTCACCACGAATCTAAAAATGGTAAATCAGACTCAAGTGACAGCTAGGCCTCAAACGGTTCCGACTACAGGTTCCGGCTCGACTGGCTTACAGAGAACCTGTGCGGGAAGTTATGCACCGTCACGAATTTTAGATCTACGTTATTAATACATGAACATTGAACACGGTACCACGGGAGATTGAAAGCAAATAGCCACACCAACACCGACGATTGAACACAAACACTTTATTTAGATACTTTTTTTAAATTACAAAGTACAGTTTTGCACGAACCGATGGATCTGGAACTGATCTTCTTGTCTTTTTTATTTGTAAAAACTCTTCAATATGCTGCATAAGTATCTCAGGAACTTCGTTTTATAAATTATATTTTTCAGTTTACAATTTTGCGAGTCACGCGCAGATCGGTGGCGCGGGCGGGGCGGCGTTTGTGTTTCCCAACCGGGCTGGCTAATTATTTTGGTATTCTGCTACTTTATGTACATAAATAGCATTTATCTGTAAATTATCTATACTATTATTCTTTAGCAATGTTCAGTACAAAACAACCCTATAAACAGCATAGTAAGACACACCTCGCACACTATCCGCACACCCTTAAGCGCCCACTAATCTATATGGCTCCTCAAATTGCCGAATAAAGTGCAGCTCACAGATTTAATTACGTCTCGGGCCGCCAGCGCGCCCCGGGCCGGCCCGGCGCGCCCCGGGGGACCGATAGGATGCTGCTATCATTGACAACGGGCTGGGACCTGTGAAGTGCTTTTCGACGTCCTCATTGGCGGACGGTTAATCTGGGTATTCAAGTGATTGCTACCTCAAACCTTTGGGATTTTCTCTAACGATGGCTATAGGTACAGTAATCTTATTTAATTTCTTAGGAGTGTTTAATTGAATGCCATATCTTAGATTCAACATATACCTAGGTAAAGTGATCATTCTTTCCTGACATTTTTGTTCATTTCTTTTGAAACCTAATAATTATGAGACTAGGTTTAAAACCCTCTGGAAATCGTCCTCGTGAATGAATGAATAATCTTGTCAATGACAGAATAGTTTGACCAATATGAGGCTCACGTGAGGCTCAAAAGGGGGGGGGGGGAGGGTTTGGAAAAAATCACGAAATATCACCAGGGGGGAGGGAGGGGTTTATTGAGATATCACGTGTATTTATTTTTTCTTATAACTCGTGATTTTTGTCACGATTCTTAGTTTTTTAGCATTAATTAATGAATAAAAAAATACACGTGATTTTGCCTAGTCCAAAACCTTACCACGTATCACCATTGGGGAGGAGGGGTTAAAAAATTGCTAAAAAAACATCACGTGATTAATGGACAGCCCCTATCCCGTGTCATGGCGACGAGGGCAAGTACCTATCTAGTTCCGTTACACTCATTCTGTACTTACACAAATAAGAGCGATTCAAACAGTACTTATCGAATAAAATTAGTGGAACGTCGGGTGGTGGACGTACCGAACGCGGCGTGGACTGTCTCCAGTGTCTCCAGTGCGTGAGCCTTCCTACATTAAATTAAAATTCTCTACGGGCTTCTTGTGTTAAATAGTAACTCGTAATCCCACGCAAGGCCGGGGCTCCTTCCAAATAAATAGCATACCCTATGAGTGTGGACACTCATAGTCATTAAGATTAAGTAAATATTAACGTAAACTTGTTTGATCACATCGCAGCCGTGTAATTAAGCTCACTTAAATTCAAGTTAGCTACAAATCTTTGTATTAATTATCTTCTGTTCTCTTTACAGGTAATTGTACTCTTTACACTAGAACTGAATAAATATTTACTTGGCAGAAACCTAACGTTCTCTTGTCAGTAGGTAGAGAAGCTGTAATTGTGGCTGCAGGAGATGAGACACTCTCCGCTTTAGAATCTAAAGCTTGTATTTAATAATAACTAGCCAAGACCAACCATACAAAATGTACCTAGCAAGGACAGTGGCGTAGCTAGGTGACCAAGGGCCCCGGTGCGAAACGAAACAGGGGTCCCCCTATTCCTCTCTCACTTGGTTAATTTGGTTAATACTGTACTATAAATAAATAAATGAAACTATAAATAAATAAATATAATGTAGATACATTATATTTATTTATTTATAGTTTTGGATAACCTGCAGCGGTTTCGTGTCGATTGATGCATCGAAGTGCTGAGATATTTGTATGACACTGCCACAATGTCCGTCCAGCTCCAAGACCAGAAGACAAAACCCATCAGCATCCAGTGTGGACTGAGACAGGGGGATATTATATCTCCCAAACTATTCACTAAAGCATTGGAGGATGCCTTCAAGACTCTGGATTGGACTGGATGGGCTATCAGCATAGCACCATTTATGCTGATAGCCAACCCAGCCATCTCGTCTTCGGTGCGCCAACGACATCTCCATAGTTGTGGAGTCACTGGGTCAACTGAAGGAAATGCTCCACGGCCTGAATGGAGCCTCTTGATGCTTTGGTCTCGGTGTGACCCCCTGACAAAACCAAGTTTATGTTTAACAAATATGTCGCACTGAGACCGATCGCCAGCGAAGGGACGTCACTCGAAGTGGTTCAAAAATATGTCATGTCAATATGTATGGGGAAGTCGTCCAGCTCGGTAAAAGAAAAACATCGAGGAAGAGCTAGCCAGATGGATTCAACTAAGCTGAGTAGCATTTGGCAAAATACGTCGGGTGTTCTCCTCACCTCTACCGCAATGTCTGAATACAAAGGTCTTGACGTGGTCATCCGACAAAGAACTAAAGTTCCTGACACAGATCACCAAATAAGAAAGCTAAAGTGGCAGTGGGCCGGCCACATCTATTGAAGGACAGATGACCATAGAAACAAACAAGTCCGAGAGTGGAGACTGCGAGAAGGCAAACGGAAGGTGGGACGTCCCCTAGCCAAGTGGGCTGACGACCTGAAAAAGGTAGCTGGGACAGACTGAGTGCGGAGGGTGGAGGATCGGGAGCAATGGCGCGCATTGGGAGAGGTCTATATCTAACAGTGGACTGCAATAGGTTGTTTGATGAACTGCTAGTTCAATTGCTACCGCTTTTTTTATCACTGAGGTGCTCTTTGAAGGTGATGGTGTGCTCTTTTGAGGCTCCAATTCTATATCATTGCACTCAGATTCATTTGAACGAGCTGCCATAGCCTTTTTCAGTAAAAGAAGAGCACGAACCTTCATCTTCTGAAAAATAAATCATTAAATTGATTTAGTCACGAAGACTACACTAACTCAAAAAATACCCATAATGCGAAGTCTACACTATCTTAATAATATTTTTGAATCACTGGGAGAAATACAACTACAGTACAAAATATTCCTATTCCTATGCGATTTTCATTTAACCAGCAATACCCGCGTAACTCAAATAATTTCAACAAAAATAAAATATTTTCTGTTAGTAAAAAAAATATACTTACAATTGTTAACAAACACTCCACTAAGACAAAATAGTCAAAGAATAGATCTTAGTTCATCACAATTTTAATCACGAAGACCAGCGTAACTAAAAATAATTTATGTATTCAAAACGCAGTTAATCACAAATACACGCGCAACTCGAAATAATCAGGTCTTTACGTGTAACTAACAAGCACATAATCCTTTCGCTGACATATCGCAACTGGGAATGCGCTAGTATTGTTGGTGGGGGGTGTGGACCGAGCTAGTCAGCAAAACTATGTTATGGCGCCGTCTTCACTTTATTTATGGAGATATTTGTACATGTGTCTTTGGAGATTATGTAGTTTTGAACGCAGATTCCGATAATGCTAATAACTCATTTTTGAATTATTTCGAGTTGCGCGAGTCTTTAATTAGGTGTGCGAACATAAAAAGAGGGAGGAGGTAAATTACGGCATACCATCATAAGACAATGTAAAAACTATAGGAAACAAGTGACCATGGCTGCTGCAAAGCAACCGAAACGACGCGCGACGTCGGGTTAAAAATAAATAATAACAAATATATCGCGATAGAGTCCGTTAAAAAGTAGTTTTATTTCAATTAAAGGAAAGCTGAATTTTGCATGAACGTAGCTACATACGCATTGAACAGTGCCTGAAGGTATGATGTGAAATGTGGAGTAATATTACAGGATAATAACCTTCATTAGAATTTCCCCGCGATTGTTGTAACAAACACAAATATAGGCGAGCTACGAATATCTGCCGGCTATGTAATTATTTCTTGTGTGTAGACTGAATGGCCCGGCGAACGACGCCCGACGTAATGTTGCTAATGTTCAATTATTACGATAACATTCAATACATTTCCATTTTATCATGTTTGAGCAGCCGTGTATCCATTTTGGGTGCAAGTCGAAGGTTCACATTCAAATGTCGAAATCTTTATCCCGAAACGTTTTTGTTTTGTGTATATTTGGTCTGAGGCTGGGGAGTTATTCCGGTTGGATCCCCAAATATGATCCACTGCCGATTTTTATTCATCATAGGCATAACCCTAGCACATTCTTACGAGTTGTGGGTCAATGGCTGGGTCAGGTTTTGGATGGGTGACCGTTGTTTACATTACGAGGTTAAGCTTAATTGAGTGGGTCGGGTTTTGGATGGGTGACCGTTGTTTACATTACGAGGTTAAGCTTAATTGAATGGGTCGGGTTTTGGATGGGTGACCGTTGTTTACATTACGAGGTTAAGCTTAATTGAGTGGGTCGGGTTTTGGATGGGTGACCGTTGTTTACATTACGAGGTTAAGCTTAATTGAGTGGGTCGGGTTTTGGATAGGTGACCGTTGTTTACATTACGAGGTTAAGCTTAATTGAGTGGGTCGGGTTTTGGATGGGTGACCGTTGTTTACATTACGAGGTTAAGCTTAATTGAGTGGGTCGGGTTTTGGATGGGTGACCGTTGTTTACATTACGAGGTTAAGCTTAATTGAGTAGGTCGGGTTTTGGATGGGTGACCGTTGTTTACATTACGAGGTTAAGCTTAATTGAGTGGGTCGGGTTTTGGATAGGTGATGTATTGTACATATTTGAAAATAAACAATCTTAACTGAATAAATTTAAAAAAAAAATAAAGTAAATATTTATACACTACATTCATGCATACAAATATTTGCAATGAGCGGGAATCGAACCCGCGACGTCGAACGCTCTTACGCTACGCCACGATCATCGCCGTATAATCGTAAATGTTCAGAGCCTCTTTTCTACTATTTCCTCCTTTTTATTAGGGTTCCGTAGCCAAAATGGCAAAAAAACGGAACCTTTATAGATTCGTCATGTCTGTCCGTCCGTCCGTCTGTCTGTCTGTCTGTCCGTCCGTATGTCACAGCCACTTTTCTCCGAAACTATAAGGCCTATGCTGTTGAAACTTGGTAAGAAGATGTATTCTGTGAACCGCATTAAGAATTTCACACAAAAATAAATAAAAAGCATTAAATTTTGGGGGTCCCCATACTTAGAACTGAAACACAAAATTTTTTTTTTCATCAAACCCATACGTGTGGGATCTATAGATAGGTCTTTAAAAATGCTATTGAGGTTTCTAACATAATTTTTTTCTATACTGAATAGTTTGCGCGAGAGACACTTCCAAAATGGAAAAATGTGTGGTCCCCTTCCCCCCTCTAACTTCTAAAATAAGAGAATGATAAATCTAAAAAAAATATATGATATAAATTGCCATGCAAACTACCACTAAAAATAGGTTCGAATGAGATCCAGTTAGTAGTTTTTTTTTTTAATACGTCATAAACAGCAATTTTCGCCTTTGCTACTACGGAACCCTTCATGGGCGAGTCCGACTCGCACTTGGCCGATTTTATTTAATTAATGAAAAGGTGAAGTTCTTCCATATATCCTGTAGAATGCAGGCGTATAAATTCCAGATCTGTAATTCTTAACATTAATAAGAAAAACGGTTTCGAAATTACCGATTTTTCGACGTTGACCTGATTAGGGGCCTTAATTGGGACAAGTTTCTTACAGCCTTAACTTTTCCAGACAGTGACCGACTGAAATTTTCCCAGTTAGAAGTTGATCAGTAACATGTTGGTACCACTTATCGGTTGCAATTTCTTTTGTTAGCCGTCGTTTTGGGTTTGGCAATTCCACACTATTAATTTTTATAATATTTACAATTTGCAAATTTGCGTCGTCTTTCAAAGCTTTCAGAAGCTGATACAAGTTTGGGTTTTTCGGTAGACTGCTATTGAGCTTTTTATGCCAGTATTCCACAGCATTGCAGTAAGCATAGCTTAACTAGCTTGTGTTATGGGTTCTAGAATGCGGATAAACATACATAGATTTTTTTTTATTTTTATATAGGACACGTCAATTTGACTTCGCCTCGCCTGATGGTAAGCTGAAGGCAAAGTCTCTGAAAAGAGCGTCACCATTACAGACACGTATCATGTTACAATGGTGGCACTCAGTTTGACGGCCTCATCAGATGCTTTTTCACGCCCCGCTTAAAGGACCCGGGACTGTAGGAGGAGGGAAACACGTGAACTGGTAAAGAATTCCAAGACTTAATGGTGCGGCAGAAGAAGGAGTCGCCGAACCGCTTGGTTCTTGATGGAATATTCTGCACCGTATGCGGGTGGCATCTAAGCCCTGCACGTGTTGTCCTATATAGGAAAGGAGAGGGTGGGATTAATTGGAAGAGCTCATCAGAACATTCACCATGGTAGAGACGGTAAAATACCGCCAAAGATGCCACATCTCTACGCAACTGCAAAGGCTCGAGGGTTTTGGTGATCTCAGGATTCCCAATAATGCGGACTACACGTCGCTGCAACCTGTCTAGAGCATCTAGTAAGTGCTTTGCGGAGCCATCCCAGAGATGAGAGCAGTATTCCACGCAAGAGCGAATTTGTGTCTTGTAGAGAAGGCACCGCTGCTCTGGCTTTACCCTAGTTTAGATACTTTTTTTTGTAAATAAATATGTACATATTATACATAGAAACACCCAGACCAATGCAAATATTCATATTCATGCATACAAATATTTGCACTATAACTCGTTCGCTAATATGTCAAATCGCACCAAATTATCTTTGACTTGCAATAAAAACATAACTCACTTGACAGTGAAACCGTAGTTCTTATTTTCGCGATTTCACGGAATCGTTGGTTTTACTATAACTCGCTCACGACTCTCCTGATCATGTGACCTAAAATCAAATTAACTACGAAGCACAATAACTCCATATGCAATTTAAGCATTTTGCTTTATAGACGAAAGACGAAATGTAAAGAATCAACGGTCACCCATCCAAAACATGGCCCAGTCAATTAAGCTTAGTCTCGTAATGTAAGAACGGCCACCCATCCAAATCCTGACCCAGCCAATTAAGCTTGACCTCGCAATGTAAAGAACGGCCACCCATCCAAAACCCGACCTAGCCAATTTTGCTTAACCTCGTAATGTAAACAACGGCCACCCATCTAAATCCTGACCCAGCCAATTTTGCTTAACTTCGTAATGTAAACAACGGTCATCCATCCAAAACCCGACCCAGCCAATTTTGCTTAACTTCGTAATGTAAACAACGGTCACCCATCTAAATCCTGACCCAGCCAATTTTGCTTAACTTCGTAATGTAAACAACGGTCACCCATCCAAAACCCGACCCACTCAATTAAGCTTAACCTCGTAATGTAAACAACGGTCACCCATCCAAAACCTGACCCAGCCATTGACCCACAACTCGTAAGAATGTGCTAGGGTTATGGCTATGATGAATAAAAATCGGCAGTGGATCATATTTGGGGATCCAACCGGAATAACTCATTAGCTGGTACCCAACAAACATTTTTGAAGTCGCCATAACGTGCCGAATGTGACTTTTGGTTCTTTAAGCCGGTCGCTATAAAGTCGCTGTCACGTCGTTACAACCGAAAAAGGGCCCATTTTATACGACTTAGTGTTGTAATAGAGTCGCATAGTAGTCACATCAATGACATAATTTATTTAGTCGTGTAATGGTCGCATAGATGTAGTGAAATTCATTTTTTGCTGCTATATGGTTTACAGTACCACTGTTTTACGACACTTTGCCGAATGACAGTGCAAAGGACGACATTTTTATTGAATTTTGTTGTACTCAACAGTGAAAGAGTGAGACAGACATTATAAATGAGAGTTGTCAAAGCTTCTACCAAGTTATAATAAGCTAGCCATATTATTCATTTATTGTCAATGTGTTATATCTTGGAAACGCGTGTTGAAGCACATTAATCTACTGAGGAATTCATTTTATCGAGTAATATGCGCTAGTTTTCTTAGTATATTGAACGCGCCTTACAAATATTTAAAATTAAGAACTATTTCTTACTATATTTTTAACGCATGTGCTAAAAGTTACTTTTATACGACTTTAAGACGCAACATAACCGTAATACGACTACAAAACGTCTTTTCACCCTGTGCAGTTATTTTTATGTGCAAATAATAAGCAGCCATATTAACAAAATTAGGGTTCAACGAGTAAATTTTAAATTTTATCTATTTGTAGGTAGTCTGCTGATAGTAAAAATGATATGTGATTTAATGGACGTCGATAAGTTTTTAACCTAGACAGATTTTTCGAAATTGATACTTACGTAATATGTATTTGAGATGGCCATGGATATTTACACACTTTATACGAGCGAATCGCTGTTTTGGTTGCGGATTTTTGATTAATAGAGACCCAACCAAACCTATACATTTTATAGTGACAAACGAGAATGTTAAATATATAATATATGATACCTACATTTTGATTTTTTCTGGTGCCCATGCTGCGCATAATATATTTTGCCATGTACGATCATCATTACCCTGAAGATGAATGTGAATATTGTACCTACATACTTAATGACAAATACCTATTTTCTTTTTTTATATAAAAATGACAGACAAAATCAACATTTATAACCTCTTCTTCTTCTTTATAATAAATAAAACCAACCAATATTACTTGACTATTTTATTTACATTCTTACTACCATGCACATGTATGCAATATATGCAAATACACCTCTTTATGTATATCAAATATACATAAAGAGGTGTCCGATTCTACATAATTATACAAACTCTAGTTAGTTACCTACCTATACAAATATGAGTCGAATAAGAATATATCACTTTGTCTCTTTGTGTTTATGTTACAAACATGCAATTTACGCCAGAGGAGAATTCCGTAGTTCCATTGCATTATACAGTACAACCATGATAATAAAATGACCCTCGAAATAACGAATTTCTCGATTAACGATTTTTTTATAATCCGAAGTTTATCATTTTTGCTGGCTTCGCTTTCGCTTTCATAGTTTGTTTCATTATCACTGAGACATATTTTTTCAAATATTTCATCTAAGTACTTCATCTTGTTTTATCTCTACTACTTCAGAACAACTAGATCCACTTTTGGGCGCTCTTTGATTTTGCAAGGAATTCTCCCTTGAGCTCAAAATTAAATTTGGTACGGAACCACTTTCATTTTCATTAAAAATAGAGATAAAGAATGACTGAATTGTAATGTTAATGTACCCAACAGCTATACGACATTCAGTTACTAAATGGTAGTATAATAGTGTTCAAATTGACTAAAAGTCGTGTAAGAGTGCAATTTATCACTCTATCACGATTATCGTGTATAAGTAGTTCTTGCGACTCTAATACGATTCAGTTTGGTGAAAAAGTTGTATAGACGTTAGTAGGGCGACATCATCGGTTTTACCACTGACAGTCGTATAATGGTCATAGAAAACAGTCGCATAGACGTTTATACGACGTTTTTATGTGACTACAAGTTGTATAAGGGTAAAGAGGCACTAAGTCGTATTATAACCTAAAATGACTTCAATACGATGTTTATAGAACATTAAGTCGTGTAATTTTTACTTATACGACTAAGGGTGGATTCAACCAAATCTAAATTTATACACGAGTAACTATTCCAGAATTAATCTATTCCGAGATCTTATTCTCGAGTTCTCGAGTAAATCAAAAGACGTTTTTCCATGCAATCTACCGTATAGATATACTTAGATTATCTATGCGCGAATAGCAAAGTGAATGATGAATGAATGTAATACCCGGCAATAATACGTTGTTTTAAAAGGCACGGTGTTATGCGTAAGTCATGTCAACTCGCTTTTGTTGTATTATACCGTGGGACAGAACCTGTCAAAACCTTATGCGTCTGTCATCTCTTTGTTTTGTTCGTTTGCACGTGCACCATTGCACCATTTGCACTTTGCATCTGTTTTGGTTGTTCCATGGCACCAAATACACATGGGAATTTTGGTTAAAAAAAAATTGTAAAAAAATTTGGTAAAAATTGTCTTGTTCCTGAGTAGATGCTGAGTAGAAGGAAATTTTATAAATTCATTGTGTAGTGCAGTGCAGCAATTGCGGTAGGTACTAACTCGGTGGATTATTTTATTTGCAGTAGGAACACTCCAACCACACGTGTCACCAATACTCATTTGTGTGGAATTTGTTGTATAAAATCTTAGGGTTCCCAGTAACTGATTCATTGGAGAAATAGAATAATTGCTGAAATATAAAAAAAAGTAAGCAGGCTGTACAAGCAAGAGCCTCGTATGTCTTACGATTTAGGTCCAAGATACGTGGCGCGGGTTATAATCTGTGGTATAGGTAAGTAGTGGTATGTATGGTAGGTACCTAAGTACTTACCTATTTACAAACTTACCGGTCGGAAATGTGTTCCAAGTTGTTTTAAATTTTTGTAAGAAGAAACAAAGCTGTTTCGTTGCTCAAACGGAACCTTAACGCGAAATCACGATCATCGTAATATTCAAATAAATCCTTTCTTTCTTTTATCCACCTTGGACATCTAGGCACAGATTACCTAATTATAACTTCTTCATCACTATCACTTTCTTCAATCAAATTGTTTAGACGTTGCATTTTAATATTTTGAGTGCGTGCGTACGTAGAGTTAAATTAATAAATCGGCCAAGAGCGAGTCGGACTCGCCCATGAAGGGTTCCATAGTAGCAAAGGCGAAAATTGCGGTTTATGACGTATTAAAAAAAAACTACTGACTGGATCTCGTTCGAACCAATTTTTAGTGGTAGTTTGCATGGCCATTTACATCATTATATTTTTTTTAGATTTATCATTCTCTTATTTTAGAAGTTAGAGGGGGGGGGGGGGGACATTTTTCCTCTTTGGAAGTGTCTCTCGCGCAAACTATTCAGTTTAGAAAAAAATGATGTTAGAAACCTCACTAGCATTTTTAAAGACCTATCTATAGATACACCACACGTATGGGTTTGATGAAAAAAAAAAATTTGAGTTTCAGTTCTAAGTATGGGGACCCCCAAAATTTTATGCTTTTTTTTTTTATTTTTGTATGAAATTCTTAATGCGGTTCACAGAATACATCTTCTTACCAAATTTCAACAGCATAGGTCATTTAGTTTCGGAGAAAAGTGGCTGTGACATACGGACGGACAGACAGACAGACAGACGGACGGACAGGCATGACGAATCTATAAGGGTTCCGTTTTTTGCCATTTGGCTACGGAACCCTAAAAAATGACAGTTTGAGACGCCATTTTATTATTCTTTAGAATAAGCTCCTTATTCCGTGAAAAACGGCGGTATAATAATTATTCCCGAATAAGGTCACTATTCTTAGTATTGTGCATGGTAGAATGTGAAATTGATTTACTCTCGAATAAGTGGCTATTTATTCCAGGAATAAACTTTACTCGCGTTTGGTCGAATCCACCCTAAAATGTTTGTTGGGTAGTATAGTAACTACTTTTAACAGTTAATCTATATGAGATAAACCGGCTTGCTATATTATTATGTTGTCCTCTTACATTTTCAAATAAGTACCTGTAGGTTTTTGAGACGTGTTACAGAATTTCTAAGGAGATTATTCTACTTTCGAATGAAAATTGTTCCTTCCTTTTTTAGGGTTCCGTAGCCAAATGGCAAAAAACGGAACCCTTATAGATTCGTCATGTCTGTCCGTACGTCTGTCTGTCTGTCCGTCCGTATGTCACAGCCACTTTTCTCCGAAACTATTAGGCCTATGCTGTTGAAACTTGGTAAGTAGATGTATTCTGTGAACCGCATTAAGAATTTCACACAAAAATAGAAAAAAATCATTAAATTTTGGGGGTTTTTTCATCAAACCCACACGTGTGGGGTATCTATAGATAGGTCTTTAAAAATGCTATTGAAGTTTCTACCATAATTTTTTTCTAAACTGAATAGTTTGCGCGAGAGATACTTCCAAAGTGGAAAAATGTGTGCCCCCCCCCCCCCTCCCTCTAACTTCTAAAATAAGAGAATGATAAATCTTAAAAAAATAATGATTGCTTCCAATTAAAACCTAATGACATGACGTGTTTTCGTATCGTGCTGACACAACCTTTATAATCGATATCTTCTTTCAATTTTGCGTGCAAAGTTTCCAAAGTGGGAACTTCTTTATTGGTGATGTGGAAGTCATGAATTGTTCTTCTGATAACTTGCTGATCAAAGTCATCGATTACTATTGTAAGTTTACGATTCGGTTTCTTTTTAGGAGATTTAAATGTTACTTCCTGATCTGAAGGACGATATTTGCTTTCTGATACTACCTTTCTGACGGATGCTATTGAAATTCCTGTTGATTTAGCAACTAATTGAGTGGGGGTCATAATACTGCTCGGGTTGTTATTACACTCATTTTCGAAATATTTGTACAAACAGTACAAAACTTCTTTAGTTTGAGAAGTCAAAGGCTTGCCTCGACCATGTTTTAACACTGGAGCCATTTTGAATTAACAATATAAAGTTACAACACTTACACACACACTTTAACAAATATTATAACAATAATAACAAAAAATAACAACAATCAACAAATACAAAATTTAACAATTAAACTACGTAATAATTATAATTTTTGAATGAAATGTGTGCTTTATGTTCTAACGGTACCAAGCTGCGGACAGCGTAAACTGGTTTATTCTGGTTTTGTGCGTGTTTCCACTTTCTGTATTTTCTGAGAGATGGGACTCCCCCCTGATCTACACGTCTGTCTGTCTGTCCGTCCGTATGTCACAGCCACTTTTCTCCGAAACTATTAGGCCTATGCTGTTGAAACTTGGTAAGTAGATGTATTCTGTGAACCGCATTAAGAATTTCACACAAAAATAGAAAAAAATCATTAAATTTTGGGGGTTTTTTCATCAAACCCACACGTGTGGGGTATCTATAGATAGGTCTTTAAAAATGCTATTGAAGTTTCTACCATAATTTTTTTCTAAACTGAATAGTTTGCGCGAGAGATACTTCCAAAGTGGAAAAATGTGTGCCCCCCCCCCCCCTCCCTCTAACTTCTAAAATAAGAGAATGATAAATCTTAAAAAAATAATGATGTACATTGCCATACAAACTTCCACCGAAAATTGGTTTGAACGAGATCCAGTAAGTACAGGTAAATTAGCTTGGAGAAATTTTTGCGTTTGTAGTAGTGTATGGTCAGCAAATAAAAAAAAACAACACGTCTACGCATACGCACTACGTACTAATACGGACGTGAAAATGTGTATCCACTGCATTGTAATCTATGGAACTGTATGAGGCAGACAAGCCAGTTCCAAACATTACAAGCAGTGAATGCCGGTTTTCACTTCAGTGAAGACGTGTATGAATTAGGTGTTCTCCGGCCATAAATGTTTTATTCTAATAATTCATCAACCCCAGACATATCACAATCATCCCCATCCTCGCTTTCATCAGATGAATTATTTAAATTAATTATGATTCGTTCTGATATTGTGTCTAAAGCTGCGTCTCTACCCTGATATTTGTTTTCCTCCTCAATAGCATGCAAACTTTTCTCCATTCCTCTACAGTTATGGCGTTCATTTTTTCTTCAGCTAATGACATTATAACCTTCATATTCATTGCGACATTCTTTTTTGCGACATATGTTTTCACTATCCCCCATATATTTTCTATAGGATTAAACTCCGGATGGTATGGTGGTAAACGCAGCATAGTATGACCGTGCTGTCGTAATATTTCGTCTATCTTGTACTCTATAAATCTCGCCTTGTTTTGCAGAATCAGTTCATATAATTGAGGCTTGAGCAACGTGGATGAATGCTCAATGTTTCGAAATGTCAGCCAGTCAATCATTTGCTGTTTTCTAGAATTACTATTCGGTGCAGGATTTTGTATTGAGTTATGATATGGTGCGTTGTCAACAACAACAACACTATTTGGTTGTAAGTTGGGTATTAATTGAGTTTGAATCCACCTTGAATAGTTGTCATAGTTCATATTGTCGTGGTAATCTCCACTTTTTTGGTTGACTTTAAACATAAGCAATGCATTTGGTATAAAGCCATCCATACCACCGGCATGAACAATGATTAAGCGGTTGCCTTTCGACATTTATGTTGCTTCAAACCTGAAGTGCTTCCATCTGACCAAGATTTCGAGAGGGTATGTGATGTATGTATATAATTATGTTTCGTCGGTGTAAACAATTGGTCGGCGTTGTTCACGATATTCAGCAATTTTCATCAAATAATTAATTCGCAAGTATCTAATTTCGTGTTTTTCCATAAGAAGTTTCCGGTTATCTTCTGTTTGCTTCCAATTAAAACCTAATGACATGACGTGTTTTCGTATCGTGCTGACACAACCTTTATAATCGATATCTTCTTTCAATTTTGCGTGCAAAGTTTCCAAAGTGGGAACTTCTTTATTGGTGATGTGGAAGTCATGAATTGTTCTTCTGATAACTTGCTGATCAAAGTCATCGATTACTATTGTAAGTTTACGATTCGGTTTCTTTTTAGGAGATTTAAATGTTACTTCCTGATCTGAAGGACGATATTTGCTTTCTGATACTACCTTTCTGACGGATGCTATTGAAATTCCTGTTGATTTAGCAACTAATTGAGTGGGGGTCATAATACTGCTCGGGTTGTTATTACACTCATTTTCGAAATATTTGTACAAACAGTACAAAACTTCTTTAGTTTGAGAAGTCAAAGGCTTGCCTCGACCATGTTTTAACACTGGAGCCATTTTGAATTAACAATATAAAGTTACAACACTTACACACACACTTTAACAAATATTATAACAATAATAACAAAAAATAACAACAATCAACAAATACAAAATTTAACAATTAAACTACGTAATAATTATAATTTTTGAATGAAATGTGTGCTTTATGTTCTAACGGTACCAAGCTGCGGACAGCGTAAACTGGTTTATTCTGGTTTTGTGCGTGTTTCCACTTTCTGTATTTTCTGAGAGATGGGACTCCCCCCTGATCTACAGGTGGATTTCCATCCATACCAAAATTTAATTTGAATCGGATTATATTTTCATTGTTGATTTTAATTTTAATTTTTAGTTTGATTTTGATAATTTAATTTTTGATTTTATTTATAAATTTTATTTTGATTTAGATTTCAATTTTAATTTTAATTATATTTGATCTCAATTTTGATTTTAATTTTTTGTTGACATCGATTTTAATTTTATTTTGGAGCTTGATTTTAATTTGAATTTTTGATTTTAATTTTAATTTTTATTTATTACCTACTAACACTAGTATAAGACATTGTTACTAACATAATATTATCTATGGATCCAAAATAGTATCCGAAATAAATTATTATTATTATTATTATATTTAAAATAAAAACTTGTTTTTATTGAAAACAAAAATCAGAGTGTTGCTAGGGATAAGTATAAAATTAAATAGTAATGTTAGGATATCGAAACATTTTTGTATAGGCCAGAACGATATAGTGGAAACGCGCTCTAAGATCTGAGTAATATACACACCACTACATATGCAAAAATTTCTCGAGACTAATTATTTCACTGTAGTTTTTTTTAAATGCGTCATAAACCGCAATTTGCGCCTTTGCTGCTACGGAACCCTTCATGGGCGAATCCGACTTGGACTTGGCCGGTTATTTTCTTTTTCTTTCTCTATTTTTACTTTTTCCATTCTTAATAGATTATTCTACTTGAGAATGACTTTCAAGACTTTAGAAACCTTGCCATTGCTTTAACTATTTCCTCGTTTCTAGCAGTCATTAGACTATCAAACCCCTATTTGTATGGAGATTGGTTTTGAACCTATACCTAGAGACCTATTATATACCTATAGAAGAGAGAATATTTGTTATTAATCTCGACTTAGAATTGTTCCAGCGTATATAATATTTATCCATTCACCACTTGTTATAGGTTAAAGGTCTTGCCTGTGTATTGTATAGATAGAAGCTTGTACAGCCTATCAGCCAGTCTCAGAAATAATTCCTGCCGAGTCTTTGAAATGAAGACGCTTGGAATTTACGCTACTCTTACTGGACAGGACAGGCTATTGTTAGGCACTTTGTAAACTTGTTTGTGACAACAGTATCCTTCTAATATTATAAAAATGCAAAAGTTTCTGAAAACCCTTGAGTGTTTGTTACTCAATCACGCTCTAACGGCTAAACCGATCTAGTTGAACTTTGGCATTGGCATAATTATTATAGTCCGGAATAACACTTCTGTTATTCTTACCGGGAATAGGTTTCTCATGGTTTGCGGTAACGGGAACAGAATTCCACCCGGGCGGAGTTGCGCGCAACAGCTAGTTCGATATGAAACTTATGCTTTTAAGACGGCAGTAAATATTTTGACTATCAACATTTCATATATAGGTACGTAAATGTTTGCTCGCTGAATACGCCAGGAAGTAAAACAAATCGCACCTTACGTAGGTACCTACACAAAACGTGAAATGTAATAAAATCCAAAAAGTGTAAAATATCGTGTGACAAGGATTAAATTAAGCGTGTTTATTGCGAGCAAACAATTTGTTTATTTCGTCGGCAGGCTATGAATTATGTGCCTGTTAAAATTCGCTGTGCGCTAAACGGTGCGGGCGGCGCGGCGCGGGGGTGCTGGCGCTAGCGGCGCGAGCGACACGGGCGGAGCGGGTGGCTCGGTCGGCATTCATCATTTTTACTAAGTCATTTGAATTTATTTTTAAGGATCCATAGGATAAAATAAGCCTAACATGTGTGTTATGGCAGACTATAAATAAACTCTTGTATGTACCTCTGTCATTTGTTGAGTAACAAATGTCCAGACCTCTTCCAAAACTTTCACATCTAACTAATATTGGGATGGGATGAACTTATTTAAATCTATTTCATAATGACTAGCGTGAATACATATACGTGTGTATGCGGTTGAACTCGTATGGTTGGCAAAACCGAGCGGCCCAAGTATGGCTCCTTGTGGCACTCCCGCTTGTCTCCCTTTTGATACGAGTCCACAAATTCAATTATCTTTTTGTTTGCTCTTGACTTGAACTTCCAAAGTTTTGGGACCAAACTACTTCTTGGAGTTATAATTAAACAGTATATCACATTAGGTGCGACATAACCTACGATAAATCCGAAATAGATATTTTAACATCTACACTTGAAAATATTTAAGAGATACGATTTGACAGATGTCTGGATTCATGGTAGGTAACTAGGCACTATTGAAAGGATACATGAAACTGTTATAAATTAAGTTAAACCATTTCTAAATACGTAATAACTTATAATAGTAAGTATAAAAAATATGGTGTGACATATTTCACTTTAAATTACTACAAATATTTTAAGAATTGCTACAAATAATTTAAAATAAGACGTGATTCTTCATTTTTCGAAATCTCGTGTGACAGCTACGTCATATCGTTCTTATTTTTTCATTTGAGTGTTGCGGCTGTGTTCTCTATGGTTGTTACATTTTAATCGTATGGAGTTTATGTCAACTCGTTACGTTTATGGTCGGCGTTGCCAGAATGTAACTTTTGTAATATTATGTATTTCTTTTTACCCTCTTATGTTTCTTCTAAGTAATACAAATGAAAATATTGCTTAGATTTTTCTTTTATCGTATCGCATACTAGAGACAACGAATTTTTTTTATTTTTTTTCTGATACTGAAATCGAAAGTAGCTCAGACAGTGAATATATAAAAATTATAAATACCCATTTCGTATTTTCATTTACCCTGCTTTATTAACATTATATATCCTGAACCTAATATCAATACTAGATAAATATTAAATTGATTGTAAAAATGCACCTCTTAGATTATTTTGCCTACCAGCATCATCATGCGCATGGAGACGTATTTTCCTAATTGCATCTGAGGCCAAAGCTTGCCAAAGCTATAATTTTTAGGTTTTTAGGTTTCCCGTAGGAGCCGCGTGGTTCCCGGCAGAGTAGAACTTGGGCCTCCCCATCTCTTCCTATGCGGTGTCGTACCAGGCGACTAAGGGATAGGGCTGTTTATCACCAGACAGTTACATATATAGGTACAGCCACAACTTAGCCTCAGATGCATACCTCGAGTCAACAATAGTGCCAGGAATATGGCAATAGGCTCACCCCCTATTACGTGGGACCGAATAACTACAAATACCTATTTATCTATTATTTTTAACCTATTTATCTATTTTTTTTGTATGTTTGTTATGCGATTGTGAAGCCAATTCTAGACGGATTTTGAAAATTCTTTTTTTGTTCGTAAGTAGATTATTTCGAAATGGTCCCATTTCAATTTTGTAAAGATCTGATGATGGGTTTCCGAGATTAGACCAAGGAACTCTTCAAAAAGTACCAGGAAATCAGCCGCGATTGCTGCAATCGCATATTATTGCAATGTTTTCATTAAGCCTAACACATATAGGTACTAATCCAAATATCAATACTAGATATATTACATGATTAATCAGTGTTGCCAGGGCCAGATAGTCTAGTGTAAATGTAAACAAGATAGCTTAAAAAGTTACTTAACAGGGAAAAAGTAACGTTGTTTTATGGTATGGAAATCTTGTCGGATAATTATTATATTGCGCGGTTATGATGAATAGTTTTATTTATTTACAATGTTACAAAAGTTACATTTTGGCAGCTATGCGATTAATCTTTTGTTACTTGAATCGATTATTCTGACAATTAATTTAAGAAGCTCCATCCCTAGACTATAAACGTCAAATCGTATCTTTTAAATATTTTCAACTGTAGTTTTAAAATAACAAGTACTGTGGGATTTTTTCACTTAATCACCGTATTACAGACAATCATATTATTATCATAAAATTCTAAATTAATTTTTTTCAGATTTCAGGTATGCTTAATTTTTATTAAATGACTTCGATGTGGGTTAACATTAATCGTTCCAAAATTATCTGATCACAATTTGAGAGCAAAAATTAGATTAGATAGATTGTCAACAACTTATTACAAATAAAATCGGCCAAGTGCGAGTCGGACTCGCCCATGAAGGGTTCCGTAGTAGCAAAGGCGAAAATTGCGGTTTATGACGTATTAAAAAAAAACTACTGACTGAATCTCGTTCGAACCAAATTTTAATGGTAGTTTTCATGGCAATTTACATCATATATATTTTTTAGATTTATCATTCTCTTATTTTAGAAGTTAGAGGGGGGGGGGGGGACCCACATTTTTCCACTTTGGAAGTGTCTCTCGCGCAAACTATTCAGTTTAGAAAAAAATTATGTAACCTCAATAGCATTTTTAAAGACCTATCTATAAATACACCACACGTATGAGTATGATGAAAAAAAAAAATTTGAGTTTCAGTTCTAAGTATGGGGACCCCCAAAATTTTATGGTTTTTTTTTATTTTTCTGTGCAATTCTTAATGCGATTCACAGAATACATGTTCTTACCAAGTTTCAACAGCATAGGTCTTATAGTTTCGGAGAAAAGTGGCTGTGACATACGGGCGGACAGACAGACAGACAGACAGACAGACAGACAGACGGACGGACAGACATGACGAATCTATAAGGGTTCCGTTTTTTGCCATTTGGCTGTGACTGCTTTGTCCATACTGTGACTGCCTTAATTATTACTCGTAGCGTAACTTTATCCTATCTGACTATCTACTCTATCATACGCCGAGCAACGAATTGCCACTTGTCTAGAGGGGCCGAACTGAACTTAAATTGGTTCGTTCGATTATTTCCCCCGGCCACGACAGGCCAACCGTAAAGTAAACTTCAACTTGTTTCCCCGGCGAGTTTAATTTCAATAGTTTTACTTTCTTTTAGTTCCTCTTACACAGTTTCCTCGCTCATATATTTCTTTGAACAGCGTGCAGTGTTTGATCTGTATTATTAAGTCTACTTAAACTTACTACATATACTTAGTTTTTCTTCTTGTGGTATTGTTGGCAAAGTTTTGCAAGATATCCCTACTAATATTATAAATGTGAAAGTAACTCTGTCTGTCTGTCTGTCTGTCACGCTTTCACGCCCAAACCACTGAACCGATTTTGATGAAATTTGGTATAGGGGTAGATTAGACCTTGAGAAAGGACATAGGCTATGTTTGGTCGCGATAACCGACATCCACGCGGGCGGAGCCGCGGGCAAAAGCTAGTTGTCTATAAGCTCTTTAATATAATATTTAAATCAATACTTTGAAAGATATCTGTCTATTTGAAGATATTTGTCTGATTTTGCTCTATAAATGTGAATAGTTTTGTACTTTAATTCTTTCAAGTTGACTTTGTTTGGTCAAGCATTTTGGTCGTTAAATGATCCAAATTGTTCTCGTTAAGCCGCGTGTTAACTATAGTGAAATACTGTTATTTCAACAAGCCGCAAAGCTTGCCTAAAATACTATTAAAACATTTTCTGAGGACTACACTTACATTTTAATTATTTAAATGTAACATCTTTATACAAGACTAGCTGTCCCGGCGAACTTCGTACCGCCATATTTTTCCCGTTCCCGCTGCACCTATAAACCTTCCCTGGACACCCACGAATATTTCTAGACTAAAATGAGCCAAATCGGTTCGTGCGTTCTGGAGTTATAGCGTCAGGAAGGAAAACCCGACTTATTTTTATATAGTAGATAAGCTTCAAAATTAATGTTCAGAAGGGAATATTGTTCTTAATCCAGGTTAACACAACGAAGTCTATGAGCAAAGATAGCTTGTAATTGATGCGGATGTTGATTAGAGAGCGACTTACAAAACAACGCTTAAAGACTTGTTCGTGTAATACCTTGAACTTACTTGGGGTCGACACTTGCATAGTGTACAAAAATATAGTTATTATTATAAATATAGTTTTTAATTAACACGGATGATGATAAACAGGTGAGGTGAATTCGGTGAGGATATCCGCAAGTAACAAATAAAAATAAAGTCAACAAGTAATAAAACAAAGTAAGTAAGATATTTATTGATCAATCAAATCAATGCATTTTGATTTCTTAAATAAAATCGGCCAAGTGCGAGTCGGACTCGCCCATGAAGGGTTCCGTAGTAGCAAAGGCGAAAATTGCGGTTTATGACGTTTTAAAAAAAACTACTGACTGGATCTCGTTCAAACCAATTTTTAGTGGTAGTTTTCATGGCAATTTACATCATATATTTTTTTAGATTTATCATTCTCTTAGTTTAGAAGTTAGAGGGGGAGGGGGGGGGGGGGGGGACGACGACACATTTTTCCACTTTGGAAGTGGTCCGCGCAAACTATTCAGTTTAGAAAAAAATGATGTTAGAAACCTCAATAGCATTTTAAAATTTGAGTTTCAGTAAGTATGGGGACCCCCAAAATTTAATGGTTTTTTTTATTTTTGTGTGAAATTCTTAATACGGTTCACCGAATACATCTTCTTACCAAGTTTCAACAGCATAGGCCTTATAGTTTCGGAGAAAAGTGGCTGTGACATACGGACGGACAGACAGACAGACAGACAGACGGACAGACATGACGAATCTATAAGGGTTCCGTTTTTTGCCTTTTGGCTACGGAACCCTAAAAAAGGACGATAAAGTCTATCTATAGCACTGCGTCGCTATCGACATTAACGACAACAAAGTATCGTAGTAGTTTCTTCAGGCGAAGCGGATTTACGGACCGCCGTGAATGGACGTCTAACACTCTGCCTGTATCGAGTCGCCACCACCTCGGCGGACAATAAACATCATTATTGTCCTATTGTGGACTATAGTGCGGTCCTAAAATCAACATAGAAGGTTCACGTGGAATCAGTGTTGTAAGAAAAGTGCTTGTCAAGCTACTCGTTTGTTATTGTTACTTTTCCTCTGTCACCTATTTCAAAGCTTAGCTAGATTTTTATTACACGTCTGATAAGACTGCATGTGGATGAATGGTGAGCTGGCACAAAGTTTTCTGTCTTGGCTTGTTTAGAGGGTACCTATATGGGCATATAGGTACCCTCTAAACAAGTAACAGTGTTACTCGTTTGGGTGTTACTGGATGGGCATCCAGTAACACCCAAACGAGTAACACTGTTACTGGTTGAGAAAAAAATTCCTAATGAGTCACAGGTGTCTATAATATTTTTCTTGGCACCGACTCCAAAAATTGGTAATTTGTTATAAGTTAAGGTTAAAGTTAGGCTAAATTATGTTAATTGTTCTATATTTGATTTAAAGGGGTTTTGAAGTCGGTTTCTTTTTTTTGTCAAAAAAAATTATTTCTTTCTTTTTAGTGCCCTTTGTGTTCTAGAATTATTATTATTTGAGATTGTAATGAATACACCATTTGTAAGACTCACACGCGTTTATTACTCATATTACAATGCACAGGTAGAAAATAGGGCTCTATCACTCGCCGCGAATGCTCCGATATATGAATCGACAAGATTTAGGTATATTTACGTAAGTTAGCAACACTCTAACGTGACTAACTTTACCATCAGCGAGTTTGATAGAGAAGTTGTCTTCACGAAACTCCTTCCCCATACGTTGAAGGAGAGCGTAAAGCGACCTACCCACCAAGCTTCTACGAGCAGCGGTACCTATCTACCAACGCGGTACCCCTATAGGTTTCAATACCTATGCGCAACAGTGGCCTGCCTCGCTGGGTCTCGTATCTCTCGATACTACACGAGCTCAAACTCATTCGCTCCGAGTAGTCAGAGTCCACACAGTCAAAAGAATACAATTCATCAGTTGCAGGTTTTACATTATTGCTAACATTATTTTTACACTTCGGACAATTCGCGTGAATATAACCTTTTTCACCACAACCGTAACACACAATATTCGGTTTCACACTTTTCGCACTATCGCACTTATCTTCATCGTCCGTGGGCCTCGCTAGTAACTTCCTACACGCGTCATGTAGGTGCCCAAACTGTTTGCAGTAGGTACAACGCGACCTTGATAATCTACTCTCGGCGACCGCGAGTGATGTAGACGTAGAAGTAGGTATTACAGCGGTCGGCGCGGGAGCCGCGACCGTAACATGCGCAGGCGCAGCCCGTGTTTTCAACGGCTCGCGTACCTTAGGACTTGGGTTATGTACGCTGTGGCGACCTTCATTATACATCTCTTCAATACGGCGAGTCAAATGTAACATTTCGGTGAAAGTATTATAGTCGGTTCGGCTTAGCTTCTCTCTAATACGCCGATGCAACAGCCCGTACTTATAACGGGTTGGTACCCACTGGTCCCCTGGAATTCGTCCCCAGTGCCCATTCGTCCTTTCATAATTTTAAGGTGCCCACTCGACTAGTCTATTTAAAAATTATTTTAAAATTATTATTTTTTTTTTTTTCAGTTTTGTGGTACAATCGCATAGAAAGGCTAATATGATATCTAACTGAGTCTCCTCAGACAGAGTATTAAGTGGTAATTGACTAAATAGAGCCCTCGCTCTGCACACGAATACCTCTGTAGACTCATCCCCCTGGTGGTTTTCAAATAGACGCATATATACTTTGTGCGGCGGCAACCGTGCCCCGTAGGTATTACGCAATACTTGTATGGCGTCATCCCAATAGCGTATCGTCTGCTTGATGCCTTGCCACCAGGTGGCAGCTAGTTCTGTAAGCAGTATACTTTTGCCTTTATGCGAATTAGCCCTTTTGAGAAGTTGCCGTTATGAGAAATTGCCATTCTGAGAAGTTGCCCTTATACGAATTAAAGGCTGGAGCAGACCAAATGCGTATGCGTAGACGTAAGCGTAAACGTGCGCGTACCACTGAGTTGTAATGTATGGAACTGTATAAGACAGGACACACCGCTTGCGTAACGTAGACGTGCACGTGGACGTGATGCGTAGCCCTACGCAATGCAGCTCCCAAGACACAAACAGGCTACGCGACCTACGCCGTACCTTACGCAGAGCAGAACGGCAACGTCGCATTGATGACGTTGTATTCAATGGCGCTCCGTATTGGACGGCACACCGAACAAGTTCGCACACGTACGTACCATTGCTGTGCGCTGCCCTACGCGCGTAAATACGCAGTCAGTTGTACTTACTTACAAACAATACCGGTAATTACGTAGTGCTAATGGTGTTTTGATTTGTTATATAAAATGAATGTGGAAAAAAAAGAACAACATAATGAAATTGTCCGTAAATATGACTGTATTTACAACCCAAAAAATAAAGAAGAAGAAGAACCCATATTCTTTTTGCACTTGCAGAATTATTCTGGCACAATAGTAGTAACAGAGCTTCTTCCTCATCAGATGAACTACTTTTTTCATGTACCCAATCTTCATCAGACATCTTGCACAACGCTTGTGTTGTACAAGCGTTGAAAACAGTAAATAAACGGCTACCGCAACCATTTATTTACTGTTTTCAACGCTTGTGTTGTGTTGTGCAAGATGTCTGATGAAGATTGGGTACATGGAAAAAGTAGTTCATGTGATGAGGAAGAAGCTCTATTACTACTATTGTGCCAGAATAATTCTGCAAGTGCAAAAAGAATATGGGATCTTCTTCTTCTTTATTTTTTGGGTTGTAAATACAGCCATATTTACGGACAATTTCAATAAGTTGTTATTTTTTTTCCACATTCATTTTATATAACAAATCAAAATACCATTAGCACTACGTAATTACCGGTATTGTTTGTAAGTAAGTACAACTGACTGCGTATTTACGCGCGTAGGGCAGCGCACAGCAAAGGTACGTACGTGTTCGAACTTGTTCGGTGTGCCGTCCAATACGGAGCGCCATTGAATACAACGTCATCAATGCGACGTTGCGGTTCTGCTTTGCGTAAGGTACGGCGTAGGTCGCGTAGCCTGTTTGTGTCTTGGGAGCTGCATTGCGTAGGGCTACGCATCACGTCCACGTGCACGTCTACGTTACGCAAGCGGTGTGTCCTGTCTTATACAGTTCCATACATTACAACTCAGTGGTACGCGCACGTTTACGCTTACGTCTACGCATACGCATTTGGTCTGCTCCAGCCTTAAGGGTGGCAGCGGACGTAAATGTATTAAAAAGAATTTTTAATTAAAATCAACGCTTATACACCGGAAATATAGCTGAATATTCTGAACACTTCTGCATACCCTTTCAAAGGATTCAAGCGTGATGTTATGATGTGTAATGGCAGAGACATTGCAATAATATGCGATTGCAGCAATCGCGGCTGATTTCCTGGTATTTTTTGAAGAGTTCCTTGGTCTAATCTCGGAAACCCATCATCAGATCTGATGATCTAAATAATCTACTTTCGAACAAAAAAAGAATTTTGCAAATCCGTTTACGCATGGCGGAGCTATGAGCGAACAAACATAAAAAAAAATATAAACATCCGAATTGAGAACCTCCTCCTTTTTTGAAGTCGGTTAAAAAGATTCGATACAAAACAGATCATGTTCAATATTACAAACGAATTAATATACCTATTGCTTACTCATTTCATGCAACTTCGTATTTTAAAAGATAATTTCAACGTGTAGTACGTGTTTAATAAACAAAACTTTCACTAAAATATTTTATTTTCTCTGTGAGTATTTACAAAGAAAAAAAAAATCATCATCCAAATAAGTACATAATAATAACTGATGACAAGGCAGCATGGTGATAGCACCTTAGCCTGTTCCGAAAAAAAAATGTTGGATGCGCGCGCATCACTGGACTGTATTATTTATTATCTATACCAAGATATCTATGGCGCACATAGTAAAACGAATTATTTTTTACTAGTATATTTGTATTTTAGGTATTATTTTATTCGCAAGTGTGTTGACAATAATAGTCGTATGCCACTCGTGTGTATGGTGATTACCGTCCTCGGCTCTCTTTAGACCTGGCGGCTTGGGTCTCAATGTCGCCTCGGCGGTAATCACCAACTTAACACACTTGTACCATAATCTACTATTATACTCGTATGTTTATGGTTATTTTGCGATGAATTTAAACGTCTACTTAGAAAAAATGAACTGACGTTTAAATAAGAAATACAATGAAATAATATTATGTAGATTGTAGCTGATTTTGTTAGCGATGCCGAATGAATCAAACTTTATCCCCGCGGAATAGGTTTACGAGTAGTAACATCTTAATAGAAGACCCTTTCCTTCAGTACAATGGTAATTTTTGTAGGACGCGTTTGGTCTTACGTATTTACTAAAACGACAAAAAAATCTTCACGCAAATAAATCCGATCAAAGCTTTATTTCTCTCATAAATTCTTTCATCATTACCGCGGCGTAGTTTACGGAAGTATCCGGCAGCTGTCGAGATTGTTTGACTTACTTATTAATTCGTAAATCTGACACCGGCCCGTTCGGCTAATTGGCCACCGATCAGCCTGTGGGGCTGTGGGGCGGCTAGTTAGTGAGCCCGTAATTAATCCTTATTAGGTGAAGATATCACCAATATGAAATACCTATATTTCTTTGGTTTATTTCAACTTTACGCTGTTTTATAGCCGATGATGGGCAGTAGGATTCTAATGATATGACATATGACAGAGAACTATAAATACCTACCAAACTTAATACAAGGTAAATAATTTGTACGCCAGAACCGGCAGAATATGTGATCCGACATTATAATGTAAACAACACTTTTGTACCGTATTCAACAAATAAAGAACTCTGAACTTAGTTATTTGAAAGAAAACCAAACAATCATTTTAATTTGCGGTGAATAAAATATCAATAACGTCAAACAGATGTAAGAAATAATAAATAGAAAGTAATATGATTCATAGCTAACAGTAAACACTTATCGATTAAGAAAGGGAAAAAGAATCGACCTCGGACGGGACTCGAACCCGCGATCTTTCCCTTACAGGGGGAACGCTCTGACCACTAAGCCACCGAGACACGTACGAAATCAATCCAAATTCCCTTATACAACCATCTTAAGGGCGACGGTGAAGCCATCTACCGACATACATACGAACTTATCGGAATCAATGAATGAAGTTACAATCATTTTTAAACATTGATTTTTGATGACTCCGCTCAAACAACTGAATGAAATTTTGAAGCATTTACTATGCTAACTGTTCAAATCGATTAAGAAATCTTCTTTTTCCCTTTCTTAATCGATTTGAACAGTTAGCATAGTAAATGCTTCAAAATTTTCATTCAGTAAACACTTATCTACAAATTCTGTGTGTGGGTTGTGTGTGTGGTATTCAATATTAATACGTCAAACCAAATATTGTATAGGTACCTACACTCAATAGTAAATTGCTGAACTATTTAATTATTTAATAATATGTCATATTATTAACGACTTATCTATTAAAGTTGTGTTAGCGCTTCACTGAATGTGAGAGGGTTGTAGTCACATTTACAATTTAATTTTCGTACTAACGGACACATTGGGTTTAAAACAATGAATTCTTCTTTGAAACCCTGTATTTTTGTGAACCACTGCTTAAGAAGAGTCTCAACTGTATAATTACAAATAAGTATCAATACTTGAATTGAATTAAATTATCAATAAGAAACTTATCGTAATCCTCTGAAATTAAAAATGCTGTCAAGCTCTTCACTCGTCTCGAAATCAAACAAGTGCCAGAAGCACCCGGGACGCAATTACTTGAAATTAAAATTTCTATTAAGGTGAGAGTACTCTTTATCATGGTCGGCACACTCTTGTCAAATGGACTTGTAGCCCGGAGCCATTCATCCCCTCAACAATTTTGATTGTCACTCCAAAGCACTTGATAGCAGGTGTAGGACTGATATTGGTCCCATTTGAAAAAAAAAACTAGTTAAAAATGCCTTAAAAGAGATGCTGGAGAAATCATTATTCAAAAACTAATTAGTTAACAAAAAGAGCAAAACATTTTAATGTTACATTTTTAGGGGCAATTAGATCATTCAGATTAATTTATTGTTACGCTTTACCTCACAACCTTTATCTTAAAACATTAATTTTACAGTACAAAACATGAAAGCAAGTGAATTATTGTTACGTAGAAGTTACATTTTTCTTAAACTGCAGTATAATAGAACACCATATTCCATTTTTATCAGCCTCCTACTTATACTCCAGCACTTAATCGGATTTGCACCATTCAACAATTTTATTCCTTGGATACAAGCTGATTTCCACAAGCCGTACGTAATACCTTTCAGCGATGCAAAATCCTCGCGAAGCATCGAGCTTATCAATAGCAGCCAGCTTGAGCATAACAGACAGCTTGAGCACTTTGAGCTGCTTACGGGACAGTTTTCATTTTAAAGTAAAAACATATTTTAAAATTGTCTGCTGCCATATTTTCCAATGTTGCGTAGACTGCGACGTGAAGCTCACTGAGGGATCACATCCTTTGAAATAACCTCTAATTCTTTTAATTGTCCCTACTCGCATTTGAGAATTTTTGCATTGCAGTCGTAATTTTTCAAATAGCTTTTTCACGTTAAAAGTGCTGTTAATGTAATTTAAAGTTCGCGGTTTATGAATTTCGTGAAATATTCTGCGTTAGCTGAATAATTTCAAGTATTTCAACTCATGAAATATAATATTTTTGAAACTGCGCTTTTCACAGAAATAGTTCGAATTTGTATTTTATTCCTGTTACAGCGAATTATTATGGATATTTCTGATTGGCAATTCCGCAAAGTATGTATTTATTTTTTATGTAATAAATAAAATGTAGGTAGGACTGGGCTTCAATGTTTGGTTAACTATAATGATTACTCTCCTGATTCTAAACTGACAGCAAATGTATAATGTATAATTTTTACGTGTCATGATATTTTCTACTGCTTTTGATTGTTATTTTTCTTGTGACTTTTTTTTTAATATATAATCAATTTATGTGTACAAACGATGTTCAAACACAATGTAAAAATTGTTAATGAATAAATAAATACAATACAATACAATTGCACTAAGTAAAGTAAAGCCATATTGCAACATAAATTTTAAACATGGATTTTATCATTTCATAAATAGCATTAAACTTTGATAACAAAAATGGATGTAGGCATTATTAAATAAAAACGGTATCGGATATTTTCCGACTGCCAGCCTACCTCCGGTGCTATTTTTCGATTCCTACTTACAAAACATTTCAATTAAAACTTAGTGGAGATTTGAGAAAAACCCCGCAGTAAATCTAACTCTGAATTTGTGACAATCAGTGCGACGAAGTGTAGTCGAGTGCGGCTCGTAATTTATACGTGTTCGTAAACTTTCCACAAAAACGCGCCAACAATGACAGTTAATCTCCTTGAAGGAATATTTACAGATGTCGTTTTTGGAGCAGGCCTCTACGTATCTATAGATATTTTTTTTTATATAGGACACGTCAATTTGACTTCGCCTCGCCTGATGGTAAGCTGAAGGCAAAGTCTCTGAAAAGAGGGTCACCATTACAGACACGTATCATGTTACAATGGTGGCACTCAGCTTGACGGCCTCATCAGATACTTTTTCACGCCCCGCTTAAAGGACCCGGGACTGTAGGAGGAGGGAAACACGTGAACTGGTAAGGAATTCCAAGACTTAATGGTGCGGCAGAAGAAGGAGTCGCCGAACCGCTTGGTTCTCGATGGAATATTCTGCACCGTATGCGGGTGGCATCTAAGCCCTGCACGTGTTGTCCTATAGAGGAAAGGAGAGGGTGGGATTAATTGGAAGAGCTCATCAGAACATTCACCGTGGTAGAGACGGTAAAATACCGCCAAAGATGCCACATCTCTACGCAATTGCAAACGCTCGAGGGTTTTGGTTATCTCAGGATTCCCAATAATGCGGACTGCGCGTTGCTGCAACCTGTCGAGAGCATCTAGTAAGTACTTTGCGGAGCCATCTTAGAGATGAGAGCAGTATTCCACGCAAGAGCGAATTTGTGTCTTGTAGAGAAGGCACCGCTGCTCCGGCGTGAAAAAACGTCTCACTCTGTTCAGGACTCCGAGTTTACGCGAGGCTGTTTTGATGATGCTCTCAATGTAGTTTTTGTTGTTTAGTTTGCAGCGGACATCCATACCTAAGATGTTGAGATTGTCCTGCAGTGGCAGTGGCGTGCTCTGAAGAGTTGGAAGGGGAAGGAACGAAGATACCTTTGCTGTAAACGCGCATGCCTGCGTCTTCTTGGCATTGAACTCGACCAGGTTTTCAGAGCCCGGGTCCGGTCAAGTTCACTGACGAGAAGCTGCCTTTTTTCCGCGATATCAGACTGCTTGGCCGCAGGATGTCCGTGATAACTCCCGTGTAAGGTGCTATCGTCTGCATAGCAATGAATGCTGCCAATTGACAGCATGTCGTTGATATGCAGAAGAAAGAGAGTGCGTGATAAGACGGACCCCTGCGGCACGCCAGCATTTACCTGCAGGAACTCCGAAGTTCGACCATCACAGAGGACGTGAATACGGCGCCCCTGCAGGAAGCTAGACACCCAGTCGCACAGTCTGGGAGGCAGACCAAATACTGGTAACTTGGAAAGAAGCAACTTGAGCCAGACTCTATCGAAAGCTTTGGCGACGTCAAGACTAATTGCCAGTGACTCGCCATGCTTGTCCATAGCCTCACCCCAAAGATGGGTAACGTACGCCAGAAGATCACCCGTTGACCGCTTCGGTCTAAAGCCGTATTGCCGGTCATTGATTAAGGAATGATCCTCTAGGTGACGTATGAGCTGTTTGTTTATTATGTGCTCAAAAACCTTGCACAGCACTGAGGTGACGGCTATGGGCCGATAGTTGCCTGGGTCCGAGCGAACCCCTTCTTGGGGATCGGCTGCACATTCGCCTCCCTCCAAGCCGATGGCACTGTACCTGAGATGTACGACATCCGGTACAATCGCGTAAGCATTGGAGACAACTCCGCTGCGCATTTTTGAAGAACCACCGCTGGAATACCATCCGGTCCGCTGGCTTTCCGGACATCGAGTGACTGCAGCACACCACGGACATCGCGCTGCCTGATACGGATCTCAGGCATTGCGTGGTCACAGATGGGTAGTGTCGGTGGCTGCTTACCGCAATCATCGATTCGGGAGTTGGCCGCAAAGAGATTAACCAGCAGATTTGCTTTCTCTTGCGGCTCATGGGCCAGGGATCCATCAGGGTTACGCAACGGGGGCAGCGAAGGCTGGCAGAAGTTGGCTTGCACGGCTTTGGCCAGTCGCCAGTAGCCACGGCTGCCCGTGGGATGTGCCACTAGCTCTTGACCAAGCCGCACTATGCGCTGGGCATCCGCTCTGACGTAAGCCCCCTTGCAGACCTTTGTGGCTTTATTGTACGCTGCCTTGAAGTGGCCCACGTTGGGATCGCGTGTGGCGCGCGCCCTTACCCAGGCGCGGTACGCAGACTGTTTTTGATCAACAGCCTCCGCGCACTCGCGGCCGAACCAAGGGCTCGCTCCGCGGACACCGGTGACATCAGTGTATGGGATATAGTATTCCATACCTAGACTGATCTCACCGGCGACAGCAGTAGCACTATCCGATGGGTTCTTACCTTCAAAGCAACGTGCAACCCACGGGATGGACGCAAAATACTCACGTATCCCATCCCAGTCCCAGTTTTGGCGGAGTCCAGCCAGATCTCGTGGTGGGCGCTAAAATCCCCCAAAAATACCAGTTCCGCGTTCAGAAACCGCTCCTGCGCATCCTCTGCAGCCTGACTCAGATATTCAAAGAGTCGAGTTGTCTCGGTATCTCCTGTATGGGAACGGTAGAGGCACACATAGATCTGACTCGTGGAGCCATGGTCTACGTGTACCCATAAGATGAAAAAGGATGGGTCCTCTAGGCAGCGCAGACGGCGACAACAAACATCCGCCCTAACAAACACGCACACCCCGGCCTTCGCACGGAAATTTTCCTCCATAACGTAGCCGGGGTAGAGCAAGTAAGACTTGTCGTCAGGGCGGCATATTTGAGTCTCCGTCAGAAAAAGCATGGCTGGATTCGCCGTCTCAAGGTGTTGGTGGACGGCGTTGAGGTTTACATGGAGCCCACAGATGTTCGTGGACTCCACCTCAAAAAGCGAGCTTGTGGGGAGAATAGCGCCGCTGTGTAACCATGCTCTTTATTTTGCGCTGCTATGATGTAAAAAAGGGAAAGGAGAGGGCGTGAATAAGAGGTGATTGTCGTCGCAGCACCGCGTGACAAAGTGCGGGATATTGGTTTCGTCTATTAATGTGAGGCTTGGCGAGAGCCGACACGCCGAACGGAAGGGCCCCCGTACCCCCTTGAATATGGTCGCCGGGCTCCCACATCCGGTCACCAATCGGCACAACGAGCCATATCGTGATTATGCGCGGCCTGGTGAGGCAGCCTCCCGGGGTGGTTAGCCCCAGTTGGGCCCCTGTACTATGCCGCGGGCGGCCAGCGGCACCACCGTTTCTACGGGTCTCCCTGCCCGGCGTGTCGCCCCGTGCCATCCCCACTAGACTCCGCCAAGACCCACTGGTCCCACTAGTGCTGCGGCCACGATCACCTCTGCCCGGCTATGCACCTGCTGAACCCTGAACGCAATCCAACCGAAATTGGATTACTATTTAAGGACTTTTCGCAAAGTGCACGGTGGTACCTACCCGGTCGGAATTGGTGACAATTTTGTGTCATCAAATTCCTACCACCAGTAATTAGATATATTTAGAAAGCTTATATTTATATATAAGCTCCGAACAAATGTATCTTCAAACCCATGTTACAATACAGTGAGCCTTAAAAGCCACTACAAGGTAAGCGACGCGCGGCACTGCGCAGCACATAAACACAGCACAGACGTGCAAGTGCATGCTGCCGGTGCATGCACGACACTCTTTAATCCTTCACACAAACATCCGGTCACAAAGTCCATTTTATTTTATCAGATATAAAATGTTTCGATGCACTACGCTTTAATTTCCCGTACACATGGCAAAGTCGCGAGTGCTTCCGCTACGGAGTTTGAGAGGAGACAGCCGGCCGGATACTCACCGGATGCGTCCTTGGTATTTCATCGGTTAGCAGCGCTCAAATAGCGCACAACAATCCTCGGGTCTTTGTATTGTAGTCCAGAATGATCCAAATTACATTCAACCCGAAATAGATTCTGTATTTGTGTTATCATTTGTAGCCACAATGGAGAGCTTATCACGATGTATTTGTTTACTGGAACAATCGAAACTTGGGACTCGTAGTTAGCGCAGCTGGCGTTATACAGTCATTTTTTTAACTATAATGAGGGTAATTCTTTTTGTGAAGAAGGTTCCTGTTTTCACTATACTTTAAAAAAATTCATTTTAACAAAAAAGTTTAACCGACTTCAAGAAACGAAAAAGAGACACTGAAAAGCGACAAATAACTTAATTTACAGACTTACTGATTTATTAGAAGTCGGTGCTTAGCCCAAGAGGCCATATTTCAATTGATTGCATCATAGTAGTTCAGACACAACAAACAAAAGTTGGCTGGCACCGACTTCTAATAAATCAGTAAGTCTGGAAATTAAGTTATTTTTCGTTTTTCAGTGCCTCTTTTTCGTTTCTTGAAGTCGTTTAAACTTTTTTGTTAAAATGAATTTATGTTTCTCTTTTTAGTGAGTTTGTACAGTCTCACGACTGTACATCGCATGTATAGTGACCTGACTGTACATGCGCTGCTGACGCTGCACTACAGATTGAACTGGCGACGCGCGTCATTATTTGTTACACAATACAGTGTATTTAAATCGACCACGATTCGCTTTGACTACCTCAAAAGTATGCCAAAGCGAATACAAAAATCAGTGCATATACTCGTACACCGGAAATATAGCTGAATATTCTGAAAATAACCTTTGAGACAACCATTACGACGCTACCAGTGAAAACTATCCAAGAAAGGTTGGCCACTTATTTATCCTTTTGGTCTCCACAACAACTACCACTACCACATACTCCACAACAGGAGTCGATGTACCAGGATAACGTAAAAAAATATATATATAAAAACATCCGAATTGAAAACCTAATCCTTGTTTAGAAGTCGTTTAAAGGTCCAATATCAATGAAAATTAATATACTATGGGTAAAGACAGGACTGTTTTGAGGCACTATCAACTGATTGGTTAGATGGGCAAGATCTTAATTTTACTGTCAGATATATAGTCAACCATCCATCATCACAAATCATCATTACAAACTGAATCTTCCCCTAGACCTGATCGGCCAGAAATTGATTTTGATCAAGCTTCATTTAAAACAAAAATACGGCAAGTACTTAGATGATTTAATTCAGTCTCATACAGCTAATGAATTAGCAGTTGCTGCTCAGACATCAACAAGATCATCTGGTAAACGTAATGTCGCGAATATAATAAAATGTGCTACTGAAATTCCTAAAGCGGCGAGTGAGATAACAAAAAAGACGTGTGGCACTCGGGGACTGCCGCGGTAAAGCTATTGCATAGCATTTTTTATCAACTTATGCAATTATAATTACTTACGTTAAGCGGAGCTACTTCGGAGCAGCTCGGCTCGATTCGTGCGAGCTTCGGGGTGATAGGTTTTTTTCGTTACGGAATTTCTGGATTCGGTCTCCACGCTCAAGGCCCGCGATAGAAGCTATGCAATAGCTTAAAAAAAATCTGCTTCTAATCCCCAACGATGTTTAACACCTAATGAAGCATTGGCCTATTATGTTGAAGCAAAATGTACCAGGGTACCTATACAAACAAACTATTACATTGTATAACCTAAAATTTAAGAAACCAATATAAACTGATATCAATACGCGTACTAAATGTTCTTAGTGAGAGGTCAGCTTATACTGGAAATTGTTTATAGTACCAGAGACCTGGTTTTTAGGGTTCCGTAGCCAAATGGCAAAAAACGGAACCCTTATAGATTCGTCATGTCTGTCCGTCCGTCTGTCTGTCTGTCTGCCTGTCTGTCCGTCCGTATGTCACAGCCACTTTTCTCCGAAACTATAAGGCCTATGCTGTTGAAACTTAGTAAAAAGATGTATTCTGTAAACCGCATTAAGAATTTCACACAAAAATTTAAAAAAAGCATGAAATTTTGGGGGTCCCCATACTTATAACTGAAACTCAATTTTTTTTTTATCAAACCCATACGTGTCGGGTATCTATAGATAGGTCTTTAAAAATGCTATTGAGGTGTTTCTAATATCATTTTTTTCTAAACTGAATAGTTTGCGCGAGAGACACTTCCAAAGTGAAAAAAAGTGTGTCCCCCCCCTCTAACTTCCAAAATAAGAGAATGATAAATCTAAAAAAAATATATGATGTAAATTGCCATGCAAACTTCCACCAAAAATTGGTTCGAACGAGATCCAGTCAGTAGTTTTTTTTTAATACGTCATAAACCGCAATTTTAGCCTTTGCTACTACGGAACCCTTCATGAGCGAGTCCGACTCGCACTTGGCCGAATTATCTTATTTTATCTATTTTGTATTTGTTGATTAACTTATATCCAATCACTGCATTTAGAGCTAATTATAAGCTACAAATAATATTGTCCAGCTAGATTGACCTTTTCGGCCACTGTGCGGCCGATAGGTGACGTCATGCGGTGCGCTCGTTATCGTTTTTAGGGTTCCGTAGCCAAATGGCAAAAAACGGAACCCTTATAGATTCGTCATGTCTGTCCGTCCGTCTGTCTGTCTGTCTGTCTGTCCGTCCGTATGTCACAGCCACTTTTCTCCGAAACTATAAGGCCTATGCTGTTGAAACTTGGTAAGAAGATGTATTCTGTGAACCGCATTAAGAATTTCACACAAAAATAAAAAAATGCATAAAAATTTGGGGGTCCCCATACTTAGAACTGAAACTTAAAATATTTTTTTTCATCAAACCCATACGTGTGGGGTATCTATAGATAGGTCTTTAAAAATGCTATTGAGGTTTCTAACATCATTTTTTTCTAAACTGAATAGTTTGCGCGAGAGACACTTCCAAAGAGGAAAAATGTGTGTCCCCCCCCCCCCTCTAACTTCTAAAATAAGAGAATGATAAATCTAAAAAAAATATATGATGTAAATTGCCATGCAAACTACCATTTAAAGTTGGTTCGAACGAGATCCAGTCAGTAGTTTTTTTTTAATACGTCATAAACCGCAATTTTCGCCTTTACTACTACGGAACCCTTCATGGGCGAGTCCGACTAGCACTTGGCCGATTTTTCTTTTAGACCTCAACGCGGAGGGGGTGCACCGCTCACTAGTGTTAATAAGTTGCACAAAATGAAGCACAGAAGAAGTTGCACAAATCTGCGGGGAAGGAGAAACGAGGGACAACGTGGGTGTATTTTTATTCTTTATACGCGTATCGTGTAGCCGGTGTAGCGTAACCTAATATGCAAATATGAAAATAAACCTTATAAGTTAAAACTTACTGGTCTGACATTTAGTAAATAAAATGATTTGACTAGACAGTCAAATACCCAATTGATATACACATTTTGACCGGGCGGCGGACCTATAATAGAACCAATTCAAGATAGTTAATGTCTACTTAATTTTACACACCTCTTTTCATTTGTAGTGCTGACTGTACTTTTGACAAACTTCATGGACCCGCTAATATTCTTAACACTTCTGCGTACCCCTTCAAAGGACTCAGGCGTGATGCTATGATGTGTAATGGCAGAAACATTGCAATAATATGCGATTGCAGCAATCGCGGCAATGGTCTAATCTCGGAAACCCATCATCAGATCTTTACGAAATTTAAATGGAATAATCTACTTACGAACAGAAAAATAATTTTCAAAAGCCGTCTAGAATTGACTTCACAATCGCGTAACAAACATACAAAAAAATAGGGTAAGAATTGAGAACCTCCTTCTTTGAAGTCGGTTAAAAATCTAAAATTGACCATTTAAGTCAAAAAATAAACTGCTTGAAACTAAAACCACTAAAAATTCGATCAAGAAGGTTGAGAAATCTACGTAAAAACAATCCCAAGAAGCGACTGACTCTAGAGCCGTATGTTTTGAACAATAACGATATAGAAGCCTAAGTCCGCCCACAAGGCCCATCAACGTTTACATTCATTCAGCGGCACCCTCACCAGTGTACAAGTACTAAACAAGTGCGCAACATAAAGTGTAAATTCCATACAAATAGGTGTACTGTTCTGCCTCCAGCGACAGAAATTCCACACCTGCCCCGGCAGCGTTAGTGTCCGGAAAAGCCATTTGTCACTAGATCCTAGTGCTGATTTATATGTGGCGCGTGCACCCTCGCGGAATAGTAAAAAGGTATAATGTACAGTACATTGACGGCGACGAATTCAAGGCGAGCTTTTAATTTTTTTAGTTTATTAGAGCTCACAGGTACTTGCTCAATCATAGCAACTCACTTGTATTATACTATCAATCCTTTTTCACGTCATTAAATTCCCTTCCCTGACACGGCCTCAACGAACACACACACACACGCACACACGCGCGTGTGAGTGGGAATATGTTCGTGCTCATTATTTTCCACATTAATATAAGCCGGGTCCATGCCATTTCAAATTCATGAACGGTGCTCATTTAAAAGGTTGTGATGAATATTGCGTTTACAGAAAAAAGTGTGGGTCTTCCACATAACACTGTTTAGCAAACAATTCTAATTACTTGATTGGTCAGTCTCAAAATGATCAAGTTTCTTCGGGAATATTTCTATCCCATAGACGAAGATTATGTGACATGTTTTTTTTTTTAATTGTATTTGTAAAAGTGGAAATTATGAAAGGGGATTGGGTAATCTAGTATGGACAGTGGCGTCCTTAATTTTTTCAGCGGCCATCAATAATTTTGATACCACTTCATTGTACTGTGTTAAACACACGTACAAATGTCATTATTTTCATTGTAAGTAATATCGGAGCTGCGATATACAGGGTGCAACATTTCGACTTTACCTTGAAGGAAAGTACCCTCATACTAAAGATAGCGAATTTTACTTAAAGGAAACATTACCTTATTTTTTAAAAGAAACAAAACTGCATTCAAAGACTTTTGAAAATGCCACACCCGGTAGTCGAACCGACTAATATCTTACAAAACCTTCTCTTTCATGGATTTCCTTTTATTTAATTTACCATGTTTTAGAGAGATTTGATCGTTGTGATCGACTCTTTCGATTGATGCAATAAAAATATAGGGTGTTATTTTTTATAATTTTAGTCGGTTCGATTACAGGGCGTGGCAAGCGATTTTCCAAAATTCCTTAAATGCAGCTTTGTATTTTTTTAAATAAGAGAGTGTTTCCCTTGAATGAAATTAGCTATTTCCGGTAGTAAGAGTAGGTACTCTTCCTACATTATTTACATCCAAGAAGTAATTATTGTAATAAATTAGCCTATTGCAGACTACACTGCTAGACATAGGCCTCTACCAATATGCGCCATTTCAGTCCATCTGGCTAGGGGGGTGGGTCGCTAGGAATAGTACTCTAAATATCTACTGGAGCTAGCGAATTTCATTCAAAGGAAATGTTTCCTTATTTAAAAAAAGAAACAGAACTGCATTTAAGGAATGCCGAAAAATCGCTTGCCACACCCTGTAATCGAACCGACTAAAATTCGAAAAAATAACACCCTATATTTTTATTGCATCAATCGATAGGGTCGATCATTAGGATCAAATCTCTCTAACAAACTTGGTAAATTAAATAAAAGGAAATTCATGAAATAGGAGATTTAGAAAGATTTCAGTCGGTTCGACTACCGGGTGTGGCATTTTCAGAAAACTTTGAATACAGTTTAGTATGTTTATAAAAAAGAAACAGAACTGCATTTAAGGAATGCTGAAAAATCGTTTGCCACGCCTTATAATCGAACCGACTACAATTCGAAAAAATAACACCCTGTATTTTCATTGCATCAATCGATAGGGTCGATCATAAGGATCAAATCTCTTTAACAAACTTGGTGAATTTAATAAATGGAAATCCATGAAATAGAAGGTTTAGGAAGATTTTAGTCGGTTCGACTACCGGGTGTGGCATTTTCAGAAAACTTTGAATGCAGTTTTGTTTCTTTTAAAAAATAAGGGAATGTTTCCTTTCAGTGGAATTCGCTATCTCCAGTATTTAGAGTACTTCCATCTAAGTAAAGTTGAAAAATACCACCCTGTATAGCTAAGTCCCGATATAGTTTAGAGAAGTTTGTCCATAGTAACTTTTGATCACTTTATACTGTACTTTCATATTATACCAATTTCATTGATGGCCGCTCAATTCCAACACGACGCCAACATTACCCAACCCCCTTTGGTATCAAAATAATATTGCTTTTGTTAGTAGTATACTCGTACAGCTGTGGACACGAGTGATGGACCTAAATCGGCAAGTTCGCGCATGGTGCACTACCGGACAAAAAAATGGCTACTCTATTTTGTGTTTTAGCGTTTCTGACATTTATCGCTCGAACTATTAAAAATCTTCATTTTAAATTACCTATTTAAATTATTTAGGTATTATGTAGAAATTGTTACGTAATAATATTTAACAGTTAATCGAGTTAATCCCCGTCAACATGATTGTAGGCGTATTAGTATTATATCATGAAACGCTATAATTTAATGGTTAGAAATTAGAATATATTTAATTGTCAACAGTATAAAAAATGTGTCTTATTCTGTCAATTTATTTATTTAAGTATTAACTATACCAATAGATAGGTACTAACCTACAGAATTAATAACCTCGTGTTATGTTTCCGACGGTGAGTAGGGTAGCCAGAGCTCACAGGAGAGGTTTTGTGCTATCAGTGGGAAAACCAAAGGCTTTGTCCTACTATCTTTTCGGTTAATGGCACACAATCTCTCTGTTCTTACAGGGTCGGCAGCACGAGTGTGGCTCCCCTGGTGTTGCACTCGCCTATAGGCCACGGTAACCACTTACCACCAGGAGGGCCGTGTGCTTGTCTGCGACCTAAGTAGTATAAATAAATAGTAACCAAAATTACTAATATTCTCATTAATCCCTCACCCCTCCAGCTAAGCCAAATTGCGTGTGTTAGGAGTTCACGTCAGCAGTCCCGTAGGATTTGAACCCGTCCCGAGTTTGATTCGAACACGGGACCTCTCGCTCGTAAGGCCGACTCCTTAACCACTAAGCTCCCGATGATAAAAATAGTTTATTAATCATAAAGAGTATGTGCCTACGCTCGCGTTAAAAAAGCTAGTAGGTTTCCTAGGGTAAACAAAAACCGTATAAATCAAGATCAACATATAAATCGCAAAATAAAAAACTTATATGATATCTTAAAAAATTATATTGTATATACTAATTCGAAATAATTATTGTGGTGATAAATTCAAATTTATTTTTGCACGCAAGTGTACGGAGAAGGACGCGGGAGTTTAGCGCCCGCTGATTGGTTTAAAACGTTGGCACGCAGCTCTATGATTGGTGGATGCGTCGTATTTCCTCCGCCGTCGCACCCCCGTGCTTTCCTCAAAGGGGACCTAAAAATCGTCTACTGCGCAGGGTCCAAGATATATGTCTTCAGTTATACCTACTATACTATATAGATAGTTATATAGAGATTTCAGGATAGTTCTGTTGTAGATTGTACACTGAAATGCGCATTCGTTTATTTTCAACAAATTATGGGAACGTATCGCATGAATATCTCTTGAAATCGTTTTAACGCATAATGTCTAAGGTATCAATCAACACCATTACTTATTTCGGTCTTCATGATAATGGCATTGTGTAGATTGTCGTACAATATTTATTTATTTATTTATTTATTTAAATACAAAACAGCTATATTGTCCTGTCTCGCTCTAAAGTCGTCAATCACGAAGACAAATGACCGCTACATCTTTCTGCAATATTGTTGAATTAAAAGAAAGATAATTTGACCGAAGTGTCATGATTTTTCATTATAAATGGAGGTGACTTTTCTATGATATGGAACTTCAATTTACGAGTCTGTAGTTGCAAGCCTCACCAGGTATACTACCGACGACGAGAACCCACTCCTAACACAAGCAATTTAGCTTAGCTGAAGGAGTTAAGGGCAATACTAGTGTTATGTGTGCCCCGTGTGTCCAGTAGACGTTTGCTTACTATACTTGAGAAAAGTAATATTCCTGTGCATAGCATAACCAAAGCTCTTCAGAAGATAACCAGTATGATCTACTGTAGGTAACGGTTAGAACAGATCATAATGTGCACACAGTGGCTTACTCTTACACTCTTATTAATAAACGTGGATTAGAGCTAGATTAACTTTAGTCTACGACTTACGTTTGGAATAGTGAAATGTCATATTAATAAACATGGAATAAGAAGGGAGTAAGCTAATCCGAGCCTACTCCTCGGTTTAAAGTTATTCCCAGGCGCCATGTGGTTTAACGACGGAGTAACCGTACATTAGATTCAGATCTATCCTAAATTGTAAATTTTATTCTTGTCGTAGGTTTATTTGAAATGGAGAGGGATTACTTTATTGATGATCTAAGGTTAATAAATGAAGTTATTGAAATTGAAAACCAGAATACAACATTAGCGAGACGTATAAAATTGTACAAGATACGAAACAATAAGTCGAAGACCTTCAGGAAGATGTTTAAATATAAGTATAGATTTTCGCGGGCAACTGCCTGTTTCATTATTGACATGTTGAAAAATTATTTAACTGGTGATGCAAGAGGTGGTTTTATACCACCCCATTTGAAAGTGTTGGCTGCCATAAGAACATGGGCCCGCGGAGAGGTAAGTGAATAATACATATATCAAAAACTACCTATTACAATAAACAATAAAATACAAGTACCTACTTATTATAATGCAATACAAAATCACCAAGCTAATTTTAATAAAATTTATCATCACGAAATATATTTCGACGTGACTTACCTTTTCTTCTTCATCCCAGTTGATAGATCTATTCCGTTTTTGGCTCATTTTAAAGGATTTAAAATACAGAATTATAAATGATAGGTACCTACTATGAGTTTTTTATCAATTCAATTCAATAATTTTGGTGGTTTTTTTTGGAGTTTTCTATCTTTTCAAAAACCGCGCGTCAACAGCACTGTCAAGTGTCCATAATGTCAACCACAGAACACTTATGTGCATTACATTCGTTCTTAGTTCATTCACAGACACAATTTTTTACTTTTAAAATAACTGGGTTGCCATAAAACACGCCTTAATCCCAGTGTAAGGAATGTATAGTTACTTCGAGGTTACTCCACGTTTATTAATAACAATATTAATTCGTGCTTAATACGACGTTACTCTGAGATTAACTAGTCCAAGTGTAACTTCAGATTAAGTATGGATTACGTGATTTTTATTAATAAGAGAGTTAGTGTTTTAATAATTAATTACTGACGTTTTCTATATCGCTTACTCTCAGATCCTAGTTTTAAGAGGTTAACCGATTTCAAAAAAGGAGGTTCTCAATTCGTACCCTATTTTTTTTTCTTTTTTTTTGTATGTTTGTTACGCGATTGTGAAGCCAATTCTAGACGGATTTTGAAAATTCAGTTCGTAAGTAGATTATTCCGAAATGGTCCCATTTAAATTTCGTGAAGATCTGAAGATGGGTTTCCGAGATTAGACCAAGGAACTCTTCAAAAAGTACCAGGAAATCAGCCGCGATTGCTGCAATCGCATATTATTGCAATGTTTCTGCCATTACACATCATAACATCATGCCTGAGTCCTTTGAAGGGGTACGCAGAAGTGTTCAGAATATTCAGCTATATTTCCGGTGTACGAGTATATGCACTGATTTTTGTATTCGCTTTGGCATACTTTTGAGGTAGTCAAAGCGAATCGTGGTCGATTTAAATACACTGTATTGTGCAAAATGAATTTATTTTGCTCTTTTTAGTGAGTTGTACAGTCTCATGACTGTACATCGCATGTATAGTGACCTGACTGTACATGCGCTGCTGACTTCTAATAAATCAGTAAGTCTGTAAATTAAGTTATTTTTCGCTTTTCAGTGCCTCTTTTTCGTATCTTGAAGTCGGTTAAACTTTTTTGTTAAAATTAATTTATTAACATTATCAAAGTCAAAAGTCATTAATTTAATATAGACAATTAAAACGGAGCTTCAGATTTGTTTTATGTGTGTTTGTTATTTTCCACGGGCCCTACTTACCGAACTTTCTAAGTAGCTCATAACACTTCAAAAGGATTGTTTTACTTTACTGCTAATTAACATTAACCTTACCACGTTTCTTAACCTTAAAAACAATTTTCAGACGTTTATAGCCCATTCTAAAAAGTAAGTTTCGGTCTTGAACTAACTTGATTCTCGCGAGTAGTCACATTAAATACCACATTTTGTATCTTTAATGACGTGGATCTCTCAGTATTAAACACTAGAAATAATTGTATATGATTCGTTAGTGTATTCACATTCTAATAAACCGAGGTATTTTAGTTTAAATATTGTTCTTAAAACGCAGTATGTAGTCTAATTATTATTGGCGACGATTTTTACCCGACTACGGCAAAGCCAAAGGAGGGTTATGATTTTGACAGGCTATGTATGTATGTATGTATGTATGTATGTATGTATGTATGTATGTATGTATGTATGTATGTTCGTTTGTTCCCTTATAGCTCTTCAACTACTTATTAGAACTGGACAATTGAGGTATCGTTAGAAGCATCTTGATCGTCCGCTGGTTATAAGCTGTATCACGTGTCACTAAATCTAATGTGGTGCCCTCTAGCGGACATAAAGTACTGCATTAAAAAATAAACTTGAGATAAATAGACCGTGTTTGGTATCAAATTAAAGGGCTCAATTAGCACATTTCAAATATGTATAAATTATTGGGTGTTGCTTGCCCCAAAATAATATAAACAAAATTTAAGTTTAAAACTAAAACCCGACTACTGCAAAATCACGCTCTAAAAAGTATTAAACAAGAAAATATCAAGAATAGCCGTGGTCGTATGCCACTTTAACAAAACAATACATTCTAGGAAAAAGTGGCATACCGCTATTCTTGATATTTTCTTGTTTAATACTTTTTAGAGCGTGATTTTGCAGTAGTCGGGTTTTAGTTTTAAACTTAATTTTTTATTATCTAAGTGTGACATTTATTACAGGCGAAGCCCTGGTAATCCCGGGGTAACCCCCATCTATCTCATTAAAGTTTTCAAGAAATAATCACCATGATTCTTTGATTCACCCCTAAGTAAATAAGTCTTCATCCGTGCCGAACAGTGAGTGATAAAGAGTACTTAGTGCAAAATAGACTTACCATCAGTAAGCAGAGGTTGCGCCTCGGTGTCCGGCCGGCCGGAGGGGCACAGCGGCAAAGCTGGGGACGATGAAGAAGCGCCGCCTTCCGACTCCACCTGGTGAACAACGACAAAACTATTTTAGAAAAAGCATTAGGAACAGTAGGTACACATTGTCAAACTCCTTTATGAATTATTTTCTTACATAGGTACATACCTATGTCCAGCAGTGGACATCCTATGGCTGATATGATGATGATGATGATGATGATAGGTACATACAACATACATACAATCACGCCTTCATCCCTGGAGGGTTAGACAGAGGTGAATTAACACCCACATTTCACCAATCATTATATTAGGTCCCACGTAATAGGGGGTGAGCCTATCGCCGTTTCCCGGGCACTATTGTTAACTCGAGCCATGTATCTGAGGCTGAGTATCTGTGTGATGTAAAACAGCCCTATCCCTTAATCACCTTGTACGACACCGCATAGGAGGAGATGGGGTGGTTCAAATTCTACTCTGCCGAGAACCACGCGGAGGTATTTTCTTATCATAAAATAATGACAGGACGTGAGTAGGTAATTTCAGACACTTGCGTTCGACTGTCCTGTGATCCGATGAGGGTCTTAGGCACATTAAAAAAAACTGAATAAAATTGGCTTTAGTTTAGGCACAGGACTCGATCTCCCGTTTTTGTAATCACAGCAAAAGTTTCAGAACTCGAGTCATAACTCAAGCGGACCCGCCTGAGACCTTTAGGTAAATCATTCTGTCGGACTCGGACTCTTTACCTACTTTAAATTTACTTCTGTTATAGGTACCAATTATACTAAACTTGCTATAATCTTCTAACCTTCTAACAATAATACATTGGTGGGAGTGTAGTGAAATAATGAATTATCGTCCCGCTTTTTGTTGAAAAATAATAAAATCAGTCTGAGCCTTCTTCTGTGCACAGACGGTTGAGATTCCCCGGGAACATAGTTCCGTGGTTCCACCGAAATGTTATATTTATTGGTTAAAATTCTAGACTATTCACTAGAATACGCAGCACAGTGAAATTGGTTTCAATACCTCCAAGTGATAGGTATAAAGCACATGTCATTCTTAACAACAAATAACAAAAAAGTAAATAAAGCATCGGTAGCTTTACGGGTTCGCATCCTGACCATTACATTACTAATGTGAATTCTTAATATTAGAAATTTAGTTTAGCAGGCTGGAGGGTTAACAGAAATACTACATAGTAATTATTCTTCTTGAAACAGCTTGTGATAGATGTAAACGTACGTGGCAGGCCCTCAGAGAATGCCCACTGCACTCGCTCACCTTGGCGATCAAAGGGAGCCATTGGACCTTGTTAACATCTTCAATATCCAGAAGCATGTGGTCGCCGACATCACATTGTACGCCAGGTTGATGGTGAGCAGGAAGCCGCCCACAAGCCACACGTACAACACAGCCACTTTGAAATTTAACATTACAGTTTCGTCACTAGTATAAAACCTACCACACAACTGTGAAGCCACTAAACTTCTATTTTGCACCGGGTTCTATGTGTTATAGGTTATTGATGACATTATTGTACTATTGACGTTTCGAGATGATGTGTTGATCGTTGATTGACTTGTCTTTGGACTACGTACCTCGGAGATGAAGGTTCGGCCCGAAGGAGTTCGGTGTATTGTCACAGAGTGCATCTTGTATGTATGTATCCTACCCAGTTTACAACAATTTATAAATAAAAGATTGCAGCTTTGCCCCGTCGATCTATTTGTTGAATGTCGTATTAAGTTACGTCTCAAGTTGTGATTGATTCCTTATATTGAATAAATCATTCTTGTCTATTTGACTGCATCGAATATTTTTTAGTGAATGAGTCATTGAAATTATAATAATAAAAAATGTATGTACTCGTAAGTATTTCTTTTATACTTATCAAGTAAGATTAGCGCTATTGTGGTGCAGCGAAGCGACAGAGAATACCATTGTAGTTGGTAAGGTAATGGATTCGGTTCCCAGGTAAAGCAAACTATTGTTCTTTTATTGAGATCATGTATATTCAAGAGGACACGCGAAAACAAAACATCCATTTGTGAAAGGTTCGAAAATGTTTACCTACTTTCGTTAATAACTTTTGTTGTTTTTAATTCTACGACTAAAAGTCACAGGACCAAAGTTGTAAACTATTTTTACAAACTTTCTATGTGATGTATAGTTTGCCTGATATAGCGTAAAAACTATTTACAACATGCCGGTCGCGGTACAAGGACGCAACCCTACAATCTTAAACCATTTTTGTAGTTTATTTAATTATTTTTGAACCCTTATGGTACCCTTTCTGCTGGTACTGATACTAAATATAAGAGTTATACCATTAGATATGAATTTTTATGTAACATTTAACAAACACTAAAAGCAAAACCAAGTGCTAGAGCATAGTGTAAACAAAGCAATGAGCCATTAAGAGTTTCTGGAAAGGTATCGTTTTACTCACTACACAGTACACAGCCGTAGGTGCACAGGTACACATGTGAGTGACAGTACTAGTACTATGGCCGACAACTCGCTGACGCAGGCCGCGGGTCACCGGACACCTGCACGTGTCTTCACACAACATGCGAGGGGGATCGGTAGCGTTGGACGCTGAGGTCGCGGCTTCGATGCTAATATTTGTATGCATGAATATTATCAATTGATTGTACTGCTCTGAGCATGTCTGATGACAAAAATTGTATCTATGTATTTTTGTCCGCATTCTCAGCGTCATCTGCATATAGACGTATTCTCCTGATTGTATCCGTGGCCAAGATGACCTCGAAGCTCAGGGTCCACCTTCTGGCTCTTCCTCCTCCACTTCGCACGATCTTGGGCGTCCATGGCAGTGAGACCATTTGCACTCATGTCACGACGACCTCCACGACGTCAAGCCAGGACTTCTTTGGCCTACCCCTTTTATCTGGACCCGGCGGGGGCGCCATTGCCGGGCACTTGCTCCCCACGTAGCCTGGCGGTTGCCGCAAAACGTGGCCGCACCAGCGAAGGCGGCTCTCTTGCATTTTATCCGCGATGTCACGGACATGGAGGCTGCGTCACGCCGCACATCCACCGCAACATTTTCACCAATTCATCGCCTATGCGGACGGGTGTGGGATCTGTGGAGTTTAACGCTAAGTTTGTCCGCATTCTAGGAGTTATTAAACTAGCTAGTTAAGCTATGCTTACTTGGAGTCTAGATAGTTGTTGTCTAGGGTGCTAGAATATCTAATAAATATTGATTTTTTTCTCTATATAAATAAACTAGCTGTTGCCCGCGGCTCCGCCCGCGTGGATGTCGTTAATCGCGTGGTGTTATAAATTTTGTGCAGAGAATTGCGCGTTGAACACTGATTAGAGGACCTTTATTTTTTAGAGGAGGTAGGACACGACGGTATATCCGTCCCAATCGGGCAGTCCGACTGGGGAAGTACCTCCGCCTTTCAGAAATCGTGGCTTAATAACCTCGTGTTGTGTTTCCGACGGTGAGTAGGGTAGCCAGAGCTCACTGGAGAGATTTTGTGCTGTCAATGGGAAAACCAAAGGCTTTGTCCTACTTATCTTCTGCGCTGACGGCACAGAATCTCTCTGTTCTTAGAGCACAGCACGAGTGTGACGCCCATAGGCCACGGTAACCTCTTACCATCAAGTGGGCCGTGTGCTTGTCTGCGACCTAAGTAGTATATATAAAAAAAAGGTTAGATACTGTGCTCGCCTCTCTATTCGGCTGTCTACTTCACTCTGTATTCCACTCTCTACTCGACGTAATACTTCACTCTGTATTCGCCTCTCTACTCGATGCCACTATACTCGACTTCACTATTACAGTATGGGATGTGGTACTTCAAGAAAGGCGAGTGTGACGCCCCTGGTGTTGCATACGTCCACAGGCCAGGCCACAGTAACCACTTTCCATCTGGTGCGCCGTGTGCTTGTTTGCCACTTAAGTGGTATAAAATAATCTTTCTACCTGGATATCTACTCGACTCTCTAGTCTCTAGTCCCCATACCTTAAGAAGGGCAAAGGTATGGCGACTTCTTCTTCCACCCTCTCCTTCTCCTTTCCCGTTGTATCTCTTGTCTACTTAACTATAAACTTCACCAAGCTCTTACTTATCTTTGCGTGAAAAACGATTTTGTAACGGATCTTAAGACTGTACCGACATCTATTTCACAATGACAAATTAGAAATTAAAACAATAAGTATAATATACCGGTTCGGGTATATCGGGAGTTTGAAACCAAACGATAGCTTGAATTTAAACGCGAGAACGCCATCTAGTTATGATTCTGGTACTAAATCATTAAAATTCAAATTTTAATTTCATGATTAAAAACGTATTGGTTTACACAATTGGGTATGTAAAAATAAAATCTATAAATTTACATACTTGCCCGGATGTAATAAGCTATAAAAATTGACCAATAATATTATAAAGCGCCATCTATATTGCCGCTCATATTCCGTGTAATATCAATATTGTTCACAACTCCGGTTCTACTCAACCGATTGCGATGAAACAAACGTAAGATTTTAAGTCTGATCAAGCCCTTTCTAACAAAAAAAACTGCATCAAAATCCGTTCAGTAGTTTTTGCGTCCATCGCGGACAAACAGACAAACAGACAAACAGACCGCTCATATTCCGTGTAATATCAATATTGTTCACAACTCCGGTTCTACTCAACCGATTGCGATGAAACAAACGTAAGATTTTAAGTCTGAGTAAGCCCTTTCTAACAAAAAAAAACCGCATCAAAATCCGTCCAGTAGTTTTTGCGTCCATCGCGGACAAACAGACAAACAGACAAACAGACAAACAGACAAACAGACAAACAGACAGGAAATTCAAAAAAAATATTTTCGTGTTCAGTATCGTTAACATAACATAACCCAAGTATTTTTTTTTTAATATCTCCAATGTACAGACACGACCACTTTACAATTATATAATAGTATAGATAGATAAATAAATATCGTAGGACATTCTACACAACGCTATCTAAACCCAAAGTAAGCATATCTTAACTAGCTTGTGTTATGCCGCAGCCTCTGTGGCGTAGCGGTAGTGAAGCGAAGTGCGGGTTCGATCCCCGCTTAGTGCAAATATATGTACCTATGCATGAGTATGGGTATTTGCATTGGTCTGGTCGTGCATCGAAGAGCACGCTAAGCCGTCGATCTCGGTAGTCATACGAACATCTATGGCAGTAGTTACGGGTAGTTGGAGCCCTGTCTAGCTGCAAAGCTTCGATATCGCCCAATATCGTTTTTGGGGTTGTGAAGGTCAGATGGCAGTCGCTTCACGTAAAATATCGAAGTCTAGCCAACAAAGTGAAACCTTTGGATGGAACTGAGATTAACGCTAGGATGAAGAAGAATCGATTTTTCCCTTTTTTAATTAACAGAGAGATGTACTTATATAAAAAAAATATATCATGATATTTATTCTTGGTACGCTATAGAAAAAGAGTCTCTCGATTGTGTGTCCCATGCGTTATGCGTATTAACAGATTTATTAAAACTTTACGCTTTCAATTGAAAGTGGTTTAATTACATGCCTCGAGTCCAGCACAAAGGGCGGGCCTGTCCCCTAGGAGACTTGCCTCATTACTGCTATTAGGGACAGAGGAATTCTATAACGTCATTAGCCACTGGAGGCAGGACCTATTACACAGATTAGCGACGACGGCACTCTTGTATTTCTCGGTTCAGCTCTCGTAGTAATTTTACTTTTATATACCACTTAATGTTAGTAAGGCGGATGTTTTGAGCAAGACCCGGGCTTGACCCCTTGAGATTTTTAGAATAATGATAACTTCAACTAATTACTTGTTTCAATCATTAAAAAGGCAATACTCTATACTGCCTATAAGACGATAATTAGGCATGTCCTCTTGCACGGTTGTGAGGCGTGGCCGCTGCTGGAGCGACACAAGCGAGAGCTGCGGGTCACGGAGATGAAAATGCTGCGGTGTATGTGCGGCGTCACACGTAAAGATCGCGTGAGGAACTCTCGCATCCGCGGCAGCCTCCGTGTCCGTGACATCGCAGATAAAATGCTAGAGAGTCGCCTTCGCTGGTGCGGCCACGTCTTGCTGCAACCGTCAGGCTACGTGGGGAACAAATGCCTGGCAATGGCGCCCCCGCCGGGTCCAGGTAAAAGGGGTAGGCCCAAGAAGTCCTGGCTTGACGTCGTGGAGGGTGACATGCGTGCAAATGGTCTCACTACTATGGATACCCAAGATCGTGCGAAGTGGAGGAGGAAGAGCCGGAAGGCGGACCCTGAGCTCCGAGGTCGTCTTGGCCACGGATGCAATCAGGATAATGCGTCTGCATGAGGATGATGATGATGACTCTATACTGCCCTGTTACTACAAGGGTAAATAGTTGTAAGGTAGATGTGTCTGTAAAAGGACATATTCAAAAAAAAACTTAGGTTATGTTATATTGGACCTATGTATAATAATTCACTGACCCTAATATTATATTTGTTAGCTCGTATATAAGAAACTTTGACACTCAGAAACGAATAAATCTACTTTCAGTCATACAAATTTAATGTCTTACGGAGATACTTCTGTAATCTTTATTCGCATAAAATCTTAAAGTCAAAAAGCTAAAAGAAGCTGTTTTAATATTCTTGGCTTTTATCTCACTACCGTGTTACGGGCTCCTCGACTCGGTGATAGTAATATTATTTTATTCAGACTCTCAACATTTCCAACACGACAGCGAGAAGTAGGTAATATTTGCGTAATATAATTTCTTGTTTTAATGGTTTAGTTAGAACATTGAATTAGTTCATAATGGTCAAACTTTTGGTCACAATCAGGCTTTTACGATATCAACAAATATTGTCATGTATCTAGATACATATACGTGGATATACCTATCTTTGATCAAAAAATACAACACAAAAATATTTTATTGGCTAAAGTAGGAAGTAGGTATGTATGTGTATATACAGCGACTTATTCGTCAACTCGCCACTTGAAAACTCGCCGACTTGGTGTCGAGTTGCCCCGAAATATTTTAATTTATTTTTCATTCGTCAACTCGGCCCACAATGTAAATACGTAGTATTTTTGTACAGTCTGTTATATCAAAATTTCCTTTCTTTTTTTTTTCTTTCTATTCATTTAAAAAACTGAACTAAACACGTTTGGTACGTTGCATGCCATAAAGGTGTTACCTTGATTAACACTAGATATGCCAAACTGCTACTATAACCGCCTCAAATAAGTTCGTGCGAGCCCAGCGCTCGTCTACACGATATTTCATCTGGGAATGTGCCATATCCTAGCAGCTTTTAGCGTAATCCGCAGCTTTCCCCAGCGGCACGAGTAGGTGGATTGTAATAAAATGAATGTTATGAAACATCTCTTACCTTTTAGTGCAATATTCACTCTATTATGAACATCGAGCCTTAACTAAAGTTAAACCGATGATTTCGACAAAACTACCACCTGTTTCTCAATGAGGTAGGCCTATATTTGCCACCATATAGACATGTGTTTAGCGAAAGAACAGCGGTGTTCCTTAAATAGGAATTAACCCTTGATTCTTTTTTGTGTCACGTTGATGCCAAAGGGTATGGGTACTGGATGTGTCTATCCAGTACCTACTCAACTTTGGTTACCAATTACCTTTTATTATTTATTCACAAAAGCGTAAAAGTACAAAAGCTTTGCGTCACGAACATGATGTATTAAATTGTAATTCCAATGTCCAGTTAATTATAATATCACTAATTTGTAGTTGTCGTGGTAATGAAGATATATGTCATTAGTTATTAATGAGTTTCGTGTCAAAGAACCAATCTGACATGGCGACCGCTTCATTATTTAATTCACTATTACATATTTCGTATAATTATAGGTTTGACCAACAGTATCTATCTATCGTACCTGGATATTAGGTTAGTTTTAGATTATTATTGCATTTAGGTTAGTTTTATTTTATGACAGTTCTATCTATATGTTAACCAATTGAAAGCCGCCGTGTACTCACGTTACGAGGTATTGTCAAGTAGAATAATGCACTTGTGGTGAGGGGTTACTTTAGTTACCCTCCCAACCCCGAGAGGGAAGCCTGAGCCAGAGCCTAGTCTGTTGTTTAGCGGGTACACTAATAAAATATGAGGTTGGCTTGGGCCGCAACTTTGTCGATGTCACAGTATCTATAATTATGTATAATTTGTAAATCAGTTTGAGTGACTTAATTTTTTTGACTTCTGTTTTATTTATTTTTAAATTTCTTTGAAAATTTGCATACCAATTAGGTGGAATATGGATTGAACAAACTTACAAATCTGTGTAATATCTTACTGTACCTGTATTCGCAAATAAACTATGATTATGATTATGATTATTATCATGTCCTTTAAATTGTACTCTTATAAAGAAACTCAAAGTGTATTGTAGGCGGTCCACAGTGTCGCGTCCCTTTATCATAAATCATTTTTTCGAAATGTCTTAAATACTATATTGTGATATAGCAATACAATCATAGATAAATTCTGCATTTGATGAGGGTAGTTAGATATTTTTTATCGTAAATTTCACTAAATAATAAGCGGTTGAACTCAGACAAAAATGTTGTAGTTATAATTTGCGTAAATGAACTCTCGTACTTCATCGTTTGTTTTGTTAGGTGAACCAGTTGATATTCCTTTGTTTTTAATACTATAGTTAAAATAAGTGTGTATTAACGACAGCAAGCTATTTAAATACTATTTGCAACAATAATGGATAAGTTATGACTATTTTAACCTTACAAGGAAAAAAATATATATAATTAATGTTTGCTCAGAGTTTTAAAAAATATTTCACATAATACATCCGTAATTTTTTGATATTATGTAGCCCAATGGGTCTACTTTATGTATGGAAAAGCCCAGTTTGCGCAGATTAGCTCATTCAGATTAATTGCCTTTTAGATCCCGTAAGACGTAAAATCACAAATGAGCAATGCTTCTAAATTTGGCATTCAGCTGACTCGGATAAGAAAATAAATACAGTGTTTCAGTTTATTCTCACTTATTTTCATATGGTTGACTGTACTCAGTCAATTAAAGACAGTATTAAGAACACAACAATTTTTTTTTCGATGAAATCAGGCGTTATTTGGAGAAATTCTAATCGACAGTTAAATTTATTAAAAACAAAATGTAAAACATGGTTACAAAAGTATTTAAATTTAGAATACATAGTACTCGATTATATTTTTGTAAATCAAAGTCAAACAACATCAAAAGCCGATAGAATTCGTGGCAGACCTAAAAAAAGTTGTATGAAATTAGCGTGGCATCTTATAAAACGACGAGTCTTGGACATCGTTCAAGAAAGAGAACCTGAAGAAATATCTTTACCTTATGAATTATATTATTCTTGGTATAACACTTCTACGTCTATAGGTACACAAGGTACTGGTCCATTCCCCAGAATTAATTGAATACTTTCTTTTGCCTATTGGTCATCTTCCTGAGGATGCATTGGAAGGTAGACATAAAGACATCAGAAACTTGAGGGAATTCCATACTCGCAAAACTTCCAGGCAGCACACAAATCATGATCTAATGACTGTGATGCTACTAACTTCAGATCCTTGCCAATCAGCCATCAGGTCGAATAATAAACATTAAAAAAAAATTGATCCGATTATTCGACAATAGATGTAGATAATAATATAGGTGATACACAGTAAAAATATTTATTTTTATGTTAATTAATTATTTCGTGTTAATTTTAATCAAACAAAAGTATTTATGTTCAAAAAAACAAGTAATGTTATTTATGATAAACCGTCCCATACATTCGCGACACTGTGCGGTCGTACGAACTAGTTCCGTAGGAAGAAAAAATCCTCTCTGTACGTAACTGGTTTCGTAGCAAGAGAAATAATTCTTCTCACGTAACCAGTTACGTAGCATGGTTTCGTCGGCGGCCGAAGGGGTAATAATATTGTAGTCGCGTCAGTTTGTCAAGCCAACCTCACTTCTAATCCCTTAAAACGGCAGTCACTTAAGCAAAAGTGAAATCGGCACTAACGCTGATGACGATATTTTTTATTGAAGTCTTGTTGGTGTCACTCTTGAGAATTTCTAGCAGTAGGTACACACCTTGTGTACTACTAGAAATTCTCATTTTTTTAACGTTGAAAGATTTATGTTTCCACTGGTCTGTAAGTATTCGCCACGTATTCACCGTGCAGAAACTTGTAATTAAAACGTCTAGAAACCAACAGTGCGCTGGGACCATTATTACTTTGTAACTTATTCATTAAAAATTTACTAACTCTTCTTACCAACTAAACTTAAACACAAGATGTCCCTTTTATATAGAAACTATTTGGGTTCTAGAGGGAACCATCTCAAAGCAGGTGAGGATGGGAGGTAGACGCTGGCCTATCAATGATAAGGAATGGGATGAAAGTACCCATGAAGAACAAATGTTGAAACTTTCTGCCTATCCCAGTGGGTAAGATACAATGACATTATAAGATCCGCGACACAATATTGTTCAAGACAGCTTGTCTATATCGTGTACAAAGTAATACTCGACTTATCATATTGTGTGAGCGCGAATGAGCTGTATAAGAACAAAGTTTGGCAGCGGGCCAGAAGTTAGATGGTTTTCCCCGGTATTCATAAGAATGCCTAATATTTATAAAGCAAAAATAAACTTCTTCCTCTTAGCGTTAATTCCCAGTCGCATCCGAAGCTTTCAGCTCGGAGTCTGGGGTCCGCTTTTGCCAGTCTTAACTACGGATTTGGCTAGACCTCGATATTTTCTGTGAAGCGATTGCCATCTGACCTCCACATCCCAATGGTAACATTAGGCGATATCGAAGCTTTGCAGCTAGACTGTTTTTGGATTTTTTGAGGGCTCCAACTACCCGTAACGACTGCCATAGATGTTCTTATGGCAACCGGGACCGACGGCTTAACGTGCTAAATAAAGCAATAAAAATAAAGCAAAAATAAACATTTAGGAGAAAAAGAATGCGTCTTTATATAAATTATCCTGCCAAGCATAACATCAGAGCACTGGGTCGTGTTTGTACGGAGCTCCTTTTTATAACTAAAGTACCTAACCCTTATCAAAAGACACACATGAACTGTCAATATTAAGAGAATTAAAAAGAGAATTATCTACATCATCTGCTTGCAAATAAATGTTATTGCACAACTCAAGGATATTTCTATAATAACAGTTATAATCTCATATATAAAACTCTTAGTCCTGACTGACTGACTGACTGACTCACTTAGAGACAACGCACAGCCTAAACCGCTGGTCCTAGAGACTTGAAATTTATAGAGAGTGTATGTTTTGATGCGTGGAGGTGTACTAAGAAACGATTTTTCAAAATTCAGACCCTAAGTGCCTAAAAAGTGCCAAAAACGTACTTTCTTATAACTCAAGAATGGCTGAACAGATTTTCATGATCTTTGGTTTATTGAATTTGGCTTTGTCGCCGAATAGCAATTATCACAATTAAAATGTGGCAAATTCACGAAATAATGTAATATTAAAGAAAATACGAAATATTATGGCGCTAATATCGCTAACAAAATTGTTACCATGACAACGGAACTAAACTGATGGTGTCAACGCTAAGTCACATTTTGATCTGTCAAATGATAATATTTATAAAAATGTCACTCTCTGTCACGTATAATATGCAAGAATGTGAAAAATATTGTGTAAGAGTTATGTACTGCAGTTTCTTTATTTAATTGATTGGAAATAGAAAAAAAACATATGATAGCAGCGATGATAGCTATCTAGAGCTATATAAAAGAATATACCTGTATCCTGTATATAAAAGAAAGCCTAAAAGTAATACAGCACATTATCATCCAGATCAATCCTCATTTACAAGCTCTCAAACAGTAAGGTATGTGAATTTAAATCTATTGCGGCCGCCGATATAACACAAGGGGCGGCTTCATAGCTAGAAACAAAATAACAATTTATATCAATGGCTAGAAACGTTTCACCAAATAGACGAACGCCTGGCTTCTAGAAAACTTCACTTTCTTTCTTGATGAGAAGTATATTAAGGCAACAATAATAGAGATGGCAGAACACAATTCAATAACTTCCACTTATCAGCTGTGGGCTCAATTACTCAAGCACAGAGCACTTCTGATTAAGATGACAAAGAATATAATACAAAATGTTCATTTTCTTAATATTATTTTTAGATAATTATAAAAAAATTAAACCACCACAAATTTCAAGTAGGTATGTTGTTTTATTTGTATTCATTTTTGACGTATCACATAGTAATTTATGTGTATCCTCAGCATTTACCAACGCATTGGAGGACGTCTTCAAGACGCTGGAGTAGTTACATCTCGCACCTTCGGTTCGCCGATGACATCATCATAGTTGCGGAGTCGCTAGAACAACGGGGCGAAATGCTGCACAGCCTGAATGGAGCTTCTCGACAAGTCAGCCTCGGTGTAAACTTGGATAAAACCAAGATTATGTTCAACGAACATGTTGTACTGAGACCGATTGCCATCGAAGGAGCGACACTCGAAGTTGTTCAAAAATATTATCTACCTGGGGCAGGTTATCCAGCTCGGTAAAACCAACTTCGAGAAAGAAATAGCCAGAAGAATTCAACTGGGGTGGGCAGCATTTGGCAAACTACGTCGGGTCTTCTCCTCCCCCCTGCCGCAATGCCTCAAAACAAAGGTTTTCGACCAGTGCGTCCTGCCTGTTATGTTGCCTATGACCTACGGTGACGAAACGTGGCCACTGAAGGTGGGGTAGTCCGTGACCTAAAAGTCGTGCAGCGGGCTATGTAGCGAGCTATGCTTGGAGTTTCTTCGAAGGATAGAATTCGAAACGAGGTCATCCGACATAGAACCAAAGTTACCGAAATAGCTAACGAAGATCCAACTTTCTGTTTTGGAAATTAGTTTCGAAAACAGAATTATTATTCTTTCTTGGAAACCAGGTTCGTTAAAAGAAAAATAATTCTGCTATGGAAACCGGTTTCCAAACCTTCGTTTCCAATCTGGCCGTAGGGTTGCAGAATAAGCAAGCTAAAGTGGCAGTGGGCTGGCCACATCTGCCGAAGGACTGATGGCCGTTAGAGCAGACGAGTCCTAGAGTGGATACCGTGAGAAGGAATACGGAAGGTGGGACACCTCCTAGCCAGCTGGACCGACGATCTGCGAAAGGTGGCTGGGACGTACTGGATGCGGAAGGCGGAGGATCGGCAAACGTGGCGCATATTAGGAGAGGCCTATGTCCAGCAGTTGACTGCAATAGGCCAATTGATGACTTTTTGTATCCTTAGCATACAGCAGCAACCTTCATAGTTATGGTATACTGATGATATCGCACTGGTTGACAGGGCTCTTAAAAGCAGGTGGAATCTCAGTTCTAAAAGAGCTTACGAACCTCTTTGATTCCGTCATCCAGCAGAACTTAACATGGAACTGTAGTGCGGTGGTACTGTTCTCCAAAAAAGGCTATAAGGTCTTGCTGAAGAATTATAAGACTCCTGAGTCATATCTCTATAGAAGTTTTGTTCTTGAGAATCGTCTTGAATAGTTGTGAATTCCAGCCACTGGAGCAAGCCGGGTTTTAAAAGGGTTATAGCGTTGCAGCCAATACTGTTGAGCAGATTATACAAAAGACCTGAGAGTATAATCAGCCGCTATGTATGGCATTTGTAGATTACGAGAAGCCTTCTGACATCATCTAGACCTGGGCATTTCTGGATTGTCTATGACAGTGTCGTGCTGATACGATATTTTCATTGCTGAGATGGTAATTTTAGATTAGAAGACGAAACCCAGAAAGAGATATAGGTACGTCGAAGGGTCGACAAGGGTTGGGCAACATTGGGAAAATTCGTCGAGGTTTCTACTCCCCTGTTATGACTCATGGGGCCCAAATGTGCAAACTGACAGCATATGTCCCCAACATGCGGTGGAGGATCGAGTGCTATGGCATACTTTGGGTGAGGCCTAACTCCAACAGTGGACTGAAATAGGCTATTGATTGATTGATTGATAAGAACGAAATGTTAGGCAATAGTAATTTTTTCTTACCAGTCTTTTTCTAGCCATTTACTAGCTATTGGTATAAAGATACTAATAGTATTTTTATTTTGTTGTAATATTCTAAAAATCTACCACTTTTTTGTAAGACAAGGCCGATGTTTCTTACAGTTTTCATTTAATATTTTGAAAAAAACACTACTGAGAGAGCGAAATAAGGTGTCGAAAGTTTAAACAACAATTACTATTAGAACTATCGGGATACTTATATTTATACAACAAGTCCGCCAGTTTAGAAAAAAATACTATTGGTGATGGTAGTCGACATCCACGCAGGCGGAGCTGCGGGCGAAAAGCTAGTAGTACAATATATTCGACGCAATAGTGGAGCAAATAGATACATTGCAGAAAATATCAATGAGATCGTAACCCCCTCGTTTTTGTCGACACTACTACGATGGAAAAACGTAACACGATCAACCGCCATCAGATAGACTTCTTCTTCCTCTTAGCGTTAATTCCCAGTCGCATCCGAAGCTTTCAGCTTGGAGTCTGGGGTCCGCTTTTACCAGTCTTAACCACGGATTTGACTAGACCTCGATATTTTCCGTGAAGCGATTGTCATCTGACCTCCACAACCCAATGATAACATTAGGCGATATCGAAGTTTAGCAGTTAGACCGTTGTTTTTGGACTTTTGAGGGCTCCAACTACCCGTAACGACTGCCATAGATGTTCTCATGGCAACCGGGACCGACGGCTTAACGTACTCTCCGAGGCACGACCAGACCAATGCAAATACTCATATTTCATTCACACAAATATTTGCACTGAGCGGGGATCGAACCCGCGCCTCCTGCGTAGCGGCCGCGTTCACTACCGCTACGCCACGGAGGCTGTCGTCATCAAATCAGAAATCAGATAGACTCTTCAGCAAAATCTAAATCTTCAAATATTTATCGTTCAATTTCATTCACCTCTAGTGCCTCGCTTCCCGTTACGTACTTCAATCTCCTCTTTGGCACGTCACTGAACGTCAGCAGATGTCAATCGTCAACGGAGGCATTATATTCGTCCTTTTCCTGCCGACACGGCAACTGTTCTTATTTGAAAGGATGTGACGCACTAGTTACACGCTGACTTCCTCAGCTGAATATTTCGAAGTTCATTAGGTATAGGTGAACATCCAGTCTCAGAACTGCATCAGTAAGATTACAACGCTATCGAAGTAAAGTCTCTGTAGCAGAAAGCCCTTTCAAAAGTAATGTTAAGAACAACAATAAGCAGTATAAACTGACAAGGCTAGAATACTAGTAATTTTTTCTGTATAGGTACTTCTTCTCTATCCAAGTTGGAGTCAGTCTGGAGCAAGTCATAGTAACTAAATCTACTTTTGTTTCAAACTGATTTGTCATTCTATTAAAATACTAGCCTTTCGCCCGCGGCTCCGCCCGCGTGGATCACTTATCTCCGGTTCTACTCAATCGATTGCAATCAAATGAACGTAAGATTTTAAGTCTGACCAAGACCTGTCTAACGAAAAAACCGCATCAAAATCCGTTCAGTAGTTTTTGCATCCATCACGGACAAACATTTCCAATTTACAATTATATAATAGTATAGATGAAATAGACTTTAGAATGTTTAAACATGGTTTGAACAGAAATCATCTAGAGTGTAAGGACATGCATAAACATTTCGAAAATTTCTAATATGCAGTTGCGGAAATACTAAAACTAGAAGTACTTGTACTTCACTATCACTACTCACTACATATTATAAAACAAAGTCGCTGTCACTGTCTGTCCGTCCCTATGTATGCTTAAATCTTCAAAACTACGCAACGGATTTTGAAGCAGTTTTTTTAATAGATAGAGTTATTCAAGAGGAAGGTTTATGTATAATACATGCATAATATTATAGAGAAACACTAATAAATTTAGAGATACCACGCGGGCGGAAAATATGGCGGTACGAAGTTCGCCGGGTCAGCTAGTTAACCATAAAATTAAAACTAAAGTACCTACATCTTATCTTCATTTCTTAGAATAAGTTCTCGAAGGATCTGACAAGAGCAATATTTAGATATCAGTGCCTATAGAAACCTTAGACGACTGGACAAAAGCTTGTCCTCCACAACACACGTCCTTTAGATCTTTACCTATTGTTTGTGCCCATTGTGTGTCCAACGGTGTTAGCGACGACGTCAGCTAAGTGATAATGGCGACTTGCTGTGCCATTACATTCGCAATGATGTCACGAAAGCACATATATTATACCTATATCCCGAGAGCTACCTTGTCGCCTCCTACGATTGTCAAGGGCCTGCCACAGGAGAGAGTCTGTTACCGTCACTTCAAAGCCCCAATTAGCATACCGCAGACACAAACAGATCATGAAATATTCAACACGCTAAAAAGTTATCAGTTGACAGTGCCCTGAGTACACAATCTGTGGTCTTAAGGCACTGGGAGCCAGTCTGTGCTAGCAGAGTAGGAAGTCTCGAAAGATTCTCGTTTCTTACATGACACTGTAATGGAACAAAAGGCAATTTGGGACGTCCTAGGTGACAAACAGTTGTACTCGCTCGTGAATTATTCATCGCACTAACAAAGTTATGAGCTGCCACCTCTCTAACTTTGTGAACCTATAGCGCGAGAACTGCCACACAATTTTGTAAGTCAATTGATAACAAATGAAATGATTATGTGTGGTCCGCAAGATAATTCAAGCTAGACTCAAAAAGAAACGCAACATTCGCCCAAATGTTTTTTATAGAGTTTGTTCCACGGCTGTAATTGCTACGTAAGGTGAGTTCAATAGTAAAGTAATTATTTCAGAAATTGCTGGCATAGAAGTCTGAGGTGACTTAAGCCACAGCATTATAGATTTTAAAATAAAGATGTCAAAGTTCAGAATATTTTGAACATATTTTTTTATTTTAAAAGTAAATAGAGCGAAGGTTCAAACCATTTTGGTGTTAATAACCGACCATTTAAGATAAATCCCTGACTAATCGTTTACAGAAGTCGAAAGAGGTCAAGTTAGTTTAGTTAATGCTGACGTGGCTTGATTAGGATCCACAGTTTCATTGGGTACGAATGTACTGTCTATAGATTGATTGAGTTATTTAATTCATTTTGTGATTAACGTTGATTTTAATTACTTTGTACCTACGTTGTGGCACGCTATGATGGCACGACTGGTTTTGCTCGTTTTTTCTTTTTTGGTGCGCTTAATATTGGACAAAGAATTGTTAGACGAATAACTAAAGTAAAATATGGCGAGTGGTACTGAAGCAAATAAATTTCACACACCAAAAAAGAGAAAACGACAAAACCAGTCGTGTCAAAACGGCCTTCATCGCGTGCCGCAACTATATTGCAACATAGAAAAATAATAAGCTTTTTCTTGGGCAGGTATTCTTGCTCCCATAATCTGTGAGTAAATGATGTGTTTATAATGCTGGATTTAAGTATTTTACCGTGATATAATTATTCACCCCGTACGCAAGTTTAACGAAGGCGTGACGAGCCGTGAACAGCATGTTAACATTAACATAAAGGTTGGTAAACTTAATGAAAGTCGAGTGAGCAACCACATAATAATGTTGTTTACGCCAAAAGCGAATAATGTCGCGCACACCATCGTTGGGTGTTCATTACGACAGCGCGTTGTCGCGGTGAGGGCACATCGGGACAGCGCACACTGAACGCGATGCTGGTTCAATTGATCAACCAGTTCTACCATTAGAAGTAAATGGAAGATTGTGAACGACGAACGATGTACATTTTTAACCGACTTAATACTCTTTTAGAAGAGAATTTTGTAGAAAAACAAGCTGACGGATTACCTACCAGTCGCGACCAGTCGAGTAAAACGCAGCCCGAAACCTATCAATCGCAAGCATTCATATGCCTTGGACGTATCTAGCTGGCCAAGTTTGTTGCGTCACCACGTTACCATCAGGTAAACTGTTGTTGTTTTGAAAGCTAAGTCCTAAATAACCGTAACAACTATCTTTAGATAAGTATAATGTACGAGTAGTAGGTATACGTTGATGATTGGTCATGTAGAACGTTTAAAAAAGATGTAGTTTGAAACCGAATAAAGATTTTTATTATGATTCAACGTCAGCACGACTTCATGCTCAAGTCGACATCTATACTCGTAGTGAGAGGAATAAAGGCTATGCATGAGAAGGCCGATGCATATAAAGGAAGCAACGAATCTACGTAAAAATCGTATAAAGTGCCACGCCCGAGCAAATACATAAAGGAGAGGTATGTATATTTGTATAAGAACGTCTATGATATATTATGCACTGTAACTAATGGGCTCGTGATCCATCGTGAATTATGTTAGGAAGGCTGAAACTAGGAAAATACATAGCTCTCAGTGTTATGCCGTGTAGATGGTACAACATTGCTTAGCAAGCAAGGGTCAGGCATCACATAGGTCGGTCATTCTCAGGGAGTGAGATTTTCGAACGTCCATTCAATTATCTACTTCATTTTTTAAATTTTGGGATTAATTCTTTTTCTGGGGGCTAGTTTTGGCAATTATCTAATAAGGAATGATATTATATACATCTACTTTGGTACAAAAATACCTCAGAATAATTGTTTTGGATTCATTCTCCTAATTTCCGTTCACTGTCCAGAACCCAGAATAATACTTTCTGAGCCTAAAAAGTGCAAGACAAGCTTTGATTTATACATTTATTGCCCTTTATTTATAAATTAGATAGATTAATAGAGCTATACTAAAAATATAATAAAATTAACATGGCTACTTATTTAGTTACAACGTAAAATATGTTTGTCCTTTCATTATACCTAATTTCTGTCACCCACTACAAATTCGTGAAATCAACCCTAGATATGTAAATTGTACCTATCCCTATCGCATGTATGGCAAGCGTTAGTAGTGCCACAGACATCCAGCGAAATGCACGCGTACTACATGTTCTCCGGGCGTCCCAGTGAGGTAAGTACCTAATTTCCGTTCGCATGGTTTACAAGTCTTCTAATTTCTGTTCGCTCATTTAATTAATTACTTCTTGCTCGAAATAACTATCAATCGAACAATTCTTACGTAATTATATATTTTTTATGTATGAAAAGAATTAGTTGTTAAAATTATGCTCTAATTACTTTTTAAATTAAAAAAAATCCCATTTTCCCTAATTTCAGTCACACATTTCCGTCACGCTAAAAGTGACCGAAATTATAAAACTCCCTGTAATTGTTGTTTCTACCCACCGAACAAAGTTATAATTCTAAATGTATGTTTTTGAACAATAAACTCGATTATTTTCAGATATTATGGGTAAACCGAAGAAGAGCCGAGAGGATATTTTGGAGCAACTAAAACTTAGACAGCAACGGGGAAGACAAAGGTCAGGAATGATCCTGCTTTATACGCGGCATGCAAAGAAAAAGATCGTCTAAGATATTACAAGAGAAAGGATTTACTCATTTTTATCACCGCAAACCTAATTTCCGTCACCCTCAAAAATATATCACTCCATAAATAAAAAACTAAGTGTTTAAATGCAGTGCCAAATATACCAATTCGTAAAGAATGACGTGTTCTTTCAATTAAATAACTAATTTATAGAATTTAATCAAAATTAAAAATCGTGACGGAAATTATACGAAGAACACCATTTCGTGAGAATGACCGAGGTACCATTCTTTAATTTCGATTCACATGTACAGTAACTGAATTCTGTAAGGCACTTTCAGAAGACATGTCTGCTCAGTTCCAAGGTATCGTCCGTTGACATAGGAAATGGACGAGAGCCTTACACAATTAAGTTACTGTGGGAGTACGTCAGCCCTCTCATGCCATTTTTTTTATATAGGACACTCAATGGTCAATGGTCGTCACTCCACTTGTCAGACGCACGCCCACACGTAAACTGAGCAATTACAACCAACGGACGACAATCGCCAAACTTTTGTTCGTACATAATAACATTGTATTTATAAGCCCAACGCAACGTGACGTTCCAGCATATTATGTTTGGAGTGCGTCTGACAGGTGGAGTGACGACCATGGCATGAGAGGGCTGACGCACTCCCTGTCACACTCGGCGTCATCCTCATGGACGTTGCACGTTGGGTGTTGCTGTTGTGAAAATTTCAGTAGCAGTGCAAACTATGGAGAACGTTTCCGAATGGTGGCAGTACATCGCCTCTTTTACTCAATTACCCAAAAATAATTGTGAACAATTGAGTCTGTGTATGACAAGATTGTCATACACAGACTACAACCCATATCACCAGCTATGCTTAGTTTACTTCTACATGTAATGTATCCCAGAATATCTATTATTCTCATGCAAAAATAAATGCACCCGGAAAAGACGTAGACGTAAGTGCCTTAAATAGTATCACAAAAAGATACAATACATTATTGACTATGGATGCTGTAACTCGATCTCAACAAATGAGACATAAGACAATGCCGAAAGGGCAAAAATAATTGATTCTTTGATTCGTAAAATGATGCTCAATGCTCGGGATACGATCACCGTAACTAGACGCGCGAGCTCCCCCCTCCCGCCACCCCATCGACAAAAAATAACAGATGACATGAAAATGCTTCTACAACTTACGAGGCTCTACTTATAGCACTGGCGTGTTTTCTTTGGAAATTTCTAATCAATTGCTATTTGTAACATAGTTTTTGGATATTTGTTTCTACACATAAGTATCTAAACTCACGGAGGTACCGGGTTCAATTCCTGTCCTAGATAAAAAAATGGCAGCGTAATTCTTTCCTTAGCAGAAGGTATAATGAAATAGGTAGTTATTTTCTTGAACATCGTGTCATTATCATGCCTCCATTGAATGTTCTACTGAATGGCATTAGCATTTCGCTCACGGAATGAGTCTTAACGAGGAGTACAGTTCTGTGTCAAGAGCATCGTTAACTATAAGCGGAGATTAGGGCAAGCGGCCAATAGCTGGCAGTCTTGCCCACTTTAACCTGAAAAGGGCTTGACCAGAGCAGTAACAAGCTTTCTCTTCCTGTGTAATCAGCTTCAAAAAGGAGGAGATTATTTAAATGACATTTTAAATTTTTTCAAGAACAATTTCAAAAACGTAATATTCCATGCTTTTCAGATAATAATGGGACTCGTTGCACTATGCGGGATGTGATTGATCCCATTCTAGCTATACAGCCTGGGCTAGTTACATAAAACACTTGTACTCAAAAAATCAAACTACCCACTAATATTACCGCATCCTAAATACTCTCGGCTCGGACGGCGGTCCTGACATATCAAGACACTCGTGTAGCTACAATGTAGGTATAAGACAGAAAAGGACGGTAAAAGCAATTCGGCCAGCAGGTGACGTCAGCATTCTACCCCCTAGTCAAACCTTTATTGTGCTACCCTCAAATTATGATGTCGTATCAGGGGCCGCGGGATATAATCTGCATAGGTATGTTTATTGCGAAGGTTATGCTCGACTTACATGTACAGGTTTTTAATAATAAAAGGGCCAGAAGGTTTCATATTCATTTTGGTTGGCTATCAATCTTAAGTGATATTTTTATAGCTTCGTGTGCATGTAGTCGTTAGTACTTTGTAGTCGTTTGTGATTATAGTGTTAATGTTGATTAATCTTGATCTTCGTGGCAGAGGCCCGGAAGGTCTTTATGTCAGAAGATGGGGTCTGGCCCTTCATTCCTGTGGTCGTTTCCGTGTCGTTTTTCAACAAATCCAATAGCAATCTAGCGTGAATTTCCAGCGAATTTAGCGCAATTCCCAGGTCCGCCCTGAATGTTGGTTTATTTTTAATTTCATGATAACGGCTTTGGTGATGGCAAAGGGTTGCGTTTTATATAAATACATTAAGTATATATTCCATTGCAACTGACGTTTACATTATTTGAATGTTACTGCACTCCGACTTCAATCAAACTGCTGGTCGGGTGAGCTTTTAGCTGGCCATCACAGAGCAAATTAAATAATATCCTAGAACACATAAATTCTGTAGCGAAACTCGTAAGACAAACTACTTATAAAGTTTTACTTAAATTGTTCAGCCGACAGGTTGATTACTTATAAGATCGGCCTTTGTCAAACCATGATGTGTATTAGTGTGTAGCTATTAACAGTGTAACATTAAACGGGGAGACACTAAACATTTATATGCCAATGCACTACGTTCTTAGCTTTCCTGTTTCTGAATCTCATCTTATAAGTTACATTCAAGCCATAAGTATTGTATATCTAAGTTATCGACAGTAAGAACAGACCTCGAAGCCGTCGTGCCACCAACGCTGTATAGAAACGATTGATATAATAAATAATGTTGTGAATAGCTTCTACATTACAGAGATCCAATTAAAAAGTTATTTTTTTAAGTAAGGCACGCAAAATGATTCCCATGATGGTTTCCTTGCCGCGGTGCCATTATACGAATTAATATTACCTACCAGTAAATTACGCGGCTCTGGCTAAACACCCTGTGCGTTCTGTCTTAATTAAACTTTGTATTTATAGCACTGTTAATAAGGAATCACGAACAGTAGCATTCTGATAATATTAGCTGTCTTATACAACCATATCGACTTATACGGTGGAATGTATTCTATTAAATTCAGTTTCCATGAGTTTAGATAACAGCTGAAATGTGGCATTTTAATTATTAGCACACGCAGAGATAATGACTTATTTGAGACGGTAATTTGAAAGTATCGAATGAAAAAGGTGTGTGTAAAGACCCGTGTGACTTTTATTGAGAGTATTGAGACGAACAATTAGTATGACCTTAGATGCGTCTCGCGTTTGACATTCATTACTTACTCAAAGAACCTACCTACCTATTGATTTAAATAAGAGTCTTTTGTAACAAGAGTGACAAGTAGCTGAAGTCGGTTAATTCTGGCTTTACAAAATTAGATGAAACGTAGATTAATTTGCGTCGCGTCCGTTTTAATAAAAATACCTACGCGGAAAGAACGATATGATCCAAAAATGCATGATAGTCCATACAAAATATGCAGCGCATAATATGGTTATTATTATGCTATGATTGCAATGAGCTTGTAATGTTTGCTGCCGCGCGCCCGGTATCGACATAGCTACACGTTACTAGCGTGGCTTGCTGTGACGAGATTTCGTTTGGAATACGATTTTATTTTATGATGCGCTGTACTTTATCTCTGTCTACGATTGTTTGTAGCCGAGCAAAACTTTCAATGTGGTAAAAAACCTTTAAAAACCTCATTAGTCTTATGATGTGTGATTATAACAAAAATGGGTTTGCTAAGATCGAAGAAAGCGAAAAAGAGACATTATATGCGTGTACATGTACAATATATATCAAGGAGAACACAAAATATTCAATTTGAAAGGGTACCTACAAAAGAATAGGTACGCTAAATAGATCAAAATCAGGAACGAAATATAAACTCTCTTATTAATAACTAAGTAAATAAACGTAGCAGCGACCGCAAATACGTCGTAAGACTATAATTTTGATAAGGGCACAGCGATCCTGTCCCTTGATGTAAATAAAGCAAGGGTACTTTAATATTTGTTGGCAACTTTTTCCATTCCGATGTAATTCGTGTGATGAGCTTAGCGCAACTTGTTAAAAATCCCTTTGATACTTGTATTAAAAGGTGCGGGAAATAACAGCAGCTCCTTCACGGTAGCCCGGGGAGGAATATACTACCTAATTGTTCATGACGACTATAATAGTATAGTTAGAATCTCGCTGCAGACTCGGTCATAAATCATAATCGGCGTAGGGATGTGCGCTAGTTGACCGACGGCATCTGTGGTTCAGTGGTAGAATGCTCACCTGTCGATTTACATACAATAAAACACGTTTATAAGGTTTTATACTACTGTAATGAATTTATGATTGTTTTACCAATGTGCCAGTAAAACAAAGTTTATTTTTAAATATTTATGTACAATTTATAAAACCCAATTCGATGTTTGTATTTGATTTTTATAATTTCATCTATATCGGTATCGGTAAGTCAATTGATTCGAAATGCCATTGCTTTGTTGTCTATGAAGAGTGAACAGATTGATCGATACATTTCGTTCAGTCTGCAACGAAATTATAAAAGTCGGGTATTTTTAAAATACGGTGGCATTCTCTGATCCGTTGTCGACCGAGACAGATATTCTAGCGTGTGGAAATAATATAACTCGTTATTACGAAGCAAGCCGTTTTATTTATTACCTGAGAGTTCATCACACTACTGTAAGAGAGCGAAACACTCGAATGATTTATGACCGAGTCTGTAGCGAGATTTTAACTATACTATAGTAAACAACATTTTGAAAGACGATTGTTAGTGAATGATAGTGATAATACTATGCCGAATGAAGTGGTGGTTTGATTTCCAACCGCATTCCAACGGTGGCAGGCATCGTTGGAATGCGGTGCTTCTGGGTAATGTTGTGGGTAACTTTAAGGTGAGAGATGACCATTATACCATTTATCCAACCGAGCACCATACATACCTTCCATAATAACAATTGATAGAAAAAGAAAACGATACATGGTAAATATCCCGATAGTTCTAATAGTAATGGGAACTACCATGAAAGTTCAAATACCTAAATTGATAGAAAGTTTGTATGTACGTCACGGCAAAAAAAACATTGTTCAGAGTATTTTTAATTATATAGGTAATTTAATTTAATAAAGAAGCTCAATCAATGTCAGCACTTTGTTTCTATTATTAAATTAAAACATGGACAAGAAACGCAAAACCTTTCTTATGTGCTTCCTAAAACATAAACAGCTTCCATTTCGAAAAGAAATTCTCTCACAAAAATATTCTTACTTAATTATATAACAGGATAAAGAGACCAGGTATGTTCTGCGGCTGCTAACAATGTACTTGCTTTAAATAAAAGTTTGGCCACCCTCGGAAATTCTCCGTTCAAATATTTGTGGTATAGGTACCCGAAGTACCTGCAGGTTATTATGAATATGGTGCCTTATACTTATACCTATTATAATAATGGTTTTTTTGTTTTAGGAGTAGGTAGGTACCTAACTTTGTAGTTTATGACACATATTGTTATGATCACTGAGATTGCGTTTTGATTTACGTATGCCTATACATTCTGACGCTCAGTTGAAAAGCTGTCAGAGTGAGGATACGAATACTTGCTGAAGATCCGACTTATCCGAAAATGCTACCGATCACGTCCAGCTTATGAGCGTAAGCCGTCTGGATAGTCTAGGCTAGGCGATAAAGGATTTAGGTGAATCGAACCAATCGCTGACGACTGAGTTCACAGTGCGTTTGATGACATTTGAAAACGAACAACTCTTATTATTCTAGAACATTAGTCTATAAATGTAAACGAAAGAAGCGTTCGTGACACATTTAAGGCACAAATTGATTTAAAGTCTAAAGAGTCAAAAGGTGTGTTCTGCAAGGACCGAGTTACCATAATTACTGCAACTCTTGGCTTCCCAAGATAATTCACACAAACAGCTTGTGAGACGATCTGATATTAAATTATGTTCTCGTACACTCTCTCACTATCAACATTAATTAGTTTATACTACTCTCTAAAAGCTTCGCGAGAGTCCCGGAGGCTTTTCTATTCCCTTTTTAGGGTTCCGTAGCCAAATGGCAAAAAACGGAACCCTTATAGATTTGTCATGTCCGTCTGTCTGTCTGTCTGTCCGTCCGTATGTCACAGCCACTTTTCTCCGAAACTATAAGGCCTATGCTGTTGAAACTTGATAAGTAGGTGTATTCTGTGAACTGCATTAAGAATTTCTTACAAAAATTAAAAAAAGCATTAAATTTTGGGGGTACCCATACTTAGAACTGAAACTCAAAATTTTTTTTTTCATCATACTATTGAGGTTTTTAACATCATTTTTTTCTAAACTGAATAGTTTGTGCGAGAGACACTGCCAAAGTGGAAAAATGTGTGTCCCCCTCCCGTCTAACTCTAACTTCTAAAATAAGAGAATGATAAATCTAAAAAAAATATACGATGTAAATTACCATGCAAACTTCCACTAAAAATTGTTTCGAACGAGATCTACTTAGTCAGTAGTTTTTTTTAATACGTCATAAACCGCAATTTTCGCCTTTGCTACTACGGAACCCTTCATGGGGGAGTTCGACTCGCACATGGCCGATTTTTTGTATTCTCGCTCTCGGCATGCTACGCGCTAGTTGGAATTGTATTAGCAAGCCTGTGCAACCTATGCTTGAAGTAATTATACTAATAACATGCTATTACGTAGGAAGTGTGCTTGTTTGCTACCATAATAACATAACTTCGCTATATAATCTTAGTAGTGTAGAAGTGGTATATTTACTTGGTATTGTTACTGCAATATATTACCTAAGTCGATTCTACTGAATATAAACGAATTAAATTAAACATTTCCGTAGCTCTTTCAAAGAGATTAAAATATTTAATTCGCGATCATACTTGAAGCGACTTAAATAAAAAAATATGCGTCGCTTTTCGGACCCGAAGGATTTGGAGTGGGCAGGCACTTACCGGCGGCGTTAAGCAACACTTCTGGGAACATTTGCACATTCAACAGTACTACAGCTAATGCTTTTCATTAAAAACATGAAATCATGAAATGGCAAAATATTCACGTTAATACATATATTTTACTAGCTGTTGCCAACGACGCCATCCACGTGGAATCGCGTTCCCAAAACCCCTGGGAACCTATTTCAGGTGTAAAAGTAGTAAATGAGCTATTCTAGACTATAAACTCTTCCACCAAATTTCAGGTAATCTGTTCAGCGGTTCTGCGGCCTTACCATAAACCTTAAAACAGGTCAATAATTGAACTGCTGTCATTCTGCCAACTGCAAACGTCACTTTGTAATGTCATATACACATATAGGATTACAAAGTGACATTTGCAGTTGGTAGAATGACAGCAGTTCAATTATTGACCTGCGGCCTTACCATAAACTCTTAAAACAGGTCAATATTGAACTGCTGTCATTTCACCAACTGAAAATGTCACTTTGTAATGTCATATAAATATATAGGATTACAAAGTGACATTTGCAGTTGGTAGAATGACAGCAGTTCAATATTGACCTGTTTTAAGAGTTACTGCAAATATAGATGTTATGACGTAGGCATCCGCTAAGAAAGGATTTTGATTAATTCTACTCCCAAGGGGATAAAATAGGGGATAAAAGTTTGTATGAAACTTTGTCAATTTTAAACCGATCGGGCTGAGACTTTGCATGCATAAAGCTACTATGACGTAGGCATCCCCTAAGAAAGGATTTTGAGATGCAGGCTATATAAACACTAAGCGATACCCGACATCCACGCGGGCGAAGCGTTGCTGTTGTTACTAAGAAAGTAGTAGGATTTATGTAATTTTTATATTTGAACTCGAGTATCTTGCCTCGATTTAGAATTCTACGAAGACCTAGTCCCTGTAAGTGCAAGTCATACGTTCTAATGGTGAAATAACACCGTTACCTGTGTCCGTGAGGGGGTTTACCTACCCGTGGCGATATGCCCGGGATCGTGTTGAGAAGGGTAACCGACAAGGATAAGGTACAGCTTATTCATTTGTGATTTCCAATTGGATGGTTCGGTAACAATGTTTTTGTATATTTTTCAAGGAAAGAAAAATATCCATCGTAATATAAGTGAAAAAACATCAAAAGGGGAAGCCGATATGAATCATTTTGTAAAATGTATTGTATAAATATTTTGGGGGATTTTTCGGAAAGGTATTCGAGGTAAACTTGAAACGAAGTAGAAGTAACTCGAATGTATTGCAATAACCGATATACCCCGCAAGGGTTTCAACAGAAAACGCCCTTGTATTTCTAGTAGAACATTTTGGTGCTTTTGTCTTAACTAATACCTATATTAATACTAATACTAATAATATTATAAAGAATAAAAATGTGTATTTTATTGCGAATAAACTCCAAAACGACTGGACCGATTTCAAAAAAAATTCCGCCATTAGAAAGTTACATTTTCAGACACCAATTTAGGCTATACTCGCATAACATCACGCTACTATCAGCGATAAATAGGATCAAAATTCCATGCGGGCGGAGCTGCGAGCAACAGCTAGTATACTTTATACTACAAAATTATCTTTGTATTGAAGAAGGCAGACTTTTTTGCTAGATTATTTTCTTAGTAATATTACAATAATTGAGATTTTTTCGTCTATATTTTTCGGTGAAACCTCTTTGTGCAATATGTATGGGTTTGTTATAGTAATGCCCCTTCTACAACGTGCTAGCTCTATATATAACCGGTACAATTCTATCTACAGCGCCTTGCTGTATGCTCTGGTGGACGCAATCTCACCGGAGTTACCGGAGGGCAACACCTTGTTCCGCAAAGTAAAATTGAAAGCAGCTTACATGAAGTTCTAAGTCAGACAATATGTTTTACACGTTTGCCAAGGTAGCTCATTAGTTCTTCTTTGTTATGTATTAACATATATAAGATCGTAATGCTCTCATTTAGTTACTCAAAATGAACCAGACATTGCGAATCCCAGCCGAGCACAAGAAACGTTCTGAGAATTCCCACGAGCATTGCGTCTGTCTCTCAAATACTAGAGCCGTTAAAGGATTACCTACCCGGCTTATAACAAACAAGCTTATGAGCACAGATTCATTTGTATATATACCACCGTTTAAATTGGTGAAGCGTGGACTATCCCTACCATATTGCACGCTACAGGGCCACAACCACAGCGCAGGAAAAATAAAACTGTTTTAGAATAAATATTAATATCACTGGAAATAACATTTTTTATTTAATGTGTGCTCGCGTGTGTTTTTAATCTCAGATATTATGTCTCGGTAGTTCATTTTAAACACAACTTTAGTGTCTACATAATAAATTACTTCCCAGGAGTAGGTATATATAATAATTCAATAGCCAATTATAATAATTTCAATTATGTTCATTACATACATCAGCTTAATCTTGAACGAACTTGAGTAATGCAATCAGAGAAAGCTTCCGGACACCGTTTATCATTAGATAGACTACTGACCACTTGCAAAGCAGTGGCTAAGACATGTCTTCTGCTATTAATAGCTACAGACCACCTGTAGCTACACAATTAGTGTAACTAGGTATCGAATTAGTCCACTCAGTTGACTGTATGGCCTGAACACAATAGCTGAAAGTCAACACTGTCGAGGGCTACGCACTATTGTTTAGCATTACAAATTAACGTGTTTGTCTCTGTTCTGAGAACTACAATACGTACCAATTTACGACAATTAGTTCATATCTACTAATATTAGTAAACATTTGGATTAATATCTTATACTAAAATACTGAAATAATTTGGTCATAGCTACGACATTTAAAAATAAAGAAACAGTAATGTCCTTATTTCATTTTCATTTTATTGTAAGGGTTTCGCTCGTTATGTACTGATTAGTTAAGTATGTAAACCGTTCACAGAACAAGATTTGGACTGAGATATAGACTAAAAATATGTATGAAACCTATAGTAGTAATATGCTACTAACTAGATATCATATTTTTAAATTTGAATACAGAAATGTCAAGAAGTCAGCCAAGCTTATTGACCTTTTCCTAAATGAATCAATATACAAAACTCTATTAACGATTTTTGTTACCAGATACAGCATAGCCAACCACCACCTCACTGTTTTCCCAAAGGGTTCCCCTACATCCAGTAACGAAAACCTATAAACCACTCCAGAAACAATAACACCGCCACGAAAAATGAACGAGGTATCGACAGAGTACTCCCGTTCCCAACCACCCCCGTGGGTAGTAAATCAAATCTTACTCAAACATAAGAAAATTGATTTACGTATCCAGTTACCTCGTTCCCTAAAAATTCCCAGCCCAATCATCAAATTAAAGAGACCCGTATAAATAAATACTAAGCAAGACATTTGCCGCACCGTGATAAGGAATCTAGGAGCATCACAGCATTGTCCCACTGCCTCCCACGCTGCTGCGGTCCCTTCTCCACGGCCCACGGCCTACCTACTAATAAAACAGCAGTACGTGCAGAGCATCTCCTTAGAATATATTTTATTCTGCGGCGTTATCTGCAAATGTCCCGTGGAGTGATTTATGGGACCGTTGTATTACTGATACCGGGAATAGAACACACTTTTCTTAGAAAGGAATACTGAATGAATATTACTATTTATGAACAACTTGGTGATACTATTATACGTGTTATAACTTGCGGGGATGCTTCTCCACGTCAGCAGGGGAAGTTCAGTTCACGTTGGTAACTGCCAAACTAATTGAATTATTTTTCAATACCTATGTTTGTATGTACTTCTTACTCAAGTGTGTCTGCATTTACATACTTGAAGTAGGTTATTATTAGTATTAAAAAATCGGCCAAGTGCGAGTCGGACTCGCCCATGAAGGGTTCCGTAGTAGCAAAGGCGAAAATTGCGGTTTATGACGTATTAAAAAAAAACTACTGACTGGATCTCGTTCGAACCAATTTTTAGTGGTAGTTTTCATGGCAATTTACATCATATATTTTTTTTAGATTTATCATTCTCTTAGTTTAGAAGTTAGAGGGGGGGGGGGGACACATTTTTTCACTTTGGAAGTGTCTCTCGCGCAAACTATTCAGTTTAGAAAAAAATTATGTTAGAAACCTCAATAGCATTTTTAAAGACCTATCTATAGATACCCCACACGTATGGGTTTGATGAAAAAAAAAATTGAGTTTCAGTTCTAAGTATGGGGACCCCCAAAATTTAATGCTTTTTTTTTGTGTGAAATTCTTAATGCGGTTCACAGAATACTGTCATCTTCTTACCAAGTTTCAACAGCATAGGCCTTATAGTTTCGGAGAAAAGTGGATGTGACATACGGACGGACAGACAGACGTACAGACATGACGAATCTATAAGGGTTCCGTTTTTTGCCATTTGGCTACGGAACCCTAAAAACAGGGTTGATGTATTTCATATTTCCAATAAAAAATTTTGTTGCGTTCTCTATAAGTTCCTAGAGGACAGTTGGATGCGATGTCTCTCATTGTTTAATTAAAAGCTTTTATATTTAACTAGCTGACCCGGCGAACTTCGTACCGCCATATTTTCCGCCCGCGTGGTGTTCTGATCCCGATTTATCAGTGTTTATATACAATATTATGCATGTACTATACATATAAACTTTCCTCTTGAATCACTCTATCTATTAAAAAAAACCGCTTCAAAATCCGTTGCGCAGTTTTGAAGATTTAAGCATACATAGGGACGGACAGACAGCGACATCGACTTTGTTTTATAATATGTAGTGATATTGAAATCTATACGAATGTATTAATAACATTGTAAGATCGGACTTTTGTCAGTGAACTATCACGTTTCTTGGATAAGTCCACCGAAATAAATAATAATTGATTACTCTTTCTAACAACTGGCAAGGTTTATTAAGAATTAATCTATACCGCCGGGTGAGTCATTATAAACCTTATAGCGAAGTTGCAAGAGTCAGTATTAATTAAGAATTCATAAAAGAGCTGTACGCCACGCGAGTCCTACAACTCGCTCCTCGTTCCTCGCTCCTTGGTACTATATATGCGCTCTTCCAAGCGAGTGGCTGCACCCTGGAAGCTCTCAGCTATAATCACCTTAATAATAACTAAGTGCTTACATAGCTAATAGTGATCTTAGAGAATTATTGAAATGAAACTAGTTGTAGAAGATTATTCTTACTTAAACCCTTCTCAGCAGCCATGAGGAAATTTAATCATATAAAAACAAGGCAAGAGCAACATATAGTACCTATCTCTTGTGTTATGTTTGTACAATATCGTGTCCCACATTTCATTAACAACGTAACCGAGAACAACCCTCCATCGCTAACTAAGAGCTAGTGGATCGCCGTGATGCCGGTGCCTACTCCGAGTATATAGGGGCACATTCCTTCGGACAAAGTGTTCCACCGCTCATTACTACCGGAATGTACAAGCTTTTGTTTGACTCAAAGGTCTTAGGGTAGGACTACACGGACATACTAGTAGCTAAACTTACTAAGTTTTATACTTTAGCGTGCCATGTACAACTATCTTAACCGGAATTCACGGAAAGGTACATCTACACTACACACCTTAAGTCTTACTTTACTAATTACTTTAAGTGTTTCAAATAGGTATAACACAACTGATTAACTATAGTAATAAACATAGATTCCAGACGACCCAAATTTCACGCTTCACGCCAAATTCTGTAGATATAATTTGAAATGCCAAATTCTGACATTTCAAATTATACAAGTAATGTTATTTATCCAAATTTCTCCAAAAATGCTCAAAGCTCTAGCCAACATTCTAGCTAAAAGAAATTTGAAAACTTTTCTGTTTCCGCAGTGAATTATCTAACATTACTATATCGTATTAAGTGCAAAGTTGTAATGAAGTGATTATCTGAACATTTTTGTGTACACGTCACGCAAGTTTCAACCTCATATAGCTTCAAGATATTTCCTGGTCACGAGCAACGAGTAGTATTAGTGCCTATCTCTCTATCATACATATACGAGCGAGGCTAAGTTCGTTATACAATAAATCAATAAATTAAAAAAATACTTTCGATCTCTATAAACTCCTCAATGGTTCTCCTTACTGTAGAAGTACAATAAAAAGTTACTAAGTACCTTCTTAGTCGGCCGGTTGTGCTTTAAGCGATGATTTAATGATGGAAGTAAGAGGGTCTGTAGTCAGATTCACCACTCCCCAATCCTGTGCCTACCTTGAACTCAAATGCTGTTGAATTTTTAAGAATAATTCTGACATACAGAGAAAGTGAGTACCTGAAACACGATTAGTAACAAAGCACCATGACCCGCGCTCAGTGGCGTAGCTAGATGACCAAGGGCCCCGGTGCAAAAAGAAACAGGGGCCCCCCTATTTTTTCTTTTTGGTTCCGAAAATTCCCTCGGGCGTCGCACGTCGCCTTACAGAAGTAGGTAAATGATGAGGTGGGCAAATCTCCTACCGGTAGCTAACACGCTGTTGGGGATCGAATCCCTCCTCTCCCTCTTTTTCGTGCGGAAGTCTCGGGTGTCAATCGCATGGGTGTAAGCGGAACCAATAAAAATCCATCGCAACTCAACAGACCCTGGGCCATATCCGACATTGAGATGGTCCTCTCAAATATGAGAACCACGATATCTACATCTTGCCCAGGACCAACCCTCCCCCTTACTTGCTTTCCACTGCGACAGTTCATAGTTCAAAGTTCATAGTTAGTCTATGCCATCTTGAGCCAGGCGCAGCTGTCTCCGTTACCCAGGGTGCACCGCGTCGAAATTCTCGTCCAAGCGCCTCATGCGCCACCTCACTGAGTCTGCTTCTGCTAGAAAGACGGTTAGTCGAAGGAGATCGTTCCGTGATCGCCACCGCCCTTCTGTGGTACGGAAGAGTTCACTATTCTAGTACCGGCAAAGTTCAATTCAATAGGTGGGTTGCTGAAGCAAACCCATATCACAAATGGTCTTCAGTAGACGACCAGTGATTCTCTAACAAAATAAAATAAAATAAGTAGGTACTGGAACTCGTATTATTATTATAATATTACTACAATCAATTGGCTATAAGTAAAATATTTTATTAAGACTGCTAGAATAATATCACTCTCTAGACAACAAGCTTGGGGGCTTCCTGAGGGCTCAGGGGGCCCCAAGCTGGCTGCAAATGTGATGGCGAATCTTTCAACGAGACAATACTGCACAAAATTTCCAACAAATGAGTTGCACTGATTAGAGTTGTGTTACATTTACAACCCATTTTCGCATTCCAAAAGTAAGAGATTTTTGGTACTCGTAGTTCAATATGAGATTTACTAGTTAAGGCTCGAGGAGCCCCTGATCCTGGGGGGCCCCCTAGGCCTGGGGGCCCTGGTGCACCGCACCACCTTGCCCACCCATAGCTACGCCAGTGCCCGCGCTGTCCTTTTTCGATCTAATAAAAAAGTCCACATCCAATACGGACAGCTCAAGTCAAATTCCGACTCTTTTATTTATATTTACTTACATCACCAACATTTATTAAAACCTTCTTCACAGAAACATCCTGTATGTCGTATTTACACTCAAACAATGGGGCAGCATTTTGCTTTGGGCTCAATGTTCACAATGCAAACGGAAACCGCCCAAAACGATTAGGTTTATCAAAAACGTCAAAGGTATACGGTGGTGATCGCGGTGACAGCTTTTTAGCTTAACTTTAGGCCGAAATATTGGTGAAATATTATTTGACTTCTTGGAAACGGTTCATTTATTAACCATTTTCTGTTGACAGGATAAACGTTTCACCCAGGAAAATGTTTAATAACTTACAAGCTTAGTCTATCCGTGACCATAGCTGCTGAAGAGCAAGCAAAACATAAGAAATAGTATTTAACATCTAATATTCGCGCAAACTTTTGTTGATACTTTCTAAACAGTTATTCAAATATAGCAAGCCACATCAATGGAATTGCATTTCGCGTAATCTCCGCTTCATTGGTTGGTGCCCGTACAGGCCGCGCAAGAGGTCTCGTCAATATTCCTTCATTGCGGCAAGTCTTGTTTGCATTCCCTGTTCGCCAGTCGCTTTGCGAGAAAATCTCACGTTCTATTTTTCGTTCGACTGTATTTTTCTACTCTCCCGGGATTGGTGTGTTCTCGCGCGAGCGGGTTGCTGATGGAACTACTGTGGAGCCGGGCGTACACCGTATTTCATATTTATATTATTTTATATTTTACAGAAAATTTCTAACATTTCCCTATAAAATAGGCATTTATAATAAAAAATTCAAAATCCTGAAAGAGTAAGAACAACATTTATTGTCGTTTTGGTAAAAAGCAATTATTATATCATTTGCAAACACTAATACCGTGAGCTTGTTGTTTCAATTCTCATACATCAAAGAAAGTCAAATACACAAATTGACTTCTCATGTTTGATTAATCGGTTTCGTTTATAAATACGTCAAGCCGCCCGTCTGACCCCCAAGCCTCTTCTGCGCCAAAGCCTCATCTACCAATGAACTTTAATATACGATATATAGCAGCTTGGAGATCAGGTCTTTTCCGGCCTCAAAGATCTTGGTGAGCCTCGCATTCTTGTGTGATGATGATAATAAATAATCAGATCATATCCAAAGAATTCAAAGACAGCTGACCTACCCAGATTCTTGCCATTTTTGCGCTATATCCTCGCCCCATGAAAGAGACGCGGAAAAATCAAGCCACTCAGAATAGGTTGCTCCAGCTTGGCAGACAAGCAGCAGCAGCAGAGAAGACAAACCGAACCGCAGTGGTTGAGGATAAGAATACAGGCATTGCTAATTTTGTTGCCCAGGAAGAAATTTTCTAGGCAGAACCCTTTGAATATAAAAATTAATAGAGAAATCAAGTGCTGCCGATATAAGGCATAGCGAACATCCATAGATACAGTTAGAAAACCCCAAAATTGGCAAAACAAATAGAAGACGTTATTTTAAGTAAAGTTATGGGCGGCGCATGTTAAAGTGCTGCGTTGGCATGTTTATGGAGCCCCGCGTCTCCTGCGTCTCCGTCCGCGCGGGATCCGGCGCAGATAAAGTTCCGCATATTGAGGATATCTTGCGGAATACGCGTCGTATATCTCACGTGAAGTATATCCCTTTTGAACGAGGCTTTTTTATTTACTCCTTGTTTTGTATAAATTTATAGGCAGCAAAAAGTAGTAAATATCCCGTGTTATTTAGTACTTTAGATTTTTATTTCCATATAGTTCCTTATTATATTAAAAAAAATGTCAGTTGGAATTGGAGAACTACATTAGATCAATAAAGTCTCTACGATACACATAGAAGTGAAGCACATTTTCTTCTTTTTAACTGGAAAACGTATTTTATAAAATACTAGCTGACCCCGCGCACTTCGTACCGCCTAACAGTCAATTCTTGTTTTTTTCAATTTTTCTCTCCGTAAGAACCATCCCCGTACTTTAAGGAATGTTCTAAAAAAATTATTATCGAAATTGGTCCAGCCGTTTTCATGCCATGTCGTGACAACGGAAAACGGGTTTCATTTTTATATATATAGATACAAAATATGACGCTCAGCAAAATTAGTCATATTAAATTAGTTATTCGAAAAGATAATTCTGAAATTTCGCATCCAGTACGTTATTTCTATTTGTATAACGTATTGAAATTGCGACGCATAAATAAAGGTACAACTAATGTTTAAATTATTAAATAAATACAAACAAATTGAAAACGTTCCTTCGTTCAACGCGCTCCTTTACCGCTTTGATTAAAAACTTATTGAAACGCAATCCGAACTTTAGGGGAATATGGGCAAAGTTTACCCTCTAATTACTTACAATATCTGAGTCTGTGAGTGCATTCCGGGGAATTCGACAGTGCAGCCAAGTTGAATTTAGGTAAGGGAAAGTTTTGTACAATAATTATGTACCGTTTAATTATGTCGTAGTGAGTGTAAGTGATTGTGGATGCTGCAGTAGAGGTTTTTGCGCCGTTTCTTCTCCAATAGCGCCTAGAAAGCGGTGGCAAACTTAGTTTTAAGCAGAATTTGTGTTTGACTGAACTGCCAGCTCTGTACTATAAGAATAATTCATCCAAAATGGCAAGTTAAGGGTATCAAAACAAATGGTTTTTGGAGGAAACACTGTAGCTCACTGTAAAAGTAGCCTATGCCGAACTGAATTGAACTGCTAAAGTAAACTTTACTCGCCAGTGTAGAACAATACTACATTTATTTCCTTCAACTATTTTAACGTGGTTCACAAAATAGCTGTTCAATACAATCACTCGAGTTATGAGAACGTGATACGTTTGTGTGTAACATTATTCTAGAAGAACAAAGAGATATTACTATTAGAACTATCGGGATATATTTACCATGTATTGTTTGGAGTTTCCGATATTTCGAAATATCCCGATAGTTCTAATAGTAATGTGAACGACCATGAAAGTTTAAAAACAAAGATATATTTCGCAAAGTACGCTGCTAATGTTATTGATAGTATGGGGTATTTTGCGAGCCCTATTTAGAGTCTACACTACACTTTTGAATTAGTTTGGTGAACATGAAATTGTTATTTCTCGGCAATTGGTCTTATATCGTTAATTGCGTTACAGGTAAACTGAGATTAATTCATAATGACGTCAAGCGTAAATCGCGTCGCGTCAGTACTGTACATGAAATGCTGAGTTTGAAACTAAAAGCTGAAATTCAATTTTAAAGTCTTGGAAGTATGTTTTAAACTGTTCATAGTTTCACTCCGCGCTGTCGAGGCTGTGGCTTTCTCGAGTACGCCTCGGTAGTAACGGTTTATCCTTTTATTTTTTAAATAGGTCAAGAAGAATTTAAACAATATTAAATAAACACTTTGAAAACGCCAAGTTGCATGGAAATACTTTGCGCGCTAGATAAAATTGATTTATTTGGTTTGGATAATTATTTTCAATGCACACACACGGTCGCAAGAAACAGATAGTCAGTGTATTGTTTAGTAATTGACTGCTAAAGAGAAAAGTATGATGTACAGCTCCCTCCGAAGATCTTCGAGACTCAGCAAACCTCGTCTGCAAGCTGATATATCTACTAACTGACCTGAAAACCTTTGAGGAAGAGTAAGAACAGTGGACTCGGAGCCCAAAAGTTCCAGCTCTAAAAATACCTCTACCTATTGACGGAATGATAATGTGACAGATTTGAAATTGAAAAACGGTTATGAATGACGATATTGGTTGGCTATGTAATGAAGTGGATACAATTGTACATGTTGTAGCGAAGATGGTTCGTTTTCAACCCATTTCACAATTAGTATTCAATCCAATAACATTTTTCAATATGCCATAATTATATTATTTACTGTTCACTGAATAATTTCTTTTTGAATATGTTCACGTTATTGGTTAAAATTGAATTATGTAGATAAGTAGGTACAGTATTTTTTTCATAAATGGGATTCACGGGATACCTACTAACAGTCGTCAGTACAACCTATCTATTCTATGCCACAGTTCTTTATTGCTATCGTTGATTTAAATTGTTTGTTAAAGTCCACTCAATTCCTTTTGTAGTACTTTAGTTGGGTACTCGACTGCTCGTGGGAAATAACATTGCAAAAGTTAATATCTAATCATAAAAATATTACTCAAGTTGGTCATCCGCTGCATTGAGTGAGACCCGACGTGGGCGTAAGTCGTGGGCGCCACGGATCGGACTACGTCGTCGCGAAGAAGCGTGTGACGGGTGAGTGGTGACCCGCCCTACACAATTTTATTTTGCTTCAACACCCTACACAAAAACCTTATCGTGCGAACGCTCACGTCTTTATTTAAAACAGAACTGTATTTAAAATGTCAGTATTTCGTCACTTTTCTATACCACTTAGGTCGCAGATAAGCACACGACCGCGATGGAAAGTGATTGTCGTGGCAAATGGACGAGTGCAACACCAGGGGACTTAAGACCCTGCGAACCTGTAAGAACAGCGAGATTCTGTGCCTTCACGGCACAGAATCTCGCTGTTCTTTGGGGAGCGTGTCCTCAGTCCTAAGTAATTCTCAGTAAATATTCGAATAGGAACCCTAATCAACGTCGTGTATATGTGTTTATGGCGTTAGGTCGAAAATTAGCAATCAGTGGTTAAGCTCACAGAATACTAATTACCTCCACTAATGACATGTCAGCCACACGCCGACAGCCGCGTCCAAACGCTCCACACGGCGCACCGCGCAGCGCGCACCGCACGCGGGTGGCAGTGAACCAATCATTAGTTGAAACTAAGTAATTGCTGGTTTTCGATTATGTGAGAGCTATTGAAAGTCAATTGACGTAACGTGCCCACTCGCCCTTCGATATGCTGTTAGCAGAAAAATGCTAACAGGTAGATGGAAAAATATAAAGCCCCGGTAGGTCTTAGCTGCATGTAGCTGTGAAGTCCGGCGTCTCCTTTTTTAAATTCTTTGCTTAACCCTAAATTCCTCGGAGCTCACGCTACTCACGGACTTATGTATTTAAGTACTCTTTTACCTAAGTCCTCATGTACATTTGAACACAATACATGTACCCATATAAGTACTCCTCCATACTTGATAGTTCCACTGAGTAGTGGCTAATGAGCAGTCCTATACAAATCATGGATAGAAAAGTGCCACATGAACTAGTTAATCAAAATCCATTAACAATTTATCACCGTTCGTTCAGATTAGTACTAATAGCTGTATTACGTGGACCGTTGTTGGATGATAATTATGCCGTTGTACACTACCGTCCCTGATCCCTCGTTGTTGTACCGCCTCAAACTCCGAAGGTCGTCCTGTATCACTCGGTGTAATCGGTGGATTGTCCTGGGGGCTTTGTCGCGTAATTGGTGTTCATTTTTCATACATTATTATTTAATTTCAAAACATAAGTGACGTGGCTGCTTGAATAATACGAATGAAATGCCGCATTTATTGTGATAATTATAATTACGTAACTTTTCTATATTATAGTAATATTTTAAAGGGAAAAGATTTGTATTTTTGTATGTAACAAAAAACAAAAACTACTGGACCGATTTCAAAAATTATTTCGCCATTAGAAAGCTACATTATCAGGTACCAACATATATTGAACATAACTCGAATATTCCTGTATCGTCCACAAAGGGCTCCTCCAAAGAACTTTTACAGCCCGCAGACTTGCTAGTAGAATAACATCTAACAAAGACATACCAATATTTATTTGCGACCCGCTGTAACCAAGACGGTGGTACTTATAACATACGATGTGAATCCTAGCAGATTAATAAGAAAGTTCATTTGGTACTTTTCTTAGCGGAATAGTATACGAGTATAAGGTCTATTGTCTAGACTATTGACTAAGTAATTCAACAAAAACTTCTTTTATCATGCTAACAATATACGTAGATGCACTGGTTTTACTCCAGGATATTGATATGGTACTCCACTGACCCGTAATAGATTAAAGAAGTATCATGGTTGAATTTGGGGCTCGTATTCTAGATCGACACCCAGTCCTGAATTTAGAAACTACTCCGTGAAAACCGCTTTAAATACGCCCGCTACATGGTGGTCCAACATTAATAGAGAAACGTACCAGATAGATGTGATATGACGGAAGAAGAAGAAGAAGTCCTGAATTCAGATTTATTTGACGACAAATTGACAGATTGTCAGGTAAATCGAGATTTCTAAATCTAAATCTAAATCGACGACGACGAAAATTAGAATTTTCGTTTTCGGTTGGGAACGTCAGACGGAAAATAGAGCTTTTCGTGCATGTCTGTGCAGAATAATAGTTATTTGTTATACAAGAGTGCGAAGTTGCTTTTTAACCGTGTGCTCAGTTTTGATGACCGAGCAAGCAAAAGATTCTAAATTTGAATCACGAGCGTAGAGAGTGATTCACAAATTAGAATCTTGAGCTTTAGCGAGGGAATCAAAAGAGCACAAGGTGCAAAATCTTTGCACTCGAGTGCAACACGTAACTTTTCATCCGACCTCAGCGAGGAAATAATGAAATGCTTCTTCTTCATCCTAGCGTTAATTCCCAGTCGCATCCGAGCTTTCACCTCGGAGTCTGAGGTCCGCTTTAGGTACCAGTCTTAACTGCGGATTTGACTGGACCTCGATATTTTCCGTAAAGCGACTGCCATCTGACCTCCAATACCCAATGGTGACATTAGGCGATATTGAAGCACTGCAGCTAGGACGTTGTTGTTGAATCTTTTAAGGCTCCAACTGCCCGTAACGGCTGCTATAGATGTTCGTATGACAACCGGGACCGACGGTTTAACGTGCTCTCCGAGGCACGACCAGACCACCAAATACCTACCCATATTCATGCAAACAAATATTTCCACTGAGCGGGGATCGAACCCGCGCCTCCGGCGTAAAGCAAATTAAAAAAAAAAGGACACCAAGGAGGTTCTGAGTCTGAGGTTTTCATAAATTAAAAAAAAATTGTATGATAAATTCGGCACCATAGAGTTAGAAGTAAGTAGGTTTAATGATGTTTTGAATTCATAAACCTAGTGCACACGATGTTCTAAATTCAAATTTACTTTATCCTCTAGAGGACAAAAACGACTTTTACAACACACCTGCTCATAAAAGTGATATTATTTTACCGCAATTAGGCAAGTAATGACACCTATTATCGAACTGTGACTTTTTCATTGCTATTATTCACAAAAGTGAGTTATACTTAGATTATTTTTTAAATTTTATAGGAAGTGTCTATAATTGTAAAGTTTTGATACAAAAAATAACGTGTTTAATAGTACGAATAAATTAATACGCCTATTGTATGATCATTTGATGCATTTTCGTATTTAAATAAATAATTTCAACTTGTAGTACTTGTATAATAAACAAAAATTTCACTTAAATTTAACTTTTTTTTTTCTTTAAGTAGGTACAGAAAAAAAAACAGTAAAAAAAAGTTAAAGTCAAACCCAATGATATTAAATATAAATAGATGTGTTATTGCTATTTCTACGTTGATTTGTAAGCATATGACATATCTATGTTGTGAAATATCATTGGTCAAACCTCATTCTTTTAAATATGGCCGATCGCCATTGTTAGATGCGCGCGCATAGGAAAACGAATTCATTTGTAGTATTGTTTATTTAGTATTTTTTGTAGTGTTATTTTATTCGCAAGTGTGTTGTAAAACGTCGTATGCCACGCGTGAGCATGATGATTACCGTCCTCGGCGCTCTTAAGACCCTCGCCTGATGTACTTTTACCACAGAATAAGTAATAGTACTACTATTACACTCAGATATCGAAGACTAAAAATACGCTTTCCGAGATGGTGGGATGAAAAAAACTTTTCTTTCTTTCTTCCTTTCTTCTTTAGAACTGAGTAAAAGAGTGATAGTTCTAAAGGTTAACCTGACCATGTCGGTGTCGTGTCGTGTGGTGTCAGGTGTCTGTCTCCGCGCCGGCTGATGTCGCTTGTTTTTTCAGGAAAAGAAAGCAAGCGCCTTCTAAGCGGAACATATGCCGTATATTTGTTTAGGTCTCGTATAAAGAAGTAAGGCCATGTGGGTGAAAGGATATTGATTAGTGTATTTGTAATTCTACAAGCTTCAGTTTTGTTCTTTATCAGTAGTTCCGTCTGATTAAAAGTGATAGCAAAACATGTACATTTTTCTGGAGCTTTTATCAGTAATGTATTTGACAATGACTATAAGTAGCCTTATCCCGGAAAAGTACCTACCATTTGCAATACCTATGTAGGTATATTATAGTACCGCAGTACCGCTTATTAAAATTTAGTTATAGAAGTATACCTATAGCAGTGGGGAAGGGTGAAATTTTTCAAAAGGGAAGCCGCTGGAAAATATATCTTACCTCTAACTACTATAGCAATTTTATGTGGAATTCTGGGCGTTCTCAATTCAGATACTGCATTTCATGTTTCAGTTTTGATACTGCATTATGTACCTATATTATTTATTAGAGTATTTGCAGTATTATAAATATCTCTACCATGGTTTTTGTTTGCTGAGCAAGCCAGTAGAAATCGAGATACAGGATCCCCTCGCCGCTTGTGTACAGGTAGGCAATAAAGGCGAGTGCGGACAGAACTCGGACAAAACTCGCTTCCAACTGAACTTATTTGTGTGGTTTCAAACGGTGGCCTATAGCAACTAAGGACTCGTTCACAATACGTGAAAACCAAGGGTGAACTCCTACGTAAAAAACGTCTATGTGAAAATTGCACTGGTTTTCTATCAGGGAGATATAAGAGAACTTAGGAGGTTTCGAATCTTTAAAAAAATTTCAGAGGACGACTGAATGGTGACAAATTTTGAGTCGTTTCCTACCGAGGGATCAATAGGCACCATATAAAATTTAGGATCAATATAATAATACGGAATCGTGAAAAACACGATTCCGTATTCAATGTGAACATCTATCCGTCAAGGCGTATCGTTTTTTATAACGAATCGTCAAAGACGTTATCCCGTGTGAATGCGCCCTAACGTGTAATCTTCAAATTTTATTCGCTGTGGATCAGTAGTAACTACTACTGATTAGTACAACCGGTTCCGGGGTTCATTAGGGCACCAGTCGGTTCGTATCCATTTGGATATGAAACTACACTACTTAGTTGACGTATGTACATGTTTGATCTCCTATACATTTTAATACTATTAGGGTAGCAAAGAAGTAAACGGCCGGGGGTTGCCGTAGCTCGCTGAAGAGAGAGACATTAACTTTGACATTGTAAGGAAGACTGATAAATCCTTTAACCCCTACTTTACTTACTACCTACTCTACTAGCAAGAAGTGTTCTACAGCTCCGTAATCCATCGTTTTATAAATTTGCACGATAGGTATAATAATACATACTCTGCCGGGTGTTGTTATGTGTAAATGAGAAGTCAATCGATCAACAGTCATGCAGGTACATTAAACCGCAGCCAGCGGTGAGGGACCCGATTCACACACGCCACGTTTTCGAAACGCGGGAATTCAGTTTAATTGGAAATAAAAACGTAAAAAATGCTTAGATAGGGATTCCGTATCTCCTCTGAGCCATTATGCAACCCGATTCGGGTCGGCTTTCCGGTCTAACTAAGAAGCGGCTGAACTTCGGTATTTTTCATGAAACAACTACCGCCTGACCCTCACAACCCATTAGCGACATTGAGGTATTCTGTATAATCTGTTGAACTAAACTTATTTACATTTTCGTGAAGTTCTGAAACCTTGTTCTCTCATACTCTCATAGCTTTATTCGATTTCAATTAGGTCTTAATTTCGTTAGTTTTATAATCGCACGTTTTCAAAATGTTGGTAATTTGTTTGAATAGGGGTCGGGTATTTATTCTGTGGTCGGGTGAGGTCGGCGCGTGGTCGGCGCAGTCGAGCGCGTCGCTGACACGTTGCGGACTTTAATTGCGTACGCTTTGTATTATCTTGATAATGACGCCGACAGTTCAAATTAAACAGTTTTCACCTGACTTTATACCATTATAAATAACATACCTAAATGAATAAAAGTTCAGTAATTTAAAGAAGTTAGGTAGGTACGTTTAGTCAGAACTAGATACTACATAATTATGATTTTATGAAACACTAGCTTTTGCTTGGGGCTCCGTTCGCGTGGAATTCTGGTCCCGTTCACCGCTTATAGGTAGTAGCGTGATGATATTATAGCCTATATTGGTACCTGAAAATATAGCTTGCTAATGGCGAAAGAGTTTTTGAAATCGGTACTGAAGTTTTTGAGTTTATTCGTTACATACATAAATTAATTTTAACAAAAAAGTTAACCGATTTCAAGAAACGAAAAAGAGGCACTGAAAAGCGAAATACTTCATCCTAAAATTAAAAATTTAAGAAACCTACTTCTACCGATTTTTGTTGATAATTTATCAATTAAAAAAGTAGTAAATTTTCTTCTTTTTTAAATAAATTATATCTATTCTTTATTAAAATAGTTACATACATTATTAACAATTTCACGAGACTGAGCAACAATTATTTTACCACGCTTTAAATTTGTTGAAGCCATGATACATAGTTAACTACTGTAAGTTAATTTTGATAAAATTTGATAGAATCGAATATGTTCACGAATGAAATTAGCGTTCATAATCATAAATGTATCATATACGCACGGAGGACAGAATATGATTAGTAAACGGAGATGTTCCAGTGAAATTTCTCGTAATAAAAACGCGTCGCCAAATGCGGGTGGGAAGAAGACGCGGGGGGCATGACGCCATACCTCGTCCCCCACGCGTCTCTTCTCCTAAGTCTAAGCCCCTCCCACTTTTTAGAATGCCATCTAGTGTGGCATGGCGAAACCAAATAGAAATAATGCATGCAATTTCCATTGTAGTTTTACCACTCGCCACAAAGCGCTGCACAGAATTCTAGAATAATCTATGTGTTTAATGACAGCGGGACCACTTACATATTGACCACTATATATACAAGCTGTTGCCCGCGGCTCCGTCCGCGTGGAATTCTGATATAAGGAATATAAGGACATAATTATTGGGTTGCATTATTGGAGTTTTAGCGCCTTCGCTGGCATAGGCGGGTGCGGGTCGCGGACGTCAGGCGCGGGCGCCCGTGCCGGGCGCCCGCCTGTCCGCTGCTCCGTCGCGGACGTCCGCGACGGGCGTCTGTCACCAGTATAATTTCAATAGCGTCGGTGTACAGTCGATAACTATGGATCATTTATTGATATATTACTTAGCCAAAAGACGACGACGTGAACAAAGGCGTCAGCCAATTAGCCCATATTATGTCACGTCTAGATTGTTGTGTGGCGAATTTGTAACCAAGTTTTCGTATAAGAATGTACAGCTATCATAATTAGTTTATTGTAAATCAAAGACAATTTTGCACGGTTTGTCAAAACTGAAGAGAAAGAGGCGAACTCCTTTGGTTCACGGAATTTTTGGTTTTACTTTACACAATATACCTATTAGCAGGGCTGGCTCGCGACTCGCTTGGGGGTACAAGTGGTGCAATGCATCCGGGAGCAGGTTCCTGCTTTTGCATTTTATATTGATATATTATGTTGTTCTATGAATAATATAAGACTGACCTTCAAAATAACATTCTATTTAAGTTTCGTTTACCAAAAAATTTCAAAGGTATATGCCGTAAAAAAGCTTTCAGTTTGCAGCTAAGGATTATTCTAAGTTTATTGCAACGACTGTACAAGCACGGCGCGTGTGACACGGATAACGTAGCGGCGGTCGATGATTTTGTTGAAACAGACCCGCTCGCGTGCTCCGTCGCGCGGACACACGGCGCGTGCCCCGCTGCCCGCGTGGCGGGCCCCGCCGCCCGCGTCACGTGTGACGGGTATCCGCCTCACGTAGCGCTGCTCTTGAAATAACATGAAACAAGCACGCGAAGCGGACGTCCGCGACCCGCACCCGCCTATGCCAGCGAAGGCGCTAAGTACGGATCCCTAACTTTTTCAAAAAGGAAATTAATAAAGCAAGAAAATAATGTAGAAATATAAAAAAATGATGTTATTATATTGTAAAATTTTCACCTTATGTATTTCTGGTATACGTATATACAATTAGGTATAGCAAATTTAGACTGTAATTTTTTAAATCATTTTTTTGTTTTATAGAAGTCATCTTCATTGAAGGACCTCGAACAGATTCTGGAATATTTTGTGGGGTACCTACCAGCTGGAAGGTCTATTTAAAATACGTACCTATCCACGCATTTTTTTATTTCTGGGTTACTGGGAAATCTAAAATGATATAATATAATGTTGACAATTTTATTGGCTTCCTAAAAATAATGTGAATATAGTGGTCTCACTACTATGATGCACACCATTTATTTTAAATAAGGCCATCTGTAGAATTATAGCAGAATCATTTAGCCCCCTTAAATGATTTGGGCAGATACCGACAGATGGCTCAATTTTTTTATTTTCAATTTTCAATTTCACCCAAATATAATGTAAGAATTAATAAAATAACAATTGCGGAATTACTAATGAAGTCCGGTGAAATTATTGTGGTGATTTTTTTATAGAATGAATTGAATTGTTGTTACAACATTATACAAGTAAGACAAGGTTACTTATTTCTTCTCTCCGCTAGATGGTTCTATAAAGAATTTTTTTTCTAAAAATGAAAATAAAAATATAGCGGACTTACTGATGAAATGTTATATCATCAATGTATTTAAACATCTTATCTCTACAATTTGTACACCCTTGTACCGCACACTTCATTCTTAAATCGGGTCAAAACTATTTTTATCTTTGAACTTTTAACCAAAAATGACAACCTATCGCAACGACGTGCCACTAGAACTGAGTGGTGACGTCACAGAACTGACGTCTATATATAGGAGTCCTTTTGACAGTATGGAAGCACGCGACTCGATTGCCTTTGCAACAACTCCGCTATCATTTCCTTCTCCATGCATATACGTCAAATAAATCAATTATTTTTCTTATATTTCAATATTTTTGTGTTAGTTTTGAGCTACAAAGGAGGTTTTGTTGCTCATATCCTGCTTGTATTGTATTCATTATGACAACGGGTAATATAATTATGGGTCATATCTGTAAATTGATAACTCTATGTCAGAGACGAGGGATTCACGACAATTACCGAGGTTGACCGAATGTTCAACTGATTTTAATCCTACTGTACGAAGTTCGCCGGAACAGTTAAGTCTATCTAATATATAAAATCAATACCACTTTTCGTTGTTATTTTATAACTCAAGAACGGTTGGACCGTTTTGGCTAATTTTAGTCTTGAAATATTCGTGGGTCTCCAGGGAAGGTTTAAAGGATGAGAAAATTGGTGCAGCGGGAATGGGAAAATATGGCGGTACGAAGTTCGCCGGGACAGCTAGTAAATTATAAAATTTAATACGATCCGTAGTTTCCCTTTCTCGCAAGAAGTCTCAAAAACTTAGGTACTAGGTATATAAAGGTACTAATGCTCGTGAGTCGTGAAGGAGGCGGCGGAGCGGGAGCGAAGGAGAATCGCTAACCGCGCACGGCGCACCCCGCAACGAGCGGCGGCAACTCGGGCGTCGGAAGTCGCAAAATGACCTTCGTCCCCCATGAGCGCGGGCCTGGGGTTGACGGTTGGAGCCGCCTGTCACCCTAGTAGAAGCAGGCTGCGGCGGCGGCGCGCATTACGTGCCTCCCCATACCCGGGGGCGAGTTGGGGACTCTTCGGTCCCCACACCGGAAGAGGGCCAGATCGAAAGATATGGCCCTGGGTCGGCCATGGTGCGAGGGATATGGCTACTACAATCTCACCTCCGGCAACCGACGACGGCCCACAGTCGGCATGCATTTTAGTTGGTTCGAGTCCGACATAACCTCCTCCTCCAGCTCCGGCGGGGGAGGTATCCGTGGGGATTTTTCTAACGATAAAAAAAGGTATAAAAGGTACTTACCGCTGTAGGGCTCTTGCTGCTCTTGGTGGAGGAGAAGTGCTCTATGACCTCCCAGTTGGACTTCTTGGGCGCAGGCGTGTCGGCGGGCGACGGCGACGTCCGGTGCGCCGCCGATGGCGTGCTGCGCCCCGAGTCGTCGGCGCGCATGGGCGTAGCGGAGCGGAGCGAAGCGCAGCGGCGACCACGCAGCGCGTCCTGTACACAACGAAAGACGGTTAAGGAAAGGTTTGGGCACCTTAAACGCCGCTTTGTAAAATATATCTGTATTATAAAGCGGCGTTTAGTTTTATACCACTTAGGTGGCAGACAAGCAGACGGCCCACATGATGGAAAATGGTTACCGTGGCCTATGGATATAATATGCAATACCAGGGGTGTCATACTCGCGCTGCCGAACCTGAAAAAACCTTCTAATTCCCTTCTTGAAAAACGCCATATTGTAGTCGTTTGGAAAAATTGTAAATTGTATGAAATTAAGGCAAGTCAGTTTTTCAGATTAACTCTAAATAGAACCTTTTGGAATCAAGAGATAATAATTTAATTTAAGGATTAAAATGATTTTGGTTTTGCGTGCGCGTAGGAGAAGTCTATACATAATATAATTAATGTTTGTCATATTCATAATATTCATAAATAAGCCTGCTGAAAAGAGATAAAGAGATCCGATTCTCAGCACTCCATGGATTCACCGTGCGGTCGCCGGGTCCATAGCGTGATACAGAGAGGAACACCGTGAACGGCGACTGGGACTTGCGACCCAGATGTAGGTTTAGGGTGGCCACCTTGTGATGAATCAGCGCTCACCTCCCCGTCAGTAGTGTTCCCCCCCCCCTTCCCCCCCTACCTATCCAAATTTGGTAAGATCCTATCAATGCCGCTTTTGATATTCGATTTAGTAAAGAGCTTATTGAAGCTGTTGGCAATCCGAGGTCTTTAAATAAGTTGTACAGGGATTTAGCTGGAATTCCCCTTGCTCCTACTTCTACGGCGTAGAGTTTAACCACGTAGCCGTTTTTGGTTAACTCGTTAGTCAAGTCAAAGTATTTGTTTGTCTTTATAGCGTGGTCTTTAGGTATATTAGTTTCCCACGGTACTGTGAGTTCTACAAGCACTGCACGCCAGTAATGCAATATTCATACACTAAATGACGTAATTACGCACTGGGATCCACCGTGCTAGGTATGTGGTGGCCCGTGACTGTCAGTTTGCATCGACGTGGATGGAAATCTGCGGTGGAGCCATCGCGCAATATCCGGGCGAGTTCCGCCGCCGCTCAGTCCTGAAAGCGCTCATTTCGATATACCTACTGTTTGTTGTCACTGAATCAATACTGTCACTACGAAAACGTTTCAACATATTTCATGAGCAATTTTGCTCTTTACCTATGATGTCACTTGTCTACTGTTATATTCGGTGTAAGACGGGGAATTTTCTTTAGAAATCGGTCCATTGTCGTCGTGCGTACCTACGCATACCCGCATTGTCTGGATATATTATATGACAAGGTATTTAGTACGTTGCAGTAAGGTTTGATGAGGGGTGATCGTCTAGACAATGTCACGCCTCGCTCTGCTTCAGAGAATGCTTGTATAAATAGCGTGGGTAGATAATACCTGTTGTTATAAATTGAGGCTTTTATTTTTGTTTCATTAACTCAGCATATCGGTTTCAACCATAATAAGTTTAATATATCCAGAAAATGTCGCCATTCTATCCCGGAGCCCTCTGACCTCACAGCTCTGCGCTCACAGGCGTACCCACGAGTGTATTCATCAGATTTGAGTGATAGCCGGCGCGCTCAGTCAACGTCGCGGCGAACCAATTAAACTCTGCGTTATGCGCTAAGCCGATGTAGCGGCTACTATTTTCTGCGGAGGCGATGGCAGGGTCAGTTTTTATAAAATATGAAATAAATAATGACTGTAACATGATCGATACGTATTTTTATTGGTCACAACTCACACCTGAGGGACAAATATATTTTCGGTAGAGAAAAGGCATCGTAGATGTTCTGTAGTCAATTTTAAACTGACTGCTCAAATTGATTTAATTCAATCATTAATCTGAACCAAAAGTTACAAGTTAGTAAGATTAATATGGCGGTCGTCTCATAGGTATTATCTTGAAGGCGTAATCTTCAGAACCACTACAGATCGTAAGAAAGATGTCGTAACACCGATAATCTTCCCAATAAGTTCATAACTCCCAAGCATAATCTCTGAACCATTCAGAACTTCAATAAAATACATTGAGAAACAGCTTCTCTTAAAGCAGTCTACCACTTAGATTTACACCTAATACTGGTATCTACTTCCATGTCAAGATTCAGTAGCAGATACAAGTACAACAGTAGTAACATTACGACAGTATCAGCTGTGAGCCTCCGCATTACCGTCAGGATTACGAGCAGCTGTCCACAGCATTATCGCCTTGCCAGTGGCAAAGTGAAGATTCTTTATGTACGGGCGTGGACTGGACTCAGACAAAAGCGCGCGCCGGTTCTTTACCATTCTCTTTGGACATTTTTGATTAAATTTGACAAGGTGTATCTTATATAACTGATGTATATAGTTAGGAGCAAACGAGAAACAGTTACAACAAAGAACTGTTTATTTTAAGTCGTAACATAACCGAGCACAGCCGTAACATAGTCCATTGCTTATAGTCATGACAGCCACAATCAATGGCCGAACTTTATGTTGTGCTTTTCGAGTGATGGCATGTCTTTACGCCGCTAGCTAGCTGGTAAAGTACCTATATCTATTTTACACTTTCGACCACTGATACTATTACCACAGATTACTAAATAGTTACCTATTACACCAGAAATCATTACTGTCAAATGCCGGGTATTGAGCGGTACCACGAACTTAATAACCGACCAATTATCACATCCCGTGGAAAGGGGATTGGGTAATCTAGTATGGACAGTGGCGTCCTTAATTTTTTCAGCGGCCATCAATAATTTTGATACCACTTCATTGTACTGTGTTAAACACACGTACAAATGTCATTATTTTCATTGTAAGTAATATCGGAGCTGCGATATACAGGGTGCAACATTTCGACCTTACCTTGAAGGAAAGTATCCTCATACTAAAGATAGCGAATTTTACTTAAAGGAAACATTACCTTATTTTTAAAAAGAAACAAAACTGCATTCAAAGACTTTTGAAAATGCCACACCCGGTAGTCGAACCGACTAATATCTTACAAAACCTTCTCTTTCATGGGTTTCCTTTTATTTAATTTACCATGTTTTTAGAGAGATTTGATCCTTATGATCGACCCTATCGATTGATGCAATAAAAATACAGGGTGTTATTTTTTCGAATTGTAGTCGGTTCGATTATAAGGCGTGGCAAACGATTTTTCAGCATTCCATAAATGCAGTGCTGTTTCTTTTTTAAAACACACTAAACTGTATTCAAAATTTTCTGAAAATGCCACACCCGGTAGTCAAACCAACTAAAATCTTTCTAAATCTTGTATTACATGGATTTCCTTTTATTTAATTTACCAAGTTTGTTATTGATGCAATAAAAATGCATAATTGATGCAATAAAAATATAGGGTGTTATTTTTTCGAATTGTTCGATTGTGAGACGTGGCAAACGATTTTTCAGCATTCCTTAAATGCAGTTCTGTTTCTTTTTTTAAAACATACTAAACTGTATTCAAAGTTTTCTGAAAATACCACACCCGGTAGTCGAACAGACTAAAATCTTTCTAAATCTTCTATTTCATGGATTTCCTTTTATTTAATTTACAAAGTTTGTTAGAGAGATTTGATCCTTATGATCGATCCTATCGATTGATGCAATAAAAATACAGGGGGTTATTTTTTATAATTTTAGTCGGTTCGATTACAGGGTGTGGCAAGCGATTTTTCGAAATTCCTTAAATGCAGCTTTGTATTTTTTTAAATAAGAGAGTGTTTCCCTTGAATGAAATTAGCTATTTCCGGTAGTAAGAGTAGGTACTTTTCCCACATCTTAACATCCAAGAAGTAATTATTGTAATCAATTTGCCTATTGCAGACTACTGCTAGACATAGGCCTGCAGAAACAGAACTGCATTTAAGGAATGCCGAAAAATCGCTTGCCACACCCTGTAATCGAACCGACTAAAATTCGAAAAAATAACACCCTATATTTTTATTGCATCAATCGATAGGGTCGATCATAAGGATCAAATCTCTTTAACAAACTTGGTATATTAAATAAAAGGAAATCCATGAAATAGAAGATTTAGAAAGATTTAGTCGGTTCGACTACCGGGTGTGGCATTTTCAGATAACTTTGAATACAGTTTAGTACGTTTTTAAAAAAGAAACAGAACTGCATTTAAGGAATGTCGAAAAATCGTTTGCCCCGCCCTATAATCGAACAATTCGAAAAAATAACACCCTATATTTTTATTGCATCAATCGATAGGGTCGATCATTAGGATCAAATCTCTCTAACAAACTTGGTAAATTAAATAAAAGGAAATTCATGAAATAGAAGATTTAGAAAGATTTCAGTCGGTTCGACTACCGGGTGTGGCATTTTCAGAAAACTTTAAATGCAGTTTTGTTTCTTTAAAAAAATAAGGGAATGTTTCCTTTCAGTGGAATTGGCTATCTCCAGTATTTAGAGTACTTCCATCTAAGTAAAGTTGAAAAATACCACCCTGTATAGCTAAGCCCCGATATAGTTTAGAGAAGTTTGTCCATAGTAACTTTTGATCACTTTATACTGCACTTTCATATTATACCAATTTCATTGATGGCCGCTCAATTCCAACACGACGCCAACATTACCCAACCCCCTTTACATAAAATCAGGATGCGAAGGCCACGCCACAGTGCACGTTGCCATGGCGACGTGCTCCGGGAAACCTCGCGGCCCATGTGAAGGGGTCCTGGCTGGCGTTTTATTAGTAGGTAATTGCCGAGCGTGCCAGGCACACCTGCGCCACCTATACTTGAGGCTTTTTTAATTGCAGTATTTACATACTCATCTATACCTACATATGAAAATATTCTGTACTATACTTCAAAATACATACATTTCTTAAAGTCCTATAACCCCGTCACAAAGCTTTTTACCGACGCGAAATTTTTTTACGGGTGAAGCCGGAACTCGGGCCTTCTTCGACATTATATTGGCGCTAGTACCTATATCTTGCCATTATCCTTCTAGCTAGGGTCTTTTTAAATACTATAGATTACACGATTACATAATTTACGAATTAAAATTTCACAGTAGTACTTTCGAGTTGGAAAGGCTTACTTGTCGATTATATGGGACCTAAAAAAGTTGAGTACCTAACACGCCTGTTAATCTCTCTACGAATACGATAAAATAACCGTGTGTATATTTAACTTACAGAAAATAAGCTCACAAAACAATGGAAATTCGTTACATACTTCGACCCTTTACTTTTATTTATGTTACTGATACCTAAAAATTTATGTTATCTGTTTATGTAGAATTAACGGTAAAGAAAACATTGGCCAGGACGGCCCCGAATGAAAACACACCCGCCAATCACGTGCTTTAAATGAATTACACGAGAGTGCTTTAGTTAACTGTGCAGTAGCACATGTGGTGGGTGGACGGGCGCAGTACTCGCCCCGACAATTGCCCCTGTCCGTGTCGTGCGGTAACTTCGTTAAACCTTTCGCAGGCTCGCCGCGCTCGGACTCCGGTTGGATGTTTAGGAAGGTAGTTGGAGATTGGATTTAGTAAAATAGATTTAAAAATATCTCCAGAAATAGTCATTATTTGACATTTCTTTCCCGTAGTCTTCTGATAAAGGGGAAAGGACTTATAAATGCCTTTTTTTATCGTGCGAAAAATCCCCACGGATACCTCCCCCGCCGGAGCCGGAGGAGGAGGTTATGTCGCACTTGAACCGACCAACGCACGCCATCTGTGGGCCGACAGTTGCCGGAGTCATATCCCTCGCACCCTGGCCGACCCAGGGCCATATCTCTCGATCTGTGGGGTGAGCACGAACAACTATCGTATTCGTATCGTGAACGTAACGAGAGCACGGAGCATTGCGATTGGCCGCCTGCCTGAAGCCTGCCAATCGCAATGCTCCGTGCTATCGTTACGTTCACGATACGAATACGATAGTTGTTCGTGCTCACCCCACTGACCCTCTTCCGGTGTGGGGACCACAGGATGTAGGTAACAATGACAGCGTTCTGGCATTTATAAGTCCTGGGGACTTATAAATGCCAGAACGCTGTCATTGTTACCTACATCCATTCTAGGTGGTATGTCCATTTCGCGCCTAGATATAATTTTCACAGATTTTTTAATTAAGTTTAGACGACAAGTTGCTTACAATAAAGCTCAATTTTTCGCTTATAACATGATCAAAAAACATTTTATATACAGTTACAAGTTTGTAATGAATTTTAAAGATTGCACGGTCCCTGATCCCTCGTGTCTGTGTATAACAGAATTAGCAGCCGACTGAACGCGTGTGATAAGTTCGTTACGAGTCAGCGCCACCACTAGCCCTGGCTAATGGCACGGCCGGCTGCCGGCTGCTTCGGCGGACGATGCGATTTTAATAAAATTCTCAAGCGATATTGTAATCTTATTTAGTGTCCGGCAATATCAAATATTCACGCGGCACTGAGCATCCTGGGAGCAACATGCTATGCGAGTCTCTTTCTATCACCTTTACAGTTTTATTGCCTTTAAGATTCTATTCTAAATATTCTATCGTTTGAGTAAATGACAAGGACTTTATGTTTGAGAGGACTTTGTTGTTCTGTATTAGCTATTTCGGGCTACAATTTGTATTGTTGACTATAAATTAATAATTGAAATGAGTAACTATTAGAAATCTTATATAAGATTGCTCGAAATCAAGATTATTCGCAATTGACGCACACAGAAGTCCGACATTGGTTTATTTTGGGCTGGTTGTCTCCTAAATCATGGCTCAAAGGCGACCGATATAAATCAGTGGGCTAGCCCCTGAAGTTTATTGATAACAGCGGTCTGACGTAACGCGTCGGCAGTTTGATTCTGATGTGGGGCACGACCGGTGTAGACAATCGGACGGAAGGGAAACTGACCTTTTGGGTAAGATGTTGTGTTCGGTTGTTGATGACATGTTTTGGGTTCTAGTTGGAAAGCTGCCAATCACCAGCCTCGTCAGACTCGTCATTGACATGCCGAAAGCCCACGTCATTCAGGCCGAGCTTTATGAATAAATAGGGCGGATAAACTTAGAGAAAGTAAGAGTAGTTCAAGTAAGGAGTTGACTCTTTATGATTACCCTCCAGTCTAGTAAAAGTTTCCCAAGTATTTTATTGATGTTAGGGATGCTAGTGTTCGGTAAATGTCGGGAACAATTCTTCGCATTTCTATAATTTAAGCGACCAACTTACACAATTTAAATTTGTTTTATACTCCATCAATTACGGAATTTCTAATCAAAGTTTGTATTTTAGAGTATTTCATACTTCATGAAGTATTACCCTTATACACTACAGTAACTATTCAAGAAAGGAATTAAATGTTAAAGTAGAAATAAGTGGCGAATAAATATATTATTAGGGAGGATCTGAATGTCACCAAAACAAAAGCTGAAGACGGTAGGGGGTTGTTAATAAAATGTTTACAGGCTAGATCTGGGGCGGACCTTGGGGATATAAATAGCACCAGGTCAAGGCGGTAGTAAATGTTTGATAGATAAGGAAACACCTCTTGTTAGTCCGTACTGAGTATACCTCGGGACAATAATCATAGCACCGGCGCGCGCGACTTTTTGAAATATTATGTGTTTGGTGAATTTGAGCTCGTCCACCACAAGAGCACCCCGTACTCTCCTCAAAAGACCCACAAGCAATGCGTACAGCGCATATAGAAAACATTTTGATCACATCTTAGGGCTAAGAAATATGTCCCGAGGTATACCTACCTGTGAAAACTTTTTTACGTTTTATTCTACGAATGACAGTTTAAAAGCCGAACTAGAAAAATTTCATTACAACTTGCTCCAGCCCGCGCTTCGCAGCAGCATTATGTTGGTAATGTAATTCAAAAACGAAGCTATGTATGCAATCTAATCTAAGTTGAATAATATGCGAGGAAAAGATGGAGTTCCGTGTCTTCTAGTTTGTATGAGGGAAACGCCATCATTACTTCTAGGTACGGCACCGACACGAATATTATTATTCTCTTGATAACACTTATGTGAATCTTCATTAGAAAATGCAGTCACAATGATTTGGGAGAGCTACCTATCATCAGGGAACTGGTTTGAGGAAGTTCACTTATTTTACTTCTGCGCGTAAACTACACTCGCATATTTCCTTTGACAGTGTTGAAGTCTTCACATCAGTTCCGTTCCTCTGTGTGTATTCTCTAAAATGACTGCGAAATCAGTCATTTAGGGAAACACAACAAATATTAGGGTGAATGCAGAATGTTCCGGTATTACAAAGAGAATTCCGTAGCCAAGGCGACAGATAACTAAGCTAATTCGCAGTCCTCCCGCGGCAGACAATGAGCACTCGAATGTTCAAAGTGATTACATCCCGCCGCGCAACTTTCTCTTCAACGTCTTCCCATCCCAGAGCTTTAGGCTTCTATCAAATTTTTCCAACTGACGAACTTGCGCTTTTGACTGTACGTGACAACGGGCCGCGCTTTTGTCCGCGCGACAATGCCCCGCCGCGCGCCGCCACCTTGCCATTCTCGACGTACTAATTGAAATTGTTTTGAGATTTTCGAAAGCTTCGAAATCGTATTCGTCTTTTTGTGAGAGTAAACACAGAGCCCGTGAATAAGTGCCCGCTGGACGGCTATAGGCTCGCCCCCTATTACGTGGGACCTCCTACCCATTGCCTACCCCTTCGGGGATTTACAGGAGTAATTATAATAAGTGTTTGTTTCTCAACTTCCAATAGTGTAAGTAACCTGATTGTTATTACATTCCAATGTTAGTGTAAGAACAAATTGCTACAAAAATAATAACACCCGTCCAGATTTTCAAGTAATAAGCCTGTGAAGTCACTATAGATCCAACTAATCCAAAATACTTGCCGTAAAATAGGTAATGAGCAGTTTTCCAGTAGGTATAATAATCAGTTGGTTTTTAAGTCATCAGGAGATGGCGCTAGCATAGCTTTTGGTAATTTGAATGTACTCTGTGGTTCGTTTGTGGTATTTTTTCATGGATTTGCGATGTTGCCAAAGTTTAATTTCATTTACCCATATTATAATAGATAAAATATAATAAAACGCTTAATTCTTTTCGCGTCACTGTCTGTAATTTAAAATAATAATATTATATTTAAATAATGGTATCAGAAAAAATTACAGAATATTTAAGTAAAGTAAATCATTACAAAACCGAAGAACATTTTTTCCATAAATTAGGGAACACTAGATGTGACACCACACTCTTCTTACCAAAAGTGCCGGCTGCGCCATCTAGAGCGTCTTTAGGAACCCTATAAATACCTACTGGAAAACTGCTCATTGAAATAGGAGTTCTACTGTCAAGTACCTACTTTTTTAAAATCCACACTACTTACTATTAGAAAGATATACAATACTTTATTGTACATCAATAGATTTACAGTAGAAACAAGTAGGTAGCATGTAGTATACAGTTTCACGTACAATGGGCGGCCGTATCGCTGGAAGCGATTTCTTCCAGGCAACCTTGGGATGGACAGCGATATAATAGTACATTATGGTACAAGCGTGTAAAGTTGGTGATTACCGCCGAGGCGACATTGAGACCCGAGCCGCAAGGCGAGGGTCTTAAGAGAGCTGAGGACGGTAATCACCATACACGCGAGTGGCATACGATTATTTTCAACACACTTGCGAATAAAATAATAATAAAAATACTACATAACACAATCAAAACACAATTGTAAAAATCTATTTGTTGTCATACTTGTCATAAATATGTGCGCGCATCTAACATTTTTTTTATTTTCCTTTCGGAACAGGCTAAGGTGCTATCACCATGCTGCCTTGTCATCTACTTACTTATTTGAATTATGATTTTTTTTCTCTGTAAATACTCACAGAGAAAAAAAAATACATTTTAGTGAAAGTTTTGTTTATTTAACACGTACTACAAGTTGAAATTGTCTTTTAAAATACGAAGTTGTATGAAATAAGCAAGCAATAGGTATATTAATTCGTTTGTAATATTGGACACGATCCTTTTCGTATCAAAACTTTTTTAAGAACAAAGCAACTTATACCTATTAACTTCAATGAAATTAAAAAAAAAGAAGTCTATAACTCACTTTTGTGAATAATAGCAATGAAAAAGTCACAGTTTTATAATAGGTGTCATTCCGTGCTTAATTGCGGTGAAATAAAAGCCTATTTATAAGCAAGTGTGTTGAAAATAATATTGTTACAGCACAGCCTATCGAATATTTACCTTCATCAGCAAGTAAATTTGTTCGAACTGGAATTAATTGATATTTACAATTACTTTAATACTAACAGTGTTGATATAGCCTGGAAACATGTTATTTCGCATAAATGTGAAAAAACGAATGAACCGCAAATAATAATGTTAATAAACTAAGATATTGAAATATTGGCTTTAGTTTGATCGTGAAAGTTTGCTAGAACAAAACACATTAATATCAACTTCAGGTTTGTTGAAACTTAATATATAATACCTAATCTATTCTCTTATTTTAGTATTTCATTATAATTATAATTATTTATTCCTCAGTTTTATTAATTTCTGACGCAAAACAAGGGTTCTATTTTAATAGTAGTTTATGAAACTGTTACATAATAAAGGTTCTTAAAACACGAGTGTGAGTTTTATAGCATCTCACGAGTGTTTTAAGACCAAATTATGTGCAGTTTCATACACTACTTTATCTAATCTCATGAAAAAGTTAAAATAATTTGCATAAAATTACAACGTTACGTTCAATGACGTACAATGTACAGACTAAAAAATGGCACAAACACAAAATATTTAAAAAATGTAGCTACTTATTAATTAATATACATCAATATAATTAATTTATATGAATTAAGTATATTACATATTATTTCTATGAATAATATTTTATTATTACGAATTTATTATTAAATAAATGGGCCAAGTGCGAGTCGGACTCGCCCATGAAGGGTTCCGTAGCAGCAAAGGCGAAAATTGTGGTTAATGACGTATTAAAAAAAAACTACTTGCTGGATCTCGTTCATACCAATTTTTGTTGTAAGTTTACATGGCAATGTACATCATATGTTTTTTTTTAAATTTATCATTCTCTTATTTTAGAAGTTAGAGGGAGGCCGACACACATTTTTCCACTTTGGAAGTGTCTCTCGCGCAAACTATTCAGTTTAGAAAAAAATGATGTTAGAAACCTCAATAGCATTTTTGAAGACCTATCTATACCCCACACGTATGGATTTGATGAAAAAACTTTTTTTGAGTTTCAGTTCTAAGTATGGGGACCTCCAAAATTTAATGCTTTTTTTCTATTTTTGTAAGAAATTCTTAATGCTGTTCACAGAATACATCTTCTTACCAAGTTTCAACAGCATAGGCCTTATAGTTTCGGAGAAAAGTGGCTGTGACATACGGACGGACAGACAGACGGACGGACAGACATGAGGAATCTATAAGGGTTCCGTTTTTTACCATTTGGCTACGGAACCCTAAAAAGGGTTACGTCATTGAGTAAAATCCATTTGTTGATGGCGCGCGTATGCGCGATTGCGATTTGCGCCGCGACCACAGATTATTATCTGTAGACAAACTGCATAGAAACTTATAATTATTTAATCTAGCTTGGACTGTACCGTAATGAAAAAAAAAGTTATATTATGATACAGTTCCCCATAGAAGAGGTATCATAATGTATTTTACAACACACCTGCTCATAAAAGTGATATTATTTTACCGCAATTAAGCACGGAATGACACCTATTATAAAACTGTGACTTTTTCATTGCTATTATTCACAAAAGTGAGTTATAGATTTTTTTTAAAATTTTATAGGAAGTGTCTATAATTGTCTATGTTCTTAAAAAAGTTTTGATACAAAAAATAACGTGTTTAATAGTACGAATAAATTAATACGCCTATTGTATGGTCATTTGATGCATTTTCGTATTTAAATAAATAATTTCAACTTGTAATACTTGTGTAATAAACAAAATTTTCACTCAAATTTAATTTTTTTTTTCTCTAAGTACAGAAAAAAAAACAGAGTAAAAAAAAGTTAAGTTCAAACCTCATTTTTTTTAAAATATGGTCGACCGCCATTGCTAAATGCGCGCGCATAGGAAAACGAATTAATTTGTAGTATTGTTTATTTAGTATTTGTAGTATTATTTTATTCGCAAGTGTGTTGTAAAACGTCGTATGGCACGTGTGAGCATGATGATTACCGTCCTCGGCTGTCTCAATGGCGCCTCGGCGGTAATCACCAACGTTGCTCACTTGTACCATAATGTACTATTTTTAAATTGATTTTGACACTCTGTGCGTAAAGAGTGTTATTAAAGTAGGTACTGTTTTTAATTTTTTTAATGTTTACATTTCAGCATGAGACTAGATAAACTTAATTTAAGTGTCTTTTCTATCTGTTCTGATCTTTTTGTTTGAAAACTAAAGTATTGTGATCAAGATTGTCTTAGCTTTTAGCTTAGTCCTATGTGTGTCCATCTATTAATCTAAACAGGACTGAATTTGAAATTAGTCAACTTTTGTTTATGTGAATTAAGATAAATAGCACGAACAAACAAACGGGCAATCAAACAGTCCAAGGTGAATGCGAATCGCATTAAGTCGCGTAATGAATTATATTACGACCATAAAACGTTTGTTAGCGGCACGCTTGCTCAGCTGCTCTGTGCCATAGGAAACCGGTGGAGCTTCTTAACAATATATTTTTCCTCGTTTTTAGTATGTTCGTTGACGTCTCGGAAATTAACGCGCATTTCCGAAACGCGAAGAGTTAAGGGAAAGACTTTAGCCTCGTATCGACAAAGTACACACTAGATGGGTGCAACACAAACATACTTAGATAGGTGTAGGTGTAAGTTGCTATTCTTAACTCGTGATGATGACGATGATGATGATGATGGTGATGGTGATAGTAATGATTATGAGTACCTACTAGTCCGCTGCTCTCTCTGTGGTTTAGTTTATCTTGCCTTTTGCGAATGCCATCAAATTATAATTAGATTGCCAGATGTTTTTCTTATAGGCTTTGGAATCTTGCTGTACCTATTGCAAATGATTGACATTTTTAATTGTTCCTGCTTTTTATAATTAATATGATACCAACAGTTTATCTTTACCGACAGTAGTTATACTGCTGGTCTCTTTATGTTCAGTAAGTACTAAGCGGCACGTTATAGTTACTTTGAGGGATTTTGGAATTAAATAATTTGTTCAACAACAAGCTTAGTTCTTAGTAGTTGTAAGCTTAGTGCTTTTCACTTATTTATTCTCGAAAGACCTTTACTGTTCCTTTTAGACTTAACGTATAGCAGGGTAAATAATGGTTGAGATCATTTATTTTACGTGGTAAGATAAGTGGAACGTTGTTCGTTCCTATTATTTTATAAACACCTACAACTGCCGGCTTGCAATAACCGAAGTCTATGTAAAAATATCAAGCTAAAACTCACTATGAAAATTATTTAAAAATATATTCGTCATTGCTAACTAATTTATTTAAGACTAGCTGTTGCCCGCGGCTCCGCCCGCGTGGATGTCGTTTATCGCGTGGTGTTGTTAATTTTGGTGCTGAGAGTTGAGCGTTGAACGCTGATTAGACACTGTACTCGCCTCTCTATTCGACTCGAGAAGTTAGGTACACGACAGTTATACCTCTCCGCCCTACAGAAGACCGTGGCTTAATAACCTCGTGTTGTGTTTCCGCTGGTGTAGCCAGAGCTCACGGGAGAGGTTTTGCGCTGTCAGTGGGAAAACCAAAGGCTTTGTCCTACTTATCTTTTGAGCTGACGGCACAGAATCTCTCTGTTCTTACAGGGTCACGACTGTGAATCCCCTGGTGTTGCACTCGCCTATAAGCTACGGTAACCACTTACCATCAGGAGGGCCGTGTGCTTGTTTGCGACCTCACTACTACAGTTCGACTCACGACTATAGTATCATACTCGCCCTTCTTGAAGTAAAGAAGGGCGAGTATGATGCCCCTGGTGTTGCACACGTCCATAGGCCACAGTAACCACTTTCCATCAGGTGGGCCGTGTGATTGTCTGTCACTTAAGCCTAATACCTTTGCCGATTTGCCCTTCCACCAACCTCTCCCTTTCCCCTTTGTGTCTCTTGTCTACTCCACTCTCCACTATATCCTTCGCCACGCTCTACCTCTCTAATCTGTCTTTGTGTGAGAAAACTGAGAAACGATTTTGTGACGAATCATAAAGACAGTACCGACATCTATTTCACAAATGGACAAATTAGAATTAAAAAAAAAAAGAAAAGAATATAATACCGGTTCGGGTATATCGGGAGTTTGAAACCAAACGATAGCTTGAATTTAAACGCGAGAACGCCATCTAGTTATGATTCTGTAACTAAATCATTAAAGTTCAAATTTTAATTTCAAGATTAAAAACGTATTTGTTTACACAATTGTGTATGTAAAAATAAAGTCTATAAATTTACATACTTGCCCGGATGTAATAAGCTATAAAAATTGACCATTAATAATAAAAGCGCCATCTGTCAATCGGGTCATTTTCCGTTTATTATCATAATTGTTCACAACTCCGGTTCTACTCAACCGATTGGGATGAAACAAACGTAAGATTTTAAGTCTGAGCAAGCCCTTTCTAACAAAAAAAAACCGCATCAAAATCCGTCCAGTAGTTTTTGCGTCCATCGCGGACAAACAGACAAACAGACAAACAGACAAACAGACAAACAGACAAACAGACAAACAGACAAACAGACAAACAGACAGGAAATTCAAAAAAAATATTTTCGTGTTCAGTATCGTTAACATAACATAACCCAAGTATTTTTTTTTATATATCTCCAATGTACAGACACGACCACTTTACAATTATATAATAGTATAGATAGCGCCGTGATTTTTATTATTTCCTACCATAATTATGAAAGCAAAACCCGCCCGTAGCGTCTGTGCGGTCAACGGGGCTTTTCAACATTTTATTATAATGTTATCCGTACATAACGTTTTGAAAAATCTTTACCGAAATATTTGTTTTTATTTATATTCATAAACCTTGTATTCACATCGCTGACTTGTAAGTTTTCTTTGGAATTTTGTAAGTAGTACTGAGCGTCTGAATTTCACTTTCAATTTCTCTCTTTCTCTTAATAAAATACTATTATAATGAAACTCACAATGAGATTGCTAGTAAAACATTAATTAAGTCACCCAAATAATATCGCGCCGCTTGTTTTAAGTGAATAAAAAATAACAATTGGTGTTTTCGGCCACCCTTTGTCGCTCATTTAGCATTTTAATAACTAATGGGTACTTATTCTTTAAAAGGGCTTATATTTTTTAATCTTCTTATTGTTTACTGTAAAATTTGCAGCCTAGACCAGTCAGCTATCCGATTCTAGTTTTAAAATGCGATGTCTGTATGTATTTAATTAATGGATACATGCATGATAACACGCGGGGTAGACACGGTAGGCCTAATTTCCGGGATCTAAACGGAGTAGTAGTCTTAGAGCACACTCACTTAATATTCCTCGTCAGAATTGAGGCTACGGCAATGTACCCTATAGTTACCTACTGGGTAATCCCTCAGCGATCCGGGCGTGTTGGGGTATTAACTGTCTAGGCTTTAGAGCGACGATTGTCGCCTTGCGCATTCTCTATATAGGTACCGGTGTCTAATATCAGGAAGTAGATATTTGTATGTGACTGTTAGCTAGGTACCTACTTCGATTTGCGTTATGAGATATAATTCTGAATTGTTACGACAAGGGGACTAGAGAGAGAGTGTTCTTAATGTGTAAAGTGATAGTAATTGTATATTATGTATATAAATTGATAACAGAAATATTTTCACAAAATGAACACTGCGAAGCTTCATCGAAGTTGACGCGAATGAAACCATACAGCCCCATCTAATGAAACAGATGTCAAAGACGGGGCATAAATTATTGTAGGTATATAGTAGGTAGGTATATAGTACCTCGCCTCTGAGTTTACCGTCGCAATATCATCAGGTTACCAATCTCGGCAGTTATTGGACGGCAGAGCAATAAAATAAGTTCCATTCAAAGGACTACTGCAATATTCTAATATTCTCTGTCGCTGCAAGCGGTAAGCTCCATCAAAGGCGATAGTGGTGAGTGGCGAACGTAATGAAAAGCTAGGCTTTGAAATATAGGTAAAAGGAAATAGAGTTCTCAGGTATTATTGCATTTCCACTAATGCAATCATTATAAGCCAGTTTTTGTGCTTCATTTTGACGTAGTGAAATAACGTTTTTCTTATTTTTTCAGAGAAGGGATTCAATTTGCGGAACAAGAGACGTTAATTACGAGGCAGTGAATTTTCAGTCCAAGCAGAAGCACCGTAATGACTACTCTACTGCCTTGTATACCTAAGTACATTCAGGTTTTTCCTTGAATTTGATGCCATTAGCTTTGAGAGAGACAGCAATTTCATATGCCACTAGGTATATAGTTTGGTATGATAATAATAATATGTTGTATGTCTGACTCATTAGGCATAAAATTATGTACCTATTAATTTGACATTGTTGACCGAATTGAAATAGATATTTATATGTGATAAAGTATCTAATGTATATGTAGGTAAGTTTTAAACAGAAGTTAATAGAAGGTTTCGCTCGTAAGCAAAGTAAAGAAGCCTTGGAAGGGTGAAGCCCCTTGTGATACGTGACTACTATGGCGACGTGCCAGTATGGAAAGCTCCGAGCCTAACAGATAAACAACAGATACACAACTCGAATATCTTGGCGATTTAGAATTGGTGCAGAACTTACCTATTCCTGAAATATTCATACATAACTTTTTTAACAAGTAAGTACTTAGAGGTAACAAGTTAAGTAATAAACCGCTCCTGTTTCTACTGAGATGAACAGGGAAAAACAGATCTCTGACACTCTCACAAACTAAGTTGAGAGGGTGGTAGCTACTGGCCAGGTAGATTCAGGTAATTTTTACTCATGAGAGTGTAGTTATATCACCTACAAACTGAGTTCGATATTAATACTTCAATAGAGTAGTTAGATCAGTGCATGTCCATCTTACATACCCCCTAATAAAAAAAATATGTTCAGAGAAATCCTAAATACTATCTCAACTTAAGTACAGTCCCTCTAGACAAGTGGCAATACGTTTGTGGAATAGAATATTGTATCGGATTGCCATACGTTGAAGACTGTCATAATCGACAAAATATATGTCAATGCAACACACTTGTCTAGGGGGGCAGCCTTGGGTCAAAATAAGTTTTCTCGTTTATCCGGGTAACTTAAAAGTGGCTACCGACATACCGAGTGTGATTATAACCTGTTTGAAAGACTTCCGCTTTATCTGACAGCTCTTCTTTCTGCTACTAGGTAATATTAAAATCGCCTATTTAGAAAGTTACCACTATAAGAATTATAAGCGGTGAGAAACCGCCCGGGACGGCCCGACCGCACTTCATTTGATTTTCTAAGAATTTTGTACCGTCGCCGTTAGGTGCTCGACACTTTTATTGGCGTCGGAAATTAGCTATTAATTATAACACGGTACTTCTTATAAAGTACCTTCAATATAAAGCTATGTTTTATGTTTTGCTCGGAGAGAGCTCTGCTAATACCTTTGTTAACACTCAACTCAACTAGGACTATAATTCGTGGTTACGTCTATGGAATAGCTACACTGTACTCCTGACGGGTCATACATCGCATGCTTTTGAATAGATAAAGATAATACACGCTTTTTAATCCTACTCCAAAAAATACTTTAGAAAACAAGATTATACTAAAAGTAAAATATGTAATGAGTGCTCTTCATCTCAATTAAGAGGTACACAGGCTCGCCACACTTGCCACGTGTTGGCAGCGAGGTAAAAGCCTTGTAACGAGCTCAAATTGAAACTTAAAGAGCGGCATGAGAGGTCTGCAGTAACTTAGTTATTTATTTTGGAACTCTTGTGGACCTAGGAGGTGCGCACAAATATGTGAGCAACTCAGGCCTATTTGTAAATCTGAATTTGAAAAGACGTCTAGCTCGATTAAGAGCAGATTATTAGGTAGATGGTAAATGTTTAGAATCTCTTTTAAAGTACTACATGTTAGAAACCTCAATAGCATTTTTAAAGACCTATCTATAGATACCCCACACGTTTGGGTTTGATGAAAAAAAAAATTTGAGTTTCAGTTCTAAGTATGGGGACCCCCAAAATTTAATGCATTTTTTTTATTATTTTGTGAAATTCTTAATGCGGTTCACAGAATACATCTTCTTACCAAGTTTCAACACCATAGGCCTTATAGTATCGGAGAAAAGTGGCTGTGACATACGGACGGACAGACAGACAGACAGACAGACAGACAGACAGACAGACAGACAGACAGACAGACAGACAGACAGACAGACAGACAGACATGACGAATCTATAAGGGTTCCGTTTTTTGCCATTTGGCTACGGAACCCTAAAAACAGACAAAATTGTATTTTTGTCATAAAATATCGTTCATATTTTTTTTTTTACATTTATAGCGAGCTGCTTCCAACCGGTCTTATTGGAGATCTATAGGGGAGGCCTATGTCCAGCAGTGGACTTCCTATGGCTGAAATGATGATGATGATGATATTTTTATGTTGTATTAAAAAGGCTTTTACTTCAACATTACAGTAAGACAATTTCAATTTTATTTAGTCGTATAGATGATCAATATTGAAAAAGGCGTAGACCATATTTTACTGTAATGAAATTTACAATTCACGAACACAATACATTCATTTAGAAGATGTTGGTACAAGTGAGACGAGCCGCTGCGGTCTCGCATGTTTTCACTCCGGTAAACGGTAATTACCGAAGCGGTAACTATAAAATGGACGATTAGGTCGTAAATCAGTCGATAGTGAAATAAAGCCGATTTATATCGCCACGACTCACGAGCAGCTCAATCGACAAGTGCTGTAAGTCGGATATCGGCATTTTAGAAAAATATTTTACAGTATTATAGATAGTAACCATATTGCAGCTAAAATGTTCCACTCTTAGGGTACACTTAAATTATCCCTTCGGTAACTTGATTTGACATTTTAGAAGAATTTGGGGCTTAAAAATTTTATTTCATAAGAAACCTATCCTAATGTGTAATTTGAGTTGCTAGTCGAGATTGTGCAGATCTACCACAAAATATGTATTACATTGGAGTTTTGATAACTAATAGCACGTCCGCTGCGCTCACGCCGATGTAGGTACGTGAGTGGTGTATCCCAACAGACTAAATAATACTGATCCTTTTAAATATAATGGACGCAAACTAACAAAGAAAGTGTTTTCTTCTTTGTTTTAGACATTTATTATAGTAATTATGTAAGTATGTTGTTCAATGTGAGGGGGGCTAGGGCCGAGACAGGCAGGCGGTATAGAAACCACTATGAGGATTATGATGCTGACTTATTGGTTATACTAAAATCTCTGTTAAGCATCTCAGGTCCCTGATGGTATCAGGCTAACTTCTAATAAATGTAGGTCTGTGCTATTCTATGTATATAAGTGTACTGCGACTCTTTTTTCCTGTCTATCCCACTAGTCCCATTGAGTTGTCCCATCATGGGACAATTGAGACGATTACGTCCCAGTAGTTCCATGAGACAAGTGGAACTAATATTTTATCATATTGTTGTCCCAATAGTTCCATTGCCATCATCACCGTACATATGAAAGAGTTGTCCATCATGGGACAACTGAGACGATGTTCCACTTGTCCCATGGAACTACTGGGACGTAATCGTCTCAGTTGTCCCATGATGGGATAACTCAATGGAACTAGTGGACAGCTTTTTTCCTTTAAAATGACTGTCAAGTAAAAAATAAAGTTACTCTTACTTCAGAAACAAAAATAAATAAATCTGTTATCCCTATGACAAAAATGACGAGGTAATTTTGGAATTGCTTGAATACATTTGTCATTTTTAACTATTGTTTAGTCATAGAAGTTCATTTAATGTCGTAGATCATGATACATTGCCAGCTAATTAGACCGTAAATAATGACAATATTAGCAATAACTGGAGCATCCATCCGATACAGGCCTGAGTATGAAGCTTAGGAATACCAGGTTTAACAGGTAATTTATTTTTATTTATAAAGTTTAATAGTTCAGGTGTATTTGTAAAATTAAATCTCGTTGTAAATTTAAAAGAAAGTTTTCATAACCCTATTGCTTACAAGTGATTGACTATGGTAAAATGACTAATTCGGCGGATGTAATAATTTCTTAAAAAATTCTAAAGAATAAAAATAACCTAAAAAAAGCACAAAAAATCATTAAAACAATCAGAGTTCTTAGAAAAATAACATTAGTTAAAAATGATTTGGAAAGCGAAAATTAAGCGCCTTTTTAGGGGTCCGTAGCCAAATGGCAAAAAACGGAACCCGAGATTCGTCATGTCTGTCCGTCCGTCTGTCTGTCTGTCTGTCCGTCTGTCTGTCTGTCTGTCTGTCCGTCCGTCTGTCCGTCCGTATATCACAGCCACTTTTCTCCGAAACTGTAAGGCCTATGCTGTTGAAACTTGGTAAGAAGATGTATTCTGTGAACCGCATTAAGAATTTCACACAAAAATAATAAAAAAGCATTAAATTTTGGGGGTCCCCATACTTAGAACTGAAACTCAAAATTTTTTTTTTCATCAAACCCATACGTGTGGGGTATCTATAGATAGGTCTTTAAAAATGCTATTGAGGTTTCTTACATAATTTTTTTACTGAATAGTTTGCGCGAGAGACACTTCCAAAGTGGAAAAATGTGTGTCCCCCCCTCCTCTAACTTCTAAAATAAGAGAATGATAAATCTAAAAAAAATATATGATGTAAATTGCCATGCAAACTACCACTAAAAATTGGTTCGAACGAGATCCAGTCAGTAGTTTTTTTTTAATACGTCATAAACCACAATTTTCGCCTTTGCTACTACGAAACCCTTAATGGGCGAGTCCGACTCGCACTTGGCCGATTTTATTTCAATAATGAGCATTTTTTTTAAATTAAAAAAAATATACTACGATGACGAAAAAAGTACTATAAAATATGTAGAATTAGGATGAACAAGGTAAATTAATGTTTTCTTTAGGATTGCTTGTTAATTTAATAAATAAATATAGTTTAACTAGCTGTCCCGGCGAACTTCGTACCGCCATATTTTGCCCGTTCCCGCTGCACCTATTTTCTCATCCTTTAAACCTTCCACGAATATTTCAAGACTAAAATTAGCCAAATCGGTTCAGCCGTTCTTGAGTTATAAACTAACAACGAAAAGTGGCATTGATTTTTATATAAAGATAAATAAATAAATTACCGTACATCATAATTGTTTGAACTGTGACGAAGTTGCAAAATGAGTACAAGATAATGCGTTATATTATACTTATAAAATAAATTACAAGTATAATATAAATATAAGAAAGCAATCAATGCATAAAAGCTTTGACATGGCTGGCTATTGATGGCAAACATATGAAGCAATCGCTTACCTACAGGATACAAAGCGACTGAAGACCGTCGTCGCCGGGAGAGACTGAAGACTAAATGACGCTGCAGCGCCCGCGCAACTCTTTTTATACCCAGTTTTTTTTTTCAGGAGCAGACATTGAAAAAGTATTAAATTTCATTGGAATAATCACATAAATGAATAAATTCAAGAAAGTTTACTTGACTAGTTTTTATGAAAAGGAGGTTTTTTGCACGTTATTACATAATAGAAACGCATATTATGTTATATATCTATTGAATATAAAAAATCATTGTGTGTACATAATATCCGAATGGGTCAGGGAGCAATCCAGCGAATTTTCGTAGCGATTGAATCGATGTATTTAACTAATACTTGAATATATCTACTGTAAATTTTGTATCGACTTTTCCTCATTCGTCAATAGAAAATAATTAGTGTTAGTTGTACAGTTGGAACTGGTAGTTACTATATAAAATTATATTAATAGTAGTTAAGTCAGTATGAAATATCGTAGCATCTCAACGGTGCTACGACTTTTTAAATTTTCAAAGGACAATTTATGTAGCAATGTAATCTATTCAGCATTTCTAAACGATAGATATTATTAACAGTTATTACTGTATTGTCTACTATTTCACTGTGTGTGTGCTTTTAAAACTACCTTTCACCAACAGCCACATACGGGAGAGCATTTCCCAAATGGATCCGTCAAAGGCATGACGGATGGAGTCAATATCAGGGGAGGAACTTTACTGTCCACTCCGGCTTTTTCAGTGGAGCCACTGATGATGGATACGAGCGCGACGGCACTTCGTGCTTTTTGATTTTATTGTATAATATTTGACTGATAGTTTTTTAATTATACTTTTGCACGGACTGTTTTGTTGGCCACAAATGCATTCTAAAGGAATGTATAGAAATGTTATCGTGTCTGTAGTTCTAAAGAGTTGGTAACAATTTGAAAACTTTCTGCTACACCGTTTTACCAGACATTTTCTCAGCACTTTATCTCGTCACGATAAAATGTATTCTAGGGTCTAAAAATATTTGGGGAAAAAAGGGCTATTAATTTCCAAATGTTTTTATAGATTAAGAAATAAAAAAAAAATCATTACAAAAAAATGAAAAGTGCGCATATATGTCGTTTTACATAACGGCCGGTTTTACAACCTCGCGTACAGTTTGCGCGCGACTGAAATACACCGCTGTATTTTCTTAGGCTCCACTCGCACAGAAACGCTGACATCACCTCCTTTTAATATACGGCGGCGAAATGGGGAATTAAGAGGTGAGATGTATTTCGAGTGTATCTCAATCTTTGGTGGATTTTAGGGTTCTTTTGGTTCGAAATAGAGTGACAAAGGATGTTGCTGTGGATGAAGAAGTGTTCGATAAACAGCAGATAGTGTAGCCGTAGTAAACAAACACACCAAATTGACAATATCTAAATGGAGTCGAACGGAACAATTATTATTCGAGGGAGATACCTTGTATTACTTATGAGAATTCAAAAAGCCGTTCGGTGGTAGTACAAACGTTACTGCCCCCGCTACCTACCGCTACCTAAACGCTGCCTACTTATTTGTGTAGGTACAAGAGGTCTTCTAGTTTAAGCTGGTATGCCAAAAATACCGTTTCGACTTAACATCATTATAATGTAGGTCAATGATGTTAAGTTAAGACTGCTTTGTTCGTAATTAAAACTTTTTCAATTTATAAATTTTAATTTGGATCTAAAAGGAAATTGTCGGGGGTGTTTTACTCACCCGAGTACCTACGACGACGGGGGATGAAATTTAGTAGAAACAACGAGTGAGCTGAGAGCTAAACTTCATTTTTCATTCCAAAATGAAACCATTATTCTATCGCACAGCCCACATGTATGTGACGTCACACGCGGTGTACTGCTGGCACACTATTAAAACATCTAAATTAAATTTTGTCAGCGTAGACTGTTGCAATATCAAGCCGTAATATTGTTGCTTTATAAAAATCGAAAGGCACACAAAATGACAACCTTTATGCACCTTTTTCGATTAAAATTTTATATTCAGGACTTTTTGATGTTATTTTACATTTGGATCAAAAAATTTAAAAGCGTTAGAGCTTTGCAATCTAAGCTTAATAATTCTGATAATATCATAAACATATCACGTTGTGGTCCTATACTACGTACTACAGGCACAAACAGTATCAGGCGTTAGCTTGTCTTGTTCACCGCTTTGTGTATACTAATCAGTTCAGAAGAGATATTCTACTACGTCGTATTTTCTATGCTAGCAACTTTCGACATGGAGCTTCACTGAAGAGCTCCACTGTTAATTGGATACCAGCATGACCCTTTTGATGGTAACTTCGCTTACAATCTTTACTGAAAATCTGGTTGCTATTTCCGTATGCATTGAGTATATATCTGGATCCCACAACAAGTAACCACAGGACCATCAGATGGCATGAGTGTATTTACTGTTACTTAGAGTGGTGTAGTAAAAATAAAAAGAATAATTGATAAAACCAAGTACCTAAGCTTGATGATTGTGCCCTCTTAGGCGTGGCGAAGTGATGCTGCTCTATAAATGATCATTCATCTGTGTCGCTGCTGCTGTAAACACCTTCTTTTCTTTATAAATTGATCACTCTTCACGTGTATCAATTTATCGAGTTAGGAAATGAACCAATTTAAAAATATCGCAATCTGAGTCATAAACGAGGACGGACTGACGTATTACCCTTGACCGATCACAAAATGTAGGCACCGAAAGCGCTCATTGCAATTCAATATTGCAGGGGTGCATGAACAATGATTGGGGCCAGACAGACCTGGCATAATAATGTAACGGGTGCCAGATATAACACTATTGATATTCCGTCTCATGCAAAAAGTCGACATAATGCGCACTTTTAAAGTTTCAATAACGAAAAACAGCGATCTGTTACTGTAACCGACTGTCAATCAGTGAGAAAAACAGTGCAATATTAACATAATTGGTTAAAATGAATAATTCAAATGTCGAATAAGAACAAAAAAACAAGAATATATTTTCAGTAATCCTTCAAGTTCCATTGCTGAAAACACGATCCAGTATTTAAATTGGAAATTGTCCGATGAAATAACACTTACCTACCTCAAACTCTGCGCAAATATTTTTAAAAGCTGAACAGGGGATCCGCGAAGCACTTCAGCCGTTTAAAATAAATAAATGCACATTGTTCCGCGGCGCGCACGGAAAACGAATCAAAGTATTCCATTACTAATTTTATTGAATATTTTTGAGTGGCCCTCAAATGTTTTGGGTCACTTGTATAAAATTGTGGAGAGGAATATTCCTAAACTTGATAGAATGGAAATGTTTTCATTTTCGTGTATACAGGGCGTCCCACGGCGATGTCACATGGAGGGAAAGTACCTTAAATCCTTAAGTTAGCTCATTTTACTTAAAGGAGATATCATTTTATTTTTAAAAAGAAACAAAACTGCATCCAAAAATGCAACAACCGCGGTAGCCTAGTGGTATGGGTAATGGACTGCTGAGACGAGGTCTCGGGTTCGATCCCAGGTATTACCATGGCACACACCAATGACTTTTCGATGCTTTTCGAAGTTATGTGTGTATTTATCGCAGGTTTATAAGTGCCCGGTTAATGGCAATAGGCTCGCCACCTATTACATTGGGACCTAAACATAAACGGTGAAATGTGGGTGCTAGCACCTCTGCCTACCCCTTCGGGGAATATAGGCGTGAGTTTATGTTATGTTATGTAAAACTGCATTCAAAGATTTTTTTAAAATCGCTCTGGTAATCGAACCGACTAAAATCCGAAAAAGTAACATTCTGTATTTTTATGGCATCAATCGATAGTGTTAATCAAAAGGATCAAATCTCTCTAAGAAACATGGTAAATTAAATGAAACCTTGAAACCTAAAGGAGACGGGGACTTCTGGGCCAAAATTGTAATGAGTTGAGATATGACTTAAAAAAAGCGGTATTTTTTTCTATTTCAAAATATTAAAAAACCAGCTCAATTGAAAATCTTGAAGACGAGAAATCTTAAAACTAAATTTATTTCACTAGCAAAATAAAATATCGATTACTAAAAATTATTTAAACAATATTGCGTATTATAACACTTGCATCACAATTTGATATTAAATCAATCAGAGTGAACAAAACTTAATCATAATAATAATAATAACCATTTAAAATACCAAATAATAGTGTAATAAAAATAAATTCTGAATCGATTTCCGTTAATCGATTAATTATTTCTTGTATTTATCAACTGTATTTTTAAGCTGTGACAGCTGACAGCTCCATTTTCTGTCAATCAGGCCCACGAATGTATGGAAGAGTATCCATCTCCTTTATAAATTCAATTTGGCAAATAAAACACTTTAACTCAAAGTTCATCCATCCATCGATACCATATTAACAATAAAATTCCATATTTATATTACTTTTCTTTTTTTACCGTGCGTAGACCGCTGCTGGTCAGCAGAAGTATTTAGGTATGTCGAACTCAAACCGACTAAAACCGCACGCCGTCTCAATTAACAGGTTATAAGTTGATCCAATAGGACAATTCTCTCGCCAACCTGGTTGCCCAGGGTACGCCACGTGCAGGTTTCTAATCAAGCACCCAAAAATTACTACCTACCCTACCTACATACCTCATGCAATTACCCAATAAAGTTACATTCTAAACAGGTAACAAAGTTCATTCATTTAGTAGGTACTAAATTTTAATAAATACATTAATAACATTTTACTAAATAAATTTCATCAAAGATATCTCTAATGTTGATACTTGATAGTCTTGATACCTTATAAGATGGTTGCTTGAGTAAAAGTAATGTGTCTGTTTGCATTGAATTTATAGGTTAAGATTTTGTGGACTTCCTTTCATTTCATTTACCATGTTTCTTAGAGAGATTTGATCCTTATGATTGACACTATCGATTGATGCCATAAAAAAATACAGAATGTTACTTTTTCGGATTTTAGTCGGTTCGGTTACCGAGTGTGGCTAGCGAATTTAAAAAAATCTTTGAATGCAGTTTTGTTTCTTTTAAAGAATAAAATGATGTCTCCTTTAAGTAAAATGAGCCAACTTAAGGATTTAAGGTACTTTCCCTTCATGTGGCATTGCCGTGGGTCATCCTGTATAATCTTAATTAAAATCACCAATCTCATCTACTCGTAGAGTGTAGCTTTTACAAAGAAATAAAAGGATCGGTGGACTCTGCACAAACTGAAATAGGCTTGCGATTCGTTATAATTACACGTTCATCGCGTAAAGAAAACGAATCGAAAGCGAGCGATCACCAAAGGATTGAATTATAGTTTTGGTTAAGTTTGTCGCAAATGCCTTCTGTCGTAACCACGCAAGGCATGCGAAACGCGAGGGTTCGCCCGATTTGAAATTGTCATGTTATATCCTCAAGATCACACCTTATGAGTTTTGAATTAACCAATAGGTAGTTGATGATAATTAACTTTTCATAAAAGTTCAGAACGATTCTCGGCAAACATTTACTAGATAGAGTAACTGGTAGTGTTAGGAGTCTATTCACAAGTCCGAATCATTACTAACTTGGTAGGCAGTATATTTCTGACGTTGACTTGTGCCATTATTAACTACTAAATTAATATAAATATTCGTGAGTCGTACATACAGTCCAGTTTAGTATTTAGAAGGCCAAGTGTAGTCCTTTTTCAGAAATAACATTACTTTGCTGTGCTGTGCCGACTTTTTTTAAATAACTTAAGTGGCCGACCGGCGTACGGCCCACCTGTTGGAAAGTGGTTACCGTGGCCTAGACGTGTGCAATACTAAAGGAGTCAAACTTGTGGTGCCGAAGTATCGACCCTGTGAGAGCAGAGAGTTTCTGTGCCATCAGAGGCAGAAGAGAGATCCTATTGATAGTACAAAAACTCTCCAGTGAGCTCTAGCTATCCTACTCACTACCGGGAACACAACACGAGGTTATTATGACCGCGGTATTCTGTAGGGCGGAGGTACTTCCTCAGTCCCCATGCTCACTATTTGTGACAACTTGAATATATCTACGTTCTTTTTATATCGACTTTCTCCAAAACAATTGTCTAGCATTCTCTGGATACTTCGAAATAAAGAAAAATCTCTTATTATCTGTGTGCCCGTGACGCCTTGTGTGACGGAAGGGGGACAATCAACATCAGTGGCTGAATCGGAGCGTGTCGGGCCGGTGAGGACGCGGGACGTATCGCCTCACCTCACGCCTCGCTGACTGCGCGACACTGACACTGCCCGACATGATAGATGGCTACTTCAGCAGCCTTTGTGTAGAGGTAGGTATGATAGGAGGACATTACTATTATAGATGTACTTATTCAATTATTAATGTGTACTGCATATGATTGATTACTTAAACACTCAGCAGATTGGTCATGTAATATCCGAGCATCTAACAGAGTAGCTGACTGCTTCCACCGTGGGCTTTATTAGTTTCAACAGGAACCGAAATTCCTCGTCGTCCGACCGGTCGGATCAACAGGGAAAAAAAAATCCGCGTCGTCCGACCGGTCGAACGAAGCGGTCGGACCACGTGGCCACAGCCTAATGAAGTAGTGAACTAGCATCCGTTTCACCTAATGGCGAACGGTTAACGTAGTCTATAAACGCCCGAAACTCCTAAAATGGCCAGTGCTGCCACTGTCATAGAGTGTACGAGAAAGCAAAACAGAAAGAAGCTGAGAGGAAGGGAAATATGATACCGCCTGAGGTACTTCCACAAAGCGTACGAGAGACGTAATAGGGAATACCAATAAAATTGTGTACAATGTTGAAGAAAGACAGTAGTATACCTACACAATATGACCGTATTTTTAACCGATTTCAAGAAGGAGGGGGTTCTCTATTCGATTGGTATTTTTTTCTTTCATTAACCAGGTTTTGTCACGTAGCAAGTTATATTTATTCATTCATTTCCCTCTAATGACGAATAATGGGGAAAAACATCAGTCTTCGGGATAGCCCTAAATACCTGCGATAGACTTGGACAAGAAACACTTTATTTTGAAAATCTTCTCCAACAGAAACCGAGAAAGATACGACGCGATGTCTTTTAACCTCAGTAGTATTGCAATCGTTTCATGCTGACACTAACTTATCAGTGCCATATTGGCATGTATTGTTTCTGAGAATAGCTCCCAATCATGGCGGACGAGTATCAACAAAGGCCCGTAACTAGGCGCGTCCAATAACAGCCGGCTGTTTACTTACCGGCTCCTCCACTAATCTGCCCTAATCCAAGTACCAAACACGACGCTCGTGCTAATACCTTCTTTTAATCTCCACCGATACAACGCTGGCGGACAAACGGATGGACGGACCCTTTCATTGATGTGTACAGTGTACACACTGTACACTGTACACAGTTGATACGTTCGATAGTTCTGTTTGTGTACCGGTACGAGAGTACCGTGATGTTGGAATAATGGACCAGCAACTGGACTGTACGTAACATCGTTAATAATGCCATGATGAGCAAAATTAATTAACATACTTACTCCTTTTTAATAGCTACGTAAGTAACTTGGATTGGACATAATATACATAAGTACGGTTTACCTGATAGCATTTTATGATGTATTTAAAATTACATCTTGTTTGGTTGAACTTTTTCTACGATTTGGGTGAATAACTGGATCCATATAGGGCATAGGTTATATGCCCATTGCCCATCCTGTAACACCCAAACGAGTAACACTTCTCTATTGAGATTAGCGTATTTCTATTCTTCGTCATCTTACCTGTGATTCTAATCCTCGTTGTTATATAAAGAGTAGGTACTTCAAATTAATCAAATCAAATTCGGCATAAAAACACGGGCTGTTCCACTTGTCCCTACCAACGAATCCCCCCTGGTAGGTAAGAGTGGAATATTATTCCACATATTTCTACTGTGTTATCTTGAGGGGCGATAGATGGAAATGAAATTCCACTTATTTTATAAAATGAGACGTACAGTCCATTATAAAACTTATAGAACAAAACTGACTATGGTATAGATAAAAGTTGCATGCATGTTTTGCATGGTTGTTCCGCCTTCGTAGCATGAAAACTTGTACTAGCGCGCAAATATTTTTTCCTATCAATGCCTTTGTTCCAGAATTTAATTTAATTTAATTAATTGAAAAATCCTACCCCCATAGCAAGGCAACTTTTAATACATTATTTTGATGGGGATATCACTCAACTTATAGTTTTATTTATTCTGAAGTAACTAATGGTTTCGCCTCAGTTGCAAGACATTTGTTTTTCTGATTATGCATAAGATTTGCAGAATGCTGAAGTTGAAACACATTCAAAGACTTATACTCAATGCAAAATTGACTGAACTCAAAAAGCGTGTACTAGACGTGATCGCGGTTCACCCTTGTTTGACCAAAAAACGTATGACAAAACATCATTTTGACAAACAACGTTTGAAAAACTTTCATTTCGACAACATATTATTTTAAAAATAATCAATTGACATAGCTTCACTCCGCTCTGCTCCCGCATTAGCCTTCTAACCTAATCTATCCAAAACGGAATGAGTAGCTTTCTCAATAATCTATCACTAACTGTCTGTTTGTCAACTAATATGCTTTAAAATAATCAATTTGTAAAATGATGTTTTATATATGTAATGATTTTTTTCAAATAAATATTTTGTCTAATGAGTAGTTTATTAAACAATAGTTTGTCAAATGAAACATTTATCAAGTATAATTTTGTCAAACGTTGTTTGTCAAATGAATTATCTAAACGAAGTATCTTCAAGAAGGGCATTAGAAGGTTTCTTCAGGGTCGGCAGCGCGAGTGTGACGCCCCTGGTGTTGCATACGTCCATAGGCCACGGTGACCGCTTCCCATCAGGTGGGCCGTGTGCTTGTGTGGTACTAAGTGGTATAAAAAAAATGAAAGGACACCCGTGATCGCCTTACAATACGTGAGCTATGTTTAAAATATCCTTTAACAGGCAAATTTAAATAATTTGTACAAGTATGTTACTCTACACGACCCTCCTAATGACGTAATAAAGAGGTGTAATTATTTATTTACATTAATATGGCCTTACTACCAAGCCGGGGATGCGACGCCGTGCGCCGTTGTGTTACCGTTGTAAGACATTCTGTCATCCATTATAATGTTTAGGAGCATGTGTGTATTAGACGTAAGAAAATGTGCCTGATAATATTATAATAGGTATTAAAGTGCTCGGAGTTTGACTGCGTTTTTCCTTTTTTTTATCGTGCGAAGAATCCCCAAGGATACCTCCCCTGCCGGAGCTGGAGGAGGAGGTTATGTCGGACTCGAACCGACTAAAACGCACGCCGTCTGTGGGCCGTCGGTTGCTGGAGGTGAGATTGTCGTAGCCATATCCCTCGCACCCCGGCCGACCCAGGGCCATATCTTTCGATCTGGTGATCTTTGGATTCTTCCGGTGTGGGGACCGCAGAATCCCCAACTCGCCGCCGGGTTCTGTGCTATTACGTAGGATCGAAAACGGCGGCGAAAAGTTAAAATGTAATGTCTATAAACAAACAGGTAACCGTACGGGCGTTAATTATATTACTTAGATATAAAACTTAAAAGAACTGAGAACTTGTGTGTCTGACTTTCTTTTGATTTCCATGACGGTAACGCTGTCCCAAATAATTTTGTTTCCCTATGTAAAGAAATATGGCGGAAGCATCGCCGCCCGGCCCAATTAAAACATTTAATATAAGAATTTTGCTGACTTTATCTACAACTAAAAGAATTCTTCACTTATCAATTATAATAATTATTCGTTTGACATTACCGTCAAATGAAGACTTTTGCTTTCACAAAAAAAAAAAACATTCTTTGAAGTTAAGGAAATAAAAATAGGTTAGAACTGTAGGTACTTACTCCTCATTTTCTAATATATCACGGAAGAAAATTCTATGAAGAGAATTCATCATCCGTGTGGGTACATATTCATTCCCAAAGGAGTAGGCAGACGTCTAATCATATTTGACTAACTGTTTTCGATTTCACTGATAAGGAATGAGTTTATTGCTGCTAATAAGCAGATATTTACTCTTGTCCCCGCGTACTCTGCCCGCTCAACATGTAAATTTGGTTTCAGATGGATTGCAGCTGCGGAAGCAAGCCACCAAATACACTATACAAGACAGCGCTACCACCAGGGAATACTGATCTGGGGGCACGGCAGTGCCCCCGCCAAGTCGAGCAAAAAAGAGCGGCCCCGCCGTAACACTATTTTCTCGAAGCACTTCAGGCCATTTTCGACCCCCTATAAGTTCGTTGTGGATAAACCTAGAAGCCTGAATCTTCGGTTACCAAGTTGGCACTGTAAAAACACTTTATATTTCAAATTTCGTTCAATTTGAACCAGTAGTTTAAGAATTATAACTAGTCACAGTTTGCAATTTTGGCAAATTTTGTCACTCACTGACTGACCGATCATCAAAAGTCTAAGGCACTTCTAGCAGACATAGAAGCCTCAAATTTTGATAACAAATAGTGTTTAGTGTACAAATCAAGAAAAAATTAAAATATTGCAAAATTTCAGTCTCAACTGCATAAATAACTTTGTAATCTCATATAAATATAAAGGATTACAAAGTTACATTTACAGTGAATAAGTCAGTGTACCTGAATTCACCCATACTAATACCATTCTAACGAAATATGTATTATAGTTGATGCGAAAGTAACTGTCTGCCCGTCTGTTACGCTTTCACTGACTGGGACTGGGACTGGGACTGTCCCAGCCCCAGTCCCAGTCCCAGTCCCAGTCCCAGTCCCAGTCCCGGTCCCGGTCCCAGTCCCGGTCCCAGTCCCGGTCCCGGTCCCGGTCCCGGTCCCGGTCCCAGTCCCGGTCCCGGTCCCAGTCCCAGTCCCCGTCCCAGTCCCGGTCCCGGTCCCGGTCCCGGTCCCGGTCCCAGTCCCGGTCCCAGTCCCAGTCCCAGTCCCAGTCCCAGTCCCAGTCCCAGTCCCAGTCCCAGTCCCAGTCCCAGTCCCAGTCCCAGTCCCAGTCCCAGTCCCAGTCCCAGTCCCAGTCCCAGTCCCAGTCCCAGTCCCAGTCCCAGTCCCAGTCCCAGTCCCAGTCCCAGTCCCAGTCCCAGTCCCAGTCCCAGTCCCAGTCCCAGTCCCAGTCCCAGTCCCAGTCCCAGTCCCAGTCCCAGTCCCAGTCCCAGTCCCAGTCCCAGTCCCACTTCATCACTTTAATCTACATTATGTACCAAATTAAGTTCAGTACTTTAGGCGTGAAAGCGTAACAGACGGGCAGACAGTTACTTTCGCATCAAGCTTTTATGTTATAAATAATATAATAAATTGACTTGGCCATCGCATGAAAACACAATGTATCGCACATCACAATAATTACATTAAATAAGATTGTTTAGTGCGATTGCCAAGTCAATTTATTATATTTAAAACATAAAAGCGTATTACGTAATAACTTAGGACAGAAGGTCCCTGAAGTAGGGACTGAATAAATTAACCGACTTGGTATTACATGGATCTCACAACTTTTTGCGGTAGAATAACCGAGGGCGGCGAGACTTGGCCTTTTTTTAACAAGTATTGTTTTTGATGGGATATATTTGAGTTAAGACCAACCTTTAAACAATCCATACTAATAGGTATTATTAATGCGAAAGTAACTTTCGCCTAAACCACTGAAACAATTTTGATGAAATTTGGTATAGTGGTAGATTAGACCTTGAAAAAGGACATGGTTGGTCGTGATAACCGACATCCATGCGGGCGGAGCCGCTGGCAACGGCTAGTAAACTAATAAACAAACCCTTTATAAACATAATAGAAAAATAATTAATCTGAGATGTCACAACACATCAGTCAACATGTCTGTCATCACAGTTACGTACTTCATTTTATACTCGTAACACATAACAATACTTAATAAGTAATTACGTGTAACAAACGAGCTGCTTTCGTTAAAGTTAAAAGTTCGTTAAAGTAACTTCAATGAGTTAATGAGTCAACCTTTGAGTGTGTGCGACAAATTATAGTATCTCAATGTTGTTAGAAGTATAGTACACTTACTAGAGTGTAGGTACAGTACATTATATCCAATAATTTTGTTGTCTTTTTGGTTCCCGGTGGAGTAGAAAAGGCCACTCGATCTCTTCTTGTGTGTATCGTAAAGGGTGACTAAGGGATAGGGCTGTTCTCCATCCGACAGTAAACATACAGCATGAAAAAGTGCCCGCTAGACGATATAGGCTCGCCCCCTATTACGTGCGACCGAAAATCATAATTGGCGAAATGTGGTTGTTAATACACCTCTGCCTACCTCTTAGGGGATTCTGGCGATATAACATCTATATTAGATAAAAGAAAGTCGTGTTTGTTACAACACTCATAACTCGAGATCTGCTGAACCAATATTCACGGTTATTAATTCGTTGGATTTGTCTCCGCCCTGAATAGCATAATAAATATTAAAAACAATGAAAATGAAATGAAATGAAATGAAATGAAATGAAAATCTATATACGATATGGATACGACATTATGTGCAAATACTGAAACCGCGAAGCATCCTGGTCCGTAGGAATAGAACCAAATTAAATTTAAACTTAAATTCCCTGATTTATAAAATCCGAAATTTTCTAACAAAATAATTATTAAAGTAAATGTAGAAAATGTAACCGATTGTATAAGTCATTAAATAGTTTCATCCATTGCTTTAAAGTCATTGACTGTGTCATAAGTCATTAATAAATACGCACACACCTTGACACACACACACAACAACTTCACACACACACACAACAATAGGCATAGTAGGTAACTTACTTGAACAGCTAAGCGGCAACATGCGATTCTACAGAGTGCTCAAAGTTGTTCAAATTCTATAAAATTAAAACTCTTGTTTCTGCCCTTAATACCTACTGGACCAATTTTGTTCAAACTTTTCCTGCTTGAAGCTTAGGGGGTACCAAAATGTCGTGTTAGTTACAACACTTATAAGTCAAGAACGGCTGAACTGATTTGGCTGAAAATTGGTGGGGAGGTAGCTTAAAACCAGGAGAAGGACATAGGATACTTTTTTTTTTTTTTTTTTTTTTTCAATCAAAGGAAAATTTTAAGGTGAGGATGGTCTCATTCCGATGATCCCAACCGACATGCCGTTTGAATTTAAACGACTTCAATTTTCAATCCGTCTTGCATTGGCCATGACCATAAACAAAATCAGAAGGACAATCCTTAAAAGTTGTGGTCTGAATCTAGAAAATCCATGTTTTTCCCATGGTCAATTATGTGTGACATGTTCACATTGTTCACGGGTCTGGGATGGTGCAGCGGGAACGGGATCAGAATCTAACATGGAAGTTTGAATAGAAGGTACAGCGGGAACGGGTCTGAATCTAGAAAAGCTATGTTTTTCCCATGGTCTATTATATGTGGCATGTTCACATTGTTCACGGGTCGAGGACGGTGCAGCGGGAACGGGATCAGAATGTAACACGGAAGTTTGAATAGAAGGTACAGCGGGAACGGGTCTGAATCTAGAAAAGCCGTGTGGCATGTTCGTGCACAGGTCGGGAATGGTGCAACGGGAACGGGATTAGAATCTATCATGGAAATTTGAATAGAAGGTACACGCGGGTGGCAAATATGGCGGTACGAAGTTCGCCGGGTCAGCTAGTAGAAATATAAAACATAACGTAGGTATATTAGTACTCACCACGCTGCGTCCGCTGCGGCTGCGCAAGCTGAGGCGCATCTTCCAATCGCGCTTCGCGTTCGCGTTGCCCTCCGAGCTGAAGGATCTCTTCATTGGCTGAGACATCGTGCTGGTGTTGCACGAACCTCTACTCTATATAATGCGTCTCTATCACATAGTATGTGTTCGTCACAGTTCAATAAACACTATTAGTTCTTACTTCTATATACGTCAAAGTACTAGTCCGGAAAACTACGTTAAATAGACAATGACTAACACGTAACTATCATTATAACTAACGCGCATGACGCTGACTAACACTGAATGTATTATAAGTTCTAACACTACGGGGTACTACGCACACACGGGAGGAATCTGAAACAAAAAAAACGGAAATTTTAGTGATATAGTTTGGTATAAAAATATGTACTATGATCAGGGGCAGTTCGCCTGCTGGTAATAATAAATATCTCATTATTAATTGTATCTCCAAAATACAATATCGTCATCATAAACTTTTTGCAGGAAAAGACATCGTGTCGCTGACTAACATGTTAAAGCACTCAGTTGACGGCGAATAGGGCTGCCCCCATTATGTGGGATTACTTTTACCCTGCGAATTAAAAAAGCCTATAATAGTTACGAAATGTATACCTACTTATATATCTACTGTCGAGTACAAAGCTATATAATAAAGATTCAGGGAAATCAACCTAATACTCGACGTTTCTTTTCAGCCTTCCCACATAATTATTTATATTTGATTGCCAATCTCAACAAGAATATAATAACAAAATATTCAGTAGGATTGATTGGTAATCCGCCAGTCGTTATACAAAATTAAAGGATCACTCCGGGAGTTCAGTTGCCAGTTCCAAAATTAATCGTAAATTGCGTATCCAAGATATTATTGCGGAATTATCTCATGTTCTTCGAAAAAGAGGAACAGGTCAAAATACATCTTACTGCGGGTTATCTGTTCTGTATCGGTTTATCTGCGATCCGAGCCTTTGAACTGGTGCCTCTTATAACCTAACGTGAGACAATGTGGAACTATGTACGGTGAGCATAATCATTGAAAAATCATTAGCTTTAGCATTAACGAAACCAGAATGTAACTAAAAACGTATCATACAACTGAAACTAGAATATTTATTTTTCTAGTTTCGTTTATCAGCTAACGTTGCATAAATACCTTTTTCAACACACTTGCTTATAAACAGGCTTTTATTTCACCGCAATTAAGCACGGAATGACACCTATTATAAAACTGTGACTTTTTCATTGCTATTATTCACAAAAGTGAGTTATAGACTTCTTTTTTTTATTTTTTCATTTAATAAGTTGCTTTGTTCTTAAAAAGGTTTTGATGCAAAAAAGATCGTGTCCAATATTACGAACGAATTAATATGCCTATTGCTTGTTTATTTCATGCAACTTCGTATTTTAAAAGATAATTTCAACTTGTAGTACGTGTTTAATAAACAAAACTTTCACTAAAATGTATTTTTTTTTTCTCTTTGAGTATTTACAGCGAAAAAAAAATCATAATTCAAATAAGTAAGTAGATGACAAGGCAGCATGGTGATAGCACCTTAGCCTGTGCCGAAAGGACCAAATAAAAAAAATGTTAGATGCGTGCGCATATTTATGACAAGACAAGGATGACAACAAATAGATTTTTACTATTGTGTTTTGTTTGTGTTATGTAGTATTTTTAGTATTATTTTATTCGCAAGTGTGTTAAAAATAATCGTATGCCACTCGCGTGTATGGTGATTACCGTCCTCGGCTCTCTTAAGACCTGGCGGCTCGGGTCTCAATGTCGCCTCGGCGGTAATCACCAACTTTACACGCTTGTACCATAATGTACTATTACTGAATTGTTATAGATCTATTATCACTAAGCAACACGCGACCTACGTCAAATGATTTGCTTATCAAATAAGGTATATAAAATTCAACAGAAAACAGCTTAGTTTATAAGATAAAGTATTCTCCGGTGACCGCAGCATTGCCTCAAAGACGACATTTCCATAAATTGATTTTACATTATACCTACGTACGTATAGATAATGTGCCTGTATAATAAATCTAAATAATAATGTATTGTAAGGCGTCATATCTGTTTTGGTATTATAATATTGTGCCCACACGTGTGTACCATCCAGAATATTCTGTCGATTCGCCATTGACTCAGCATCAATAGCTATTGAAGTTTGGCATTAGGATATGGTGGAGCTTTGATTAAAAAGATATAAACATCAAAAGTTTACTCAGTAGTCACACTTGAGCACCCCCACTGCGGACTTTATTTTATAAAGACATGGCATTCTTATACAACTTAACAACAGAACTAGCCAGACACACGACGACGCAAGGCATTCCGTGTCGATGGATACCTACCAGCTATCGGAACGGAAATGGATGGAAAGATGTTTCCTGAATGACGCACAGGATCGTTCGGTGCACAATCTCCCGCTTGATTGCCCAGTTCCAGCGGAGACTAGAATATTTATTTTTTAATGACACGTTTCCACCGGAGCGGCGACGGCAGCAGGCAACGTGCGCTACATGCTGGAGCTATTTTGATTGGGAGTGAGGCTACTCGTTACTTGCTTTCAGGTCATTTGTGTATTTTGTTACGTAATAATATTGTATTATGTTTGAAGTTGACAACAAGCATACGAGGCACGCTGCAAATTAGTCTACAACCAGTATTATTACGTATTCTGTGCTGCAACCCTCTAAGGCTGCAACTGTATATAAAGTCGTCTCTAGTTCGTCACTAATATAATTTTGTTGATGAATATTAGTAACCAAAATTACCAATGACCCCAATTCTGTCTTGTCACAAGCTAACTAAAATAAGCTAAAAATCTCTAAATGTCAGTTTAGTCCTGTCAAAATGTAATTTCGTATTCTGAGAACACACAACTAACATAAAATTAGCTTGACACAACTAAAATTAGAGAAAGTACTCAACTGTAATTTTTGGTTAAACGGTATTCTGTTGTACGTATATGCACTAAAATAAGAAATGTCAAACTAAAATTAGACATCATCTAAAATAATGCCAATTGTCGTTCTATATACGCTTAAAGCCTTTATAAAGCTCTATAAATCGTCGATTGATTTGGATCTTATAAATAACTAGCGGACCCCGCGAACTTGCCAGGTACGTGGACCGAGAAAAACTGTATTTGCTTGGTTAAGACTGAGAAATATCACAGTTTGTGTACTATTTGATCAATAATATGCACTAATTATCATTTGTCGGCATTCTAAAGACTTATTAAGATAAGTTTTTACAGATTTTATGAAAATCTTTATTGTTCATTCTTAATTTTTTAATAGTTGTAACACTCGTTTTAGCGACGTCATATTCAAATTTAGTGCTGTCTTGTGCTTAGCAAAAGTTTGACATAACAACAGAATACGGTTAGAAATGTCAATCGCTTATCTAAAATAAGAAAATTTTAGAGAAATTTAAGTTTAGAGATGGTAACGTCAGAATTGGGGTCAATATTCCCCTTAACCCCTCCAGCTAAGCTAAATCCCATCAAAAACAATACTTGTAAAAAAATGCCAAGCCTCGCCGACCTCGGTTCTTCTACCGCAAAAAGTTGTGAGATCCATGTAATACCAAGTCGGTTAATTTATTCAGTCCCTACTTCAGGGACCTTCTGTCCTAAGTTATTACGTAATAAGCTTTTATGTTTTAAATGTAACAAATTGAATTGGCAATTGCAATCTTATTTAATGTAATTATTGTGATGTGCGATACATTGTGTTTTCATGCGATGGCCAAGTCAATTTATTATATTTAAAACATAAAAGCTTATAACGTAATAACTTAGGACAGAAGGTCCCTGAAGTAGGGACTGAATAAATTAACCGACTTGGTATTACATGGATCTCACAACTTTTTGCGGTAGAAGAACCGGCGAGGCTTGGCATTTTTTTACAAGTATTGTTTTTGATGGGATTTCAGTTCTTTTTGTAGATTACTGTTCCGGTTTCCCAGTCCCAGTCCCAGTCCCAGTCCCAGTCCCAGTCCCAGTCCCAGTCCCAGTCCCAGTCCCAGTCCCAGTCCCAGTCCCAGTCCCAGTCCCAGTCCCAGTCCCAGTCCCAGTCCCAGTCCCAGTCCCAGTCCCAGTCCCAGTCCCAGTCCCAGTCCCAGTCCCAGTCCCAGTCCCAGTCCCAGTCCCAGTCCCAGTCCCAGTCCCAGTCCCAGTCCCAGTCCCAGTCCCAGTCCCAGTCCCAGTCCCAGTCCCAGTCCCAGTCCCAGTCCCAGTCCCAGTCCCAGTCCCAGTCCCAGTCCCAGTCCCAGTCCCAGTCCCAGTCCCGGTCCCGGTCCCGGTCCCGGTCCCGGTCCCGGTCCCGGTCCCGGTCCCGGTCCCGGTCCCGGTCCCGGTCCCAGTCCCAGTGCCGGTCCAATCCCAGTCCTGATTGCGGTCCCGATCCCGTTCCCAGTCCCAGTCCCAATCCCAGTCCCACTTCTTCACTTTTATCTACATAATATGTACCAAATTAAGTTCAGTAGTTTAGGCATGAAAGCGTAACAGACGGGGAGACAGAGTTACTTTCGCATCAACTATAATACCTATTTCGTTAGAATGGTATTAGTATGGGTGAATTCAGGTTCACTGACTCATTCACTGCAAATGTAACCTTGTAATCCTTTATATTTATATGAGATTACAAAGTTATTTATGCAGTTGAGACTGAAATTGTACAATATTTGAATTTTCTCGTGATTTGTACATTAAACACTACTTGTTTTATAAATTTGAGGCTTCTATGTCTGCTAGAAGTGCCTTAGACTTTTGATGATCGGTCAGTCAGTGAGTGACAAAATTTGCCAAAAATGCAAACTTTGACTAGTTATAATTCTTAAACTACTGGTTCAAATTGAATGAAATTTGAAATATGAAGTGTTTTTACAGTGCCAACTTGGTAACCGAAGATTCAGGCTTCTAGGTTTATCCACAACGAACTTATAGGGGGTCGAAAATGGCCTGAAGTGCTTCGAGAAAATAGTGTTACGGCCGTGCCACTCTATTTTGCTCGACTTGGAGGGGGCACTGCCGTGCCCCCAGATTAAACAGCGGTAGTGTACCTAATGGCGAGTAATACTTAACAACTAAACTACTGACATTGGCACTATTCCCATCACGTATTACATTATCGCCTAGTGTTACAAAACGTACCTAATATGAATAGGACTCTATTAAAACAGGGACCAACATTATTGTGAGAAAGATGAAATGAAAACAAGTGCTAGGTTTTCGTTTCATCTGAGAACGCAGTGAGTAAACATTGTAGCCTCAGCTGTAGTGAGGAGAGAACTTGTTAGCTAGGAAGCGATCTCTCATTTCTGTTCACAGCAACTTTATGCAAAGTTATATTGTCCAGTTTAATAGTTACGAGTTACGTTTATGCAGAATTGTTCTGCACATTCTTCTTACAACAAAGGAAATGGGAGTGAAGAATGAAGAAGAGGAAAAGGAACTCAAGAAAAAGGATAGGACCTACAAAACCTACAAAATATAGCATGTTATTACTTAACTGTCCATTTTAACCTATACAGGCTTAAAAATACCTATTGTACCTAATTTGAAGGAATCCTGTTGACAAAGATGGAGCAAGCTTAATACTTAAGCATTTCGATACATAAATTGACAGAGAATCACCTCACGGTCCTCTAAAGACTTTCTGCGTAATATCTTCTAATATACTCTGGCAGGCTCTCAGCAAAGTTCGTCTCACTGAGAATTCGGATTTGTTTGATTTTGACTTTTGTTTGAACAATATTCTAGTCATGCAAATTTGGAAATATAAATACGAAAGTTGGGTGCCCCAGCTCACGGTCGACCGGGCGCGGATAAATTGGCAATGGATTTAACTTCATTCCTGAATTACACCGGTCTCGTGGAGATCGGCTTGTGAGGCACGGAATGTCACGAGGATATGTCATAGATCACGAGAATATGTCATAGATATTATATCAGTGCCATATTATTTTTCCCAAGTGGCGATTATTAGCTGGAGTTGCGACTTCAGGTTGTCCTGTGATTTGGCAGCGAAATTATGTACAGTCAGCATCATAACGATTGCAGCTGTTAAAATCCGCAAAAATGTCTCAACAATAAGGATTCAAATTTATTTCAGCAAACAATGTGTCATTTTTATTGAAGCAGCTAAAGCGCCAAAAGTAACTCAGCAGGCAATGCAAAATTATTTAAGCATTCAGTTATTCAATGTGTTCTTCACATAAAATAATTCAAATATCGCCGCATCCGATGTAGCAATATATCTACGCAGTCATGGTGTTCAAAATTATGTCAACATTTTGGAAAAAATAAAGTTTATTGATTGTTTATTGAAAAGGTCCTCGAGAGCGTATGGCACCCGTGATGGTATTTATTTATTTAGAAATGATATGATATGGTATTTATTTATTTAGAATGATGAAAGATATCTGACGATATCAGCTTCTTGCTAGCACCTACAGGTGCTAGCAAGAAGCTGATATCGTCAGACTTTGACCACAGAACCAACTTGAAGCGCTAGTTTGCTGCTAACATTGGCAATATCAAATATTCTCAGCGCTAGATCCAGACCTTTGTTCAAATATTACCTTGATGTTTCAATACCAAATACCTGTACAAGAATTATTGTTAGTATCAACTATTCACTATGACCCAAACCGATTCTACTCTCTACGAGAATATTGAGAAACTACTTGTATATTGACGCAATCGATTATCTACGAGAATTAGGTATTCTAGGTATTTTACTATAAATAGCGCTAATAACTTGGAACATAGACAGTATGACTGAATACTTTAATTATAATCCAGAGTGCGAACTTCATTATAAAAGTAAACGAAGAAATAATGCGATATTAAGCCCGGAAAATGTTCATAAATTGAAAATATGAACTCAATAAATCCACACGATGTCGGCGCGCCGCGTTTACCACAAACAAGCCATTAAGCTCACTTTATCAAACCGAACAAAAAACTCAATAACGGCTTGACTGAGGCCTATCACCGAGAAAATAATATGGAAAACATGTCATGTAAGGGGACCAATTCAATAAAAAATCCACAGACATCGCCTGACGTTCCCAACTGATGAAGCGATAGGTCGGTAGGTAGCGGAGCCTGGGTACGCACGTCGTGTGGGTCCCATTACGAAAGGTGTTTTATTTTAAAACGTTATCGATTGGGACCCGCTGCGAGCGCACGATAAGCTCCACAATTATAGATTTGACACCACGTCTGTGTTCTTAGGAGGCCGGGAATACGAGGGGTAATTAATTTTTGATTTGATGTTTCTGGCTCGGAACGCACTGTCCATTGTTTGGGATATGATATATATTAATTCATTAGACAATTCATTACGGAGTTTCAAAGTGTGTTATACTGTGTTATATCTAAAAGTGACTCCTAAATAAGAAATAGTGACATTACAAAACAAACGAACGAACAATTAGGTGCACGAAATCGAAGAAATATACATAGGTAAATGTCTATCTTATCGATTTAGCCACATAATTGTTGTGATGGAAAGAATTTGAAGAGTTGGCATCCTTTACGAAATGGTAGGAAACGTGCAATTTTTCACTGGCATTTCAGATCATTATTAAGTAATTTTTATCTACAAGAAATATTTTTGGAACCTTTTGCCAGTAAATGAACATCCCAGATTCTCCAGTTCAAACACAAGTCCGTGTCACATCTGATCCCTCCGTATCAATAATATTGTTAGTGAATGCAGTTGGCGCTGCCTTTCTACCGAAACGTTGAGGGTTTTCTTTTGATTTTCAGGTTAGTTCACAGTTAGTTACTTACCAACTGAGTCTATGCACACCGCTTTCAAAATAATTTGCTTCGTGAAAAATAAATGTTAATGACACCGAAACGATTTAAACAATACAAGCCATTTACCTAATAGATATTTTGTATATATTGCTCATTCTGCTTCTATGTCTTCCAGCATAGTTGACTCTCTGCTAACTGGGTATTCTGTTTTTATGTCATTTAGCTGAATTGTCTTTCAGCTATCTAGGTAACATGCTTTCACGTCAATCTAACTGAATTGTCATTACGCGAAAAAAACATTATGCTAGTAACCCGTCTTGTATGGAGAGACATTAACTCTAATATTATATTCAGACACGAAATCTCATTTATAAATGTGTGAGAATTATTGTTTGGCTCAATCGAAAGAAATTCAAATATTGATTATAATTTTTTTTGCAATATTGTGACTTACAATATGAATGTCTTGTACCACCTAAGAAATAAATATGATTATGAAATTCCGAAACTGAATAACACCTCTCCTCTCATTCAATCTACTTCTAACCTCGTCAGTGTATATCTTGATCAAAAGTTTCACATCCAAACAAAGGTTTCCAAATAATATGCAAATAAACCTCCAAAAGTGATTTGTTTTTGTTCCTATCATTTATATTCATTAAGTTACATTGGAATTCAGCTCCTCGAACCTTTGAAGCTTCGACTACAATTTGTAAATGGAACCCGTTAATGAGAATGTTATTGAAATGTAGCTTCCATTAACAGGACATAGTGGCTGTTCAGTCGTAGTACAGTAATAAGTCAATGGTCTCACTGCCGGGGACGCTGAACACCGTGCGGAATAGAAGTGCAAATATTGTCAAGCGGTTCTGAGCTCCTCTAGGCAAGTGGCAATTCGTCGGCCGGCGTTTTGTAGAATAAAATGCCAAATGTATGGGATTTGACGTATATGTATGTCAGGCGTCAACGAATGTCAAAAACGGCAAATCCTATATATTCGTCATTCTATTCCGCGATACGCCGAGCAACGAATTGCCACTGTCTACGGGAGCTGGGTTCTGTGGTGAACCGGCAATAATGTTAAGATGAAGTGTAATAAACAAATGAACTAATTTTCTAAAGTCCTCTATAAAGTTGTATATTATATTTGAACCATAACATGGGTCGCTTATTACGAGTACGCCGGTAAATTCCCGCAACTAATCTGAAGCGTATTGTGTGGGGCTTTCGGCCAAATAGACTCTGACCATTGTGGTGCCACCGACTGAATTTTGCTCTTGGTTATTTTATTTCGTGAAAATGTTTTATCTATAATTTTTGTTATTTATTTATTTATTTAATATCACAAATTGTAAATACAGGTCGATACACTGGATGTTATGATCTTAGATAAGGAACACTGTAAACTGTTATTATTACTACATTATTTTAATGTGATGTTTTTACAATCTAATTGTTAGATACATTTGTAATGAGATGAGCGAGTTCAGAGTAACTGTGGTAAACCTTCTTCTTCTTCTGTAGAGTCGATGGCATATCCTAAAGGTTCAACCCCACCAAACGGACGGCATCGGAACGGATTCTACAATCTTTAAACAAAATAAATCTTATGTCACAGCGTTTAAAGTTTATATTACCAAGTCACGCATGACAGCTTGACGTGCGTCATGCCGCCGCACGTCGCTGTCAAGCTGTTGTGCGTGACTTGGTAATATAAACTTCAAAACTTACCGATATGAATAACGCACTCGTAAATCTTTTGATTATTCGAAAACTTATTCTTCCTCTTAATGAATCCGTAGCTGATCGGCTGACTTATTATTTTAGGGATGTCATGGATACTCGATATTGTATAAAATAAATATAGACTAGGTATATTAAATAAATATTTAGAAAAGTTATCAAATATAAGTTGACGAATTAGAACCGTTGCTAGTATCTGCATTAGGTGCAGATAATAGGAACAAACCTACGAAGTTGAGGTTGGAAAGCCATCACTTGAGTAACGGAAATGAACATTTTTCAAAAGTGATAAGAACATGATTATTTGAAGCAATGCAGCTTTAATAAGTGAATCGTATTACACCGAAAATGTTAAGCTCCACAATTAAAGACCGAACAAAAAACAGCTCACAGGTTTGGTACAATTTGGGGTAATCAATCTCTATTATTGTGTTCGTTAATACACTCTGGAGTGCGGAAGGACGCTCTTATTGAACAAACTGTTTACACGTCACACAAAAACTTCTGTAATTATCTTCTGAAGGTATTGACTAATTGATCACACAATTTTGTTCCCAGTGGCAAACAGTAACTGCTGTGATGAGGACCAAGTTCATTATCCGAGCTGGATAGGGTGATAATGATAAAAACGAAAAGATAGTTTGGTGAAATATGGGTTACCTATTCTTTTAGATCTCTGATTATATATATCTCTGAAGAAATCGATAACATTCACACCTCACCAACTATTGATGAGCTTTTGCCGTCAACTACTTCATTGTTCTTGGAGACTCACGTCATCATAGCCGTCCATAACGCCTCTCCACATTGGGTTCTACGTAGTCGTACGTAGTGCTCTAACCAGGTTCATTAATTAATTAACCTGTTACACGACCAAATTACCATCACAAGGTCCACACGCCGTCTCGAGCGCTCACGAACCGACTTCGTACGGTCGGTTGTCATCTGAATTCTAAATAGGGGGAGCCCTTAGTGTCCTTTTTAAAGTACGCGAGAATGCCTTTAATGCGTAAGTAGAAAGGTTTCAGTGGGTACGTGAATATGTTTATTCGGGGAAGGCTTTTGAATCGAAATGTGTGATATTTTGAAGGGTATAGGGATACGCATGCGTCTGCATTTCTTCTCTTATTGTCTTTTTGAAGTTAAAATCCAATCTATAATTTAACCCAAACGAGTTGGAGGCTAACGCAACACTATACCTAAGCTATAGTATTCTATTTTTAGTTTAGGGATTGTGTTAAACATAACACTGAAACTTTACATAACCATTGAAATGCAAGTTTCAGTGATTGAAAAATGGCGACTCAACAGTGTCCCAGTTCTGTTGAAGCACTCAGCTCGCTTACAACGGAGCCAAACGGCGGGGTTAATGGTTCGAATCCGGCTGTAAACCGGGATGAACTAACATGGCACTCTTTATGACCTCGCGATCGCGACGGAGGGTGCACTGAAGGTTTTATTTATTTTTACATAAAGTGTAAAAGGATAACAATAATATTGTTATCCTTTTACACTTTATGTAAAAATAAATAAATATTATATTTTTAGATCTCTTTTCTATTTCATTCTAAATTCAAATACGATCTGCTTGCATTGAAAAACAGGTAGAGCTTGAAGCCCGGGGCATTTTGTGAATGAATTTTTAGATGATTGTTTCTGTTATCCTTTCTTTTTCATTTTCCTCCATTCACCTTTCACCTTCTAGGTACTCTGTTCTTTTCGCTCGGTTTGCCACCCACTTGACCGTGTGCTTGCGGCTCAGCTTTTTAATACGTACCTACCTATCATAAATATTTGTACTGTAATTATCCGCGTATTAATTGCAACTCAGCCCAATTATCTTCCTATTCAGAACATCCAATAGTTAAATAACTTTATTATATCCAGGTAAGCTGGGGTATTATATCGTACCTACTCCAAAATTTGCGGACTTGCTTAATTCTTGCTTGTAAAACTGGTGGAAACCCAAATGTTATGCGTCGCTCGCTGTTCGAAGTCAGAGGTACAGAACCAGCGGACGAGGACGTTGCTCGCTTCACTGCACAATATTAAGCATAAAATAAAACAGAGTAGGCATTAGTTCTTTATCCCTAGTTCCTGGACAAGCTCACGATCGTCATATTTGTGACGTCACGACTTTTTCGACGGACAGTTTCTGGTGACCACTTTCTCGGAAGTGATCACGATAAGACCGCTCATCGTACAAAAGCTTCAGATTGTAGGCTTACTCACAATATTGTATTATTTTATTCTATGGTAAGGACATAACAAAGATTATTATTTATCAATAGGTATATCAATCTTATGTCTTTCAGAATATAGGGTGTAACACGATTACGCCCTTTCGCCGCGTTAACTACTCCGGTTGAAACCTTGTTATGTCTTTAATGGAGAACTTCATTACGCCACTTGGGAAAACACGGCCACAGATTATCTTACAATTAAGGCGCTATTTGAATTATAAAGAGGGTACTTGTTGTTACACCACATGACTTGTATATGTTGCAGCAAATTAGCTTAATCAGCCGTTCAATTAACTGCCTAGGCTATTAACTATCCATTAAATTAACGGCCTGAATGATATTCAGCCATTTCATTAAATAGGTAGGCAAATGACTTAGATCGATGGCGTTTAATTACTTGCCTAGCCATTTAATCAAACAGGAAAGCTAGGCAAATCTCTAGTTACTGCACGACGTTAAGTAAGTCGGATTGCGCTGCTTTTCTCAATAAACCTATCACTAACTTTCTGTCTTATTTCGGGGTGGTACCCCATCGTACGAATGGCCTAAGCATTAGCCAGCCAGTTTAAATGTTGTAACAAACGATACGGCTAAATATCATTCAGGCCATTAATTTAAAGGCGCCGCACAGTGGTTCGAAATTTGAGCTCCGTTGACATAGAAACTTAAAGTGAGGAAATTAAAAAAAAAAAATTGTAATGGCTCTGGCATATCTCGCTTTATGTCATATTAACGTATGAAAGGTATAAGTAGCTCCACGCGTGAGAAAAAAAAGTTTTGTGTTTTTTTTGTATGGGAGAAAACACTTAAAGTGCTTTTTCTTTCAACTGAATGGAACTGAAGGGCTGGTGCTCACACCAGCTATTGTACCACACACGGCGATCAAGATGACATCAAATTCACGTACCTTTACGCACCACTCCGCACGTAGTAAAATTTTGAAATATTGAATTTTCGATATGTGATTTTTTAAATCTTTGACGTAGCTAAATGTAGTTGCCGGTCCAATTTCATTAGTTTTTAACCTATTAGTGACTTTTAGGATGACAATAATTAAAAATAATGTTGATTATACGCATAAGTTTTTTACAAAATTGCATTCCGAGAGCTAAGTAGCTCATTTGTTAATCACCGTGATTATAGTTGTTTATGATTAAATATGATTGACGTGAGATTAACCAATTAGGCTCTGGCATATCTCGCTTTATGTCATATTAACGTATGAATGGTATAAGTAGCCCCACGCGTGAGAAAAAAAAGTTTTGTGTTTTTTTTTGTATGGGAGAAAACACTGAAAGTGCTTTTTCTTTCAACTGAATGGAACTGAAGGGCTAGTGCTCACACCAGCTATTGTACCACACACGGCGATCAAGATGACATCAAATTCACGCACCTTTACGCACCACTCCGCACGTAGTAAAATTTTGAAATATTGAATTTTCGATATGTGATTTTTCAAATCTTTGACGTAGTTAAATGTAGTTGTCGGTCCATTTACTTATAATGTCATTAGTTTTAAGCCTATAAGTGACTTTTAGGATGACAATAATTAAATATAATATTGATTATACGCATAAGTTTTTTACAAAATTGCATTCCGAGAGCTGAGTAGCTCATTTGTTAATCACCGTGATTATGGTTGTTTATGATTAAATATGATTGACGTGAGATTAACCAATTAGGCTCTGGCATATCTCGCTTTATGTCATATTAACGTATGAATGGTATAAGTAGCCCCAAGCGAGAGAAAAAAAGTTTTGTGTTTTGTTTTGTATGGGAGAAAACACTTAAAGTGCTTTTTCTTTCAACTGAATGGAACTGAAGGGCTAGTGCTCACACCAGCTATTGTACCACACACGGCGATCAAGATGACATCAAATTCACGCACCTTTACGTACCACTCCGCACGTAGTAAAATTTTGAAATATTGAATTTTCGATATGTAGTGAGTAGGACCTATTTGGCTCCGCTAGAGCCTAATTGGTTAATCTCATGTCAATAATATTTAATCATAAACAACCGTAATCACGGTGATTAACAAATGAGCTACTTAGCTCTCGGAATGCAATTTTGTAAAAAACTTATGCGTATAATCAATATTATTTTTAATTATTGTCATCATAAAAGTCACTAATAGGCTAAAAACTATTGACATTATAAGTAATTGGATCGGCAACTACATTTAACTACGTCAAAGATTTTAAAAATCACATATCGAAAATTCAACATTTCAAAATTTTACTACGTGCGGAGTGGCGCGTAAAGGTGCGTGAATTTGATGTCATCTTGATCGCCGTGTGTGGTACAATAGCTGGTGTGAGCACTAGCCCTTCAGTTCCATTCAGTTGAAAGAAAAAGCACTTTCAGTGTTTTCTCCCATACAAAAAAAAACACAAAACTTTTTTTTCTCACGCGTGGGGCTACTTATACCATTCATACGTTAATATGACATATAGCGAGGTATGCCAGAGCCTAATCGGTTAATCTCAGGTCAATCATATTTAATCATAAACAACCATAATCACGGTGATTAACAAATGAGCTACTTAGCTCTCGGAATGCATTTTTGTAAAAAACTTATGCGTATAATCAATATTATTTTTAATTATTGTCATCCTAAAAGTCACTAATAGGCTAAAAACTAATGACATTATAAGTAAATGGACCGGCAACTACATTTAACTACGTCAAAGATTTGAAAAATCACATATCGAAAATTCAATATTTCAAAATTTTACTACGTGCGGAGTGGCGCGTAAAGGTGCGTGAATTTGATGTCATCTTGATCGCCGTGTGTGGTACAATAGCTGGTGTGAGCACTAGCCCTTCAGTTCCATTCAGTTGAAAGAAAAAGCACTTTCAGTGTTTTCTCCCATACAAAAAAAACACTAAACTTTTTTTCTCACGCGTGGGGCTACTTATACCATTCATACGTTAATATGACATATAGCGAGGTATGCCAGAGCCTAATCGGTTAATCTCACGTCAATCATATTTAATCATAAACAACCATAATCACGGTGATTAACAAATGAGCTACTTAGCTCTCGGAATGCAATTTTGTAAAAAACTTATGCGTATAATCAATATTATTTTTAATTATTGTCATCCTAAAAGTCACTAATAGGCTAAAAACTAATGACATTATAAGTAAATGGACCGGCAACTACATTTAACTACGTCAAAGATTTGAAAAATCACATATCGAAAATTCAATATTTCAAAATTTTACTACGTGCGGAGTGGTGCGTAAAGGTGCGTGAATTTGATGTCATCTTGATCGCCGTGTGTGGTACAATAGCTGGTGTGAGCACTAGCCCTTCAGTTCCATTCAGTTGAAAGAAAAAGCACTTTAAGTGTTTTCTCCCATACAAAAAAAACACAAAGCTTTTTTTTCTCACGCGTGGGGCTACTTATACCATTCATACGTTAATATGACATATAGCGAGGTATGCCAGAGCCATTACAATTTTTTTTTTTTAATTTCCTCACTTTAAGTTTCTATGTCAATGGAGCTCAAATTTCGAACCACTGTGCGCCGCGCCGTTTAGTTAACAGCCTAGGCAGTTAATTAAACGGCTGATTGAGCTAGTTGGCTGCGACATATACATGATATTCAAAACTAAATTAAGGTTAATTTGAAGTTAAGCTTATCAATTATACACATATACTAGCTATTGCCCGCGGCTCCACCTGCGTGTAATTCTTATCCAGTTCCCATTTTTCGGATAAATATATAGCCTAGAGACTCACTAATAATGTGACTTTCTATTATTAGAAGATCGGTTCAGTAGATCCATTACACAGTACAGCCTCACAAACCCATAAAATTAACTCTAGGTATTTAATATTAGTACGAGTATATAAACGAGCAAGTCTCCAATGACGGTAAATGAATAAAGCTCTCTCCAGGCATTTATTAATTTAACAGAACTATTTAAATAGCTACTAAATACTATTAGACATTCTAAAATTTACTATTAGAACTATCGGAATATTTACCATGCCAAAACAAAATCGCGAGTGGATACAGTGTGTCGTGATCGTGAACGTGATCGAGATCGAGTTCGAGTTTGTAGTGAGAGTGTAACCAGTGGTAGTGTACCTACGCGTAGCAAAATAACTCGAAAGAGGGTAGATCGATATATGTGCTCCTAAAAACTTTTTCACCGTTTACCGACAGTACTACAGCACAACTACACAGTTCCTCCGTGATCATGGTGCTTGCAACAGCGCCGAAATATCGGAAACTCAAAACAATACATGGTAAATATCCCGATAGTTCTAATAGTAATGTGAACGACCATGAAAGTTTAAATTCTAAAATTTCTGTGACATTAAATGATATAATTTACTTAAATATGGAAAGTGTATCAACGTCTAGAATGTGCAGAATCCCAAAATAATTCAATAACCGAGGATAGTTGGCTGCTTAAAATAATTCTCTATGAATTGAATATGAGGCACTCTGGTCGTAGTGCTCCTGATTTAGACTGAGCCTCCCTGTTCCCCGTCACTATAATATCTAGCACACAGTGCCTAAATACGAATAATACTTTTATCGAATATCTCCCATTTTAGACATGTCAAGTTAAGCTGGAAATAAAGTCGTAATATTGTGAACTGACTCCGGACGGTGGACGCTTTCACTAAGCCGGCCTCCGCAGGTAAAGCCTCCTGTCACATTCTGTAAACGGCAATACCTGATAGAGTTATTGCGCAAAACGGAATTTCTTATTGCATTTTGAGTACATATGACTCGCGAGAACACTACTAAGGGTTGTTGAAGTGTTTTTTTTTAAATATAGGACACGTCAGTTTGACTTCATCTCGCCTGATGGTAAGCTGAAGGCAAAGTCTCAGAAAAGAGAGGATCACCATTATATACACGTATCATGTTGCAATGGTGGCACTCCGCTTGACGGTCTCATCAGATGCTTTTTCACGCCCCGCTTAAAGGACCCGGGACTGTAGGAGGAGGTAAACTCTAACATTTTTTTTAAAAAACGATCTTCTCTACAAATGTTTTAGTATGGTAGGCACATAACGTCGGTAGACACAGGTGTTGTTTCTTACGACACAGATTCGTCTTTATTACAATCGAGATTTGAACCGATAACTCTGCGGTAGCGATGTAATGGAATATCCTTGTTTCACCCGTAGACGGAGAAAATGAATATGTACACTGGAATCTTTTGATATAATTCGTTAGACATGTTGTGTATGATTCACAGGCATGGCAATAAATTTTCTTAAAATTTATCATTGAATGGGTTAGATGTATTACAGTTTTACATGAAATTTCACCAGCCTTTGGAAGATTTAAATCCTTGTTGTTGTTGTTGTAAATCGTGATATAACGAATGAATGATATAATGAATGTAACTGAAAAATGTGACTACCGCCGTGATGGGCTCCTTCCTATGCAAACAAACCCGTTGAGATAACAAGGCCTAGAGCACGCACCATCGCGGCGCGCGGCGGTCAGGGGCGCCATCACGCGGCTGTTAAACAAGTAAGTGTTCGTAAACTCGTAATGACTACTGATCCTTTTAATTAATAACTGCTATAACCGGAGTGACCTTTCAAGGACACCTACGAGCGTAGGATACGGTATTCACTACAGAAGTTCTTCATCCCGACTCCAATAATTGGGGCAGTCCGCAAACGTCCGGCAGCACAAACACTATGAAACGACCATAACATCTCTTTTCGGGACCCCTTGTGGGTATCGTACAAGGTGACTAAAGGAGCGTACTGTTCCATTCTATAAATTTGATCTATAAAAAAGTACCTGGCTGACGGTAATTGACTTAAATAATAGGTAGTTAGTTGGTATTTAGAAAAATAGTTACTGAAGTGGTGGTAAGCAAGTGGGATATTAGATTCGAACTCAATATAATCTATTCAACTAGGTATATCGCAAAGTGACACTTAATAAAGTCAGATTCAATAATCACATTGAGTACCTACAAGGTACAACAGAACTGGCTCAATCGTTACGGGAAAAGTATAACACAACGACTTGGAACACTCACTTATTCTTGGCTATTTACTAAACAAGTGCACACAAGATGAGTGACGCACTTGCACTTGAACAACGCCACTGTATAGATAAGTGCACTTTTACTCGCTCAGGTTCAGAATGTCCAATTCTCAAAATGTCAAGCGGTTTCAAAATGTCCTATTACCCTATTGTCCAATCCCAAAATGTCCAAAACTCATAATGTCCAAATCCCAAATTGTCCAATTCCCAAAATGTCCAATATTTTTTAAATTCAATAAGCACTCACAGTGCTCTTTTAAAAAACCTAACGAACAAATGAAAACTACCAGACATCATCAAAGTATTTATTAAAGTCATAATTTTTGTAATGTATAGTATGAGGGTAAAATAAAATAAGTCTGGCATAAATAGACAGTCCTTATTAACATTAGTCGTCAATTCACTATTAGTCGACGGAGCCCCGCTTCGCGGGGCTCCTACTTCTAGGTGGTTAATAAAAAAAAACCACGAAGACTAAGGCGGGAGCTCCGCTTCGCTTCGCTCCCGCCTTAGTCTTCTAACCTAACCTATCCGAGTCGGATTGCACTGAGTCGGGGTGTTATCAAGTGTTAGTACTTTTGCGAATTGGTCCTTTTGAGAATTAGGCATTCTGCTAATTAGTCCTTTTGAGAATTTGTCCTTTCGCGAATTAGTCCTTTTGAGACACAGTAGGCATTTTGCGAATTGGGCATTATGCGACTAAACCGCTTATGGAATAAAAAAATATTGGACATTTTGGGAATCGGACATTTTAAGAACTGGACAATTAGGGAATTGGACAATATGGGAATAGGACATTTTGAAACCGCTTGACATTTTGAGAATTGGACATTCTGAACCTGAGCCCTTTTACTTTCATTCGACACGATACTTTGTAAACGATTATCACGTTTCTGTGACAAAGAGACCAAACAATCCCTTTTAAATAGTTCATTATGGTACAAGCGTGTAAGTGGCATACGACTATTTTCAACACACTTGCGAATAAAATAATACTAAAAATACTACATAACACAATCAAAACACTATAGTAAAAATCTGTGTTTAAAAATTATATTCATGGCGTTGTTGAACTTAAGTCACGTTATCGCCTGCCTCGCGCCTCGCGCCTCGGCCTCGGGTCATGTAAATGTATAAAGAGTTTTTCATTTCCCACATTATATCACTGTTTATTTCACAGATTTAAGCTCTATTCACGGGGCGGTATGTTGTGTATGCCAGTTCAAATTCCTGACTATTCAAAAGAGGCATCTTATCCATTTGATGATACTCCCAGCTGCAGGCCTCGTCTGTTATAGCACCATAAGATTTCAGTGATCTACGATAGTTCATAGACAAAAACTTGTGATTATTTGGCCCATAAATCTACGCTATACCTAAGTATATAAGGTAACGTAAGTTCGAACTACTGAGACCTCTGATGAAATAATTGAAACTAACTTATAAAACTTTGTTTAACTTTGAAGTGCAAAGCGGCGAAACCAACTGAAAAATATATTTGACTTACTGTTGGTATTCTCATCTAATTGTTTTCAAGATTCTGTAATTTGATTTTAAATATTTGATAAACAATTTAAACTGGCCAGACTTGTTGATCATTCAAAATAAAGCTTGATTAGAATCACAGAACACAGAATAGATAAATAGTACTAATGCAAGAATGTATATATATTTTTAATAATATTAAAAGTGAAGCGTTCAAAGTGAAAGATCACGCAGCTAACAGCTTGTGCCACGATATAGATTGAACCGTTTGATCTATAGATATTTGATTTGTTAGACTTTAATTTTTTTTAAACGAGGTATACTTAATCCACATTGTTAAATCGATAGAAGTGTATTTATACCCACATTTGACAACTGTTCCGATCTAAGGTAAGTCTATTCCCGTATTCAATTATATTTATACCTACCTTTTCAATTTGCAACAATATACATAAATCTTTTAACCAACACAAGCGCAAGTCTTAAAATATTTTTGCAAACATAGCTATTTGTATCCATTTGATCAATGCGAGTGCAGCATTGTTAACAAAGAGAAAACAACAAGACTAAGTCGCATCACAACTCTTGCACACATATGAAACTAGTACAGTCAAAGATTAACATGCTACGGCCAGATCAGCTCCCGCTACAAACCTAAAAAAGCAGGAAATAATCCCGCTCCTGCACGGCACGAGCGCATTAAAGAATATTCTTGTAATGACGCAGACTGGCTTTATAGTTTTAGCTTTTGAAATTATTCTATCCGGATAAGCCCTGTCAGAAGTTGCTTTTGGCAGTTTTTGCGAGTGCACCAGTGCTTTTAGTTTGTTTTAATGGCTGAATGTTGTTTTGATAGCCTTTACATGTTTTAATTGGGTTACCGAAATGAACAAGTCTAACTAATTAACAACGTTGTAATCTTTTCCAAACGAATACCAAAAAGTTGGGAAAAGTTTCAGAGAATGGTGATGTGCTATTGCACTGCATTGCTATTTTCGCAACTCGGTTGAGGTTGGTTTTTCAGTGTAAACTTCGAACACGGCAGCACTTCGATACCATTAAAAGGTGTATTCGCAATACTGTATATTTTTTTAGTTCGTTAGTTCGGACATCCAACTTGTTACTTGCTGCCTATGAACCAATTAGTCCACTTGATATAAAACCACGTAACGGTTAGTATCTCAGTGAAATATCCTTTTTATTTTTATGTTAGAAATATTATTGCACCTACACAACCTCTTGAACATTGCGAAGGTTAAGGAAGTCATCCTGTTGAAGGTCCCGGTCCCGGGAGATTTAGTTTTTAATTTTGGTTTGAGCTTCCCATTATCTCCCACTTTTGTAATCTAATGGACCTGTCGGAAGTTATTTTTCTTAGATAAATAATTAACGTTTAACGTTCGTTATTATTCGCAAAAAAATATAATATTTTCTTTATGTTTTACAAATTACAGTCTATACGACTGTTAAGTAAATAATGAATTCTGGATTTATATACGAGTATCTATATTTTATACTTTGAGATATGAGGAAAGGAATACGAGGATACATTTAAAAATGTATTATACATGAAAGATGTTGTTGTAGTCTTTCATAATTAGTCCAACTACAGGCAGTATGCGGACAATTATGTGCCCGTATTACTAATTAGGTAGGTACTACTTCAGTGAGTAAATTAGGATTGAATAAATATTAGTTTTAACATGATATATATTTCTAATCACAATCATAACTACACGACCGTTGGAGCTGACAGGATCTTCAAGACACTTTCTAAAGAAATACTTGTTTTGCTCTTACTTTAAAGATTTGCAAAGGAGATGGATACTCTTCCATACATTCGTGGGCCTGATTGACAGAAAATGGAGCTGTCAGCTGTCACAGCTTAAAAATACAGTTGATAAACACAAGAAATAATTAATCGATTAACGGAAATCGATTCAGAATTTATTTTTATTACACTATTATTTGGTATTTTAAATGGTTATTATTATTATTATGATTAAGTTTTGTTCACTCTGATTGATTTAATATCAAATTGTGATGCAAGTGTTATAATACGCAATATTGTTTAAATAATTTTTAGTAATCGATATTTTATTTTGCTAGTGAAATAAATTTAGTTTTAAGATTTCTCGTCTTCAAGATTTTCAATTGAGCTGGTTTTTTAATATTTTGCAATAGAAAAAAATACCGCTTTTTTAAGTCATATCTCAACTCATTACAATTTTGGCCCAGAAGTCCCCGTCTCCTTTTACTCATGTACCTAACACTCATATATTTATCTCACCGATAGTCATGTCACGAATTAGTTCACAATTCGGTCCGGCTTCTATGAGTTTGTCTGTAATCGTGCAATAAGCTATTATTTTGGACTAGTACAACCTTAGATATTATAGCTTTCTGATACAAAAAATCTTGCTACGTAAAATCCAGGTAAGACAGGTATATTATATATCGAAATAAAACCGCAATCTGACGGATTCTTATTTACCGTGATTTATTTGGTATTATTTACGTTTCGCCCGACGTTTCAGCTACTTTACAGAAGCCATGGCCAGTTAAATGTAAATCATCATCATCATCATTTCAGCCATGGAAGTCCACTGCTGGACATAGGCCTCCCCTATAGATCTCCAATAAGACCGGTTGGAAGCATAAATGTAAATAATACTAAATAAATTGCGATAGAAACCGTTAAAAAGTGTTTTATTTCAATGAGTGATATTCGCGTATACGTCAGACAGTGGTTTTTACATATTTAGGTAGAGAGTCAGCGAACATTGAGAGGCTTCATTACATCATAGGAATTATAAAAGAAATGTTCTTTTTCCGCGAACGTTACGCAAAATTCAATTAGTATTGTATCAATACGTTATACTTATAGCCGAACCAAATAGGGTCTTTACTTTTGCGCCACCCGTTATTACTTTTTGTTTTGTTAGTTTCCAAAGCAATTTATATTATACAAACAATTCGAAATAGTTTGTGCTCCCGAAATTGCGGACCAACTGTTTGTTGAATAAATAACGACGAGATGAGGCGCAGGTACTGAAAACTATATCACATGTTGCTTCACAGGACTCACAGGGAAAAAAAATACACGTTGTGTTTGCATGCAGTAGGAGCACGCGCTCCGAAACTGCGGTTATCCATATTTATGTAAATGCTTGGAAATCAATAGATTAAGGATATTTGGCGTACAAGCATGTTTCAGACCCAGGTAGTACAGTAATAGCTTGTGACACCTGTCCAGTCACGTCTTTCGTAATTCTCTCTCATTCTAATTTAATTTCCTATTTTCTATTTATTCTTTATTGTACACTTACATGGCATAATAATACAAATTAAAAAGAACAAAGGCGAGCGTTAAGCTCGCCTTTGTACATAATTTTCAAGGATGAGTTTTCTTCCAGCAAACCCGGGAGAGCATAGCATTATTAACGGACTTTCTGTTAGTAGCAGCAGTATCAGTCTGCAAACGAGCTTCTTGGACGGTAATAAGGTATTTTTTTATTACAAAGGACTATAAAATTATAACTTCCGATATCTGTGTGTGCATTCACAATTCTGCCTACCTCTCCGAGGATGAGCGAGTGTGAGTGTATAAGTACATATCACTGTACTTATTATTTTAACAATATTTAATGCTGAAAGCGATAATTGCGTGCACCCGTAATCTAATACACAGATAACAAGAGCTCAGCGCCGAGTGAACAAAACTGAGGTACATACGTTTGCTAAATAAGGTAGCTTTTTGTTCGTGGATATTGAACGAGCTATGGATTCTGAATGCGTTTGCACCAATTGACTTCAGACGTTACGTTGAACGCGATAAGGTGCATATTTTGATAAAATGCCTGCCCCTATAAGTATTGATAAGGAGTAATTTAATAACTATCGGATAACGATCAGCTATCTACTGATAATAGATTGTAAATACACGCTATATTACATATAATATTATGTGTTATCAAACATCCGCGTGGCGCCGTCGCCGAGGCGTAATCTGGCGTACTTTACATCAATGAACATACATTACTATTGTTGTTTTTATCAACAGATAAAGTTTGGGTTTATTTTTCAAGACATTACTTTTGTAAATTATTACATTCTCTAGATTAGTGTAAATATACACGTAATGTTTGAGTAACTGAGCTGAATGTAAACAAAGTAAGCATAACCAGTATCGCTAGTATGGGTTTTACTACGTTATATTGCACACTTTTCGACAGCTTTCGTTATTATGTTAACTTATACAATAAGATGGACTTAAATATAGAAGATGAAGGCGCCCGGTTCGAATCCGTAGAGAGATTGGAAGAAAGAAAATTGACGCAACTGATTTATTAGGTACCTACGAGGAAATAGGCAGCCAAAATCTAGGCACATTATGTCAGATTCCGGCAGAGTGGCCTTTCCTCGAAATGTTCCGCTTCTGTTAGACCCATGGGCCAATCATGTAAATTATGGTTATAATACTTCAATTATTAGGTACATATTTCCTAATTAGATATTGAAGAGTTCCTATTTTACGTAACCTGGGCATTGTATAACGAAGTCGTGACAGCAAACCACTCAATCAATAAGTTCATCCATTTCTACAAAGGTATTAGTGAATTTAATTGACGACTATAAAGATCTTCTGCTCCATTCGATTGACATAAACTTAAATTGAATTTATTGCGCTGAAGTGGAACCAACTGTTAGATCGAAGTACTCGACACAGAAGTTCAATAAACCGCAAATAATGTTTCTGAATATCTAAAAACTCCAATTTAATAATTATAAAAGAGCTGACCTTTAAAATTGGCGCCGAAATTCTTGGAAGATAATTCAGAAATAGGTAGGTACTCTGGACAGCCTCCGTGGCGTAGCGGTAGTGAACGCGGCCGCTACGCAGGAGGCGCGTGTTCGATCCCCGCTCAGTGCAAATATTTGTGCTCATGAAATATGGGTATTTGCATTGGTCTGGTCGTGCCTCGGAGAGCACGTTAAGCCGTCGGTCCCGGTTGCCATAAGAACATCTATGGCAGTCGTTACGGGTAGTTGGAGCCCTCAAAAATCCAAAAACAACGGTCTAACTGCAAAGCTTCGATATCGCCTAATGTTAACATTGGGTTGTGGAGGTCAGATGACAATCGCTTCACGGAAAATATCGAGGTCTAGCCAAATTCGTAGTTAAGTACTGATAGAGCGGACCCTAGACTCCGAGCTGAAAAAGCTTCGGATGCGACTGGGAGTTAACGCTAAGAGGAAGAAGAAGGTAGGTACTCTGATTTTTTAATTGTTTGATGTTTCGTGCGACTAGCTGTCTCCAACCGACAGTAAACATAGGTACGGCCCACGAATAAGTGCCGGCTTGACGGCAATGGGCTCGCCCCTATTACGTGGGACCGAAAATGATAGTTGTCGAAATGTTGGCGTTATTACATTATCCTACATAATTACACCTAAGTACTCTGTTTGGACTGCTTGAAAGTAAGATACGGAGAAGAACACGGACGTTCATAGTCTTTTCTGTAAATGTTCCGGAAGATTCACGTACGTATAAAGTTTTTGGTATTACGAGCGAAATACTATATTATTAGCTTCATCCATTTTCGTAATTGATTTTTCACAACCAGCTACGAACGTGAAAAAAAACATAGAACAATTTGTAGTTGTGGTGAAATCAAAATGTTCTTGTTTTCAAGCTCTTTGTTTGTGATACATGTTTCACATTCGTGAGATACGCTTTCTATAAAAATTTATAATTTTAAGTCTCTCATATTGATGCGTTCATACGATAATGCTGGCGAGCACATTGTTTACGACTGCGATATAAAACAGGTGTAGGTATTCCTCTAATATGAGTAATATTCAGGTGAGGTTATCCACACGTCTCGCTTTGGTTTTAACACTAACATGTAAACATTAACAATTTGTCAAAAACTGTGAACCGTGACCTATGAAATCAGAACGAATTTGAAACTCTCAACTTTAAAATGAATAATAAATCTGCGGACTCACTATTACAGGTTTGCCTATTGCATTCTATAAAATTAAAGCCGCAAGGAAAATAATTTTCTTAAAATATTTGCTTTTACCCAACTGCCAAGGAAGAGTTATGTTTTTAAAGCTACGTCACTATCGTATTCGAGCAAAATAACAGAAATTTCAGTCCCTCGCTAGGTAAAACTATCCACGCAGAACTTTTTTGTATTCAATCAAGCGACTAAAGTGGCCCAGGGTTAGCCATCCAGAAACACTGCCCGGCTCGTGCCTGCCCTCAGACGCCCGGTGAGCCCTGAATTACACATAATAGAGATGTAGCGTGGCTCCGCTTGCATTTAACATTTCTGTGTATTATCACACCCTCGCCGCTCATTGTACTCGAGCAGCACCGCGTTATGAGGATAATTAACAACGTAAAAATTGCACGAGCTCTCGTAAAAACGCAGCGATATGTCGTTAAAGCAGCGTCTAGCTGTAAACGTACCGCAATTTGTTGAAAAATGCTGCTCATTTAAGCGTAATTGCGCGAGGTACTGCTGCACGAGACCTGGTGGGTCGAGCTTGCTTTATTCTAACAAAGACAAGGAGAGAACTCTATTGAAAGAACGAGTGAGAGTTTTACGAGTGAGACGATTTCTCGGAGTCTGATTAGACGGTTTTAAACCGTATTCTATCAGCGACATTGATAGATTCTACTATTACTATCTAATATTTATAATATGAATTGTCTTGTCTCGCTTGTAAACTGCCTTTTCTGAGGCTGTAAAGTATTGTTAATGAACTCAAACACTTTATGTATCCTGTATGAACAAATACGTGTGATAATTCTAGCCACGTCAACAATACTCCACATTTACATTATAATCAAAATGAAGAGGGACATATTTTGTCCCTTACATATTTTTGCGCGGAGACGGGAAGGAGTCCCAGGGGCATTTCGCAATTTTTCAAATTTTGATACGAGTATATCAGTCTGTATTCATTTTTAACCGACTTCAAAAAAGGAGGTTCTCAATTCATACCCAATTTTTTTTATTTTACCTTTTTTTTCTTTTTGTATGTTTGTTACGCGATTGTGAAGCCAAATCTAGACGGACTTTGAAAATTCTTTTTCTGTTCGTAAGTAGATTATTCCGGAATGGTCCCATTTAAATTTCGTAAAGATCTGATGATGGGTTTCCGAGATTAGACCAAGGAACTCTTCAAAAAGTACCAGAAAATCAGCCGCGATTACTGCAATGGCATATTATTATTGCAATGTTTCTGCCATTACACATCATAACATCACGCCTGAGTCCTTTGAAGGGGTACGCAGAAGTGTTCAGAATATTCTGCTATATTTCCGGTGTATATGCATTGATTTTAAAAATTCTTTTTGAATAATGCTTTAATGATATTTTTTTAGCGTGACTTGTTCGATCTGTAGTGCAGCGTCAGCAGCGCATGTACAGTCAGGTCACTATACATGCGATGTACAGTCGTGAGACTGTACCAACTCACTAAAAAGAGAAAAATAAATTCATTTTTCATCCCACCATCTCGGAAAGACTATTTTTGCTCTTCGATAACTGAGCGGAAAAGTCGTTTTTATCGAGTTATTCCGGTTGGATCCCCAAATATGATCCACTGCCGATTTTTATTCATCATAGGCATAACCCTAGCACATTCTTACGAGTTGTGGGTCAATGGCTGGGTCAGGTTTTGGATGGGTGACCGTTGTTTACATTACGAGGTTAAGCTTAATTGAGTGGGTCGGGTTTTGGATGGGTGACCGTTGTTTACATTACGAGGTTAAGCTTAATTGAGTGGGTCGGGTTTTGGATGGGTGACCGTTGTTTACATTACGAGGTTAAGCTTAATTGAGTGGGTCGGGTTTTGGATGGGTGACCGTTGTTTACATTACGAGGTTAAGCTTAATTGAGTGGGTCGGGTTTTGGATGGGTGACCGTTGTTTACATTACGGGGTTAAGCTTAATTGAGTGGGTCGGGTTTTGGATGGGTGACCGTTGTTTACATTACGAGGTTAAGCTTAATTGAGTGGGTCGGGTTTTGGATAGGTGATGTATTGTACATATTTGAAAAATAAACAATCTTAAATGAATAAATTAAAAAAAAAAACTAAAGTAAATATTTAAAAAATGTAATCTTGACAAGTTTACAGGCTGTAATATGAAAAACAAAATTGTTGCAATTATTTTTTGTCAATCGACAGGTGATTGAAAAATTAACTGATTGACTCCCTACACTGAATGAAACCATCGTGTTTCTAAGTGCCAAGTCTATACTATATTATTCTTTGTAAAAGTGCAGAAGAAATCCGCCTTTATAAGGACTCAAAGATCCATATATCTAGACCCAAAGTAACCACACCAACTAGCTTGGGTCATGGATTCTGATATACGAATATACATACTTAGTTAAGTTTCCTTTTGTAAATACATACATAAAAACACCCAGGCCAATGCAAATAGATACATTCATGCATACAAATATTTGCAATGAGCGGGAATCGAACCCGCGACGTCGAACGCTCTTACGCTACGCCACGATCATCGCCGTATAATCGTAAATGTTCAGAGCCTCTTTTCTACTATTTCCTCCTTTTTATTAGGGTTCCGTAGCCAAATGGCAAAAAACGGAACCTTTATAGATTCGTCATGTCTGTCCGTCCGTCCGTCCGTCTGTCTGTCTGTCTGTCCGTCCGTATGTCACAGCCACTTTTCTCCGAAACTATAAGGCCTATGCTGTTGAAACTTGGTAAAAAGATGTATTCTGTGAATCGCATTAAGAATTTCACACAAAAATAAATAAAAAGCATTAAATTTTGGGGGTCCCCATACTTAGAACTGAAACACAAAATTTTTTTTTTTCATCAAACCCATACGTGTGGGGTATCTATAGATAGGTCTTTAAAAATGCTATTGAGGTTTCTAACATAATTTTTTTCTATACTGAATAGTTTGCGCGAGAGACACTTCCAAAATGGAAAAATGTGTGGTCCCCTCCCCCCCTCTAACTTCTAAAATAAGAGAATGATAAATCTAAAAAAAATATATGATATAAATTGCCATGCAAACTACCACTAAAAATGGGTTCGAATGAGATCCAGTCAGTAGTTTTTTTTTAATACGTCATAAACAGCAATTTTTGCCTTTGCTACTACGGAACCCTTCATGGGCGAGTCCGACTCGCACTTGGCCGATTTTATTTAATTAATGAAAAGGTGAAGTTCTTCCATATATCCTGTAGAATGCAGGCGTATAAATTCCAGATCTGTAATTCTTAACATTAATAAGAAAAACGGTTTCGAAATTACCGATTTTTCGACGTTGACCTGATTAGGGGCCTTAATTGGGACAAGTTTCTTACAGCCTCAACTTTTCCAGACAGTGACCGACTGAAATTTTCCCAGTTAGAAGTTGATCAGTAACATGTTGGTACCACTTATCGGTTGCAATTTCTTTTGTTACCCGTCGTTTTGGGTTTGGCAATTCCACACTATTCATTTTTATAATATTTACAATTTGCAAATTTGCGTCGTCTTTCAAAGCTTTCAGAAGCTGATACAAGTTTGGGTTTTTCGGTAGACTGCTATTGAGCTTTTTATGCCAGGATTCCACAGTAACAAGTTGTGAGAAAATCATGATAAAAGATAATAAGCTAAACTAAAGAATAAGTGGTAGATAAAGTATGTTAAGTTATTTTATTATACAATGAATAATATAATTATGCTTATGGATATGTAACAATAATATAATTTAGTAGTATGTACATGTATGCTTATATATATGTAACACAATCTACCTTCACACTCAAATCCAACAAAATCTCCGTTTCTTAGTAATGAATAAGATAAGATAAATACGCTTTATTGCATACCAAACATAGGATACCTACATACAGTGATTTAATGTGATAGAGAGTTGTACACACGGCGCCAGACCTCGGTTTACAGGCCACACCAACATAAAGGAAGTGTGCGTGACAGCAATACTATTAATACATTGCTTAAAGATGTGTGTCGCACTCACACAATTGCTATTTTACTTACATAAAATGCACCAAGGTTATAATATCATATTCTAAACTAATTTTATGAAATGTATGCAGCATTTTGTCTCTATTACTAATAGGAGTTATCAAATCTAGTCACTATACTATCTGTTCTCATAGTCGAGATGGATAAGAATGCAAGTAAGTAAGTTTGGACCTCACCGTTGTCGCCGGTCGTTGGTTCGGAACTTAACAACGGAATTCTCTTTTTGTCATTCGTGCATCTTTATGTCAGTCAATTTAATAGACATAACATTTTATTTTATGTTCCAATATCTTTTTAGAAGTTTATCATAATTATACTTATGTGTTTTTTATATTTTTTATTAAAGATCAAATATTTTTATCTGATACTTAATTAATTATTATCTATAAATAATTAATTATACCCATACTTAAGAAAAATATCATGCTTATAATAGTTAATATATTATTGCATTGCAACAATAAGTTAATTATTTTCCTTTCCTTTTATCCATTAAGAATAAATAGTATCATCAAGGAAATATACAAAAAATATTATATATATGAATTTTATACACTTAGTTTCCTGTAAATAAACTAGACCAATCGGACTTCAATATATGGAGGAACAAAAAGTGCACCTCGCTCGAGGACCGAACCCTGTATTGATTCTATTGGTTCAGCTGCATATTTAAACCATTCAGCTATATCTACTTATTCGTTTTTCGCTAAATATGCTATTATAACTTGGTGCAGTGGCTATCATCAATACCTATATTTCATGTAAGTAAAATAGCGAATGTGTGAGTGCGTCAAGGGCCCTGATTGGTTTACTTGTTATGACACACATCTTTAAGCAATGTATTAATAGTATTGCTGTCACGCACACTTCCTTCATGTTGGTGTGGCCTGTAAACCGAGGTCTGACGCCGTGTGTACAATGGGCGGTCTTATCGCAGATCTGCGATCTCTTCCAGACAACCAGAGTAAGGACTTTATTGCCAGTACAGGTAGTTTACGGTGTACACCAAATCATTGCTAGGTACTTAATATTTGTATCTAGTTTCTACTTGATAATAATAATAAATACCTAATCACACATACATACCATACATATAAAAAATACTCAATATACAAATACAGTAATAAAATATAAACAACTAATACCATACACACAATACGTATCTATAATAAATATACAATAACTATATCTATATACCCATATACTACATATACATACATAATACTTATATCATAATAATGACATATCGTAATAATACATGTTAATACATGTCTACACAACGCTATCTAGAATTCTAGACCCAAAGTAAGCATAGCTTAACTAGCTTGTGTTATGGGTTCTAGAATGCGGATAAACATACATAGATTTTTTTTTTTATATAGGACACGTCAATTTGACTTCGCCTCGCCTGATGGTAAGCTGAAGGCAAAGTCTCTGAAAAGAGCGTCACCATTACAGACACGTATCATGTTACAATGGTGGCACTCAGCTTGACGGCCTCATCAGATGCTTTTTCACGCCCCGCTTAAAGGACCCGGGACTGTAGGAGGAGGGAAACACGTGAACTGGTAAAGAATTCCAAGACTTAATGGTGCGGCAGAAGAAGGAGTCGCCGAACCGCTTGGTTCTCGATGGAATATTCTGCACCGTATGCGGGTGGCATCTAAGCCCTGCACGTGTTGTCCTATATAGGAAAGGAGAGGGTGGGATTAATTGGAAGAGCTCATCAGAACATTCACCATGGTAGAGACGGTAAAATACCGCCAAAGATGCCACATCTCTACGCAACTGCAAAGGCTCGAGGGTTTTGGTGATCTCAGGATTCCCAATAATGCGGACTACACGTCGCTGCAACCTGTCTAGAGCATCTAGTAAGTGCTTTGCGGAGCCATCCCAGAGATGAGAGCAGTATTCCACGCAAGAGCGAATTTGTGTCTTGTAGAGAAGGCACCGCTGCTCTGGCTTTACCCTAGTTTAGATACTTTTTTTGTGAATAAATATGTACATATTATACATAGAAACACCCAGACCAATGCAAATATTCATATTCATGCATACAAATATTTGCACTATAACTCGTTCGCTAATATGTCAAATCGCACCAAATTATCTTTGACTTGCAATAAAACATAACTCACTTGACAGTGAAACCGTAGTTCTTATTTTCGCGATTTCACGGAATCGTTGGTTTTACTATAACTCGCTCACGACTCTCCTGATCATGTGACCTAAAATCAAATTAACTACGAAGCACAATAACTCCATATGCAATTTAAGCATTTTGCTTTATAGACGAAAGACGAAATGTAAAGAATCAACGGTCACCCATCCAAAACATGGTCCAGTCAATTAAGCTTAGCCTCGTAATGTAAGAACGGCCACCCATCCAAATCCTGACCCAGCCAATTAAGCTTGACCTCGCAATGTAAACAACGGCCACCCATCTAAATCCTGACCCAGCCAATTTTGCTTAACTTCGTAATGTAAACAACGGTCACCCATCCAAAACCCGACCCAGCCAATTTTGCTTAACTTCGTAATGTAAACAACGGTCACCCATCTAAATCCTGAACCAGCCAATTTTGCTTAACCTCGTAATGTAAACAACGGCCACCCATCTAAATCCTGACCCAGCCAATTTTGCTTAACTTCGTAATGTAAACAACGGTCACCTATCCAAAACCCGACCCACTCAATTAAGCTTAACCTCGTAATGTAAACAACGGTCACCCATCCAAAACCCGACCCACTCAATTAAGCTTAACCTCGTAATGTAAACAACGGTCACCCATCCAAAACCTGACCCAGCCATTGACCCACAACTCGTAAGAATGTGCTAGGGTTATGCCTATGATGAATAAAAATCGGCAGTGGATCATATTTTGGGGATCCAACCGGAATAACTCTTTTTATCCTCTAGAGAGGTAAAGTAAATTTGAATTTAGAACATCGTGTGTACTAGGTTTGTGGACTCAAAACATCATTAAACCTATTTACTTCTACCTCTATGGTGCCGAATTTATCATACAACTTTTTTTTAATTCATGAAAAACTCAGACTCGTAACCTCCTTGGTGTACTTTTTTTTTAATTTGCTTTGCGCGCATCAATTTTTTTCACGTCATATTGTTGACATTGTTGTTGAATTTTTATTTTGTTGTATTTTATTACTAGTATTAATACACATATTATACAGCCTCCATGGCGTAGTGGTATTGAACGCGGCCGCTACGCAGGAGGCACGGGTTCGATCCCCGCTCAGTGCAAATATTTTTTATGCATGAAAATGGGTATTTGCATTGGTCTGGTCGTGCCTTGGAGAGCACGTTAAGCCGTCGGTCACGGATGCCATACGAACATCTATGGCAGTCGTTACGGGTAGTTGGAGCCCTAAAAAGTTCAACAACAACGGTCTGGCTGCAATGCTTCGATATCGCCTAATGTCATCATTGGGTTGTGGAGGTCAGATGGCAGTCGCTTCACGGTAAATATCGAGGTCCAGCCAAATCCGCAGTTAAGACTGGTAAAGCGGACCCCGGACTCCGAGGTGAAAGCTTCGGATGCTGACTGGGAATTAACGCTAGGAAGGAGAAGCATTTCATTATTTCCTCGCTGAGGTGGGATGAAAAGTTACGTGTTGCACTCGAGTGCAAAGATTTTTCACCTTGTGCTCTTTTGATTCCCTCGCTAACGCTCAAGATTCTAATTTGTGAATCACTCGCTAAGCTCGTGATTCAAATTTAGAATCTTTCGCTTGCTCGGTCATCAAAAATGAGCACGCGGTTAAAAAGCAACTTTGCACTCTTGTATAACAAATAACTATCAACAAAAAAGGAAAAAGAGGCACTGAAAAGCGAAAAATAACTTAATTTACAGACTTACTGATTTATTAGAAGTCGGTGCCTAGCCCAAGAGAGGCCATATTTCAATTGATTGCATCATAGTAGTTCAGACACAACAAACAAAGTTGGCTGGCACCGACTTTTAATAAATCAGTAAGTCTGTAACTTATATATAAGTTATTTTTCATCCCACCATCTCGGAAAGACTATTTTTGCTCTTCGATAACTGAGCGGAAAAGTCGTTTTTATCCTCTAGAGAGGTAAAGTAAATTTGAATTTAGAACATCGTGTGTACTAGGTTTGTGGACTCAAAACATCATTAAACCTATTTACTTCTACCTCTATGGTGCCGAATTTATCATACAACTTTTTTTTAATTCATGAAAAACTCAGACTCGTAACCTCCTTGGTGTACTTTTTTTTTAATTTGCTTTGCGCGCATCAATTTTTTTCACGTCATATTGTTGACATTGTTGTTGAATTTTTATTTTGTTGTATTTTATTACTAGTATTAATACACATATTATACAGCCTCCATGGCGTAGTGGTATTGAACGCGGCCGCTACGCAGGAGGCACGGGTTCGATCCCCGCTCAGTGCAAATATTTTTTATGCATGAAAATGGGTATTTGCATTGGTCTGGTCGTGCCTTGGAGAGCACGTTAAGCCGTCGGTCACGGATGCCATACGAACACCTATGGCAGTCGTTACGGGTAGTTGGAGCCCTAAAAATTTCAACAACAACGGTCTGGCTGCAATGCTTCGATATCGCCTAATGTCATCATTGGGTTGTGGAGGTCAGATGGCAGTCGCTTCACGGCAAATATCGAGGTCCAGCCAAATCCGCAGTTAAGACTGGTAAAGCGGACCCCGGACTCCGAGGTGAAAGCTTCGGATGCTGACTGGGAATTAACGCTAGGAAGGAGAAGCATTTCATTATTTCCTCGCTGAGGTGGGATGAAAAGTTACGTGTTGCACTCGAGTGCAAAGATTTTTCACCTTGTGCTCTTTTGATTCCCTCGCTAACGCTCAAGATTCTAATTTGTGAATCACTCGCTACGCTCGTGATTCAAATTTAGAATCTTTCGCTTGCTCGGTCATCAAAAATGAGCACGCGGTTAAAAAGCAACTTTGCACTCTTGTATAACAAATAACTATTTCGCTTTTCAGTGCCTCTTTTTCGTTTCTTAAAGTCGGTTAAACTTTTTTGTTAAAATGAATTTATATCATTGCAAGTTTCAATATCGACGTCGAGGTTTTCATTCTGATGTAAAGTTGTATACAATGGTATGAACCACGTACATAAAGTAACCATTGTCTTCCATGTAGGTAATAGGTATGTTTAAATTCATATTCTTCAGTAAGCTTTTACTTCTAACAATAATCAGTAAACACATCTTTGTTATTACATACTTTATGATGAACATTTTTGGGTCTATCTCTGTTGTTGCTGAAAACGGTTGAATATTTATATTTAACAGTTTCGTTTATGTTTGAAAGAGATGTTGTGTTTAAATTAATGAAGTTATTAAAATTGTTGTGATTAAAATCAGTTTGGTGTTTTGTTTTCTAAGTTGCACGAATGATTTATATAGAATAACAATGAGGAGAAACTCCAATTTTGTGGGAAGTTTTGGAGAAAAAGTTGGAAAGCCGGACTCCGAAGTGAAGGTTTGGTTGGTCGCAATTGGGACTCGTTGTTGAGACAATGATGGTGACAATGAGAAGGAATTATTCACTATCGTTATCATCATCATTATCAATTCTCTCAACAAATTAAGTAAATACTAAAAAAAGTGTAAGATAAAGTATCTTGAACAAAGACTGAAACCCCGTAAACGAAAGAAAACTTAAAGAGCCATTGAAACGTTTCAAGTACTCACGAGAACAGGTCGAGGTCGTGAATGATAGAAGGGTCCCAAGGTCCCTGCGCAAATATTGTTTCACTGACATCACATTATTTTAGGCACTGATAAAATATGCCACGCTCAATTTTAAAAGTAATGGCCACATGAACGTAATTCTGAAATTGACACCTTAGTAAACGGTTTATGGTGCTGAAGAGTAAATTTTGTTGTTATTGAATAAGTTGGTAAAAAAATCTCATAAGCTCCTTCTAAGATGTTGATTTTTAAAATACTGCGATGGCGGAGGGCGACTTACGAAGATGTATAAAAGCGGCGGCGGCCGGGTCTAATACTTTATGTGGCAAAAACTGAGTACATGATGTTAAACTCTACAGATCCTACGTCTGTCTAGGCGAGTACATGGCCAGGTTGAGTACCTGGGATCTGTGCTTCACACGACTTGTGGTGACGCCAATTGTGACCTCAAAGCACGCATTGCTACCCCGGTCCCGTGGGTGGTACGTATTGTATCATGCGATAATGATCTCACTATCAGAGATAATATAGTGATAGGCAAACTTCGTGACAATGTCCTGAGGCTGTGTTTTTCGGTCTCTTCGGTGGTAAGTGCGGGGTGAGACGGCGGAGGCGCGACAGTCAATCAATCATAGAATAAATTAAACTAATCACGGGCTGAACAGTCCTCTTTTTAGGGTTCCGTAGCCAAATGGCAAAAAACGGAACCCTTATAGATTCGTCATGTCTGTCCGTCCGTCTGTCTGTCTGTCTGTCTGTCTGTCTGTCTGCCTGCCTGTCTGTCCGTCCGTATGTCACAGTCACTTTTCTCCGAAACTATAAGGCCTATGCTGTTGAAACTTGGTAAGAAGATGTATTCTGTGAACCGCATTAAGAATTTCATACAAAAATAAAAAAAAGCATTAAATTTTGGGTGTCCCCATACTTAGAACTGAAACTCAAATTTTTTTTTTTCATCAAACCCATACGTGTGGGGTATCTATAGGTAAGTCTTTAAAAATGCTATTGAGGTTTCCAACATAATTTTTTTCTAAACTGAATAGTTTGCGCGAGAGACACTTCCAAAGTGGAAAAATGTGTGTGGTCCCCCCCCCCTCTAACTTCTAAACTAAGAGAATGATAAATCTGACAAAAAATATATGATGTAAATTGCCATGAAAACTACCACTAAAAATTAGCTCGAACGAGATCCAGTCAGTAGTTTTTTTTTAATACGTCATAAACCGCAATTTTCGCCTTTGCTACTACGGAACCCTTCATGGGCGAGTCCGACTCGCACTTGTCCGATTTTATTATTAGTTGTCTCATTGGCCAGTTAGTGTATATTAAGCTTCCTGATAAATATAATCACGTGCGAAGTGGAGGAAGAAAATCCGAAAAGCGAAATCTCTTTGGAGATACCCTATACAAGCATGAATACAACATTAGGACTAAAGCCGACTATTTCCTAAACTTTAAACTGACAGTCTTATCAGATTGATATTTGTAGGTATATTTAGATAGAGATAAGTGGACAGTATCAAAACAAACATCATTCCAAAACATCATTACGATTAAATCAAATTGTTCTGATTGCTTTGATTGATATCACTAAGGTAGCAAACCAGCAAGCTCTGGCCCACCGCATGGTAGGTGGTTACCGTGACCTATGAATGTTGCTGACTCACTTATTTACTGGGGCGAGAAAAGGGAAGGGAAGGCAGCTAAAACCCTCATAAATGGAACAAATTACACCAAACGGCTACTTAAATTCAGTATTAAGTGACTGGGTGGTTGTCGGTATGACCTTTCCGATCGAACTGGCCTATGACCTTTTGCGAAAAGCACGGCACAGCATCAAGATGTCTTCAAAATTAAAGGTATGATTCCGAAGTCAACCGCATACAACAACGACAGACGCATACAGCGTACCCATTGCTTGTTAAACTCCGCTACGGATAAAGGGGACCATTGAGAAGCCGCAATGAATTACGCGCATTTACTGGGTGCGTCGGCAGTTGTCGTGACTTCGAAAGTCATTCTTATAGTATTAACTTCTGCCGTCCATTAATAGCCGTCAACTAATAGCAGTCATCTACGATATACAGATTGTACCTATGTCTTTAGATGAAAGGAAATTACAGTAGGCTCTTGGCATGTAGGTAATTTATTTCTTTTAAGTTCCTTATACACGAAGTTTGTTACCCGACGTGTTCGCTTCCAGTCCGTCGGGCACACCTCACTTTTGGAATAATCCGTGCACCTCGGGGCCTGTCGCCCCTCATCAGGGAGCCCCGACAAACGAAGGCTCGCACAGATTAGCAAATTGCCGCAAGGCTTCACTTTCATCTAGCCTCTCAGGCCGTGTTGTCTGTACATAACATTCTTCATAAATGCAGAGAAGGGTTCACTCTGACGCGTCACACCAGGTAGAAAATAGTATGATATGTCTAGTACGAATTTTGTTCAGCGTTCATTCAAATATGTGAGCTCCCGAGTTATCACCGCTCTCGCTGCTACAACACCACTATAGCATTCAAGTTGCTCGTACATTTCCATTCCCTTACCCCCATGTTTTCTTCCTTCCTTCCTCCCCCCCCCCGCTATCACATGGCAACATGCGGTGACGCCTCTGCATTTCTACGACATATGAGAGCGGTTTCCCCTAATTCTTATAGCATGTGATGTGAAGGACGTAACTCGATTCTCATGGACAAAATTATCATTGTACCTAATATATCCTCATTACTTAGTTTTTACTGAAATTATACAGTATTATAGTTGACCTTTAGGAGTCACAGTTCTTTTGTTAATAAACAACCGATCAAATAAATTGAAACACAACGAACAATGCCATAATGCGAAATACCTACTTCCTACAATCTCTCAAAGAAAGAAAACAAACAACTAGGTACTTACAAAACTAATATAAGAGTGGTAGGAATCTCGCCGAGAATTACATTGCCTGTTGTCCTCGGCTATCACTTGCAAAGTGCAACGGAATGCTTCGCAAGGGGCCGGAGAATGTTCCGAACAATTCTATTAGAACTTCAAAGTGAATCAGAATAAACATTTTGTTCGGAACCATTTATTATTTCAGTTCAATTCGAATTGTTCTTTCATGTAACATTATAATCTAATTTATAATATGTTCTACAACTTAAAGAGTAGACAGGAGCTTTGTTTTAAACATGTATGAGATGATGTAGCGCCCTAGGGGTAAGACTGACAAGGTGCCGTGATGGATAACGTACTAACGGTACTCGCTAATGACACAATATTATTCACCATTTCTTTAAGAAAGAAAGAAAGAAAGAAAGAATTTATTTGCTCATAAACATGGTACGATACAGATCTTAATGAGTATATCAGTTATAGCCGAACATGTTTAGCCACGGCATGTGATATGCAAATATTTTAATTTTTATACTAAACAATATTATTATTATGTACCCAACTTAACATTATTACATTTAAAATTAAACAAAAATAAAAATTAAATATACTATTCATTAATACAAGTTTTAGGAGAACCTTAAAAATCTATTGCAAATAAATTATAACTATGATTATAATCAAACCATATACAAATACAAATGTCCAAATATCTAGTAATGATCTAGAAACTCTCCAATGTCATAGAAACACTCGTGCACAAGCCATTTTTTTAGTTTTTTAATGAACAGACGTTTAGGACACGGTACCTAATTAAATGTCTGAAGAACAATAGTGACACGGGGACAGCACTTAACAGGCGTAGTGCTAAGACTACGTCAGGCAGCCAATCCAGGTGGAAAGCAATTTTCTGACACAGGACGTCTTAGTTTTACAGCTAGTGATTACCCAATGAAAGTGGTTGTTATTTTAGTTCTGTACCAACAAATACTTTATCGATCTTTACTGTACTGATTTATAAGATACTAGAGCTGTCCCGGCGAACTTCGTACCGCCATATTTTTCCCGTGCCCGCTATCCTTTAAACCTTCCCTGGACGTATGTATAATAATATATGCATAATATTGTAGAGAAATACTGATAAATTTAGAGATAAATATTGCGGAAAATATTGCGGTACGAAGTATGCCGAGTCAGCTAGTCTTAATGTCTTATCCTCTAATATATAAAAATCAATGCCACTTTTCGTTGTAAGTTTATAACTCAAGAACGGCTGAACCGATTTGGCTAATTTTAGTCTTGAAATATTCGTGGATGTCCAGGGAAGGTTTAAAGATGAGAAAATAGGTGCAGCGGGAACGGGAAAAATATGGCGGTACGAAGTTCACCGGGACAGCTAGTAATAAATATAAATCTAGTTGGGTAATTTCACGATGCCAAATTTTTTGCTAATTTCGGTGGCAGTTTTCAATCATAGTCCAGTCATTTGGTATTTTTACCTGGAAAGTTTTCCGGGAGTTTTGAAAATTGGCAATTTTATAGATTTTGATATGCTCTTTCCAAATTTGAACTTTGCCACCTCGTATGTTTGCCGCTCGCGCCGCCATTTTGAAAAAATGGCGCCCAAAAGCAGTTTTTTGATAATTACTCCTTTCCGACGCATTTTACAGGAAAAACATATATTACAAAATAAAAGTAGAGGAAATTTCCTACAATTTGTGATAAAAAAAAATTCCCTAAAATTAATAGTTTCGGTGTAGGAGCGCCGTAAAGTGTAATTCAATACACGTTTCGGCAGAAATACTCATTTCCACACCACCATGAGGTAGAGAAATCGGCGCGTTTTTTTATCGTGGTATCCCTTCTATCTACTTCATTAGAAGCCATGGCTCTGTAAATGCGAACGACACTGTGAAATGATAAACGTCTACTGATGACTCAGACTAAATATTTCTGTTGAGCTCAGCCGGGGCTAGATGTTTCTTAGAAGGGAAAGAAGGGGCCTGACACAGAAGGGGCGCATTTCTTTATACCTGCGGAGACATGACAGACTATAGTTACCTATAATTACTATAGATAACCTTCGTATAATTTTTATAATTTACAAATCACAGTATGAGCAGTTTAAAGTAAATATTACACGTTGGTGTGGATGTATAATGGTTTACGGTGCTCGTACGCTGAAACTATTGATTTTAGGAAAGAAAAGGTTTGACATAAATTGTAGGAAATTTTCTCTACTTTTATTTTGTGTGATATTTTTTTTCCTGTAAAATGCGCCGGAAAGGAGTTATTATCTAAAAACTGCTTTTGGGCGCCATTTTTTCAAAATGGCGGCGCGAGCGGCAAACATACGAGGTGGCAAAGTTCAAATTTGGAAAGAGCATATCAAAATCTATAAAATTGCCAATTTTCAAAACTCCCGGAAAACTTTCCAGGTAATGTTCTAGGTTTTCGCCCAAATGACTGGACTATCATAGGTTTTCCGATAAAAAAAAATTTCAATGTTCTTTTAGAAAACTATATGTATACTACTAGATATTCTAAAAGAACTCCGTTAAATTTTTTCATCGGAAAACCTATGATTGAAAACTGCCACCGAAATTAGCAAAAAATTTGGCATCGTGAAATTACCCAGTTATTATTTTACTACATATTTCTGTAACTAAAATAAACACAGTTTTTTATAAAGACTAGTTTTGTCTGCACCACCTAACAAGCGCGTAGTGTCTGACTCTCAACGTGTCCGATAGATCACTATTAGGATTTTTAAGAGAATACTAAGTTACAGAAATTACTAATGCTTGTGTTATGAGTGGGTTCACCTCGGTAGTGTAACGGCCAAGATTCAAAGGTTGCATAAATTTAAATTTTGAGGTAGGGGGAAGTCGGGGTGTATGGGGGCTCACCTAGATCTTGAGCCCCAAGCCAACCTCACCTGCAAGCTGGTGCACCTGCTGAACAACGGACGAGGCTCTGGCGCTGGCTTTCCCCTCGGGGTTGGGGGGTCGGACGGCAGTCGCCCCCGGAAAAGCCAAAATTGCCAAATTTAAAATAAATGGCTCGTAAAAAAAAAAAAAAGGAATCGCAATGAGGGTAGGGCGCCGCCGCAAAACGGCGCGCATGAGGGTCGCCCGCCTCGTGTCGCAAGTGAGCAAGGGCTACCGTGCCTGAGCCGGGCACGGCTAAAGATGTTAGGCCAACTTTGTGATTCCCGGAAGCTCCGCTTCGCAACGTGGAACATCGGCACGTTGACCGGTCGCACGAGGGAGTTGGCTGACGTACTCTGCAGGCGGAGAGTGGCCGTGGCGTTCCTGCAGGAGACTCGGTGGGGTGGCGATAGCACCATGCACATTGGGGACGGCTACCAGCTGATGTACACAGGTGCACCTGACGGGCAGGCCGGGGTGGGCGTGGTGCTCTCCCGGGCGTTGCAGGATGACATCTTGGAGGTGAAGAGCTATAGCGCCCGACTTATGGTTGTGAGGGTGCTTATCGATGGGATATATACCCACCTGATAAGTGCTTACGCTCCACAGGCTGGGCGTGGCGAAGCCGAAAAGATCTTGTTCTGGGACCAACTCGGGGGAGTGCTTCGTGACGTCCCGCTGTCGCAGGAGATTGTCCTGGGCGGTGACCTGAACGGTCACGTGGGTGACGGATGTGAGGAGTTTGGGCGTGTCCACGGCGGTTTTGGATACGGTAGTCGCAACCCAGAGGGTGAGCACATCCTTAGAACGTGTGCGACTGCCGGCCTGGCCATCGTGAACACGTACTTCAAAAAGAAATCCGAACATCTTGTCACCTACAAGAGCGGGGGGCGCTTAACCCAGGTTGATTTCCTGCTCACTAGGAGGCACAGCATCAGCAGGGTGGCCAACTGCAAGGTTATACCCGGGGAGAGTCTCACTAGCCAACACCGTCTCCTTGTCATGGACCTCCGCGTGAAACCCAAAGACAAACGTGCCGAGCGTGCCCAACGCAAAATCAGGTGGTGGCTGCTTGATGAAGCTAAGTCCCAAAGTTTCGTCTCAGCCATCGGTGACAAGTGCGCCGATGCTGTAGACGAACCAGTACAGGTTTCTTGGGACAGGATTCGGGCAGCTATTCTTGAGGCGGGGAGGGTGGTGCTCGGCATGTCTAAGGGTGGACGCAAGTGTGACAAGGACACCTGGTGGTGGAACGACACAGTCCAGAGAGAGATCAGGGTGAAGAAAGCCCTCTTTAAAAAGTGGCAAGCGTCCAAATCTTCCGACGACCGCGATGCGTACAAAGATGCAAAACGCGCCACCAGGAGAGCCGTAGCCAGGGCCAAACGAGACCACTTGCAACCTCTATATACCAAGTTGGAATCGTCTGAGGGGCAAAAGCTCATATATAAGTTGGCGCGTTCCAGGGCCAAAGCGGCGCAGGGTCTATCCAAGTGCCGCTGCATTAAAGACCCTGGGGGCAATTTGTTGTACGAGAAAGTCGCGGTGAAGGAGAGATGGCGCTCATACTTCCACGAGCTGCTGAATAAGCAGCATAAAGAGGTGCAGCCACCAGACCTCCCTCCGAATCAAGGACTAGTGCCTCCGATAACGCCTGTGGAAGTCCAGACTGCCATTCGCCGCATGAAGAACCGGAAAGCTGTCGGACCCGATGAAGTCCCCATCGAGGCTTGGAAGGCAATGGGCGCCAGTGGTGTGGGCATCTAGCAAATCTTTATAACCGCGTACTCCTCACCGGCGAGATCCCGAGCCAGTGGAGGCTGAGCATCATCACGCCAGTCTTCAAGGGCAAGGGATCGGTGCAGGAGTGTGGTAGTTACCGCGGTATAAAGATAATGTCCCACACCATGAAGCTCTATGAGCGGATAATCGACTCCCGGATCCGACAGGAAAGTACACTCTCGGAGTGCCAGTACGGGTTCCGTCCCGGGCACGGGACCATGGACCCAGTGTTCGCCCTAAGGGTTGTGGCGGGGAAATACAGGGCGAAGAACACGCCCCTGCACTGCCTATTCTTAGACATGCAAAAGGCCTTCGACTGTGTTCCTCGCGAGGTGATCTGGTGGGCACTGCGGGCCAAGGGTGTCCCAGAGACTTACATTGACACCATCCGAGACATGTACTACGATTCCGGTTCCGTGGTTCGGACTGCTGTTGGCGACTCGAAAGCCTTCCCCATCACCGTCGGGGTACACCAAGGATCCGTCCTTAGTCCTTACCTGTTCAGCGTGGTATTAGATGTTTTGTCGGACAGCATTAGAAACTCACATGAGCAGCCTCCGTGGTTGCTCATGTATGCTGATGATATTGCGCTCATGGACGCGGACAGGAGCAGATTGGTGCGACGCGTGAAAGGATGGAAAGAAGCGCTTGAGAACGGCGGTCTGAAGCTAAATGTAGCGAAGACAGAATACTTAGCGTTAAACTTCACAGATCCCACACCCGTCCGCATAGGCGATGATTTGGTCGAGCGCACGGACCAGGTTAAGTACCTGGGATCTGTACTTCATGTGACCGGTGAGATCGACCACGACGTCAAGGCACGCATTGCTGCCGCGTGGGCCAAGTGGCGAGAAATGACTGGCGTGACCTGTGATCCTAAAATGCCAGTCAGGTTGAAGGGGCAGGTCTATAAGACGATCATTAGGCCTGTTCTCTTGTATGGTTGTGAGGCGTGGCCGCTGCTCGAGCGACACAAGCAAGAGCTGCGTGTCACGGAGATGAAAATGTTGCGGTGGATGTGCGGCGTTACGCGTAAAGATCGCGTACGGAACTCTCGCATCCGCGGCAGCCTCCATGTCCGTGACATCGCAGATAAAATGCAAGAGAGCCGCCTTCGCTGGTGCGGCCACGTCTTGCGGCAACCGCCAGGCTACGTGGGGAACAAATGCCTGGCAATGGTACCCCCGCCGGGTCCAGGTAAAAGGGGTAGACCAAAGAAGTCCTGGCTTGACGTCGTGGAGGGTGATATGCGTGCAAATGGTCTCACTACCATGGACGCCCAAGATCGTGCGAAGTGGAGAAGGAAGAGCCGGAAGGCGGACCCTGAGCTCCGAGGTTATCTTGGCCACGGATGCAATCAGGAGAATACGTCTATATGCAGATGATGTAGGGGGAAGTCGCTCAGAGGCGGACACTTAAAACTTAATAAATTAAAATAAAAACTGTTACTCGTATAATGTGTCTTTATTGATGACATAACTTCTAAAATAAGAGAATTATAAATCTAAAAAGAATATATGACGTAAATTGCCATGCAAACTACCACTAAAAATTGGTTCGAACGAGATCCTGTCAGTAGTTTTTTTTTAATACGTCATAAACTGCAATTTTCGCCTTTGCTACTACGGAACCCTTCATGGGCGAGTCCGACTCGCACTTGGCCGATTTTATTTCCCTTAGAGATCAACCAAAACCTTTTGTTTCTTACCCTTCCTCTTCTATTGCAGTTTTAAAGTTGGTTTTAATTTTTCTCCCCTTTGGCGTTTTCATTCTCTGTACTTTCGACATCAATAATTATTTTAGGTATAATGGGTATGGGCATAACATTAAAATTTCACTGTTTTCAAATTTTCTTTTTTGTGCATCGGAGCGTGTTTTTTATCTGCTTGGTGTCCCAATTCTAACTTTGGTTTTCTTCTCTTACATTTTGATTTAATAGTTCTTCTGTTCTCTGGCAACAAAAGTTATTGTAGTAAAAAGTATAAATACTGACAAGAAAAAATAACGTGTTCACTGTCCGGTGTTAAAGGACTACTTTTTGCCCGGTACTAGAGAACAGAGAATAGTTCGAATTATTACATTGCATTTTTAAACTATGTCAGAAATCTTCAAAAACGTTTGTTGATTCATTACGTACCTACAATAATGGAACGGTAATTTTTTGAAGAATAAGCATAAACAACTGATAAATAACACTCACCTAAATATTACGTGTCGCAGTATCTTGCCGCCAAAAATGGCATCTTAGCTATTCCACTGACCTCCCACTGGTTCGCTTTCGCGATTGCCGAAATAATGCGAGTGTTCGACCCTAAGCACCGTCCGGCGTTACGTGACTTCCCCTCTGAAAAGCCACATATAAGTTTGACATGACGTTTGAAATTTAGCATTGATTTTCTACACTTTGTTTCACCTTGAAGCTTCGGCAGTGACGATACCATCATAGCTACATGAAGTTGTGTATATTACTCCAGAGTAACTGATATTTATGATACAATAATCTTTTATTAAAGGGCGGGTGAACTTACAAAAAGTGTCACAACGACCTTTAGCGTCGGTAAACTATCTCGTTACGTCCGTCCTTAGGCAGTAACACTTGTTACGCATATAAGCCTTTGCCTCGTGATTATTATCCCTCGAATAAGGCACTGTTCAACGAGTCTACATACTATTGAGGATTAGGCGTATAGGCACGATCCTTTCTGAGAGTAATAACATTAAATTGACTAAACACATTTCCCGTTTAGCCTTCGAGGAAAAGGTTCATGTTATCGTTAAACAATATTAAAGAATTTTATCTGGATGCATATGAGTACATTTTTAGCATAATATGATCTGTTTGATGGAAAGCGTCTAGTCTGTGAAAATACATAAATATTTTTTTCATTTGCAGAAGATTTCATTAAGTAAATAAGCGGATCGGGGTTCGCTTTCGACGTTGCACTTCGATGCAACTGGACTAACGCGAAAAATTATGATCTGTAGAACTTTGAATCCAATCATCCAAATTCAACAAAATAGCTTTTCCTAGTAGCCCCCTGCTAAGGACTACCACAACAAGCAAGTGATCCACAACTACTGCGCTCCGATCCGCTATGGAAGATCTTGGTTCTCATATGGTACCAAAAGAGTTTATAACTATTGTTTTGAAGGGGAATAACTATTAGTTTTGTCACCAGGTCTACGCGATACCGCATAAAATTATCTACTAAATGTTTTTAAACACATGGCCATAGATCAATTTACTTCGTGCTAAGAACTAAATTATTTAGAAGGTAGGTATACTCCCAAACGCCATTATATAATCCCCAATTTTATTCTAGGTCAAAAGTATCGTTCAGTGATATCGGTCTACACGCTTCCTATAATGCTGAGTAGGTAAAAAACTAATAATAACGTAGTGGACAATGCTGTCTATTATAATACGGACGTACCTGGACCCTTAACCCTTTATTGATTATTACGAAGGTAGGTACACATTATACTACACAAATTCTGCCTTCTGCTGCAGAATTAAATAGTTGAAGAAATAAACGGTGTCGTGAAATGCAATGTCATTAGGAGTTAAATGAAATAGATAATGCTAAATGCAATATAGGGAACAAGCAAAATGAAAATGAAGCAGACGACAACAAAGGAAAAAACTTATTACTATTATTATCATGATAAAGTAATAGTAACAATTGCGGGTACATATATTAGGGTGCTTATATAAAGAAACTAGCCCTCCGCCTCGTCAATCTCGGTTAACGTGACCTTTGCTCATATCTTCGGTTCTACTCAACCGATTGCGATCAAACAAACGTATGATTTTAAGTCTGAGTAAGCCCTTTCTAACAAAAAAACCGCATCAGAATCCGTCCAGTAGTTTTTGCGTCCATCGCGGACAAACAGACAAACAGACAAACAGACAAACAGACAAACAGACAAACAGACAAACAGACAAACAGACAAACAGACAAACAGACAAACAGACAAACAGACAAACAGACAAACAGACAAACAGACAAACAGACAAACAGACAAACAGACAAACAGACAAACAGACAAACAGACAAACAGACAAACAGACAAACAGACAAACAGACAAACAGACAAACAGACAAACAGACAAACAGACAAACAGACAAACAGACAAACAGACAAACAGACAAACAGACAAACAGACAAACAGACAAACAGACAAACAGACAAACAGACAAACAGACAAACAGACAAACAGACAAACAGACAAACAGACAAACAGACAAACAGACAAACAGACAAACAGACAAACAGACAAACAGACAAACAGACAAACAGACAAACAGACAAACAGACAAACAGACAAACAGACAAACAGACAAACAGACAAACAGACAAACAGACAAACAGACAAACAGACAAACAGACAAACAGACAAACAGACAAACAGACAAACAGACAAACAGACAAACAGACAAACAGACAAACAGACAAACAGACAAACAGACAAACAGACAAACAGACAAACAGACAAACAGACAAACAGACAAACAGACAAACAGACAAACAGACAAACAGACAAACAGACAAACAGACAAACAGACAAACAGACAAACAGACAAACAGACAGTCAAAAAATATGTTTTCGTGTTCAGTATCGTTAACATAACATAACCCAAGTATTTTTTTCAAATATCTCCAATGTACAGACATGACCACTTTACAATTATATATTACTAATAGATAGATAGATAGATAGATAGATAAGTTACCGGTATTTATGATCATGTCAATTTGTCGTTTGTCAAAAAAATCACAAAGTATGAGGTGGTACCCATGATGTTTTACACAGTAATCCAGTAAAAATAAAGATTTGAGCTTGCATAAATTCGCATAGAGCTGAAAATTGGTAGGAATTTTAACTACACCATAATCAAAGACATATCAAAAGCCCCCATCGATTGGACTTCTGCATTTCTTTTTATTCAAGGTTAAAGGTCAAATAATATGTTGGATTCTCAGTAAATGTGATCGCAAAAGTATGTTACATAAAGTTGTAGATCATGTAATTACCTACAAAATTGGTGTCTCACGTTTTTTTGTGCGGATCACCATTTCGGAAATATTACAATTTCAAAATTGGAAGAAGTCAAATCAATCAAATACAAAATTAGTCGTTCCCAGTTCCCATAGTATTATCTATTAGTATTCATCAACGCAGAGCCTGAACGGCTGGTCCTACGAACTTGAAATTTTGACAGTAGATGCTATTCATGTTGCTAATATCGACTAAGAAAGGATTTTTGGAAATTTTGTTACTAAGGGGCTAAAATAAGGGATGAACGGGAATTTACTTCTAGGCAGCCTTTCCTCCCATATTTTACCTCCTCAGCACCAAAATTTCCAAAATTCCTTCCTTACTGGATACTAGCAACATGAAAAGCATCTACTGCCAAAATTTAAAGTATATAAAACCAGCGGTTCAGGTTCTACGTTGATGAATACTACTATGGGGAATGAAATTTCATATAAAACAAATATGACTTCTTCTAATTTTGAAAACGCAATATCTCCGAAACCCGCACAAAAAAAATGTTTTATGACAATTACATGATCTACAACTTGGCTTAACATATTTTTGCAACAAAATTTACTGATTACGAGAAAAATGCGAGAATCCAATATATATTTGTCCTTAAAACTTGAATAAAAAAAAAGCAGAAGTGCAATCGATAGGGACTTTTGATATTTCTTTCATTATGGTGTCTTTAAGAGCCCACCAATTTTCAGCTCTATGCGAATTTATGCAAGCTTACCATTTTATTTCGTCTATTTTAACGGGGCTAATATGGGCGCGAATACGATTGTTATTTTACCATTGGTGTTAGAACGTAAACGACGAACTATCATCATTTTTGTTGCTATGGAAACTTGTCGGCGTAGGAAGCCGATAATCTGTTTCTTTATACAAGCACCCTTATACATTTTTTGTTTTGTATGTACGGTTAACAACAAAAGTTGTTCACTACAAATATGATTCTCTTTCATATCATACAGAGAATAATTGATTTAATATCTTGAATCCCCAAAGGCAAAAGTAAATAATTGTGATTATTAATGTTTTAAGCTTAGGTAATCGTTTGTTGCCGACTGCATATTACTTGAACACACATCTATTAGGTGTCATTTAGTCGGGGAGAGTTTCTCGCATGTTTCGGTTTGAATAATCGCCATACCATTATAGTATCAAAGGCGAGAATTTGCTGCTTACACACAAGCAAACACAATTCTCGCCTACGATTTTATCACACGAGATTCGCAAATGACATAAGCCTATGTCAAAATACGATTATTGCTTGAAAATTATGTTTAGACGGACACTACCAATATTCAATTGCGAGGCGATTCTCGCCAGACGTAGACGAGCGTGCGGCAATTGTTTTTGCGAATGTTTAGACGAAGCAACTTTTTTCTGTCCTTTCGATAATCGTATCTCGCAGGCGAGAAACACTTCTCGTCTAATAACATACATCAATAACATCAAATTATAAAATAAACACTATATAAAAATAAATAACACTTATAAGTTACATTTACTACAGGAAAAGAACACAAAATTATTAATAAACACAATACTTTTTCGTAACAAAAAAATAACAGCAGATCACTTTGGCGGTCGTGTGCGTTTGTGCACTGACCAGAGGTGGTTCAACGTGCCATACCCACCGGGGCGGTAAGGCGCCGAGAACTACCCCCGGGCTATGCTCAAACTCCTTGGATATTTACTGACCGGGAACTGCCATCATGGGGATGCTAATTGTTGAAATAATACTACATAAAAACAATGCAAAAATAACTCTACAAAGTTATACCCTTAACTCTACAAAGTTATACCCTTAGAGCGCTTGTAGACGTCCATTTTTTTCACCGGATAACGGATCGTGTTTCTTGTCGAATGCGCGGTGGTGTATGATTGATTAGTAATGTATATGTGTACATGGACAATGGACTGACTGACAATGGAAACGGACCGTGTTTCTTGAAACATGGTCCGTTATCCGGTGAAAAAAACGGACGTCTACAAGCTTAGCGCTCTTAGAGTATACATTATTATAGAGAGCGCGAGTATCACTCAGGTCTGTTGTGCCGAGCGTAGGCACGAGTATGATCTGCAGGCACATGCTGTAAGAGCGTTTCGAACGTTCTTACAGTATGTACAGTCGAATTCAAAAGTGCAGTAGCAATCCTACGTAACTATAGCGTCAACATTCTAGCGCTACTTGTGACCTTTTTCTTTTAAGACAATTTACACACACACATAAATTTGTTCTTCCGTAGGAATATTATCGATAATTTCGTTGTCACTACGTAAGCAACCCGTGGCCGAGTGGTTAAAGCATGAGGTTTATGGAAATGCAAAGGTGATGGTTCAAATCCTACGATCTTGCAATAACACTTTTTGTGTTTCATTTATAAATTAATATCATTGTATTATTTGTTAAATTTTAGCAAATATCAACATAAAATGTAAAAAGAATGCCAACTTCATGCAAAATTACTTTATCAATATTTAAAATTATATTTTTGTCATAAATATAAAAAATCGTTATAAGCTGGAATCGAACCTGGGACCTCTTATCATTGTGCATCTATACTATAGTATCTTGCTTAACCCACTTAGCTATCAGTTAATTTACTAAGTTGGTAAATTACTGTATTAGTATCTAATGACACACACACACACACATAATATATGTAAACACAAAACCAGGCCGGCGCGCGGCCGCACGCCATGCCATTTTGAGCCTTGTTGGGCTAATGCACTTATGAACTCTGACTGTACCTGTAGTACCGAGGCAAATGCTTAGGGAAGGTGTAAGCGCACCTATAGTGACGTTTTATATAATTACCGAAAATATCAAGAGTTGGACTTATGAATTTAGTGTACCTAATATTTGAAGATTTTTGTTCGATTCGCTATGAATGGATACAATTAAAACTGAGATACAAAATAATGGTATCATTTTATGTATTATGAAAGCAATAAATACTACAAATATACGATGTAATATAAAATATTGATATACCTAACATATCGAATTAAATATTATTTGCTAAGTCACTTTCATGGGTATTGTTTTGCTACATTGAGGTTGAGCAAGGAGCCTCGGTATGAACGATACTCGTGCCTACGGTTTATACTTAATAAGCGCGCTCTATAGTAATTGTATACTCTAAAGTTATTGCTACATAATGGCAAAATAATGTAACATATAAAGCATTTGATAGCAATGGTCAAATCAGTTTGACAAAATAGTTAGTCCACCTGGAAGAACCGGTTAATCACTCAGAGCTAGCACAATTCATTCAGAATAAATATAAATCCATCAAATGAGGAGACTTCTCTTGATTGATCGTGCTGGTGGCTGCTATCGAAGATGCTGCATTGTTAGCAATTCAATTGTTAAATAGTATCATATTTAAGAATTTTATTGCCAACAATACAAATTCATGCTTCCAGTTATCTGCTCACTCGCAATAAACAAAATGCAAAAGCAATAAAAATGCATAGGTATATTAGGTGTGTCACACCTCGTTTCTGAAAGTCAATTTCCTCACCTGTGGTCTGCTTGGTCAAAGTTTCACTGGCTGCAACCACGATAAATATTAGCACCATGATATTGTTGGCAAATCCTCTATAGATGCTGTCGTACAGTCCGCGTGCAGTGCACCGACGAGTCCCATGGGGGGTGGGTCGGTGGGGAGAGATATAACGCATCACCATCATCATATCTCTCGGCACAACACACCCGCGCAGAGGTAACTAGTACACGAAGGTAAATGCGGGTTGTTACACTTCTTGTGAACTTGTCAGTTAGAAAATGTTGCAAAAATATCGACTACTTGCCTGTACTTAATATTTAAATATTATAAAGTAAAATGCATGATTATCAGTGAAACATTGATGATGGTGATAAATCAATGAAATCGCGTATAGCCATTTGGCCTAAAGCCTCAAACACACAGGCGCGTTATTATCGGTCGATAATATAATTATTACGTACGCGTTATTGCGATGACTGTTTTGGTGCATTATGTATTAGGATGCGGCTACGACGACACACTGCTGCTACGATATCAACGCACGCAACTGTTTGATGCAATAACGCGTGCGGTGTTATCGACCGATAATAACGCGTGTGCGTTTGAGGCTTTACGCTCACATGTCAAGGTCTAAGTCTCACTTTCCTTATGTTAAAAGTAATTTTGCTCAGCTTTTCTATCTCAAAATGTTAACCTGCCAATGATCAAAGTTACCACTATATTTTATATAAGCTGACGAGGGTGATTGTTTAAGAGGTTCGTGACGTGAACAGACACGAGCAATGCGCTTTTCTCGGCTCACGCGTGACATGACGTCAACGTCAGGCTCTGCGACACCGCGTAGCTATTTACGTGTGCTACACCATGTGCGTAGAGCCGCTACACTACACGGGGGAGCTAAGGCTTGTCACACACTGTGCGCGAGACGCGTAAAGTCAGTGCTATAAATATCAACTGCAAATCAGAGAGAATTCTCAATCGTACATTACACAAGGGTCGACCTGATCGATTTTTTCATCAGGTTGCACTGTTTTTCGAGATTTAAATGAAATATATATTTATTTATCTATAAATTTTCAGATGATAAGTTTAACTGGCGAGATACATCCACTTTCTACCTGCTTAGTGTTATATCTTAGTAGTGAGTGGGGTAGCTAGACCGCCTGTGAACGTGGGTGGGTCCGTGACATTTTGAAGCTACAAACCATTTAAATAAATGCTACAAGCGCTTAAAACCACCGGTTGTCAGCTTTCATACTACATAAATATTATAAACGAATAGATCCCTTGAATTAAACAGAATTCGTCTATTTAAACCAAATAACAATTTAGTTAACAAATTGTGTTATACTAAAGTTATATTATTCCATTATTCGGTCTCCAAGTAACTTCAGAAATAAAATACAATATCACCGAGTAGCCGTATCGCGTCTCGAAATCTATTGTGATGTCAGATATACGAGTATATTACGGTCCAATTCACTTCACTGTTGTTACAGCTCACTACTATTAATGCTCGGTAACCCCTCAGTTATTAAAGTAGACGATATCTACCGTGAATGGGATCGGTGTGTTACTTTACTTGTAGTTATCGAAACAATTTGTAGTGCTTTCAATGCTTGTGATTAATAAAATACATTGCAATGAGAAGTATAAAAAAGGGTGCATAATTTATTAGCTTGACTCAAACCCAAACGGTCGGTTAATTGAGAACGAGCTCTCATTAATAAATAACCTTGAAATCGTTTTTTCCTTTTCCTCAGCAATTGCTGATTTTATCGTCTATTTAACTTCCAACTCTATTTATCTTGTGTCTCCCCTATCCTAAGTACACGAATATCAAAGCGTTCACAATTCTTTGTTGGAAAAGAACTCTTAAAATCTTATTTAAGAGTTCTTTTCAATTGATGAATGATAAATATTGGCGACAGGTCCAATTGTGGGGCACACTAGCATGCGCGGCGTACTTCTCCTAAGTAATCTACCTATAGGTAGGAGAAAGGCCTCGCAGGACGTAAACGAAGGTATGTTTACTTGACTGGGTCCCTCGTGAGCCTTTGACGCCAACTGTCACTCTCTTGTTACCGTCTCAAATTGAATCACAATAATTTAATAGGTCAATCATATGTAAACACATGTGATTTCCACAACGGTGAATTATATTTATTATTGTTACAACATTAAGGAACACTCCCGAAGTAAACCGCCGCCAATGAGTTTATAGAAAATAATGTAATTTATGAAAAAATGTATTAGAGCATAGGCGGCTTCTCTAACTCTCTAATATTTCTCATAACATTAATATGTCACCCTTCTCGGTGGTAAAAAGTTCCAGGCTACCATTCCAGATACTGTTGTTCTTATTATGGTGGTCCTAACTTGATCACGTGCTTAGAGAATCTGGATCTTAAGAAGAAGGAAAGACTATTCCGGTACTTTATCGTGCGATTGTGTATTAGATATACACAACAGTCACTTATCTGTTTTTTTTTGTACGAGTAAACTGTGATTTTCAATTCAGTTAGATTTATTCCTTGTTAAATTATTGGTTCCCGATGGAGTAGAATAGGGCCAGCCCAGCTCTTCCTGTGGGTGTCGTAAAAGGAGACTAAGGGATAGGGCCGGTCTCCGTCCGACAGTAAACATACAGCTCATGACCCCGCTAGACGGCAATAGGCTCGCCCCGTATTACGTGAGAGCGATTATTATATGTATTAAATTTGTTAAAAAGTACTTAAAATATATTCGTAAAAGTACGTTTTATATTCATTAAAACATACCTACCCCTATTAAACCTATGTAACAATAGACGCCGTAACGTATTTTCCGAAATACGGGTCCATATTGGCTTACATAAAATTTTAAATCCTATTGTTTGTACCGATTTGTGCTCACAATAATCACTCTTCATAATTTTCTTTTTTATATATTTTTTATTCATACATTTCTATTTCTAACAACGGAGTTCATAACCGTTAGTGATCATATTTTTTTTATTCATAACTTTTTTCTTCATAACATTCAATTATCATAATTTTTGTATTAATAAAGGGTATTACCAAGAAAATATTTTAACTCATATTATCATTTTTCTAGAGTGACAAATTTTGTTTTAAATTTGTTTTTGGACTAAATATAGTTCTGCATGGTTTTAAAAAAAAATAACCACGAAGGCTAATGCGGGAGCGGAGCGGAGCGAAGCTCCCGCATTAGCCTTCGTGGTTATTTCCTTCCTTAGCCTTCTTCCTTCCTTCCTTATTAGCCTTCTAACCTAATCTATCCATGTCGGAATGAGCAGCTTTCTCAATGAATCTATTACTAACTGTCTGCTTGCCAAATAAAATGTTTAAAAATAATGAACATAAAAGTTATTTATTGCAATGATTATGAGTTTCGATTATTAGTATAAACAAATATATTAAAACAAATATTATGTAGTAACAACAAATTTATAATAAGTGATATTATGAATTTTATTTCAATGATTAAATATTACAATATTTATTTGTTAAATTTTTATGAAGAATGGTCATTATGTCTTTAAATGGTATGAGAAAAAGTTCGGAAATCCGATGATAGGAGTTGAAAAGTTATGTAAGAAAATGCGCACCCCCGAAATACACGTGCGTGACTTAAGCAGCCCTGCGTGGTCCGAAGGCTAATAAATAATTACCTATCCTATATATAAAATCACGAGAAAGCAGCGAACTGTCCCGGCATTGTGTTGTGTCCACCCGACGACATATTATTAATTTGCTGTCTCGGAAATACTAAACTTATTTATTAAAGGAACTCGCGCCCGCACCCGTTTCATAGAACATTGTGAAAAATATGTTAGGAATGTTTTTTGCAATATTATGTTACGCTTTAATTGGCAGGCTATCAGTTGACGCCACTGAACTGGCAAACAGATTAATGTCCATCCCGACCTCAGGCCAATGGTTTTTAACCGACTTCAAAAAAGGAGGTTCTCAATTCGTACGCAATATTTTTTTTTTTTTTTTTTTTTTGTATGTTTGTTACGCGATTGTGAAGCCAATCCTAGACGGATTTTGAAAATTCTTTTTTTGTTTGATAGAGGATACTTTCAGAGTGGTCCCATATCCAAGATGTCCGGATCTAATGCTATGATCCTGGAGAAATCAAGGGAAATCCTCCGAAACCAGACTGATGCGCCTTCAAGCGCCTACTCTTTTATATTAGCAATCAGATGAATGTTGTTTTATTTTCAAAGAACATACCTACAGGCGTTGCTCTTAAAATTACAGTATAGCGAAAATAATATAAAAAATACAACTTTAATAATGATACTTTACAGTACGTACGTAATAATCAATATTTATGAAAAACAGTGACTTAATAGTCATAAGTACGCGTTCTACATGGCTATGCTAGGGAATATCTATAATATAATATATTATAGTAGTACGAGTATAGTAGAGCCATAGATGAATACCTATGTGTACCAGCATTTTCCAAAATTTTGATACTATGGGGGTAAAATAGGTGACGAACCGTTGTATGTAAAATCCGTATTTTGTGTAACGGATTTTATGATCTTTGTTTTGTTGGAGAGAGAAAGGTTCAGGGAGCCAGAATCGTATGACAGAATTCAGGAAGTCAGGATTGAATTATGGGATCTAGGGAAATCCTCAAAATGATGGCAAAACACTGTTTCTGTTGCTTTAACATATTTAATTTCAATAATTGCCTTTTAAAATTATCTTCACGTGATTTTTAAGCTGCTGATGATAGGAACCTAAGCAGAGGGTGGAAGATGGATCGATTATAACTCACTAAAAAGAGGAAAATAAATTCATTTTAACAAAAAAGTTTAACCGACTTCAAGAAACGGCAAAGAGGCACTGAAAAGTGAAAAATAACGTAATTTACAGACTTACTGATTTATTAGAAGTCGGTGCCAGCCAACTTTGTTTGTTGTGTCTAAACTACTCGTACTATGATGCAATCAATTGAAATATTGCCTCTCGGGCTTGGCACCGACTTCTAATAAATCAGTAAGTCTGTAAATTACGTTATTTTTCACTTTTCAGTGCCTCTTTGCCGTTTCTTGAAGTCGGTTAAACTTTTTTGTTAAAATGAATTTATAAACAATTGCTATGAGCTCAGATAAGTTTAGATGAAATTTGCCATCACGCTACGTTCACATGTAGGCCGACATACCGGATCAGATTTTCACAGGATACAGGTCGGTCACAATATAATTATTTATCGTATTCTGTTAAAATCTGATCCGTGTGAGCGTAGAATTAGTTTAAATTCTTTGGATTTATTGTTGCGCCGCGCCGCCGCGCCGTGGCAGTAAACTTGACCGCTGTACGAGAATGGCATGTTGGGTGTCGGCACTCGGCAAGGTGCGAGGGATATGTTTACGATAATCTCACATCCGGCAACCGACAGCCCACAGACGGCGTGCGTTTTAGTCGGTTCAAGTCCGAAATAACCTCCTCCACCGGCTCTGGCGGGGGAGGAGGGAGTATCCGTGGGGATTTCTGCACGATAAAATAAAAAAATAAGTTTAAAACTAAAACCTGACTACTTAAAAATCACGTTCTGAAAAGTATTAAACAAGAAAATATCTAGGATAGCCGTGGTCGTATGCCACTTTTCCTTAGAATAGCATGTATGTATCGTTTTATTATAGTAAGTGGCATACGACCACGGCTATCCTAGATATTTTCTTGTTTAATACTTTTCAGAGCGTGATTTTTAAGTAGTCGGGTTTTAGTTTTAAACTTATTTTTTTATTTATTTTATTTTGGGGCACCCAACAACTATAATTTATGCATATTTGCAATGTGCTAATTGAGTTCTTTAATTTGATACCATACACGGCATATTTATCTCAAATTATTTTTTCAACACAGTACTTTATGGCCGCTAGAGGGCGCCACATTAAATTTAGTGACACGTCATATAGTCTATAACCATCGGACGATCAAGACGATTCTAACGATATGCTATATGTCCAGTTCTAATAAGAAGTTGAGCAGCTATGAGGGAACAAACGAACATACATACATACATACATACATACATGCATAGCCTGTCAAAATCATAACCCTCCTTTGGCTTCGCCGTAGTCGGGTAAAAAAGAGTGGCATATCGGGTTGAATTTTCGAAGGGTTATAAGCTTGCTTGTTCGTAAAGAGTCAGTATAGTCGAAAACTACTAATTCCGCAAAAATATGATTAGTGAACGAAAAGATAATCAGGGATAAATGTGAGAGGCAATAGTTAGCACACTGTTAATAACCAGAAACCAATCACAGTTTTTGCTGAACTCCATTTTCCGTGCAGCTTTTATCTAGTGGCGCGTTCATCGAATGAATACTTTTAATGGATCGCCGCTGTTCCATACCGCCGCAATATGGATTATAATTGTATTTTATATTGGCTTAGCCGAGAGAAGCTCGAATTGGTAATAATGACTTTACCTATATTAAATGGTATACCTATATATGAGTGTGTAATTGAAAGTGCTTTGTGGCTGGGAACTCGTTCGTCATAGCCCGCGACCTAATGGAGCCTGAGTACACTATTAACAGTTGGATATTGTTATAGTACGTATTTTATAGCATTCAATAATATAGTCATACAATAATACATTTAAACCTGTTGGAAATCTGATTAATAATATTAAATTTTGGTACTTTACTCGTTAGAAGATTGTAAAATATATCATGAAGCTTTTTAATTATCAATGTAATTGAATATGGACGTTTTTATTTCTATTTGGTATAACTTATGTAATTCGTAGGACATAGAAATTATCTGAGCTCTCTACTGAGTTACAGGCATAATTATTTGGGACAGCTAATAGCTGAAAGCCATTATTACCTACTATTAAATTTGCAAAGGCATTATAGTTAATTATTAATGATTTTCCTTCTTTCAAAAGATTTGAATGATATTCCCCGATTTCCAGCACAATCGTCCGTCTAATATTGACCTTAATCAGCAGGGGGAAAAATCTTGTAAGTTGCAGTAGTGGGAATGCTGTATGCCTCATTATTTTGTTTTTCCTTTCCTCCTGTTTTCTGTCTTTTTAGGGTTCCGTAGCTAAATGGCAAAAAACGGAACCCTTATAGATTCGTCATGTCTGTCTGACTGTGACATACGGACGGACAGATAGAAAAACGCAATAAATTGGGGGGGGTCCCCATACTCAGAACTGAAACTCAAAAAAAAAAAATTTCATCAAACCCAAACGTGTGGGATATCTATAGATAGGTCTTTAAAAATGCTATAGAGGTTTCTAAAATCATTTTTTTTTAAAACTGAATAGTTTGCGCGAGAGATAAAGTGTGTCCTCCCCCCCCCCCCCCTCCCCCCCTCTAACTTCTAAAGTAAGAGAATGATAAATCTAAAAAAAATATATGATGTACATTGCCATGTAAACTTCCACCAAAAATTGGTTTGAATGAGATCCAGTAAGTAGTTTTTTTTAATACGTCATAAACCACAATTTTCGCCTTTGCTGCTACGGAACCCTTCATGGGCGAGTCCGACTCGCACTTGGCCGGTTTTTTCATTTCTGTTGGTCATACCCGGTCACTGTCAAGTGGGCAGTGTGCTTAAACATTCTAGGACAAAGTGCCTGTTCCATCAATGATATGAGTGACAACAAAAATCTTTTTCCTCCACACACTCTCAATGAAGCCTCGCGTACCCCCATGAGCGGTACCATTCAAAGGATATCACGAACATACGTAATTTGCTCGCGTCTTTTAACCCTCGGGACGATTAAATATTTGAACAGGATAAAAGCTTTATATATTTCTGTTTAACCCTTTAGGCGACGCTACATTGTAATATGATGTTGGGATTATGACATGGATTCATTCCTATGTGGTCATACACATAACATTATTAAGGGGCCTAATGAAATATTATTTATATTTATCAAAGAAAAATAGTCTATGAAATTATCTCCAATATTAGGTTTTTAGTGAAATAAAGGCAAACTCATATTGGCATCGCCGCTTCAGCGGGTTCAGTAAGACCTAAGAAAGACAGACTTGACGTCGTAGGAGATAGCATGCGTGCCAATGTTCTCACTACCATAGATACCCAAGACCATTTGAAGGGAGAATCTGTGATGCAACAGAGACTAACGCTGAAATTATGAAGGTAATGTACGCATTACTACAACGAAATCCTGATCATGAAGATAACATTGTTTTCAGAATAGAAAACAATGTTATCTAGACTGAATATGAAATGAAAATGTACCTAATCACTTGAAATTGTGCGCGATAGTGGCATTTATACGACCTAATCCATGGCAGCAAATACACCTCGCGCATTACGCGGGTGTAAGCCACACCACACGGAGGGCACGAGAGCAGCAGATTAAACCACAATATGAAAGCTCTCTTCTATATTTGAGCCTCGAGTGCCTCGGCTCTTTGTCAACACTGCGACAATACCCACACATTATAATTAAAAACTGCATTTTAATCAACCCTTATGTGAGAATTTTTGGCAGCGTTTACATTTATGTGCCTATGCTTTAAAAACCAAGCCTCTGTACAATCACTGCCTGACTTCCAGAAAAGTTCTCGTTATTTAAACAAAGTATGTGTTAGGCGTATGTGGTGTATACACCTAGTTTATATGAAAGACAAACGCCTTGATGTGTGCAGTTTTGATTACAAAAAAAAACAATATTCTATAATATGAGCAAAATATTTGCAGCATTAAGGTACCACAGAAATGTTCAGGAGTACCTGTTCAAAAATTTAATAACCTGTGCGCAATAACTTTTGTTGTTAATAACTTTGTCCGAGAATTTGTTCCTGTTTTGGTAGTCAACCATTTTTATTGAGGGCTAAATAAAACAGGATTTTGATATCCATTCATGATTGCCGACACTGCACATAATATATTTTCATTTCTTCTTTTTTAATACTCAGTATTAGTAATCTAATAACGATAAATAACTTTCTTTGAGTAATATTTTCTGAAATATTCTTATCTAAAGTAATTGAATTGACGCTACCTTACACCAGATCCAAAAATATTACAGGATTTCGTTTCAGGATTAAAATAAGACCTTTTCTAAAATTAGACAAAGGTTAAGCTTATTATTAAAATGGATCTATATTACTCCTCTCGATCCACTCGCACCAGTAGCATTTAGTTTATTTTCTTCATTTCCGAGTACCTATTATTAGATATCTACTTTTCAAGTAACGCACAAAACAGTACCACAGAACAGATAATAGTACTAGCGTAACAGTATTATAAATTGTATTATTTTATACTACAGTCAATACTTTCCTATATATTTTGGAAAAATGAGCCCACATCGATAGCTGGCATAAAGCTCAATGCTGGAGAGTAGCCAACGTGTGTCAAGGTCTTCCGGGGTCAAGGTGTAAGATGGGTTATTGGAGGGTTGGTGCCAGAAATCTGAGGGAAGATAGGGTCATGTGAACAACGCAGTTAAACAACTTACTTTATATGAGCTTTCAGAGCGTTTATGCGTGGTGGTATATCTAATAAGGAAACAAGATAGGTGTATTTAGTTTCAAAATATGTTTTAAACTATTGATACGAAATTGTTGTAGTTGTATGTGACCAAATTTGGTCCTAACTGAAATTTATTATTTTGTGTTGTACATTGAATATCATTAAAATGTCACCAAACAATCCCGAGGTACCCGTATCTCATATTAACTATATAATGGTAACCCTAGAACCTAAATGTATTCATGAAGCCCGCGCTGTATTTAATATTCCAATAGTTATTGGCTATTTTGGAGTATCCAAACCCTATTAACAATGCTACAACTATTTCAAGTACCTCCTTAATTATATTTTAAGATAAGATTAGCTGAATAGATGATTCACTCAAGTGTTACTAAGAGGGAGACCGAGATATACAATATCGATTAAATTCTATATTTATACATACATCTATGTCTATAATTTTTATGATCATAATTTAGGGAAAAGTAAAGTTTAACAATCTGCCATAAAATGTAACAATGGTGTTGGAAGGTGCTAAGGTACAGTGCAGTACAAACATAACACTGAATTATTCTAGCAACCCTAAGCATCTGCTTATACATATATTCCCAACTTCCCCTTTTGGGGTTAAGCCAAACCGTATTATATTGCTAGACTTGTTGTAAATCTATGCGTATATTTTTTATTTAAGCTCATGAAGAGCTGAGTCATGTTTACGTTCACATATACCTACCGCCTTTTAAACACATCAACTTTTCAGTAGTGAAACGAAGGAAGTAATCCGTGGCTATTGTATATTATCGTCTGAAATGATTCTTACAATCGAAAATGAAAGAATGAACTATGAGAGCCCCTTCCACCCAAACTTGAAAATACTTATGAACGTCATCACAAGAGCCTCTCACATTACCCTCTAACCATTCAATATACAAACAGCCAGGGGTGAGGAGCAAATATAAAATAGTCGCGTTCTCCCAACACAACCCTTATTCACTTGCAAATATCATCGACATGCTTAAGGATATTTGAATTATTTACAGGCCAAAATATTGAGCGGGTCAGAAGGTTTCTAAGAATATACAGGGCGACCCACGGCGATGCCACATGGAGAGAAAGTACCTTAAATCCTTAAGTTAGCTCATTTTGTTTAAAGGAGACATCATTTTATTTTTAAAAAGAAACAAAACTGCATTCAAAGATTTTTAAAAATTCGCTTGCCACACCCGGTAATCGAACCGGCTAAAATCCGAGAAAGTAACATCCTGTATTTTTATGGCATCAATCGATAGTGTCAATCATAAGGATCAAATCTCTCTAAGGAACATGGTAAATAAAATGAGCTAACTTAAGGATTTAAGGTACATACTTTCCCTCCATGTGGCATCGCCGTGGGTCGCCCTGTATTTTAAAGGACCTTTTTACGGCAGGAGATCTTTGCGTTGACGAAAAATAAATATCTTTTGAGAGGGTTGTGTTATATTGAGAAGGAATTTGTGTTCTTCGCATATTTGATTTAAATAATACGAGCCGCTTGTGAGTGGTTCCGTCAGTCTCGGTGTGTTTTATAACGACTTCCACTAAAGTAGGAGGTTCTCAATGTATAGTTCTTTAATCATTCCATTGTTCGTGTATAATATAGCTGGCAGTCTATGCACACTAACACAGATCCCGATCCTAGCGCCCACATGAACATATTCCGAAAAAAGTAGCCAATTTCCGGTATTGCTCTCCTGTGCACAAAATTGGAATCGAATCCATCCAGCCGTGATTGCGGAGCGTTAGCTCAGCCACTACGCGGTAGTGGAGCCAACTTATATTATCGCCCATTGAAGTATTACAACGTTATTACAAATTATTGTCAGTTTTGGAGTCGGTATCGTGAGAAGTTACAAACCTATCTTGGTTGACACCGACTCCAAACCTGACAATAATTTGTAATAAAGTTTTTGAAGAATACACAATTATTTTCAACTTTTTAGTGCATTTTATTTTTATTGGAATAGTTTTTTGAAGTCGCTTTTTTTAAACGTAGTTTTTTTTTTACTTTTTAGTGTCTATAATAGGGTATTCTGTAAGCTACAGTAGGATTGCTACGGGTAGTCTATAACATTTCGTTGTTTTTTTAGTATGGCTATGGGTAGGCCTTCGAAAGGTGCAGAAATTTAGTGGTCTAATTCAGCCCAATATATCTTCAATGATAGTACCTACTTAGCATAGTATTCACTTAAACTTGTCAATAACTTAAACGAGACATGCTATACATCAAATGAGTTCTCCTCATAAACTCATATGAGCTTCTGATGTAATCAGGAAAATACGTCTCCCATGAAGATGATGATGAATGATGACATTTAGCCGGACGTAGACTAGGTAATTTTAGCAGGCCCTTAACCATCGTAATGAGGTGGCATAGACACCGTGTCACAGGATCGTCATAAAACTAGCTAATTTCTTATCACCTATTTGATTTCGATGAGTTCTCTGGTGTATCTCCGGAGTTTAAAGTCCAGTACCCATGAAATTAACCTGGAACTACCTGTGACTAATACCGAACCCAATGCAAAAAGAATTTTCGAAAGCAGTTCATAAACGACGGAAACATGGGACAACATTATATAAGAAGTTGGGTAAAAATTTTAACTAAGAAAACACAAGAAGCATCATAAAATGAAAACTACTAAGCCAAACTATGTTAAATTTCTATGGGACCAAATGACAACTATTTCGCATCGAATAAAAAAAGAATCACGGAAATCGCATCATAAAGCTAGGAGTAATCGGTGTACATACATAAAAAAAACCCATCGAATTGAAACCTCCTCCTTTTTGAAGTCGGTTAAAAATAAAAATGGAAGCTCCAGCCAGCACTCCGGTGGAAGACTCGTGGCCTCGTGTAATTGAATTAATCAAATTATTCGCATCCGTTTCCGTTTCTCGAGAGCCCTTCAAAAAGTCTTTAGCAATATTTTTCAGCTGTACATTTTAACTCCGGAATTTATTATTGGACGACGGGTTATTAATGAGAAAATTACTACCTTCGATACCCTTTTTCGATTAAAGTAAATACCGCTGAGTTTGTGTGTCTTTATGAATTAATTGGAAATTATTGCCCGTTCAGTACACTTGATGCACTGACGTCAGCACTGTTGCAGATATCCTTCATCATCATCTGCATATAGACGTATTTTCCTGATTGCATCCGTGGCCAAGATGACCTCGAAGCTCAGGGTCCGCCTTCCGGCTCTTCTTCCTCCACTTCGCACGATCTTGGGCGTCCATGGTAGTGAGACCATTAGCACGCATATCACCCTCCACGACGTCAAGTCAGGACTTCTTTGGCCTACCCCTTTTACCTGGACCCGGCGGGGGCACCATTGCCAGGCATTTGTTCCCCACGTAGCCTGGTGGTTGCCGCAAGACGTGGCCGCACCAGCGAAGGCGGCAGCGAACGCCGCACATCCACCGCAACATTTTCATCTCCGTGACACGCAGCTCTTGCTTGTGTCGCTCCAGCAGCGGTCACGCTTCACAACCGTGCAAGAGGACAGGCCTAATGATCGTCTTATAGATCTGCCCCTTCAACCTGACTGGCATTTTAGGATCACAAGTGACGCCAGTCAATTCTCGCCACTTGGCCCACGTGGCAGCAATGCGTGTTTTGACGTCGTGGTCGATCTCGCCGGTCACATGAAGTACAGATCCCAGGTACTTAACCTGGTCCGTGCGCTCGACCAAATCATCGCTTATGCAGACGGGTGTGGGATCTGTGGAGTTTAACGCTAAGTATTCTGTCTTTTGCAGATATCCTTATAGCGTTTGTTGTGTCTGAGAGAATTAAACGTCAGGGCTTAAGAACCTACAGGATATGGGGCGCTATAAAGTATTAATTGCTTTTCCTTATAAATAACTTCATATACAACAATCTCATTGTTTATATTATTATTGCAATTTTTTTTTATCGTGCTAAAAATATCCACTGTACTCCCCCTCCCCCATCACGCCGGAGACTGCAATATGTACCTGTACATGATGCAGCTATTAAAATTATCTAATATTATGCAATAGAGAGAGAGAGAGAGAAAGAGAGAGAGAGTAACTAGTTTTTAAACGCTTAACCTAAGTATATGCTATAAAGTTATGCTACCAATTTGATTACCAATTGTAATCGAAACCAACGGACAGACAGCGAGACGTCTCACTTTACAACAATCATCTACGGTACATGAAGAAAGTATAGTATTACGTCACCCTTAAAAAAAATACCACCCAAACATAGGGGCGCTGATAACGATAAGAATTCCTGACGACACAAGAACAGTTCTGTTTTAAATGATTAATTTTGAACGATAATGATAGGCGTGGTACCGCGTGCATAAGTGAGAGAATGATTAATTATTTAAATAATTATTATTTATTATAATTATATGAATGTTTTTACGAAAACAAAAACATATCTATTTATATTTATTCGCATTCTAGAACCCATAACACAAGCTAATTTTATTAAGCTAATACCTACTTACTTTGGGTCTTTATAGCGTTGTGTAGAATGTCCTACAATATTTATTTATTTATCTCAGTAGTTAAGCGCTTATAGATGGGCAGGCCTTTGGTGTGGGACGCAACATGCGTCGACACCCTTGCGCCTCCCCATCCTCCAAGTACGACGGTAGGTGCTTCACGTGTATTGTTGCAATGGCAAGTGGCAATATGTGTGTAGAATAGAATAGAATATGGGATTGCCATACGTTAATTGCCATGCCTTAATGACATAAGTTAGGTACACAGCTATCAAAATTTAATACAAGTAAGAAGCAACCGTACGATAGTCGGCTCCATCGTCCGGTCACTATTCTAGTACAAAGCCCATTCATTTAGATTTCCATTATAGGCCTAACATTGAAACACTTAACCCTCAAAATACTGTTAGTACAGAAAACACTAACAATTGACCTTATCCCACGACACCGGAGGCTTTTAACGTTTTATCTGAGGTCCTCTCCGCCGATTGACGCCACTTAAACTGTCCATGGGGAATCTATTGCCTTTGATAACACACTAACTACCAAAAGTGTTTAAGCTATGTTCGACGATATACATGTTAGTGTGTTATTTCTATTTGAATTACCATTTAAGTATTCTATTGTAAGTTTATCTATTCTATCTAATAAGTATTCATTGCCCCTACCCATGTACCTGGCACGGCTGGCTGTGCCGGTGCTGCTGCTGCTTCTGCACAGGCTCTTAAACAGCGCAAATACTCCAATCTCATCGGAGATCATGAATTTGTGCCGTTTGGAGTCGAAACGTTGGGGCCATGGGGTCCGAGCGCCCGCAATCTCTTCAGGGAGATTGCGAAACGTATGGTCGACGCTTCTCGTGACCAGAAGGCTGGTCTCTTTTTAGGTCAGAGAATAAGCATTGCCATTCAACGTGGCAATGCTGTCAGTCTTCTAGGAACGTTACCACAAGAGGCATGCGATGCGGAGGAATTCCACGACGCATTTTAATTTTTATTATTTTTATTATAATTTGTATATTATTAGTTTTAGTTTCAAAATATATTAGTTTAGTTTTCGTAATGATTCAGATTCATTATAAGATATATTTCAACTTGTAATACTTGTACAATAAAATTTGAATTTAAAAAAAAAAAGGATTCTATTGATTTTATATTATATTTACATATATATATTTTTTTTTAAAAAAAGAATATTAGCAACCGAAATTACTAATATTCCCGTTAACCCCTCCAGCTAAGCTAAATTGCTTGTTTGCTTGCTCATTATAGTCACATATTGAAGAAGATAATTTCTTTAAAACGCGAAAAGAGTGTAATTCATTTTGTTTTTGTTTTATATACTCGTATTAGGCCAAAAGGAATACCCTGCCCGCTAGTAGATACTCGTATAAGTGACATCAAAAGAATGAAGGCCAGTATTATTTTATTATTATTAAATATTCAATTCTCATTATAGTCACAGTGTGATATGTTCGACTGCAAATGAACACCACCAACTTAAATTAGACTAGACTCGAGAGCCACGTATAATCTCCACATAGCGGCAGAAAGGGGTTAACTGCATTTGTGAAACTCAATTTGAAAGCAATTACTTAAATCAGCTTATATTTCATAGACCGCGTCCATCGCATGGCCGACGTCTCTTTCATAAGTAATAAACCATTATAAAGCTATTTGTAGAAAATGATATTAGGGAACTCCTGGGAACTATCTTAGAAAAATCACAAAGGAAATGGAGAGCGAAATAGGCAGCAGCAGCAGATTTCTTTTAATATTTAAATACAATTTTATTTTTTTAATTTATTTTTTTAATATAGGACACGTCAATTTGACTTCGGCTTGCCTGATGGTAAGCTGAGGGCAAAGTCTTGGAAAGAGGGTCACCATTATAGACACGTACCATGCTACAATGGTGGCACTCAGCTTGACGGCCTCATCAGATGCTTTTTCACGCCCCGCTTAAAGGACCCGGGACTGTAGGAGGAGGGAAACACGTGAGCTGGTAAAGAATTCCAGGTCTTAATTGTGCGGCACAAGAAGGAGTCACCGAACCGCTTGGTTCTTGATGGAATATTCTGCACCGTATGCGGGTGGCATCTAAGTCCTGCACGTGTTGTCCTGTATAGGAAAGGGGAATATATTATTGTAATTTTTTGTGAACATGCTTTGGTATTCATCAAGAAAATAATATAATGTATGGAGTTATGAAAGTCGTACCATCTAAATATCAGGTACTTCGAGTATATATTTAAAAGCAATAGTTCTTATTATAGACTAATAATGGATTTATTGCGCTACGCAGTGGTTTGAATATGGTTGCTATGTATGGATAGAATTTCGGATTCGATTCTCGCGCCAGTAAAATTAAAATAAGATTTATGTGTTAGAAAATCGTCAATATTGAGTCTGTGCACATTCATGGTGAATAAAAGCCCCTTTCTCCTCCTCTCCGGCCCAAGAACACAACAACAGCTTCATATATTTGTACAGCAGTGGTACAATTAAGACCCCATTAGTTACACAACATTATCATAATAAGATTACAGACAGGCATCCCGCCGTTATCTAATTATAACGTTTCCTCATCACAATCGTCAACTAATCAGTCCGCCTGTCACGAGTCAACAATATCCGAGGCAATACAACACCGATATCCGAGTTAACCACTGTATCACAAAGTACATTAGTCGGCGGATATAATTTGAATCTGACTGCGGTCGGGGTTAAGAGCTCTATTCTGACGTTCCCGACATTGTTATTGCGGAACAAGAGCGCTCTTTAATAATATTTCCGGAACAAATCGACTGAACGGGAGTTGATGTTATTAAATTTTATGTTTTGCAAAGAAAATATTATGACATTTTTATCAAGCGAAGATAACCTCCTATTATCTGACGGCAGAGCCACCTACCGAATCCAATTAGGTATAGGCTGTTTCAAACAATCCAAATATCTAATTAAACCCAGCAGTTTAATTCCTTCTAAGATGACGAGATTTCTGTGGATACCTACATAATAATTTTGCAAGTACCTAAGTTAAACTTTTTATAACAATGAGTACCTATAAAAACGAAACATCCAGAAAATTGGTAATAAACTACATGAAATTTTATTTGGTCCTGGTAAAGAAAATGACCAAGTTTTATCGATCGTTACGTTGGGACGAAGCGCCGGGAGCCAGGACTCATAACGTGATCTGTGGCCGGTTTATGAATGGCCTTATTAATTTATTTCAACTAGGTATATTTTATGGATCGTAATCGTAATATTGTAAAACGATGTTGTAAAATAACATTCAGTTTCAGATTATTATGAGGCAGTTATTTTCTGGGCATTTGGAGGTAAAATTATTGAAGATCAACCCGGAGAAAACAAACTAAAATAGAATGATATTGTAGAAGCTTAATATTGTGTTAGTGTGTACGCGGTATATCTACGACTAGGATGATTGACTTCTTAGCCTAATATTTGTGATAAATCAGGGGGCACGGCATACAGATTTCGGAGGTGCCACCTATTAAACTGGAACCTCCAAAGTTAAACAACGGTCAACATCTTGTATTTTGCAGCACAATTTACAGCAAAGGCTTCCAAAATTTCAATTTCCTATATTTTTTTATAGATAACACCGAAGTTTATGAAATTTACTTTGTTTGCTAAGATAACAGCTCAAAGTTCAAAGTTCTTTATTTGTTGAATATGGTACAAAAGTGATGTTTACATTATATTTAATTATGAAATATTATTAATATAAATAATAATATAGTTCATGAAAATAATAACATTGACGTATTTTTAGTAAAAACTGGGGTAGACCCAATTATTGGCACCTTAAGCGAAATAATGTGAAATAAATATCGTCTACGGAAATTATACGTCTTTTAAGAGAAGAGAATGGTCAAAAGTAATAGAAGGAATATTGTTTCACGTTATTTTGATCGTAAATAAATATTGAATTCGTAATTATGAAATATTATTAATATAAATAATAATATAATTCATGTAAATTAATAACATTGAAGTATTTTTAGTAAGTAACCATATCATTGCGCGTTCGCCAACTAAGAAATTTCGACTGAGAATCGCCCCCTGCAATACACCGTCCACGGTGCCGTGCCGTGGAGATGTGGCCGGGGCCTAAGGGGCCCAGTACACTACCTTGTGGAACGCCAAAGGATACAGTGCGTTTTTTTGATACATGTAATATGTAGTCTCATTTTTAGTTTTTATGTTAAATTTTGTTTCTATTCTCCTTATTTATATTTACATGTATCAAAAAAAAATATTAACAAAAACTAACTGTGCAGTAAAAAGACCTTTTACTGCACAGTTCGTTTTCCTTAATATTTTTTTTTAAAAGCACCCTGAAAGGGCCTTATAATAGTACATTATGGTACAAGTGAGCAACGTTGGTGATTACCGCCGAGGCGCCATTGAGACCCGAGCCGCCAGGCGAGGGTCTTAAGACAGCCGAGGACGGTAATCATCATGCTCACACGTGCCATACGACGTTTTACAACACACTTGCGAATAAAATAATACTACAAATACTAAATAAACAATACTACAAATTAATTCGTTTTCCTATGCGCGCGCATTTAACAATGGCGGTCGACCATATTTAAAAAAATGAAGTTTGAACTTAACTTTTTTTTACTCTGTTTTTTTTCTGTACTTAGAGAAAAAAAAAAGTTAAATTTGAGCGAAAATTTTGTTTATTACACAAGTATTACAAGTTGAAATTATTTATTTAAATACGAAAATGCATCAAATGACCATACAATAGGCGTATTAATTTATTCGTACTATTAAACACGTTATTTTTTGTATCAAAACTTTTTTAAGAACATAGACAATTATAGACACTTCCTATAAAATTTAAAAAAGAATCTATAACTCACTTTTGTGAATAATAGTAATGAAAAAGTCACAGTTTTATAATAGGTGTCATTCCGTGCTTAATTGCGGTAAAATAATATCACTGTTATGAGCAGGTGTGTTGTAAAAGTATTATCCTACAATTTCCTACATATATTTTTTTTTTGTTATTTTTTTTCTCACGAATATCAAAAACATTGAATACGTCCATAAATTGTAGTTTTAAAGCTAATTCTATTTTTATTTCATTATATTCATGAAATTATTGTGTTTTTTTATTATTTAAATTATCTTACTGAAATCTTAGTAGGTTAGCAGTTTGTTAATTTAAAAAAAAGGAGTAGAAACTCCCCGCGTGTAAGTCTCAAACTACTCTTTGGACCTTGTACGTTTAAATTCAAATCATATATTATGCTGTTATATTTCAATAAAAAATCGTGCTTACATGCGGAAATGTTCTTTTTTTAATAGTTCACATTATTAATTATATCAATAAGATGCGATTACAAAAAAAATCAAAATAGTCAAATTGTTACTTTGGTCCATATACATAGTATAGGATCCAGCGATATGTACTCGTATCTATATATTTTTTGCCCTTTTATATAAGTTATTAAAATCATATCTTTTATTGGTTTGTTAACAGTAATATTATGAAACATTCTACGTAGGTAAAGATGTTCCCAAATTATCCTAAATCACTCCTAAAAATTGTGCTTTTATCACAAACTAGCAGTCTACTTCCATACTAAATCGAAATTAACTCGAAATAGATTTTAATCCGATTAATGTACATTAGGGACTGTAATGTGTGTGGCGTGCATCAGAATATAACGTTAGGGTTAACAGCTCTCTAAAATATTAGTATTTGCGTCAAACTTGCCTCAAATAACACATCATATTTGGGTCTAGATCGCGCTAATAACATCATTGTCATCATTCTCAGAGCCTTAACCCTACTCAGTTGGGGTCGGCTTTCTAATCTAACTGTAATGCGACTGAACTTCGATGTTTTCCGTAAAGCGACTTCCACTTGCCCTCCACAACCATTTGGCAATATCGAAGTTCTGTAGTTAGACTAGTCGGACTTTTGAGTGCTCTAACTACCCGTAACGCCTACGATAGATGTTCGTATGACAACCGGTGGCTTGACATGCGTGTAGAATGTCCTACAGCATTTATAAAAAAGTAAACAAACCATAGTACTACAAAACTTAGAAGACAAGTGTACGCCGACCCAAGATCACACCCAAAACGTCGGGGTTATAAGTTTGACCTGTTTATTTGTACATTTGTTCACGAATTTATTCTCCCGACGCCGACGCCGGGACCCGGCCCGCCAGATCTTATAATAAGGGCCTCGTAACCACTCAGTAGTCGTCAAAAGGCCCTTCGCATAAGATATTCACAACATATTACCAGATAATAGAATTAGTGTCGTTCTGAAACTTTTATATGTTTTAGAAATAATGGGTATAAATGGAATTATGTTTACAGTACAGCGATTTTAAGTGAAAATTAGCAACATTTTTTTATGAATTTTAAAGCAATTCTTTAAGTACATAATATGCTACCTATTAAAATCGGTTTCCCAGAGGTCGGAACATTCTCCATGTAGGGGACTGGTCCCGGCTGAGCATTTTACGTTTTTCTATATTAATCGAAGTAAAAGTACAGTAAAGTAAATTTTTCATGGTACACATGGATTGTACAGACAGACAGAGAGAGAATAAATTGCATTCGTTTTGAATATAGCTATGTGAATATGTGATGACAATTTTACATTTTATTCTTTGGATCGGATTCTACTATTATTACTATTATATACTCGTAATTATACCTACATTGGAAATGATTGCTCGCATTGGAAATATTTGGACACTAAAACTAGATACTGAACGGATTTTGATGCGGTTTTTTTGTTAAGTTTTAATTCTGACCAAGACGGTCCGACTTAAATTTTACGTTTGTTTAATTGCAATCGGTTGAGTTTATTCACCGGAAATAAGAGATCCGCACTGGCGGAGCCGCGGGCGGAAGGCTCGTTCAATATAATTAACAATAAATTCCAATAATTCAGATTTGCAGAATTCGGTAATAAATCATCATCCGACGCTTTCACTTCAGAATTTGGAATCTGCTTACTCCTCTTCTTTAGCCTTGACTTATACAACTTTACTGAAGCGACAGCCGTGTGACTCCACAATCCTGAGACGAAACCCTGAGCTAAAGCCTGCGTCAATCAGCAGATCTTATAAATAAGGTAAACTGAGGCTCCGAAGATCTAGCCTTCAATACACGGTGTGGGTATAGAAACCGTTCCTATATTCCCCATTTTCCACAGAATTATAACCAATTATACTGCGGTATAAAGTCGAATCTTGATAACCAAATGTTCGAAGTACCTATAGGCTATATTTCAACGTATAATAATATCTACAGAACGTATCTCGTAAATAAAATATTGCGGTGATTTGGTGACAAGAAAATCATAAAAATCATATTACATTTTTCCCTTAGGACAGCATAATAATGAAAATGTATACGTATTCAAATCCCAAACTGCGTGACAGTAAATGAAATGTACAGTCGGGGCAAGAAAAGGTTCGTTACCTTGAAGCCGATATTTACTTGCGTAAAGGCAATTTTTGTTATTTATCAGTCCTGCCAACGTGAAATCAATTCAAACGAAACAGAATATTGTATTAACATTTCATATTGTTCATAAAATATTGACACTGACAATTAAACGGAACATACCTAATATTTGATCGGAACTCTGTGCGAACTTGTTTCTTTAAGTGTTTTAACCGTTATTATCATATTAATTAATGAAATGTAATTTTATATGGGTCTGTCTATTAAGTATTTTGGTTCAAATGGAAATGGAGTGTATAACTTTATTAACCGATATCTAAAAGGAGGAGGTTCTCAATTCGGATGTTTATATTTTTTATATTTGTACGCGTAGGTATAGTTCCGTCATGTGTAAACGGATTTACAAATTCCTTTTCTTTTTTCAAGGCATTAATTCAAGGACTGATGATTGACGAAGGTTTTCGTTCCCGTGTCGCACCGTGTACGCTACACGGATCCCTGTCATATCAAATATTTTTGAAGGTGTAATACGGAACGTCTATAATACTTTTTATTGATTCTTATAGGAAAATAAAGTGTAGTAATTTGTCGTGTTATGTTAAAATATGTTTATGACTTCACGAGAAAGTTATGTAAGCACTTTGGCTCGGGACTATTTTGTTGCCAATTTAAAATAGTAATGAAGATTTAATAGGTATTTAACATTTTAATGGTCATAATTTTCGTTAATCTATGTCCTCATTGTCAGAAAATCAAATTATACAACTTTAACTGTCGTTACAAGATAAAATTGTCTTGGTTGGTTGGAGTTACCGCCTGTTGACAGTTGAGGCTCTGTTAACTTGTACTCAAACACAAAGGTTTCGGGATTGACTGCCCAATTCATTAGCCAAGTTACTATTTGAGTAATAACTCCTTCGAGTTTCTCAATAGCTTTGAATTTAATGCCATTGAGAATTTACCGTTGCTTGTTTCATTTATTTAAGATAAGGAACAGGAATCATCAGATCAGATTTTATCATCATGATTCTTATAGAGATTGCCCAGTTGCGTCCAAATTTTTGGAGCCCGGGATCTCCTCATTGTTTTAGATGTTTTTGATTGGTAGGTCAATTTTGTTGCGACTGTTGTACACTCTGAGATCAGATCAGATCAATGATTATAATTAGGTAAAGTTTTTAATTCGTTTGCGAGAAAAAAGTTTCTGCAACAAAAGAACAGAAACTTTCTTATTTATAAAAAAAACACCTTTATTCAAAATTATTAGGAATATCATCATCAATCGTGTAATATAGTAGAGCCAATTTTAATAATTGTATAATTTTTGTATTGTAAAAAAATCAGTTACCGCTTCCTGGAACATTCTTAAATTGCTAAAAATCCTATGTATTAATGTAACATAAAATAAATAATCTCGTCAAAAATATGTCGAGTCACAGCAACCTTTACACGCCTGGTTTGTCGGCAAATAGAAAACAAGCAGCCGTGAACTTCGTCCAAACTAAACCGCAGCATCTAAAATTCCTTTTAAAGTTATTTACGCCAAAAAGAAATAATAGTCTCGAACGTATCCGTCGAAAAATATACAAAAAAAATCTGAAAAGAAAATCCTCAATAATAATATACGTACCTAAAACACGAAGACGAAGGAAACTGGAGTTAAGAATATCGAGATATCGCGCGAAAGGTGGAGGGAAGTTTGTCGCGAGCAGCGGAGGCAGAGGCGTCCGCACGGCTCGACGGAGAGCGCGCGATAACAGGACACTCTCGTGGCGGAACTACTCTGAGCAGCGAGCACCCCCCTCCAATCTGTTGCGCGGCGCATGCGCGCTGCGGCCGCCTCTCGCGGGAACGCCGCGCACCTGCCGACAGCACAAGTTTTATTGTCTTAATGTGGACCCCGCCCATTTGTTAAATGTCGGATTTACGGTAATATGTTGTGCGATGTCGGCAGTTGCCTTACCCTGCCCTCCCGGGTAGTTTAGGAGCCTTTATGCGACACGAGGGGTGCTGTTCCCGACTGCATTAATTGTTAGACTTTGTGAGTGAAGATTATACCAAACCATGGGAAAAGTGTTTAAAATTGATTAATTATAAGTTTATTTAGATAATTATATTGTAAGAGTTGTGTACACACATCAACTTGATAACAAACCTAAAACAAGCAGTCATCAACTACGCGCCTACGTAAGAAATGTTCCGTCGGCAACGGATTGCTTCATTTGCCGCCGGAACAATTTTCTCCCGCCCGCCGTCAACTGATTCAAACATTTGCCGAAGGAGCATTTTTTATCATTTTCATTTGCACCCACAGCAAAAAAGTATAGTTTCGTTTTGCTGAAATATTTCGTTTGCTTTAGATGTATTAATAACTTCGCAGAACGCAAATGTGTATTAATAATCTAGGTGACTCCCAAACTGAACTCCGACAAATCCTTCTACGACAAGATTTTACTTCGACAACATGAAACTCCGATACGACTCAATTTCGACAATATTTTTGATCGAAACAACTCAATCCCGACACTACTGTACTCTGACAAAGCGTTTCTTCGACATGACTTTAATAAGAAACGACGTGAGTTCGACGACATTCTTCTTAGACAATACATAATGCTTGTCCGAAATAAGTCAAATTCGACATACCCTACTCTGAAATATTGTAGCTCGATAATATCTTGAATCGACGTGACATATTTGTGACACGATGTTACTGCGAAATTATTAGATAAGTAGGTACCTTTAAAAGAGATCCGATTCTCAGCACTCTCATGTTCATTTAATAGGTTGATTAATTTGAATTTATTGGACTAGTTATTAGGTATTGGACGTTTTTTATTTAAGCTAAGACCAAGAAAAGTTTTAATTACAATACTAAGGTTGCAAATAAGCCCTCAATTAGTGTATAATGGTAGTACCTATGTGGTTATTCACGCCTATAAACAATAGAGTTTACGTATTTACTTTATAAAGGGATGAGAGTGGTACGATATATCGAAACTTGTGATTTTGAACTCCAATGAAAAAAACATTATTATGTACCTATGTATGTTAATAAGAATCGTCTTCGCCTTAATAAAAACTAAATAAGTGTTAATGGACGCATTCTTTCAGAATTTTCGGAATTATATATTTATGCAGTAGTTTAGGTTTTTGTTTACTAATTAGTCAATAAGGCTAGATTGTAATAGAAATAAAGTATTCATATTTGGTACTTTATTAGAAAAAAAAAGGTATGCATGTGAATAAGTACATTTTCTACCAAACCTTACATTTTTCTGCAGAAAATACCTGCTCTAATATTGAAATAGAAAAGTAAAAAGTATGTAATTAATTGAAACGTCATAGAAACACACACTGCTCCAGGCGATATAATCCCACCTAACTGTTTTTCTGTTATATCTATTTAAGAAGCAATTTTATTTAAATCAATGCATCTATATTTCTATGTTAGAAAAGCAAAAGTTACAGTGCATTTCTGATTTATATTCTGATTTCCCAAGCGACTATAATATGGGGTTCTTCAAGAAGGGCATTAGAAGGTTTCTTCAGGGTCGGCAGCGGGAGTGTGACGCCCCTGGTGTTGCATACGTCCATAGGCCACGGTGACCGCTTCCCATCAGGTGGGCCGTGTGCTTGTCTGCCAACTAAGTGGTATATATATATTAATAATTATAATTACTATACGAAACTTGAGTGAACGATTTGAACAGATTACTTACTTCAAAATAAAATATGTCTTAAAAACAATGAGTAATAAGAATGATCAAACGATTCATTTGGGTACATACTTCATAAATATAAATTTCTGTACAGGATTAAGCGTGGTGACTGCCCCGTGGCACTACCCAATGGCACTACTGGTAGTGTCAAGGGTGAAATTCTTGCCCCATGGCACTACCGGTAGTGTCAAGGGGAAATTATATTCCCCATGACACAACCAGTAGTGTCAAATATACTTGACCTTACTGGTAGTGTCACGGGGAATAACTTTTCTCTTTCGTAGTTGTGGAGTAATTTAATGAAATAACTAGGTACGTCTTTTAGCCCTAAATCTAGGTGAAATAAAATAAAAAGCTTGATGTTATATCGATGGGTCCTACACATTGTTTTCTTTTCATAAAAAAATACATCTTTTATTTTTACGGCATTAATCGATTGGATTAATCAAAAGGATCTGATTTCTCTAACACACATATTCAGTAAATAAAATAAAAGAAAATCCCTGAAATTGAACTTATAAATTCAATGCGAATAGATACAGCACTTTTACTCAAAAACCCATCAGATACCTGCATTATTAACAGTAAAGTAATCATTGACGTTTACTATCTCTAACAGGGTACCTACTTTTCCTACAGGTAGGGTCCAAAAATTCCACCCTTTATATTAACAACCGCGGATAATAGCATTAATAATACAAAAATACTTAAATGAAACAAAGGGGCAACCCAGTTTTGGGCCTGACCATAGAGACTTAATCTACGAAATCTTTTGAATCTTACGAAATTGCGAAAATTACCTTTGACACTACTGGTGGTGTCATTCGGAATAATTTGTACCCTTGACACTACCGGTAGTGCCATGGGGCAAGAATTTTACCCTTGACACTACCAGTAGCGCCATTGGGTAGTGCCACGGGGCAGTCACCCATTCAGTGAGCAGACATTTAAGTATTGGGAGCTTTCATTGAATTTGTATTTATGGATCGTTCTGTGGTTACAAATTGAACAAGTGCCGAAAGTTTACCGAAAATATTCGGAGATTAGTATGGACGTAGGAAAAATACGAATAGACTGTGACAACGATTGAAGCACAAACATAGCGACAATTATTATACGCTTGTAGGGGAGAATTATGTAGCCATTTGAGGATTTTTAATTGCATTGCTCTACAATTTAATAGACTGGCTATATATTGACTTCTTTTAATTCAATTGTTTTAATTTCTGCCTCAATCAATTTCAGCCGTTTAAACATTCATTAATTTTGTTACTAAAGTTGTTAAGCAACAAACATCCAAACGTCACATTTTTGCTATATTGGTATATAAGACAAGATAAATTGCTGTCAAATTTTAATGACGCAGAAATAACGATGACCACTGAATCACTTTACCGTTATTCCCGATTACATCCGATCCTGCAGCCCGGGGTCTGCTTATCCCTTCTCCCTCTCTTGATATTGACACGGTTTTTATGGCAGCAACAGAACTGCCATTTGAGTCTCGAATTTTTAACGACTCTAATTACTCATAAGAAAAGCCACAGGTGGTTGTATGGCACGCTTTCCGAGGCACGAAGGAATCTCACTGCGTCATGAATGGTCACCCACTTTAAGACCGACTTGGGTTCTCAACTCAACATACTCGGTTACCACTTAACTCTGAAATTAATTACGATTTTCCATAGCCATCAGTCCGGCACTGTACACGTAATAGGCGCTTACATATTAATAGTTAGTACTAATCTTCCTGTGGCACTGAGATATAATTGTCACTACATTTTATTTTACAATTACAAATTCTTCGCCAGATTGATAGCATTAGTTTAATTGCGAGTTTACTGAAACCGCCCCGCATGTCTCTAATGACGTGGAAAATGAGCGGGACTTCGGTATGGGACGCAATGTGTGTCGACACTATTGCGGGGACCCTCAAATGGGGCAAATATTCCAGTCCCATCGGCGTTTATGTGTTTCAGCCGTTTGCGGTCGACTGTTGCGGGCCTTGGGCGCCCGTAATTATTATCTAAAAGGATTTTACGAAGCCAATGATCGAATTTTTCTCGACCAGAAGGTTAGAATTTTTTTAAATTAGCGTTTTAAAAAGTTTTACCTAGATTAATGATCGTAAAGTAGGAACGTGATAAGTTGAATAGCCGTGCCTTTCCCTTATGTTGTTTTTGCCTTCTTTGAACCATACATTATGCTTTGATTTAGAGCTTCATACAAACGAGAGAAAAAAAAAAGGAAACATTATTGTATAAATTAATTGTGCGTCATTTTTTCAGGAGCGCGTAGAGGTATCAAGTTCAATTTTGTATCTAACACTCATGTCTGCAACTTCTTGAAGCTACGAAAAGTAAACTACTAAATTAACGCCATCAAAATACTAAGTTGGTTAGGTACACTTTCTCAAACTTCAGCTTTCTAAAGTTTGAGAAAATGTACATACAAGTAACAGGAAAAGTTCGGACACTGAGAAATTGTCATTAAATCACAATTAAAAATAATTACAATAAGAAACTTATTTCATACAATTAATTTTAGCCTCTTTCAGTCTACTGTTGGACATAGGCCTCACTCAGAGTATGCCCATATTCTCCGCCTTTTAGGCCATAGGTTCTTCGACAAAACGTGAGCAAAACAAGACCCGTCTCACTTTATTTTTTCATCTTACGTACTCTGTACAACGACATTGTCCAATAACCAAAAATTGATATTCTTCAATGAGTATTATATTATTATTATTCTGCGGATTCTGATATCCGAGTTCAGGTAGTTATTGTCCTTGGAGTCTCTTACGAAACACAAAAATAAAATGAATATTTATTATGAAGCATATTATGTTCAGCGTATTTTATTACGAAGTTCAAAGTTTTACGATTGTGCGGCTGCTTGCTCCGACACACGAGCCAACCGCGTTGTTGCCCAAACTCAGCTTAATGCGTCGAAATCCTTATCCTGAGCTTTCCTGTTTGAGTTTGTTTACTTTGAAGATTAGCAAGTCGTCGAGGTAGATTCCATCATTTACTCACTGCAATAGCGGTGGTGACACATTGTCTTTAGTGCAGCCTAGTACAATGCCTATCCATGTGTAAAATAGGGCTCAAAATTACTTATCTTCAAAAAATAATAAACATAAATATTGCATGCGAATACGATGGAGAGTGGTTACTGTTAGTCTATGGACGTGTGCAACACCAAGGGCGTCACAATTTGATTGTGCTGCCGACCCTGTAGGAATTCTCTAATACCCTTCCTGAAGAACCCTATATTGTAGGCGCGTGGTAATACCATAGCAGGGAGTTCATTTTATCAAAAATCATCAAAAGGTTTATGTCACACACACACCCAGGAAGCTCGGGAATCACGAAAGCACCGAAGCCAATCTTGGGTTTTTGTCTCTGGCTGCACTTGGTGGACAAAAGGCGTAAGTATATATAAATATGTATCATTATCATAGTTGGCAAGATATAGGGGTACCTACTCTCTGCCTATTCCACCGAGGATATTAATATGGAAGCTGTACATTTATGTTGTTGACTTTATTTAATTTCAAGAACATTATCCATTACATTTCCTTATCATATTATTTTGCTTAACTCAATAAGCGACACAAAGTAGATTCAATCATAAGTTAGAATCCTTGAACTTATATTAAATTATATATGTTACTATTATTACACCACTGACACACTACTGTGGATTATAAACTATCCGTCCTAACCTGCGATAACATAAAACGTACTAGGAACTTTGAAACTCGAAACCCCAAAGGATTTCAAGTTGACAGCATGAAATTCATACAATATTAAGTAGCGGATAGGCCAATAGGGTTATTGCGCCAATTCACTTTAATAGACCAGTAATTTTGTCATGACTTAGGCGCGATTGCCTTTGGTAGTCCATTATAAACTGTGATGTAACAGCTCCATGCTCCCGGGTGCGCCCGGGTGGAGATTATCGGTTAACGGGATTTTAAGTTTAAATCTGTTTGCTAAAATCATAATATAACATTTTAAATTCTGGGTTAATGGCTTGGGAAGTTGATAAAAGTTAAAGCCTTGGTTTGAACGAAACATGTTTTGTGCGAACATTACGAACAAGCAGGAACACGCTACGTTATGACATAGAACTTTAACGTAAACAATTTCTATAGGTATTACTTGAATATTCGTAACTTATAATGCACCTAGGATATTTTTAGATAATGGTTCATAATAGATTAACTTGAGATTGAATGAACTCAAAAGTTTTGCATGGACATTCCTTTCAAAGCAAAATTAATTAGAATCAAGTAAAATATAAGTGAAATCACAAAGTTACTTGACAACTTGAATTGAAAGAGCGGCTGGAACAAGATGTGGAGCCCTTTCAGATTACGTTCAGCCGTTGAGTCGGGATGAACTTTGTTAACTACTAAAGACGGACAAACACGCGGTCTCTTGTGCGACAACACTGAAAGACGACGAAGAGGGATGTTTGTTTCCGGATGAATAACACAAACAGTGAAAACATAATATCATAATAATGTCCGTGGGTGAGGTCTGCGGTTGCTCTCCTCTACCAATTGGTGCTTTTCAGAAGGAACTATCTTTCACGAACGCTTAAATTGTAACAGGGCTAACAGGATGTAACTTTCCCAGTTGACTACAATATGAAGATTTAAAAGAAGAACATTGGTTGGATGATGGCAATGCAATGTGTTATCATAGGTTTTCCATTATTCTTCTTCAACCTAGCGTAATCCTAGTCGCATCCGAAGCTTTCACCTCGGAGCCTGGGGTCCGCTTTACCAGTCTAACTGCGGGTTTGACTGAATTTGACGGTTTCCATTATATTATAATACAAGAAGACATTTGGTGGTTAGTTCACATCGTCACTTTCTATTTTTTTTTATACCACTTAGTTGGCAGACAAGCACACGGCCCACCTGATGGGACGCGGTCACCGTGGCCTATGGACGTATGCAACACCAGGGGCGTCACACTCGCGCTGCCAACCCTGAAGAAACCTTCTAATGCCCTTCTTGAAGAACCTCATATTGTAGTCGCTTGGGAAAACCACCGCAGGGAGTTCATTCCACAGCTTGAGTGTGCGTGGGATGAAGTGCCTTTCAAACCACACAGTGCGCACCATTTCCGGACGCAATGTGTGTGGATGAATTCCCTGCCTGTGGCGAGAGGTGCGATGATAGAATGTAGCTGTTGGCATCATGTCAAATAGTTCTTCTGAGCACAAACCATTGTATTCAAATAATAAAGGTAAAACACGCACAGTGAGGCAAAGTCTCTTCTGAGACTGAGAGGTTCCACATCACCTGCGAGTATGGGATTGCCGACGAGCCTCAACGCCCGTCTTTGTACCGAGTCGAAGGGGTCAAGCTGGCAAGCAGGCGCTCCAGCAAAAAGGTGACAGCAGTACTCCATGTGGAGCCGAACCTGCGCCTTATAAAGGATGAGTCGTTGCCCCACAGTGAAGTACTGCTGCGCCCTGTTGAGCACCCCAAGCTTCTTTGATGCCAGCTTCACCTTGTCTTCTAAATGACTACGGTATTGGACGTCACGTCGCTGGAGATATCGATACCAAGGATCCCGATACTCGAGGAAATGGTAAGCGGTGTGCCCAAGAATTGCGGTGCTACATGAATGGAGTTTTCTTAGCGGTGAATACACATACTTGTGTCTTAGAGGGCTTGAATTAGACTAAATTTAGTCTGCTCCAATCGGATACTCTAGATAACGTAGTCTCGATTTCAGACACAAGTTGTTCGCGACTTTCCTCTACTTCGGACTGAGGGATATTTGCACGGCCCGTGTAACAAGCGTCTCCAGTACTGTCGTCCGCATAGCAATGAATGGAGTCATCCGACAGCATGTCATTGGTATGCAGCAGAAACAGGGTTGGAGACAACACGGAGCCTTGTGGGACACCAGCTTTTATATCCATGCGAGCCGAGCAGCTGCCGTTGACGACGGCTTGGATACTTCTGTTGGACAAAAAGCTGGCAATCCACACTCATAATCCCTCGGGGAGTCCATAAGATGGTAGCTTTGCAAGAAGACCTCTGTGCCAGACCCGATCAAAGGCCTTTGCTATATCGAGGCTAACCGCCAGTGCCTCACCTCGAGTCTCGATGGCTTGCGCCCAACGGTTTGTGAGATACACAAGAAGGTCACCGGTTGAGCGACGGTGGCGAAAGCCGTACTGTCGGTCGCTCAAAAGATCGTTACCTTTAAGGTATCCCAGAAGTTGTGTATTAATGACACGCTCCATCACCTTCGAGAGGAGGGAGGTTATAGCAATAGCCCTGTAATTGGACGGGTCTGTCCTATTGCCTTTTTTGGGCACAGGATATACGCATGCGGTCTTCCATGAAGCTGGAACTCGTCCCGCAGAGAGTGAAAGCGTGAAAAGTCGTGTAAGTACAGGGCACAACTCGGGAGCACAGTGCTTTGCGTCTCCGTTAGGAAGAACAGGGTCGGTTGTGCTGTTTCGAGGTGGTGGTGGACCTCGTTCAGGTTGGAGTGTAGGCCCCTGATGTTGCAAAAGTCCACTTTAATCGTGGACGTCGGCGCCGCTGTGTACACCTTTCTCTTGTTTTTCCTGGGCATATTTATAGAAGGGGGGGGGGGGAGAAGGTAAAGAGAGTTTTTGTGCTGTCAGCGTAAAAGACAAAGCAAGGCTCCATGCCACTGACGAGTTAAGGTTTTGTGACTGGCTGGCGCAGCGGGCGGAAGGGCCCCCGGTCCCCTCCCAGATACTGTAGTCGGGTCCACTCCGGTCTCCTCCTCCGGCACGACTACAGCACCGGAAACTTTGCACTGGCTGCTGGATCAGCCTCCTGGGGCGGAGATTAAGTATTCCCCAGGTTCGGGAACCGTACAGCCTGCGGGCGGCCAGCGGATAACCGTTTCACCGGGTCTCCCTGACCGCCGCGCCAACATTTCACGCCCGTACCACTCAGCGGTGCCAACCCAAGCCTTTGGTCTTCCCGCTGACAGCACAAGGCCCCTCCTGTGAGCTTTGGCTACCCTACTCACCACGGAAAACACAACACAAAGTTACTAAACCGCGATCTTCTGTAGGGCGGAGGTGCTTCCCCAGTCGGACTGCTCGATTTGAGACGGGATACCGTCGTGTCCTACCTCCTCCTAAAACTTCTATGACCATCAACCAATCCAAGAATACTAATGTGATGGTTTAGTAATTTCATTTATACCTATTCAACTCGACAACTACCAAGAGTCCAGCACCCCCAGAAGGGGTGGCAAAGCGCCCCGCCACCGCGCTCCACTGTGAGACTACACTCCAGACTTGGACATCTCTCCACTGGCCTTGGCTCTTTCGACAGATCGTGAATGAGAACGCGAATAGAGGAGAACAAAATAATGTACAACTAACAATAAAATACGTTGGTATTAGTTGCTGGTCTCACATCTATTCGAACGCACGCTCCTCACCGACTCGCATCTGTACCTTAGGGACTTCAAACTCAAGCTCCACTTTATAATTATCTGGTGTCCCAGCCTCGTTACTTGCATCCGCTCATCGATGCTGGAGGGGTAATAAAATTACTGGTCTAACTATTCATGGAGTCTGTTTTATCTGTCCTGTTTTATCGTCAAATCGTTTGACGCCCGTTCATACTTCACTAGCACAGGTACAGTAACCAATATCAACGTAAATCGACTCAAATGAAGCTTAAATACAAGCTTCATTGTATACAGCACGGGTATTATATTAGTCAGTCTGGGATAGCACTATTATATACATAAAATATTAACTATAGTAAATAGCTTGATCTTTTCAAAAGGTGCAGTATCAACATTAATAAGGTGGCTACCAGGAAGCGTGCATCCGAAACTTCGGGCATACATACCTTCGTTTTACGTACCATAAAGTTACTTCGGATTTTATTCGGTAGGGTTTAGGACACACAATTGTCACATGCCGATTCCGGGAACAATGGTGAGATTAATACGTTTTATGGTACTAACTAATTTGCCCGAACCTTTGGGTGTATGTTTCATGATTATATATATTTAGAGAATCGCAAGAAAATCAAAACCTAAAGATTCTATTCAATTCATAAGGTAATTGTTACCAAACAGGGTAACCATGAGTCCGGACCCCGACTATCACCCTGAGGCTGGAGTAGCTTTTAACATAATAGCTAGATACGGCTATGCCTGTGTAAATATATTTCACAAAAATGTTAACATAGTTTAATACTGTTGCCAAATTAAAGCACGCTAAGCTGTAAGCATACAGTGACACGGATTGGATGGAAATTGCCTTGCTACATCAGATTAGATGAAACACAAGGGGCGGCTTATTGTTACGCAACGGTACACGCTATATATTTTTTATTAAAAATCCTACAAATGTACACAGAGGCACATTTGATTCAGGATAATGAGATAATTCTACTCCACATTGAAATATGCGTTACAATATCATGGTGTCCTTTGCTGCTTTAGTTGTATGAAGGTACATTTTCAATTCCAAATGTGTACCTACTATATTTATGGACAGTGACGCTTGCCTATCTTTGAGTGCCTCACTCAGATCATTACGTAGTAACTATTTATTAATCTGTGCTCAGATGCCGCGAGATTGTCGACCGCATTTTGTTCTACGTCCATGCGTCCATTTCTATGTTCATGTTTTAAACAAAGTCAATCCGTGCAGTTTATAGCAAGAAAACTGCAAATTCCATGTACATTCAAGTGTGTTTCATTTTTTCAAGAAGAAGCAACTCTTACAGGCACATATAATGTGGATCTGTTATAGGTACACTACTTAGAACTAGGTTGCATTTAAAGTTGTAAAAACATAAAAAGGATTTTTTATAGTTTTTTATTGATAATATGTCGGTTTTTCCAGTAGCGATCGTCATCTGACCTAACTCTAGAGCAAGGCGTGCACCAGCCTCGTCTGTTGTTTAGCAGGTATCCTAACTAACAGGTGAGGTTGGCTGCGATCTCAAATAATAATATGATGGTACTACCCAGTACACCCAAAAAGTGTCTGTGCTATCGTACTCAATTACGTCATTTATTAAATTGTCTCATTCAACTCATTTTGTCGATTTATTTTTAATCACCTACTAAATCTTTAATAGTAAATTATTTTGACAATTATGACGTCACAATAATTGTTTACTTCATACAAGTTTCCTTGTAATTTACCGTTTTGTCGTAAAGTAAAAAAATTATAATTTGACTACATACTCAAATATTCAATAAAATTATAGGTACTCGTATCTCGTTCAATTATATCGTTTGCTTCGTAACTCGCTAGTTACAAGAGTCAGTTCAACAACATACCTACTATTAGTATAAAGTTGAAAGGAAGAATTACAGTTTGTATGAAAGTTGTTACATAGATCTATGAAAACGCAATTTGTAGTACGACAAAGGAGGGGTCAGCTGAAACTGGCCTGATAAATATTTATCACAGAAAAGTTGTGAACAATTGCCCCGGTCTGCCCACTTATTTTCTTTCACTTCAATCTGTCCGTATAAAGGCAACTTGTTCAGATTTATTTCGGGCTTTTAGTCTCTTTAACTGTTTCGATACGATGAGGTTTTTAATTCTAAGAAATAGTAAAAGATTTCACTTTTACTTGATGTTTATTATTATTGTAAGGACTGTTATTATTTGAACGTTGGAACATTGAAAAATAATATTAGTAATTAAAGAAGCTTTTTTTCGCTTTGTAGGCCGGGAGCTGGTGCATATTTTTGTAGCGTCTGTGAATCTGGATGCTTCATCTAGGTACATAATATTCAGTATTTTGTCGGAATTTACTACTTACATAAACAATATTTAAAAAGTACGTAACTACAATTTATTTAAAAATGATTGTTAATACTGTTTGATAATCACTTCAATTTGTCACTAGATTTTAATTCATGGAGTTTTAAAAAAACGTGTCTACAGCATCCTGGATATTCATTTCGTGAAAATTTTCATACTGTGTTATTTTACACTATGTACTCAATAAAGTGTACTGGCGTATACTCTCACAATTTGCACCTGTGTGTTTTCCCTCATTTGACAAACAACGTTTTTAAAACACGAGAAAGCTGTATAAGCCCTGATAAGAAGCAGGTCTACAATGACTGCTATAAACATTTTTTGCGAATTTTCCTTAAAGAGAATACGTAATGTATATATGTATTAGGTAGGCTTTGTTTTTCCTCAAAAACATGAAAATCTTTTAGAATTTTTGGCAGTTTCTTTATAGATAGTGATTAGGCAAGTCTTGAACTTAACACGTTCATGCGAAACAACGTATATATACGTCTATATGCAATAGAACAGTCCATTTTTCCATACAAAATCGAGCAACGTCTAATGTCGTTGTGCAAAAAACTATGTAAAGATTATGTATTAGAATATATTACTCTGACGTCCAGAGACGTCGACGTTCATATACGCTGAGCCACAGTTTATGTGTAAAAATGTGCACTGTTTAATATAACGTCGACGTTAATAGGTGTTAAATTAAAGGCTTAATTATATGAAATTAATTTATTTCCATAATCGGTCTTATGACAAAAGTAGTTTTTGGTTACATCGTACTGTCGTTGTCATCTTCACCAATAGGGTTATACTCAGCATCTGATCCGAATACTCCATTGTTAGCAGAGGAAATCGAGGATTCACTATCCCGGGAATCTACGTCTGGTGTAGATTACCGGGATGGTGAATCCTCGAATATTTTCTTTAAAGTTTGCTTCCTGTTTTGTCTTATTTTGTATACCTAAAACAAACAAAAAGCGCAAAATATATTATGTATTATGAATTCATTCAAGCTCATTATGCAAAAAAATATGTATTTATATATATTACATGGTAAATATCACAATATCTCTAATAGTAATAAAATAAAATACATTGATATCAAAATACTTACGTTTTGCGCTAAAAATTAGTCGCGAATACAGCACCAGCGCACGCGCTACCCCCCGATGCGCACAGAATAAATTGCTCAATTTATGTAAATTGATGCAATGTAAAATAAAACTTGTTCAGCGAACGACGTACCATCACGTTGTGCGCTCACAAAGTTGGTACTTAGGCTGAAGCCAAACGAGCGTAATTTTTTGAGTTGTGAGTCGCGTAATTTCGGTCGCTGCGTCCGATTTCATAGAAAACTTCTGTTTGCAGACAAATCATTTTACGTCACCGTGTGAATCAAACAGGACTTTTGTATGAAACCGAATGCAGCAGAAATTACAAAACTGAAATTACGCAACTTACAACTCAAAAAATTACGCTCTTTTGACTTCAGCCTTAGAATCAAAACGGAATGCCACCGAAGATGGAAATAATTCGATACGTTGTAGCAGTAGAGTTTTGAGAGCTTGATGTGATGAGGCACATTATACGAACTTTTAAATATGTCGTATTGCCGTATGGTCAGGGGCTGTAGTCGTACGTTGTGCTCTATAAATCGTGTTTTTCATGGCCTTGATTGTACGTTGTGCCACGGTAACGTCACCAATTTATGACGTATCACCATTACGTTGTTCGCATGAACGTGTTAAGATGTAATGTAGTCAAAACCGAATTACTACTGAATACAGGGGATAGATAAGCACATGGCCCACCTAATACGAAGTGGTTACCGTGACCTATGGACGTGTAACACCAGGGGCGACACACTCCTCTGCCGACCCGACTGTTAGATCATATTATTATAGTTTATAGCTGAAACGTAGTCTGTGTTTCAGAGGGGGGTTTCTCTTCCCGCACCCAATAATGCGCCACGAACATAAATATTGTGGGTCCTTCCTAAGTGAGCTGTATTGGAATCCATGGATATGTATGGCAGTATTGCCACAGAATAGATATAGTACTGGCAACGCCTAAACAAAAGGAAATTTACCGCATCCGAATACCGATACAATATTTTGTATTTCACCTCCATGTCTTCTCTCATTTTGTCCAATACTACACTCACAAAGTAGATGATGAGCATTTTATGATTGTACTTATTACCTTTTTAACATTCTCCTAAAATTGTTGTAGCTTTCTTATTGCTCAACGTACAAAAGGACTAGGTATCAATGCCAGTCGAAATTGAACTGTAAGTACATATTTCGTGACCAAAACGTCTTCAAAGTGATCATGGCTACTCTAGTGCTGCGCATACACGGCACTGGCCATCTCAGAGCAATGGGTGTTTCTCCGAAATTGCGTTCTTTGTCTGATTCATATGGCCTTTTTTTTTCACATTTAAGCTTCAAAAACATTTTTTTACCAAAGATGATAAGCTAAGATACAATGTCTGAAAAAGGCACACTTTTTGATAAAATGGTTTTCGAGATAATTAACTTTAAAATTTTTGGGGCCACATGAATCAGAATCTGTGACAATATGAATCAGAATTAGGAATAAAATGAAATTCTAGTTAGAAAAATCAGTCAATTATTTATTAAAATCACAGTAAATGCTCACGATGATTATCATAACACCTAAATCTAGTCAATCACAGCATGATATGGCACTTGACAATATCAATTATCACAGTTTTAATTATTTTTTTAATAAACGTTGTACTTCCCATTTCATAAAAACTTAAATCTAGTTAATAAGAGCATGATATGGCATTTGACAATATCAATTATCTTAAGTATTTTTATTATGAACGTGCTCGCTTTTTCACTCGCCATAAAGCATACTTGTCTGGATCTTTTCGTATGTTTTCCATGCGAATACGTTCTGCAATTTTCTTTTTCTCTCTTTTTTCTTCCATAAATAGTACTGGTGGCATTTTTGTGTACTGTAATATAAAAATCAGAAATTAAATTTGAGTTATAGTTTAACTATCGAAAATTTTGTCGTCGGTAGACATGAAAACCCTTTGACATTATTAGGACTACTGCGAAATTTACAGCTACTGTTCTTAGACATGTAAATAATATTAGGCGCATACTAGATGACATGTCACAGGCGTAACGTGCCACCAATGTAACGTTTCTTTAACAATATGTGTGACATTCTGATTAATATGGTATTTTTACCATATGAATCAGACACATCAATTAGAATTTTGCCCATTAACATCGATAAATCACCACACGCATACAATTAAGGATTGTTATTTATAAATAGGTTTCTGTTCCCCACTTGGATTATATTTCCCGCAGACTCAAGTTTGAAAACCATTCAACTTAATTATAAAAACGAACATAGTAATCAGAAACACAGGTGTACCAAAGCCATATGAATCGTATATTTACCTTTATATCTCCGCGACGACACGAACCAGCCACACGTCATGTCGTGACCACGTCAGCCAAGCCCCTGGCTACCACCAACGCGGGAAATGATCGCTTAATGTTTCGTACTTGGCTAGGTACGTTCGAGTGAAGCGCGCGAATATGAATCAGACTTTTGCGCCGGACACTCACAATTTTTTTATTTATTAATAAGCTATCATAAATATCAGTACCATTTTTTTTTGTCTAAAGAAACAACTAATATTCTCTCGTAATAAAAATAATTCACATCGATTTATGCATAAGACAAAATGTTATTGTTACTAATGTTCAAGAAACTGGGTTACGGACACACCATTTATTAGTCAGAAGAACGATTTTTTTTTTTCAAATATTAAAAAAACTATTATTAAAAAAAAATACTTGTGCAAGATAGGTAATAGTCTGAGGTATGTTTTAAAATTAATTGCAGACTGATTTGTCAGTTAGTTACGAAAATAAACCTCCAGACATCGAAAATCTAGGGTTCAGAGAAACACCCCAATACAGTCTTAATTAGATTGATCAGAACAGTTCAAAGCAATTGCTCCTGTCTTGTGTAGTGTACTGTGTATATTTATTTTTGTACTAGGTATAGTAATTTGAAATAGCTCGTTACATTGCTCTTCCTAATTGTAATTATGTAAATCCCACTTCTTACAGAGACTATAATTATAAAATACAGCGATGTGAATAAGGATTAATAGTATGGTAAACAATGAACAGGTAGACAAGCCTACAGCTTGCCCAGCTGCTGATAGTAAGTGGTCACCAACATTTTTGCTGCTACATCTGGTATCTTACGCGTTACTACCTATTTGAAATTATTCCATAGAATATTACGTCGAAAAATTAGTGAATGCGACGGTACGGTAGACGGGTGACTCCCACTCCTGAAGCAAATAATTTCAATACTATTTCGAAGTTTGAGACGCCTAAATCTTCAAAGCCCGTCTTTGATGCAAGTCAAAAGACGCTAGCTCGTATCTAAGTACAACCTTTGAATGAAAAGCTAATGGGAGTTAACTTATGACTTATGACACACTAATGAATTACTAAATCCATTTCAATTGAAGTTAGTCGTGTAATGTCAGCTTTTAGTGTATTTAAGTAGCTGTTTCATCCGTACTCTCAACTTAAACCAGATAAGTAGCAAGTAGAAGCGCACGTAAGTTATGATACGAAATTCAATGTTCGTCAGCATCGAATTTCAAGCAACACATCTACCTGGGACCTGGAATCCGTAAATAATCAATCAATCAATTATTTAGCATCAATTTCCGCGGCCTGAGTGCTTCTTCAATAGCACTGTAGACGTTTTAATGTAGACTTTATTACGTAGTAGAAAGGACCGCAATAGTATGGTAGATGTGGCATTATGCCACCACAAACGAAGATTCAGTGCACTTAAATTAAGAACACGAATATTACTCTTTGGTGTCTATTTTGTAAGTAAATACATTATTATCTCATAGTGCTAAAGGGTTTGCAGTTAACTGTAAGGTCATTTTAATTAATAGTTTCACATTTAAATAAATAAGCAGAGCTTAACCAGCTTGTGTTATGGGTTCTAGAATGTGGATAACTATTACTTAGATGCATTTTTTTCATAAATACATACATATTATACATAGAAACAGCCAGACCAATGCAAATATTCATATTCATTCATACAAATAATTTCTGAATTTTTTTCTGATTATTTTATATAGTAAACATCAATTTGATTTTACCTCGCCGGATGGTAAGCTGAAGGCAAAGTCTCAGGAAAGAGGGTCACCATTGCAGACCAATACAGACAGACTAAAGGACCCGGGACTGTAGGAAAAAGGAAACACGTGTCCTGGTAAGGAATTCCTAATGGTGCGGAAAAGAAAGAGTCGCCGGACCGCTTGTTTCTTGATGGAATATTCTGCGCCGTATGCACATGACATCTAAATCCTGTACGTGTTGTCCAGTGTAGGAAAAGAGAGGGTGCACAATTGTACAATCGCATTGTATGCGAGTTCTGTGTGATGGATGAGTTTCAGAATTCTTGCAGGTGAATGTCTTCTAATTTCTTTCTTCTACGGCGATGACATCTTGCGGCGAACTAGGTTACTATGAAAGATAACTCCTTGTCACTAGACTGGACCCTGTCCAGGACCACACATGTATATGGTGTTCTATGGATACGGTCTAGTTCAATGCCAAGAAGATGCAGGCATGTGGATACTCAGCTCAGGTCTTCCTTTCTTGCCTACTCTTCGGGATAACAACCTCACCTTTCCTATGTAAAATAACACGTACAGGGCTGAAGTTTCGCACTTATAAGATGTCACCAATTTCATCCAGGATCAAGCGGTTCGGCCCCCTAGACAATTGGCAATTCGTTGCCCGGCGTGTCATGGAACAGAATGATAAATGTAAAGGGTTTGACGTTTTTGACATTCGTTGACGCCTGTCATATATGTCAAATCCCATACATTTGGCATTCTATTCTACAAAACGCGGCCGACGAATTGCCACTTGTCTAGAGGTCAGGTCGGATACAATTCTAAGCAATACAGAGCATGATGGTGATATTGGATTGCTGTGGTATCAATGCAATTAGAATGCTGGCAGTCAGTAAACTAAACACCATTGGTCATCTAGAAAAGAAATGATGATCCTCAAACACTTGAACAAATATTCGTAATTTATAGCCTGGGACTATGATGCCACAGACGTAGATACACAAACACCCAAGTATATAGGACAAACTTGTAACGTCCCGCGTTAAACTCATACATCCCAGCTCACAAGGCTGCTGTGTCGTAGGTGGACAAAAACATGAAATTGAGTCCACGGAAAGCATCTGCCAAAAATATTGATAGGTGTTTTTCGGTGAGCTAGGCTAGATGCAATTCGCGTAGATGCCATTGGAATCCAAATATCTACTAAGGTATATTAAGTACCTAACCTTTTAAATTAATGGGTATTTTGAATATTTATATAGGAAGTTCGACACTTTTGAAGGAACTTGAAATTCAATACCTACATAAAAACTATTATTTTACCGACTAAAACCGATGAAACATCCTACGTTTCATCGAATTGATCTGCGTGGTTATGAAATCAGGAGTACTTACCCTAGAAAGGACATTCCTGAGACCCTGACCAGCCTTGGCCACCAACATTATGGATCCCAACCTGTTAATGGGAATCCACCCACCCCTTTCCCTTTCTCAACAAAGTACCAAGTTAACGAACTGGTCTTCGTTCCGGAGTAGGCAGAGTCAAACAGTCCACCATTTGCTTCTGTCGTTCCATACTTCACGAGCTTCCTCTAGTATCATTAAACCTTTCAAACCTACATAAAAACTATTATTTTACAATTCTTTCTGTATTTCTTTCTTTCCTTCGTTCTATTAAATATTATATTTACATTTTGAGCAAATTCTTTCAGGTGTGATTGAATATGAACCACAAAGGTCCCTTCCTTGCTGATTTTTTGTACCTAGTAGTTTATGGTGGCACTGCAATCGGGTTTTCGTTTTACTTTTACAAATTTTACCCATGGAAGCCAGGATGGGTCACTAGTATGTACCTTTACGCGATCAAAGAAGTTGCGATTCATTGGCCAGCGTATTGTAGAATAGAATGTATGGGATTTGACGTACAGGGCCCATACCATGAACTCTTAAAACAGGTCAATAATTGAACTGCTGTCATTCTACCAACTGCAAATGTCACTTTGTAATCCTATATGTTTATATGACATTACAAAGTGACATTTGCAGTTGGCAGAATAACAGCAGTTCAATTAATGACCTGTTTTAAGGTTTAGGGCCCATACCATGAACTCTTAAAACAGGTCAATAATTGAACTGCTGTCATTCTACCAACTGCAAATGTCACCTTGTAATCCTATATGTTTATATGACATTACAAAGTGACATTTGCAGTTGGCAGAATAACAGCAGTTCAATTATTGACCTGTTTTAAGGTTTAGGGCCCATACCATGAACTCTTAAAACAGGTCAATAATTGAACTGCTGTCATTCTACCAACTGCAAATGTCACTTTGTAATCCTATATGTTTATATGACATTACAAAGTGACATTTGCAGTTGGCAGAATAACAGCAGTTCAATTATTATTGACCTGTTTTAAGGTTTATGGTAAGGCCGCAGGACACGTATTTTGACGACTGTAATATACGCCAAATGCCATACATTCGTCATTATATTGTACAATACGCCGGCCAACGAATTGCCACTTGTCTAGTGGCGCAGCCCGGTACCAGCAAACGATTCGACAATACAATATCATCATCGTCATCACCATCCTCTGAGCCTTATCTCAACTCAGTTGGGGTCGGTTTTCCAGTCTAACTACGAAGCGGCGGAACTTCGATCGTGCAATGACTGCCATATGACCTCCACAACCCTCTGGCGATATCAAAGAAAAGAAGAAAAGGGTCTAAATAGTGCTACCCGGATTATCCGCAAGTGGATTAGCGTACCTACGCTAAACGTCGTGGGAAAATTGGTTAACCACTACTTAAGGCATTCGGGCGAGTGCTCTGCGGTGTGAAGAAGTGGCGCGGGTAGATCGACGTCCAAGCTCACCGATACGCGGAGAAACCGCGTCGCGTTCACTACACACAAGGAAATTTAGCAGGTACATATTTTTATTTTACCATTCACGGACGTCCACGTAAATCCGTCGCATCTCATCCAAGTCGTACTACTATTTAGGGCCTAACACCTAGTTAAGTAAGTTAAGTTCCTAACATAACACTTAAGATCTCCCTTCACGGGGAGCCGGCCTGAAACCGACTAAAACCGATGAAACATCCTACGTTTCATCGAATCGATATGCATGGCTATGGAATCAGGAGTACTTACCCTAGAAAGGACATTCCTGAGACCCTGACCAGCCTTGGCCACCAACATTATCGATCCCAACCTGTTAATGGGAATCCACCCACCCCCTTCCCTTTCTCAACAAAGTACCAAGTTAACGAACTGGTCTTCGTTCCGGAGTAGGCAGAGTCAAACAGTCCACCATCTGCTTCTGTCGTTCCATACTTCACGAGCTTCCTCTAGTATCATTAAACCTTTCAAACTGTCTCTTTCTTTCAAACTGTTACACTCTCTTCATTACACCTTTCTACACCTTGCATTCTGATATGTATTCTGATATTAATGGTAGTTACACACACAGTTCGTGATTAACCATGACAGAAAAATACAGTGAAATTGTTTTATAAGCGATCCGTTCATGTGTTAGCTTAAATCGAGAACTCAGAAATCTAACTTAAATTAATATCAGTCTCGTACTAAGTACCTATATTCGTTTCACAAAACAGTAATTATGCACATATTACTCACTAGCTTTCGCCCGCGGCTCCGCCCGCGTGTTTGTCGGTTATCGCGACCAAACATAGCCTATGTCCTTAGGTCTAATCTACCCCTATACCAAATTTCATCAAAATCGGTTCAGTGGTTTAGGTGTGAAAGCGTAACAGACAGACAGACAGAGTTATTTTCGCATTTATAATATTAGTATGGATTACTTGGATATCTCAACTGAAGGTAGTAGGACATAGGACGTTCTACTTGCGTCTGTTTATGCTTTAAATTGAATCTTCTCAAGGAGTAGCAATAATACCGATGTTATCGAATCATAAGTAGTTAATTATTTAATATTTTTCGTTTGAATAGAGCTATGACTGTAGGCGTTACTAATCCGTAAGAGGAGGCTTAGCGATATTTATCGTTTGTATTTTTAGCCAAAGCCAAATCACAGAAAGTTTAACTAGTTTAGTTTCTATTAAAAAAAAAAAAAGTAATCAATAGTTAATCAAAGTTAATCAAAATAATGTGTTGTAGTTTATTTCTTATGTACTTTGTAACCATATTAATTAGAGTAAATACGTTGATTACTATGTTATTTTGAAGTAGGCCCAAAAGTAGGTCCAAAATGAGTTCGAACAGATATTTCATTCATTTTGCTTATAGGGTCCGAACTAGGATTCTATTCTTCTCTTTAAAAAATCATAAATTTGACAATTGTGGTCCGATTTGGCTGAAATTTGGTACAGAAATAGATTATAGCCTGGAATAATATACCTCTTCAAAAGTGATTTGATTACAAACGAAATTAATAATTATATCTCGAAGTTTCATAATGTTTCGGAAGTCCGATTGTTTGAACTTTAGTACAAGACTAGATTTTGCCCGCGGCTCCGCCCGCGTGGATGTCGGTTATCGCGACCAAACATAGCCTATGTCCTTTCTCAAGGTCTAATCTACCCCTATACCAAATTTCATCAAAATCGGTTCAGCGGTTAAGTCGTAAAAGCGAGACAGACAGACAGACAGACAGACAGAGTTACTTTCGCATTTATAATATTGGTAGGGATAACGTAACGGTGCCTGTGTTCTGTAAATACCCAAAAAGTTATTACGTAGTACAGGCAATGATCCTATAATACTTGTTAAAAGAAATGTTCAATTGTGCAGAGAGACATTCATACATTCGACGACATCATAAATAGGTAGCGAGCGTCTATTCAGATCAAACAATATCAGAGATTACAAGCGATATTATTGCGGAAACAATACCTATAGAGAACTGAGCACTCTTTGCAATGTAACAATATATTGGATTTCCCACAGGAAAATAGCTGTCGATATCGCTGTGTACCTACGAAATTGCTTGAGGAAAGTTTCTTATGTTTACAAACGTCGTGATTGCCGATTGAAAAATAATTTAGTACTTACCTCGCAATAGAAAACAAATAAAGTGCTAGTAGGGCCCAGCCAATATAATTATATTGGCTGGGCCCTGATCAACTATCACGACGGTGATCTGTTAAAGTTTGACACGTGGTGTAAGTGATTGCTTCACTTTATTGAGAAACTTCTTCTAATTAGTGTCACCGTAACTTTTTTTGGCGCTTTGTGATATTCCGGATATGGGGAAGATTTTCAATCCGGGAGTATTCCAATCGGCAATCATAATCGTCAGAATTTTGATTTCATCGCATATTGTAAAAGATTGATGAATTTGTGACGATGTCAATTAGTCAAATAAGGAAAATATGACGTTTAGAACGCAGACTCCTACTTTATCAACTGTTCATAACTTCAAACTGAAACAGGCAGTTCAAACAGTCAAAATCTCCACTAATCAAATCAATCAAATCAAATATTTATTCATGAAAATCACAAAGTAATAGCTTCAAGATTGTTGCGTACACAATTATTGCTATATTACAGCCAGATTCACAAAGCCCCTGATCAGACCACTTCGACGGAAATACGAAAAAATCAAGTTATTATAAGAGTATACAACAAAGTTCGACACGAGCACAGCGCGAGCCTTGAATACCAAAGAGCAACTAACTCTCGCTGTATTGGACTTTTGATATTGAATACAAGTTCATCATACTTTGTTTCTGAACGGCGATACTTTAACATTGATACGAGTATAACGCGGAATTGACCAGGTTTTTTGGTTAAGAACGACAAATGGAGAAGATTCAAAACCGACTAAAACCACGAGGCACCTCCAACATACTAACTAGTTTTATTTCTGCCTGTTTAATGCTTTCACAAAAGTTATAGTTAAGTTTCAATAAAGATCTGAGATCACAGGGTCCACCGTTGTGGATAACTTCGAAAACGGTAATCTACTCTTACTGCGGTTTTGCCATCCTAACTAGTTAGACGAATAAGCGAATAATTTAAAATTAATGATTTTTATTACTTCACTTCAAAAAAAAAAAGCGCGCCACGTTTCCCAAAGCAGTCAGTTCACCTAACTTACTAGTTTCGTTATTTTGCCTTTAACTGCACAATTTCAAAACAAATGCTAACTCAATATTCAATAAATCCTTTAGAAAACTGCAGACTTATATTGAACCCCGGGCAATACAAACACAATCTTGTTCAGTTCTAGTAGTCGAACGTAATGCATTCTCTATTTCCTTTGGGACAGTACCAACGGTTAGGCTAACCCTAACGTGCGGCTGCGGCGACATTTGTACGCTTTTCATTTTCACCTGCTAAATGGCTCCACTAATTAAGCTACTTGACAAATCTCAGTGCTTACTACTCGTTACATTGCCAGGTCCTCTGTTTCGTTCTACACACAATTTATGTCATTCACACAATAGGCCTTCGTGGAGCACCGACAGACTCACGAGACAATGAATACGTATGCTTGGATGTCAATGGGGGAAACTTTTGCGAACGAGCTGGTTTCTGCAACTCGACGTCAACAATTGCGCCTTTTTTTGCGAAGGAAATATCTGCATAATATATTAACATGTGAGGTTAAATATTTACTTTCTATATGAAACTACAGGGATTGTCCCTACGTTTGTATATGAAGGACCATGATGATTGCAAATGCACTCAAAGTTGGTTATGCTGGAGGTACCAGCCACTTGAGCTCCTGCATTTTAGGGCCTGGGTAAAGGGATACATAGAACTAGGGAACATGTGGATTCCCGAGACAATAAGACTTGAAAATTTAAGCCTCATTATATACTACATCTATGTAACTTTCTGTCTATCCAAAATTTGCACTTTGTATCTTCTCAAACACTGTATAATCGATTTTCTGCGGATTTGCTGACAAATAATTACGGATATCATCAGACAAAATCTAATCTTTTAGTATAGATCTACTAGATAGGTGTTCACACCCTTCCGGTCGATGTTGAACAATGAAATGAATTATCTGATAATAAGGCCTACTTGTACTGTCAAGTGTTTGTAAATCACAAGTAATTAGAAAAATATCTATTGAACTAGATCATAATCAGGCACCAAGTTTTCCCATTATCATCATAGAGACAGTGTCCCGATTGGATCAAGGATTTCACTACGGTGCCCGAGACTTTTCCTCCTCCACTTCGCAGTTCGCACGGTCTTTACCATCCATAATGCCTCATTATATGTGATGTAATGGGTGAAATGGACATAGTACGTAGTGAGGCTATTACTACACATGTCACCCTCTACATCATCAAGTCCAAGTCAGCACTTCTTGAGTCTACCATAATTACAACTTTTATAACTTAAGTAACATAGTAACTGTGGTAAATATTTCATTCACATAACCTAATCTAAAATAAATAAATATAATAAATAAATATTGTAGAACATTCTACACAACGCTATCTAGACCCAAAGTAAGCATAGCTTAACTAGCTTGTGTTATGGGTTCTATAATGCGGATAAACATACTTAGATACATTTTTTTTTAAATACATACATATTATACATGGAAACACCCAGACCAATGCAAATATTCATATTTCATGCACACAAATATTTGCACTGAGCGGGGATCGAACCCGCGCCTCCTGCGTAGCGGCCGCGTTCACTACCGCTACGCCACAGAGGCAGTCAAAACCTCATAACTATACGTATTACGTGGTTGCCAGGTACGATTCACAAGTTATTTCGCTTCAAATTGCTTTATATTGTTCTGTTTCGCTACTGCACTGAAACAGGTGTAAGCAGGGCTGCCACGCGCTGCAGTTTAGGACTCGAATAAGAATGGAATAGCGAGTCGCTCAAGCAGAACTTGAACCCGCGATTCTCCTTTTAGACCACCGTCCTGGGGTGACGGTGAGAGCCATCTACCGATATTTTTACGAACTATCGGAAACAATGAATGATTTTACAGAATTTGGAACGCATCTGGCGAGGCGAGGAAGCGCAGGGGTCAGAGTGTTCCCCCTGTAAAGGACTGGTCGCGGATTCTCTTCAACTGTTCAACAACCATCTTTAGCTATCCTTTATTACTTAATTATGCAGGTACTAACGATACTTATTAATTGTGATAGTTGGTCCATGAGGAAAACCTGGGATTCAATATGAAGATCATGTCATAATCGTTTCTTTTATAAAAGTTAATGGAGGCCGGTATGCGGCGATGCAAATTGAAACTTCTGTGACCGATTGATTTTCTAAGTGTTTATTATCTAGTGAACGCTTCTATAAAAGTATTGTAATTATTATTTACAAACAAACAGCAAATATATCACACATGTATAATATATAACGTGTACAGCCTGAGGCTTGTTATAGAATTCCATAATATGTATATTGTATATTATGTATTAATCTCGAAAGGGAAGTTTTCGCCACTAATGAACGCACGAGTATGTAATGTATTCCGACATAAATTTTATTACAACAAAATGTAGGTAATCGTAAGTATTGCAGTATTACTGTATGACTACAATTATGTGAATCTGAAAGCCGTGGTAAATATAACAAAGAGCTTCTAACAAAGTATTAATGCGGCTAACGGTAAAGAATAAGTAATAGTATGGCTATGGCTGGAGGTAAAGAATATTCCGAGTTTTTTATTGAAAAAGAATATCGCAAGCGTAATTTATTCAGCGGATCTCTAATTAAGACTTGCCTCTAAGCTTTACACAAGATATTTTATTATTTAGCGGATTAACAAAATCTTCATTTTTCTTTAAAAACATGGTACGAGGCAATTCATTTTAGTAGTATTTGAGTTAAAATTATTCTGGTATTCAAAGACGGAATTTTCCCTGCCCTTCTTTATAGATATCGTTATATTTTTTAATTAATTTATCATTATAAAAATGATAATCATTTATTTATAGAGACTATATCTAAAGGCACTTTTATTATAACACAATATGTACAAAATTAACAATAAAACTAAACTATTTATCATTATCGAATAAACTTATTATAATGATATTGTCTGTTCAGTCGACAAGTAGGTACCTATACTGAGAAGGTTGGTATTTATTACTCGTAGAATGAGTAAGTGCTGATCAGTTACAAGGAAAATGTTAACCTATGTTCCACAAACAATTGATTATGATTAGGTATGACTGTGACAGTGACACTGATTTATAATGGTGAACATGAGTGTGAACATGATTAAACAGGATGGAAATGTGATTGTTAATATGATTGTGAACATGATGTTATACATGATTGTGAACACGCTGATAAACATGATTGAACATGTTTGGGAACATAATTGTGCACATGATGGTGAACATGACTGTGCATATAATGGTGAACATGATTGAACATGATTGTGAACAAGATGATAAAAATGATTGAACATGTTTGGGAACATGATTATGCACACGATGGTGGACATGACTGTGCATTATAATGATGAACATGATTGTGAACATAATGGTAAACATGATTGTGAACACGATGATAAACATGATTGAACATGTTTGGGAACATGATTATGCACATGATGGTGAACATGACTGTGCATATTATAATGGTGAACATGATTGAACATGATTGTGCACATGATCGTGAACATGATTGTGAATATGGTGGTGAAAATGCTTATGAGCATAATATTGTGCACATAAGGATGAACATGGTTGTGAACATAATTGTGAATGTGATAGTGAACACATCATGATTATGATTTTTTTAAATACAACTAGTTAGTATGTATTATGATTACACTTGATTACGATTGCGATTACGGTTGCGATTACGATTATGAATATGACCGATCTTGCAATACAGTCTAGTGTCGATTTTGCTCATGAAAAATTTCAGTTTAATTTTCATGTTCATATTTTGTTACATATATACATACATACAGCCACGCCTCTTTCCCTGTAGGGTAGGCAGAGGCGTGACTGTATATAATATGTGTATTTTGTTACTCAGTGTGGTGAGTATACGAGTAGTAAGCAATGTGTCAGTTAAGTATAAAATAGCACACCTGCTAGAGTGACATCAACAACGCTTCAACAATGGCTCCGACCTATAAATAGCATCTGTAAATGGTCTCTTGTAATTGCAACTGTAAAATGTTGCCAATAGGTAACATTTTAATTGCCCCTGCATGTTAAGACGTCCATTCATCCCACTTGATACTCTCATTGTTTTACCTGCAAATGCAAGTATACGTTGATATGTTAATAATATTTTCTGTAATATTCAATTGTAAAATTTTATAATAAACTAGCTGTCCCGGCGAATTTCGTACCGCCATATTTTTCCCGTTCTCGCTGCACCTATTTTCTTTTCTCATCCTTTAAACCTTGCCTGGACACCCATGAATATATCAAGACTAAAATTAGCCAAATCGGTTCAGCCGTTCTTAAGTTATAAAATAACAACGAAAAGTGGCATTGATTTTTATATATTAGAAGATTAGAGATAGATAAAGTAGCTGTCCCGGCGAACTTCGTACCGCCATATTTTTCCCGTTCCCGCTGCACTTTTAAACCTTTCCTGGACATTCACGAACATTTCAAGACTAAAATTAGCCAAATCGGTTCAGCCGTTCTTGAGTTGTAAGCTAACAACGAAAAGTGGCATTGATTTTTATATATTAGAAGAAGTAGCTGTCATATTTTGCCCGTTCCATATTTTTTCCGTTCCCGCTGCACCTATTTTCTCATCCTTTAAACCTTCCCTGGACACCCACGAATATTTCAAGACTAAAATTAGCCAAATCGGTTCAGCCGTTCGTCACTATCACTACTTATTTTAAAACAAAGTCGCTGTCGCTGTCTGTCCGTACTTATGTATGCTTAAATCTTCAAAACTACGCAACGGATTTTGAAGCGGTTTTTTTAATAGATAGAGTGATTCAAGAGGAAGGTTTATATGTATACTACATGCATAATATTGTAGAGAAACACTGATAAATTTAGAGATATGCAGCGGGATTGGGATCAGAAAATATGGCGGTACGAAGTTCGCCGGGTCAGCTAGTGAGTTATAAAATAACAACGAAAAGTGACATTGATTTTTATATATTAGAGGAAGAAGAAAAGAGATGGTATGATACTGTTGGAAGTTTAGGCGAATATCACCACCGTATTGCAATATAACTAAATTTAATGATGACTTACCAGCCTGTAACATTTCCTGATGAACGGATTATTAGTTATTACATAAAAAGATTTTTTCAATTCGAACCAGCAGTTCCTGATATTTACGCGTTTAACCACGCGTTTAACCAAACAAACTCTTCAGTTTTATACTATAGGTACTAATATTTAGCATAGATTTGCACCGTGAGTGTACTACCATATTCAGTTTCTCCGTGATCATGGCTCCTGAAAAAGCAACCGAATCGTCGGGTTCAGTGTAAATAATAAAATAATACAATCATAATACATCTCGAATTCAAAATAATTTTATGTGAATGTTTTATTTAATTTAGTTTATTTCTCACGTGTATTCATTTTTTTACCGCATAAAAATCATTTGAATCAGAATCAGAATCGATGGTGTTTGTGACAAGTAGTACAAGAGTGAAGTGTAGTTTCTTATTATTGTCATTATTTTTTATGTTTTTTTTTAATAATATAGGACACGTCAATTTGACATCGCCTTGCCTGTTGGTAAGCTGAAGACAGTCTCCGACAAGAGGGTCGCCATTATAGACACGTACCATGTTACAATGCGTGTAATGTACCTACTTCCGCAGATGAACCTGGTCTTTATTGGATTTCACTAAATCTGCCATTTTAATATTTCATTTTCTCTTTTTTTTCCGCACGAAAAAGGTACACAAACCTATATTTTTATACAATAAAGTAAGAATCAAGGATCCTGTTATACTTAGAAATCCCAAGCTCGATAGATACGTCGAAAAAAGTGTTATTCAGCTTTTCTTTAAAAAAAATATTAGTAGCAAGTTGATATATGAAAAAGTAGCCAGTTGATGGTAATAGGTACGCTCCCTAAGAAAACACAACGAATATGGATATTATTAATAAGCTTCCATCAACCCTTTGGGTTACGGTCGATATCTGAGCGACGTCAAATATTTGCTGTGTGTTGTCGCCCAGAGTCAACACCAACAAATATTGTTATTAAAGTGCGCCCATTCACTGAAACCGACCGAATTTACATGTGTACACTTTACACAACACCAGACATATAATTATGTTTGAGTGCGTCGACTAAAACATTTACACTACGGAACGGCAGCCTCGTTCTATGCCTCTGAGGTCACCCTCGACAACAACCGGAGCCTTCAAATATTCAAGTGTAGTTTTCATAATGGCCAATTTGTTTTGCTCGAGAATAACTTAAGACGAGTTTCTAGCTGGCGGCGTATTTTTTGCTTTTGTTCGTACGTTCAACTGAAACAAGTAGGTTACTTGAGATATCTATTTTCATGAAACGTTATCTTATTACTGTCTTGCTCTTTGTTTTGTTAGCTTTCGAGCTAATACACTTCATGGTAAACGGTTAGAAAATATGGGCGATTGCACCGGAAATGACATTTGCCCATCTTTTCATCAAGATGTCGATTTCAGGATATAAGCTGTTCTAAATAGTAGGTAGTGACAACATATAACATTCAATTTATTAGGATTTTGAACATGCAAATATAAAAAATAGAATAATAAAAATATAATTGTAAATGTAACCTTAAGAATAATCAATGTATGATTTGAGAATGGCGATCCGAGAACATGGCGCTTGTACACCGCCAAAATATCGGATACTCGCAAAGAACTAAAAATATATTTAATATCCCGGTGAGTGTTATACTACTAAAGTAATATTCAATTAGTTACAATTACAATAAATTCGATTCAGTAGTTAATTAAACAATGATTTATAAATTAAATAATAATTACATACATGATTGGCACAGCTTACAATAAAATATTGGGCTTATTTATTTAAAGATAAAATAAATAAATAAATAAATAAATAAATAAATAACGTATTTGTTAGCAATACACATTGGTTAAGCTAATTGATTGATTGATTTGATCCGTCAACCCAGTGATACATTATATTGGAATAGATTTTATTTTATTTACTTTTCATACAACACATTTCCTTTCTTGTAATCCAGATTTTGGTAACTAATAGTAATCGGTGCGGTACAACATGCTATTAGTGAAATATACTAATAGTTTCACTTTGTTATAATACCAAGTTACTTTGACTTTGGGTGCTACTACTATTGGAATGGGCTTCCCACGAGACGTTTTATGATCCAGTTTCACGGTGTACTGTAGTGCATCGAGATTAGCGCCGGCATCGCGGAAATGGTATGGTCCCATAGTACAAACCTAACGCCTGGACATAGTTATCCAGTCACTCGGAACTTAGCAGGTATGCATTTCATTATGGAAACTCACAGGTTTTTTTTTCAGGTTTCCATGCAGGCACTGCAGAAGAGTGGACAGCCGAGATGCGAATGTTCAGATAGATGGAACGTAGTAATGTGATATTAATAGATAAGATTAGCAATGAGTATATTAAACAACTGGGGTATTAAAATTAAATGAATCCATTGCAGTGATGGTGGCGTGTAAATATTATAAACATTAAATAAACTTGCTTGGTCGTTCTTGAAAGTTCAGTTCAGGATATCTATTAATGAACCATTCTTTTATATTCGAAGAGCAAAATATGTAAGCGAACTGCGCTAAATGAAATTAATAGCCTGGTATTGATTTAATTTCCATTAATTATATCTATCTACCTGAGGATGACTGCATCGCTATTTTGCAAAACAAAATAAGAAAAATTTGATGTAGTATATGCGTACAGCAGATTCGATAGAGGCAGTAATGCTTTTAAGACAATTATGTTATATTAAGCTATGCTATGCTAGTCTATGCCAGGTTAGGCTATGTTATGCTATGCTAGCCTAGATTATGCTATGCTATTTCATACTATGCTAGTGGGGGTGAAAACGGAGCCCCGGTGCCGCAGCTGCACCAGCGGCGACCCCGACACGGCCCATCACACCCTGGCCGTGTGTGAGGCGTGGGACGGTCCTAGGACGGCCCTCATAAGCACCATTGGTGCGAACCTCTCGCTGCCGGCCGTAGTTTCAGCTATGGCCGGCAGCGAACAGTGTTGTGCTGCCGTCCCTCGTTCGCTAGCGAGGTGATGGCGGCCAAGAGAGATGCTATGCGGGTGCGGGAGCAAGCTGGGCTCACTCACCCGCCCCCCAAGCCCCCGGCGAGGGGACGCCGGCGAGCGCTGTTCGCCCGCATCCCCGAATGAGAGAGGCCACGGGCGGTGGGTGCACCGCTGTGCAATGCTACGTTCCGCTGTGCAATGCTAAGCACCGCTATGCAATGCTATGCACCACTGTGCAATGCTACGCACCGATGCACAATGCTACGCACTACTGTGCAATGCTACGCACTACTGCGAAATGCTACACAATGCTGTGCAATGCCACGCAATGCCATGCTATGCTATGCTACGGTACTACTACCACTAATACTATATTATATACTACTATATACTAATATGTATATTGGATATACTAATATTTATCTATATTATGTATATTGGAAATTTTGATAGTACTGCCATTGGTCCCCTCAAAAGAACGTCTCGGAACGACTGCTATTTAAATAACGACCATTACTACCAATTTGTCGTCCATTCTACCGGTTCGCGATAACTCTTATATTTAATTGACTAGCGTGTTTGTTATTTTGAATATCTGGTGCTATGCAAATCTGTTTAAAGAATCCATGACATTATGATATCAAAAGCATCATTCGCGTATTACTAATTATATTAAAATAGGCATCAGAAAGACATTGAATATTAGCATTGCACGTTGTACGTACTTACATTCGTTCCAAATTTTAATCAAAATATCGTCGACATAATGTTTCGTGAGCACGTGAGAAAAATTTATAAAATATATAATATATTGTTCGCGTTCATACACAAAAATACCACAAATAAGTATTAACTGATGATGTGTGATATCTAATTCTGTATGCTTATCATGTCCGTATGATACTGGGAAAAAGAAAATCGACAACTTTTCTTTTCCTTCCGTAGCACGCGTGACAAACAGAATAGTATCTGTTTCGCCGGTTGTTGCTCAGATTCATTCACGTATTTTTCAAAGTACCTAAACAATAATAAATATATGGAGTAGGTACCTTATGCAGCGCAGCTTATTACCTGTAGTCAGATCCTCGTTAAAGAGATGCTTCAGTAATGTGAAAAGTAGCTCTCGTTAGTGCGCGTAAGCTGATATACGTCTAATTGCTAGCCAGCTGGCGAGCGAGGCAGCTCAATTAAAAAATAAAGAACTCGTTTCTGTTCTATTTTGGAATTTAATTAAGCTTTGTACTGAAAACCTAAGTAAAGTAGCAGTTAACAACTCATTGAAAAAACTTTTTTTCACGGATTCTATCGCTTCCGTCAGTATCACGTTTAACAGCTCTTGTTTTATCAAAAAGGTAGAAGTACAGACAATACAAAGCAGATATTTAAGTAAAACAATTTGTAACATTTATTCTCATGAAAAAATACCTATATCTACAGTAGTATAGGTATGAGACGGTGAGACTTTATTGCGAAAAGCGTACCTTGTAGCACACATGCGTTTTGAGGTAAAAGTTAATATTATACTGGACCGATGTGAGCGAAACTGTCGAGTGTAGCGTATATACTCTTCCTTACTAATCATTATCATTATTTGTTATACTTATGAATAATAATGATGTTGCGTGCGAATATCCCCTGCCGACCGACTATGTCGAACTTGAACTGACTAAAACCGTAGACGTCTCGGGTATAAGGTGGACCAATAAGGCAAGTCCCTCACACCCCGGCTAACCCTGGGCCATCTACGGCTTAGAGACAGTTCCATCGGTACTATTATGTACTTAAATAATAAGAGTAAACAAATAGCATGAGTCACCGGTTTGTTAGCCATCATAGTTCTACGAAAACGTCTAGCTGTCGCAGGTGTAGGTAGAGGCGTTCAAATCAACGTAAATTGTCTTTCCTTTGTTCTCTTGATATTCAGCGTTAATTGTCGCGTGAAATTTCAATTCACCCGTGTGTTAACACACTAACTCCAATAACGAACTAGCGAACGGAAATATTCAACAAAGGCTTCAATTGAAGCACTTTCAGGCAATTACAAAATAAAGAGAAAAGTAGTATGTAGCGGTGCAATCCGTTTTAATTGCCACGTTTTGTTTAACGAGTTAATCTTTCATTGGATTTTCCATTGCTCTCTATGTTTCATGGACTGAATAAATAAAGTTAAAATATAATTGCTTATCACTTCGAAATTGTTCTTGTTTTTACTTCTATCATTTTTTAATGTTTAATTACGTCATTAGCACGTTACTCAGCGTGTAAAAACATTTTGATAAGTGACTTTCTAAATAGTTAGGTATCATGGATTTGTTGTAAATTTAAAATAAAAATCTTTTATAAAAATTCACCGAAACGTAAAACATTTATAAAACAAAATTGCAAACACGGCCTTCAATGATATTTAGCAGACGCAAAGTAACACGGCGAGTGATAATTTAAGAAATTAGTGAAAAGCAAAATATCATTAAAAAGACAGTATTTTGAGTTTATCCTTGTATATTATTTATTAGTTACTTCAATTAAGTAAGTTCACGTCTTTACATTCTTCATTATTGTGTGGGACTATATTCGATTTTTAAATCTAATTTTTAAAAATACCATAAATCTCAAAACCTGGTACCCACCCACGCAATGACAAAAGGCGAAAAACGCCCAAAGAAAGATGGGAGAAAGATCTCTCAAACGATTGCAGAGAATAGATGGGAGTCGGGGAGCACTGGAAGGAAATGGAGAAGGCCATGTGAGGAGACAACTAAGTGCTTGAAGCTGGTAGATACATTAAAAGATCTGTAAGAGATTTTACTTTTTAGGATGCTGGTTAATAAAGGCTAGTATTATTTTATTTATGAACTACAAGTGTATATAGCTATGTGCCACTTGCCACATAATATTTCTATTACATTTCTTTTATAAAGTCATTGTCTGGCAAAACAGATTGTTTTGTATTGCATTTAAATAATTTTAATTTAATTTATAGTATTGGTGGAGTATTGAATCGATAATCAATCGATATCGATCAATACTCGACAAATATTATATGTATTCTCATTACTCAGTGGACCGCGCGCAACCAGAGCTACTAGCACTGGTTGCGCGCGGGCAACACCGTAGGCGTCGCCATAATGGCGGTTGCAGTTCATAGTGTTCGCCAAATTAGATCCAATTTCTTTTTAGCCAGGGGAGACTTTCGGCCGAATCAAATGATTTTGTGCCGGAAGTCATTCCTCCTTTTTCTGCTGGCTTCGGTGACATTTATTGCCCTTGGTAATATTATTGTCCGTCCCGGGTGAGAATACTATATTTTCAACATTTTGTGTGCTAATTTCTTTTATTTTAAGGTGGCGCATTGGCGACGTGAGGGTGACGTGGTTTTCCATCGTTTTCGTCAGGAGTTATTACTATAAATCTCGTGATTTCTATCACAGTATTTTACCACGATGACACGTCATACTCATGTCGTTATTGTAAAGCTCTTCCAGGTACATCTTGTCTTTTTACGTGAGCGAGGTGTGCCATATTTCAATTTCATCCATTTGATATCTATCGTATATGGAATGTTTTACGCTACGTCACGCCTATGCGTGTCGGGCAAACTTTTCTCGGATGTCCGCTTTTTACGCGAGCGGCATCCGACCATTTTACTTATTGTAATTATTCGTTGGAATAATTTGCAAGGTTTATTTTCTTAGGCTGTGTTTTTTTTTCCTTGTGCTTGTCAAAAGGACAGTGACCTGCCGACCATGGGGTCATCGACCACCTGGTTCATTGACCATCTACCTACCTACCCTATTCGGTGTGACTTTATTACTGTGCATCTGTTCTGCTGCTTGCAATACCGTGGGCTGTGGCTTTTACTGTCCTTTTTATTGACCATTTGCACTACGTGCCTGGGGGAAGCCTGACCACCTGCTTTTGACCTTACCTGCCACGCCCGCACTAGCATTATGAACGAGCGACGCGACGGATGAGTCAGCGCGGCACGTGGACCCAGAGCCAGCAGTGAGCGAGCCCTAACTTCATCGCCAAACGAGCCACGCGACAGTTGTTGTCGGCACGGCACGTACCTCTTCAACGGCGAAGCTAAGTGGCCCTGCTACCTGCAATGCGGGCTGTTCTCACCGGCTGTGTTTCACACCTTTCTAACCAGCTTCCGTGTTCTCACCGGCTATTCCACATTATTTTTTTCTACGGTGTTTTCACCCAGACAATAACTCACTTCCTGAGATTTTTTATAATTAAATTCAAATTTAAATTGACAATATAAATTGTTATAATTGTTAACCAATCCTTTCATTTATCTCTTCGTCTCTCCGAGAGCCAGGGTAGACGCAATTAGATATTAACTTCATAATTAATTACTTTAACTTAAACTCCTTCCGAGTAAAATTTCTATCTTACCAATCGTACTAAATTAACTCTTAAGTTTACCAAACTAAAACACTGCGTTTCAATTGTTATTGCGCATTCGTAATGTTCAAAATTTCATAAAAGCTCACATTAAAATGCACGTTGCAATTTGACGTGAGCATTCACGATTTTTTTATTTATCGTTTATGATATCGTATTAAAGTTCCTGCATAAGTGCCAATGGAATTTTTTTTTTTTCAAAAAGTACCTATTCTAGTAGGTAAACAATACACATTACTAATACTTTCGTTAACTACTTTTGATTAGATAATATGATTCATATCGTTCCACTTCGTCATTGCATATCGCAAAAGTTTCAAAAATGTGACGTCACAAGCCCAGTAGAGACCAGGTGAGTACTGTTACGTAGGTATGAAAAAGGGACTACTATTAAACCTACTCTTTACTTGAGGTTGGCAGAATCATCAGTACCTATTTAACCGATGAAAGAAAGAAAGCATTTATTCAAGAATACACAACGTACAGAGGATCAAATAAATATAATTATAACACTAGCGGACCGGGACAGACGTTTGTCCTGCATGATATTTTATGTCACCCAACTCCTAAACGGCTGGACCAATTTTGACGAATTTTTTTGTATACGTTTGGGTGGCACCAGGGATGGTTTAGAACCATCCAACAATCTGACTTGTAATACACCACGTGACCGCCGGCAGGAGTCGGGGTACAAGAACTCCTCGGCACTATGATGTATGTAATGTCAATATATAATTATGTTATGAAGCTGCTCTGATAGCACAATCTGATAGCTTCATGAGTCATACCTCTGAAGATAAGTTTACTGTGTTCTAATCTTGTTTTGAAATAGATTATATCACTTGACAAACGAGCTACCCCAGCTTGGAAGGAGCGGTCTCAATTATTATCTTACTAATATACATACATCTCCACATGCATACATCCTCACATACTCACAAACTTTCGCTTTTATAATAACATATTAGTAAGATAATTGAGACCTCTCCTTCCAATCTGCGGTAGCTCGTTTGTCGAGTGAAAGAGTAGTAAACATCCACTACTCTTTCATGGATTTTAATGAAACTATCCATCTAAATATTTATAACTCAAAGGTGACTGACTGTCTGACTGACTGACATAGTGATCTATCAAAGCACAGCCCAAACCACAGGACGGATCGGGCTGAAATTTGGCATGCAAGTAGATGTTATGACGTAGGCATCCACTAAGAAAGGATTTTGATTAGTTCTACCCACAAGGGGATAAAATAGGGGATGAAAGTTTGTATGAAATTTTGTCAATTTTAAACCGATCGGGCTGAGACTTTGCATGCATAAAGCTACTATGACATAGGCATCCGCTAAAAAAGAATTTTGATTAATTCTACCCCCAAGGGGATAAAATAGGGGATGAACAACATTCTGAACTTAACGCGGACGAAGTCACGGGCAATAGCTAGTACAATAATATAGCTAATACATAAGAATAACACATAGGCTATATATCAGCGATGAACGGGATCTGAATTCAACGCGTACGGAGTAGCGGGCAACAACTAGTCATATAAATAAACAAACAATTCACAATAGATAAAAGGTGAAGAATTAAACAATAAGGAACAGAGATGCCACCGGGAACTTACGTTCTGATTCTCTCAAATCAGTTTCTAATTGACCTGTATTTGACACCAATAACGTTATAGGTAACGTACTTCTTGGCATAGGTATATTATCTCTAAATCACACTAGAACCTAGAACTCTCTATATATTTTTGTACAAGGAATAAATTAATGAAAAAATATCACTGTAGTTAAAAGAGTTTACATTTCTACTTATATGCGATAAGTAAGTGCGATTAAGAGTTCAAGGAATTGCTAATCATCTGCTAATGAGGTGAGGGCTAATGAGGATTCTGCAATGATGAATCCTTCAGTATAAGTGAAGATATTTTAATATACGAGTAGGGTGTAACTACCTAGATTATAACGTAGAAATCAAGTTGGTTCAAAAACATTTAAGGTAGTTTTGAAGTTACAGAAGATGGGTCTATCTCCAGGGTGTCGTTACACCATATAGAAAGGTACCTATAACGTAATTTAATGGTAAGTCTGCGTCACCACGTTGGTCAAGAATTTGTGAGCACTAGTTAAATTGGAGTCAATCTTAATAGAGCAATTGCCTACATTTATACTATTGTAGTCTTTGCTTCTTGTCTCGTTAGCCAACATTTGTCTGAAGTCTGTAAATTGTAACACGGCCAAATACAAAATATATATACCACGGAGGACAGAGTATACCTATATACATTTTTCTAATAGGTCTAGTAAATGAGCAGCCTTAAAATTTAACAAGGCCTGTAGGAAATAATTATGTTTACAACAACAAAAAAACACTAAAAACTAGGAATTCATAGTAGGAATGTGGGACATAAAACCAGCATGAAAATAAACAATTCGTCAATTTTGCTAAAGCTCTTGAACTTAGACTACCTAATGCAAATAACTCCTAATTTGACTGGTGCTGCTTAGGAGTCGTTTCGTGTTGTGTGTTGTTTCCCTCATTTCTAATTTACTATCCTAGTCAGTACCAGATTAACTACCCCCTGACTCACACATAATTGGTTGGTGACTGAATATTTAATAGTCAATCGATTTTTGCTGTGAACCACCTGCTGGCACGTGCTGGTAACACTCACTCGTTTGTCGTGCTCCCATGTAAAGTTTCTACTATTTCTCATCCAATTTTCACGATCTTCAGCATACCCCCTAGCTTTTTTGAAGTCGTTATTATTTTTTCATTGTATCGACTACTTGAAATCCTTGTCGGAGGATATTAAAATATGAATCCCTCAAATAAGCTAGCTATGGAGCAACCAATGCTTGAAGCGTATTGCTCTAACTTGTTGTTGTTCTAACTTTAAATATAGGTACCTACAAAGTACGCAAAATGTCGTAAACATTCTAAACGCTATTCCAACTTGCTTTTCATGTTTAAATATTACACCGATTACTTTATCATAAGACTGTTAGCAAGCCATTAAAGTAATATTTCAACGAACTGAAGCCTCTCTCGTATTTGAACTATAAATTAATCTATTCTCGACGCTTACAAGCTTGACAGTAAATTGAACTTTATTGTTGCGGACCTTAAATCACGAAGCTGAGTAATTAAATGAGACTTTATTGGAAAATTACAGTACCCTATCTAAGTACTTAGTACCTATATAGGTAGATTATGTTCCTACTACTGAACCACCAGGCTTATCTGCGTGCCTGGTAAGCCTTAAGAGTACATAAGGAAATGTTTTTTTCTCAAATTCATCAAAATTCTTTAGGTGATCTCCAAAACAGCAGGCTATAACTAAAGGGTAAAAAAAGCCTAAAAAGAAATACCAATGGGTATGTGATTTTCTTTTCTTTCGTATTTCCCAACCTACTTCCCCACGCGGGTGGTCGCGTGCTAGTGCTAGTGACATCTCCAGTTAATGTGTCAAGGGTATACATTATCATTACAAACAGATAATCTCCGTATTACAGTGCAACAAGTTTCTACTTTCGTATATTATGTAAATTTGTTTGTTCATTCAGAAAAATGACAATGAACTTGTAATCTACGTAGTGACATTAGGATGCATGGCTTGCATTGTGATGTTGATCGACTTGACTTGCCCACAGCTATTCAGCGATCGCTATCACAACTTATTTTTGTTCACAAACACGGTTGCATAGCTTATCTATGCGTTTATTTACCTACTATTGTTGTGGCACACTAAATAACCTTATACTGCGCTTTGATGATTTGCATATTATTTATACGAATTTATGGGAAACGGCCACCAAAGTCTATGAAATTATAGGTATAATGGAGGAGTTGGGCAGTCACGCTCATTGAAAATCTTCTCATTCCCTTAAATATCGCAGAAAATTTCTTCAAAATTGGTTGAGTCGTTTGTTTAGGAGCAGTTTGATGACATCACGTACAGAAAAAAATATGTGTCAAAAAGAATTGTTGTACACTATAATAGATGAGAAATCCATTTGGATTGCTTGTTTTAATTGCATCCCGGTACAGCTTGACTAAGCAAAGACAGTTGCTCGCGTTAGAAAATATTCTTTGTTGTTAATAATATAATAATAATAATAAAATAATTATTATGAAGGCGATCTGGTCAACGTTGTCTTGTAGATTTTTACCATAGCTTATGAGGCGGAAGAGAAATAAAATGTTGGGCGAATAAGTAATTATGGAATTATTGTGAAGCTTAAAGTAGTGAAAAATATGCAACCAGAATAAAAAATAACTTTATAAAATAAGAGCTGTTGTTACCCTGTGTGGAATTTTGAACCTGCTATCTGTGGGCAATTAAGTAACAATTTATATCAATGTCTGTGGGAGCCTATCCTAGGGATAAAAAGCAGACTATGTGTTATTCTAGGCTACAACCTATCCCTGTACAGCGAGATACCTATACCCTGTACAGCGAGATCTTTTTTAGAGCGTGATTGAATAAATAACATCTTCACAAACGTTTACAGTTATGATATTAGTAGTAATTTAGCAGGATTGTATTAGTAGGATTGTGTGTAGCACAGTGAAACAATAATCACTATAATTCCTAGTTATGGGCAAGTGTCGGTAACCTGCTGTATAAAATTATGAGTAGGTAGTCGGCTGAATTAATGGCAACACGGCGACGAGGACTGAGCCATATTCATTATTCAAAGGTTTGTATAATGATACCATTTAATTCTGTCACTAAACGAAATAAAAGATTTAATTTAAAAAGGACTTTTTTTATAAATTGAACTAAGGGCAGAAAATTGGGAAGAGTTTATTCTATAGCCTTACAGGAAGCAATAACATCTTATCCTTCAATTGATGTTTATTTTTCAATATTCATTTCCCTACTTTTTTAGTTATGTGATAACTATTCTTAGGAGAAGAGCAAAACTAAATTGCAATTTGCTTAAATAAACCTGGTGTCTATGAAATAACTTGTACTATGGAGCCTGTGGTCTCCTTGGTTTATTTTGGTTTTTACGGGGGTGACTTGCGACTGACCTCCTCATTCCTAACTAAAAGCGATAGTAAATGTATATCGTTTATAACTTGTTCTCAGGTACGAAGATAATAAACAAGAAAAAAGTATAATATAAAGGTTTGTTATATGTAGGTATAATCAACTAACCATTATGTTACTGATGACGTAAGCATTCGATTACTTTATACTTGACTATCAAGTTAACTTTTTTAATAATTCAATTTTGAATAGAACAGTCTGCGTGTGTTGCCCGGTTCGGCAAAAAACTCAACATCGTAATGTACATACAATGATACTAATAATATAATAATGATTAGATTTTAGACTCTCAAATTAGAATAGAAAATCATAAAACTAAAGCATACTGATCGGCAAAATTCGTGACATTGTAGCTCTACATAAGGTACTCAGACTGCAAGCGTAAGATGCGTGCCAATCAAACAACCATAGATTTATAATTAATCTAATCACGAGATCAAAGGGCTCTCGTTTTTTTGTTGATTAGTCCGTTTAGTCCTTTTGGGTGCTTTTTGAAGTTTGTTCACCAAGTTTGCCGGTAACTATACCAACTATAATACAGGCAGGAAAATAATTGATCCGAGTTTATATAAAGTTATTTGTTTTTGTCCAATGTTTCGAAGATATGAGTGCCAAAGTTCAAGGTGTCACTCGGTAACAATTCAAGTAGGAAGTATAATGGCAATCAGAAATCGTAAAGATGTTACTAGACTTTTAAAATATATTTTATACTTGAATGCTCACTGTTCACAAATGTGAAAGTTGGCATATATTGATAAACTATGGGATGGATCGATGATGATGAATGGTGCGAAGAGCGGTTATTCGTGTTCATAACTAACCATCTACAACGTAATGCAAAATGTAAGCTTTATCTTCGTAATAATAAGAGCTACAGACGCAAGCACTTGTAGGTATACCAGGTGGCTTAAATCTGATGCGAAAAGTGCTCCCTTTGCTCCCAAGTATGTATGCTCCCAAGCATACAAGCATAAATCTATTCAGCTAATAACGCAAACATGTTTTTAGAAAATACGAGCTAATTCCCGAGGCTTCACCTGCGTGGAATTCTGTTTCCGTTCCCGTGAATTATTTTTAGATAAAAACATTATATAGAACTTAAACGAGTAAAAAAATCAGCCTCATTGATCGAGTTTTGCGCTTAGCTTCATCTATGTTATATTATTATGTTGTAAGTTTAACGAGAATACCTATAATCATTGGTATTTTACAAAAAAAAAAATACAATACAATTATTCCTTATAAATAGAGTATTAGTAGATTGCATGTTCGATTACTGTTATAATGTTCTATAGTATTAATAGTATGACCTCGACGTCACCAGTCCAGCTCCTCTAGACAAGTGGCAATTCGTTGCTCGGCGTATGATGGAATAGAATGCCAAATGTATGCGATTTGACGTATATGACAGGCGTCAACGAATGTCAAAAACGTCAAATCCTATACATTTGTCATTCTATTCCATCATACGCCGAGCAACGAATTGCCACTTGTCTAGGGGGCTGAGATGGTCGCGGTCAAGATCGAGCTAATGATGCAGTGAAACAGCACCACGCGGACACTTTGTGGCATTCACATTTACACGGGTAATGGATGAGGCGAGCGACTAATGAAGTTCTAACAACGGATGTAGGCTGTGGAGTAGATTTACACACAGCTAACGAGTGGTAATAATAAAGAATAATGCGCCTATTGTGTTTGGTTTACAGGTATTGACAGATTGAGATTTCCGTATTCAATTATGTAATTGGTCATATTTGCAGAAGGACTGATGGCCGTTGGTTCAAATGAGTTCTAGGGTGAAATGGAGACACTGCCCGGTCGAATGGATGGGCGGCCTGAAAAAGGGATCAAGGAGAGACTGGGTGTGGAAAACGAAAGATACCTACTGTGTCCAGCAATAAACAAAAAATAGATTGATTGACTATCTGAATTAAGCATCCCCGAAGTTCATTCAACATAGCGATTGACTAATGACGATTTTAAAGCAATTAGTATACTAACTACAATGGTAGGAAAAAGTAAATGTCCAGGCTGTTCGAGTCCAGCCTGGGTCGTTTTACTTTTTCCTTCCTATCTTAATCGATAATGCCCATTTAGATTGAGTGTAGTTATCAATCGCAGATATTCATGTAACATACGAAGCATGATGAGTTTTTTCTGTTACCTAAGGCACCGTCAACGGTTACCTTGACCTGTGGTAACATATTACTAACATTAATAGTTAAGTCAGTTCTCCCGGTTATATTCACAACTGTGAAGTTACCGGACATGGCTTACCGCTTCTCCTTTTTAATTGACTTATACGGCTTTTATATATAGAAGCGACCCTCGTTCGACCTCCTAACCCAGAGAGGAAAGCCTGTACCAGAGCTTCAGTCATTCCTGACCTGACCCTAGAAATTTTCATGGGTCCCATAAACCCATAGAACCTAACATAATAGTCTAGATAAGTAGTTCTCATACTGTGTGTGGCTCGAATATATTAAACAAGTGATGCCCTTCCCACCGTTCGGGCGCGTTACTGATTAAACAAAGCTATCAACTTTATCTTTTCAGCTGAGCTACTGAGTGTAATCCTGATTACTGACGATATTGTATTCATTACTATAATCCTTTATCTGCAAGGGGAAACGCCGTTACATTTGTGTGCATATTTTATACGTGTTTACTGGCTATAATGTCCCTTAAGTGCTATAACACGAATAACTCTAGGTACGTACAGTGAACTGTTTCCAAATCGGCAGTAGGCGAGCCTATTAATCAAATGTATTTTTGGAATTTACGCGGCTACTGAGAATGAAACGATTGATGACTAAACCGAGAATAGAACTATGCACTATCTGTATAGTCCACAGATGGTGGGAGTGAGGGACCCCTTTTTAAAATATTTCAATTTTGGGATTCATACTCATACCTTTCTCAAATCATACTGAATGCGTATTAATTACTCATACCCAGGGACCGAAACAGTAACCACTATAAAGTGTTTTAACACTGTTTTTTGAAACTGTTTTAGAAGAAAACCTTTTATAAGTGTAACCGAAACGAAAGTGTAACCGATTGAAAGTGTTTAGGGTTTATATCTGTTAATAACGGTTAATAAGTGTAACCGTTATAGATTTATAACGTTATAACGTAATGATTTAAGTATCTGCACGGAATGGCAACAACACGTCGCGTTCTTCTATGTAGGCTCACACCACAGAAAAAATACTCACACCAAACTTTATGGCCGCTTTAAGTCTGTCACACGCCGTCACACGCGTAGCTATATTATAGGATACCTATATACCTATAAATATCAATCATATAGCAAGGCACATTACTAGATACATATTGCTCAGGAAATTATATCTTGGGCCGAAAATGTGCTCAAAATGTGCTCTATACGCGAAGTAGGTACTCATTTTATGGGTGACTTTTGAGGATAGCACGGGGTGCTACTGCGGTGGAAGAGCTTCATCAAAAATAGACTATTACAAAATAATCTGCGCTCGGCAGGACCTTATCCTTTCTTAAGGTCTAAACTACCCCTGTACCAAATTTCATCAAAATCGGTTCAGTGGTTTAGGCGTGAAAGCGTAACAGACAGATAGGCAGAGTTACTTTCACATTTATAATATTAGTATGGATATGGATTAATACGAAGTTATTACGCACACTTATTCACAAAATTTCGTATTCATGTATTCGTTTCGTATATCGTCGCCTAATACGCACCTACTAGGTATACCTAGATGTCTTAAAATGATGGCGAGAGGGTAACGCGTGTGAATTCATCTCCCGTACTAAATACTCGAAAGCGTTGATATATGGGGACATATATCTTGGACCTAAGTCACGAGAAAAACGAAGCTTTGGCGCGCACGGATTGTTTTGTACTAATAATATCTTTGATTGGTGAATTTGAGCTCGTCCGCCGCCGAAGCAATTCGTACTATCCTCAAAAGACACCCAAGAAACGCGTATAGAGCACATTTTGAGCGTTCAAGATATAGATAATATGTCTCGCTGTATACTAATATGTTACAATCTACAGACACATGGACCTACTGCGTAAACCGCAGGGGATAATGGCCTCTAGGGCCATCAGAGGGTACCGCGCGATATCCTTTGCAGCAGCGAGTCTTCTCGCTGGATCGCCAACGTGGATCCTGGAAGCGAGAACCCTTTCGGCGCTATATCGGTTCCGAAAAGCGGCGCGGGAAAGGGGACACGATCCCGAGCCTGAAAAACTTCGGGCCGTGAGATCCCGGCTCTGTGAACTCCGGGCGATATCTGCATCGGATCGTCGAGAAAGAGCCAACGTCCGAGTGACATCAATGCGACCCGAACGAGGACTTGGTGCTACATACGCTCACCGAGTGTCCGGCATGGGAGACGCCGAGACCGGAGTTGGTCTCGGCCCTGGGCGTGAGAGCCGAGTGGAGGAGAGACGCAAACTGCGTGGCCCGTGACGAGCGGAGGCAACTCGGTCGTGGGAGGTCACAAAATTACCTACGTCCCCCATGAGCCTGGGTATGACGGGTGAGGCCGCCTGTGACCCTAGCAGAAGCAGGCCACAGCAGCGGCGCGCATTGCGTGCCTCCCTATACTTGGGGGCGAGGTGGGGACTCCGTGGCTCCACTCCGGGAGAGGGCCAGCTGGAGAGATAAATGGTCCCAGGGTCGGCCGGGGTGCGAGGGATAGTTATGTTTACGATTACCTCACCTCTGGCAACCGACGGCCCAGAGACAGCGTGCGTTTTAGTCGGTTCAAGTCCGACATGATCTCCTTCACCGGCTCCGGCGGGGGACTTTTCACACGATAAAAAAAATGCATACCAATAGTTTGAACATATACAGGGTGGCAAAATAAGTCGGGCCCTGGATGGAAACTACCATAAATCCTTAAGTTGGCTCATTTTACTTAAAGAAGACATTCCTTTATTTTCAAAAAGAAATAAAACTGCATTCAAAGATTTTCTAAAACTAGCTTGGCTCACCCAGGCAGCACCCTGTATTTTTATAGCACCAATTGATAGTGTCAATCATAAGGATCAAATGTTGCCCAAGGTACGGTGCTGTGTACCACGCGAAGGTTTCCGATCAAGTACCTTCGCGTGGCGAAGCTACCCCAAATTACTTGTAATTGGGGGTAGGTAGGTACTTGGTCGTAACTCATGCAGTTACCCAATAACGTCACATTGTAAACAGGAATCAAAGTTCAGTCATTTAGTACTTATCTATTTTAAAAAGAGGTGGATACTTATCCATATCCATACTTCCATATCCATATCCATACTAATACTATAAATGCGAAAGTAACTCTGTCTGTACGTCTGTCTGTTGAACAGATTTTGATGAACTTTAAAAGGACTTAGGCTATGTTTGGTCGGATAACCGACATCGACGTGGGTGGAGCCGCGGGCAACAGCTAGTAATATTATAATAACGTGTCATCAAACTCTCAGTTCAGCTAAACACCTCTCTTCATCGAATAACACGCGGCGAGGCCAAGCGAGGTGTACAACAAAATGCCATTATTTCAAAAAGTTAGCTAAATGATAGAATAGTAAAAGTGGCAACGTAGCTATTTCGGTGCACCCTTATAAACCGGTTAACAGTTTGATATCGGTTAGGGTTCTGTAACGGTTACACAATCGTCCGTGGTAATGGTTAACAGTTTCAAAAACACTTTTATAAGGGTTACACATTCAATGTGTAACCTTTTAAAAGTGTACCCCGTATATTTCTGTACCCTTTATGAATGTGTTTTTAAGTCCCTGCTCATACCACATTGTTAAGTCATACCGACGCAAAAAGTACAAAAAAGTACGGATAAAGTTTTTTTTTTTTTTAATCTTTATTTATTTACTTATAGGACTTTTATCTTATGACATGGCAGTCCTATTGTAACAAAATAACATTAACCATAAACAAAACTTTAACTAAGTTAGCAAATGCTATCAATTTGGGTCTAAGTATTTGAGCGTTCCTCATAGAAAGATAAAGTTTAAAAAAATAATAATTACCCATCACATAATTATTATCTTCAATTACCTATTCTATGTCTATACTATTATAAAATTATAATTGTGCCTACATTGTAAATAAAATCCATATACTGTTACATAATGATTTCAAACTCATTTTTTAAACTCTTGTTTGTTCGCAGTTTTTTTTTTTAATTTAATTGATCGCTATTGGAGGTGTAAACAAAAGTCGCGATATCCCATCCGCTAGTATTTAAAAAAGTTATTAGCTAGTATTCAAAAGGTACGATATATTTATAAGTGCTGAATCAATCAAATTAAAGCCACAGTCTAACGAACTTTTTCAGTTACACTATTTAATTGCAAAGCTATGAATGTATCAGTTGCCCAGCTTAAGGTTATCAGCCCATCGAATCGGAGGACAATGAACTCGCGCCTAATCTATAATGTGACCTTGAGTGTGACTGAATAAAAGACTGAGTGCATAACGTGCCACTTAGAAAACACTATGCATTCGTAGCTTGTGTGTTTGTGTGTGTGTGTGTGTGTGTGTAATATGCAACTTCGTAAACAAAATTATTGTTCTGTAATGTACGTTTACGCGATGTGATCACGTAATCGTAAAGATCGCGTAAAAAGCTTGTATTTGTACGGCAAGGTCGCGTTTGGTCGCTTTGCTGAATCGTATTAAGATTTAGTGTTAGGAAAATGCCTAAATTAAGAGCACCTGTCGCCCCTTCCTCCTCCTTCGTTCACACAAGATGGGGACACCATGGTTACCATCCATCCTTAAGCCACATATCCTAAGGTCAGCTGGGGTGGAAGGGTTACTGCCTTATTGGGGTCACCTTCTTACACCCCGGTAATACAGTGGCGTGCTGTTTTAGCCAGTTTGGTGGCTTAGTAAGGCCCTCAGAGCTTCCAAGGATTTGTGGGTCGTTTACATGCAACTTAGGTCTCTAATGTTGTGAGTATTATAATCAGGTACCCATTGATAGCGAACCGTGCACTTGTTCACCACACTAGTAATATAAGAATTATTTATGAATTTGCAAAGAAACTCAGAAAATGTTTTTATATAACATAGATGGTTTTAAAGCATACGATATCGTAACTGTCGAAAAGCAGGCGAATATTTTAAACATAATAAAAAGTTAGTCTCGTTTACATGTCGGCCGAGGTGCAAGGGATATGGCTACGACAATCTCACCTCCGGCAACTGTCAGCCCACAGACGGCGTGCGTTTTAGTCGGTTCGAGTCCGACATAATCCCTACGGATACCTCCCCCGTCGGAGCCGGAGGAGGACTCCGGCTCCGGCGGGGGAGGTATCCGTAGGGATTTTTCGCACGATAAAAAAAGTCTTGTTTACATGTATTGTACAGTCACTATGACAGAGACAAACATTAATACACGATTAGTCCAGATTACATGCATGGTCGCTATGATAGAGGAGTAACATCCACAGAGGGTTAGACCCGGTTACATGCAAATTCACTAAGACAGGCAAATATTAACACAGGGTTCGTCTCGGATATATGCAAAGTCTTTAAGGTAAAAACAAACATCGACATGGGGTAGTCCCGGTTAAATGCAAAGTCTATAAGACAGAGGCAAATATTAACATAGGGTTCGTCTCGGTTACATGCAAAGTATTTAAGGTAGAAACAAACATCGACGTAAGGTTAGTCACGGTTACATGCAAAGTCTCTAAGACAGGAATAAACAACGACATAGGGTTAGTCCCGGATACATGAAAAGTCACTAAGACAGAGGTTACATGCAAAGTATCGGTTACATGCAAAGTCTCTAAGACAGAAACAAACAACGACATGGGGTTAGTCTCGTTTTCATGCAAAGACCCTAAGACAGAGGCAAATATTAACACAGGGTTCGTCTCGGTTACATGCAAAGTCTCTAAAGTAGAAACAAACATCGACATGGGGTAAGACCCGGCTACATGCAAAGGCACTAAGACAGAGGTAAATATTTACACAGGGTTCGTCTCGGTTACATGCAAAGTCTCTAAAGTAGAAACAAACATCGACATGGGGTAAGACCCGGCTACATGCAAAGGCACTAAGACAGAGGTAAATATTAACACGGGGTTCGTCTTAGATACATGCAAAGTCTCTAAGACAGAAACAAATATCGACGTATGGTTAGTCCTGTTTACATGCAAAGTCTTTAAGACAGAAAAAAACATCGACATACGGTTCGTCTCGGTTTCATGCAAAGTCACTAAGACTGAGTTTACATGCAAAGTTTAAGACAGAAACAAACAATGACATGGGGTTAGTACCGGTTGGGATACCTTTCGTTAACATAATATACTCGTATGTAATCCTAAAATGTTTTGGCACAATGAATTTGGCATACTTTTTTTTGCACAATTATTATTATATTTTTATGCAAATGTATAGTAAATCGTCCCGGTTACATGCAAAGTCACTATAAAAGAGCTAAATATTAACACAGGATTCGTCTTGGATACATGCAAAGTCTCTAAGGCAGAAACAAACATCGAGGTAGGGGTTAGTCCCGGTTACATGCAAAGTCAATAAGACAGAGACAAATATTAACACAAGGTTCATCTCGGTTACATGCAAAGTCTCTAAAACAGAAACAATCGTCGACATAGAATTCGTCCTTTAACACAGGGTTCGTCTCGGTTACATGCAAAGTCACTAAGACAGAAGCGAACATTAATAGAGGGTTCGTCTCGGTTACATGCAAGTCATTATGTCAGAAGCAAACATCAACGTAGGGGTATTCCTGGTTATATCCAAAATATCTGGCTGAAAGAGACATGACTGTAAAACTTCAGCCCGTTCACATAACCTGTAAAAAATTGAGGAACAGATAAAATTGCGTGCGTTACAGAATAAGAGTCAGGATAAAATTTAAAAAATACGAACGTGCCGGCTCTTCTGCAGTTACGAAACATTCCAAACAAAAAACGTCATTAGCAACTTATTTGTTTTATTCTATTCAATTTGGAATAACAAATAAGTGATCAACTTGGGAGAAAAGTCCGTGGCCAGCACGTGGATGAAAACGGTTCATATTGTTGTATACAAATGTTTAATTGAAAATTGTGTGAGGTTTTATTAGTTTAAAACAATATAGGTTTCTGTGTTTACGAAAATGAGCAACTTGGCAATGCTGCCAGCCTTCTGGTAGGTATATGGAGGAATTTCGCGACGCATTGTGTACCGATGTAAATATTATATTTATTTATTTTAGTTTATTTTATTAAGCTATTGCATAGCTTATATCGCGGGCCTTGAGCGTGGAGACCAAATCCAGAAATTCCGTAACGAAAAAAACCTGACACCCCGAAGCTCGCACGTATCGAGCCGAGCTGCTCCGAATGCTATGCAATAGCTTTACCGCGGCAGTCCCCGAGTGCCACAAGTCAAAGTCAAGGTCAAGGTCAAGGTCAAGGTCAAGGTCAAGGTCAGGTCAGGTCAGGTCCAAACCTAAGCTGACACTCCGAGCTCGCACGAATCAAGCCGACTTCGGAGCAGCTCGGCTCGATTCGTGCGAGCTCGGAGTCATAGTATTAATAGAGTCGGAGTGGGGGGATAATTGCATAAGTTGATAAAAAATGCTATGCAATAGCTTTACCGCGGCAGTCCCCGAGTGCCACACGTCTTTCTTATTTATTTTGGCAGTTGAAGAGACCGTACCTACTAATGATCAGATGCTCTGGGGTTTTTATGGTTCTATTATATAACAAGAATACTTTTACTAAGTATCTACTAGTCACAGAATAGATAATAGTAAAGTAATCGCTATCTAAAAAGCCCGTTTGGACATTTCAAGTCCATGAAGTTCTCAATTTTGAGAACGTAAAACAATGATATTTTTCAAACGTAGAATGACATTTTTCATTGATGGGTACCGCCCACTCCGCTCAGTGCTGTCCATAACGAGTTTTTTATACTCTCCACAGACTATTAATAAATTGGTTATGGTAAAAATAAATCGATTAAGATATTTTTTTTAATTTTATCATAAAAATGTCTAAGACAAAGTTAAAGATCGTACACTTATCTGTAAAAATCCGGTCAAGTGCAAAACGTGTACTAATGCGCAAACACGACTCGTGTTTGCGCATTAAAGATTCCTCACGAAACTGAATAAAATTGTGGTGCGAACTAATGCTACATGACCGGCAATATGCTACATGACCGGCAATATGCTACAGTACTGGCAATATGCTACATGGCCGGCAATATACTACAAGACCGGCAATACTTTGATTGCGTTGAATTAGAAGTTTAATTTTAGGGTACTCCTCGTTGAGCGAGAATCCTGAAATGTGAGACGAAGCAAGGTCATAGAGCACAAATAAAAGGAAGCGTTTAACATTTAACATTTTAACATTTTTAACGGATTCTATCGCGATTAATTCTTTATTACTTTAACCCGAAGTTTCGGCTAACTTTCAGCAACCGTGGTCGCGGAGTGACTAAACATCAGCGACTATTTACGTAGAATGAGCTCGCGGTTTCGTTAAGTCTGACTGTTTTTTGCTGTTTTCTAGGTCTTTTTTAAATTTTAGGCTTGTAGACTTCAAGATTTGTAGGTTTAATTATGTCTAGAAGCCTGGAAGCCTAGAAACCTAGCCCTGGACCCCCAGAACTATTACCCAGTCTTCTTTAGTAATTTTGGCACAAGCTTCATTCAGCAATGTCATCATTTTCTTAGTGGAGAATGGCCGCTTTGTATTGTGGCGTGCTGCATATCCTTTCATTTGAGCCCAGATCAGCTCAATAGCATTGTACTGACAATGGTATGACGGCGTTCTTGTCACTTTATGTCCATGCTGAAGTGCCCATTCATCAATTTAATTTTTTAATTTTCAAGGTTTAATTTTTTTACCAGTTACAGCAATTCAGCTCTTAACTATTTCGTATCAGCTTCAACGCCTGATCTTTGTATCCATGCTACTAAATCGGCCTTTTTGTTTGCTTGAGTAGGTGCTTTATTTATTTGAACTGAGTGGTCACGGTGCATTGTACACAATAATTTTATTATGCACTGTTCAGAGAGGTTTGCTAACAGGTTAGTAAACCACTCTGTGATATTATTTTGTACTTTTAGACTCAAATGCGAGCAAGGTATCATTCACAAAACCACCACTAGCTGACCCGACGACGTGGCAGATGATTAAGCGTCCACCTTTTCCTATTGGCACTTTTGAGCAAGAGGCCTTGGTATCATCTGTCCATGACTGCGGCACGGTATGATTCGAGTTCAGCCAAGTCTCATCGACAAATATGACATTATCCCAATTTGTGACTTTGTTGTGTTTGCTGTTATCTAGGTTTTTTTATTCCTAGGCTTCAAATATCATCTTAAGTCACCCCGGGACCAGGGCTGCTAGAAAGTAGCCGACGTAGGGTTAAAAGTAAATAGTGACAGATAAATCGCGATAGAAGCCGTTAAAAAGTGGTTTCATTTCAATAAGTGATATAAGCGTAAACTTCAGACAGTAGGTATCAAGAAAATGATTTTACTAAAGATTCATTTTCATGCGATTTCTATTGGTTATTATTGAGTGAATATTATTGTAATAAAAATGTTAAATGAAAGAAAATTGACTTTTCGCAGTATTTTATTGTTTAAAAATACCTACAATATCAAAGTTTAGATAAAATTTTCTAATTAGAACTTTAAGCCAATGAACTTTACACTACAATACAATACATATTCTAATCGATCAAATACGCATACAAACTTGAATCGATTTATCTTGAGTATCGTGTACCGAGTGGTGTGGTTACATCCCTAGTTACGTCCAAATGACAAATGTCATAGTGGGCCTCTTACGTTGAGACTAGTATAGTACCTTTTTTTATCGTGCGAAAAATCCCCACGGATACCTCCCCCGCCGGAGCCGGAGGAGGAGGTTATTGATTGGTTATTGGTTGAGATTGTCGTAGCCATATCCCTCGCACCCCGGCCGACCCAGGGCCATATCTCTCGATCTGGCCCTCTTCCGGTGTGGGGACCACAGAGTCCTCAACTCGCCCCCGGATATGGGGAGGCACGTTTTTCATTCCGTAAATGCAGTAAAAACTGTTAGAGAGACGTTGTAGCTGACGCTTTATATTTGATTGGCATGGATCTCTTACATCTGGTTCTACACAACCGATTGTAAGAATTTAAGTATGACCGTCACCTTTATAAAAACTGCATCAAAATTAGTTCTGTAGTTTATGCGTCTATTGAGAACAAACATTTCCCATTTCCAATTATAATTTAGTAGATATGTATAGATAAATAGACACCTATAGATGACATTTCTTCTATTAAGTCTAGTAAGAAGGCTAATAAGAAGAAATGTAAGTCAAATAAGCAATGACTGTAGTGGTATATATCGATACCTCGGGGCTCAAAGGGCGTAACCGCCATTTTGGCGAAATTGAGTTTTTAATGCAGTCCTACTTATATTTTTCTCCTCTATCGATCTGTGTATTTAAAGTCTTCCAATTCGCAAAAAAATGGTTTTTACGACCCCATTTTTTGTAGAAAATAAAACAGATATTTGTAGTTTTTGTGCCGTAACAGCAACCAGTGTTACTATTTATAAACGCGAGGGTAGTAAACGACAACGTAGATGATACAAATGTTTTTACGCCTACCATTTTACATCATAAAATATTTAGGTTTGGGTCGTAAGAGCAATCACTCATTTTGATCACTATATTTAAGGGTAGTAAACGACATACCTAGTAACATAATTAGGTACAGGTAAATCAATAATTATTAGTATTAATTCGTTGCTGAAGAACTACAGGCCCATCTCACTCCTCTCTCACTCACTACAAGTTGTTCTCGAGGGTCGTCACAAATCCCCTCTCGGGTAAGCTCGACGAGTTCCAGCCACGCGAGCAAGCCGGGTTTCGAAAATGCTATAGCACCGTGGACCACATCCATACTGTTCGGCAGATTGTAGAAGAGACGCAAGAGTACAATCAGCCGCTGTGTATGGCGTTTGTGGACTACGAAAAAGCCTTCGACTCTATCGAAACCTGGGCAGTGTTGGATGCCCTGCAGCGGTGCCGTGTCGATTGGCGATACATCGAAGTGCTGAGATACTTATATTATTATGACACTGCCACAATGTTCGTCCAGCTCCAAGACCAGAAGGCGAAACCCATTAGGCTCCAGCGTGGAGTGAGACAGGGAGATGTTATATCTCCCAAACTATTGACCAACGCATTGGAGGACGTCTTCAAGACTCTGGATTAGACTGGGCGGGGCGTCAACATCTACGGTGAGTACATCTCGCACCTTCGGTTCGCTGATGACATCGTCATATTTGCGGAGTCGCAGGAACAATTGGGGCAAAAAAAAACCTTGGAGAAAACCAAGATTATGTTCAACGAACATGTTACACCGAGACCGATTGCCATCGAAGGGGCGACACTCGAAGTTGTTCAAAAATATGTCTACCTGGGGCAGGTTATCCAGCTTGGTAAAAACAACTTCGAGAAAGAAATAGCCAGAAGGATCCAACTGGGATGGGCAACATTTGCCAAATTACGTCGGGTTTTCTCCTCGCCCCTACCGCAATGCCTCAAAATAAAGGTTTTCGACCAGTGCGTCCTACTTGTTATGACTTACGGTGCCGAAACGTGGCCACTGAAGGTGGGGTTAGTCCACGACCTAAAAGTTGCGCAGCGGGCTATGGAGCGAGCTATGCTTGGAGTTTCTTTGAAGGATAAAATTCGCAACGAGATCATCCGACATAGAACTAAAGTTACCGACATAGCTCGCAGAATAAGCAGGCTGAAGTGGCAGTGGGCTGGCCACATCTGTCGAAGGACTGATGGCCGTTGGAGCAGACGAGTCCTAGAGTGGAGGCCGCAAGAAGGAAAACGTAAGGTGGGACACACCCCCAAGCCAGGTGGACTTACGACCTACGAAGAGTTGCTGGGACGGACTGGATGCGGAAGGCGGAGGATCGGCAAACGTGGCGCATATTGGGAGAGGTCTATGTCCAGCAGTGGACTGCAATAGGCTAATTGATTGATTAATTCGTTATCTGAGTTGATAAAAACGGTGAAAGTGGACCAAATGATCCACTTTCCTGAAACGTCTACTCGGTTTCCCACTCGGTCTACTTTCTCTAATGGACCACTTTCCTGAAATTGACGGTTACGACCATCACTCATCATACATCCATTGGTTTTTGGGATGTAAACACCCCAAACATCATATATCCATTGATTTTTGGGGTGTAAACACCCCAAACATACAAATTTTCGGGGCGTATAGGAAAGCTATTTTCGTTGTTTTTAAATTTATTTGAAATATAATTTTACAGTGACCTGCATCACAAAAATTCAAGACTTTTGGTCTTAGAATGGTTTATTTAGGTCAAAAATCGAAAAAGTTATGCCGAATAAAGAAATTTTGTTTTTGTTTTTTTGCTCTCCTGTAAAATCGACTTTTGGCGCTTACGCCCTTTGAGCCCCGAGGTATCGATATGTCGCAGTCATCTGGTTGAATCCGCTATTTAATTATATCACTTGCGCGTTCATTGAATGACGACATTTAATTGAATGACTAAAGGACAATTCGTCAAGTTGTTTAATGTAACGTTCAACATCTTCACTGAACGTCATTTAGCATAGACATTGAATGGGATATAGCCGGCTTTGTAATGTTTGGTTAGGGTGACCATAAGTTCGCACATATTTTTAATTGCCATAATAATTATTAAACATAATATTTAAACGCCATAATGCTTATTCGACATAATATTTCTTCTGGGTGGTTTATAAAAAAATAACCACGAAGGGGATAGCGGGGTCTATTCGCTCGCTTCGCTCGGTCAAACGACCCCGCCATCCCCTTCTAACCTAACCTATCCGAGTCGGGGTGCCCTAAAGTCCCGATTACATCCAGTTTCTCCTGATATAACGACCGTTACAATCACATGACTGACTTTACGTCCGCTATGTTCAAAGAGCTATGTTACAATCTGCTAACTAGTTGGACGTTGAGTGACGCTTGTTAAATCAACGTTCGGCCTAGTCATTCAATTAAATGTCGTCATTCAATGAACGTGCTAGTGATACAATTAAATAGCGGATTCAACCAGATGACTGCGATATATATATACAATGACATTCAACTTCATAGTTCATGAATTACGATCGAATTTCGTCTGTTCCATCCACTACTTGTTATCATTAATTGTATTAGCAATTGACATTTGCACTCCTAAACAGGGAATATTATGACGAACCCTTAACCCTGAGACATTAGTAACATCTCTATTATTGCAAGCAACATTTGCAATTAGAATCTGATTGATGGATGGATAGGTGAATTGATTTTAATATTCCGGCAAGTCGGCGCCACGGGTGATGTAACGGCAGGTATTGCACAACCACGAGATGTGCGCGGCACGCTGTTGCTAGGGTACGTATTCAATTGGCAGGTACAGATGCAGTTATCGGCAAACTTAGTGGCAATGTACTCAGGCTGTGCGTTTTATGTCTCTATTGAGGTAAGCGTGGTGTGCGGCGGCCTATGTTAAATTAAACTAATCACAGGCACAAAGGGCACATGTGCGAACTTTAAGACGTTTATTCACGAAGTTTGCCGATAACTATACTACAACTATTTACACACAATTATTGATAACTATCGTAAAAGGCTTTTTTAAATAATACTTTTTTATCTTTATTATTTATTTTTAACTTTACAATGGGAAAAGTCTGGGTGTACTCCGGTCAAAGAAAAACTTAAATGTAGTATTTGAGGGTACAATAATGTGCACCCAGTTAAATTTGGTAAGATTGTTCAAAACACCGTCTAAAAAGTACTCTTTGATCTGAAGCCTGAATTTTTTTATTCGAGGTCAAAGGTCACAAAAATGGGATTTTCGCGATTTTCAGCTAAACCGTAAGTTTTATCATAAAAATGTCTGAGACAAAACAAAACCGGTGTCGGATCGATGAGGATTTATTATATTTCATGTATGATGGTATTTTGAACAATTGGGGATGCAGACCTGTAAATAGCCGTGCTCCCTACGGGTGGTATGAGAACTATTACGAACGAATACGTGGAGGGCGTATCAATCCAATTCGTCTATGCAACGATCCCTAAGGTACAATTGGGCATGCAACAACAAGTAGGTACACGAGTAAAAGAAAGTCACTTACCGCGCGCTGCTCTCTTGAAGTATGTTGGTGGCCACCAACTGCTCCAGCTGTCAGGATGCATATGTACAGTAATACTAGTAGCTTGTGAGCGGTGAGCTGCTCAGATCTCTAAACTTTTAGCTGGATGCGAATTATTATGTAACCTCGGATTTATAGAGTGACCGCACTTAGTGAGTGAGTATCTTAATGTTGTTTCCATGTTACGAATATTTTTAAACCTATATTCACTTTGAAACGATACAAACACCAACCTCTATTCAGTCTAAGGCACTGATCAGATCCAAATATGAAAATATCATTTAGTTATAATGACATCAGCGGTTCACTTTTGATGAAAATTCACGCGACGCAGGATTACCCAATGGTTGTGAACCACTCAGAGATACTCGGATCATAGTTTGTACTGACAGAAAATAAAAAATTTAAAACCCTGTGCGATACTAATTTGTTTTCTACCGGCAATCTTAAACGCGAAGCAGTAGATAAAACTTCCCTTTTACTCCGTAAAATTTCATCAAACCGTATTAATTTTTCATTACAGCGCCCAAGTAATCCTTCGACGATGAAATGTACACAAAGTGTGAAAATATTAACATAATGGTGCGTGATTAGGATCCAACTCGTCTCAATTATATCTCTGTGGAGTGTACAATACAGCGCACGGGCATTACCGTACAAATGATATCGTTAAGGCAAATTGCTCCCATTGTTGAATTAAACGTTCAACCCCTTCAATTAACTCCTGATTCAAATTGTTGCCGCTAAAACACAATTTAACTTTCCTTGGGGCTTCGTTTTCGGTACTTTTATATCATAATCTGACGTTTACCCTCGTGAATGGAAGTTACTTGGGTAAAAACCAAACGGAAGAAACCTAAGATCGTCTGGAAAGAATCAAAACTTTATAGTGGTTGCAGTGCTTTTCGTAATCTATTATATAAAAATGAATCCCTAAATGTGTTGCTAAGCGCAAATCTCGAGAACGGCTGAACCGATTTCGCTAATTCTTTTTTTAAAATATTCCTTGAAGTACGAGGATAGTTCTTACGGAGAAAAAAATTAAAAAAACAAATTGACTGTTAGGCGGTACGAAGTTCGCGGGGTCCGCTAGTATTTTAATAAAATCAATCGTAAGCTTATGAATGATAATACATAAACAAATATGAACTATGTTACCGATAATTACCGCATCACAATAGTGTGGATATAGATAGATCACTGATAGTCAGTATGTATAATAATATATATGTAATTCAATGTTGTAAAGGCATATTTATGCAGTCTATATTCATAGCCTGAGGTTATTGAACTGATTGATTGAATGCAGGTAGATGTTTTAATAACGTCAAGTTTACATCTATTAAACACTATTCAAATATAACATGGCTCGTAACAAATTTATCTTCAAAGACAGAAGCGAACTGGTAATGAGACATTATCAGGTGAATACTACCGGCCATTATCTGGCCTGTAATCCGTGATAAAATACAAATTTATGTGTACTACACGTCGATTTTTGACAACATTGAGCAGTATCAGCGAAGGTGCCGTTGTATGATAACTTCAATCAATATCACTCGCGTGCTCGTGTTCCCATATTATTATAACTATGCACCTAATTAACTGAACGAGGTGCCGATTCCTGTCCTGGCCTTTGAATTGATCATTCTGATTTTGGATTATGGTCAATACTCATTGAAAAAGCAGTGATCTTACCACTGCGAGAAAAGTTTATAGTTAGTCATTTGAAGGCAAATACTATACGCGGTACTGTGAAACGCCCGCTTGGCTGCACGAACGTTCTCGCAATTATTTCTAGTAACAAATTCGACCGCTGCTCTTCAAGTATGAAATGACCCTCATTTGAGCTTTTTAACGTGCGTTAAATAAGCATTGAAATAAAAAAAAATCATTTCCAAATATATTATGTACTAGCTGTTGCCCGCGACTTCGTCCGCGTTAAGTTCGGAATAACTCGAACCCATGTCACAGAACAAATAATTAAGTTAATTCATTATATTCTCAATTATTTATTATGAAGAAAGTCTTCTTCGAGTGACTGACTAATACATCCAGGGCTAAACTACCGAAAACTACGAAATTAGACAGGCTTCTTCAATGGGTTCGGCAAACGCTGCGAAAGGGTTTTGAAAAAAAATACTTTTTGCTGACCAAACGTTTTGTATCCACATTATTAGCAATTTTCATTAGTTATAATGCTCTAAATATCCTCCCTTCCTCCCAACTCCTCAGAATACGCTACTACTACTTACGAATTGAACATATAAAACTACATCGAGAGCATCATGAAAATAACTTCTTCACGAAAACCCGGAGCATACAAAGACGTTTTTACACGCCGCCGGAGCAGTGGTTCTCTCCTTTACCGAGTCAATGCCTTTGGTTTTATGATAAATTTTACCGCCCACAGCCACATCGTTGTTCGTTGCCTTACACACAGGTGAATGGGTACAGTGGGCAAGAGAGCAAATGCGGCCTTGACTGGGATAGGGCCTAGTAGTCGCAGGGTACTTCCAACTGGTCGATATGGTCTCATTTCGCCATATTTCCCTTGCAGCGGCCAATTTGTATCCGCAGGTGATTTATACGTCTAAGTTGGCAACAGGAGTTGAGACTGATGGTGAGATTTCCGTTGTTATGATGAAATCTGCCGGAACTGGATGATTATGTATGTTAATATATTTGTGTAAGTAGGTATGTTGTACGTCAGCGCTTTTATAATGTTACGCTTTTTTCGAGCAGTATTGATTTTTGAGTGCTGGGTGTTAGGCGTACGGCCTAAAGTTCATAATCTAGCTTGTAACTGTAGAGGCCACCTGTTCGATTATTAGTTAAACACTTAATTAATCAATTAATTTAGAAAAAAATATTGATTTTAATAGGCGAATAATTACGTAGGCGTCAGTTTTATATTGTACTGGGTTCAGTTAATTGTACATTACATCAAGGCATTTGTTTCAAAGCCAAAGCCAAACCAGAACTGTAGCGCCATACCATAAAAGTTCAAAAGAAAACGTGATTGAAAATTTCTTTAAGTGGCCATTGTGCTATTTCTGACACGGGTTGACGAAAATTATAAATGAAATTGTTTCAAAAGTAAAAAGCGCTGCTGTGGCATTTTGTGGCTTCGTTTGTAATTAAGTACATTTTGGGTTGAGTGCCAATAATGACGATATCTGTGTTACGGTAGCAATTAATAAATAATATGTAGTTATTATCTATAGTTATCAACTGGGGCGTCTGTAATACAATGCTTAATTATGTTTGTTATGATTTATCGACTCTCAAAAAAATTTAAGACTTATTTTAAACCTACCTACTCTCTTGATATCCAAAAACTTTGGGGGTGACGGGTGGAGCCGCCTGTTACCCTAGCAGAAGCAGGCCGCGGTGGCGGTACACATTGCGTGCCTCCTCATGCCCGGGGGCGAGTTGGGGACTCTGTGGTCCCCACACCGGAAGAGGGCCAGATCGAGAGATATGGCCCTGGGTCGGCCGGGGTGCGAGGGATATGGCTACGACAATATCACCTCCGGCAACTGTCTGCCCACAGACAGCGTGCGTTTTAGTCGGTTCGAGTCCGACATAACCTCCTCCTCCGGCTTCGGCGGGGGAGATATCCGTGGGGATTTTTCGCACGATAAAAATAAGAAAAATCCAAAAACTAAAATTGCGTTCCTTTTCCCTTGCGTTTTCAATGGATAACTCGTAATAGCTATACAGTGATCAGTCTGTTAGTAAGCAATAATGTCAAAACACTTGCCTAGTGTGGGGTCAACGGATATATATCTACTTAACTGTATCGTTTTTAGCAATAAATATTTTTTATTTTTATTTTTATTTTTATTTATGGCTATGTCAAACTCGTTATTTAATTATGGTACAAATCCAGTCAGTGGCCATGTTGATCAACCGCCGCCGCGCCGCCGGACTCAATTATGGCAGGCTGAGCTGTTACCAGTACTCCAGTGAGCGAGCAGCCTAACTAGATATTCCCAACTCGGCAGGAGTGTTAAAATTTTTAAGATTACTTTAAAATGTAGTAACTAATCCTAATATTGAATAAAGCACTTGTACTTAAGTTTTTTTCCAAATTTTGTTTGTTTTGAACCTAACCCATTTCGCCTCACGACTTTCTCAAAGGTTTACAATGGTTTCCAATGGTTTCTAATGGTTCACAATGGTTTACAATGGTTTGCAATGGTTTGGAATGGTTTTCAAAGGTTTACAATGGTAATAATTAATTCAAATGGTACCTATGTATTTAATTTCATAGTGTTTTGCCTGAAAGTTACGATAAAATATTTTGTTTAAAACAAAACTTTGTTCACACTTCATACAGTTTCCGGCATATATTTTGACCCCGGTCTCGTTACAAGATGTAGGTACAAGGCGCAGTTTAGGGTGTCTTTTGAAGATAGCTCTAGGTGCTACGGCAGCGGAGGAGCTAAAATCCACCAATCGTTCATTATATCAAACGAATCCACGCGTGCCAAGCTCTCGTTCAAGTCCTATCGCAACAAGATAATAGGTAGGTATAATAATACGTCAGTAATTATACCCACCAAATGTTCGTCTATAATAGGTAGATTGAAGATATCTGATATATTCAAAAAATAAATAGGAGTAATAATCTACTGGGAGTCAGAGTTCTGAAACCCTTTTTTTTAGTAAAGCATAGTTAGTAAGTAATCTTACTAAGTTATTCTGCGCTTAGCTTCACTAAATAAAATTCACTTTTGTCTTTCGGAATTACCGGAGCACGAAAATTTGTACAAAGAATAAGTAATCAGGTTTTAAAACAATTTAAGTAACGAATTTTAACACGCCTAAATAAGTTTTTGAAAAAAAGAGCTTGAGTACCTAAGTAGATGGGGACTGACCGACTGCCTATTACAAGTAGGTTTTAATTTGAATAGGCGCTTTCTTATACTCATATCATTCGGTTATCAATTGTCTAGTCTAGAGCTTTCGGAGGTTAGCATGTGCGAAATTTTAAAAAACAGCGAAAATATTATATCACCTTTGTGTCAGAACTGTTTATTAGATCGGAGGGAACAACTACACCGATTATAATAAATAATTATTATTATCGTTCGTGGGCTTGTCGATTAATTATGTAGTTGAATGCATCGGTTATGGTTATGCGTAGAAAATGGGCCTTTCACGTGGTAACTAGGTGAATCGTTCGTCTTAGAGGGTTAAGTTCACGGTGAAATAGGTATGATAAAATTAGTATTAAAAAATGTTGGGTTATGAGGTTGGTGAAAATGAGTCCTAGAGCGGAATCCGCGAATCAGAACGAATGGTGAGACACCTCTTGCCAAATGAATTTCAAGTTGGCAACCTGCAAAATATAACTGAGATAGACTGGATATGTATATCGTAAAAGCTAGTACCTAATTTATTGATTGAATTCAATTATTTATCTTAATTTGTTCTTTAAAAGATGTAACTTCATAATTACAGTGGTCTGGCTTGTTACTAAATAACTTTCATGATGTTGTAACTAACTTAATTTCATGATCCTAACTCAACAGCATCTCTCTCTTGTGGAATCTATATTTCTATACTAATTTTATAAAGAGGAACAATTTAAAAACTACAGGACCGAATTCAAAAATTCTTGAGCCCTTTGAAAGCTACACTATCAGACCATATATCACCACGCTACTATCAGCGATAAACGGGATCAGAATTCGACGCAGGTGGAGCTGCGAGCAACAGCTAGTAAATACTAATTGCTTTGTGAACCCAAAATAATTCAAAATTATTCATCTAAAGTATTCTATTCTATTACGCGGGCGGAATGACTACTGTCTCTAAAGTAAACTACTGAGATAATGTGGCCACACACACGTGGCCACAGCCGTACTACAGGACGACGTTTATTTCACTGTTCCTTTACAACCTAACAAACGCAATCACTACTAAAACTAGTTAGGATACCATACACGGTCTAACTGAACCACTTTGTCTGGGCCTTCGAGCAGGCTAACATACTGTACGTCAGGTCAGCTAGCGTACTGTACGTCAGAAATGAACAGAGCAGAGTTCGCAAATTGGAATCGACGATAATTCCCATTGCTCGCCATTGTACCGGGTCGAAAGGCTTCAGCTGCTACCTACTACACCTAAACGTACTCAAAGCCTTGTTACAGTTTAATAATGATAATAGGGTAGAAAATTTTCACGTGGCGATACGACACCTTCGGAAACCGTTTTGAAAACGAGTACCTAAAATCTATAAGTACGATATTAAAAGCTTTTTTCAATCTTAACTTTCATTTTGAGCAATAGTATATTTACACCTTACTTCTTTTGAAGGACTAATGGTGAAAAAAAAAAACACTCTTTGATAAAGGAATCTACAAAAATGCTGTTGTTATAGGTAGGTACTTATAATTTTGTATCGGAAAATATTCAAATCATTTTTTCTGAAAGCTTCTATTAATTATAAACAAGGAGCTTGTCTGTGAGGAGAACTAAAGATATTTAATGTGCCCTCTCCCCTCACGTCTGCCCCCTCTCACCTCATTTATTAATTTGCGTCTTAAACAACATAATATTATACATTGTAACAAATATTGTGCCTACTCATATAAAGGTGCTTTGATTTATTATTTACAATAAGAAATAGGAAATTATAACGGCTTTGTAGGAGGAGGATCGGAGGCTATGGTACACGTTAGGAGAGGCTATGTTACGGCTATATTGAAATACGTATCTATGTACTGTACATAGTCACGCCTCTTTCCCAAGGGGGTAGGCTTATTGGAATAGTTTTTTATACCACTTCGGTGGCAGACAAGCACATGGCTCACTTGATGGAAAGTGGTTACCGTAACTACTAAGAGTTAAAAAATCTTGTTTCATAGAATGTGCAGTAATTTTGCCACACATTTTAAGTACATGTTTACACACACAAAGCGCACATTTATACGCACAAGTAAGTTCCATAATAATAAATAATCGTGAAAAGTTCCGTTAACACAAAAACTATGACATTTCTATTAGTTAAAAAAGCTTGTTTCACAGAATGATTGTAATTGATTGATTGATTGATTGTAATTGTAATTTTGTCATTTTTGGGTACATTTTTAAGTTAAAAAAATCTTTCAACGTTTGTGCAGTAATCGCAGTCTGTACTTATTCGGTTCAATAGTTCGGTAAATGTTCCTAACCATAAGAGCGGCAAGCGCGCCCGCGACTCTTCGCGCTGACTTTTACTTTTACAATTACCGTTGTAATAGTTATTTAGTGGTGTACAGTAGTTAGCGATGGTGCTGTGCCGGCTGGAGTGCCGAGTGCCGACTGCTGTGCGGCGTCAATAGAGCGTTACGGTTGCTAAGTGCTATAATAATATAGCCACACAATGTTTACGGCCGGCGCGGTATTGGGTCGCCTGGCCTCGGCGCATTCAGATCAACACTACGAGCCTCAATGGCACGTTTGCCGTAGATGCTGCCTCAAATTATAATAATGATGTTACAGAAAACAAACAATGCGTTTCCTCGAGAAAAAACCGTGTGAATCCCACAATTCAAGTGGAGCTTGAGTACTCGGCCGAGTAAACATAACACTACGCGCGTGCTCGCTCAGAACGTGTCGTGAAAATCTGCTATGAACACTCCTTAAGCAATTTTTCATGTGTAATAGTGTAATTACATCACCAAAACAAACAGAAGATATGGTTGTATTGTACTCGGCAGTCGGCAGTAGTGTCATAACTTTTAACGCGAGCAGTTGATGCTAAGGCTCTGCTTCGAGCGTCGAAGCGATAAGAATATCCGTGCTGATACACTAAGATCGTCAAATTTGCTTTGGGATGATGCGGCCTTGGCGCTCACAAGCCGTTAGCATAAAGAAAACGATTTTCACCCAAAGAAGTGTAACTTAACCTATGAAGTGAAACTTGTAATAAATAAAGACTTCAGGTTGTGATGATACAAATGTCGAGTTGGTGTTAAATAGCGTCATGTGTTTCTTATGTTTGTAAGACTTACGGTTATGTGTGTGTTACGGTGGACGGGAGGAGGCGGTGGAGGTGCGAGAGGCGTGCGCTCGGAGCGAGCGTGGGCGCGCGACTGCGAGGCTCGCGGGGTGATAACGCTGATAAGCGACGTCACTCGCCGGTCAAATGACGCTGCGCCGGCGCGGCCGCCGAGATTGTCTGCGCCCACTACGATTAAACAGGTGTATTATCACCTGGCCTAGGGCTGTGTGAGTGGGATTTACATTTTATGTTTCAATACCATCAGAGCATTTATTTACCTTGTATGTAATCGGTACTGTAAGTATTGTGTAATTTTATTAGGTTTTTATTTCATAGTTACGATAAACATGTATTGTGAATGTATTGTGAGTACTGTAACATGCACGGTTTGTCAGTCGGCGGCTTTTAGATTTAAGACACTACACACGACATATACCTCGGGACATATTATCTTAGACGTAAAATGCTCAAAATGTGCCCAATACGCGCAGAACATGTTTGTTTATTTATTTATTTTTTATTTATATACACTTTTTGTACTTACACCATTTAAAATAAAATATTAAAAACATAAAAGTAATCACTATGGCAATAGTGAATACAACAATTTGTTGGGTATCTTATGAGTATAGCATAGGGTACTACTGCGGTGGACGAGCTGAAATTCAAGCATCGCGCAACTTATCATGAAAACTTACCGTGGTCCATGAGAGCTTGCGATATCAGTACCCTGGACCGAACAGTGGACAATGGGCAGCAAGAAAGGTTTCGGTACTCTCACCTTACTGCAGCTGCTTATAATTAAACGTCGTCCTCCTCACAGCGTTACTCACGGTTACATCCAAAGCTCTCCCATCCACTCTCTTTCTGTCTCTCCTGAAGGTGCTTAGTAAACGTTAATAATATTTTTTCTGAGATTGTCATCTGTGGGTGATGGGTAGAGCTGCTTGTCAACCCAGCAGAAGCAGGCTGCTAGGACGGGGCGAGAGGCATCACAGACCCGAAGTCCAGGTCAGTGACCTGTGCGGTTTTATTAGCTCCGAGTCCAACATAATCACTCGTCAGTCCGTTCGTGGGGATTTCAGCAGCAAAAATTATTGTATTTGCTATCACTGGTCTTAATCGGAATATACCTCAGGACACTAATCTTGAACCTGAATCGCGAGACAAACGAGACCCTGGCGCCCGCGAATTGTTTTGAATAATCTATGTTTGGTGAATTTGAGTTCGCCCACCGCAGTGGCACACCTTACTATCCACAAAGGACACCCAAGAAACGTGTGCTGCGCGTATAAAACACCTTTTGAGAACATTTTAGGCCCAAGACAATTATGTCCCGAACAATAATTCGGGTTTACCAGGAAGAAATCGGGTATCGGGAGTATTGGGATCCTTGGTATCGATATCTCCAGCGACGTCCAATACCGTAGTCATTTAGAAGACAAGGTGAAGCTGGCATCAAAGAAGCTTGGGGTGCTCAACAGGGCGAAGCAGTACTTCACTGCGGGGCAACGACTCATCCATTATAAAGCGCAGGTTCGGCCGCACATGGAGTACTGCTGTCACCTTTTTGCTGGGGTGCCTGCATGCCAACTTGACCCCTTTGGCTCGGTTCAAAGACGGGCGTTAAGGCTCGTCGGCAATTCCATACTCGCAGGCGATGTGGAATCTCTCAGTCTCAGAAGAGTAAAAGGTCGTAAAAGGTTGACTTTACCTTTTAGTTACTTATTTGATACTTTTTAACAATTACAGATTTTATTAGCTCTGCCCGCGTGGAAATCTGGTACCACTCCCTTAACCCATGGGAACCTATACAGGGATAAAAAGTAACCCATGTGTACCAAATTTTAGCAAGATCCAGATAGCCATTTGAACGTGATTGAGTACCAAACATAAAACATCATTCAAACATCTTCATAAACTTTCATTCCTCTGTCTTCGCTTATAATATATATCTATCTGTTAAGCTTTTGCACCTAAACCACTGAACGATCTAGATGAAATTTGTACAGAGATAGATTAGACTGTGAGAAGCCGCACTATGGTCCAGAAACGGGTTCACCGTCTCAAAAATCTGTATCTCTTTTGCCTAAAGACTTAAAAACTTGAAAATTTGGACTGGATGCGAAAGGCGGATGATCGAGACAAATGGCGCACATTAGGAGATGCCTATGCTGCCTATGCTGCCTTAACCTATTGCTCCATAAACCTAACTGGGATTAGGTAGAATTTAATATGAATTTGTATTGAATAAATCACTTGTATGAATTTGGAATATGAATTTGGTTCTGTCTGACCTTCATAGGTGCGACTTGTGATATATTATAAATATTATAATGCATGATATCACATACTGGCGCGCCGACTGTATAATCAATTTTCTGAAAAATATATAATATTATACATTCTGTAGATTTCATTTTGTATTCAGTGTCGTTAGGTTCCTTCAAGAATGATTTTATTCTAAATCAATCATTGTAAAAAGAATCAGTCATCATCACACGTGGTTACGAAAAAAAATAGCAATTTAGATTCATTCGGACACCATTACATACTGGTACTTCTATTCAAGGAATCACTAAAAAGTCCTCTGAGTTGGACATGGTGGTACCATGTAGAAAATAAATAAATTCTTTTTTTAAAACATTCCTTAAAGATGCTTCTAAACGGGCGATGTTTTACTGCAATTAGTGGCTGCAACACTGTGGCCCGGCAACATTGCAACTATTGTAAGCAACACCGGTCAGTATTGCAGTAATGTCCCGGCCATATTGCCAAACATGATTTGTGTAGCCACATATGGCCGATGTTGCTGCGATGGGTTGCCGGACGATCGCTAGGCGGTCGATTTTACTGCAATATTGCTCAGCCAGTTCTATTGTTGTTTCAGTCGCTCTCTTTGTTATAGCACAGTCTATCATTTTCTACGCGAATTGTTAAATAATTTACTATCAAGGCTTATTTCTAGACTTAAATTATCTAAAGTTTCACGCCTATTGAAGTAAGATCAAATCCACAATCTCTTCTTTTTCTGTTTATTTTTTAATAAAACAATAAACAAAACATTGTTGCCGGTTTGTGTAGCCCGTTTAAGAATCTGCATCAAGAGCTATACTGTTGCAGATGTATTGCAACACATTGTCCAGCCATTGATTGTTCGGCCATCAGTTGCAATGAAATATTTTTGATGTTGCCGGGCAATTAGTTGCCAATAGTGCAGCCACATATTGCAGAAAAACATGGCCCGTTTAGAAGGGCACTAAAGTACGGGGATAGTTCTTACGGAGAGAAAAATTGAAAAGAAAAAAGAATTGACTGTTAGGCGGTACGAAGTTCGCGGGGTCAGCTAGTCTCATGTAATATTCCCGTTCGTTAGGCTGGCCCGGCCGTATTGGACAAGCTTGACACAAGCATAAGCATACGTATTTACTTCGTTTTCAATGTACCTCGCCTGGAAAAAAGATACTCGTATAGGCACTTCATACTACTCACAACCCGCCTACGTATTGCCACTTGTTTAGGGGGGATGGTTAGTATTTTCCCAAATATAACTAGATACTTAGTCAACAATTGATCAAGCTAGACTAAATAGATACACATGAAAGACAGAGAAAGCTCACAAAACTGTGGAACACGACGAAATTGAAATAGATTCCACTCCAATCTGTCATGTCACCCGAGTCGTCCTCCGCGGAGGCAACTTGACCTCCCAATTAGCGCGTCTTATGTGTGACAAAACGTGTAATGCGGGCGTCGCGTGACGTGTGTTCTTGAATGTAGATTACCTTACAGCAGGCCTGGCTGGCTACCTACTAGTTAGTAGCCTACCTGCTAGTGAGTGGCCCGTGCGGGGTTTTCACATTTTTTTTATACTAAGTACTTAGGTCAGAGACAAGCACACGGCCCTCCTGACAATAAGTGGTTACCATGGCCTGTGGGCGAGTGCAATACCGGGGAGTCACACTCGTGCTGCCGACCCTGAAAGAACACATTTCATTTTCCATCACATTGATCTAATTGAATCTACGCCATCTTGCGAGTAAGATTTGAAAGCCGCTAGACGGCAATAGGCTAGCCCCTTAAGGCTAGCCCCCTATTACGTGGGACTCAAAATCATAGTTGGCGAAATGTGGTTGTTAATACGCCTCTGCCTACCCCTTCGGGGATTTACAAGCGTGAGTAGGTATATGTATGATTGTAAAAAAATAAAAATAAAATAAATGCAAATCTTTAACTTAGTGGAAAAAAAAGAAAAACTATAAAGAAGCTCATTATAGTTTTTTTCTATGGAATATTATTTGGTAACATACGTTTTATTTAGATATATTATTATTATCAAGCATGGAACTCCAATAAGTAATACATATTTTTGGTATTTTCGTTTGTGACCAATCAAGGAATCATCCTAACTATGACCCGATAGCTACGCCACCTGGCGGGTGCAAATCACGTCTGTAACAATTCTACAAGTCATAACTCGAAAAAGTTTTATTACAATCCATAACGATCGGGTAAATGATGCTGCAACGCAAAAAGGAAAAATATACGAACAAACAAACCTTCATTTTCATATTTGATTTATTCCAGCTCACAAAATTCTGAGAAATAAAGTATCGGGGGCATATAGATCAGACTCTTGCGCACACATTCGACGGGACAATTCTTCAGTGTCATGTGAAATCATAATAAATATATTATATTATATCGAAGGCTAAACTTCATTTTGCAAGTCATATTTAGATCTCAGAAATACAATACATATTAAAACATGCAGAACTCGCCGTCATCGGACACAAGATGGAGGACAGGGCTCGTTTAAATTAAATTATTATTGTTTACTCGAAATACAAATAAATATATTTTAAAACCAGCTGTTGCCCGCGACTTCGTCCGCGTTAAGTTCGGAATGACTCGAACCCATGTCACAGAACAAATAATTAAGTTAATTCATCATTATTCTCAATTATTCATTATGAAGAAAGTCTTCATCGAGTGACTGACTAAAACATATAGGGCTAAACTACCGAAAACTATGAAATTAGACCGACTTCTTCTATGGGCTCGGCAAACGCTGCGAAAGGGTTTTGAAAAAAAAAATACTTTTTGTATCCACATTTAGCAATGTTCATTAGTTAGATTGCTCTAAATATCTTCCCTTCGTCCCAACTCCTCAGAATACGCTACTACTACTTATGAATTGAACAGATAAAACTACATCGAGAGCGTCATGAAAATAACTTCACGAAAACCTGGAGCATATAAAGACGTTTTTACACGCCGGAGCAGTGGTTCTCTCCTTTATCGAGTCAATGGCTGATTGCTTACTCTGGTTTTTTGTTAAATTTTACCACCCACAGCCACATCGTTGTTCGTTGCCTTACACACAGTGGGCAAGAGAGCAAATGCGGCCTTGACTGGGATAGGGCCTAGTAGTCGAATAGGCCATATGAATCAGACAAAGAACGCAATTTCGGAGAAACACCCCTATAATATATTATTAAACTAATAATTGTTATATTGAAAGTCTTATTGAACACAACGCCTGGCTTAATTATTAGGTCGTCATGTGGAAAACAATGCGTGATTTCTGAGAATCTCTCAAAAGCGGAAAAATTTAACAAAAAACCAGAGTAAGCAATCAGCCATTGACTCGATAAAGGAGAGAACCACTGCTCCGGCGTGTAAAAACGTCTTTATATGCTCCAGGTTTTCGTGAAGTTATTTTCATGACGCTCTCGATGTAGTTTTATCTGTTCAATTCATAAGTAGTAGTAGCGTATTCTGAGGAGTTGGGACGAAGGGAAGATATTTAGAGCAGTCTAACTAATAAACATTGCTAAATGTGGATACAAAAGTATACCACGATAAGAATACCACGCAAATAGAAATTTAGACAGCCAGTAATCTCCCTCAACGAATTCCGTAAGAAAATTGCTACTAGGAATTTTTCCTATGTCAAATCCTTTACTAATTGGGCTACACTGGGCGATATTTTTATGGCTATCTATATCTATACATATAATAAAATTGTAACCGATCGGTGTCTGTACATGGCATGGAAATGAGAAAAACTATTATTAGGGGACTTTATTAACGTAATAGAAGCCAAAACAACGTTCATTGGAATTTTTGTCTGTTTATCTGTTTGTCTGATTGTCTGTGCGTTTGTGCACGCTAATCTCAGAATCGGCTCAACCGATTTGGTTGCATTTTCACTAATTGATTGTGGTAGGCTCCACTTAACGTTTAGTGGTTTTTTTTTATTAAAACGGTTGATAAATAAAAAAGTTATGTCAATAACGTAAGCTTCAAAGTCAACGCAATCAACATAATTATATTGCGGTTTATGTAGCTTAAGTTACGGAACCCTCGGTGCGCGGGTGCGACTTGCACTTGACCGGAGCCCTGTTTGTATTAGTGGTTCTCTATTTTTATTCCTACAATTTTATGTCATAATTTAACATTGCATAATGTTACTTGTCCTAACACTATTTACGCATAATACTCATTTGCCATAACTTTTTAATCATAATTCTTTTAATCCTATTTACTATAAGCATAATATTTTATAAGCATACTGTCCCAAAGCATAAGTTTACTTAAGCATAACGACGCCTAACCATAACTATTTTAAGCATACATTATTCAGAATGTTCATTTGACTACCTACTTAAAGTTCTACATGGTTATAAAAAAAATAACCACGAAAGCCTAATGCGGGAGCTTCGCTCCGCTCCGCTCCCCCCTTCTAACCTAATCTATCCAAGTCGGAATCAGGGGCTTTCTCAATAAATCTATCACTGTCTGTTATTGCCATAATTATTAGTATTGCCATAATTATTCGTACAGTACGTTTCCTTTATGTTCGTTGATCATTATGCCAAATAACTATTAGATAAATAAACAATATGCTTTACAACTTTATGCATATCAAAGTTATGAATAAAAACATTAGGATATACAATATTTATGCTTAATAACATAGTATGCTAAAAACCAATTATGGCACACTATTATTATGATAAAGAAAATTATACCTAACTTGTTATGACAATTTAAATTAGGACAAAAACCATTATGAGAAAAAATGGGATCCCTGTATTAGTCAGTCACTGGAAGAAGATTTTTTTCCTAATAAATAATTAAGTTCATCGTTATATTCTTAATTATTTATTAGGAAAAAAATCTTCTTCGAGTGACTGACTAATACATACAGGGCTCCGGTCAAGTGCAAGTCGCACCAGCGCACCGAGGGTTCCGTAACTTAAGCTACATAAACCGCAATATATGTTGATTGCGTTGACTTTGAAGCTTACGATAATGACATAACTTTTTTATTTATCAACCGTTTTAATAAAAAACCACTAAACGTTAAGTGAAGCCTACCACAATCAATTAGTGAAAACTGCAACCAAATCGGTTCAGCCGATTCTGAGATTAGCGTGCACAAACGCACAGACAAACAGACAAACAGATAAACAGACAAAAATTCCAATGAACGTTGTTTTGGCTTCTAAGTTTTACGTTAATAAAGTCCCATAATAATAGTTTTTCTCATTTCCATGCCATGTACAGACACCGATCGGTTACAATTTAATCTACATCTACACTAATATTATAAAGAGGAAAGATTTGTACCTATTTTTGTATGTTTGTAATGAATAGGCTCCGGAACTACTGTACCGATTTCAATAATTCTTTCACCTATAGAAAGCTACACTATCTGGGAGTAACATAGGTTATATAACATCACGCTACTACTAAAGGGAGCGGAGCAGTGAGCATAAATGTCAATAAATCGGGCAGATTTCCATACATTAAAGTTGGACCGGAATCCGAATTCCACGCGGGCGGAGCCGCGGGCAACAGCTAGTTATATGTATAGATAGATAGCCATAAAAATATCGCCCAGTGTAGCCCAATTAGTAAAGGATTTGACATAGGAAAATTCCTAGTTAGTAGCAATTTTCTTACGGAATTCGTTGAGGGAGATTATTGGCTGTTTAAATTTCTATTTGCGTGGTATTCTTATCTTATCTTGAATTTAAGGGTACATTTTTGTTTATCGAATAAGTCATTTATTTTTAATTTTACACGAAAAATTGTTACAACAAAGTTGTTCAGGATTAAATTTTCTACAATTTTGGGGTAGCAATTTTCTTTTGAATGGAATTCATTGGGTAAGGTCACTAGCAGTCTACATATGGCTTTGCGTGGTGTTCGGTTCAATGTGTTATTAGCCATTTGAATTTAAGAGTAAGTTTTTGTTTACCGAATAATTCGTTTAGTTTTAGTTTTACTCAAAACATATTTGTTATAAAGTTGTTAAGAATTAATTTACAGTCTGGTAATCATAATTTTCCCCCAAGGACCGACATTTTTCGATGTATACTCCAAAAGGGTGGTGAAATATTGTTCGATGTTTTTAACAAAGGAAAAATTCCTAGTGGCAATTTTCTTTCGGAATTCGTTGAGGGGCATCACTGGCAGTCTAAATTTCGATTTGCATGGTATTCGGTTCATTGCATTCTCCGCCATCCTAAATTTAAAGGTGAAATTTTAGTTACTGAATATATTTGTATGTTCGTCAAATAATATCGATCCTAGGGTAAAATTATGATAACCAAAATGTAGGAAATTGAATTCTAAACAAATTTGTCTCACCATTTTCGTGTAAAATTAAAAATAGGTGTCTTATTCAGTATCTAAACTTAAATTCAAGATGGTGGAGAATACAATTAACCGAATACCATGCAAATCGAAATATAGACTGCCAGTGACCTCCTCTAAAGAATTCCCAAAGAAAAAAGCTAGTAGGAGTTTTTCCTTTGTTAGAAACTTCGAACAAAATTTCACCACCCTTTTGGAGTATACAGTGAAAAATATCGGTCCTTGGGGACAATTATGATTACCAAACTGTAGGAAATTTAATTCTTAACAACTTTATAGCAACTATGTTTTGAGTAAAATTAAAACTAAACGACTTATTCAATAACAAAAACTTACCCTTAAATTCAAGATGGCTGATAACGCAATGAACCAGACTGCTATTACCCAATGAATTCTGAAAGAAAATTGCTACTAGGATTTTTTTATAAGTCATAAAGGTCAAACAAAGATTCTCCCCCTTTTGGGGTATTAATCGAAAAATATCGATTCTACGAAAAAATTATGAATACCAAAATTTGGAAAATTAAATTCTAAACAACTTTGTAGTTACAATTTTTCGTGTAAAATTAAAACTTAAACGACTTATTCGTTAGACAAAAATGTATCTTTAAATTCAAGATGGCGCAGAACGCAACGAACCGAATACCACGCAAATCGAAATTTAGACTGCCAATGATGCCCCCTCAACGAATTCTGAAAGAAAATTGCTACTAGGAATTTTTTCTAAGTTTGTCCCTTAATTGTTCTATGTCTATTGTACTAGTGGGGCAGGAAGTTACAGTGAGCGTCTGAAGTAGATAATCTCTCCCTGCAATTGCTCTGATGAGGGAGATACCTTACGGTTTTAGTCGGTTTGACTCCGGCATAAGCGACGATATGGTTGTACTCATAATTTTGCCGAAGAGATAAATTATCATCTTTAACCAAGCATAATAGATGAGCAGAACACAGGTAAAATTTTATTGAAAGAACGAAAGCTTTGGAGTGACTGTCGTCTGATCTCCCAAATCTGAGAGGAAAGCATGCTGCAGAGCCTCCTCCGTTGTTTAGCAGGTGCACCGACTAGCACAGGTAGGACCCTGTGCACTGTATTATAAAAGTAAACGAAATGTAAAAGAATATTATTTTTCAATAAAAATCCTGATAGGGTATTTATATAAGGTATATTTTGTTATAGGTTTGTCTCCCTTCATGGTCAACTGAGCCCACATCCCATTGAGCCCGCGGGCTCAGTTGACCACGTTCGTTTTTTTTTGGTAGTAACTCAGCCCTCTAACCAGCCAACTTAAACTGCGGGCTCAGTTTAACCACTTGCTACGGCTGTCTCTACCTATTTCTTGTATATTTTTAGCTATATGTGAAGGATTAAAATATCTCTAGACAGTTTTGAATTGTTATATTATATGAGCCGCGGTAGCCTAGTGGTATGGGTAATGGACTGCTGAGACGAGGTCTCGGGTTCGATCCCAGGTTGTACCATGGCACACACCAATGACTTTTCGATGCTTTTCGAAGTTATGTGTGTATTTATCGCAGGTTAATAAGTGCCCGGTTAATGGCAATAGGCTCGCCACCTATTACATTGGGACCTAAACATAAACGGCGAAATGTGGGTGCTAGCACCTCTGCCTACCCCTTCGGGGATATAGGCGTGAGTTTATGTTATGTATATGTTATATGTAATAATAAAACATCACTTTTTCGCGCAGTACCTATGTACTTACTGTACCTATGCCTTAGTTATATATCGCTACTATAATACTGTATTGTAAGTCAAGTTATAAAAAGGTGACTTACATGAGGGTACTCCACCTCAATTTGGATAACATTATGTTATGGCATGCCTTGCCAAGTGCGAAGTGGAGAGGTAAACATCAGAAGGCAATTTCGAACTCGAAGCTCGAACCTTGGATGTGACCGGGACGTACCTACGCGAATATGATGATGAGAATTCAGAGAATAAAATCCGTAATGTTAGTACCTAATATAGATAATACTAGTAGATGATATAGGTACTTATTGTTAATAACTCTGTTATATCACAGAAAGGGCCACCCCATTTCTTCCTGTAGGTAGGTAGGTGTCGTAGAAGGCGCCTAAGCGATAGGGCTGTTCTCCATCCGACAGTAAACATACAGCCCATGACTAAGTGCCCGCTTAACGGCAATTGGCTCGCCACCCATTATGTGGGACCGAAAATCATAATTGGCGAAATGTGATGATGATATTCTTCATTGTTTCAATTCTTTGCGGCTTCCCAATGGTGCCATTTACCCTCATTGAAGTTTAATAAGTAGTACCTAACGAACGAGCGAAGCTGCGGTGGGAGGGTCAGCTGAACAGAAGGTGCAGCGAGAACGGGATCCGAATTTCACGCGAGTGGAGCCGCGAGCTACAACTAGTAAATGATAAGGTTCCCAATCGATCGACGACGCAAATCAATCGATGCAATGAAAGTAATTCGAGTCAATAATGAACATTAGACAGTCGCGGTGCATCGTTTCGCCACTAAACTGCATAACGTCACAAATGCCATGGCCATAACTGTTGCAACAACAATATTTTCCACTAGTTGATGAAAATCCGTTCAGCATGCGTCCATCGCGGACAAACAAACAGACAAGAATTTCAAAAAATATATTGTTTGTTTTTTTTTTTAACGTAGTTATTTAACTAACAATACTAACATGACCCAAGTACCTATTGTTTTTTATACCTATACCTAGGCATGTAAGTACTATATCTTCAATGTACCTATGGACATGACTGATTTTCAATTTTGTAGTATTTATTATAGATAAAAACAGTTAAATTTATTACCAACTGAAAAAGTAGATATTTTTATAGTGCATTTTAAATGGTGTTGGCGGATGGCGAGCAAGCGCCTGACGTAATTATCGCAGCAATAAAAGCACAACCACGATTCATGTAAACATTTTGTAAGGCATTAAGTTATCAGATCGCTGCTGGCAAGTGTAAAGGGAGGATTTCCCTCCTAATCCTCTGTTGGCGGATTAAACTTTGATGTTCAGTCCTCTTTAGGGCCTGTGTACCTTTCTTATGAAGTAGATTATCTATGAAGAGTTTTTGAATAAAAACTAGAGGAAATTATCATTTGTTCGTCGTTAATTTCGGTTGGTAATAAAGTTAATACATAAATACTGATTCTGTTTGCATGCCGTGGTTTATAATAACAGTTATTATGTACTATTTGATACGTATTGTAAGGATTTTGAATATATTTTGCTACTCTCAGATACCAAATATTGAGACACAATATCCCTAATTTCTGATCTTATCTAAAGAATCAATAGATACCTACCTATACGAACGTACGTACCTATACGAACATAGTTCTTTTGACTCCAACAGTTAACGTCTATGTGAGGGTGATCATTCTATGTTGGTCATCTTGAAGGAGGCTTGCATGGTAAAGAAAAGTAGGTATCTATCATGAGGGAGCGACATCAGATTTAGGTACCTACCGTAGTTATCATAAAGCCCAAGCAGAAGTTTCATAAATTGATAAATTGTTGACCCTTCTCGATTTAAAAAACTAATCTTATTCCTCTTTTAATATTATGAAGAATAAATTAATGATTGGCAGATTATGTTGTATAATATTTGGTTGGTAATTAATATAGTAGATGTTACAATAGGTGGCGTTGAACAGCACTAGATCTAAAATAGATTCTCTCTCGGTAATGTTTCCACTGCGTATATATTTAGCAATGTCCGCGCGCACCGCACTGCGCGCACGCCGCTCATTCTTATAAACAAGCTAGAAAGGTAACTATATTTTTATTAATCTATATTTTTCCCGACTAGCTTTTCGTAATTTTTTATCTTCCAGATTTCATTATAATAATTTTAAGTGATTTTAATGGGCAAAGACTAGGTAGTGTGGTAGTAAAACGCCGCCGGGTGGTGTTGCGTGAATATTTCAAATATACCTACCTAACCTTGTTTTCAGTTGTTCTTTTTAGACTAATTAGTATTTAACAAAATACTTTCTGCTTTGTAATTTGAAAATTTCGGGTAATGTTTTATTCTCGATTGCTTTATTGAAAACTAGGAATTATAATCATATGAATGAGATTTGTTGAGTAGTTATTTTATGAACTTAAGTTCAAAATGAAATAGGTTTAAAAAAAAAATAGGCAGGTACTGTGGAACAAGTGTCTTATTCAATATTATTATTTAAATTTAGAATAATAGTCTTATTAACATCTAGTTCTAAAAAAAGATGCAAAGGGGATTGGGTACCTAATCTTGTATGGACCGTGGCGTCATTAATTTTTTCAATCATTTTCATCAATACTTCATTGTACTGCATTCAAAGTTTTCACCCTATCGATTGATGCAATAAAAATACAGGATGTTATTTTTTCGAATTTCAGTCGGTTCGATTACAGGGTGTGGCAAGCGATTTTTCGATATTCCTTGCATTTAAGGAATGCCGAAAAATCGTTTGCCACGCCCTATACGAACCGACTATAATTCGAAAAAAATACATTCTGTATTTTTATTGCATCAATCGCTAGGGTCGATCATAAGGATCAAATCTCTCTAACAAACTTGGTAAATTAAATAAAAGGAAATCCATGAAATAAAAGGTTTAGGAAGATTTTAGTCGGTTCGACTACCGGGTGTGGCATTTTCAGAAAACTTTGAATGCAGTTTTGTTCCTTTTTAAAAATAAGGGAATGTTTCCTTTGAGTGGAATTCGCTATCTTCAATATTCAGAATACTATCCATCCAAGTATGATCGAAAAATTCCACCCTGTTTAGCTCTATATCTACGTCCCGATATAGTTTATAGAAGTTTGTCCATAGTAACTTTTGATAACTTTATACTGTACTTTCATATTACATAATACCAATTTCATTGATGGCCGCTCAATTCCAACACGACGCCAACATTACCCAACCCCCTTTGAAATATAAACTAACATTTTGTGCCTATAGATAACTATTGATAAACAAGAGGTAGGTACACTACGGTGACCGCGGGACAAAGGGAGATAAATATTTGCAAATAGAAAGAGAAGCACGATGGTATCTCTAAACAGAAAGAAAGGCACGATATTATTAGCTCTTTGACGTTCAGTCTCTCTAGTATTAATTTCATCTAAAAAAAGTACTGTTTTTCTTAAAATGGGGATAGTAGGAAGGTATTATAGAACTTTCTGAGGTAAGAATAATTTAATACCTTCCTTAGTAATTCCAGTAATAGTGCTACCCTTACACACATTTTTACACGCCTTCAAATCCCCGAAGGGTTAGACGGACGTGTATTAACATTCACATTCTCCCACTAATATTTTCGATTCCATGTAATAGGGTACGAGCCTATTGCTGTCAAGCAGGCACTTTCTCATGGACTGTAAGCTTACTGTAATGGAGAACAGCCATGGTTCGCAGCCTTGTAAGAGAACAGGTCAAATGATGGTTTTATACACCTGCCCCTTCAACCTAACCGGCATTTTGTGGAAACAAATGACACCAGACAAATGCAAACGGTATAGGATCAGTGGAGTTTATGGGACCCCAAGACCATCTTCAGGGCCTCAGCTAATCACGACCTGCAAGCCGGTGTACCTTCTGATTAACCGACGAGGTTCTGGAGCGGGGTTTCCTCATTGTGAAGGCAGATGATAGTGGCACCTACTAAAGCTGAAGTCGAAAGTTACTGGAGAAAATATTGGACAAAAAAAAGCATGAAAGGAACGCCCTGCTGTGGTTTCCCATGCGACTACAATATGGAGTTCTTCAAGATGGGCATTAGGAGGTTTCTGTAGTGGTAACACGAGTGTGACGCCCTTGGTGTTGCACAAGGCCATGGTAACCACGTTCCATTACGTGAGCTGTGTGTTTGTCTACCACCTGAGTGGCATAAAATACTTATATCATCCAAACCAATAAGGTATTAAATAACGGAGTATTGAGAGTTACCAAAGGGAATAACCCGTTTCGATAACTATATTGGATGAGCGGATTATTAAATTCGATTAATCGTAACAACAAAAGACTCACAATCTGTGCCTGACATTCTGGCTCTGTGCGCTCACTAAAATTAGCGGCGCAGTCCTACTGATTGTTTTCATGTACATATCTATATATATAATGTTTACCAATCTCTTCCTGGATAGTTAATCACTCTAGTCACAATCGACACTCTCATTGGTTTATTGGAAACAGTGAGACCTTTTCCTTTAATGTAAACTAACTAGACTGCAAATGATTTTGCCGTTGTACTAGAATATTCCATAATGGGATCATATCCCCGACAGAATTCGAAACAATCTCACTTTAATTGAATCGTCGCGACATTATAGTAGCTCGTGCTCCCTACTACGTGGTTCTATACGAATAGTGTAGCAATTTAAGACTATAATATTTTCAATCAAAAAGAAAATAATAATAAATTTTGTAAAATGAATGTCTTTTAAGCGGGTTGTCAACATTGTTGGTGTCTCTCTTTCCTAAGAGTTTACATTTCAGTTTACCATCAGGCCAGATAAAGTTATATTGACGTGTCCGATATGTAACTGCTCGTTCATATCATCATATGAATAAAAATGGTGGCTACGGTTTGAAGTCATAAAGATAGTAAAGGTTTTTGTTACACGATTTCAGGTTAAAACATGCCACGAATATTCGAGGCCATTGATCCAGGGTATGCAGCCACCTGCAGCGACGTGACTCTCTGTTCCAACTCGAAGGGCTTCTTCAAAAGCTTAGGCGAGGAGCTGGTGAACGTAGCGAATGAGGGGGGGTGGCTGGGCACCTTCGAGAAAGTCGATGATGGGAAAAAAGTGGCAGCGGTGTTGGAGAACAAAATGGTTTGTATTCATTCTAAGTGAATCAATTAATTATATTTTAATTGGTGTAGCGAAAATGCCTCATCTAGCTTCACATAAAAAACAAGTAGGTACGAATCTAAGCAACTTTATTACTTCTGAGTTCCAGATCGAAATGTGTATATACAGGGTGGAAGATTTTAACCTTACCTGGAGGGAAAGTACTTTAAATACTGGAGATAGCTAATTTCACTCAAAGGAAACATTCCTTTATTTTTAAAAAGAAACAAAACTGCATTCTTAGTTTTTTGAAAATTCCCTTACCATGCCCGGTAATCGAACCGACTAAAATCTAAAAAAATAACATCCTGTATTTTTATAGCATCAATCGATAGTGTCAATCATGAGGATCAAAACTCTCTAATAAACATGGTAAATTAAATGAAAGGAAGTCAATAAAATCTTAACCTATAAATTCCATTTCAACAGATAAAGTACTTTTGCTCAACGTGCCATCACATACCTTATCAACAATAACGCCATTTATTTAGTAAAATGAGTACTAAATGACCAAACTTTCATTCCGATTTAGAATGTAACGTTATTGTGTGATCATGCAGTCACACAATAACGTTACATTACATACAAGTAGTCAAGTCTCCCGATTTTTTTTTATAAAGAATATTAGTAACCGAAATTACTAATATTCCTGTTAACCCCCCCAAGTAGGTAAGCTAAATTGCTTGTACTAAGAGTGGGTTCACGTCTGTAGTGTAAAAACCTCTCGATCGTAAGGCTGACTTCTTAACCACTAAGCTGCCGACGGCGACGCGACGCTACTATTATGTCGATCTAGGTCCAAGATACGGGTCTTAAGGTATACTTGGTTGGGCTTGGAAAGCACTTCGTGGTACACCGCGTCGCACCCTGGGTAACGGAGATGGCGAGAGAATTGCCTTATTGGTTCGTTTTATAATACGTTATTGAGACTTTTGAATTAACCTGAGACGGCATGCGGTTTTAGTCGGTTTGAGTCGAGAGAGTAAACCCCTGCTGGCCAGTGAGGGCTAGCCATGAAAAACAGAGACAAGTGATTTAAATATGGAATTTTATTCTTAATATGATAGGTGATGGATCCTTGAGTTAAGTTCTCTATTTTGTTAAATCGAATTTGAAAATTGAGTTTTCAGGGATTTCCTTTCATTTAATTAACCATGTTTGTTAGACAGATTTGATCCTTATGATTTATACTATCGATTGATGTCATAAAAATACAGGATGTTAATTTTTCGGATTTTAGTTGGTTCGATTACCGGGTGTGGCAAGCGAATTTTCAAAAATCTATGAATGCAGTTTTATTTATTTTTAAAAATAAAGGAATGTTTTCTTTGAGTGAAATTCGCTATCTCCAGTATTTAGAGAACTTTCCCTCCAGGTAAGGTTAAAATCTTCCACCCTGTATATTGCCTACATTATAGTTGGGATGACATTAAATGTACTCTTCAAGATTTTTAGGGCCCTAGCTAGCAGACCTCACGCAAGCTGGTACACCTGCTGAGTGCCGGATGAGGCTCCTCAGTCCCGGGATCACGAGGAAACCCATAGACTCTCCGAGAGTGTACCTACACTCCTCGCAGATGGTTTAATTATAAATCTTCTTGAAGAGCTTTATGCTGCGATATATAACATGTATACTGCAGTACTTGTCACATTACTACATCAATCCTAAACTACCGGTGTCCGGTGTTTACTAGTCCAGCCGGTTCCAATGATTGACGTTCACTACAGGCTTCTGCGGAGTTTTGAGATTGGAGTCATGTAATGTTTTCATGTAAGCCTAGCGTTAAACGGTGAGCTAAATAGTTATACAATGCTTTTAATGCATAGTGCGGACGTGCCTCCAACTACAGTGGATGCACAAGATGCACCTCACGTAAGAAATAATGGCATTTTGCAATAAACTGAAATAAAAATCTTTGCAACTGCGTGGGTTGATTTTATAGAAGTCGCATTTGATTCTAATGCTTGCACTACACTCTCGTCGGAATTAAGCGAGGCGAGGTTTGACGAAGTTAGGCGAGGTTATGCGAGGCGAGGTGACACGAGGTTTGCTAACACTTCAATCTCGTCGAGGTTAGGCGAGGTGAGGTTTGACGAAGAAAATACCGTAATTTTCTTTATTGTACTAGTACGGTGCATACCGGCAAATGTCCGATTAAGCACAAGACTATGGCATACTGATTGAACGAACGCGAGAATGTGGAGGCTGCACCTCGCCTCGTCTATCCTCGCACCTCGCGTCTCCTCGCGCGAGGCCAGGCGAGGCGACGCGAGGCGCGGCGATGTGACGCGAGGGCTCCCACCACACTCTCGTGCTCGCGCTATCTCGCCTAACTTCGACGAGAATGTAGTGCAAGCATAACAGTATAGAACAACTGTTATAAGTTTCCAATCAAATTGTTTTCAATAGTACTTCGTTCTTAGAATTCAGATAAACAACTTTAAGATATTTACTCTTGTCTTACTTATCGAGATGGTGTGCGCGTGCCGACTCGTCAACATTTTGGATTACTTAAATAATTATAATAATTCATTTATTCCTTTAATCTACGTACCGTGCGTAATCGCTCAATACCGAGCTACGATATTATAATTAGAAAACGTATCTATTTCTACTTATAATTTTAAGTCCGACGGAAGGCTTTTACTATTTAATCATACCAATTATTAGATATAAATATCACTACAGTTCCAAAACATGTTGCGCCGACCTCAAATAAACTTGGGATAAGGGTAGGAGGATGATGCTGATGATGACTACAGTTCCAAAACAATGTTCAAAAATAAATTTACTACAGATCCTCTTCACTTTTCCTACAAATTTAAACACAAGTCTATAACTTAATAGCATGCACTTGACCCGGCTGAAGTTTCATGCAATGTGGGCCAAGGCTTGCATTTAATGTACCACGTAATGAACCTTCACATAAATTATCATAACTGCCTTTTTACTGTGGAATTAAACTGAACTTTATTTATTTTGAAGAAAGACGACTTTTGTTTGAATGGCTCTCAGAAGTTAGGTTAAGAGGAAAATACACGACGTCCCATTTACCCTTCAATGACCCTATTCATCAACATATTCGGATTGGGGAGCATAATCCGCAAAATTATGTGCTTAAGTGGAAGTTGAAGGTCATTACGTCGATAATAGTACAGAATCAGCTCTCGTGGTGATGTCCACCATGTGTAGTTTAAGTAGGTACACAAAACTTGACACCTACAGTTAGCAAACATTCCTGTATCCTCAGGTAATGGACGCTCTTTCGGAAGTCCTGTCCAGGGTGCAGCCACTCTACCGGGGGAAAGACGCACTGGTCTCACGAGAACGTCGACTGGCCTCGCAGCAAGCGCTCGAAGAGGGTGACCTCGACAAAGCTTTGGCCTTGGCTAGTCAGGCTGTGCTCAGAGCCCCTGCAACAGGTACATTCATGTTTGACTTTGGTTATTTTATGGGTATTTTTAGACTACTCTTGGACTTGGAAATACGGATGGGCTTCATCTCTTCCCATGCGGTGTCGTACAAGGCGACTAAGGGATACGGCTGTTTAACATCAGACAGATATACCCATCAAAAACAATACTTGTAAAAAAATGCCAAGCCTCGCCGCCCTCGGTTCTTCTACCGCAAAAAGTTGTGAGATCCATGTAATACCAAGTCGGTTAATTTATTCAGTCCCTACTTCAGGGACCTTCTGTCCTAAGTTATTACGTAATGAGCTTTTATGTTCTAAATATAATAAACTGTCTTGGCAATCGCACTAAACAATCTTATTTAATGTGCGATAGATTGTGTTTTCATGCGATGGCCAAGTCAATTTATTTTATTTATAACATAAAAGCTTATTACATAATAATTAAGGATAGAAGGTCCCTGATGCAACCACCTTCGCCAGTGTTTAAGATTTGCAGCACCAGTTTTTCATACTCAGAATTTGATGATCTTTCAGGATGAGCCCTGTTTTTTTTGGTAACTCGATCGTACTAATGTGAAAATTACAAAACCGAGTTGCGCAACTCGTGATCTTCAATCGCTGCTGCAACCACCTTCACCAGTGTTTAAGATTTGCAGCACTGGTTTTTCTTACGCAGAATTTGATGATCTTTCAGATGAGCCCTGTTTTTTTTTGGTACCTCGATCGTACTAATGTGAAAATACCAAACCGAGTCGCGCAACTCGCGATCTTCAATCGCTGCTGCAACCACCTTCGCCAGTGTTTAAGATTTGCAGCACCGGTTTTTCCTACACAGAATTTGATGATCTTTCAGATGAGCCCTGTTTTTTTTGGTAACTCGATCGTACTAATGTGAAAATTACAAAACCGAGTTGCGCAACTCGTGATCTTCAGTCGCTGCTGCAACTACCTTCGCCAGTGTTTAAGATTTGCAGCACCGGTTTTTCCTACACAGAATTTGATGATCTTTCAGATGAGCCCTGTTTTTTTTGGTAACTCGATCGTATAAATGTGAAAATACCAAACCGAGACGCGCAACTCGCGATCTTCAATCGCTGCTGCAACCACCTTCGCCAGTGTTTAAGATTTGCAGCACCAGTTTTTCATACTCAGAATTTGATGATCTTTCAGATGAGCCCGGTTTTATTTGGTAATTCGATCGTACCAGATACCTGTTTTCAGGCGGCACTTTGCAAGGTGCTGCCTCTGACAAGGCCAGTTATGGAGGCTTGCAGCACTGCACTATCATATAGTCCTAAATCTCCTCTATTGCCAGGAACAAACGAAAATTGGTAATCTTTCAATATTAGGTACCGATTTTTTTAGCATTTTCAAAATTGATTTTTGGTATCACCACCAGGTTTTTGACTTTGCAGCATAGCCATTTCGTGTTCTCCAATTAAAGGCGCGTCTAATGATGTACATCTCATTCAGTACGCTGATGGCACCGGAGTTAATGATCCAAGCTCTCTTACTATAACTTTTCGTCATCAAGTTTATTCAGTTATTAGTTTAGGCATATATTTAAATGTTACTTATTGAGTTTAGGCGTGAAAGCGTAATAACACTAATAACTAATAAAATAACACTAATAACAGACGCTCAGATAGTTACTTTCGCATTTATTATAATACTTCGTTAGACTGTTATTAGTATGTTAGGGATGGACTGCAAATGTAACTTTGTAATCCTATATATTTATATGAGATTACAAAGTTATTTATGCAGTTGGTGAAATTGCTGAAATTTAAGAATATTTTAATTTTCCCTTGAGTTGTACACTAAACACTACTTATCTTCTAAATTTGAGGCTTCTACGTCTGCTAGAAGTGCCTTAGAGTTTTGATGATCGGTCAGTCAGTGAGTGACAAAATTTACAAAATTTGCAAACTTTGACTAGTAATAATGCCTAAACTATTGGTTCAAATTGAATTAAATTTGAAATACATAGTGGTAATACAGAGTCCACTTGGTAACCGAAGATTCAGGCTTCTAAGTTTATCCACAACGAAGTTCTAGGGGGTCGAAAATGGCCTGAAGTGCTTCGAGAAAATAGTGTTACGGCCGTGCCGCTCTTTTTTGCTCGACTTGGCGGGGGCACTGCCGTGCCCCCAGATACAGCCCAGACTCAGCCTCAGATGTATTGTATGGCTCGAGTCAACAATAGTGCCCGGAATTCGGCAATAGGCTCGCCCCCGATTACGTGGGACCGAATACAATAATTGGTGAAATGTGAGTATTAATTTACCTCTGCCTAACCCTCTGGGGATAAAGGCGTGATTATATGTATGTATGTATGTTCATGACATAAAAAATAGCTTTAGCATTCTGTCGTATGTCCAGTAGACTTAAAATTAATTTATTATTCGTAATCATTATTTTATTTATGAAAGTAGTATGACCGTATTCATATCTTCTTCATCCTAGCGTTAATTCCCAGTCGCATCCGAAGCTTTTCAGCTCGGAGTCTGGGGTTCGCTTTATCAGTCTTAACTACGGATTTGGCTAGACCTCGATATTTTCCGTGAAGCGATTGCCATCTGACCTCCACGACCCAATGGTAACATTAGGAGATATCGAAGCTTTGCAGCTAGACCGTTGTTTTGGGACATTTTAGGGCTCCAACTACCGGTAACGACTGCCATAGATGTTCTTGTGGCAACCGGGACCGACGGCTTAACGTGCTCTCCGAGGCACGACCAGACCAATGCAAATACCCATATTTTATGAACACAAATAGTTGCACTGAGCGGGGATCGAAACCGCGCCTCCTGCGTAGCGGCCGCGTTCACTACCGCTACGCCACGGAGGCTGTCAAAGACCGTATTCATATAACTCGAACTATCTATTGCTGTGAGTCCATATCCTCTATATCAATTGCAGGTGGAGACGACGCTATCTGCGAGGGGGGCATTTCCCTTGCTCTGGCGTTGTGCCTGAGGTCGGAGGTCCTCTTGCGGTGCGACAGACCCCAAGCTGCTCTTGAAGATTTGAAGCTGGCGCTAAAAGAACGACTGCCCGCTAAAATGAGGGCGGAGTACTACTGGCGAATGGGACACTGCTATAAAGGTATAAAATTGATAAAACCCACAAAATATTCCATGGCTTTGTCTCTCGACTTTTTTCGACAAACATTTTTAGCGCTAGGGTAGTTAACAAGTACGTGAGCCACTGATGGCGTACTTTGCAAAGACTGCCAGAGGCCTTAGGTCCCTTCCTAAGGCTTCGGGCAATCCTTCTCTTGTTCTATTCTCCTCTTCCACGCGGTAAGCGTTTATTATAACTTTTATAATAAACGCATAATAGTTATAATCCGGCATGATAGTTCGTAACCGACGTCCCATTTACACACTTGGTTAGTCATTCGTTTAATCAATACTTTTTTTATGAATGCTGAAGTAACTCTGTTTGTTTGCTACGCTTTCACGCCTAAATAATTTAACCGATTATCATGAAATCTGGTACAATGATAGATTACCTAGTGCTTGGGACCTCTCCCAAGCTATGTTTGGTCAACGATATCCACACGGGTGGAAAAAAGCGAGTAACATTTCTAGTAACTTTACTACTGGACCTGTTAAGCCACACTTTTCTTATTTAGCGGGTCCCGCCAGATTCAGCCAGCACATTTTTTCTTATAAAGCAAACAGCAAGCTAACCTGTGCACAAAAGGATCTTTACCTTTATAATATCTTTTCTTAGTTATCTTCCTGACGTGTATTTAATTGGAACTATGTCAGAAAAATAACTAAGAAAAAATATTATAAAGGGAAAAATCTCGAACATTTTTATTCCCACAACACGGTCTAACTCGAATATCGTAACTAATTACCACAGATTTAGAGTTTGCTAGATACCGTAATGTGCCGTTATTTTGTGTAGGGTTTGGGATCAATCGATACCGTTAAACCTAAATCAAGGGCGCCCATCCTAAGACTGACTTGGCTAGTGTTGACGTGCGAGGTGACGGTTTCTACATCTGGACTAATCTAAGTCTGTGGCATACACCATTCCTCTCCGTCACCACAGAATGAGCGGTCCTAAAGCTTTAATAAATAAAATCTGGGCTCTAATATATTGTGTTTTACCATCAATAACATCTCACTGAATAATGTATAATATCTTTTTTTGGGTTCGTGGCTTACGCCCCCAGTGGTCGACGCCCCCGTGGACGAGGCCCCCGAAAACAAATTTGTACTGTTTCTACTTTTGCACAACCCTGTGGGTCATAGCTGGGTCGGGTTTTGGATGGGTGACCGTTGTTTACATTACGAGGTTAAGCTTAATTGAGTGGGTCGGGTTTTGGATGGGTGACCGCTCTTTACATTACGAGGTTAAGTAAAATTGGCTGGGTCGGGTTTTGGATGAGTGACCGTTCTTTACATTACAAGGTTAAGCTTAATTGACTGGGCCTGGTTTTGGATGGGTGACCGCTCTTTGCATTACTAGGTTAAGCTTCATTGACTGGGCCAGGTTTTGGATGGGTGACCGCTCTTACATTACGAGGTTAAGTAAAATTGGCTGGGTCGGGTTTTGGATGAGTGACCGTTCTTTACATTACAAGGTTAAGCTTAATTGACTGGGCCTGGTTTTGGATGGGTGACCGCTCTTTGCATTACGAGGTTAAGCTTCATTGACTGGGCCAGGTTTTGGATGGGTGACCGCTCTTACATTACGAGGTTAAGCTTAATTGAGTGGGTCGGGTTTTGGATGGGTGACCGTTATTTACATTACGAAGTTAAGCAAAATTGGCTGGGTCAGGATTTAGATGGGTGGCCGTTCTTTACATTACGAGGTTAAGCTTAATTGGCAGGGTCAGGATTTGGATGGGTGGCCGTTCTTTACATTACATGGTTAAGTAAAATTGGCTGGGTCGGGTTTTGGATAGGTGGCCGTTCTTTACATTGCGAGGTCAAGCCTAATTGACTGGGTCAGGATTTGGATGGGTGGCCGTTTTTACATTACGAGGTTAAGCTTAATTGAGTGAGTCGGGTTTTGGATAGGTGACCGTTCTTTGCATTACGAAGTTAAGCAAATTGGCAAATTAAGCTTTCATCTAATTTGTCGACAATTGTTTACGAAACTAAATGTGCAATGAAAATATTTGTAACATATTATTTAATTGTAATAATACTAATAAACGAAAATAATACCTCATCAACCCACAAGTGCTTAGATCAAATCAATCACAACCATATCAATCAATCAAATCAATCAATCGCAATCTACCTTCACACTCAAATCCAACAAAATCTCCGTTTGTTAATAATAAATAATACATGTTAATACATGTCTATACAGCACTATCTAGAATTCTAGACCCAAAGTAAGCATAGCTTAACTAGCTTGTGTTATGGGTTCTAGAATGCGGATAAACATACATAGATACATTTTTTTTGTAAATAAATACATATTATACATAGAAACACCCAGACAAATATTCATATTCATGCATACAAATATTTGCACTGAGCGGGGATCTGCTTCCTTTTTCAAGTCATTCATAGCAACTTTGATTTGGTTATGAAAATAATCGGGCTGACATTTTGATTTGTACAATTTAATTGACCCACTGCACTGGCCATGCACGTCCAGACACTGGATTTTTTATTATTTCTATGGACGTTAGTAATCCATAGCAACTTTGATCTGGTTATTGAAATAGTCCGGCTGACATTTTGATTTGTGCCCTGTTTTATTTGTTAATGGTTTGTTTCAGTTTCGTTTCGTTCACATTCTAGAAATATGTGCCTCATCATCTAGACCTGACATATTCCTTTTTTCACGATCGCATTGGCGTGCAGTGCTTGTAGAACCCACAGTACCGTGGGAAACTAAATATACCTAAAGACCACGCTATAAAGACAAACAAATACTTTGACTTGACTAACGAGTTAACCAAAAACGGCTACGTGGTTAAACTCTACGCCGATTAATCACTTCTACGCACATTCGCTTCGAGTTTTCACGCAGTAGAAGCCCGTTTTATACTGAAAATATATTAATTACTAGCTGACCCTGCGAACTTCGTACCGCCTAACAGTCGATTCGTTTTTTTTTTAATTTTTCGCTCCGTAAGAACCATCCTCGTACTTCAAGGAATATTCTAAAAAAATAATTAGCGAAATCGGTTCAGCCGTTCTCGAGATTTGCGCTTAGCAACACATTTAGGGATTCATTTTTATAATTATAGAAGATCATGACGTCTTTGGTTCGATGCTGAAATGAGATTATTTAGACACATTCGAATAAGCTACTGCAGTAGCTGTGGTGTATTCATTGCTGTCAAAAACTAGCAGTATTACGGTACACGACATTCGATTAATTTATCACAGGCTTCCTTTGTGAACAATTTGTTCTCTAAATGCTTTGACTACAGAAGCATCAACCATCAGCCTTCATTCAATACGCTCATACAAAGCGGCTGTGCCTTTGAAGCTCAGTATTTGATGTCCACACCGGTTAAGACATCCTTTAAGCGATCCCTAAGAAAGTTAAACAAACGGAATAAGGAATTACAGGTCACGAACACGACACGATAGCGACTCCCCTCGCTGGTGATTGGGCTTGCAGTAACCAATGTAGCTCCTTGATTGACGATATTTTTCATCTTCCAAATTTATACAAAGTTAAATTAGGTATCAATTTTTTCAATTACCTAACTGAGTAGCGTATCTACTGAGTCATTGCACAATTGTATGCTTCTTAGATGCGTCTATGTGTTTTTTTTTTCTTTGTTATGTTCTTTGTTATGTTCTTTGCTATGTTTTCAGAGAAAAGTAGCGCCGCAGTGTCGTGTTCAATATACCTACTTCCTCGGCCAGATATTTTTTCCTAAAAGTCCAAGACAGGTACATACGTCTTTGAGCTTAGTGACGCAGGTGTGGAGGTAACGTTCCTCCAACACAAAGGGAGGATCCTCCGACCAGGCAAGGTGATCACGCCTGGCGGGCCGCGGCCCAACGATTGTCGTTGGGATGTTGTATATAGCTTGTACCAGCGCTGGAACTTCACTTTCGCGATTCAGGATTCGTAGTGACGTAGTAGTTCGGCTTGCTGTCGCTAGATGGCGCTGTGTACATGTGGTATCGCCACATCACTCCCCTCCAAGACCGGAGGTTGATTGCGATGAGTCAGCTGTCTTAGCTCTCTTGAAGAGCGTGCCAGTACCAGTCTTGAGTAGTTCCATATCGTCGAAACTAGACGCCGCTTATTCCATTGGCGGAACAGTCTTCCTCGCTAGTCCCAGTGAGTCGGGACTGGGACTACCGCTGGTCCCAAAGATGCGGGGCGAGTGCGGTGATGCGGTGCTGCGGTGAGATGCCTAGAGAAGTGGGGCTCGAAGCGTCGAGATGAGTCCTCGGCGAGCCGCCAGTGAAGCGAGGCGAGTCCTCGGTGAGTTGAGGTGAGTCCTCTGCAGTGACGGGGCGAATCCTCGAATAGTGAGGTAAGTCCTCCGTGTAGTGGGGCGAATGCTGCGTAGTGGCTGAGTGGTACGTAGACGGGAGAGAAGTCCTCTTCTTGAATAGACCGTAAGTAGGTGTACCGTGCCTTAGATGCAGGCGTGGCCGAAGGGTAACCAGGCTGCAGCGGGTGCTGCAGGCTGTAGTTGTAGCCTTGTAATGCCCGAAAGTGCTGGATGGCGAAGACTTGATTACCGCTCATGCGGAAGAAGTGAATGGGATGTGATGATGAGAATGTTGCTGAAAATGCTCAGCGAACGTTACGTGATCAGATCACGTCGGGGTCACCACTGTGCAGGTACGAGGTGTGATGTCCCTCCAACACAAAGGGAGGATCCTCCGACCAGGCAAGGTGATCACGCCTGGCGGGCCGCGGCCCAACGATTGTCGTTGGGATGTTGTATATAGCTTGTACCAGCGCTGGAACTTCACTTTCGCGATTCAGGATTCGTAGTGACGTAATAGTTCGGCTTGCTGTCGCTAGATGGCGCTGTGTACATGTGGTATCGCCACACAGGAAACCGCCGTCACAGGCGTCTTAAAATATTAAATCAATAGAGTCTATAATAAAGTGTTCTTTGTTTTATAACAATTCTGAAAAAATATTTTTTATTTTGGAGGTCAGCTCAATATTATGCGGGATGGGACGATATATAGGTAAACTTCCCTATTTTCCTTTATGAATTGTTGAATCGTCAATTGTAAAGAAGTTTGTCACTGATTGCTGATGCCTATCGAATCACTCGGAGTGCCGGTTTCATTTCTATACTTGATGTCAGAATGCTCACGTTAAATTGAAAAGATGTTCACCTTAATGCAATCTCTATATAACAATCTCAAAGATAATTAGGTATACAGAACCGACATTTTTTTCTGTCCATCCATAAAATCGTGATTATACTAACAAATGTACCTACCTTTTTGCAGTTCAGCCAGGAAAATATGGTACCTACTTAATGTTTTAATGCGAGGTAACACCCATTAGCCCGTAATATTCATCAGTTCCATTAGCAAATTATCAGTAACAATTACTGAAATGTTCGGATACTCACTTGCTTGGTTTTATGTACTAAGATTATGCTTTTGTGAAAAGTACGGTGAATCCATTATCGAAATGTTTTTAAAATAATACTACCTACCTACCTACCATAATCTTTTAATTATAGTTCGCGGCATATATCTTGGCAACAAACACGTCACAAAATGTAATCTTTATGCGCAGTATGCGCGTATTGGGTGTCTTTTGAGGATAGGTTGAGGTGCTGCGGCGGCGGAGGACCTCAAATCCACTAATCATAGATTATATTAGACTAAACGAATAGTATTGTATGACGGAACGCTTAGAGCTAGCCGGTGAAGCCGCCAAAAGCAGTACTATAAAGCAATGGGGTATCGCTTCGCTCGCCACTCCTTGTGAGCAGCCATAGATTATATACTAGAGATGAGCAGCGAACGAATGCGCACGTCCGATCACTGCTGAACAAAATATTATAAATATGACGTATTGTGTATTGAAAAGGTGTAAAAACACATCAACAATTCATAGAAATAATACTGGATTATCGTTTCATAAGTAGATAACTATTTCATAATAGATTTCATAACATTTTTCTAAATAATTTAGTTGCACAAACTAGGAACACAAAACCTCCGCCATATTCTACAGTGTTGCCATAATTTTTTTATCATTTCCATAAAATATTTTGCAGTATTTGTGGGAAATTGTAAAGTAGGTACTGAGTAAAAAAAACAGTATCATGAATGTTGACAAGCTTGATGTTTCTAATCATCATCATCATCATCATCAACATCATTCTTGCCTTAGTCCCGAACTCCCGATCACATCTGTGTCTGCAATCTACTTAAATCACTGTTGTTATGTGTTGTGATACTGTGTTGTTTATCCGACATAAAAAAGGGGGAGGATTCGGATGTTTAATTTGTTTATATTTATACGTGCTTAGCTCCGTCATGCGTAGACGGATTACTACATTGTTTAAGTAATTGTGTAATTTTAGAAAGATAGAATCTAAAGTGTCTTTACCTACTCAGTGTTCATTCATATGCAGGCAGAGACATCAGCTCGCCATTCTAATAATCATTAGTCTAAATGATATAGAATAATAACATTTATTATAACAAATAAATATTCCATAATGTCCAATAGGTACAGTCAGCGTCAATAGTAGCTGATCAAAAACTGAGTTCCAAAAGTATTGACTCTATAATTTTTTTTAATAACCTGACTTACTTCTTTTTAATATTAATCACTCGCGTTAAGGTTTCAATTTTTTTTCAATACTCACTTATAACTATATTGTGTTTTTAAAGTGACTGATATTATATCGCGGAGGCCGGCATGGACGATTTCTATGCCATTATTAGAAAGCGTTCGGCCTCTGCTCTTGCAAGACTCCGCTGCAGCTCCAACAGCCTCCTGAGTGTATTTAGGGACAGGTGGGACTCCCCCATGTTGAGGCACTGGGTGACACTCCACACAAGTTATAGGTAGTGGAAGTGTCATTCTATTTTAGTTTATATTTTTATTACTAACACTAGCTCTTAAGTTAAATTGTTACTAACTCTATGGATCCATGGTCTGAAAATAAATGTATTTATTATTATTATTATATTAATTGAATCAAAATAGTCAGACAAAATGGGAAGTGGTATTATTCAATTATTAGCAGCAGTGTCGGCAGCTCGAGTGTGATACCCCTGGTGTTGTACCCCTCCGTAGCAAGTGGACAGATTCGCAACTGGACAGATTCTCAGCTGGACAGATTCTCAGGTGGACGGATTAGCAACTGGACAGAGTACAGTCATTAAATAAAATAATTTAAGTAGGCACTTAAACAAATATTGTCTATAGGCCACGGTAACCACTTTCCATCAGGTAGGCCGTGCGCTTGACTGCCATCTAAGTGGTATGAAAAAGTGCTATTCTCTAACTTTTTACTAGTCGACGAGCCCGCAGCAATCGACCAATCACATCATAGAACAAGGTTGTGCTCGCCGAAGATTCTATGATGGGATTGGTCGATTGCTCTACGACGAGCCAGCAGCGCTGTGTCCGTCGACGAGTGAAAGTTAGAGAATAGCACTGCTGTTCGATGTAGTGGGACCACGGGCCCTTAATGGATTAATCACATATTTGAGAATTAAAAAAAAAGTAATTAATTTTCGCAACCGATGCTTTATTTAAAAAAAAAACATAAACTTAACCCATAACTCGAATACATGATTACAAATAGCGGTTGCAGTGCGAGGAGTTGACGGATCCCAGTTTTGCACCATCAATCCCCACATGTTTTCAATTGAATTTATGTCCGGAGATTTAGGTGGAAATGGCAAAGCAATAATTTCGTCGTTGTGCTCTCTAAACCATGTTCTGGTCAATCTTGCAGTGTGTACGGGTGAATTGTCGTGAACAAAATGAAACGGATCGATGCCTGGATAACAATTTCTAACAGTTGGTATCAAAACGTCTTCCATAATATCAACGTAACCTTGAGCATTCAATCGTCCACCAATTTCTATTAATTCTCCAGGCCCAGCAGACGACATCCAGCCCCAAAATCCAAGGTTTATTCTGCCGCTTGCATAATTAATATTTCTTTCACAATACCTTGTGTTATTAATTCGCCACAAGGTGACCCTTCCACTTTCATCTGATGTAAAAGTTTTTTCATCACTGAATATGACATTCTCGAAATTGAAGTCTAGATAGTCTCGTGCAAATCTCAATCGTTCTTCCTTGTGTATTGCAGTCAGAGCAAGCTGGCCGGTTTGCGGTGATGTACTCCTGCTTTATGCAATACACGTCGGACTGTTGACCGTGATATATTATATTAAACTCAGTAGCCAAGTTTGCGACTGGAGTGAACCCATTGTATCTTGTCCTTCTAACAATTTCGTTACGTGTAGAAGCAGATGTAACAGTCGGTCGTCCTGTCTTTCGTATTATGAAAATATTAATGTACCAAACACTTATGCGACGCGATTTTGTCAGACTATTGTCTATGCTATTGTGATATATCTTGCAATGCATTTCTTTTGGACAATTCAGATACTACGCTACTATTGATGTTGACTGTACATCATTTATTTTTTAAAGATTTATCATTCTCTTATTTTAGAAGTTAGAGGGGTGGGGGGGGGACACATTTTTCCACTTTGGAAGTATCTCTCGCGCAAACTATTCAGTTTAGAAAAAAATGATTCTAGAAACTTCAATAGCATTTTTAAAGACGTATCTATAGATACCCCACACGTATGGGTTTGATGAAAAAAAAATTTAGAGTTTCAGTTCTAAGTATGGGGACCCCCAAAATTTAATGCTTTTTTTCTATTTTTGTGTGAAATTCTTAATGCGGTTCACAGAATACATCTATTTACCAAGTTTCAACAGTATAGGCCTAATAGTTTCGGAGAAATGTGGCTGTGACATACGGACGGACAGACAGACATACGTACGGACAGACATGACGAAGGGTTAAATAAGGGTTCCATTTTTTGCCATTTGGCTACGGAACCCTAAAAACAAATTGGTATGTTATTTTTGTAAGCAGAATATATTTTTTCGGTTTGAACATAATACTGTAACAATAATTTGATGTCACAAGGGTCTAGGTCTGTTTTGGTAATAGGTAGAATCCAGGCATTCTGATTAATAAGACAAAAATTAATCTAATTAACAGTTGGATAGAACATAACAAGGTAATCTGTGGTAAAAGTAAATTATGTATTTGAAATACAGATCGAATAAATACTAAGAGACTACCTATAAATGTTAGCAATTGCCCGCGAACCTAATTAGTTTTGAGAAATTGAATCGATGTAAACGGTACTACTAGCAACCGAACTACTGAGACTAAAGGTAATTAATAGGTACACATAAGTCGTGCAAAGGTAACTAACGAAGAAGCCAACCAAATACCTAACAGTCGATTTGTTCTGTATTAGCAGTCGATACTAATTAGCTCAGTTCGCTTATGCAAATGTACCTAATCGATTTTGCCTCTAGCATCCCTGGCAGGGAGATCAAGCAGCAGCAATTTGATTAACATGTCCTTCGCTGTCCCATCTATTGATACAAAGAGTAACGGTATTTCGAGCAACACCAACACGTCTAGCGATGTCACCAGTTGGTAAGCCATCTTCATGAAGCGTTACTATACGATGTCTTTCATGATCTGATAGATAATGCGACATATCGATGATAAAGGAATTAAGGAAATTTACTAATTTGTAGTGCTATTTAATCAAATTATGACTGCCTAGAAATATATAGGTGCCTAACCTACTTATGCCGGTCACACACGTTGCGGTATACTTGTACAAGTCTAGACTTGTACAAGTCCGCGTTTTTTCGATGTGCCCACAGACGCTCAAGTATAGGGTAGACCGGGGGCAATAGTACCAGTTTTGAAATAACGACCCATAACTCAGAATCTAATGCCACCACGTAAAAATCACTTTGGAAGTTACATTGTAGTCTAATTGGCTATAACAATCTATAAAATAATTATCATAATATGATCCTATCAGAATGGTAGGAGAGTTTTTGTTCATGAAGTCCTTGTGTTACAATTGACCCCTAGTACGGGTTAATTGTACCAGAAAAACAAAGGTAAATAAAACCCAAAATAATGGCATAATCAATCAGTATTTATTGTCAATTTCTTAAGACGAATCAGTATGTTACGTTACATCAGTCTTAATTATAGAGACTCGTATTTAGACTAGATAAAGCTAACATTTCAGTTGAACTAAACATATTATAATAATTTCCAAATTTTTGAACTATATAATGTCGACTTAATATAAAAAAACACTTAAGGCTGCTCATAGCACACCTTTTAAGCAATAACAACATCTCAATATAACAAAAATATCGAATTATTTAACAATTACTAATCCTATACAGTTACAATTGACCCCTGGTACAAACAACCCCACCCTTGATAAAAAAATATTTTTAAATAATACAGTAGTATTATCCGATTTAGTATTGAAATGAATCGTCGGGATGAATCAAAGGTATAAATTAAAATACCCAAGATGTATTCGTCCATGTTATAAATATTTTGGGGTTCAAAACTGTCCCTATCCATAATCTTTTCTAGGTTGTCAAAAAATAAATTGACATTCGTTAAGTTAAAACTCGTGGCTCGAGTCAGACTTGTGGCTTGAGCACAATGAATCGCTAGTTCCGAATTTCGGTTGAGAAATGCCGAAAAACCAATCTGCTCCTGCCATCTTTTGGCGTTCCCATGAATCGGGCATCTTTAATTCATAGTTAATTGCAAGGTCGTACGCCAATCTTTTAACCTCTTTAGGAGTAAGGCCGTAATAGATATCAGCCGACTTTATGAGATATTTGACCATCGCCTTCTCCTGTTCCTCTGAAAAACCTTTTGTGGCTGGTCTGTAGCCCATTGTAGCTTTATTAAGAGGGTCTTTTCTCTTTTTTTGGTACCTTAGCAGCGAAACATGGCACAAATCAAACATCTTGGCTGCAGCTCTTACAGATTACCCTCTTAAAATTTCCTTGTAAGCTTCCTGATACAACAAGAGATCCTTCGTGCCTCGGTCTGTCTTTCGTGGTCTATTTCGCGGCACCTGTATATAATTATGATAAAACAAATTAAGCTATAGATAGTGAAATAAACAAAGTACGTAGGTAGTTTGACAGAATATGACTATCTAACACAAACTGAACTAGTCCTAGAACCGTCCGGACAGCTGACTGGTTTATTACTGGCGTAATGTAGGTACCGCTGCAATACATATCACGATATCTCATACGTTAAAATCTGGTTATGGTTCTAAAAGTTATGGTGGAACAAAGAAACTTACATACATGCATACGTACCTACATGAGCATTGAAAACATTACACTCCTTTTATTAGCAGTAGTGTAAAAACTGGGTCAATTGTAGCACGGGGTCAATTGTAACGTTACAATTGACCCCGAGTGTTGTGGTACAATTGTCCTTTTTTACTCCCACTCACAAAACTTCACAAATCTCGATTTCTATATAATCTAACTGCCCTCACACTGACACAATACAAACTTTAATAACTAGAGAATCACAATTCAGTAAAACTTTAACACTACGACTATTTCATTAGAAACACTAGTACAAAACATAAATCATAAATACTTACGTTGGTCAATCGAAAACACAAATCGTCATCCAGCACGTGCGTCTCGCGCGGCAGCGAGTGGCCGAGTGGTGAGCAGGTTGCGGGAAGCTCAAAGCACACTTGTGTATACACACACACGCATATTTCGATATAGTTGCAGAGTTATAGGCGATGGTACTATTGACCCGTGGTACCATTGCCCCCGGTCTACCCTACTTGTACAAGTGTCATTTTTGTCAAAGCGAGCGTCCAGGTACGTCGTGATGCGATGGATGACGCATTGGCAGTACTTAGTTGGCAATAAGTATGCAGAAAATTATTAAAAAATAAAAATATTTGTACTTTCCACAATTATTTATTTATTTGAACCTTACCGGTTTCACCTTACGGCATTATCAAAGGTTTACAATGGTTTAAACTAAAACTACAATATTTTATGTGTGGGTACTTCAAAAAAGAGTATGCCAGCTTCAACATTTTTCCCCAAAATTTGGGGAAAAAAATTATGAAATTTAAAAAAATTCCCCAAATTTTGGGGAAAAAAGTTGAAGCTGGTATACTCTTTTTTAAAAGTACCCACACATAAAATATTGTAGTTTTTAGTTTAAAGCATTGTAAACCTTTGATAATGCCGTGGTGAAACCGGTAAGGTTCAAATAAATAAATAATTGTGGAAAAGTACAAGTGATTTATTCAATATGTGTAGCAAGTTCCACCAAGTGCCATCAATCTCCAGTATAAACAGTCAAAAAATAAAAAATCCCGACTGCTACTGAAAAGATTGAAATAAGTCTGGTAGCAGGCGGTATCCATTTACCAATCATAAACCGAAAGAAAATTAATGGGTACCGCCTGCTATCAAACTTACGTATTTCAATCTTTTCAGTAGCAGTCGGTTTTATTTTTATTTTTAATCATTTGTCTTATTTTATACTTTTTCGTTATGATATAACTTTTTGTAATCTCCTTCTATTTTCCTGCATTAAGATACCCTACTCGATAAGATCGAGTTATTTTTTTTTTTATAACATTGGTTTTGGCGCCAGAAAACCGCCATTACCCTCCTTTCTTCGGTAGTCGGGTAAAAATTAAAAGTTAGATACAAAACGAACTGTGTGGATTAAAGAATGGTTAAAAAAAAGTTAATACACCTCTGCCTACCCATTCGGGGATTTACAGGCGTGAGTAGGTATATATGTATGTTGGAATGTATAAATAACGTGAGTATTCGCGCATCAATTTATTATATAAATTGAATGTTGCATTCAAAGATTGGAATGTACAGATTGACCATCAGGCGAGGCGAAGACAAATTGACGGAACCTATATACAAAAAAAAACAACATACATACATCATACATACATAGGTACATCACACATACATACATCCTCTTTCCTCTTTACAAGACTTTGCCCTCTGCTTACCATCAGGCGAGGCAAATTCAAATTGACGGAACCTATACAAAAAAAAAACATACATACATCATAGATGCATACATACTCTTTCCTCTTTCCAAGACTGCCTTCGGCTTACCATCAGGCGAGGCGATGTCAAATTGATGAGTCCTATATAAAAAAACAAATAGCTATAACAATTGCGTCTGGAGGTCTGGATAATGAATTTATTATGAAGAAAATCTCACTCATTTTGGCGGAAAATCGATCACAGAACATACGTACGTATAGGCGCGCGCCTAGTACGCTACTGAGACTTGAACGCAACGCTGGCAGCGGGCACACACGTTCATGTATACTTGTACAAGTCTAGACTTGCGCAAGTTTGGAATCGAAAGTTGGAACTTTTTTTGAGACTTGTACAAGTCTGAAACTTGCGCAGTTATCTTCCAACACACGTTCAAGTATACTTGTACAAGTCTAGACTTGCGCAAGTATACCGCAACGTGTGTGGCATTAGGAATAATCAGTAATAGATTATATTCAGTTCAGTTCTTGGTTTATATAGCCACTTCAAGTGACAATTCTTGACAATGCCATAAAACAAAAGGCAGAACACAATATTTAAATCAAAATATACATCAGCATTCTAAAAAGGTTTATGTTCGACGAAAGTTTTATTCTTAATTCAGGTACTTTTGAAACTTTTTATAGAACCATTGTGTGAAAAACTTTTGAAAATTTCTGATACTGCTTTACTTTTGATGGATAGTTTTTTTGCATTATGAAAATATTAATGTACCAAACACTTTTGCGACGCGATTTTGTCAGACTATTGTGATATATCTTGCAATGCATTTCTTTTGGACAATATTCAGATACTACGCTACTATTGATGTTGATGTACATAGATATTTCTGGGAGACTTTTTCATTTGCCGGCAACATTACGCACACACCGTTAGTCGTATCGGTACACGGAAATCCGAGTCACACACGCACACATTGAAAATGTTTGGCTTCAAGTGTTTGTTCGAAGCGCGGTGTCTATACTTTTCTTTTGGTCTGAGTATTAAACCAATCCGCGCGCACCAGAGGCTTGTTTGTCTCGCGAATTGTTACCAAGTTATATGCCGGGAACTATACTTGTTTAGCAGTAAGGTAGCAAACAAACATCCATATTCCATAGTTTCTAAACACAAGCTATTATGACACTGTCTGAAGTTCACGCGAATATCACTGATTGAAATAAAACCACCACGACCATGACTGCTGCGAAGTAGCCGAAACGTCTAGCTAAATGTAAATAATACCAAATAAATCGCGATAGAAACGGTTAAAAAGTGGTTTCATTTCAACAAGCTATATTCTACCTTACTGTGGTCTCTGCCTACCGCACTGTATGTACTGTATGTATGTATATTCTACCTTAATAAATCGAGTAAAATTTGGAAACAGGTAGTCAGTTCTACATTTAATTAACAACAAACCATTCCGCTTACTAACTTCTCTGTGCAGTATAATATCGCACTACATGAAATATCAAAGCAAAATGTTGGCGACAGTTTTTCATTGTGCTAATTGTCGTCATAGGACAGTTGAAACTAGTTTTATATGAGTAAAGCGCTACTTTCAGAGCACCTGTGTGTCGGGACTCCACATATTTTAACTCCTTTGTAGCAGTTCCAAACTATTTTAATTATCTCCGATACTGTGGCCTGCGGGACGGGACGGGAGGGGTGGACCGTAGAGGGGTATGTCCAAACTGCGGTGCTGGGCGGTACCGTGTGCATAATTACCTTACGATTTTATGTGTTTAAAAATAACCCCGCACAATAAAGCTTACGCTTAATTAAATCCTAATGAATGGGTGAATTTGTCATCGTAGCGTTATTGACCTGAGCAGCATCAATCTGCTCAGGTCAATAACGCTACGATGACAATTTCACATGTCCTCACAGCCTCGTCAGAGCCTCATCTGCCCATCTGCAGGTGTACCAGTCTACTCGAGGCCAACTCCGAATGTGTTAGTGTGTCTTGTTCGAACAATTTCGAGGTAGATATTTTTTTCATTGGTGCTGAATTTTCAGTTATAGATTATAAACAATTAAGCAACTATTTTGACTATACGCTTTACGCCAGATTCATCTTCTATATTCAACAATTGAAATCCATCGTCTACCTACTCGTGCTGTTACGATAGCGATTGGAACACAATGTCAAGTCGAATAATACGCCAGTAGCTAATCGCGGTCATGGATAAATTCCAGGTACCGGTGAGCCTACCCGCGCCAAGGTGTCCTACGAGCTGGCCGGAAGACTCCTGGGGACCAATGAGGAAGCTAAATCGCAACTGGCCCAGGATATACAGACATTGGACTACAGTACTCAAGTGGAAACTACTCCAGACAAACCTGGTGAGATCATCATCCTCCTTACGATATACTTGTCAGAAAACCCAATGCCAGGGCGTCGTCTGTAGTCCAACTAGCAGGTGAGGTGACTTTGGGCCCCTATGGTGTTGGTAGGACCCCATACCCGTGTATCACTGGTGAGATAATATCCTCAAATATTGATCCGATGTGCCCCACTAAGTGGCTTTAATATTTTATCATCCCATCCCACGTTTAGATTAAGATGTTTTTCCTGTATCGTAAAGCCATGAAATACGAGGCATGACCGTAACCAATATTAAATATTGAATAAAGATCAAGTATTTCATGTTAGTAAGTAGTTATCTATTATTCTAGAAACATGAACCCAGTGAATAACATCTTCCCCATAGAGTTATTTTCTCTCTTCTACATTCTTTGAATTTGGTTTATTTTGGCTTTCGCGGGACCGAATCCCGTCTGACTCCTAACTTCAATAAGATGCGAACACCAGAGACTTGTCCAATAATCGTAATAAGTGAATCTACCAAGATGTGGTAGGTATATTATGCGATTGTGTTTTGGACCGCGATCCAACAGGAGAGGGATAGAGCGTCATAGCTCGAACTTTCTTTGTCTAGATAGTGGTTATACATAGCACATTATTGATGATTGACATTTTCTACTAATTACATATTTCAATAACAGGTACATCATTAACAGGAGGTGCAAAACAAAACATGCCATCTCTGTCTAAGCTTCTAAAAATAACAGAAGATGAAAATAAGGTAATAAATTAATTGAAATACAATTAATTAGTTATGTACTCGTCGTAGTGCGTATTCGCTTTGTGTCTTAAGTGTCATATACAGGGTGGCGCAATAGAACGTGCATAAGCATATTTCATCCTCATTTTTTTGCGGGGTAGAAAGCGCGCTGCCGGCGGGAGCCTATAACGTTGGGTAGCCGGCCTCATGGAATTTTAGTCACTATGAGTCAGTTCGACGGGAAACGTCGCGCATTTTGCGTGCGCGCATTTTACGAGAACTCTCGTTCATACACTGTTTTTAGACGACTATACTGTTTTGAATATGGAGTGTGGTGAATAGGTGAAGCTCCGAGTGCTACTTAATTTAATTAAAATATGGGTAAAGCGTTTTGAAGGGACCGGTTCGACATTTAAACCACGAGCAAAAGGTCGCCCAAGAACTGCAGCTAGGACCGAAAACCATATTGAGAGAGTTATGGATTCGGTACATGGAGATCATCAAAATGTCTACTCGCAAGAGATCTTCTGTCTTGCACTTATCGCGGCGAAGTTTGCAATGAATTTTAAACATGGATCTTAAACTGCATCCATACAAGCTGCAATTAACACAAGAATTAAAAGATTCTGACTTCAGAGCAGGGGTCGCATATGCTAATGAAATGCTTAATCGATTTTAAAATGTTGACAATGTCCTCTCTCTCTCTGATGAGGCCCATTGCCATATGAATGGGTTTGTAAACCGTCAAAATTGTCGTAACATCAAAAACCACTGCATAGTCTCAAAGTGACAGTATGGGCAGCAATTTCTGTCCAGAGGAAAAATTGGTTCTTTTTTCTTTGAAAATGAGCGAGGCGAAAAATTTACGTTTGAGTTTAGAGGAGTGCCGTCGTTGAGACGGTCATCATTCATATGATGTTATTTTTAAATTCTGCAATTCCCCAATTTCATTTTAACTTTACCTTTTGTATTTATTTTTTAATGTATTATTTAAATATGCACGTTCTATTGCGCCACCCTTTATAACACCCTACCTCTATCCAAAAGCCTTATCTCACGGACTTCTACCTTCCCCAGGGTCGGTTCACCGTAGCCAACGCACCAATAAGTACCGGCGATGTACTACTAGTAGATACTCCGTACGCGGCCTGTCTCGTCGGAGACTTCTATGGCAGTCATTGTCTGCATTGTTTCAAAAGGTAACGCACTATTTGTTTGATGTCTAATAATTACATGTACACCTAATATACTTATAGTTGTACAAAAAAATCACTTCAAGAGAAACTTATTATGCTTTTAGTTTAATGTGCCAAAATGCACCATTATGTTGTTTTAAGAACTTAACTTAGCAGGTAAAAAGGCAAAAAGGGTCAGCAGCGTAAGTGTGATTCCCCTGGTGTTGCACACACTCAAAGGCCACGGTAACTACTTTCTATCGGGTGGGCCATGTGCTTGTCTGCCACCTAAGTGGTCCAAAAGTTTTAGTAAGCACATAATCATAAAAATTATTTAAGTCATTAATGCTTCTGTCTTATCAAATGAGTTTAATTGGAAAAGACAATTAGTAGATATCACGTGAAGCAAATAACATGTACATACAAGTAGTAGGTATAAAAACTTTGTTTTAAAAGGACATTGTCTGTAAGGTTGGAAGACAATCACAACGAGGCTCCGGTGTGGTGCCCCAAGTGCTCAGGAGTAGCGTTTTGTTCGATACAATGCAGAGACACCGCGGTTTCTTCTTATCACGCATACGAATGCCCGTTCCTCGACTTATTCACAGGTAAATTACATGGCACACCCATTGAAAGGTTCAAATACCAACACAAACAATCGTACGTACCCTACCGATTACCACAATCAAGTATAAATTCCTACTTTATTTTTCTTCGTCTTATTTTTGTACATTAAAGCAACGCAATTGGTTTCAGGGTCTGGTATGTCCGTATTAAGTCACATAGCTTTACGAATGGTCACCCAAGCTGGCCTAGATACAAGCTTATCAATACATTCAAAATATATCAGTAATGAAATCAAGACCGTCGAGGGAGCTGCTCTGAACGACATTGAAGGATTAGCAAAGAAATCTAAAATAAAAAGTAGAAAAGAGAGATTGAATAGATCCAAAAAAGGTATAAAGAGTTTCACAGAAAAGAACTTTAAAGATGAGGAAAATGATTCAAAGGTAGAAGATAAAATGACATTGGAAGAGAAGTTAGAACTAAAAGCAGCTCAGATATACTCTCTGTGTACTCACTCTGCTCTTCGGAAGGGCGATGATTACTTCAAAAGAATCATAATGGCTATATTCTTAATGGAATGTCTTAAAAAAGCAGGATTTTTCAAAAAATGTGCGCAGGAAAATGTAGGCAACGGTGAGTAGAACAAATCTTAGTACTGATTTTCATTTTTATTCATTTCATATAAGACATTATCATATTATTGTAAGTTATTGATCTCGGTGAATTACTTATATGCGTACCATGGCATGCCCACCAATGCATCGAGTATCATAATTATCAAATAGATTACGTATGTTTTCAAATTTCCAGTACAAATATCTGTGATTGAGATGCTAGTGCGCAACATGCAACTCCTGCAGTTCAACGCGCACGAGATCTACGAAACGATAAGGGGGAATCACCTGTTCGCCGGCTCCAAGCCCGTCTACGTGGCGGTGGGGATCTACGCCGTTGGGGCGCTTTTCAACCACGAGTGCTATCCAGCCGTGGCAAGGTAATGAACAACATTTTATTTCAAAATAATCTACCTCTTCCCAGTTAAATTTCACAAGCGAGTACACGTAATATAAAGTCACGAACTCATAATAAAAATATAATAACAGCTAGACTATAATAAAAATGTACTGTAATGCTCGGGTAGGCAGCAGCGCGCATGGAGTAGGAAATGATAATTCTGTTCTCCGTGGCAGCGCGTAATTTGGAAGTAAAAACCTGAGCATAAAGAGCGAGAGCATAGAAAGTACATTTTTTATTTTTTATTTTGGTTACGTCGATATGATGTGACCTCGCCTAATTTGTAAGCTGAAGGTAAAGTCTCAGGAAAGAGAGAGTTGTAGCCTAGCTTGCTAATGTTCTACTAAGGGGTCACCATTACCGAAACCAATAATGTCAAAATGGTGGCCCTCAGGATGACGGCTTTTTCACGTCCCGCTTAGACCCAGAACTATAGGAAGAAGGAAACACATCTGCTGGCAAAAAAATGCCAAGACTTTATTGTGCGGCAAGGAAAAGAGGCACCGATCCGTTTTGTTTTTTGATGCCCTGTATGAGGTTCTCTGTGTTCTAAATGCTGACTGTTATATTCTTCAGATATTTCGAAGGGCGCAACATCGTGCTGCGAGCGACGCGCCCCCTGTCCCCAGGCGACATGGTGTCCGAGAACTACGGGCCGAACTTCATGGCGCGCGGGTTCCAGGAGCGGCAGCGCGCGCTGGCCTGCCGCTACTGGTTCCGATGCGACTGCACAGCCTGTAGGGGAGACTGGCCTACGCTGAAGACGATGTCTAGAGACACGCCTCCCTATATCAGGTGAGTTCTTTGAGTTACTATACAATCAATATTAGGTACTTTGCATATAAGTTGCAATTAGATGAAATAATTTGATATAGGTAAAATCAAGCGTGTTGGTTTGTTACCTAATAATTATAGTACTATTATTTATTCTGTGCCTATATCTTAGCATTTCAGCATTATTAAAATATAAGCCATAAGTGCTTAGAGAAAATAGTGGTGCGGCCGGCCGTTCCGCTTTTTTTTGCTCGACTGTCGTGCCCCCGCCAATTCGAGCAAAAAAAGATTAAATAAGATATGTTACATAGTGTTTATATCAACCTGGTTCATTTTAGTTTAGTTTTCATATAAAACTAGCTGTTGCAAAAGGTACCACCTGCATGAATTTCGGTTATCGCGACTAAACAGAGCCTACTTAGGTATATACTTTTGCAAGCAAAAGCCCATATCTGTACCAAATATCAGAATCGGTTCTGTGGTTTACTGTAGCAGACAGACAGAACTACTTTCACATTTATAATATATAGTAGTATAGCCAGACAGGTCAAGGCTCAATTTAGGGTAGTTCAATTATAGAGTAACATGTTATAAAATAGTCTCGGTCAATACCGTATTTGCTTCGTTTTACTCCATCGGAGTTCAACTTTGTTTTCGCAGAATTTGTATCTCCCTGGTATTCGTTAAAGCGAAAATAATGATAAGAATATTCGATACTCCGCCCACGTCGCTAATGATCAACAGGATACGTCGGTATAGTTAAAACGGTCAAGTGCCGTGGGTTCAGTAAGTACAAGTCACATACAAAACGGTGGCGGACATAATTAAAGAGTGGAATTTTTCCATACATCATTGCATTAGAGCATGTGATACGATGTCCTCTAGGAAAGTTCATTTGTGTACGCCGCACATTCGCATAAGATATCATAATAATAAGACAACTCTTCAAGCATTTTGTTTTTCGTAAAAAATAGTAGACCCAGCAGACATCCGTTTCTTCTCCACTAGCGCCTAGGAAGCGGTGGTAAACTCAGTTTTAAGGAGAATTTGACGTCAAAAAGCTGTAACAGTGTTGCACTATTTTGAAAAATAAAGAATTTGAATTTGTATTTGAACATCACTTTGTCGAGAAAAACAGTGCACACCGACAGCAATACCACCTACCGGGTTTCATTGTTGTTTCAGAGCATCCTATTGAAAATCAGTTCAGTCGTTTCTATAGAAGAATTATAAAGGAAAAAGAACACTACCTATATAATTATATCTAACACAAATTGTATTCCATCGATAATTATTATTTACATAATGGTACAATTGAGAATTCTAATTTGAGTATTCACAGTACTTCCATCATTTCAGACGTAAATGGTACATACGAGGCAAAAAAAATCGCAGTAGTATCATCATGGAATTGAGCAATGGAATTAAGGCGAACGACGGTGTTCCCTTCACTAATTTGTTCATTAGGTTTTGTTAGTGTTGTGAAAGTAGCGCTTCAGAACTCTTTATATATATGTACCTATATGCTGGTGTTTTTGGGTGCAGTATTTTTACGCCTGCTGAGGTATGAGACTCTTTTACGGGGCTTGGCGGTTAGAGGACAGTTGCTTCAACAAATACCAAATACGCCAAAGAGAGATGGAAAGGAAAGCGGACCATGGGCTCCAAAATCTTATTATTATTATTTATTATATACTTTATTGTACATCATTAAAATACATCATTTATAGTATCTAAAACTAAGGAACCAGTACAATGGGCGGCCGGGCGCGGGCGGTGGAGCGGGAGCGAAGGAGAATCGCAGACGTTGCGGCCCGCGAGGAGCGCAGGAGAATCGCTAACCACGCAGCCCGCAACGAGCGGCGGCAACTCGGGCGTCGGAGGTTGCAGATGATGTCGTCCCCCATGAGCGCGGCCCTGGGGGTGACGGGTGGAGCCGCCTGTCACCCTACCAGAAGCAGGCCGCAGCGGCGGCGCGCATTGCGTGCCTCCCCATACCCGGGGGTGAGTTGGGGACTCCGTGGTCCCCACACCGGTAGAGGACCAGATCGAGTTATATGGCCCTGGGTCGGCCGGGGTCCGAGGGATATGGCTACGACAATCTCACCTCCGGTAACTGACGGCCCACAGACGGCGTGCGTTTTAGTCGGTTCGAGTCCGACATTACCTCCTCCTCCGGCTCCGGCGGGGGAGGTATCCGTGGGGATTTTTCGCACGATAAAAAAAAGAGTAAAATGGGCGGCCTTATCGCTTTAAGCGATTTCTACCAGGCAACCTTTGGATGGTAATTAAAGATAGTGGGTGGAGTAGACAAGAGATACAACGGGGAAGGGAAGGAGTAGGGGAGAAGGTGGGGGAAGGGCAAAGGTATGGGGAGTAGAGAGTCGAGTAAATAATGCAGGTAGAAAGTTTTTTTTTTATACCACTTAGGTGGTAGACAAGCACACGGCCCACCTGATGGTAAGTGGTTACCGTGGCCTATGGGTGATTGCAACACTAGTGCTGCCTACCCTGTAAGAACTTATAGAATCTGTGCCGTCAGCGCAAAAGATAAGTCAGATAAAGCCATTGGTTTTCCCACTGACACCACAAAGCACAAACTACTCTCCAGTGAGCTTTGGCAACCCTACTCACCGTCGGCAACACAACACGAGGTTTTTAAGCCGCGGCCTTCTGTAGGACGGAGATACCTACTTCCCCAGTCGGACTGCTCGATTGGGACGAATACACCGTCGTGTACCTACCTCCTCGAGTCGAATAGAGGCGAGTACAATGTCTAATCAGCGTTCAACGCTCAACTTTCAGCACTATTTACAACACCACGCGATAAACAACATCCACGCGGGCGGAGCCGCGGGCTGTTTATATTGTGTATATACTAGCTGTTGCTAGTACACAATATAATATACATAATCTTAGTTCTGGATACTACCGAGACTAGCGTGTGTAGCGTGATGATGATGATGAAATACGTCGCTAAATAGTTCTCTGAACGTTTCAGATGTCCAAACATATCCTGTTCGGGCAAATTCCGGGCGAATCTGCTGAGCATTCCGGAAAGATGCGCCATATGCTCCACTAGCATAGACCAGGAGCTCGTTAAAATCAACATGGAGACTGTCAATCGATGTGTCAAGCAATATCAGGTATATTAAAATCAAGTCAAAATATACAAAATAAAATGGTAAGCTTACTTATATTCGCATAGAGCTGAAAATTGGTGGGGTCTGAAATATACCGTAATGAAAGAAATATCCAAAGTCCCTATCGATTGAACTTCTGCATTTTTCTTAATTCAAATATTATCGCCAAATTAAGTTAGAGAAAGTTGTAGATCACTGGGCTGGGTTGCATCATCTTACTTTAACATTAACAGTGCTGTTATAGTGCCGTTCAGGTATAAAATAGGTTGCGCCATCTTACTTACATTATCAGTGATTTTAAAGTACCGTTCACGTATAAAATAGGTTGCAACATTTGGAAACTGTAAAAATGACGTGAAAATTTACTTACTACTTACACGTGATTAAACACAAAGCAATCCTCAGTCCATATTCTGCCACACGCAGCCTAGAAGGTGGCGCGGCCGAGCTGCAGCCGAGGAAGGAGGTAACCGCGCCCTTTAAATTAACATTAACAGTGCAGTTAAAATACCGGTCTAGTATAACATTTGACAACAGTCAAAATGACGTCAAAACTTGACGCTAACTGTAACCGGCAACGTTAGGCCGGTTAGTGTTATTGTTAATGGCCTCACCGATTGTCATAAGAACTGAGAGCAGATGACAGCTTACGTCTAGTATTACCACATTCAAAAATTTGAGGTAAATGATATTTCATTCATTTGACTTGTAACCCTGATAAATTTAACCGAGCTGTTAAATGTTATCGTCCTAATGTTGGTATCTGTGAAAGGGAACTAAATACACCGTTGGAGTTAGTGACTGTCAATGTTAAACGACGTTAACCTCTTACTTTAGCAGGAAGTATGGTGCAACTAAGCCTTAATTACGAAGTTGTAGTCATTTAATTTTGGCAGCAATTACCCTTACGTTATTTTAATATTCATCAATCCTGCACAGGAAGGAGCAAAACTCATGGGTCAGGAGCAATTACAAGAAGCAGTCACAGTGATCAGTCAAGCGATAGACTTGTTCCACGAGATCGCGCGGCCTCCACATCACGACACACATTTGGCTCAAGAAGCGCTGAGGTCTTGCTTCGCGGCCAGCGGCAATATCCACAGAGTGCGAGAAGATAATATGGACAAAACGGTCGCCACTACAAAGAAGTAAAGTTTTGTAGATCGGCAATAAAGGGTTATTCGTTTATTGTTATTTATTTCTCTCAATATTCCTATCATCAATCAAAGATTTGAGTGGATTTTAATGTGGTTCTGAATGATTGTTACCGGTAACAAACAAAATGGTGGATATTTTCGTTTAGTGGATCGCAAAAAGCGTAGCCAATATTGAAAGTAATGTTATGTACCAACGACAGCTGGATGCATTTTCAATCATTTAAGTCCAGTGATGGATTGCAGTGAAAGACAGTCAAATGAATTGATGGATTTCAGTGTACATATTTTTCTGCAAATGCGTGAAAATTTTAGGTGTATGTGTGCGACATGGTGGATCTAAAAGTATTTAAAAGTCCTATGCAGTGGGGTCAGTTGTAAATTGGACCCCATAGTGGAACTGGTTTGTTCACTTTAGAAACGCTTACCTTTTTGTTAACTTTTTGAAAAACTTAGCAGTTTCCAGATTTTATAAAGTAGGTAGTTGATTAAGTTTTATTTTATTATTCACCCCATTTTACGGTACATCTGTTTAGTAATTTTAGAAAAAAAATACCCTGCCAGTCCAGAATGTCAAATCCCCAAAATGTCAAGCTGTTTCAAGATATCAAGTTCTCAGAATGTCAAGTTCCCACAATGTCAAATTCCCAGAATGTCTAGTTCCCAGAATGTCAAGTTCCCAGAATATCAAGTGCCCAGAATGTCAAGTTCCGAGAATATCAAGTTGGGTAATAGGGAAAAAGAGGTGTACTACTATAAAATCATTTTAATATGCCCCTTTTGAAGTTTCATCAAAATTTGACAACGTAACCTTGTAACGGAGTAACAAAATATTGTATAGCTCAAAATGCATATTTATTGCATTAGGGACCAAATTAGGCAATTTTACAGTTCAGTCGTGATAATTTCAACAGAGTCAAACATGAAGTAAGTAGACTTCAATAAAAACCCATTTCAATACACGAAAAATATTTTCAAGGAACAGCCTTGAAAATATTTTGCGAGTATTGAAATGGGAAAGCTATATTTGACTGAAGCCATACGAAATGGCTAAACGCGCGAGCCCATACGTAGATCCAAACATCCAAAGACGTATGATCTTCAGATTAATCTTCAAAGTACTCCACCCAACGAAGATGAAATAAACTGTTAAATTAAAAAGAAAACTTCCAAATCTGCCCAGACCCCAACGGCATTCCTTACAAAGTACCTATATAAAAAGTGTCCGACAGTTCGTAAACAATTGAGATAATTTTAAAGCAACTAATTTGCTAAACTAAACAAATTATAATAAATTGGAAAAAGCGAAATCAATTCTCGGGCGGGACTCGAACCCGCGATCTTTCCCTTACAGGGGGAACGCAAGATCGCGGGTTCGAGTCCCGCCCGAGAATTGATTTCGCTTTTTCCAATTTATTATAGTTCGTAAACAGTAGAGTTTAGGCCACCCCATCTCTTCCCATGCGGTGTAGTACAAGGCGACTAAGAGATAGGGCTGTTTAACACCAGACAGCTCAAACTCATCCTCAGATGGCTCGAGTGTATACGTAGTGCCCAATAGTGCCCAGTATACGGTAATAGGCTCACCCCCTATTACGTGGGACCGAATACAATGACTGGTGGCAATGTGGGTGTTGATTCACCTCTACCTCCCCGGGGATAAAGCCTTAAGAGGATGGAGAGAGAAAATAGGAGAAGAAAATAGGGAAAGAAAATGAAAATAAAACTACTTTTTAACGGATTCTATCGCGATTTATTTGTTATCAGTTACTTTTAGTCCGACAACTAACAAATAAATCGCAATAGAATCCAATAAAAAGTACCTATAACCCGCGCTACGTATCTTGGACCTAAATCGTAAGACACGAGGCTCTGGCGCCCGCGGGTTGCTTTGTAATAGTCTATGCTTGGTGAATTTGAGTTCATCTGCCGCAGTACCATCCCGTGCTATCCTCAAAAGACACCCAAGCAATGTGTACTGCGCGTATAAAGCACATTTTAGGTCCAAGTTACATGGCGCGGGTTATAGTTTTATATCAATGAGTGACATTCGCGTAAACTATAGAAAATATCGTATATTTATTCCTCATGTCGCACAGTCGTCATTACAAGGTTACGTTAGTGCACCTTTTTTCTTCATTGACACTAGGGATGATACCCAGAACCGGTTTTTTTTATACATAAAAACCTTTCTTCTATAAATCTATGATCAAAACTAAGAATTTATAAAATTTGTATTTAATACAAATTATGCAAATACCTACATTAAAAGATTGATGAACGGTTAATTTAAATTAAATGCTATGATTACTTGCGAAGGAATGTTTAACCTAATTCAGGGATGAAGTTATCCATGATAATCTATACTTAATAAAAATTTAAGGATCATACAATTATCTATAGGGCGGCGGCGTCCTACCCTTCCCATGTTCCAATAATATAGCCATTAATTTTCTGATGTGGTGTTTTTGGCCTTTCCGAGGGCGACTGCCGTCCGACCCCCCTCCCCCGAAAGGAAAGCCAGCGCCAGAGTCACGTTTGTTGTTCAGCGGGTGCACCGGCTTGCAGGTGAGGTTGGCTTAGTGCCCGAAGATCTTGGTGGACCCCAAAGCACCGCTGGTCACGTGTCAATGTCAATAATTTGACAAAATAAGTATTTATTCTGATGAACACTATCAGTGTCATAATCATTGTCATCACTGCTATCCGCCCTCAAACATATGATTAAATCATTTTCAATAGTATTGCCTATGCTTATATCACATTGAAAGTCGTTCAATATAATGTTTTTCGTTTTCTCGACGAATTTTCTGAAGTCCTATACAATAACATCTGTACACGCAGTTTCTAGCAGTTTCAGCACCTTTCCAGTGCTGAAGGGTGGCTCAGTATTGTTGCGCGCTGCATTTCCTTTTATTTGTGCCCAAATTAGCTTAGTAGCGTTATATTGGCAGTGGTAGGGAGGCAAACTTATGACTTTGTGCCCATATTCTAAAGCTAGTTCATGAATTACATAGCGTGGATTGGACGACTTAGTTGCATTTACCAAGTGCAATAAGTCCACTTTCAGTAAGATTGGACTTCTTGCTTCCACTCCATTCCTGTCAACTTACAGGGAAAAGAACGTGGCATTATCCTTGAAAAAATCAGTAATTCTCTTCAAACTCTCTTCAAAATAATATCGTAGCGTTTCAGTAGGATTTACCGCTTGTCAGATTGTTTGTATCTAAAGCCAATTGATTTCAAAACCATTGGCAGAGATAACTGACAACCAGAAAATAACCTGCTTCCTATAAGGAACCCGATAGCTTTTCCGTGTAGGATATTCTTGTTTAGCCATGGGGTCCATATTTTTCTTTTAGAATTTCGCACACAGTCTCGTCCCCTGTTCTTAATGCTATGGATACTGGCCTGTCACTGGTGTCCTAGGTAAAAGTGATTTGATGAATTGTGATTTCAGGTGGGTATGAATTATTATAACCTTGGATTGTGTAAATTTACCGGATAAAATGTACGTGTCTTATTGTTTCCTAAATTTATAACACGATAGAAAAAAAATAAAAGACGGATTTGTATCAATTTTTAATTTGAATTTCAATGTTCAGTTAAAATTATAGTACATACCTAATCTATAAATATTTTTAGGAATAAATTTCAGTTTATTCGATTCAGAGATGTTTGAAATTCTTATCGATTTATCCAACAGAATTGGGTTTTCAAACATGTCACCTCACTATGAAGCTTATGTCAAATGTGGCTTTTTAAAATGATTCAATAATAGCTAGGTATACCTCTTTTTAAATAATTTAGATACATTGACGGAAAAGAATATTAAGCACAATCTTAAATCCTTTTTGTTGTCAAATAATAAAATTATAAAAGGTAACTTTTTTCTCAACAAAAATAGTTAATAATGTACATGTGTAGGTGGGTAGTCTGATCTTGTGAAGGCAAATTGACGTGTCCTATATAAAAATAAAAAAAAAATAACATTTCTTACAAACATTAACATTAAAAATTTTTTTGACTACACCCCGCTAGATGGTAAAGCTGGCCTGGGGTGCAATCCAGAAGATAAAGATTATTTTTGTTTAAAATAAAATCGGCCAAGTGCGAGTCGGACTCGCCCATGAAGGGTTCCGTAGTAGCAAAGGCGAAAATTGCCGTTTATGACGTATTAAAAAAAAACTACTGACTGGATCTCGTTTGAACCAATTTTTAGGGTCTATTCCACCTAGTTACATTGTAGTTACATTGATGTAACTAGTTGTACATTTTTGTTCCAAGTAGTAACATTATTTTTAGTGGTAGTTGGCATGGCAATTTACATCATATATTTTTTTTAGATTTATTATTCTCTTATTTTAGAAGTTAGAGGGGGGAGGGACCCAAGGATTTTTCCCTTTCGGCCACTTTCATAACTGTTTTTTCTTAACTGGTTAAGAAAAAATACCTTTCTGTATGTTTTCTTAACTGGTTAAGAAAAAATACCTTTTTGTATATTTTCTTAACTGGTTAAGAAGAAAAATTATATGCGCTTTTTCATAACCAAGTATCAATAAAAATTATTTCATAAGGGCGCGCACACGCCCTAGGAAAAATCACCGGGCCTATACAAGAACCGTTTGAAAGTTTCGTTACATTAAGCAGTGGAAATGATTTAGTAAAAGAAAGCCCTTTGACTCATAAGGACCACTTCCCATAACGCCCACTTCCCAAAATACCCACTTCTCAAAAGGACAATTCCCAAATCGCCCACTTTCTAAAGCATACACGATGATGATTGTTTACCTAATATGTCAAATGGATGTCAATGGATTATCAAATGGATCTGAGTGTACTAAAAGTTTACTTTAATTCCTCAATGGATTCTATCAAGGGATCCTAGTGGACGGAGGGGTAAATAATTTTTTTTTAAATGTCTGCACTGTGCACGAAATATTGCTGCAGTTATGAAAACTTTCAAACGGTTCTTGTATAGGCCCGGTGATTTTTCCTAGGGCGTGTGCGCGCCCTTATGAAATTATTTTTGATTGATACTTGGTTATGAAAAAGCGCATATAATTTTTCTGCTTAACCAGTTAAGAAAATATACAAAAAGGTATTTTTTCTTAACCAGTTAAGAAAACATACAGAAAGGTATTTTTTCTTAACCAGTTAAGAAAAAACAGTTGTGAAAGTGGCCGAAAGGCATTTTTCCACTTTGGAAGTGTCTCTCGCGCAAACTATTCAGTTTAGAAAAAAAATATGTTAAATACCTCAATAGCATTTTTTAAGTCCTATCTATAGATACCCCATGCTTTTTTTTTATTTTTGTGTGAAATTCTTAATGCGGTTCACAGAATACATCCTCTTACCAAGTTTCAACAGCATAGGCCTTATAGTTTCGGAGAAAAGTGGCTGTGACATACGGACGGACAGACAGACAGACGGACGGACAGACATGACGAATCTATAAGGGTTCCGTTTTTTGCCATTTGGCTACGGAACCCTAAAAAGATATATCAGTAGGTACCTATGAAGCTGAGTATTGTTATACCCATTAATAAGAAAAGTGATTGATTGATTGATTTTGATTACGTCTATCATTTGATTTTTTACCTTTTGTCTCCCCCAGGGGGTTGATCAGGGGAGACATGAGACCGACACAAATTATCTAAGTAACTAGGTATACCTCTTTTTCCCTAACATCCACCTTCATATTCTGTGAACTTGACATTATGGGAACTTGACATTCTGGGAACTTGACATTCTGGGAACTTGACATAGGTGAATCCCACTATTTCCATTATGTATTTCCATTAATGGAAATACTGGGACAGAGTCTCCCACTATTTCCATTGCCTATTAAGAATTTTAATTTATCAATATTCCCCGTTGACACAAGATAGACATAGACACATAGTTAAGACCTCGACTCAGAGTACCCCAACTTGGATAGGTTAGGTTAGAAGGCTAAGGCGGGAGCGAAGCGGAGCGGAGCTCTCGCCTTAGCCTTCGTGGTTATTTTTTTTGCGTCAACGGGGAATAGTGAACAAAAAGTTCAATTATCCCCATCAACGGGGATTGTCAATGGGGAAAAGTGGAATAAGCGGGTACTAGAGGTTTTTTGCCCCAATGGAAATAATGGGATATAATTTGTACAAAACGCTAGTCCCACTTTTTCCATTTTGCATTTCCATGGAAATAGTGGGATACACCCCTTGACATTTTGAAACAGCTTGACATTTTGAGAATTTGACATTCTGGACTGGAAGGAAAAATACATTGCAGCCAGAGCCACGTCAGCTGTTTAGCAGGTGAGGTTTGCGGGATCGTGCCATTGACCACCGGGTGGTAAACGCCTCCAGTAATTACCAGTAAATACTCTGGTGGCAAGCGCTGGGAATAAACCAAAATAGTGGGATAAGCTTAAACTAGCGTGAAGAACTAATAAAAATAAAACGAATAAGCTTTCAATAAATTGTTAACTTTAATTTATTTCATTCATATATTCGCTCTATCAACAAGAAATTAAATATAAAATGGTTCACAAGCAAAGCCGACGTGCGTACTTATATGGACAGATTACGTACATAACATTATAGGTTACAATATGTTTGTTCATATGTCCCGAACACTATTCGATCATAGGTATACCAAATTTCGACTTCTGTCTTATCACGTATGACTTCTGACGGAAGCACAAACTTTAATTTATAATACAAATAATCACTAAATGTTAACAAGAGTGAACTACCACTATACAATAAAAGCAATAAAACTATAGTTTTAGTACATTGCGAGGTAGTACCGCCTTGCTTTAGTATGAAGCATCACAAGAAACCCCGAGCTATTAACCTTGATGACACTTCCATTAAATATATTTGTTTTATATATCAGTATTTGTGGTCTATAAAATAATTATATCGAGTAACCTTAAAGCATTTCATAGCAAGTACACAATAAATATTATATTTATCAATGAACACATTGTAGTAGACGCTAGTCTTGGAAAACGTTTGCGAGTTATCAAAGTTTTGTAACCAATATAAACGCGAAACAGTTACGATGGTAACGCAGTAATGCACGTCTCACTTTTACTAATAAGATAAAATGATAATTATATTGAAATATATGGCACAAATGAAAATAATGGCAGGGGCATAGCAGAAGATTTTAGAATTGACTAGAAATAGATATATTAAAGTCAGTTAGTCTGTGACTATGACCAATCTAAATATACCGTTATCAAGATCGAACTTTGTACTCCACACTAAGTTGTGAACATTTTTCCAATCACCACAACTCACTTTTCATTAGAGAGGTTTTCTTTTTAGATAGCAGCAGGATTACCGAGAAAGCATCGTTCTAATATGCTCATATATTATGTGGTCCTTTTTATGTATTAGGTAACTAGTTCAAGTAGTGAGATTCTGAATTACTCGAAAAAAGTACACACATGCTTCGATTTATTGAACTATAAATTGAACTAAAAATAAGTGGGATAGTACAAAATGTTGAGGATGGAAACAAGAGAAGGAAATGTTAAGGATAGGACAAGGGGATGTGGAATAATTAAGGATAGAATATTCCAAATAGGGCGAGGATATGGGAATGTTAAGGATAGGACAAGGGAGGATAGTTTGGAAATGTTAAGGAAAGGACAAGGAAGGATAGATGAAAATACTAAGGAAAAGACAAGGAACTTGGTCAATAGTAAGGATAGGATAAGGAAACTTGGAAATAGTAAGGATAGGACAAGGAAATTTGGAAATAGTAAGGATAGGACAAGGAAACTTGGAAATAGTAAGAATAGGACAAGGAAACTTGGAAATAGTAAGGATAGGACAAGCGAACTTGGAAATAGTAAGGATAGGACAAGGAAGTCTGGGATTAGTAGGGATAAGGTTCAATCCCATCAAACGGACGGCATCGGAACGGATTTTACAATCTTTAAACAAAATAAATCTTATATCATAGCATTTAAAGTTTATATTACCAAGTCACGCATGACAGCTTGACGTGCGTCATGCCGCCGCACGTCGCGTCGCTGTCAAGCTGTTGTGCGTGACTTGGTAATATAAACTTCAAACACTGTGATAATAAGATTTAATTTTGTTTAAAGATTATAAAATCCGGGCCGATGCCATCCGTTTGGTGGGGTTGGACCTATAAGTTAAGGGAATATGGAGAGGAAAGGACAAGGAGATATAGTACGAGTAAGGAAAAGCAGAGAGATCGATAGAAAATAATGTGAATTAAAATTATTGTCGACTACATGTCTGACTAAAACATGTAAATTATATTCTCAAATAAGCAAGATACGATTCAGTACCTGCTTATAAATATCTCACAAACAATAAGATATGACTGGCATTAGCTAGGCAAATGGAAGATATAGCAAAAATGCAAACAATACCTATCTGTGTGACACAGATTGACTGAAATTGTTCAAATAAGATATCTAAGGTAAAGTCATAAAAAAGATGACATTAAAATCATGGCATATGTATAGTGCATGAGCAATAGCAGTATCCATAATTATTTAGCATTAAATTTCTGGTTCTTGATAGTAGCCTTATTCAGATTGACCACGTAACGTGAACGTGCTAAAAACGCGCGTTTGATGATTAGTCACACTAGGCTGTCACACTTTTGTGTGAATAACAGGATTTTATATTCTTGTTTGTCACACTGTTATAAATATTGCTAGACCATTCATCATTTTTGTTGTTATGAACTAGTAAAGAAAGTAAAATATTGAATTAATTTATTTTGTTAGATATTATTATTGGATATACCTAAATAGTAATAGGATAGTTAGCATACGTGAGTAATAGTGTGATAAATGGTGTGGCAATATTAACAGTGTGACAAACAAGAAAGTCATCCCGTTATTGACACGAGTGTGACACCCTATTGTAAGAACGAGTCTTCACTCGCAATAACCAATTAAAGGTGGTTTGATTTTGCGCCAGATTTTACTTCTACGTAAACTAATAATTGAAAGCTACCAAACTATTCACGTTACAATTGTGAAAATAGTGCCTTAAGTGTACCCTATTGTTTAATAAAGAGCACTAAAATCCATATCTTGCGAATTTTCTTAACGATTCACAAATTATACGTAATTTAGATTGTAGATGCAGAGTTACTTCAGTTGATGATAGTAATAGAATGCAGTTTTGATAATTTAGTTGGAATGACGAATTTATCTGAAGTCAGACCATCCAGTCATTAGGTTGGATGGTTAAGGGATGGTTAGCCAACAACAGGAATGGTTACCGGGAAGAACTATTATATCTTCCTTTTCATAACACTTTTGCTCCATAATTTAGTTCAGTAAGTTTCTATCGATTAGTTGTCGACCGATACGAATCAACCAATATTGTATCTTTTCTAGCTCAATAATACTACCATATTTAGATAGCCAGGGATGAGTCAAGTTCTAGAGTGCGTAAGTACCACAAGTAACACCCGAGCTAGTTACGATGCAGTACTGTACATTGGTGACATTTATTGTTGAGCATTAATGGCGATAGTTTCGAATTACAATTACTTACTAAATATTAGTCATGTATTTCTTCCAAATATACTGCTTCTATACCATTTCTATATGAGAATATAGAAACGGTATGTTTTTCTATTAGAAAGATAGAATTAATAATTAACGTAGTTACCAAAACGTGTCCTAAAGATTAATTTTGCATCGCATTACTTTTCGAATTTAAAAGTATTTATTTAAACATTTCAAAATACTTTAGTCATTATAATAATCCGGTATAAATAATCTTTCGACTAGGAACACGCATCATTTTTAAAAGTTAGTTTGGAAGTGCCTAGATACCTATGATTCAGAATAATTGAATTGGAATTTATGTTTTCAAGTAATAAAAGATGCGTGTGTAATCTGTACGTTTGTATTGTTTGTATGTTTCATACATGACAGTTACTGTTATTAGCTGCCATCCCTTTTGGTAACTCTGCTGTGTAACAAAATTATTGCCCACCAAAGGTTACATTTATGATAACTACTAGGTACCTATTATAAACTCGTGTTATCGCACTATCACTATAACCAAAATTTAAATCTCACACTGACATTTCCATAATATGAGCAGAATACTCTAGAGCAAAATATTCATGAGAAAGTGAGCACCGCAGAATAGTTGCGATGAAAGAAACAAAACAATATAATAGATAAACTAAAACCTACCTCAAACGACCTCTGAATGAATTTTGCCATTTAAAAGTTGCTAAAGGACTTTGTTTATAGTATAGACTGCCAAGACGCTTCGTTGTCACTGGTACCATTGACAGTTCCACGATGGAACTATAGATTTTTTTTTGTAATCACTCCTGCCACTTTACCAAAAGCACTAATGAAATTCAATTAAAAAATAATAATACAATATACAAAAACGGGTTACTGTTTGTGAATTTGAGTTGCAAAACAAAATTATTCAGTTACTTGTAACGTGGCGGGAACGCCTCCCAATGTATTGTCCGTAGTAACGGATTTTGGATTGATTTTGATGGATTTGATTTGTTGCTTTTATTTATTCAACCGGAACCGGATGAACCGTCAATGAAAAAGTAGTTGTAATACAACATTGAAATTTTTACAAGTAGCTAAATATTAAAGTGAAATAATAAAAAAAATAACAATAGTTCCAATATATTCAAAGTATTATAAAATGGAACCAGTTATAACAAAAAAACTGCAGTAAATCCATCATGGAATTGTTAATCATGGTGCTAGAGACAACGAAACGTCACGAAATCTGAAAATTAAAAGGATATCTGAAATAAGCGCCTTATGGTTAGAACTAGCCGTCTGTTGCAGCTTTTAGCATTTCTATATACCTTCAAGGCTGGAAGTTGGCCTAACTTGCTCTAAAACAAAAGCCATATCCAGCTGATGGACCAATTAAGCAGGATCACTTCTCATCGAAGAAGGTCGCACAAGTGCATTCTTGGTTTTCACCGTCGCCATCGCCCTCGCCAGTACTAGAGGCTGTTCTTCTCAGGGTAGAAACTTGGGTCTGCAGGCCTAAAATACGAAGCTGTGCCTGGGCAAAATTGTCATTCAGACGTTTGATCTGGCACTGCATTCGGCATTGGATCTGTTGACAAATAGAGGTATTTATTAAAAATAGGCACCTTAAGAGTTGTAGCTAACAGCAACATAAGAGAGACCAGCGCAATTTGTTCCGTGCGTACCTCGGCAATAAGAAAGTGTGATTATGGTACAACAATGACGCCTATTGGTTAGGATCGTGGGATATGTCAAGTGATTATTTTCACAGCCCCCATAACATATGATACGCCATCACACGAATTTCGTTAAGGCAGTAATAGGGGTAGTTTAAATAATATAAAAAGGTGGAGTAGAAGGAACCCAGGGGATAGGGCTGTTCTCCGTTCTCCTTAGAGGTGTATTGTGTCGAACTTGATTATGATAGAAGTCATTTCAATGTGCTTACTTCAAATCCGCCGCTGCCATCTTCAGCTTCTCCGTTGTACCTTTGTTACTGCGAATAAATAGGAAAAGGCATAGAAGAAATTCAAAATGCTTACTTCATCGCGATCCTTTTCAGAAGTCTTAACTTGAGCTCTGCAGGCTGCCAGTTGCCTCTCCATCTCTGCTATCGTAGTTTGCATGCACCTGAATTGTATGAAAATGTTATCATAAACTTTTTAACATAGAAATTAATGATAGTACAATAGATAAAGCCAATAGCTAGCCCTGTATAAAGTGTTCAAAATGTTATTATTTTCGTAAAGACCACTATTATTGTTAAATTAGAGTGAATGGAATCATTAAATTGTATAACGGCCCTCATTTATTAATAAGTCAACAATAAGTTGAGAGATAAGTCAATAGAGCCTAAATTGTATTATACCTAGTAATTGTACGCAAATAGAACCTTAATTAGGCGTGAGCAACCGTAAAGAAAGGTCAAAATATTTAAGTGGGTTTAGTTTTACGCCAGTTCTATATTTTATTCAATCAATTAAAATTTGCCGTTTACTCACTTTACGATTGCGTTTAAAACTCAATTGTCAAGTAGATTATTGCCCCAGGGGTGGAATTTGTGAATCTTATTGTACTTACTTGCGTATAGTCTCCGTACGCTCATTGGCACGCGTCAGCGCCCGGGCGGCCTCGTCCCGGATACGATCCAGCTCCCCGCCTAGTTGAGCGCACTCGTGCATCTTCTCTTGAAGACGCTTCTCATTCGCAAGCACAGCTTCTTCCATGCGGATCACGTTCGACCTGCATCACAAATTTGATGAGTAATATTATAAAATTGTAAATGAGTCGTGTCTATATATTGGAGGATATTTAAAAATAAAATATTTGGGTTATGTTACATAACCCAAATATTTTTGATTGTGAAATCAAAAATGTTTTTTAAAATTCTTGTCTGCTAGCCTGTTACAATCTTCGATTTGGACGTGCTTACATTGCATATTATATTGAAAATATATATTATTTTTCTTGAGGAGTACTCACTTGAGTCGATCTATCTCGCTCTTAAGCGCGGAGTTAGACTCTGTGAGCTGCGAGATTCTCTGCTGCAGCAACTGCATTTGCTTATCTGAGCTGTCTTTATCAGACGCCTTCTCCGGTGGTTTAATGACGTTGTGTAACAGCATATGGACCTGTAAATAAAGGATTTAGTTTAGAAATTATTTTTGTAATATTTATTAGTTACATTACCAGCAAAATAAAAAATTGGTCTAGTGACCTTTTCTCTGGCACAGTTCAGTTCCCTGGCTAGCTGTTCGGCGTTGTGCTCGGCGAGGGCCTGCGACTGCTGGGCGTCCTTCAAACGCATCTGCGTTGCCTTCAGTAGGTCAGGAATTGGAGAAAGCTCTTGAAGTTTCTCTTGGAATTTCAACTGGATGGAGAAATTATGTTATTAACACTCATAATAGTAAGCACTTATATCAATTTGCGTTTTTATAAACGCACTGAATATTTTTGATGCAAATTTCTTTACAATTTATTATCAATACGAAGGTAGGTAGGTATTCGGTATTTCGTTAATGTTTTAGTCAATTGCACTTAAATTCAATTTGTACCGGCCTAATGGCTACTAATATACGATTAAATGCAGTGATTATGATGATGAACAGAGTGTCCTGTTCAGTTAAGTCATCAGGTGTGTCCCTACCTTGACTTTTTGTATTTCCAGGTTGATCTGTTCGCTGATCCTGGTGTTGTCCATGTCCATCATGTCCATCTGTCGCCGCTGCTCTTCCACCAGCTGTTGTGCTTGCAGATACTACAAACAAATTGGAAATATATTTAGTATGTAGTGAAAAATCCATTTAAAATATTGAGAGAAGATTAGTGTTCTGGACCGCTTTTTAGGGTTCCGTAGCCAAATGGCAAAAACCGGAACCCTTATAGATTCGTCATGTCTGTCGGTCCGTCTGTCTGTCCGTCCGTATGTCACAGCCACTTTTCTCCGAAACTATGATGCCTATGCTGTTGAAACTTGGTAAGAAGATGTATTCTGTAAACCGCATTAAGAATTTAATACAAAAATAAAAAAAATCATTAATTTTTGGGTGTCCCCATACTTAGAAGTAGAACTGAAACTCAAATTTTTTTTTTTCATCAAACCCATACGTGTGGTGTATCTATAGATAGGTTTTTAAAAATTATATTGAGGTTTCTAACATAATTTTTTTCTAAACTAAATAGTTTGCGCGAGAGACACTTCCAAAGTGGAAAAATGTGTCCCCCCCCCCCCCTCTAACTTCTAAAATAAGAGAATGATAAATCTAAAAAAAATATATGATGTAAATTGCCATGCAAACTTCCCTTTTTTCGTTAAATGGCAGATTCTGGAAACGGCAGATTCTGTAAATGGCAGATTCTTTGAACGACAGATTCTGGAAACGGCAGAAGTACAGTACCAAACAACGTCGTAATTCTATACATTATGTATTATGGAAAATATTTACAATTAAAACATAACTTAAAATCAAAGAATCCTTAAAAGTAAAGAACTTCTTCAATAACGTAAGTCCAACTGGTGCACCATTATCCAGTCCCTTTCACCCTTTATTATTTTTTACAATTACTCTTTTTCACATGACATAACCGTTCTGTGTCATATTTTTGTTTATGTAAGCTGGGTTGAATAAAAATATTTTCTTTCTTTCTTCTTCTAAGCAGTCTAAAGTAGATACTTCATTATTCAACGTCAATTGGATAATTTTTTCTATCATTAAAATTTGATCTTTTTCCAAGTCGAATTTCCTACGTTTTTTCCCTTTTACATAAAAGTCATTTTTCTTCAATTTTACATCTTGAAAATTTGCCTCCTTTTATAATAATTGTAAAAAATAATAAAGGGATGGTTTCTTTGGAATCAATTGAATTCAATGGAATTTGTAGTACGAAATTTATGACCATAGTAACAGAAAATGTGGTATGTTTACTAGCTCCATCCATTGTTTCACAAAATAATTTTTAAAATTATTAAATTCGGAAGTATCTGGCGCCATTTCACAAATCGCAAGAAATGCCTCCGGAATTATGATTGTAGGAAGAAGAGCCAAATTTGCAAAGTTTTATTTTTTAAGTATTATTAATTCTTGCACATAATTAGACCAAGGAAAACACAAACCTAAAGGAAAATGACAAAGAAAATAATAAGTAATAAATGACACATGATAATAGACAAAAAAATAAGTAAGTAAACAAAAAGGTTGCATTTAGAAAATGAAAATTTTATAAATAAGCATCTATTTGTTTAAAATATATGTTAGAAAGGTAGTCAAGAAAAACTACAAAGATCATGTCTAATAAATAATTTTGTTTTTAGCTGGCGACTGTACAAAATCCATCGTTTAAAGAATCTGTCGTTCAAAGAATCTGCCATTTACAGAATCTGCCGTTTCCAGAATCTGCCATTTAACGAAAAAAGGCAAACTTCCACTAAAAATTGGTTCGAACGAGATCCAGTCAGTAGTTTTTTTTTAATACGTCATAAACCGCAATTTTCACCTTTGCTACTACGGTACCCTTCATGGGCGAATCCGTCTCGCACTTGGCCGATTTTTGCTGTAATTTTGAATTCTATTTACAAAATTACAAACTTCGTAAAAAAATGTAGTAGTAAACTGTTGTGAACCAACCTTAACCCTGTAGTCTTGAAGTTGGTCGTTCTGCTCTTTCATCAAGATCCTGAGCTCGTCGATCTCGTCCCGAGCCTCTCTGTAGCACTGCTTCAAGGCTCTCACGTTGACCTCCTGCTCCATAGCCTGTTCTTTAGAGCCCATCATCATCTTGGTGTGAGTATTGAGCCCTTCGAACTTCATCTCCAACTCGCGGAGCTTGTTCTGAACTTCGCGACTCTGACATCTTTCTTTTTCCAATTCTTCTTTCTTTTTCAGTAGTTCGGTTCGGAGCATGGCACACTAGAACAGAATCATGTGTTTCATTTCGATGAATTAAGTACTTACATATTTATTATAGATAACTAGCTGCCCCGGCGAACTTCGTACCGCCATATTTACGGCCCGCGTGGTATTCAAATCCCGTTCCCGCTGCACCCTTATCACTTAGGGGTATGAAAAATAGATGTTGGCCGATTCTCATAGATACCGGATAAGCACAAAAAATTTCATCAAAATCGGTCAAGCCGTTTCGGAGGAGTATGGCAACGAAAACTGTGACACGAGAATTTTATATATTAGATAATAAAATTACATACTTCTGTGACTTTAGTCCTGAAATTCTCTTCGGTCGTGCGCAATTGAACGGTCAGTTTTGCAACCTCTCTTTCGGCGGGAGTCTGTAAATAGTAACATTAGACAAATAAGTTGTACGTAGCCCTAGGCTTAGGCAACGAAACAGGAGTTGACTTACAAACATAGTACATAATATAAGGTAAGATTATTATAAATTCATAATACCTTTTCACAAGTATCGGGTCCTTACAAATTTGGGTTTCGTAGTGGTCATTTTCTACAGATTTTCACTTCTCATTCATTGACTCTGATATTTATCGGTGCCCAGAACCACTGGCCGTGCCTATTACACTTCTGTCTACTAAAGCACTGATGGAAGGCAACTATCCGTACGCATGTGGAATAACTGGGTACTCATTCCAAGCTCAATTCCTTAGGGTTCTTCGATGGTTCCGTTGTTAATTGAAATAATTTATCGATAAATAGCGCCAAATAAAGATTATTCACTTACCGGAGGAGCATTAGGGTTGCAGGGTGCGGGGCAAGGGGGGCAAACACCGCACTGGAATAAACAATCAGTTTCTAAGAAGGTATCTATTGTTATGCTAAACATTAAAATATCTAATTGTAACAACTCTGCCTATCCCATCGAGATGCAACGAATATTCGCATCCGGATCCTCACCCGTATCCACAGTAGATATTCGTATACACTGATGCCCAAAATTTGATATTCGTTATATCCTAAAAGGATATATTATTAATTTATCTTTTGCAAAACGAACTGTTTTTTTATGAACATAGAAACTTAACCTATCATTCATCATCATTTCAGCCATAGGAAGTCCACTGCTGGACATAGGCCTCCCCTATAGATCTCCAATAGGACCGGTTGGAAGCGGCTCGCATCCAGCGCGTTCCCGTGGCCATAATGAGGTCGTCTGTCCACCTTGTGGGTGGACGTCCTACGCTGCGCTTGCCGATACGTGGCCTCCACTCGAGGACTTTTCGACCCCATCGGTCATCAGTCCTCCGTGCTATGTGCCCTGCCCACTACCATTTCAACTTGCTAATCCGCTGGGCTATGTCGGTAACCTTGGTTCTTCTACGGATCTCCTCATTTCTGATTCGATCTCGCAGAGAGACGCCGAGCATAGCCCTCTCCATAGCTCGTTGGGCTACTTTGAGCTTACTTATAAGGCCCATAGTGAGGGACCACGTTTCAGTGCCATAAGTCATCACTGGTAACACACACTGGTCGAAAACCTTCGACTTGAGACACTGAGGTATGTCGGACGAGAAGACATTGCGCAATTTTCCGAACGCTGCCCAGCCGAGTTGGATTCGGCGATTGACCTCTTTCTTGAAGTCGGACCTACCTAACTGGACTAGGTACTTGTCCTAGGTAGACGTAGGAGTCAACAACTTCAAGAACCGAGCTCTCAATAGATATTGGGGTGGGTACAACATGGGTATTGCACATCACCTTTGTCTTGTCCATGTTCATGTTAAGACCCACCTGTTGAGAAACTCGGTTGAGGCCTTCGAGCATCGTGCTGAGATCTTCCATCGATTCTGCCACGACTACAATATCGTCGGCAAACCGGAGGTGAGTGATGTATTCGCCATTAATATTGATGCCGAATCCTTTCCATTCCAGGAGTTTGAAGGCATTCTCCAAAGTGGCCGTAAACAGTTTCGGAGATATCACGTCTCCCTGTCTTACGCCTCTTTTCAAAGGGATCGCCCTCGAACTCTGTTCCTGTACTCGAACCGACATGGTGGCGTTATTATATAAACACTTCAACACTTCGATGTACCGATACCTAGTCAATACGGCACCGCTGGAGAGACTCAAGCACAGCCCATGTCTCGACCGAAACTTAACCTATAAAATTTAAAAAAGAATCTATAACTCACTTGTGAATAATAGCAATGAAAAAGTCACAGTTTGATAATAGGTGTCATTACGTGCCTATTTGCGGTGAAATAATAGCACTTTTATGAGCAGGTGTGTTGTAAATTAAGTTATTTTTTGGTTTTCAGTGCCTCTTTTTCGTTTCTTGAAGTCGGTTAAACTTTTTTGTTAAAATGAATTTATTTTTCTCTTTTTAGTGAGTTTGTACAGTCTCACGACTGTACATCGCATGTATAGTGACATTAGTGACCTGACTGTACTTCGCTGCTGACGCTGGACAACAGATCGAACCGGCCACGCAAAAAAAAAAAAATTAAAGCATTATTCAAAAAGAATTTTTAAAATCAATGCATACACCTACACCGGAAATATAGCTGAATATTCTGAACACTTCTGCGTACCCCTTTAAAGGACTCAGGCGTGATGTTATGATGTGTAATGGCAGAAACATTGCAATAATATGCCATTGCAGCAATCGCGGCTGATTTCCTGGTACTTTTTGAAGAGTTTCTTGGTCTAATCTCGGAAACCCATCATCAGATCTTTACGAAATTTAAATGGGACCACTTCGGAATCCTTTAGTCGCATTATGTCCAATTCGCAAAAGGTCCAACTGTCCAATTCTCAATAGGTCCAGTTCGCAATTGGTCCAGTTCGCAGTTGGTCCAGTTCGCAATTGGTCCAGTTCGCAGTTGGTCCAGTTCGCAATTGGTCCAGTTCGCAATTAGTCCAGTTCGCAATTGGTCCAATTCGCAATTGGTCCAGTTCGTAATTAGGGATCCTCCTTGATTACGAGAAACGTTTTTGACAACCTTCTGAGATAGAAGGCTAGCGCAATCCGACATGTATAGATTAGGTTAGAAGGCTAATGCCCGCTTTAGCCTTCGTGGTTATTTTTTTTATAGCCGTGCAGAAATAAGTAATTTGCCTAGCTGTTTCATTAAATGGCTAGGCAAGTAATTGAACGTCATCTATCGAATCCATTTGCCTAGCCGCTGAATATCATTCAGGCCGTTTAGTTAACAGGGGAATACCCAACAATTCCGAAATATTTAGTTCCGAATTTCAATATTCCGATTTTCACATCCAGCGCGTTCCCGCGGCCTTTATGAGGTCGTCTGTCCACCTTGTGGGTGGATGTCCCACGCTTCCAACCGGTCCTATTGGAGATCTATAGGGGAGGCCTATGTCCAGCAGTGGACTTCCTATGGCTGAAATGATGATGATGATGATGATGATGATTTTCACATACATACATACCGAATATTATAATTCCTTAAGAAACAAAACTCCGAGTACCTATTTAAAATCACGACAGTTATTTATTCGAAAGACATAAAACGATTCCGAACATTTTCAAATTCCCGAAAATTCATAGTTCGAATTGAAAATTAGTATCAAAAATAGATAAAAGTCAAGTTTTTGATTTGCCATATCGCGCATAAAGAGTTTTGGTAGTAGGTAATTAATGATTTTTTAAACTAAATAATTAATTTCTCTCCAATGTATACGTATAAAAATTAAGCTGAACACGACTTGCCGTGGTACTTGTTTGCCCTACACTAGTGTTATTTAAAAACCGGAGGCGCAGAGGGAGGGCAGAAAGACTGAGATAGAGAAAGCTGCTCATTCTGACTTGGATAGATTAGGTTAGAAGCCCTCGTGGTTATTTTTTTTATAACCATGCAGAACTTTATTTAGTCAAATGCGAAATCAAATGATTTTACGAACTGGACCAATTGCGAATAGGACATTGTGAGAATTGGACGTTGTGAGAATTGGACAATTTGCAAATTGGACGTTGTGAGAATTGGACAATTTGCAAATTGGACGTTGTGAGAATTGGACAATTTGCGAATTGGACGTTGTGAGAATTGGACAATTTGAGCCCGCTGGACATTTTGCGAATTGGACATAATGCGACTAAAGGTTATAATCTACTTACGAACAGAAAAAGAATTTTCAAAATCCGTGTAGAATTGACTTCACAACCGCGTAACAAACATACAAAAAAAAAAATTGGGTACGAATTGAGAACCTCCTTTTTTGAAGTCGGTTAATAAAGTTAAATACATGTGCTATTGCAATGATGCAAAACAATGCCTTCCACAATGAGTGCTATAATATCGTTGCTTTATTAATTTAAATAACAATTGTTAAAATTACTCACTTATGGATTCACTCATTTACTATACATATTTCATGAAGTAATCGCTCAAGATACAGCTTGAGTCGAGGCTATATCAGTGCAAAGAACTCAAACGAGAGTCAACACAGGCAAATTTTTGAACTAGTTTCAAAGTTAAAACCTATACTTATGGTAAAAAATTTACAGCAGTAGTACTCACAGCCTTAGTCATCGGGGGTACTGGAGGTCCGCCAGCCTAGAAAAGAAGATATTTTATTGTAGATTTATTACTCGACTGCCAAGAAAGGGTTATTTTATTCACAGCATGAGTATGCAGGGTCGCGGCACTGGCTAGGTAGTACAATTCAACTATTCTGAACATACCGGTTGCGAGAAGCAGGTGTTGGGTCCGTTCGCGCTGCCGCCGCGGCAGGCGCTGCCTCCATCTTTTCCCTTATCCATCTCAGTCCTGATGAAGTGAACTTCTTGCTCTAAACTGACCAACTGTTTTGCCTGTTGTATGAAGTTCATTATATTAAAGTAAAATGACTGGTAAAGGATTGTTAAAAGATTGGCATCGGACTAGTACAAGACTGCGCGGTATAGCAGTGGCGAATGTATACAGGACCTAGCCTCCAAGTCCCGGGACAGGTTATGTTATACGTAGATCTGGTTTTTGGGTAAGAAATTCTCAGTAATATAGTTAGCGTTGTTTTCCAGGTACCAGCGCTTCCAGGCCTGGCCTGGAAACACTTATCTAATAATTTTAGAAACACCAAAAAATAACAGCATTTGTAATAAGTATGGGTATTGAGTTATCTTTATTCGATCCGTAATACTTGTTAATATCGCTAAGCTATCCTTGGGGAGCACATTTCTATTTATAAAGTTAGGGTTAGTAAGTAACTTTATTAGAGAAATCTTCAACAAAATCTATTTCAGTATGATGACCTAGTTTACTTGTAGAAGATTACTAACATTTAATAATTATAGTTGTACTACATACCAAATCGACAGAAGAACTCTTGTAACTTTCTAGTCTGTCTAATAGCTCCTCTGCTTGTTTTGTGTCCTCGTTGTTCTAAAAACCATATTAATATTATAATCGCTAAAGTTTGGACGGGTGGATGTATGAATGCTTGTTCGGTAGGTACTATTTCACACAAAAACGGTTAAATGTATCTGGACGAAATTTGGAATAATATGTAGGTCCATAGGGTACTTTTTATCCTGCTAATGGGACCTTGTGGATCGCGAACGAGATCAGAAGTGAAATCTTTTTTTATTCAGTTTTGAATTGTATACGAATCTAACCACCGCACGTATCATACAGTACCTATAGTGTAGGTGCCTACTTTGTTAATTTTCCATAACATTGGAAATTGTTACAGAATTTAAGTAATTCATTTATACTCAACATCTATAAAAAGGGGAGCTATTTGATCGAATCGAAAACAAGATATTACTCAAACAAGTGCCGTATTCATAAGTTCAATCTACTGTGAGTTGTTACCTGATCAGGAACTTCTGCTTCAGCACATTGTGTGTTCACGGTAGTTGCATCACCCTATGGGAAAGACAAATATAAAGCATTAACTTAACCATTGGTTTTGATAATACCTAAGGTCAATGGTGCATACGGTACGATGGGCTAACACGCCTGCAAGAAACTCCATAGTTAAGCGCTAACTGCCATCAGCAAAACGTAGGTAGTGTGATTTTTATAACACAAGCACTTGGTGGCATTTGGGAGAGTAATAGGTATTTGGGGCATAATTTGTCGAATTGAAATGCATATTGTTGGCTCCATGATGTGAAGCACCTCAACCTAATTGGTGCCTATATAATACACGTATTATTACCTATATTAGTGTTCGGATTTCTTCAATGAGCTTTTTGCTATCCAGATTTCTACAGGGTTAGTATGCGAGTCTTGTATTATACTTACGATTGGACGAATAAGGATTCCACAAGAAATCTACAGTTAAAACCTAAATATTCTAGTCATCAAAGAAAAAAAAATAAACTCGTAAAAATAACATTTACTAGTTTTATGAAGGTGACAGACGCCCCCTGAGGTGGGCACACACCAAAAGTGCAAGCAGTAATCACACAGTAAATCGTCCTAATTTACCTAGTTCAGCAATTGCTGTGTGCTTACTGCTTGCAGCGTATTACTACTCTGACGTTGCAGAACTACAGTCCTATAAAACTATCGGGGTCAGTCCCAAAATATGAATCTGAATTCATCACCTCTGGGTTATTTTTACTTAGTCTCTCGTTGAGGAGACTGTTTTCCTTGTTCATTAGCTTCAGTTCTCCCTGAAGTCTTTTGATCTGAGCTCGGCTCGTTTCCAAATTTTGATCCTTCGTCATTAGTTCTTTGTACAATATATACCTGCAATACGAGTACGTACCTGAATTTTATTGCTTGATTCATTATGGACTTGGTTTATTTATTTTGTACTGAACATATTGATAAATAAGTGTGTCAGATTGTGAAACGGGTTGGTAGTGACTTGTTCAAGTTGATATGTCCGTGATTTTTATTTCTAATTTTGAAATTGGACTGATGTATGTCAGTTTGTGGAAAGTCATAATATTATGTTATAAAGTATAACCTTTGTCGTTCAAAAAGTTTGTACTGCAATAATATTTTTTTATTTGCACATTTGCACACACAGCTCCATAGGAAGAAGGAAAACTAAATTGACTCCGGGGAATGATACATACAGATGGACTCCTATACCTAACCGTTTTCCAACAGCAAAGCCATGCCTTAGTTTCGAACGTAATGGTTCAAATATTGCATCGACCTGGTGGAAAGCGCGTGGCGGATGATATTACCGACGGGTATCGTGCCTACAGGGTTGATAATAAATACCACCAGGTTTCATAGCACGGAACAAATAAACCTTAGGGCGAAACATTATTTCTTAAAAGAAAACATCCGTTTGGACACGGCTCGATAAAAAAGATTCCATATTTCTTTCGCATTATATTTTCCCGATCTATCCTATTTCATTTAAAGCTTAAAGAAAAACAAAAATAACCTCTTGACTTCTAAGTCGGCATTATCTGCAGCGAGTTTCTCTTGCATGTCGTAGCTCTCGCTTAGCTTGCGCGTGAGGTCAATCTCCTTGAAACGAAAATACCACTTTAGTTATAATTATTTATATTTTGCTATTTTTATTACAATGTTTTGTTCAGATCCATTTATTGCGACATACAGATTTGCTCCGGGTTGTCGGTTCGCAGGTGACGAAGTTAGGGCTATGTGGCGGCCTGGCTCCCGCCAGCAGCACTGTGGGGTGGCTCATCTTCATCTCGTGGTGGATCGTCGATTCTAGAATATAACACAACAGTTTTATTAACATTTCTCTAATTGTTTGAATTGGATTACGTCCTATCACATTAATAACGTTGTATATCGAAATGAATAAAGTGATTAAATTGCAGAAAATTTCGTGTTTGGCTTTCTGGGAAAGTGGACTTAGATTTATTTAACTGTAGCTATGTAGTCAATACAACTGTAGAATTCTTATATCGAAACAAAATATTTCAAAGTCGTTACAAATGTTTATCCTACCATAAAAGCTGCCAGGGATGTAATCCATTAATTTAAGATCATCTTTCTTCTTGTGCCCCTCACAGCTGCCGCCGACGATCTTCTGAATATTCTTGGTCATCCTGTCGAATCGCTCCATCTCTCTGAGCAGCAGTTCGTTGCGTTCCGCAATCTCTTTGATATCAGATTCTGTTAAGTTCACTTTCTGTAAATAATGTATCTGTTAGCAGTTCTTAAGCGACCGTCTCTGTCTTGAGACCATCGTGAGGACCTCCTTGGGTGTCACTGCAATAAGCCCACGCTGGTGTCAAACTGACTGAAAATGCACACTTTAACTACTTTTGACGATCCCAATATGTTACTATGGATATAATCTCTACTGCCCCTGCCATATAGAAAAGCATTTGCAGAAACATTACTCAATGCCACCCTGGGCTGTATCTAGGACAATGGCTATACCGAACTGTTATTCCCACGTCTGCGTTCGTGGAGTTCACAGATCGTTATGAGAAGGGGAAAGTAGTTAAAACAGTGAAAACGTCATTCAAGACAGGGACGTGATTGATAAAATTCAACATCATAAAAACATAGCATGAGCCTTCCTATGCGTATGCAAGGTGTACCTTTTGTATTTCAAGTACCCTTGCTCTGGAATCTCTGATGATTCTGGTGCTTTTCCTTGCGTCACTGTTTATATCACGAATTTGGCGCATCATGGTCTCATCTGCTTCGTGGTACAATGGTGAACCTGATGGTTTGAAAACCAAATTAAACGCGCTTCTAAATATTAGGCAATAATATTTTGTATTATAGCAGATAGTACTTACATGAGCAACTTTTCTGAAAGAATCAAGATTTAGTATTAAAACAGAGAAAAAGGTTTTAAAAAAATAAAATTTAAGGAGATTCTGATTCTGTACCTTGGACAAACCTTGCTTGTGACAACACTTGGCCTTCTCTTTGTATACTTTGTATCCTTCGCCATAATCTGCTTTTTGCTTAAAGCATCTCCTTGCTTCCTGGACGGCCATAGTATCAGCTATACTGACACACTGGTCACCTGTCGCCGCTTGCAGGTTCATCAGGCGAGGAGAGATGACTTCATCTTGAACTTCAGTGACGTGCTAAGCGAGGCGTAGATAATTAAGAACGTACAATTGTATCTATGTATGTGACAAGAGCAACTTGACAAAACAAAAGGAGCCTGAAATGTACACCAAGAAACCGTATCATCGAAACTATCCGTAACAAATTTACACAAAGAAGACACGGCCGGCCTGCGCGCGAACAGTGAACTACTCGCTGTAAGTTTGTTTACAGTACGAGTTTTGCGCTCTGAGTTTGTTTCAATATTATAACTTAGATTGGCAATGTTATGTTGTTTGCCATTGTTTATTGCTATCTTCTCTTGAATATTACTTTTATATCTGTGGTTGTAAGATCTCGCACCATCAGTTATTTTATTACACAAATACACACTAAGATATAAATGCGTTAAAAACTGGTAACGGTAGCAAAAGTGGTGATCATAATTATACTCCTTCGTCATCAATTGCATCCAGAACATCGGTTATGGACGGTTCAGGTATTTATGCACCCTATTCTTACAATGGACTTTTCGCTGTTCCCTAATAATTCTAAAGGGAGATTCTAACTAAATAGTTCAAATAGGGTGGTAATTTGTGATTTATTTTACTAATCACGTGTTTTATGAACAAACTACCCACTTTTTATAAACACCTTATTGTAATAATGTAATAAGGATATCAAATTTCATCATTAGAATGCTACATTATCTGAGCACTGGCATAATTGTATATAGCCATTGGTTGTTATTATTATAGCAATGCTTTACGTGAGTCTGATAGGATACTTCAATATAGTTTCTTAGTGAGTGAACCTGGTTACTCCTATTGTCTGGACTTGCACTGGCATTACTGGTGGACCGGCTGTTGTTAGGTCCTTAGTGAAAAAATTATACAAGTACTAAGAAAAAAAAGGTAGGCAATATTTTTTAACATTTCTTAATTTTTTGGTTTTTTTAATGAAATGACCTCAACGGATAAAGTTATGAGTAAAACTTTACAAACTGTTGACTAACCAATCGTGACTCTGAGGCGGATTGTCCGTCGATCATCTGTGCATAGTCCGGACTCTGTCTGTTTATCGGGTGCGTACTATCTCTGAACTCAGGGCTACTGATGGTTTTATCTACTGCTATTCTTGTAGGAGACTGGTTCATCCGTGTATCTCGTTGCTTCTGGTGATACTTTGTAGCCTAGGTTAAGATACACGTATTATTGATTAGTTTAGGAAGTCGAGGATGACGATATTTAGGCGCTCAGGAGATATTATAGGACTTAATCGAACGATGAAGATATTTAGCAGTGCATTTTGTATAGTTATTTACAAATTGTTATCTTTGCATGACCTATGTGATTTGAAACAGATTGGCAAAATGACCTTGGGTGAGCGTGGGCATGCCTTTTTTCACATAACTTTTTAAGTCCTATAGTGTGGTTTCTGCAATCGCTGCAATATTGCCAATGTCTAGCGCTTGTCTAGCGAATATAAATTTATTTATTTTACTCCATATATCGATTTTGTCAAGTTTTTCTGTAAAAATAGTTATTGAATAATTAAAATACATACCTTCATTGCTGCTGCTCAAAAATAGTGTTCTTTTAAAAATATTCCCGCACTTAAAGTAAATAATCTAAATAGATATGTCAGAAATATTTGTTGTCAGCTGTCACTTAATATTGACATCGCAGATTTTTTTGCCAGTGACATTAACAACAGAGGAGTCCATACCGACACAGGAAAGCCTTTTCTAAGCTTTTCTATAATGGCTGGACCACAAAAAACGAAGGTGTGACTTATGTGGGACCTTCAATCACTGCAGAAACTATAAACCCTTTTCCTTACGAAATTGAACAGATTTTTAGAATTGAACACAGTTCTAAGATAAGATAAGATAAGATAGGGCTGTTCTCCATCCGACAGTAAACATACAGCCTATGACAAAGTGCCCGCTGGACGGCAATAGGCTCGCCCCCTGTTACGTGGGACAGAAAATCATAATTGATAAAATGTGGGTGTTAATACACCTCTGCCTACCCCTTCAGGGATTTAAAGGCGTGAGTTTTTGTATGTATGTTTGTCTAAGATGTTGCAATTAAACGCATAGACTGCTATCAACCAGCTAAATAGAACATATTCAACATGATTTATGACGCAAGTTGGTACCTATTTGCATATTACATTACAGGAGGCACTTAAATAAATCACTTTAACCGTTTTAGAAGGCTTTTTACGAGACCGTAAATCAAGTAAATCAACTACATTTAGTTAATATGGATAAGGATGTGTTCTAGATTCTGAAAAACCTGGCATTGGACATTACAACATAAAATAATTGTAATTGTGAATGTTTTAAGTTTGTTACTATACGCATCTAATACGAGACTATTACTTATACGATATAACTATGGCCCCGTTACTAGCAAAAGTCGCGATGCCATAGAACCATGCCTATGTCTAATGCCAGGTATGTCTGTAGAAAGAAACTCCTGGGCCAGGTTACACAAATGGATACTTGATCGGCAGTCATCGGTCAAGACTTCAAACGTTATTTCTATTATAATAATATACATAATATGTACGCGTTATGATGCATTTAATTTATTCAAATATTCACAAAGCTACATCTCACCTCGACGACTATACAATCCGCCTTGTAGTTTGTAGTCCTCTGCAACGTGCACCATGTTGAAATGCGGGCTTGCATCTACTTACTAGCTTAGCTAGCCCCAATAGTTTCATAGTAGTAGTTGGGTATACAGGGCGCTATTCCAAGCCAACCTCACCTGCAAGTCGGTCGGCAAAACGGGTCATTCTGCGCCCCTTTCTGATCCTTCGCCTAGGAGCTGACCACGGTTGCAAGAAAGGATATTTTTAGTACCCGTAGTGCCAGCAATTTATAGAAAAATAGAAATAGAAAGAAAGAAATATAATATATTTATATTATATTGATGCAAAGTGATCACGAATTATTATGAAAAACATAGCTTAATTTAATTAGGTAGGTACTTGTGACTTCTGCCTTCCTGTTTGAGGATAAAGATCGTAGAATGAAGATACAGGAATAAGATATACAAAATAGTATTCAGTTTTTCTACACACAAAATAATACATAAGTACATACATACATACATATAATCACGCCTTTATCTCCGGAAGGTTAGGCAGAGGTGAATTTTATTATTATCAGTATTAGGTTCCACGGGTGAGCCGAGCCTTGCATCTGAGGCTGAGTCTGGGCTGTATATATCTGTCTGATGTTAAACCGCCCTATCCCTTAGTCGCCTTGTGCGTCACCGCATGGGAAGAGATGGGGTGGCCTGGTTACTCTACCGGGAACCATGGTGCAAAAACAGACAAAATTATAACAGAAAAAAATTCACAGCGTCTATCATTGCCATCTTACTGTTTCAGCTCGAACTACTACAGCACTCTGTTTGAGATAGGCATGGGTTCTTGATATTTCCATATAGCGCTTATGACTTAGCTCCGCAAGGCGGCACTGCGGTCGGCTTATCACACAGAGATTATGTTTGCTTGCCCTGCTTCATGTCTAATCTTCGTGAACTGAATAAAATCTTTCACTACGTAAGACTCCTACATGTCAGTCTCTTGGGTACTCTGGGAAGTCTGCTGATATCTTATGTGATTATATAGTAACACCTAGGTTTATATTTGCAAATGGCTAGGCAGGGAAACAAATACTTTTATAAATACCTAATCTACGAGTACTTTAAGTTAAGAGCTATAAAATAAGTAGACGAATGGTGTAAGTCAGGATCGTAGCAAATGGAAAGATATTGTTTCTATCAGGAAAGAAGAATGTGTGTTACCTACTCTATTTTTCCAACTGAATATGCTGCTACAGCTACAGTCGTAAATAAGCATAGCTGAAGCCTCGTTCGAGTAACGTCTACATTGTTTATCAAATCGAAATTAACTCAAACTTTCATACTATATTTCTTTTGTCAGATACCTTCAGTAATGATAGCTTTAGCTACTATAATAATATGCTAGGCTATGTAGGTCTATTGAAGTAAATAGGTACTACTTTACTCACAGATTTATAAAACGGCACGTTATTAGTGACCACGTGTTAGGAGCCTGAATTATTCTAAACAATTTATCGATCTACATTATCGACAATTACTTATCGCTTACGTCAATAACATTTTATAAATGTGCGATAATATTGCTGTTGTTACTTTGCAGTGCAACTATTCGCGTTCAAGTCATTCATTGTTGATTAGTTTGTGATGTGCATTAACATGAATTGAAAATTCTTAATTAAGATATTATAATTGAGAATTTTAATCTGATCAATCTGACATTGTTGTAATAAGGCGGGCAGATTTGTATTTAATTTCTTACAATATCCATAGAAATCCGCTAATTGTTTTGCTATGCTATTTTTAAGTGCTTAAACTCAAATAAATAAAAAATATTATAATAATCTCAGCAGACTAGAACATTAGCTTAAAGAGAACGAGTTTTAGTTGAAATTAACGTGAAAATTGCTTAAAATGGCGGATCTCTCTGCGTATTTTCAACGTCTTCAACATTCAAGGAAAATAAATTCGCATGAATAAGAGTTCCTTAAAACGTTTGATATTAATATGGATGGTAATCGATTCGTGCAATGCTGCCTATTGAAAATAATTCTAAAAGTTGGACTTTTAGAATTATTTTTTTTAGTTTAAGAAAATTTAACCTTATAATCAGATTACGAAACACAACATTTGGAAAACACTTTTCGAAATGAAACCCTATAAGTAGTTATTTAGGTTACGTCAGCAATATTTATCAAATGTGTGGTATATACAAGGTATAGAGACAACACCGCTGTCTGCGGCGTATACGATACAGTTTTAGATAATCCAAATAATGTAATTAGTGATATTGTAGGTACGACTTCTAGGACTTCACGTGCCAGTGCATCATAGTCGAGGGCACGCAGCAGGCACGTCCACGGATCATGGCACAAGGTAGGAAAGTTGTTATTTTTAGATGTATGATCTTTAAAAAAGAAACAAACGATATTTTAATGCTAAGTTTATGTTGTGTTTTGAAAGAATATTGCAGTATGTTTGCCAAGACATTTCAGTGGATACTTTGATTAAAAATAATATTTTGTGGGAAACATTGTGTCATCGCCACGCGATTTTTCATAATACTTCTGGTTTTGCGGAAAATTTTTGGTATGTTTAGGTGGTTATCATAATTAAATAATGATCTCTTGTTTTTTATAGCAAAAAGTTATATTATAGTAATGTTTATACTGTATATTATGAAAAAGTTAAGAGGGGTAAAAATGGTTTATCTATAACTTTGGTTTTTATCCAGATTTAATCATGAAATATCCAATTTTATTCTTTGAGCGCCAAAAGTCTGGTCAAGCAAAACAGCAGCTACTTAGTGTAATCTATAATAAATTTTATAATGTTCTCTTGTTTCAGGTAATCTTTAAAAAAATACGGAGGTTTTTTTGTAAATCTAAGCGTTGTTTTTTAACTTTTGAAATATTCTTCACTCTATATACAGGGCGTCCCACGGCGATGCCACATGGAGGGAAAGTACCTTAAATCCTTAAGTTAGCTCATTTTACTTAAAGGGAACATCATTTTATTTTTAAAAAGAAACAAAACTGCATTCAATAAATATTGTTAGACACGTTTGTTACTAAGTTAAACATAACATCAGGTGGGCCGTGTGCTTGTCTGCCACCTAAGTGGTATAAAAAAAAATTCAAAGATTTTCAAAAATTCGCTTGCCACACCCGGTAATCGAACCGACTAAAATCCGAAAAAGTAACATCCTGTATTTTTATGGCATCAATCGATATTGTCAATCATAAGGATCAAATCTGTCTAAGAAACATGGTAAATTAAATGAAAGGAAGTCCTTGAAACCTAAAATTATAAATTCAATTTGGCAAAATAAAACACTTCAACTCAAAGTTCATCCATCCATCTGATAGCATATTAACAATAAAATTCCATAATTAAATTACTTTTCTTTTTTTATTGTGCTGAGACCGCTGCTGGTCAGCAGTAGTATTTAGGTATGTCGAACTCAAACCGACTAAAACCGCACGCCGTCTCAATTAGCAGGTTATAAGTTGATCCAATAGGGCAATTCTCTCGCCATCTTCGTTGCCCAGGGTATACCGCGTGCAGGTTTCTAATCAAGCACTCAAAAATAACTACCTAGGTACTCTACCTACCCTACCTACATACCTCATGCAGTTGCCCAATGAAGTTACATTCTAAACAGGTAACAAAGTTCATTTATTTAGTACTCATTTTACTAAATTAATTTCATCAAAGATATCTCTAGTGTTGATAGGTAGGTACCTTATAAGAAAGTGTTTTATTTTACCAAATTGAAATTAAAATTTTAGGTTTCAAGGGCTTCCTTTCATTTAATTTACCATATTTCTTAGACAGATTTGATCCTTATGATTGACACTATCGATTGATGCCATAAAAATACAGGATGTTACTTTTTCGGATTTTAGTCGGTTCGATTACCGGGTGTGGCAAGCGAATTTTTGAAAATCTTTGAATGCAGTTTTGTTTCTTTTTAAAAATAAAATGATGTTTCCTTTAAGTAAAATGAGCTAACTTAAGGATTTAAGGTACTTGCCCTCCATGTGACATCGCCGTGGGACGCCCTGTATATTGTTCTAATTTTATTTCGTAATCTTATAATTCTGTCTCAAATGATACACACAAATTAAATAATAAACATAATAATATATTGCTGCCGCTAATGCATAGAATATCACAAAATGTTTAAAATTTTGCGAAAAACAACATGAAACGTTATTCAACGGGTGTATTGAAGCCAATCGCCACTAAACCAATAAGACCGTGTTATTTACTAGTTAGTCACTAAATAATATTATGTCCGTTACTTGCAATTGAAACAATAAACATTTGTGTGTCATTGTGTACTAAAAATATGTATAACTACCTACCTAAATACATGAACAGAATGAGTAATTAACTATGAAAATTGTAACAAAACTGAAACTACTGCGACAATCACTATATTTGTACAATTGCTTATTTAGAAACCTAATTCCATAGCATTGACATACATTAACGAAAAGGTCCTATGATAAATTAAATGATATCATAATCACGTAGTTACCTTGTAACGTAATTTATACTTAATACACTTTAAACTAAACTAAATTATCACTGACTCCTATTTCTTCATGAAACGAAAACCATTTTAACGGATTCTGTCGCGATTTATTTGTTGTCATTTACTTTTATCCCGACATTAAAAAGTGGGTTTTTTTAAATTAAAATTCAATGAGTGACGTTCGTGTGTACTTCAGACAGTATTGATCAAGAATAGAGATAGTGAATCGCCCAGGCGGGATGTGAATCCGTGACTAGCGTTATTTTAGCGTTAGCATACTATTTGCTTTATAAATTTCATTCAATTCAGACGGTAGGTATCTCTATTTCTCCTTCAAGATTTCTGAGTATTCAGCTCAGCGTTATATCAAAAGAGGTACCTATATGTGAGTTGTCGTGTTTCTACAATATTTAGTCCAAGGGTAAGATAAACGTAGTCGAACTATCTAAGTAACAAGTGTCTCGTGTAAAACCTTGTATTTGCGAACACTCTGCGCTATCTATACGTTCTATGTTTGTTTTCATGAAAGGTGGGAGCACACTGACGGATGACTAACATATTGTTATTTTTAATTTAAAAATATTATAATTGTGTTCGTTATTTTGACAAGAGTTTATAAACCACTTTAAAAATTCACCCAGTAAACATCTTAACCGTAACATAAACGTACCCAAAGAAGGAGTATTAGTACGAGAAAATTAGGATTTGACACAGGAATAATTCCTGGTAGCAATTTTCTTTCGGAATTCATAGAGGGAGGTTACTGGCAGTCTAAATTTCGATTTGCGTGGTATTCGGTTCGTTGCGTTCTCCGCCATCTTGAATTTAGGGGTAAATTTTTGTTTGCCGAATAAGTCGTTTAGTTTTATTGTTACCCGAAAAATATTTACTACAAAGTTGTTAAGAATTAAATTTACTACCGTTTTATATTCATAATTTTCTCCTAGGATCAATATTTTTCGATGTATACCCTAATAAGGTGGGGAAATTGTATTAGATTTTTTGACAAAGTAAAAACTCCTAGTAGTTATTTTCTTTGGAAATTCGTTAAAGCAGGTCACTGGCAGTCTACATTTCGAATTGCGTGGTATTCGATTCATTGCATTCTTCACCATTTTGAATTTAAGGGTGAAATTTCAGTTACTGAATAAGTCGTCTATTTTTAATTTTACACTAAAAATGGTCATTTAAAATTTGTTTAAAATTAAATTTCAAAAAGAAAAAAGATGTTTTATCACCATTATTCGTGTAAAACTAAAAATAGACGACTTATTCAGTAACTAAAATTTCACCCTTCAATTCAAAATCGTGAAGAATTCAATGAACCGAATACCACGCAAATCGAAATTTAGACTACCAATGACCTGCTTCAACTAATTTCCAAAGAAAATTACTACTAGAAGTTTTTCCTTTGTAAAAAAATCGATTACAATTTCACCACCTTAATGGGGTATACATCGAAAAATATTGATCCTAGCGGAAAATTATGAATACTAAAAGGTAGGAAATTTAATTCTTAACAACAACTATTTTTCGAGTAAAATTAAAACTAAACGACTTATTCGGTAAACAAAAATTTACCCTTAAATTCAAGATGGCCGATAACGCAACAAACCGAATACCACGCAAAACCAAATGTAGACTGCTAGGGACCTTCCTTAATGATTTCCGAAAGAAAATTGCTACTAGGAATTTTTCATAAGTCAAAAAAGTCAAACAAAAATTTATCACTTTTTGGGGTATAAATAAAAAAATATCGATCCTAGAAAAAATTAAGAACAGTTAGACTGTAGAAAATTTAATTCTAAACAACTTTGTAGCAACAACTTTTTGTGTAAAATTAGAACTAAACGATTTATTCAGTAAACAAAAATGTATCCTTAAATTCAAGATCACGGAGAACGCAACGAACCGAATACCACGCAAAACGAAACTTAGACTACCAGGGACCTCTCTCAACGAATTCAGAAAGAAAATTGCTACTAGGAATTATTTCTAGGTTTGCCCCTTAATTGAGCTAAATCGGTTGTACTATATTGCAATTGACCGCCGCGCCGCCGGCCGGTCTACTAGGAATCTGTGTGTATGTGAAGCTTACCTGTCGCAATAGTCCGTTCTCTCGATATGTTTATGATAGTTTTCGTGGTACGGGTACTGTAACCAGCAAGACAGTGATGCTGTGTGCCACTAGCCTAACATCCACCAAGTTTTATCATTGCATTTCGAGGTGATAAGACACAACGCCATAATGTAGGACGAGTTTATAATGTTGACTTTGGCGTTTATCTTCAATCGCATTGTTATTCAAATTCTCATCAGCTACCTGCACTGTGAGCAATAAAGTAGATATGGTAAATCCAACAGCAAAGTTTCGATATCGCCTAATGTTACCATTGGGTTGTGGAGGTCAGATGGCAATCGCTTCACGGAAAATATCGAGGTCTAGCCAAATCCGTATCGCGTGAAAGCTTCGGATGCGATTGGGAATTAACGCTAGGATGAAGAAGGAAATCCAACAATCTATTCAAATCCAGTCGAATCTCTGTCTACCCAGAGTAATAGGTTGCGTTACCGAACAAGTAATGTAAAATCAAACTATACATTTGAAAGCAAACTATTTGTGGCAAAATTACACTAACAGAACTGAAAATATAAATATATTTCCAGACAAAAAATTCTATATCTTGTGCCAAGGTAACTGGCGATGGCGGGGCCATGAGTATAAATATACCTCCCACTGACCAGTCTCGGCCCCACATGGGAACATTTTCGTGAAAATATCCTGAAATTCGATTGTAGGAATAGCTAGCGGTTGCAATATTGTATTTTTGAATAATATGAATTGTGACCCACCGGGATATTTACCATGCTTATTATGCTTTCATTCTATTCCATGATAGGCCGAGCAACGAATTGCCACTTGTCTATGGGGGCTGGTCTAAAATGACCCTAAGGCGACGTAGGCGCCATCTAGTGAAGTTACGACTACCAGCAGGTTAACGACAGTAAAGTTAGTAGGTAATGATGCTAACCGATATTTGGAAGCGTTCCGGCCGTTTGTTTAGTTACAAAATAAATACTATTATGTACCTACCTAATTAATTACATTTAAAAAATAAATAAAAAAATATTTAATGATTAACGACACTGACATTACAACATACTTGTGGGCCTGCAAATAAAATGGTTTACAGCGGAAAGCACAAATTAACATTTTATGCAATAAAAAAAATAAAATAAATCTATCATACGCATAATAAGTAGGTAGTAGGCAATAACAGTAGATACCTATGTAAAAAAAAATGTTCAGTATAATTTATATACACTGCGTGACACGATTTTGGTACCCAAAAACTGATTGCTATATACTTACGCCTGTAAATCCCTGAAAGGGTAAGGAGAGGTGTATTAACACCCACATTTCGCCAACTGGTTTTCGGCCCCACGTAGGTAATAGGGGGTGAACCTAATGCCGTCAAGCGGGTACTTAGTCATGGGCTGTATGCTGTTACATATAGGTTTCTATTAGTTATGGTATTTCAACATGTCGTGTTGTTGCCTTGTTTGTCTGTACGTCTTGTTTTTCAGGTACCGTCAACAAAGGAGATAGTGTTACACTTTTACATAGGTACAACTTTATATTATGAAAAAGTGCAACCGTATCTTGTTTGTTGACTGTACCTACACACCGTAAAGGCTCGGACGGGCACCGAAAGGACGGGTACAATTTTGATGGGTTTCTCCCTGCCATTTTTAGTACCGACAGTGTGGCGCGAACCTAAAAATCACTTTAATTTATAGCTACGTCTGCTTGACTGATAGACGAAGATTTTGATAGAAAAATAAGCATGATATTGTATCCTTCTTTATAGTGAAGGTACCCCCTAAAAAAGTAAAACCGTCTGACCCTATTGACGTGACTATAGCTGCTGAAAATAACCGAAACGCTGGGCTAAGTGTAAATAATAAAATATTGCCAAAAAATTACGATGAATTTTCTTAACAATTATTACACCATGGTACAAGTGAGCAAAGTTGGTGATTACCGCCGAGGCGCCATTGAGACCCGAGCCGTCAGGCGACGGTCTTAAGAGAGCCGAGGACGGTAATCATCATGCTCACGCGTGGCATACGACGTTTTACAACACACTTGCGAATAAAATAATATTAGAAATTCTAAATTAGCAATGCTACAAATTAATTCGTTTTCTTATGCGCGCGCATCCCACAATGGCGATCGGCCATATTTAAAAGAACGAGGTTTGACTTTAACTCTTTTTACTGTTTTTTTTTTCTGTACATACTTACTTAGAGAAAAAAAAAGTTAAATTTGAGTCAAAATTTTGTTTATTTTACAAGTATTACAAGTTGAAATTATTTATTTAAATATGAAAATGCATCAAATGACCATACAATAGGCATATTAATTTATTCATACTATTAAACACGTTCTTTTTTGTATCGAACCTTTTTTGAGAACATAGAAACTTAAACTATAAAATTTTAAAAAGAATCTATAACTCACTTGTGAATAATAGCAATGAAAAAGTCACAGTTTGATAATAGGTGTACCTAATTGCGGTTAAATAATATCAATTTTATGAGCAGCTGTGTTGTAAATACAATAATTCGTGATATTCGCGTAAACTTCCGAAACTGTCATTAATTCTCATTAATTGCTTTATCTATACTATTAGGTATATAATTGTAAAGTGGTCGTGTCTGTACATTGGAGATATTTGAAAAAAAATTCTTGGTTTATGTTATGTTAACGACACTGAACACGAAATTTTTTTTTTTTAATTTCCTGTCTGTTTGTCTGTTTTTCTGTTTGTCTGTTTGTTCGCGATGGATGCAAAAACTACTGGACGGATTTTGATGCGGTTTTTTTTTGTTAGAAAGGGCTTGATCAGACTTAAAATCTTGTAAACTTTGTTTAATCGCAATCGGTTGAGTTGAACCGAAGATATGAGCAAAAATCGCGTTACCCGAGAAGCACGCGGGCGGAGCCGCGGGCGGAAGGCTAGTGTACAATACCTATTTTTTTATGTACTAAATATTATTTTATGTAGGTACAATATAAAACTTTTTACCGTATATTATATTTTTATTATATGCAAATGTATTCATAATCAATTTTAATGGCAGTTTTTAGGGTTCCGTAGCCAAATGGCAAAAAACGGAACCCTTATAGATTCGTCATGTCTGTCCGTCTGTCTGTCTGTCCGTCCGTATGTCACAGTCACTTTTCTCCGAAACTATAAGGCCTATGCTGTTGAAACTTGGTAAGGAGATGTATTCTGTGAACCGCATTAAGAATTTCACACAAAAATAAAAAAAGCTAAATACTTAGAACTGAAACTCAAATTTTTTTTTTCATCTATCCCATACGTGTAGGGTATCTATAGATAGGTCTTTAAAAATTCTATTGAGGTTTCTAAAATATTTTTTTTCTAAACTGAATAGTTTGCGCGAGAGACACTTCCAAAGTGGAAAAATGTGTGTCCCCCCCCCCCCCCTCTAACTTCTAAACTAAGAGAATGATAAATCTAAAAAAAATATATGATGTAAATTGCCATGAAAACTACCACTAAAAATTGGTTCGAACGAGATCCAGTCAGCAGTTTTTTTTTAATACGTCATAAACCGCAATTTTCGCCTTTGCTGCTACGGAACCCTTCATGGGCGAGTCCGACTCGCACTTGGCCGAATTTATTTCATTCAAGAAATTGGCTTTAATTGCTAAACAAAGTAGTGTCTAACAAGCGCTCAACATTGTTCTAGCAGCTTCTACGAGAGTCCGATTGAGTTCGATTCTCTCTCTCAGCTTGCCCATTTTGTTCGGGAGTGTACGGGACATTTTTTTGATATAGGATACCACGTTTCGATAGTATTTCCTTGAAAATTCAAGACCATTATCCAATCTAAACACTTTGATTTCCTTTTCCAGTAAAGTTTTCCACCTTACATAATAAAGTCTTCAATAGAATTCTTTACCTGAGTACTTATAGGTGATATAAGGATATGTGAGAAGTCATCTTTCAGTACTACAAAATATCACGAACCACCAACCGATGTATCTCCATGGCGCCACAAGTATCCGCGAGGGGGTATAAAGCTAAATTGCCGATCGTAGATTTGATGTTTATACCCGAAAGTAAGCCACAAATGAGCTGGTTTTTTTTAATAGAAAATACGTTATATTTGTAAGGGACTGCTCATGGTGAAAACATAAAATAATAATATTTTTTCGATAGAATAAAATCACAAAGTTATGCCTTATTTACTACTAAAATCAATTTATTTCCAATATTGTGCACACAACTGAGTCAATATTTGAATACAAAGTGTAAAATTATGTAACCCAGTGACTCTATTTTCACTTTGAAAAAATTGTGTGGATTTTACGAGTAATTAAAAAAAAATGAATTTGGCGCTTACGACGGTCTTATTCCGCGCATAACGCTCTCTTTCTATCGCACCTGACCCGAGGTGTCGGCCATCTGTTGTTTCATCATTTAGTCGGGCTCGCCCCGTTGAGACGGGAGGACTGTATTTCTGTTTTCCGTGTCAAGAAAGTTCGTTAAAAATGAGCCAATTAAAAAAATATAAAAGAAACACTCTAAAAGAGAATATAAGAAACTAAGAATTCAACTCATGGCTAATTTTCGAAGGTAATGTATCTATATTATTTTACTTTCTTTAGTTTGTTACCAAATATCCACCGTTGCTAGGTAACTCTGGAGTAACGTCGGCTCGGGTATAGTATATGCAAATCAAATAGATGTTTTTGACTACTCGCGTGTTTATTGTATAATATTATTTATATAGCACTAATATAATTATTAAATATATTGCGAAAGTATTTATACATTGTATTATCAATTTTAATGCATTTCAGAGTTGCTTCAGCTCGTAATATCACACAAGCTGATGAATCCGATCCGGTCGAATCGCTTAGTAAAAAACTTTCGTCAACTTTGTAAGCTTATTGCAATTGTTTTTTCTCACATTCAGAAAACATTTCAGTAAAATATGCAAATTAATATGAACATGAACAAGTAGAATGATATGATTTGAGATTAACATGGTCATTCACATTAGTACCGAATGTTCACACATTCAAACGGCATGGTAAATACGAGTATCCCGGTGATTTTAATAAAAAAAATTGACCACACGGAAAGCGGATGACTGCCCGTGGAAGGATAGCTCAGAGTAAGAGCGCTGGAACGCCAAGGTTCGCGACCCTGGCATTCAAGTCCTATTGTGTGTTTGATTTTTTCCATTATGTACTTATTTAGCATTTATATCAAATTATCTACAAGTAGATTAAAATAGCAATGCAATGCTTATGTGATTGATTTGTCATTAATTTGCAATTATTTTTACAGATCTCCCATTAAACATTTAGAGAAAGTTGAAGTTTTGAGAGAACTAGATCCAAATTGTGATGGAAATTTTGCACCAGAGTGGAATGAGCGGTATATTTTAGCCAGCCTTGATTCAATATGTCAGGGCCCTAGCTTCTTATACGTAATGATAAAATAGGGCAACCATATTATACACAATGTTCATCAGTAATATTGAACCACTATTTGGACTATTTGGATGACCCGACTCAGGATTAGTATTAAATTAATTGAATTCGCAAAAAAAAAATATTTGGGTAATTTATCACATATAGTTAGACGAACATCGCTAGATGTTAAATTAAAGTAAAAGCATTGTTTTTCCCAAATCGTCAAATCGTCGGTGCGCCTGCCAAAGTCGTTATGTGCATTTTTTCTATTTTTTTTTATTCGCTAGATGGCCTTAAAAAAATGCGCATCAACTGAAAAAACAACCAAGTGTTAATTCCTTCTAGAAATAGATTTGACAAAATATACATGTGCAATTCTGACACTGCAAAATTGGTTATGTGTTCACATCAAGAGTTTTTCATCCTCATGTTGCACATGTCAGAATTGGTTTGCACATAGACAATTTGACAGCTTGTTTTTCTTCAGTTTGTTGGTTGTAAAATTGGTGTTCTACCTTTGTAACAACGTAAATAATCTTATAATAGTAAACAAAACGAGACAGATGATTAAATCAAAACAGCCTCACGTAAGGTCGAAGTCCTGAATAAAGTGAGACGTTTTTACACCATTTGTGTGAGAGTGAATTCACTGTCTATGGCAAGCGGAGCGGCGATATAAAGTAAAAATATTCTAGGCATTATATCAAACAATTCTTCTGAATACAAACCATCATACAGGCGGTAAAACAATCACAGCAAGTACCTTCTGAGGTTGAGAGGGACTACTACCCCGCCTGTGAGTATGGGATGGTCGACGATCCTCAGCGCCCGTCTTTGCACCAAGTCAAAGAGGTCTAGCTAGCCCAGGCAAAACTGTGACAGCAGTACTCCATGTGGGGCAGAACGGGAGCGTTTTAAAGAAGGAGTATTTGCCCCGCAGTGATGTACTACCTTGTTTCTTTGATACCAGCTTGACTTAGTCTTCCAAGTGACTACGGCGGTGATCGTCGCTGACGATAGCGATAGCTCCCTATACTCGAAAAGATGTTAAACGGTGTGTCTAGAAACTTGCGGCGCTATGCTATGCAGACGATAGCACCTTACACGGAGGCTATCACGGACATCCTCCGGCCAAGCAGTCTGATATCGCGGAAAAAAGAAGACCGGACCCTGAGCCACGTTTCTCAATGGGGCTCGGAAAACCTGGTCGAGTTCAACGCCAGGAAGACGCAGGCATGCGCGTTCACAGCAAAGGTATCTTCTTTCCTTCCCCTTCCAACTCTTCAGAGCACGCCACTGCCACTACAGGACAATCTCAATATCCTAGGTATGGATGTTCGCTGCAAACTGAACAACAAAAACTACATTGAGAGTATCATCAAAACAGCCTCGCGTAAACTCGGTGTCCTGAACAGAGTGAGACGTTTTTTCACGCCGGAGCAGCGATGCCTTCTCTATAAGACGCAAATTCGCTCTTGCGTGGAATACTGCTCTCATCTCTGGGATGGCTCCGCAAAGTACTTACTAGATGCTCTCGACAGGCTGCAGCGACGTGCGGTCCATATTATTGGGTATCCTGAGGTCACCAATACCCTCGAGCCTTTGCAGTTGCGTAGAGATATGGCATCTTTGGCGGTATTTTACCGTCTCTACCATGGTGAATGTTCTGATGAGCTCTTCCAACTAATCCCACCCTCTCCTTTCCTATATAGGACAACACGTGCAGGACTTAGACGCCTCCCGCATACGGTGCAGAATATTCCATCAAGAACCAAGCAGTTCGGCGACTCCTTCTTCTGCCGCACTATTAAGTCTTGGAATTCCTTACCAGTTCACGTGTTTCCCTCTTCCTACAGTCACGGGTCCTTCAAGCGAGGCGTGAAAAAGCATATTCTGATGAGGCCGTCAAGCTGAGTGCCATCATTGTAACATGGTACATGTCTGTAATGGTGACCCTCTTTGCAGAGACTTTGCTTACCATCAGGCGAGGCGAAGTCAATTTGACGTGTCCTATATTAAAAAAAAGACTGGAAAAGCGCACCCCGGACGCCGAGGGGAAGGGCTCAGATGCAACTAAAGTTTATAACTAATTGGCAGCATAATGTGCACCTCGGAACTCGGAGATTTGCTCTTCTTTTCTGATTATCGTATTATCGGCTATTCCAGGAACGATCAGCAATTAGTTCCCAACTCCGAGAGGAAAATCGGCACCAGAACCTCGTCCGTTGTTTAACATGTGCACCGACTAGCAAGTGAGGTTGGCTTGGGTCTCAAAGGTGTTAGTAGGACCCTGTACACGGAACAGTTGTACTACTTTTATTTTTTTTACTTGTATGCCTTAATAAAGTTTATAGTGGGTATTTATTTACTTCGTATGTTATGTACCTTGCCATCTGTCAGTATTTATCCCTTATATAAATCCTATTGAGGTCCATAACAAATCTGATATGTATATATTTTTCACTTGTAAGAAATGGCGCTAGGAAGATAATTCTGATATGTGTATCAAAATGGAAAAAAAAATTATTGTGGATGGATAGTACCGTTTATAATTTTCACTTATATCTCAGTTCATGCAAAATATTTTTTGGCATCATACTACATTTTTAGTTTTTTGATACGCTCATCAATTATGTAATAAAACAGTTTAATGTCTCTCCTGAAAACTTGACCAAAAACACATAGAGATTTTGGCAAGCGCAACGACGACATATTCCTTTACTTACTTACTTACCTTTTCATTTTATCAGAAATATTTTTTTACCAAAAAGAAATTTATTGTGTTTCCAAAGTAGATAGTTAATGATGCAACTCGTATTTTGACAATTTTATCTGAGTATTTTGGGTATACTGTGCGCCTTCAAACTATACATGGCGGGTCGCTGCCACACAAAATAGTTGGCGGACTTGCCGGAGCGACGACAGGCGAGAGCGGGACGTGCGAGGGGTGCGGGTGAAATCTGATTTTTTTCTAGCTTTATGCGCACTCTTAACTCGCACGTTTTAGTGCTAATGCTTTCACTGTTCTTGAATGGTAAGCGATGGATCTTCCCTTCGAAACAACTTTCACATTATGCAATCGATGTTTGATCCACAACAATGTTATTTTTCGACAAACCTTTTTTTCATAATCAAAGTTTTGATGCACTAATCTTTCATGCCATATTTGCAATGTTTACTGTTTTAACTACACTGGCCACTATGTTTTTGCACCGAATATGTCCGGCCTTTCTCAGTAGGAACACTTGTTATTCGGACCTTCAGCGTTACTATTGGTCTTACTTTTACACTCATTACGGAAATGTCCCATTTTATTGCAAGTAACGTAATTTATTTCCTTCTTGTGTTTCACAACAAATGCAGCTGAGTCCGGAGTTTGTTGACAGTTCTCACAAGGTTCTCACCCTTTTCTTTCAATCTTTCCTCTTCAATTAATAATCTTGTCGTTAAGTTATTTATAGTTGGTTTATCATCTGGGGCGTCCCAAGCCGAAATGAAATATTCATATTCATCTGGTAGTGACATTAATATCTTTTTTATTACAAACTTATCAGATAATTCCTCACCCATCTATTTAAGCTGATTTTGTATTTTAAATTGAAAGAAACATCGCTGTATAATGTGGTTATTTGTTTCCGTTTCCTGTTTATAGATACTTTGCAATTTTTTTCATATTTCAGCTGTGGTTGAACATGTAATAATATGCAATATGACATTCTCAGTTATTCTCGTAACTTAGCGTTTGTGATTTTGCATCTTTGATTTTCAAACAGCTCGTACAGTACTTTCTTTGGGCTTTGCTATTTTCCCTTCGATGACATCTAACCACGTAACAATACTGTAGTTTAAAATTTCCAAATGTTCCAATTACTGGCTCCTTCCAGTTTCATCATACTGTTATTTGAGTTCAGGTTTAGCTCCATTTTGCTCACCAACCTTGCTCCACCCAATTGAAACAAGTATTTCCACGTTTTCAGACTTAACCTCACTTTTTGACCGGTACTTAGCATGCGAGTTTTCTTGAGACTTTAAACTACCTATATTCTTTGGGTCACTAGCATAATGTCCACTTTGTAAAATTTATACCTATAATATTCAAAATTATGTGCCTGGGCCCATAACCTATTAAATTAAAATTAAGAGCACAGTTTCACTACTGAAAAGGAACTTTTATTGCACTGGAACTAAAACTTTATTAATTTCTATAGATTCTCTTTATACAACTAGCCTAAAAAGTGAAACCTAGAAAAATATTTGGTAATAATAACATGTACAATTTTAAAGATTTATAAAATTCACAATATAATAAAATAAGAAATAGTATACCTACACTACATAGGCAGGCTTTCTCCCAATCTAGGCCTTACCTGTATCTTGGAAGATAAACGTCGTAATTATTAATCTAAGCATACCTACTAATAATATAAATGTGAAAGAAGCACTGTCCGTCAGTCTGTTTGTTACACTTTCACGCTTTTAAAACAGAACTTGACTTTGACTAGAGTTTTGGAAAGGATATGGGCTACCTTTTATCGCGAAAAAATAAGAGTTCAAGTAACCACAAATGGGGGATGGAAGTTTGTGCGAGAGTGCCCCATTTGTGGGTACTTCATGCTTCTTTAATTCATGATAAAAAATAGCCTATTTCCTTTAAAACTTGGTACAGAGATAGATCAGAGCTTAGTAAAAGATATGACTATGTTTGGACGTGATAACTAACATTCCTACGAGCGGAAGCGCGTGCATCGGCTAGTGTCGAATAATTATAAAATCAGTAAATTGTAAATCAGTTTTTATTCCATAATTTTATTCCATTCGAAATTCCTCAATATTTTTTTCTGCTAATTTATGATTATCATTCGTTCGTATTCGTTGAATAATAAACGAAATCAGATATCGTCTTATAATTAACTCTATTCGCACGATGAAACGCGTTTGCGTCTTCGACCTGCGAAAGCAATCAGCACGAAATCAAGTTTGGAGATAATATACAGGGCGTCCCACGGTGATGCCACATGGAGGGAAAGTACCTTAAATCCTTAAGTTAGCTCATTTTACTTAAAGGAGACATCATTTTATTTTTAAAAAGAAACAAAACTGCATTCAAAGATTTTTAAAAATTCGCTTGCTACACCCGGTAATCGAACCGACTAAAATCCGAAAAAGTAACATCCTGTATTTTTATGGCATCAATCGATAGTGTGAATCACAAGGATCAAATCTCTCTAAAAAACATGATAAATTAAATGAAAGGAAGTCCTTGAAACCTAAAATTATAAATTCAATTTGGTAAAATAAAACACTTTCTTATAAGGTATCAACACTAGAAATATCTTTGATGAAATTTATATAATAAAATGAGTAGTAAATGAATGAACTTTGTTACCTGTTTAGAATGTAACTTTATTGGGTAACTGCATGAGGTATGTAGGTAGTTTAGGTAGTTATTTTTGGGTGCTTGATTAGAAACCTGCACGCGGTGTACCCTGGGCAACGAAGATGGCGAGAGAATTGCCCTATTGGATCAACTTATAACCTGTTAATTGAGACGGCGTGCGGTTTCAGTCGGTTTGAGTTCGACATACCTAAAAACTACTGCTGACCAGCAGCGGTCTCCGCACGATAAAAAAAGAAAAGTAATTTAAATATGGAATTTTATTGTTAATCTTCTTCCTCCTAGCATTAATTCCCAGTCGCATCCGAAGCGTTTTTCAGCTTAGAGTCTGGGGTCCGCTTTACCAGTGTTAACTACAGATTTGGCTATACCTCGATATTTTCCGTGAAGCGATTGCCATCTGACCTCCACAACCCAATGGTAACATTAGGTATATCGAAGCTTTGCAGCTAGACCGTTGTTTTTGGAATTTTTAGGGCTCCAACTACCCGTAACGACTGCCATAGATGTTTTAATGGCAACCGGGACCGACGGCTTAACGTGCTCTCCGAGGCACGACCAGACCAATGCAAATACCCATATTTCATGAACACAAATATTTGCACTGAGCGGGGATTGAACCCGCGCCTCCTGCGTAGCGGCCGCGTTAACTACCGCTACGCCACGGAGGCTGGAATTTGATTGTTAATATGGTATCAGATGGATGGATGAATTTTGAGTAAAAGTGTTTTATTTTGCCAAATTGAATTTATAATTTTAGGTTTAAAGGACTTCCTTTTATTTAATTTACCATGTTTCTTAGAGAGATTTGATTCTTATGATTGACTCTATCGATTGATGCCATAAAAATACAGAATGTTACTTTTTCGGATTTTAGTCGGTTCGATTACCGGGTGTGGCAAGCGAATTTTTAAAAATATTTGAATGCAGTTTTGTTTCTTTTTAAAAATAAAATGATGTCTCCTTTAAACAAAATGAGCTAACTTAAGGATTTAAGGTACTTTCCCTCCATGTGGCATCTCCGTGGGACGCCCTGTATATAATAAATATAATATATTATCTGCCCGAAGAGAAAAGAGTTGTTGGTTTGTAATCTATAACCTCAAAGTTTACTGGGCCGATTTTAAAACTTCTTTCACCAATTAAATGTTATATTATCATAAGCTACTTTTTATCCCAATATATCCACGGAATCAGGAGTTACGCGGGAGAAACCGCGGGGCAATGCTAGTACTATTTATTACTGCGACATAATGTCAATATTATTGCAATATATTTACAGCACGTGCTAAGTACTTGCTTGTTGAGTTGTTGTTGTTCTATATTTATCTTGATTGCGTGTTTCATAGGCAGCTGGTCACATGGTTCTTTTTTTCTATTCTTTTCTTGAAGTCTGGGTTACATTCTGATGGTCTAAACTTGGCCAGGTCTTTGGCGTTGTTCATTGTCCTACACGGGTCCTCGGTAGCGCAGGTTGAGGGGCACAGTGGGCAAGATACCAAATGCGACATGGACTGGGCTGGGCCTCCAATCGCAGGGTTCTTGCGACTGATATTCACATGCATTACTGATATACACTCTGTTGAATTGCTATCAACGCACCAGAAAATAGAACTTTGGCAGAGAGAGAATATTATATCAATGCGTAATGTAATTATGGTACTTACCGTTACGGGAAACTGGCGATGCACATAAGAATGTAGGAGAAGTAGTATAATATCCTAGACCTGTCATATTTTAGTGTTCCAGAAACGTATACTTACAATGCAAATTGAAATAGGAAGTTAGCGCCCCTGTCGTGCACAACGATGGGCGGATCTATAGTTGCTGTAGATTTGGCAAAAATTCGGTAAGTATATGCTAAAAAAAACTATGAGAAAAACCAAAGCAGCAGTGGAAATGATATGAGGAAAAAAGCTAGCGATATCTTAAACTTAAAACAAGTAAAACTAGTTATACAACAAAATAACCAGTTATCATTATTGATAAAAAAAATGCATATAGCCTTGCCCTAGAACTTGACTAATGATTGGTAGTTACCAAGCTGCTATGATTTGACGTCGCGATCGGATTGTTTAGTGCTTGCCTAAGCCGTGCAGGGTCGTGACTTCACGAGGCACTACGTGTGCTGGCCTAGGAAATGTCCTTTGGATGCAGCTGGGGCTAGGAATGAGCTGATTCGCTGGTTAAGGATTTTTTGTTGCACATACGAGAAAAACTTCCTTTCTGACTAACTCGTAAGTCTCGTAACGCTATCTGCTTCCCAATTAGGATTTTTTTTTTAAATCTCCATGGATAACCATCCTTCCCCGTCGCAACCGGCAGGGGAGGTTATATCGGACTTGACTCACTTTCGAGCTGGCCTTTTTCGGGTGTGGGACAACGGAGTCTCCACCAACCATAGAATGGGGATGGGGACGGAGGTCATTCTGCGGTCTTCGACCCCCGAATTGCCTCCGTTCGTTTTGGGCTTGCGGTTGGCGAGTCTCCTCCGTTCCCGGTCCGCCGTCTCCTTTACGAGAGGTACTTACTTGCAGACAAAGGCAGCGGTAGTCCACACATCCGCTCAGCTAACCATCGCCGAGCAAGGCGGCGAGCGTGAGAAGTCTATCGCTAGGGCCACTACCAGCTCCCGCCTCGGTGTCCATCTCCCACGCTGGGTACTCGGTGAGCGCGTGCAGCCTTGAGCCATCGGTCACGTTATAGTGATGGCACTCGGGCGTGGGCTCTTTCTGGACCCGACACAGGTAATTCCCGGAGCACCCGTGCCCGGTGATCACCTGCGTCAGCCGGTACGACAGGCTGCACCCCATTAGAGTTCTGATAGCTCGTAAATCAAATAAACAAAGAATAATAATTTTACAATGCAAAGAAAGACGTATCAGATTCACAGTCTGTGTGCCCCAATTAAGTAACTATTTTACCTAATCTCCTACTGAAATCTACACATCTATATATATAAAAGAAAGTCGTGTTTGTTACAACACTTATAAGTCAAGAACGGCTGAACTGATTTGGCTGAAAATTGGTGGGGAGGTAGCTTAGAACCAGGAAGGACATAATATAGGTACTTTTTAATTTTTTTATTTATTCTTTTTTTAATTTTTTTTTTCACTCAAAGGAAAATTAGAAGGTGAGGAAGTTCTCATTCCAAGGATCCCGATGATCCCAACCGACATGCCGCTTGAATTTAAAAGACTTCAATTTTCGATCCGTCTTGCATTGGCCATGACCATAAACAAATCACAAAGGACAATCCTTAAAAGACCACACTGAATCTAGAAAATACATGTTTTCCCATGGTCAATTATATGTGGCATGTTCATGGGTCGGGGACGGTGCAGCGGGAACGGGATCAGAATCTTCTAACATGGAAGTTTTAATAGAAGGTACAACGGGAACGGGTCTGAATCTAGAAAAGCCATGTTTTTCCCATGGTCAATTATATGTGGCATGTTCACATTGTTCACGGGTCGGGGACGGTGCAGCGGGAACGGGATCAGAATCTAACATGGAAGTTTGAATAGAAGGTACAGCGGGAATGGGTCTGAATCTAGAAAAGCCATATTTTTCCCATGGTCAATTATATGTGGCATGTTAGTTCATAACACGGGTCGGGAATGGTGCAGCGGAAACGGAATTAGAATCTAACATGGTGAATAGAAGGTACAGCGGGATCGGAATACCACGCGGGCGGCAAATATGGCGGTACGAAGTTCGCCGGGTCAGCTAGTTAAAGAATAAAAACAGAACTTTACACACAGAGTATCAAACGATAGACTTTACACACAGAGTATCAAATAAATTTAAAAAATTACATTGTAGGTAATACAGCTCTTCTATGGCCACCTGTATCAAAATATAACATTTTTTCTATTACGATACAACTTCAGTTAGATCAAGTAGGTTTCTATACAGTTTGTCTATATAATCTGTGGCCGCACATGCGAGATGAACAAAATTTTTTTTAGGATTTTGGCGCTCAACAACTCTGTCATTTTATACAAATTATATGAATTATTTCATGAAATTAGATAAAGTAGTGTATGAAACTGCACATAATTTGATCTTAAAGCACTCTTGGGATAATATAAAAAAACTCGCCTGCGGCTCGTCTTTTTAACTCACACTCGTGTTTTAAGAACCCTTATTATGCAACAGTTTCATAAACTACTATAAATCAATGGTGTGCCCTATTTCACAAAGTATGGATTATAGCTTGAACAGGATTCTATATAATGCAAACAATTTCATTTGAAAATAAAAATACTGTTGCTAATTACTCAACAGTCATTATGAACAAAAAATAAATATTCGTACGATAACTATTTTTTAGTTCATTAAAATATTATTTCACTAAACTTAAAAAGTCACACGGATGTGAAGACACAAGCAGGCGCTTGTCACTGAGATACGTATGATAAATACGGAGTCACGTGTATAAATCGCGACTAGAGCGTTTTCACATTGTCCGATATCCATTATCCGATATCGGTGTCGGACGACGATAGCCGACACCATGGTGCTGTTTTGTAAATCTGTAAATCGGTCCGATACGGCCATTTGCTCGATAGCACCATAAGCTCAACCACAGATTACGTAGAAATATGACTTTGTTTTTTTATTTTGCTGTTGTGGTAGGTACTCGTGGTGACTGATTGTTAAGGCTATTAGGGATTTAGCAAGTCCGTATTTTTGTACAATGGAACTATCCAGTATTATACTTATGTAGACTGAACTGTGGTTCTATTCTGCATAAATATGGACAATTAGGCCCGCTTTCACGTATACTCGGGTAATGAGAGTATAACGTGGTATAACATATATCTACATAATTCAAAATTAAATTAAAACTAGAAACTATTACTACTAAAATGAACTAAAATACATAAATGAAATATTTACATACCTACACAACGCGTCATGAAATTCCTCCGCATCAAAAGTGGCAATATTGCCAGCCTACTGGGCGACCAGTAGGCTGGCAATATTGCCACTTTATAATAAATGAATTGAATTGCTACAGTATAATGAATGAAATAAAAAATAGTATCGGAATTACATGGTCTAGTTCAGCTATACCTACTCTAAGTGTGTTCCGCGGAACCCTAGGGTTCCGTGATACCTCTGTCGGGGTTCCGCAAGAATTTAGAAATAAAAAAATCAAAACACCTCTCTCTGGTCGCTCCGCGGCTGTGCGGACTCCGCGGCCGCGCGGAGACAAAACGCTATGAATGTTATTTGTTTATTTATTTTGTATTTGTATAAGCTTGTGTTACATTAGCTGGTACAATATCTCATAAGTTTGGTCTCAACAATTTTATACTTGTACAACGCGTTCGCTCTAAGTTTGCCGGTCTGTGGAATGCGCGTACCTAGGGTTGCCAACTCTTTTTTCGAGAAAAAAAGTATATTTAGGTCTGAGAAGAAAATTGAACAGTATTCTAGAAAATAGAACAGTATTTTACAATTACATAAATTAATTTTAACAAAAATGTTTAACCGACTTCAAGAAACGAAAAAGAGGCACTAAAAAGCGAATTTAACTGCGGTGTCTAGCCCGAGAGGCTTTTAATTTATTTTTCTCTTTTTAGTGAGTTATAATCGATCCATCGTCCATCCTTTGCTTAGGTTCCTATCATCAGCAGCTTAAAATCACGAGCAAATAATTTTTAAATGCAAATACTGAAATTAAATTATGTTAAAACAGCAGAAACAGTGTTTTGCCACCATTTTGAGGATTTCCCTAGATCCTGTTATCCAATCCTGACCCTTGATCCTGTCATCCGATTCTGGCTCCCTCTCTCCAACAAAACAAAGATCATAAAAATCCGTTTCACAAAATACGGTTTTACATACACCGGTTCGTCACCTATTTTGCCCCCTTAGGTCTGTCTGTCTTAAAAGAAAGCATGGTTTCGTAAACATCTAAAATGGTAATATGGTTCCCATTAATTTTTTTATGGATAAATTAAACATAACATAACATAAACTCACGCCTATGTTCCCGAAGGGGTAGGCAGAGGTGCTAGCACCCACATTTCGCCGTTTATGTTTAGGTCCCAATTTAATAGGTGGCGAGCCTATTGCCATTAACCGGGCACTTATAAACCTGCGATAAATACACACATAACTTCGAAAAGCATCGAAAAGTCATTGGTGTGTGCCACCGGTGGATAAATTAAAAGATTTAATATATGGCTGGCAAATAGAAGATAGCTGTGAACTGTATTATTTTCTATAATATTATGATTTATCATTAATAAATCTTGAATCAACACCTGAACTTATAAAATAATTGCAAATTGGTGCCCAATTAATTAAAATTGTATCAATTGCTGCACATTTTTGTAGTGTTATGCATTTTGATGCTGAAAACAGTATTTTGGATACTGTTTTTTTGTTGAACAGTAAACAGTATAATTGGGTGTAAAACAGTATAATACTGTTTTAAACAGTATGGTTGGCAACCCTACGCGTACCCTCCCCCACGTGACAACAAAACTTATAATGTGTCATAGTTTTACCCAAATATCTAACGTACACAATTTTTATTGTTACAATTAAATAAAAAATTTCGAACGTCATACACTCATACCTATCGCCAGCGGCAAACTTAAAACGAGCGGGTAGTATACTTGTAAGCGCTCAGTCTCTTTGATAAAAGCCGCCTCTGAATTAGACGCTATAGTTGTCAACAAGCGACTTTCGTCTCTAACTTCAAAGGATAAAGTCGATATTGTTTACAACGCTATTTTTAAATTTAAATAATATTAAACGCTGTTTTTATTTTTGCTTTTTGTTTATCAAAGGTGCCGACTCGAGTATTTTCGAGAATATTTGAGATCGAGTCTAGGAATAAGTATAAAAGCGGCGATCGCGCGTTGGCGTCGTCAGTTGATGATTAGCGTTCGGAGCGATAAGTTACTACCTACTTACAAGCTCGCTAGCGAGAAACTAGTGTTCATTGTTTTACTGCCTGCTGTATTCTGTTGTCCCAGTTTTATACATTTCTTCCCTGTAGGTTCTAAATTTAGTCTCTTATACGCAGTAACGATTGTGCATTATTTAAACCCCACTATCCTGACTTGTAACATTATAAATAAAGAAGAATGGAACGTTGGCTTAAAGGTGTTAAACGTGTTCCAACAACATCTTCTAATGACGCTGAATGTTCAAAAGCAATGCGCGCGGAGAATTTAGCAATCACCGATCCAGAAGATGATGCCACGAGTGCCACGACGTCAAGCTCGACGGTTTCAAAGACGAAAAAAAGGAAGTATGATGAATCTTATATCAGTTTCGGATTTGTTGATTCCAACGGCTCACCTCTCTGCATGCTCTGTAGTAAACTGCTTCCTAATAGTTCCATGGCACCTGCCAAATTGCGTCGACATTTAGAAACCGTACACCCCGAGACTAAAGACAAGAATAAAGAATTTTTTGTTCGCAAAAAAGATCAGTTATTAGAAAGTCAAAAAAATATGATGCATGTAACACAAACTACCAACGAAAAGGCCACGGAGGCATCATATTTAGTTAGCTATCGCATTGCACAAGCAGGTGAAGCGCACACTATCGCTGAGAAATTAATAAAACCATGTGTATTAGACATAACAAAATGTATGCTTGATGAAAAATCTGCAAAGCATCTTTCTACTGTTCCGCTATCAAACGATACTGTTTCACGACGAATCCATGATCTGGCAAGCTACGTCAAACAAGAACTAGTTACACGTCTACAAAATACACGATTCGCTTTGCAAATGGACGAGTCGACTGATGTCGCTGGTTTGGCTATCCTGCTGGTTATTGTGAGATATCCATATAAAAGTTCTTTTGAAGAAGACATGCTTATGTGTTCATCGCTGCTTACAAACACTACCGGGGAAGAAATTTTTAATAAAATAAATATATTTTTTGAAGAACATAATCTCAGTTGGAACAATTGCATTGACATTTGTACAGATGGGGCCAAGGCGATGACAGGTAAAACAGCAGGAGCAGTGTCACGAATGAAAAATAAAGCGCCTAATTGTAGTTCCAGTCATTGTATTCTGCATAGACAAGCACTTGCGATGAAGCAAATGTCGTCTAATCTAAAATTAGTTATGGATGAAGCGGTAAAAATAATTAATTTTATCAAATCACGACCACTACAATCCCGATTGTTCTCATTATTGTGTGAAGATTATGGCAGCAAACATAAAACACTGCTGCTCCATACAGAAGTGCGATGGCTGTCTCGGGGAAAAACTTTAACAAGGCTATTTGAACTTAGAGCCGAGTTACAAATGTTTCTTTCAGCAGATACTTCTTTTAATTTGAAGGACCGTTTGTATGATAAAACTTGGTTGTTCCGATTGTCTTTTATGGCGGATATCTTTCAAAAACTTAACGAATTAAATTTATCGTTGCAAGGTAAACAGACAACAGTGTTTCAGGCCTATAATAAAATAACTGCTTTTAAAAGAAAATTAGATTTTTGGATCATTTGCATTGGTAAGAAAGAAATAGAAAGTTTTACATTACTCAGTGAGTTTGTTAGCGAAAACGACTCAGAAATGTTTGAAGATAATGTGTTTGAAGAATTGGTCCAATATCTCAGTTCGATGCGCGCATCTTTTGAAAAGTATTTTCCCGAAGAACACAATACAAAAATTAAAGTGAACTCCTGGATTCATAATCCTTTTTTACCCAACTTGGAAAAGCCTGAAAACATGTCAAATGAGATATATGAATCTCTTTTAGAAATGTCATCAGACACAAGTATGGAGTCATTGTTCAAAACGACGCCTCTTAATGATTTTTGGTGCAGAATCCAAGATGAATATGCAATGCTTGGCCAAATGGCTCTGGATATTCTTCTCCCGTTCCCAACTACATATTAGTGCGAAACAGGATTCTCTACCTACGCAGCCACGAAAACAAAATATCGCAATAGACTGGACGCCGAAGCTGATATGAGACTCCAACTTTCTTCCATCAAACCTGATATCAAGCAATTGATGAAAAATAAAAAACAGTTTCATACCTCCCACTAGTTAGATTTTTTCTTTTTTAATGTTTGCTATTATTGTCCTTACCAAGTGGTGAAGTAAATAATAATTAGTAACTGATACATTGTACTTTTATTATGCTGATTAATAAAGAATACACTTATAAAAATAATTGTTTTATTGTAGGGTTCCATCAAGTATTTTGCTTCCCAAAAGGGTTCCGTCATTTAAAAAGTTTGAGAACCACTGGTCTAGTTAATTAACTATGTCGAAAGAATTCCGGAAAACCTATTTTCGCTAAAACTATTATTGAGACGGCGTTCTATAAAACTCCGGACACGTATCGTGGACCTAAAATGTGTTCAAAATGTGTCCTAAACGCGCAGTACACATTTCTTGGGTGTCTTTTGAGGATAGCACGGAGAGCTACTGCGGTGGACGCACTCAAATTCACCAAGCATAGATTATTACAAAGCAATCCGCGGGCGCCAGAGCCTGGTTTGTCTTGCTATTTAGGTCCAAAATACGGGTCCGGAGTTATATCCGATATCGGACAATGTGAAAGACATGATAATATGTCATACATTTAACTTCCTCCGATATCGGATCAGCTTCAGTCACTGTTATCGGATATCGGATAATGTGAAAATGCTCTTACGCTGGGAGTAAGATGATTTACTAAATCAGCTTGTGTTTAGGATCTGCTGCTTAGAATGCTGCCATCTATGTGTGAACGTTGTACAAATGAGGCAATTTTATTAATTCAGTGGTAGAAATGATATTTTATTCTTTACTCTAGAAAGAGTGTGAATCAAATTCGAAAAAAAAAGATGTTTCCAACAATTTGAAGTGTGTAGGCTCAGTGGTTTTGTTTTTGAACGTACAAGAACTTTGAGCGTACGTAGGGGTGGGATTTGGCGTAATCAACGTTTATATGCAAATTAAACGCAGAGACACAAAATCATTAAAACAATATCTATTTACTTACACCAGGAAAAGTATATTAATTTTAAATCATAGTACGCGGAAGTAGTACGGAAGCCTTATCGTTTGAAGCGATTTCTACCAGGAATTGAATACGAATTTAGACCAGTAGGCGCCCATCAGTATAAATAAAAGCACAGCACCGAACTGGCGGCCCTTTTCTCTTATCATCACTCGTGTTTTTACCCAATATATAACCGGATTTTTCATGTTACTCATTCAATCGCCGCCACCATTAGACTCGTACCGACGCGCGACGCGTGCAGCCATGGCAATGGCTTTGTTAAAATATGTGCCGATGTTTCTTGTGTTGCTCCTAGCATTAGGTAAGTACCTCTAATTTAGTAATGTCTCATTTGGTAATGACCAGGTGCTTTAGGGGAAGTCATGGTTCAACTACATTCCGTTAGACATCGACAAAGTAGGTATTACTTCGAATTTAAACATTTTGATAAGATGCTCTCATTAATACGTAATTAAGTGAAAAGATAATAAATACAGATAGTAAAATGTTAATTTCTTTTGGAAGTATGGTCATTAACCAATAGTAAGGTGAGGTTGATTAACCTCAGTATGTATCTGAGTTAGCTTTCAGTACTGAGGGATAGTGCTATCAAATGTCATTTCCAATTTCCACTTGGTGTCAATCATTTACCATGTGGTGACGCTAAATTACACCAGAATAATTACATGCAATTTGGGCGAGTACCTCTTATATTATATTTGAAATCTTTAGATAAGTTTTCAAAATATAAAAATATTTCTTCCATCACTATTTTGAAAAAATATGTGGTGTTAATTTTTTACGCATTATTAAGTACTTATAGTTTTTCAAAAATAAAGGTAGTCTAAGTTATCTCTCCTCTCCCCAAAAATACTGTCAAAATCAGCTCAGGTACTTCTGAAATTACTATAACCAACAGACATATAGACAAATAGTTTTAATATTGTTGATTTATTATCAGCATCGTGCTTACAAGTATGTAACTATTTTAACATTTATATACAGACAATTCAATTTGATTTATTTGTATAGATGACTACAAATACCATTGCTATAACAATATAAGAATCCGTATGGTTCCCAGCAAAGTAGAATTTGGGCCACACCATCTCTTCCCATGCGGTCTTGTACAAGGCGACTAAGGGATAGGGCTGTTTATCATCAGACTGTTTATCATAGACATATACATCCCAGACTCAGCCTCAGATGCATGGCTCGAGTCAACAATAGTACCCGGAATACGGCGACAGTTTCACCCTCTATTACGTGGGACCTAATACAATGATTGGTGAAATGTGGGTGTTAATTTCACTTCTGCCTGACCCTCCGGGGATAAAAACGTGATTGTTTGTATGTATGTATGTTTATTAGTATAATTTATTACTTTGCATAAAGTAACTGCACGCTCGCGAATGATACTTTACCTTGTACTAACAATAATCATTATTGACAATGTTATACCTGTACCTACTTACAAGTAAACATGTGCTTTTGTTACAACAACTATGAAAACCTATTGTGGATAGAACAAAGAGAAAAAATAAGTCATGTAACACATGTTGCTTCCCGGTCATTCAATGCTACCATATTGCCACTGTTCTAATACATATTATATTAGTCAAGCGTCTTGAACAAACCCACCATAAACCAATAAAAATTGATCAACCAATGACGTGAGCCCTTTTGAGTCCCTGATTGATTAAATATACCTAATCTATGATTGGTTGATTGGTGCGCCTCGGCCGTTGCGCCCCGCACCACGTTTACCCAAAGCTAAGCGGTAACTTGCAGTATCGGACGCATGGCATCAAACGGATCAAAGTATTCTTTGTATAGAAGTCAAACAAGTGTATCCACCGATACACGTGTTGTAAGAACATTTACACGTTCGTTCATACATTCACACGCACATTAGATGACGTCACATTGTTGAGCACATAGATATACATCGCTATCGACTTGTGCCCACGTCACCACAGCATGCGAAATTGAAATCTCACCGCGGATTCAGCCGTCGAGTTCGTTAGAACGTTTGAAACGTCCTTACAGCATGTGCCTGCAGGTGGACGCACCCTGCGCACTCGCTCCGTCACTGAAACATTTCGCGTGTCGGTTCTACGCAAATCCGAATGAAGTGGCGTCGTCGGCAATCCGATTGCTGGAATTTGCGGCGGCAAATGCAATCGCTACCGATCAAGTGGACGCATTGTGAAAAATTTATCCGTTTGGTGCGTTGCTTCCGATGCCGAAAGACTGGTTTAACTTTCTATACAAAGAATACTATGACCTGTTTAACGCGGTGCGTACGATACCGAAAGGCGGACGCTTAGCTTTATTGACAAAATATTTAAAAGTTGGAATCATGTTCTAATCACGGAGGACAGAATAATGATTTAGTGTGTGATTACAATTGATTTTCATATCATAAAATTACTGGAAACGAAAATAATTAACTTTTTATTACGTTGTACTGAATCGGTTAGACTTTGGAACATTCGTCGTCCAATTATGATAATACAATATTATTAATTACATTTTTTACGATGACTGGTGGCCGTAGGGGACTGTTAAACTACGTATCACACCCGTTCTAGCAATATTAACTAGCCTAAAAGAAATCGTTTCCTCTGATATTCTCGCGATAGTCTATTTTTTAACCGACTTCAAAAAAGGAGGTTCTCAATTCGTACCCTATTTTTTTTTGTATGTTTGTTACGCGATTGTGAAGCCAATTCTAGACGGATTTTGAAACTTTGACTTCTAATAAATCAATAAGTCTGTAAAGTAAGTTATTTTTCGTTTTTCAGTGCCTCTTTTCCGTTTCTTGAAGTCGGTTAAACTTTTTTGCTATAATTAATTTATTGAAAAGAGAAAAGGGGTTAATGGTAATACTAATTGTAACCAAAGATACCGATATAATTAGTATTCCTATTAACGCCTCTATCTAAACTAAACAGATTCACGTCGGTTATGTAATGGCCAGGATTCGAACCCGTGAACTGTTGATCGAGAAGCCGACTCCTTAACCATTAAGCTACTGACGCTTTACGATGCATAAACTGTGTATTTTTATATGAAACCGCTTGAACGCAACGCACTTCCGGCTGGCCGCATGTGACTATATCATGTGGAAGTAGATGCACGACCAGACAGCAAGTGTGTTGGGACTGTTGGGAGTATTATATACTAGTAGGTATACCTAAAAGCGGCGGGCACGGGTCGACGGGCATGCCCGAGCCCGTTGCCTAGCATTCACGAGCAGACATGCACGGGCGGCCCGTCGCGGGCAGTCTGATAGTGAATTCCCCGCTTTATGCGTCGTTTAGACGAGTAGAGTTTCTCGCACGTTTCGGTCCGAAAAATCGTACGCGACTATCGCTAGAATTAACCGCCATACCATTATCGAATCAAAGTGTTTACACACAGGGAAACACTATATTCTTGCCTACGATTGTATCTACGAGATTCACAAGTGACATATCACCTATGTTTGACATTATGATTATTGCTTAAAAATTCTGTTTATACGTGTACTACCAAATGTGAAATGCGAGGAAATTCTCGCCAGGCGAGGACGAGCGAGCGTCCTCGGTGCGATGTTTAGCGGACGCGGACGCATTTACTATGACAAATGAGTAACTATATAGATCAATAGACTAACCTATCTGCATTATTACTTACGAGCTAATTTCCACGGTGCGTAACTGACCAAATCGCGCACGTGGTTGTAAAATCGCGGATCGTGGAAAACGATCAGAAGTCATACATACAGTCACGTCTCTTTCTTTCTCAATGGGGTAAGTACCGTTAGTAGGCAAGCAGGATGTAAGAATTAGCAATCTTGCTGACTAGTTCAGTTAGTAATTTAGTTAGTTACCTACACTGGAAAACCAACCAACCAACTGAATTAAGAAAAGGCTCAGAGGACGTATCTAGAGACGTTAATACACAAATGTTATAAATAAGTACGTGTGTATTAAATAATGAAATGACACAATAAAGTGTGGATATTCTCATTTTTTAGAATAATCTCTTAAAGAGTCTGATGATAATTATCATTTATCTAGGTAGAAAAACATAATTAAAAGATTTGTATTAAGGAAAAGATAGATCTGTTTTTATTTATTTATTTATTTAGGTTTATCCACAGCAAATGTATGACAAAATTGATAATAATACATGTTTAGAGAGTAATATGGCTGATACATTTGCCAATTACGGATAACCAGCATGCGTAATATTATATAACATTGCAGAAAAAAACCTACATTATACAGAGAATAAACTAGATATAACAATATTTCTTAGAGACTGAGTTTAGCAGACATAAGTAAAATGAATAAAAAGGAATGAATTACATGCCTACCTCTATTTATTTGTAATAGTGAGTAGGTATACTACCTACTTTAATTTGGTGGTGACTGTATTGCCATTGTTTTACTTCTTTATACATAGTTCAACTATGATATTTTGTGACCCATTAGTATAAATACCTATTATGATTTATAATGTAAAACAGAAATGCTAGATAATACATTTCAAGTTAATCCTGTTTCCGTTTGTCCTCCACACGTGTCTGAATCATCTCATGACTATTTATTTATCTTGACCATAATTTTATTCCACGACGTTACACGTTACTTTGTACGACACCCATATGAGGAAGGCAGAGAGATGCGAGGTCCTTGTATTTCACATCTCTAGGATAATTAGACAAACTTTACTGATTAGATATTCATCGATTTATTGTGCACGCAATATTTGCAAATTAATGAAAAATAAGAGGCTTTTTTTATTTTAAATTGGAAAAAGCAGGCGAAGCTCGGTGGCTCAATGGTCAGAGCATTCCCCCTGTAAGGGAAAGATCGCGGGTTCGAGTCCTGCCCGAGTATTGATTTCGCTTTTTCCAATTTAAAATAATTTGTTTAGTTTAGCATACTAAATGCTTTAAAAATTATCTCAAAATAAGAGGCATCTGAATTCCTGTCTGAGCCTGTTATCTTGAAAAGTGTAATTATAATAATAAATACTATGGAAAAGTACCTAAACAGTGAAAAAAGAATTTACCATACAATACAACTATGGCAAGGCCTGTAATTTGTAGATAAGACGCCTGTACTACTAATTAATCAAGGCGGGGTCAAGAGTATCGGCTATAACATTAATGATGAAACTATACCTAGTTACTTGATTTCACAACTTGTTTTGTTTCGTAGATTACTTCTACAATCATATGAAATAAACACGTTGGCGTTACTAGTAGATACGCTAATCGTTAGACTCGACTGCCAAAATAATCGCCATTAAGATAAATTAAACTGTATTATCAAGTTTGTCTCAATTTCATTAAATTCCAAGTTCGCTTAAAATTCGCGTGTTACCTTTTTATTTTAAGACGTAGCGAGCGGTTCTGACGAGGCTCACATTGCTTTGCGCAGTGTTACGAAAAACCTAACAAGAAGGGCATATCCCTTCTGATGAGTTTATGTGGCATTTTTCGAATGTATTTGTATGCAGTTTTAATTTGAATAAACACCAATAATTGGCAATTGGCACTTTATCTAGCCATGCCGGTAGCGCGCTGTCCACGGGCTCTAGGAAGTACTGGCAATACGGGAATCCAATAATTGAGTAGTATCGAGCACATTGATTGATTGTTGCGATCTCTATTGGTAGATAGGACTGTAGGTATATTCATGGATCCCGGAATCAGAATGAATTATCCAAAAACTGTATTTCCTTATTCAGATTCTCCTCTTATTTTTATACTCACTTTTCGCCTTTGTAAATAACAACGTAGGTACTATTGTAATTTCTGGCAATGTAAGTGGTCTTAGCGCTTTGTATGCGCTGACAATTACTGATTTGCTACCTTAAACGTATAGAAATCATGCAGATAATAATAGGTTGTTGCGAATGAACGAACTAATTGTTCTTTGCAGAAGTAATGACAGCTTTCAGGACGGTTGTTAGGAATTGTATTATGTGCTAAAAGAATTCAATGGCTGATACAAATACAGATCACGGCGAGTGAATACTGATGAGTGGCGTGCCTCACGGGCTGGGCCGCCCAATGTCATGGAAAGCCATTATGAAAATACCTTGAGATGAATACTAATTGATACTGCAATCTATACAAAGTATGCGTTATGTTCGTAATCGTCTGGTGACTGCTGAACAGTCACTATATGACCTGGAATTCCATACCAGTACACGTGTTTCCCTCTTCCTACATTCCCAGTTCCTTTAAGTGGGGCGTGTAAAGGCATCTGATGAGGCCGTCAAGCTGAGTGCCACCATTGCAAAATACGTACGTGTCTATAATGGTGACCCTCTTTGCCGAGACTTTGCCTACAGCTTACCATCAAACGAGGTGAAGTCAAATGGACGTTGTTTGATAATAATTTCAACTTGATACTTCGGCACGTTCCTGTGGAAAAACTCTTGATAGACAGACGAGCAGATAGATAACATGATCCTATAAGTAAATAGTTACAATAATGCAAATCTTAAACGAAACTAAGCTAGTTTTCACGGTTGAACGTTCAATTATATCATATCACTGAATACGTTATACCCGTACATACCTACCTACCGGGAACCAACCTCAGCTTTGTCCTAGCAATATTATTTCACACAATAGCCTGACAGACTAACAGACAGCTCAATAGACAATAGGTTGCTCAACAAGCTTGTAATAAACATGGACGAGTATATTTTTTCCTATAAAGCATAATATTTCAAACGATTAATTGCAACGTTACATCCGCTACTATAAATAGTGTAGGGCTGAGATGAGAACACCAGTAAGTAATCAATTATGAAATCCTTCATTTTCTTTTATTTGGAGGAGGTGGTATTCATCATCTACCTGCCTTGTCCCAAATATTATTTGTGGTCGGCGCAACATGTCATTTTCCTCCATACATTCCTGTCAGTCATTTTCCACTTCCTTCTTTGCCATAACCTCTTTCACGCAATCAATACATCCTTTCTTGGCATCTACTCCAAAACCCTGTGCGTTCCTAATTTGAACCTTTTCCACAACATTACTTTCATCTCATATCACGATAGTCGCTCGCTTCTCAATTTTTCATTCACTGGTGCCACTTTCAAACGTCCTTTAAGGAAGCGGTATTCTTTCCAAAGAATGCTCAACCGAGGGGGTGTATGGTTTCATGGTGTGTTCCTAAGGTCCATATCCAACCTATGATCATCTTAGAATTAATAATAAAAGCCTCTCCAGTGTCCTGTTCTCTAATAATTATTTCATCAACTGTGCCTTCTCTTGTTATGTGGTACTAAGTGCTACCTGCTACTCCTTTAGAAAACCCTTTATTGCAGTAAACAGCTATTTTCCAGAATAAAACATAAGGAGTTTACAAGAACATAGGATATTTATGTATTTCGTAATTTCCAATGTTCGGATAGACACCGTTAGCACGGACTTGGTCCATTTTTCTCTTTTTCTCTTTCCTTTTGGTTTCCAATTCAGCGGGTGTCATGCTCAGTCAATGAGATTAAGTAACCATTTAAATCAATGTGCTCCGTATTCTCGGGCATGGCGCCATGAAGCAACATTGATGTATTGACGTATAACACATCATTTTGATAAATATATAGGGGCCGAAGTACATCGTGTGTAATTAATGCAATATCGTAACCACCGCCCGTATTAATCCAAACCCTTATTTATTGTAGGTCATTAGCTTATCTTACACACAGCACAGTACAGGCCAAATACAAAGTCCTTCAAATTTAGCTTCGCCGAAGTAGGCTAAGAAAATAATTAAAAATCGATAAGTATAACTTATTATTGTAAAGTAGTCGTGGGTCTTACCACATTAGAGATATTTAACCGACTTCAAGAAACGAAAAAGAGGCATTGAAAAGCGAAAAATAACTTAATTTACAGACTTACTGATTTATTAGAAGTCGGTGCCAGCAAAGTCAAAGTCAAAGTCTTTATTTCTCAAAATAGTGCAACATTATTACAGCTTTTTGACGTCAAAAACTCCTTAAAACTAAGTTTACCACCGCTTCCTAAGCGCTAATGGAGAAGAAACGGCGCAACAAACTCCACTGCGGCATTTTAAGGACGTCAGTTTACAAAAAAAATAAAAGGGTTTTTTAAGACTAAATATGAACGTATGTACATTTGTCTCGCGTCAAGTAGGTATATAAAAAATAAAAATAAAACCTTATATAAAATAAAAATAAGACAACTTCAAGAGGGGCCTGCACCATGCTCAAGCCATACATTTTTGTCTTTAATATAATCGTCTGTCCTATAGTATGCTTTTTTGCATAGGGTGGTCTTTACATGATTTTTAAATTGGTTTCAGCCAACTTTGTTTGTTGTGTCTGAACTACAGTACTATGACGCAATCAATTGAAATATGGCCTCTCTTGGGCTAGGCACCGACTTCAGAATAAATCAGTAAGTCTGTAAATTAAGTTATTTTTCGCTTTTCAGTGCCTATTTTTCATTTCTTGAAGTCAGTTAAACTTTTTTGTTAAAATTAATTTATTTTTCTCTTTTTAGTGAGTTTGTACAGTCTCACGACTGTATATCGCATGTATAGTGACCTGACTGTACATACGCTGCTGACGCTGCACTACAGATCGAACAGGCCCGCTAAAAAAAAAATATTAAAGCATTATTTTCAAAAGAATTTTTAAAATCAATGCATATACACCGGAAATATAGCTGAATATTCTGAACACTTCTGCGTACCCTTTCAAAGGACTCAGGCGTAATGTTATGATGTGTAATGGCAGAAACATTACAATAATATGCCATTGCAGCAATCGCGGCTGATTTCCTAGTACTTTTTGAAGAATTCCTTAGTCTAATCTCGGAAACCCATCATCAGATCTTTACGAAATTTAAATGGGACCACTTCGGAATAATCTACGAGTACTTACGAACAGAAAAAGAATTTTCAAAATCCGTCTAGAATTGGCTTCGCGATCGCGTAACAAACATACAAAAAAAAATTGGGTACGAATTGAGAACCTCCTTTTTTGAAGTCGGTTAAAAAAACTTGAGATATATTATATTAATGTTTAACAATAATACTGAACATAATTCCTTTTTTATTTTTTGTCTGTTTGTCACAATAGTCGCAAAAACCGTGATACGATACGTCGTTTTTAATTTTAAAGTCTAAGTTTGTATATTGATCGTAATTGATTGAGTACAACCGGTGATATGACCAAAAGCCGCGAAAACCGACATCCACGCAGGCGGAGCGGCGGGCATAGGCTAGTGAATAACAAAATAATTGTTTTACGATATTCTACACAGCGCCATCTAGACCCGAAATTAGACTCATTATTATCATAGAGATTATAGAACATTCAAATATTTGCACTGAGCGGTAATCGAACCCGCATCCCTGCGTAGCAGTCGAACGCTCATTTGCTACGTCACAGAGGTCGTTAAAAAATATTTAGTGAGTAAAAAGCATTGCCTGATAGTTTATTATGTTAATTACAGAACATACTCTGTAATTAACATAACATATGCACAGAATAGTAATGAAAAAATAATGGGACAGGTTTTAATGAACTGCCAAATATTCAGTATTCACCATTACAACAACTACACCGCCAGTGGCATAAACTGGAATACTTTTTTCCGTTCTGTGCCACTAATAGTGACAGTGGCACAAAAAGGAAGTATTTTTCCGTTTTTTGCCACCAGTGGGATGAACCGGAATATATCCAACCGATGCTTGTTGATTTAAAATCATTAGAATTGGAATGTTTCCACAGATCCATTCGAGTAGAATCACATTCTTATAGCCATGTTGTTATAAATGGAAATTAACTCTGTCTGTTACGATTTTCATTTTGGGCAAGTAGAACGAATGAGAAAATATTGAATGAACGAATCACCGGGTTTGGTCTCAAAAAACCTGAGACTTCTATACGCATAAACTCAAATCGTCTTTATACCAGAACATCTATAGATCAAATCGTCATAAAAGCAAATTGCCTTATTTTCGAAAAATGATTAAATCCCAAAGAGACTGCAACGCAACGTGTTAGTAAGAAAGCACTTCGGGATCTAGCTCATGATTGCGTGTGGTCTGCCTACCTCGGAGGTGGCAAGACATGAGTATATTATGTACGTTGAGTTAGAAGCATATATATTATATACCTATATAATTATAATAGTAGTGTGGATATTACCAGTCCGAGAGCCGGCTCCACAAAACCGCAGTAATAGCCGCAATCGTTACCTGCTAATGAGCGCTTGTTTTTGTGGCTCTATCTGCGCCATTACGACAATTGATACGAAAACTCGCCTGTATTTTTCTGATACGTAGTTATTGTAGCTTTTTATTTAGTGTAGACTTCTTTAACCATCGCTAAAATATTAAATAGGCACTGGTTGTGGTTCCACCCGCGTTGTTTATCACTATCAAATATATGAGTATTTTCCTAAGTTTTAGTTTTATCTCTATAACCAAAATTGGTTGTGATGAAATCATCAGCAACACAACATTATTATAAAACGTTTATCCCTTAATGGCAATTCTTTCAATGCGGAGCTACGCCGTGCCGCAGACCTACCTGCTAACGTGTGCTGCTAGTCCAAGTACATCGGAGGAACTCAAGCCTTTTTTCGCGATAAAAGCCTATGGACAATCGCATGCTCAACATCTACTCTGTAAAAAAATAATAATAGGTGAATTGGACAAGCCGTTTAACGAGTTATGTGCTTAGTAACGTCCATTTTTTCAAACATTTTTATTAAGTAGACGTGCAAAAATCGTGGATTTTGCGTTGTGCTTAGTCAATTACGAAACTTTTTGGCATAGACACGATTCTCCCAAAAAAATAGTTGGATAATGATAGTTTGATGTAACGCTATTTTAAAACCGATTTTTTTCGGGGGGAATCTAGAACGGGGGTATCGCGACTACCTCTTTTTTTTACTTATGTCCTGGCTTGTGGGTCAGCAGTTGGTCTTATGTTATCATCGCTCCAGATCTCGCTAGATCTATGCCACAAGAATATGTTGTGAAGAGATTTCCGTAATAAAAAGAAAATAAATAAAAATTATTTCTTTGGCTGTTTGTTACTCAATTATGCTCTACGGCTGAACGGATCTGGCTGAAAAGTACTGGCATATAATCTACATCTGGCAAAAAAATAATAAAGACGAACAAAAATGTTAGCGCCACTATCACTTGTGAATAAACAACACGCATAATGATGAAGAAGCTGCTATTGTACTGTACGGTTATGACGTCACGCGCACGGTGGCCTCACCGCTCGCCCTCGACCGTGAACAAGGCCACTGTTTGCAGTATTTGCCATCCACGACTCGTCCAACACGCCGCGGTACAAGCTATAGGCGACAGCGATGAGTCTGTGGTCACTAGGTGATGACTGCGACCCCACCCGCGTGGATACCGGTTATCACGACTTTCGGTTATATCTCTGGGTCTATTCAACCAATTGAAATTGATATTACAGCAGAATGGTAGAGACGTTGAATCGCCATTAGATATTTGAATATTCTAAGCCCGACGCTTCGGCCAAGAGACCTATGGAGAATATTCTGCAACTTTATAAAATTCACCTCAACTTGAAAGAAGCATGATAGTTTCTTTTTTACGTGACTACGGCAAAGCTAAAGGAAGGTTTTGATTTTGATAGTCTATGTAGGTATATGTTTGTAGGTTTATCTGTTCCGTCATAACTCCTTAACTCCTTATTAGAACTATCTGAACTAAGAACTACATAGGTATCGTTAGAAGCGTCTTGATCGTCCGCTGGTTATCCTTGTATTTTCTTGTTTAATTGTTTAGAGCATAATTTTTAATCAGTCGGATTTTAAGTTTATTGTATTCTCGCCCGCCTCCTTCTTATTAAGTAATTTCTATCTATATCTTCGCACTGTATAGTCGAGCACGTGTAATCAGCCCGACATACTTACTATTACGTCTTGTGGCTGTCCTAAGCACGATGGAAGGGAAGTCTCGGAAAGGAAACTAACACACTTCTTTTATACTACTTAGGTGACAAATAAGCACACGAGCCTCCTGATGGCAAGTGGTTGCCGTGGTCCTTCCACGCATGCAATATCAGAGGTGACTCACTTGTACTGTCAGCCATGTTATATTCTTTAAGATTATTGTAGTCGCTTGGGAAAACCACAGCAGAGACATCATTTCACGGCTTGAGCGTGCGTAGGATGAGGTTCCTTTCATACCTTTCATTTTATGCTTCGTTTATATACTCGCGGCAGAGCGAGGGAAGTGGCGAGAGAAGTGGGCAGAGACGTAGTGTGAATGGTATATTCGTCATACCGCGAGTACTGCCGCGTATGTTGCGCAAATACTAGCGCGATGAACTATACGAGACCGCTAGATGGCGCTAAGCTAAATAAAACACGACTTTCGTTATTGCTCCTCGAATATTTACTTTTAAAAATATTTATATCGATCTACGGAAAGTGTATAGTAGTTGAAAGTGATAGTTTTTATTAATAATCTATTTAATTAATTCGCTATGCTGTAAAAGCTTATTGCGTACACTGCTACAGCGTTGTCCTCCATACGTTTACGTCCGTCTCCGTTGCAGGGCGAATACTGTAATGCGGACCAACGCGATGATGGGAGTGTGTGAATGCTAGGGCATTAATCGCGCGAATATTTCTGGCAACACGATGAGCAATGCGAGCGGCAGTATGTAAACGCGGGGTTAGATTTAATGCATACCTACTGATGGAGTACATTGTCACCAAGTTTGCCGATCACTTTATCTATCGAAACAGTGTTACGTAAAAATAAGAACATATCGAACGGAGCAGTGTTATGTAAATAAATGAGCGATATAATCTAAAGCGTCGTTTACACGAGGAGAGTTACTCGCCTCTTTCTTGACAGCCTCCGTGGCGTAGCGGTGGTGAACGCGGCCGCTACGCAGGAGGCGCAGGTTCGATCCTCGCTCAGTGCAAATATTTGTATGCATGAATATGGGTATTCGCATTGATCGGTCGTGCCTCGGAGAGCACGTTAAGCCGTCGGTCCCGGTTGCCATACGAACATCTATGACAGTCGTTACGGGTAGTTGGAGCCCTAAAAAGTCCAAAAACAACGGTCTAGCTGCAATGCTTCGTTATCGCCTAATGTCACCTTTGGGTTGTGAAGGTCAGATAGCAGTCGCTTCAGGGAAAATATCGAAGTCCAGCCAAATCCGCAGTTAAGACTGGTAAAGCGGACCCTAGACTCCGAGGTGAAAGCTTCGGATGCGACTGGGAATTAACGCTAGGAGGAAGAAGAAGAAGTTTCTCGCCCGCTTCATACGATTATCGAAAGTACAGAAAAAACTCGCGAGCGAGAAAATCTCCTCGTGTAAACGACGGTATAACAAAATTTGCAAGCAATAATCGACTGTCAAACATAGGCGATCACGTCACATGCGAGTCTCCTATGATATAATCGTAGACGAGAAAGTAGTGTTTGCCTATGTGTAAACACATTGATTCGAGAATGGTATGGCGATTATTGCTAGCGATAGTTGCGTACGATTTTTCGGACCGAAACGTGCGAGAGACTCTCATCGTCTAAACGAGCCTTAGAGTGCCTCATTGCCCCCTCACGAGTGTCAGTGTGTCGCACAGATAAACAATGTGAGTAAGTACTGAAGATGACCTTGCAGCTATAATTGCCACACAATTATATTGCTAGTAGTAGCACGGTACCATTTTCTATAGGTACCATTATAAAATTGTAAAATAGTCGTGTCTTTACAATAGAGATATTAGAAAAAAATATACTTTGATCATATTCAGTTAATTATACTGAACACATCTTTTTGTAATTCTTGTCTGTTTATTTGCTTGTTGATGGATATAAAAACTACTGAATGAATTTTGAAGTAGTTTTTGTTACAAAGATCTCGGTGAGAATAACCATTTGTATTGAGTAAATTGGTTGAGTAGAACTGGAAATATAGGAACTGAAAGGAGTGAAAGGCGACATCCATGCGGACGGATCAGCGCTTCAGCTTGTGAATTATAAAAATTACAGCCTTACCTCCTGCAAACTATATCAATCAATCAAATAGCTGATCACAGTATACTACTGGACTATACCAGCTACTAATAAACTAATCTGCTTGAAGTTACTGAAATAAACCCGTGTCTAACAGGTTTATTCTGCAATAAAGAGCCAGTTAGGTAAGTAACCTATTGTCAAATGTCACACCCAAAAGGATCTTGGCATGGTTCAAGATAAAAATAATATCAAAATAATTCTCTTTATTTTTGAAGGCCTTGATAATGCAAGTTTTGAAGCGATGTTTCCTTTAAAAACTTATATAAATAAAGGTGAAAGGTTGCTGGGACAGATTGCGTACGGAAGGCGAAGGATCGGCAAACGTGGCGCATGTTGGGAGAGGCGACTGCAATAGGCTAATTGATTTGATATTTTGATTTGATAATATTAAATACGTTTTACATTTTTATATTTTCTGGTTGTGTGTTGTTTTGGCCGTTGTTTTATGTTCTCCGTCTACGTATAGTAAAGGTAACAATCTGAGAACTGCAGGAAGCCGCTACCGTCCCTTCAATCATGCTAAATTCTTTTTGATTTGCAGTACAATATAATTTTTGATTTTAGCCATTTCACGGAATCATTGATTCTACCTTTGATTAGTCTGACAAAACTGTCGATAACACGGTCAGTGTCATTCAAGTGTACTTTTGTATTCTTTTTTGTTTACAATCTAATGCTGATCGAGTCCTACTCTCCACTAGAATTGTGATATTCATTGTAACAAGAAATCAACGTAGTCTATCTAAGTACGTTTGTTCGTTGTTCCTTGGAACCAGTGACTACTCCAATGATCAATGCATTGTCATGGATAGCTCCTACACGGGTAACAACATCTTTTAACTTTTGGTACTTATGAAACTGACCCATTTCTTCCTTTCCTTTCTATTATTTCTTTCTTCGAAATTATAATTAACTTTTAATACTACTCACAACTTAGGAATACTGGTAAATGGCTTGTGACGCCATTCCTTAACAAGCATGGCGGCCATTACTATTATCTGGTTTGTTCGTAGACCGAAATAAAACTCAATGAATCAAATACCCAATTATCACCACAATACTAGATACTTACCACGTGGATCTTTTATCAAAAGACGTCAAAGCCAACTTGATTTTTAAATTAAAAACAAGAGGATAACAAAAAATAAGTTTATTTTTATATTCAAAAAGTTAGTTTTTAAGTGTTTTTACGATTATCTGCACTCATAAAATAACTCGTTTCAAAGATATTTCAAACGAAATAATAATTAAGAACAAAATAAGTGGATTTTTTGTATCAAATTAATTACGCATCTATTACTTGAACTGACACACACTCAACATAAAACTAAGAATAAGAGGATATAATGATACCACATTTGTCCAGTTGTAATTATGTACGAGTCAGTACTCGTATAGTAGTTTCATATAATATCCGCGTACAAGCATTTCTTACCCTATATTTAGCTGCGAAATATATAATTTATAAGTTAGTTCTCAAATTGCCGCACTAATGTAAAAACGTGAGTTTTCTGATGCAAATAAACTTTCTCAAGTACGTCAGCATATCATTTAACTTCGTGCATCAAAAGGTACAAGCAGACAAGTACTCGTAGGTACATAATGGTCCTTCGAGCCGGATGGCTAGTTGAGGAGCCTGAATAGTTGAGGAGCTATGAGGGAACAGATAAGCATACCTACATAAAGTGTCTAAATCATAACTCTCCCTTGGCTTTGCCGTGATCGGGCAAAAATGACTCTGATCTATTAGTTCTGTGGTTCGAGTTTATTGCTAAGAAACACTGCTAACCTTACTGTTTTTTTTATAGATTTTCTAATTAGGTTTTACCTATTGTTTTATGCTAAGTCAAATAACGATCAAAACGAACACACTTACCTGTCAGACAGTAAGCGAATTCTCTTGAGCTGTGTATTTATAATGTGGTATTTAATACTTCGAAATAAGAATAATTTGTGCCTTGTGTGTGAAAATTTTCTCATAAACATGACACTCTTCTCTGGGATGACACCACACAGTACTCATTGGACACTCTCAACAGATTGCAGCAGTCAGCAGACCGCGTCCTCGATACGCCCTAACACCCTAAAGCTTCTGCAGTTGCGCAGGAGACTTGGCTCCATGACAGTATTTTACCGCCGTGGTAAGTGTCCCTATGAGATCGTATAATTGATCTCACCCGCTCCTTGCCTATTGATAACCACACTTGCAGTGCAGGGTTGAGGTGTCACCTCCATAGTGAAAACTATGCCATCGCAAAATAAACGGTTCTGCGCCGCTTTTCTTTGCGTTCCAATAAGATTTGAAAACTTCACCAGCACACGTGTTTTGTCTTCCTAGAATACCAGTAAAATATTTCAGCATTAGTCATTATTGGCTCTTTGTCTTTGAGACTTTATAATGAACCTCAACAATATTCACGTCTCTAGAAAAAAATGCGGAAAATAATTGAAATTTATTTTTATTTCCACAAATTGCAATCATTTCCACTGTAAAAGTGCACCTAATATATTCGTACTACTGGTACACCGAAAGTGAAGACGTAAGGTGAGGCCAAACGTGTCTGACTAGTCGAATCCTGCACATCTCCACTCAGCTTGGCCCATCTCCGCCGCAATAAAAACGCAGCTTAATTTGTAGTCATTAATTTTATAACAATTAAGCTTATTACTCACGCTTCAACCTGAATCGTCCTAGACCACAATCAACACAACATTTTTTTTTGTCATAATTACTACAATTTTTTTTAGTAGGTATTTATAAATTTTTAAGGTCTCGTGCGTCGACATGCAAAAACCTTTGGTTGGTTGACTGTATTTTTTCTCTCAGCAAGGGCTACAACGGCTCGAATCAAAGGTCTCTAGGAGAACATTAAACATCGAACTTCTAACTATTGACTAGAAGTTAAGAAGACACGACCTGCACACGACCACGGAGTTTGATTCGCCACCAATGACAGTGTTACCACATTCATAGATTGCAGAGAGATTTCGGTAATTAAGATACTTGCATTTTAAATCACTTAGGTATCAAAATAGGTATTATTTTGGTTTGTCTTTAGGGCATTTAAGCGTTAATTATTGCTACTACCTACTTAATATAAATTGTTCGATGTTATCCTACTTAGTCACCTTTACCTTTATTTACAAATAACTTGCATCACCACGCGGTTTCACCCGTGTAAATCTTACTATGTATAATAATATAGCCTATGTTGGCACCTGATAATGTAGCTTTCTAACGGCGAGATAATTTTTGAAGTCGGTCCAGTAGTTTTAGAGAGGAAATATTTGTATTTTTGTATGTTACTAATAGACAGACAAATCTTTCCTCTCTATGATATTAGTATAGAATACTATAAATTAATCACCGCACTCGCTCACACATACTAATGTGCGCAAATTTACATAAACAACATAATTTAGATTCGCTGATATTACTCGCTGACATTCAACACGCAGTGCACATTACACTAGGTACCTATCACACGGTGTTGCTTATTGTAAACTTACTAAATGGCACTCAATCACCTAATGCAACTATTAAGGAATGATTCCGAAGCGAAGCCGACCGCAAATGACAAGTGGCCGCGCATGCAGTAGATACAGCGTACCCATTACTTGTTCAACTCCGATACGAGTAAAGGGGACCATTGAGAAGCCGCAATGAACTACGCGCATCTGCTGCGTGCGTCGTATGCGGTCGGCTACGGAATCATATCTTTACACTACCTATGACACGGTGTTGCTTATTATAAACTTACTAAATGGAACTCAATCACCTAATGCAACTAATGCGCGTGATCATGGGTTTGATACCCAGGTCATGCAAATTGTTGTGCATCCTTTTCTGTTTCTGTTATTCTGTAGGGTCACCCACTGGTGCTATGGGCGGCGGAACTCCAAGGATATTCTACATAGAGCGTACCTGGTTCTCCGAAAAATATGCTCACGCCTATTTCCCTACGGCGGCGTAGGCATAGACAGCAGCCCGCCATTTGCCTCTATTCTTAAATACTTCACGAGCTTCATCTACACTGTCATTAACCCATTTGCAAAATTTGGCACTAAGAGTTCAGATGGCATTAGCTTCACGTAAAATATCGAAGTTCAGCCAAATCCGCAGTTAGACTGGTAAAGCGGACCCCAGACTCCGAGGTGAAAGCTTGAGATGCGACTGGGATTAATGCTAGGGTGAAGATTTTGAGCAAAATTCGTCCAACGAAACTTAGTTATCATGTGATTCGATGCCGCCTTAGTGTAAAAGAATTATATGAATTCTAAGTCGGAGAGCACAGCAGGGACCAATCAAAAACAACATCACAATCCATAAAACAATCCCTCAGCCAAGGTCGCGTGCCCTTTGAGGCATTTTTATACATTAGGTAATAAACATAATATAGTACATACCCTGACCTTGGAGGGTGAACCTTGCCCCCTTTACTAGCCACACCACAACACCAATTTGAATAGCAATAAGCCAGACATCCGATTTAGGCATCACAGATGCATAAATTGATAAAAATTAATTGATGCATTTTTGCAGATATGGATTATGTAGTAATACCTACCTTATGTCAATGATTTGAAACTTAGATAAAAAAGTGTTAAATTATTAATAGAAATTTAGCATTGAAAAATGTAGTATATTATTAATCGTTTGCTTTTGCCTGGGTTGGTGATGAGGTGCCGTGCGCTTTTTGGTATTTTTTTCACTTGCAGAAACCCCCTCGTCGAGACTAAGGGTATGATTCCGAACTCTGCATCCACGAAGCAGTGCTGCACAGCATTACTGGTCCCCGTACAATCTCTATGAGATTACATCCCGATTTACGCAGCGATGCTGCGTGCAATAGAACGGATAAACAACAGCACATCACCACTCGAAATCAGTAGGTAGGCAGCAGTGCTGCGCAGCGCAGTGCGCAGCACCACAGTGGCAGTATTGCTGCGTGCTGCAGAGTTTAGATCGTACCTTAACGATAATGTGCATGAGGGACTCAAAATTAAAGATAAAACCACACGGTGTTTTGCTACGTCTGATGATGCCACGTCGCCACCCTACGCCTGCTACTGCTAGTTAACTCACGTTTAGCTCTTAAACACGGCTCCTACGACTAGACTCGAACCCTCCGCCGATTCTGATTCCGGGACTCATAAAAGAATAGGTTCTGGGACCTGGGACACATCGAACGACTTGAATCGACCGTGGCCGTTTCTCTTCACGCGACTGGCCTGACTGCGTTATATTTATTCGTACCTAGGTACCTACGTATGCTAGACTTCTCACTGTACAAACAACGGCCGCTACGCTCGCTAGAGATACGATACGATACGCTCGCTCTAAATCCATGGTGACGTGGCGTGCCGGCGCGCGCGGGCTCGTGCTCATTGAGGGTATTCACCTCACTCGCCACTAATCTATAGGTATGATGTTTGGTTAAATTAAAGGTAATCTTGATATATCTTTTTACCCAAACACATAGGTACCTATTTGGCTTTTTATTCGTGTTTTATTTTTTGAACGGAGTTTTTAAACAACAAAAGAGGTTTAAAATAAAATAAAAAATTAAAAGACACATCAATTTTTTTTACCTTTAGTTAAGTACCTACCTAACCAAATGGAGTAGGTATAAGCTGTTTCACATACAATGTCATAATGTTTCTGTATTTAGCATAATAGGCAAACTAATTAAGTTTACCGGGACAGAGTAACATACCTACATACAAGAAGAATATAATGTTATTATCAAGAAGTAGATATCGGGCTCTTTGCTTACCCCGGAGGCAGAAAGTATGTAGGGTTTTTTACAAACAGTAAATTATTATTGACGATAAATTCATTATAACTCAGAATAGAAGTACCTACCGATAGATAATACACAAAACATACATGCGAGGTAATTTGCAAATAGGCCAAGAGCGACTGAGTTTTTAGATTTACACCAATAAATTTCACGATTTAATATCGTGATCCAATCTCAATTTAGGAATGGATCGCGTAAAAATGTCAACATATAGGATGGGACTTCAACATGTGACCAGGCAGGCCCTTGGGCGGCCTCTAAACGGTCAATTATATTGCGCAATATTGCAAATTGTGCAATATAATTGGCTGTTTAGGGTTAATATTGAAGATTGCGCAATGATTGATCGAAAGTTTGAGCGAGTTTAATTTTTATTGCACAATATTTTTAAATTGCATCGTGTAGGGTCAGTATTGCGCAATATTTTTCATTTTCGTGAGTGTATTTCTGCCTTTTCTTGTACCAATCTTTCGACCAGCGACGTGTTCGTGTTCGTTTCCGTTTCGCCACAAGCAACAACACTACAGCTGCAGCTAAATTTTGTTCGGACACGCTGATTCGCACGGTGCACACGGGATCAATACTATTCTCGGACTGAACAGGAAAACATTTTTTTGTATTATTGTGCAATAAAATTTTATTCGTTTAGATTCAGAACGCCTTTCAATCAAAAAGTATTGTACAATATAATTTTTATTTCAATGAGTGATATACACGCAAACCGATGGTATTGGTTTCAGTTGTACTCACTGTTATTGTAGGTCTAGGCGCCGCCTTAGACAGACGTTATATCGGGCCTTTTCACGGTTATTATTATGGAACTTACTAGTGCTGAGGTTTCGGGTTTCATTTCGGGTACGTTTCAAAGACTATGTTCATAAAACTGCTAAAAAATATGAAGTGTTTTATGTTTTTCCCATCTTACAATTCCGGGTTGCCCATTTGAAGTCTACATGGGACCAGCCAAATATAGTCATTGGAGCTATAAGTAACTACCTAATATTCTTTTGAGATGGTGAGAAGTACCTAAATGTGAATTGATTTACATAGTTAGCGTGAACCCAACCAAAACACAAGCAATTTAGATTAGTAGCTGGAATATGTACTCCAGCTAGAATAGAAACCTAAATTGCTATAGGTGCGTAATAACGAAATTACACTTCGGTATTGTTTAAAAAAAAAACCTGTGTGAAACGACGACCCGGAAAATAATAAAATTGTCTAAATATTACAATAAAATAATATACATTTAAAATTAACAAAAATTGCATTGTGTGGTCTTATTATTGTAATTATTCACTTATCTCGGTTTCCGGATAAGGAATCAACTATTGGATAGTCAGTAGCTACAAGGCTGTGCCAGCTTGGTGTGCACGATGTGACAACAATGTAGTGTTAATGGAATCTATAACCGGTTTGTGAACCTAATTTGCCAACCTTATCTTATTACATTTTTAGTATAAATACATAATTAATTCTCCAAAGACGTTTCAAATCTAAAGGTGATATTTACATTGTTTTATTTCTTTAGCCAGCGGTCGTTACACACACTACGTAGGTAGGTTGACCTATATATTTGGATAATAATACTAGTTGCTGCCCGCGACTTTACCCGTATGTTCTACTGATCTTCAAATCAAATCAATTAGACTATTGCAGTCCACTGCTGGACATAAGCCTCTCCTAATATGCGTCTCGTCTTCCAATCCTCCGCCTTCCACATCCAGTCTATCCCAGCCATCTTTTTCAGGTCGTCAGTCTATCTGGCTACTGATCTAATATGGATAAAATCCATGTCATATTCCTAGTCAAACCCCACCTCCGTACTGCATTCGTCTTGCAATTTCTCGCCAAGGAGTTAGTCCGGGTATCCATTCTAAAGTTGGCTCACTTACCTTATTTTGTTGACATGCATCCACTTGTTGTAACTGCTGGATATTGCAGAACGTCACGGGGTCCCAGCTGTTCTGAGGGGGCCTGGGGTTAGGCAAAGGCGTCGGTGCAAAGACGGGCTAAAGAATAACCGCCATATTGTGGTTTTTCCAAGCGACTACAATATGGGGTTCTTCAAGAGGGGCATTAGAAGGTTTCTACAGGGCGGGCAGCGCGAGTGTGACGCCACTGGTGTTGCACACGTCCACAGGCCATGGTACTTTCCATCAAAACGTAATATTCGTAGCCAAAGCTAGAAAATCATTGCCAAGTTCCATCGGCACTTGAGTACGACCCTTCGGTACCTCAAAGATGGCTAGTTGCCGATGGATCTGTTCTCCGCGATACTATTGTATCTCGGGGTCGTAGGTCGTAGGCAGTCTCTTTCGAGGCCCGTGGAATCGATTTATGGAGGATTCGAGACCCAACCACCATGTCCGCCAATCAAAACCTTTGATGTTTTGCAGGACGACCAAATTGATTTTATCGATATACTTATTATTCGAGTCGCTTTGAAATGCGTTTTACGCATTACTTATTGGAATATTTAAATAGGCACTGTCTTTGTGTGTCGAAATAACACTAAATAAGCATAATTACATTTTTTATTTCGTTTAAACAGTAATCGTTTTTGTAAGGTTTTCACTTTACATAATATATATTATTATTATACCTAATAGTTACTTGACTGGAACTAATTTAGTTTAGTTTAATGATTATTATGATAATATCCACACTTGAACCATGGCCGACTGTCCATATATAGTAATTGATTTTATCGTTATACAATACCTACCCATAACAAGGTAGGTTATTTTTATTTAAGGTACTTAAAGAAAAATAACTTAAATCTTGTTTTTCAACTGCAACGTCACCTGCAGATTCAGTTACGTTCTATTGTTTTTAACGTGCGTGCGTTATGGATACCCGATAGAACGTCACTTGGATCCTATACCACAGATTACCTAACCTATACGCATATTGGCGTCACCGGAACAGGAAGTCATGAGTGAAATAGTTATGCGTTGTGCCCCAAAAACCAAATGATGATTTTTGACGAAGAAGAAGCTAGAGATCCGATTCTCAGCGCTCTATGGATTCACCGCGCGGTTGCCGGGTCCATAGCGTGATACAGAGAGGAACACCGTGACGGCGACTGGGACTTGCGACCCAGATGTAGGTTTAGGGTGGCCACTTTGTGATGCATCAGCGCCCACCTCCACCGTCACTAGTGTTCCTCCCTCCCCCTCCCCCCCACTTATCCAAGGTAAGATCCTATCAATCAAGAAATTAAAGAAAATAGAGTGAAATAATTTGTGAGCATTATTTGGATTCAAAGTTTACGAGAGATGAAAGAAGTTTTGGCAGTAACTTAAATGAATGAGACGCTGCATAATTGTGTGAGTAGCGGCAATAAAGTAAAAGTATCTGTAAAGATACAACTGGCTCTACATAAAGGAATGCTTGTCTGCACATTTATTTGTGGTAGTGAATGTTAGTTGTGGCTGAATGACGGTTTTCGTGTATGAAAGACATGAAAGTAAATTACAATCTACAGTAACGTCGATTGACCGAGGGATGGGAGCCGTGGCAAAGGCACGCTGTAGAAGGTATGGCAGAACAAGTAGTGACTGAGATAGTGAAAGCGATGCTCCGATGGTTAAAAGATGTTTTCACTATGTTGGAACTTTTTTATATAAAACAATGTCAATATGAAATCAATCTGGACAATGAGAAAATTCCAGTTAGACTCGTCTAATCATCAATCTACCTAATACGGACAATCCAATAAAAGTAAATCACGTCAAATGCGAATTTTCTATCTAATAAGTTACTGCCAGGTCTCACCGAATGTATGCGCAAATTCAAGAAAAAAGTAGGTAAAACCACTTTTTACCGGATTCTATCGCAATTTATTTGTTATTATTTTATTTCAATGAGTGACATTCGCGTAAACTTTAGAAAATATCATTGATTCTTGTTTAACTCTTATTATCAGTAGACACTACAACGACAGATTAAAAACCCAAAACGACCGACGACGAATTTTTGTGCTCTCCGTCGCCCAGTATCCCTATTTCAGTGGCAAAACGAACATAGGTTGCATACTATCGTTAGCACATTCTAGTTAATATAGTGTCTATGTCGCCGCCAACTAGCTTAATCAGCCGTTCAATTAACTGCCTAGGCTGTTAACTAAACGGCGCCGTTCAATAAACGGCCTGAATGATATTCAGCCGTAACGTTTATTACAACATTTAACAAACTGGCTGACTATTGCTTAGGCCATTCGCACGATAGGGCACCACCCCGAATTAAGACACAGAGTTAGTGATAGGTTGTTTCAGTATTTTCAATATATTTTATTCATGAACAATTTTTACATTGTGTTTGAACATTTTACAATTTAAAATAAAATAATAATACCGCTTTATTGCGCAATCCGACTTGGATAGATTAGGTCAGAAGACTAATGCGGGAGCGGAGCGAAGCGGAGCTCCCGCATATTAAGTCTTCGTGGTTATTTTTTTATAGCCATGTAGAAACAAGTCATTTGCTTAGCTGTTTAATTAAATGGCTAGGCAAGTAATTAAACGTCATCGATCCAAGCCATTTGCCTAGCCGTTTAATTAAATGGCTGAATATCATTCAGGCCGTTTATTGAACGGCGCCGTTTAGTTAACAGCCTAGGCAGTTAATTGAATGGCTGATTAAGCTAGTTGGCTGCGACATATACATTTTGTGGCCACGTGTGGGATTAGAAGTTCAATTGCGAGGTTAATGCTTCGCCACGAGCCCAATGGCCAAGATAATGTTGTCACTCTGAAGGACACCTTAATTTATTTAACTTCTTTCATAAAAAAATCATTTCATAACTTGACATTAGGTTGGTATTAACGTAAGGACTAGATTTAGATTAAGATTACATATATTAATATATTTATATGTTACAAAATGTATGCTTATCTTCGTCTAAATGGGCTGACAGTCTGGTCTGTTATACTCTCGTTTTCCAAAATCTAAATGTATTTATCTATTAGGTATATAAAAATGAATCCCTAAATGTGTTGCTAATTTTTTTTTTAGAATATTCCTTGAAGTACGAGGATGGTTCTTACGGAGAGAAAAATTAAAAACTGTTAGGCGGTACGAAGTTCGCTGGGTCAGCTAGTTTCTAATAATTCTAAGGTACAAAATATGAGTATTACTTCTACATTTTAATCTACTGCCAGAAAACCTGTGAGCATAGAACCCGGCAATAAAACACATTGCTATACTTTTTCACAAGCTTTTTTATTTGTATGTAATTACATTTCTTTTCATAGGTACATCACAAGCAAAAAATTGCTTTTCAGTATGCTTAAATATTAAAAAAATAGTTGAATGAACTTAGAAGGAGCACCCATTTAATGGGTGAAGAGGTCAAGGACACCACATGATCAATTGCGGACTTCATCCGTGCAGACCTGGAATTTCTAACCAGTGCACGTGTCCCCCTCTTCCTACAGTCCAGGGTCTTTTAAGCAGGGCCTGGAAAGGCATCTCATGAGTCCGTCAAGCTGAGTGTCACCATTGTAATATGATACGTGTCTATAGTGGTGACCCTTTTTTCCGAGACTTTGCCATCAGCTTACCAACAGGTGAAATGAATTGAAATAGACGTGTCCTCTATAAAAATTTAAAAATAATTCTGAAATGCTAATTATCTTAAGTAAGAGTAAGGTGTATTTCTTCCAATTTATGAGTTTCCTTCTACAAGTGGTCATCTTCCGCGTACCTACGTGAAATCTCGCGTCAACTCCTCACCACCAGTTGAGCTGTCGTGGCATAAAAATATAGATATCATGATCAGATCAACCCCAGATCATTACCTATTCATATGGCTATAGAAGCGACTGAAATTAATGCTAAACGTATCCTTGATAGAAAACGCTATATTAGACACTTCATAGCAATAAACCGCCGCAGTGTAACGGTCACCGGCGCGCGATCTCATTCACCATCCACGTCTTTCATACAAAATAATAGCACACCGGTACAACAGTGACGTATTGTACATATACCTACTAGTGAAAGAAGAACTTGCTAGTACGAGCAGAGACTTATCTGTGGATATGAGGGAGTTAAACGGTAAGAGGCTCCTAACAATGACAATGTCAAAAGTCGTTTGTTTTGTGTAAATAAACAATGTAAAAAATAAGTACGAATTAGGCTTACTTATGTAAGTAGGTATTCAGCGGTACGTGACGTGTGGTTGTTTATTTGTCATGGTCTATTTACAAACAATACATGTATAAATAATTAAAAAAGTCTAGGCTTACTTTTACTAATAAAGGAAACAATTAATTTTCAAGCTTGTTTATTTTATCACTTTGATTTTTAAATAGGTAGTCTATTTGGTAATTTTTAATGAAGTGAATCATTTTGGATATACTTTTAATTTTACTATGGAGCTTGTTATGATGCTTTTCATAGGATTAACCCTACTACATACTGTACTTAACTCCTGTAGGTACATCAGGCTAAACAGTACCTAGTGACCACCAAACATCCCGAGAAAAAAGCCCCTCGGCATGTCCTGAGAAACATTTCTCCGACACATTCATCGAACAGATCAAAAGTTTTTATGTAATTATGCCCTACACGTTTCGAATTTCTAATCTCGTGAAGTTGACTATCAAGAACTACTAGGAAGGCACTTATGTTTTGATCCCATGTATGTACCTAATAAAGGTGATCCTATTGCCGTCAATAAGATAATTTTGTTATAAAAATTACCAAAAAAGAGACCTTACTAAGTAAGATAACTATACTACATTCGGTTAGGCACATAAGTAATTAAAGGTTAACCATCTTATGGCGTCTTTTTATAAAAACACATATTATACAAAATAAACTAGGATAACTAACTGACTAACCAGTGGTTGAATTTCAGTATTTAGTCTTTAAAACGAGTTTCTAAAAAGAAAAATATTAATTAACTCAGTTTTCAATAAAACATTTTGAAAAGACACATCAAGATGGTTTATGTTTAGTTATGTACCTAAACGAATGGACTGGAGTATAGAAGAATCGCACTCGGGACATCGTCATCACAACAGTCGCACTCATTACAAATTGTAAGCAAGGCTATCAAGTTCTCTAAAAACGATAATGGGAATGTGTTTACCTACTAACATAAAACTGGAACGTAAAAAACGAATTCGCGAGCCATTAACAACGCCCGCGTCACACACGATTCTTCACATTAATGGACCATAAATCGGCAAAACAAAATAATATTTTGTGCCATATCGTTATACCACGCGGACCACGCGGGTCGGGCCGGTCTAGGGTCTTGTAGGGTGCTGTATTTGCCCATTATACTAATACATACTTAGTAGAAGCTTTCTAGAATGAAGGGTCTTGGATTTAAGACAAAGGGACAGACGGACGGATATACTGAAACTACCTATTTAATGTACCAAACCCTAATATCAATCAAGGAATCTTTGATTTATTTGTGGGGTGTCAAAATGAGAAATACCTAAATTAATTATGTTATGACTTGTAAAATAATAATAATAATAATATGTTTTTATAAGTAGGTATATTTAGAAATATAATTGATATCTATGTATATACACTGAATAAAGAAGAATAATAATAATAAAATTCTTTATTAGTTTAGTTTAGTGAAGCACAAAGTCAAAATATAAAAGTGTAGAAAATAAATAAAATAAAATAAAATAAAATAAAATTAAAACAAAAATGAAAATAAATTGGATAATGTAAATTATCCTCTACTCGTATTACAGTCAAGCTACTTCTTGTTTACTTCACGATGCACAGCAACCCAATGCTTAAGAATGGGATTGTCCATGCACACACAATAAAGAGGTGTAACACGAAGAGCAGCGTTTTAATATAGGTATTGAAAATTAAAAGCTGATTTGATATTGTTACCGTAGCTACATTGTTGCAATGTTGCACTTCTATGACTATTAGGTATTTAAGTACAAAATGAATAAAACAACAGGGCCTACCGCATACTTAATGGCATGTCCTTTGTTCTAATATTTGAAATATGTATCTAGGTTACTAGATAGTACCTAGATAACGTTATCAACAGACATTCATAAATATTCAGAGATCTAGAAACTTCTCATTATTTGAAGTAGAAAATTAAATCGAAAATAAGCGCACACGCCAAAAACGTCACTGGATTATTTTATAGGGTGCGGTTACCGCGGCCTTCTGGTGTTCTGTACACAGGAAAAGGGGGAAACAGCATAAAAACATATAAATCAAGGGTTTGTGAATACCTTCCGGCAGCAAAGTTCGATCGCATAGTTGGATTAATCGCTCGATGAGGATTTAAGAGTCCTCATAGAGCGGCCAATCGAACTATATGGAATAATAAATCCACATAGTTCGATTGGTTGTGGTTCCTAGCTGTTGCTGCTAGCTGCGTCCCACTCGCGTGGGGTCAATTTTGGGCCTTGTCTCTGGTTCTACTCGACCGATTGCAATCAAACATACGGTAGATTCTAAGTCCTGAATGAAATTTTAAAGCATTCAGTACAGACCAATGCTGTTCAAATCGATTTAGATAGAAAAAAGCAAAGACAGCTTAGGCGGGACTTGAACCCCATTTCTGTCTGACCTAATATAATACCTGTCTGACCTAATAATATACCTACCTGTCTGACCTATACCTAAAGTCTGACCCCGATCGCGAACGAACAGATAAGAATTCGAAAAAAAAAGACACATTTACAAATTCTGGTATAGTATGCAATATGCATAGGCACAAAAGGCACGTTTGCAAGTTTTTATCCACGCCATTATAATAATTACGAGGAAGATCCTCACTGCGTAGGCACAATGTGTAGCGAAGCAGTTCGTCTCTTCGTCACGCTGCGACCTTGACTTTAAAAAAAAGTGGTTTGATGACTCGCAAAATAGGGCCTCTGATTAGGTATATTATTGTTCAAACAAAAAATTCTTGTAGGTATATTAATCAGAATCACAAATTAAAATTCTACTAAAAACAGGTATTTTGGGTCGACCGGGGTGCGAGAGATAATGTTTCTGACTATCGCCGCCGATGACTCAAAGACGGCGTGCATTTTAGTTGGTTCAGGTCCGAAATAACCACCCGTACCTACTGGCTTCGGTAGGAAGGAGGGAGGGGGAAATAATCCGCGGAATTTTGCGCACTTTAGGATATAAAAAAAGGTGTTTAAATTGAAGGGAGGTAAATGACCGCTACAAAACGACGAGTGTGTTTGTTTACCTGTGTACCTGTTTGTGCACTTGTGTAGCTCCCAAATAATCTTCTTCTTCAACTTCAATGCACTTTATATCTTCAAAAGCTAATGTAATCAAGATTGTTCTTAGTCATAAATTATGAAGATTTGTTCAGACGTTTGGAGACCAGCCCTTTCCTAGGTTGAAGAAAGGATCTTGCTAATTTTCACAAGTCCGATTGATTTGAGATTAAATGGAGCCCGAGGTACCCATTTTTTTTTTCCCAGCCCCCGTACCTATCCGAAAAACGTTTGTAAAATTTTACTCACACAAGATCAAGTTCATGTAGGTATTATAGAAAGTTTGGCACTTAAAAGGGAGAAATCGTATAATTTAATATCCTATTAGAGCTGGTGAAATTTTGTATTACGGATTTGAATAGGGCCCTGGGTGATTATACGTCACGCTTGACTTTTACCACAACTGATATCTACAGTTGAGTTTTATCCCGTGCGAAGCCGGGATGTGCTGCCAGTTTATTTACGTACTTAACAATCTTCCGTGTCCATTTAAATAGTTTCAAGTATCCATTTTCTTCGCCGGTTTGTCTGTAAAGTCGATGGTAGGCATAGAATTATAATAACTGATGGTAGGTGCCTATAGCACAGATTACCTAACTATAGTATGAAGTGAAGGGTCACTGCCCCCTATTAACATAGTGACCCATATTATATAATAGTGCCTAGGTTATCCAACGAACTAGATTTAAGAAACACAACATGTTACGAAAATTAGTTTATAAGATTGCGGTACAATACAAACCAAATGCTAATGCGATTTGTCACAAACGCTTGCGCAAACATTATTCTAAATGGCCTTACCTACTGCGATTGTATCTATCTACTTATAAATACGGATCATAATCTGTGTTTGGTATAAAAATCGAATATACATAATGAGGTATCTATTGTATGAAAGAAACTGAAGCGACCATCATGTGAGGTTCTTCAAGAAGGGCATTAGAAGGTACTTACAGGGTCGGCAGGACGAGTGTGACGCCACGGTAACCACTTCTAGCAGGTAGGCCAATAGCCATAGCCTAGTGCCCGGTTGACCCCTAGTCCCTAGTCTTGCCACCTAAATACTGTTATTATAAAGCTGTCTTTTTTGTGTAAATAATGCGAGAATTATTTACAAAGAAACTGGCGGTTTAATCTCATTACTTAGAGGTAATTCGTGAGGTATGTACATAAGGATAAAAGCAAGTGGCGGGCTATTGTTTCTGCCTTCTCCGTGGGGAAGTAGGGGTGAGCTTAATGTATGACATATAGTATGTACAAGAATTGCGTGCCAATAACCATCGTGGTCTTGACAGCGTATACATAACAGGGCAGGGGGCCATTGATGACTGATAAGGATGAAATCATTATTCAAATGATAAGAAGCTGTTGTGTAATTCAAGTGTGTCGCAACGGTTATGGTAATCTATAACCTACTTAGTATAAAGCTGGAGTGTTCATTTATTTATTTAAACGTGCTAATCTCAGGAACTTAGGCCACAAGCACTCGGCGCACCTGATGGAAACTGGTTATCGTGGCTTATGGACGAGTGTAACAACAGAGGAATCACACCCGTGCTGCCGACCTTGTTAGAACATAGATATTCAGTGCCGTCAGCGCAGAAGACAAACCAACGGCTGCTTACCTAATTCGAAAAAATATTTTTGCATTAGACAAACTGTTATTGAGGAAGACTATCATCGTGGGGCATAAATCAAGACATTATGAAATGGGTTAAAGGGGTAAAACGGGGGATCCAACTATGTCACAGGTGAAGTCAGAGAGGGCCAGCCCCGCAGCGCGAGTGTGACGCCCCTGGTGTTGCAAACGTCCATAGGCCCCGGTAAACACTTTCCATCAGGTGGGCCGCGTGCTTGTCTGCCACCTAAGTTGTATAAAAAAATCTATCTATTATTATAATTAACATGAATTTGTCATCCTTAGAATCATAATCAAAATACTTTTCCATTGTCCATTTCATTTCTCAACCAAATGCTTTGTTGTGAAACACAGGTAGGTAAACAAATTGTATAAAAATTAGAACAGCTATTTCAGCCATATTGGAAAATAAGTACTGTTTGACAAGCATTTCTTAAAAGTAGTAAGTTATTATCTCAATTCTTACTTAGAATTTGATTGGAATATTGAAGCAAGTAGGTACCCAATACCAAGCTTTCTAGTATGGCTCGCGACATGGTTAAAGATTAAAGACTCTACGATAAAAAAATAGTTGTTTGTTACTTGGGAGGCAACTGATAACATCATCTTGTTTATTGCATAGCGATTTTTTTAATTATCATGTAATTAAAATTACGTAGAACACGTAATTGCAGTGTAAGCGTATTAACTTTAGATACTAACAAATTATTTATTAATTAACCAGAATTATTTTATAGGTAGGTTTGTCTGTTCACTTTTCCCTAGAATATAACTATTGTTTTGTTAGAGTAAGTGGCATACGACCATGGCTATTCTTGATATTTTCTTGTTTAATACTTTTTGGAGCGTGCGTACTATAATAAAACCCGACTACTGCAAAAAGTAGTCGGGTTTTAGTTTTTAACTTAATTTTTTATTTATACTATTTTGGGGCAACCAATACCTAAAATTTATACATATTTGAAATGATCTAATTGAGCCCTTGAATTTGATACCAAACACGGTATATTTACCTCAAGTTTATTTTTTAACGCAGTACTTTATGACTGCTAGAGGGCGCCACATTGGATTCAGTGACAGGTCATATTATAGCTTATAACCAGCGGATGATCAAGACGCTTCTATCGATGCCATTATTTATATTTATATCATTTGTCCAGTTTTAATAAGTGGTTGAAGAGCAATGAGGGAACAAAAGAACATACATACATACATACATAGCCTGTCAAAACCATAACCCTCCTTAGGCTTTGCCGTAGTTGGGTAAAAAATACGCTTGTGATAAGTCATGTTATATTAAGTTTTATGAACACATTTTTTAATTAAAATTCTTATCTGTTTGTTTGTGTGTTCGGTTAGGGTATCTAATACTGTGCTAATACGCCCTAGAAAAGGTATCTCAGAGATCCCATCCGGCCTTGCCACCAACATTGGCAACACCGAGGTGTCCTTATACCTACCTATTTATTTCCAACGCCCTAAGACGGATGTATAGTGAAATTTGGATCGGCTTCATGCGGGCTTCGGTGGCTTAGTGGTCAGAGCACTCCCCCTGCAGGGAATAAACAATAGACAAGTGGCAATTCGTTGCTCAGCGTATGATGGAATAGAATGACAAATGTATAGGATTTGACGTTTTTGGCATTCGTTGACGCCTGTCATATACGTCAAATCCCATACATTTGGCATTCTATTCCATCATACGCCGAGCAACGAATTGCCACTTGTCTAGAGGGGCAGATAGGTAGCAAAAACTGATATTGTTTTTGCAGACTTATGAAGAAGATACTTATATGTATTTCTATTTTCTAGGTGTTTCTGGTGCGAAGGCGATCGGGCGTCGGAAGACGGTCCCCGTGCTGTACGTGCAAGGGACGCACTATGAGGTCGGCTTCGATATCGTAAGTATCAGCAAAAGTATATGAAAGTATAAATAAGAATATAAAATAAAAACAAAACCTCCGTCGCGTAGCGGTAGTGAATGTGGCCGCTACGCAGGAGGCGCGGGTTCGGTATGGGTATTTGCATTGGTCTGGTCGTGCCTCGGAGAGCATGTTAAATTGTCGGTCCCGGTTGCCATAAGAACATCTATGGCAGTCGATATCGCCTAATGTTACCATTGGGTTGTGGAGGTCAGATGGCAATCGCTTCACGGAAATCGAGGTCTAGTCAAATCCGTAGTTGAGACTGGTAAAGCGGAACCAGACTCCCAGCTGAAAATCTTCGGATGCGACTGGGAATTAACGCTAGGATGAAGAAGAAGAATAAAATAAAAAAACGAAAGATAACCGGCGGCGAAACGTTTTACTACGCCGCGCATTTGTGTGAGGTCGTTAGGTTGCCTTTCCACCAAAGATGTGCTATGCAGCTATGCTAAGAGATGTAAAAGCTAAGCTATGAAACTATGTGACCGTTTCCACTGTGCTGTGCTGTGTAGCGTAGCGAGTAACATGTGCTATGAAACTGCCTACAAATATTCAAAACTAGCTGACCCCGCGAACTTCGTACCGTCTAACAGTCAATTTTTTTTTTTTTTTTTCTCCCCGTAAGAACCATCTTCGTACTTCAAGGAATATTCTAAAAAAAAGAATTTCCGATATCGGTTCAGCCGTTCTCGAGATTTGCGCTTAGCAACACATTTAGGGATTCATTTTTAGGGTTCCGTAGCCAAATGGCTAAAAACGGAACCCTTATAGATTCGTCATGTCTGTCCGTCCGTCTGTCTGTCTGTCCGTCCGTATGTCACAGCCACTTTTCTCCGAAACTATAAGGCATATGCTGTTGAAACTTGGTAAGTGGATGTATTCTGTGAACCGCATTAAGAATTTCATACAAAAATGGAAAAAAGCATTAAATTTTGGGGGTCTCCATACTTAAAACTGAAAATCAAAAAATTTTTTTTCATCATACCCATACGTGTGGGGTATTTATAGATAGGTCTTTCAAAATGCTATAGAGGTTTCTAACATATTTTTTTTCTATACTGAATAGTTTGCGCGAGAGATAATTCCGAAGTGGAAAAATGTGTCCCCCCCCCCCCCCTCTCTAACTTCTAAAATAAGAGAATGATAAATCTAAAAAAATATATGATGTACATTGCCATGTAAACTTTCACCAAAAATTGGTTTGAATGAGATCCAGTAAGTAGTTTTTTTTAATACGTCATAAACCGCAATTTTCGCCTTTGCTGCTACGGAACCCTTCATGGGCGAGTCTGACTCTCACTTGGCCGGTTTTATTATAATATTATAGATTCGAATTTATTCTTCATCCATAAGCACGCATCTATCTTAAAAATATAGCTTAGCTGAACCCCTTTGCTATGTGGACCAATGAATATGATTGGTGGATATCAAACGCATCCATAGAAACCCAGCATAGCATATCTCTGGTGTGTGTGTGTGCTATGCACATTTCAAGTGGAAAGACAGCCTAAACCTACAGAACTACTTATAGTTTGGTTGGTCTCCAATTAGATTTGTAAATTTCAATTATAAAAGTAAATTATTACTGAAATACATACCTACCTTAAAGTTGCTTATTAAGTAACTAGGTAGGTATTTAAATCAATGCCTTAAAGATAATCTACACCAAACTTTGTCGTTTATTCCCAGTAGTTCCTTTAAAGGGACTGCTTACTGAAACTTTTTGTCCGTATAGTTTCTTCAAAGGAACTACTTAGTCTATAAAGTTCCTTCAACTGAAGGAACTCCTTTTGGCAGTTTGACGAACCATAACTAACTGATTCTATGTCCCCAGGGACGCACGTTTTCCTCTATCATCAAGAGCTACCTCTCCACCTATGAAGGCCTCAGGACCTTTGAGAAAGAGTACAAGACGGAGACCGGCAAGAGAGCGTACGACACGACGCTGGCCAACATGATCAAGAGGTATCCCTACTACGTGAAGGAGATCCAGGGCGTCGCTGAAGGAGCCAATGTACCTTTCCATCAGGTAAGAATTAAGAATCTACATGTTGTCAGACTAAACGACTCGGCGATACTTTCATCATGCCTACTGCCAAGGAGTGGAATCCCTCCCCAAATCTGTTTCAGGATAGCTATAATTTAAGTGTCTTCAATTCCGTTATTCAATTGTGTGTGTATTCAATTCAATTCTGTGTGTTCAAGTGTATTCAATTCAATTCTGAATTTCCCTATGGGAAGAGAAATTCCCACCACCTTTGGACTTCTTACCTCCCCAGGAAAAAGTACCTCCCGGCAAGAAGCTGCCATGGCCAGTATGGAGGTCTCTGAATCGTTTACGTACACTAGTCGGCCGGTCGAGACAAAATCTATGCAGATGAGGAATGCGAGACCCGGACGTAATCGCATGTGATTGCAGAGCCCCCGTGCAGTCCATGGCGCACTTGGTTTCGTGTCCCTTATTACCTCCTGCACTAAAGAAGATCTCAATAATGCTACTGACAGCGCGGTCGAGATGGCGAGATTTTATTCTCGAATAATTTAAAGCTATGAAAAAGAGGATCATTGAGTCGAAAGAAGAAGCAGAAGTGTCTTCAACACTAGAGGCTCCACCATCGACCATGCTACACCGTCACTTACCAACAGTTGAGATGGTTAAACATGCATGAGCCTATCAACCATAAACAGACTAAAATAATTATCACAAATCTATCAATTTACTTTTTCATTTTGTCAATTCAGATCAGACGACGGCCATTTTTTAAGTGGTAACTAAGGTTTGAACATTATTTTACTTGGACCATAACATGAATAGCTGAAAATTGTTTTTCAGCAGCTGTGTCTAAGTATTTTTTTACGGAATTTTATTTTATTACATTTTAAAAATGTTTGATCATTATTTCATCTGACTAGAATGTAAAAAATAGAATAAAATTGAATAAATAAAAAACTTCCTTGTGATTTTATATTCCTTATAATGTAATTATCATACAAAAACTATCACAGCGTCATCTATTTACTTTTATTCAAACTCTTGATACGTGACGTGACTAGAACTTCTATATTGTAACCCTAGATGGCGCATTCATAAAAATATGATTTAAAAATATTACACACACTGGCTCGCATCACGCGTGTGGTGTATAGAGATGGTCGTTATCAGAATAGCCGTTATTCGGTAACGTTATTCTACGGTAACGAATAACAGTGTTTTCGAAATATTTTTATAATGATGGCACGTTGATGCATAAAGGTTCGCGCCACCCTTGGCCAATACAATGGTCTGTGCTCAGATGAATTGTTTGACATGACATGATGCTAGATTGAAACATAAAACCATTTTTTAATGGGTTATATCCTCGAAAACGATACCCATATTGATTTTATTGAAAATTTCGAGTCGATACCTATATTGATTTTATTGGATATCTCGAGTCCGCCATCTTTGATCGCTAAATGGATAGTATATTCGTAATTAGCAGCCCTGATAACCTCGGAAACGATACCCATATTGATTTTATTGAAAATTTCGAGTCCGCCATCTTTGATTGCTAGATGGCTGATTTATTCCTAAAATTACATTATAATTATATTTTTATTAATAAATAAATTGGTACCTACATACGAAACAAGATTTTAAATTAAAATATTTTTTCTTTATCCTCCGCTCCAAGCACCGGTGATTCTCCGGTGAAACACCGGAGCTTGCTAAAACATCGGTGATTTTCACCGGTTCACCAAATTCCGCACTGGTGCAAACCTCTAGCTTGAATGAATGAGTCAAGGACGTAGTAACTATTTAGTAATCTGTGGTCAAGGTTGCTGGTAACACTGTATCAAATAACAGAATAACGAAAAACTGTTTAAAATAACAGCGATTAAAAACGCAGAAAAACACTGCTATCTGATGTCGTCTCGTCGGCGACGTAAGATAACGGCGTTTTAAAATAACAGCGATCAAAAACGCAGAAAAACACTGCTATCTAATGTCGTCTCGTCGGCGCCGTAAGATAACGGCGTTTTTAAGCAGCAGTTTTAAATAACAGTTATTGAGAAAACACGGGAACGATAGCAGCGTTCTTATAAAATAGCCGTTATTGCCATCGCTAGTGGTGTATAGTGTATACGGTGACGAGAAGCCACACGGTGGTTGCGCGAGTGCGAGTGCGAATCTGCAACACCGCGCGTGAATACGATTTCACTTTGTTGGACTACAGACAAAAAGATTCTTCCGAAGGGACGTAAGACCACGCACTCCCTTAACACGCTGCGTGGTGCGGAGCAGTGTGCCAAGCGCCTTACTATCTGCCTGTGTTATACAACTATTTATCTTATCTGCGCTATAGGCTATAGGGTACCTAATATACTAAGTTGCTAAAAATAACATTCTAGAAACTTATACCAACGCGAAGGGCCGACGGGCCAGCGCGATTGACACTATCCCTTACATAATGGTAACAACAAGTACCTACCTAACTACTACAATCGCAGATTCGATGGAAATGTTCCTATTGCATAACTTTACACCCCGTTAATTATTGAGATCGGGAACGGCGCGGTGCGGTTTTTTAATCGAAACCGAAAAAAACGGCAACCTACCAGTACTAACGTATCAGGAACAAAGAAACCGAGCGAATACGAACCCACACGAGCAGCATTCGGCAAGTGGATAATGTTTGAATGATGAATGGATTATTGATTTGATGTACTATATTTATAATTATGTATACTTCAAAAAGTGCGAAGAGCATTTCTGCCAAAGCCTCAGTTACGAACTAGCTTCGAAACGAATGGTACGCGTCGTGTCAACTCGCGTCTTCATAAGATAATTATAGAGTTGATAACACCATCAATTTTATTAAGGTATGTCTCTTTCAATTAACTTGAACCTAACTCACTTGATGCCAGCGAGTTTAATTCTAAGTGTTTACTATTGAACCTCACCCAGGGAAGGTTTCCTTTATAATATAAATATCACGTTTAAATGCGTTTTTTTTTTAATTTTCTGAATGAAATTTTCTTTTTGAGTCTATTAATGTAATAATAATACGATAAAAATATAAATAATCATTTTTTTAACGATTTTTTGTAATATTTGCTTTGAAACACGTTCGCGTACAAATACTTTATTTTTTATGACTATTCTTTCAGGATGGTGCGAGACCGAATAGCTGACGATGCACGCCAAGTCATATATAATGTGTTACTGTACTTTGAAGGAGAAGCCAACCGATTTAAGAGAATAGAAAATTGCTATTTCCAGAAAGTACAGGAACGTGTTGCGACAGCATGTGGGGTTTCCAGAAAATTCATACATAATCTATTAAAAGAGGAAAAGTTTCAACAACCTACTAACAATAAGCCGACACCTATAAGAAAAGCAAAGAGGAAAAGAATATGCAGGATTGAAATATCTGATGATGAAGATGACATTGTGACAGAAGAACAAGATATTGAACCCACGGCACCTAAGACAATTCAACCGACTATGATTGAAACTGATCCATCACCGTCAACACATATATTTACACCAGAATTACCATTAATAACGTCAGTTTATTCCGAATCAAAGCCACCCCTGTTAGCACCGATAGTGATGAAATCTGAAAGCCCACCGCCGTTAGTACCAATTGCCACGAAATTGGACTTACCACCACTAAAGGGTCCGTTCCCAAAATGTTCAACGTTACCATTAAATCTATCGCCATTCGTCACTCATTCAAATGCATCACCAATATCCTTAAATACTCAGTTACCTATAATAAAAAAAGAAGAACTTGATGACTCGGAAACAAAACCGGTTGCAATAGAATACGAACCTCCACATTTTGATTGTGATGTAAAAATGAAACGTGAAATTGATGACGATGATGAGGATTCATACTGAAGTACAAAATGACCGAAAAGAAGACAATCGTTTGTAGTGAATAGTGAAGTAGGTATTAAAATATTAGTGATATTAATCAAGACATAAATAAATAAGCAGACAAAAAGGATAGTTGTGGTAAATGCGAATTTAGTACCGTCAAATTAATTTCCTTTATATAATAGAACCTATTGTACTTGGTACTCATTATCAAAATAGTATTCAATACTATTTAATATATGCATTTTTATTGCATACATTATTGTTGTTAAACAGAAACTTACTAACGTACTGAACAAAATGCTTATCTCTGAAAAAGAAGGGTTTCGGTTTGGCAACATTATTATAATATCTATAGATTATACTATATAATGTATTAAGATATTTAAGTAGGTATAAGTCAATATATTGGTCATATCAAAATACTTACTAGGTACTTGTAATTATGTGTCAAAAATTCCTGACTAAATTAATTACAATCATTTTAAAACCTTTAATATTGTTAATACATCTATAATTTTATGAAATACTAGCCTTCTGCCCGCGGCTCCGCCCGCGTGCATCTCGGTTAACGCGACCTTTGCTCATATCTTCGGTTCTACTCAACTGATTGCGATCAAACAAAAGTAAGATTTTAAGTCTGAGCAAGCCCTTTCTAACAAAAAAAAACTGCATCAAAATCCGTCCAGTAGTTTTCGCGTCCATCGCGGACAAACAGACAAACAGACAGGAAATTCAAAAAAAATATTTTCGTGTTCAGTATCGTTAACATAACATAATCCAAGTATTTTTTCCAATGTACAGACACAACTACTTTACAATTATATAATAGTATATAGAGTATAGATTTTACTTTAGGTATGTATGGATCGCATAGCAGTCTTATTACATTACCTTCTTATTATTTTAATTACAGATTGTCTTGTTTTAGTCTTCGAGGTTCGATTCCCGCTCAGTGCAAATATTTGTGTGCATGAATATGAGTATTTGCATTGGTCTGGGTGTTTCTATGTATAATATGTATGTATTTAAGAAAAAAAAAATGTATCTAAGTATGTTTATCCGCATTCTAGATTCCATAACACAAGCTAGTTAAGCTATGCTTACTTTGGGTCTAGATAGCGTTGTGTAGAATGTCCTACAATATTTATTTATTATTTATTTAGTATGAAAAATGTGCTAACCGTAGAATAAAACAATATTTGAAAATTAAAATTATGTTTATTGAACGTTAATTTTACTGATATTGTACCTTTCTAAACTACGACCTAACATAACAGTAGCACAGCAGTATACACAGAATCTTTGCAAGAGAGATTCACTTCAGAATGACATAAATGATATCCATAACGTAGTAATACAACTCTATGAAGATATCACCACGCCCCTTGAGATCCGAAGCGCTCCGAGCGTTGCCGAACCTACCTAACGCACGCAGAGAGTCCGCGTCATTATAGTCGCCATGTTTATTATTGGAACTGAAGTTATCAAATACACTAAAAAAATATAGATAACATAAAAAAACTATTACGACTGAGGAGTATACAATAATAGTAGGTACTACATGAATTTACACAACAAAAGGAACAATGCCTACTATTTTAGGTATAGGTAAGCCTTGTTTGAGCAAATTATCTTTAGTCAAATCAGTAATATCATTTTAGAGTGCGAGTCAGTATTTGCGAGAAATTATTCTTGTTCAAGTAGAATGTCTGAATGAATGAATGAATTTCGTTTTATGAATTGCTATAATTTGCTGAATTTTGCTCACTGCCATCTAGTGGTTTTTAGTAACATTATTTAAACGAGATTCTTACCACAGCCTGCACTGCGACACTGCTTCCATATTGTTTTACTGTTATACTCTAGATGGCATTGTGATTAAGTAATAATTATTTTACTAGAAAATTATGCCATTTTTTTATTACATACTAGCTGACCCCGGGAACTTCGTACCGCCTTTTTTTAAAAATTTTCTCGCCGTAAGAACCATCCTCGTACTTCAAGGAATATTCTAAAAAAAGAATTAACGAAATCGGTTCAGCCGTTCTCGAGATTTGCGCTTAGCAACACATTTAGGGATTCATTTTTATATTATAGACTAGGCTGACCCCGCGAACTTCGTACCGCCTTTTTAAAAAAAATTCTCGCCGTAAGAACCATTCTTGTACTTCAGGGAATATTCTAAAAAAAGAATTAGCGAAATCGGTTCAGCCGTTCTCGAGATTTGCCCTTAGCAACACATTTAAGGATTCATTTCTATATAATAGAAGATATGCCATTTTTGTTTAATTGAACTCATGGTTGCTATTAGAAAAACTTAATAAATAAGTTTTTAATAGCGAACATTATAATTTTTTATTAGAGGCAAGGCAAGATCAGTAACCCCGCCCGCTTTCCCGAACTTGGGAAAACAATCACACCTGTAATAATTTATGTATGACGAATTTAAAAGGTAGCTATCTAAAGCTATGAAGGGTATTCGAACAACATTTACCTAAATAATAATATATTAGGTACTTGCAGAAGTATCAATTTGAAAGTTATTAGTAAATTAGAATTAAATAACGCCGCTTAAGTTGATTTAAACGCGTTTGATTCGTCGGTTCTCCTGATTCATTTCAATCATAGACTCATCTACTTATACATTATGAATTGATACCTTAAAATGCTGTACTTTCAGCTGTTCCTGCTCCAAATGGACGACCTGATCGAGACAGTCAACGACAACCACATCCCACGGAACGACACCGGTGGCTGCAGCTCTATGGCCTTCAAGAACCCACAGGCTGTAAGATGCACAAAAAACTTTCCCTCATCAATGAACTAGCAGTCCTCAGCTGTATTACATGCCTCTCGTAATGTGTGCTGCAGTAACCGATCCTCCACCTACCACAACTAGTCATAGTTCCCTTCGTAGGTAGACGCACGAATAATAGAAGGTTAGGTCATTCGTGAAAAAAAATTAATCACATCGCTATAATTTCAGTTCTAACTCCACTAGTCCGACATCACTACTGGGGGCTTATCATAATGGTTTTTCCCATCTGTCACCACTGGTGGCAACTGGGGACAATAGCAGTGACCATTCCCAATTACCACCGCTGGTGACGCCACCACTGCCACCAGTGGTGGCAAGTGGGACATTTTTTCTAAAGAAATCCCATTTGTCACCAGTGACTGTGGTGGCGTCAACAGTGGGGGCGGCTAGGAATAACCGGATAAAATTATTGCCTTTACCAAAAATTCATTGCCTACTTTTTTATGTAGGACTCGTCAATTTGACTTCACCTCGCCTAATGGTAAGCTGAAGGCAAAGTCTCTGAAGAGAGGGTCACCATTATAAACACGTAGGTACTATGTTACAATGGCGGCACTCACTCCATTTAAACACTCAGGGGTTTTGGCATTCTACTTTCTGCTAGAATTAATGATTATGTGTTCAACTGACAAAGTGAGGCAAAGCGTGATAGGAGAACACTGCGATATGATACAGGATAGAAATATTAAGATAGAGGGAAAGAAAGTACCTATATTTGGATATACGGACACCTTAAGAGGGTTCATGAAAGATTGTCGAACAGTTGGCTAACATAACATTTATTTGTCGCGTGCCACTTGTTAATTTCCAGACAATCCTGGCGCACACCGAGGACGCGCCCAGAGAGACCCTGAACCACTTCTACATCATGTCAGCCCACATCATACCTGCGCCGGAAGACAGGGAGCTCGGGGTGAGTTTTGTGATATATCACCGACCAGGGGGATGGCTGAACACCTTATTCAAGCTTGTTGCAGTCCACAGCTGGACATAGGCGTCTCCTTATTCATTCCATTATTCCTAATCCTCCACCATCCGCATCCAGTAAATTTAAATAATAAATGTACGGGTGTTGTTTGGGTACGTTACTAGTCGACATCGATGGGGAGGAATTTTCGACCCCTGACCCGGGGTCCTTTCTTTTTTTAGTCTTGTGAATATTTTTATTTATTAATTTAGTTTTGTTTATCTGTAATTAGCTAGAATAATATTAAATTGTAATTACGGAAATAAAAAAAAAGATAATGTTAATATACCTTCGTATATGCTCAATTACAGTACCTACTACTTAATAACTTGACCCCATGTTGTCCCCTAGACATTTTTTTAAAATTTATTTGTACCAAGGATATGAATGTATGTTTTAGTTTGTGTGTTTAAAAACAAAAGTTATTAATTTATTTCCAGGCGGTCGAGGAGAGGTTCACATCGCTTTGCTATGCCGGCTGGATGCCTGGGTACACCATGGGGTACAATGAGAACGGTATGGTTTTCTCAATCAACACCCTCAGCCCCATGAATCTCAAGGCGGGCAACACACGTAAGTATTTAATTGGCTCATGGGGAAACCCCACATATCTTGTAAACAACATTTCCTCGTTCCTTTGAGAAGTTTTTCATTCCGTAAGCTCACTCTAGCGTACTCAGTTTTATGATCCAGCTAATAACATTTTTTGGGTATTTTATATACCTACATATTTTATTTTTACATTATTTGCACCGACGACGGCGCGAACGGCACTCATATACGAGTACGAGTATATAGTCCCCAAGGCTTTCGGTACTTTTACAGAATCTACGGCGTTACAGCTTAGTGCTACTTGTAATGATTATTCAGTGAGCGGGTAATACTTTTGGAAACAATTTGATCTGTTTGTGCTGAGTCATCAAATCATTCATCTGTGAGGAGATGTTTGCAATATGAAATTTCAACTAGATTCCTGTTATTTTTAGCGAGAACCTTCATAACCCGGGCCATGCTCGCGGCCAAGAACTTCGCCGATGCCGAAAGCATCCTGCGAGACGAGGGGCTGGGCATCGGCAACGGCTTCTCCGTCAACATGATCTGGACCAATTCCTGGAATGATCGCCAGATCTACAACGTGGAGGTGGCACCCGACCTAAAGGCGGATAGGTCCCAGTTGAACATCCAGAGATACGACACGGATCCTCTGCTACACTGTAATAAGTAAGTATGGGTATTTGATGTTAAATTCACTTTACATAATGTGTTCTTGGTAGTCACGTTACTTATTAAAGGAGCAATTCTTGTATATAGCTGAGTGAACTTAGATGAAGACCATATATAGATGAAATGAGAATGCAAATTTTTAGGCGGTTGAACTGCTAATAATAGTGAAAACAGTCGGTATAAAAACACACACCTGTACTTTGTAAATTATGTACCTAAATAGTGTGGAAAAAGTGTAATACAAATATTCATAAATAGAGAGTTACTACACTCTCTATAAGAGAGTCAATATACTTGTACTAACAATTATTTGGTCAGCCAAATAGTAAGTACCTAAGAATTGCATCATCGTGTCACGTGATGGTGACGATGACGTGACTTCCACGATTTTTGTAAATAACAAGTCACCCAAGTACTCTCTCTTTATACTACTATGGCAGTAAACAAGCAGAGGGCATATTATGTAGTTCTCATCTTTTTATTTCAGATACCAAAGACTGAACGTGACAGAAGTAACAGGCGAGATCATACAGAGCAGCCTGGCTCGCTTGAAGACAATCCAGTCGTACCCCAAGCCGCGAGACCGCAAAGATATCGCCGAGATCTTCTCTGACACCAGCCGGTCTGAATACAACGTGTTCCAGGACAAACCTGCTGAAATCATGACTATTGCTGCAGGTAAGAATAGAATTAGAGAGAAATACTAAGACGATAAACAAACACAGTCATGTCCCCATACGAAACAAGAAAAGGGCAAGGGTTCAGCCCCCTTAGACAAGTGCCCACTTATCTAGGGGGCTGTTGTTGTTGCTAATAGAAGTATAGGATGCTGGTTCATAAATATTGTACGTATATAGATTTATTGATCTAGAATAATGTTTGTGAATTATCTCTGCAATGTGTATACAATTATGTTGAGAAGAAACAAAATAGTTCTCCAGATTTACCATGTCAAGGGTGTTTCGTTTTATCAGTGATTGCCGGTCTACTATAAACGAAAAAAACTAACAAAGAATAAAGCCTAACGTATACTTAAGTTTTCATGTATGGGCAGCGCTGTTCGCTGTTGCTGTAGGCATCTTCACGCGAGTGTGTGTTTGTGAGCGTGAGAAAATAGTAGATTACCCAACAAGTGAAAAAAAGGTGAATTCTTTTCGAGGCACCAAGTTGTATCCCGAGAGGAGTGAAGGTTTCTCCGGTAGAATCCCGAGCGTAGCGAGGGGTTCTAGAGAGAAACCTGAGTGGATCGAGGGATACAAGAGCCGAGATGAATTCTTTTTTCACGTGTTAGGTATTCAACTTTTCACCATTGACTACGAGAAAACGATTACTCTGTGATTATGAATTACATTTTGTTATGGATAGTACACAAAAGAAGCAGCAAATTATCAGTAATAGCTACCGCTTTAACGCGAAAAGACTCAGGAGTCTTTTCGCGTTCGAGAATATGAGTTTCATTTTCATCACTAGATGAAGTCATTTTATGATTATGAGACAAACATATATAAACTTTTATAAGGAAAATTACACAGAAAATGGCGGCTTTTTTTTTTCTTAATTTAAACTGAGCCACATTCCATCCAGCCAGTGATTACATTTTGGTGGCTTTTAGTACGTTTTTATAGTGAGAGTGTGCAACCTCTTTGTATGTTTCACTAGAATCCGTACATTCGCGCATGTTCCAAATTCAAATTTTTTTATTCACTCGGTGAAACAAAGAGCGTTTTATTCACTGTTTTTGATGAATCACGGGCCCTTTTTCGAGTGTCAATGGTGAAAAGAATTAAACTAATCTGTAATAATCTCTGTTTTATGCACATTAAATAGGTACACCCGCAAAATTCTACAGGGAAAGTGGAATGATCCTTTCGAGCCACTAGGTATAGCAGACAGAAATATGACTTTATTACTTTACATGTTTGTATTTTCACTTTCAGGTATTTTCGACCTAGACAAGCGAACTTGGAGCATCTACATCAACCCCCCAAAGTCTTCAGAGCCGGTCGCGGTGCTGCCCATCGCCTTCACGTCGCTCGACTATTAGACACTAAAACAGTATAACACCAACATATTGCTGTGTTCCTATTCTATTAGGTCGTGTGAACTCGTGTGTTACTCTATAGATTTGGACAAAGCCGAGTGCTTGTCTGCCACCTAAGTGGTATAAAAAAATTGCTCCACTTTACGGATTTAAACTGGAGGTATATTGATACGAGTATTATTGTAATTGTAAAACGTATCAGTTGTAAAATTTGAAGAAATGAATTACGATAAGAACGAATCGAGAACTAGGGAATACATAATTTTATAAGTATTCCTGGGTGTTCTTAAACTAATCCCTTGCATATTAAAATATTATGTAGTATTATATTAAGGCTTGTATCCTAGAACACTCAGTCCTGAATCTCAATATATCGGAGGACAGAGATTGACAGATTTGACAGATTGTCTATGCAATCTGACCTCTGGTAAATCGGGATTCGGACTGAGTACAATTCTAGAATTCGGGTAATGGTCAATTCTATGACTATAAATTTAGTTAAGGTCCAACTGTGGGTGATGGTAGTTATCACGGAGAGTGGAGTTATAGGTACCTTTATATGGGGTGAATAGGGATCAATGGAGGAATAGGGATAAAATGGTGAGCTAAATCCTGTATTTATTTTCTTTCAAGTGAAATTATGGATTAGTTCAATGTACTAATGAGCAGAGTTATTAATAATATCTGGTGATACTTGTAATTCGGGAGAGAAATTATTTAAAAAATCTAACAACCATTTTATCCCTATTCATCCATTGATCCCTATTCACCCCATTTTACAGATACTGACAGATTACAAAATAGAGAAGTGCCATTCCGTTTCAGTATCTTAATATATTCATTAGAAGAATTGAAAGTACCATATAAATAGCGTTGTTCGTCGATCTGTACTTAAGTATGATTTAAAGACAAACACGATACCTACTATGGAAACAAGACGAAGGCTAAGACAGATGAGATGTTATATTGTACATTCATAATGTTCGTATTGTACTTATTACGGAATTTATAGCCATCTTCTTATTAGTTTTTTTTTATCTTAGAGCTCGACGCTAGAAATTGATTGTTATACAGTAAATTAAATGTAATTTAATCATATTCATGCAGATTCCGACATTCAGATATCAGCAAGCCATTGACCGATATATCAGCAAGCCCCAGTGGCTTGCTTTGTGATTGTGTAGCTCGTGGGATACAGCGAGTTGTCTTATTTAGAGGCAAAAATAAAGTATTACAATCAGTATTGTGTTTTTTTTATTAACCTGGTTTCTATTTTTATTTAATACTTTTACGAAAAGTATGAGAATGACAATCTGATGACCTGATCTACAACAACCTGATCTTGTTTTTAAGTAGGTATTTCATCTATATTTTTAATCAGCTTGCAATAAGGTTTAATCGATGAAGCGATAGATGGTGGCGATGGTCATTACCAACGACGCGACGACGTCACAAGCACTGACTCAGCGGTATTCTACTATAATGAGTTTATTTATTTATTTATTTAATATTTAAATATAAAAAAGAATATTAGCAACCGCAATTACTAATATTCCTGTTAACCCCTCCAACTAAGCTAAATTGCTTGTGCTAGAAGTGGGTTCACGTCGGTAATGTAATGGTATAGTTCCGCAGTCGTAACGTGAGAAGGCGATGGGCGGTTTGTCTCTCAGAATAATATTGGTATCACAATCACAATATCAAGGCCAGAGTGAGATGAAACCTAGTTGAAACAAATCAATACGTGAGGCACGTCGGCACGTCACACTACAACTGGTGGCACGTGCTCGGATGTAAACAAAACAACGTCTATGACGATAACGAAACAGGTTGTAGCACCAGGACTTCATAAGAAGTCCTGGTGCTACAATCTGTTTCGTTTCGATCTTTCCGATTCACCACGTGCTGTTCGGCCAAGCGACATCTGGGTGGCCAATTGTAATTAATTGGCTTAGGTGCGAAGGAATTGCCCTACTGGGCCTTATTACACTCGGTTTGAGTCAGACATTTCACTTCTCCTTGCTGGCAGGAGAGTACTTATATCACAGAATAAGTAATAGTACTACGTATACGCCTATATACCTATAATATACTAGCTGTCCCGGCGAACTTCGTATCGCCATATTTTTTCCAACCCGCGTGAATTTTTGATCCCGTTCCCGCTGCACCTATTTTCTCATCTTTAAACCTTCCCTGAACATCCACGAATATTTCAAGACTAAAATTAGCCAAATCGGTTCAGCCGTTCTTTAGTTATATTATAAACTAACAACGAAAAGTGGCATTGATTTTTATATTATATAGATTATTATTTTAAGGTGGTCTTTAATTTTAAGGAGTCATTTTTACTAATATTTATAAATTGTCATTTAACAAGTACAACAACATTTAGGTGATAAAATAAAACTGTTAATTCACTACCATCCGATTTCCGTCTCCGTCATTTTGAATTACATTGTTGTTTACCGAATAAGTCGTGTAGTTTTAATTTTAAACGAAAAATGGATACCACGCAAATCGAAATGTAGCCTGCCAGTGACCTTATTTAACGAATTCCCAAAGAAAATAGCTACTCGGAGTTTTTCCTATGTCAAAAGAATCGAACAAAGTTTCTCCATCTTTTCATAAATCGAAAAATACCGATCCTACAAAAAAATGATTACTACCAAAATTGTAGAAAAGGGGATTGGGTAATCTAGTATGGACAGTGGCGTCCTTAATTTTTTCAGCGGCCATCAATAATTTTGATACCACTTCATTGTACTGTGTTAACACACGTACAAATGTCATTATTTTCATTGTAAGTAATATCGGAGCTGCGATATACAGGGTGCAACATTTCGACTTTACCTTGAAGGAAAGTACCCTCATACTAAAGATAGCGAATTTTACTTAAAGGAAACATTACCTTATTTTTAAAAAGAAACAAAACTGCATTCACAGATTTTTGAAAATGCCACACCCGGTAGTCGAACCGACTAATATCTTACAAAACCTTCTCTTTCATGGATTTCCTTTTATTTAATTTACCATGTTTTTAGAGAGATTTGATCCTTATGATCGACCCTATCGATTGATGCAATAAAAATACAGGATGTTATTTTTTCGAATTGTAGTCGGTTCGATTATAAGGCGTGGCAAACGATTTTTCAGCATTCCTTAAATGCAGTGCTGTTTCTTTTTTTAAAACACACTAAACTGTATTCAAAGTTTTCTGAAAATGTCACACCCGGTAGTCGAACCGACTAAAATCTTTCTAAATCTTCTATTTCATGGGTTTCCTCTTATTTAATTTACCAAGTTTGTTAAAGACATTTGATCGTTGTGATTGACTCTATCGATTGATGCAATAAAAATATAGGGTGTTATTTTTTATAATTTTAGTCGGTTCGATTACAGGACGTGGCAAGCGATTTTTCGAAATTCCTTAAATGCAGCTTTGTATTTTTTTAAATAAGAGAGTGTTTCCCTTGAATGAAATTAGCTAATTCCGGTAGTAAGAGTAGGTACTTTTCCTACATATTAACATCCAAGAAGTAATTATTGTAATCAATTCAAAGGAAATGTTTCCTTATTTAAAAAAAGAAACAGAACTGCATTTAAGGAATGCCGAAAAATCGCTTGCCACACCCTGTAATCGAACCGACTAAAATTCAAAAAAATAACACCCTATATTTTTATTGCATCAATCGATAGGGTAAATCTTATGGATCAAATCTCTTTAACAAACTTGGTATATTAAATAAAAGGAAATCCATGAAATAGAAGATTTAGAAAGATTTTAGTCGGTTCGACTACCGGGTGTGGCATTTTTAGATAACTTTGAATACAGTTTAGTACGTTATTAAAAAAGAAACAGAACTGCATTTAAGGAATGCCGAAAAATCGTTTGCCCCGCCCTATAATCGAACAATTCGAAAAAATAACACCCTATATTTTTATTGCATCAATCGATAGAGTCGATCATTAGGATCAAATCTTTCTAACAAACTTGGTAAATTAAATAAAAGGAAATTCATGAAATAGAAGATTTAGAAAGATTTCAGTCGGTTCGACTACCGGGTGTGGCATTTTCAGAAAACTTTGAATACAGTTTAGTATGTTTATAAAAAAGAAACAGAACTGCATTTAAGGAATGCTGAAAAATCGTTTGCCACGCCTTATAATCGAACCGAATACAATTCGCAAAAATAACAGCCCGTATTTATTTGCATCAATCGATAGGGTCGATCATAAGGATCAAATCTCTCTAACAAACTTGGTAAATTAAATAAAAGGAAATCCATGAAATAGAAGGTTTAGGAAGATTTTAGTCGGTTCGACTACCGGTTGTGGCATTTTCAGAAAACTTTGAATGCAGTTTTGTTTCTTTAAAAAAATAAGGGAATGTTTCCTTTCAGTGGAATTCGCTATCTCCAGTATTTAGAGTACTTCCATCTAAGTAAAGTTGAAAAATACCATCCTGTATAGCTAAGTCCCGATATAGTTTAGAGAAGTTTGTCCATAGTAACTTTTGATCACTTTATACTGTACTTTCATATTATACCAATTTCATTGATGGCTGCTCAATTCCAACACGACGCCAACATTACCCAACCCCCAACTTTGTAGTGACATTTTTTCGTGTAAAATTAAAACTAAACGACTTATTCGGTAAACAAAAATGTAGTTACCCTTAAATTCAGGATGGCGGAGAACGCAACGAAACGAATACTACGCAAATCGAAATTTAGACTACTAGTGACCCCCGTCAACGAATCCCGAAAGAAAATTGCTGCTAGGAATTTTTCCTATGTCAAATCCCTATTTTATTAGGCTATATGTTAATGGCACAAGTCGACATTATAGGCATAGCTTGCCACACCAAAAATTTTTTAATGTACTTAGCCCAGGGTCTTAACATTATCATTATTGTAATAGAACATTAATAAAATATGACACAGGCAGATAGACAATAGACATAATAAAGGTGTAATGTGTAAAAGTTTGGCGGTAGTGAAGGCAGTCACTACGCATGAGGTACGGGTTCATTGCCCGCTCAGTGCATGAATATGGTATTTTCATTGGTCTGGTCGTGCTTCGGAGAGTACGTTAAGCAGTCGGGCCCGGTTGCCATACGAACGTCTATGTCAGTTATTACGGGTAGTAGACCCCTAAAAACTCCAACGACTGGTCTAGCTATAATGCTTATATCGCCATTGGGTTGTGGAGGTCAGATGGCAGTCGCTTCACGCTTCACATTAAGTTCAGCCAAATGTCCAGTAAGAGGATCCCAGACTCCGATGTGAAAGCTTCGAATGCGAGTGGGATTAAAAAGATGAAGAAGATGATAATGTTGGTGTAACAACCCATGTCAAGATGAGGTGAAATTTTTTTATTCAACTAATAAAATTACAATTATTTACATAAATTACATGATATAAAAACAATACATAATATACCTTTATACAAAGCTGCAGGTTCAGGCGTCAAAAAATTCCACCCCATCCACGTCAAATGGATGGGAAGGTGAAAATTATACATGTATTGTATCACTTCATCACTACATATTATAAAACAAAGTCGCTGTCACTGTCTGTCCGTCCCTATGTATGCTTAAATCTTCAAAACTACGCAACGGATTTTGAAGCGCTTTTTTTAAATAGATAGAGTGATTCAAGAGGAAGGTTTATATGTATAATACATGTATAATATTGTAGAGAAACACTGATACATTTAGAGATATGCAGCGGGAACGGGGTCAGAAAATATGGCGGTAAGAAGTTTGCCGGGTCAGCTAGTTACAGATAAACAAACATCACAGTGTTGTGTCACGTGTACCTACGAAAAGCATAACTAAAGTAGCTAGAATCTCACTTCGTTTATAATACTAGGAATGTATAAACCGATAGAACTGTTATTAAAGCATTCGCTAATGTGAGAATACACTATCTTACCGCTTCTTGCCCACAGAATTGTCAACCATATAGCCAACGCATAAAGTTCATATTTGTTTTCGGCTCAACTTGAGTTATTACGCTCTTAAGTAAAGTCTAGTACAAGCAGTGATGGTTTCGAAACGCGTATTGCAAGGTTTTATTGTTGAAATTGTTGCAATTTTTGACATAAAATCCGTTATTGTTATTGTAAAAGGAGCGCTAGGAAATGTACTTTAAGTGGCATGTAAATTAATGTGAATCATTTGATGTTTTATGTCATAATATTGTATTTGATTGGACGGACAGCTACGCGCGCCATTACTGATACGAGTAAAATACAATTTGACTATTTGTGCGTTGGATTTGGCCATGTGCGAACGACCGAAGGGTTTTTCCACAGGTTTTGGTCTGGGCACAGTTTTGGTGTCATATTGAAAAACAATTGTAGAAGGTTTATAATTTCTATTACTCGTATGTTGGTTTATTATCTACCTACTTGAAAACAAACGAAAATATGATTAATTTTCAAAATATTGAAAGAGTAACAATCAAAATACTGAAAATTTAAAACAAAATATAAATATAATAATAATAAAACAGAATGTATTTTTGAGACGGAGCATTTGGGGAACCGTTATAATTACAGCAAAACGTTCTTGAGTTTGCTGCTATATTTTACACCACCAGTTGGTGGGTTAATTCTCACAATAAATCCTCTCTCTACATTTCGAAGTAGAAAAAAAATTGCCCATTCTTTAGCACGCACCTGTACCAGGATTTCATAACTATGGGAGAGATTTAATATTGAAATCTCATCCAAACACAATACCTAATAATATCCCAAGAGTGTGTGAGTGCAATAAATTGATTGGTGCATCTGTAAAGTCTCCCTCTTCACGGAGGCGTGACCTGCGCGACGGTGCGGCTCGATATCCCATCCCTGAATTACTAGCAGGGATGACAATAGAGGAGATGAATTATTAAAATATTACAAGTAAACTTAAAACGACCCATCTCTGTACACTACAGGAAATCATTGTACACGCCGCTGAACTATGCTACTACAGCAAATCATTGTAATTTATACTAAGTGAACATGTAGTAAAATGCTCGCTGAGTTTCTTGTTGGATTCCTCTGATGTATGACCATGCACGGGCCGCGTTTCGTAAGGGTGGTCCATTTGCTAAATAAGTCTTATTTATTTTTTGTTGCGACGTTTTGTAAGTGCCGCTTTAAATATCTATACGTAATTAATGATGATTTTTACCCTTGTCTTTGAAGTAATATGTATTTCTTTCGTCTAGTTTTTGGGAGGAACTCAAATGAATGTCATCATTGATATTCTTTTGTTAAATTGTAATCTGAGATAAGAATAATAGCCGTATTCAAGCTTCCGGCAATGTCATTGTCAATATTGATTAGAATACAAGGTAGAACTATCATCAAGGTTGGCATTCCGAACTAGTCTAAAGAGTAATAACCTTAGAGTATCTATCATAGATACTCTAAGGTAATAACCTTCAAAAAGCTTGTTAGCTTTTTGAAGGTTATTACCTACTGTTATACTTATACTGTTGTTATACTGTTGTTACAGCTGTTATACTGTTGTTACAGCTTCAACCGCTTTTTAGTGCAATTCGTATACCTATTTATCTTGTGAAATAATCAAAATCTTCACGAAAGTTTCAGTCTGAATGTAATCAATAGTTAAATACATCACATTATTTCATTTCAATACAAAACAATTCTTTGAAACATTTTGGAACTAGCCATGCCACATGCCACTTCTGGAACCAGTGAGTATCATTGAATCACCATTATCATCATCTGTCGAAGCTACGACAGGTATTCTAGTCAACTCGTGCTACGAAAGCCTCTGAGCGTAGATACTGCGTAGCACCTTGTAACATGCCATGGGAAAAGTCAAAGTTGTACTAAAAAGTTTTTTTTTTATTTCGAAAGTACAAACAATGCAAGTGATTCTATTGGTAACTGTTGAAGCCTTAGAGTATACATTATAAATAAATAGCAATGTATACTCTAAGGTTGAAGCCTATCTAGCCCGACCACTATAAAATATAACGAATTCGCTATTCGAACATTCGAGCAGCAAAGAGAGGTAGCAAAAACACACGTAGTAGAAATATGACAAAAGCTAACTAGAACGATCGCACGTCTAGTACTAGGGATGCATAAACTAAAAGAGATAAAAAGCACAACTCTTGCAAGACTGACAGTGCGTAACACACAGCTACCACTCCACACCATTTTTAACTCTATTAGCATTGATTTAAGCCTAAAATACTATTCGGTTGTGCTCGACTTCTTCTGATGAAAATTGACTATGATTTGGTAGTGTGAGTTAGAGGCTTTTTTTGCCAAAACTCTTGTACTTTCTGACATAAAAAAAATTTGTAAAAGAAGCGCTGGGAGATGTTCTTTGTGTAGCAATTGAATTGATGTAACACACCGATTGTTTTAAGAATATTGTATTTGTTTGAAGCGAAGCACATGTATAAATGTGTGCGTCGGGTACTTCGATCAGCTTCTGGGAAAGTGGCTATTATCTGTTCTGTGAAAGTGGTTTGTGTTTACTCACACACACGTTTGAGAATGTGTTTGTATGTGTAACAACTAGTAATGGATCGGCACTTAACCTGTCTTCCTACACATTCAGTTCTAAGATGGCACCATAATAAAGTTAGGTACCTACATTTTAAGTTGTCTATGATTAATTGAGAAACTAAAATAAAAATGGCTATTCCAGTCTGTAAATACAGCACCACGTGGTCCATTCATGTAGACAACGCTATGACCACCGTGTTTTTAAAACTTAATTATCAAACGAGTTAAGACATTAGTTAATTAATAGTACATTATGGTACAAGTGATACTCACGCGTGGCATACGACATTTTTCAACACACTTGTGAGGAAAATAATACTAAAAAGCAAACTTTCATACTTCTTCACTATTTCGTAGAATGGACCGTGTATGGTGAATGACCTCGGTATTTTATTTTTCGTCATAGGTATCTTCACTAAAAGCATCTGACCATGGTTCTCTATGTCTTTCACAGTTATATTTGTTAATTCTTGTATCCTACATGCACCAGTTACACCAAATATTAAAGCGACCTGAAAAAGATGAACCATAATTTAAGTTCAACACACAACTCGGCAGAAGTCGTCTAGTTAAAATAAACCAAAAAGTTAATAGTACATTAATTTAACTAACCTTAGTAGCCAGATAATGGCTAAATCTTCTTAAATCTTCTATTTCATGGACTTCCTTTTATTTAATTTACCAAGTTTGTTAGAGAGATTTGATCCCTATGATCGACCCTATCGATTGATGTAATAAAAATACAGGGTGTTATTTTTTCGAATTGTAGTCGGTTCGATTATAAGGCGTGGCAAACGAGTTTTCAGCATTCCTTAAATGCAGTGCTGTTTCTTTTTTAAAAACACACTAAACTGTATTCAAAGTTTTCTGAAAATGCCACACACGGTAGTCGAACCGGGTACGAGTACCTACTCTTACTACCGGAGATAGTTAATTTCATTCAAAGGAAACACTCTCTTATTTAAAAAAGAATACAAAGCTGCATTTAAGGAATTTCGAAAGATCGCTTGCCACGTCCTGTAATCGAACCGACTAAAATTCTAAAAAATAACACCCTATATTTTTATTGCATCAATTGATAGGGTTGATCATAAGGACCTAATCTCTCTAACAAACTTGGTAAATTAAATGAAAGGAAATCCATGAAATAGAAGATTTAGAAAGATTTTATTCGGTTCGATTACTAGGTGTGGCATTTTCAGAAAATTTTGAATACAGTTTAGTGTGTTTTTGAAAAAGAAACAGCCCTGCATTGAAGGAATGCTGAAAAATCATTTGCCACGCCTCATAATCGAACCGACTACAATTTGAAAAAATAACACCCTGTATTTTTATTGCATCAATCGATAGGGTCAAATATAAGGATCAAATCTCTTTAACAAACTTGGTAAATTAAATAAAAGGAAATCCATGAAATAGAAGATTTAGAAAGATTTTAGTCGGTTCGACTATCGGGTGTGGCATTTTCGGAAAACTTTGAATACAGTTTAGTGTTTTTAAAAAAGAAATAGAACTGCATTTAAGGAATGCTGAAAAATAGTTTGCCCCGCCCTATAATCGAACAATTCGAAAAAATAATACCCTATATTTTTATTGCATCAATCGACAGGGTCGATCATAAGGATCAAATCTCTCTAACAAACTTGGTAAATTAAATAAAAGGAAATCCATGAAATAGAAGATTTAAGAAGATTTAGGAAGATTTAGTCGGTTCGACTACCGGGTGTGGCATTTTCAGAAAACTTTGCATACAGTTTAGTATGTTTTTAAAAAAGAAACAGCACTGCATTTAAGGAATGCTGAAAACTCGTTTACCACGCCTTATAATCGAACCGACTACAATTCGAAAAAATAACATCCTGTATTTTTATTACATCAATCTATAGGGTCGATCATAAGGTTCAAATCTCTCTAACAAACTTGGTAAATTAAGTAAAAGAAAATCTATGAAATGGAAGGTTATAGGAAGATTTTAGTTGGTTCGACTACCGGGTGTGGCATTTTCAGAAAACTATGAATGCAGTTTTGATTCTTTTTAAAAATAAGGGAATGTTTCTTTTCAGTGGAATTCGCTATCTTCAGTATTTAGAGTACTTCCATCTAAGTAAAGTTGAAAAATACCACCCTGTATAGCTAAGTCCCGATATAGTTTAGAGAAGTTTGTCCATAGTAACTTTTGATCACTTTATACTGTACTTTCATATTATACTTACCAATTTCATTGATGGCCGCTCAATTCCGACACGACGCCAACATTACCCAACCCCCTTTGTAATTTTTTTATTTAATTACTTTCAATCATTGCAGTCTCGTAGTTACATCATGGTGTCACGCTAGTCAATAAGAAAATAAATAATATTCGCAGCGTAAAGCGAAAAATAAACCAAAACTAGTTGGGGTGTCTGATGACCAAATCAATTATTTAATAATACAAAATTAATATAATTATCACCTGCTTACAGTACTAATAGTGCTTTAATATGCAATCAATACAAATCGTACAATAATCTATGTAATCAAATAGTACAATAGTTGCGTGTCGGATTAGAACACTATCCGGTGCACATTGTACTAGAACATCAGAACCGCGATAGAGCTTCAAACACAAATTCACATTCACACACACACGCACACGCTGGACACTTTACAAGTGTGCGTGAGTGCAATAAATTGTATAGTGCACCCGCAAAGTCCACCCGGTCCTCCCCTATCAGTCGTGACCTGGCGACGCTACGACAGCGCTGTTCCCATGTTTCCAGCAGTTCAGTGGAGCAGCAGAGATGTTCAATAATGTTAACGGGAATTAACGCGATCATGGTATAGGTACTATCGCGATTATAAGTGCAGTAGCAATCTGACGCAACTATAGCGCGTCAACAATAGTCGTACTTATGACCTTATTCTTTGAAGACAATTCACACACACATACACGTCAACGCTAGTCGTACAGTACTCTTAATAAACTTTTGAAGTTATTGTTATGACCTTAATCTTTGAAGATAATTCACACACACACATACACACACATTAATATTGTTCACTCGTTGATTGATATTGTTAATTTCAATATCATACGGAAGCCGCCCCGTGGTTGAGTGGTTTAAGGTGCGGCTTGACGAATAGTATGAAACCTGTCGGTGATGGTTCGAACCTACCGGAACTTATATAACTTTTTGTGTTTTATATTTAAAAGTTATGATATATAAATGTTGATACGAATATAAAAATGTTTCTTAGGTAGAATTTTAAACTTAGCGAAAAAATAATTATTTGAGGGTGCATTTGAAATAAAATGGATTCATTGGCTATGAGTGAAGTTGTTGGTTGGTGAAGTCAGTTACGACTACCCTATTTATATATTATATCATCTATGGTTACGACTGTTTGTGTTAATTACTGTTCGAGCGATTACATTTCTTCTTTAATAAATCAATATGTCAAATATAAGTATTGAAGCAAAAGCTAATATTGTGGCCATATTCGAATGGTCTGAATATATCTCAAATTTCTAATGAGACCGGTTTATCTGTAAGTTAATTAATTAATTAATATTGTTGTAGTGCAATTTTGTTCATTGGTTGCAATTGTGTAATATGTTTGTTGCTTTTTAGAGAAATACTGTGAGTCGTTGCGTGAAACAATTTGAGGAAGAAGAGTTGCAGAGTTGGAGGAGAAGTGGAAGACCTGCTGAAGCGGCGTTATATGGTAGCAGAATATGAAACGAATAACGAAGAGTATTTACTTTAACTGGGAATCAACAATATTTTCTGATGAAAAAACGTTTAAATCATCTCAAAAAGGAAGATTAGGTACATTTATGGCATAAGGATAACACACGGTGGTGTGAAAACAACATAGTACCGAACACTGAATCTAAGTGTAAATTATGTGGGGGTGGATTAGTGCGCAAGGGCCGGGTGAATTAGAACCAATATCTACGCGTGCAAATAGTGCAAATTATGTGGAAGTGTTAGAAGATATAATGTTGCCCACAGTGCGAAATGTCTATCCAGATATAAATGAAGGTTTAAGGGCGTTAGAAGGTTTCTTCAGGGTCGGCAGCATGAGTGTGACGCCCCTGGTGTTGCATACGTCCAAAGGCCACGGTAATCACTTTCTATCAGGTGGGCCGTGTGCTTGTCTCCCACCTAAGTGGTATTTAAAAAAAATGATATAAGTTTTGTGCACGATAATTGTCCCATCCATCGAGCCACCATACTTCACGAATGGTTTAGAGAACGTAAAGTTATTCCTTGCTGTGGCGAAGGGTAAAAATGTTCAAAAGGGAAGCCGGTGGCAAATCCCAAAGAACAACCATGGCAATTTTGTATGAAATTCTCTCAAATTTTAGATAGGTACTGAATTTTAGGTGTAATACATGGAATTATGCATTAAACTTAAGCATCTCTACCATGACTTCCCTTTGCAGAGCAAGCCGGCAGGAATCGTGTTATGAGTACTCCTCGCCACTGAATTTCCTTGGCCAGCACGATCCCCTGATTTGAACCCGATTGAGAATATATGGGGTTTAATGGTGCAAAGAGAGATAAAAGTTATTGTTATTATAATTATATTTTATATAAAATAGTTAGGCTCAATTTAAAGTGAAAGCTCTCGTGATATTGTTATCGCCGTATTTCGTGCTAAGCTATTCTGTTTAATATTTTTGTTATTTAATTTCAGTTGAGCCTATTGAGACTACTGAGCCTATCAAGGGACGTGCTGGCCTGTAATTAGTATAAGACTGTATGGTTGAGGTTAAGTTTCAATCCTCTTTTCCGAAAAAAAACTTTCGAGAAAATGAATAATTAAGCTATAACCTCAATATGCAATATTAATTTTATTATAAAAGTATATTTTTTGGATGAAATTATTATAACCACAAATTAACATTGGATAATTCTTTTAATAAACTTTTTTTTTTTAAACTATTGTTTTATTTATAATCTATTGTAAATTAAGTATAATATTTTTCTATTTGTAAATATTTATTTCTAATTCTATTAACTTGTTCCTAAAATTTCATGAAAACAAAACAACAAAAAGTGGAAAAACTAAGATCCGAACCCACAACATCCGATTTCAACACTATCCGTAGCAGCCTTTTTACCGACCAGGCTACGCACTGCCTTACGTAAAATCACGAATTTTTGCATTACTTTATATAGATGCATGCTTCGAACATAATAGTATGAAAAGGCGAGCATAACGTTTTCTTTGTTTCGCATCACACACATTCATAATTTCTCATATCGATACTGTGTGACGTATAAATGTATGCGTTAAACATTACATACACATAGATACGCGTTTAGCCGGACAAGCCATTATAAACATTACGGTGCTAATGCACTTTTAATTACGATAGTACATACATACCTTTGATTTGCCTGACGTTTCGACCAGGTTACACCGGCCGTGGTCACAGGCTGACTGGCTCAGCGGTGCACGCCCGCCGTCTTCGAATCCGTGAGGTAGTAGGTTCTTCATCTACCCGCACATCTTCGAGATTTTTCACATTTTGTTTTCGCCATGTACCGTCACATACTACACTGACTGTGTCCCTATTCCGCAAGCCAACTGTCCGGTGTCTATCCAACTGCGCAGAAAAGCGAGGTTGCATGTTGTTTATCACTGGATTCCATGTTGCTGATAATTTAAACCCGCGAAAACAAAATGTGAAAAATCTCGAAGATGTGCGGGTAGATGAAGAACCTACTACCTCACGGATTCGAAGACGGCGGGCGTGCACCGCTGAGCCAGTCAGCCTGTGACCACGGCCGGTGTAACCTGGTCGAAACGTCAGGCAAATCAAAGGTATGTATGTACCTATACCATGATCGCGTTAATTCCCGTTAACATTATTGTATATCATGGAACGCGAGAGTTTAAAAGTTAGCAGAGATGTTGATACCATGCGGTATTATGATTATTAAATTTGAAAAATAAATAAATATGAAATAACCAACCCTAACCAAACTAAAAAAATAATAATTGTACTGTACAAACAACTGTACTGTAACACTACAAAGTACTCGTATAACAAGTTCAACACAAGTGATTTGTTAATATTGATATATAAGAGTATGAATAAATACTGTGGGGCGATTCTAATTAGGACATCTCATTGCAAGCTTCCATCTGTGGAACCTGCACCGCACTGCTATATACCTACGTATTTGTATTAGGTAGCTAGGTATTTTATGAAATAAAGTTGGTTCTCACGATTATGATGTAATACTCTCAGTGCCTGATTCTGTCTCCCGTACAATGATGACATCCAGATTTCTTACTTGCATTTTTTTTCCTTTTCTTCTCATCCTAGCGTTAATTCCCAGTCGTATCCGAAGATTTTCAACTCGGAGTCTGGGGTCCGCTTTACCAGTCTTAACTACAGATTTGGCTAGACCTCAATATTTTTTCGTGAAGCGATTGCCATCTGACCTCCACAGCCCAATGATAACATTAGGCGATATTGAAGCTTTGCAGCTAGACCGTTGTTTTTGGATTTTTTTAGGGCTCCATTTACCCGTAACGACTGCCATAGATGTTCTTATAGCAACCGGGACCGACGGCTTAACGTGCTCTCCGAGGCACGACCAGACAAATGCAAGTACCCATATTTAATGAACACAAATATTTGCACTGAGCGGGGATCGAACCCGCGCCTCCTGCGTAGCGGCCGCGTTCACTACCGCTACGCCACGGAGGCTGTCTTCCTTTTCTTCATCTTTCTTTAATTAGCCTATAGCAGGCCACTGGTCCGTAGGTGGTTGATCCTCATAATATAGGCATATTTCTAGTGACCAGCAGTTAGTATTAAACAAGAAAGCTCCGTGACCTTCGCAATCCGTAAGTTGAAACGCCACGTGCAATTTCGCAGTACTTGGGTAAGGGCGCATGCGTGATCTGGGGCCCCCAGTCGCGTCCTTTCATTGACTGGTTCTGAATGAAATAGATACAGCGACCTGCTGCACACTGCTGAGTGCCTGGTGCCGGAACAGAACAATGTTCCATAGAATTTAAACATTTGCCTAGATTCTCAAAATAGTGGTGAAATATGTTTTTCGAATTCCATTCTTTGTGAGCCCATTGGTTTTGTGCCCTTTCAGTACGTATTAGATCTAACTCTTTATCAAGCTCTAATAGTATATTGGGAAAACTGAAGGTTAACTGCAGGTCTAAAATGGCCGCTTTGGATTTTTCATTTAATGTTCATCTTATTGTCAGTTATTGTCCCATTTCACGGGTTACTATAGCATAATGTTTTTTTCGCGTAATGACAATTGACATGAAAGCATGTTACCTAGATAGCTGAAAGACAATTCAATGGCCACTTTTTGATGAATCATATAATGAAGTTCTAAATGTTCATCATCTTATTTGACAGTTTTGTATGAAAATGTGTAAAATGGTCTAAATATATGAGCCACTCATAATGTCAAATTCGTGACGTATTGAATACGGACTTACATTTTACCCGTCATTTAGCCTTCATATTGGTGTTTTCATAGTTATTGTTGTATTATTAAACCTCACTAAGATGTTTAGGGCACAATTCAACTTCACTCTGTTCGTCCATACACCTATTTATTGACGGCCGAGGCTTTGGCGTAGACTTTTATTTCAGGTTAGGTCTGAGTTGCTCCTGCAAAACTCAAGCTTTGGCGACGGGCTTTCTTGGGCTTTCTCTGATTTAATAAATTTTTAGTTATACCTGTTTTACAAATAAAATACGTGCAATGAAACAAATAATTCCCAATTTCTCTGTCAGCCAAGTCAGCCAGTAACTGTAGTTAATTCGAGAATAACTTTTTTATACCACTTAGATGGCAGACAAGCACACGGCCCACGTGATGGAAAGTGGTTACCATGGCCTACGGACGTATGCAACACCAGAGGCGTCACAATCGCGCTGCCGACCCGTCCTCTTTTGCAACCTTAGCAACTAGCTTGTAACGTAGTCATACTCGGTTATTATTCGCTGAAAATATCCTTTTTTGTTGAAATCCTCATGGACACACCCCTCCGCTCGACATTATCATTTGTAAATTACAATTATCTCAAACATGTTTTTTGGATTTTTCATTTGAAAAAAATCAGGGGTTGATCTAGCCTCCGTACCCACCAGTCAGGTCTCCAGCTTCGTATTGGGGTATAACAGGAGAGTTGTGTGACAAGTTTCAGCTTGAAGCATGTATGTACTCATAAATTGTATCAGCTCTTGGACTACTGCGGACGTTCGGAACGCCGCAACAAGTTAACGCCCGCAGTAGTACCAGGAGAACAAAGTTCTATTAGAAGTCTTTCGAATGTTTCAGACATTGCGACCATGGCGGCTGAACATGCTGCGACACAGGCGACACTACGTTCACAGAATATATATCGTCAGAACATTGTATAATATTGTTTTAAAAACTGAAAGAAGTGCATTCGTAGAAGACCAAGTTAAAAGTTCAATCATTAAATGTTTTTAAGCTATTGCATGGCTTCTATCGCGGGCCTTGAGCGTGGAGACCGAATCCAGAAATTCCGTAACGAAAAAACCTAAGCTGACACTCCGAGCTCGCACGAATCAAGCCGAGCTCGGCCGATTTCGGAGTAGCTCGGCACGATTCGTGCGAACTCGAAGTGGGGGGATAATTGCATAAGTTGATAAAAAATGCTATGCAATAGCTTTACCGCGGCAGTCCCCCGAGTGCCACACGTCTTTTTTTTTTACTTATTCAATTGTCTGAAGTCAAACTCATTCACTACCCTCATAACGATTTCTCAGTTGCGTTGCCACTTTGAAGTCCGAGGTAATTTAAGTTTAATGAATTAAAATTATTCAACACACACATAACATAATTATGACAAAACATAGCACAAAAGTATGTTGCAAAGTACATCGCAATGAATAATGAAACCTTTGAAAGAAAAGTACGCGTGTGCGTAGCTCTTGTCTGCTAAGCTCCACCCATTCATTCGCACGTACGTGAAAGGGACATTGAGAAACCAGAGAGAACGAAACACGCGCATGCATGAGTCGAAGTTTAACCTCTTGGTCATTCATTATCTCTTGGTGTATAGTGACCGAAACGCCTGAATGTTCGGGCTTTGTTGTCACATTTGTGCAAGAACTCTATGCCCGTGTTTCATGCTTCTAGGACCGCAATACTAAATTTAGTATGGGAGGGCAATTTCAAGTATATCAATGAAGATACAGATAGACATAACTGTCTGTCGATATATCTAACACAAAACCAACATGCGCGTTCTGCGACTTTCAAACGCCGCAGTAACCACTTTCGCCAGTATTTCATAATTGCAGTAATTATTATAGTTTATCATACTCAAAAGACACACCTGGTAATCGAACCAACTGAAATCCGAAAAATACCTTAAGGTGGGTCTACGCTAGACGAGCCGAGCACGAGCGGAGCACGAGCCGAGTCAAAATTCGTGTAGTGTGGACCGACGTACGAACCTCGAATGAGGCAGCTGAGGCAGCGAGGTGCCTGAGATAGCTATCTATGCCTCATCATCACATTTCTTTGTCTAAAACTGCAATCTAAAACTGCAATTTCGATACAATGTTAGCATAGGCTCGTGCTCCGCTCGTGCTCGGCTCGTCTAGCGTAGACCCACCTTTAGGTATTTTATAGCATCAATCGTTAGTGTCAATTATACATAAGGATCAAAATCTCTCTAACAAACATGGTAAATTAAATGAGAGAAGTTTATAAAATATTAACTTATAAATTCGATTCCATCAGACAGCAGTTTTACTAAAGGATCCGTCGGATACCTTTACTTATCAACAATAATGTTATCAATGACTGAACTTTGATTCCAGTTTAGAATGTAACGTTATTTGGGTAACAGCATGAGGTACAAGAAGTAATTTCGGGTAATTGATCGGGAACCTCCATGTGGTACACCGCACCATATCCTGGGCAATGGATATGTTGAGAGAATTGCATTATTGGTTCGCATTGTAACCCGTTAATTGTGACTTTAAAGGAGATGGGGAGGCTTTCATACATTCTTGGGCCAAAAATGTAATAAGATGAGGGTGGTATCAATTAAGAGCATATAAATTATTAAACCATCCCTGAAAATTCTGCAGATTTTGGATATCTGAGAGCAGAGTTATAAGAGATTTAGTAAAAGTGAGGTTATGCAAGAAATTGACATTTTAGAACTGTGATTTCTGTGGTGTTTTAATAGAAAGTGGTCATTTTTTTTATCTTAAAATACTTTTAAATTGTACTGTATTATATTTCACTCAGGGATAATGTACGAAAACTTACAAAGAGATTTTAAAGATATGGAGTACAAGGATGTTATGTTAAAAAAAACACTTTAAATAATAATTATCTTTTATTCTTCTTCAATAATAATTAAAGTATTGTCTAAGAAATGCGCAGGTGGAAATATATTACCTTATTTACTTCATTTTCTATGCCACAATTCACACAGAGATCCATGTCAAAATCCAAAATACCGAGCAAAACTCAAACAAGTAAACAAGTTTATCATTGTACTTTGAGGTAACCAGGAGCAAGCTAGAAGTCCGTAAAGAGAAATCACTGTTAAGGGAATATAATCAAGAAATCAACTGGAAATACTCAAAACGCAGAAGTCAGTTATTGATCATTGGATTTAAACCAATAAACTGATACAGTATACTGATATAGCATACTTTTGTACATATTTTATAAACAATTGTATATCCCATAAGCCGTGTAAATATACAATTTTTAGATAAAATAATTAATTTTGAAGATTGAATAAATAAACTGATTGACTCAAAATGGAGCTGTCAGCTGTCACAGCTTAAAAATACAGTTGATAAACACAAGAAATAATTAATCGATTAACGGAAATCGATTCAGAATTTAATGTTATTACACTATTATTTGGTATTTTAAATGGTTATTATTATTATAATGATTAAGTTTTGTTCACTCTGATTGATTTAATATCAAATTGTGATGCAAGTGTTTTAATACGCAATATTGTTTAAATATTTTTTAGTAATCGATATTTTATTTTGCTAGTGGAATAAACTTAGTTTTAAGATTACTCGTCTTCCAGACTTTCAATTGAGCTGGTTTTTTAATATTTTGAAATAGAAAAAAATACCGCTTTTTTTAAGTCATATCTCAACTCATTACAATTTTGGCCCAGAAGTCCCCGTCTCCTTTACCGTTAATTGTATCCGAAGCTTCATTCTCGGAGTCTGGGGTCCGCTTTACCAGTCTTTACTACGGATTTGGCTAGACCTCGATATTTTTTCCGTGAAACGATTGCCATCTGACTTCCACAACCCAATGTTACTGTTCCCAACAAACCTCTTTTGATTAAAAATGTTTTTATACATACAAGTTCAACCTTTTTGTGTTCTAAAATACTTTTTTATCACAATTTCATGTTCTTTTGTTTCAACATTGTCATTCCAATATACCTACAATTTTATATATAATCAGCGCGCAATCAAATAGGTAAGGAACCTTGTCAAAGAAAATCGAAAATGACAGTTCTCAAGGAGTGTTAGTAAAACAAGTGAGCTGGATCTACAGAACCGATTTTAAAAATTATTTTTCATCCCACCATCTCGGAAAGACTATTTTTGCTCTTCGATAACTGAGCGGAAAAGTCGTTTTTATCCTCTAGAGAGGTAAAGTAAATTTGAATTTAGAACATCGTGTGTACTAGGTTTGTGGACTCAAAACATCATTAAACCTATTTACTTCTACCTCTATGGTGCCGAATTTATCATACAACTTTTTTTTAATTCATGAAAAACTCAGACTCGTAACCTCCTTGGTGTACTTTTTTTTTAATTTGCTTTGCGCGCATCAATTTTTTTCACGTCATATTGTTGACATTGTTGTTGAATTTTTATTTTGTTGTATTTTATTACTAGTATTAATACACATATTATACAGCCTCCATGGCGTAGTGGTATTGAACGCGGCCGCTACGCAGGAGGCACGGGTTCGATCCCCGCTCAGTGCAAATATTTTTTATGCATGAAAATGGGTATTTGCATTGGTCTGGTCGTGCCTTGGAGAGCACGTTAAGCCGTCGGCCACGGATGCCATACGAACACCTATGGCAGTCGTTACGGGTAGTTGGAGCCCTAAAAAGTTCAACAACAACGGTCTGGCTGCAATGCTTCGATATCGCCTAATGTCATCATTGGGTTGTGGAGGTCAGATGGCAGTCGCTTCACGGCAAATATCGAGGTCCAGCCAAATCCGCAGTTAAGACTGGTAAAGCGGACCCCGGACTCCGAGGTGAAAGCTTCGGATGCTGACTGGGAATTAACGCTAGGAAGGAGAAGCATTTCATTATTTCCTCGCTGAGGTGGGATGAAAAGTTACGTGTTGCACTCGAGTGCAAAGATTTTTCACCTTGTGCTCTTTTGATTCCCTCGCTAACGCTCAAGATTCTAATTTGTGAATCACTCGCTACGCTCGTGATTCAAATTTAGAATCTTTCGCTTGCTCGGTCATCAAAAATGAGCACGCGGTTAAAAAGCAACTTTGCACTCTTGTATAACAAATAACTATTACTGATAGAAGGCTATATTATTTGTGAGTGTCATAGGCTATAAATGTTTTCACATATTTTTGGTCCAAAATTGAAAGTGCCGTTCAAAGAAGAAAAAAAAACGATATTTCGTTAGGGCTTGTTCTTACTAGCATTTTTTATTAGAGCGTCAAAGTTGAGGGACCACTTCCCTCGGTTTTATTTGAGTTCAAAAATCTTGAAAACAAAAAAAAAATATGTTACTTGTTATTGAAAATGAATGAAAAATATTCTTCTGTATTGGAAAAATTGTTAATAAAAGCAATACAAAATAAACCGCATACTGCATAATTATCGATCTTTGTCGTCCATTTATTTAGGTCCATAATTTAAAGTGACGGTGTAAGAAATCAAATGTATTATTCCATTCCATTAGAGCTTGTCTTCATTAGCATTTTTTATTACAGCGTCGAAGCTGAGGGCCCACTGCACTCGGTTTTATTTGAGTTCAAAAATCTTGAAAACGTACATTTTCAATAAAATAAATGATTGAAAAGGAATGAAAAATATCGTATTATAAGGAAGAATAGTTGATAAAAGCAATAAATAAAAAATAAAATACACGTGCAATAGTTTTTTCTATGATAATGTATGTATAATGTTCACGAACCAGGCATAATGTGACTGCAATATTTCTCATCCTTCTTCCTCCTAGCGTTACCTAGTCGCATCCGAAGCTCTCACTTCGAAGTCTGGAGTCCGCTTTACCAGTCTTAACTGTGGATTTGGCTAGACCTCGATATCTTCCATGAAGCGACTGCTATCTGACCTCCACAACCCAATGGTGACATTAGGTGATATCGAAGCATTGCAGCTAGACCGTTGTTGTAGGGTTTTCTAGGGCTCCAACTACCCGTAACGACTGCCATAAATGTTCGTATGGCAACCGGGACCGACGGCTTAACGTGCTCTCTGAGGCACGACCAAACCAATGCAAATACACATATTCATGCATACAAATATGAGCACTGAGCAGGGATCGAACCCGCGCCTCTTGCGTAGCGGCCGCATTCACTACGGGTACGCCACGGAGGCTGTAAATTTCTCATTTATTTTCAATAATTCTTACTTATATTAGAGATTTTTACGATCTGTCATAGAGTTATGAGAATTGACTTCGTTAACCATCGCTAACTGTGTCATCATTTTTAATGCGTTAGAATAAAGACTTTGTTCTTGATTAAAATATCTATCAACTATCAGAACAAATTTCAAACTTCGAACTTGAGTTTGCCGACGCTACGGGACTACATACGTCTCAGTTCCAAAACGTCAATCCCATTCTGGTCGCGCGCGAGTTATACCAACATATGCCTTTTATTCCTTACACAGGGAAAAAATAATTATTTAAGGCGTACTAAACACGCAGTTGGTAACAAAGTGGTCCTTCGAGTTAGTGAACAGGTTAGTCCACATAATTATTAATTCATTCATCGTACTATAATGCTGCCGTCATACGGAAAAAGGGCGGTTCTACATAAAGTTGAAAACGGAGAAAAAAAAAAAATTGTAATTTTGAAATGAAAAACGTTGCTGCTTAGTAGAAAATAGGTATTTTAATAAGTTTGCAATTTGAAAACTTGTATAATAAGGTAGGCTATCAGGACATATGAATTAAATTAAATTTTATTAATATTATTTATTAAAAAAACGCGATTTTCCTTTTCTTTTTAGTAAAAAAAATCCAAAGAAATCCACAATACTTCATTGAAAGGACGTTTCTGGCTAGATACGACTTTTCAACGTAGGTATTATCTTTTGGAACGTTTTTCATATAATTAAAATGTGATACGGGCTAAATTAAAAAGGGCGTATTTAGCAATTTACTACTTTTTTATTAAGTATTACGACACCAATTTTATGATATTTCTATAAACGCCTGCTATTTTTTGTTATTAATGAGCGATCTTTTAAGTTTAAGGATATTTTTCCATGGTTTGATAATAATAATACGAAGATAATTTTTATGCAATTAAATTGTATTCACGTTAAAAAATCAAATGAATATTTATTACACTCATGTTTATATTAGAATGAATAGGAACATAATCGCAGTTTTGTTCATTACTAGTAGTTTTTTCACTGAAACCAATATTTTAAATAATATTATGACTTTGTCTATCAAAAATAAATACAAAATAAAAGTTGAATTCTTTAACAATCTTATTTACCTTAAAAAACTTCTAATTTCACTCAAACAGGTGTTATTAATAGAACTAATAGAAACCATAATCACAGTTTCGTTTCATTGACTTGCAATCTACTCGTAGTTAGTTATATGTTTCCAAAACTATTTTTTTAATTACAAACCTAAATCTTAACAAAAAAAAAATTGTGTATAAGTTTGTGACTATGGATGGAACCTGGGTCCAGATTTAAAACAACAATCCAAACAATGGAAAAAACTGATGAACCTGCCGCCAAAAAAGCAAAAGCAATTTTGTCGGCTGGAAAAGTGATAGTGTCAGTTTTTTGGGATGCGAAGGGCGTCATCATGGTCGACCACCTCCCAAAAGGCAAAACCATTAATTCAGCGTATCATTGCATCCTTTTGCGGCGTTTACGTGAGGAAATTAAAGAAAATGCCTCGGATAACTCAGAAAAAAATGGTGTTTCATGAAGATAATGCTCGCGTTCACACGTCTGTTAAAATCATGGCTCAAATTCGCGATTGTGGTTTTGAATTGCTGCCCCACCCGGCCACCCTATTCGCCTGATTTGCCCCCCTCGGACTTTCACCTGTTCAAATTCCTGGTCACCGAGGTGTTTTTTTTAGGTTTGTAAAAAAACACCTCGGTGGCCAGAAATTTTCATCAAATGAAGAGGTCGAAGCAGCAGTAACTCAATATTTTGAGAAGCATGAGGAATCTTTTTTTAAAACGAGGATAGAAGCTTTAGAAAACAGATGGGAGAAATGCATTGAATCAGACGGAGATTACGTCAAAAAATAAAAATAATTTACCATAAAAAATATTTTGTTTTCTTGACCAGGCCGAGAACTTTTCAATCCACCCTCGTATTAATAACAAAAGACTTGTTATTTATGCGTATCAGTATTAATTGTATTTTATTATTTACACGTGTAAATACCAAAATACAATTCATCAACAGCTCATATAATGTCCTCGGGGTAGGCTTGAACCCCTCAGGGTAGGCTTGTAGGCTGAAGAGTGACTAGACCTTAGTCAACCACGCTGGCCAAGTGAGGGTTGATTGACTTCACACAACCTTAACCTTAGAAATCCTTCTCAGGTATATCCAGGTTTCCTCACGATGTTGTCCTTTACCTTCAAGTAAGTGGTATAAATCCATACATAGATTTTTATAAAATCCAGAGGTGTATGTGAACCTCACGCATGTGAAGCGACGTTCATGCCCGAAAGCTACTATGACTCAATACAATTAATGAATTGTATTTTATTATTTATATGTGTAAATAATAAAAAAAAATCTATTTTACAATTTTAACCTCATCTTAAAATATAGTTTCTAAATAGAAACAATAATTTTATATAGATAACCAATGTCATCTTACCATGATCTCGTAAAAGTAGCGCAAAGAGCCACGCGCGCGTGGGTTCGCTTTGAGTATCTGGATAATGGAATGATAAATGTATGGGATTTGACGTTTTTGACATTCGTTGACGCCTGTCATATACGTCGAATCCCATACATTTGGCATTCTGTTCCATCATGCGCCGAGCAACGAATTGCCGCTTGTCTAGAGGGGCTGGCTGGACGCAACTGGTGGAACATGTTCTTTACCGCAGCTCCCACTTCCCCGCGCACACGCAACAATTCTAAATAGAAAAGACGCTACTGCCACGTACGCCTTATTAATTTTTGTAATACTTAGATGGTAAGACGCATCTACTCAGATGCGTTTTTTCTTTTTAGTATCGTGTAGTTACGCCATTTCTACCTATGAACATTAATATATTTAATAAACGAATAAGACTCTTCTACTTAGTTGCGTCTTTTCATCTAAGTCTATTACAGAAACTTCTTTCCAATTTAGTAATCCACAAGAAATTTTGTAGATAAGTTCTTTTTCGTTATTAATAAAAGCAAGGGTATTCGTATATCACAACATTAAAAAATACTAGTAGATGCGCCTTTTTCTGCTGATTCCGAATCACTATATAACTCAATTTTAAAAAAAATGTTAGATGCGCCCTTTACCCTTATGACGGCAGAATGGTTATTACAAGATCGCAAACCAAACTCACCCAGAGTACACAGAGTATGCCCGACCATGCACCTCCTGCACTGGTCACTAATATAATGCGCATGGTGATCATCTGCTCGCTTTAGGTCGTTAATATAATGGTCAACATTCTGAAGGATCAGTTGTCACCATTTTGTCACTAGATATTGCCCATAGCTCCACCCGTGTGATGATCCCGGATTTCACCCCAGTTTTTATTGTGTCTCTTTTCACAGTGTGTTATTTTCTAATCTATCACTGTGCCTTTCACACACGATCTAGAATGACGCTAGCTCACACAAAGGGTAGGCAAGGTGAGATGAATGGACGTCCTCACTTTGCCTGCCTTTAAGCCAAAACAAATAGGTTGTAAGAATGGTCTCTGATTGCCAATCTGTCTGTTAAAATATTTCGTGTAATTTAACAGCAACTTTAATAATAACTGATCTAATTTTTAAGCGATTACAATACTGGATTCTGCAAGAAGGGCATTAGAAGGTTCCTATAGGGTCGGCAGCACGAGTGTGACGCTTCTGGTATTGCATACATCCATAGGCCACGGTAACCACTTTCCATGAAGAGGGCCGTGTGCTTGTCTGCCACCTGCCTATCAAATACGCGATATCAATCTATTAACTCAATGATCAAAATGTATGCAATTTTCTCATGGCACGCGGCCTTTCGGGTTACTAGCATAATGTTTTTTTCACGCTATGAGTTTGCTGTGTCTTACTCGAGGTTCCCTGTTACGGGGAATCCGCAACAAGTAAACATCCGCACCAGTACCAGGAGAGCAAAGTTCACTAGGAGCTTCTTCGCGTGTTTCAGATCACGCGTCTGAAAAAGTTCGCTTTGAGTCCTTATTGATAGCTGTCTCACTCGCTCGCGCCTTATGAGTGGTAGTTGTAAACGAGATGCTTTTATGATTAGAAGTTTCTATTAAACTTGAAATCAGTACTTCTTGCCGTTTGTGTACAATCTGTGTTGTTGTGAGCGTTCGTAAGCTACGGTAACCGCTTGCTATGAGAAAGGCCGGGTCACTAGCATAATGTCCACTTTGTAAAACATCAATGTCGCTCTAACGTCTTGATTTTTGAACGCCATAGTTAGCTAATAAACATAAACGCTGAATACTCTAGAAGCAAAACGTCTGGATCGTAAAAATGTCTTTATTTAAAAATATCTTATTAGCAAATAGTCCAGATTTAAGAATGCTATAGTCACTGATTAGACATGAGCGTTGAATGACAAAGTAGCAAATCGTCTGGATTTAAAAATGCCATAGTTAGTTTATTGACATGAACGCAGAACGCCGAATAGACACCTACAGGCCACATGCTCTATCTATCGTACTTATTCTGTACTATCGTTATGACACATAGAGCATGTGGGTGTCTATTCTTCAATTTGTACTCTATCTTACTGGAGTTGTTTATTATGAGTGCATTTCCCCATCAGGGGTTTTTTTTGACACACAAAAAAGGGAAAAAAATGATATAATTTTCGACAGAAAGTATAGAAGAGAAAATTAAATGTAAACCAAATCACAGCATATAATTTTTTTTTAAATATAAGCCACATTAAACGTAATAATTGGGGACAATTTTCAAGATACGTAGGTAGAGTTTAAAACTTTGATGAATGCTATTTTAAATTTAATGTTGTTTAAAAATAATCTTTTTAATCTGCTACTTATTGTTAAGCAAAATAATTTACGTTTCACTTAAAGAGTCGTTTTGTTAGTTTAGAAAATAATTAGGTAGGTAATTATATTTTCTAAAAAAAAAACGACTTTAACTGTCACGAATCCTTTCCACCTATTGGAAAACTATAAGAATCAGAATCAAAATTCAAGCGCCCAAAAAAACCCTATTCAGATTATTTCGAATTTTCCAGGTGTTCTCAATAGTATCTCATTCTGCGTTTATGTCATCCGACTAATTTGAATCCTAGCTAATAAGGTTTTCTAATCATACAGACTATTTGCAATTCCAGACGTTTTGCTACTTGCTCATTCTGCTTTTATGTCTTCCAGCAGAGTTGACTCTCTGCTAACTGGGTATTCTGTTTTTATGTCATTTAGCTGAATTGTCTTTCAGCTATCTAGGTAACATGTTTTCATGTCAACCTTACTGAATTGTCATTACGCGAAAAAAACATTATGCTAGTAACCCTTTTGTAATACGGCGCTGAATAGGGTTAGCTAACCTACTCTTTACTATACTTTTTTCCCCATCTTTTGGCAGTCCTTACTTATTCGCAAAATGCTGTCGTAGCTTTCCACGTACCCTCACTGCTAACCATGGCTAACGCTTGGATCTGCAGCATGAGGCTTTCTGCTCCAATGGCTGTTACGAGGTGACGCTAATACTTCAGGTGGTCACTCGTATCAGTGAATGAAGGGTGGGTCCATGGAATAACTCCAGCCGTAGTGGGACCTGGGTGTTAGTTGCCTCCTGGACTGTATGATGCAGGGCCTCAATGAACAACAGCAATATCCTTTACCCTCTGGAAACAGGTTCTAAAGTCTGCACTTGGATTTTAGTTGATGTTCTGAACTGAGATTCAGGGAAATACTGAAGTAGGTAACTCAAAATCTGGTGAAATGGTAGTTATATAGCCTGGTACTTTCTTTTCAGCATTTTGATTTAGTTTCTTCAATTACCTCGTTGTTTGTGTAATTATTTATTATGACTAAGTATACACTACATATGGTAGTACATTCTCCTACTGCGTCTTTTACGGAACAGGTAAAATAATTGAGATATAGACAATGTAATTCTATAAAATTAATTATTTTTTCTATACATTCATAATATATAATGGATTCAAGGTTTCATGATTCAAGTATTCATGGATTCAAGGATGTTTAAAAAATATCTCACGTAGATCCTCATTCATGATCCCTGAAGACGAAGAAGACGATGATAGAGACGATTATGAAGTCCCTGGACACATGGAAAGGGCTCCCTTCTTCGATGCTAAGAAGCTGGTACAGGACATTACCCGAGAAGTAAAAAAGACCTTCCGTGAAGAAATCAGGGGCCTCGAAAACTCATTGGAATTTGTTAGTGAGCAGCTCACATCGATGGAACAAACTATAAAAAAGCAAGAAAACAAAATTAAAGAACTTGAGAGCAAACACTACGATCTACAAAATAAAAATAAGAACCTAGAGTTACGTGTTGATGTCTTGGAGCAAGGATATAAAGAACTCGAACAACAATCATTAGTTTCGTCTCTGGAAATAGCCGGATTACCTGAAATACCCACCAATGATATAAGAAAAATAGTTGAGACAGTAGCTGCGAAGCTGAAAGTGGATAACAGAGAAGGTTACTCATTACGACGAATGCCGGGAAGTAAAGATAAACCAGGATCAATTCTTGTAGCACTGAAATCAAAGGAGCTTCAGCAACAGTGGGTAGATGCTGGAAAAGAACGTCGTCTCACTGTGGGACATATAATGCCTGAAATTCCGAAGGAGCATGCAGACCGTCCAATATTTATCAGAGAAGCCCTAACCAAGTACCAAAAGTCACTATTGTACAACGCTAAGACACAACTACTTAACAAGGTCTGTCAATATGTCTGGTGCAAGAATGGTAAAGTTTGTGCTAGAAAGTCGAATAATAGCAAGATTTTTTACATCCGTAAAATGCAAGACATTAAACAGATAGAAAAGATATGCTCAGCTGAGTTAGAAAAAAAACAAGTTTTAGGGTCATCAGTGTAAGGTAATCGCATAATTGTACCAACTTAAAAACTTTGTAACGATATGGATACAAAAGTACAAGAAATTCGTAATTGTAATTCTGTTAACTGTTTTTATAAACAAATGCCATCTAAGACAGGTTTAGCTCTGTCATGTTTACATTTTAATATCAGATCTATAAAGAAAAACTTTGCTAATCTCCAGCAAACCATTTATAGCTCTAGTGTTCCAATAGACCTTATAGTTTTATCCGAGGTAGGTATATCAAACAATATAGTTAATCTATATAACTTAGCCGGCTATAGAATGTACTCGCAATTGCGAACGAATAAAAAAGGTGGTGGTATTATTATTTACGTACTAAATCATCTAAAATTCACACGTATTGATCATAAAAGTTATACTTTTGAAAATGTTACAGGAATCATTAAACTAGATTCACATCGCGACGTAGTTGTGTGTGCAATCTATAGGCCGCCTTCCACGATTAAAAACTTATTTGTCAGCGAACTACGTACACATATCACTAAATTTGATTTAAAACACAACTTTCTTCTCATTGGTGATACCAATATTGACCTGAAATCTGTTTCAACATACAAAGATTCATACCTAGAAGCACTGAGCGAACACGGATTAATGTGTGGAATTACAGATTACACCAGAATAGCTACGAAAAAACATATTTTAACTAAATCGTGTATTGATCACGTTTTTGCCCGTTTCCCTACATTGTATCCGTTCGCCGCGGTGCTAGACATTGTACTGGCTGATCATCGAGGTATCATCTTTGCCTGCGTCGCCGAGTCGCATGAGATTCCTGAGTGTGTACAGAATGTTTCTAAAAAATATATCGACTATGACACTTTTTGTAGGGAACTAAATAATGTGGATTGGACCAAGACAAAATGTATGACTTCACCACAGGATATCCTACATTTTATCCATAATTCCTTTCATTGCGCAAACGAGTCAGCTAGTAACAATAGTTCGTTTACATTAATAAACCGACGGCCAAAACGACACAAACTACCTTGGTACGATGAAAACATTACTCGGCTGTGTCTCAAAAGAGATAAATTATTTTGTAAGTGGAAAAATAGTTTGAATGATCCTAAGATAAAATTAGAGTATAATATAATTCGAAATAAAATTCATAAATTAATTGAAAATAAAAAAAATAATTACTACATGCAAAAAATTAATGATAACTTTAAAAATATAAAAAATATATACCAAATTGTAAATCAAATGTTAGGACGAGTTACACTTTCAATTGATATGGCTATACATAAAGCTTTTGATGCACAGGGAATTACTACAAAAAATATAGCTGACGCCTTTGCTAATTGTTTTGATAAAACAGTAAATGAGATAATTCCAAATTGTAATGTAAAATTAACAAACTACAATGATACACGTAGATCTCTAGATTCAAGTATTTTGTTTAAAAAAGCCACAGTTAGTAGTGTACAAAAAATCATTAGACAGTTAAATTCGAGGAAAGCTCCAGGATTCGATAATGTTAAGGTCTCTGACATAAAAATGCTGGGTGAGAAAATTGCTGACCCGATTGCTGACCTAATAAATCGTAGCGTAGAAACTGGCTCATACCCTGACGATCTAAAGATGGGATGTGTAAGGCCAATTTATAAAAATGGTAAAAGAAATGATTACTGTAACTATCGCCCAATAACACTGTTGTCGTCTATAGATAAAATAGTTGAAAAACATGTGTGTCAACAAATACATGATTTTTATAAAAAGCACCAGGTTATTAACCAGTACCAATTCGGCTTTCAGTCTGGGAAAAGTACTACATCTCTTCTGTCTAAGTTCACTGATGAGGTTAACAAGCACTTAGATGAGAAAAAACAGGTTCTTGCCCTTTTTATTGATTTTTCGCGAGCTTTTGACACTTTGGAACATAAACGGATAATTGACAAGCTGGATGACTGCGGAGTGCGCGGTTCATTGCTAAATTGGTGTAATAGTTATCTGACAAACCGGAAGTTCACCGTAAAAGTAGACAACACTTATAGTGAACCCATTTGCGTTACAAGGGGAACAGCTCAAGGCTCTGTACTGGGTCCGCTACACTTTCTGACATATGTTAATGATATGGGTAAATGTATCAAAGACAGCACGTGTTATCAGTTCGCGGATGATACTTGCCTTTTAATTGCCGATAAAAATCCCCAAATTGCATGCAAGCGTTTGCAATCAGATTTAGATGCACTCGTAAGGTGGTGTCACGATGCTGGCTTAGTGCTAAATGCAAGCAAAACTAAATTAATGGTCATAAAATCCCCTTATACTAGACAAGAACAGATTCAATCACTAGTAGCCCATGATCACCATTGTCTACATGCCAACAGTGTGATAAACTGTAAGTGTCCGTCTATAGATATTGTCACAAATATTAAATATCTTGGCTTAATAATAGACGAAAAGTTTAGCTGGGGTCCTCATATTGAAAGAATCTGTAATAAATTAAGGCAATTCCTAGCTAATATTACAATACTAAAAAACCGCATCCCATTCAAAGTGAAGATTATGCTTTATCACGCACTCGCAGAATCACACATACAATACGGTCTTAGTAGCTACGGTCGAACCTACAAAACATATTTAAACGACATATATAAACTACAATATCGAATTTTAAAAACCCTAGTTTCTAACAACATAAAAAACCGTTTTTATGACAATGATAGTGGTCTGTTCAAGCACTGTGGGATTCTTCCAGTGCACACCCAAGTCCTGTTTTCAATATTAAAGGAACAATTTTTTAATAAAACTTTAAAAAACAAAATAGAACATCCTGTGCGCACTCGGTCAGTCTCTGAGAATCGGTTACGCACACAGCGTGCGCATAATATGTATGGTGAGCGCACCACCGGCTATATTTTACCTCGCCTTATTAACCATCTACCCTCGTATATTAAGTTGTGCAACAGTACATTTGGTTTTGCACGTAAACTAAAAGAATACTTCGTCAACTCATTGTAGACGGATAATGACTTTGTTTGTTGTTGCTTTTTGTGATTGATGTAGTACAAATGGTAATGGTTGTAATAATGTTTTATAATTTTTGTTTTGTTACATTGTGGGTAGGTAGAGATTTGGTCTTGTTGAATATTATTCTAATTTACCTATATTTATTTTAATATTCTATTATGTAATTATTATTGCATTAGCACAAATATAAACCTTCGTGGTTTCTTTGTTGCTAAATAGCTTAAACCAATTTGTTATGTTTTATTTTGATAATAAATAAAAAAAAAAAAAAAAAAAAATTACATCACATAAATATTAAAAACAGAATGAAACATTACGTTAACTTACCTTGAATTACTGGTTGAAAAATCAAGCAAACTCAAACTTAATTTATACAAAAATAATTAAGTCTAGATATCGGTTATCATTTTTCATTGTTAGGCTAAACCCTGGACCATTAATTGAGATATCAAAAAATACGTCAAACTATTCTTGTAAAGTGCAATATTTTTTTAACGTAGGTGTGTCTTTTAGGCCGCGGTAGGAGAATGTGGGTTAAGTAAAATTCGCTATCTTTAGTATGAGGGTACTTTCCTTCAAGGTAAAGTCGAAATGTTCCACCCTGTAATATCGCAGCTCCGATATTACTTACAATGAAAATAATGACATTTGTACGTGTGTTTAACACAGTACAATGAAATGGTATAAAAATTATTGATGGCTGCTGAAAAAATTAAGGACGCCACTGTCCATACTAGATTACCCAATCCCCTTTCAATACAATATTATAATTAACCAGCTAGCATGCTAATTTGTTTATAAAACAATGCAGATCGATCGTTTGATTGCTTTTTCAGCAATAACGCTTTATTTGATGGAGTAGAGCTCGTTATAATATTTTTTTATATAGAATTCTATTGTTTATTTCATTGTTTTTGGCCATTCAGATTCCTGGGGTCAAATTTCGATAGTCCTATGAATATATAGCGTAATATTAACGCTTTATTTAATTAACATTTATCAAATCCACTGTGTCATTACAATCCTACTTCCTACTATATCCTACTAATATTATAAATGTGAAAGTTTGTGAGAATGGATGTGTGGATGTGTGGATGTTTGTTACTCTTTCACGCAACAACGGCTGGACCGGTTTGGTTGAAATTTGGTATGTATATAGGTTATACCCTGGATTAACATATAGGCTATATATCAGCGATGAACGGGATCAGAATTCCACGCGGGCGGAGCCGCGGGCAACAGCTAGTATATTATATTCCTAAAACGTCTATTCAATAATTCACTCTAATACTGACGTAACAAAGAAATATTCACTTTATAATTATAGGAATGTTTTAAAAACCAAACATTCGTTAAATATCGTCACACTGTCCCTTGCCCGGTACCTGCTTTTCAATTGCATCCCTTCAAACTATTGATCCTTTGATTTTTTTATGATAATTTTAAAATAATGGCTATTTCTAGTTATGAACAAAAAATTAACTTCGACCAGATGTGACGCTGGAAACGGCGTACCAATGTTTTCGTACACTAATATTGATTTTATTTTTACACTACTAAGCTCGCACATAAGCATACGATGACCTATGCTTCTAACATTCTCGCTTATATTCCGTTTTATTACTTGTAGCGACTTTAGAAAAAAACTCATATCAAATAAATAAACTAGCCTAACTAATATTTTCTTGTTTAATACTTTTTAGAGCGTGATTTTGCAGTAGTTGGGTTTTATAAAATAACATTTTTTTCACGTAATGGTTGGTTTTTAACCGACTTCAAAAAAGGAGGTTCTCAATTCGTACCCAATTTTATTTTTTATTTTTTTTATTTTTTTGTATGTTTGTTACGCGATTGTGAAGCCAATTCTAGACGGATTTTAAAAATTCTTCTTGTGTTCGTAAGTAGATTATTCCGAAGTGGTCCCATTTAAATTTTGTAAAGATCTGATGATGGGTTTCCGAGATTAGACCAAGGAACTCTTCAAAAAGTACCAGGAAATCAGCCGTGATTGCTGCAATGGCATATTATTGCAATGTTTCTGCCATTACACATCATAACATCACGCCTGAGTCCTTTGAAGGGGTACGCAGAAGTGTTCAGAATATTCGGCTATATTTCCGGTGTAAAGTCCGACCAATAAAATAAAAAACCCGTACTGGGGGCGCCAAAAACATCTATGATTATGACAACACCAAGTATAGTGATACACATGTAAAATGCCAATATATTTCAACACACTTGCTTATGAACAGGCTTTTATTTCCCCGCAATTAAGCACGGAATGACACCTAATATAAAACTGTGACTTTTTCATTGCTTCTTCTTCCTCCTAGCGTTATTCCCAGTCGCATCCGAAGCTTTCAGCTTGGAGTCTGGGGTCCGCTTTTACCAGTCATAGCTACAGATTTGGCTAGACCTCGATATTTTCCGTGAAGCGATTGCCACCTGACCTCCACGACCCAATGTTAACATTAGGCGATATCGAAGCTTTGCAGCTAGACCGTTGTTTTTGGACTTTTTAGGGCACCAACTACCCGTAACGACTGCCATAGATGTCCTTATGGCAACCGGGACCGACGGCTTAACGTGCTCTCCGAGGCACGACCAGACCAATGCAAATACCCATATTTAATGCACACAAATATTTGCACTGAGCGGGGATCGAACCCGCGCCTCCTGCGTAGCGGCCGCGTTCACTACCGCTACGCCACGGAGGCTGTCATGTTTTTCATTGCTATTATTCACAAAAGTGAGTTATACACTTCTTTTTTTTAATTTCATTAAGTTGCTTTGTTCTTAAGTTTCGATACAAAAAAGATCGTGTCCAATATTACAAACGAATTAATATAGAAAGAAAAGAAAAAGAAAGAACTTGTAGTACGTGTTTAATATACAAAACTTTCACTAAAATGTTTTTTTTTTCTCTGTTAAAAAGTTAAGTTTTTCTCTGTTAAGTTTTCTGGTTAAAATAGAAAAATAGACGCGGCGTGTTATACTGGTTACAAGGACTGGGCACAAATCACAACACAGTAGTATCCGTATAATAGTTTACTGCTTGGAATGGTAAATACAAGTTAGACATACAGTTACACCATGTATAGAACAGGGACCACGCGATATTGTTTTTCGGACTGCATAAAATTCTTGTATTTTATGCCTAACAGCACGCAGATCAAAATAATCGAGCATGATTTTCTTTTTTGCGTTAGGCTTATTTTACTTAGGCGTAGAAAATACATTTGACGTTTGACCTTCTCTTCGTATTTTTATTACAGAAGATCGGGATATACCTAAAAATGTGAATAATAATTAGTCACAGTAAAATCAGAAGATTAGGCCAATTTCAGTTGCACGTACACTATGATGTCCTACCCGTCATGTTGACAACAAGGTCCGTGATGTTATTTAGAGGAACAGAGTCCAATCCTTCCTACTTTTTATTATCCGACAAATCGCACCCCTATTCAAACAAAGAAATAACTCAAAATTACGTATTTGTGGGAAAACGCAAATAAAGTTTGACACCTTCGCGCAGTGTACTTCAATATTTAATTAAAAATAAAGTAAATGAGATAAGTACGTTTTAAAAATAGAAATGGATAATTTGATAAAGATAGCAATTAATTGTTATAGAGAATATCCTTATTTATAAACATAGGTAATTTATTTATATTAATTAAAAAAAAGTTCGTACTTAATTCAGTTTATGATAAAATATTTTTTCAGTACATTCGAAATGGCACCATGTAAATCAAAATAATGCAGTTTTATTATAAAATTATTTATAAGTTTTTGATGTGTTTACTTTTATTTCAGTTTTTTATTTAAATTAACATTAATTTAATACTTTTCCAAAGTAGATAAAGTAATATTATATTATATTATAATTAACAAACAACAAAAAGGTGCGTATAGATCACGTTGGCCACACCCGTATCGATGCGTGCCTCTACAGGTCTCATAGCGGTGATCTGGGCAAGGCTCAACTGTATGAGCATCTGCAGCGGTCGGCGGACAGGTTAATCGAGCAGTATCCTACCGCGGACTTAGTGTTCTTGGGGGACTTCAATGCTTACCACGTGGAGTGGTTGAGGTCCACCGAAACTGATTTTGCGGGAAGGGCTGTACACAACTTCGCCTTGACCTATGAACTCTCACAACTGGTGCATTCTATCATTAGAATACCAGACATCGACACCCATTGAAGCTATACTGGACCTTCTGCTGACTACGCGCCCGGATGCGTGCTCCGTAAATGTGGATGCACCACTCGGTACTTTGGACCACTGCTTTGTCCCGGCGCAAGTGACTCTCGCGGGGCTTGAACCATCGCGGCCAACAGCTCTTACCAATAGCTACCTCGAGGTCCAGTAAAAAAGCAACCGCCAGGGTTAAGTTTGAATTCATCGGCGGAATTGGCGAGCGTCTTGCGCGGTACCCATCAGGTAGTCGTGCTTTTTGGTGCTCGCCAAAGCTGCCGAGGGAATCTTCTGCCAGTCCTGTCTTCCGTCACTGCAAAAACCCGACGGTAGTCTGGCCCATGGCGCTAAGGAGAAAGCCGATCTCTTGGGTTATCTCTTTGCGTCAAACTCGACTATGAACGACGGGAACTCCGAGCCACCTATTATTCCCAGCTGTGGTGCTTCCATACCTGAAGTAAAAGTCACGCAACTGGTCCGGCGTAAACTTAAATCCCTAGATGTTCGGAAGTCAAATGGGCCGGATGATATACTGGCGATGGTGCTTAAGCACGGTGCCCCTGAGTTGTGGCCAGTGCTTACACGCCTTTCCGCGCTCTCCTATTCCACGAGACAGGTGACTTCCCGGCTTCGAGGAAGACTGCATTCGTGCATCCTGTGCCTAAGAAAGGCGACAGAACAGATCCGTCCAATTACAGGCCTATCGCTATCACCTCACTTCTCTCGAAGGTGAGAGTGGTGGAGCGTATGATTAATACACAGCTCCTGAGATACCTTAGTGGTAACGATCTCCTGAGCGACCGCGAGTACGGTTTTCGTCACCGTCGCTCTACCGGTGACCTCCTATTGTATCTCACTAACCGATGGGCGCATCGAAAGTTGAGGTGAGGCACTAGCGGTCAGCCTAGATATTGCGAAGGCCTTCGATTGGGTCTGGCACAGAGGTCTTGCAAAGTTGCCACGCTATTGACTCCCCAAAGGACTATGCGTATGGATTGCCAGTTTTTTGTCCAACAGAAGTATTCAAGCCGTCGTCGATGGCAGTTGCTCGAACTGCATGGACATAAACGCTAGAGTTCTACAAGGCTCCATGTTGTCTTCGACCCTGTTTCTGCTGCATATTAATGACATGCTGTCTGATGGCTCCATCCATTGTTATTCAGATGATAGCACCGCGGACACGTATTACATGGGCCGTGAAAATATCCCTAGGTCTGAAGTGGAGGAGAGTTGCAAACAACTTTGTCCGAAATCAAGACTACTCTCTCTGGAGTATCCGATTGGGGACGACTAAACTTAGTCCAATTCAATCCCACTAAGACACAAGTATGTGTATTCACCGCTAAGAAGGCTCCATTTGTTGTAGCGCCGCAATTTCTGGGCACAGCGCTTATCATTACCACAAGTATCGGTATACTTCGTGTCGACATCTCCAACGACGTCCAATACTGAAGTCATCTGGCAGACAAGGTCGAGTTGGCATCAAAGAGACTTGGGTTGCTCAACAGAGCGAAGCAGTACTTCACAGTGGGGCACCGGCTCCTCCTATAAAAGGCGAAGGTTCGGCCCCACATGGAGTACTACTGACACCTTTTTGCCGGAGCGCCTGCATGCCAGCTTGACCCTTTTGACTTGGTGCGAAGAGGGGCGTTGAGGCTTGTCGGCAATCCCATACTTACAGGCGATGTAGAACCTCTCAGTCTCAGAAGAGACTTTGCCTCATTGTGTGTTTTCTACCGCCTATATTACAATGGTTTGTGCTCAGATTAACTGTTTGACATGATGCCCACAGCTACATTCTATTCTCGCACCTTTCGCCATAGGCGGGGAATTCATCCTCACACATTGCAACCGGAAACGGTGTGCACTGTGCGGTATGAAAGGAAATTCATCCCTCGCACACTCAAGCTGTGGAATGAACTCCCCGCGGTGGATTTCCCAAGCGACTAAAATAATATGGGGCTTCTCAAGAAGGACATTAGAAGGTATCTTTAGGGTCGGCAGCACGAGTGTGACGCCCCTGGTGTTGCATACTTCCATAGGCCACGAACCACTTTCCAACAGGTGGGCCGTGTGCTTATCTGCCACCTAAGTGGTTTAAAAAAATATGGCTGTATGTTAGTTGAATAATGTATTAAATTAAAGGAATAAAAAAATGTTCGTCGCGAAATTAATAATAAGCAGAATCAACTAAAAAATCTATGATGATTCCCGTGGATTTACAGTAAAAAAGTAAAACAAGTCGTATTAATATTCAGTCCATTTTAAAAAATTTAAAATAAAACTGCAATAAGTTGAACAGGAATTAAAAAAACTCACATTGTTTCATATGAAACAGAATTAAATCGAAAATTTTAGGTACAACTTATAACATTTTTACTAATAAAGCGAAATAAGTTTTAATTAATGCACTTTTAGATTAAATAATAAACAATGTTATAGTTAACTGCCAGCAATGCACCGAATTATTTTGTTTTATTTCACTTTTATTCCTACAAGCAACGATCCGACCTCATACGGAGCTGGCGCATCAATGAATCGTTCACTTTACCGGTACCAACTTGTTCGCGCGCGTTAGTAAGAAAGAGACGGACTACGTTTTATCTTGCTCAATTTGATCGTATTGCAATGGCTGTTCGAGTGAAACCTTTCTCCTAGTAAAGTTATTACACTTTTTGATGAAATCTCATAAAACATGAATTTTGAGTTATTTCTTTGTTTGAATAGGGGTGCGAAATACTTTGTTATATTATAAATTACTTTTCTTAACTGGCTTTTAATAGTTTTCGGCATATTACTATAGTTTTGTAGTTTTGTAGCGCTCTCAAACTCAACAACACGCACAATTGACACCACACTGACAGATGACCATAATGACATTGTATAGATTGTTACCATATGAAGAAATTAGTTCCAATACTTTACCGCAATATGGCGAGGTTTTTTATTTTACTGGTCGGGCTTTATATGCATTGATTTTAAAAATTCTTTTTGAATAATGATTTAATTTTTTTTTTTGTAGCGTGGCCGGTTCGATCTGTATTGCAGCGTCAGCAGCGCATGTACAGTCAGGTCACTATACATGCGATGTACAGTCGTGAGACTGTACAAACTCACTAAAAAGAGAAAAATAAATTCATTTTTAACAAAAAAGTTTAACCGACTTCAAGAAACGAAAAAGAGGCACTGAAAAGCGAAAAATAACTTAATTTACAGACTTACTGATTTATTAGAAGTCGGTGCCAGCCAACTTTGTTTGTTGTGTCTGAACTACTATGATGCAATCAATTGAAATATGGCCTCTCTTGGGCTAGGTACCGACTTCTAATAAATCAGTAAGTCTGTAAATTAAGTTATTTTTCGCTTTTCAGTGCCTCTTTTTCGTTTCTTGAAGTCGGTTAAACTTTTTTGTTAAAAATGAATTTATATACTTCCAGCACAATCAAATTAGGATTTGACACAGGAAAAATTCCTAGTAGCAATTTTATTTTCTTTCGGAATTTGTTGAGGAAGGTCACTGGCAGTCTAAATTTCGATTTGCGTGGTATTCGGTTCGTTGCGTTTTCCGCCATCTTGAATTTAAGGGTACATGTTTGTTTATCGAATAAGTCATTTAGTTTTAATTTTACACAAAAAGTACCTATATATATATAGTAAATACCATGATAATCCAAATGTAGACTGCTAGTAACCTTCCCCAATGAATTTCGAAAGAGAATTCCTACTAGGATTTTTTTATAAGTCAAAAAAGTCAAACAAAGATTCTCCACCTTTTGGGGTATAAATTGAAAAATATCGATCCTGCAAAAAAATTATAAACACCAAAACTGTAGAAAATTGAATTCTAAACAACTTTGTAGTAATATTTTTTTGTATAAAATTAAAACTAAATAACTTATTCTATAAACAAAAGTATACCCTTAAATTCAAGATGACGGAGAATGCAACGAACCGAATACCATGCAAATCGAAATTTAGACTGCCAGTGACCTCCTTCAACAAATTCCGAAAGAAAATTGCTACTAGGACGTTTTTGTAGGTCTGCCCCTTAATTGAGCTAAATCAGTAGGTACTATTCATATAATATTTTTCTTGTAATTTTCGCCTTTAATAATATTTCCTTTCATTTGCAAAAGGTCTCATGATATTATTGATTCCCTCCCTAAAAGCTAATTTGCACTCACGTTGAAAGTTGTTTCTTCCAACGATCCTATCAATCCTATTCAGGATCACGCAGGATCGAAAACGGTATCCGTTGCCAACACCTGTACTAGGATATCATAAGCCTGATAGAGATCAATGTTGAGACCTCGGGCGCACACATACACACACACACACACACACACACACACACACAAACACACACACACACCAATTAGATATCTCACAACAAGTTTATGTGAGTGCATTATATTGAAGTGTGTGCACCAGGATGACCTCACCCTACCCCTCCGTGAGGCGTGACCAAATGGTGCGTTGATAGCATAGTTATATTTTATAAGGCTGCCTTGATATGGATGCGTTTGATATCCACCAATCACATTCATTGGTCCATATAGCATAGCTCTGGTGGAAATATTTTTCATCCCTTCTATTCGAAAAGTTTCACTTTGTTCCTCTATAAGTGGGAGCAAAGTAGCACTTTTCTGTTCAGAGCTTTTTAGCGGGCAGAAAAGTGATTTGAATTCGGAACATCATATTATTCATAGAAATCGAACCAATTTTTTTTTATTACTGGCTGGTTCGTTTTGGCTGCACGACGGTTCGGGGACCCGTGCTACGTAAAAAAAAACAAGCGCGCGTATGCCGATTGCCGTCTCTGTTCTTGTATTATGGAATCAAAGAATCAATTTCGTTTATTCAGTTTAGGCACAAAAAGAGCACATGAACGTCAAAATATTACAATTATGTCAAGAATTATGAAAACAATACATAAAGTAAAATAAAATCGTTTGAGAACGATTCTCTGATTAGAGATTACAGTACCTATGTATTTTTCTCATAGAAAGGGGGTGAAAAGTGGGTGCAATGGGGGCCACCAATATCTTGTTATGAATGTGTGCTGTGGATAGAGAATAGATTCGAATTTTGAATATTAGTAGGAAGTGTCATAGCACATCTTACTCGCTACTATGTGACCATAGTGAAACATTTAGCTTTAACATCCTCATGGCATAGTTGCATAGCACATCTCTGGTGGAAAAGCTCAGCAGAGGAGATGCACACAGCACACATGTCATAAATGTTTACATATTATGTTTACATGACTTTAAAATGACTGTTTACATATCGATTGCAATTATGATTCATTAACATAATATAGAAGTTGTATTCATAATATTAATGTATAAGCATTTGGCAGATTTTAATACCCAGGTCGCCACCCGTCAGTTTCTCGAACCTCACACTCCTTTTGCAATAGCATTATCAACTCTTCAGAGTTATGCGTCCCTGGTACCGGGAGCGCCGATTCATGTGGCAAGTTGGCAGCTAGGCCTGCTTGAGGTGTTCGGACACAACGCCATCTGTTGGCCGTAAGGAAGCATGAGGCGAGGTTTAAGGGTGCAATTACAGGCATTACTGATATTAATGGTATAAGGTAAATCAATATTGCAAATAGGAATTAGAAATTGTATCTACTTTAGAGTAATTAAAAGTGGTATTTTAATAACAAGAAAATGTATTGTAATATCACCGTCTTTACCTAAGCACCAAAACTGAGTCACCCTGAGACTTATTGTAATTATTGTACGGTGTGTCATGTGGGAGACTTATATTTTGTATTTAGTTTATGAGGGTTTTACAGGAAAGGACATACTACACTGTCTCATACAGACGTAGCAGCCGTAGCTACAGGTGGCTACGTACAGCCTATGTAGCACGCGTAAGTGCGCGTCACTCGGCTACAACTAAAGTGAAGACTTACTTTTGTATATGTGTTACTCTTGTCGTCTTGTTGGTTCTCTCATAAAGTAAACGTCGATTGAATAATATTAAATACTAGACTTACAGCCGTTCCCTATAACGTATCTACTGCCAGCTTTGACATTCCAAAGACAGGACTATGCCATGCTAACTTTTGATGCTCATTTGATTTTTTCAAAACTTTAAACTGTGGTCAGTCTCATTATTCTGTCCTCCGTGGTCACGCTCTACTCGTGCTACGAAGTTCCTACACGTAGCTATTACGTAGCACGTAGCTGTATAAAATATCCATACTATAAACTTATGTATCTCGTAATAGTTTGTTTTTAATTTATTACTAGGTGAAACCGGGGCCCTCTTCTATAACCATAAATAATATATCAACAAATACCGTACGACCACGGAGGACAGAATAATCATTTTCTTCTCTATGCGTATGACATACAAACTTCCTGCACCATAGCGCGGGAGTCAGCACTTCCAATCGCGTCACTATCAGTAGCAGGAACTCATAAACCGTTAGAGCTATAAAAGACGCATTTACAACACTGAAAGTAACGTCACTCACTGCTATCGCTCCACGGCATTTTCGACTACATTTTCATTGTTTTAAGTCTCACATTCTATTTCATCGATTTTTCGTTACTACGTTTCAGTTAAATGTGGCGATGGTGTTAAACTGTGCACTGCGAACTTCAATGGTGAAAATCTTGTCGTTTCTGACATAAAATATCAAATAATTGTTATGAAAAAGCAGCGCTAGGAAACGTTCTTTATATAATAACTAAATTGATATGAAACATTGAAAGTTTTAAGTCATAATATTGTGTTTGAACTTAGTGAGTTTCAGTTTTCAAAGAATGATTTGGCTATGTGTGCATCGCATCAGCTGGTTGGTTTAAGTGTGTTTAAGTACGAGTAGATGAACATTCGAAGGTTCTCACAGGGTAGGCAGCGCGAATGTGATGCCCATCGTGTTACACGCGTCTATAGGCCAGGGGCCTTAGACAAAGTGACATTCTAATGGCGTCAACGCCAGTGGAATCGCTAATTGTAGTATGAAATTGACATAAATCATTAATATAATTTTTTTTTTTTAATGAAATTTGAGTCTTTGTAACTCGAAATACATTATTTAACTTATCATTATTACTATAACCACCGCAATGTCCCGAAATCCTTTGTTAAAACCTTAAAAATGGTTCGCTTCAGCGCGATTCCATCAATAGAATGTCACTTTGTCTAGGGTCCCAGGGTGACCATTGCCATCAGCTTGGCCGTGTACTTTTTTATACTAAGTACCTCCTTGATAAAAAGTGAAAAAGTAGTGGAAGAATGTTTATTTCGAACTTATACCAATGTTTTAGCCAGCTATCTCAAAACGGCAAAATAACTGTAGGTAAATGATGAAACTCCTCTATAGTTTTACATTTCCATTTCTAAAAATCATGATTTACCCAACATACCTACATAGGTACATTTCAGTCACGCCTCTTTTCCAGCGGCGTAGGCAGAGACCACATGTTTCTACCTGCTACGACCCTGGCATACATTTTTCCTTCTATTTTCATAATTGTTTTCATAATAAGCTCGCTGGTTTCGGGTACTCTTGACATGTCCTTTCTTTAAAATTCTTTCGATCTTGATAGGGCAACCCCTAACGTATTTTCACAACATGAGTCAATAATAAATGCTTCTGTTATATAAAAAAGGTACACGTTGTAGTAGGCTCTAAAGGAGAAATCCAATTTTGATCACACATTCAGACTTGACCCAGTAATGAAGAATACACCAAAAAATCCTATCTATAAACATGTCTCACGTCAAACTGCTGCCAGCTTGCACGTATTCACTAATATGGACTATAGAATTTTATTGGGGTGGGCAATACTACCCTTTGCGCGCATATATACTAGGGTATCATGACCACCATAGCGATTAAACTTCGATGTCGTTCATAAACAGAAGGATTCTCACTCCACTTTGAGGCGTGGCCTAGAGGCTAGAGGGGTGCAATGTCGGCACCCTACTCGCCCCCTGTGACAGTGGTTAGTACGATATAACTCTAAATCACAAAACCACCTACCTAATTATGTTCTCCTAGTACAGCTGCGGATGTTAGCGTGAACGTTGCTAAGAATTTTTTGCCAGTGGTGAGCGAAGCGAAGAAATAAAATGATAAATTAATTAGTACAAATTATTATATTTTCTAAAATATTTTACCTGTATTAGCTCAGATCATATGGGACAAAAATCATGGTAGAGGAATATAGATCTAACGGTATTTGAAATATTGTTGAAATAGCATTTTAAAAATTGAAATGTGATAGAAAACAAATTAATAACAACTTCTTTATGTGAGAACTCATGAAGAAATTAAAAAGGGCACACTTAGAACCATTAATTATATTATGGCCACTTAAGTGGGACACGATAACTTCGAGTTTACATTCACTCGCAGGGCTCAAGGTCTTAGTTAATACATAGTACGAAAATAATACGCAACAAATAAATGAACGAATAGAAGAAATAAGTATATAACAGTAGCTATCGAACTCAATAAAACGAAATATGAAGCGATCATAGATCACATTGACCACTAGCCAACAAGGGTTTTGACTTAGTAGTTGCTGAAAAGTAAATATCCAACATCAATTCGAAAGTGTGATTCCTCCCATGCACTCCCAACTGCTTTAATTTAGACTAAACATAATATAATTTTGTTTATGAAAAGAGGCCAGCCTCCTGGTCACGAGAAGCATCGACCACACGCTTTGCAATCTACTTGAAGAGATTGCGGGTGCTCGGATCCAATGACCCCAACTTTTCGACCCTAAACGGCAGAAATTCATAATCTCCGACGAGATTGAAGCATTTGCGCTGTTTAAGAGCTTCTTCAGAAGCAGCAGCAGCACCGGCATCATAGCCAGCCGTGCCAGGTATATGGGCAGGGGCAATGGTGTCGACGCATGTTGCATTGTACCTTGTCCTACTCATTTTCTACGGGATACATGCCGTCCGCTCTTTTGCAATACTCTATGAAATTTTCTTTCATTAATATTATATACCTATATTTTTATCTCGAAACAATCCCAAAGAACTATTGTGATATACTCAGGAGACTTCTCTATTGTTGTAGGTACCACGCAGGAAGTCTTTTTTATGCAAGTTTTTACAGATATGACAATAAATTAAGTACCTAATAAAAATATAATTTTCGGTTACATTTAGTTTCGATACCATGCCATATTGTTATAATAATTATTATCTATACCTATCTAGGTAGGTATATAATAAAATTATAAAGAGGAACTATCAGCGATTAACGTGATCAAAAGAGGTATTATTAGGTAACTTAATAATTGTTTAATAGAAATCCGTATTTATTTCTAAAAATGTACAATAAATTGATAATAATAATACATATATTACAATAATAATACAATTACAATAATACATAAATGATAAATGAAATTTGAAACTAAACTATTATTACTTACTAAAAACAAACTAAATTAAGCTAAATAGATTATGTTTATTTCATATTATTTACCATGATCAATAAAATATTTAATTTTACATAAAAAAAGAAAATGTGTAGGTACGGTACGTAAAATGTGAAACATAAAACTCGTACGTAGCACCAGCGCTAAATCGTGACTCGTATCGTAACCGCGGACGAGAATACCATCCTTGTCCCGTCCTTGTACTAGGATGTCAGAAATGCGATAGAGTTTAAACTTTGATATTACGTTTTCACAAGGGAATTTCCACAAGTTTTAACCCTAATAAGGCGGAACCTGATGGGGCGGGACAGGGCGGTTCAATATTCTATCCATGAACTACCGGGATGTTAGTAACCAGAAGAGATTTCTACTGCACTAGCTAGGCTGAGCTTTCGCGTAGAAATGTGTTTTTTTTTTATTAAATGGTATTGATTTGAACATCCTAATAAGAATTGAATTTCAATAAATGAACTAAAATCAATGTGTAACTATTTTTCACCTTGATTTTCTAGACAAAATATAGGTACTTGATGCTTACTAGACCAGAGCCGATAATTTTTGAAACAAAAACAAATAATAGTAGGATGAAACTAGGTTAGGGTGTTTTTTCGATATTAAGCCAAAATAAGGTGAAAAAATAAACATTTGAAATAATAGTTATTTGTTATACAAGAGTGCAAAGTTGCTTTTTAACCGCGTGCTCAGTTTTGATGACCGAGCAAGCGAAAGATTCTAAATTTGAATCTTGAACGTTAGCGAGGGAATCAAAAGAGCACAAGGTGAAAAATCTTTGCACTCGAGTGCAACACGTAACTTTTCATCCCCCCTCAGCGAGGAAATAATGAAATGCTTCTCCTTCCTAGCGTGAATTCCCAGTCGCATCCGAAGCTTTCACCACGGAGTCCGGGGTCCGCTTTACCAGTCTTAACTGCGGATTTGGCTGGACCTCGATATTTTCCGTGAAGCGACTGCCATCTGACCTCCACAACCCAATGGTGACATTAGGCGATATCGAAGCATTGAAGCTAGACCGTTGTTGTTGAACTTTTTAGGGCTCCAACTACCCGTAACGACTGCCACATAATATGTTCGTATGGCATCCGTGACCGACGGCTTAACGTGCTCTCCAAGGCACGACCAGACCAATGCAAATACCCATTTTCATACATAAAAAATATTTACACTGAGCGGAGATCGAACCGCGTTCACTACCACTACGTCACGGAGGCTGTATAATATGTGTATTAATACTAATAAGAAATACAAAAAAATAAAAATTCAACAACAATGTTCAACAATATGACGTGAAAAAAATTGATGCGCGCAAAGCAAATTTAAAAAAAAAAGTACACCAAGGAGGTTTCGAGTCTGAGATTTCATCAATTAAAAAAAAGTTGTATGATAAATTCGGCACCATAGAGGTAGAAGTAAATAGGTTTAATGATGTTTTGAGTTCACAAACCTAGTACACACGATGTTCTAAATTCAAATTTACTTTATCCTCTAGAGGATAAAAACGATTTTTACGCTCAGTTATCGAAGAGCAAAAATACTCTTTCCGAGATGGTGGGATGAAAAAAAAATTACAGTGCCTTTAGGACATAACAAGGTAAGTTTTCACCAAATTTCGTGAGAAAAAAATTGTTTTTGCTTAAGTTAGAAATAAAAAACCAAAAACTTGATTACCTATTTCAATTTTTCACATAAATTTTGAGGTTATGTGAAAAAAGTGTAATTACAAAAGTTGTAGGTCTTTTTATTACCTACAACTTTGTCATTTAATTTTTTTCCATAGGGCTTGTAGTTTTGCCGGAAATCGAGATAAACCATTTTTACCCTTAAAAACCCACCCCCTTCCACTTCCCGACCTCAGATCACCCGTAAATTATTTTTCCTTTCATTTTTGTTATGTTCTCGTCCTTTTATAACGGGTTTCATCCTACTATTATTTTTTTCACTTTTTACCATTTTCAAACGTATTGGCCCCGGTCTATACTGTCGTGGCCAACGTGGCTCTGGTAGAAAATATATTGAAAAACTTGACATTGGCGTTTCGCCATTAATAATTTTATGAACATTTACAATTTACTTGACATTGGCAAATTGCGGCGATTTGCTGCAGAAGCCATTAAGAAGAAGAAGAAGAAGAACTAAAAAAAAAAACAAAGTACAACTGCAGAAGCAAAATAACTCATTAACAACTCGGCGCCCAGGGTGGTAGTCAGGTGGATCTTGTTTCTTCCACGATCTGAATAATAGTACTCTTCTCGCTTGGCTTGTTAATCTAATCCGTTGATAATGCCAACAGTCTCCGTCTTCGTGAATGAGCATACCTACCGCCTAATCTTGTGAGGCCCCAGGTTAGATGCCATTGTATGATGTGTTAATTAGACATGGTCCTTGAGACGGTCACACGGATTTAACTTACACGGATAACGTGGTGGCAGCAGTGTTTGTTAAACACAATATTTTTTTCAATAAAAATATAATTTTCAAGAACATTTACTTTCGAATTATACCTAATATATTTTTTTTTTACTTTTATTAATTAATTGAAGCTAAATAGACTAGACTAACTAATAGATTATAGTACATTATGGTACAAGTGAGCAACGTTGGTGATTACCGCCGAGGCGCCATTGAGACCCGAGCCACCAGGCGAGGGTCTTAAGACAGCCGCGGACGGTAATCATCATGCTCACACGTGCCATACGACGTTTTACAACACACTTGCGAATAAAATAATACTACAAATACTAAATAAACAATACTACAAATTAATTCGTTTTCCTATGCGCGCGCATTTAACAATGGCGGTCGACCATATTTAAAAAAAAATGAGGTTTGAACTTAACTTTTTTTTACTCTGTTTTTTTTTTCTGTACTTAGAGAAAAAAAAAAGTTAAATTTGAGCGAAAATTTTGTTTATTACACAAGTATTACAAGTTGAAATTATTTATTTAAATTTCGTATTTAAATAAATAATTTCAACTTGTAATACTGCATGCATCAAATGACCATACAATAGGCGTATTAATTTACCTATTCGTACTATTAAACACGTTATTTTTTGTATCAAAACTTTTTTAAGAACATAGACACTTCCTATAAAATTTAAAAAAGAATCTATAACTCACTTTTGTGAATAATAGTAATGAAAAAGTCACAGTTTTATAATAGGTGTCATTCCGTGCTTAATTGCGGTAAAATAATATCACTGTTATGAGCAGGTGTGTTGTAAAATTAATTACATAAATAATTATTATACTAACCTATTATTCGGCAGTTAAATTCTAAATTTAACGTATGGTACGTAGACGACGGGACTCTAGGAGGAGATGTGGAGACAGTTTTAAAAATGAATTCAGTTTAATTGGTTTAGAAATAAATTACAATAAATGTGAGATCTTTTTAAATGACATTTCGGACAAAATTCCTACTTAGGTAGGTATATTATTAGTTTTAGTTTTAATTTAATTTTTTTTTATTACTGTAAATTTGATTTTATTTTATTCGAACTGTCCCTATCTTTAAATTATATTTAATAAAAAATGGTTATCCTTACATAAATAAACTTAATTTGTACAAAAACGTGAACTTATGGTACAAAAGAGAACTCGTAGCACAAGCGCTAAATCGTGACTCGTATCCTAACCGCGGACGCGAATACTATCCTTGTCCCGTCCTTGTACTAGGGTGTTAGAAATGCAGCAGAGCTTAAACATTGGTTTCCTGTTTTCAGAAGAAAAGTTACATTTCCCAAGTTTAAACCCTAATAATAAGGCGGAACCTGATGGGGCGGGGCAGGGCGGTTCAATATTCTATCCATGAACTACCAGGATGTTAGTAACCAGAAGAGATTTATGCTGAGCTAGCCAGGCTGAACTTTCGCGAGAACACCTGAAAATTTTATCAAATATACCTATATCATCATCATCATCATCATTTCAGCCATAGGAAGTCCACTGCTGGACATAGGCCTCCCCTATACCTATATATATAAATCCTAATATAATATATAAATATCATACCTACCTAATAATAACAAAATTTCAATAAATGAAACAAAATTATTGTGTACCTAATCCTTTTTCACCTTAGTTTTATGGATAAAAATATACTTGATGCAACGGAAAACACAACTACAGAAGCAAAATACCTCATTTAAAAACTAGGCGCCCAACGTGGTAGTCAGGTGAGCCTTGTTTCTTCCACGATCTGAATGAAATTACTCTTCTCGCATGGGTATTGTAATCCGTCGTTATCGCCCGCAATTAGACATGGTTCTTGAGACGATCACGGATTTACATAGGTACACCAGGTGCACGGATAAAAAAGTACCTAACACAATGCTGTAAAGTCACAACAGATATTATGTAGCAGGTATAAAGTGGGCCCAATGTAAAAAGAGTTTCGGGAACCCTACCTCAATTCTTTTTACTCATTGATCTCTATATTTCTATGGTTATTATTATCTCTATTATATCGGCTATTAGCTCTAAAGAAGTTTTAAATACTTAGATATTCAAAAAAGAGATAAATCGAAATACCTACCTATAAATTATATTTCGGGTTAGTGCCAAAAATACACAAAAATACTGTCAAATAAAACCAGCAACGACTCAAGTGGCAACGCAGCATGGATGCGGGCGAATTCCCCGACACATTTTAATTTATTGCGTTAATTTCTGTAATTTCTATTTAGGCCCGTATTCTCACGTAACAACGCTTAATTTTGAACCGTGTCTCACAATGACATCAGAATACAGTCAGTCCTCAGATTTTGTTATAAAATCGAGATTCAGGCTCAGTCCGGAAACTAATGGATAATAAACTTACAGATTGCACTAGCACATTTTGGATGAGAATGGAAGGACTCTGTGCCTATTACTGTTTATATACCTCCAAGAGCACATTCACACAGGGGATTGGGTAATCTTGTATGGACCGTGGCGTCATTAATTTTTTTAGCGGCCATCAATAATTTTGATACCACTTCATTGTACCTACTGTGTTAAACACACGTACAAATGTCATTATTTTCATTGTAAGTAATATCGGAGCTGCGATATACAGGGTGGAACATTTCGACTTTACCTTGAAGGAAAGTAACCTAATACTGTAGATAGCGAATTTTACTCATAAGAAACATTACCTTATTTTTAAAAAGAAACAAAACTGCATTCAAAGTGTTCTGAAAATCTGACTTTGAATGCAGTTTCGAACCGACTAAAATTCGAAAAAATTACACCCTGTATTTTTATTGCATCAATCGATAGGGTCAATCATAAGGATCAAATCTCTTTACCAAACTTGGAAAATACATAAAAGGAAATCCATGAAATAGAAGATTTAGGAAGATTTTAGTCGGTTCGACTACCGGGTGTGACATTTTCAGAAAACTTTGAATACAGTTTAGTATGGTTTTTAAAAAGAAACAGAACTGCATTTAAGGAATGCCGAAAAATCGTTTGCCACGCCCGCCCTATACGAACCGACTACAATTCGAAAAAATAACACCCTATATTTTTATTGCATCAATCGCTAGGGTCGATTATAAGGATCAAATCTCTCTAACAAACTTGGTAAATTAAATAAAAGGAAATCCATGAAATAGTAGGTTTAGGAAGATTTTAGTCGGTTCGACTACCGGGTGTGGCATTTTCAGAAAACTTTGAATGCAGTTTTGTTCCTTTTTAAAAATAAGGGAATGTTTCCTTTGAGTGGAATTCGCTATCTTCATAATTCAGAGTACTATCCATCCAAGTATGATCGAAAAATTCCACCCTGTATAGCTCTATATCTACGTCCCGATATAGTTTAGAGAAGTTTGTCCATAGTAACTTTTGACCACTTTATACTGTACTTTCATATTATACCAATTTCATTGATGGCCGCTCAATTCCAACACGACGCCAACATTACCCAACCCCCTTTGGTGATAACCTTGTTTGGGTGGTAGCAATTTGAATTACAGCAGAATGTCATTCATTTCCTGCTATTCTATTGTTTGTACCTATTATTATCTGTGTGTGTGAATTATTAACTGTGTGTGTGTATTGTGACAATAAATTAATATCTAATCTATCCATCGTACCATCATAAATGGAATCTAAACAGTGCTCATTGATCCTATGCCTGAACTTTTTTATTCGCAGTCAAAGGTCACAAATATGGTTATTCCGCGATTTTCAGCAAAACGGTAATTTTTAACATAAAAAGGTCAAAGTTAAAGATCATGCAATCATCCATAAAGATCCGGTGAAGTACGAGTCGGGTACGCGCATATGAGCCTTACGAAACTGAATTCACTTCGACTGAATTGATATAGACGCTTATATTATTATCTACTTTGATTTTTTTGACTATAATACTTTGATTTTAGGGTTCATCCCGAGCTAGAATCATGAAATTAGGGACGAACCAAGGTCTTACAGCATAAATAAACAAAAAAGTTTGAAAAATGTAAATACCTATGTAGTCATCACCATAATCCATCACTCTACCGTAGCAGTACGGTATGGTACCGTACAGCTACGTTACAGTATCGTACCAGTACAGTACGGTTACGTCTACATAGCAAAGTTCGGGCCTCAATTTAGTTTCGTAAGGAACCCTTAATGTTTGCGCATTGTGAGTCGGCTTTGGACCCGATTCACGCTTGACCGGATTTTTATAGATATGTGCACGATCATTAACTTTGTCTCAGATATTTTTATGATAAAACTTACCGTTTTCTTGAAAATCGCGTAAAACTCGTTTTGTGAGCTTGAACCCGAATAAAAAAAAATAGGTATCTGATCAATGAGGACTTTTTAGAGTAAATGTTATAATGGTGTTTTAAACTACCACAACTGTGGAAGAGTTTCAACATTGATTTCTCGTTCGAAAAAGGGAAGTTTACATTTTCTTCCAAAAAGCGCTAAATCGTGACACTCGGCTCGAGAATGCCATCCGCGGCCCGTCCTGGTACTAGGATATTATAAGCATGGTAGGGGTTGAACATTGGTTTGGTTGGTATATTACGTTTTCTTTCAAACAGCGCTCAATCGTGACTCGTATTATAGTTAAGCTTTCGCGAGAACACACGAAAATTTTACTATTTGAAAATCCTAATAAGCATTTAATTTCAATAAAAGAAACATAATTATTGTGCGCCCTTTCCCACCATGGTTTTATGGATACCTAACATAATTCTAGGTGCTAAAAAAAACAAAATACAACTTCAGAAGTAAAATACCTCATTTAAATAACTTGGCGCCCAACGTTGTAGTCAGGTAGATTGTTTCTTCCAAGAGCTGAACGAAAGTACCCTTCTCGCGTGGTAAACTTTCATCCCCCAGTAATGCAACCAGCTTCCATTTTCGTGGATGCGGATCCCGTTAATGTTGTGAGGCCCCACGTTGGGCGCCATTGTATATTGTGTTATTAGAAACGGTCTTTAAGATGGTCTGGATTTACATAGCATAGACTAGTAGTACAATGCGGTAAAGTTATGTAGGTATTAAGCTGCAGCAAAGATTAAAATAACTTAGAAATTAAAAACAGAGATCGAAATACGATCGAATTTCGGATTGGTGTAAAAATTCTGCGTCGTAGTACTAAATAATTATACAAAAATGCTATTAAATAAAACTATGCGATGTAGATAAATTTCACGACGTTTTTTTTTTTTTTTAACTAGCTGACCCGGTGAAGTTCGTACCGCCTTTTTTTTCCGCCCGCGTGGTATACTGATCCCGATTTATCAGTGTTTCTCTACAATATTATGCATGTATTATACATATAAACCTTTCTCTTGAATCACTCTATCTATTAAAAAAACCGCTTCAAAATCCGTTGCGTAGTTTTGAAGATTTAAGCATACATAGGGACGGACAGACTGCGACAGCGACTTTGTTTTATAATATGTAGTGGTTTATTCATAGAAATTAACACTATTAAACTGGAATACGGACTTAGTAACTATTATTAGTTACTTTAAGTCCGTATTCTGGAAACGCTCAGTTGTGAATCAATTCTCACAATGACATTAGAATACAATATGTCCTCAGATTTTGTTGTAAATCAAGATTGGACTGAGTATCGTTCTGGAATACGGGCCTTAACTTCAGTTTTATTTTAATCCTCTTTTTAATCATTGATTTATAAAGTTTTAATTGTATAGTGGTTAATGTATAATAAAATGGAATATCTCTGTATACAAATAATAACATACATACATATTCCATATAGGTATAATAAGATATACAAATTAAAAACATAATATTCGTAATAAATATTGTAGTGCATTGATTATTATTATTGGTATCTAATTAATTACTTTTTTTAATACTGATTCCCCTTTCTTTCAAAAAGCGCTTAATCGAGAGTGCTCGGATCGACACGGGACCCAACCCGGTACTAGGATATCATAAACATGGTAGAGGTTGAACATTGGTTTCACGTTCGTATGTTTCCAAAGTTTTCATACGTAGGTATTAGGCGTGACCCGATGGGGCGGGACAGGGCGGTTCAATATACTATCCAGGAAATACCAGAATGCTAGTAATCAGAAGAGATTTATGCTGAACCGGCTAGTATAAGGAGTACTATTATTCTGTTTTGTGGTTTCGTGAGAACTAATAAAAAAAATACCAAATCGTACCAAATTGAAAATCCTAATCAGAATTCAATTTTATTAAAAGAAACGAAATCATTGTGTATCTTTTTCCACGTTGGTTTTATGGATATAATATTCATAATACCACTACAAAAGTAAAATACAACTGCAGAAGCAAAATACCTCATTTAAATACTTGGCGCCCAACGTGGTAGTCAGGTGGACTCGTCTTGCGTGAGTAATGTAATCCGTCGGTAATGTCGTCAGTTTCCATTTTCTTGGATGAGGATCCCTCTAATCTTGTGAGGTCCTACGTTGGGCGCCAGTCATATATTATAATATGTCATCAGACACTGTCTTCGAGATAGTCACATGGATTTACATACACGGGTAGACAAATAGCACAATGCGGTGAAGTCACAACGGGTATGTACCTATTGGCTCTCATGCACCGTGGGCTCAATATAGGGAGACCTTCAGTTCTTTTTACTTCAATCAATCAATTAGCCTATTGCAGTCCACTGCTGGACATAGGCCTCTCTTTTTACTTATTGATCATTTATTTCTTTGGTTATAATTATAGCTGCAAAGAAGTTTTAAATTACTTAGAAATTAAAAACAGAGATAGGTAAATTAAAAAAAATATAAATAATTATATTTCGAATAAGTGTAAAAATACTGCGTCGTAGTACTTAATACACAAAAACACTGTCAAATAAAACAATGACCGACCCAAGTGGCAATGCGGTATGCGATGCGGATGAGTTTCACGATGCGTTTTAATTTTGAGCGTTAATTCCTATACCTAATAATTATTTTAGGCCCACATTCCCATCAGAAATCCCCACTGGTATCATCACAGTGATGGCACTCGGTGGTTAGCTCCTTCGTGATCTGACACAGGTGATCCCTAAACATCCATGCCCGAAGATCACCTGCATCAGCCTACTGTGGCTACCGTGTGGCTGTCTCTAGCCAGTTTTACCGCCGATATTATAGCGTGCTCTGCGCGTGGAAAAGTCACGTCTTCTAACAGATCAGTAAGTCTGTAAATTCAGTTATTTTTCACTTTTCAGTGCCTCTTTATTGTTACATGAAGTCGGTTTAACTTTTTATTTAAAATTTTATTTTCTAACGGATTCTATCGCGATATATTTGTTATTGTATGCCAGAATCGTAGCAAGTGGAAAACTGTAGTCTCTGCCTACCCCACTGGGAAAGAGGCGTGACTGTATGTACGTATGTTTGTTATTATTTAGGTACCTAAATTAAAATTTAAATAATTAAAAAATAGTTTTATCTCAATGAGTAGGATTCGCGTAACCTATCATAAGCGCTGATTTTACAAATAAGTACATTATTATCACCCAGCTCTCATCGAGTACGAACCTAGTTATATAAAAGTATGGCTGAGAATGGCAAGGAATGATTCCCTCTCACTCTTCGCCCTCCCAGTTGCAAACGATTTCACAGCTCTTTTGAGTGATGCGTCTCTAGTACTGGGGACGATGTTTGGCGTAACACATCGGCTACTGTAACTGTGCGGTACAACGCCATCTATTGGCCGTCAGGCAATATGCGGCAGTTAGGGCACCAACATAAATTCACATTATACATAAAATGTTTGTATGTACCTAGTACATGAATCCCACTGAAAGAAATGTACACAGATTGTGATGATATATTGCACATTAAACCCAACCAATTTGTCAATGGTTAGCAAAGTTGCCATGACCCGACTGACATACAGGGCAAAACAATTTGTAACCTCAAATTGATTTTTATTTCATGCGTAGGTATAAACTTTACTATAGTAACTAATCAAATAGGTACAGCAATGTATACAACAGTCAAGATTTTATTTGACATTCTAGCTCAATTACATGTAGGTTCATGTACTTTTTTTAATACTATGCCTTTAAAAAGTAAACATAATTGAAAAGTCAATTTATAACCCTTTATAGAGTAGGTTACTTTTTCATTAAAACTGCAAAAATAATTACATATTTTCGTTTGCAACGTGGTGCAAACTTGGGAAGACATAATTTGGTGGGCTTTATTTTGTAGTATTTTATTGAATTATATATTTTTTATTTGAGCTATTTTGTTAACAATAATTTTATTCACAATTCGGTCAAAATAGAAATTCATTATTGAATCAATTCAAAACCTGCTAAGAATTAAATGATCGGTATGATAATATTTCTTATACAGGACAGGTCAATTTGACTTCGCCTGATGAGAAGCTAAAGCCAAAGTCTCGAAAAAGAAGGTCACCATCACAGACAAATACCATAGCTTGACGGCCTTATAAGATGCATTTCCACGCCCCGCTTAAGGGACATGGGACTGTGGGAAGAGGAAATCATGTGTAGGTACTGGTAAGGAATTCCAGGTCTTAATGGTGCGGCAAAAGAAGGAGTCACCGAGCTGCTTAGTTCTTGCTTGATGGAATATTCTGCACCTTATGCGGGTGATAAATAAGTCCACACTTGTTGTCCTGTGTAGGAAATATTGTGAAAAGTCCCCATGAAAGAAGTAGTATTATACTCGTAGATTTAAACTGAATGAATGGTTGAAAATATTATCAAGGATCAGCCGACATTGTACGTTTTTATTATTACTCTGGGTTTATGCGTCCCTAGTACCTACTGTGAGCGATCTCTCACGTGGGGAGCTGGCTGCTGACTTTGCACGAATTTGAAATACAGCGCCATCTATCGACTGCAAGGCAACGTTATGAAGAAGAAAGACTTTTTCAACACACTTGCTTATAAACAGGCTTTTATTTCACCGCAATTAAGCACGGAATGACACCTATTATAAAACTGTGACTTTTTCATTGCTATTATTCACGAGTGAGTTATAGACTTCTTTTTTTAATTTCATTGATTAAGTTGCTTTGTTCTTAAAAAAGTTTCGATACAAAAAAGATCGTGTCCAATATTACAAACGAATTAATATACCTATTGCTTGCTCATTTCATGCAACTTCGTATTTTAAAAGATAATTTCAACTTGTAGTACGTGTTTAATAAACAAAACTTTCACTAAAATGTATTTTTTTTCTCTGTGAGTATTTACAGAGAAAAAAAAAACATAATTCAAATAAGTAAGTAGATGACAAGGCAGCATGGTGATAGCACCTTAGCCTGTTCCGAAAGGAACAAATAAAAAAAATGTTAGATGCGCGCGCATATGACAACAAATAGATTTTTACTATTGTGTTTTGATTGTGTTATGTAGCATTTTAGTATTATTTTATTCGCAAGTGTGTTGGAAATAGTCGTATGCCACTCGCGTGTATGGTGATTACCATCCTCGGCTCTCTTAAGACCCTCGTCTTACAGCTCGGGTCTCAATGTCGCCTCAGCGGTAAACACCAACTTTACACGCTTGTACCATAATGTACCTACTATAATTATTGTTTTCTCACTTTTTATTAGTAAGATTGTTATTGTATCATAAAATATTACGCACCTCCTGTCATTTCCATCAGTTTTGCACGCCTTGAATTCAGAATCTGAATTTTTTTGAAGAAGCTCCTTATTAGTTAAATTCGACATACCTAACTGCAAAGGAAATGTTTAATTTTGGGCCTGGTCGGAGTTTCGTATATCAATAAATCGAGAAAATTACCTAGAATTTGGCAAAATGTACATATTTTGTTTTAATGTTTCTTGATGGTGTACATAAATGATAATTGTTAATTATTTTAAACATGACAGCCTCTATGAAATCCAAATCTTTTACAGTGAAACGATCTACATGTCAGCTGTCACTGTCAACTGTCACATGAAATATCAAAACAAATAAGTCATAATGTCATTCACTGACATTTTGACATTGACATTTCACAATTCTCAAAGAAAAATGAAGGATCAGAGGAGATCAAGAGCCATGACAGTTTTTTTGGTGTGTTGCAATTCATTATGTAAATTCTCGCTTTGTACATCGAAATACAAGCTTTTTATGCTAAATAAATAGTTTTAAACGGTTTTTGTAAATATTTCCCTGTATTACATAATTATACTTTAAGGTGCTTCTAAACGGGCGATGTTTTACTGCAATTAGTGGCTGCAACACTGTAGCCCGGCAACATTGCAACTATTGCAAACAATACCAGCCAGTATTGCAGTAATGTCCCGGCCATATAGCCAAACATGTTTTGTGTAGCCACACATGGCCGATGTCACCGCGATGGGTTGCCGGACGATCGCTAGGCGGTCGATTTTACTGCTATATTGCTCGGCCAGTTCTATTGTTGTTACAGTCGCTCTCTTTATTATAGCACAGTCTATCCTTTTCTACGCGAATTGTTAAATAATTTACTGTGAAGGCTTATTTCCAGACTTAAATTATCTGAAGCTTCACGCCTATTTAAGTAAGGTCGAATCCACAATCTCTTCTTTTTCTGTTTATTTTTTAATAAAACAATATAAGCTGCTGCAACAAGTGTGATTTCGTCAGCCATTGTTGCCGGTTTGTGTGGCCCGTTTATGAATCTGCATCAAGAGCAATACTATTGCAGACATATTCGCAACACATTGCCCAGCCATTGATTGTTCGGCCATCAGTTGCAATGAAATATTTTTGAGATTGCCGGGCAATCAGTTGCCAATAGTGCAGCCACATATTGCAGAAAAACATGGCCCGTTTAGAAGGGCACTTACAATGAGGCCGGGGCTCCATACCTACATTTTGAAACAACTCCTTTGAAAGAACTTCATCTCAGTTTGCCGAATTTAGTAGAGGACGTGTTTCACTTTATGACGAAGATCGTGAAAGACGACTTTCAACTGCGACCATCGGGGAAGAAATTTGTAAACTATTTAAGTTTTTATTTGATCCCCAAATGATTCAGGATCATTTGAGGATCATAAACAACTTAACACTCGAGTTAAGTGTAATCGGCTCTTACTCTAATAGAAGCTACCCGTGACTAGAGTTAATATTCCTTGCACAAAGGATTGGTATTGCCATTCAACCTGGCGATGCTGCCAGCTTTCTAGCCACCGTCCCGGTTGACGTCCTCTGAACCTACAACTTTGATATAGCTACGAGGTATTAGGTATATCAATTTTTTGCATTTATTAACTTTTTAGTCATTCACCTATTTATCTACCTTATTACATAAAATATATACAATTGGTTGTAAAATATATACAAAACTCTACTACATTATACTACAAATATATACTGTATGTATATATAATTATGTAAATAATTGTACATTATGTAAAAAAAGTTACTACTTTCAAACAGCGCTAAATCGAGAGTCCTCGGATCGACAATGGACCCGTCCGGGTACTAGGATATCATAAACATAGTAGAGGTTGAACATTGGTTTCTCGTTCGCACAAGGAAATTACGTTGCAAAACTTTTCATCCCTGATGAGGCGTGACCCGATGGGGCGGGACAGGGCGGTCCAATAATCTATCCCTGAACTACCGGGATGTTAGTAACCAGAAGATGTAATGAAATTGTCCCTAGCACTTTACTTGAAAAAATCAGAAACTGGCAGCGAACGCCGAAATTTTGGCGTCGTTAACTTAATTCACCTGAGCTATTTCACCTAAGTGCATTAAATACACTTTTAGTAAATTTTATACACCTGTAGCGACGTTCATAAAACAAAAGAAATTATAAAAAGACATATTTAAACCGTAAGTGAAATGAAATTAGATAAAATTTATGCCCTTGAAGAGTGTGATTTGAATTTACACACTTTGCCGAAATGATGAACACCTGACAATATGAAATTATATTACGTGGACATATGTGGACAACTGTTTAAATAATATCATTATTCACATTATATAACCAACATGTCTGTTATTGAAAGTTGGATTATTAACAGAGTGGCTCTGTTGGAAGAGTATTCTAAGAAAAAGACTTCAGAGAAGTAGGGAGGAAGGCTTTATAAACCTACGTGGACGTAAATTTTAAAGAATATTAGCAGCCGAAATTACTAATATTCCCTTTAACCTCTCCAACTAAGCTAAATTGCTTGTGCTAGGAGTGGGCTCACGTCAGTAGTGTAATGGCCAGGATTCGAAACCGGGACCTCTCGATCGCCAGGCCGACTCCTTTTACCTTGAAACTCTAGACATTTAAATACACCATTCGTAGCCACGTGCTACGCAGCTTCGTAGCGCGTAAGTGCTACGTCACAAAACTGTAGGCAAAGGTCGTGCTCCATTCACGCTTGACTTACATGGCATGGCTTACAAAAGTACTGTCACATGTAGGTAGTAGATACATACATTATATTACCCCTTATCCGTGGCCCACAGCAACTTATATCCAGGATAAATTGCCATGTGCTATGTCAGTCTACAATCTATCTCTATTTTAAATTCCATCCAGATCCATTCAGTCGTTTTTGCATTATTTAGGAACAAACGTCCGTAGGAAAGTTTGTCTTTCACATTTATCATTATTATCTCGGGAAATCTAATGTGTCTTATTTAAATGATGACGATAGTTCAATAATATTTGATGACAATCATATAGATCTACCATCCATCCATCAATTGGACACAAGGACGCAAACCCAATGATTGTATCCAATACAATACCAGGGGCGCATAAGCCTAAAGAGGTCATCAAAACATTTGCAAGTCAAAGCATGTTACTCACTGTCATCTCTCCACGCTATTTTCAACCATATTGTGTAGGCAATAAGTCTAAATTATTATCAATCAAGTTCTTAATTGTGCTGTGTTTCCGACGGTGAGTAGGGTAGCCAGAGCTCACTGGAGAGGTTTTGTGGTGTCAGTGGGAAAACCAAAGGCTTTGTCCTACCTATCTTTTGCGCTGACGGCACAATAATCTCTCTGTTCTTACGGGGTCGGCAGCACGTGTGTGACTCCCCTCGTGTTGTCCTCGCCCATAGGCCACGGTAACCTCTTACTATCAGGAGGACCGTGTGCTTGTCTGCGAACTAAGTAGGTAGTATAAAACTAAATATTTCAGTTACTTCAACAATTATCTTGACATACGAATTGCATAAGCTTTCTTACCATAAAAATTTAATGAATATTGTTGCAAAAGGAGCGCTATTAAAATGTAGTTTATGCAGTAAGTTAATATTCTGAATATAATATATATATATATATATTATATATATATATATATATATATATATATATATATATATATATATATATATATATATATATATATATATATATAATTCTAGATATATACAGATAAACAAAACTAAATTAATAAGTAAAAATATTTACAAGATAAAAAAAAAAGCAAAGGAAAAAGGGGTCAGGTGTCGAAGAATATAAAAAACGCCAGTCAAAAACTTCATCTTTTAAGTCATAATTTTTTGTTTGTGCGCATTGAGAGAGCTTAACTGTTGCAAAATGTGTGCGTCGGGGTAGAATGATAATCGTGTTAGAATTACTATTTTCTACTTCTACGTCTTGTATTATACCTCTGTAATGTAATAAATAGATCGTAATAATTCATTTTTTATTATCTAAATACGATACAATTATAATATGTAGGTATAAATTACCAGTAAAACTAAAACTAAAATAAAAGAACAAATTAAAAATTAAAATCAAATTAAAAACTATAATAAAATGTAAACTGTAAGATTAGATAACTACAGTGTGACAATATTTTTTTTTTATACCACTTAGGTGGCAGACAAGCACACGGCCCACCTGATGGAAAGTGGATGGATAGGCAAGATTGGCTATTAATTTAAAGACATCTTGAACTTCTGAAGTTGAAAACATACGGTATCGCGAGTTTGGATACATACACTCATTCTAGCATCTTTTGTACTGGGATATCATAAGTACCAGGTAGGCAGGGTACCAATATTGATATCTCGTTCTTATATAACTACGCAACATAATTATTGTAGTGTGCGTGCATGTAATACATTAATTGGCGCATATTCTACCAGCCTTTTTAGGGTTTTTGTATTTCCAACCCTTGCGTAACTATATAAGTAGATCAAGTGGAGCAGAATCAATATCATCCCATACTAAAGCACATGATTTAAACTTGTCTATAGATACAAACCCTATAAAATATAACGTAACTGGTCTAGACTACTCTGCGGTTCAAGTGCCTTCGGTTCTATCTAAAATGGTTTCTTTTTTTTTTTCAAATTTAGTTACAGAACTTTGTAATTTCAATATTGGTGTTTGCTACCACTAACCATAAAAAAACAATAGCCAGGTTTGCTGCACGCGTCGTAAATTTTCTTGAATTGTAGGTATATTAAAGTAAAGATATAACTTTCATGCGATTGTATGAATATTGTTCATATCTAACAAGCAGCGCGTCATAATGGCGCGGTTCGATATCCCTTCCTCCAACTACTAGCACGCTAGTGCAGCAGAGAGGATGCATTTTTGATGTCGGTCCTGTAATGCATCTCCGCTGCTGCACTGGCATGCTAGTACTTCAGGGATAGAATATCGACCTCACCTAATATGGTAGGAAGGCGTGTTGACAAGAGACATCTCACGTGCGATTCTTCGCACTGAAGCAAGTTATTGATTCGCTCTGTGGCCATACAGCGAATCAATAGGTAACTGAAAGTACGCTATCAGAGGATCGGAAGACCATAACACGTGGAGGACTTGCACTGTTTACACTTTCACTCGCAATAGCTTTTAGTCGCCAGGGTACCCTGGCGACTAAAAGCTGAATGAGGAAGGGAGATCGCCTAAGCAGAGCCAGACGGCACACCAAGTTATAATTGGTTCGGCGCCTCTTTTTATACCACACCATACACCTAGATTTGAAATTTCTTTGCCAGCCCATGTGTACGATCTCTTCTTCCTACGATCCTGGAGCGTGAAACGCATCAAAAGGCCGTGCATACAGCGTGACGTGATTGCCATTTCTCTAATAATGATTTCGAAACACACTTTAGCGTTAACTCTCTTATAGGTTCCCTACGGATGACCTGCACAAAACCTGTGGCATTCTCTCGATCCGGGCTCTGTTCATCCGTAACGTTATAATAGCGACCCACGTTCAGACACACTCGAGTGGCATACGATTATTTTCAACACACTTGCGAATAAAATAATACTAAAAATACTACATAACACAATCAAAACACAATAGCAAAAATCTATTTGTCATAGAGTAAAGTACTGTTTGTTTTCATATGCGCGCGCATCTAACATTTTTTAAATTTATTTCTTTCGGAACAGGCTACGGTGCTATCACCATACTGCCTTGTCATCTACTTACTTATTTGAATTATGTTTTTTTTTCTCTGTAAATGCTCACAGAGAAAAAATACATTCTAACGAAAGTTTTGTTTATTAAACACGTACTACAAGTTGAAATTGATGAAATGAGCAAGCAATAGATGGGTCACTAGCATAATGTCCACTTTGTAAAACGTCTATGTCGCTCTAACGTATATTAATTCGTTTGTAATATTGGACACGATCTTTTTTGTATCGAAACTTTTTTAAGAACAAAGCAACTTAATCAATGAAATTAAAAAAGAAGTCTATAAATCACTTGTGAATAATAGCAATGAAAAAGACACAGTTTTATAATAGGTGTTCCGTGCTTAATTGCGGTGAAATAAAATCCTGTTTATAAGCAAGTGTGTTGAAAATGTATTTAAATATATCCAATGACGACATATAAATGCAAAATGTCCATGACTAACTGGCTATTGGAGATGAGCTACGATGAATTGGAAAATCTTTTACAAATTCCATCATAAGTATGAACTGGTGTATACTCGAAACTCTTGCAACTAACCACACAACACGCACACACACACTTTGAATATTAAAAATTGCACACATAGTAACCTTTTACATTTTAAACTCGGAACTTATAATTTCTTACCTGCATTCATTACACACGCATACGCACACTCATAACACACTCTTACATACACACACTCACACACACATACCTACACTGTCTACACGTAGTACTAATCCTTTTATTCAATAGGCTATAAACACATGCGTCCTTTTTTGCATTCTATCGGTTAGGTACTTAGTGGTTGGCTATTTTTTATGTTATGCGCAGAATGTTAATACGTAACTATTGGGGGGCCTGGAGATCCGTAACACAGGTCCCGTACCTAGTACAGACTCCAGCTCTCGCTAAGGCATGAATGTATCTATTTATTGTAGTTTAAGATTAATTTTGTACCTTACTGAGAGAAATAATAAACTATTAATAATTATGATCTTAATTATTCAAAAAAAAAAATTAAACTGAAAATATTCGAACTACTGCTAAAGTTTTCTAAATTTAGATATTTTGCTGCTACCCTCTGCTACCTAAATGAAATAGAATATAAACCAAATTAAGGATTCTATATAGGATTCAAACGACGGATTTCGAACCAAAAACCACTGAGTTGTCGAGTCTTGCTTGTCACGTGCACCGGAGTCCTTGATCACGCTCCGGTAGCCAGGCGATGCATTTCCACATCGTTGGCTGTTTAAGAGCTGCCCGACTATAGAAGAAGCAAGGTGCTGGTTTGTGACGGGACGCCGCGCCGCCGCGCGCCGCCACCACGCGGACGCAGCTCCCAAGGCAACGGGCTCCTTGGCAACCTGCTGCCAAAAACATTGTCAAAATTTTTCAGTGCTGTTTTAATCATCATAGGGGTTTTTTCATTTATTTAGGTATATAGTGTTTTTGTACATAATTATAGTGTTTATAAAATTATCAGTGTTAGTTTTAAGGTTTGATGTGACAACACTAAAAAGTAGAGCTACCAACATTACGCAATCGCTGTCAGTTTGAATTCGATATCACATCTGAGGTAGATGTAGTAAACAAAAATCATGATTTCGGCGTTCTGATATAATTTTAGAGCTATTTTACCTAAGGGTTTCTAGTGGCAGTGGTAGGTACACAGCAGCTGTTATACATATTTTTGGAAAGTAAGCATATTAGTGCACTTTTTTGAGAATATAATTTTAATGTTTGGTATTTGAGGTTATAATGACGGCTCGCATAAAAATAAAACTTGGTGTTGCCTGATTTGTACATACTAGGTAGTGTTATCCTAAAATGTACCGGTACAATTTAGATATATAGTTATTCTTTAACTTGATGTTTAAACATATAAAGCCCAACCAGTAAAATAAAATACCTCGCCATATTGCGGTAAACTATTGGAACTAATTTCTTCATATGGTAACAATCTATACAATGTCATTATGGTCATCTGTCAGTGTGGTGTCAATTGTGCGTGTTGTTGAGTTTGAGAGCGCTACAAAACTACAAAACTATAGTAATATGCCGAAAACTATTAAAAGCCAGTTAAGAAAAGTAATTTATAATATAACAAAGTATTTGTCGGATAAAAAGTAGGAAGGATTGGACTCTGTTCCTCTAAATAACATCACGGACCTTGTTGTCAACATGACGGGTAGGTACATCATAGAGTACGTGCAATGAAATTGGCCTAAACTACTCATTTTACTGTGACTAATTATTATTCACATTTTTAGGTATATCCCGATCTTCTGTAATAAAAATACGAAGAGAAGGTCAAACGTCAAATGTATTTTCTACGCCTAAGAAAAATAAGCCTAACGCAAAAAAGAAAATCATGCTCGATTATTTTGATCTCTGTGCTGTTAGGCATAAAATACAAGAATTTTATGCAGCCCGAAAAACAATATCGCGTGGTCCCTGTTCTTTATATAGTGTAATGTAACTGTATGTCTAACTTGTATTAACCATTCCAAGCAGTAAACTATTATACGGATACTACTGTGTTGTGATTTGTGCCCAGTCCTTGTACCCAGTAAAACACGCCGTGTCTATTTTTCTATTTTAAGCAGAAAACTTAACAGAGAAAGTTTTTAACAGAGAAAAAAAAAATACATTTTAGTGAAAGTTTTGTATATTAAACACGTACTACAAGTTGAAATTATCTTTTAAAATACGATAGCTGCATGAAATGAGCAAGCAATAGGTATATTAATTCGTTTGTAATATTGGACACGATCTTTTTTGTATCGAAACTTTTTTAAGTCAAAGTCAAAGTCTATTTCTCAAAATAGTGCAACACTGTTACACTTTTTTGACGTCAAAAATGACGTCAAAAACTCCTTAAAACTAAGTTTACCACCGCTTCCTAAGCGCTAATGGAGAAGAAACGGCGCAACAAACTCCACTGCGGCATTTTAAGGACGTCAGTTTACAAAAAATAAAAGGGTTTCTTAAGACTAAATATGAACGTATGTACATTTGTCTCGCGTCAAGTAGGTATAAGGTAACTGTACCAATGCTCGACACTGTACCAATGCTAGACACTTTCGAACAAAACCCAGTATTTTGAGAAAATTATCCATTTGTTTTATAAGACTATTGACTTAAAAGATGCCTAATGGTATCTATAAGATATGTTCAAATATTCGCAACACCATCCGAAGTAAATTTAGAAAGACTGTTGACAGCAAATAATGTGACTCCGTGAACACGGTCGTGTTATTTCTTAAGATTTTTGCCAAGGGTACTGATTTTTATAGGTGTGATTTTTTTGTTTATAAGTTATGATTATTACTAATTTTAGTATAAACGTTATAAATATTGAAGTTATTGACATACTTGGACCATTGGGACAATGATGTCTAGCATTGGTGTTTTCGACCAAGTGCATAATAATTTAATTTAAAGTAAAAGTATGATAGATTTTAAAGATTTTATGGGCAAAAGTTAATGTCTAATTGTTGCTGTAACAGTTAAAAAAGAATGTAACGACCATGCTGTAATTAATTTGTTAAATTTTTTAGATTGAAATTTTATTTTTCCTTAAAGTGTCGAGCATTGGTACAGTTACCTTACAAAAAATAAAAATAAAACCTTATGTAAAACCCTCAGGTACTTCAACACACTATAAACCTTTTGGCCGCTTTTCCAAATTAACTGTTTGTATGGATAATTTTACACTTGTACTTTCACACGTTATTTTGATCAGTATAAAAACTGAGTTGTTGGCGGAATTATTGGGATCGCCATAGAACCAAAAAAAAAAAAAAAAAAATTATATAAAACCTTATAATAAGAACAAAGCAACTTAATCAATGAAATTGAAAAAAAGAAGTCTATAACTCACTTTTGTGAATAATAGCAATGAAAAACATGGCGAAAAAAGGGCGGGAAACTTTGATTGAAGCGGACGCGGAATTTTCAAATAACTTTTATAAAAATAATTTGCGAAAGGATTGGGTGAAAAAAAATAACCAGTTTAGCATTTATTTTATTTACTTTACGTTTATTTATTATTATTCTAGTTGTAGCAGTTTATTGGTAAGTTTATTGTACATAATCACTAGTATATAGTCGTCACCATGGATGAACCGGCCGACCCCGGTGGGGGGAATGGCGCCAACATTTTAAAACCTGATCACAACATTGAATCCTCAATGGATACAGACTGCTCGTTATCGGGTAAAGACAAATTGTTAGCTCGCAAACGAGCAGCAACTCACGTTGTATGCAATAGCTGCAATAAGAAAAAATATAAATATGGTTCTAAGAGGGAGAGTACTGGCTGCCGGTGTGGGGTCTCTGTAGGACCGCAACCTGAGGCGCATCAGGGCGCTGATGCTATAAATGAACAGGTCGCGAAAAGTATAGGTCGTACTAATTATAAGAACACGGATGTTGCACCATTTATCATAAATATTCAAAAAAAGACTATGGCGGAAAATAGTCGTACTATTTTTCACCCTATTGAGTTCGGAAGGTTTTTAAAGAACAACAACATCACTGGTGTTGTGAACGGTAGCCTGAAAAGAATAGGTAGGAATAAAGTAAGCTTGTCATTTAACACATTTTCTGAGGCCAATAACTTTTTAACCAAAGCATGCTTGCAAAAAGAATATAGTGTATTCATACCTACATATAATATTACACGTATGGGTGTCATACGAGGAGTTCCCACTGATTGGACGGATGAGGAAGTATTAGCTAACTTATCTGTTCCTTTTGGATGTGGATCCATCGTAAAAATTAGAAGAATTAAAAAGAAGGTTGTTATAAATAATGACAAGGTATTTGAAAACACTGGTACTATTGTCGTAACATTTGATGGACAAGTCCTCCCTAAAAGGGTCTACATGTGTTTCACGTCGCTACCTGTGGAACTGTACATATATCCAACTGTGCAATGTTATAATTGTTGTAGGTATGGACATGTAAAAACTCAATGTCGTTCTGACCCTAGATGTTATAAATGTGGTCAAGGTCATTCAGGTGATAACTGTAATGTAGATGAGGATGAATTGTGGTGTATACTTTGTAAGGGAGCTCATCAAGCAAACTCAAAAAAATGTTTAGAATTTGACAGACAAAAATCAATAAAAGAAACAATGAGTAAATCCTGCATATCATACATAGAGGCAGTTAAATTGCACCCTCCAATTACAAGAAAGTCATATGCAGAAGCATTTTTAACTACCCCATCATATTCAAATACAGTAACTACAAATAATAACACAGTAAATAACACAAATAATAATACAATTAGGTCATATAAAAAAACAATACTTACAAAACCCAGATCCCCCCCAAAGTTCAGTAAGGGTTATGACCATATTGCCCACAATGAAATCATTAAAAACCCTACAGTTCCAAAGCTTAACCCTATTCTTAACAATAATAAAGAAACTCCTTATGACTCTGATGACTCTAACAATATGATAAAAACTTTATTTAAATTACTGTCAAATTCTAATACTACCATCTCACCGTCCAACGTTGCCATAATATTAGATACACTATACAAAATATCAAATGACAATCGATCAAAAGTCTGTTGCAATTCAGTGGAATTGTCGTAGTATCACTCCCAAGAAACATGACCTAATCAAAATTGTAAATAAATATGATCCATTTATTATTTGCCTACAGGAGACTTGGCTTAATCAGAGGTCCGTTTTCAGGATCCCTGGTTTCTCCTGTTTGCGAAATGACAGATCTGATGAGTATGGTGGAGTTGCCATACTCATTAAGAATTCTGTTCCTTTCTCTATTCTGCCTCTACCTTCCTATAGTAATGAGATATCTGTCATTGCTATTAATGTAAATAATATTTGCTATGTATCTATTTATTTTTCTAATCCTTCTTTACATATTTTGAATGAAGTTAGTAGTTTATTTGAGTATTTGCCAAAACCATTTATTTGTTTTGGAGACTTTAATGCACACCACCAAGCTTGGGGCTGTCCTGAAACAAAATATTATGGTAGAAAACTCTTAGAAATTGTCGAACAGTTAAACTTATGTATATTAAATACTGGTACTCCTACTCGTCTTCATAATCCTCCAACTGCACCTGATCTAACTATTTGTACATTCGATCTGGCATCGTCCCTAGCTTGGGATCCTTTAGACTCCACATATGAAAGCGACCATTTCCCTATTTTAATCACTTTACCTTTCAATAAACTGCTGAAACATAAAAGAAATCCTCGTATAAGACATAAATTAAATAATGTAGACTGGGATCTATATAGAGACACAGTAGAACAACGGGTACTGAACTTACCAGAGATCTCCTCATCTAATGTACAGACATGTAGTGACTCATTTGCTGAGTTATTAATACAAGTGGCTGATGAAGTTTTCCCACTTAAGAGTTTGGACTCTAATAAAATACCATCACCTCCATGGTGGGATGACGAATGTACACAAGCTGTTAAAAGAAGAAAAAGCGCCGAAAGACAGTATTGTACATCCATGACTGAAGAAAACTTTGAAAACTATCAGCAAATAGCTAAGCAAACACAGATACTCCTTAGAGATAAGAAAAGAGATGGTTGGAAACACTTTTGTGAATCCTTAAGTCCTAATGTCAATGCTTCCATTGTCTGGCAAAACATAAGGAAGTTTAGGTCATGCTTTAATCACACACAGAAACAAGCATTGTCTCCTGAACTAGTAGATCAGATAATGGATAGATTGGCACCCCCATCAGTACCCGACTATCATGTTAGCCTTTCCTATTCTATAAGTATACCTGATAGTGATAATTCTAATGAGTTAAACACCCCTTTTACAATTAAAGAGTTGAAAAATATCCTACCAAATTTAAAAGACTCTGCTCCAGGCATAGATCACATTCCATATTCATTTATTTCAAAACTTAATAATGATAGTCTTAATTATTATCTGTCTATCATAAACAATGTGATGTTCTCAGGGCATATTCCACGTGCATGGAGAACTCAAGAATTAATCTTATTATTAAAACCACAAAAAATAAGTTCAGACCCTTCTTCCTATCGTCCAATAGCTTTGAATACCGTGTTAGCTAAAATTTCAGAACACCTAGTCAAAAATAGATTAGAATGGTTTGTGGAATTCAACAATTTATTATCTAACAGTCAACACGGATTTCGAAAAGGACAAAGTACCATGGACAGTTTAAGTACCTTTACCACTGACATTAGACTTGCGTTCTCAAATAATGATTCAGTCTTAGCAGCATTTTTAGATATTACAGCAGCATATGATAATGTTAATATATCAATTTTAAAACAGAAACTAGCCTTATTAAATGTTCCACTTTTATTAGCCAACTTCATTATAAATATTTTATCTGAAAGATTCATTCAGTATTCCTCAGAGATGGATGATAATAATAACAAGACTTATAGAACTGTTTGGAAAGGTTTACCTCAAGGATCGGTTTTAAGCCCATTATTATATAATATTTATACAGTTGATCTAGAATGCTCTGTTAGAAGGTTTGCGAATGTTAGTGTGTCACAGTATGCAGATGATTTGCTCCTGTATGTTCAAAGTCACTGCATATATGAATGTAAGGAGTCATTATCCTCAGCCCTTAAGGCTTTGAACATGTGGCTTGACAATAATGGACTTACTCTATCGCCCCACAAAAGTTCAGTAGTAATATTTTCAAGAAAAAGAGTTATACCAAAACTTGAAATTATTTACAATGAAGTACCGCTACCACTAAAAAACCAGGAGAAATTTTTAGGTGTAATACTGGATTCAAAACTTACGGGTGTACCTCACTGTGATTACGTCGTAGGAAGATGTGAACGAAACATTAATATTCTAAAATGCCTCTCTGGTGTTCGATGGGGTGCTCACCCTTTTACAATGAGGTTATTATATAATGCCCTAATAAGGAGTGTTCTTGATTATGGAACCTTCTTGTTAGAGCCCGGTAATGTTAGTGCTTTTAAAAAACTAGATATCATCCAATCAACTGCCCTACGAATAATCACTGGCACTATGAGATCGACTCCGATAAACTGTTTACAGGTCGAATGCAGTGACCCTCCCATTAAAATAAGAAGACAATATATGTCTGATAGATTCTTATTTCGCACTATGCAAATTAAAGACCACCCTTTATTTGCAAAATTAGAATTACTGTCAGAAAAAGTACGTTCGTCAGACTATTGGGCACATAAAGACGCTCCCTGCCTTGTTACAAGCTGTAGGAGATTTAAAAGTATAGAGTCTCCATTACGTCAGGAGAATCGTCTACCTCTTTTTAAATATCCGTACAATATTCTTACTATAGATCCCAGTATTGAATTATGTCGGGGTAATATTCACGAAGATTCTAATAATGCTGCAGGCAATGATTGTCATCAAATATTTACAGACGCATCAAAGCTATCAGACAAAAGCTGTGTGGGTGTAGGGGTATACCATTCACAATACAATATTTATCAAAAAATTAAATTACCGCCAGAATCTTCGGTATACACTGGGGAATGTATGGGCATTTTAAAAGCCATTGAATATGTTGTTCTTTTGAAACTGCCGAAAACTACAATACTTACCGATTCACTTAGCGCATTAAAAGATATATCTCGGTCTCCATTCCAAAAACAAATAGCTCCAATCATTTTTGAAATTCGTAACCTCTTAATCCGATGTACACAATCTAATTGTATCGTAAATCTCACATGGATACCAAGTCATTCCGGTATTTCTGGCAACGAAAAAGCTGACCATCTAGCTAGGGAGGCTGTCGTCGATGGCGACATGTTCCCATACAGAAACTACTGGAATGACTTGATGTCCTTGCCTCAATCCTTTATGGTGCAAACATGGGAGCAACAATGGCAATCTCATGATAAGGGAAAATTTTACCACTGTATACAACCTGTAATACCTATCAGACCTTGGTTTTCCAAAATAAAACTAACGAAAATAGTAACTTCTATAATATGCAGGCTTCGTATGGGGCATGTTTGCACTCCGGCGGTCTTGCATAGATTCCGTATCGTGGACAGTCCTCTTTGCTCATGTGGAGCCTATGGGGATGCTAACCATATTTTTTTCTCGTGCACTTTATATAATCATACGCAATTTCTACATAGCCTCTGTACAATTCACATACCTCTTCCAACATCTATCCAATGCTTATTATATTTATGTAATTTGCAAGTATATAATATAATTGCCACATTTATTGAACTAAATAATATTAAAATTTAATTATAATATCAAATGTACGTACTTATCTATAAAATAAAATGTAAATAACTGTAAATAACTATACCCAACCCAATCCTTTTTTCCTTCCAAATTTTGATCCTACTAAACAGATGTTTATGTTTGTAACTAATAATTTCCCAAACTTGATTGTGGCTAAATGCATTGCAAGAAGCCAAAAAAAAAAAAAAAAAAAAAAAAACATGGCAGCCTCCGTGGCGTAGCGGTAGTGAACGCGGCCGCTACGCAGGAGGCGCGGGTTCGATCCCCGCTCAGTGCAAATATTTGTGTGCATGAAATATGGGTATTTGCATTGGTCTGGTCGTGCCTCGGAGAGCACGTTAAGCCGTCGGTTCCGGTTGCCATGAGAACATCTATGGCAGTCGTTACGGGTAGTTGGTGCCCATAAAAGTCCAAAAACAACGGTCTAGCTGCAAAGCTTCGATATCGCCTAATGTTAACATTGGGTCGTGGAGGTCAGGTGGCAATCGCTTCACGGAAAATATCGAGGTCTAGCCAAATCTGTAGCTATGACTGGTAAAAGCGGACCCCAGACTCCAAGCTGAAAGCTTCGGATGCGACTGGGAATAACGCTAGGAGGAAGAAGAAGCAATGAAAAAGTCACAGTTATAAATTAGGTGTCATTCCGTGCTTAATTGCGGGGAAATAAAAGCCTGTTCATAAGCAAGTGTGTTGAAAAAATATTTGTATACTTGGCATTTTACATGTGTATCACTATACTTGGTGTTGTCATAATCATAGATGTTTTTGGCGCCCCCAGTACGGGTTTTTTATTTTATTGGTCGGATTTTACCTACATTATTAATATTTAAAACTTTTATTTATGTATGATAATTTTTACGAAGATGTATAACGGTAAGGCAAATTTCAATTTGTAGGAGATACTAGAATCTTTTTTAGATCGTAAAGTACAATTTAAGATACCTATGGTACAATTAAGGAAACCGGTTTTCTAAATTGTACTTTTTTAGACCTTTTGAAAAACTTTTATTGTTCTAATTGGGTTATATCTCCGCATTTTCTAGTTATAAAATATGGATACCAATAGAACAACCTTTTTATTTCTTATAATAATTATAATCCTTTTAAGTGATATAGTTTTTTTGATATCTTGTAAAGTTCGTTAACTGGTACAATATCGGCAACCTTACCCTACATACCGATTCTCTTTCCTTTCAAAAAGCGCTAAATCGAGACGCCTCGGATCGAGAATCATCCGCGACCGTACGGGTACTAGGATATCATAAACACGGTAGAGGTTGAACATTGGTTTTTCGTTTGCACAGGGGAAGTTACGTTTTCTTCCAAATAGCGCTAAATCGGGCTTCGTCATGCACGAAAATAATAGCATTTATTTGTATGTTTACACTACTTAGGTGGCAGACAAGCACACGGCCCACCTGATGGAACGTGATTACTGTAGCAAATAGACATGTGCACGAGTGTGAGCCCCTCACACTCGTGCTGCCTATCCCTGTAGGATCCATCTAATGGCCTTTTTGAAGATTTTATTATGAGCTAGCTGTTGCCCGCGACTTTATCCACGTTAAGGTGATTACCTACGCGAATGACTTTGAGAGTTTAGGTATTTGGTAAAGCGGGGCACCGAGAGGTGCGGGGTGGGATCAACGGGGTTCGCGTACGCATACAACCACGTCATTGAACGAAGCCGCTGTGCTAAACAATACTAATCATTGAACATAGAGTATGTGATACTAGATAAGACATAATTTGTGTTCGGTGTAGGTGTTCGAACCGACTACCGCAAAAACCGATATGCAAATACTGGCTAAGCCCTATTAGTCTTCTACTCCATCATCACAGTGTTCATATTTGAACTTATAAAATTATTTAAAACATAAAAAAAGACGTCACAGGTCTTTTAAGGTTGTGAGCATTGTGCTCACAACGGTGCATCTGCGCCTGCCCCAAAGTTTATTTTATCTTTGTACCAAATTTAATCAAAATTAGTACAGTGGTTTAGGCGTGAAAGCGTAAGAGATAGAGTTATTTGCGCATAATTTATAATATTAAGTAGGTATCCAACTCTACCAAATTTCATCAAGATATCTTCAATAACAAACTTTCATCCCCTTTTAATTTAATACTATAAGGCGATCAATATCCGTTTCCGAGCACTTATCCATCTTTGTAGGTACCAGATTTCATCACGAACTTTCAAATAATTTTTCATTTGTCTGTTGTGCTGTCACGCTTACACCACTGAACTGATCTTGATGAAATTTGGTACAGAGATAGATTGAAGCATGGGAACGGACATAGGTTACCTTTAACGCGAAAAAAAGGGTTAGGGGGGGGGGGGTGGATAGGAGATGAAAATTTGTTTGAAAGTTCATTATGAAATCTAGTGCAAAGATGGATAAGTGCTCGGAAACGGATATTGATTGCCTTTTATTACTAAATTAACAGGAGATGAAAGTTTATTATTGAAGATATCTTGATGAAATTTGGTACAGAGTTGGATACTTGGATATTTAATATTATAAATTATGCGAAAGTAACTCTGTCTATTATGCTTTCACGCCCAAAATACTGAACTAATTTTGATGAAATTTGCTACAGAAATAGATTGAAGCATGGGAACGGATATTAAGCAGGTTGCTTTTTTTTTACAAAAATAGGGGGTCAAAGTAGGGAAATAGGGGATGAAAGTTTGTATGAAAGTTCGTCATTTTTCAAGATATCCTGATAGCCAGGTTAGTCTTAAGATGGGTACCATTCTTAACATTATATGTGATTGTTGAAAGTTTGGCAGGAAAAAAAATGTTTGACTCCATATAGAAGAACAAAGTTATTGTTAGAATTGTGACGTGCAGCTAAAAGTTAATTGCAATTGATTTAGTTGCAATTGACGCGTTACGAAGGTAAATATTTTATTCATTTAATTTAGCTTATTTTAGGTACGTAATAATAGTTTTTTATTTTAAATTTCATTTAGTATTATTTATGTATTGTACATATTTGAAAATAAACGATCTTAAATTAATAAATTAAAAAAAATAAAGTAGTAAATATTTAAGAAAATGTAATCTGGGCAAGTTTACGCGCTGTAATATAAAAAACAAAATTGTTGCAAGTATTTTTTTGTCAATTGACTTGATTGACGCCCTACACTGAATGAAATCATCATGTGTCTAAGCGCCAAGTCTATACCTACTATATTATTCTTTGTAAAAGCGCAGAAGTAATCCGCGTTTCTAAGGACTCAAAAACCCATAATATCTAGACCCAAAGTAACCACACCAACTAGCTTGAGTCATGGATTCTGATATGCGAATATACATACTTGAATAAGTTTCCTTTTGTAAATACATACATATCTGTAAGTCTTATAGTTAATAAGAAAAACGGTTTCGAAATTACCGATTTTTCGACGTTGACCTGATTAGGGGCCTTAAGTTCGGAATAATTAAACCCATACCTATACTCGTATTTAGTCAATATATTGTTATTTTCTAAATTATTTATGAAGAAAGTCTTCCTCGAGTGACTGACTATTATATACAGGGCTAAACTACCGAAAACTGGGAAATTAGACAGGCTTCTTCTATGGGCTAGGCAAAACTACATCAAGAGCGTCATGAAAATAACTTCACGAAAGCCCGGAGCCCTGCATAAAGACGTTTTTCACGCCGGAACAGTGGTTCTCTCGAGTCAATGGCTGATGGTTCCGGATTTAAGTTAAATTTTACCGACCACAGCCACATCGTTGTACGAACAACGATGTGGCTGTGGTCGGTAAAATTTTGCCTTACACATAGGTATGGAGGAGCATAGTGGATAAGAAAGCAAATGCGGCATTAACTGAGATGGGCCCGACAGTCGCAGGGCACTTGCGACTGGTCATCAATATAATTTTGCTATATTTTTTCTTGCAGCAGCCAACTTTTGTGTCCTTTTATGTTGGCAACTGGAGATTTCTTTCAATCTGACGTAATCTGACGAAACTGGATGTTTCTCTGTCCACATTTGCTCTCTTTTGTGTAATAGGAGCAGCGGTATATTTTATTAGGTAGGTATACACGGGTTGGCTCCTCGTGGCACACTGTTCTCATCTCTGGGATGGCTATGCGCGATGAGACGCCAACGGAAGATTGCAGCGGCAGGGATTGGTAGTCCTCAGGTTACGTCACATCATGGTGTCTTAATTTAAAATAAACATTTTGAAGATATCGCGATTTCAAAATTGGAAGATGATGATGTATTTAAGACCTCTGTCCAGCAGTGGACTACAAAATAGGCTAATTGATGATGATCATCATCATCATGTCGTATGGCTTTTGCTCGAGTCCTCATTATGTCAACGTCCAGTTGGCGAAGCCAGTCAATTGCTGCCGGTGTGAGGTCATGTAGCTCACGCATTCCTCCAGGGAAACGACGGAGTGGACACTCCTCTGCTATATGCATCGCATTGATGATGATGATGATGAATTTAAGACCCCCAGCAATTTTTAGCGCTAGGTATGCGAATTTATGCAAGACAAATCTTTATCTTGTGTGGATTATTACCGCATTGAACATTGACTCCCATACCGATTCTCTTTTCCTTCAAAAAGCGCTAAATCGAGAGTGCTCGGATCGACAAGGGACCCGTCCGCGTACTAGGATATCATAAACATGGTAGGGGTTGAACGTTGGTTTCATGTTCGCGCAGGGATGTTTGCTTTCTTCCAAAAAGCGCTTAATCGAGACTATCGTTAGGAGTGTTGTGGAATATAAATTATAATAGTTGTTTTTAATCTGTGTTCTTGTTTTTAATGTTAAATTATTTTATAATTTGTCCACCATATGTGGCGCGGATAGTTGTCATTGTTCTTAGAGCGCTTCCAAGGGCAACTATCCGCAAAAGTAGGTAATTGGGGCAACTATCCTTTTCGATATGGATAGTTACCCTTTTTCATAATTCATCATCATTTCAGCCATAGGAAGTTCACTGCTGGACATAGGCCTCCCCTATACTTAGATCTCCAATGGGACCGGTTGGAAGCGGCTCGCGTCCAGCGCGTTCCCACGGTCTTAATGTGGTCGTCTGTCCACCTTGTGGGTGGACGTCCTACGCTGCGCTTGCCGATACGTGGCCTCCACTCGAGGACTTTTCGACACCATCGGTCATCAGTCCTACGTGCTATGTGCCCTGCCTGCTGCCATTTCAACTTGCTAATTCGCTGGGCTATGTCGGTAACCTTGGTTCTTCTACGGATCTCCTCATTTCTGATTAGATCTCGCACCCTTACCCTTACCCTTTTTATCTGCTAAAAAATAACAACTATTCGAGATTCTTCTTAATGTGACCTATTGAGACCATCAACCAACTAACTTTACATTGCTCGCCCTCTACATACAATGAATCAGTTCCATCGAACTGTCTGTCTGTCTCCTCTTGCCACTACTGCTTTATAACTTCTTCATAACCTCTTGCTGGAATCATGGTCAGGCAGGAACATTAATGAGGGGTCAATTTTTTTTTTCTTAGCGACATTCACTGTTGGTATTCTTTGTACATATTATTCATATACCTACCCCTAAAAGAGAAACAAAATAGTTCATATTAGGTATATACTAAGTAGGTTATACCTACATCAAAAATATAGTACACAAACTAAACCAATTATGGCACATTCAAAATTGTCACGCATACTATTTCACCCCGTGACCATGGCTGTTGAAAGGTAGCCAAAACGTCGGGCTAAAAGTAAATAATAACAAATAAATAAGTAGATAGAATTCGTTAAAAATGGTTTTTTCTTCAATTAATGTTATTCGTGTAACCTTCAGACAATATCCTGCATACAAACTTTGATCTAATAAACACGAATACAAGATGAAGTCGGCTAATGTAAAGAACTTTCCAATCCAATCAGATTTGGGCGAGACTTGATGGCTCAGTGGTCAGAGCATTCCCCCTGTAAGGGAAAGATCACGGGTTCGAGCCCCGCTTAAGCTGTATTCGCTTTTTAACTAAAGTATTTAACTAAAATACTACTAATAGTTCGTAGTGATAATTTAATTTAGTATTATTTTTAACTTGTAATTTTCCTTGCAAATACTATTTACAAGAATAAAAAGAATGGTCAAAAAGTTCAGACGTCGAAAAATTCCTCGACTCGTCTTCATCTTCGACTTGCCTGTATATTGTTACTAAAATTAGGTACAATCGATTAAATTAATTAAAATGAGAATGAATAAAATGGAGCAATCTCTGAAAAAATACAACCTTAATAAATCTAATTATTATTAATCTAATCTTCTATAATATAATAAAATGGAGCAATCTCAGAAAAAAAAACCTTAATAAATCTAATTATTATTAATCTAATCTTCTATAATATAAAAATGAATCCCTAAACGTGTTGCTAAGCGCAAATCTCGAGAACGGTTGAAACGATTTCGCTAATTCTTTTTTTAGAATATTCCTTGAAGTACGAGGATGGTTCTTACGGAGAGAAAAATTAAAAAACAAAAGAATTGACTGTTAGGCGGAACGAAGTTCGCGGGGTCAGCTAGTATCTAATGAATTAATTTGGTTACATAGGGTTGTCTCTTTCTTTTCAACTAGATAACGATACAAAACCGGCCACTATCAACTTCATGCAAAATTGCAAAACTAGGCCTAACGATAGCAAGGCCTCAAGTACTAGGGATGCATGAACAGAAAGAGTTGTATTCGAAACATTTAGAAAACTGAGGAAATTTAAGACACTACCGCTATTTCGTGACATTTTCAACCATATCGTGTCGGGCATTAGGTCTATAATGCTACTTGATTAACTATCAGTTACCATGCTTCAGTGAAAATGGGCTATGGAGAAATGAAAATTATAAGCATCGATGGATGCTTTCAAGATGTTTCAAGCTAGCTGGCTAAATATTTCAACATGTTTCTAACCCAGTCGAATAAGGATTTGGTACTCAGAAGGAATTTTTAGTGGTTTAATTTTCTTTACAATACACTCGCCCATGAAAGGATAAATTTATTTCACCGCAATTAGGCACGTAATGACATCTATTATCAAACTGTGACTTTTTCATTGCTGTTATTTACAAGCGAGTTATTGATTCTTTTTTAAATGTTATAGGTTCAGTTTCTATGTTCTTAAAAAAAATTCGATACCAAAAAGAACGTGTTCAATAGTACCAATAAATAAATACGCCTATTATATTTAATGCATATCTCATTTGATGCATTTTCGTATTTAAATAAATATTTTCAATTTGTAATACTTGTTTAATTAGCAAAATTTTCACTCAAATTTTACTTTTTTTTCTCTAAGTAGGTATTTATAGAAAAACTAGCTTTTGCCCGCGGCTCCGCCCGCGTGGATGTCGGTTATCGCGACCAAACATAGCCTATGTCCTTTCTCAAGGTCTAACCTACCTCTATACCAAATTTCATCAAAATCGGTTCAGCGGTTTAGTCTTACCTAAAAATGAGACAGACAGACAGACAGACAGACAGAGTTACTTTCGCATTTATAATATTAGTAGGGATAAAATCGGCCAAGTGCGAGTCGGACTCGCCCATGAAGGGTTCCGTAGTAGCAAAGGTGAAAATTGCGGTTTATGACGTATTAAAAAAAAAACTACTGACTGGATCTCGTTCGAACTAATTTTTAGTAGAAGTTTGCATGGCAATTAACATCATATATTTTTTTTAGATTTATCATTCTCTTATTTTAGAAGTTAGAGGGGGGGGGGACAAATTTTTCCACTTTGGAAGTGTCTCTCACGCAAACTATTCAGTTTAGAAAAAAAATATGTTAGAAACCTCAATAGCATTTTTAAAGACCTATCTATAGATATCCAACAGGTATGGGTTTGATAAAAAAAAATTTTTGAGTTTCAGTTCTAAGTCTGGGGACCCCCAAAATTTAATGCTTTTTTTATTTTTGTGTGATATTCTTAATGTGGTTCACAGAATACATCTACTGACCAAGTTTCAATAGCATAGGCCTTATATAGTTTCGGAGAAAAGTGGCTGTGACATACGGACGGACAGACAGACAGACGGACGGACAGACATGACGAATCTATGAGGGTTCCGTTTTTTGCCCTTTGGCTACGGAACCCTAAAAAACCAGTAAAAAAAATCAAACCTCATTCTTTTAAAAATGGCCGATCGCCATTGTTAGATGCGCGCGCATAGGAGAACGAATTAATTTGTAGTATTGTTTATTTAGTAGTATTATTTTATTCGTAAGTGTGTTGTGAAACGTCGTATGCCACGCGTGAGTATGGTGATTACCGTCCTTGGCTTTCTTAAAAGACTCCGGAATCTTTTCGCGCTAAAGCGGTAGCTATTACTGATAATTTGCTGCTTCTTTTATGTACTATCCGTAACAAAATTTAATTCATAATCACAGAGTAGGTAGGTACCTAATTGTTTTCTCGTAGTCAATGATGAAAAGTAGGGTACCTAACACGTGAAAAAAGAATTCATCTCGGCTCTTGTATCCCTCGAAAAGAATTCATCTTTTTTCACTTGTTTGGTAATCTACTATTCTTTGGGTAAGATCACTGGTAGTTTAAATTTCGTCATTTGTGGTATTTGACTAAATGCGTAAAAAAAGATGATGATGTCAAATCTGAATATATAATCAAAGTGAGAACTTCAAATGTAAGGCATGTCTAGGCAAATAAGTCTAACGCCTGTAGCACACCTTAGGCCGCGATACCGCGGATAGCGGAACTGCTAGATGAGTTTCGCTGTGTTCAAGTGTAGCTGGAGGAGCGGAACTTGACACTCGTTATCTTATATAAAGCGCGTACGCGAATCTAATTGGTCCGTGTAGAACGCATGCGCCAACTACCTGACTTCTGATTGCTTCGTTCAACATGACAACGTTTTTTTCGCATCCGCGAACTTGATACCGTGCGTCTAGAGCTGTCAAAATCAACAGGGCCGAAATTTGCACACAAATGGGCCACTTTTTGTATGGACAATGGGGACACTGTGTTTTGCACACCTGAGGGGGCCATTTTAAATGGTAGCCCAGGATCAGCCGGGCAGTGCGAGATATGCTCTAGGCAATCTTACACCCTGAGGACCCAAGACGGCGTGCGGTTTTGAGTGGGTGCGATGATCGACCGGAGTGGTATCTGAGGGGACTGCCGAAAAAAAGTTGGAATGGGATTAGAATTCGACGTGGGTGGAGCCGCGGGCAGCAGCTATGTATAATACTAGCAGTTGCCCGCGGCTCCGCCCGCGTGGAATTCGGATTCCGTTTCCACTTTTTTTTCGTGCTAAAGTTCCCTCGGATATGGTCAGGAGTGATTGTCGAACTGAACTGAACTCTGACCCACTAAAAACGCACGCCGTCGCGGGTCTTTATTTGCTGGTCTTTATGTTATATAGCCTATGTTACTCCCAGATAATGTAGCTTTCTATAGGTGAAAGAATTATTGAAATCAGTCAACAACAAACAAAAAAAAACAGAAAAGCAAATCTTTCCTCTTTATAATATTAGTGTAGATGTAGGTAATACCATTCTGTACAAAAAACTGTAAAAGGATAAACTGCGAAAAAATAATCAAAGTAAAACTTTTTTACTGGTCTTGATTCATCCGAATTTGAAAGATCCATATAATAATGCGGCCCTGCAATTTACGTGTTACGTAGACGCTCTATTCTTGTCAGGCGACAACACCGACAAAATAGCGGACCAAGCGCGGAGGTGTGACTGGCGTAAGCGAAACCGCGCGGAGGAAGACATAGAAGATAGGTAAATCTATGCATTAGAACCGGCCGTTTCGCTAGTGTTCCGCTCCTCGTACAACTGACAAAACATGGCGAAATGACCGCGGTTCCGCTATCCGCGGTTTCGCGGCTGAGGTGTGCTACAGGCGTAATAGATAAAAGTCAAAATTCAGAGGAAAATGATACCGATTTAAGCTTCCGACAAGGGTTGCATTAGTCCGACCTTTAACACGCACCTGTACCAGGATGTCATAACTACGACAGATTTTAAATATCGAAATCTCATTCGGACAGCACTCAGCCATTTCTGAAGAGTGTGTGCGTGCAAAAAGTCAGTTGGTTGCATCGACGAATTCCCCCCGTCCAAAGAGGCGTGACTAACAGTGCAATAGCTTGGTTCAATATAATGCCCTTGAACTACCAGCATGGCAGTGCAGGACAGGAGATGCGTTAAACGATATTTTGAGTTTTGTGGTCATTGAATATGTTCAATCGAGATGCTGATTTTGATTATAGTCTATGTAACTTCGTATCCACTGGACTGATGTACCGAATGAGGTGTCAATTGATTAATTATTATGCTCTGGATGCAATAGGCATGGATGCATAAATATATTTTTATACGAACAACATCAACATAACGGATGTTAGATCCAAAAATATGGAGACACTTCAGAAATATAAATGTTGCGTAATGTTACCAAAACTACTTGTAGAAGATACATCTAGTGCCGTCACTGCTTTTAACCTTTATTTTATACTAGCTGACCCCGCGAACTTCGTACCGCCTAACAGTAAATTCTTTTTTAAGCTATTGCATAGCTTCTATCGCGGGCCTTGAGCGTGGAGACCGAATCCAGAAATTCCGTAACGAAAAAAAACCTAACACCCCCCACTCCGAGCTCGCACGAATCGAGACGAGCTGCTCCAAATGCTATGCAATAGATTTACCGAGGCAGTCCCTGAGTGCCACACGTTTTTTTTTTAAAATTCTCTCCGTATGAACCATCCTCGTACTTCAAGGAATATTCTAAAAAAAGAATTAGCGAAATCGGTTCAGCTGTTCTCGAGATTTGCGCTTAGCAACACATTTAGGGATTCATTTTTATATCTATATCTAGTAAAAGAAAGTCGTGTTTGTTACAACACTTATAACTCGAGATCTACTGAACCAATATTCATGGTTATTGATTCGTTGGATTTGTATCCGCCCTGAATAGCATAATAAATATTAAAAACAATGAAAATGAAATGAAATGAAAATCTATATAATTAAAAGAAAGTCGTGTTAGTTACAACACTTATAAGTCAAGAACGGCTGAACTGATTTGGCTGAAAATTGGTGGGGAGGTAGCTTAGAACCAGGAGAAGGACATAGGATACTTTTTTTTTATTTTTTTTTTATTTTTTTCTTTTTTTTTTCACTCAAAGGAAAATTCTGAGGTGAGGAAGTTCTCATTCCAAGGATCCCGATGATCCCAACCGACATGCCGTTTGAATTTAAACGACTTCAATTTTCAATCCGTCTTGCATTGGCCATGACCATAAACAAAATCACAAGGACAATCCTTAAAAGTTGTGGTCTGAATCTAGAAAATCCATGTTTTTCCCATGGTCAATTATATGTGGCATGTTCACATTGTTCACGAGTCTGGGACGGTGCAGCGGGAACGGGATCAGAATCTAACATGGCAGTTTGAATAGAAGGTACAGCGGGAACGGGTCTGAATCTAGAAAAGCTATGTTTTTCCCATGGTCTATTATATGTGGCATGTTCACATTGTTCACGGGTCGAGGACGGTGCAGCGGGAACGGGATCAGAATCTAACATGGAAGTTTGAATAGAAGGTACAGCGGGAACGGGTCTGAATCTAGAAAAGTCACGTTTTTCCCATTGTCAATTATCTATACGTGGCATGTTCACATTGTTCACGGGTCGGGGACGGTGCAGCGGGAACGGGATCAGAATCTAACATGGAAGTTTGAATAGAAGGTACAGCGGGAACGGGTCTGAATCTAGAAAAGCCATATTTTTCCCATGGTCAATTATATGTGGCATGTTCGTGCACGGGTCGGAAATGGTGCAGCGGGAACGGGATTAGAATCTATCATGGAAATTTGAATAGAAGGTAAATATGGCGGTACGAAGTTCGCCGGGTCAGCTAGTTATAGATAAATTTTATTAAATGTGCATTAAATCTGCATTGCATTTCAATGATTTAATAAGCAAACAACTAGGTAATAACCTATCAAATTTGCCTCGGGCCACGTGGTTCGACCGTATGGTTCGATCAATCGCACTAAGAACTTTTGGCAGTCACGAACCATTTTACTGCAACTTTGAGAAGCAGCTCAAACGATCACGTCACTGCTAGCACCAGAAATACATAAACCAGGGGAGTTGTGTTCGAAATATTTACTTAAAGTGAGACAACTTTTCCCAGCTGTCTCAGTTATAGGTAATAGGGCGGGGACGGGGCGTCCTCATACCCTTGCACCCCAAACCACCCTGCTGTGGAATTTTGTTCCATTCGCTTCGTTTATTTCTACGACTTTATGTTTCCCTAGTACTCGAATTTCACTGCCGCCTTACAAAGACATCAACGACCCCAGCCAAGCAGAAATTCTACCGATATTTCTTTAATTGAAAATCAATATCTAGTGCTTTTCCCAGAAAGCTATAGGGTAAAACCGGGATAGATGCCCCACTTTTTTAAATAGGCTCGTAATTCTAAAACTATTAATTTTTTAAGAATATTCTTTAGGAATTTTACTAGTTCAATCATTTTTCTTGAATTCTTAATTGTTTTCTTTTACCTATCAATTACAGATTTTGAAAAATTTTGCTTTTTGTAGACCCTTTATTTTTAGGATAGATGCCGCACTGTATGGATAGTTGCCCTACCATGAAAATACTAAGAAGGATAGATGCCCTTTATATTGCATAAACAAAAAATAGCATCAAATTTTAGTACCATGCCTTTTTAGAGTTCCGTAAAAAGGGAATAAATAACGAGAATACTTTTAATAAGCACTAATCAACACTATAAACTATTAATTGTTGTATACTTTTAATTCACAAAAAATAAACATAACAACAATGACCTCCAAACCGTAAGTTAGTCATTAATAAACTATTTTCTCCACTACTATGAATGCAAGTGTTAAATAATTATTTTTTATCTTTTGTCCACCTTATGCGGCGGGATAGTTGTCCTTTTGCAAAGAGCGCTCTAAGAACTATCCGCAAAAGTGGTTGGGGCAACTATCCTTTTTGATACACATAGTTGCCCTTTTTATTTTCTAAATAAATAAATACGCCTCCGTGGCGTAGCGGTAGTGAACGCGGCCGTGACGCAGGAGGCGCGGGTTCGATCCCCGCTCAGTGCAAATATTTGTGTGAATAAAATATGAGTATTTGCATTGGTCTGGTCGTGCCTCGGAGAGCACGTTAAGCCGTCGGTCCCGGTTGCCATGAGAACATCTATGGCAGCCGTTACGGGTAGTTGGAGCCCTCAAAAATAAAAAATAAAAAACAACGGTCTAACCGCAAAACTTCGATATCGCCTAATGTTAACATTGGGTTGTAGAGGTCAGATGACAATCGCTTCACGGAAAATATCGAGGTCTAGCAAATCCGTGGTTAAGACTGGTAAAAGCGGACCCCAGACTCCGAGCTGAAAGCTTCGGATGCGACTGGGAATTAACGCTAAGAGGAAGAAGAAATAAAAACTATTCGAGAACAAAACGTAATAAATAGTGTAGTATGAAGTCTAATGCATGAAAAGAAACAAAAAGTTGTCTGATTCCTCAATCAGTTATAAAAATATTGAGTAAAATTTACGTAGCTAAATAAATGTTTGGGGTATCGAGGTATAGCCGCGGAACATTTTCGCTCACACAAATATACCTTTTATCGCATAAGGACAGATTCTTACAACTGCACTGATAATTTTTATGACACTACAGTCTACATGAGGAGCTCTTACAATTATAGTAAAGTGTTAACGTCATTAACGACCCTAACATACAGAATTTAAAACTGGGGCAACTATCCCACTGGGGCATCTATCCCGGTTTTACCCTATAGGTTCCAAACCTTCAAGTATCAAGTGAATAGATTCCTTCTTTCAAACGTATTCCATCGTAGACTACATCGTCACTAGCAGGTGTGATTGAATCCTAACGTGAGCCTATAAATTATAATAATTAATAAGAATACAATATCACAAGTACCTATATAACTAAGTACCTATTACTCTTGTTGATTTGTATGAAAATAAGACAGTTAACGCGAATGTCACTTATTGATAAAACTCTTTTTATTTCTAATTCTATCCCCGGGGAGTCTCCACCTGATCATAGCTGCTAAAAATCAACTGAAACGTCGGGCTAAGTGTAAACAATGAAATAATCCATATCCATACTAACTTTATAAATGCGAAAGTAACTCTGTCTGTCTGTCTGTTACGCTTTCACGCCAAACCACTGAACCGATTTTGATAAAATTTAGTATAGGGGTAGATTTGACCTTGAGAAAAGACATAGGCTATGTTTGGTCGCGATAACCGACATCCACGCGGGCGGAGCCGCGGGCAAAAGCTAGTAGCAAATAAATGGCGATAGAATCCGTTAAAAGCAGTTTTATTTCAATAAGTTCAATTGCAAAAAGGTGAACAAAGTTCAGATTTGTAAACCCGCTCGTATAGTAGGTAGGTATGTCTGTTTATTACACCAAAACGTTAAGTTGGATGATAATGCACTAATATGGTGCCTATCATGGAGCTGAGTAGGCAGGCAGCCTACTGCCATAAGGAGTTCCTAAACTCCTAAACTAAAAGAAGGTAAACCTAAACGGTCGTATTACAAAACACGGAAAGCCCTTGAATTCAAAACACAATGATTATAATAAGAGAACATATTATATTATATCTATAAAAATAAATTAGACCAATAAAAATACTAATTATTGTAATGGATAAAATGTTGTTTTATTGACACTCATTTTTGACATTGTCATTTCGATATTGTCATTTCTGTAATAGCAACAAAGATAAAAAGATCATTTTTTAGTTTGTTGAATACAAGATTTCCCTCAGCCTCAGTGGCATGGTGGTAGTGAACTCGACTGCTACGCAGGAGGCGCAGGTTCGATTCCCGCTCAGTGTAAATATTTGTATGCATGAATATCATTGGCCTGGGTATTTCCGTGTCTTGGAACCGTCATACGAACATCTATGGCCGTCGTTAGGGGTAGTTGGAGCCCTAAAAATCCAGCAACTAGTCTACACAATACTTTGATGTCGCCAATAGGTTTTGGAGGTCAGATGGCAGTTGCTTCACCGAAAATGTAAGTTCAGCCGCGTCGTGGTAGTACTGGAAGAGGTGGACCCCGGACTCCGAAGGAAGGCCACGGATGTAACCAGAATGAACGCAAGGATGATAATGTAATGCAAATAGTAAATTCTATGTTGTACATAAGCTTTCAGCTCATTTATGTAATCAATGAATATGTGCATATGACATGAAATAAAAACCAAACTTATAATACTTATATCTTGTCAATCTTGACTGTGAAGAATTGACTTTCAACAATATGAAATCATCATCATCCTAGCGTTAGACCCGGTCGCATCCAAGGCTACCTTGCGCTTGTAATAATTATGTTGATATTATCTAGCAGTAAAAGTAAAATGTATTTCAGGACACGATCGTGATTGGTTGATGTTGTTTGTTAAGATATTTAGGTAGGTATTAATCGACCGACGCTGTGTAGTTCAATAGCAAAAGCACAGATAAATAAATACTATAACTACACGTTTTAGTACTTAACCTCCTCAAAGTAGATTTTTCTGGATTACACATTGTCCTGCCCAACGATTTAAACCATTTATTGATTTTTATAATTTTAAAGATGCAGTATCTATTTATCAATGATATCAATACTGTTATACGATAGAATAATAAGAAAGTGAATGACAGGTAAACGGTTGTATGGAAAGTGGGCATCATTCTTTAAACCATGGTCTAAAGTTAAGCCTGGACTCGGGTTTAAACCAGACTTAGTCCGTGTTTTGTAATAAGACCGATCGAGTTTGTCTCTTTTTTTTAGTCTTAACAAACTCTTTGGTATTATATGGTATTCAGGGTCTGAGAGGTCATGGGAATTTCTAAACGTTCGTTTTGCTGGTCTTGGCAAGCACTCTAATAATTCATGATATTATTAAAAATTAAAAATGGCAAATAAAATTACCTACCAGTAACAAAAAAATTCAAAATAAAAATCACAACAAGTTTTCATTCAAAAACTCCGCCGTATCGCAAGCTCTTTCTCTGTAATAGCTTTTCAAATCAGCACAACCCTTGCATAAAATTATACTATCATTATAGTGCTGCAGAGTTTTTAAAATTGACGGCCTGTTTTTTGAATATTTATTTAAATATTTTTTTAAATTTATAATGTAATTTGAATGCATTTAACTTATCGCTTTTGCAAAGTTACACAAATGAAAAAATATAATTGGGATATAATGGATTAATTTTCATAATACAGTTCCAATCCACCCCCGCATTCTTATATTTGACCACCAGGCAAGTAGTAGTGCCCAAATGGTATTTGATGAGGTTCATTCATTCATTCTTGTGAATGAGAATTCACACATGCGCACATTGCACACTAGCCGAATTATGATAAGAGTACACGTGGCATTCTACTACGCGAAGTCACGTGGATGATCAGTCTGTTTCATTCACATACGTGCTCCATCGTTAAAAAGATAAAAATGTTTTCAGAAATAGCTAAGGTTGCAAACAAGCTGTCTGCATTCTTGATGATGAGAGATTATCATGTCTTATGAATGTATGAACAGTTGCGAGTCACATTGCTTTTTAGTCAATACGAGTATGTTCATATTTACGTCTTATTTTGATGTTCAAACTAAAAAGAGACCTCATTTTCAAACGCAAATGCCCAATTCTAAAAACATAATAATTTTCATAATATTTTGAAGTAACTTTTGAAATCCAATATTTGCAGCTTATTGTATTTCCTGGATAACTTCCCTACAGAAATATTAAATTTTGTGGCAAATAAGAACAAAAATCCAAAAAACCTTTTTTTTCCATATTTACTCGAAAGCTGTGAGGTAAAAGTTGTAGACCTTGTTACCATTTTATTACCTTTAAATTCCTTCGATTTGAGATTTACTCTCGCTGCAAATCGTGGAAAACCATTTCTCACCCTTAAAATGCACCTCATTTTACCCCCGTACTTCATAGCGAGTTTAATTTAATGCGAACCGTTGTTGAGAAGTATATGTAGTGTAGCCAGTTTCAGATTCGGGTAGTAGTACTTGAGTATATTTTATCGTCACATATTAATTGATTATACTTAAATTACTCCTCGCGAACTATGGTGTCCTAGTACAGGTGCTGAAACTTTTCCGAACTGTTATTGAGAGCTCGGTAACTTTATTGATGTGATTTTTCACCTATTCGTTGTCATTTCTATTTCGCACTACAAACTTATAAAGTATTTTAGCAAATCTTATACTTTTTTTTTTTTTTTATCGTGCGAAAAATCCCCACGGATACCTCCCCCGCCGGAACCGGAGGAGGAGGAGGTTATGTCGGACTCGAACCGACTAAAACGCACGCCGTCTGTGGGCCGTCAGTTGCCGGAGGTGAGATTGTCGTAGCCATATCCCTCGCACCCCGGCCGACCCAGGACCATATCTCTCGATCTGGCCCTCTTCTGGTGTGGGGACCATAGAGTCCCCGACTCGCCCCCGGGTGTGGGGAAGTACGCAATGTGTGCTGCCGCCGCGGCCTGCTTAGCAAATCTCATACTGAAATGTAAACAAAAATTTAAAACAAAACTTTAATGACGGTCTTTACGCGCAGAATATCAATATAAATTAAAAAAATTACATTATGATACAGCTCTTCTCTGGAAACCTGTATCATAATGTAATTTTTTTCATTACGATACAACAACTTCAGCTTAATTTTTTCTACATAGTCTGTGAACGCGTCGCACCACGCATGCGTGATCATTTTGGCGCTTGGCAAACGTTTGTCATTTTACGCCAACAATATTAATCTTCTTTAATATCATAAATTCGGCCAAGTGCGAGTCGGACTCGCCCAATGAAGGGTTCCGTAGCAGTTCCGTTTGAGTTTCAGTTCTAAGTATGGGGACCCCCAAAATTTAATGCATTTTTCTATTTTTTTGTAAAATTCTTAATGCGGTTCACAGAATACATCTACTTACCAAGTTTCAACAGCATAGGCCTTATAGTTTCGGAGAAAAGTGGCTGTGAGATACGGACGGACAGACAGACGGACAGACATGCCGAATCTATAAGGGTTCCGTTTTTTGCCATTTGGCTACGGAACCCTAAAAACGAATCCCTAAATGTGTTGCTAAGCGCAAATCTTGAGAACGGCTGAACCGATTTCGCTAATACTTTTCTTAGAATATTCCTTGATGTATGAGGATGGTTCTTAGGGTCACTTAATTGTATAAATTCTGGCAAACGCAGGAATGTGCAGGTTCAATTCTAAATGGTAACATTTTATGCATTAGTAGGAAACTATTACAAACCTTCTCTGCTTTTTTAAAAGGGGACTCTTTAAAAAAAGCATTGTTGTCATAAGGTAAAACCACAGCAGGTTGAACTTGCATGGATTACATATTACTTATTCTGGCCTAAAGTTACTTTTTATACCTCCGTGGTCAATCTCGTCGACACTTCCAAACAAATAAGTTCTTCAATGTTACTATTTTGATTTGTGGTGTTAATTTACTTATAAATTGAGCACAATTTGTTTTTTTTTTAACAATTCTTAATTAACGATAGGTAGCCCAGGTTTTTTTATTTTATTCACGAGTTATTTATCTATGCAAATGGTTACTTATCAGTGTAACAGTGATATACTCGTATATATAACATTGTTAGTTCAACACGATTTCTATACATAGCAAACAATTTTATCCGCAATACAACTTTATATACAATCATACCGAATGCCGCAACAGTACTAGGAGACCATATCTAGCAGTAGTAGTTTATTATCGTGATTCAGGGTGGTTGGGGTAGAATAATAAACCGTGCCATGCCACCCCACTGCCGAGTTCTCCCACCCCGTTAAGCCACGCCTCTGGAAGGGGGAATCGAGCAATATAGCTGATGAATGAGTAATCCATGTTCAGTTCAATCTCTACCATGGTTATGATATTCTGGTACAAGTGCGGGTTAAAGCAGTATTCTTTCAATAGTATCCCTAATAGTATCCGCTAAAGTGATCGGCCTGGTCGTCGTCCCTACGGTCCGCTTAGCGGCTATTTAGTTTATACATAAAAATTATGTGAATAAAAATATGTAATTAAGATATAAGTTTAATATTAAAAGGAGTTAGAATTGAGGTTGATATTTGATTTTTGATATATTTTATAATTTTTTTTGGATGATATTAAAATATAAGATCAAAATTATCAATGTAACCTAATGCACTGAAACAACAGATAATAATAAAAATAAGTGCAGGCGAGTGACGGTGGGCTATAGATTACTTACATAAATTAGAATATCGTATTTCATTCTATTTTAGTGATAAAAATTATATAATGAAGAGTTTTATGAATTCGTTTGACCTAGGTCCTCCACGGTTTTTGTCTTGTACCTGTGGTTCACCTGGGCATTCTAAGGTTAACCTTTTGTACCCGTAGTTCACTTTAATCAACTATTTCAACCTTCTTTAACCCATATTTCAACATAATGTAATAAAGTTATGTCCTCGCAAGTAGTTCGCACTCACACACTCCCTTGCCATCTCTCTCTCTTCAACACGCCCCGTCTGACGCACACTCGGGTGTATATGGTGGTGCGTCGCACTCACTTCGGTAAAATGCAATATGATGACTTAAAACTTGAGATTATTCAAATAAGTTTGCTCGCCGCATGAAGAATATTAACTGATGCACCTTTTAAAATAAGAAAATCTGGGAACTTATGTCAAAAATTGCAAGAATTTTGATATAAAAGCTAGCAACCCGACTTTCAAGATCAACACTGCTTTTTTACTTTGACGTAATAACCGAAACTCTATCTAATAGACTTTCAGTCTTAATTTGGTGTCGGTACGGTTGAAAATACTCTGAAGTGGTAGCAGTGTGTGACATTTATATCCCTTTGGAAATTTGTCGGTTAGAAATCTTCCCGTTTATGCGTTCCTAGTACTGCGAGCGCCGCGATGTTCTAGCTAGCTCTGCGTCATTTAGTTAGATCTGCGCAAATGTGCGCTACGGAATGTACTCGTATTAGTTACTCAGTATGGTTTAAAAAATAGTTATTGTGTAATGACATTAACATAAGGATAATATAATATTAATATATGTAAAAAGTTGACAGTAGTTTAAATATCTTTAGAGAGACCCATTAGAAAACCTCTTATTTTTGTAAAATAACCGACATGTACTCGTAGCATAGAGCTACGTGCTACGCCGTAGCGTACAGCACCAACACTAAAAGGAGTAAATTAAAATATACCTGTTCTGTTATGTTACGGGTCGCTGGCTACAGGCAATTTTTATAATTTTCTAATTAGTCAAACAAAGACAATAAATAGATAATACATAAGTAACTAAATAGGTAGACACACTGGGCGCTACAGAAAGGTGTGATTCTTGTATGAGGGACGCATTACGTATGATATAAATAAAATACTGCCAGATGTATCAAATGCAATTTGCTTATTATGATATACAAAAATAATCTCCAATTTTATCGATAAAGTATAAACTGGTGGGAATGCCGATAAACGTTACGTTTTATGCAAATATAATAAAAATACATCCAGTTACGCCATCTTTTAGAAGCAGCATCGAACTAGCCGTCACCGAGAACCATTACGCTCAGCAAGTATAAGTTAGCCGAGACACAAGGTAATACACCGTCACATTCAAAGAGGGCTATATTATAAAACTTCAGTTTCTTCAAAAATGTCATCAAAAGGATTATGGTCGTAGCACACATATCAACTCGGAAAGGGATCGTCTTTTTCTTCTTCTTAATGGCTTCTGCAACAAATCGTCGCAATTTGCCAATGTCAAGTAAATTGTAAATGTTTATAAAATTATTAATGGCGAAACGCCAATGTCAAGTTTTTCAATATATTTTCTACCAGAGCCACGTTAGCCACGGCAGTAACTTTGTTTCCGTGTGTCCACCCCCCACGAGATTCAGGTGGTCGATCAGGACGTCGTGTGGTTGGATTTTAGGGGGCAAAGGGATCGTCACCAAGCGTCAACCTAACGTAAGCGCGTTACCAACCGACCAGCAGAAATTCAAGAGTTGATACGTTTACGTTCCGTTTACGAATTGATATGTATGCTACGACCACTATAGGGCTCTTGGGGTTTCCCATGTAATTTCATGCCTAGTTATAGCTCCCGGTGGTTGTCAGTATCAAGCAGTGTAGGTCTGAACAAATTTTCTTTGGCCAAGACGTAACAATGAAAATAGTTGACAGGATTGCACACCTCGTGAGTATGAAATGCACCCTCTACCGTTGAGAACCTCATTTCCTATTGCGTTTTTTTTTCAGGGTAAACACTATAAAGTAACAATAAAATACCTTACAACAATACAAATATTGTAATTCTTAGAACCGTTTTCTAAATACAAGAAGCGACGGAAGGTGCGGTCAATGCCACCGATTTTTTTTCAGCATTAAGCTATAAATTTTTGTCATTGATACGTTGAAGAAGAATATAATAAATATTTTAATATAACTGTGATATAAATACAAAAATTACTCGTTTTTTTATCATCACATTTTTGGTAAATTAAAAAAATACACAAAATTTACGGAATATCCTACAAATAACAATAAAACTCAATAAAACAACAAATTAAGCTCGTTTTAAGTTATAAGAAATATACCTTGCTATAGTGAAACAAACTCTTTGCATTATTATAGCTACTGACTTTTTGCTAGAAAAACAAAAGGAAGTCAAATCAGCTACTGCGGCGTGTTTGAGCACTGAGCTCTTTTTATCATTTTTGGACATATTTGAAATTATATCATAGCTTTCGCATTAGCATATCGGTTGACAGGGAATTAGCCTGGCTCCCTATCCGCACCAGTTTACGCAGTAGCTACGGACTCCCCGTAGAAGCATTTCAATTTCACGTCCACATTGTACAACTGAAAAACTTCGATAGCGCGATTCAGGTTTTTCTGTAATTAAGCCTTACCGGCTGGATTTAACTTTCAAGTGAACTTATTATATAAAAGAGTATACTAATACCTTTTGTTTGATCAATTTTGTTTGAAATTAGAATCATCCTTGAATATATTATTGAAGTTTAAAAATTTCGATAAATCCTTATGGGATTCGTATGAGAGTGAAGAGGACGAGTAGTTGCTCCCTCCCGCGTCCTTGTCGCACTACTTGTTAAAGGCACACGGGTGGGTTGGTGAAATTTTGTCACTGCTGCGGAAATACATTTCAAGGCGTTAGACAGAGGCAGATAGATGTACCTACTGTCAATATCCACTCCAAGGTAATATTCAGGTTCAGGGGATGAATGAAATTCCTGTTCCGTTGATGGAAATTTATCTGCTGCGGCATACAGGACGACGACGCGGGAAGTCGTGCAGTAAGTGTAGCTCTCACCTACGAACTGCTGTATGCTATATTCTTCATCTTGTTAGGAATTAATAAACCTGAGAGAACAAAATTAAGTAGGCACGAAATAATTGATGAAATAAATCATTTAGTATATTTTTAATAACTAATATTTAAATATTCGAGATCCATCTCGCCTTTTAATTTTACTTTTTATTCACGTTACCAGGAATGCCATGGGTCTACTCACCCCTCTTTTCCTTTAAATAGACTGAACATTTTTATTGCATAAAGCGTACGGAATATTTAAATCCGATATTGGTGCATTTTCTCCACAGTGCATTTTTTAAAATGTATTATTTATGTTATACTTCAATCTTAATACCTACAAAACTATTTTTTTAATAAGGTTTCTTTTTTTAATTTTGTCCAAATGAAATACTTTTGAAAGATCTAAGGTGGTGGATGCTATTTTGCGACACTATTTTGAGTGAAGAAGGTATCACAAAGCATATCTATCAATATAAAATATTTTGAACACAGCTGGTTAGTTATAACAACGGCGGCCCTCTAAAACTAACATAAAAAATGAAAGAAGGACTAAAATCAATCATCCTATCAATTTGGAATGTATATGTTGAAAATTATAATATTAATATACTAAATCAATCGTAATTCTAATTTATAAATAGGTACCTAATAATAATTTCAAATGGCATACCTATCTAGAATCATCTTCTACTATATATAAAAATGAATACCTATTTCCCTTGGTCACGCCATCACGCGTGAACGGCTGGACCGATTTCGCTAATTCTTTTTTAAGAACATTCCTTAAAGTACGGGGATGGTTCTTACGGAGAGAAAAATTGAAAAAAAAAAATACTGCTGTTATGAAGTTCGCGGGGTCAGCTAGTGACCAATAAATATGTTCTTAACTGTTACGCGATTTATAAATAATATGTCCAATAAGATTATGCTGTTGTATTATATTTAGATAATTTAGATAATATGCTTAATAAAACTAATGATTTGAAAGAAAAAATGCCATTTAAAATTAGATCAATACAAATAATAGTCTAATCCATCACTAAACTAGACAATAACGCCAAGGTATTTTATGCCTATAAAAGTTATGCCCAATTCGTTCTGCCAAAGTATATTAGGACAAAAATGTTATACATTCGAAGGGGTCTCTTTTAGTAAAAAAAAACTGGTATGTATGTTACCTATTAGTTTAATAGCAGTGTTATCCACCCCCGCTTTCTTATATTCAGTCACTAGGCTTGTAGTAATATATGAGAGGTCTTTTCTCTGCCTCTCTCATTTATATATCGTTCTCTTCTCTTCTAACACATTATGAAAATTCATGAATGAAATGACCTGGATCACGCATGCGCGCTAACGTTAACTACGAGTAAGTCGCACATGGCGTTTCACTAGAAATCACCGAAGGTCAGGTGGACCAGTACGTGGAAAAATAGCAAATGTGGATTAATACTTACAGCTTGTCTGTTTGTGGTAATATTTTCATTTCAATTGGTGATGAATATGGGTATTTTTGCATTGGTCTGGTCGTGCCTCGGAGAGCACGTTAAGCCGTCGGTCCCGGTTGCCATACGAACATCTATGGCAGTCATTACGGGTATTTCGAGCCCTAAAAAATCCAACAACAACGGTCTAGCTGCAATGCTTCGATATCGCCTAATGTCACCATTGGGTTGTAGAATGTGGAGGTCAGATGGCAGTCGCTTCACGTAAAATATCGAGGTTCAGCAAAATCAGCAGTTAAGGCTGGTAAAGCGGACCGCAGACTTCGAGGTGGAAGTTTCGGATGCAACTGAGAATTAAAGCTACGAAGAAGAAGGGTTTGTAGGTATTATATTTTACAATTCCAGCACACACATCCCCAAAAAATAATAATGAACTTGTAACTTTGCGTCGATGCTCTGAAGCCTTTTTATTTTCCTTAATGAGCCTCTTGCCTGATCTCTCTATCATCTTAAATGCTTGAGAGACACGCCTGAACTTCAGTATGGATGTTTCACAACATTCTGATCACTTTATCAGATAAGCAGAATAGGTTAAAGCTGGGAAGCTCTAGGCTGACTCTCGTGACGCACGTTTATTCTCAGTAGTTCCTTTGGGAGTTCGTTTGAAGGGACAACTTAGACTTTTTTGTCCTTATAGTTCCTTCGAACGCAAGCAGTGTGTGTATCACGACCGTATCTACATGGAATTAGGAATTACATCAGTTTTTACTACTAGTACTCACTATCTTAGCGTTAAGTCCTGCTCTTGTCGGAGGTTTTCACCTTTCATCTCGGAGTCCGGACTCCACTTTTCAGCTATCAGTGGAACCACGGAAAAACAATGAATGCCGTAGTACCATCAATGGTACCACGGCAAAAAAAATTGCCACAGCACCATCAATGGTACTGGCTAATGGTACCACGGCAAACAAACGGTTCCATCAAATATGGACTTTAACATCACTGACAGTTAAAGTACTACTTTATTTTTGCTAAAATGTATTATCGTCATTGTATTAGTTTTGAATGCCTTAATTTGTTTTGAGAAGTCTTGGCTTAGTTAAAGGGAATTGCATACTTACCGCTGCCGTGCCATGACAATACACTGTATCTTCAGATACAGTGTTTTGTAGTAACATGAATAAATCGCTTTTTTACACTCGTTTACATAGGGATGGCATTTATTATTTCTTAAAAGTCTTATAAATACTGAGAAAATAAAAGGCAATAATGACTGTATTTCAAAAATAATAAGGATCAGTTTTTATAAAACACTGTATCATTAAGTACAGTGTTATGTCATAACGCAGCTTACACTTTAGTAGCCCGTTATTTATAGATGCATTGTTTTGTCATAACAAACCACTGTGTATTCTGTTTATGTACCTATAATATCATGATTTGTTTATTTGACTAACCGATTGCAACTGATGCACATGTGTAGTAATTGATTTATTGTTAAAAATATCTAAAATGAGTAGCGAACGTACTAAATTAATTTTGAATCTGTCTCAAAAACAAAACCAACAGTGAATTCCTCAGTACTTTTTACAAATATAAACAGTTCTGTAATAAGTAAACCAGTAGACGAAACTCAAGAATTCAGTTTACCGAGCAACGTTGTGCCATATGAGGACTCTTCTTCTTGTACTGTCGATCCGTTGATGTCTACCTCTTATCAGAAACTTGTTGTTACTCAGGCTATTATGATGGAATTGATGTTACATTTAAAAAATGCGTCTAAGTTTAAGCATATTTTGTTATGACATAACACTGCAATTATAATTACAGTGTTCTGTAATAACAATGTTCTCTGTATATTATTATTTATTTTTTTGGCAGAACACGTTTGAGGGTGTAAACGTACGAGATTACCTAAAAACCAGGATTTTTTTACATGGCTGATTAGAAGCTGATCTGGCAATTAAGCTGTCCAAAATTCAAAGGAATCCGACTATTATTATGGATTTTATTGCCAATTTTACAAAAAAACAGAAAAACTCGATTTCTGAAAACTGACCAGTTTTTAGATACAGTGTATTGTTATGGCACGGCAGACCGGTTTAGCATACATTTAATTTTGCTGACGAAATTGTTGTGCTCTCTAGTAGACGCTGAGAGCTTCATTTTCTCAATTCAGTGGCCATTTCGGTGCATGTATTAATTGGAAATTCATATACATTCTATCCACCCCCGCTTTTCCATATTGAAATACCAGGCACGTAGTAATTGAAGAGAGATATCTGCGGCTCTTTCTCCTATTGTTATGAATGAAACACACGCGTGCGAACTATTTAGCAGTTTATACAAATGCCCACGTGGCGTTCTACTATGTGAAGTACTACACTGACTTTCACGCCACAAACTTGAAAATAATGTTTTAAGTAGCAAGAAGCAAACGACGGGTTCAAACTGATAAACAGCACGTTGTTTCGTCACATTGGCCTGTGTAGCCGGGGTATATAATAGAAGAAGGGATGTGACCTCAACGTATTGTTGGGTTTACACTCTACCAGTATGTGAATACAGGACCCATCATGGAACAGTCACTGTAGCGATGGCACTTCTGTGTTGACTCCTGGCCTATTCGATGTAGGAGCTTTCCACAGCATAGCTGGTGACCAATCTTACTTCAACAAATCTGTGGAGATCTGTTCTTGGTGGCCCAAGTAGTACACTCTTCCGATAGAACCTGGTGGAGCTGAGATTGCTGCTCCTCAATTTCGCTTGAAGAAGGTTTTTTAGTCCGGGACTTTCCGCCACTGGCAAAGCACCGTAAATGGATCTCGCTTCCAGGTTCCACAGAGGCCGTTGGCCACGTTGAAACTATATAAATGATGAGGATTTTCGCACAAACGCCCCCGCATTCCTATGGTTAGATACTGGGTAAGCAGTAGTAGTAGAGAGGTAGGTAGTGTGACATATTTAGTGTCTCTTTCATTCACATGCGTGTGTTTCATTCAAATTATGAATGAAACACATGGGTGCGCTCAGCCAAAGTACACGTGGCATGTTAAAAGATTATTTCTTTTTGGCATGTTTCTGCGAACCGAAATTATCCGCTGGTCATGATATCAATGAAGAATATGTTTATATCATTCTTCGTAGCGTACTTTCCACGAAACGTCTACAAACACTTTTCCTCCTAATACTATTTTTTCAACGATGAACCATGTTTTCTATAGGAAAGTGAGTGGTCCCAGGGTAATTTGATTTGAACCTTACGGTACTCACAAAAAAGTAAACGGCCTTCCTGATGGGGAGTAATTACCGTGGTTTATACTTGCGAGTTCTAGTAAAAATTATTTAAGGAAATAATACCTTGTTACTCTGCAATATCTGATGGACCGTTTTGCAGCGAGTAACATCGTTGCGTGATACGGAGCGGTATACCTATATAAAAAAGGTTACTTACCGCAATATTAATCACTTCTCTAGGAAGGCATAACGTTTTTATCCTAAAATAACGAGTTCACATGGCATAATTTTGAAGAGCATATTAACACGTTGAAATAGTGATTTAATGGAATAGTGTTTCTGTAGGCTAATTTGTTTTGGACCTATTTTATTTAAATACCTAGTTTAAATTTATATGGAATTTTATTTGCATAACAGTTTTCAAAATAGGTACATGATTTTGGGGTCCATGCAGTGCACTCTGGGCAACAAAACAGCAGTGCTACTGCAGGGGAGCTTTTCCCCCTCTGAAGGAAACACCGTGCTTCCCACACCCGAGGGGCCATCTTGAAACTGTAGATGGCCTAGGAAAATGCCTTATTGGGTAACCTTACACCCTCATAATGTGTACCCGAGGGCAGACGAGAGTAGACGAGAGCAGACGAAAGAATATACTAGATGTTAGATTGGTGCCATACCAATTATTAATAACTATTGAAAGTCAATAAAAAACACAAACATGGTAAAACGGTGTGGTATACGGAATAAAAGTGACATTGCAGTGAAAACTTATGGCTTGGGGGTTGGGTAATGTTGGCGTCGTGTTGGAATTGAGCGGCCATCAATGAAATTGGTATAATATGAAAATACAGTATAAAGTGATCAAAAGTTACCTACTATGGACAAACTTCTCTAAACTATATCGGGACTTAGCTATACAGGGTGGTATTTTTCAACTTTACTTAGATGGAAGTACTCTAAATACTGGAGATAGCGAATTCCACTGAAAGGAAACATTCCCTTATTTTTTAAAAGAAACAAAACTGCATTCAAAGTTTTCTGAAAATGCCACACCCGGTAGTCGAACCGACTAAAATCTTCCTAAACCTTCTATTTCATGGATTTCCTTTTATTTAATTTACCAAGTTTGTTAGAGAGATTTGATCCTTATGATCGACCCTATCGATTGATGCAATAAAAATACAGGGTGTTATTTTTTCGAATTGTAGTCGGTTCGATTATAAGGCGTGGCAAACGATTTTTCAGCATTCCTTAAATGCAGTTCTGTTTCTTTTTTATAAACATACTAAACTGTATTCAAAGTTTTCTGAAAATGCCACACCCAGTAGTCGAACCGACTGAAACCTTTCTAAATCTTATATTTCATGAATTTCCTTTTATTTAATTTACCAAGTTTGTTAGAGAGATTTGATCCTAATGATTGACCCTATCGATTGATGCAACAAAAATATAGGGTGTTATTTTTTCGAATTGTTCGATTATAGGGCGGGGCAAACGATTTTTCGGCATTCCTTAGATGCAGTTCTGTTTCTTTTTTAAAAACGTACTAAACTGTATTCAAAGTTATCTGAAAATGCCACACTCGGTAGTCGAACCGACTAAAATCTTTCTAAATCTTCTATTTCATGAATTTCCTTTTATTTAATATACCAAGTTTCTTAAAGAGATTTGATCCCTATGATTGACCCTATCGATTGATGCAATAAAAATATAGGGTGTTATTTTTTCGAATTTTAGTCGGTTCGATTACAGGGTGTGGCAAGCGATTTTTCGGTATTCCTTAAATGCAGTTCTGTTTCTTTTTTTAAACAAGGAAACATTTCCTTTGAATGAAATTCGCTATCTCCAGTATTTAGAGTACTATTCCTAGCGAGAAGGTAAACGGAAAGTAGCCAAGCCAGATGTGGTAACTGGGTGTGGTATTTTCAGAAAACTTTGAATACAGTTTAGTATGTTTTTAAAAAAGAAACAGAACTGCATTTAGGGAATGCTGAAAAATCGTTTGCCACGTCTCACAATCGAACAATTCGAAAAAATAACACCCTATATTTTTATTGCATCAATCGATAGAATCGATCACAACGATCAAATGTCTTTAACAAACTTGGTTAATTAAATAAAAGGAAATCCATGAAATAGAAGATTTAGTAAGATTTTAGTCGGTTCGACTACCGGGTGTGGCATTTTCAGAAAACTTTGAATACAGTTTAGTGTGTTATAAAAAAAGAAACAGCACTGCATTTAAGGAATGCTGAAAAATCGTTTGCCACGCCTTATAATCGAACCGACTACAATTCGAAAAAATAACACCCTGTATTTTTATTGCATCAATCGATAGGATCGATCATAAGGATCAAATCTCTCTAAAAACATGGTAAATTAAATAAAAGGAAATCCATGAAAGAGAAGGTTTTGTAAGATATTAGTCGGTTCGACTACCGAGTGTGGCATTTTCAAAAGTCTTTGAATGCAGTTTTGTTTCTTTTTAAAAATAAGGTCATGTTTCCTTTAAGTAAAATTCGCTATCTTTAGTATGAGGGTACTTTCCTTCAAGGTAAAGTCGAAATGTTGCACCCTGTATATCGCAGCTCCGATATTACTTACAATGAAAATAATGACATTTGTACGTGTGTTTAACACAGTACAATGAAGTGGTATAAAAATTATTGATGGCTGCTGAAAAAATTAAGGACGCCACTGTCCATACTAGATTACCCAATCCCCTTTATGGGCAATAACCAATAACCATTAGGAAAAACGCCTCTATGCCACGTTAAATTATGTTATTGAATTTTATTCGTTATCAGCAAAAATGAAGTGGCATAAAATTAAATGTTACTTCTTATTTCAGACAACCGCGTGGTAGGCGCTGTGTGGGTGGCGCCTCGGGCAATGTTTGGGGGATTTAATTATCAAAGAATCAGAAATAGAACACTTGAAAAGAAAATATATTAATTGGATAAATGTTATTTGTGGGTATATAATTATGGAAGGCCCGTGTTATTATTTGGTCCATATTTTCTGAAAATAAGTGAAGCGTATTCTTTCTTTTATTATAATAATTGTGTTATTTTTTTAGTACTATGGTTTTATATATCTTGTGTCAAGAAACTATCCTCGAATATTAACATAAAATGACTAATTAATTAACATAGATATATTATTTATTTAACTATAAGACATGTATTTAATTAATACAATTATCTTGAGATATAACAAAACTAAACTAATGCATTTTAAAACTAAAACTAATAATATACAAATTATAATAAAAAAATAAATAATAATAATAATTAACATGCGTCGTGGAATTCCTCCGCATCGCATGCCTCTTGTGGTAACGTTCCCAGAAGACTGGCAGCATTGCCACTTTGAATGGCAATGCTTATTCTCTGACCTAAAAAGAGACCAGCCTTCTGGTCACGAGAAGCGTCGACCATATGTTTCGCAATCTCCCTGAAGAGATTGCGGGCGCTCGGACCTCATGACCCCAACGTTTCGACTCCAAACGGCACAAATTCATGATCTCCGATGAGATTAGAGTATTTGCGCCGTTTAAGAGCCTCTGCAGAAGCAGCAGCAGCACCGGCACAGCCAGCCGTGCCAGGTACATGGGTAGGGGCAATGGTATCGACGCATGTTGCGTCCCACACTAGAGCCCTACTCATTTTCCATGGCATTAATGACATACCATCCGGTCTCTTGCCATCGTCGCGCGCCAGACCGTTTGGTTCAAGCACAGCTGGCACACCGGCGGTGACAAGAGCACGGCGGAGTATGTCATTGAGACTGGCATGCCGTGGAATTCGCCCAGCGCTGCTGCAGCACGACAGGCCATGGTGCCCGAGTCTGTCGACGGCTTCTCCACAACGTCATTGATGCGGAGAAACACACGGTGCACCTTTTTTTTATTGTTCAATACATAAATAACACACATTTTACAAATTTAAGCCACTCGCTTAAACCATAATGGTTTGTATGCGAGCGGGAGTTTGCCCAGCTAGTGATACAAGTACCTAAGCAGTAATCAATCAAATACAATCCTCCAAATTGTTTATAAGATGGTTTTGTAAACTTTTTATAAAGGGTTGCTTTGTTACATATTGTTGCACTATTTGTTCTGGTAAGCTATTCAAAATTTCGGGTAGTTTATATTGACAGATTCTTGTTCCATATAAATTTATAGATTTTGGCATAATATATTTCTTTACATTTGGCAGCTGCCTTAAATTACTATTTCTTGTATGTGCACGAAGCTGATCTACATTTGAGATTTCTTCTTTCATGATGGCTATTTTAATTTTACATTGAATTGGTAGTACCTCACAATATTTAAAAAGTTCATTATAATTATCTGTATAATTCTTCTTTACATTTAGTGGCACAATAGTTTTTAACAACCTTAACTGCAGTTTATATATTTTATCAATATATGTTTTGTACGTACGGCCATAGCTACATAACCCGTAATTAATAACAGAGTCCGCCAAAGCTAGGTATAGTAAGCGCAAGGATTTAAATGGCATTTTGTATTTTAATATATATAGTCTACTGAGTATAGCTCTTAATTTATTACAAACATGTTCTATATGGGCTCCCCAGTTAAAACGGTTATCTATTATCAACCCTAAATACATATGTTCCCTGACCATATCCAGCTTCGCGCATAGACCGTTATGCCTACACTTAAGGTTGTTATGCATACATTCGTGATCGTGCACTATTATACTAGGCGTGTATATGCTGGTGTTATGCGAGGATTCTATACACATGAGCTTTGTTTTTTGAGCGTTTATAACCAGACCAACATCGTGGGCCCATTGACACATTCTATCAAAGTTTTGCTGCAATTTAAATTCAGCTGTTTTTATATCCTTTTCTGCTACCAATAGACATGTGTCGTCCGCAAACTGGTATACGGAGCCGTGTGCAAATAAGTCGCACATTTGGTTTACATAAATTATATATTCATTCGGGCCAATAATTGAACCCTGTGCTGTGCCCTTTTCGGTGTTTATGCTATTACTATACTGATTTCCGACCTTTACTCTCGTGTATCTGTTATGGTGATAATTCTTAAATAGTTCCAGCAGTGGGCCTCGTATACCAGTCTGCTCCAGGCTGTCATACAGCACTTTATATTGCAGCATATCAAATGCCTTGCTGAAGTCAACGAAAATAACGAGCACGTGACGTTTTTGGTTCAGGTGCTCATTAATCTCGTTGGTGAATCGACTTAATAGTTGAGATGTACTCCTCCCTCTCTGAAACCCGTATTGTTTGTCATGTATTATATTGTGCGAATTCAAGAATTGACTCAGTTTGTCCCCTATGTACCTCTCCACCATCTTGTCAACGCACGACAGTATAGTTATAGGACGGTAATTATTACAATCGTTGTGGTTACCTTTTTTAAAAATAGGCCGTACTACTCCTATCTTTAGTTCATCTGGGTAGGTGGATGTGCCAATGCATCTGTTAATCAAGTGTGTAATTACTGGCGTTATCTCCTTGTTAATATGTTTTAGATCAGTAGCTCTGATGCCGTCTAATCCGGGACTTTTATTAGAGTTTAAATTATTTATAATTTTGGAGGTTTCCTCATTACAAATTTTTGGCATTCTCATTGACACCTCCACCCCAACCCCGGTGCCAACCGTTGGTCCAGTTAATATTTTTTTCTCACAAAAATTTAAATTTATTTGCGTGTTTTTTTGAAATTCCGTAGCAAACATGTTTGCGGCATCAATATCCGGTAAAGAAAAGTACTTTTGAATCATTTCATCAACTGAGCCAGCGACCTTACCACATAACTCATTAATCAATTGCCACAATTTTTTTGAATTATCGAAGATTTTTACAATCTCTCTTTTATAGAATTTATTTTTTGTATAATTAATGTATTTATTTGTCTTGTTCCTATATCTGTTATAAATTATTTTATTTTCAATTGTAGGTACCTTTTTGTAAATTTTGAATAGCTCGTTTCGCTGCTTACACATGTGCACAACTCTTTCATTTACCCAATTACATGATTTTGATTCATATCTATTTAATTTCTTTTTAGTTTGTTTACATGAATTATAGGACTTAGAAAATATATCATACATTGATTTATAAATGTCATTAGGTGATTTAGAGACAATAGGCGCATTCCAATCCGCGCGGCGCAGCTCGGCCATCAGCTGATCATGTTTGTAGGTATACACAACGCGTTTGTTTGCATTATCCTTAGCCGGCGGCCGGTCGTACACCAGTGTGCATGCTGTTATATAGTGGTCCGCAGGTGACTCATTCACTACCGCGGTATAGATCGTAGCAGTTGTCGCCGAGCTGTTCCGCACGAAAATATGATCTATACATGACTTAGTGATCAGGCTGCCTTTTTTTTCTACACGGGTATACTGATTAATGCATGTTATTAATCCCAACTCGTACAAGGCGTTTATATACTCTGATTTAATACTACAGTTTTTCATAATGTTGATATTCATATCACCGATAAGCAGAAGGTTACACTTTTCGGCCTTGTTTTTAACTAAATTAGTGATTTCTTTTACAAAATTCTTAACAGATAGGTCTGGGGGCCTATAAAGACTAATTATACAGGGTGGAAGATTTTAACCTTACCTGGAGGGAAAGTTCTCTAAATACTGGAGATACCGAATTTCACTCAAAGAAAACATTCCTTTATTTTTAAAAAGAAATAAAACTGCATTCATAGATTTTTGAAATTCGCTTGCCACACCCGGTAATCGAACCAACTAAAATCCGAAAAAATAACATTCTGTATTTTTATTACATTAATCAATAGTATAAATCATAAGGATCAAATCTGTCTAACAAACATGGTTAGTTAAATTAAAGGAAATCCCTGAAAATTTAATTTTCAAATTCGATTTAACAAAATAGAGAACTTAACTCAAGGATCCATAACCTATCATATTAAGAATAAAATTCCATATTTAAATTACTTGTCCCTGTTTTTCATGGCTGGCCCTCACTGGCCAGCAGGGGTATTTACTCTCTCGACTCAAACCGACTAAAACCGCATGCTGTCTCAGGTTAATTCAAAAGTCTCAATTAACGTAGATATTATAAGACGAACCAATAAGGCAATTCAATTTAATAGATCTAATTCCCTCTCGCCATCTCCGTTGCCCAAGCCCAACCAAGTAAGTATACTTCGAGACACGTATCTTGGACCTAAATCGGCATAATAGTAGCGTCGCCGTCGGTAGCTTAGTGGTTAAGGAGTCAGCCTTACGATCGAGAGGTCCCGGGTTCGAATCCTGACCATTACACTACAGACGTGAACCCACTCCTAGTACAAGCAATTTAGCTTACTTGGGGGGGTTAACAGGAATTTTAGTAATTTCGGTTACTAATATTCTTTATAAAAAAAAATCGGGAGACTTGACTACCTCATGCAGTCACACAATAACGTTACATTCTAAATCGGAATCAAAGTTTAGTCATTTAGTACTCATTTTACTAAATAAATGGCGTTATTGTTGATAAGGTATGTGATGGCACGTTAAGCAAAAGTACTGTATCTGTTGGAATGGAATTTATAAGTTAAGATTTTATTGACTTCCTTTCATTTAATTTACCATGTTTATTAGAGAGTTTCGATCCTCATGATTGACACTATCGATTGATGCTATAAAAATACAGGATGTTATTTTTTTGGATTTTAGTCGGTTCGATTACCGGGCATGGCAAGGAAATTTTCAAAAAACTATGAATGCAGTTTTGTTTCTTTTAAAAAATAAGGGAATGTTTCCTTTGAGTGAAATTAGCTATCTCCAGTATTTAAAGTACTTGCCCTCCAGGTAAGGTTAAAATCTTCCACCCTGTATATAAATATTGATTGTCTATTTCTATTTGGCCCATAATAATCTCGCGGAAGCAAGAATAGGCAGCTGTTCTTACAAATTTTATTTTTTTATGTACATACAAAATCACACCTCCTCCCTTCCTATTTGATCTTAAGTTAGTGTACATGTTATAGTTAGGTAGCACAAATAACGCCGAACAGGCCTCTCTTATATTTACTTCGGTCAGTACAATGATATGAACTATTTGTGAACTTGAAGATATAATTTGTTCAATTTGTGCAAAGTTTAATATGAGTGATCTTATGTTTACATGTAAGGTTGTAATTAATTGTTTTTGATAAGGCAATGATGTTATATAGTCATTCCATACATTGAAAGAACGTTCGTATAAATTATAAGTCTTGCTAACCATTGAGTGCTAGTTTCGGTAGGCCCTTAGCTATTTTTACACAAGAAAGAAAAACGATACAGACTCACGGTTTATTGCTACTTAGCTCCAGAGCCCACTTCCTAATGTCCTCTTCTGATCGGATGACACTTATTCTGGCTGCCTCATCTTTTCGTATCAAAACATTGCCGTGTTTGCACCACACAAACTTCACCAAGTTGGTAGTCTTCAAGTCCGTCTTTGCGCGCCAGAGGAGATGAGCGGTCGCTGGGGTAAGTGCCTCCCTTAGGTATATCCTTGAGTTACCCTGTCTCCCAATGTCCTGTTCCGTTATAGTTTTTGTCTTAGCAGTTTCCAACCACATATCTCTTTGGTCATCTTTCAGGATCATGACTAGGGTCCCTGCGTTCCTCTTTTGCCCTTCAGTCGACTTGCTTTGTTTTCTATAGGTATACTTTTGTGACAGTTTTTGTTTCTGTTCCGAGTTTGTTACAAATTTTTTGTGTTATTTCCATGAGATTTTCATTGTCCTGTTGGCTAATACCACATACTTCCAGTTGATTATTCATATCTCGTAAACGTAGGCATGTAGCGATGCGGAAGGTAGTGTCATCTAACATAGTCCCTACGTTGGATGACGGAAGACCTTGTAGCCAAAGACCCGATTCTCACACTCCAACCGCCAGTGAACGGGCACGCTCAACAGCATTAGTACATGACATGTACTAATGCTGTTGAGCGTGCCCGTTGTGTTAAGTGTTAAGTAAATTTAGTCTTACTAAGCTGCAGAGCGGCCCGTCCCACCGACGCTGTGAGAAAAGTTTCCTTGGGAGATCGGTGCTTGGACATGCAATTTTCCAAGCGTTCACTGCGTCAGTCTTACACAATACTTCAGAATTAACTAGTGTAGGTGCAAGGATTTTCCTAGTTAATTCTTCCGTACTGTGGACTGAAGACAGGAACGCTGGTAAGCTGACATCTAAAATTTTGCGAATACCGAGCCCACCCAAGCGAATCGGTAAAGACGCTTGTAGTGAAGCTCGGTCATCCAAGGCCACATTTAAAATTTTGGTGAGAGTATTTTGTATAATTTTGTCCATTTTTTCTAAAATTGGTAAATGTTTCCAAAATGGTACAGATCTCAGAGCATGGGTGAATTTAGGAACAAAAAGGCAATACCGAAGGATAGTGAAAGCCGAATGGATATTAATTTTCAGTAGGCGATCCGAAATGTCACTAAAATTTTGATTTTTTTCCTCAATAAATGAGGTGTAGGCATCTTCTAAGATTGGAGACCCGAGGAGGCGTAGGGCATCTTTTTCGATAATTTTGATGTTGGGAGCTAATGAATTGAATTTAGAAATAGTAGGAATTTTGTCCGAAATGTCATTTATTAATATTATTACTAATTAATTATATCCTCGGTACCTACGTCACAGAGTTGAACTTAATATATCTTCAGTTATAGATCGATTCATTTTTCATTTTCAGTACTAAGCGATTATAACAGTGACGCGCACGAATCACAACTTCGCAATATCAAGAAAGTATTGTAAGACGACAATTTACACTGCAAAATATAATCAACCATATTGACTGCCTCTGTGGCGTAGCGGTAGTGAACGCGGCCGCTACGCAGGAGGCCCAGGTTCGACCCCCGCTCAGTGCAAATATTTGTGTGCATAAATATGAATATTTGCATTAATCTGGGTGTTTCTATGTATAATATGTATATATTTACGAATTTTTTTTTATCTAAGTATGTTTACCTGCATTCCAGAACAAATAACACAAGCTAGATAAGCTATGCTTACTTTGGGTCTAGCGTTGTGTAGAATGTCCTACAATATTTATTTATTTAATTTAATTTAGGTATATTATTGTGAAGTTAAGTCTATTATTGTATGCTTATAAGCGGAGCTTACATTTTCAAAGTCCAAGTAATAATTTATATTCGGAAACATTTTTGGAAACATCTATACATTTATAACACAAAGTGGTCACATTACTTAGTAAGTAGGAAACGTTATGAAATGCTCTTGACGAGTTAGTGAATTATGTAGGCTTTGTTTTATATATTTTTATGTCACGATATTTTGCTATTTTAATAAAATCCATATCCATACTAATATTATAAATGCGAAAGTAACTCTGTCTGTCTGTCTGTCTGTTGCGCTTTCACGCCTAAACCACTGAACCGATCTTGATGAAATTTGGTACAGAGATAGATTAGACCTTGGGAAAGGACATACGCTATGTTTGGTTGCGATAACCGACATCCACGCGGGCGGAGCCGCGGGCAAAAGCTAGTATAGTATAAAGTATCATGTTCTGTGCATGCAATGGGCTATAGTGGGATGAGTACAGGGTGGGGGAGGGGAGGGGGGAAAGAGCTCACGTTTGGTGGCATCACGTTAATTCGTGTGGCATCCAGCTACAATAGTTTCTTAACTTTTGATGACCTAGGTATGCTAATTCCCAAATGATCCTGAATCAGCTCATAGATGGTGAAAAAAAAACAGCTTAAATAGTTTGCACATATCTCACCTCGATGGTAAAATTTACTCCTTACATCCAATTTTAAAAATCTCTGATTCTGAATCAAGAGAACAAAACTAATAGAAATGACGGGAGGTGCGTAATATTTTATAATAAAATAACAAAACCATAATTATAATTGTATTATTATATTTGGAGAATAAGATCCGATTCGTAGCACTCTATGGATTCACCGTGCGGTCGCCGGGTCCATAGCGCGATACAGAGAGGAACACCGTGACGGCGACTGGGACTTGCGACCCAGATGTAGGTTTAGGGTGGCGACCTTGTGATGCATCAGCGCTCACCTCCACCGTCAGTAGTGTTCCCCCCCCCCCCTAACTATCCAAATTTGGTAAGATCCTATCAATGCCGCTTTTGATATTCGATTTAGTAAAGAGCTTACTGAAGCTCTTGGCAATCGGAGGTCTTTAAGTAAGTTGTACAGGGATTTAACTGGAATTCCCCTTGCTCCTACTTCTACGGCGTAGAGTTTAACCACGTAGCTGTTTTTGGTTAACTCGTTAGTCAAGTCAAAGTATTTGTTTGTCTTTATAGCGTGGTCTTTAGGTATATTAGTTTCCCACGGTACTGTGAGTTCATGAAAAAAGGAATATAGCGGGTCTGGATGATGGATGAGGCACAGATATCCTCCGGTATTTTATAGTGCTTCTCATACGTGTCTACGAGTATTGTCCAGTCAACGACAGCTATTAAAATTGAATTTGGCTTTTGAGATGATTTCTTTGAGCAGCCTTCCTTTACAAACGCAATGTCATTTCTTTGGTTTGTAGTTAATCCTTTTTTCGCTCTAGCTACCGCCAAACTTACAGCCTCACGTATGATTTCTAATACCTTATCATGTCGGCGCGAGTAATGACCCCGGTCTAATAACGTCCTACAACCCACTAGCAGGTGCCTAGCCGTACCAGTTGCTTCACCACATGAGTTACATGTTTTGTCTGTGGCTTTTCCCCACCTTTTTTTTTTTTTTTTTTTATCGTTTGCAATCGTACATATTAAATTTCTTTAAGACTTTTTCTAGGTAGGCTTTTTGACAAAATTCTGTCACCCCATTATCTAAATTCTGTTTAACATTTATTGCCAAAATTCCCTACTTAGCATTAACTTAAATTCACATATTTGACTTTCATTAGTTCCAAAAACAAGAAGATCGTCAACGTATATTAGTACATACATTTGTTGTCTATCATCACATTTAGAGTAAAGACAAGAATCACACTGAGACCTTTTAAAGCCTCCTCTAATCATAACCGAGTTGAACTTTACATTCCAGTATTTTGGGGATTTCTTAAGACCATACAGAGACTTATTTAACTTAACAATATTTTCCCCATCATTATATGCCCCTTCAGGTAACTTTAAATACACATCTTCCTCTATATCGCCATATAAAAATGCCCCTGTTACATCCATTTGAGAAACTGGTAAGTTAAGTTTTGTTGCTACTGCTAAAAATAATCTAAATGTCGTTAATTTTGCTACAGGTGCATAAATATCATTATAATAAGAGAATTAATATTGCGTATTGCGCACCCCTATTCAAACAAAGAAATAACTCAAAATTACGTATTTGTGGGAAAACGCAAATAAAGTTTGACACCTTCGCGCAGTGTACTTCAATATTTAATTAAAAATAAAGTAAATGAGATAAGTACGTTTTAAAAATAGAAATGGATAATTTGATAAAGATAGCAATTAATTGTTATAGAGAATATCCTTATTTATAAACATAGGTAATTTATTTATATTAATTAAAAAAAAGTTCGTACTTAATTCAGTTTATGATAAAATATTTTTTCAGTACATTCGAAATGGCACCATGTAAATCAAAATAATGCAGTTTTATTATACAACTAGCTTTTGCCCGCGGCTCCGCCCGCGTGGATGTCGGTTATCGCGACCAAACATAGCCTATGTCCTTTCTCGAGGTCTAATCTACCCCTATACCAAATTTCATCAAAATCGGTTCAGTGGCTTGGGCGTGAAAGCGAGACAGACAGACAGACAGACAGACAGACAGACAGAGTTACTTTCACATTTATAATATTAGTAGGGATTATTTATAAGTTTTTGATGTGTTTACTTTTATTTCAGTTTTTTATTTAAATTAACATTAATTTAATACTTTTCCAAAGTAGATAAAGTAATATTATATTATATTACTAGCTTTTGCCCGCGGCTCCGCCCGCGTGGATGTCGGTTATCGCGACCAAACATAGCCTATGTCCTTTCTCGAGGTCTAATCTACCCCTATACCAAATTTCATTAAAATCGGTTCAGTGGTTTGGGCGTGAAAGCGAGACAGACAGACAGACAGACAGACAGACAGACAGACAGACAGACAGACAGACAGACAGAGTTACTTTCACATTTATAATATTAGTAGGGATAATTAACAAACAACAAAAAGGTGCGTATAGATCACGTTGGCCACACCCGTATCGATGCGTGCCTCTACAGGTCTCATAGCGGTGATCTGGGCAAGGCTCAACTGTATGAGCATCTGCAGCGGTCGGCGGACAGGTTAATCGAGCAGTATCCTACCGCGGACTTAGTGTTCTTGGGGGACTTCAATGCTTACCACGTGGAGTGGTTGAGGTCCACCGAAACTGATTTTGCGGGAAGGGCTGTACACAACTTCGCCTTGACCTATGAACTCTCACAACTGGTGCATTCTATCATTAGAATACCAGACATCGACACCCATTGAAGCTATACTGGACCTTCTGCTGACTACGAGCCCGGATGAGTGCTCCGTGAATGTGGATGCACCACTCGGTACTTTGGACCACTGCTTTGTCCCGGCGCAAGTGACTCTCGCGGGGCTTGAACCATCGCGGCCAACAGCTCTTACCAATAGCTACCTCGAGGTCCAGTAAAAAAGCAACCGCCAGGGTTAAGTTTGAATTCATCGGCGGAATTGGCGAGCGTCTTGCGCGGTACCCATCAGGTAGTCGTGCTTTTTGGTGCTCGCCAAAGCTGCCGAGGGAATCTTCTGCCAGTCCTGTCTTCCGTCACTGCAAAAACCCGACGGTAGTCTGGCCCATGGCGCTAAGGAGAAAGCCGATCTCTTGGGTTATCTCTTTGCGTCAAACTCGACTATGAACGACGGGAACTCCGAGCCGCCTATTATTCCCAGCTGTGGTGCTTCCATACCTGAAGTAAAAGTCACGCAACGGGTGGTCCGGCGTAAACTTAAATCCCTAGATGTTCGGAAGTCAAATGGGCCGGATGATGTACTGGCGATGGTGCTTAAGCACGGTGCCCCTGAGTTGTGGCCAGTGCTTACACGCCTTTTCGCGCTCTCCTATTCCACGAGACAGGTGCCGGCTTCGAGGAAGACTGCATTCGTGCATCCTGTGCCTAAAAAAGGCGACAGAACAGATCCGTCCAATTACAGGCCTATCGCTATCACCTCACTTCTCTCGAAGGTGAGAGTGGTGGAGCGTATGATTAATACACAGCTCCTGAGATACCTTAGTGGTAACGATCTCCTGAGCGACCGCGAGTACGGTTTTCGTCACCGTCGCTCTACCGGTGACCTCCTATTGTATCTCACTAACCGATGGGCGCAAGCCATCGAAAGTCGAGGTGAGGCACTAGCGGTCAGCCTAGATATTGCGAAGGCCTTCGATTGGGTCTGGCACAGAGGTCTTGCGAAGTTGCCACGCTATTGACTCCCCATAGGACTATGCGTATGGATTGCCAGTTTTTTGTCCAACAGAAGTATTCAAGCCGTCGTCGATGGCAGTTGCTCGAACTGCATGGACATAAACGCTAGAGTTCTACAAGGCTCCATGTTGTCTTCGACCCTGTTTCTGCTGCATATTAATGACATGCTGTCTGATGGCTCCATCCATTGTTATGCAGATGATAGCACCGGGGACACGTATTACATGGGCCGTGAAAATATCCCTAGGTCTGAAGTGGAGGAGAGTTGCAAACAACTTTGTCCGAAATCAAGACTACTCTCTCTGGAGTATCCGATTGGGGACGACTAAACTTAGTCCAATTCAACCCCACTAAGACACAAGTAATATGTGTATTCACCGCTAAGAAGGCTCCATTTGTTGTAGCGCCGCAATTTCTGGGCACAGCGCTTATCATTACCACAAGTATCGGGATACTTCGTGTCGACATCTCCAACGACGTCCAATACTGAAGTCATCTGGCAGACAAGGTCAAGTTGGCATCAAAGAGACTTGGGTTGCTCAACAGAGCGAAGCAGTACTTCACAGTGGGGCACCGGCTCCTCCTATAAAAGGCGAAGGTTCGGCCCCACATGGAGTACTACTGACACCTTTTTGCCGGAGCGCCTGCGTGCCAGCTTGACCCTTTTGACTTGGTGCGAAGAGGGGCGTTGAGGCTTGTCGGCAATCCCATACTTACAGGCGATGTAGAACCTCTCAGTCTCAGAAGAGACTTTGCCTCACTGTGTGTTTTCTACCGCCTATATTACAATGGTTTGTGCTCAGATTAACTGTTTGACATGATGCCCACAGCTACATTCTATTCTCGCACCTTTCGCCATATGCGGGGAATTCATCCTCACACATTGCAACCGGAAACGGTGTGCACTGTGCGGTATGAAAGGAAATTCATCCCTCGCACACTCAAGCTGTGGAATGAACTCCCCGCGGTGGATTTCCCAAGCGACTAAAATAATATGGGGCTTCTCAAGAAGGACATTAGAAGGTATCTTTAGGGTCGGCAGCACGAGTGTGACGCCCCTGGTGTTGCATACTTCCATAGGCCACGAACCACTTTCCAACAGGTGGGCCGTGTGCTTATCTGCCACCTAAGTGGTTTAAAAAAATATGGCTGTATGTTAGTTGAATAATGTATTAAATTAAAGAAATAAAAAAATGTTCGTCGCGAAATTAATAATAAGCAGAATCAACTAAAAAATCTATGATGATTCCCGTGGATTTACAGTAAAAAAGTAAAACAAGTCGTATTATTATTCAGTCCATTTTAAAAAATTTAAAATAAAACTGCAATAAGTTGAACAGGAATTAAAAAAACTCACATTGTTTCAAATGAAACAGAATTAAATCGAAAATTGTAGGTACAACTTATAATATTTTTACTAATAAAGCGAAATAAGTTTTAATTAATGCACTTTTAGATTAAATAATAAACAATGTTATAGTTAACTGCCAGCAATGCACCGAATTATTTTGTTTTATTTCACTTTTATTCCTACAAGCAACGATCCGACCTCATACGGAGCTGGCGCATCAATGAATCGTTCACTTTACCGGTACCAACTTGTTCACGCGCGTTAGTGAGAAAGAGACGGACTACGTTTTATCTTGCTCAATTTGATCGTATTGCAATGGCTGTTCGAGTGAAACCTTTCTCCTAGTAAAGTTATTACACTTTTTGATGAAATCTCATAAAACATGAATTTTGAGTTATTTCTTTGTTTGAATAGGGGTGCGATTGCTTTTATTCAATACATCCTTCTGGTTATGGGCCCAAAAAAGGCTTTTCTCCACCTGACTAGATTGCTTTGATCGGGGAGGGTCAACTGGAATGCATTTAGGTAAAATTTAAGTAAGGCCGGTGACCAGTCGGCCATGGTACGCCATTTTAAGGCTATAGGATTACAAAATTCACCTAGGTTCAACCATTCGTTTTGCATTTCTAGGTTCATACCAACAAATGCGGACTAACAAAAAATATATTACTGCTATTTAAAAGTTATATTAAACAGTGATAAAGGAATAATTAAAGTCACCTAGAACTAGTGTTCGTGCAGTCGATAGATGGCGTTGTATCTCAAATGCGTGCAAAGTTAGTGGCCAGCCCCACGTGAGAGATCGCTCCATGTAGATACCAGGGACGCATAAATCCAGAGTAATAATAAAAACGTTCACTGGCATTTGCTAATCCTTGACATTTTCAACCATATTAGTCACAATTTGAGTATATATAATAGTATATATAATAGTATATATAATATATAATGATACTACTTTCATGGAGACTTTTCTCAATATTTCCACAATATACAGGACAACACGTGCTAATCCGAGAGCTGGTACGATTTTTTGAGTACATACATTCTCGAGGCAAGCTGAAAACTTGTCACACAACTCTCCTGCTATACCCCAAAACGAAGCTGCAGATCTGGCTGGTGGGTAAAGGGGCTAAATCAACCCTAGAATTAAAAAAAAATTAAAAAAAAAATGTTACAAAAAACATATTTGAGTTTATTGTTCTAGTTTATTATTTGAGGAATACGAGTCTATACTATATACAAAAACCGGCCAAGTGTAAGGACTCGGCCATTAAGGGTTCCGTAGCAGCAAAGGCGAAAATTGCGGTTTATGACGTAAAAAAAAAAACTACTTGGTGAATATCGTTCAAACCAATTTTCGGTGGAAGTTTGCATGGCATCATATATTTTTTTTACATTTATCATTATCTTATTTTAGTAGTTAGAGGAGGGGGAGGGGGCACACATTTTTTCACTTTGGAAGTGTCTCCCGCGCAAACTATTCAGTTTAGAAAAAAATGATGTTAGAAACCTCAATAGCATTTTTAAAGACCTATCTATATATTATACACGACACGTATGGGTTTGATGAAAAAAAAAAATTGAATCTCAGTGCTAAGTATGGGGGCCCCCAAAATTTAATGCTTTTTTCCTATTTTTGTGTGAAATTCTTAATGCGGTTCACAGAATACATCTACTCACCAAGTTTCAACACCATAGGCTTTATAGTTTCAGAGAAAAGTGGCTGTGACATACGGACGGACAGACATGACGAATCTATAAGGGTTCCGTTTTTTGCCATTTAGGCTACGGAACCCTAAAAAGACTAGCGACTTGGTGGGGGCTTTACCATTACCATCCCGCATACGGTGCAGAATATTTCACCAAGAACCAAGCAGTTCGGCTATTACTTTTTTGCCTAAACATTAAGACCTGGAATTTCTTATCAGTACATATTGTGTTTCCCTCTTCCTACAGTCCCTACAGGCCGTCAAGCTGAGTGCCACCATTGTAGCATGGTACTTGTCTGTAATAGTGACCCTCTTTTCTGAGACTTTGTCCTCAGCTTCCCTACAGGCGAGGTGAAATGAAATTGACGTGTCCTGTATAAAAAAAAAGAAATAACTATGACATAATATTATTATATTATTTACATATGTAACAGTTTTCAAAATAGGTGATGTTGGGATCCGCGCTGTGCACTCTGGGCAACGAAAACAGCAGTGCTACAACTGCAGGGGAGTTTTTCCCCCTCTGAAGGAAGCACCGTCCTTCCCATACCCTATCTTAGCAGTTTTTGAATTGATATAAAGATGAATTTCTATTTTTACCGCACTTGAGTAATTAAACACAAAAGTGGTGGCTTTTGTTGTAATACTTGTATACTTGTTTGTTTTCTCAAATCTGTGCCTCATTACCAACGAAAATAATTAATAGATTTTTCAATAAAAAACTTGCTTCATAAGGGTTTATGTTTAAAAAATGTGAACTTTTCAGAAAAGTATGCTTATAAAAGGTTTATTATTTAAACAAATACTCAAACTACATAGATGGTCAATTGGAATAAAATCGGTAGACATTTAAATAAAAATAAATTTTGGTATAATAAATAATATTTCCCTGGAAATCAGTCGGGTCATGGTAACTTTGCCAACCATTCGCAAAGTGGTCAGATTTGACGTACAAAATATACTTAATTACAATATGTATTGTGTAGATTTTTTCCAGGGTTCATTTATTTTGCTACATTTTACTCGAACATACAATGTACATACATTACAAGTTAGATAAAACTTGTAAAACAGTATTTATAATTCTTCCAACGGTAATAATTTACGAGATTGTTTTTATTACCTTAACTATGTATGATGTGAATTTATCATGGTGCCCTACCTTCCACATATTCCCTGACGGCCGATAGATGGCGTTGTACCGCACAGTTACAGTAGCCGAAGTCTTACGCCAAACATTGCCCCCAGTACTAGAGGTGCATCACTCTCAAGAGCTGTGAAATCATTTGCAACTGGGAGGGCGAAGGGTGAGAGGGACTGACTGTTACTGCTCCCAGCCGTTCTCAGCCTCATTACTTATATTATTAGAATCGTTACTAGATGGCGTCCGGATGATAAGGTACCTGTTTCTAAAATCAGCGCTCATGCTTAAAAAAATAATTAAATCCAGCAGTTCGATTATTGTTATAATTTTGTATGTAACTTTTGGCTCCTAAAATAGCATGAAAACATGGTCCGTATCCAAATCGATGTCTAATCAAATGTTTGAAATAATATTATTCTATTTGGTCAAATTCAGAACTGTACGCTTCGTTTTTGATAATAATATTAGGTGCAATATGTACATATTTGCATGCGAAACATCTAATATAAAGTCCGACCAATAAAATAAAAAACCCGTACTGGGGGCGCCAAAAACATTATATGATTATGACAACACCAAGTAGTATAGTGATACACATGTAAAATGCCAATATTTTTCAACACACTTGCTTATGAACAGGCTTTTATTTCCCCGCAATTAAGCACGGAATGACACCTAATATAAAACTGTGACTTTTTTATTGCTTCTTCTTCCTCCTAGCGTTATTCCCAGTCGCATCCGAAGCTTTCAGCTTGGAGTCTGGGGTCCGCTTTTACCAGTCATAGCTACAGATTTGGCTAGACCTCGATATTTTCCGTGAAGCGATTGCCACCTGACCTCCACGATCCACGACCCAATGTTAACATTAGGCGATATCGAAGCTTTGCAGCTAGACCGTTGTTTTTGGACTTTTTAGGGCACCAACTACCCGTAACGACTGCCATAGATGTCCTTATGGCAACCGGGACCGACGGCTTAACGTGCTCTCCGAGGCACGACCAGACCAATGCAAATACCCATATTTAATGCACACAAATATTTGCACTGAGCGGGGATCGAATCCGCGCCTCCTGCGTAGCGGCCGCGTTCACTACCGCTACGCCACGGAGGCTGTCATGTTTTTCATTGCTATTATTCACAAAAGTGAGTTATAGACTTCTTTTTTTTAATTTCATTAAGTTGCTTTGTTCTTAAGTTTCGATACAAAAAAGATCGTGTCCAATATTACAAACGAATTAATATAGAAAGAAAAGAAAAAGAAAGAACTTGTAGTACGTGTTTAATATACAAAACTTTCACTAAAATGTATTTTTTTTTTCTCTGTTAATAAGTTAAGTTTTTCTCTGTTAAGTTTTCTGGTTAAAATAGAAAAATAGACGCGGCGTGTTATACTGGTTACAAGGACTGGGCACAAATCACAACACAGTAGTATCCGTATAATAGTTTACTGCTTGGAATGGTAAATACAAGTTAGACATACAGTTACACCATGTATAGAACAGGGACCACGCGATATTGTTTTTCGGACTGCATAAAATTCTTGTATTTTATGCCTAACAGCACAGAGATCAAAATAATCGAGCATGATTTTCTTTTTTGCGTTAGGCTTATTTTTCTTAGGTGTAGAAAATACATTTGACGTTTGACCTTCTCTTCGTATTTTTATTACAGAAGATCGGGATATACCTAAAAATGTGAATAATAATTAGTCACAGTAAAATCAGTAGATTAGGCCAATTTCGGTTGCACGTACTCTATGATGTCTTACCCGTCATGTTGACAACAAGGTCCGTGATGTTATTTAGAGGAACAGAGTCCAATCCTTTCTACTTTTTATCCGACAAATACTTTGTTATATTATAAATTACTTTTCTTAACTGGCTTTTAATAGTTTTCGGCATATTACTATAGTTTTGTAGTTTTGTAGCGCTCTCAAACTCAACAACACGCACAATTGACACCACACTGACAGATGACCATAATGACATTGTATAGATTGTTACCATATGAAGAAATTAGTTCCAATAGTTTACCGCAATATGGCGAGGTTTTTTATTTTACTGGTCGGGCTTTACATATTTTTATTTCGATTCTAGTGCGTAGGTATTGTGCATATTACTTCTTATTTGATTTCTAGTTACCATTAGAACTTCAGCCTTATACCTACTCGTAAACACGAATGAACTAATTTCGATTCCGCAGTTATTACTCTCGGAAATAGGGCTCAATAATCGTCACAAAAGGTGTGCGACATCTGAACATGTCAACTTACAGAAATCTATTCAACAATATTAAAGTTGATCTTTTATCCAAATGTACAAAACACATTACCACTCCTTTGCGTCGGGTAAAAAGCAACTGTTTCTTCATACCTTAACCTTAGGGCATTGAAAATTGTATAAAACTTTGTCGAAAGAACGATCGGCGCCGACCCCTCGTCTTTATGATTTTATTATTATTAGTTAAGTCTTCATAAGGGTGCAAACGTCTTACTTTTCGCACCTGTACTAGGGAAGCATATTGCAGCAGGAAGCTTCGCAAGACGAATGTAGGCGTCGAATGTAGTTCGTAGTTGCGTCACTTAGGGGAAAGGAATCAATTAATTATTAATTTATTAATGGACTTTGGATTTTACATTTATGTGTTGTGGCCTGTGGGTTAGTTATGTTACCTATACTTGTACTGAAACAATTTGTAACAATTAAATAATTATTAGGTTAATGTCCAGGATAAGATGACAATGTTAGACTACCACACTAGGTTGATGATGTGAAACATTTTGCCCAAATTAAAAAAATTGAAAATTGCAGCATAATATACCATGATTTGCGATACCTAGCTTATTTATGTAAGACTAATTGATATGACTTCACCTTGCCTGATGGTAAGGTAAATGAGAAATAATACCACAATGGTGACCCTCAGTTTCAAGGAGCAAATGCAGTTCAAGCTTAAAGAATCCAGAATTGTAGAAAGAAGGAAACATGTACACTGTGCAGTAAAATATGGAGAGCGTAATTGGGCGATGGTGTATCATCGTATTTTTCAACACACTTGCTTATAAACAGGCTTTTATTTCACCGCAATTAAGCACGGAATGACACCTATTATAAAACTGTGACTTTTTCATTGCTATTGTTCACAAAAGTGAGTTATAGACTTCTTTTTTTTAAATTTCATTGATTAAGTTGCTTTGTTCTTAAAAAAGTTTCGATACAAAAAGATCGTGTCCAATATTACAAACGAATTAATATACCTATTGCTTACTCATTTCATGCAACTTCGTATTTTAAAAGATAATTTCTACTTTTAATACGTGTTTAATAAACAAAACTTTCACTAAAATGTATTTTTTTTCTCTGTGAGTATTTAAAAAGAAAAGAAAAATCATAATTCAAATAAGTTAGTAGATGACAAGGCAGAATGGTGAGCTATCACCATTCTGCCTTGTCATCTACTAACTTAACCTTAACTTAACCTTAGCCTGTTCCGAAAGAAACAAATTAAAAAAATGTTAGTTGCGCGCGCATATGTAAACAAATTGATTTTTACTATTGTGTTTTGATTGTGTTATGTAGTATTTTTAGTATAATTTTATTCGCAATTGTGTTGAAAATAGCCGTATGTCACTCGCGTGTATGGTGATTACCGTCCTCGGCTCTCTTAAGACCCTCGCCTTACGGCTCGGGTCTCAATGTCGCCTCAGCGGTAATCACCAACTTTACACGCTTGTACCATAATATACTATTATTTTAACAACCTTATAACAACCAAATTTATAGCCGTAGTAACAATATCAAAACGCCACACAGGATCCATACACAAAACACAGGTTCATTCTTTGCCTACAGAAATGAAAGCATGAATGAAATAGACGCGCATGCGTGGTCTCATCCCTCGTCACCCCATTTCCTTCTTTCAAAGTGTGTGACAGGGAGAGGGTAAAACTAGAAAGAGATAGACATGTGGGGTGCTTTTGTGGAAGTTTCCACCTCTTGATCATATCTTGACTCCTGGTGTACAATGACTAAATGTCGGAAGCTTTGCTCGCCCTAGCCGTTATAGACGACGACCCAACTGGTATTGACACACCCGAGTGTTGAAAAGTTCACAAGCAGGATAGTATATACCGTATTCACCGTGAGCCTCACTACCTAAATACCTATTACCTGTGCGTGTATCAATAAACGCGTGAAAAGGGCAAGCGTATCCTGTTTGTCTAAACCATGGGTGTATTATAATACGGTATTTACATTTCAAAGCAGCAGGGTAGTGATTCGCCCTCCACATGCTAACAGACACTACCGCGATTACACACACGTTTGCTACCCCTGGACACCTCCAGGGGTAGACTTCCAGCAAAATTTATCTACTTGTTTGTGTGAATCCTGGATCCAATACCTATTTTCATAACCTAGAAACTGGTCCTTCGAGTCAGATCATTGGAAGACTGTTGAACGAAAGTTGACGAATGTTAATCAATGGACAGAACGCATGAAGCCCTTTCAAGAGAAACGCTGTATACTGCGAAATACCAGAGTGAAATGCTTTCACGCAATGTGCAATCAGAATAGTGGTTCCGAAAAATGAGCTAAAAAATATCAACACCACCGTTTCGGCATCAATGCATTTCTCTCTGGCACCACGCAGCGAGTAAACAATGAACTTTACGCGAGTAACTGGATGAAAGCGACTGCCGAGTTACCGGACGAAGATTTCTTCCTGGAGAAGCTTACGTAAGCAGTAAACGAATTGGTGCGGATCAGGAAGAACTAGTGAAGAGTAACCAGCGCCTTACGAATGTGTTTTGAAAGCATTGGGTTCGCATAATCATGCCCACCTACGGCCGCGGGCGCCAAGCCGTGTTACCCACTAGGGCGGTGAATGTAGACGAATCGTATCGTGTCCTAACACCCGAATGTTGCGTCCACAGCTGTACGGGCAATTGCTATTTTACTAGTAACAAACTATTCATGAGAAGGCGACCATCAGCTTAGCATCTTATAAATTACTCACATAAATCTTCAAAACCTACGAATTAACGAAATAAAACACTCTCTGTTCTTAAATGGTCGGCAGCATGAGTGCACTCGTCCATAGGCCACGGTAACCACTTTCCATCAGCTGGACTGGATGCTTGTCTGCGACCTAAGTGGTAAAAAAAAAACGAAACAAAACTTATAAAATTAAAATCACTAAAAAAAAAGATCACTGAAATCACTTTTCTTTCACTTTCTTTCGTGTGCTTGTCTTTGACCTATTTTCTATGTCAAAGTTGCAGGTCAAATTGCTGCCGCAACGGCAGCAGGCGACTCACCCAGATCGCTGCCAGGACCAGGGATACATAAACTGAAAGAATTTGATATTTTTGCGAAACTGAAGCCTGTATCCGTGTGTGTACCTTACTGCTACTTAGTCCACGGCATTTCCAACCATATTGCCTGTGGCTTTAATGCTACTTCATTCGTTTGGCCGATGTGAAAGCTTATTTTGAACTTGTTTGAACACATATTTGAGAATGTGTGCATCTCGATAGGTGAAAGCACTATAATCTATTTTCGTGACTGCTCCGTGGCATTACCCAATGACACTACTGGTAGTATCAAAGGTAATGTGGTGAAAGCATAAAAGCCATGGAGAAGGAACTGTAAGATGTATTTTTCTTGATAACTTGCTGTATGCGCAGTGAATTCTGCTTGGGTGTGTGGGCCCCCCTTACACTTTTAGACGATTTATGTGTAGTGGGTTAGTTAAATTACCTACCTATGTTTAAAATAATTTTTCGTTGTATTGTATTGCATACTATTTTGTTCTGGCGTGTGGGACCCACTTGGAGTATGAGTTATGGGACATCTCGCCCACGTAAAAACTAACGTAACTGTGCCGTATCTGTAACCGTTGTCTATATTTCACATGTTTATGTAAACCGCGGTGATACCACCCCAGTTCACCACATGGTATCACCACTTGGTATCACCATTTAGCTGGCGAAGATCCTTCATCTAGCACGCACCTGTACTAGGATATGATAACCATAACAGATATTGAATATTGCAATCTCATCGACATTGACAATCCTTATGAGTGCGTGCATTCCAAAGATCGATATTTGCATCAGAAAATCTCTTTTAAATAAGGGTGCTTGTACACGGTGCAAGTAGCTGGAGCATGTCGATGCACATGCGCGGGTTATATGCATCGTAAACTTACCGTTTAAAAACATGTGCGGGTATAGCGACTCGCGCATGTACCAAAGCAAACTACCCGCGAAAGTGACCCGCGTGACGTGGGGCGCGCGCGAGCGGGTCACTTGCGCGGGTAGGTTAATGTTAACTTGAATAGGTTCAGCCATGCGCAAGTTACATTTCTAACAAATGATTTTACAAGAATTTTTGTTCGTCGAGACATTTTGACGCGATTCAAAGCTACCGCGCGAATAGCTGATACACAATGTAGCTCTTCACCACGAGCAAATAACTTGTGCATACTGCTTGCGCAAGTAGCCCGTGTCTTCACTTGCTCCAGTTATTTGTACCATGTACAAGTAGAAGCGGGTAACTTGAACAAGTAACTTGCGCATATTACTCACGCGTGTAACCCGCATCTTTACTTGCTCCAGCTACATGCACCGTGTACAAGCACCCTGAATAGAAAGGCGTGACAAACAGAATAACTGCGATGCGACGGTACAGTCAGCATCCAATCCCTGACACCAGCGAGGCAGTACAGCAAAGGAGATGCATTTAAGACAGCTGACATGAATTCACACTTTACACACACATGAAATGATTACACAGGGTGTATTTTTCAAACGTGGCAGTTAGGGTAAGTACCTTAACCGTTGTTGTTACAGCAAAACGTCTTAGGAGACCTTCCCTAACTAATTTGGTCTTAAAACACTCGTGTGATAACTATAAAAAACTCACACTGGTATTTTAAGAACCCTTATTATGCAACAGTTTCATACACTACTATTCCGACAAGCAGCATTTGAAAAGTATAAAATGTTAGTTCGTTTCTCTCGTGCGATGTGAAATCGAACGAGAGTAGGATTTGGAATTTGAATACGATCTCGCGCATGCACTGTACTAGAACATCATAAGCACGTTAGAGCTTCACCGTCACAGTTCCATTCACACATAGAAGTTCAACATTATTGAAGTGTGTGTGAATGCAATGAAAATAAAATTAATATACATAACGCTCGAGGTTGTTGAAATAGTTATATTTTATTATTACCGATAACAACTTTCAAATATTTATTTCGGACTACAAGTTCCATAGTTTTAACAATGTCCTAACCTAGAATAAATAATTATCAAGATGTCGTGATATCGTGGTGTAAACTCACAGTTTTTATTACATCGGGATTTTTCGCGATTAATTATTATTATGGAACTTAATTGTACCGACGTTTCGGATGCATTGCAGCCTGCACCCATGGTCACGATTTGACAATCAGGTACTGATATAACGAAAACTTTGACATATACCTAGGTATAATTGATTATACAGGAAGGTGGAAGATTTTAACCTAACCTGGAGGGAAAGTACTTTAAATACTGGAGATAGCGATTTTCACTAAAAGGAAATTAAAAGGAAAAGTTATTTTTAAAAAGAAACAAAACTGCATTCATAGATTTTTGAAAATTCGCTTGCCATGCCCGGTAATCGAACCGACTAAAATCCGTAAAAATAACATCCTGTATTTTTAAATAAATCAATCGATGGTGTCAATCATGAGGATCAAATCTTTCCAACAAACATGGTAAATTAAATGAAAGGAAGTCCATAAAATCTTAACTTATAAATTCTATTCTAACAGACACAGTAGGTACTTTTGCTCAAGGAGCCATTGAAGATGCCATTGATTTATTAAAATGAGTACTAAATGACTGAACTTTGATTACGGTTTAGAATGTAACTTTATTGGTTAACTGCATGAGGTACAGGTCTCGCGATTTAGGTCCAAGATACGTGCACCGAGGTATACCTACTTGGTTGGGAATCTCTGCGTGGTACACCGCATCGCACCCTGGGCAACGTAAATGGCGAGAGAATTGCTTTATTGGTTTGGTTCGCCATATAAAACGTTATGAGACTTTTAAATTAACCTGAGACGGTCGAGTCCAACATAGATACCCCTGGTGGCCAGTAGGGGTATCCGTATGACAAACAGGGACAAGTAATTTAAATATGGAATTTTATTTTTAATATGATATCTAATGGATCCTTGAACTAAGTTAAAAAAAAAGTTCTTTATTTTGTAGAATCGAATAAAAAACTTACTTTTCAGGGATTTCCTTCCATTTAATCAACCATGTTTGTTACAGAGATTTGATCCTTATGATTTACACTATTGATGGATGTAATAAAAATACAGGATGTTTCGGATTTTAGTCGGTTCGATTACCGGGCATGGCAAGCGAATTTTCAAAAATCTATGAATGCAGCTTTGTTTCTTCTTAAAAATGGAGGAATGGGAAACATTCCTTTTGAGTGAAATTCGCTATCTTCAGTTTTTAAAGTACTTTCTCTCCAGGTAAGGTTAAAATTTTCCTAAACCTAATATATACAAAACTATGCTATGTACTATATACCTGTACAAAAATGAAGAAAGAGTTGAAAGACAGTAACTTTGGGTATTGAAACAAATTCCTCCCCATTGTCTCTGCTGACGGTTATATTATATTGTTTTATTTCTTAAAAGAGTTATCAGGTGTATATTAACATCCATATATACCGTTAAAAATGTCTTATCGGTATAAAAAATAAGGTAATATAACTTATATTAATTGATTTATTGCTTCCGACACGCAGCATTTTTAAAAGTATAAAATGTTAGTTCGTTTCTCTCGTGCGATGTGAAATCGAACGAGAGTAGGATTTGGAATTTGAATACGATCCCGTGCATGCACTGTACTAAAACATCATAAATGCGATAGAGCTTCACAGTTAAGGTTCCACTCACACATAGAAATTCAGCGTTAGAAGTGTGTGTGAATGCAATAATCAGTGCATCGATGGCCTTTGGGGGCGTGACCTACAAGTAGCTCGCGACGGGGTGATTTTGATATTCCGTTGTGTATAAATTACTAACAGCTCATCAGTGCAACTGTGGAGATGCATCAAAGCACACACATGTCACCTTTTATTCACTCAAAATGCGTACAGAGTTCTATCAAAGTAGGGCTCATAAGTGGCCTCACAGAAAATATAGATGTCACCACCAAAGAAAGAAAATATTAACATAATTGTTGCTATTTTTGAGTCACTCTAGTCTCTCAAGATCATCATAATATAACCTGGTACAATATATAAAATTATTGCTTACGGGTCGAAAGCGAATTCACGCATTAAATTAATACAAGCAACAATTTTGTTGGAAAATAAACACAATACAATTACTCCGAGGTTATCTTGGCCACGGATGCAATCAGTAAAATGCGTCTTTATGATGATGATAATGAATTACTTCCAATTGTGTAGTTCAGCACTTTTCATTTACATTACTCTGATTACATATTTCAATTATGTATATGTATTTGAAATCCCACTCTTGAGAGGGGTACAGTAACCAAAATATAAAAGGTACAGTAACCATAAACGGATTAATAGTAAAGTCCGACCAATAAAATAAAAAACCCGTACTGGGGGCGCCAAAAACATCTATGATATGACAACACCAAGTATAGTGATACACATGTAAAATGCCAAGTGTACAAATATTTTTTCAACACACTTGCTTATGAACAGGCTTTTATTTCCCCGCAATTAAGCACGGAATGACACCTAATATAAAACTGTGACTTTTTTATTGCTTCTTCTTCCTCCTAGCGTTATTCCCAGTCGCATCCGAAGCTTTCAGCTTGGAGTCTGGGGTCCGCTTTTACCAGTCATAGCTACAGATTTGGCTAGACCTCGATATTTTCCGTGAAGCGATTGCCACCTGACCTCCACGATCCACGACCCAATTTTAACATTAGGCGATATCGAAGCTTTGCAGCTAGACCGTTGTTTTTGGACTTTTTAGGGCACCAACTACCCGTAACGACTGCCATAGATGTTTTTATGGCAACCGGGACCGACGGCTTAACGTGCACGACCAGACCAATGCAAATACCCATATTTAATGCACATAAATATTTGCACTGAGCGGGGATCGAACCCGCGCCTCCTGCGTAGCGGCCGCGTTCACTACCGCTACGCCACGGAGGCTGTCATGTTTTTCATTGCTATTATTCACAAAAGTGAGTTAGAGACTTCTTTTTTTTAATTTCATTGATTAAGTTGCTTTGTTCTTAAAAAAGTTTCGATACAAAAAAGATCGTGTCCAATATTACAAACGAATTAATATACCTATTGCTTGCTCATTTCATGCAGCTTCGTATTTTAAAAGATAATTTCAACTTGCAGTACGTGTTTAATATACAAAACTTTCACTAAAATGTATTTTTTTTTCTCTGTTAAAAAGTTAAGTTTTTCTCTGTTAAGTTTTCTGGTTAAAATAGAAAAATAGACGCGGCGTGTTATACTGGTTACAAGGACTGGGCACAAATCACAACACAGTAGTATCCGTATAATAGTTTACTGCTTGGAATGGTAAATACAAGTTAGACATACAGTTACATTACACTATGTATAGAACAGGGACCACGCGATATTGTTTTTCGGACTGCATAAAATTCTTGTATTTTATGCCTAACAGCACAGAGATCAAAATAATCGAGCATGATTTTCTTTTTTGCGTTAGGCTTATTTTTCTTAGGCGTAGAAAATACATTTGACGTTTAACCTTCTCTTCTACAGAAGATCGGGATATACCTAAAAATGTGAATAATAATTAGTCACAGTAAAATCAGTAGATTAGGCCAATTTCAATTGCACGTACTCTATGATGTACTTACCCGTCATGTTGACAACAAGGTCCGTGATGTTATTTAGAGGAACAGAGTCCAATCCTTACTACTTTTGATCCGACAAATACTTTGTTATATTATAAATTACTTTTCTTAACTGGCTGTTAATAGTTTTCGGCATATTACTATAGTTTTGTAGTTTTGTAGCGCTCTCAAACTCAACAACACGCACAATTGACACCACACTGACAGATGACCATAATGACATTGTATAGATTGTTACCATATGAAGAAATTAGTTCCAATAGTTTACCGCAATATGGCGAGGTATTTTATTTTACTGGTCGGGCTTTACATTATGGTACAAGTGAGCAACGTTGGTGATTACCGCCGAGGCGCCATTGAGACCCGAGCCGCCAGGCGAGGGTCTTAAGACAGCCGAGGACGGTAATCATCATGCTCACACGTGCCATACGACGTTTTACAACACACTTGCGAATAAAATAATACTACAAATACTAAAAAACAATACTACAAATTAATTCCTTTTCCTATGCGCGCGCATTTAAAAATGGCGGTCGACCATATTTAAAAAAAAATGAGGTTTGAACATAACTTTTTTTTACTCTGTTTTTTTTTCTGTACTTAGAGAAAAAAAAAAAAAAGTTAAATTTTAACGAAAATTTTGTTTATTACACAAGTATTACAAGTTGAAATTATTTATTTAAATACGAAAATGCATCAAATGACCATACAATAGGCGTATTAATTTATTCGTACTATTAAACACGTTATTTTTTGTATCAAAACTTTTTTAAGAACATAGACAATTATAGACACTTCCTATAAAATTTAAAAAAGAATCTATAACTCACTTTTGTGAATAATAGTAATGAAAAAGTCACAGTTTTATAATAGGTGTCATTCCGTGCTTAATTGCGGTAAAATAATATCACTGTTATGAGCAGGTGTGTTGTAAACATAATTTACAGTAAATTATTATGTGTAGAAACACATATACATAGTTACGCCTATCTCATTAATAGGGTAGGCAGCAACGTCTGCAGTCTGCTTTTATCCTTACACACTACTACCGTTTCTTCTAAAGTCACTAAAGCAGTTCATAACATCTCACTCTCATGTAGTTATTATTTTGGAAGGTGATTTTCGTACCCAGAGTCGGCATCAAGTCGATCAGGTTAACGGAAATACCAGTGATTGATATTATAATAGTCATTTATATGTAAAGTTATTAATATTATCTAATCGATTGAAATATAGAAAAGAGAATCGTCCTCGTGCGGGACTCGTACCCGCGATCTTTCCCTTGCAGGGAAATGCTCTAACCACTAAGCCACCGAAACCCGCCCGAATAAGATCCTTTAAAATTTCATTCAATTTTCTAATCTCTTTATTTTTTTTTATGTATACACGAAGAACTTTATTATATTCTATCTTTTACAATTTAATAATTACATTTCAATATTATTTCATATAGGTACTTAGTTATTGACTAATTACGGATCAACCAAAACTAAATTATTTATTAATGTATTATTAATAATTTTAACCTTATTCGTTACAATTTTATGCATTCAAAGCTCATTCATGCTGCAAAGTTAAACAATAGAACGTAATTTTGTGACGTGACGCGCATCCGCAACAAGTAAACATCCGCAGCAGTACCAGGAGAGCAAAGCTCAGTGAGAGGCTCTTCGTACGTTTCAGACACCGCGTACTGTACCGCGGCTGAAATATGCTTCCAAGAAATGTTATATTTTTGAGGTTAGTAGAAATATAACACAGTTTACCATTAATAGTTATTTTCATCCCACCATCTCGGAAAGACTATTTTTGCTCTTCGATAACTGAGCGTAAAAGTCGTTTTTATCCTCTAGAGAGGTAAAGTAAATTTGAATTTAGAACATCGTGTGTACTAGGTTTGTGGACTCAAAACATCATTAAACCTATTTACTTCTACCTCTATGGTGCCGAATTTATCATACAACTTTTTTTTAATTCATGAAAAACTCAGACTCGTAACCTCCTTGGTGTACTTTTTTTTTAATTTGCTTTGCGCGCATCAATTTTTTTCTCGTCATATTGTTGACATTGTTGTTGAATTTTTATTTTGTTGTATTTTATTACTAGTATTAATACACATATTATACAGCCTCCATGGCGTAGTGGTATTGAACGCGGCCGCTACGCAGGAGGCACGGGTTCGATCCCCGCTCAGTGCAAATATTTTTATGCATGAAAATGGGTATTTGCATTGGTCTGGTCGTGCCTTGGAGAGCACGTTAAGCCGTCGGTCACGGATGCCATACGAACATCTATGGCAGTCGTTACGGGTAGTTGGAGCCCTAAATAGTTCAACAACAACGGTCTGGCTGCAATGCTTCGATATCGCCTAATGTCATCATTGGGTTGTGGAGGTCAGATGGCAGTCGCTTCACGGCAAATATCGAGGTCCAGCCAAATCCGCAGTTAAGACTAGTAAAGCGGACCCCGGACTCCGAGGTGAAAGCTTCGGATGCTGACTGGGAATTAACGCTAGGAAGGAGAAGCATTTCATTATTTCCTCGCTGAGGTGGGATGAAAAGTTACGTGTTGCACTCGAGTGCAAAGATTTTTCACCTTGTGCTCTTTTGATTCCCTCGCTAACGCTCAAGATTCTAAAAAGCAACTTTGCACTCTTGTATAACAAATAACTATTGTGATACAAGAGTGCAAAGTAGTTTTTTAACCGCATGCTCAGTTTTGATGACCGAGCAAGCGATAGATTCTAAATTTCACAAATTTAGAATCTTGAGCTTTAGCGAGGGAATCAAAAGAGCACAAGGTGAAAAATCTTTGCACTCGAGTGCAACACGTAACTTTTCATCCCTTTGTCAAAAAATCGAATACAATTTCACCACCTTATTGGGGTATACATCGAAAAATATTGATCCTAGCGGAAAATTATGAATACTGAAAGGTAGGAAAGGCGAATGGGCGTTTCGTCCCATATGGTGTAACACTTTTTGACCTATATCAAATGAAAGGTCTCAATGAGTGTATTATTTTTTTGTATGGACATAAATCTGTATTTCGTGCAGGGTAAAAGTTGTGGGGGTTTCAGTTACTAAGAAAGTATTTAATTTATTTTAAATAATTAGTGTTTTTATGACAAAATACTTATTTATTTATGCTATTTTTACCCGACTATGTTAAAGCCAAAGGATGATTATGATTTTGACAGGCTATGTATGTATGTATGAACTATGTATGTGTATTCACTAATTCCCTCATAGCTCTTCAACTACTAATTAGAACTGGACAAGTAAGGTATTGTTAGAAGTGTCTTGATCGTCCACTTATTATAGGCTATATAATGTGTCACTGAATTTAATGTGGCGCCCTCTAGCGGTCATAAAGTACTGCGTTAAAAAATAAAATTGAGGTAAATATACCGTGTTTGATATCAAATTAAAGGCCTTAATTAGTACATTTCAAATATGTATAAATTATTGGGATTTTTGAATGAAAGGACATTACCCATTTTAGTCCAAAATTGAAAGTGCCGGCCAAAGAAAATAAATACGATATTCCGTTAGAACTTGTCCTCGCTAGCATTTTCTATTACCACGTCAAAGTTGAGGGACCACTGCGCTTGGTTTTATTTGAATTTAAAAATCTTGGAAACATACATTTTTTATGATACGAATTATTAAGAATAAATGAAAAACTTTATTCTATATTGGAACAATAGTTAATAAAAGCAATAAAAAATAACCCCATATTGCACATCGTTGTATTTCGTCCATTTATTTAGGTCCATAATGGAAAGTGCTGGCCAAAGTACCTATACAAATATGAAATTCCGTTAGAGCTTGTCCTCGTTAGCATTTTTTACTATGGCGTCAAAGCTGAGGGACCACTGCTCTCAGTTTTATTTGAGTTCAAATATCTTGGAACCATACATTTTTATGATATGAATGATTAAAAACGAATAAAAATCATTGTTCTATATTGGAAGAATAGTCAATAAAATCAATAATAAATAAACCCCATTCTGCACACCGTTTTTCTTCTTCTGTCGAGTCGACGGCATATCATGTCATATTTTGTTTGCCCAGTATGTAGCCACTCCGATAGCGTTCTCAGAGGCACTCATAAGTTCCTCCGGAGTGCACGTGCTTGGACAGGCAGCACAAGTTAACAGGTGGGACATAGTCTGTGGCGTAACTCCGCACTCACACCGTGGATCCATCTCGTCTGAATGACCCCACCTAATACGGTTTTCCTTACTTCGACTAACCTGTGTCCGAAGTCTATTTAAGAACTTCCAGGTGGTCCAGGCAAGGTCCCGTCCGGGGGGGAGATTCTCTGCTAGTGGGACAAAGGGGGATGATGGGCTCTGTGCTCCCCACAGATTAACTCTGGCTGAAGAGGGTTCGCTGGTAATAGGAGCAACGCACGCGAAGAAGCTCCTGCGACTTTTCAGCCTCTGCGTCACACCAGAGTGACTATGCATGGGGTGTCGTTGATCCATCTGGAGTTTGCACATTTCGATGGATGAAGCCACCTCTCTACGCACACTGGGTGGTGCAATACCAGCCAGTGGATACAGCATGCGTACCGGAGTCGGCTTGAGACTCCGGTACGCCGTTGTTTTTCACCCATTTATTTAGGTCCAAAATTGAAAGTGCCGGCCAAAGAATACGAGTATGATATTCTGTTAGAGCTTGTCCTCATTAGCATTTTTTATTATGGCGTCAAAGCTGAGGGTCCACTGCCCGACTAACGGAATGTCATATTTGTATTCTTTGGCCGCTACTTATTTTCAATTTAGCACCTAAATAAATAGACGAAAAACAACGGTGTGCAGTATGGGGTTTATTTTTTATTAGTTTTATTAACTATTCTTCCAATGTAGCACATTTTTTATCCATTTTCAATAGTTTGTGTCATAAAAAATGTATGTTTTCAAGATTTTCGAACTCAAATAAAACCGAAGGAAGTGGTCCCTCAACTTTGACGCCCCAATAAGAACAAGTTCTAACGAAATATCGTATTTGGCCAGCACTTTCAATTATGGACCAAAAATGTATGCAGCGTGAATAATGGTCTTTTGAAGCATTTATTATGCTAACTATTCAAATCGATTTAGAAAGAGAAAATTAAAATATTGGTTTCTGCTTTAATTTTTTTTGTTTCATGCTTTTTATATACCTATAATAATAGCAGGTTTTATGGAAATCGGTTCAGCGGTTACCACCGCTGAACCGATTTCCATAAAACCTGCTGTATCGTGATGTATAAATTATGACCTTTCATTTGATACCCAATACGGGTATATTTGAAAATAGATTAGATTTTGGATTGATTTTCATTCCTCATAATATATTTCAAATGGTTGAACCGATTTTTATGAAACATAGCTAAGAATACTCTCGACTAAACCATCTTTCGATCAAAAGAAACAGAATTGAATTCGGTTCAGCCGTTTGGGAGCTACGATGCTACAGACAGACTGACACACACGCACACACATACACACACACACACACACACACACACTCACACGTCAAACTTATAACACCCCTCTTTTTTTGTTAAAAATATGTGATCGGTACAACCATGAACCATGTCAACCAGTAGGTGAATTAACCCTAGTTGAGTCAACCGTAGTTGTAATGACCGTCGGCGAAATAATACAAAACCGTAGAACTATACTGCAAAGCCTAATTGCACAAAAAATATTTTTTACTTACACCCTTATAACTTTGGACCTGCACGAATTTCTGATAAAAATCTTTCATTTTTACATATAAATAGACTAAATGAACATGTTTACACTAGTCGCAACTTGTTACAAGGGTTGGGACGCAGCTCATACAAAAGTGCCCGTTCTCCTTTAGACTGCCAGTAACCTTCCTCTATGAATTCCGAAAGAAAATTGCTACTAGGAATTATTCTTGTGTTAAATCCTAATTTTATCGTACTATTGGTGGGACGCCCCCTAGCCAGGTGGACTGACAACCTGTAAAAGGTGGCTGGGACAGACTAGATGCGGAAGGCAGAGGATCGGCAAACGTGGCACGTTTGGAGAGGCCAGCAGTGGACTGCAATCCGCTAATTGATTGATCCGCTGTTACCTATGCTCATTATACCTGAATTATATCGAATTACCATAATGCTGTGTACCGAAATCAGAAGTAGCAGTAGAGTTTATGGGAACAGTATTTAAAGCCTTGGCATATTTCACCATCTGTAGAATTAGAACTCGATAATTCGTCAACCATGATAAGTATTGGAAAAAGGATTCTGAAAATTTTGATTAAAAGGAAGCTCATAATTTATGAAAATATAAAATAAACTTTTTTTATTGATCTTTGAAGCGTGGTAACTTTATTTTATTTAGCAATCATGATAGTTTTTACAGTTTAATATTATTTCGTACCAAGCATGACTTATTTATTACAGATAAACTAAAACTAAATTAAAAAATAAAATTATTTACAAGATTAAAAAATAAAAAATAAACTAAAATAAAATATTTTTTAAATACATAATGCGTCGTGAAATATGCGCAAGCATACTGTCAAATCTGGCTGTCTGTACAATATATCCTTAGATAAATTGAGATTCAGGACTTGCCAGGACAACATAAAGTAAAATCAAGTTTTCAACACCGAATGTATACAATTTTTTATATGCGACTTCCTTTTCACACCAGTACCAGAGGAGCAGCATATCATAGGAGGTTATGTATAGCCAATGTGCTATTTGTTTTCTCACCCTTGCCTTCTTGGCTTAACTCTCAACTCATTGTGCAAAAAGTGCCAGTATCCTTCCAAGATGCTACAAGTACATAAATGTAAGCTTACGTGACTTTCCATAATTATATTTTATTTTTATTTTTATATAGGACACGTCAATTCAACTTCACTTCGCCTGATGGTAAGCTGAAGGCAAAGTCTCGGAAAAGAGGGTCACCATGTTACAATGGTCGCAATTTTTCTCATAAACGCAATCTCTAAATCGAGATTTTGATTGAAATTGCACTACGCTACATCTCAAACTCTGATTGACTCTTTCTATCTGGTGCATCGTTCCGTTCCAGAATGTAATAAATTAAAAAAATAATTGTGAAGAGGAAGCGGGATTCGCCGTTTTTCTCCCTCACTCGGGAACTTCTCACACCCCAAAACTGTGAGAGGCAGTGTAACCTCTCTGTGTTTAGTGATCTCCTAGTCATCCGGGGGCACAGAGGACAGTTATTGATTCACTTGGGGGCACGCCGGCCACGCCGCGGAAGGTCAAGGGCAGTCGTAGTTTCCTGAATTTGCCTTCCGGATGATGAAATACAATTTTTTATTGTATTGTTCGAACGTATCGTGATTATTTCTGATTATCTATTTGGTAATTAAATGTGTATATTTTTATTTTTTAGGATTTTTAAAAACCGCCCAGTTTCCGAAAGACTGATCAACGTCAAATCTACTAATCGGCTGTCAAATCTCTTGTCAAGTAGCAATTGGGTTGCTAGAATCATGGTTAAATAGTTTAATTTGATCATCGTGTCGGTTAAAATAGCTAATTAACCAACACGATGAGCAAATTATACCATTTAACCATGCTTTTAGCAACCCAATTAATACTTGAAAAAAAATTTAACAGCCGATTAGTTAATTTGACATTGATCACCCTTTCGGAAACTGGGCGTAATGCCTAGTTTTTATAATAGGCACAATTCACATCATTGAAGCAAAGTGCGGTGCAGTCAGTAAGCGTCAATATTATAAGTATTTCTATGTTATAATTATTTAAATAAATATTATGTACATATTTGCTAAAGCAACATAAATATAACTATGTTTATCTACATTTTAGGACCCTTAGGTATTTGATAACATTCGGGCTGAATTGCTACGAAATTACTACGTGTAGACGCTGCGTAGCGCGTAGAGTTAGTCCTACGTTAATGCTACATCCTAAGTACTACGTAACATTCACGCCATATAAAAATAAGAGAAAGTGAGTGTACAATTCTATAAAGAATAGTTCCAATTTCATTTCATTTTAATTTCTCTGCATAAGTAGTACAAGAAGTAGGCACCCTTTACATCACAACATTCTCATTGAATAGAATAAAATATGTAACGATATTTACCTCCCTTTACTCTATTAAATTAACTTCTTCTTTTTTTAAGAGTGGAGATTATAGTTTATACAATATAATTAGTTAAAATTACAGATTAGCTTAATTCGCTAGCTATCGGCATTAAAATATGAGAACAATTGTTCTAATATTGTAATATCAATAGCTTAGTTACATCTAATAATAGCTCAGTTACACAAAGGTGTAACCGGTCTTAGAAGATAGACGTCATTCATTAGCAATTAAAAAACATTAATATTTCCAGTTTCAGCAACTTTCTTAACCTATATTGGTTAAAAATTAACAAAAAATTGATAATATTATCCAAACAACATTCGACCGGCTCAGTCGTATGTTGTTTGTCTATGCTGAGAAGTTTTTTCCATAGGTACTTGATAAAAACGCAAACTAGCTATATGATCACGCCGCTCGCAATACTAGGAACACATGAACCAAAAGACTTGTACTTGACGAATTTTCTAAGGCACGTTATGTTAATAGTACTACTAGAGCAAGGGATTTTCAACCGCATTGTCTACAGCTCAAGGCGCTAATACATTATCTCTATGGAACAAAAAATGTGATTAAAATCATGTTATGTTTTAAGTCATAATATTGTGTTTCATTGAAGTGAGAGCGACGGGCGCCATTATTCATAACACACACATAATTATGTGCTTCTTCCTGATATACATATGTACGAAGACAGATGGGTGTGTGATGGTGAGTGTGTGCGTGCAGGCTGATAGTTGAGGAATGATCATTCTTATATTGCTACTAGCTTTTCGCCCGCAGCTCCGCCTGCGTGGATGTCGACTACCATCACCAATAGTATTTTTTTCTAAACTGACGGACATGTTGTATAAATATAAGTATCCCGATAGTTCTAATAGTAATTGTTGTATAGACTTTCGACACCTTATTTCGCTCTCTCAGTAGCGTTTTTTTCAAAATATTAAATGAAAACTGTAAGAAACATAGGCCTTGTCTTACAAAAAAGTGGTAGATTTTTAGAATATTATAACAAATACCTTACTGTTTGAGAGCTTGTAAATGAGGATTGATCTGGATGATAATGTGCTGTATAACTTTTAGGCTTTCTTTTATATACAGGTATATTCTTTTATATAGCTCTAGATAGCTATCATCGCTGCTATCATATGTTTTTTTTTCTATTTCCAATCAATTAAATAAAGAAACTGCAGTACATAACTCTTACACAATATTTTTCACATTCTTGCATATTATACGTGACATGAGAGTGACATTTTTATAAATATTATCATTTGACAGATCAAAATGTGACTTAGCGTTGACACCATCACTTTAGTTCCGTTGTCATGGTAACAATTTTGCTAGCGATATTAGCGCCATAATATTTCGTATTTTCTTTAATATTACATTATTTCGTGAATTTGCCACATTTTAATTGTGATAATTGCTATTCGGCGACAAAGCCAAATTCAATAAACCAAAGATCATGAAAATTTGTTCAGCCATTCTTGAGTTATAAGAAAGTACGTTTTTGGCACTTTTTAGGCACTTAGGGTCTGAATTTCGAAAAATCGTTTCTTAGTACACCTCCACGCATCAAAACATACACTCTCTATAAATTTCAAGTCTCTAGGACCAGCGGTTTAGGCTGTGCGTTGTCTCTAAGTGAGTCAGTCAGTCAGTCAGTCAGGACTAAGAGTTTTATATATGAGATTATATTACTTGATGTGTCTTCATGAAATGATGGAACTCCCAACAAGCTAAAGATACATGGTAGTTCTTGTTCGTAAATCGATAGATTTATTTATTGATATCATAGTTATTTCTAAAAGGTATTACTGAAACTGGCAAATATTTGAATAGTACAATTTACTGGACTGTCAGACAAGTATTTTGTTTATGCTTTTTCAACATAAATAGCTAAATTATACTTTATTATTAAGACATTTTAAAAAAGACACATCATTCTACAAAGTTGTAGGTTATGTGAATATTTGGCGAACTATTAACTTGTTTCTGTTAAGAATTATGAAAGGGTAATGTATTTTTACACTATAAACACTATAAACTTGGGTAAGTAACTATGGCCATTATTAAATTAATCGTCGGTTAATTAATTAATTTAATTTATTTATTTTAGTTCATTTTAGTAATAATAGTTTCTAGTCTTAATTTAATTTAGTATTATTTTGTGCGAATTTGATTTTGTTTAAGATGATCGTCGGTTACTTATTTACATAAAATAAAAACATGAACGAAAAAAAATAGTAAGATCAAAATAAAGTTTAAGTCGAGCCAGAGTAGCGGCAAACTACTTTTTACCCGCACATGTACTAGGCTTACATAGCCAGGATAGAAGTCTAACATCGATATCTCATTCACACATAGAAGCTAGACATTCCATAGTCTCCCCCTTCCAGGAGGCGTGGCCTAGTGGGGTGGCAGTGTGAGGGGGTCTACTACTGGATGATAGAGCTACTACAGATATACAGTGCTCGCCTAGCACTGTTGCAGTTATCACCATGATTCTGAACCTAAAGCAATATTGCTTTTGGGAAAGATTATAAATCGGTCAAGTACCGTACGAGTCTTAATAATATGAGTACCGGGTAAATAGTATCGTTTCATGTGTGTTACAGGTTAAATATAAACTTTTATAACATAAAATATATTTTCTTATAAAACGTTCAAAGAACGTTCTTGTCAATGTACTAATATTGCCACATTGATAGATAGTCGACATAAAAAGCAAAAAGTCAAAAAAAGTCCTAGTGTTGTCAGGAGTTGCCATAAGCTTAAAAATATTCGGTTTGAGTAGAAAATGATTAAATTGTATGACAGTCATTTATATCCGTCTGCCTGATAAAAAAAAATGTTTTAAGGTACCGTAGCTCAAAAGGAAGAAGTGGAACCCTTGTGAGATCATTTTGTTATCCAACAATCTGTCAACACCTTTAACTTAAAATACAAAGAGTTTGTTACCACTTGCAACTGTAAAAAAGTTAAACTTCTAAGTTAACATATTAAATTATAAAAAATACGTTTATGCTGGCTGATTTTATGGTCGTTTCGGAGCGAAAGATTTTGGGCACAGTTTCGTTAGCAAAATCGTCTGGAAGTATTATTTTGGCGAATAAAACCTTTTTTTTACCACCCCCATACAGTGTATGCCTTTCACCTGTACATTTTCCCCATACATTATAAAAAAATGTTTTTTTTTGCCAAATTTATACTTCCAGACGCTTTCGCTATCGAAACTGTGCCCTATATCTTTCGCTCCGAAACGACCACAAAATCACCTTGTAGAAATTGAAAAGCCTATAGGTTACTTTTCGACGATCTATAATTTCTGGAATAATAAAAAAGGGTACTTATTCCATCTTATCCCACGAGTGGTTCGATGAACGAACCGTGTGGACAAAAAAATACAAACTGTCAGGTCAAAAGCACTTGGAACCGGCTTACATGAAAAGTTTGATGATAGTAACCAAAACTTATTCGACCAGAGTTAGTCTACATTGTGTAAACGTGGAGGCGCGATGGAATGTCTCATTTACGACTCCTTCGATACATGCCGCCCTGGTACTCAACGCGCCACCGTCCTGCGTCCTGCAGTGGCAGCGCGTGGCAGCTGCGACCGATACCCAGGACGTTTTGTATAACAAAGGAATTTATCCTAATCCTAATAGGATGTAGTTTGGTTAGAGGCAGTAAAGGCAGTTTCGTTTTAATATTTTTGTATTTTTCTTGCTGATTAATATTTTTTCAAGTTTTATTTAAAGGTGCAGTGGGAACGGAAACAGAATTCGTCTGCTTCGAAATTTTTTTTTCAGGCTCGACTGCTGCTAAGAACATAATAAATTAAACGCATATTGACATTAGAAAATTAATTTACTGAAACCGTTGCTAATACTCGTCATGAAAATTCACATTATTTCGTAGCTACAGGCTACAGCAATTCATAGTTAAAAGCTACGGGCTCCGTAGCGAGCAAATGGACTACGGCATAGAATAGATAAACAATATTGGTTACGAAGCCAGATTAAAAAAAAAATTCGTTAATCAGCCTCATAGTGATTTTCCGTTATCGTCTTGTTTGCGCTTTTGTCACCAATTGATATGCCAACTATTCCGAGAGTGAATGAAATTCTGATCATCCGCGTAAATAGTAGATTACCCAACAAGTGAAAAAAAGGTGAATTCTTTTCGAGGCACCAAGTTGTATCCCGAGAGGAGTGAAGGTTTCTCCGGTAGAATCCCGAGCGTAGCGAGGGGTTCTAGAGAGAAACCTGAGTGGATCGAGGGATACAAGAGCCGAGATGAATTCTTTTTTCACGTGTTAGGTACTCAACTTTTCACCATTGACTACGAGAAAACGATTACTCTGTGATTATGAATTACATTTTGTTATGGATAGTACACAAAAGAAGCAGCAAATTATCAGTAATAGCTACCGCTTTAGCGCGAAAAGACTCAGGAGTCTTTTCGCGTTCGAGAATATGAGTTTCATTTTCATCACTTTATGAAATCATTTTAAGATTATGAGACAAACAAACTTTTACAAGGAAAATTACACAGAAAATGGCGGCATTTTTTTTTCTTAATTTAAACTGAGCCACATTCCATCCAGCCAGTGATTACATTTAGGTGGCTTATAATACGTTTTTATAGTGAGAGTGTGCAACCTCTTTGTATGTTTCACTAGAATCCGTACATTCGCGCATGTTCCAAATTCAAATTTTTTTATTCACTCGGTGAAACAAAGAGCGTTTTATTCACTGTTTTTGATGAATCACGGGCCCTTTTTAGAGTGTCATTGGTGAAAAGGTATTTTGCGTTTCTGGTTCTGTGCGTCGGAAGGTGACTCCACTAACTGCCAAAGACCATGCGGAAAGGCATTTTCAAGTGCTTGGTGATTTGAAAAGTGTTAAACTAAGATGGCGACCAAAACTAAGATAAGACAGCGCATATTGCGCATACCGAGGTAGGTGATATTACTCACCCCGACAACCAGGAGAACATAGGACTTGGGAGTCATCTCGTTACTCAACATTCAACATCTTGTGTGACATGAAATTCTCATTTTGACGTCTAATGGCCGCTCTACTTGTTGGTGAACGCAGTTGCCAACGCGTTGGGCAACATTAGTTGGCGGACGTATAAAGTCAAAGTATCAAGATAAAAAAGCTTGCTTTAACAATGAAATGTGCGGTACACACAAGGTTGTGAACATTGTACAGAAAAACAATTAAAACATATAACAACATGGTGTATAACATTTAATCAGTGAGTCCGCTATATTTTTATTTTCATTTCAAGAAAATAATAATACTAAAAATGTCTTTATAGAACCATCTGACGGAGAGAAAAAACCAGTAACCTTCTTTTACATGATATTATGTATATTAAGTTGCAATAATAACTCAATCCATTCTATGAAAATTTCTCCACAATCATCTCAACCGAGTTGATTGTGATGAAATTTATCAGAACATCAGTAATTCATCAGAAATTGAAAATTGAAAATAAAAAAATTGGGCCATCTGTAAGTATCATGGCCAACTCGGGTGACCTAAATGATTTTGCTACAAAACGACAGCTGATGCCCTTATTTAAAAAAAAAGATAATACCCTTTATGTTGTTCGCTTATAGGATAGGTGTTAAACTACAATGAAAATTGATACCCTGTTTCTGTTTGATTGCGCCATGCCGCAATAGATGGATCTCTGAAAAATGGAAGGAGTTTAGACTAAGGGAACAGACACGCGGGGGGACGAGGTACGATATCATGCATGCCCCCGGGTGGGCATTTTAACGCATTTTTCTAAAGATAAATTTCACTGGGGTTGTCTAATCATATTCAACCACCTCCCGCCTCATACCACCCTATTGAGTGACGTGTTTCGTTTCAAGCATTTGTTCATATCAGCTGTTCTGCTTCATGGTAGCCTAGTAGTTGAATTTCGATGCCTCTTTATAAAGACATCAACGACAAATAATACAAGCTTTTTTCACAACATTTTTTCCACTAGCAGCTTTCGTACTCGTTCTTGAAATATTCATTTTTGTTTCTAATAAAGTATTATACCGTGTACAGTTTTGTTTGATATTACAATGTAATTTTTTTTTTTACCACTTAGGTGGCAGACAAGCACACGTCCCACCTGATGGGAAGTGGTTACCGTGGCCTATGGACTTGCAACACCACAGGCGTTGAAGTTCCTTTCATACTTGTGCACCGTTTCCGGACGGAATGTGTGAGGATGAATTCCCTGCCTGTGGCGAGACGTGCGATGATAGAATGTAGCAGCTACATGCGCTACTGGGCAATTAAATGTAGTTGACTTATAAGTAAATATTAATACATAAACATAAATCTTAGAATTCGTCAATTAACTCTTAATTAAAGTTTTTTCATTGAGAAATATTTGTCAATGATACTGTCTGAAGTTTACAGTTTATCTCACGGAGGACATGGTTTATCTCCACTGTTGCGCTAATATCGAACCACCCCGTCGACGCGAGCTAGTCGTAAGACACGCCCCTAGGGGTGAGGGCTCATCGATGCACTGATTATTGCATTCACACACACTTCATGTAATGTTGAACTTCTATGTGTGAGTGGAACCTTGACAGTGGAGCTCTAACGTGCTTATGATGTTCTAGTACAGTACATGCGCGAGATCGTATTCAAGTTCCAAATCCTACTCTCGTTCGATTTCACATCGCACGAGAGAAACGAACTAACATTTTATACTTTTAAAATGCTGCGCGTTGGTATAGGAATCACGGAGGACAGAATATGATTAAGTAAGTAGCAACAATACAATGAATTTAAGTTATATTACCTTATTATTTATACCGTTAAGACACGTTTTTAACGGTATGTATAATATGGATGTTGATATTATGATCATGAAATAAAAAATAATGTTATGTGGAACAAAATGTGATATATTTAGTGTAATATTTATTATGCTATCAGTAATAAAGGCTATTTGTATTTGTTTATGGATGTTAATATACCCCAGTTTACTCTTATAAGAAATAAAACAATTTATTATAACCGTCAGCAGAGATCGATTGGAACGACATTTTTCGATGCCTAAAGTTACAGTATTTCCCCCCTTTTTCTTAATTTTTGTAGGTATAATAGTAGACAGTATCTGTGGCGTAGCGGTTGTAAACGCGGCTGGTACGCAGGAGGCGCAGGTTCGATCACCGCTCCGTGCAAATATTTATATGCATGGATATGGTGCATTTGTCTAGTCATGCCTCGGAGAGCACGTCAAGCCGTCGGTCCCGGTTGCCATACGAACATCTATGTCGTTAGGGGTAGTTGGAGACCTAAAAAGTCCAACAACAACCGAATGGTCTAGCTGCAATGCTTTGATATCGCCTTATGTCACCATTGGGTTGAGGATGGCAGTCGTTTTGCGGCAAATATCGAGGTCCAGCCATATCCGCAGTTAAGATTGGTAAAGCGGACCTCAGACTCCAAGGTGAAAGCTCCGGATGATGAAGAAGAAGAAGAAGACTGTCTGAAGTTCACGTGATCATCACTCATTGAAGTTAAACCACTTTTTAACGGATTCCATCGCTATTTATTTGCTATCATTTACATTTTAGTTCGACGGTTCGACAATTAAAGGTGGTGGTTGTTAGACAGTGTGAAGTGTAAGTTATATTAAAGTACTTGAAACGTCGGGCTAAATGTAAATGAAAGGAATCCGTTGAAAAGTGGTTTTATTTTTAAAATGCCGGTCATTATAATATTTGAACACCATGACGTATGGTTCACTTGGCCATCATTACTTCACGTAATGAAACGCCACGTGTTCGTTTTAAGAGGCTAGTGCGCATGTGAAGACCCTGGTCTATGAATGAAACGTCTTCAAGTTTCATTCATAAGTCTTCATGATGTGTTAGAAAAGAAGAGAACGATCAATGTGAGAGGCAGATAAATATAAGACCTCTTATGCACTACTGCCAGCCTAGTGTTCGAATATAAGAATGCGGGGGCGGATATTTGTATGAAGATTCTATGACATCCGTATTTTCAACATACAGTGCACATAAATAAGCGTAGGGTCGGTTATTGGTTATGGTCGAGAAACCCCAGGTTCGAATTCTGGTCATAACATTACCTACGTGAAACCACTCCTAAGACAAGCAACTGCGGGAGGGGTTAAAGGGAATATTAATATAGTAATGTCGGTGCTGATATTTCTTTTAAAAAATCAAATCATTGATATCAACATTTTATAATTACAAAAACTACTTTTTCAACACACTTGCTTATAAATACGATTTTATTTCACCGCAATTAAGCACGTAACGACACCTATTATGAAACTGTGAGTTTTTCATTGCTATTATTCACAAAAGTGAGTTATAGATTTTTTTTTTAAATTTCATAGATTAGTTGTCTTTGTGCTTGAAAAAGTTTCGATATAAAAAAGATCATGTTCAATATTACAAACGAGTTAATATACTACCTATTGCTTGCTCATTTCATGCAACTTTGTATTTTAAAAGATAATTTCAACGTGTAGTACGTGTTTAATAAACAAAACTTTCACTAAATTGTTTTTTTTTTAATAAAAATCATCATCCAAATAAGTATATTATAATAATAACCAATGACAAGGCAGCATGGTGATAGCACCTTAACCTGTTCCGAAAGGAACAAAATAAAAAAAAATGTTAGATGCGCACGCATCACTGAACTCTATTATTTATTATCTATACCAAGATATCTAGGGCGCGTATAGTAAAACGAATTATTTTTTACTATTGTGTTAGTATTTTTAGTATTATTTTATTCGCAAGTGTGTTGAAAATAGTTGTATGCCACTCGTGTGTATGGTGATTACCATCCTCGGCTCTCTTAAGACCCGAGCCGCCACTTGTACCATAATCTACTATTATGCACGTCGGAATCTCCTGGTGATACGACGCTATGGGTGAAGCATCAAGGCGCGGGAGCGGGGACACGATCCCGAGCCTGAAGAAATTCGGGCCGTGAGATACCGACACTACAGGTACATGGTGGCGGAGTGGGAGCTACAACGTGGGTGACCACGCGCAGGGCACACCGTGGTAGCGGCGGTAAGACCCATCGTGGGGGAGTGGCTAGAGAAGCCACACGGCGGCCTCTCTTTCTGGTTGACGCAGATTATCATCGGGCATAGGTGCTTCGGGCGGTATTTGCATATGATCGTGAAGAAAGAGCCAACGTCCGAGTGCCATCACTGCGACGCGAGCGAGGACGAGCGTCGGAGGTCGCAGAATGACCTCCGTCCCCCATGAGCGCGGGCCTGGGGGTGACGGGTGGAGCCACCCTAGCCGAAGCAGGCCTTCGGCAATCGACGGTCCACAGATGGCGTGCGTTTTAGCCGGTTCGAGTCCGTCATAACCTCCTCCACCGGCTCCGGCGGATGGGTATCCGTGGGGATTTTTCGCACGATAAAAAAACGCGAAGCATCAAGAGAATTCTCTCTTGAATTTTTCTAACAATTGTACAATTTCAAAGATTACCGGATTAGTTTGGCTTTAGCTTCTTGAAAATGTAATAATTAAATCTACTTAAAAAATAACTGACTTTAAAATCTATATAATAAAAATCAATGCCACTTTTCGTTGTTATTTTATAACCCAAGAACGGCTGAACCGATTTGGCTAATTTTAGTCTTGAAATATTCGTGGATGTCAAGGGAAGGTTTAAACGGTGAGAAAATAGGTGCAGCGGGAACGGGATCAAAAATTCACGCGGGCTGAAAAAATATGGCGGTACGAAGTTCCATGGGACAGCTAGTATGATATAAATTAATAAGGGGCCTGAGGGGTATGAGGGCGGATATTTGTATGAAAATACGGATGTCATAAAATTTTCATACAAATATCCGCCCCCGCATTCTTATATTCGAACACTAGGCTGGCAGCAGTGCATTAGAGGTCATAACTCTACCACTCATCAATCGTTCTCTTCTTTTCTAACACATTATGAAAAGTTATGAATGAAACGTGAGGACGTTCATTCATAGACCAGGGTCCACTTATGCGCACTAGCCCAATTGTACATGATTATATATGTGGCGTTTTCACCACAGTTTTCACTACGCAAAGTACTGATAGCCAGGTGGAATGTAATTGTGTACATAGATTTTTAGTTTACATTGTAAACGTCACGATGTGTGGAAATCAACATGAAGCTAACAATTTTTTATATATTATGTACTACTAACGTAATAAACAAGCATTATACAATTTATAATAATGTTAGGAAGTATATATAAGGTATACTCCTGACTAGAGATGGTCGTTATCAGAGTAGTCGTTATTCGGTAATGTTATTCTACGGAAACGAATAACAGGGTTTTCGAAATTTCCATATAAAGGCTATCGGGAACGAACGTGATAACGATTATTGACTCATATTGGTGATTAAATAGCAGACTGCTAGCGTTATTTTTTTGGAACTTTGAAGAGTAGGATAGGAAAGGAATGCAATCACGTAGGTATGGTAGGTGTATATCATCTGTTCTACTTCTTAGTAGCCTAGTAGTTGAACTTCGATGTCGCCTTATGAAGACATCAACGACCAACTTACTTTTACCACAGAACTGATAATAGTCTATTACTACTAGCTGTGGGTGCTAGCACCTCTGCCTACCCCTTCGGGGATATAGGCGTGAGTTTATGTTATGTTATGTTACTACAAGCTGAATACCTGGATTTTGTCTTTTTTATACTACTTAGGTCACAGACAAAGCACACGGCCCAGCTGATGGTAAGTGGTTACCGTGGCTTACCGGGGAGTCAGGGGAGTCTCTCTTGCTGCCGACCCTGTAGGAACAGAGAGATTCTGTGCCGTCAGCGTAAAAAAAAGTAGGCCAAGCCGTTGGTTTTGGTTGGACAGCACAAAACGTCTCCAGTGAGCTCTGGCTACTCTACTCACTGCCAGAAACACAACAAGAAGTTATTCAGCCGCGGTATTCTGTAGGATGGAGGTACTTCCCCAATCTAACTGCTCCATTGTCGTCTATTATTTCTGCTATTAGCAGCATTCGTTTTTAAATATTATTTTTTTCCTAATCAAGTACAGCGTACAGTAGTTTACAACAAAAAATACACACTGGTATACACAGCTGTTACGTCATAACCTCCCTTCTAAATCTTATTATAACCGCTGCATATACCATGTAATTTTTATTAGTAAGACAAAAAGACTTCAAGTCTAAGAAAGGCGTTCGGTAGCTAAGTAGTTAAGTGTACCGCCCGAGATAAGAATCTAGTGGCAGTAGTCGGATCGAGGGATTCTGGGTTCGAACCCTGACTAACTGACGTGAATTCAATCCTAATACAAGCATTTTGACTTAGCTGGAGGCGTTAGGAGAATATGTACGGATAATTTCAGTTTTATTTTATGAAGAATGCTGCATTCATACTCCTTCGTCTGGTTGCTATGTTTTTATACCTGTAAAACTGTTTGCTTCATTTTGACGAACTACTTTAAAAATGATATTACATACCTATCTATGTACGCCGTACGGACCACGTGACAGTCATTCCTTTGCGTAGTGAAAACTCGCATGTAATTTTATACTATTATGGTAGTGCGCATGCGTAGACCCTAGTCTATGAATGAAATGCCCTCACGTTTCATTCATGAGTCTTCATAATGTGTTAGAAACGAAGAGAACGATCAAAGAGAGAGGCAGAGATAAAACCTCTTATGCACTACTGCCAGCCTAGTGTTCGAACATAAGAATGCGGAGGCGAATATTTGCATGAAAATACTTGACATTCGTATTTTCATACGTATATCCGCCCGGGTCCGTAACTAAACTTCGAGAGTCATAAGTTCGATGAATGGAAAGTCGACAGAACGTTTGATCGAATATTAGTATAGTAATTAGTATTGAGTATAGTATTATACTCGAATACTCAGGCCTTTTTGAAGTATAGTTTATTTCATTTTTTGAGAAGCTGAAGCCAAACTAATCCGGCAGTGTTCAAGAAATTGTACTTCTTCATCCTAGCGTTAATTTCCAGTCGCATCCGAAGCTTGCAGCTCGGAGTTTAGGGTCCGCTTTACCAGCCTTAACTACGGATTTGGCTAGACCTCGATATTTTCCGTGAAACGATTGCCATCTGACCTCCACAACCCAATGGTAACATTAGGCGATATCAAAGCTTTGCAGCTAGACCGTGGTTTTTGAACTTTTTAGGGCTCCAACTACCGTAACGACTGCCATAGATTTTCTTATGGCGGCGACCGATCCGTAGTCACACCAAATTGCCACACTGGTGTGACTATGGTTATATTTATTTATCCGTAGTCACACTGTGTGACTATAGATCATTTGTATTTATCCATAGATAAATAAAAATTATCCATAGTCACACTAATGTGACTACGGATGAATATAAATTATTCATAGTCACACTAGTGTGACTACGGATAAATAAAAATTATAAATAATAAATAATTATTATAAAAACTCCAAAATAATATCTTTTTTCTTTATGCGATACCGGCATTATTTTTCGTAACAAAGTTTCGGTAAAGGAATAAATTATACTATAAGATAATTGATATTAAGGGTGTGTGTGAAAATACCACAACCAAAATTACGACATAAAAAGTTCTGTGAACCGAGAATTATCCAGGGAACACCTGAATAACTGTTTTTTATTCCCACTTTAACATTATTAGGTAGGTATATGAAAATCGTTACCAAAGTGTAAAAGCCGTCAAAAGACTGGACTGGATGCGGAAGGCGGAGGATCGGCAAACGGCGTATATTGGGAGAGGCCTATGTCCAGCAGTGGACTGCAATAGGCTAATTGATTGATTGATTGAAACGCCTTCAAAAGAAAACTTGTATTTACATTTAAATGGCATGAAATTTTTGTATGCTCTTTAATTAAAATACCAGAATAAAGGTATAAACTGAACATTTATTAATAATACACGTGGTTCCCGCCACGTGGATGTCGGTTATCGCGACCAAAAGCCTATGTCCTTTCTCAAGGTCTAATCTACCCCTACACCAAATTTTATCAAAATCGGTTCTGTGGCTTAGACGTGAAAGCGTAATAACAGACAGACAGACAGAGTTACTTTCGCATTTATAATATTAATAATATATGGATTATGAAACCGCTGTTTCATAAAGTATGTATTCTGTAATCCATATATCGCTATCCTCCCCATGTTAACGTATGGTGCTTTCGTCTGGTGACCAAGGACTAAACACATCACAATATCCGCTAAGTTAAAACTGACCTAGCCTATATACGCATGGCATTCTGTAATGTACACCCGTGATCCAAACGGTCACAGTTCAGAATACGAACTTTTTGTAGTATACCTGTAGTTTCATAATGGGAATTTGTCATTTTGAGAATGCTACGAAATTGGCATTCCATGAAGTTGGCATTCCGTATTTGGAGAAGTCGGTATTCCGGGTAGATTTCTTGTTGGCAATTTACGAGCGGTTGTCATTCTACGAAATTACATTTTGAGATCATACCGATTTCGGACCTTCATTTCTCAATAACTATTTATGAAATTTTATGTGAATACGGATTGGTAGGGAAAAATTAATATCCATAGTCACACACTGGTGTGATTACGGATAAATAAGAATTACTCATAGTCACACACTGGTGTGATTACGGATAAATAAGAATTACTTTCTGACACATTGAAAATGAATACTTGAAATATGGAGCCGGAGGGAAACAGATCGTCCTCTTCGCTCTCACAGGATTTTTTTTTATACCACTTAGGTGGCAGACAAGCACACGGCCCACCTGATGGAAAGTGCTTACCGTGGCCTATGGACGTATGCAACACCAGGGGCGTCACACTCGTGCTGCCGACCCTGAAGAAACCTTCTAATTAGGAATTACGTAAGTAAGTAAGTACATTCAATCTGAATCGCGCTATGAAAATTTCTGATTAGTTTTAGTATATTCAGGGTGTCCCAAAATTCAAGGATAAGCCGGCATCAGAAGGTGGCCCTACTAATGACTGCTCTGGAAAAAATAAGAACAAAAATGTATCTCAACTTTTTTTTTAATTACTCAAACTTTTTTAAAATCCTTCGAAATTCGGTACCCCTAATGATATTTTCAACTACCAGGCCCACAATTTTGCAAAACAACTGAGTGACGTTAGTATCGTAAGAATTTCGACATCTGTTGACATGGTGGTATGAAGTTCGCGGGGTCAGTTAGTTATAAATATAATTCTAGGAACTCTAGGAACTCTAACTTTCACTCGTCGACGAGTACAGCGCTGCTGGCTCGCCATAGAGCAATCGACCAATCCCATCATAGAATCGTCGGCGAGCACAACCTTGTTGTATGATGTGATTGGTCGCTTGCTGCGGGCTCGTCGACTACTAAAAGTTAGAGAACAGCGCATTTTTTATACCACTTAGGTGGCAGTCAAGCACACGGCCCACCTGATGGGAAGTGGTTATTACCGTGGCCTATAGACATGTGCAACACCAGGGGCGACACACGCGAGCTGTCGACCCTGCTGCACGCACTGCTGCTAATAATTGAATAAGGACCGGGCATACCTCTTCCCTTTTTGTCTGACTATTTTGATATAATTAAATATCAGTCAGGCACTTTAAAATACAATATAGTTATGAGTATATTATATAAAAAAATATGAATCAGCTTTTTTTGAAAATAGTTTTTTGATTATTTTGAAACCTTAACGCGAGTGATTAATATTAAAAAGTAGTAAGTCAGGTTATTGAAAAAATTGTAGAGTCAATACTTTTGGAACTCAGTTCTTGATCAGCTACTATTGACGCTGACTGTACATGTCATATTGTACATATTTTATTTTAATATCAGCAACAACTTCCACACGATCATCCCTTAATTTACCCAGTTAACAATTTATTTTAACTTGAAACTCCCCATGAATAGGCAGATTACATGATGTACATTTGATTAGTTGGATTCGAAGCCCACGTTTTGCACTGCAAGGTATTGATTGCCGTTTACTGGATACCATTTTAAAATCAATTGTGAAATTTGAAGAGAGAAAATTACAATAGCTATTGGGGCTTTAGTAGTTCAGCGAGCAACTTCAGACCATATGCGAAGATGAGTCTTCACGCCTCACAAGTACACGTGCAGGTGCAAAAGGGTGAAAACTATAGGCACAAAATAGATGCTCGAATTTGTTTGTTGGAATTGTTAGAAAGCTTTGGGTAAAAGCATCGTTGATGTCTTTGTAAGGCGGCAGTGAAAGCTGAGTACCAGGGCACCATAAAGTCAAAGAAGTAGATTTGAACGAAGTGATATCAAGCCACCCAACAGGGTGGAAGTTGGGGAGAAAAGTAGTAGTATGAGGGAAGGGGGAAATCCAATGCAGGTACGCCAATATATAAATTTTCATTATTTTGACTGCCACTGTGGCGTAGCGGTAGTGAAGGCGGCCGCTACGCTGGAAGCGCGGGTTCGATCCCCGCTCATACTTGTATGCATGAATATGAATATTTTCATTGGTCTGGGAGTTTCTATATACAATATGTATGTATTAAATAATACAATGTATGTATATATAAAAATGTATCTATATATGTTGATCCGCATTCTAGAACCCATAACAAAAGCTAGTTAAGCTATGCTTACGTTGCGTGTTTAGAATGTCCTACAATATTTATTTATTATTTTATATTATATACAGGCTGGAAGATTTTAACCTTACCTGGAGAGAAAGTACTTTGAATACTGGAGATTGCTAATTTCACTCAAACCAAACATTCCTTTATTTTTAAAAAGAAACAAAACTGCGTTCATAAATTATGAAAATTGGCTTGCCATGCTCGGTAATCGAACCGACTAAAATCCGAAAAAATAGCATCTTGTATTTTTTATAGCATCAATCTTATGAAGATCCCGATTGAGTTAAAAACTAGTTTCAGTATATTAGTTCCAAATTTTTTAGTCGTTCACTTGTACTTTAACACAGCATATTATTTGTAGACCTGACCGGTTTCACCTCACGGCAACCTCACAGGACATAATACAAAGGTGGAAAAGTACAGGTAGCTTATTCAATATGTGTAGCAAGTTCCACCAAGTGCCATCGATCAACAGTAAATTGGTTATATTGTCAGGTGGCGTCCGGTCCATTCGTACGTCTAATTTTATTTTAATAGCCTCGCAATGAATTTGTCTCTTGATTCATAAAGACGTTATCTCCAACTGGTTTTGCTTGATTTCTTTAATGAATGATATTGATATAGAAATTAACTATTTTTTTAAGCCTCTTTTCTATTGAGTTAAGATATAATATTATCCTTTCTCTATATTTTAGATTTAAATTGAGACGGACTGAGGTGGACGCGTCGAGTGCAGACTCAATACGACACACGCGGCGAGGGACGCGAGCCTCGCCGCGTGCATCGTGTTGAGTCACCGGCCGCGTTGCGCCGTAGAGGCCGACGGTTGTGCGCACGCGCCAAGTCAGCCTCGGCGGTGCGCAGGCCGGACTCGGCAGACTCAGCGGGCAAGTGCGGAGTCGAACGCACTTGTCCGCTAAGCCTTTTCACAAAAATGATTAGTGAGGGATGGAAATGGTCTACATTACTTTTTGGCCATAACATTGTATCCATAGTTTATGCATATATTATTATATTAGTAAATAATAAATATCAGTGTCTGGATATTTACAGTAAGTAATTGAAATAGAAAAGGTTAACGAAATGAAAATAAATATATAAATAAATAAATGAAATATTTTGTGTATTTCTATTTAAGATAAAAGAGTGTGGAATTTACTTAAATCGGATCTTGCAAATATAAACGATCGAATAAACATTTCTGGGTTTCGGAAGTATAAATTTGAATTTAAAGAACATAAAGTAATATTAGACTACCTTCATCAACTTGAAAATCTAGCAGTTGATGCTTTTCATATTGTCAGAAGGAATATCAATCATTTCACCCCTTAGAAGGTCATGTTTTTTTATTCACACTGTTTGCCGATCCTGGGCTCATAGGAATTTCTTTTTATTTGTTACAGTAGTTTAACGCGTGTATTTTTCATGAACTATTATTTATTTGAATGAAATTTTGAAGTATTTATTATGCTAACTTTTCAAATCGATTTAGAGAGGAAAAGATTTATTTGTTCAAGACATACATATACATACATAACAATAACTGATAAGTTTATAAATTATATCTTATACCAGCGCTAGAACTTCACTTTCGCGATGCAGGATTCGTAGTGACGTAGTAGTTCGGCTTCTTGTCGCTAGATGGCACTGTCTGTCGGTACATGTGGTATCGCCACAAAAGCTCAGCGTAGAACAGAAATTATGTATAAACACTGTGCACATAGAAACACAGTAAACTGTTAATCATACATATCTAAAACTAGATGTTACCCGAGGCTCCGCACCCGTGGATGTCTGTTATCATGACCAAACATAACCTATGTCCTTTTCCGAAGTCTAATCTATCTCTATACTAAATTTCATCAAAATCTGTTCAGTGGTTTGGGCGTGCAAGCGTAACAGACAGACAGACAGAGTTACTTTCACATTTATAATATTAAGTTTAGAAGTATGGATTTTAAGGTGCTTTATAGATACATTACATTATTACTATTAACATCAATAATTTATTATTGTAGTAATACTCAATGTAGTTCATGAAAGAGGATTGCTATAAAGCATTTTGGTCCAAACATCAAGGATAAGAGGACGTCCGCTCGCTCTTCTTATCCGTGATGTTCTGACTCACTTGTGAATGAAACTGGTTCGGGGAAAGAAATACGCGCATGCGTAGCTCTAGTCTAATAAGCTCCTCCCAGTCATAATGCACGTGAAAGGGACAATGTGAAACTAGAAAGAAACAAAAGTGTCGCATTGAGAGCAAAATGGAAACAAACACGGCACCCGACAACAAGTAGAAAACACCTCTTATTCATTTATTAACTCTTGGTGTACAATGACGGAACTGGGAAGGCCATGGTCACCGGTATAATAGATGTATTTAGTATGTACCTATACCTATCTAGCGCTATCTATTGTAGTGGCATTGAAATTCTGTGAGCGTTGACGAGATAATTATATTTGTGTGGTGTTATTACTTATTACTCTATCAACAATGACTTAGGACAATAAATATTATTAATATGGAAATATTTTGTTTTTAACTGGATAAAAAAGAAATTAAAGTTAATCTTCTATACAATAAATAAAGACGAATTGCAATTCTGTTCGTCTCGATAGAACTTGAGAACGGCTGAACCGATTTGGCTAATTTTAGTCTTGAAATATTCGCGGATGTCCAGAAAAAATAAGGAAAAAGGATCTGAATTCCACGCGGGCGGAAACAAAAGCGGTACAAAGACCACCGGATCAGCTAGTTGTAAATCTATACTATTATATAATTGTAAAGTGGTCGTGTCTGTACATTGGAGATATTAAAAAAAAAATACTTGGGTTATGTTATGTTAACGATACCTACTGAACACGAAAATATTTTTTTTGAATTTCCTGTCTGTTTGTCTGTTTGTCCGCGATGGACGCAAAAACTAATGGACGGATTTTGATGCGGTTTTTTTATTAGAAAGGGCTTACTCAGACTTAAAATCTTACGTTTGTTTGATCGCAATCGGTTGAGTGGAACCGAAGATATGAGCAAAGGTCGCGTTAACTGAGATGCACGCGGGCGAAGCCGCGGGCGGAAGGCTAGTAATATATAAGATTTAAAATGAACCCCCTTAAATAAATTAAAAGAATAAACTCATAAACGAAGGAGTTTCTCAATTCAGCTGTTTGTTTTTTTATGTATGTTTGTGCCTTTTGGGGATCATTTAATAAGATAGATATCATAATCATAATTATAACATCCTATTCCTATTATATAGACGGATTATAAATTTCAAATGTAGGCCACAGAACTCCAGTAAAATTATGCAAATGCATAACATAACATCACGCCTGTACAGACCAGACCTGTACGCCAGACTACATCTGCGGGCCCATTGTCCGCAGATGTAGTCTGTATATTCAGCTTTTCATCGTTTTTGCATTAATTTTCAAAATCTATATACAGGGTGTCCCAAAATTCAAGGATAAGCCGGCAACAGGGGGTGGCCCTACTGATGGCTGCTCAGGAAAAAATAAGAAAAAAAATATATCTCTATTTTTTTTTTAATTACTCCAACTTTTTTAAATTTCTTCATTATTCGGTACCCCTTATGATATTTTCAACTACCAGGCCCACAATTTTGCAAATATTTTTGTACTCTTTTCTGTATTAGCAAGCTAAGAAGCATAGCTATTCATCAACACCCTGAAAAATTATAGAATATTTGTAGTTGTTTTATAAAAATAAGTCAAAATATTTTTTTGTCGTCAAATTTTCATACATTTTTACTTTCGACCCACTTTATCTTATCTCGGTGGAAAAAAAAAGTATGGACACCACAATGGCATCTTTTTTTAAAAATTGGCGCAACTATCCAAGATTTCAAAATGGTATGATTTGGGTATGATAATCCACTAAAATAATCAAAAAAAATTTTTTAACTAAATAAGAATCACATTTCATACATTGCTTTTATTGAATATCACCAGTTTTATTTTGTACACAAGTTACACAATGCATTCATCATCAATAAAAAATCATTGACGGGACTCGTGACTAAGTGGTAACCTAGTAGGTTAACACATAATGAGGTTAAGCAACACAAGCCACGTTTGTTTTCGGATGGTTGACCATTCTTGAGACACCTCCGTTCCTCAGAGAGTACCTTAGGCCGTCGATGCCAGTGGCCATACGAGTATTGGGAGTCCTAAAAGTCTAACAACTAGTCATCATCATCTTCATGGATACGCATTTTGCTGATTGAATCCGTGGCCAAGATAACCTCGGAGCTTAGAGTCCGCCTTCCAGTTCTTCCTCCTCCACTTTGCCAAGTCCAACAACTGGTCTAACTACATAGCTTCGATATCGCCAGTGGGTTGTAGGGATCAGGTGGCAGTCGCCTCCCGGAAAATTTCACAGTTAGCCCGGAAATCCAAGGCTAAGAGTTTTATTGGAATTGTCTTAAGAACAATTAGGTCTCCGAAAGCAATTGCAACGCTGGACTTGTTTCATTCAAATATCAATGCGGCTGCGGATTGTATTTCTGGCAAAAGATATGCACGAAAAATAATGTTTTAATGCCGGTGGCACACAATTTAAACATGTAAAATAAAAATAATATATTTTTAACTGTGAAACAGCAGAACTGTGAAATTTTCCGTGAAGCCACTGCCACCTGACCTCCACAACCCATTGGCGATATCAAAGTTATGTAGTGAGACCTAGCTGTTGGACTTTTAGGGCTCCGACTACCCGTAACAACTGTCATAGATGCTCGTATGGCCACCGGGATCGACGGCCTAAGGTACTCTCTGAGGAACGGAGGTGTCTCGATGTCTTAAGAATGATCATCCATCCGAAAACCAACCTGGCTTGTGTTGCTTAACCTCGTTATGTGTTAACCTACTAGGTTACTACTTAGTCACGAGTCCCGTCAATGATTTTTATTGATGATGAATGCATTGTGGACAAAATAAATCTGGTGATTTTCAATAAAAGCAATGTATGAAATGTGATTGTTATTTACTTTAAAAAAAAATTTTGAGTATTTTATTGCATTATCATACCCAAATCATACCATTTTGAAATCTTGGATAGTTGCGCCAATTTTTAAAAAAAGATGCCATAGTAGTGGCCACACTTTTTTTTTTCACCGAGATAAGATAAAGTGGGTCGAAAGTAAAAATGTATAAAAATTTGACGACAAAAAAATATTTTGACTTATTTTTGTGAAATAACTACAAATATTCTATAATTTTTCAGGGTGTTGATGGATAGCCATGCTTCTTAGTTTGCTAATACAGAAAAGAGTTCAAAAATATTTGCAAAATTGTGGGCCTGGTAGTTGAAAATATCATAAGGGGTACCGAATATTGAAGAAATTTAAAAAAGTTGGAGTAATTAAAAAAAAAATAGAGATATATTTTTTTTCTTATTTTTTCCTGAGCAGCCATCAGTAGGACCACCCCCTGTTGCCGGCTTATCCTTGAATTTTGGGACACCCTGTATATAAAACTCAATGCCACTTTTCGTTGTTAGTTTATAACTCAAGAACGGCTGAACCGATTTGGCTAATTTTAGTCTTGTAATATTCGTGGATGCCCAGGGAAGGTTTAAAGTGTAAGAAAATAGGAGCAGCGGGAACGGGATCAAAAATTCACGCGGGGCTGAAAAAAAATTGGCGGTACGAAGTTCGCCGGGACAGCTAGCTATTTATATAATCGGTTTAGTTCAGTTTCGAAATAGTCTCATACTTATTTCATTGGTATTTAACCCTGGACTCTAAAGAAACACTAGCGAACCCCTCAAAATCAAATAGAAAATATGATTCGGAGAACGCACCCCACCACACATCCTGAGGTCATGGTAGACAAGCTGGACTATAATAATATTAGACGTGGACTACTAAGACAGCCAATGGAACTCCCTTACATCAACTATGTGGTTGAATTTCACTATCGACCCTTTGTTCACCAACATGTTTTACTTTAGTTAATCCATACTCGTTTGAGATGCGTATAGTGGAAATGCTTAACGTATCGCACAATTCACGTGCTTTGCGCACTGTGTACCAGGCAGTAAGAATTAGTTAGGAGTTTAAATAATTCATACAACGCTTCCACTAGAAGCGTGCTTCAGTAAAGTACCTCTATTTCTATCTAATCTATTACTTTTTCACTCACTCGCATTGTAAGGGGTCGTGGCAGGACTTACGCATGCGCGTAAGTCTTCATTCGTAGCGAGGCTACTATCGCTCGTCAGAGCGATACGGATAACGGAGGGAGTTGGACCTTCCATTATCCCTATCACCCTCACAATACCTAGCTCTACTTAGTAATCAACAATGTGAGATGATTAATACAATGTGAATAGTGTTTTAGATTTTCAGAATTAGAATATCGAATAATAGGGACAGTGAGCACTGTTAACATATAACGTCTGACCGTCAGGGGCTATAGAGCATACCAAGGTACTTAGCGGTCCCCCGACGAGACAAATGACAAAAAGGTCAATACTTAGGGTAGGTCATAATGTAATAGTTATTATTTTACTTTTTATGGGTTCTTTTTGGGTCGGGGTTTTTATAATAACCTTGATCATAGGATAAAAGCCCCTAGCTTTTGACGCCAAAATTCAATGCCAAAGTTTATAATCTGTCTATCTATTTATCATAATGAATATATATCTACCTACAATTAGTGAATTTTACTTAATATTCAGTATTGTAAATAAACGCTAGAAAGTCAACGGGAAATGGTTCCTATGGATAAGGCCGATGGTTGTGCGCATGCGCCAAGTCATCTTCGGCGGTGCACCATCGCGAGTCGGCAGACTCAGCGGGTACGTGCGGAGTCAAACGCACTTGCCCGCTAAGCCTCTTAAAAATAATTGCACTGATGGGAATAGACCTAACACTTTGAACTTTTTTCCAAAATTTAATACTTGTAGCTTAGTTTAGTACATCTATATAACTTCTATACTAATAATATAAAGAGAAAAGATTTCTTTTTTTGTATTTTTATATGTAAAGATCATAGGGTACTGAACCGATTTAAAAAATTCTATGGCCATTACAACGCTACCATTACCACACTGATTAGTCACAGCCTATATTATATTTTCACAAAAAATTTGGGATCCTTACTAAAACACATAATACTAATCTTATTATCAGTACTAAATTATATGTGTTATGCACATACACTTTAAAATGATATAATGAAAAATCATTTCTACCTACCTCTACCTCTACGCAGTCTTGGGTAACTAAGTATTTATTTCTGGGACATGTCAGATTTGCTGCGCATTTATTTACAATTTTTTTTTTTTTATTTCTTATTTTACCATTTTCGGAAAATTTATAGGTACCCAAAAGATACCATTATGTAACATCACATCATAATGAAGGCCACTTACAAGTTTTCGCCGATAATAAGTCTTTTTAAAGTGCCTACAGTCCCGGGTCCTTTAAGCGAGGCATGAAAAAGCATCTGATGAGGCTGTCAAGCTGAGTGCCACTATTGTAACATGGTACGTCTGTAATAGTGACCTTATTTTCAGAGACTTTGCCTTCAGCTTACTATCAGGCGAGGCGAAGTCAATTTGACGTGTCCTATTTTTTTTTCTCCCATATTATCTGCAATCGACTAGTGTAGTCATAATCAGATTTTGTCTTAAGTATTGTATCTCGTTGATACGACCACCGCTCTATTAAGCATGGTCAAAATATATAAGTGGACTGTTATTAGTCGCTGGTCGATGTCCAGAATATTACACCTCTTCAGGCGTGGTCTTTGATGGTTAACATTTATAAGGGCTCTTGCTAGGGCATTGTGATGTTTATCTAGCCTTTTTTTGTATTTGGAACAGCAGCTTTTAGCTTCGTCTTTTACTGTTGGTATTTGCAGGTGTTCATGGATTTCAGAGTTGCGACTGTACCAAGGTGCTCTAGAAATTGCTCTAAGGGCTTTATTCTGAAATCTCTGCAGTACTTCTAGGTTTGAGTTGCTTGGAGAGCCCCATAGTTCAATGCCGTATGACCAAATTGGCTTTATTATACACTTATACACTTATTGTTTTCATGTGGTAATACATTGACAAAGAAAATATTTCCTGGTTCTTTGGTCCCTGGTGTTTGCGTATCGTAACAATTTCACCCTTAACTTAGTTACCTGTTTCTTCGATGACTTTAATAATCTCATCTTTAGGAGTTGTATGGTGTAATTTTTTGATTACATAACGTGGACATCTTTGATCTTTACGTGTGAAGGTATGTCGAATCAGTCCTTTGCTCCTAATGTGCTCGATCATTGCTTTATATTTATCAACGCACTTGGTGGTTATAATAAGTTGGTTTTTAGACACAACTTGTATAAAAAGAAATATATATATTTATATATTTTACGGTAACTTTTACATTTAGGTAAAGTAGTTGGTTACAGTTAAAGAAAATAACTCAATCCACAAAGTAGTGATCCCATACCTAGATACCATTGAAGAATAAGTCCATATCAACATCACGACATGTCACATTGTACGTACGACAGGCTCGTAGTAGATAAGAATTTTGTGTATAGATACTTCTTAGCTTCTTCATCCTAGCGTTAATCCCAGTCGCATTTGAAGCTTTCACCACGGCGTCTGGGGTCCGCTTTACCAGTATTAAATGCGGATTTGGCTGGACCTTGATATTTTCCGTGAAGCGACTGCCATCTGACCTTCACAACCCAATGGTGATATTAGGCGATATCGAAGCATTGCAGCTAGACCGTTGTTATTGAACGTTTTAGGGCTCCCAACTACCCGTAACGATGTTCGTATGGCAACCGGGACCGACGGCTTAACGTGCTCCCCGAGGCCCATATTCATGCATACAAATATTTGCACTGAGCGGGGATCAAACCTGCGCCTCGTGCGTAGCGGCCGCGTTCACAACCGCTACGCCACAGTGGCTGTCGAGTTCTCTTACCATAGGGAGGTGCACTAAGTATGGCCTACGTAAAGACGATGGCGGCGCGTACAAGCCCACCTTATTTACCAGCTCCGGTAGATCCACTGATCCATTAAAGATCGACGTTAGGCATCTTAAATTCGCTATTCTACGACACTCTATCAGAGGTAAAATGCGTTATTTTTACAGCGAGTATGATAATCAGGCAGATAACAGTTTGATCGGAATTGAATGCAATTTAAGAATTTCCGTTGTACACCTTCAAGATGTATGGAATTATGTATGGTTTTCCGCACTCTAGAACCTACAATACAAGCTGGTTAAGCTATGCCCATGTAAGGCCCATCTTACCTATTACCCAGCTTACCTATTTCCATCAATGTTCTCCACACTCACAGGTTTGGGTATTCATAATTTAATTTTCAGCGGTACAGTTTTGCTGTCAGCTATGTTCGCCATAGTATCTGAACGAAGTGAACATCTTCATACGTACTGCTCTCCTGGTCCTGTTGCGGGTGTTTCCCGTTCGCGGATGGCCGGGCTGCGGATGTGGCCGGGTAACTTGGCTCTGTGGGCATAAACTTGGTTTATTTATATTTAAATATTAACCCTGATTTATTAATCTATTATGTGTTGCTTTAATACAAGTATACAATTCAAGTAAAATAAAATTAAACCTATTACATATAACTTTCAATAAATAACATAAAATATTATAAAGATTATGTTATATAAATATTTATAACTTCAAAATCCCTTATAAATTCTTATTCTTCATATTTTTTGTTCTATACGAATATATCTGTCGGTTATTTCTAAAATAATGCTTTTTATAAGCACAAGAAACAAAAACATCAATAAATAACTCCAGCGTGTACAGAGTGTAGGGAAGGAGTCCATGTCAATATGTGAATATTTAGTGAATCGAATTTAAATTTTGATAAAGTCAAACGTGTCTTGTTACTTCACCAAACTATATCTTAATTAATATTGTAATACGTATTCACAAATTTTAAAATAACTTAATATGACTTACGAGGTATATTCCTTACTCTCTACTCTGAATAGCAGTTAGTTCTTTAAGATGAGAGGACGGGACATCCCTGGAGCAGGATGCAATGGAATGCAAACTTTACTATTTAAACACTTTATGATACTGTAGATTTCTTTTGCTACCTCCACGTATCATCTGATTTTCAAAACACAGCCAAAAGCGCAAATTATGGTACTCGTATTTTTTAAAATGACATTACATTGGTGTTGGAGCAGTAAAATTAAAATGTTCTTCTAATGTCGTATTATATTCCCATTATCCTCGTCGTGCCACCAACTTGTTCCACCAGTGGCACGATATAGAACCCTATCACTACCATTTTCCCAGGGGTAATGAGGGGTCAAAATCGGGGTAAAAGTAACCGCACGGTATTTTCTCACATAAAAATTATTGGTTGGTACAATCCGGAACGCCCTGGCAAAACGTTACCCAGTGCCAACACCTCTACTAGGATATCATAAATCTGATAGACTCAATATGGCAGCCACATTCACCACATACACCTATGCTAGTAGTACGAGAAAATTAGGATTTGACACAGAAATAATTCCTAGTAGCAATTTTCTTTCGGAATTCATAGAGGGAGGTTACTGGCAGTCTAAATTTCGATTTGCGTGGTATTCGGTTCGTTGCGTTCTCCACCATCTTGAATTTAAGGTTACATTTTTGTTTACTAAAATAAGTCGTTTATTTTTAATTTTACAGGAAAAATTATTACCACAAAGTTGTTTAGAATTAAATTTTCTACAATTTTTCCATTAATAATTTTTTCCTAGGATCGATATTTTTTGATTTATACCCCAAAAAGTGGTAAATCTTTGTTTGACTTTTTTGACTTAAGAAAAATGCCTAGTAGCAATTTTCTTTCGGAATTCATTAAGGGAGGTTACTAGCAGTCTACATTTGGTTTTGCGTGGTATTCGGTTTATTGCGTTATCGGCCATCATGAATTTAAGGGTAAATTTTTGTTTGCCGAATAAGTCGTTTAGTTTTATTTTTACACGAAAAATATTTACTACAAAGTTGTTAAGAATTAAATTTACTAACGTTTAATATTCATAACTTTCTCCTAGGATCAATATTTTTCGATGTATACCCCAATAAGGTGGGGAATTGTATTGTATTATGAAATTGTATTCGATTTTTTGACAAAGGAAAAACTCCTAGTAGTTGTTTTCTTTGGAAATTCGTTAAAGTAGGTCACTGGTAGTCTACATTTCGATTTGCGTGGTATTCGGTTCATTGCATTCTTCACCATTTTGAATTTAAGGGTGAAATTTCAGATACTGAATAAGTCGTCTATTTTTAATTTTACACTAAAAATGGTAATTTAAAATTTGTTTAGAATTAGAATTTCTTTAAGAAAAAAAGATGTTTTATCACCATTATTCGTGTAAAACTAAAAATAGACGACTTATTCAGTAACTAAAATTTCACACTTCAATTGAAGAATGCAATGAAACGAATACCACGCAAATCGAAATTTAGACTGCCAATGACCTGTTTCTACTAATTTCCAACGAAAATTACTACTAGGAGTTTTTCCTTTGTAAAAAAATCGAATACAATTTCACCACCTTATTGGGGTATACCTACATCGAAAAATATTGATCCTAGCGGAAAATTATGAATACTAAAAGGTAGGAAATTTAATTCTTAATAACTTTGTTGTAACTATTTTTCTTGTAAAAATAAAACTAAACGACTTATTCGGTAAACAAAAATTTACCCTTAAATTCAAGATGGCCGATAACGCAACAAACCGAATACCACGCAAAACCAAATGTAGACTGCTAGGGACCTTCCTTAATGATTTCCGAAAGAAAATTGCTACTAGGAATTTTTCATAAGTCAAACAAAGATTTACCACTTTTTGGGGTATAAATAAAAAAATATCGATCCTAGAAAAAATTAAGAAGAGTTAGACTATAGAAAATTTAATTCTAAACAACTTTGTTGTAACAACTTTTTGTGTAAAATTAGAACTAAACGATTTATTCAGTAAACAAAAATGTATCCTTAAATTCAAGATCACGGAGAACGCAACGAACCGAATACCACGCAAATCGAAACTTAGACTACCAGGGACCTCCCTCATCGAATTCAGAAAGAAAATTGCTATTAGGAATTATTTCTAGGTTTGCCCCTTAATTGAGCTAAATCGGTTGTGCTATAGCTATTGTCACCGAACAGATAATACTGAAGATGGTGTGCAACAAATGAAACAGTGTGCAGTGTCAGGAAAGTCTCCTCGTTGAGGCGTGACCAAGGGGTGCACGAGGGCGCGGTGAGTTATTTTAAGCATGAAGTACTAGCAGACTAGTGTTGCAGAGGAGATGCAATCACATATTATGTGTCATATTTTAGGAATCGGACTCGTGGCCCCACTCCCCATCTCCACCAGTGGGGCCACGAGGACTTTTAAGTACGGATGTCTCCACTGTAGTGGGTCAGTGGAGCTATACGGATTTACTAATACTTATGTCCAGGAGTCCGAAGGGATATTTTAAAGGATAATGCACCTTCTTTTTAAATAAAGTGTGTGTAGTATGGCGTAGCATAAAGAGTTTCTTCTGCGTACTGTTCTTAAACAATTCAATCATTTGATGCAAAAGCAATTAAATGGTTTTGGTAATTTCTAAGTTTTTGTGTGACTGTATTACGTTACGTTAAACAAAATAATCTTCCTATAGTTTTTATCTGTCATGCATAATTTTTTTGTTTTGTATCTCGATGGTATTTTAGACTTAATGTGCAGGTAATATGGTTGAAAATGCTAACGAGCGCTAACAGCTACCCACCCTCATCTTACCTTTGCAAACGTTACCATAACTCCTCAGGTTAATGTGTCCTTAGTACTGGGAGCGGGACCATGTTGGTTGCTAGCTCTTCATCTATTGTACGGGTACAACGCCATCTATCGGTGCAATGGAAGGAATGATGAAGCTTAGGCTTAACTCAGATTACATAAGATAACACAATGAGCATTTTATAGATCTATTTACATTACAGTATCTTAAAACTGAACTTGGGACCAATCTGGCAGTATAACGGTTGAAATAAAAAAGACGTGTGGCACTCGGGGACTGCCAATAGCAATAAAGCTATTTACCGCGGCAGTCAGCGGTAAGCATAGCATTTTTTATCAACTTATGCAATTATAATTACTTACGTTAAAAAACGATTTCGGAGCAGCTCGTCTCGATTCGTGCGAGCTCGGAGTGGGGGGTGTCAGGTTTTTTTCGTTACGGAATTTCTGGATTCGGTCTCCACGCTCAAGGCCCGCGATAGAAGCTATGCAATAGCTTAAAAAATAATTTTCGAAATCAATTCTTACAACGAACGTAAAAAATAAAAATACATACTTTTGACGCTGACTGTATCTCTCTTCAAAAAATGTGTGTAGGTACACAGGTAGCCATAGGTACACATATTTATAAATCTAACCTTTATAAGTACTTACTTAACTTACTATAATACATGTTAAGATGTTTAAAATGAGAAGAATGGAACTCACAAAGGGTAGAGTAATGAGAACCAATCGAAATCGAAATTGATTATTGCACCTGAAAAATTCAAAAATAAAAATAAAGTATGAGTTGCAGTGTGGTGTAACATAAAAAGTTTCTTCTACTCTTCTTAAACATTTCAATCACTAGATGTAAACGCAACGGTATTAGTTATAAATACAAAATAATATTTTCATCCCACCATCTCGGAAAGAGTACTTTTTTTCTTCGATATCTGAGTGTAAAAGTCGCTTTTATCCTCTAGAGTGGTAAAGTAAATTTGAATTTAGAACATCGTGTGTACTAGGTTTGTGAACTCAAAACATCATTAAACCTATTTACTTCTACCTCTATGGTGCCGATTTATCATACAACTTTTTTTTAATTTATGAAAAACTCAACTCGGAACCTCCTTGGTGTACCTACTTTTTTTTTTAAATTTGCTTTGCGCGCATAATTTTTTTTTCACGTCCTATGGTTGAACATTGTTGTTGAATTTTATTTGTTGATATTTTATTATTAGTATATTACACATAATTATTATACAGCCTCCGTGGCGTAGTGGTAGTGAACGTGGCCGCAACGCAGGAGGCGCGGGTCCGATCCCCGCTCAGTGCAAATATTTGTATGCATAAAAAGTTCAACAGCAACGGTCTAGCTGCAATGCTTCGATATCGCCTAATGTCACCATTGGGTTGTGGAGGTCACATGGCAGTCGCTTTACGAAAAATATCGAGGTCCAGCCAAATCCGCAGTTAAGACTGGTAAAGCGGACCCCGAACTCCGAGGTGAAAGCTTCGGATGCGACTGGGAATTAACGCTAGGAAGAAGAAGCATTTCATTATTTCCTCGCTGAGGTGGGATGAAAAGTTACGTGTTGCACTCGAGTGCAAAGATTTTACACCTTGTGCTCTTTTGATTCCCTCGCTAACGCTCAAGATTCTAATTTATGAATCACTCGCTATGCTCGTGATTCAAATTTAGAATCTTTCGCTTGCTCGGTCATCAAAACTGAGCACGCGGTTAAAAAGCAACTTTGCACTCTTGTATAACAAATAACTATTTCATCCCACCATCTCGGAAAGACTATTTTTGCTCTTCGATAACTGAGCGTAAAAGTCGTTTTTATCCTCTAGAGAGGTAAAGTAAATTTGAATTTAGAACATCGTGTGTACTAGGTTTGTGGACTCAAAACATCATTAAACCTATTTGCTTCTACCTCTATGGTGCCGAATTTATCATACAACTTTTTTTTAATTCATGAAAAACTCAGACTCGTAACCTCCTTGGTGTACCTACTTTTTTTTAATTTGCTTTGCGCGCATCAATTTTTTTCACGTCATATTGTTGACATTGTTGTTGAATTTTTATTTTGTTGTATTTTATTACTAGTATTAATACACATATTATACAGCCTCCATGGCGTAGTGGTATTGAACGCGGCCGCTACGCAGGAGGCACGGGTTCGATCCCCGCTCAGTGCAAATATTATTTATGCATGAAAATGGGTATTTGCATTGGTCTGGTCGTGCCTTGGAGAGCACGTTAAGCCGTTGGTCACGGATGCCATACGAACATCTATGGCAGTCGTTACGGGTAGTTGGAGCCCTAAAAAGTTCAACAACAACGGTCTGGCTGCAATGCTTCGATATCGCCTAATGTCATCATTGGGTTGTGGAGGTCAGATGACAGTCGCTTCACGGCAATTATCGAGGTCCAGCCAAATCCGCAGTTAAGACTGGTAAAGCGGACCCCGGACTCCGAGGTGAAAGCTTCGGATGCTGACTGGGAATTAACGCTAGGAAGGAGAAGCATTTCATTATTTCGAGTGCAAAGATTTTTCACCTTGTGCTCTTTTGATTCCCTCGCTAACGCTCAAGATTCTAATTTGTGATTCTAAATTTAGAATCTTTCGCTTGCTCGGTCATCAAAAATGAGCACGCGGTTAAAAAGCAACTTTGCACTCTTGTATAACAAATAACTATTTTATACTTTTCATCTGTCATGCATAATTTTGTCATTTTGTAGGTATCTCGATGGTATTTTAGACTCAATGTGTAGGTAATAAGGTTGAAAATGCTAAGGAGCGGTAACTGCTACCCATCCTCACCCTTCCTTTGCAAACGTTACCACAACTCCTCAGGTTTATGTGTCGTTAGTACCGGGAGCGGACCACGTTGGTTGCTAGCTTTTCATCTGTTGTACGGGTACAACACCATCTATTGGTGCATGGAGGAATGATGAAGCTTAGGGATACAAGCTTACATGTCTGTAATGGTGACCCTCTTTTCAGATACTTTGCCTTCAGCTTACCATCAGGCGAGGCGAAGTCAATTTGACGTGTCCTATATAAAAAAAAGGAAGCGAACTCAACTTCAGAATACTAAGATAACACTAAAATTTAATATTAAAGTAATTAAAACTGAGCATTTTACAGATCTATTTACATTACAGTATCTTATAAAACTGATCTTGGGACCAATCTGGCAGTATATCGGTTCAAATAAAAATAAAGAATTTTCTAAATAATTTTTTAAATACATAACGAAGTTCTGCAGTAACGAAAGTAAAAAATTAAAAATACATACTTTTGACGCTGAATAAAGGTATCTCTCTTCAGGAAAAGTGTGTTCATTTGTATAATCAAAGCCTTTATTATACAAATAAACACGGGTAGCCTACATACTACTGCTACTACTCATATAAAAGTGCTTACTAGGTATAATGTTTGTCATAAATAATTTCGTTTATTTATTACTAGCTGACCCGGCGAACTTCGTACCGCCATATTTGCCGCCCGCGTGGTATTCCGATCCCGCTGTACCTTCTATTCAAGTTTCCATGTTAGATTCTAATCCCGTTCCCGCTGCACCATTCCCGACCCGTGTTATGAACAAACATGCCACATATAATTGACCATGGGAAAAATGTGGCTTTTCTAGATTCAGACCCGTTCCCGCTGTACCTTCTATTCAAACTTTCATGTTAGATTCTGATCCCGTTCCCGCTGCACCGTCCCCGACCCGTGAACAATGTGAACATGCCACATAAATAATTGACCATGGGAAAAACATGGCTTTTCTAGATACAGACCCGTTCCCGCTGTACCTTCTATTCAAATTTCAATGGTAGATTCTGATCCCGTTCCCGCTGCACCGTCCCCGACCCGTGAACAATGTGAACATGCCACATAAAATTGACCATGGGAAAAACATGGCTTTTCTAGATTCAGACCCGTTCCCGTTGTACCTACCTTCTATTCAAACTTCCATGTTAGAAGATTCTGATCCCGTTCCCGCTGCACCGTCCCCGACCCATGAACATGCCACATATAATTGACCATGGGAAAAACATGGATTTTCTAGATTCAGTGTGGTCTTTTAAGGATTGTCCTTTGTGATTTGTTTATGGTCATGGCCAATGCAAGACGGATCGAAAATTGAAGTCTTTTAAATTCAAGCGGCATGTCGGTTGGGATCATCGGGATCCTTGGAATGAGAACTTCCTCACCTTCTAATTTTCCATTGAGTGAAAAAAAAAATTAAAAAAAAAAATTAAAAAAAAAACAATTAAAATTTTTTTTAAAGTATACTATGTCCTTCCTGGTTCTAAGCTACCTCCCCACCAATTTTCAGCCAAATCAGTTCAGCCGTTCTTGACTTATAAGTGTTGTAACAAACACGACTTTCTTTTATACATAATTATACAGGGTGGTAGATTTTAACCTTACCTGGAGGGAAAGTACTTTAAATACTGGAGATAGCTAATTTCACCCAAAGGAAACATTCCTTTATTTTTAAAAAGAAACAAAACTGCATTCATAGTTTTTTGAAAATTCCCTTGCCATGCCCGGTAATCGAACTGACTAAAATCCAAAAAAATAACATCCTGTATTTATCAAGCATCAATCGATAGTGTCAATCATGAGGATCGAAACTCTCTAATAAACATGGTAAATTAAATGAAAGGAAGTCAATAAAATCTTAACTTATAAATTCCATTCCAACAGAACAGTACTTTTGCTCAACGTGCCATCACATACCTTATAAACAATAACGCCATTTATTTAGTAAAATGAGTACTAAATGACTAAACTTTGATTTCGATTTAGAATGTAACGTTATTGTGTGACTGCATGAGGTAGTCAAGTCTCCCGATTTTTTTTTTATAAAGAATATTAGTAACCGAAATTACTAATATTCCTGTTAACCCCCCAAGTAAGCTAAATTGCTTGTACTAGGAGTGGGTTCACGTCTGTAGTGTAATGGTCAGGATTCAAACCCGAGACCTCTCGAACGTAAGGCCGACTCCGCTACCGACGGCGACGCTACTATTATGTCGATTTAGGTCCAAGATACGTGTCTCGAGGTATACTTGGTTCGGCTTGGATAGCACTTCGTGGTACACCGCATCGCACCCTGGGCAACGGAGATGGCGAGAGAATTGCCTTATTGGTTCGTCTCGTATAATACTTTAATTGAGACTTTTGAATTAACCTGAGACGGCATGCGGTTTTAGTCGGTTTGAGTCGAGAGAGTAAATACCCCTGCTGGCCAGTGAGGGCCAGCCATGAAAAACAGGGACAAGTAATTTAAATATGGAATTTTATTCTTAATATAATAGGACATGGATCCTTGATTTAAGTTCTCTATTTTGTTAAATTGACTTTGAAAATTGAGTTTTCAGGGATTTCCTTTCATTTAATTAACCATGTTTCGTAGACAGATGTGATCCTTATGATTTATACTATAGATTGATGTCATAAAAATACAGGATGTTATTATTTCGGATTTTAGTTGGTTCAATTACCGGGTGTGGCAAGCGAATTTTCAAAAATCTATGAATGCAGTTTTATTTCTTTTTAAAAATAAAGGAATGTTTTCTTGGAGTGAAATTCGGTATCTCCAGTATTTAGAGAACTTTCCCTCCAGGTAAGGTTAAAATCTTCCATCCTGTATATAGATATTATTTCGTTTATTAGAGATGTCACACGGTCACTGTCCACTTGCATAAAAAAATAACCATAAGCTATTTTGACATGGTAATTTTTTTAGACTTATGATCTTTTGGCATAATTACATAGTAAAATTATACCAAAAAAAATATACCAAATTCATTATACCAAAACATTTTAGGACAAAACATTTTATGATAACAAAAGTAATCCCGTAATACACATCATTGGGTGTCAATTTCAATTGCAGCTGATATGTTGCTTGTTACGTACATACAGCGCCATCTAGATATAAACTGGTTTGGTGAAGCTTGTGGTGTGATTTCTAAGATGCATAAAATAAGAGGAATGGACCTCACATAGGATCGTGAGAAGTAATTCGAAAATACTCAATGCACCTGGATAATTAAAAAAAAAAGTATACGTTTGGGTTTCACAATTTCTTCTACTATTCTTAAACATTTCAATCATTTCATGCAAACCGATTTCGATAATTTCTAGGAATTTTTATAACTTCATCTGTCTCACCTCATGCAAAACAATCTTCTGATAGTTTTCATCTGTATAATGTCATGCATAACTTTATTTTGTATCTCAATGACACACACGTATTAATTGTAGACTCAATGTGCAGGTAATACGGTTGAAAATGCTAAGGAGCGGTAACAGCCACGCACCCTCACCCTCCCTTTGCAATGTTACCATAACTCCTAAATTGTATGTGTCCTTAGTATCGGGAGCAGGATCACGTTGGTGGCTAGCTTTTCATCTGTTGCACGAGTACAACGCCATCTATTGGCGCAAGGAAGTACCTATGAAGAGGCTAACGGAGCGAAAACTACTTCAGGCTACTCAATATATACAAATAAACACTCTATAAGTACTTATATACTATGTTTGTCGTAAATTTCGTTTATTTACGAGTAAGTATTAGATGTGCATTATCGGGTGTCAATTTCATTCGAGTTAATATGTTGCTTGTAGTTGTTGCGTACATACAGCGCCATCTAGATATAAACTGAGATGGTACAGCTTATGGTGTGAGTTCTAGGATGCATAGAATGAGAAGAATGGACCTCACATAGGGTCGTGATAAGTAATCGAAATTACTCAATGCACCTGGAAAATTAAAAATAAAGAAAGATGAGTTTGAGTATGATGTAACATATAGAGTTTCTTCTACTGTTCTTAAACATTTTAATCATCAGAATATGTAAGCCCAACGGTATTATTTGTAATTTCTAGGACTTTGTATGACTTCATCTGTAATCACTTTATAAATACACTAGCTGTTGCCCGCGGCTCCGCCCGCGTGGAATTCGGATTCCGTACAAACTTTTCTTTCGTGCTAAAATTGCCTCGGATACCATCCCCGTCAGCCATCAGGAGCGCCATGTGGAATTCGGACCTACTAAACAGCATGCCGTCGCGGGTCTTCAGTTGCTGGAGTGTAAAATTGCCTAGGGCATTTTCCGCACCCCCCGGCTGACCCTGGGCCTTCTACAATTTTAAGATGGCCCTCTCAGAAGTGGGAAGCACGATGTCCCATCGAATTCCGGAAAGGGAGGAGACGGGTGTGAAGGGATGACAGGAGGCCGGACCTATAATCCTCACGTCCGCGCTCGGTGACCAGCCCTTCCCTTTCCTGCTCTCTACTGGGCCTCCTCGTAGTCAGAGGGACATGTGGGAAGCCTTTGAGCAGCCCTCTATAGAGCTGCTCCCGTTGCTGTATGTATTTGCCGTAGGCGGTAGCGCCTCCCCTGGGTGAGGGGCGTTAATGCCTCCGTTACCCAGGATGCATCACATGGAGGTTCCAATCCCGCATTCGGATCCCGTTACCGTTGCATCTTGTGTTCAGCTGACCTTCCCTGTCTTCGCTCGAGAAATACTTCGAACACCCGTGGTTGCACCCTTTTAGCCCATGCCCGTAATAATAATTAGTTTTCAAATAATGTATGGTAATTTACCGGATTTATTGACATTATAATTTCGTAATATCTTTTGAATAGAACATCCGATTTCAATAATTCAAAAAGTAATCAACAGGTATTGAAACAATCTTAAATACCAAACGATTTATTTAGATAAGAATTAATATAAAGGTATAGATTCCGTGGTCTGACTTTGATCGGCATTTCGGCTTGAATTTATATCGTCGCGCGTTACTTTCATACTGCAATAGTTTTTAAAATATTCATTATAATTATACAGTGTAAAGGGCAATTTTGATCTACATTAAAGTAATCGCTATCTAAAAAGCCCGTTTGGACATTTCAAGTCCATGAAGTTCTCAATTTTGAGAACGTAAAACAATGATATTTTTCAAACGTAGAATGACATTTTTCATTGATGGGTACCGCCCACTCCGCTCAGTGCTGTCCATAACGAGATTTTTATACTCTCCACAGACTATTAATAAATTGGTTATGGTAAAAATAAATCGATTAAGATATTTTTTTTAATTTTATCATAAAAATGTCTAAGACAAAGTTAAAGATCGTACACTTATCTGTAAAAATCCGGTCAAGTGCAAAACGTGTGTTAATGCGCAAACACGACTCGTGTTTGCGCATTAAAGATTCCTCACGAAACTGAATTGTGGTGCGAACTAATGCTACATGACCGGCAATATGCTACATGACCGGCAATATGCTACAGTACCTACTGGCAATATGCTACATGGCCGGCAATATACTACAAGACCGGCAATACTTTGATTGCGTTGAATTAGAAGTTTGATTTTAGGGTACTCCTCGTTGAGCGAGAATCCTGAAATGTGAGACGAAGCAAGGTCATAGAGCACAAATAAAAGGAAGCGTTTAACATTTAACATTTTAACATTTTTAACGGATTCTATCGCGATTAATTCTTTATTACTTTAACCCGAAGTTCCGGCTAACTTTCAGCAACCGTGGTCGCGGAGTGACTAAACATCAGCGACTATTTACGTAGAATGAGCTCGCGGTTTCGTTAAGTCTGACTGTTTTTTGCTGTTTTCTAGGTCTTTTTTAAATTTTAGGCTTGTAGACTTCAAGATTTGTAGGTTTAATTATGTCTAGAAGCCTGGAAGCCTAGAAACCTAGCCCTGGACCCCCAGAACTATTACCCAGTCTTCTTTAGTAATTTTGGCACAAGCTTCATTCAGCAATATCATCATTTTCTTAGTGGAGAATGGCCGCTTTGTATTGTGGCGTGCTGCATATCCTTTCATTTGAGCCCAGATCAGCTCAATAGCATTGTACTGACAATGGTATGACGGCGTTCTTGTCACTTTATGTCCATGCTGAAGTGCCCATTCATCAATTTAATTTTTTAATTTTGCAGGTTTAATTTTTTTACCAGTTACAGCAATTCAGCTCTTAACTATTTCGTATCAGCTTCAACGCCTGATCTTTGTATCCATGCTACTAAATCGGCCTTTTTGTTTGCTTGAGTAGGTGCTTTATTTATTTGAACTGAGTGGTCACGGTGCATTGTACACAATAATTTTATTATGCACTGTTCAGAGAGGTTTGCTAACAGGTTAGTAAACCACTCTGTGATATTATTTTGTACTTTTAGACTCAAATGCGAGCAAGGTATCATTCACAAAACCACCACTAGCTGACCCGACGACGTGGCAGATGATTAAGCGTCCACCTTTTCCTATTGGCACTTTTGAGCAAGAGGCCTTGGTATCATCTGTCCATGACTGCGGCACGGTATGATTCGAGTTCAGCCAAGTCTCATCGACAAATATGACATTATCCCAATTTGTGACTTTGTTGTGTTTGCTGTTATCTAGGTTTTTTTATTCCTAGGCTTCAAATATCATCTTAAGTCACCCCGGGACCAGGGCTGCTAGAAAGTAGCCGACGTAGGGTTAAAAGTAAATAGTGACAGATAAATCGCGATAGAAGCCGTTAAAAAGTGGTTTCATTTCAATAAGTGATATAAGCGTAAACTTCAGACAGTAGGTATCAAGAAAATGATTTACTAAAGATTCATTTTCATGCGATTTCTATTGGTTATTATTGAGTGAATATTATTGCAATAAAAATGTTAAATGAAAGAAAATTGACTTTTCGCAGTATTGTATTGTTTAAAAATACCTACAATATCAAAGTTTAGATTAAATTTTCTAATTAGAACTTTAAGCCAATGAACTTTACACTACAATACAATACATATTCTAATCGATCAAATACGCATACAAACTTGAATCGATTTATCTAGAGTATCGTGTACCGAGTGGTGTGGTTACATCCCTAGTTACGTCCAAATGACAAATGTCATAGTGGGCCTCTTACGTTTTAAATGTACAATGTATCTAACGTATTTAGTCAGATAAGGCTTAACACTATATTGTTAAAAATAGCTTCGAAAATGACACATATTTTTTTTATAATTTGTAAAAGATAAAAATGGTTATTGTGAGCTACCCTTATTAGATAGACACATGCTGTCGCGGACTTTTATGTAGACCTTTTAAAGTTGTACATTTCTACAGTACATTATTTTGTTCTATCTTCAATAGTTTTCGCAGCGTACGCGATGTAAGGAATTTTTTAGGTCATTTTTTTTACACCTTGGGTTACATTATTGAAGTTTTATCCAGGATCCCTATTTTTTTGATAATTAATTATAGCCTATGTTAGTCAGTGTTAGTGCAGCTTTCTAATGGTAAAAGAATTTTTGAAATCGGTTCAGTAGTTCTTGAGTTTACTCGAATACAAAAATACAAATCTAATATTAGTAAAGAATGTATGGAAATCTGCCCGATTTATTGACATTTATGCTCACTGCTCCGCTCCCTTTAGTAGTAGCGTGATGTTATATAGCCTATGTTACTCCCAAATAGTGTAGCTTTCTATAGGTGAAAGAATTATTGAAATCGGTCCAGTAGTTTCGGAGCCTATTCGTTACAAACAAAAAAACAAACAAACAAACAAACAAACAAACAAATCTTTCCTCTTTATAATATTAGTATAGAAAATAATCTTTTTATAGTTTACATCTGTCATGCATTAGGTACTTTGTTAATTTGTAATTATCTCGATGGTATTTTAGACTCAATGTGCAGGTAATAAGGTTGAAAATGCTAAAGAGCGTAGCAGTTACCCACCCTCACCCTCCCTTTGTGAACGTTACCATAACTCCTCAGTTTTATGTGTCCTTAGTACTGGGAGCGGACCACGTTGGTTGCTAGCTCCTCATCTATTGTACGGGTGCAACGCCATCTATCGGCGCAAGGATGTATGAAGAGGCTAAAGTCGGCTACTCACACACCTGCCGCAGGGGCAATCTAGGGTGCATGGCGGTCGTGGCGATTGACCCGCAATCAATATTGCGGCCGACAACGAATGTGAAGTTTGAACGCGAGTTATACATATTTATAAAGACCGATCTCACATGTAAGATAAAAAAACAAACAGTATTTTAACCATGAAAGAGGCAGCAAACTTTTAGCCTAGTATTTCAAATATTTTGCGAATTGGAAAATAACATGAGAGAGAGAGAGAGAGAGAGAGAGAGAGAGAGAGAGAGAGAGAGAGAGAGAGAGAGAGAGAGAGAGAGAGAGAGAGATCATCACAGAGAGCGCCAAGGCTACACCAATCTTTTGATTTGTCGATAACAAGGATACCTAAATAAATGGTTTAGGCGCATTAGGGCTACGTGTACTCAGCTTAGCTTAATCTTGAATACTGCACGGCAGGCAAATGTGTAGAGATACTCCCGATATTGCCACGACCGCCATGCACCCTAGATTGCCCCTGCGGCAGGTGTGTGAGTAGCCGGCTTAACGGAACGAACACTACTTCAGGCTACTCAGAAGGTAATTAAAACTGAATATTTCCCAGATTTATTTACCACAGTATTTCAAAACTGAACTAAGGTCCCATCTGGCAGTATTACGGTTCAGAAAATAAAAAGGTTTTCTAAATCAATTCTTAAATAACGAAGTTCTACAGTAACGGAAGCAAAAAAATAAAAATACATATTTTCTGTATCGACTCTTCTCTCTTCAGAAAATGTGTGTTAATTTTTTGTATAATCAAAGCCTTGATTATACAAATAAACACAGGTAAGTAGCATACATATTACTACTCTTCAAGTACTTACTATATGTTTGTCGTAAATAAAGGAGATGATTTATTTTCGGCCCATCAATACAACGACTTTTAAGTTTTTGTTTCTTATGTAAAACATCAAAGCGCGAGTGAGAGAAGAGAGAGACAACAGAGAATAGGGCATGAACAGTCATTGTACAATATGCACAAAATACGAATCCATTTATTATCATAATTGGACGAAGAAAGTTCCTAACTCTAACCGATTCACGATAACTTATTATAACTAGTCTCAACGTAAGAGGCCCACTATGACATTTGTCATTTGGACGTAACTAGGGATGTAACCACACCACTCGGTACACGATACTCAAGATAAATCGATTCAAGTTTGTATGCGTATTTGATCGATTAGAATATGTATTGTATTGTAGTGTAAAGTTCATTGGCTTAAAGTTCTAATTAGAAAATTTTATCTAAACTTCGATATTGTAGGTATTTTTAAACAATACAATACTGCGAAAAGTCAATTTTCTTTCATTTAACATTTTTATTACAATAATATTCACTCAATAATAACCAATAGAAATCGCATGAAAATGAATCTTTAGTAAATCATTTTCTTGATACCTACTGTCTGAAGTTTACGCTTATATCACTTATTGAAATGAAACCACTTTTTAACGGCTTCTATCGCGATTTATCTGTCACTATTTACTTTTAACCCTACGTCGGCTACTTTCTAGCAGCCCTGGTCCCGGGGTGACTTAAGATGATATTTGAAGCCTAGGAATAAAAAAACCTAGATAACAGCAAACACAACAAAGTCACAAATTGGGATGATGTCATATTTGTCGATGAGACTTGGCTGAACTCGAATCATACCGTGCCGCAGTCATGGACAGATGATACCAAGGCCTCTTGCTCAAAAGTGCCAATAGGAAAAGGTGGACGCTTAATCATCTGCCACGTCGTCGGGTCAGCTAGTGGTGGTTTTGTGAATGATACCTTGCTCGCATTTGAGTCTAAAAGTACAAAATAATATCACAGAGTGGTTTACTAACCTGTTAGCAAACCTCTCTGAACAGTGCCTAATAAAATTATTGTGTACAATGCACCGTGACCAATCAGTTCAAATAAATAAAGCACCTACTCAAGCAAACAAAAAGGCCGATTTAGTAGCATGGATACAAAGATCAGGCGTTGAAGCTGATACGAAATAGTTAAGAGCTGAATTGCTGTAACTGGTAAAAAAATTAAACCTGCAAAATTAAAAAATTAAATTGATAAATGGGCACTTCAGCATGGACATAAAGTGACAAGAACGCCGTCATACCATTGTCAGTACAATGCTATTGAGCTGATCTGGGCTCAAATGAAAGGATATGCAGCACGCCACAATACAAAGCGGCCATTCTCCACTAAGAAAATGATGACATTGCTGAATGAAGCTTGTGCCAAAATTACTAAAGAAGACTGGGTAATAGTTCTGGGGGTCCAGGGCTAGGTTTCTAGGCTTCCAGGCTTCTAGACATAATTAAACCTACAAATCTTGAAGTCTACAAGCCTAAAATTTAAAAAAGACCTAGAAAACAGCAAAAAACAGTCAGACTTAACGAAACCGCGAGCTCATTCTACGTAAATAGTCGCTGATGTTTAGTCACTCCGCGACCACGGTTGCTGAAAGTTAGCCGAAACTTCGGGTTAAAGTAATAAAGAATTAATCGCGATAGAATCCGTTAAAAATGTTAAAATGTTAAATGTTAAACGCTTCCTTTTATTTGTGCTCTATGACCTTGCTTCGTCTCACATTTCAGGATTCTCGCTCAACGAGGAGTACCCTAAAATTAAACTTCTAATTTAACGCAATCAAAGTATTGCCGGTCTTGTAGTATATTGCCGGCCATGTAGCATATTGCCAGTACTGTAGCATATTGCCGGTCATGTAGCATATTGCCGATCATGTAGCATTAGTTCGCACCACAATTCAGTTTCGTGAGGAATCTTTAATGCGCAAACACGAGTCGTGTTTGCGCATTAACACACGTTTTGCACTTGACCGGATTTTTACAGATAAGTGTACGATCTTTAACTTTGTCTTAGACATTTTTATGATAAAATTAAAAAAAATATCTTAATCGATTTATTTTTACCATAACCAATTTATTAATAGTCTGTGGAGAGTATAAAAAACTCGTTATGGACAGCACTGAGCGGAGTGGGCGGTACCCATCAATGAAAAATGTCATTCTACGTTTGAAAAATATCATTGTTTTACGTTCTCAAAATTGAGAACTTCATGGACTTGAAATGTCCAAACGGGCTTTTTAGATAGCGATTACAAAGAGTGTTTTTTTCATTTTGAAAATTCTTAATATTTCACATGACAAGATGTTAAAATGTTGCCAGACATCTTGTTTACCATAGACTCAAATCGATTAAGAATGCGATTGTATTCGATGAAACTTCAGGCACATATAGGTTTTTTCTTCAAATCTTCAATCTTACAATTCTCATTCCATATGATATTATCGAAAGTTTTTGCTATATATCTACAACGCATTCTATGGAGATTCGTTTTCAGTTACTTTATGTGTTTATGTATTTTTCGTTAAAAAGAATATTAGCAACCGAAACTACTAATATTCCCGTTAACCCATCCAACTAAGCTAAATTGCTTGTGCTAGGAGTGGGTTCACGTCGGTAGTGTAATGGCCAGAATTCGAACCCGGGACCTCTCGATCGTAAGGCCGACTCCTTAACCACTAAGCTACCGACTTAGTGGTTAAGGAGTCGGCCTTACGTTAATTTATTATATACCTACTGTCATCATCATATACTCATTTATCCCCGGAGGATTAGGCAGAGTGAATTAACATCCACATTTTACCAATCATTGTATTAGGTCCCACTTAATAGACTGTAATAGAATCCGTTTAAATATTTTTATTTCAATGATGTTATAATACAACAGTCCATAATATTATTTACACTATGCCTGTCTAAAAGTAAACACTCTAAACTATAATACTCTCAGGTTATAGCTTTACGAATACAAAAATACAACGTTAGGTTGGGCATTGCACTCTTTACCTACTTGGTTGTCGTCATCATTATCTTGGCTTTACCTTGGAGTCCCGGGTACACTTCTTCCAGTCATCTGACCTCCACAACCCGTTAATGAAGATTATTTTAATTTAAAACTGATGTTTTATTTTTATTTTAAAGTATCAATCGAGGAATCGATTCCATGTGGTAAAAATTGTTAGCGATTACGATTTCATTATTTCGAATGGCAATACAATCCCAAAAATGCCAAAAATTGTTTGACAGTTATTTTGTGATTATTTTGAGTGATTGATTAGTGAATTTTCTTGTTGTTCGATGTTCATTGTAAAAAAATAGTATTATATAATACAGATGTTACACAGGCCGCTGCTATATAAATCAATGGCTAGTGTTGAATAATATGGACGAGTGGAGTATTACAGTGTCTATAAGTGATGTAGTCAAACAATTCTAATAAATATACCAGCCGTGCCGCCAACCATCTTATTTCAGATGCATTACTGCAAATCAGTAAACAAACAATTACTAACATAAACCAAGGTATTAGGAGAATGTATGTTATTTACATTAATTGAGTTTTCTTTCTGCTCATCTACTACAATCACTATGATTTGTATGCTTTTTGGACGACATACCTACCAACAATTTCCAAGAAACGTTTTATATAGGTACCTATGTAAAAAATAAATATTAATATAATATGGTTTTGTTTGTTTTTATTTCATTGGATACCTACTTTCATTTCATGGTGTAAGTATAATATGAATCATCATCTTAGGAATTGTAGTTGTAACCGAGGCTTATACCGGCCGCTTGTTCCTTCTCTTTTATTCGGTTTGGAAATATGCCTTTTATGGCAGCGGCTGCCGTCTGACCGCCCAACTAGTAAGGATAATCCTGCTTTTCTACATCCGAAAAACATATAGACTGTGAAAAACGGCTCATGCAGGTTTTGTCAGTTCGAGTCCGACATAACCACCTTCACTGGCTCCGGCGGATTTGAGTGGATTTCCACTTATTAAAAAGAAGGTTATTGCCCTATCCATCTTCTATTTATTCAATACATTGCATAGGACATGATTTTAGTGACCTCTATTATGTCATACTAAATAATCAATAAAATTATAATTTTCTGAGATTGGCGCCATGACAGTTTCAAATTGATTTTAGTATCAGTTTTGATTTGGTTTATATCAGTGTTCCGGTTAGACTAGCTAAGAAGCAATGTACCATTGTAATCCCGATAAAATTACAAATAAATCAATACTCGTTTCATTATTGTTCTCCAAAATTTGTAGGTGGCCGAAAGCTCTAACATAAAAAATCGTCTCCTTTCGTTTAATTATTAGATGTGTGATGTGTGATTTATTGGGTATCAATTTCATTCGAGTTAATACGAGTATGTTGCTTGTTGCGTACATACAGCGCCATCTAGATATAAACTGAGTTGGTATAGCTGGTGGTGTGAGTTTTAAGATGCATAAAATGAGAAGAATACTGAGTTAAGCTCGCCTTTGTACATCAAAATGTATTTGCTTTGACTCTGTATATAATTTTTTAGTGTGCAATAAAGAATTAAAAGAATGGATCACATTTATGGCAGGGTCATTAAAGTAATCGAAATCGAAAATTGCTCAATGCACATGAAGAATTCAAAAAAATAAATAAAGTAGATATGAGTTGAGAGAGTAAACATTTTAATCATCAGATGATGTAAACCCAAAGGTATTGGTAATTTCTAGGACTTTGTATGACTTCATCTGTACCACGTTATAAATACAAAATAATCTTTTTATAGTTTTCATCTGTCATGCATAATTTTGTTATTTTGCAGGTCTCTCGATGGTATTTTAGACACTATGTGCAGGTAATAAGGTTGAAAATGGTAAGGAGCGTAACAGCTGACCTTCCTCACCTCCCTTTGTAAACGTTGCCATAACTCCTCAGATTTGTGTGTCCTTAGTACCGGGAGCGGACCACGTTGGTTGCTAGCTCCTCATCTGTTGTACGGGTGCAACGCCATCTATCGGTGCAAGGAAGTATGAGGACACTACTTCAATCAGACTACATAAGATAACATTATAATTTATTATTCATCATCATCATTATCATTTCAGCCATAGGAAGTCCACCGCTGGACATAGGCATCCACGCGCTGGATGCGAGCCGCTTCCAACCGGTCTTATTGGCGATCTATAGGGGAGGCCTAATTTATTATTAAAGTAGTTGAAAGGAGATGGGTAGGCTTTCATACATTCTTGGGCCAAAAATGTAATAAGATGAGGGTGGTATCAATTAAGAGCATATAAATTATTAAACCATCCCTGAAAATTCTGCAGATTTTGGATATCTGAGAGCAGAGTTATAAGAGATTTAGTAAAAGTGAGGTTATGCAAGAAATTGACATTTTAGAACTGTTATTTCTGTGGTGTTTTAATAGAAAGTGGTCATTGTTTTTATTGTAAAATACTTTTACATTGTACTGTATTATATTTTACTCAGGGATAATGTACGAAAACTTACAAAGAGATTTTAAAGATATGGAGTACAAGGATGTTATGTTTATAAAAAAAACACTTCAAATAATAATTATCTTTTATTCTTCTTCAATAATAATTAAAGTATTGTCTAAGAAGTGCGCAGGTGGAAATATATTACCTTATTTACTTCATTTTCGATGCCACAATTTACACAGAGATCCATGTCCAAAATACCGAGCAAAACTCAAACAAGTAAACAAGTTTATCATTGTACTTTAAGGTAACCAGGAGCAAGCTAGAAGTCCGTAAAGAGAAATCACTGTTAAGGGAATATAATCAAGAAATCAACTGGAAATACTCAAAACGCAGAAGTCAATTGATCATTGGATTTAAACCAATAAACTGATACAGCATACTGATATAGCATACTTTTGTACATATTTTATAAACAATTGTATATCCCATATGCCGTGTAAATATACAATTTTTCGATAAAATAATTAACTTTGAAGATTGAATAAATAAACTGACTGAAAATGGAGCTGTCAGCTGTCACAGCTTAAAAATACAGTTGATAAACACAAGAAATAATTAATCGATTAACGGAAATCGATTCAGAATTTATTTTTATTACACTATTATTTGGTATTTTAAATGGTTATTATTATTATTATGATTATGTTTTGTTCACTCTGATTGATTTAATATTAAATTGTGATGCAAGTGTTTTAATACGCAATATTGTTTAAATAATTTTTAGTAATCGATATTTTATTTTGCTAGTGGAATAAACTTAGTTTTAAGATTTCTCGTCTTCCAGACTTTCAATTGAGTTGGTTTTTTAATATTTTGAAATAGAAAAAAATACCGCTTTTTTTAAGTCATATCTCAACTCATTACAATTTTGGCCCAGAAGTCCCCGTCTCCTTTGAATATTTTACAGACTTATTTACCTTAAAGTATCTCAAAACTGAACTTGGGGCCAATCTGGAAGTAGGTATACCGGTTAAAATTAAAATAAAAGAATTTTCGAAATCGAGATAATTTTTAATGCATTTAGTATGCTAAACTAAACAAATTATTTTAAATTGGAAAGGCTCAGTGGTTAGAGCATTCCCCCTGTAAGGGAAAGATCGCGGGTTCGAGTCCTGCCCGAGTATTGATTTCGCTTTTTCCAATTTAAAATAATTTTCTAAATTGATTCTTAAATAAAAACAAATCTTCCTAAACATTTCAATCATGTTTCACGTTGTACCAAATTTCATCTGTCATGCATAATTTTGTTCTTTTGTATCTCAATGGTATTTTAGACTCAATGTGCAGGTGATAAGGTTGATAATGCTAACGTGCGGTAACAGCTTACCCTTACCCTAACAACCCTTACCAAAACTCCTCAATTTTATGTGTACTTAGTACGGGGAGCGGGACTATGTTGGTTGCTAGCTTTTCATCCATTGTACCCTTCCGGGACTAGGCTGTTCACACGTCTGAACGCCCAAGGGGTTATATCACATGAGTAGATAATAGGTACTCGGCTTATCTACTCATGTGGTTATATTGTGTAAGTGACAAAAAGTACAACAGTTGAACAGGTTAGAACGTCATAGTGACAAAATGACGGATTATATTTACGTTATATCGTGCCTGTGTCAGAATGTACAAATTTTACTATGTGTTTATGTCAAGTCATGACAATGACAAAATTTTTAAATGTAAAGATTTTAGTAACCAATCACGTTATTGACTAAATGTCTGAATCGGATAATGCCAGAAAATATACCTACCCATGAAGGGAGATTAACGAGACTGTATCGTGTATCGTGTCTGTTTTTTTCGTGCAATTCATAAATTTAATAATTTAGGAAAAAGGAGAATATATTTAAGTTACTGTTTTTGACGCTAGTAAAGAAAAATTCCATGAGATTTTTTATCCTTCTAGGACTGGGCTTGACTAGATTACTATAATACATATTATAATACTAATACTTGCTATATAACTTGTTAATATGAGTACAGTACAATTAAAACCAGTTGAACATTCGGCTTTTTTCGGGTATAATCGCCTAAATTCGGAGACGGAAATGACACGACATACATTACCGCGATTTCTTTCATGTAGCATTCAATTTGCAGTATCATAAACGCAATGTATACCATCTGATAAGATGACATTACTAACCGCAGACCTAAGAAAATTATGCAGAAGCGACATGAATTTGAAAATTCATTATTTATTGAAGCTTCAAATTCAATAGGCATTAGGCCTTCGTGGTTATTTTTTTTTATGACCATCAAGAAATTGAAGTCTCGCAAAGCCATACGCAATTAAATATAGACCGGCAGCAGGCGTTGTCTAATCAATCATTTGAACTGAAAGGTATAACGAATACATTTTGAGCCGTTTCGTATCGGTTAATGTGCACATTAACCGGCTAAAGATGGAATATCCCGACGCAAACTAACATGTTATCGAACTTTATATAGCTGCTTCTCGAAGATAAACCTAAGTTCAGCCGGCTAATCTTAAGTTTATGTTCACACCTACCTTTAGCCGTAACAGATACAAGTCAATATTTACTGTTTGATGTACATAAGTCATCATCATCATCATCTGCATATAGACGCATTCTCCTGATTGCATCCGTGGCCAAGATGACCTCGGAGCTCAGGGTCCGCCTTCCGGCTCTTCCTTCTCCACTTCGCACGATCTTGGGCGTCCATGGTAGTGAGACCATTAGCACGCATATCACCCTCCACGACGTCAAGCCAGGACTTCTTTGGCCTACCCCTTTTACCTGGACCCGGCGGGGGTACTATTGCCAGGCATTTGTTCCCCACGTAGCCTGGCGGTTGCCGCAAGACGTGGCCGCACCAGCGAAGGCGGCTCTCTTGCATTTTGTCCGCGATGTCACGGACATGGAGGCTGCCGCGGATGCGAGAGTTCCGTACGCGATCTTTACGCGTAACGCCGCACATCCACTGCAACATTTTCATCTCCGTGACACGCAGCTCTTGCTTGTGTCGCTCGAGCAGCGGCCACGCCTCACAACCATACAAGAGAACAGGCCTAATGATCGTCTTATAGACCTGCCCCTTCAACCTGACTGTCATTTTAGGATCACAGGTGACGCCAGTCATTTCTCGCCACTTGGCCCACGCGGCAGCAATGCGTGCCTTGACGTCGTGGTCGATCTCACCGGTCACATGAAGTACAGATGTTTGATGTACATAAGTAACAGTACGATATGTTCACGAATGAAATTAGCGTTTGTAATCATAAATGTATCATATACGTCAAATAAATCAATTATTTTTCTTATTTCAACATTTTTGTGTTAGTTTTGAGCTACAAAGGAGGTTTTGCTGCTCATATCGTGCTTGTATTGTATTCATTATGACAACGGGTAATATAATTAAAGGTCATATCTGTAAATTGATAACTCTATGTGAGAGACGAGGGATTCACGACAATTACCGAGCTTTACCGAATGTTCAACTAATTTTAATCGTACTGTACCAGTCATTATGACACTGAGACAAACTGTACATTTTGACTCTCACTCGTTATATCAATAATGTCGTGATCAATATAAACATTCTGACACTCGAACGTTCTATCATTTGGACTATGTAATATGTAGTACTTTTCGGTACTAGCTCGTTCTGACAAATAAACTATATTACAAGTAATGCATGTAACAGTCGTTCTTCTTAACAATCGTGTTATATGTCTGTTATGCATTATGACCCTCGTGTTATTTAGCAAGTTGGCGAAATAACCCCTTGGACGTTCAGACGTGTGAACAGCCTAGTCCCGGAAGGCGTTGTACGGGTACAACGCCATCTATCGGTGCAAGGAAGCTTATATTGACACAATATTTATTAGTAAAGTAATTAAAACTGAATAATTTACAGATTTATTTACATAACAGTATCTTAAAACTAAACTTGAAACTAATCTGAAAGAATACTTACTGTTTAAAAAAATATACAAATTGGGTCTTAAATGACGAGATTCTGCGCTAACGAACATAAAAAATAAAAATACTTACTTTTGACGCACTGTGCTATCACTCACCTTTGATGCTGACTGTATTTCCCTTCAGAAAATACAAAATCCTTGGATATACGAGTCAACACTTGAAGCCTACATACTTATAAATTGATACCTCTGTAAGTACTTACCCTATAGTTTTGGTAAATTGTAATTTTTTTTTATATTGGACACGTCAATTCGACTTCGCCTCGCCTGATGGTAAGCTGAAGGCAAAGTCTCTGAAAAGAGGGTCACCATTACAGACACGTATCATGTTACAATGGTGACACTCAGCTTGACGGCCTCATCAGTTGCTTTTTCACGCCCCGCTTAAAGGACCCGGGACTGTAGGAGGAGGGAAACACGTGAACTAGTAAGAAATTCCAAGACTTATTGGTGCGGCAGAAGAAGGAGTCACCGAACCGCTTGGTTCTTGTTGGAATATTCTGCACCGTATGCGGGTGGCATCTAAGCCCTGCACGTGTTGTCCTATATAGGAAAGGAGAGGGTGGGATTCATTGGAAGAGCTCATCAGAACATACACCATGGTAGAGACGGTAAAATACCGCCAAAGATGCCACATCTCTACGCAACTGCAAAAGCTCGAGGGTTTTGGTGACCTCAGGATTCCCAATAATGCGGACTGCACGTTGCTGTAACCTGTCGAGAGCATCTAGTAAGTACTTTGCGGAGCCACCCCAGAGATGAGAGCAGTATTCCACGCAAGAGCGAATTTGTGTCTTGTACCGCACCGCTGCTCCGGCGTGAAAAAACGTCTCACTCTGTTCAGGACTCCGAGTTTGAGCGAGGCTGTTTTGATGATGCTCTCAATGTAGTTTTTGTTGTTCAGTATGCAGCGAACATCCATACCTAAGATATTGAGATTGTCCTGTAGTGGCAGTGGCGTGCTCTGAAGAGTTGGAAGAGGAAGGAATGAAGATACCTTTGCTGTAAACGCGCATGCCTGCATTGGTCAAGTTCACTGACGAGAAGCTGCCTTTTTTCCGCGATATCAGACTGCTTGGCCGCAGGATGTCCGAGATAACTCCCGTGTAAGGTGCTGTCGTCTGCATAGCAATGAATGCTGCCAGTGGACAGCATGTCGTTGTCATGTCATATGAGAGTAATTGTTTATTTATTAAATGTAGTGGGTGTCAATATCATTGGAGCTGATTTATAGTTTGTTGCGTACCAGTACTTATATACGCAACAACACACCCAGCTCACTCTCAAACAATCACAAGCTGTACCTACTGAGTTTGGATCTAGATGGCGCTGTACATACATACGGTATTGCCTGTGACTGTTTTTATTTTTTCATCGACTTTTTTTATTGCTGCATGTTATCAATCATTATATAAATTAAACACAATTTGAAATCGTTAATGATTAAATACATAAAAAGAAATACGAGTTCTAGAACGCATAAATTGAGAAGAATGGCCACTCACAGGAACATGAGAAATAATTGAAATTGCAAATTGCACCTTAAAATTCAATTATTTTTTTTTTTAAAGAATATTAGCAACCGAAATTACTAATATTCCCGTTAACCCCTCCAACTAAGCTAAATTGCTTGTGCTAGGAGTGGGTTCATGTCAGTAGTGTAATGGCCAGGATTCGAACCCGGGACCTCTCGATCGTAAGGCCGACTCCTAAACCACTAAGCTTTCGACGCTTCGAATTATTGTGACTTCATAAGACTAAGAGTCACTTTCTGATATATTATTATCAGTCTTCTAAACATGATTCTCGGTGGATAATTTCACAAGATTATTTTAACATGGCCGTGAACACAATAATCTTTTCGAATGACCTAGCGTAGAATTTCGTAGCAATAAGTTTTCTGTGCTACAGCGCTACGGAGTATCTACGAAACGAGAAAATCGTAGCTCTGGATCAAAGCCCCATATTCCAATTCATTTGTTGTCCGTGGTCCTACTACTTGGTCCTACTAGTAGGACCACGGACCATTATTTTGGCCCCTAGTTCTACCAGTAGGACCATGGGCACCTAACATTACCCGTAGTGCTACTGGTAGTACTACGGACATTTTTACTTGTCCGTGGTTCTATCAATAGGACTACAGACAAGTAGCAGTGCCCATAGTTCAACTAGGAGTAATAAGATCTTTTTCTTTGGTTACCTACTTAAGAGTATTTATTCTAAACGTAAGGTGATTAATAAATCATCATGTCATGTTTACGTTTATTATTTTCCTTGTTATTCTTGAAAATGTCATTGACAAGACTTTCGCAAATTTAAAACAAACAGTTGCAAAGTCAGATCGACCAATACCACAGCTGTATAATGAAGCCATAGTGGAATTAGAAGATGCGGGCCTAAATTTTGTCGAGGAAATTCCTTCGCTGTCGAATAGCCAACACTGTCTATATAGCATCAGAAATAAGTCTATGTGTGTATCAAAAACTGTTTTTAAATATCTAGAAGAGGTAGGAGTATCAGAAATGTTCTTATCATATGTGTTAGCGGATTACGCATATGAAGGTTCGCGTATCCTTATATTTAGCTCATTAAAAAGTAAAGAGATAGTTTCAAATATAAAAGAATATTTTTTAGACGGAACCTTTAAGAGCTGCCCGAAGCCGTTCGCTCAGTTATATACAGTGCTCGGTGATGTGGGTAGTTCAATCGAGACCACAAAAGTGGTTCCACTAATCTACGCCTTATTACCAGATAAGACAGAGAAAACTTACAGAATTTTATTTTCTCTCATATAATCGCAACTACCGCGTTGGACACCGGACATCATCCATTGTAATTATGAGATAGCGGCAATAAATGCAATCTGGGGATTATTTCCAGAGTTACAAATTAAGGGTTGTTTCTACCACTGGAGTCGAGCAATCTGGCGAAAAGCAAAATCTTTCAGTTGCCGACATGTCATAGAATCCGTTAAAAATAATTACATACATACGAACATACAAACATATACAAACCAACGTAATATACAAACATACAAACATCTTCACAAACTTTCACATTGAAAATATTAGTTGGGTCGAACTATGTTAAACATCTTGTCTGGGAACGGTGCTGTATTTATTTTTTTCAATCGTGTCCCTCCAAAATAGGTGCCTCAGGAGGAACGAATCCAAAATTACTACGGACAATAAAAAAAAACTCGTGGTCCTACCACAGTTTAGTAGGATCATTGCCCATACAAAATAATGTTGTTTTTGTCACAGTCCTACTGGTAGAACTATGGGCCAAAAGAATGGTCCGTGGTTCTACTAGTAGGACCAAGTAGTAGGACCACGGACAACAATTTCTTCCAACCCATCTGACCAATAATTCAGTGGTCGAACTGTATGAATTTTTTTCTTTTAAAATTGTTATACTGGCGGATCAAACGTGGAACCTGCTTCGCGCAGACACAGACCTACGGAGTCACTGGTCTTTTTCTCTAGAAGCTAGTTTCAGTTAGGCCAAATACTACACTTTACTAACATCAACTTTGAAACCTGAGATTTGAGGATTGTTCCCATTAGTTAGAATCTCAATTTGTCCCACTGAATGGAATGAAGAACGTTGATAATTGTTTTTCACACCTGTTCCAAAAATGTTCCATATCTGGTGAAATAAAGCGGTACTTGTTTTTTCTTTTTGAGTACAGAAAAGTACGCATCCGTACTGCTTACTGACATTGCCACGGCTTTATTTGCCGCCGTGGCCGGGCTAGGACGTAACACACCTGTAAACTTACCTTTTTATGATGTGAAAGAGAAGACATTTAGAATAAAAAAATTGATCCTCAAGCATTTTTGATGTCCTGGTGGGACAGCGCCAGTTATTGATTGGCCGGAAATGATGTAAAATATTTGCTGTCTTTATCGAACGGGACCTTGAACTTGAAAGAGATGAATGAACCTCTAAATACAGGTTGTTAGGTTACCTCTTTAGTATTAAAACTTTTGTAAATAGACTGCATAGTTCTAAAAGTCAGACTTTGCCTTCAGCTTACCGTCAAGTGAGGTGAAGTCAAATAGACATGTCCTATTTAAAAAAAAAAATAAATGTAAAAATACCGTCTATTGTTTTTTCCTCTTTTGCTCTGTATTTTTGCACATATAAGTATAGAAATTATAATTAATGTTATTCTTAGTATAAGGTTACTTGGGTTCCTTTGTCTTTAAAATCTGTTTGGCAGTAGATAATAATATGGCTATTATTTAGCTGGACCTTTTTTTAAAGAGTAAATACAGTTTAAATATTAAACCAAAACAGATAAAAAAGTGACAACTAAAAAATTAGGTACGGCGGCGTGCACTTGCAACTATTCGGAGTCCGACATAACCACTCTCCATGGCTGACAGCAGTGGCATTCGTAGGAATATTCACACAAAAAAAAGGTATACGTTTCACTACTACAACATTTATTAACAAAAATACGGTTAATATTGCACTCATCACTGTCTCACAATAGACGGGGATGGCATTCGAGATATCTTCGCTGCTTGGCTATGGGCAGCGCCGGGGTCTGCAGCTTAAGACTTCCTTCATCTTCGTCCGCGCTGAGCACCCTGCCAGTGTGAGAACCTGGAGCCCCATGAAAAAATCTCAGCAGGAACACGCAGGCGTTGGCTCCCAGGCTATACGATAGAGAAGCTCACTGAAGCAGTCATGCTGATGAGTGACTGCATCATCACTCAGCGGTGTACGGTACCTCTCACACCATTCCTAGAAATAAAGAAATAATTATGAACCTGAATTGAATAGGGAACCTGAACGTATTTGAAAATTATTATTATTACTAGCTGATGTCCATGACTACCTTAAGGACTTGTCCCACCGCCGACGAGAAAACGAGTAACTATCGACTATTTTTTCGTTCAAGAAACGTAAAATAGATATACATTCCGTGTAAACAAAAGAGATGCATATACAAATAGTTGATCGCTGACTGTTCACATTGCCGGCGAGCACTCGCTTCACTAGTGCTTCTGAGCGACAAGAGCTATGAAAGATAGCATTCGCTCAGCGATACTCGCTAAGCGATTAGCGAGTATCGCTAATTTCAGTGTCAACTCATGGTAAAGCTAGGACTATACGCTTGGCTGCCGCGAGCGAGTGATGCGAGTAATCGCTCGCCTCACTCGCACACTCGCTTATAGCTGAGCTACACAACTATCGGAACTACGCAATCGCTCCCCGCCGCTCGCCAACTCGTTTCTCGTTCTAGCTCTACTCGTTACTCGTTCATCGTTGCCGGTGAGACAACTGCCTAAACCAGGTTCTTTAAGGGGCGTGCATAAGCATGTTATGAGGGCGTCAAGTTGAATGCCACCATTGCAATAGTACGTGTCTATAATGGTGACTATTTTTTCCGAGACTTCACCTTCAACTTACCATCAGGAGAGGTGAAGTCAAATTGATGTAACGTATATAAAAAAACTCTACCCACGTGGATGTCAGATATCGCATCCAAAAGTAGCCTACGACCTACCTATCAAGTATATTATACAAAAAAAAAAACAACATAAAAATCAGGCTAGCCGTTTCGGAGGAGCTTGGTTACAAAAACGGGGACACGAGAATTTTATATGAAGAGGAAGTGATGAGTGAATAGTAATAGACTGCTATGTAAATACACATACAATATGGATACGACATATGTGCAAATACTGAAACCGCGAAGCATCCTGGTCCGTAGGAATAGAACCAAATTAAATTTAAACTTAAATTCCCTGATTTATAAAATCCGAAATTTTCTAACAAAATAATTATTAAAATAAATGTAGAAAATGCAACCACTTGTATAAGTCATTAAATAGTTTCATCCATTGCTTTAAAGTCATTGACTGTGTCATAAGTCATTAATAAATACGCACACACCTTCACACACACACACAACAATAGGCATAGTAGGTAACTTACTTGAACAGCTAAGCGGCAACATTTGAATGAAAATTAAAGTTTTATTGATAACTGCGATTCTACAGAGTGCTAAAAGTTGTTCAAATTCTATAAAATTAAAACTCTAGTTTCTGCCCTTAATACTGGACCAATTTTGTTCAAACTTTTCCTGTTTGAAGCTTAGGGGGTACCAAGTATATGGTTACAATTATTGCCTATATGTCGTATCCATATTGTATTTAGCGGAACACAAAAATAAAATTCCATAATTAAAATAATATATTATGGTTTTATTTTAAAATCTACTATACACTTCTTTTGTTATTGTTATTCAAAGTTTCATTTGTTTTAATTGAAATGAGATCACATTAAGAATAGATTTTGCGAGTAAAGGCTATTTGTAAAAATGGTACATTTTTGAACTATTCATGTAACTGGGAAAAGTGAAAATTAATATTAAAATAAAATAATGGTCGAAAAGTCCTCGAGTGGAGGCCACGTATCGGCAAGCGCAGCGTAGGACATCCACCCACAAGGTGGACAGACGACCTCATAAAGGCCGCGGGAACGCGCTGGATGCGAGACGCTTCCAACCGGTCCTATTGGAGATCTATAGGGGAGGCCTATGTCCAGCAGTGGACTTCCTATGGCTGAAATGATGATGATGAATATTAAAATAACAATTAATTAAATTAGAAAAATGGGAATAATATCGCGTATTTCCTCCACGTCCCCTTATTAAAGTTTCTACCCGTCTAGGCATACTGAGAATGATGTTATCGATGGTCTCCTGGGATAGTCTCCGCCATTCCTCAACTACGGCGATTCGCAGTTCACCCACGTTGACAGTAGCTGGAATTCTGGACTTAACTTTTCTTTTCAGCAAGTCCCAAACGTGCTGTATTGGGTTCATATCCGGTGATCTCGCCGGCCACTCCATAACAGTGATATTCATATCATTAAGATATGCTTGAGTTACCCGAGCGGTATGCGGCCGAGCATTATCCTGCATAAAAACAAAATCGTCACCGATATGGGGCAAACGGTACGACATTCTCTTCTAAAACTTCTCTGATATTAGCGGTCTGCAGTCAGACTCCCGCTGTCAATCACCACCAAGTCTGTGCGAGCTCCCAAACAAATGCCCGCCCAAACCATTATTGATCCACCACCGTATGCAACCGTAATTTCAAATTTGTCTGAATGTATCGTTCCCCTTTGCGTCTGCAGGTATATTGTTTGCCTGCCGTCAATTTGATTTAAGAGAATTCTGCACTCATCACTAAACAATACCTTACTCCATTGGTCCGCGTTCCAAAGTCAATGTTCCTGAGCTAAAGTTAACTTGTTTCTACGATGATTAACCTCGAGCCTTGGAGCCTTGGCGGGCACAAATGAACCCAAACCAGCTTCTTCGAACCTTCTTCGTACCGTACGCTCACTTACGCTTACACCCCGTACTGCTTCCAACTCATGTCGGGCTTGGACGGCCGTCAAACGGGGGTTCCTACGTACACGAAGCCGAATGAAACGATCATCCCTACTCGAAGTGCGTCTTTTTCTGCTCTGCTCTTCTCACATAAGTACCGGTCTCCCTAAACCGTTGGATACTGCGATGGATCGTTGAAACTGGTCGACGAAGATCTCTGGATATCACTCTGTAGGTTTGACCATTTCTTCGCATTTCGAGTGCCCTGGCAATCTCCGTTGGGGCTAAGTCAGGCATAATTCAATTCTCAACTCCAAAAAGATACGCAATTAAAAAAAACTAACTTCAAAAAGATACGCGATTAAAATAAAACTAACAAAAAACAGTATTAAAATGAAATTTTAAATCAAACTCAGAAGGAAGAAATACTAACTAATAAAATTAAAACAATTGCATAAAATGTGATGTTCAGTTGTTTTCTTAATTTAAAATTATTTCTTTTTAAATTAAATGACGTATAAACCAGCCAGCAACCTTATATAAATATGATACTGATATCAAACCTTTTTTTTATGTTTCGCTAAACATGCCGGTGTGTGTAGTATCGTCTTGTAATAAAAATCAATTTTATTGGGTAACTAGCTGACCCCGCGTACTTCGTACCGCCTAACAGTCAATTGTTTTCTTTAATTTTTTTCTCTACGTAAGAACCTATCCCCGTACTTAAAGGATAATTCTAAAAAAAGAATTTGCGAAATCGGTTCAGCTGTTCTCGAGATTTGCGCTTAGCAACACATTTAGCGATTCATTTTTAAAATATAGAAGATGATGATTAACCACGGCCACGGCCTTAGTTTCGGTCACTGAACACCAAGAGTTAATAAATGACCAAGAGGTAGAATTTCCTACTCGCTGCGTGTCGCTGTGTTTGTTCTAACACTACTCTCACATAGACACACTTCTATTTCTCTCTAATTCCCACTGTCCCTTTCACGCACGTATGAATAGGTGGAGCTTAAATGATAAGAGATACGCATGCGCAGAAGTTTCCTTCGAACCCGTTCTAGTTGAAAGCGCCAAAACGTTACAGGCAGGAGGAACAATCGAACCTCTTTTTATCCTTGATGTTTTAGTAAATTATTATGTACTTTGACGCGAACTGTGACTTAAAAAAATATATGACATCCAGCAAAGAACCTTATAGCTTCTAAATAACAAATTAAATCTTCTATATCTATACTCATTAGAATTATAATTATAAAGTAGTTTGTAATATCTTTTCATTAAAAGACATTATTATCTCTGCATGTTGTGTAGAATGTTGTGGAATATTTATTTATTATTATTATTATTAAAGATATACATCACACATACAATCACGGTTTTATCCCCGGAGGGTTAGCCAGAGGTGAATTAACACCCTCATTTATTTTCACCGGTCATTGTGTTAGGTCCCCCGTAATAGGGGGTGAGCCTGTTGCCGTATTCCGGGCACTATTGTTGACATATATGCCATGCATCTGAGGCTGAGTCTGGGCTGTATGTATATAAATATCTGCCTGATGTTAAACAGCCTTATCCCTTAGCTGTTATCCTATTATCCTTAAGATAATTTAAAAAAAAACTTGGGTTATATTATATTAAAAATTTTGAACACTTTTTTTTTTCAAATTGATGTCTGTTTGTTCGTGATGGATGCAAGAACTACGGAATGGGTTTAACGGTTCATCTACTTCAATAATCATTTTAGTTATACGGGCCTCTCTAACGTCAACGGGGCCAAGCTGGCTTAAGTAACTGTACCTGCCTGCAAGCCTCACTTACTGAGTAAAGGACACGGCTTCGGCCTCCACGGGACCCCACCAAGGTCTTCGGGGCCAATCCAACCTCAGTAACTGTACCTGCAAGCCGATACACTTACTAATTTTATTGAAGGGCACGACTACAACGTAGGCTTTTTGGAGGGTGAGACATCAGTCGCTTCCGTAAAAGTTAATATGGATATTAATAGCTGAATAATAAGTTAGCGTTAAGATTAAATGACACACAGTGGAAAAAAAACATGTTCCCTATTAATTGTCATAGTTACTGCCATGAAAATGCGGAACGATGAAGTAAAAAAAAATAAAACGATCGCGTTTAATACTAGGGGCACATAAACCAAAAGATTTATAATTAATACAATTGCAAGACTGAGAGGATGTAGTGTGATGCTACCGATTCACGCTATTTTCAACTATAATAGTTACGATTAAAGTCTATAATACCTTTTTATTGAATTTCAGTTAATACCTCTCAAAACATATAGCGAGGGTATAGATATGCGAATCGCAAGCAATTTTACCATATTATTGACATAAAAAGTGTAAAATTGTTGTTGTAAAATGTGCTCTAGGGAATTTTTTATATGCTAGAAGTAAATTGAAGTGAATCATCTAATGTTTTAAGTCATAATATTGTGTTTGATTGCAGTGAGAGTATGCGCGCCGTTGTTGACACACACATAAACGACAGGTTTGTGTGTGTCGACACATACGGTATATGGGTAGGTTGAATGTGTGAAATAGAAGCTGACGACGTTTTGCTACGGAAGGTATTTCATAGAAATCTCTTCGTGTCCGATAAATTCCAATCAATCGTAGCTACATGCTACGGTGCTTCGTAGCGACGACCTACGGACTTCTGTAGCAAGCCTATACACTGACTATACAGTGTGTCTTTTTAATTGGGAAAATAAGGGGAGATCTGATACTATAGTGGATACAGAACCACTCAAATATACTCGAAATATCGACTGCCTCTGTGGCGTAGCGGTAGTGAACGCGGCTGCTACGCAGGAGGTGCGAGTTCGATCCCCGCTCAGTGCCAATATTTGTATGCATGAATATAATTATTTGCATTGGTCTGGGTGTTTCTATGTATAATAAGTATGTATTTACAAAAAAAAGTATCTAAGTATGTATATCCACATTCTAGATTCCATAACACAAGCTAATTAAGCTTACCATGGGTCTAGATAGCGTTGTGTAGAATGTTGTAGAATATTTATTTAGAATATAAATATAGCTTTTATGTTTATTTTAATCTAGTAATCACTTACCTTACATTTTGCGAACCGTATACTTTGAGAGGTCAATCTTTAACTTATATTGACTACTAGCTGACCCCGCGAACTTCGTACCACCTAACAGTCTATTCTTTTTTTTAAATTTTTCTCCCCGTAAGAACCATCCTCGTACTTCAAGGAATATTCTAAAAAAAGAATTAGCGAAATCAGTTCAGCCGTTCTCGAGATTTGCGCTTAGCAACACATTTAGGGATTCATTTTTTTAGGGTTCCGTATTATATTATAGAAGAAGAAGGTCGTGAGAGTTTGAAACAAAAGGCAGACAGTAAGACAGACAGATAATAATTATACAACTTATAGTTAGAAAGTAGCCCTTAATCGGTTTATTTATACTAACCTCGGCTTAAATAAATCTTTGAATCGTTAAATATCTTTACTTTAAAATTATTCTTTCACGTATACAAAGCAGGTATATATTTTTTTAACTAAAATTTTACTATCCCTTTGTTCTACGCCTGCTTTTATTCAAATAAGTTTATTTTGGCAAAGCGGCTGATCGACGCTACGTTTAACCAGAAGGCTGGTTATTATCTTGCACAGAGAATAAGCATTCAACGTGGCAATGCTGCCAGCCTTCTGGGAACGTTACCGGTCGGTGATGATGTGGAGGAATTTCACGACGCATTTTGTATGTAAATATTTTATTCAGTTACCTATATTATTTTAATAATAGTTTGTATGTACTCGTAGTTTTAATTTAATTTAATATTATTTATGTTATATATAATATATATATATATATGGAGTAATATAACTTAATTAGAATATTAATTTAATAAACATAATATAAATATAATAACCATAATATAAATATTTACCAAGTCGTGTTAAACAACTTACAGTTGGATAGGAAACATCCGCAGCGAATAAGTTCCGCATTAGTACCAGGAGAGCATAGTTGTCTAGGAGCTCACATGCGTGATTCAGACTCTATTACGGCATAGGTAGCAGTTACTACAGAAAAGACACATAGCTACGTATCGATATATTATGGCTCCAATACATGTGCAGATACAGTTTTTATAACAGCAACTGAAATTACTGGACAGTTGTTTGTCTTAATTCCTTTAATGCCTATGGTAGTAATGCACACACACACACACACACACACACACACACACACACACACACACACACACACACACACACACATACACAAACACACGCACACCCAAATACATCTATAAAATTACAGAACATTTAAATACAGTTTTTTTTTTTACCTAGGCATATAATTGAATTATTAAATTAATATTTATTGTTATTTGAATTTAATGATTTAGCTAAGGGATAATGAACTTACATGTTGTACTAGCATTTTTTGGATGAGAATGGAACGACTCTGTTCCTAATATTATTGTATGTACCTCCAAGAGCACACTGACACCCAAAATACAGGTAATAACCTAGTTTGGGTGGCAGCGATTACAATTACAGCAGAATGTCATTCATTTCCTGATATTCTATTTAGTTTCATGTGTTCATTGCCTATGTGTATTTATGTATGTCACTGTTGTTTGTATTATTTTGTGTATATTATTTGTGACAATAAATTATTATTATTATTCTCTTTATTCATTAAAATTCCATATAATTTATATTTTATTATTATTCCTCTTAATTTATTGTAAGATCTTATATAAATTATATTTTTAAATACATATATATACAAAAACATACAAATATTTAAAAATATAAAAAATAGTGCCCCACCGGTATCGGGTACAGGGACCAAGCTGCCGGTGGTTAGGGCTCCAGGGAGAGGAACCTCCTCACAATACGTGCCGTGTCGAGGAGTACCGCCTTCTGCATCAAGCCCTTGATCCAGCTACCTAACGAGAGCCTTTTAAGGTGTTGGTCGAGGCTCTTAGCAATCAGCCCATGGGCCGATATGACTATCGGGACAGTGATTGCCGAATCGACATTCTACATGTCAACATTCTCATGAGCCAGATACAAATATTTTATTTATTTGCCTTTTTCGGCTTTCATGAGGTTTTCGTCATGAGGAATGTTGACATCAACAATAATTGCAAGGCGCTCTAATCGATCTATCACCACTATATCAGGCTTATTGGCGAGAATAGTCCTGTCAGTGATAATAGATCGATCCCAATTAATGTGACACGACCATTCTTGAGAACTAGGTCGGGCACTTACCTGTAGTATGGCACCTCCGAAGTCACAAGGTTGTATTTCAGGGTAAGTTGCTGATGTACAATCTTGGCCACTTGGTTATGCCTGTGCAAATACTCACCGTTGGCAAGACGAGAACAACCAGAAATAATGTATCTGAGTGATTCACCGGGGCGGTGGCATGCCCGACAGATGTCCACCGTACCGTCCTTCAGAATATACTTCCGATAATTGTTCGTCATGACAACTTCGTCCGTAATTGCAAAGACAAAACCCTCGGTTTCGCCGAAAAGATCACCGAATCGAAGCCAAGATACGGACGCTTTTAAGTCTATATCGGGCCCATTTAAGGCCCGATAAAACCGTCCATGTAGCTCTTTGGCCATCCATACCTCCCTGCGATCAGCAGTAACTAAGTACTACAGGTTTGCGCCAGTTCTCTTTAGCCAACGCAAGAGGGGTTAAACTGTTGTCCACTGCAACCACATCACGGTGCATATCCGTGTTTGCTTGTAGACAATATGTCTGAGGTTGTATATCTCAGGGTTATGGAGGTTCTTGATATTAAGGAAGTCACGATCCCCCAGCTTCCACGGACCCCCAGCTTCAACCTCATTACGGAAGATCGTGGGTGACGCATCCGAAATGTGGCTAACAGTGTTCGAACTTTTCTTATTATTTTATTTTTATTATTATTATTAATTACAAGTAGTATTGTAGTTTAAGCCCTTCAGTTAGGATAAATTGTTTGTGTTAAGAGTGGGTTTCATCAGGACGATGATGATAAGGAGTGGGTTTACGTCGGTAGTGTAATGGCCCGGATTAGAACTCGGGACCTATCGATCGTAAAGCCGACTACCTTAACCAGTAACTTTGCATTCAACTACTGCTTCTCACTAATGCACCCACTGTGGTGGGATATCGGCCATTATACCAGCACTTCAATCAATCAATCAATTAGCCTACTGCAGTCCACTGCTGGACATAGGCCTCTCTCAATGTGCGCCACGTTTGCCGATCCTCCGCCTTCCGCATCTAATCCGTCCCAGCCACCTTTACCAGCACTTATGGCCAAACAAATTTTATAAATATTTTACTAACGTACATAATAGACTTATCTGTCATAAATTCACCAACATGAGTCATGAGGCCGTCAAGCTGAGTACCACCATTGAAACATGATACGTGTCTATAATGGTGACCCTCTTTTCAGAGACTTTGCCTTTAGCTTACCATCAGGCGAGGTGAAGTCAAATTGACAAAATATGGCGGTACGAAGTTCGCAGTGTCAGCTAGTTTTATTATAAAGGTAATAAAACTAGCTGACACTGCGAACTTCGTACCACCATATTTTCCGCCCGCGTGGTATTCTGATCCCGATTTATCAGTGTTTCTCTACAATAATATGCATGTATTATACATATAAACCTTCCTCTTGAATCACTCTATCTATTAAAAAAACCGCTTTAAAATCCGTTGCGTATTTTTGAAGATTTAAGCATACATAGGGATGGACAGACAGCGACAGCGACTTTGTTTTATAGTATGTAGTGATAAAATGCCATTACTCAGGTTGCTGAGGTGAAATTAACTTTATAACAAAGCGCTCTGGTGGCTGCTGTCTGGTTCTACTAAATTTAAATCTCGATATGACAAAGGTGAGAAGCACACAGAACAAATCAATATCCAGATACCTTGACGATCGGGAGCGCATAACACGCAGGGAGCCTGCACTGTTTACAACTCGTCTGTGTAAAGGATAGAGGAAGAGCGCAATTACCACGTGCTGGACGTGATCTTCCCTTTCTTTTTTATTACAATACAATTAAAGTTGACACTGTATTACAGCGAACCGTACTTACACATAATCTAATTTGTTACCAAAACTTCATCCTAACCACCACCTTTCTTTCGTATCAAAATCCCCACGGATACCACCACCGTCTAAAGCTGGGTCCACATTTGTATCATTTGCCCGAACCGATCACCGTATCCGTATCGGCGACGCGTCTCATACCTAATCGCATATGTGGCCGGGTGATGATACGCGTATCACTGATATATACATTGTAATCATGATACGCGTCGCCGATACGGATACGGTGATCGGATCGGGCAAATGATACAAATTTGGACCCAGCTTTACAGGGGTAGGTATAAGGTGGCCCCGATGATATTTTTGATGACACGCATTCAAACCCGTCGATTACCTTACATTTTGTGAACAGATTCCGTTTCGCAGGTCAATACATTATGCAAACAGATTTCGTTTCGCAGGTCAATATTAGAAAACATACATAGGTACTATACTCATGCCTGTAAATTCCTGAAGGGGTAGGCAGAGAAGAGTCAATACCCACATTTTGCCTATTGCCGTCACGCCGGAATATTGAATAATATCACTCCAAATCTGTTTATTTTAGTAAATACAAATACAAATATGTACATACAAAATATAGTTATTCAATTAGTAAATACAAATACAAATATGTACATACCAAAAAGAATTTTGCAAACCCGTCTACGCATGGCGGAGCTATGAGCGAATAAACATAAAAAAAATATAATATATAAACATCCGAATTCAGAACCTCCTCCTTTTTTGAAGTCGGTTAAAAATGTAGTTATTCAATTTATAAAAGTTTGTATCTTCCTCATTCCTATACATTACAATATCTTAAAGTTATGGTTGGGTCTAATAGGAACATTTTATTATAACTATTAAAAAAGGTTAACTGTTCTTACTGTACCACCACAGAAATCCACCCTATATAATATAACAAACTAGCCTCTGGTTCTACTCAACTGATTGCAATCAAACAAACGTAAGATTTTAAGTCTGACCAAGACCTTTCTAACAAAAAAATCCGCATCAAAATCCGTTCAATAGTTTTTCGTCTATCGCGAACAAACATTTCTAATGTACAATTACGTGATATTAGAGATAGAAGATGTCCTATTGGTAAAATTGTTCATTATTTTTTGCTACACGTACTTTGATATCGAGTGACGATGATGTTCTAATGAATATTGATGACTCATAACAGTAACTCCCAACCATCCATCACTTGGATGTAAGGACGCAAATCCAATGATTGTAGCCAACCCAGTACTAGGAGCGCATGGGTCAGGAGGAGTCGCTGCTTGTGCCCCACGGCATTAGCGACCGTATTTGCTAATGATAATTTTATAATCGTTATCGAGTCAGATATTACTTTACGATACTCCGTAGCGCGCAGCATTAGCTACGGTGTGAAGTTGCTACGCTTATGCTATACATATATCTAATAGTACATTATGGTACAAGTGAGCAAAGTTGTTGATTACCGCCGAGGCGCCATTGAGACCCGAGCCGCTAGGCGAGGGTCTTAGAGAGCCGAGGACGGTAATCATCGTACTCACGCGTGCCATACGACGTTTTACCACACACTTGCGAATAAAATAATACTACAAATACTAAATAAACAGTACTACAAATTAATTCGTTTTCCTATGTGCGTGCATTTAACAATGGCGGTCCGGTCGGCCATATTTAAAAAAAAATAAGGTTTGAATTTAACTTTTTTTTACCGTTTTTTTTTCTGTACTTAGAGAAAAAGAAATTAAATTTGAGTGAAAATTTTGTTTATTAAACAAGTATTACAAGTTGAAATCCTTATTTATTTAAATACGAAAATGCATCAAATTAACATACAATAGGCATATTAATTTATTCGTACTATTAAACACGTTCTTTTTTGTATCGAAACTTTTTTAAGAACATAGAAACTTAACCTATAAAATTAAAAAAAGAATCTAACTATAACTCACTTGTGAATAATAGCAATGAAAAAGTCATAGTTTGATAATAGGTGTCATTACGTGCCTATTTGCGGTGAAATAATAGCACTTTTATGAGCAGGTGTGTTGTAAATAATATTTTCACCATTGACACTCGAAAAAGGGCCCGTAATTCATCAAAAACATTGAATAAAACGCTCTTTCATCATAACAAATTTTAATTCATAATCACAAAGTAATTGTTTTCTCGTAGTCAATGATGAAAAGTAGCGTACCTAACACGTGAAAAAAGAATTCATCTCGTCTTTTGTATCCCTCAATCCGGTCAGGTTCCTATCTAAAATCCCTCGCTACGCTCGGGATTCTACCGTAGAAACCTTCGCTCCTCTCGGGATACAACTTAGTGCCTCGAAAAGAATTCATCTTTTTTTCACTTGTTGGGTAATCTACTATTATACAATTTGCTAAAATGATGCAAAGCTAGCTACAGTCATATTACAAAGAACACATGAACCGAAAGAATCGTGGGCAATTAAATGGGATATTATACCATTTCCATTTCTTTATTTTCTATTTGACAGCTGACGCATATGAATTATTGTTTTTATTTTTGGAATAATGTACTACAGTAATGTCATACTTTATTGACAGGTAACGCCCATTTAGTGAAGTGCTCTGTGCATAGCAAACAAACACAGACTATAAAACAGATCTTGAGATATGATAAATCGATCAATTGTCTTCAAATCGATTTTGTTAATTTATTTATTTTCTTTTCGACACCTTACATAGATTGTTAATATGCACGCGTTAGTGAAATTATTTTAAAACGCATAGTTATTAACGTCTACGTCAAGTTTAAATTAAGATATATGAACAGGTATGTTTGGAAAATCACACATAACTACCTACCTATTTATTTAACAAACTATACGTATTCCATTTCTTTATTTTCTTCATGACAGCTCCTGTGGAAACTTGAACGAGCGTCTTTTTTACATTGTGTATGCATTATTTTATAAAGATATGACGGTTACGCACGCACAAGGTTATACCAGAGTCGAAGAAACTGATAGGGATTAAAATAATTATCGATAAACGTAAAGGCGGCCACTCATTAATAAAGGCGGCCACCCACTTACAGTCCGCCTGCAGTTTTTCGTCAGTCCGGCGGCCTGTAGTCCTTATGTCATCAATGTCTTCATAATTTTATTACCTCAGACTAAAATAATAACATTATTTTATTCTTTTAGTCTGATGTTATTACGTACCTATAAAATGCCGACGGCCATAGACTGTCCGGCCTATAACTGTCTTTGCTGACAAAATCGTAAAGCGGGCAAAAACTGTAAGTGTGTGGGCTATTGCGATGAACTGACAGACCGATATCATCCGGTTGTCGTTCGATAAACTGCTAGTGGGTGGCCGCCTTACAGTCCGCCTGCAGTTTCTGGTCCTATCGAGCGACCTGCAGTCCTAAGCCGATAGCGCCAACACACTAAAACGATTTTGGCCTGCCGGCTGTGCCCTGCTGCCACTTTTGCAACTACATACTAGCAGTTGGGAGTCGACAGTTTCCCACCGTATGATCGCCTATCGGCAATCGTCTGATGCTTCCAAATCAGTCATAGATTGATAAATGTATCTACTTTTAGCCTCAAAAAAAAAAAAATAATCTTCATTAATTATTAGGATATTGATTCATCAGACTCTTCCCAGGCGCGGTCCAAGGGGGGGGGTCACAGGGGACATGACCCCCCCCAAAACCATGCACGTCATAAAGTCCCAGTACGAGGGGAGGGGGGGTTAAATTTCTTAAGGAATTTCCGAAGTGACCCCCCCCCCCCAAAACTTCAAGCTGCGACCGCGCCTGACTCTTCCTCGTAATTTACACTAGACTCGTCAGTTATCAGACATATTTATTTTTCTTGTCCTCTCTACGACACTAGCTCTGTTTTCAAGTGTCACGTCACTTTTATTTATTTCATGTATAATTTAAAATACTTGGTAAACGAATAATTAATATTTATATGTTATAAAAATATGTCGATGCATTAAATCGATTGAAAAATGTTCATAAGTAAAATCGATACTTTTTTCGAATCGAAACGGCAACGTACGCGGGCGTAACTATTTTCAAATTATCTCAATCTGTCATAGAGAAAATAAAGAAATGGAAATGGTATAAGTAACATATTGATATCGTTCCTGTAGGAAAGCGTTAATACAGTTCCCTACAACCTGAATGCAATCCCTACAGCCTGAAACACAATATCTTCAAATTTTGGTTTCAAAAGGTTAAATATGGGGGTCAGAATGAATTGGAGCCATAATATTGAAGAGTAGTTATGTACAAAAATGTCCAAGAGAAAATTGCAAAGCTAAAATCGTGTTTGATTTATACACAACTGTTGGTAAGATCCATAGCAGGATCTGTTGTACCAGGATATCAAAAAGACGACGGAGACTCAATGTCGGTAACTCATCACAAACAGCATGACTGTGTAGGTTAGACTCACACAGTGACACACATACTTATCAAAATCCGACTGTTGATTGGTGCATCTTGTACGAGGCGGGACCCAACTGTTGCAACAGTGCGACGAGGTGAGGAAAGGTTCGACTTTGTATCCTTGTGTTACTAGTACGGTGAGCCAGTGGAACCATGAGGCATGAGGTGCCATAAGCTATGAGGTGTCATAAAGTACATTATGTCGATTAAAAGTTTTTTAAAAAACCCAAAAACTGTCGAATTAATCACTGCCAACATTGCTGGCAAACATAAGAAATAATCGAATGAAATTTTAAGCATTTAGTGTCCTAACTATTCAAATCGTTTTAATCGTTCGTACGATATCGGCAGATGGCGATGTTGCCATCGCCATCTGCCGATATCGTCTTGGTCATTCAGTGGTCAGAGCATTCTTCCTGTAAGGGAAAGATCACGGCTTCGAGTCCCGCCTAATCTATATTCGCTTTTTCTTTCTAAAAACGGTAAGAAATAATCGCTCGTACTTCTTTGAAAAAGTATGAACGAGGTTTATTACTTTCATTTAGCTTCAGTTCCAGTGAGACAATGCCGAGGTCACATCTCCGATATCGTCAGCAATCGTAGAGAGCCAGGAGGACCATGTACTTGTCTGTTACCTCTGTATTATCTAAAAGTACTAAAAAAAAATTCATAAGTATTTTATATTCATTAAAAACCAAAACCCCTACTACACCACGATCCAGTTTCCAGAGCGGTATTAACTAGGATGTGAAAATATAACAAAGTTACATTCTATATCAACTAGCAGCACCTGCAGAGCTAGCCATAGTCCCAAAGATCGCTGCCAGCTACCAGGGATGCATAAATTGAAAGGATTCTTTTCGTACCACTTACAGAAGAGAAATTTTGTACATTACTGCCACTGCTAAGGAATTTTGAGCCGTATCGTCCACGCCTTTGGTCTATAATTCTATTTTATAGAACTTCGCATATAACGTTTCAATATAAGTATATGATTGTATAGAATTAGGACTGCTAGATTTGACACCGAATTTCTCATTATTTCAGACATACAAAGGTAGAAATGTGTATTGTACTAGAACCGTTCGGAAAAGTTATGTAGGTATGTATCAAGTGGATTTATCTAAATTGTTTAATGTTTTATGTCATAATATAGTGTTTGATAGAAGTGAAGGCGATGCGGTGTTGTGTTTCCGCTAATATATACTAGTGTGCGTTGGGTGCGAATGAAAGGAGAATAGTTTAGTTTAGAGTGAGAGAGTACAAAGTACAGGAATGTTTTCATTTTCTATTTCTATTAAATGATTGCTTATAACTAATGTAAATTATTCTATGATTTTAACTTTGGAGTGGCAATGAAATGTATCTTTTTATAATATGGTATACATTATCGAAGGGCACGCCGCGCCGTAGTAGCGGCGGTAAGACCCATCATGGGGGCGTGGCTGGAGAAGCCACACACAACGAGCGGCCTCTCGTTTTGGCTGACGCAGATCATCACCAATCATGGATGCTTCGGGCGGTATCTGCATCGGACCGCGAAGAAAGAGCCAACGTCCGAGTGCCATCACTGCGACGCGAGCGAGGACTCGGCGCTGCATACGCTCACCGAGAGTCCGGCGTGGGAGACGCCGAGACGGGAGCTGGTGGCGACCTTGGGAGTGAGAGTTCTCACTCTCGCCACTTTGCTCGCAGCGATGGTTCGTGGTTCGTGGGCCGCCGGCGCCTCCTTCTGTGAGCAAATAATGCTCGTGAAGTGGGCGGCGGAGCGGGAGCGAAGGAGAATCGCATACGTTGCGGCTCGCGAGGAGCGCAGAAGAATCGCTAACCGCGCAGCCCGCAACGAGCGGCGGCAACTCGGGCGTCGGAGGTCGCAGAATGACCTCCGTCCCCCATGAGCGCGGGCCTGGGGGTGACGGGTGGAGCCGCCTGTCACCCTAGCAGAATCAGGCCGCGGAGGCGGCGCGCATTGCGTGCCTCCCCATACCCGGGGGCGAGTTGGGGACTCCACGGTCCCCACACCGGAAGAGGGCTAGATCGAGTGATATGGCCCTGGGTTGGCCAGGGTGCGAGGGATATGGCTACGACAATCTCACCTCCGGCAACTGACGGCCCACAGACGGCGTGCGTTTTAGTCGGTTCGAGTCCGACATAACCTCCTCCTCCGGGTCCGACGGGGGAGGTATCCGTGGGGATTTTTCGCACGATAAAAAAAAAGGCCGACATTATAGATGAAGACTCTGATTATTATCGTTCACGCTACTCGCGCTACGCTATTTCTTGCGATAGAGCTACGTGATGCTACGCGCTACGAATGCGTAGCATGTAGCATGAGCTACAGTAATTTTTTTACCGTATCATACAAAGCTTGCACATACCTAGTTATCTACTCCTGCTTTCCATTATTGAGTTTGATTTGATTTTTATGGGAGTAACTGCCGTCTTAAAAACGAACTTCGAGAGAAAATTGCTACAGTTTTGTCAGCTAAACTGTACACTGGTGTACCCCGCTCGCCGGTGTGTTTGCCATGGGGCTCGAAGATGTCATATAAATATATATGGTCCCATATTCCTGTTAATTTATTACAAGTACTCGTACAACATGGAGATAAGTCTGAAAGCAACCCCTGACTACTTTAAGAGAAGATATATACAATCTTTGTGCTACAGCTGACCAGATTGACCTAATTGTATAGGTAGGTCTCTAATGTGTATTGTAGGTTTAGATATGATATAGGTATATTTTATTTGACTATACCCCGTCTGATGGTAAGGCAATATTACCTATTCACGTAGGTAAGTTGAGACAAAGTGTAATCCAGACAACGGCGTCCATAAAATAGTAGTCGGCTACAATTGTTGCACGACGACTAGGCCTATGAAAGTTACGCTCCGGCTACTAGGGACGCATGAACTAAAAGGGTTTCCAGGCTCAAACGACCACAGCATTGTCAATCATATTTGTTGCGCACCAAGTCTCAAAATCGCGCTTCAGTACCTAACAAATGTCCACGGTTTGGAACTGCAAACTGCAAGTTTATTGCTAGATTTCTTGACTATTGTAACTAAATAATATACTACTAAGCGCAAATTTCGAGAATAGCTATACCTACTGATTCCACTAATTCTTTTTTTTAGAATATTCTTTGAAGTACGAGGATGGTTCTTACGCAGAGAAAATTTTTAAAATTGCCTGAATAAGTTCAAAAAAAAATAATCAACACTGTTAGGCGGTACAAAGTTCGCAGGGTCAGCTAGTATCAAATATTTATTTTACCTTATAATTTATTTACATCTTATTTTTATATAATATAATATATTATTCTAGATATATACAGAAACAAAACTAAATTAATAAATAAAAATATTTACAAGATTAAAAAAAGGGAAAGGAGAAAGGGGTCAGGTGTCGAAGAATTCCTCCCAATCGATGTCGACTGGTAACGTACCCAAAAGGCTGGCGGCATTACCCCGTTGGAGGGCAATGCCAATCCTTTGGGCAAAATAGAGGCCAGCTTTGGTCACGCGAAGCATCGACCAGTCGCTTTGCAATTTCCGTGTAAAGCGACCGTGCGCTCGGACTCCACGAACCCAACGTTTCGACCCCAAACGGCTCAAATATATAATTGTTGGTTAATATTATCATATTTGCATATTTGCGCAGATGCCGCAGCAGCACAGGCGCAGCCCGTCGTACTTGGAAGATGGGAAGGCGCCAGGGTATCGACGCATGTTGCGTCCCACACCAAATACCTGCCCATCTTCCAAAGCACCAAAAAAATACCATCCGGTCTCATGCCATAGTCGCGCACCAAACCAACTGGTACAAGGATGGCTGGGACGCCGACGGTGACAAGAGCCCGGCGGATTATATCATTTAAATGTGCATGACGTGACATGCTTCCTGCGCTCCTGCTGCATGATAGGCCGTGGTGCCGGAGGCTGTCGACTGCTTCTGCGCAGTGACAACGATGAGGAGAAACACAGCACCTAAACGAAGACAAGCTGCAATTCTGAATGTCGTGTCGTCCAACATGGTGCCAATGTTGGATAACGGAAGAGCCTGAAGCCACACACCAGACTCCCACTCTCCCACAGCCAAAAGGCGAGCACGCTCTGCAACATTAGAGGACGAATTAATTAATTACTGTCTTAAAATGTTGCAAAGCGGCTCATCCCACTGTCTCTTGGAGCATAGGTTGGTGGGCATAACAGAATAATTTGGGCAAAATATTTTCCAAGCATTTATGGCTTCGACTTTGCCCGGCACTTCAGAATTAACCAGTGTGGGTAATAATATTTTCCTGGTTAATTCCTCTGTGCCATGGATCGAAGCCAAAAATGCTGGTAAGCTCACATCGGGAATTTTACGAACGCCGAGCCCACCTCGGTGAACCGGGAGAGATGCGGGGTCGGTCGTTCAAATCGGCGTTTAAAAATTTGCATAGGGTATTTTGAATAATTTTGTCCATCTTGTCTAAAAGTGCCAAATGTTTAAAAAATTGTGATGAGCGAAGAGCATATTGTGTGAATTTGGGGACGAAAAGGCAATATCTGACGATTGTAAAAGCCGAATGTATGTTAATTTGCGATTATTCCCGGTGTCCACCCCCTGCTTGTCCACCGCGGGTGGACAGAGACACAAATATTTAAAAAAATTCTCGCTGTCCACCCCTGGGGGACAGCGAGAATTAATTTTAAATTATTTTCGCTGGCCACCCCGGGTGGACAAAGACACGAGTTTCATATGACTACTCTCGATGTCCACCACCGGTGGACAAAGCCACTGCTTAAATAAACATTCTCGATTTACTCCCAATTCCACCCTTGCTGGAATTGGGAGTAAATAATTATCACAAAATTAATTATATAGGTAGGTAGTTTAATCATATCATCTTTTACAATTTGTAGAAATAATTATCACATTATTAATCATAGTCACAGAAAATATCTTTACATCCTCATCCTTTCTAAAAATAAATCAATATTAAAGTCCCCATTGACAAGTCCCATTTGCATGTTGTGAATAAACTGATCACTTAAAATATATTTTTTTTTACGTTTATTGTTGGAGATATCGGTAGTACTGAAAATAATACTAATATCATACCATTGATATACGCATATATGACTCGCCGCGATGTCGAATCGTACACAATTCTATTCAACTTAATTAAAAGTCAGATACCTCGATGGGAACCTAGAATGATTAAAATCGATTTTGAGACAGCTGCAATAAAAGCTATCAAATCTATTTTTCCATTGGCTAATGTCAAAGGGTGTGTTACTCACTTTAGAAAGGCTATATGGAAAAAGGGTCGTGACTTGAAACTCACAATATCCGGAGATATTTATAAAATTAGAGAGGTGGCACTGACTGCCGTGCTTCCGTTGCTACCCGAATCAGAAGTGATGAACGGGTGGATGTATGTAACTCAAAGGAGTACTACAGATCCTGACGTAATGCAATTCAGGAAATATGTAGAAGATTATTGGCTACGGGATGACTTTTTTACTGTCTGGTGTGTTTTCGGCGAGAGACATCGCACAACCAACGCGGTCGAAGGATGGCACAATAAAATCAATAAAGCCATGGGGAAAAAAACCCAAACGCACTCCTGGCTTTAAGCGTCCTTAAAGAAGATGCAAATTTTTTCGTAGTGCGAAAAATGCAATTAAGCCAAGGTATTAATAACAACAATAAACGTAAAAAAAAATATATTTTAAGTGATCAGTTTATTCACGACATGCAAATGGGACTTGTCAATGGGGACTTTAATATTGATTTATTTTAAGAAAGGATGAGGATGTAAAGATATTTTCTGTGACTATGATTAATAATGTGATAATTATTTCTACAAATTGTAAAAGATAATATGATTAAACTACCTATATAATTAATTTTGTGATAATTATTTACTCCCAATTCCAGCAAGGGTGGACATCGAGAATGTTTATTTAAGCAGTGGCTTTGTCCACCGGTGGTGGACATCGAGAGTAGTCATATGAAACTCGTGTCTTTGTCCACCCGGGGTGGCCAGCGAAAATAATTTAAAATTAATTCTCGCTGTCCCCCAGGGGTGGACAGCGAGAATTTTTTTAAATATTTGTGTCTCTGTCCACCCGCGGTGGACAAGCAGGGGGTGGACACCGGGAGGAGACGGTCCAAACCTTCACTAAAATTTTGTATTCTTTCTTCAATGAAGGCATCATAGGCATCTTCAAGAATCGGGGACCCTAGGAGTCGGAGTGAACTTTTTTTATCTAGAACTTTTAGGGGCCAAAATTTCGAAATTGCCAAAGATTTGTCAATTCGTTAAGGAAAATTTCACATTTTGACGGATTTAGTTCTAAACCAATAGTCTTAAAATCTTCCAGAAATGTCAAATCTTGAAGTAGTTACTATGTCTTTAACGAATAGATAAATGAGTAGCATTTTTGCAATGTTATTACTCGTCAATAAGACGTCAACGAGATTGTTTGAACGTAAGATACCCTGAAACTAGAACTAGAAATAGGCTCGCTTTTTATTACGCGAAACTATTAATTGAAGACGTGGCCTCAAAATTTTAACATGTAATTTGGAAAGATGATATTTTTTGATTATTATTTATTTATCAAACTCATAGTGTGAAATTATCGTACTTATTTATTATTAGGGAAGCATAAAAAGAAAAATAAGTGAATTATTTATTCGGCAAAACCTGTACGTGATTAAGTGATTTATTTTTTTAAAGATATAGACGAACGTATAGTATTCAGAGGAAAATAAAATTTTTAATTTCTGAACGATCTCTTTCTAGAGGGAATACTATACCTACTCTATTCGGCTAGACACCCAACCAAAAGTAAACAATGCGTCATTAATACTGTTCTGTAACAAAACGAGACGTTTTAATACTAAAATGAATTATCTATTTATTAATAAGGAACTAAAACAATTACATGATAAAGTCTTCTTCACAAATTTATTAAAATGTTTTTACAATTCAGATGCTATAGAATGTTGGAATGCAATTTTACTTTATCGGTTCTACAAAGTACCGATTTCAAGATTCACAATGCACGAAGGACAAACGAGACAAAATTGGAATTGGTGTTGTGAATACTTCCTGGAGCACGCACTTGTACCAGGATAACATTACCATGGCGGAGATTAATATGTATTGACATCTCATACAGAGATGGTCGAAGAGTGTGTGCGTACACAAAATGTATTTGTGTACCACCTAAATCGCCCGCCCCTGGAGGCGTGACCAACGATGACACTGGGAAGGTCGATATTTTGTCCCTGAATCACTAGCAGAGCAGTACTGTTCAGGAGATTCATCCTACAAATATCTGGTGGAGTTACTATCAACACTAACAAAGCATGTCTAAAACTTAACTGCGAGTCGTATTTATAGTCAACACCATCGTCGTTATGGTACGTATCTATAATGGTGACCCTCTTTTCCGAGACGTTGCTTAGCTTACCATCAGGCGAGGTGAAGTGAAATTGACGTGTCCTATATATAAAAATAGCTCGGTTTCTAAAATTCTTTTTTTTTTTTAGTAAAAAAAAGAGGCTTGTTTATCCAATGGTTTGTTACCACCAATATTCTAGCGGTTGTCCCAGTTACATAAAAAACTTACACTTTGACCTCGGGACTCTCACAGCTTTTCCCCTCCGTCTGAGCCGCAAACCAGGAGAGAAAACTTGCGCCAGAAAATCAGCAGATGAACTGGCTCGCAGGTAGGTAGGCTTGGGACCGAATAGATCTTGATAGAACACACATGCCCTGAAACAGAGGTTTTAAATTTGTAGATATTCATATTATTATTTATTTCACGCGGATATTTCGCTCTCCACAGGACGAATGAGGCGGAGTCGGGCCCTGACACCCTCCCACTCCAAACCACCCCCAGGGAGACGAGTTTCATTCACTTGGTTTATAGCTACTGCTCTGTCGTTATGGTGACCTGGTACTCGAATTTCACTGCCACCTTTGAAAGACATCAACGATTCAATTCTAAAGCGTTTTTATTGAATTCAATTGCTTCTTTTTTTATATAATTTCTCTACTTGTATTTACGATATTAGTTCTTGTTCTACTTAAAAATTGTGATAATAATTCAATGGCGCATAATGTTAGTTTCAATTTTGATCGGGTCGGCTATAAAGCAAAATGTTTTAATTATGTGCTTTTGGTCTTCTCAAGCAAAAAGTTTATGTAATCAATGTTGACCACATGAAGAGATTGTCCTGGGAGCAAATCGTCCACAATTTATTTATTTTAAGATTATGATTTAGAAGTGATTTTTATGAATCACAGGAAATTTAGTTCATGCAATTACATTCTTTTGTGTTAACGTAGGCGATTATAGCTCGTAGGCGACTTACGGTGGCGTAGGCGTCTACAACGCGTAGGTGTCTACAACGCGTAGGTGTCTACAACGCGTAGGTGTCTACGGCGGCGTAGAGTATTCTAAAACGCAGGCGTCGGTGTAGATAGATCGTGACTGGAAGTATAGCAATAGCACTGGAAATAGTATATAAAGTATACAGGAAATATGTCGTGTGGACCACAGTCCGAAGAAATTTCCACACCAGCTTGGCGTCATATAATGTTCATTAACAGTCTGCAATGGGGTCACGATTAAAGGCTTGTTTTGGAGTATGTATGCACTTCAAATTTTTTTTTTCGTTACGACTCATTCGGCGGAGAAACGTTTGTCGGAGTTATGTTTCAGATCCGTCGCACCCGAGGCTTTCACCTCGGAGTCTGGGGTCCGCTTTACCTGTCATAACTTCGGATTTGCCTAGACCTCGATATTTTCCGTGAAGCCACAGCCATCTGACTTTCACAACCCAATGGTGGCATTAAGTGATATCGAAGCATTGCAGCTAGACCGTTGTTGTTGAACTTTTTAGGGCTACAACGACCCGTAACGACTGCCATAGATGTTCGCATGACAACCGGGACCGACGTGCTTTCCGAGGCACGACCAGACCAATGCAAATACCCATATTCATGCATACAAATATTTGCACTGAGCGGGGATCAAACCCGCGCCTCCTGCGTTGCGGCCAGGTTCACTACCGCTACGCCACAGAGGCTGTCTACTATATACCTATACAAAAATGAAGAAAGAAGGAGGAAAAACTGCAACTTTAGGCATCGAAAAATATCCTTCCCATTCCTTCCTTCCTCTGCTGACGGTTATATTATATCGTTTTCTTTCATAAAAGAGTAAACAGGGGTATATTACATTCATGTACCGTTAAAAATGTCTTAACCCATATATGCCCACGGGGTCGATAATGACCCCAAATTCCTTTATGACTTCTAGTGCACACTGATAGCGAGCTGTTGCACTAATTTATATTATAATGCTATATTTTGTTAGATGGATGAACTATTTTGAAACACAGCACAAGTTCACATAAAAATCTATAAATAATTCAAGTGATAACTGGGCTTGAAGTTTATATTTATTTTTTTGTGACAAAAATTGGCGACTGAGTTCATATAAATGTAATTTTTGTTATATAAATGTTGTCATTTTACTAAATAAAATGTTTATCATACTAAATGAGATGTATATTTTGAAGGTAAGAGTATGTATTCTTGTATATAACATATTTTACTATTAGCGATCAGTTGATATATTTTTGTGGGTCGATAACGACCCCGTGGGCACATTTGATGCTTTACGTTCTTATTTTTTTTTTTATAAGTTCCAATACACACTCTTTACTTATGTGATTTAAGATGGTCGGTAACCATTTGATGACTTAATTGATATCATGGGCATCGATATATGCAAAATTCACACGTGTAAAGGTACCATGTATGACAGTAACTCAGGTTTTACAACGTAAAAAAGGTACAAAGTCATGACGATACAACCATTGCTGATTATTAGTCGTTTCTAGATGTAGTTTACAAATCTCTGAACCAATTTCTGTGGTATCCAGCTCCAGGTTACGGTGGTTACAACGCAACTGCCCTGTTGTACAGTCAACTGATAGAATGATTGAGGCACCAACATTCACCGCTGAATCTAACGTGTACATTTCTTCCTTGACTGTACAGTTGACTAGGCCTACGTTATGACAATAACGTAATTACACTGTTGTCAAATGAGTTTAGAGTGCACCCAATCTAAAAGATATGTTTGATGTGGCTAATTGACGTTTTTGTCGTCAAATATACTTCATTCAAATTATTATCATTACGAAAGAAAGAGTGACACACATTCGAACCTCTTCAATTTATTCCAATATCATCAATTCAGTAATATGGGAATCCCAAGTCTTATTTTGGTCTATTTCTAAGTCATAAAAGACAACGCTACTTCTGAAACCACGGAAATAGATGATAGAAAACCTACAAAACGATTGGTCACTACCGCCTTCAGAAGCTGTATGAGTACTCCTAGTTATCAAAGAAAGTAAACTAATAGGATTCTTCGAATGATTTTTAACGAAGATATCAGAGATGCAAGATTATGATACAATGAGACATGCAGTAGTTACTGTAAATTCATGGGAACTTTCAATTTTGTTGTACATTTCTAATATTTTCTTACAGTTTCGAACTTTCTAGTTATGAAATTTACTATTTTCTGTACAATGTTTTACTGGTCAAACATATGGGAAATAATCCTTTACAAGAAATAACTAGTTATTTGCATATTATGAATAATTTAATCTTACCAACACGTGCTAATACTTTAATTTTGACACACCTCAGTTCACACTGGTATGGTAACATATGTGCCCATGGGGTCGTTATCGACCCACTGAAAAAAACCTACTTCCCGATCTGAAAACCACAAGTTACCATTACAGCCCTTATTTATGATCATTTATTATCAACATAGCTGAAAATCTTGAAAATTCGTCTCAAAAAAAGTTCTGGGCATATATTATGGGTTAACGGTATAAATAATAAGGTAATATAACTTATATTCATTGTAATGTCGCTCCCAACGCGCAAAATTTTAAAAGTACAAAATGTTAGTTCGTTTCTCTCGTGCGATGTGAAATCGAACGAGAGATGGATTTGGAACTTGAATACGATCTCGCGCATGCACTGTACTAGGACATCATAAGCACGTTAGAGCTCCACTGTCAAGGTTCCATTCACACATAGAAGTTCAACATTATTGAAGTATGTGTGAATGCAATAATCAGTGCATCGATGAGCCCTCGCCCCTGGGGGCGTGACCTACAAGTAGTTTTTGATTTTTGACTCACAATTATTCTTCAGAATTTGTACTTATCTTCTGCAATATATAAACGAATAAATCAAAATTTTCATTCACAGTAATTCAATAATTTAAAAAACTGCCAATATTCTGTACACAGCGGAATATTTATCGCAAATCGTTTGATTGACCATTCCATTCCATCGCACTTAACTAAACAAAATAAAGATGGAGCCGGGCCCTCACGCCCCCACCCCGAGCCACCTCGTGGGGGACATGTTCGCTAGACTTGATGCACTGCTGTCTCCTTATGGTGCCCTAGTATTCGAATTTCACTACTCCTTTCTAAAGACATCAACGATAAACGTAAAGTTTAAAATTCAACAGATGTTTTTTATTAGTATTCTGTGCAACGATTACTTTATCTATATACATAGGGGAAACATACCTACTCCTGGCACTACAATTACTACAATTATTGGCATAGCTACGTTTAATGTAAAAAAAGAAGAACTCACAATCGTCAACTTTATCTGCAATAAGTAAAGATTTTTCTATAGTTATTCCTTTTCAAATGGCAATATGTAAAGTGCCATTTAGATGTGAATGCTAGTAAAAATATCAATTCAAACAACGTGCAACGGCTCTACACAATTTTGTTTCAAGACGCTCATATCGCTACAGGTTTGACAAGGTAAGTAGTTGCATTGCATTTCAAATAACAAATTATTGTGTATATCATAGAGATTGTGTGGATTTTCGTTGTAGAATCTAGACTAATTGTAATCAATCTTATTCATTATTTTGCGGTTATGTTTTGTGGTTGGGTTTAAAAATGGGATGCCAAGAAATGGACCATTATTTATAGCTTCATCCTAATTATTGGCACGGGTGCCAATGATTGAAATTATAATTTAATATTATTTTTTATGTTTTGTACGTTATTTGATTATATTCCGGATTTATGAACACATAGATATCATCAAAAGTGCAATAGTTATTTAATTTCCATTTATTGGCACGGGTGATAATCTGTTGAAACCAATTTATTGACTGCTAATACATAGTGCTAATAAATGGAATTCAATAGAATTCCAATTATTGGCAGTGGCCATGCCAATGCCAATAATTGCTAAATTTAAAGTTAGAGGTACATACATACATACATACATAGCCTGTCAAAATCATAACCATCCTTTGGCTTCGCCGTAGTCGGGTAATAAGGTGCACGGTGAAAGACATTTTTCATAGTAACATACAAGTGGATTTTGATGTTTTGAATTACCTATCACGTTATACTGTAATTGAAGTGAACGTTCTTTCTGTACGTAGCAATAAATACTTCGATCGGCTGTTCGCTTTTAGTACCAGAGATACATAGCAATGAGGAGCATAAATCACAACTTTTGCAATATCTAGAAAGTACCAACTACATTCTCCACTTCATAATAAAATCAATCATATTCCTATGACCTTTAGTCTATTATTGCACGTGAATAAATGGGGCTTCAACTGTTATGGTTCGCGCAATAATCAATATTAACTACAACTCAGAAAATTTTCAGAACGATTTTCAGAACCAGTCTACATGTCCCGTTAGGACATGTAGACTGGTTCTGAAAATTTTTAAAATTTCATGACACAAAATAGCTATATTTCTTAGTGAAAATAAATCGTTATGAAATGTTTTTTAAGTAGTAAGTAGTTTAACGTCTTTCACTTCATGATTTATGTAATGATTTAGGTATTTTAACAGAACATAGTGTAAAGTGTCACGTACTGGGCATGCGCGAAGAACGGCGGGTAGAATGTACCCATAATATTGTGTAACTGACTGTGAAATGCTAACAACAGAACTTTTCTTATGACAATGTCATGGTTAAAAATTTTTCAACAGCTACGTTCCTGCTGAAAGAAAATATTTTGATCCATGAATAATTATCTCGAAAAGTAAATGATGTCATTACACAAAAAAATTAATTAAGAACTTATAGGTCATTAATTTATCTGACTAATTTATCTGCACTTTTAGGACTCGTGAGGAGACCAGTAAAGGGGTAATTTAGTGTGACGTGTTGTTACATTACCTTGAGCAAAATGAAAAAACTTAAGTACACGTTCTTGACTACGGCGTAGGCCTCTACAGTATAGATGTCTACGACGTAAGCTGTCTGTAAATATTATTATCCCTGAAAAAACGGAAATTGGCTAGCTTTTTTCGGTTTACATCTGTTTCAAATTTCGGTTGTAACTTATTTGGTATCTTAGTGACGAAGGAGTCGACAGCGAAATTGAGGAGCGTTTTTACAAAACGATACATCTTAAAATACTTTTTTTTTCAATAATCGATTTTTTTTATATAACAGTGTATATATAGGATATCTTGAATGAATTTGCTTATAGATTGAGAAGTTGTTTTAATGCGATACCATTACGCTTATAAAAAAAAAGAAAATACAAATAGAAATACTAAAATAATGAGATCAAAAACTACGAGTTTTTTCAATTTTGATACATCTACTGTTGATGTCTCGTTTTGATGTAACCGCGGTACATTTAGTTCAGGTTTTTCATCGTCGTAATTATGTCGAATATTGACATCTTCGAGAGCACAACCCATAAGCACATCTGTATAAAATGCTTGAGCATCAGGATCATCAGATATGTCCCAAGTTTCAGTAAATTTTCAACATCTGCTTTCTTCTTTAAGATACCATGTTCGTAATTATAATGGTGATAACAGTCCAAATCTGGATCTTCTTTTCCATCTTCGGTGTATTTAGATGTCTTTGGAGTACTGGAATGACGACGAAACGTCTAGACTTTCAACTATTTTCTACTTGAACAAGTGGCGTGTTATATTCTACGTTATCCATTATTATTGAAAAAAAAAATAGCTTAAAAAATGCGCGTTGTTCTGTGTTGTTCTGTTACATAAATACTGACACTACAATATTGAATAATAATGCACAAACCACGTGTTTTTGTGCAAAATATGATGGCAATCAAAAATATGAGTCAATTGTACGTTTGATGTATCGTTTTGAAGAAATTCCTTCTATGTTGATGTATCACTCTGAAAAAACTAGGGTATTTTGCTGTGCTTTTTCAATAGCTTATGTTCCGTTTACAGTAAATTCGAAAAGATGTATATGTTTGGCTATAGAAATTGACTAGGAAACGATAAAAAAAACAAAATTGAATTTTTGTTTGATGTATTACTTTGTGAAAACGGTCCTCAATTGAGGGTCGTGGATTCGCGTTCTGATAACATAATGTTCGATATCTTAGGAACATACAATCAACTACACGGTTGCACATTGTTCAGTTGCGTTACCTCTGAAGTTTTTGAAGTTAATAATCTCTTAAACGGGTTATCGTAAACATGTCGTGTTTGGACTCATTTTGTTCATATTCACAATAGTTTATATTCACCTTTATTATTTATGAACAAGTCTTTAACGCAGCGTGACGCGGGCCGAGGTGTTCTGAGGCTTGACAGCCTCTTTGGCGGGTAATAAGTGAGGCAACTGTGCTTTTTGAGTTCGATCTCTTGGTTAGAATTCTTTACAGAAAATTTTCAGTATCCTGTTGCTTTTTAAATATGACAGTTGGACGGCAACAGGCTTACTTCCAATTACATACCTAGGAACAAAGAATATGCTCGTAGTCTGGTTGTTGTTGTAACATGTTACTTGTAAGCAAAACCATTGTAATTAATTAAGTAGTTCTACTCACGTAGTGTAGTTTCCTATTTACCACAGGAAACTGTTCCCTGGATGTAAAAATACTGACAGGGTTGGCAGCATGAGTGTAAGGCCTGTGGTTGCAAACGTCCATAAACCATAGTAACCACTTCCTATCAAGTGGGCCGTGTGCTTGTCTGCCACTTATGGGGTATAAAAATAATATGTATGTGCCAATTTTCATTTAAAACTATTTTACAACACACCTGCTCATAAAAGTGATATTATTTCACCGCAAATAGGCACGCAGTGACACCTATTATCAAACTGTGACTTTTTCATTGCTATTATTCACAAGTGAGTAATAGATTCTTTTTTTTTATTTTATAGGTTAAGTTTCTACTTTCTTTAAAAAATTTCGATACAATAAAGAACGTGTGTAATAGTACGAATAAATTAATATTATTATGCCTATCGTATGTTCACTTGATGCATTTTCGTATTTAAATAAATAATTTCAACTTGTAAAACTTGTTTAATAAACAAAATTTTCACTTAAATTTAACTTTTTTTTCTCTCTAAGTATAGAAGAAAAAAAAAGTAAAAACATTCAAACCTCATTTTTTTTTAAATATGGCCGACCGCTATTGTTAGATGCGCGCACATAGGAAAACGAATTAATTTGTAGTATTGTTTATTTAGTATTTGTAGTATTATTTTATTCGCAAGTGTGTTGTAAAACGTCGTATGGCACGCGTGAGTATGATGATTACCTTTCCTCGGCTCTCTTAAGACTCAATGGCACCTCGGCGGTAATCACCAACTTTGCTCACTTGTACCATAATGTACTATAACAGCTGACACGGGATTGTATAACAAACAAAGTCATGATAACTTCAATATGATCGAACATTCATTCACCGTTAGACTGTAATTTTGTCTGAAAATACGTTAGTCTTCTTTATCAAGTAGACGCATTTTCCTGATTGCATTCGTGGCCAAGATGACCTCGGGCTCAGGGTAAGCCTTCAGCTCTTCCTCTTCCACTTTGCACGATCTTGGGTGTCCATGGTAGTGAGACGAAGAAGAAGATTCCCCAGTATGTAATGTTATAACAAGTGGCCTCATAAGGAGCCGGGCCGTTAAAGCCCAACAAGTTGCACCTGATGTCGGGCCAACTTCGCTTTTCTATACTAGGAGCTCATAGCAGTGTGAAGCTTGATTGCCAATTTTAGCAATAGTAAGAAAATACATACTACCTTAATACTTCTAAATATATAATCAACTGTAACACCACACAATAAAATCTATTATTGTAATCGAGGTAATGGTGATATAAGACCCGAGATTTGAGCAGCAATCAAGATGACAATTTTCTTTTGCAGTTTGTAATAGATTGCTGTCATAAAATGGTCTAATTACGTGGTGAGAATGAAACGTTACAAAGTATAGTTCACGTATTCGTATGTTACGGTCCCTTTATGTCGTGTTTTATGTCATGATTTGCTATTAAAATCACAGTCGCTTGAAGTATCGCGTAAAAGGGGCGTGTCCATATTCTGACAGTGGAATGAGTGCGGGTAGTGGCGGTGGGGGAGGAATATACGCATAGAGAGGTACGAGTTTTCAAATGTGGAATAAAACATGCACGTTTCAGCAACTCTGTTCACCGTGTGTCCCATGTAAATAGAAGTAAGCCTGATGCCATCACCTGGCCATTTTTACTGTCAAATGAAGAACATCCTTGTCCTCTATCTTAGGAGACGGGAGGATACTCAAGAATATACAGTAGCTGCACGTTTTATAATGCGCCACCGGTGTAGTTAACCTTGTAGTTTGTAGTTATGTCTCCGCTGTGAACGCCACGGCCGAAGTTGCGCTGCGTCACTGACGTATCTGTAAACAAATTAGGTGTTTGAAGAATTGCGTTGTAAATGCAGTTAAAAGTTTAACAGAATACGTCCAAACACGACATGGCTACGATAACCCGTTCAAAAGTTATAAAGGATTTGATAAAATATCAGCAGTAGACTTTTTTTTTCTTTGTCCCTATAGTACAGTCATTTGGTCGAAAAAATAGAGGTTACCTGGAAAGTTTTCCGGGAGTTTTGAAAATTGGCAATTTTATAGATTTTGATTTGCTCTTTTCAAATTTCAACTTTGCCACCTCGTATGTTTGCCGCTCGCGCCCCATATTGAAGAAATGGCGCCCAAAAGCAGTTTTTTGATAATAACTCCTTTCCGGCGCATTTTACAGGAAAAACATATCTATACAAAATAAAAGTAGAGAAAATTTCCTACGATTTATGTCAAACATTTTCTTTCCTAAAATCAATAGTTTCGGCGTACGAGCGCCGTAAACCATTATACATCTACACCAACGTGTAATATTTACTTAAAACTGCTCATATTGTGATTTGTAAATTATAAAAATTAGCTAACTATAGTCTATCATGTCTCCGCAGGTATAAAGGAATGCGTCCCTTCTGTGATAGGCCCCTTCTTTCCCTTCTAAGAAACATCTGGCCCCAGCTGAGCTCAATAGAAATATTTAGTCTGAGTCATCAGACTAAATATTTCTGTGTTTTTTTGTGTAAAATTAGAACTAAACGATTTATTCAGTAAACAAAAATGTATCCTTAAATTCAAGATCACGGAGAACGCAACGAACCGAATACCACACAAATCTAAACTTAGACTACCAGGGACCTCCCTTAACGAATTCAGAAAGAAAATTGCTACTAGGAATTATTCCTAGGTTTGCCTCTTAATTGAGCTAAATCGGTTGTACTAGATGGTCTATATAGCAGAACGTCTAATTAGCGAATCGTCAGTTTCTCAAAATGACTGGACACTTAGGCACAAAATTCAACACTCACATTGCATCATCGCTATAATATGTACCTATATAAAGACTCCTTAGTCTATGTATAAAAGAAGAAAGATAGACATAATGTTTAATATCAAATACAAACGAGAGCTGCAAAAACTTGAGAGCCAAAAAGTTAGTCCTTTTGAATTTTTGACAAACCTTGGCCATATCAAAAGGATATTAGGTCAATAAATGCAGACGAATTTGTGCCTAATATGTTAATAATAGAGGCTACATGGAGGCTACTAAGCTCTACTTCGGTGGTAGCCGAGTCGAAACGTAACCGACCCTTTGAATGATAAGGAGCAAGTTCGATCCTGACCGGCAGTATGAATGTGGATTTCGCCCTTATTCACATAAGGGCAACTTCTCAGAATGGCAATTTCTCATAACGGCAACTTCTCAAAAGGGCTAATTCGCATAAAGGCAAAAGTATAATGTAAACGAAAAGTGTTTCAAATAAAAACTTTTACTGAAACAAATTACAATATAAACAATACTCAAACTACCTGTTTTCAAAATAAGGGTCAAACACATACGTCCCTGTCAATTGGCAAAGTGCCCAAAAGGCTAGCAGGATTACCACGTTGAATGGCAATACTGAACTTTTCAACCAAGAAATATCACGGATACCATCAATAAAGCGTTCAGCCAGTGATCTGCATATTTACAACGTTTAAGGGTTTCAGCTTCTGCAGCAGCAGCGGCAGCACGAACCGTTGCTGCTGCAGAGCTGAAACCCTTAAACGTTGTAAATATGCCGATCACTGTCCTTGAAATATTTCATTTATATTGAAATTTATAACTAGAATGCAATCAGACGTTCCAAATATTCCAAAACAGTAGAGGAACCATTTATATAATTATCGATTATTTTATTAATATTTTTGTTTCTTAATTAATTTGCCGATTTGCGTTTTTTGTCACCACAGTTATAACCCTTTTGATATATTTTAGTATCTTGTAGAAACGTTTCTTTTTTTAATGCTGCAATGGCTTGTAGTAATGAAGGTTTTGGTGGAATTTTGGTATTATACTTAAGAGCTAAACTGTACCAAAACTGCCTTTATGCGAATTTGCCCTTTTGAGAAGTTGCCGTTATGAGAAATTGCCTTTGTGAGAAGTTGCCCATAAGCGAATAAGGGGGATTTCGCTTTGTGGAATTAATATTATCAAATGATTTATTATCTGCTAATAATGTAATTTACAAATGACTTTTTAGCATGAGTGTACACATTTAGTAACTGACTATTCGCTAATTAGACGTTCTGCTATCTGCTATATAGACCATCTGATAGTTGGACGTTTTGCTACATGGACTTTGTGCTAGTTAGACTTAATGCTCCTTAGACGTTTGGCGATATTGGTCATTCAGCTACTTAGACCTTCTGATCAGGTAGCCTATGGACGTATGCAACAACAGGGGTGTCACGCTCGTGCTGCCGACCCTGAAGAAATCTTCTAATGCCCTATTATATTATATTACTAGCTGGCCCGGCGAACTTCGTACCGCCAAATTTTTTTCAGCCCGCGTGAATTTTTAATCCTGTTCCCGCTGCACCTATTTTCTCACCCTTTAAACCTTCCCTGGGCATCCACGAATATTTCAAGACTAAAATTAGCCAAATTGGTTCAGCCGTTCTTTAGTTATAAACTAACAACGAAAAGTGGCATTGATTTTTATATATATAGACTATTACCTAGCCTATTATATTATTATTATCTAAATTTTAGCATTCTACTTAGTCAACCTTTGTTTCGTCTTTTGGTTATACAGGGTGATCAATCCAAATGGGTCAGTAGGGAGAAGTCAAAAACTATGAGAGATAGCGAGATCTGTTCTTAGGAACCATGTCTTCGATTTTAGATTTAATAATAATGACATTCAAACCACATGCATAACCGGGAATCGAACCTGGTCAATATTTTGTATGTAATCGTCGTACTGATTATGATCCCGGAAGTATAAAGAAAATTATTATTTTGCCATGAAATCTTGTGTACCTAAATATTAAACTGAAATGTCCACAATTTAAATAATTTGCAAATTTAATTATGAATTGGTCATCTTTTGATAAATTATAACGAGACATGGGTCAGTATTTACAATTTAATATTTCATTACATAAAACCGAATGCGGTTAACTGCCGTGCGGGCGCCACAGTACTGTTACTATGGGGTACTAAAACATCGCGCGTTTTCAAGCCGCGGTCAAAACGTAGCGTTTTTTTAAATCAGACGTTTAATCGCAGGGCGTGCTAATTACTATAATAAGGATTATACTCGTAGAAGTACGCGATACTAAATGTATTTTTGAATGCTTTGAAATTGAATTTCAAATCGATTGGCGCGCTGATCAAATAAATATTAAAATTATATTTTTGCGCACGCAACACACGAAATTTAATAGGAGCTCCCTGATCCTATGTTATTGTATTTAAATTCTGAAAATGTAAAATACACATCACATTGTTGATTATTAAGTAGAGCTAGGTATTGTGAGGGTGATAGGGATAATGGAAGGTCCAACTCCCTCCGTTATCCGTATCGCTCTGAGGAGCGATAGTTGCCTCGCTACGAATGAAGACTTCGCGCATGCTCAATCAATTTCTACGCTTTCCCATACGTGCGAGTGAAAAGCAATACATTAGAAAGTAATAGAACTACAAGACTTGGCCCCACCCCGAGCCTGGCACGTAGCTCCTAGCTGCCTCTGATCGCCTGGTACTCAATGTGCAGAGCAGGTGACTTGCAATGCTGAGCATGCCATCTGCACGCATTCCTCACAGGTATCCATTTAAACAGTCAATACAAATTTATACTAACCACTCAGTTTCAGTTACCATTATAAAATTGTAAACATAGTGTTTGTACATTGCAGATATTATTAAAAAAAAATCTTGGCTTATACTCGTACCTATTAGATTAACGAGTTTGAACACATTTTTTTATTCTTGTTTGTTTTATCGCGATGGACGCATTTACTACTAATGAACGGATTTTAATGTGTTTTTTAATAAGAAAGGTCTTGGTCAGATCAGCTTCTTTGGACATACAGTTTTTAGACTACTCGTATTTTGTTTTTAATTTTCTTTATGATTCGGTTTGTACCTAAGAAACGTTTAAATTAGGTACTAGAAATCTTTGAAGTGGGCTAAGGGACCCTACGATGACCTTCGGCGCTCAAACTACTCTCACCTGCTGGTTTTCAGACTAGGTTCTGTCGCAGGTTTCCCTCTCAGCATGCCAGGTGCTCCTGTAAAAGGCAAGATAAGCCAAATCAAGGGAAAGCTCCATAGCTCCGCAGGTCAAGTTTTGAATGCGACGGGACTATCGCGGTGATGATGTATAATCTTTTGATATTTGAAGATAGCAACGGTTATAGTATCCATTGAACAGATATTATTTGTCAATTAACTAGTAGTTTCATATAGCTCGTCCCTTGGAAACTCTCATATACGAAGTGAGTAATATCCGTTATCTATCTATCTTCTATATATATAAAAATCAATTGCTGTTCGTTTGTCTCGCTAAAATTCGAGAACGGCTGAACGGCTGATCTCATCTTGGTCTTGAAATGTTCGTGGATGTCCAGGGAAAGTTTAAACGGTAAGAAACTAGGTGCAGCGGGAACGGGAAAAATATAGCTGTATGAATTTCGCGGGGACAGCTAGTACTAAATAAAAAGTCTGTGCTAAGAAAACACCAATATGTGATAATTTTAATTGATAATAAAGGGACATTATGTGTGACCACGAGCTCATCATTAGAACAAATAATAAGAATCGCATACTGGGACCAGTACTGAGACGTTAGTTTTTTATACCACTTAGGTGGCAGACAAGCACACATCCCATCTGATCGAACGTGGTTAACATAGGTAACTACGTTCCATCAGGTGGGCTGTTTACCACCACGGGCGTCACACTAGCACTGGCAGACCCCGTAAGAACAGTGTAATGCCCTATTTGGTTCTCCAGTGTGGGGCGACTACAGTATGGGGTTTTCCCATACTGTAGTCGTTTGGATAAACCACCGCAGGGAATTCAATCCACAGTTTAAGGAAGATGTGTGTTTATAATAACGACATTTTGGTTGGTACACGAGAAGTGTAAAGAGTTAAAGAGACATAAAACGAATTATAAACGTAGCTATTTACCTACAGTGTGTAGCATCAATTTATTACTATATTTTATCAAAAAGCTTACCAAAAAAATAATAATTTAAATCAAATTTCAAACAAGCAACGATAACAAAACTTTACCAACTTAATATTCCGCTTTTGAAGTTATACATAGGTACCAGCAATTCGACATAACTAGGCGAAACTCGCATAGTGATCACGTCGCTGTTAGTACCAAGGATACATAAGCCAAGAGAGTCGTGATCGAAGCTTTTACATCAGAGAAATTACCTATATACGTCCTGTTACCGCTATACGGCATTTTCAACCATATTTGCTTACTTATACGTCTAATCCTTAGTCTTTATATTTGAGATACAATGTTTCAGTAAAATCAACGAAATAAAATCAGAAAATTCCTATCATTTTTGTCATAAGAAGGCAATTAATGATATTGCAAAAGAAGCGCTAAGAAATGTTCTTTCTACAACAACAAAATTGATATCGAGCCCTTACCGCCGACTTATCGTAAGCGACATATTTTCAAAAATCCTTTTTTTATCGTAATCGACATTTTAAACCATAACGGATCTAACTGTATTGAAATTTCCTGCCTAAATTCATTAATTTTTGAGATATAGCAAAGGCTAATTTTATCTTAACCATAACAATTTTTCAAATATTAACGTAGGCGACAGTGAATATTTATCGCAAGTTCATTTAAAATCTGAAATTTATATCGCAACCGACTCGACTTGTTACAAAGTACCCGCAACACCATCGAAAGTTATTAAAGAACTATTGTCTCTCTGCGCCGTTTTATTCTTTAAACTAGCTTTTGCCCACGACTTCGTCCGCGTTAAGTTCGGAATGGCTCGAACTCATGTAATAAGCTAATTCATCGTTACCTATATTCTCAATTATTAATTAAGAAGAAAGTCGAATGACAGACTAATAAATAAAGGGCTAAACTATCAAAAACTATGAAATTAGACATGTTTTTTCTATGGGTTTTATCTAATTTTTGTAGACCAAACTTTTCGTACCTATATTTAACAATGTTCATTAGTTATGATGGTTGAAATATCCTCCCTTCCTCCCAACTCCTCAGAACACACTACTACCACTTACCAATTGAACAGATAAAACTATATCGAAATCGTCATAAAACTATACGAAAACCTGGAGCCCTGCTTATAGACATTTTTAAACGCCGGAGCAGTGGTTCTCTTTACAGAGTCAATGGCTGATGCTTCTGGTTTCATGTAAAATGTTACCGACCCAGGCGCGGTCGCAGCCCGCTCCTCTCGTACTGGGACTTTTCAATATGACGTGCATGGTTTTGGGGGGGGTCATGTCCCCTTCTTCTTATGATCCCGGATTCTTTCACACCCCGCTTGGGTGTAAAAAGCAAGGCCGTCAAAGTTGGAAGAGCTATTTCAGAATCGCTAGCCTCTTAAATGGCCTTATAGTTTGGTGCTTTTGCTGAGTCGAAGATTCTGCAGTACGCAGCCTAGCCTGACTTTGCTGAGATGCAGTATCTCTTGCCTCTCCAAGTTCTTCGATCCAAATAATCTCTTCTTTTCAGCATTTTGCTACTTTTACTGTTTCGATCTATTCACACAATTCACAATTCTTAGGTGCGATTTACTATAAATAAAAAAGTTATGTCAATAATAGACATAACTTTTTTATTTATGAACTAAATGTTAAGTTCACATAAATACATTTAGTTTATTTAACACTAGCTTTTGCCCGCGGCTCCGCCCGCGTGGATGTCGGTTATCGCGACCAAACATAGCCTATGTCCTTTCTCAAAACCTACCTCTATACCAAATTTCATCAAAATCGGTTCAGCGGTTTAGTCGTAAAAGTGAGACAGACAGACAGACAGACAGAGTTACTTTCGCATTTATAATATTAGTAGGGATAGTAGGGATTTAGTGTTTTTTTATTGAAATCGGTTGGATTGTGGTACGCTTCAGCCTACCACAATCAATTATTGTTTTGGCTTTCAATTATTTTTTTCTAATTTCCATGCCATGTACGGACACCGATCGGTTACAATTTTATTATATGTATAGATTTCAATTGAATAAATTTAGGTTCATCTGTTAAAACACTATGAAACGTAGGAATATTCATTGAAAATTGGATAAAATTCACTTATTTTATTACTGCATAATTTATCTCAAACGCCTTAATGATTTTTTCAGTGACAGGAAAATCATCGTAGGCGCCAAAAATACCACTAATCTCGAAAATTTTAATTTTTTTTACTGGTATGATTATTAATCGTCAAAAATTATTATTCTGTGGCAAACTTCATTTCAATAGCACAACTATTGCCTGAAATATTAAAAAAAAACCTCCTCCTGTAAAATTTGCTTTTTGTCGCTTACGCTAAGTCGGCGGTAATGGCTCGATATGTAACATTGTGTTTAAACGAAGCGAGAGCTACGCGCGCCATTGTTGAACTACATGTATTTACCTAAGTGTAGGTACGTCTGAAAAAGGGATGGAGAGAGGGTTCAGTTCACCCGAGTGCAAACCGTGGCACACTTAAATTCATAGGAGCAGGTTAAGCCGTTGATTTCAGGGGCCATATGAATATCGATGGGACGTCACAGGTAAACGAAGCCCTAATATAGTCCACCTAGTCCTAATAGTCTATATCTGGACTAACTACAAAACTTCGTGGAGGTCAGATAGCAGTCGCTACATGCATTAATATATCGAATAACAGCCGCGTCGCAGTTAGTCCGGGTAAAGTGGACCCCGGACTCCGAGGTGAAAGCCACGGGTGCGATTGGTAGTGATGGACGGGATTCGAAACCGAGACGAGAGGTCTCGGTTTCGAATCCCGTCCCGTCATAAGGCCTAACACCGACATTTTTTTACTAACTTTATATTATGTTCCTCCGTTTACGTATTTTTAAAACTTTATAAGGGTGGCCCACTGCAATGTGTATATTTTTTTTTTTTTTAACTTTGTCAATTTTTTTTTGAAGAATAATATATTAGCAACCGAAATTACTAATATTCCTGTTAACCCCTCCAGCTAAGCTAGATTGCTTGTGTTAGGAGTGGGTTCACGTCGGTAGTGTAGTGGCCAGTATTCGAATTCGGGACCTCTCGATCGTAAGGCCGACTCCTTAACCACTAAGCTACCGACGCTTCCATGATTTGGCATTAAAAATACATACAACCTTAAATTTTCACTCTTCTACTACCAACCCCCCCTTTATCAATAGCGAGTAGACAACGTTTGCTCGTCAGCCAGTCTATCTACATGTCTACCTAGAATGGGAATTCGCAATGCACCTGTACTAGGATATCATAAACATAAACAACTTTAAATGCACATCGCTTGGACGGTGTCCTAGTGTAACAATGGTGTGAGGTAAGTGCACCAGTGCCTAAAGTCCCACCCCCATGGGGCGGGACCTAACAGTGCGACGGCGTGGTCCGATGTGCTGTCCCAGACTTACCTGCAGGCAGCTCTGCTGCACTATAACGCACGTCGACATGTTTTTAATTCGAACACGTATGTAGTTTTATAAAAGTAATAACTATTACAAAGTGACTCCACCCGCATGCAAATCTCAAATCTTTCCCGAAAAAAACTACGGTAACCTTTTCCAGGTATAAAAACTAGTATCTATGTTATTCCAGAATAACATGCAATGAGGAATCGATCAGTTGTCTCTAATTTACCTACGTCACTCCATTACATGGCCACCCTGCTTCCAATACATGGCGACCCTTAGCCAGCATTTTTTTCTATTGATATTTCATTAAATTATTGACAAATATGAGGCGTTCAGTTGCTTGCAAGATCTTTTATATGCCTAGGACATGTCAATTCGACTTCATCTCGCCTGATGGGAAGCTGGAGAAAAGTCTTTTAAATTTAGAACTATGCAGTTTATTTACAAAAAAGGCCAAAGAGGTTTTATTGTCGCGAAATTGAGCGTCGCTAACCCCCTATTAGCAGCACAGTACATCCATAGTATCATAACATCTATACCTATATGTACCAACGACCCGTGAAATCTAAATATATACCTAAGGTCCTTACGTATGAAATTAGCGTTTTGTCGTACTGATCAATTTGATCTGAAATATCTCCTCTTTGGTTAAGAATTCCAAATTCAAATTAATAAATTCATTTAGCTGGTTTTTTTTCTTTGGAATACAGTCATTTATTTGTTATTTTCCTCATTATTTTTTCTTTGGCGTCGCTTATTACCGCGCAATGGAAAATATGAAATATCGGTATATTTACGAGTACGAGTTCTACCGTGGCACCAGTGCTGCAGAAACAGCTCGAAGAATTAATGATGTGTACGGCGCTGGTGTCGCTAAAGAAAACACGGTACGTTTTTGGTTTCAACGTTTTCGTTCTGGAAATTTAGACCTTAAGAACCAACCCCGTGGACGGCCGGAGATCAAAGTGAAAAACGAAGAATTAAAGTCTATTGTGGAAGCGGATCCATCACAAAGTACTTCAGAGATAGCAGCAGGCTTCGGGGTAAGTGACAAACTGTATTAATCCACTTGAAGCAAATCGGGAAAGTAAAAAAACTCGAACGATGGGTACCTCATGAATTGAGTGAATCGAACTTGCAAACACGGGTCGCCTGCTGTGTTACTTTGCTCAACCGACACAATAATGAAGGGATTTTAAAACGAATCATTACTTGTGATGAAAAGTGGATATTGTACGATAATCGAAAGCGCTCATCGCAATGGCTGAACCCTGGAAACCCAGCCAAATCCTGCCCTAAACGAAAATTGACTCAGAATAAGTTACTTTTAAGTGTTTGGTGGACTAGCGCCGGTGTCGTTCACTACAGCTTTCTTAAATCTGGCCAAACGATTACGGCAGATATCTATTGTCAGCAACTGCAAACCATGAAGGAAGAACTAGCTGTTAAACAACCGAGATTGGTCAATCGCTCTAGGCCACTGCTGCTTCACGACAACGCAAGACCACACACTGCACAACAAACAACCACTAAGTTAGCTGAGCTACAATTGGAATGTCTGCGACATCCACCGTACTCCCCGGACCTTGCTCCAACAGATTACCATTTTTTCCGGAATTTGGACAACTTCTTACAAGGAAAAAAAATCCACTCCGATGCAGCAGTCCAAACCGCCTTCAAAGAGTTTATTGATTCTCGCCCCCATGGTTTTTATAGTAAAGGGATCAATGAACTACCCATAAGATGGCAAAAGTGCATAGATAACAACGGTGCATACTTTGATTAATTAAATATATTTTACAAAAAAAAATCAACTTTTTATTCCTCCCGTACAAAACGCCAATTTCATACGTAAGGACCTAATATAAGTCAAAGGTGACTGACTGACTGACATAGAGATCTATCAACGCACAGCCCAAACCACTGGACGAATCGGGCTGAAATTTGGCATGCAGGTAGATGTTATGACGTAGGCATCCGCTAAGAAAGGATTTTGATTAATTCTACCCCCAAGGGGATAAAATAGGGGATGAAAGTTTGTATGGAACTTTGTCAATTTTAAACCGATCGGGCTGAGACTTTGCGTGCATAAAGCTACTATGACGTAGGCATCCGCTAAGAAAGGATTTTGATTAATTCTACCCCCAATGAGATGAACAACATTCCGAACTTAACGCGGACGAAGTCGCGGGCAACAGCTAGTGGGTAGATAAGATTCAACCAATTTGAAGTGATGACCGGTGAAAGCATTCCCAAGTTCACAGAATCGCTAGCTCAGCCACAACAATACTTGCACCTATATTCCCCACACCTGCCGCTAGCCATACAGCGAAGCCGCGGCGCCGGTCACATCAGCAAGTCTAATGGCCATTCCATGGAGGTGAGTGTCATTTCCATTAAGTTTTTTCCGTTTATACGGTCAGTACCTATTTTTACTTAGCTGCAAATTTCATTTTAGGCCACAAACCACTGAGCACCCAGCGATGCGGCTCCACGCCGGCAGCATGACAAGGAAGGGAAATGCTAGTGCCGAGACGTCAGCAACCGCGCGACCCCCGCGACGTTGTACATAATTTAATAAGAACCTAAGCAAGTATTTATAATAACCTTTACAACACACCTGCTCATAACAGTGTTATTATTTCACCGCAAATAGGCACGGAATGACACCTATTATCAAACTGTGACTTTTTCATTACTATTATTCACAAGTGAGTTATAGATTCTTTTTTAATTTAATACGTTAAGTTTCTATGTTCTTAAAAAAGTTTCGATACAAAAAAGAACGTGTTTAATAGTACTAATAAATTTAATATGCTTATTGTATGTTCATTTGAAGCGTTTTCGTATTTAAATAAATAATTTCAACTTGTGATATTTGTTTAATAAACAAAAATTTTCACTCAAATTTAACTTTTTTTTTCTTTAAGTACAGAAAAAAAAACAGTAAAAAAAAGTTGAATTCAAACCTATTTTTTTTTAAATATGGCCGACCGCCATTGTTAGATGCGCGCACATTGGAAAATGAATTAATTTGTGGCATTGTTTATTTAGTATTTGTAGTGTTATGTTATTCGCAAGTGTGTTGTAAAACGTCGTATGGCACGCGTGAGCATGATGATTACCGTCCTCAGCTCTCTTAAGACCCTCGCCTGCCGGCTCGGGCCTCAATAACGCCTCGGCGGTAATCACCAACATAGCTCACTTGTACCATAATGTACTATTTCACCATTGACACTCAAAAAAGGGCCCGTGATTCATCAAAAACAGTGAATAAAACGCTCTTTGTTTCACCGAGTGAATAAAAAAATTTGAATTTGGAACATGCGCGAATGTACGGATTCTAGTGAAACATACAAAGAGGTTGCACACTCTCACTATAAAAACGTACTAAAAGCCACCTAAATGTAATCACTGGCTGGATGGAATGTGGCTCAGTTTAAATTAAGAAAAAAAAAATGCCGCCATTTTCTGTGTAATTTTCCTTGTAAAAGTTTATGTTTGTCTCATAATCATAAAATGACTTCATCTAGTGATGAAAATGAAACTCATATTCTCGAACGCGAAAAGACTCCTGAGTCTTTTCGCGCTAAAGCGGTAGCTATTACTGATAATTTGCTGCTTCTTTTGTGTACTATCCATAACAAAGTGTAATTCATAATCACAGAGTAATCGTTTTCTCGTAGTCAATGGTGAAAAGTTGAGTACCTAACACGTGAAAAAAGAATTCATCTCGGCTCTTGTATCCCTCGATCCACTCAGGTTTCTCTCTAGAACCCCTCGCTACGCTCGGGATTCTACCGGAGAAACCTTCACTCCTCTCGGGATACAACTTGGTGCCTCGAAAAGAATTCACCTTTTTTTCACTTGTTGGGTAATCTACTATTCCTACATTTACATCAATAGGTATGTCGGTGTGGAGTGTGTGTTTAAATGGCCACAGTTCAGCTAAATGCTACAGATTGGATACAATCTGCAGCGCTGGTTTTCAACCGTAGCCCAGCCCGGTATGCTGTACATACATTCATCAACTATATCACTCACGTAGGCATTATGCTCACAAGAAGAACATAGGTATGCCCGCGGACATACAAAATTTTATGTTCAGATCATATTGGGTGTATCACACATCAGTCACAAGTATACATATAGCACATTTATAAGATTCTTAGGTATCATTACAGTTTAATTAATTATCCCATCAGAAGTTTTTGGTTTTACCTACCTTACAATTTTATGTTTATACGTGCGAATTTTTCCATTTAAACATTATATTCTGATAAATATGTACCTACATATTTAGCAATGGTTTCTCAATTTTACGGTAACCAAAAACAATTAATAACAATAATCGAGAGGCTCGCATTAGACAGTTGTGATGTGTCATGTTTTATAGACGTATATGTATTTAAAAATGTTTATTTATTTTAAATACATATGACGTATATGTATTTAAAAAAAACGTAAAATAATAATATTTAATTTATATAAGTTCATTCATCTCTTTCAAGTTCAAGGTGCCGTTCGATAAAGACAGCAAATATTTCATTTCACTCGCGGCCAATCAATAACTGGCGCTGTCCCACCAGGACATATAAGCTTGAAGATCAGTTTGTTTATTCTAAACGTCTTCTCTTCCACACCTACAACGCACAATGGCCCAAAAAGGAGGCTAAGTGCGGAAAAAAAGAGTCCCCTTTCCATTCCATTCCATTCCACACCTACATAGAAAAGAAAGGTACGTAAGAAACAGGTGAGAAAAAAATGTCTCACCGTTCTTCATTCCATCTCGTGGGACAAATTGATACTGGGAATGATCCTTAAATATCAGGCTGCAGGTGTGAAGCATTTGGCCTTGCTTATTCTAGCTTCTGGAGAAAAAAACCAATAACACCGCGGCTGTCTGTGCGTAGCAAGTTCCACTTTCGATCCAGTATAACAGTTCGAAAAGAAAAACTTCCATATAGTTCGACTACTGAACTTTCTATCGGTTGGAAATTGGAATATAGGGATTTAAGCCAGAGCTACGGTTTTGTCGTTCCGTAGATGCTCCGTAGCGCTGTAGCACAAAATACTTATTGCTACAAAGCTCTACGTTGCTTGGGTCATTTCACAAGATTATTTTGTCAAAGTAACTTCGCAATATGTTTCGCGGATCATTTTTAGAAAGCTGCTATTTTATCAATAAGTAACTCTCAGTCTTATGACGTCACAATAATTGAATTTTAAAGGTGCAATGAGGAATTCCGATAATTTCTCATAGCCCTATCGTTCTTCTCATTTTATGCATGTTAGAACTCACACCACGAGCTGTGTCAACTCAGTTTGGATCTAGATGGCGCTGTATGTAGGCAACAAGTAACATAAATTAGCTCCAATGATATAGACACCCATTTATACACAAAATCTAGCTGGATGTTAACACACGTCTGCCTATCCCTTCAGTGATATACAGACGTCAGTATGTGTGTTTGTTAAAGGTATGTTTATTTACGACAAACATAAGGTAAGTTCTTATGCTTTACTTTAATAATAAATTTGTAGTATTATCATAAGTTGTTTGAAGTAGAGTTCGCCCCCTAAGCTTCATCATTCCTCCTTGTGCTGATAGATGGCGTTGTACCCGTAAATAGTACCCGTATAGATGAAGAGCTAGCAACCAACGTGGTCCCGCTCCCAGTACTAAGGACACATAAACCAGAGGAGTTATGGTAACGTCTGCAAAGGGAGGGTGAGGGTGGGTAACTGTTAGCGCTCGTTAGCATTTTCAACCATATTGCCTACACATTGAGTCTAAAATACCATCGAGATACAAAACAACGAAATTATGCATGACAGATGAAAACTATAGGAAGATTATTTTGTACTAGCTGTTGCCCGCGGCTCCGCCCGCGTGGAATTCTGATCCCGTTCATCGCTGATATATAGCCTATATGTTAATCCAGGGTATAACCTATATACATACCAAATTTCAACCAAATCGGTCCAGCCGTTTATGCGTGAAAGAGTAACAAAAGTAGTAGGATAACGTGATACAGATTAAGTCACACAAAGTCTTATAAATTACCAAAACCATTGGTTTTGCATCAAATGATTGAAATGTTTAAGAACAGTAGAAGCAACTCATTATGTTAAACCATATTCAAACTCATACCTACTTTATTTTATTTTTTTTTTGGATTTTCCAGGTGCAATGAACAATTTCGAATATTTAATGATTTTTTTAGAGCAGTACTTTCGTACGTAAAGTGGGACGGATAAGAAGCATTTGGATCGTCTTCGCGTGGGCCTCAGTGGCTTAGTGGTCAGAGCATTCCCTCTGTAAGGAAAAGAACGCGGGTTTGAGTCCTGCTCGAGGACCATTCTCATTTCTAAATCTTAATCAATTTCGATTACTTCTCATGATCCTATGTGTGGTTAATTTTTCTCTTTCATGCATCTTAGAACTCATACTACAAGCTGTGCCAACTCAGTTTATATCTAGATGGCGCTGTATGTACGCAACAAGCAACATATTAGCTCCAATGATATTACACCCGATAATACACATCTAATAAATGAATAAAATTAATTTACGACAAACAAGAGGTAAGTACGCATTGATATGGTACAACTAATGTTTTAAGTCATAACATTGTGTTTAAACGAAGCGAGAGCTATGCGCGCCATTGTTGAATTATTTGTATTTACATAATGTGTGGGTACTTCTGAAAGAGGGATGGAGCGAGGTTCAAGTGTGTGAGTGCCAACCGTGGCACAAGTAAATTATACGTAGGAGCACGTCAAGCCGTCGGTGTCGGGTGTTATATTATGTTAAATCATGCATTAATATATCGAATAATAGCCGCGTCGCGATTAGACTGGGTAAAGTGGACCCCGGACTCCGAGTCAGTCAGTGCGATCGGTACTGATCAATGGTCAGGATTCGAAACCAAGATCTCTCGGCCTAACACCGAGCTTTTCTTACAAGCTTATATTTTATAGGTATATTTTTTTTACAACACACCTGCTCATAACAGTGATATTATTTTACCGCAATTAAGCACGGAAGGACACCTATTATAAAACGATGACTTTTTCATTACTATTATTCACAAAAGTGAGTTATAGATTCTTTTTTTAATTTTATAGGAAGTGTCTATAATTGTCTATGTTCTTAAAAAAGTTTTGATACAAAAAATAACGTGTTTAATAGTACGAATAAATTAATACGCCTATTGTATGGTCATTTGATGCATTTTCGTATTTAAATAAATAATTTCAACTTGTAATACTTGTGTAATAAACAAAATTTTCGCTCAAATTTAACTTTTTTTTTCTCTAAGTACAGAAAAAAAAACAGTAAAAAAAAGTTAAGTTCAAACCTCATTTTTTTTTAAATATGGCCGACCGCCATTGTTAAATGCGCGCGCATAGGAAAACGAATTAATTTGTAGTATTGTTTATTTAGTATTTGTAGTATTATTTTATTCGCAAGTGTGTTGTAAAACGTCGTATGGCACGTGTGAGCATGATGATTACCGTCCTCGGCTGTCTTAAGACCCTCGCCTGGCGGCTCGGGTCTCAATGGCGCCTCGGCGGTAATCACCAACGTTGCTCACTTGTACCATAATGTACTATTATACTTTGACAATTTTATTATTTTTATTTTATTATGATTTGACATTAAAATACATACAACCTTAAATTTTCATTCTCCTACTACCAACCCCCTTTATCAATAGCGATAAGACAACGTTTGCCTATCAGCCAGTCTATCTATATCTACCTAGAATGGGAATTCGCAATGCACCTGTACTAGGATACCATAAACATAAACAACGTTTAATGCACATCGCTTGGACAGTGTCCGAGTGCAACAATGGTATGAGGTAAGTGCACCAGGAAAGGCCCACCCCCAGGAGGCGGGACCAAACAGTGCGACGGCGTGCTCTGATGTGCTGAGTGTCCCAGACTTACCTGCAGGCCAGTGCAGTAGAGAAAATGCACTATACCGCACGTCAACACGTGTTTATTTAAAATACGTATAAAGTTTCTTAAACGTAGTAGCTATTACACGCGACTCCACTCTCATACAAATCTCATGCCTTCCCCGAAAACTACGGTAACCTTTTCCAGGTATAAAAACTAGCATCTACGAGTAGGTTATTACAGAATATCTTGATCATCGATCAGTTGATGTTTGATTTAGGCAATGAGGAATCGATCAGTTGTCTCTAATTTACCCACGGCGACCCTTAGCCAGCAATTTTTTTGCGTGACGATCGGGTGTCCTAATCGTGAATCGAAAAACTAATGTTATCTAGATTTAGTAGAAGTTGTAAAAGAAAAAGAAGTTGTGGAAACGATTTAAAATTCTACTGATATGTACCTAATTAAATTTATTGACAAACATGAACAAGAAGGCGTTGAGTTGCTTGCAAGATTTTTTATATACCTAGGACATGTCAATTCGACTTCATCTCGCCTGATGGTAAACTGAAGAAAATGTAGTCTATTTACAAAAAAAAAAGGTTTTATACTAAAAAGGTTTTACTATCGCGAGATAGCGTCGCTAACAATCTGTTATTACAAGTTCATTTATCTCTTTCAAGTTCAAGGTCCCGTTCGATAAAGACAGCAAATATTTTCACATCATTCCCGGCCAATCAATAACTGGCGCTGTCCCATCAGGACATCATAAACGCTTGAAGATCAGTTTGTTTATTCTAAATGTCTTCTCTTCCACACCTACATAGAAAGATAAGTTTACAGGTGAGGAAAAAATTCTCACCGTTCTACATTCCATCCCGTGGGATAAATTTACACTAACTAATGGGAACGATCCTTAAATCTCAGGCTGCAGGTGTGCAGCAAGCTAGAATAAGTAAGGTTATTCTAGCTTCTGGAGAAAAAGATCAATGACACCGTGACTGTCAGTGCGGAGCAGGTTCCACGTTCGATCCACCAGTATAACAATTTGAAAACAAAAACTTCTATACAGTTCGACTACTGAACTTTTAGGAAGGTCAGTTGGAAATTGGAATATAGGGATTTATGCCAGAGCTACGGTTTTCTCGTAGATACTTCGTAGCGCTGTAGCACAAAATACTTATTGCTACGAAGCTCTACGTTAGGTCATTTCACAAGATTATTTTGTTCATAGGCATGGCAAAGTAACCTTGCAAAATGTTTCGGGATCATTTTTAGAAAGCTGCTACTTTATCAGAAAGTGACTCTCAGTCTTATGACGACACAGTAATTGAATTTTAAAGTTGCAATGAGTAATTTCGATTATTTCTCATGGCCCTATATGTGGTCCATTCTTCTCAATTTATGTAGGTATGCTAGAACTCACATCACAAGCTGTACCAACTCAGTTTGGATCTAGATGGCGCTGTATGTACGCAATAAGCAACATATTAGCTCCAATGATATAGACAACCAATACACATCTAATAAATAAACTAAATTTACCTGGTTGTTAACACACCTCTGCCTACCCCTTCGAGGATATACAGGCGTGAGTATATATATGTCTGTATGTTTAAGATAAGTTCTTATAGAGGTATAGATTTATAAATATGTAGGCTAACTGTGTTAATTTGTATAATCAAAGGTTTGATTATACAAATAAACACACATTTTCTGAACAGAGATACAGTCAGCGTCAAAAGTAAGTATTTTTATTTTTACGTTCGTTACTGTTCAGTTTTAATTACTTTAATAAAAAAATTGTAGTGTTATCTCAGTCTGGAATGTTCGCTCCCTTATTAGTTCCCTCATACTTCCTCGCACCGATAGATGGCGTTGTCCCCGTACAATAGATGAAGAGCTAGCAACCAACGTGGTCCCGCTCCCAGTACTAAGGACACATAAACCAGAGGAGTTATGGTAACGTTTGCAAAGGGAGGGTGAGGGTGCATAGCTGTTACCGCCCCTTAGCATTTTCAACCTTATAACCTGCACAACAAATTGAGATAACAATTTTAATTTATTGTGAAAACATTTTTATACTCATGGTTGCGACTGAAAACCAGCGTTGGGTGCTACCCAACATTATGCAGAGTTGTAACCTTTTAGCAATCAATATAGAATATATATGTGTATAACATTAATTGTATGAATTGGAGGTTGCTAATAAACATTTCTCTCTTTCAGATACAAAACCACAAAATTTATTTTTTAGAATTGCCCATTTGCATTGAGCATTGAGCAATTTCGATTACTTCTCATGACCCTATGTGTAGTCCATTCTTCTCATTTTATGCATCTTAGAACTCACACTACAATCTATACCAACTCAGTTAATATCTAGATGGCGCTATATGTACACAACAAGCAACATAATAATATTAGCTCCAATGTTATTGACGCACAATAATACACATCTAATAAATAAACGAAATTGATTTACAACAAACATATTATAAAGTAAGTACTTATTGTAGACGAGAGGTGCGGGGTTCTAATGAACTATGAAGTAAGCAACAAAACAACAGACACACTTTTATCAATATATTTGAATTGCAAACAAACTAGAGCTATGAGATAATACAAACTAGGGACATGAGTACAATGGTTACACAATTACCACGTGCTGTTAAGACTGCCTATGCGTGGCAACTGCGTAACCTACTCGGTCAAGAGTTTGTGCAGGACTGCCGAGGAGCGGGTCACACGCCAACACCAGCACAACCCCCGCCGCACCGCGCGCGAGCCCTTCCTTAATTACGGTGCGCTGGCGTTGACCACATCTGTTAATACAATGGACCCATCCCTCGGCCACTAACAATAGGAACTTACCTAAGCCCGAGGAGCGGGTCTCCAGCCAACCCTAAAACGACCCCGATGCACAGCGTTTACGACCTTTTCCTTAATTACGGTGCGTTTGCGTTGGCCACATCTGGTAGTACAATGGAGACCCATCCCTCGGTTACAACAATGGAATCTTACCTACTTAACTTACTATTACACAAAATATTCTTAAATACTACGTAGGTACATTTCTTAAAATATTACGATTAGTCGTGCTCCTTAACACCACCCCCCAGTTGGAGGCTTCAACCGATAACTGAACCGGTAGTAGGTAGCACGGCTACTCGAGTTACGGGACGACGCAGCATCCCTGTACTTGTTTTTATGTCAACTACACGCACATGTCCGCCACTTCCCGGATACACTTTGTCTATTACGCCGCGGGGCCACACATTACGCGGTTGTTTACCGTCACATATAAACACTATATCACCCACTTTCACTGAGTTGCTTACCGTAGTCCCCTGCTTGCGTCTGCATGCACTTATAAAGAGAAGGACGCGCGCAGTAACACGCAAAACTCGCGTCCACGTAGAATAGCGCGTCACGTCGATCAGGGGTTGGGTGTTGTCACTCATTGCCAGTACTCTCTCGATGCGCTCTGTATCATCAGCGGGTAACTCCTCACAGCTGTAGCTCGGCCACGGTACCTGGGGATCACAGAGAAATGGAGGACCCGAAAGCCACATGCCTTTATTATTAGGCCAGTCCATCCTGGTTGCTTCGTCAGCAGGGTTGGACTCGGAAGGCACCCAGTGCCAGTTGCTCCTCTTGCTTAAACTGTCAATTTCGGCTAACCTATGAGAGACGTATTTTTGATAGTCTCGCGCGTCAGAGTTAATCCACATAAGAACTGTTTTTGAATCAGTCCAGAGGTAGAGGTTCTCTATATTGAGATCAATTTCGCATTTTACTGTCACTGCCAGTCTGCATGCTAAAACTGCTGCCTGCAACTCGAGACGTGGGATGGATACTACTTTAACAGGTGCAACGCGCGCTTTTCCGGCTACCATCGAACATACTCTATTGCCCTCAATATCGGTACCCACTAGAAAGGCTACAGCGGCGTAAGCTTTCTCACTAGCGTCCCCAAAAACATGCAGATCCACCGCTGTCCGTTCCAAACCGTGCCAGCGAGGTACAGCCACATTTGATAAGGCTTTTAATTTGGAAAGCCACTGGAACCAAATAGCGGCCTCGGAGTCCTTGATGCACTCATCCCACAATATGCCCGACTGCCAAATACGTTGCATAAGGACTCGAGATTGTATAATGCACAGGTACACGAACCCGAGCGGATCAAAAATGCTCATTATGAACCTGAGAAACTCGCGCTTGGTAGGCTTAATCTGACCTTCTACTAATTCCGTTGAAAGACGCTTAAATGAGAGATCGAATCTCATACAGTCACTTGACGGGCACCATATCATTCCTAAAGTGCGTGCGCTGTCAGATTTATCTAGCTTGACTCGGCCTGGAACAACATCTGGTAACATTTCACGTAATTCGGGTGAATTCGTCACCCACCCCCTGATATCAAAACCACCGGCTCGGTGTATGTGGGTGACGTCCGCGATCAGCTGTTGTGCCGTGTCAATAGAGTCTACACTGTCTATATAATCGTCTACATAGTGCCTTTTCCGTATGGCTTCAACCGCGGCGGGATGTGAATCTTTGTATTGCTCTGCATTTTTATTCAACACGTAAATGGCTGAAGTGGGAGAGGAAGCCGCGCACTGACTTTTCACTAACGCATGTAAATCGTCATGAGGTACGGACATGCAGTTGGCAGAATGGAACTCGCTGCTATTAACCCTTCCACCTAGCGGGCCATGGACGACCCAACCTAACCTGGTAAGTGAAGCAACTGGACGACCAGATTTACCTTGACGAATCTCCTCTCCAACGATGAGCTTCCAGTTGTCCTGTCCCAACAATAGCATAGGCTTCGCGTCCTTCATCTCGCTGCAATCCAGACTCCGTAGGTGAGCGTTGTCTCTGATCACTCGCGCTGGTAACGTCTGAGACGGCAAGTTCACGTTACGTAGAGTACGCACTACAATTTTATGGTTCGCTCCGTTCGGTCCGCGCACTATAACCTTAACACTACGTGAGTTGTTGTCGGTCACACAATGACCGCGGGCCGTCATCAACTTAAGAGGCACTATTGGTCCGTCTACATCACTTGTGAATTTGTCATCTAAAATGGATACGGATGCGCCGTCGTCCAATAATGCGTACGTTGGGTGTTCGACCCCACAATTAGTCACAATAGTTACCGGTAACACTTTTAACAAGGCCCGCGCACGACTCTCACCAACATTTGTCAGAGTTTCATATCTAACCTGCGGGGGTGAGGTCTCAAGCGGCGATGTTGCATCAGGCGGCGGCGGTACGTTAGACGGTGGCTCCACTTCGGACGGCGGTGCCACGTTGCGATCTTTATGCAGTAACTCATGGTGTGGCCCATTACACTTACTGCAACGTTGCGCGCGACAATATCTTCTTGCGTGACACTTAACAATACACTTATAGCATATTCTATTTTGTACGAGCAAGTCCCAACGTTCATTTACAGAAATATTCTTAAAGTCTCTACATTCACTTAAATTATGGTTCCCTTTACACTTAACACAAGTAACCTTATTTTTACTGGTCTCAGTCCTCGTAAATGCGGCGATTGACTCTACCTGCGTATGCACGCGATGATTTGCTCCACTTGTTCGCACTGGCGCTAAACCCTTATCTCTGTCGCGGCGGGCGGCCGCCAACGATCCGAATGCCGGGCCGCCGCGGGCGCCGAATTTTCTATTCGCGTCGGTGTAACTTGCGTCGTTTAAGCTCATCGGAACATGATATGAGGACGCACGAGTTAATTCACTGAGGAAGTCCACTAAAATATTTAAGTTTGGAGACACTCTTAGATCAATGCCACTGTTATTATCCAAACGCATCGCAAATTGTCCGTACTGAGAGCGTTGGTATGGTGTTAACTTGTTTAATAGTTCAGTCACTAATTGTGGATTATTTATATATCCGTCCGCACGTATACTTTTTAGCACTGCTACACAATTTCGAACCGTACTCGTGAATTTACGAAGTTCATGTCCATTTTCGGAAACTTTCGGTAAATCCCGCACTTTCTTTATAGCACACTCTAACAATCGAATAGGGTGTCCGAACTCGTCTTGAAGGGCCTCAAGCACTTCTTCAGGATCTGATGATGTTCTCAGTAGGTCCCGAACTGCAGCTTTCGCCTCACCGACGAGCGCCACCCTTAGGCGCGCCATATTCTCCAGCGGTCGAAAATCATGCATCATACTGGTGCTACGATACGCTTGCTGAAAACTCAGCCAATCTTCGGCATTACCATCGAATTGTGGTATCTCGTACACTTGTCGCGGTACATTTCGCCCCTGCCCTAGCTTGCTGATAGCCTCTGCTAGCCGATCAATATCTGTTAGAGCTTGGTTCTTCGGCGGCATAGGCGACGCTTCGGATGGCGGATGTAATGGAGAGGGCGCACGTGTCGTGGTTGGAGGCACCACGTGCATCGTAGAGACAGGCGCGTGGGTTGCAGCATATGCCACGTGTGTCGAAGCGTCGGGTGCGTGAGGGGCAAGTGGCGCCAAGTGTATCGAAGCGTCGTTCACGTGGGCGGCAGAAGACGCCACGCGCATTGGAGTATTGGTCGCATGGGCGGCCGCGGATGCCACGTGCATCGTAGCGTCGGTTGCGTGAGGGGCAGCGGACACCACGTGCATTGAAGCGGGCCGGCGGATGCGTCGTCTAGCCAGCGCGTCACGTGTTCCGATATCTCATCGCTTGCTACGCTTCTCGGTGCTCCATTTCGCTCCATGCATGAGGTCTTCTTGTGCTGCTATTTCCGCCATATCGAGTGCGAGTTTCTTTTTTGCCAGACCTTCTTGTATCCGCGCAAACTTCAGCTCCGCTTCATATTCAGCGCGCATTCGTAGGGCGTCGCGGCTTGCCTGGCTCATCCTTGACGATGCGTGGCTGACGCTATACGGCGCACGAACTGTGCGTACTGAAGCCGGTGTTAGCTCCGATGGCGGTAATTCCCTATGGTCACTTAGACCACCTTCCACGGAGCTCCTAGCGGGCTGCTGCGGCGCTCTTATCTGAAGATCCGGGGGTGATGAAACTCGTAATCCCGATTCTGAGCCTGTTAAATTCTTCATTGCTTTTGTTGCACTCCGTGTCTGTCGCTTTCCACTGTAACTCATGGTTACTTACTTCAATCCGGCTCGAAGGACCAATTTTGTAGACGAGAGGTGCGGGGTTCTAATGAACTATGAAGTAAGCAACAAAACAACAGACACACTTTTATCAATATATTTGAATTGCAAACAAACTAGAGCTATGAGATAATACAAACTAGGGACATGAGTACAATGGTTACACAATTACCACGTGCTGTTAAGACTGCCTATGCGTGGCAACTGCGTAACCTACTCGGTCAAGAGTTTGTGCAGGACTGCCGAGGAGCGGGTCACACGCCAACACCAGCACAACCCCCGCCGCACCGCGCGCGAGCCCTTCCTTAATTACGGTGCGCTGGCGTTGACCACATCTGTTAATACAATGGACCCATCCCTCGGCCACTAACAATAGCAACTTACCTAAGCCCGAGGAGCGGGTCTCCAGCCAACCCTAAAACGACCCCGACGCACAGCGTTTACGACCTTTTCCTTAATTACGGTGCGTTTGCGTTGGCCACATCTGGTAGTACAATGGAGACCCATCCCTCGGTTACAACAATGGAATCTTACCTACTTAACTTACTATTACACAAAATATTCTTAAATACTACGTAGGTACATTTCTTAAAATATTACGATTAGTCGTGCTCCTTAACACTTATAGAGTAGTTAGTAGTAGGTATGTAGGCTACCTGTGTTTATTTGTATAATCAAGGCTTTGATTACACAAATAAACGCACATTATTGAAGAGATTCACAGTCAGAGTTAAAAATATGTATTTCTATTTTTTACGTTGGTTACTGCAGAACTTCGTTATTTAGGTGTCGATTGTTGATTTTTTTAAGCTATTGCATAGCTTCTATCGCGGGCCTTGAGTGTGGAGACCGAATCCAGAAATTCCGTAACGAAAAAAAAAACCTAACACCCCGAAGCTCGCACGAATCGAGCCGAGCTGCTCCGCTTAACGTATTTTTATTTGAAATTATAAAAATTGTTAATAGCGCCATCTGTTGATTTTATACGGTACCAAATAGAAAGTTGGCATTCTTATTTAGTTCACTACTACTAAGTTACAAACTTATTAAATAGATGTCGCTGTAACATATTTTTAAAAAGCGTTTCGATTAAAAGGATTTATGAACTTAATAAGGCTGTTTTTAATGAGCTTCATATCAAAAGGTATTGTTCAAGTGGCCCAGAAACAGATAGTTAATTAAAATGGCGGTAATAACCTGAATATCAGTATTGTCTTTGTTTCTTTGTTCTTGGTTGAGGTTGATGTTTTTTAAGCTACTGTATAGCTTCTATCGCGGGCCTTGAGTGTGGAGACCGAATCCAGAAATTCCGTAACGAATACCAGAACTTTTAATGACTTTTTGAAATATCACGCTTGTCTCTTTAGTTCAGCAACCAGCCTTTAGGTGGCATTGGTTGTATTGGAAAACTACCGTAATCAGCTGTTTGTGAGAAAGTGTATAGGTATTTATCATCTATGTACAGTCAGAGTTCATAAGTGCATTAGTACAACAAGGCTCAAAATGGTGTGGCGTGCGGCCGCGCGCCGGCCCGGTTTTGTGTTTACATATATGTGTGTGTGTGTGTGTGTGTCATTAGATACTAATACAGTAATTTACCAACTTAGTAAATTAACTGATAGCTAAGTGGGTTAAGCAAGATACTATTGATTCACAATGATACGAGGTTCCAGGTTCGATTCCAGCTTATAACGATTTTTTTTATTTATGACAAAAATATAATTTTAAATATAGATAAAATAATTTTGCATGAAGTTGGAATTCTTTTTACATTTTATGTTGGTATTTGCTAAAATTTAACAAATATTACAATGATATTAAATTATAAATGAAACACTAAAAGTGTTATTGCAAGATCGTAGGATTTGAACCATCAACCTTTGCATTTCCACAAACCTCACACTTTAACCACTCGGCCACGAGTTGCTTACGTAATGACAACGAAATTATCGATAATATTCCTTCGGAAGAACAATTTATGTGTGTGTTTAAATTGTCTTAAAAGAAAAAGGTCACAAGTAGCGCTAGAATGTTGACGCTATAATTACGTAGGATTCCTACTGCACTTTTGAATTCGACTGTACAACAGTGAATATCTGTACTCGTATAATTTGTGTACAAAGTGTTTTAAATATGAATAAACAAAGTGCATTTATTAATGAAGAAAGTCACGAAAAAATAGTGAAAGAAAATGAGTTAGTACTCTATATACATTCATTTTATTATTATTATCACAAATGCAGTATTATTTTTTGTTTTGTTAATTTATATAATTATAATACGGCTATAAAGATAACCAAATTTTTTGATATTAAAATAAGCGATATTAAAAGTAGCCCTCTTTTATATATATACACACACACACACACATATGGTTTAAATTCTCAATTTAGATTCTCAATATGTATGTATATATTTGTATGTGTAAATTCATTCTTCATTCTTCATTATGTATGTATAGGTAATACACATTAATGTCACGCAGAGAAAGTATATGATATTACCGTGGGTGGCCAAATTATTAGGGACAGTACTCATATTTATGAACTTTATAGATTAGAACATTTGTGTGAACAGTGAGTGTGGTTTCCAAAGGAGTGTTATATATAATTTTTTTACTGGTATCATTATTATCATTTTTGTCAAGCGGCAACACAGGATAAGCACCTGATTGGTCAATTATATGACGTTTCTTCGTGATCGGCCATTGTTTCTTGAAAAGCGCGCTTTCTGCATTTTGATTTTAATTATTTATAATAGATATTTAGAGACCAAAATTTTATTTAAAGGTTTGTAATGGTTCATAATACGATAGTTTTGCTTTGTTTTATTTTCGATTTTAATTTTTTTTAAAGGCTCGAAGCCGTTACCCTTAAATTTGTATTTTTTTATAATGGGAAAGGCTTCAGACACGTCTCCAAGAAAATGTAGGGAGATACAAACTTTATTACTGCATTCTAAACATTCCCAGAGGCAAATAGCTTGTATTGCAGGGGTTTCAAAATCGGTCGTCAACCGAATTAAAATTAAAATTGACAATGAAAAGCTTCTCGAACCAAATCGTGTAGGAAAATGTGGTAGGAAAAGGATCACCAGTCTTCGTACCGATCGGAAAATTAGGAACATCTGCATCGAAAATCGCAAGAAGAGCGTTGGACAGTTGACTAGGATGATTAACGACGATGGTGTAAAGGTTTCCGAAAGGACAATGCGGAGGCGGCTTGTCGAAGAGAACCTGGTAGCTCGGCGGCCTACCAAGAAACCACGCCTAACCGATATTATGAAAAAGAAACGACTACAATGGGCTAGACAACATCGAAATATGACTGTTGAAGACTGGAATCATGTTAGTAAAACTCTTTGGTAGAGCGTAATTTATAATTAAAGGTTGTTGTTATTAATTAGATAATATTTTACAGGTGTGCTTTTCCGACGAATCAACTTTCCAAATTTTTGTTGATAAAAGTTCTTTCGTTAGACGGCGTCCTGGAGAGCAATTCCACGCAGATTGCCTTGTGGAGCGGGCTAAACACCCGGTGAGTGTCATGGTGTGGTCTGTTATATCAGCCAAAGGTATGGGACGCCTATAATTCGTAGAAGGAACGATGAAGCAAGACCAGTACAAGCGGGTGATGGAAACCCAGTTACTCCCACAAGTCAATGAATGGTTCCCTGATGATGAAAACTATATTTTTATGCATGACTCGGCACCATGCCACAAGGCTAGAAGCGTAACAGCATACTTGGCTGACAAAAATATAACAGTTTTGCCTTGGCCAGGGAATTCGCCAGATATGAACCCCATAGAGAATATGTGGGAGCTGACCAAAAGAGTAATAGCCAGAACAGTGATCACCACAAAGCGCCAACTGATTGAAACTCTTCTAAGAGAATGGCATCACAACCCAAAACTGAATTTAAATGCCAAGGCATGTATTGAGAGCATGCCCCGACGAATAGAAGCTCTTATTGCAGCTAAAGGCGGCATCACCAAGTATTAAAATTAATTTTATAATTTGTTGTCACTTGATTTAAGGAAATAAAAAAATATTCAAACAATAATGTTTTTGTTTTTATGATTGCAATAGAATAAAAATGTAAATAATAAAGTTATATGACATCTACTTTACACCATTTCTTAGAGAAATCCAATTAAAGTCGAAAATACAAAATTTTGAGTACTGTCCCTAATAATATGGCCAACCACTGTATATCTATATAAATGTACATTGCGCGAAATTCGATGATCAAACTCTTAATATCGTTATTTTTGTTCAAATTTTTTGAATGAATAATTATTTTGGTGTGTAATTACACTATTAATACCTAATTATTCATACCTATTATTTATACCTAGATTTTTTTCTTTTTTTAAGCTATTGCATAGCTTCTATCGCGGGCCTTGAGCGTGGAGACCGAATCCAGAAATTCCGTAACGAAAAAAACCTAACACCCCGAAGCTCGCACGAATCGAGCCGAGCTGCTCCGAAGTAGCTCCGCTTAACGTAAGTAATTATAATTGCATAAGTTGATAAAAAATGCTATACAATAGCTTTACCGCGGCAGTCCCCGAGTGCCACACGTCTTTTTTTTTTAATTTGAACCGATTTACTTCCAGATTGGTTCCAAGTTCAGTTTTAAGATGCTGTTAGGTTAATCAATCTGTAAAATATACAGTTTAAAATATATACTTTATAATAAATACTTTAAAAATAAATTGTAGTATTATCTTAAGTATAGGTCTACCGGTAACTCATGGTACGCTTTTAAAAAAAGAATTACGATTTTTATATGGCAATGTTAATGTCATCTTGTCAAATTCGACCAGCACATAGGCGTAGAACTCCTGTATTCTATTTTTCTTTGGGAGACATTACACGCACATGCGCACAAGTCAGACTGGCATACAAATTCCATATAAAATTTACATTGATATATCGAGATGTCAAATATTTTTTTGGTTTGGAGTTGCTGGTCTATGTTGCGTGTTGACGTATAGTTGAGTTGTACCATCTTGATACTTTTACACAATGACGTTAAGTTTATAATATATCATTGCTTTTACATAGATTTTTATTCTTTTCCACTTATATTATAATTTCATAGTGATGATAATGATAATATAGCTGTAACTATTACAGATTAACATACAATCATATTATTTTTATCTTCCATAGATATTCTTCTTCATCCTAGCGTTAATTCCCAGTCGCATCCGAAGCTTTTCAGCTCGGAGTCAGGGATCCGCTTTACCAGTCTTAGGCTTGGCTAGACCTCGATTTTTTTCCGTGAAGCGATTGCCATCTGACCTCCACAACCCAATGGTAACATTAAGCGATATCGAAGCTTTGCAGCTAGACCGTTGTTTTTGAATTTTTTAGGGCTCCAACTACCCGTAACGACTGCTATAGATGTTCTTATGGCAACCGGGACTGACGGCTTAACGTGCTCTCCGAGGCACGACCAGACCAATGCAAAAACCCATATTTCATGAACACAAATATTTGCACAGAGTGGGGATCGAACCCGCGCCTCCTGCGTAGCGGCCGCGTTCACTACCGCTACGCCACGAAGGCTGTCAATATATATTGATATTGTTGTATATTTATTTCAACTTAAGCGGAGGAATCCCATGACACATTTTACGTTTAATTTAATTTGTTGAAGCAGTTCTTAGAGAGAAAAAATATCAAAAAGCCACTTCGATCGCAATCGAGAAATGTGTATCGTAAAAGAGGTACGCGAAGAAGGTGTAAAGCAATCGCAATCTTCATCTATTACCTATAAAGTATTCATTTATAGGGGTTTCCAGTACCGCGAATCATAGGCATAGTGCAACGAATGGTGGTCTATTTAGTCTTGTAGACTTGAATTATTTTTACAAGTCTTCTCGACATATTGTACTTTACACTTGTTTCCTATAGGGGTAGGTGGAAACGATGGACTTCCATAGTGTCGTATATTGGAAGCATGCTAGAAGTTGGCATTCCGCGAAGTTGGCATTTCCAGAAGTTTATGTTGGTAATTTGCGAAGGTGGCACTATGAATGTAGATGTAACTACAAAGATTTCACTATTTCAGTCGAATGATTGTATGTAAGTATGTATGAATGCATGTATAAATTTATAACTTATTACAAATATTTTATCACTTATCACTACGCGTTACAAGAATTTAGGGATGCTAATGCATCTTACTAGTAGGTATATTGATTTTGTATAGAGCGTTTTTGGGTGGCTCGAGAAATTGAATAATCGAAATCAATAATATCTTTAAAACTATTTGCCATAAGAATATTTTACTTTAGCAGTTCATTATAAATTATTATATGGTGGTCATTTTTCAAGACTATAAAAAGTTGTCAACTTTTTACTACGGTTACGGTTTACTATAGTTTCCCCAGTATTGCACTTTACAAATTTATATTTTCCAATTTGCCATGAGTTACTGGTACACCTATACATACTCTGAAGTTGAGTTCGCTCCCTAAGCTTCATCATTCCTCCTTGTGCCGACCGCTCTTGAAATTGTATAGGTAATTCAACATAACTACAATAGGCGAAGCTCGCATAGTGATCACGTCGCTGCTAGTACTAGGGATGCATAAACCAAGAGAGTCGTGATCGAAGCTTTTGAAACAGATAAATTAGATAACATCCTGTTACCGCTACACGGCACTTTCAACCATAATACTAACTTATATATGTCCTATAATCCTTATTGATGAGTGTTCTAGATATAACGTTTTAGTAAAAGCAGCGATGTTTTGGAAAGGCGACTTGTAAGTTTTATTCGCAAATTCCTATCATTTATGACATAGAAAGTCAATGAATGTTATTGCATAAGAAGCGCTAGGAAATGTTCTTTAAAGAGATAAAAAATTAATATAGTACAACTAACGTTTTAAGTCATAAGTTCATAACATTGTGTTTAAAAGAAGCGAGAGCTACGCGCGCCATTGTTGAACTATACTCATATGTATTTACCTATGTGTGGGTACGTCTGAAAGAGGGAAGGAGCGGGGTTTAAGTGTGTGAGTGCCAACTGTAGTATACTTAAATTATTGGAGCAGATAAAACCGTCGGTTTCGGATGCTATACGAACATCAATGGGTCGTCACGAGTAACATACATGCATACCTACATAATATACTCACGCCTGAAGGGTTAAACCACGGAGAAGGAAATGATAGCGGAGTTGTTGCAAGGCAATCGAGTCGCGTGCTTCCATACTGTCAAAAGGACTCGTCGTGACGTCAGCTGGGTCTGTGACGTCACCATTTAGTTCTAGTATCACGTCCTTGTGAACGGTCGTCATTTTTGAAAAAAAAATCACCGATTAAAATACCTTAAACGTGGTTTAAGTATGAAGTGCGCGGTACAAGGGTGTACAAATTGTACAGATAAAAAGTTAAAACATATTAATGGTATTACATTTCATCAGTAAGTCCGCTATATTTTTATTTTCATTTTTAGAAAAATAATGTCTTTATAGAACCATCTAGCGGAGAGAAGAAGTAAGTAACCTTGTCTTGGGTGCGCATTTTCTTACATAACTTTTCAACTCCTATCATCGGATTTCCGAAAAAAAATCTCATACCATTTAAAGTCATAATGATCATTCTTCATAAAAAATTAACAAATGAATTAATTTTAACAAAGTTAATTTTGATAAAATTTGATAGAATCGTATATGTTCACGAATGAAATTAGCGTTCATAATCATAAATGTATCATATACGTCAATATCAATTATTTTTCTTATATTTCAATATTTTTGTGTTAGTTTTGAGCTATAAAGGAGGTTTTGTTGCTCATATCGTGCTTGTATTGTATTCATTATAACAACGGGTAATATAATTAAAGTTCATATCTGTAAATTGATAACTCTATGTAAGAGACGAGGGATTCACGACAATTACCGAGGTTGACCGAATTTTCAACTGATTTTAATCATACTGTAACCTATGTATAAAAAGTAGCACATAATACATACATATTCCAGAATAATCTAACTTAACAAACATCCAAACATTCACATAGTCACTAACTCAACAGCGTCAATCCTATCCTAAAGTTCGCCCTCCTGCTTCCATATTTGATTTATCTTGGGCCTGCTGGGCATTAAGCACTACCGGCTCTTTAATGGTCTGCTACTATCGCGTTGTATGTTGTCTAACAGTTATATTCACGAGAATCACCACGGCTGTAGTATACGTGAACTGTATTTACCTGCCACTATTATACTGGACATTATATTTTCTGATCGTCACACTAGCTTTTCATCTAGACTTGCGACAGAGCATGTGCGCGCTACGCAGATTAGCGCTTTAAGGCACCATCTGGTTATTAAAAACTTGACGTAGTTGTGATGTACACCCTTTGTTTCTGACATCCTGGTAGTTCAGGGATAGAATATTGAACCGCCCTGTCCCGCCCCATCGGGTCCCGCCTCATTGAAAATTTTAAAAACGTATGTAAGTTCCCATGTGCGAACGTGTTCAATGTTCAACCACTATCATGTTTATGCTATCCTAGTACCGGGACGGGTCCATTGTCGATCCAAGGACTCTCGATTTAGCGCTGTTTGAGACAAAGGAATCGGCATTAAAAAGTTTTAATTAGATGCCAATGTTCGACGACAGCAACTTGACTTAACGGTTTTATTACATTTCGCATATTTGACTTTTTGCTTTTTCCGACATTATGCTTATCTGCCATTTCACGTATCTGACTTTCTGCGTTGAATCCATTTAAGCAGTACCTACTTATCAGACACTGCCCCCTAAAATCCAACCACACGTCCTGATCGACCATCTGAATCTCGTGGGGGGTGGACACACGGAAACAAAGTTACTGCCGTGGCTAACGTGGCTCTGGTAGAAAATATCTTGAAAACTTGACATTGGCGTTTCGCCATTAATAATTTTATAAACATTTATAATTTACTTGACATTGGCAAACTGACGGCGATTTGCTGCAGACGCCATTAAGAAGAAGTTGAAGTTGAAGTTGTTATCACACACATTCGCGAATGCGAATACGAATATCGGCCACTGAGAATCGCGAATGCGAATGCGAATGTTCAGTTTTTGCTCAAAGGGGGTTGGGTAATGTTGGCGTCGTGTTGGAATTCAGCGGCCATCAATGAAATTGGTATAATATGAAAGTACAGTATAAAGTGATCAAAAGTTACTATGGACAAACTTCTCTAAACTATATCGGGACTTAGCTATACAGGGTGGTATTTTTCAACTTTACTTAGATGGAACTACTCTAAATACTAGAGATAGCGAATTCCACTGAAAGGAAACATTTTTAAAAGAAACAAAACTGCATTCAAAGTTTTCTGAAAATGCCACACCCGGTAGTCGAACCGACTAAAATCTTCCTAAACCTTCTATTTCATTAATTTCCTTTTATTAAATTCACCAAGTTTGTTAGAGACATTTGATCCTTATGATCGACCCTATCGATTGATGCAATAAAAATACAGGGTGTTATTTTTTCGAATTGTAGTCGGTTCGATTATAAGGCGTGGCAAACGATTATTCAGCATTCCTTAAATGCAGTTCTGTTTCTTTTTTATAAACATACTAAACTGTATTCAAAGTTTTCTGAAAGTGCCACACCCGGTAGTCGAACCGACTGAAATCTTTCTAAATCTTCTATTTCATGAATTTCCTTTTATTTAATTTACCAAGTTTTTTAGAGAGATTTGATCCTAATGATCGACCCTATCGATTGATGCAATAAAAATACAGGGTGTTATTTTTTCGAATTGTTCGATTATAGGGCGAGGCAAACAATTTTTCGGCATTCCTTAAATGCAGTTCTGTTTCTTTTTTAAAAACGTACTAAACTGTATTCAAAGTTATCTGAAAATGCCACACCCGGTAGTCGAACCGACTAAAATCTATCTAAATCTTCTATTTCATGGATTTCCTTTTATTTAATATACCAAGTTTGTTAAAGAGATTTGGTCCTTATGATTGACCCTATCGATTGATGCAATAAAAATATAGGGTGTTATTTTTTCGAATTTTAGTCGGTTCGATTACAGGGTGTGGCAAGCGATTTTTCGGCATTCCTTAAATGCAGTTCTGTTTCTTTTTTTAAATAAGGAAACATTTCCTTTGAATGAAATTCGCTATCTCCAGTATTTAGAGTACTATTCGAGAAGGAAAACGGAAAGTAGCCCACCCCTCCCCCCCCCCCCCTAGCCAGATGGACTGATATGGCGCACATTGGTAGAGGCCTATGTCTAGCAGTAGTCTGCAATAGGCTAATTGATTAAAATAATTACTTCTTGGATGTTAATATGTAGCAAAAGTACCTACTCTTACTACCGGAAATAGCTAATTTCATTCAAGAGAAACACTCTCTTATTTAAAAAAATATAAAGCTGCATTTAAAGAATTTCGAAAAATCGCTTGCCACGCCCTGTAATCGAACCGACTAAAATTATAAAAAAATAACATCCTGTATTTTTATTGCATCAATCGATAGGATCGATCATAAGGATCAAATCTTTCGAACAAACTTTGTAAATTAAATAAAAGGAAATCCATGAAATAGAAGATTTAGAAAGATTTCAGTCGGTTCGACTACCGGGTGTGGCACTTTCAGAAAACTTTGAATACAGTTTAGTGTGTTTTAAGAAAAGAAACAGCACTGCATTTAAGGAATGCTGAAAAATCGTTTGCCACGCCTTATAATCGAACCGACTACAATTCGAAAAAATAACATCCTGTATTTTTATTGCATCAATCGATAGGGTCGATCATAAGGATCAAATCTCTCTAAAACATGGTAAATTAAATAAAAGGAAATTCATGAAAGAGAAGGTTTTGTAAGATATTAGTCGGTTCGACTACCGGGTGTGGCATTTTCAAAAGTCTTTGAATGCAGTTTTGTTTCTTTTTAAAAATAAGGTAATGTTTCCTTTAAGTAAAATTCGCTATCTTTAGTATGAGGGTACTTTCCTTCAAGGTAAAGTCGAAATGTTGCACCCTGTATATCGCAGCCCCGATATTACTTACAATGAAAATAATGACATTTGTACGTGTGTTTAACACAGTACAATGAAGTGGTATCAAAATTATTGATGGCCGTTGAAAAAATTAAGAACGCCACTGTCCATACTAGATTACCCAATCCCCTTTGGTGGCAATTAATGCATTTTCGAGATGCGTTTGTTTGTATATCGTGCCGAGAATTGCTAAGAATTTAATTTTTCAAACTTTATTAAAGAAAACAATTTTGTTTTACTTACTAGTGATTGATAAGAAAAATTATAATTTCATAGGCTATTGTAGAAGAATAATAATATTGTGTTTGTTTAGTTTTGCTCAAGAAAATGATTACATACTTAAATAGAGTATACATCTATACATGCTATAGAGCGCGCCTTACTAAGTATGAACTGTAAGCACGGGTATGAAAAGTACCGAGGATCCTGGCTCGACCTCAATCAGTAGCAAAACAATACCCGTCAAAGTAACTTCGCAAATAATATTTGTATCTTGGCTTTAATTTTATCCATGCATATCAAATCGAAAAAAAACTTCATAACATTACACTACATTAATAATACATCTATTGATATTTTCGATAATGCATGAAACCTCACTATTAATAGGTGCGCTATACCATCGCAAAGTATCTGCCAACACTCGGCGCCAAAGAACTGAGTGATACGCGCGCTCTATATATTATAATGTATACTCTAAGATTACATAACATTAAAAACTTAAGATAACTTCTAATGAAAATTTAATAATTAAAATTAATTGCTCGAAGCAAAATAATCAAAAAATCTTTTTAATTCCGTCATCCAACAAGCGTTAACACATAGGGCATGGAGCGGTGGGTAGGTGGAATGGTAGGGAGTGCGGTGGTACTGTTCTTCAAAAAAGGCGGTAAGACCTTGCTGAAGAATTACAGGCCCATCTCACTCCTGAGCCATGTCTACAATTTTTGTTCTCGAGAGTCGTCACAAATCGCCTCTCGGGTAAGTTCGACGAGTCCCAGCTACCTGAGCAAGCCGGGTTTCGAAAAGGCTATAGTACCGTGGACTACATCCATACTGTTCGGCAGACTGTAGAAAAGACGCAAGAGTACAATCAGCTGCTGTGTATGGCATTTGTGGACTACGAAAAAGCCTTAAACTCTATCGAAACCTGGCCAGTGTTGGAGGCCCTGCAGTGGTGTCGTGTCGACTGGCGATACATCGAAGTGCTGAAATGCTTGTATGATATTACCACTATGTCCGTCGAGCTCCAAGACCAGAAGACGAAACCCATTAGCCTCCAGCGTGGAGTGAGACAGGGAGATGTTATATCTCCCAAATTATTCACCAACGCATTGGAGGACGTCTTCAAGACTCTAGATTGAACTGGACGGGGCATCAACATCAACGGTGAGTACATCTCGCATCTTCGGTTTGACGACGACATCGTCATAGTTGCGAAATCACTGGAACAACTGGGCGAAATGCTGCACAGCCTGAATGGAGCTTCTCGACACGTCTGCCTCGGTTTAAACTTGGATAAAACCAACATTATGTTCAACGAACATGTTGCAACGAGACCGATTGACATCGAAGGGGCGACACTCGAAGTTGTTCAAAAATATGTCTACCTGGGGCAGGCTATCCAGCTCGTTAAAACAACCTCGAGAGAGAAATAGCCAGAAGGATCCAACTGGGGTGGGCAGTATTTGCCAAATTAAATCGGGTTTTTTCCTCGCCCCTACAGCAATGCCTCAAAACAAAGGATTTCGACCAGTGCGTCTTGCCTGTAATGACTTATGGTGCCGAAACATGGCCGCTGGAGGTGGGCTTAGTCCACGACTTAAAAGTTGCGCAGTGGGCTAGTTTCTTTGAAGGATAGAAATCACAACGAGGTCATCCGACATAGAACCAAACTTCCCGCATAGCTCGCAGAATAAGCAAGCTGAAGTGGCAGTGGGCTGGCCAAATCTGTGGAAGGACTGATGGCCGTTGGAGCAGACGAGTCCTATAGTGGAGACCGCGAGAACGAAAACGGAAGGTGGGACACCCCCTTGCCAGGTAGACTGACGAGCTGCGAAGGGTGGCTGAGGCAGGAGGAGGTTAGTTACTAACTAGCTTGTGTCAATTCTGCTAATTTGATAATTTAAGCGTAACCTATGGACGTGGGAAGGTAGCAAACTTAATATTGTAGGCTCCCCTACTCTGATGGATTTTGATTTTATTAACCTTCTATAGGTAATCATCTGTCGGGAAATCTTTCCCGAAACACAAACTCCTTTATGATTCGGACTCCTTGGTTGAACTCGCTGGCAGCTTGCTATTTCTTCGATGTCAGATATAAACGCTGAATTGACATGACATTCGCAGCAAAGATTTGTGGAGGAATTATCTGGAGATTGAATGGCTCCCGTATTCGCTTTAGGACAGATTGGTAGCCTAGGCCAGCCAAGGGTTCATTACAGTTGAGTATCATTCTTTATTAACGAATACGAAATTACCGATACATGATGATTTATGATGTTGTATAAAGTCGTCCCCGGGGTAGACTTCGTGAAACTTACAATAGTCTGTGACGGCTATCCACATGTGTCTGCGCGGCTAGCCTGTGTGGCGTGTTATCCCTCGAGAGGAGTTGCCTGCAGGGGGGACTTCTAGTCAGCCCCTGTATGGATTGGTGGTGGTCCTTAGTGCGAGGCCTACTAAGCAAACTGAACCACCGTTTCCGCAGTGCGATCCTTCGGGTGACCACTCGCGATGAGTGTCTGTTTATGTGATATGTTTGGACCTGCATGTTAAATCTGATTTGATTCTATTGGTGATACTCAACTTATTCCAAACTGAAATAACAGATATCTTTTGTCCCCAGATGTAGTACATCCACACAATGAGAAGACAGAAACAGCTGTACCCAGGCATTACATACGAATACAAACAAATTTAAGTTGCACCCCTTCTTTTCTTTTTGTTTCGCGACATCATCCTTAAATTTTATTTACAACACACCTGCTCATAAAAGTGATATTATTTTACCGCAATTAAGCACGGAATGACACCTATTATAAAACTGTGACTTTTTCATTGCTATTATTCACAAAAGTGAGTTATAGATTCTTTTTTAAATTTTATAGGACTTCCTATAAAATAAAAAAAGAATCTATAACTCACTTTTGTGAATATGTTTTGTTAAATTTTATAGAACTTCCTATGAAATTTAAAAAAGAATCTATAACTCACTTTTGTGAATAATAGCAATGAAAAAGTCCGTCTTTGACCAAAACTTTTTTAAGAACATAGACAATTATAGACACTTGTCTATAATTGTCTATGTTCTTAAAAAAGTTTTGATACAAAAAATAACGTGTTTAATAGTACGAATAAATTAATACGATTGTATGGTCATTTGATGCATTTTCGTATTTAAATAAATAATTTCAACTTGTAATACTTGTGTAATAAACAAAATTTTCACTCAAATTTAACTTTTTTTTTTCTCTAAGTACAGAAAAAAAAACAGAGTAAAAAAAAGTTAAGTTCCTAAACTAAACCTCATTTATTTTTAAATATGGTCGACCGCCATTGTTAAATGCGCACGCATAGGAAAACGAATTATTTTGTAGTATTGTTTATTTAGTATTTGTAGTATTATTTTATTCGCAAGTGTGTTGTAAAACGTCGTATGGCACGTGTGAGCATGATGATTACCGTCCTCGGCTGTCTCAATGGCGCCTCGGCGGTAATCACCAACGTTGCTCACTTGTACCATAATGTACTATTACTGATAACATTCGCAAAACATTCGTAAGATTTTTGCGAATTCAAATGCGAATATGGAAAAAACATGCGAATATTCGCAATTGCGAATGCGAATGCGAATATTCGTTTCATCACTAATAGGTACATATATGATTCTTTGCTTAAGTACCTACTTAAAACTTTTTTACAGTAAAACAATAAGCACAGAAATAAATGATTAGTAAGTAAAAAGAACTGATATCTAATTATGTTGGGCACACGGTGCGTGAGAGCCTTGAATACCCGTTGTGACGGCATGTCCTCTATCCGTGTATGAAAATCCTTGTGACCATCTCAAAGACCGTGTCTAATAACACAGCGTACAAATAGTGATGGATCAAAACGACAACCAAAAAAACAACTTAAAATTAAATCATAAACAAACAACGAGAACAAAACTTAACCAACTTAATATTCCGGTCTTGAAGTTATACATAGTTAGCAATGTATACTCTAAGGTTACCAGCAATTCGACATAACTAGGAGAAGCTCGCACAGTGATCACGTCGCTGCTAGTACTAGGGATGCATAAACCAAGAGAGTCGTGATCGAAGCTTTCACAACAGAGAAATTATATAACGTCCTGTTACCGCTGTACGGCATTTTCAACCATAATATTAGCTTAGTTAAACGTCTAAATTCCTTAGATATATGTTTGAGATACAATGTTTCAGTTAAAGCAGCGATGTTCTGGGAAAGCGATTTGTAAGGTTCTATTCGCAAATTCCTATCTTATTTGTCATGAGGAGGCAATGAATGTTATTGCAAAAGAAGCGCTAGGAAAAGTTCTTTCTACAGCAATAAAAATAATATGGTACAACACTAATGTTTTAAGTCATAACATTGTGTTTAAACGAAGCGAAAGCTACGCGCGCCATTGTTGAACTATATACCTTTACCTATGTGTGGGTACGTTTGATGGAGCGAAGTTTGAGTGTGTGAGTGCAAACCGTGGCACATTCAAATTATACGAGCACGTTAAGCCGTCTATTCTGGTGCTAAGTGAACATCAAGGGGTCGTCATGGGTAAATGGAGCGCTATAAAGTCTACCCAAAGATTATCTGGTCTAACTACAAAATTTGCGGAGGTCAGATAGTGTCACTTCACTTAGATTGGGTGAAGTGGACCCCGGACTCTGAAGTGAAAGCCACGGGTGCGACGGGGACTAACAAAAAGATGATGATGATGATGGTCATGTGATTGTTATTGCTCTTTATTCATATGTGATCTTAGTTATTGTACCTATTTCTAAATACTATATTTAAAAATATAAAAAATAGTCTACATCCCACATGTCTACAATCTTATGGGTGAAGTCCAAATACTTAATTGGTTTTGCTTTTTCTGCCTTCACGAGATTCTCGTTATGAGGGATGGTGATATCAACTATTACTGCACAGTGCATGGCGCTCTAATTGATCATCACTATATCAGGCTTATTGGCAACAATAGTCCTGTCAGTGATAACAGCTCGATCCCAGTACAACGTAATTTGCTCAACAACATATTTTTCTTAACTAAATTAAATCGGCAGTGTACCCAATGGTCAGGATTCGAATCCGAGACCTCTCAGTCGTAACACCAACCTTTTTTAACGAGCTTTTATTATGTCTTTCCGTTTATTTATTTATTTATTTATTTATTATATACTTTATTGTAAACCATTAAAATACATCATATAAAGTATCAAACTACGGAACCAGTACAATGGGCGGCCTTATCGCTTTAAGCGATTTCTACCAGGCAACCTTTGGATGGTAATTAAGATTGTAGGATTGAGTGGTAGTTGTTTGGCGTACATTTACAATACATAATACACACATAAACATATCAATACACCTATATGTACATAAATGCATAATATATACAATACATATACACAATATATTATATACATAATTATATATACAATAATACACTGACTACACATATCTTGGCATACCTAGTAAGCTTGCTACTTTTTACAGAGATAAATAGTGTTCCTTTACCATAGCCTTAAAACTATTTATATTCCGCGCTTTTCTTATATCTTCTGGAAGCTTATTCTACAGATGGATCGCCGTGACTGTGAAGGAGTTGTCGTAAAATGTTGTTTTATGCGACGGCATCCTTAGTCTTAGGTTGTCTGACGACCTTAAATACCTCGTATGAGTATCATGAAGGAACTCAAAACGTCCCTTAAGATAGGACGGAGTTGTAGGCTTAAATAATATATATATAATACGTATATTTTAAACGTTAATTAATAAGGAGGAGGATTGGGAGATGTGGCGCACATTGGGAGAAGCCTATGTCCAGCAGTGGACTGCAATGGGGTAATTGATTCATTGATTGAAGTTATAAGGGTGGCCCACTCCAATTTATACCTATATGTATATTTATTTTGACAATTTTATTATTTTATTTTATTATGATTGGGCATTAAAAATACGTACTAACCAAACCCCTTAAATTTTTATTCTGCTACTACCACCCCCTTTTCCAATAGCGATAAGATAGGTCAGCTACTCTACCCATATATCTACCTAGAATAGGAATTTGCAATGCACCTGTACTAGGATACCAAAAACATAAACAACGTTTAATGCACATCGCTTGGACGGTGTCCGAGTGCAACAATGGTATGAGGTAAGTGCACCAGTGAAGGCCCACCCCCATGAGGCGGGACCGTGTACTCCGATGTTCTGTCCCAGACTTACCTGCAGGCCAGTGCAGCAGAGGAAATGCACTATAACGCACGTCAACACGTTTTTAATTAGAACACGTATGAAGTTTTATAATAGTACCTACTTGCTTATACGCGGGTCCACCCGCATGCAACTCCCATGCCGTTCAAACTACGGCAACCTTTTCCAGGTATAAAAAGTAGCACATAATAACTACGGTAACGTGCTAGCGCGCCGCTCGCTCGTTTCATCAAAACACTCGATTCAGCTGCGAGGACCTACATAGATGACGTAAAATACCTAATTGTCTCACAACAATACCGCCTTAAACAAACTTGATGTGGTTCTAATTTATATACCCTTTGTTTACTGACGTCCCGGTAGTTCAAGGATAGAATACTGAACCGCCCTGTCCCGCCCCATCTGGTCACGCCTCATAAGAGTGAAAACTTTGGAAACGTAACTTCCCTTGTACGAACATGAAACCAATGTTCAAACTCTACCATGCTTATGCTATCCTAGTACCGGGACGAGTCCATTGTCGATCCGAGGACTCTCGATTTAGCGCTGTTTGAAAGAAGGGAATTTATTGGGGATAAAAAGTTAGATGATGCCATTATTCGACGATAGCAACTTGACTTAACGGTTTTATTTGAGGGTACTCAAGCAGTAGTAATCAAACACATTACGAAATGTAATATAGGTACCCGGTTGTGTATATCATTCTTTGTAGGTAGTACTTACTTAAAAGTAGGACTTACGAGTAAAACTTCTTTATAGTTATAATAATAACCACAGAAATAAATAAGTAAAAAGAGTAAAAAATACTTCACGAATAATATCAAAATTCTGCCCTTATTGTAGATTGGAAAAAACAGACCACGGACTCTGACGTGAAAGCTTTATATGCGACTGGGTTTCCGAGTAATGCTAATGATGAAAAAGAATCTATTCCCTAGTTCAGGCACATTCTTTCAGCCATTTAAGCGTGATTGAGTAACAAATATTCAAATATTTCATATATTTTCATATTTATTTTCGGTTAATAATAAATAAGACAATTATTCTAGTTCCACTAATAACTTCGCGTACAGTAGCTGCACTTGACTTCGCCTCTTCGCGATAATAATATGGCCCATTGAAGTATTTCCATAAGTCAATTCAATAACCACCAGAAATTGTGGAATAGAATCCATGTAAGTCGCGAGCATTCAGATTGCTACGACGTCGCCTACGCCGTAGAGGACATACGTAGCACAAGTACTATACTGATAAACTTCTTTTCATCATTCCTAGTATAGCACAACCGATTTAGCTCAATTAAGGGGCAAACCTAGAAATAATTTCTAGTAGCAATTTTCTTTCTGGATTCGTTGAGGGAGGTCCCTGGTAGTCTAAGTTTCGATTTGCGTGGTATTCGGTTCGTTGCGTTCTCCGTGATCTTGAATTTAAAGATACATTTTTGTTTACTGAATAAATCGTTTAGTTCTAATTTTACACAAAAAGTTGTTACTACAAAGTTGTTTAGAATTAAATTTTCTACAATCTAACTCTTCGCAATTTTTTTCTAAGATCGATATTTTTTGATTTATACCCCAAAAGTGGTAAATCTTTGTTTGACATTTTTGACTATGAAAAATTCCTAGTAGCAATTTTCTTTCGGAAATCGTTAAGGAAGGTCCCTAGCAGTCTACATTTGGTTTTGCGTGGTATTCGGTTTGTTGCGTTATCGGCCATCTTGAATTTAAGGGTAATTTTTTGTTTACCGAATAAGTCGTTTAGTTTTATTTTTACACGAAAAATAGTTACTAAAAAGTTGTTAAGGATTAAATTTCCTACCTTTTACCATTCATAATTTTCCGCTAGGATCAATATATTTCGATGTATACCCCAATAAGGTGGTGAAGTTGTATTCGATCTTTTGACAAAGGAAAAACTCCTGGTAGTTATTTTCTTTGGAAATTATTTGAAGCAGGTCACTGGCAGTCTAAATTTTGATTTGCGTGGTATTACGTTCATTGCATTCTTCACCATTTTGAATTTAAGTGTGAAATTTTAGTTACCGAATAAGTCGTCTATTTTTAGTTTTACACGAATAATGGCGATAAAACATCTTTTTTTCTTTTTGAAATTTAATTTTAAACAAATTTTAAATTACTACTTTGGATACTTCATAGGTGTGAAAAAGATCCTAATTTTTTTATTTTTATATTTATTATATTACATATTATATTATATATTTTTTTATTTTTATATATATTTTATATTTTTACATTTATTACTATGGATACTTCATAGGTGTGAAAAAGATCCTAATTTTTTTTGTACCTTTAGCGCCTTCGCTGCGTTTAGCGGGTGCGAGTCGCGGACGCCTGTCCGTCGCGGGCGCCCGCCTGCTCAGGGGCCTTACTGCGAAAATCGAACATGAACGTTTCGGATCGAAACGGACGGTCGCCGAACACGGACCATTAAAGTTACTCTGAAAACCTTTCGGTGACGACTGACGGATACCGCCATCTTCGGAATCATAGACTAACGATCGAGTCTAGATAAATAGTGTGGACCAATATAATATGAACATCTAAAAACCGTTAACAAATGAAAAATCAACAAATATATTTGTATTCTCATGAAAAGAGCGTCAAATAAAAAAAAATATATGAGATTTTTATTACAAAAGTACCGCTAGATCACTAAAATGTCATTTTTTAAGAATTTACGTATATTTAATGTGAACGAACTTAATAACCCTTGTGCCATAATATTGTTCTATGTTTTTAATACGTACATTGACAGTTTGACAATTTCAAATTTGAAACTTTGATACCCGTATGCACTATCTCTATTAAGTTAATAGAGATCAGTGCCCGTCATGGTGCCCGTATGTGTGTAGCGCCATCTACTGGGGTCATCAAATACTTCCGTAATGGATAATGGTTGTTGGTTCAATGCCCCTTTGCCAAAATGTTGTTTTCTTGAGGAAGTAGAGGAATGAATTCCTCGCATAGCTCTTCAAAAAGTAGAGGGTACTTTTTGAGGAGCTATGCGATCTATAATTAGACACAAATTCCATGTCCGGAATTTGCCTCAAAAATTTTTTTCACGAAGCCGGTGACGATTTTGGATTCGCTCAGCCGCTTCTTCCCTCATCATTTCGTCCAACTCAACAAAATCTCCCCATTTTTTTAGATAAAAATTCAACTTCGAAAGTCTTACGAAAGGTATATAGCTTTCGTTGAATTTCAAGTAATAATCCGCAAAATTACTTGTCAAACAACGACAACGAAAACGTCAAATGTATTTTGGGAGTAGGTGCACCGACAACGATCGACCACCTCAATGTCATACGATCGAAGACGGATACGATATACGACACGAAACACTTTTGGGGTAGCTAAATGGCCGAAACGTCAACGAATACGATAGTTTTCGATTTTCAGAGTAAGGCCCCAGTCGCGGGCGTCCGCGACGGGCGATAGCGTCGGTGTACAGTTGATAACTATGGCTAATTTATTGATATAATTGCTTAGCCAAAAGACGACGACGTGAACAAAGGTGTCAGCCAATCAACCCAAATGTCACGTCTAGATTGTTGTGTGAAGAAATTGTAACCAAGTTTTCGTTATTAAGATAAAATGGGCAATTTTTTTTAGTTATTTTAAAATGTCACCGTCTACATTTGACGAATTGTTTTTGAAACTGTTTAAAACGTAGTTCATAATATCTGTCCTCAGATGAATTGAGTTTGAGTTGAGCGTCATTCAAGAATACGGGCCTTAGTTCATTGCAACGACTGTACAAGCACGGCGCGTGCGACACGGATAACGTAGCGGCGCTCAATGATTTCGTGCCCCGCTGCCCGCGTGGCGTGCGACGGGTATCCGCCTCACGCAGCGCTGCTCTTGAAATAACATGAATCAAGCACGCGAAGCAGGCGCTTATAATGGCAGACAAGCACAGGGCCCACATTATGTGAAGTAGTTACCGTGGCCTATGGATGTGTGCAACACCCTTGATGTTGCACTCGTTCTGCCAACCCTGTTGAACCCTCTATTGCCCTTCTAGAAGAACTCCATATTGTATTCGCTTTGGAAAGCCACAGTAGGGAGATTGTTCCTAAGTTTTTTGCTGTAGCTGCTGATAAAAGGAATTGTTCAGTGATTTAATGGTTATACTATAATATTTATACAGGTGAAAGCTTCGGATGCGACTGGGCATTAACGCTAGGATGAAGAAGACTGTAATAATTATAAGTTTAGAATGCGGATAGTGTATATTTAGATACTTTTTATTTTATAAAGACGTATTATACATGAAACATTCAAACCAATACAAATAGATAATATTCATTCATACAAATAAATTACATGGAGCGGGAATCGCACCCGCCACCTATGATGTAGCAGTCGAACTCTCTACCTACACAACAGAGGTCTTCAAAGTTTGAGTGTGCATGTGCGAATCAAGTTATTCTAGTCACGCCTCTTCATACCGTGTTAGAGGGAACCAGAAAGTTTTTGAAGGAGACAGCGTCCACTACTTTGTTATTCTCTTGTAAACTATTGAGGGCCTGGTACTTACAGTAAAATTTTCTTTGTGTTTTCACCTGGCTTCAACATTTATCTGAATACATACGGCCCACCTGATGGAAGGTAATTACAGTGGCCTATGGACGTATGCCACACCAGTGACGTTACACTCGTGCTGCCGACCCTAGTGTTCTAGTATTCTTAAAACTTGTCCTTGACCTTCCTTTGGATATTTGTTTCAATTAAAAAAAAAAATTAATCGCAGCAAAAACCCCATTTACTTTCCAATATATCCAATATATCATTCAGTATGTGTCAAGTATATTCAATGATGCACAGCGCATATTATGATAACGCAACAGCTAAGATAACAGCCTCTGTGACGTAGCCGTAGGAAATCCAACTGGTACGCAAAAACCTTTGTGCTAAATGGGAATCAAACTCCCGTTTAGTGCAAAGATTTTTATGTATTAATAATTATTTATTTGCATTCGTCTGGGTATTGCCTTGCTTCAGAGAGCACGGCCTTAGTTGTCATACGAATAACATATTACATATTTGTAGATTATAGCAATAACATATTTTTATAATTTGATTTTAGAAATGGCCGTGTCACATTCATATACGCTGCAAGCGCAAAGGCTTTAGGACCAGTTTGATATCTATTTGACATCTAAAAGCCCTGTGGTACAACCAGTTGATCCAGCGGGGAAAAAAAAGCCCTGTGGTACAACCAGTTGATCCATCGGGGAAAAAAGCCCTGTGGTACAACCAGTTACAACTGGTTGTACACACCCATTGATACAAGTATCAATGGGTGTACCACGGGTAATATATGGACTCACTTCTATCACGTGAATCGTAACAATTAAACATAACAATAAACTGTATTACGAATATACATTTATTATTGTTTCCACGGAATGGATTTTCTCGAAATGATGATTGCGAAAGTAGCCTGTACCAATTATCTGTTCTGTGCCTGTACTACATTTAAAGTAATTGCGCTCGCAGAGACTTCCTGACAAGTAGAGATACCGCCACATTTGTTTACAGTTCTATCTACAATAGGCGACAAACATCTTCATAACTCTCCTCTACTGGTAGTAATGCGGATGTTTCCAGGTTGCGGATACTGTGTAAAAGCGGAAAAGCTGTTCCGGTGATGCTTTTTCAATAAGTATCATTTACAGTTTTTCTATGAAATTATTAAGAAATTTTAATTGTGAAAACATTTAATTGGCCGTAACATGGAATTTATAATTTTATTTTTTTTCTACTTTCTCTGTACCTGTTTTCCTTTTATCGTCATTTTTCTCATGTTGCTAGGGTGGAACAACTCATTTTATTATTGTGAGTCTCTTAACGGGGCACCATGATGGCTGGGTTAGCCCGGGACTTACTTAGGCCGTCAAAGCTTGGGGTTTCATACAAAATACACATTTCTTTAATGACTAGTTATTACATATTTCAAATGTTAAAGTATCATTCCAACAATATTAAGTGGTTACAAATTTGCGATTCCACAAAATGACGGTATAGATAAATACTAAACTTCAAAAGGCTGCGATAAAATAATATTGAAAATATAAAATGACATGGCTTCAATTTTTATCTGGGGTAGATCATTTTACCTATATGCAAGTACTAATTCCATACAAAAATTCGCAGCCCTGACCAAGTAAAAATAGGTAGAATTTGGTTCTGGTGTTGTGGTCGCAGTTCTAACTCAACCTAGACCCAGCAGCTTCTGTTTGTTTGGCCTACAAACACTATTTAACTATTGTATTGTAAACGTTGTATTTAGACTCTGTGTATTAACAATAACAAAAAGTACAAAGAATTTCATTTAACGCCATCTATATCAAATTGTAAGTATTTCTGGACAACGTATATTCTTAAGCTCTCTCGCGTATACCCGACGCACACAATGTAAGGTAAGAAAGGTTGACGCGTTCATTGGTCACGTAAAATATCACTTAAAACTCAAAATAATTACCACAATTTTGCTTGACACATGGAGAAAATAATGTAGCGCTCCTTTTCCCATACATATTCATTCACTGTTATGTCAAGAAGTATGAGAATTTTGGAAAAACTGCTTTGCATTTACCATCTTCAATTTCATCTACTGGGGTGTAACGTATTATGTAGCAAAACTTACGCAGAATGGTCGAATTAAATTCCTAACAAATATGGTTGAATATAGCAAAACACGAAAATAGCGAGATACGTGCTCTCTCTACTGCAAGTTTCTTGATTCCAACTCGCCCAGTTTATGTGTTCCTAATATGTGAGCGACGTGATCCCCCACTTTGTAGTGATTGCTGCATTCCTCGTCTCCACATGGACTAGTCTCCACGTGCTTGCTTACGAGAATATAAATTGTTAGAGGTGTCTTATAAAAATATTTTTGTTTCAAATGAGATAATGCCCTTACATAAGTTTTCTGTATTTTCTAGCCAGGTGGACTGACGACCTACGAAGGGTGGCTGAGACGAACTGGATGCGGAAGGCGGAGGATCGACAAACGTGGCGCGTATTGGGAGAGGCCTATGTCCAGCAGTGGACTGCAATAGGCTAATTGATTGATTGATTTCTACATTTAGTTATTTCCCAAATTCGTTATTTAATTCGCTTCTTAACTAGTAGTATTGCTTTTTTTTTACATCAAATGATGCAGTACTTTTCAATGAGTCATTTGAGAATTTTTCGCTTTTTCTCATTGTATCAGATTAGATCATCCATGTCAAAAGTCAAACTCAAAAATCATTTATTCTGTATGACCATCAAAACGCCACTTACAAAAATAACTAGTTGAAAAAGTAGTTACATACTGTGGTATTGGTCTGTGAACAAGTATAGCTTTTTATGCTCTTCCACATTTTTGTTTGTTAAAAAGCAGGTTTTCCGTCAACTCTTATATAAATTGTACTAATATCGTAAACGTGTGTGTAAAGATGTTTGGTCGTTTGTTATCAAGCACGCTCAAACAGCTAAATAGATTTGGCTGCAATATTCTATATGCATAGTAAGAGGATAGAGTCTACTTCTTATGCAGAGGTGAATTAACACCCACATTTCACCAATCATTGTAATAGATCCCACGTAATAGGGGGTGAGCCTCATGCCGTATTCTGGACACTATTGTTGACTCGAGTCATGTATTTGAGGCAGAGTCTGGGCTGTATAGTATATATCTGTCTGATGTCAAACAGCCCTATCCCTTAGTCGCTTTGTATGACACCGCATGGGAGGCGATAAGGTGGCCCAAATGAGTTACGGGTACGAAATCAGAATTACACACGGGGAATGCCAAGGACAACAGCTATTTTATAATAATAGTAGAGCACATTTATATGATTCAATAGAATAATTACACGTTGTCGTATAATTCAAATTTAGCATACAAGTTAAAATACAATAAAAAATATTAGATCGTTAAAACAACGAATGCATTTAATTTTTATTTAAATCATAAATATATACATTTATTTTGTGGTAAAAAAGCCTTAAAACAATTCTGATACAAAGCAAAAGGAAGTCAAAGCAGCTACTGTGGTGGGGCGCTCGAACTCTTTTTCAGATTTTCTAAGCTTTTATGTAAATTTATTGCTATGCTATATTGCTAAACAGGGAATTAGACTGGCTCCCTACCGCACCAGTTCACCAAGTAGCTACGGACTCCCCAAGGAACGTGTCGAATTTCGCGACCACTTTCTGAAAAACTGAAGAAACTTCGATTGCGTGATCCAGATAATCCTTAGATTGCAGCTCACTGGCTGTGTGTAAATTTGAAATAATGTTATAATGTCAGAAAGGACACCAATACATATATTTTCATAGTTTCAAATTTGAATTTAGAATGCTTGTTTGTTTTTGAGGTCAGTTTTTTGATACTAGCAGTGGCAAACATATCGTCTCGACATCTGTTGACAACATTTCTAATTACCTCCTCCCCACAGCTACATGTTTAATTTTTTATAGGGAATCACCATATCAAACTTTTTTTTAAATGGCAGTTATATCAATCCAGCATCACGTGGACGAACCAGGACAAAGTATTTTCTTCTAACTTTTCTATAAACAATCTTACAAGTTTGAAAGCGAAGGTTTGTGACATTTTGTCTTTATCAAGCGTTCATTATCCTGGTAAGACAGCGCCACTTATTGATTTGCTGACTAAACAGGTGATTGAAATAAAATATTAGCTGTCTCGTCTGACATGACCATGAATTTGAAAGGGGAGTATGATTTTATAGACACAGGTTGTAATTTGCAGAAATTTGCCATTTTGATCCATATTATAGTAGGGGTAGGCTTCATATTTGTTTGCTCCGCACTCAGACGAAAGGCCATCAGACATGCTCTCGCATTCACACTATTCATTCAATCTCTTCCAAGTTATAATTTCCTAGTATATCTGCGGGAATACTTATATATTGCGTATTCAACATCTATACTGTCTCAAATGGGACTTCACCAACGAATATAATCGGGTTTAACTAATAATATTAATTTCAATTTATTGAATAACATGTGCTATACAGGCCTCGCTAAAAGCTTCGGAGCCCAAGACAGCCTTGCACACTAGTCAATGTACTTACTAAAACCGGGGAGGCTCTAGAGCAGGTTTGACTCTCAGGATCGGAACGTTCGGAAAATTACGCAATGTCTTCTCGTCCGACATACCTCAGTGTCTCAAGTCGAAGGTTTTCGACCAGTGTGTGTTACCAGTGATGACTTATGGCACTGAAACGTGGTCCCTCACTATGGGCCTTATGAGTAAGCTCAAAGTAGCCCAACGAGCTATGGAGAGGGCTATGCTCGGAGTTTCTCTGCGAGATCGAATCAGAAATGAGGAGATCCGTAGAAGAACCAAGGTTACCGACATAGCCCAGCGGATTAGCAAGTTGAAATGGCAGTGGGCAGGGCACATAGCACGGAGGACTGATGACCGATGGGGTCGAAAAGTCCTCGAGTGGAGGCCACGTATCGGCAAGCGCAGCGTAGGACATCCACCCACAAGGTGGACAGACGACCTCATAAAGGCCGCGGGAACGCGCTGGATGCGAGACGCTTCCAACCGGTCCTATTGGAGATCTATAGGGGAGGCCTATGTCCAGCAGTGGACTTCCTATGGCTGAAATGATGAAAATGATGATGATCGGAATGTCAGATAGCAATTGCACATCTAAAAGGCACCAAGCCAATGAAAAATAACAAGTGAGCCGTACGCTTCAAAGAGCAAACACTAATGTTCAACAGTTACCAAAACTAACTAAATAGTGACAAGTAGGTACATATTAAGAAAGAAACATCGCAATTTCATGTTCTAATGGTTCTTAAATTTTCGAAAATGTTCAAAAAAATTTGGATAACGCGAACAATGTTTGGAATAGTATTATTTGAGCTACGCTATTTTTTTATACCACTTCGGTAGCAGACCGGCGCACGGCCCACCTGATGGAAATTGGTTACCGTGGCCTATGGACTAATGGTTATTTTGAGAAAACACACATATAATTTTATTGGTGTGCAGGGCACTATCAACAGGTTTGGTGTCAAGCCATACTCGTCTACAAGTCGGTGCACACGTTAAACAATGGAAATGGCTCTGGCGTAGGCTTTTTCTTTTGGAAGTTAGAAGGCTTTTGCTCTAATATCCAATCACGATTAAAATCGGCCAAGTGCGAGTCGGACTCGCCCATGAAGGGTTCCGTAGTAGCAAAGACGAAAATTGCGGTTTATGACTTATTAAAAAAAAACTACTGACTGGATCTCGTTCGAACCAACTTTTAGTGGAAGTTTGTATGGCAATTTACATCATATATTTTTTTTAGATTTATCATTCTCTTATTTTAGAAGTTAGAGCGGCGGGGGAAACATTTTTCCACTTTGGAAGTGTCTCTCGCGGAAACTATTCAGTTTAGAAAAAAAATATGTTAGAAACCTCAATAGCATTTTTAAAGACCTATCTATAGATACGTATGGGTTTGATGAAAAAAAAAATTGAGTCTCAGTTCTAAGTATGAAGGCCCCCAAAATTTAATGCTTTCTATTTTTGTGTGAAATTCTTAATGCGGTTCACAAAATACATCTATTCACCAAGTTTCAACATCATAGGCTTTATAGTTTCCGAGAAAAGTGGCTGTGACATACGGACGGACAGACATGACGAATCTATAAGGGTTCCGTTTTTTTGCCATTTGGCAACGGAACCCTAAAAAGGAGATCAAAGGAGTAAAACTGGGCTCTATAGTATAATCTTTGGTTGCATTGTTTCTGCTCGAAAAGGGAAAGAAAAAGAGATGTAGACAGAAAAGCCGGCCAAATGCGAGTCGGACTCGCGCACGAACGGTTCTGTACCATTTTCTAGCCCACCTTGATTTATTTATTTTTGAAGTGAATATGTCGCAGTCGACTTGGACAATCCCACACTCACTGGCGATGGGGAACCACTCCGCCTCAGCCTCCCTGTTCAAGACGAATTGTTCGACATGATACCCACGGTTACATTCTATCATCGCACCTCTCGCCACAGACCGGGAATCCATCCCCACCCGAAGCAGTACTTACAGTCAGATATGAAAGGAATTTCATTCCCCGCACGACCAAGCGACTACAGTATAGGGTTTTTCAAGATGGGCATTAAAAGGTTCTTACGGGGTCGGCAGCGCGAATGTGGCCCCCCTGGTGTTGCACACGTCCATAGGCTACGGTAACTACTTTCCATCTGGTGGGCCGTGTGCTTGTCTGCCATATAAATTGTATGAAAAAAAGTCAACTAGCATAATTAGCAGTTCAATCAACAACCTAGGCTCTCTACTAAACAGCGTCGTTCAACTAGCAGCCTGAATTATATTCAGCCATTTGGTCAAATGTCGTTTCATTACCTACTTGCCTAGCCTAGTCCACACCCGCTTTAGTCTTCTAGCCTAATGTATCCAATTCAGATTGCGCTGCTTCTCTCAATGACTTTATGTTTTGTTTCTGGGTGGTTATAAAAAATAACCACGAAGGCTAAAGCGGGAGCTCCGTTTCATTTCGTTCTCGCATTATTCTTGGAAACAATCCTATCCAAGTCGGATTTCCATTATTGATATCGACTATGAAATTAGATTTTCATACCATCTATTCGAAAAGTGTCACTTTGTTCCTCTATAAGTGGGACCAAAGTAGCACTTTTCTGTTCAGAGCTTTTTAGCGGGCGGAAAAGTGATTTGAATTTGGAACATTAAGTATATCATTCATAGAAATCAAACCAGTTTTTTTTTAATTACTGACTGGTACGTGTTGGCTGCACGGCGGTGCGGTGACTCATGCTATGTAAAAAGAAAACAAGCGCGCGTATTCCGTCTCTGTTCTTGTATCAAAGAATCAATTTCGTTTATTCAGCTTAGGCACAAAAAGTGTATAATATGAACAATCAAAATATTACAATTATGTCAAGAATTATAACAACAATAATGTTAAATAAATCATTTGAAAATGATGGTCTGTAATCAGTACCTAGGTATATATTTTCCTCATAAAAAGGGGATGAAAAGTAGAGTATATAACTCGAGAGTAAATTATTTTTCCCTCGGGCGCTATACTTTGAACCCCTCGCTGTGCTCAGGTTTCTACGTTAGAACCCCGAGCATAAAACTTCGCTACATTCGGGGTTCAAAGTGCGCCCTCGCCGTAAAAATACTATTTTGCTCCCTTGTTATACAATCTACTATTTCATTCCTTCTATTCGAAAAGTGTCTCTGTTCCTCTATGAGTGGGAGCAAAATAGCTTTTTTCTGTTAAGAACTTTTTAGCCGGCGGATATTTTAATTATTCATAAAAATCGAACGCAAATTATTCGAATTAAGGTAACTGTACCAATGGTAGACACTTTAATGAAAAATAAAATTTAAATCTAAAAAAAATAAGAAATTAATTAAAAGAATGTAACGACCATCGTTACATTCTTTTTTAACTGTTACAGCAACAATTAGACATTAACTTTTGCCCATAAAATCTTTAAAATCTATCATACTTTTACTTTAAATTAAATTATTATGCACTTGGTCGAAAACACCAATGCTAGACATCATTGTCCCAATGCTAGACACCTATTTGTACCAATAGTAGACACTTTAATTTCTCTCTACAAAATTGAATATCAGACTGCTAAGTGCCTTGGTATGCCCTATTCCCCCCGAGCGACGGTCAGACGGCGGTCCCCCGACGAGACAAATGACAAAAGGTGGGTTTTACTTTTTAAAGGTTTATTTTGGATTCATATTTCATACTTTTTACAGGTATAACCACTCAACCGATTTCCATAAGACTTGCTGTATCGTGATGTATAAATAATGACCTGCACTGCAATTCACTAAGCGAGCACAACGATGCGACAACGATGCGAGGCGCAACGTAGATTGTCATTGGTCAGATTGTATCACGTCATTGGAGATCGACCAATGACAGTGTCTATCGCACACATCGTTGCGACTCGCATCGTTGTCGCATCGTTGTGCTTGCTTAGTGAATTGCACAGCTGTCACTTGATACCCAACACACCATATTTGAAAATATTAGATTTTACATTGCCACTTTCACTCCTCATATTATTCATATGGCTGAACCGATTTTTATGAAACATAGCTAAAAACACTCTCGACTATCTTTCAAACAAAAGAAACAGAATCTAAATCGGTTCAGCCGTTTGGGAGCTACGATGCCACACACACGCATACACACACACACATCCATACACACATACACACCCATGCACACGTCAAACTTACAACACCCCTCTTTCTTGTCGGGGGTTAAAAATCGGTCCAAGCATGCGCGCCCGCTGCGCATCGCTCGGTGTGCGTTGGGCCGTATCCATCCATATTGGCCGATGACGGACGCCATCTATCGAGCCAACTTTACACTTGCAAAAGCTCACGCGTCGATAAGGTCAGAACACCCCTTGGTTTAGTGATCATGTGTTTAGGACAGGGTAAGGGAATGGGGGAGGGGAGGGTGGAAAGGGGAGAAAGGTGAGTAGATAGTCGAATAGAGAGTCAAGTGTTTCAATAGTGTCGACTCAGAGCTCAATGCTTGACTCTCAGCGCTAAAATTTACAACAATATGCGATAAGCGACATCCACGTGGTTAGAGCGGGCTAGCGCGGGCATTATTAGTAATTTCCGGTACATGTGATGAATCTCAATGTATATAATATCACATTTAGCATAGGTATAACATCTTATTTTCATGAAATAAAGGCATTATTCCAAAGTATCTATCATTGGAACATCTAAGATTTTTTGTACCAATACTAGACATAGCATATAAATGTTACAAAACCTAATCAAAATATGCGGGCAATGGTCCAAGTATGTCAATAACTTCAATATTTATAACTTTTATACTAAAATTAGTAATAATCATAACTTATAAACAAAAAAATCACACCTATAAAAATCAGTACCCTTGGCAAAAATCTTAAGAAATAACACGACCGTGTTCACGGAGTCACATTATTTGCTGTCAACTGTCGTCTTTCTAAATTTACTTCGGATGGTGTTGCGAATATTTGTACATATCTTATAGACACCATTAGGCATCTTTTAAGTCAATAGTCTTATAAAACAAATGGATAATTTTCTCAAAATACTGGGTTTTGTTCGAAAGTGTCTAGCATTGGTACAGTGTCGAGCATTGGTACAGTTACCTTACTGGCTGGTACATGTTGGCAGCACGGCGCGGCGTGGCGACTCGTGCTCACTAAAAAAAACAAGCCCGCATATATTCTGTCTCTGTTCTTGTACTCAGTACCTACATATTTTTGTCATAGAAAGGGGATGAAAAGTAGAGTATATGACTCGAGAGTCAATTATTTTTCCCTCAGACGATGTACTTTAAACCCCTCACTGGGCTCAGGATTTTACGTTGGAACCCACCCTCTCCCTTCCTACCTAGAATAACTTGTGTTGGCCTGTGGTGCTACCCACATAAGGGGGAATCCATTCCGTCCCGCTCCAAACGGTTTGAGGTCTCTTTCCTCTACCTGTAAAAAGCATCTACCAAAGCCGTCAAGTTAGGGACCACCATTTTAAGGCCAATAGCATCAGTCCGTATCTTTTGGACTGCACCTCGGCTTTTTACCATCTAGCGGGGTGCAGTCAAATGACGGATCATATATATATATAAAAAATGTTATTATTTACTTTAAGCCCGACATTTCGGCAGCCATGGTAGATAACCAATAGCCACGATAAAAGTAGTTTTATTTCAATGTGGGTGCTAACACCTCTGCCTACCCCTTCGGGGATATAGGCGTGAGTTTATGTATGTTTATGTATGTATTTCAATGATTGAGATTCACGTAAAGTTCAGACAGTATCATGGAGGCAGCCCATATTGCGCATGCTTCTTATCGCGAAACAAATCGATGGATAAAATTTGCGGCGGTGACAACCAGGAGCTCATAAGTTTTGGGAGTAATCTCTGTACACAACCTCCAACAAATTGGAGCGAAATTTAAATAAGTTTATGTCTTACTAGTGGCAGTGCATTCGTAGAAAAATAATTGCAGTGCCATCATCAAAAAAAGTAACTCTGAACTATCTCTGAAGCGTGTTTTAGGTCGAGTCAAAAGGAGATGGATACTCTTCCATACATTCGTGGGCCTGATTGACAGAAAATGGAGCTGTCAGCTGTCACAGCTTAAAAATACAGTTGATAAACACAAGAAATAATTAATCGATTAACGGAAATCGATTCAGAATTTATTTTTATTACCCTATTATTTGTTATTTTAAATGGTTATTATTATTATTATGATTAAGTTTTGTTCACTCTGATTGATTTAATATCAAATTGTGATGCAAGTGTTATAATACGCAATATTGTTTAAATAATTTTTAGTAATCGATATTTTATTTTGCTAGTGAAATAAATTTAGTTTTAAGATTTCTCGTCTTCAAGATTTTCAATTGAGCTGGTTTTTTAATATTTTGAAATAGAAAAAAATACCGCTTTTTTAAGTCATATCTCAACTCATTACAATTTTGGCCCAGAAGTCCCCGTCTCCTTTGAGGTAGTTTTATTAGTAGTTTTAATTCAATGCTTGATTCACGTGAAGTTCAAGAAGACAGTATCATGGAGACAGGCCATAATGCACATGCTTCTTATCGCAAATCAATGGATGAAATTTGTGGCGACGACAACCAGGAGACCATAAGACTTGGGAGCAGCCTCTGTGCACAAACTGGAGCGAAATTTAAATAAGTTTCATGTCAAAACTTTCGTATGTCAATGAACCAAGACGGTTCGACACGGCCATGCAAGACTTACTTTACTTACTTACTGCCAGGACTTATGACTTAGACTAGACTATGTTAAATGTCAAATAAAGATTACTATCACCATCTTAATTAATGGAGTATGTTGTTAGTTAACAATGTAGTTGTACAGTAGTTCTTACGGTAGTAAGAATGAGGTGTCCAGAAACGTAAGCGAGTATTTCGCACGGTGCTCTCATTTACACCTTGATTGAAAGTGTAAGTGGTGCTAATTCTCTAAGTTTCATGGTCTCCCGATCATCTGGCGGTTATTTATTGGTAGAAAACTATTAGAGAGATAGAGAGAGAATAAGAGAATGATATATCTAAAAAAAATGTATGATGTACATTGCCATGCAAACTTCCACCAAAAATTGGTTCGGACGAGATCCAGTAAGTAGTTTTTTTTAATACCTATGTCATAAACCGCAGCTTTTGCCTTTGCTGCTACGGAACCCTTCATGGGCGACTCCGACTCGCACTTGACCGGTTTTTTATATTATAGAAGATAGAAGATTGGATTACATACTCGTACCAAAGCTAAATTAGTCTAATTCTCTTTTAATATCATGCACTAATATTTACAGTTAGTTTAGAGATCAATGGCAGTAGAGGAAGCTCGTGAAGTATGTATGGTTGTTGTCATGTATGTATGTATGTAATTGCCAGTTACGTATTATGAATGGAAACAGAGAACTAATCAATCAATATTACTAAACTTTTAAATCCGTTATGGTTATAGTCATTCCTTGGCAATCACGTAATAATTGAAATAGTATTATTTTATATTTTAATGTTGATAGTGATGATGTGACTTGCAATGACCGCGACTAAACCCGTCGCGTCGTGGCTACAACGGCCTTAGTTTCGGTCACTAGACACCGAGAGTTAATAAATGACCAAGAGGTAGAATTGTTTACTCGCTGCGTGTCGCTGTGTTTGTTCCAACACTACTCTCACACAGACATACTTCTGTTTCTCTCTAATTTTCCACTGTCCCTTTCATGCATGTATGAATGGGTGGAGCTTATAGTTGCGGCACAGTATGGTGGCCGTTTTGACATAATATTACAATAATGCTGTGAAAAGTCAATTTATTCTCGAAAATAATAATATAATCAAATCTATAAGTTTTATTGCAAGTGATTAATTTATTTGAAACTTCTTTGCAGCTATACTATTAATGACAGAAATAAATGATCAAATAAGTTCAAAGAACTCCTTATGTTGCGCCCACGGTGCGTGAGACTCTTATATAGCACGTGTACTCCGGAGGAACAGAACTCATGAGCGCCTCTGAGAACGTTATTGGAGTGGCTACCTACTGGGCAAACAAAATATGAAACGATATGCCGTCGACTCGACAGAAGAAGATAGTACATACCCGTTTGTGACTTTACCACATTGTACTACTTGTCCATCTGTGTATGTAAATCCGTGTGACCGCCTCAAAGACTGTGTCTAATAACACAAAATACAATGGCGCCCAACGTGGGGCCTCACAAGATTAGAGGGGTCCTCAGTCACGAAAACGGAAACTGACGGCGTCTTTGAAGAAATAAGGTCCACCTGACTACCTCGTTGGGCACCAAATTTAGTATTTAAGTGAGGTATTTTAAGTTCGCAGTTCTATTTTGCTTATTTAGCTTATCCTTAAAATTAAGGAAAAAGCATACAACAACTTTATATTTATTTTATTGAAATTGAATTATAATAAGGATTTTCAAATTGGTACAGTCAGCATCATAATGATTGCAGCAGTGTTAAAATCCGCAAAAATGTCTCAACAATAAGAATTCAAATTCATTTCAGCAAACAATGTGTCATTTTTATTGAATCAGCTAAAGCGCTAAATGTTAATGTTTAAATATTGTTAATGGTTAAAACAGTCTTTTAAAAAATTAAATAAAAATATATAAAAACATTAACATTTCTAAATAAATAAATGCCATCACGGGTGCTATACGCTCTTGAGAACCTTTTCAATAAACAATCAATAAACTTTATTTTTTCCAAAATGTTGACATCATTTTGAACACCATGACCGCGTAGATATATTGCTACATCGGATGCGGCGATATTTGAATGATTGGATGTGAAGAACAAATTGAATAACTGAATGCTTAAATAATTTTGCATCGACTGCTGAGTTACTTTTGGCGCTTTAGCTGCTTCAATAAAAATGACACATTGTTTGCTGAAATAAATTTGAATTCTTATTGTTGAGACATTTTTGCGGATTTTAACAGCTGCAATCATTATGATGCTGACTGTACCATGTTTTGGTGCATAAATAATCCCGCATTTTTTCGCGTTCAGCCTAGCTAGCTCAGCATAAATCTCTTCCGATTACTAACAACCTGGTAGTTCATGGATAGAATATTGTACCGCCCTGTACCGCCCCATCAGGTACCGCCTTATTAGGTTTAAGACTTGGGAAATGTAACTTCCCTTGTGCGAACGTGAAACCAATGCTCAAACCCTACCATGTTTATAACATCCTAGTACCGGGACGGATCGTGGACGGTATTCTCGATCCGAGAAATAACGACTTAGCGCTGTTTGAAAGACGGGAATTGGTATTGAAAAGTTATAAATTAGATGCCAATCTTCAACGACAGCAAAATCTGACTTAACGGTTTTATGTGACGATGTTAAAGCAGTACTTATCACACATTACGAAATACTTGTATATTTTATTTAGTACCTATCCACTTATATATAGGTACCATTCTTAGCTTGTTGAATGTGAGGCAACTTATTAAATTTTTAAGTTATTTAAAGTTCTTTACAGCTATAATACTCATAGTAACCACAAAAATGATCAATAAGTAAAAACAACTGAGGGTACCTTATATTGGGCCCACGGTGGCGAAAGAGTGCAAGTATCGCAACCCCATCTTATCCATAGGGTTTCATAAAAGATGACCAACGGAGAAATACGCAGATGATGGAAAAGCGAAATCGTCTGCATATTGGAAGAAGAAGAGAAGGAAAACCCTGTACCAACCTGACTGGCCGGCGTGGAAACGGTAGGTCAAAACCTTCCAACATTGAGAGAGGCCCATGTCCAGCACTGTTTACCCACGGGTACGGGTACCACGGTCCCAGTGGGTCGACCCATTACCGGGTCCATGGGTAATTTGAATTACCCGTGGTCCCAGTGGGTCAAACCATTACCGGGTCCATGGGTAATTTGAATTACCCGTGGTCCCAGTGGGTCAACCCATTATCGGGTCCATGGGTAATTTGAATTACCCATGGTACCATGGCATTAGGGATTGGTACCGGAATTCTTTCTATGTCTATATCGATAGAATATACAAATCCGTAATAACAGCATACCAAATACGTCAAAAGAGATCACATAATATTACAAAGAGATATTATTTATTCTTTTCCTGTACAACAATACGATTTTCTGTACAACAATACGTTTTCCTCCATGACAATACTTTTATAGTCACTTGATCGGTGATTTCAGAATTGGAAGTTACTTTCATGAAAGATTCCCAAGCTGATTTTTCCAAATATTTTCTTTAAATTATCTTTCATCAATTGCCTGATTTAAGGGCCAACAAATATGCACTCTTTGAAGAAAGCTGAGGAAGCTTCATAAAAGTCAGGATCTAATATGTCGTTTTCGATTGTTTCTGGCGTAGCGGTCCGATCGGAACTTTGAGGTGGTTCTGGTATAGGTAGTTCTTTACTATGAGGGATCGGTCGTTTAGCCGATGGCAGGTCAGGATACTTAATATTACTTTTTGTTTTAATTTTAATGCCTTTTATATTAGTTAAACAAAAATAACAATCAGATGAGTGGTTTTTTTGGTTCCGTCCAAATCATAGGGATTGCAAAAGGCATAGGTAGATCTAGATTTTCTCACCCATCCAGTAAGAAGACCCACACTTGTAACAGGCTTAATTGATGTCAATCAATCTAATCTAATCTTGTCAAACTGGCGCCCAACGTGGGGCCTTACAAGATTAGATGGATCCTCATCTATGAAAACGGAAACTGAAGCATAACCAACGTATTAAATAATCCCACGTGAGAAGAATACTTTAATTCTGAACTTTGGAAAAAATAAGGTCCACCTGACTACCACGTTGGGTGCCAAGAATGTAAATGAGGTATTATACGTTTGCAGTTGTATTTTGCTTTTTTAGTATCCATAAAACTAAGATTGAAAAGAACATACTACAACTTCATATTTCTTTATTGAAATAGAGTTCTTACTTGGATTTTTACTTTAGTAGTACTAAATTTTGGTGCATAATAATTCTAGCCAGCTCAACATAAATCTCTTCTGATTACTAATATCCTGGTAGATCATGGATAGAATATGGAACCGCCCAGTCCCGCCCCATAAGGTTCCGCCTTATTAGGGTTAAAACTTGGGAAAAGTAACTTCCCTTGTGCGAGAAACCAATGTTTTACCTCTTAAGTATTTATGGTATTCTAGTACTAAAATGATTGGAATGAGTCCCGATTTAGCTGCCCTGCCAAAATCATAACTAAGTAATGACAAACAGAAAAAAGAGTAAAATCGGTATAGATTTTTGTTTCGATAGCAACAACTTGAGCATTATTTTTATGTAATTTACTTTTTCATGAATACACCAACATCACATCACTACCTTCTATTTTATCTTTGCAGTGACTACTTAAACGGTATCGTCAATAGAGTAAATAAAAGAGTCAAGAGGCTGGAAAGAAAATTTTAAACAGACGGAAGTTACGCTTTGAAATAAACGCGAGCGAAAAAAATGCTTTTGTTTCGAAATTGTAATTTTAACCGGATAACAACGGTTGCATGCTTTTCATCTGATCTGATGGCAATATTGACAAAAACAAAATGAAAGTCTAACAGCTGAATTTAGTTAGAGGACAAATTTTTTATTAAAATTATTTTTAGATATCACATGCCTTATTTAAAATATTATTACGTACCATATTTTAAATGCCGATAAATAAGTATTTCAATGATTTAGGGAAGTCTGATTTGCTGTACCTTGATCACATATCACTCAATATAGACCCTGTAGGCCAGGTCACTACAAGGCCTTTATGGGGATATAGGGCCTGTAAGGACTTGTCCCATGCACGCCAAAAAGTGTGTTAATTATTTTTGCATGCATGATCCCAAAAGAAATTCATTGTTGTCAATAGTATATACTTTATTTACGAGTAGAATAATAGTACATTATGATACAAGTGAGTAAAGTTGGTGATTAGCGCCGAGGCGCCATTGAGACCAAAGCCGTTAGGCGAGGTAATCATCATACTCACACGTGGCATATAACGTTTTCAATACACTTGCGAATAAAATAATACTACAAATACTAAATAAACAATACTACAAATTAATTCGTTTTCCTATGCGCGTGCATCTAACAATGGCGATCGGCCATATTTAAAAGAATGAGGTTTGAATTTAACTTTTTTTACTTTGTTTATTTTTCTGTACTTAGAGAAAAAAAAAAGTTAAATTTGAGTGAAAATTTTGTTTATTATAAAAGTATTACAAGTTGAAAATATTTATTTTAATACGAAAATGCATCAAATGACCATACAATAGGCATATTAATTTATTCGTACTATTAAACACACATTCTTTCTTGTATCGAAACTTTTTAAGAACATAGAAACTTTACCTATAAAATTTAAAAAAGAATCTATGACTCACTTGTGAATAATAGCAATGAAAAAGTCACAGTTTGATATAGGTGTCATTATTTGCTTAATTGCGGTGAAATAATATCAATTTTACGAGCAGGTGTGTTGTAAAATAAATTTATTTCTTTGCTTCGCTATATTTTCGGCACCAAAATTTGTCAGCAACATCCAACATCCGCAGCTTTACTAGGAGAACATATTCAAGTAGGTGGTTAAGTAATTTGGAGCTAAATATCGAACTATCACCGCCACAGGGGGTCAGTGAGGTTCCGACATTACAGCCCGCTAGGCCACGCCCTGAAGTGGAGTGAGACTTCGATATTCTCAATATTTAGCTCCTGATTACGAAGGCAACGTCAAAGTTTAATCACTATGGTGGTCATGATACCCCAGTATATGTGCGCGCAAAAGGTATGTAGCATTTACTCCCTCATAAAAAAAATCTACGAAAAGAGTGAGTATAAAGTTGTCAGTGCAATTAATTACAATATTAACGTGCGACAGCAGCAACTCATATTCACGTAACTATTTAACTTTTTGGATGTATAGAGGTCAAGACTGCAAGGTCAAGCCAACCTCACCTGTACATTGGTAAACGACCGAGGCCCAGCTATCTTTCTTTTCCAGGTTGGAAGTCCAGATGGCAGTCGGTCTCATAAATCTTAAGCGAGGAAAGGAGTATGAGGAAGGACCCTCATACTCCTTTTCTCGCTTAAGATAGACCAGGAGGTAAGCGAGGTGAAAGCCTCGGTATCAACGGAAGAACCATGTTAGGGAGATGATGCTTATGATTTTTAATTAGCATTTTTTGTAAATAAAAAAAAGTAAATTATTTAGTTCATCAAACTAATAATGGTCTAGATATAAAAGTGCCAGTGAATATGGCTTACTTTGATCCCATTCTTCCAAACTGTCAAATATAATAGAGCTGTTTTACATAAAATAAAACAGTTATTATGGCCGAAAGAAAGACGGTATTAGTTTGAAGAAGCTGTCTGTGATTTTTCCCTTTTTTAAGCGTTAACATTGTTAAAATCTTACCTCTAGTCCTCTTTCGACTATAGTTACCCGTTTAAATCACCGCTAGGAGCGCCACTGTTTCCAGTCGCACATCTTTATGTCAATCATAGATCATAGTGTCTTCTCGCCAGCAAGGACCTTGCTCTAATACCGTCTTTCTTTCGGCCATAATAACTGTTTTATTTTATGTAAAACAGCTCTATTATGACCTCCGAAAGACGGTATTAGTTTGAAGACCTGTTTGGTTTCTGCTGGTGATGGTAACTATAACAACGCTATGTGATAATATAGATAACAGTATTATTTAGCATATGAGTTAAAATAATGCATTATTATAATTATTAATCATAATACAATGTTTATACAAAACATGCAACCAAGATGTATATCATATCATATTTATAACATCAAACATTAATTAAAATTTATTACCAAATTGAAACTTCCAATTTCCTCAACATAAAACCTATGCCATGGGCATAATTACAAGTCAACCTTTGAAGGCAACTGCGGATCTGAAGCTACCTTGAGCTGCATCAATATGTACTGCATAAAAATAGATCTTATCCATTCTCCTAGGAGTGTTGTGGTAGCTGCTCTAATTGAGACAAAACAACTAGTTACATCAGTAACATAGACCGCAAGGTTGAGTGTACTGAAGTACCTAACTAGGCATTTTGGTGTTCGACAATTAGCACCGATTGCCTATGCTAGCTACAATCAGTTTTAGAATATATAATGAATTCTGGCTTTCACTTAATTCTCTTTTCGACTTCTGCGAAGATACTGCGAAATTTATCTAATACTTGAAGTCATGTACTCACCTGTCTGAAGCTAGAGACAGAATAATGGCAATTCTTCTAGAAATGTCTAAAATGAACTGTTATATGGTACTGAAAATAGTCAGTTAGATATTATTTGGGTATCCCATCACTTCTCGTGGTATGGGTTACCAAGGAATAGGGCTATTTCCCATCCAACAGTAGACATTAGTGAAATCATAACTATCTGGCCAAATGTGGGTGTCAAATATTACACCTCAGCCCCATGGGGGGTTCACAGGCGTGAATGTATGTATCGCATTCAGGATAATTAATGGCCTGGGCTTTCCTTAGAAAAACTGTCTACATTTGTAGCACAGTACGGAAACAATGCAGATCCTATAGATCTGCAGGCCCTGCAGATGTTAATTATTAAATCAATTGAAATGTAAGCCCAAAATTAAAATTATGTTTAACATGGGGATATGCAAAATACATCCTTGCCGTATGACATAAAATATTGCCATTGAATATGCAATATGTAACCCATAGTTGTATGGGTAGGTATCCCGTACACTTAGACTATACACAATCTATACAGACCCAGTAAATGGCCATTACCGTCACGACGTAAAAAATAGTTACTACTTTGGAACAAGTTTGAGATATACTATAATCTCATAATATGCAAATTTGACATGCAACTGATACTTTGTCAATACAGTGTATAGTCAAAGCATTGATCAAGAGTGGTTGTCCGTTAACTACAACTTGATAACCCCAGTTTTCCTCTTTTTCAATTCTTTATTTCTAACCCCCCCCCCCCTTTTTTTTAAGGAGGATAGCAACTCCCTGCTGAGGAGTCTATTAGGATCTCCCGGAGATCTTTTATCGGCAAGGGGTCGATTAGGGCTCTCAATCTGAGATCAATCAGCCCAAAGTAATGACCCCACTACGGGGCTATGTTTAGAATTAGTGTTCCCTTGGCAATATATAGAAGGGCCAGCCACTGAAGTATTAAAATAGATGGGAGAAAACCTCCATCCCAACTGATTTATTAGGATCTGCCGCAGATCCTTTATTTGTCAGGGGCCGTTAGGGCTGTCAATCTGAGATTAATCAGCCCAAAGTACTGATCCCACTATGGGGCTATATTTAGAATAATTAAAATGGGTGGGGGGACAACCTCCATCCTAACTGATCTATTAGGATCTTCCGCAGATCCTTTATTAGTCAGGGACGTTAGGACTGTCAATCTGAGATCAATCAGCCTAAAGTACTGATAGGTATGATGTAGTTCCAGTTTAACTGAAAGCCTTTCATGTGGGCACTGAACCACCTTTGAGTCCCGCGTCATCCACTGGGGAACGACGGGTGAGTCCCTTTGATGTAAAAGAGTTGATATTGCATATGTCCTGATCTTTGATCGAGGCCATTGCGACTCCTAGCAGAAGTTCACATTCATGAACGAATCAGCCTTTTGAGACGAGGTCAAAGAATCCGTTTAACTTCTCAGGGAGATAACCGTCAGTATGATATTGAACTGCTCGGTTGATTGGTCAGCTCTAGAGGGGTTAAGGGGCAAGTGCGCCCATCATTTCAGTTGGCTGTCCGACTGAACCAGTAGTGCATTTTGTACATAAGCAATAATGCTGCATGCACTGCAAACAACTCCCTCACATTGGAATGCCGTTTTTTGTAGGCTCAACTCCATTTGCTTGACAACATAAAGTTGTTCAACTTCAGTCCCCAGCCCGCGTCCGCCGCGTTCTGTAGTGAGAAAGTGAGTCACATTTTGCATGTGTATCACTTGTGCACTGTGGTTCCCATTCCTGAGCCGCCACTGCAATTTGCACCTCACTAAGGGATCCAGAGCCCATCTTTCTCTTAGCCTACCTTGTTTGAAGCAAGCAAAAATAAAATTGCATCCTGAGACAATGATATTGATCATCCTAGTCGTCAGGTTAACTTCAAGTGTCTTGCAACTATAGTACAGTCAACGACAAAAGTAGATCAATTAGTAGTACTATGTAGTTACTTTGTTCTCTAAATGTTATACAACTACTTATACATCAACTTAATTGACACATTATTAAGCAATGTAATGTAGATTTTTTTTTTTTTATAAAAAAATTGATTTTATGGTCTTTTGATGTTGACTGTATCGCTTGGAGGCAAGTCATAGTTTTTCAATTTTTTTGGTAAATATACCAATTACCTAGTTTAGTTACTTTGTGGGCAAAGGCATCAAGTTGAAATCTGTGTTTCAAGTGAATCTAGGTGAATTGATTGGATTACCTACCGATCCGACTTTAACAATGTGACTATATGTTATACTGTAGATATGTTCACGGATAAAAACATTATTATGGCATCATTAAGTGGGTATTAACCAAAGGCCCAAAACAAAAAATTGTGAAGGAATTGTTTAGCAAATGAACCATGACCATGACTTGTTTCCAAAGGATTTCCGCAATCCAATTAGTCGCAGTTACAATGGTATAAGGTGAAGATGAGGCTGAAAGAGTGGGCTCTTAGAGAGACAATTTCTTTTCCATATTAGGTATTACTCGCAAGAGCCTCCTGTGAAATTACTTCATGCATAGATGAAGAAATGCCTGGTGCAAGTCTTGTTATCCAATCTACCTGTTGTAAGAACTGAATCCCAAATAATTGGAATTTCTATAATCTTTATTGACATATAAAACTGTTGTACAAGTTATTAAGGATTCGCTGACTCCTGCGCTAGTTGAAACTGACAACTGTCAACTGACATGTTAAGTTCAAACATGTTAATTTAGGCTTTCAAGTTTAAAAAGGGGTATAATGTCCCATCTTAACTTTTTTTAAAGATGTTTATGAACAAGAAAGAGCTGTTCCTCAACATTTGATTTAATTATTTTTTAACTACTTATGTGGGTAGGTATGTGTAAATTAGTAGTTATAAAAAAATGTTAAATTCTTTGCATCCTAAGATGACATGCATTTATGCCTACTACTTTCTTACAATATAGATTAGTATTTTTATAGATATTCTTGTTTTAACGTATGAATATCACGCCAACTAGGACACCCTCAAGAATTCAACTTGGAATAAACTTGGAATATGACTGAAATGTGAAATGCAGTCATTGGGCACTGGGTTGTTACAAGTCATTGGGCCTATTGTTTAATGGTATAAAAAGACTTGGAATGTTATAATATTGCTATTTTGTAAGCCAGATTTTAGAAGTTCCTGATCCTGCAATACTATGTATATAAGTACGCCATTGACTGTTCAGTGCTGGGAACATAATCATACCTTTTATTAAGGTGATACATCATATAACTTTTTTATTTTTATTGGGCCGGTAAATCCAAGTGACACTACACTCATTATAATAGTCCATAAATCAAGTACCTCTCCAGGTTTCCAAGGAACGATCTTATTGTTTTCGTAACAAATATAATAATTTTATATTTTCCAATAAAAAAATTAAAGTACCTACATCAGTAACTAACGAATGTAAATGATTATTAATATAATTTTAACAGGTTGATTTTTTGTAAAAAACCTTACCATATTGCGGAATGAGTTCCGAGCGTGAGACCGAACTCTCAAACACATTTCGAAATGACTTGGTTAAACCGCTTATTTATTCGAGGATGGCGAGGCAAAGTCGTTCTGATCTTCCGAAGATGAGAACTATTTTTGGACTTATTAGTGCTTCGCTCTTCGCTCTCCCTCGGGAGCAACGATTCCTCAGCGGTATACATTAATTAGTATGGTACAATCTACTTACCGAAGCTCACGGAAAGAAACTTCACTAAATAAGATACCTTGTACTTATTTATGTTGCACTGTACACATACATACGGTAAAAACAATGTAATTACTATTTAATTAGTTATTTAATAACTTTTTTCTTGACTTGAAAATTTTTTCACCTTTACGCGGTAAAATCACAAAACGCTATGATCTATGATTGACATAAAGATGTGCGACTGGAAACAGTGGCGCCCCTAGCGGTGATTTAAACGGGTAACTATAGTCGAAAGAGGACTAGAGGTAAGATTTTAACAATGTTAACGCTTAAAAAAGGGAAAAATCACAGACAGCTTCTTCAAACTAATACCGTCTTTCGGAGGTCATAATAGATATCTTACTATAGTTATACTAGCGGACTCAGTATCCCAGGTTAAATTTAATTCTAAGCATGATAGGTATTGGAACAAAAAAATAACGAGAATTACACGTAGCAAAACGTTACTGCTACGAGCTACGTAGTATCTACGTGGAAACTTCGTAGCACGAGTAGTGCGTAGCTGGCCACAGATAAAGGATTTGTATCTATATCTATAAATCTATATTCTAATATATAAAAATCAATGCCACTTTTCGTTGTTATTTTATAACTCAAGAATGGCTGAACCGATTTGGCTAATTTTAGTCTTGAAATATTCGTGGGTGTCCAGGAAAGGTTTAAAGGATGAGAAAATAGGTGCAGCGGGAACAGGAAAAATATGGCGGTACGAAGTTCGCCGGGAAAGCTAGTGTTATTATAAATTAATGAGCCTCAGAAACTGGTATATTATTATGAGTTCTAGTACAGGTGCAGGTGATATTCATGAAAAACATGTGCACAGTTACTATAAAGACACATTTTCTGAATTAATTACAAATCTAATCATTGTAACAGCGACAAAAAAGTCAAATGATATAACGCAATCACTTATGTGCTTTATTTTTAGAAAACTTTAAAGCATCTCATTTATTACACTGAGCAGCTGGTACCTTGACGCTTACAATATATAAACTATCACCGCACCATTTGGTAGCACCTCACAAAGAGGGAAGGGGCATCCTGATGTACACATTATACACACTACAATTCATTGCACTCACATAAAGAAATATCTGACTGGTGTGTGTGTGTGTGTGTGTGTATGTATATATGAGGCCCCGACAATGAATCTCTGTCATGTTTATCATATCCTAGTACAGGTGTTGGCAACGGACACTATTTTCGATCCTGAATTTACTCCCGTGTAGTTTCATTACAATATGGACTTGGTTGGAGACGTTGCTATTGGGTAATTGGTTATTTTCTGAATTATTCCCATCCGCAACCGGAAAAGATCGGTTGCTTGATAACAAGAATATGGAACAGACAATTTGTAGGTTTATATGCAAAGTTTTTTTTTTTGCAACAACGGACCCAAATACTGTAGCTGTTGATATACAGGGTGGAAAAATAATACCTTAAATCCTCAAGTTGACGCATTCCACTTAAAGGAGACATTCCCGTATCTCTAAAAAGAAACAAAAGTGCATTCTAAGATTTACGAAAACACGCCCGCCACACCCGGCAATCGAACCGACCAAAATCCGAAAAAAGTTAAATTAATTGGGCAGTTTTCAAGGATAAATATAAACTGTGTTTTTTTCATTTTTGGATAATATTATTACTTCACCTCACTGTAACTGATCGACGGAAGTAAACATTTACGCGAAATAATTTTAAATAAAATGAATAGAAACTCGCCTAAAAGTTTGTTTTCAATATAAATAGTAAAATCTTTGATTTCTAATTTATTTATCAAACATAAATAAATTGTTATTCAAATATTGCACAATCGAAACAGCCAAGCAACAGGTGGCCACATATGCACGACATCCGAGAACGGGAAAACATCCACAACAGTACCAGGCGAGCAAAGCTTACGAGAAGTATAACCTGTGGTATCAGCCCCGGATCTTCAATTTTTTTTATGCGGGGCAAAAACTGAAAATGCCGCCCCCGGCCGCTTTTTTGCCCTACGTAAATTCCCTTGAATGCCGGCGGGGGGGAGGGGGGGGGGGGGTGGTGTCTATCCGACATGATTTTATTTTCAGTCAAAAGTATAACCCATCTTTCCCTCATCCCACCTTGAGTCCTCACTCGGCTCGCATCACAGTGACGACAGACTATATACAGACGTGGATTCCTATCTGACCCGAAACAGGTGGTCCACGAGACACCCTCTCCCGGAGATCACCTGCATCAGCCGGTACGGCAGGCTCCGTCCGTGTCGCCTCTCTAGCCTGTCCTCCATGATAACACGGCTTGCCCTGCGCTCGGTCGCCCAAGTCGTTCCTTCTACTCCATCATGATGTCCGGATGGAGCTGGACTTCTCGAGGCTCGGGTTCCCGTCCCTGCTCCCACGTCAACTTTCACCACTAATATAGCAATTTCCCAGACCAGAGAGACTTGGGAGATGCACCCTGAAGCACCTGAACCTTATTGCGAAGCACACAGTCGTATGCGATGTTCCACAGGAGTTACTCCTTTGACAGGGTTACTCCTGTCAAAGGAGTGTCCCCAAGACCGATTTCTGCGGAGTACCGCATGACATTTGATGACGACCAAGGCCGGTCACTGTTAGGTAGATGATGGCTCTCTCCGTCAAATACACCCCGACATGGTACACGAGCGCCTCCCTGGAAGTCCTGGTAAGTCTAGGGCAAGGTGTTGAACGCATTGGCAATGTGATGTCCAAGGACACCGCTAACATTACCTCGCCCCGGGCAAACTCATCCTTCACCAGAGCCCTCATGAGCATGGAATGGACTGGAATGGAAAGGGGACTCTTTTGTTCGCACTTAGCCTCATTTTTTAGGCCATTGTGCATGGACCTCATGAGCATGATGGCATCTACGGTGGAGCACCTCTGGCTGAAGCGATATTGGCCATTCGCCATCTCCGGCCACAACCTGGAGCGGCGTCCGATGAGGCACTTCCCTATAACTCTTTTAAAGAGTTTGCGCACCTCGTCAAGCACCACTATGGGTTGGTAGGCTAACGGTGAGTCCACCGGGCGCCCTTTCGAACGGGGACCATTTACCTCGTCTTCCATGATTGCGAAAATTGGCTCCGCTAAAAACATGCGTTAAGAAGCTCTGTCACTTGGGGACTTGGAGATCTTCGACTAGAGTAGGGACCCACTCTCGTCCTGGAATGACGTCGGGTCCCGGGGCGGTTTTGTTACTTCTTAGCTCTGATCGTTGCACCGCCAGCCCTAGTTCTACCTCAAGTGACCTCGAGTCGTCGTCGTCATCCACACTGGGCGCCATAGGCGACCGAGGCTCAGTAGTCTGCGGTGGAACGTGTTTCGTCAGCTGCGCTGGGAACAGGGAGCCATCAACTCCTCTGAATAGAACTGGTGGAGACATCTAGTCAACGGGGTCCAGGGGTGCAGCTTGCCGCTTTCCATAAGGCAAGGCCGCCCCCAAGGGGGCGGCCTTTCATCTGCAAAGTTTGATTTTGCCGCCCCCTGATGCTGCCGCCCGGGGCACGTGCCCCGGCTTGCCCCCCCCCCCCCCTAGATCTGGCCCTGTGTGGTATAACGCGTGGTTCAGATCCGGTAAAAATAATAGTATACCTATATTACATGCGACAATTGAACAAACATTGGTTAACAACATTGGTTTATAAATGCTAAGTAATACTTTCACTGTACCTACATGTATAATTTGGTAATAAAAAGAAAAAAAAGAAAAAAAACTACTCAACTAAAAACAAATAGTACCTACTAGTAATGACTTTATATAACTAATAGTAATTGTAATTTCTTAATAAATATACTAAAAACAAAAACGATATTAAAAACCCTTAGTTATATAAAAATTAGAGACCTATTAGTTTATGTTTGATTGTTTGATCCGTGTAACTCTACACCGCCAACGTATGATAAAGTTAAAAAAAATCAATGGTGCTCTAATGGTGCTCCGATAGTGCCGAAAGAAGTGAAACTTATCTGTATAAAAAATACAAAGTATTTACTTCACAATAAAAGTGCTTAATTCGTCTAAAAAGTTTTTAAACATACATACACTCACGCCTGTAAATCAGAGCAAACTGGGCCCTTACCATGAACTCTTAAAACAGGTCAATAATTGAACTGCTGTCATTCTACCAACTGCAAATGTCACTTTGTAATGTCTTAATAAATATATAGGATTACAAAGGGATTACAAAGTGACATTTGCAGTTGGTAGAATGACAGCAGTTCAATTATTGACCTGTTTTAAGAGTTCATGGTAAGGGCAGGCAGAGGTGTATACTGTATAATGCCAACTATGATCTTCGGTCCCACGTAATAGGGGGCAAGCTTATTGTCTTCAAGGGGGCACTAATTCATGGGCTGTACGTTTAATGTTGGATGGAGAACAGCCCTATCCCTTAGTCACCTTCTACGACACCTATAGGAAGAGATGGGGTAGATAAAAATTTAGCCGTGTTGTATGTACGGTAGAGTATGGTACGGTAGTATGGTACCGTACCATACTCCACCGGGAACAAAACGGCTAAATTTTTTTCAGGCCCTATTTCATTTTCAAAAATTTTGAACATCTATCAAATTGTAAAATGTTGGCATTAAGTTGGACCACCTCGACAGATACTTTGTCAAGCCCTGTTTAAAGAATCTGGGATTTTATTTATGAGGAATTAATATGGGAGGTGTGTGCAAAGCATTGATTCCGACATTGTGCTAGAGTCATGCTTTTACATCACGCAGAGCCTTGACTACACATTCTCCCTTTTCTGTCCGATGTGTCAATCAATACGAATACTGTACATTAAAAGTCACATCTCGTAAACTCTGCTCACCTAGTACAGGAACGAAAAACTTAAAACTTTGTTAAAAACTCACTAGGATTACATAAAAGTTCAGGTTTAACACTAAATATCTTTTTAACGCATTTTCAGAGCGGTATAAAGTTTAATCTTCACGTATCATGAAACTAAATTACTCTCATACGTTTGTTTACTTACTTACTTATTCTGAATCATGTTATGGACTTTAATGTAGTTTAAGATATTTTTACGGAGACAATTTATACTATCCCACCCAATGTCATAGAACAGTGTGAAGATATTTGGACGTTTGTTATTCAATAACGCTCAAACGGATAAATGAATTGGAATTTGGTACAGAAGTAGATTATTGCCTGAAATAAACAAATAGTAGGGAATCAGGCAACATAATAATTGAATTTTTATAGGTGTTATGTGAAGAAATTTAATATTTTATCGTCAAGTCTTGTTTTCATGGTTTACGCTGAGCCTTTACGTAAGTCAAAATAATTTATTCGAGAATCGAGGAGTTTAACACCTGCAATGGAAAATGACTACGGTAACTCAACTAGAGGACAAAATACTTAAATAATTATATTATACACAGCGCAAGGAAAATACTTGTTCCCTTCATCCAAAATCTTACTTGCGCATTCCATTATCACATTATTGCTTCACCCCACCGCAACTGATCAGGTAGCAGAGAAAATTTACGCGAAATAATCTTCTTCTATAATATAAAAATGAGTCGCTAAATGTGTTGCTAAGCGCAAATCTCGAGAACAGCTGAATCAATTTCTGTAATACTTTTTTTAGAATATTCCTTGATGTACGAGGATGATTCTTACGGAGAGAAAAAGAAAAAAAAAGAAAAAATAATAAAGAGTCGACTGTTGGGCGGTACGAAGTTCGCGGGGTCGGCTAGTTTTAAATAAAAGAAATAGAAACTCGCCTAAAAAGTTTGTTTTCAATATAAATAGTAAAATCTTAAATTTCTAATTTATTTGTTTATCAAAAATAAATAAATAATGTTATTTAAATATTGCATCGGCCATGCAACAGGTGGTCACGTCCGCACGACATCCGAGAACGGGAAAACATCCGCAACAGTACCAGGGGAGCAAAGCTTACGAGAAATGTGTTGCGTTGTTCAGATACTGCGGTAAAAAGTAGATCGCCACAGACTGAACTATTCAGCTGAAAGTAAATGATATAAAAACCTTCTATAAAAACTACTAAAGCTTCTTGAAAAAACCATTTTAATCACTTCACTGCCTTCTAAAATCTCTTGCAGATCTTTTTTTTATACCACTTAGGTGGCAAACAAGCACACTGCCCACCTGATGGAAAGTAGTTACCGAGGCCTATGGACGTATGCAACACCAGGGGCGTCACATTCGCGTTGCCGACCCTGAAGAAACCTTCTAATGCCCTTCTTGAAGAACCCCACATTGTAGTCGTAGTAGTATAAATGTATAATAAATCCCAAAAGTCTACGGGCTTTATTTATTAATTATATACAGGTAGTAAAGACGGAAAGTCACCTGCTCATCAAAAAGTACGAATCTTCAATTACATCCTTTTTGTCTAAAACTTGACCCTTTATTGAATATTCAGAGCTAAGCATATTCGAAATCGCTTTTTCATTAAAACCCATTAACGGCCTGATGCAGGAGGTCACATACCTTTAGTGATTGAGTTACTACTAGAGACCTTCCGGCCGTTACCCCAAAGATTTATTACTAGAAAACTCTTTCACCGTGCTGACTTTGATGCGATTCGAACTGAGTTGGCATCCATTGAATGGCACTCTAAACTATCAGCTACCACTACCAGTGATAACAGCAGTGTGGATTCTATAGTGCATATATTTTATTGTATATTAAATAGTATAATTACTAAACACGTCCCCATCCGTAAAATGATTGACACAACTCGTTATCCACCATGGTATACCGTTCCGCTCATTAAATTAGGTAAAGAAAAAAGGAAATATCATACTAGGTGGAAGCGATACGGAAATCCCCTGGACTACCAAACATTCGCAACACTCCGCAAACGGGAATCGCGCCTTCAAAAGTTTGAGTATCGCAATTACATTAGGCTTAGTGAAGACAACATTAAAAAATGCCCCAAACTATTCTGGCGATACGTAAAGTCCAAATTACCGTCTAACCACATTCCTCAAATTATGAAACTTAATGAGTGTGTTTCCACCAGTGGCGAGGACACTAGCAATTTGTTTAATGAATATTTTAATTCTGTGTTTGTTCAGAGTGCAGCACGCCCTGTTACATATGATTTTAACTGCCCACCCTTAAACTCTCCGATCGATCTCAATTCTATAACCATCACTAAGGAGGTTATTCATAAAGAGTTAAAAACCATTGACATATACAAGGGGGCGGGGTATGATGGTATACATCCCATGTTTATTCGCGGCTGTGCTGAGCAATTAACGTTACCTTTATATATTATATACAGCAGGTCTTTGCGTGATGGTGTATTTCCGGCTTTATGGAAACAGACTCTCATAACGCCTATTCCGAAAAATGAAAAAAGGAATGACGTGTCCCAGTATCGGCCTATATCCAAAACTAATTTATTTGGCAAAATTTTAGAAAAGATTGTGACTTCCGCCCTCGCAAATGCACTCAGGAGTCATATCTCTCTCAACCAACATGGTTTCTGTAAAGGACGATCTGTTGAAACAAATTTGCTTACTTTTACAAGCTTTTTAGTGGATTCTATGGATAATAAACTTCAAGTGGACGTCGTGTATACTGATTTCACCAAGGCTTTTGATAAAATTAATCATGACCTGCTCATGGAGAAGCTATGGACTATAGGTATACACGGCGATCTTCTCCGCTGGCTACATTCGTATGTCAGGAACCGGTCTCAGGCAGTGTCTATAAGGGGCTATGTCTCACGGTTCCTGAAAATCCCATCAGGAATTCCCCAGGGATCCCATGCTGGGCAATTACTTTTTATTTTGTATATCAATGACATAGGTGAAGTAATCCATAACTCAAATATTTTGTTGTATGCTGATGATGCAAAAATTTTCAAAGCAGTGGGAAGTGGTTCTGACTGTTTGCAGCTGCAATCTGATTTGGAACGGATATCTGAGTATTGTTTATTAAATCAATTATACCTAAACCTTGATAAATGTTCCGTTATATCTTATACCCGTAAACACAATCCTTATGACTTTGAATATAAAATTAACAATGTTTTGGTGCGTCGAGTTACATCCGTACGCGACTTGGGTATAGTCATGGATTCTAACTTATCCTTCAGCTTACATATAGATTCCATTGTAAATAGAGCGTTCCGTCAACTTGGATTTATACTAAGGATTTCTAAACCTTTTAAGCATCCCCATACTCTAAAAGTGTTGTACTTCAGTTTTGTTCGATCGCTCTTAGATTTTGGTTGCATAATCTGGAGTCCATATTTTGCCTGTCATATTAACCGTATTGAGAGAGTCCAAAAGAAGTTTATTAAGTCATTAGACTATCGTGGGGATTATGAATACGCATCATATGAGAATTCACTTGAACGCTATTCGTTAACCACACTCGCTGACCGTCGGACAATGTTTGATCAGGTGTTCCTATTTAAAATTTTAAATAACAACATTGACGCTCCCCACATTCTAGAAAAGATAAGCCTGAGAGTACCCAGACCCGGTTCTCGTACCTTGGACCTATTTTCGGTGCCTTTTTATAGAACAATTTATACTAGCAATAACTTTTTTAGACGTAGTGTTGACGCATATAATAACGATTTTAAGGGCTTAGATATGTTCAGCAACAGTTTGGCTACTTACAGGACTAAATTAATTCAACAGCTTCTGAACGGGGAATGGGATGGCTTGGTTGATGGCTAATGTGCTATGTCCTACATACCACATTGGCCATCGATGGGGTTGTTTAGTGTTTAGTGTTTTTGTTTAGAAGCTTAGATTTATAAACTTATATTCGTCGTACTACACAGAGCAGACTATGTAGTACTCTTATCTTTTTAACTGTATGTACTTTTCCTTATAATTATTTTGTTTATTGTGTATATTGTATTGTGATGAATGTTTATAGTATATATGTTTATGGAACTCCAAGTCTATAAGTATTTACCGAATTATGTATGTAAAAATTGTATGTGACTGTTTGTTTCCTAAATAAATAAATAAATGATATTTGCGTTACCTGTTATTGATGTTCCTAACGGAGCTGAACGTTCTCAACATAACCCGAAATACTTCGATCGGCTATTCGCTTTCAATACCAGGGACACATAGCAAAGAGGAGCAAAAATCATAAATTTTTGCAATATCTAGAAAGTACCAACTACCGTATCCACTTCGAACTATAATCACCCATATTTTTATGACGTTAAGTCTATTGTTGTGTGTGAATAAATGGAGCTTCAACTGTTATGGTTCGCGCAACAATCGATATCAACTACAACTCAATGGGACATGTAGACTTGTTTTGCAAATTTCTAATGGTTCTTGACACAAAGTAACTATATTTCATAGTGAAAATAAATCGTTATGAAATGTTTTTCACGTCGTAGTTAGTTTAACGTCTTACACTTCATGTTTTATGTCATGATTTTGGTATTTTTACAGAACATAGCGTTGAGTGTTGCGTATTGGGCATGCGCGAACAACGGAGGGACAAAATGAACCAACTGTGAGGTGCTACCACCACATAGAAACTTTTATTGTGGCAATGTGGTAGCAAAAAAGGTTTCGACAGCTACATTTCCGTTGAGTTCAAATATTTCGATACGATACATGAATATGTCGAAAATTAAAGTATGTTATTGCACAAAAAATGGAATTAAGAACTTATAGGTCAATAATTTATTTGACGGGGTGCATCCAACTATTTATTTATGAATACCGCTCTCCACTTTTAGGACTCGTGAGGAGAGCAGCAATGTGATGTTTTGTTCCATTACCTTGAGCAAATCGAGAAAGCTTAAATATGCGTCGACTACGGCGTAGGCCTCTACGATGTAGATGTCTACGACGTAGGCCATCTGAAAATAATATTATACCTTGTAAATAGAAAATCGGTTAGCTTTTTAGTTTTGATCCGTTTCAAGTTTCCGTTGTAACTTTTTTCTTATATTAATGTTGGTATGTTTATGATTAGGGATTCGGCAGTAAAATTGAGAGGTCTCGGATTTAAATCCTGATAAAATAATTATATCTACCATACATTTATATTACTTTAGACGCTTTTTAACTAAACACATTCACATAAATCTCCCCCGTTCGGTTGTTATATAGAGTATTGAAAAGTACCGTCTCGCTCCATTCAGTCCTGCCTCTGAGGGGAGACTAGCTGATGCACCAATACATTCCATGCACTCACACGCTGTTTGGCAATGTTGAAGTGACGTGTGTGAATAAAATATCAGTGTGCAATCTCTATCATGGATATGATGTCCTGGTCAACGTGCGTGTCATGGGAAGTACTCAAAGTTCCAATGTTACTTGCTTTTATGCAATCAAATTGTAAATCAATTAATGTAACGTTAACCGGTACATTCTGGGTTAACTACTGTTAACTGCCTGCGATTTGGTACGCATTAAGTTTGGAACTAATTATTTCCTTCTGAGATTGATTATAACTATTATTAAGTTATTTATAATATTGTTATATTTTCAATGACAAACCCATTTATTCTACTAAACTAAACCTAAACCTAATACTATTATTTGTTCTGTTCCTAAACTATGAAAATAATTAAATGGGTTCACAACAAAAGGAAAATTCTCTAGAGGGTTATTTCCTTCATGTACACTCTCCTTCTTCTTAGCGTTAATTCCCAGTCGCATCCGAAGCTTTCAGCTCGGAGTCTGGGGTCCGCTTTACTAGTCATAGCTACATATTTGGCTTGACCTCGATATTTTCCGTGAAGCGATTGCCATCTGACCTCCACGACCCAATGTTAACATCAGGCGATATCGAAGCTTTACAGCTAGACTGTTTTTTAACGACTGCCATAGATGTTCTTATGGCAACCGGGACCGACGGCTTAACGTGCTCTCCGAGGCACGACCAGACCAATGCAAATACTCATATTTAATGCACACAAATATTTGCACTGAGCGGGGATCGAACCCGCGCCTCCTGCGTAGCGGCCGCGTTCACTACCGCCACGCCACGGAGGCTGTCTATGTCCTTCATGTACACTCTATGCATCATGATCACTCTTTCATCAGTCTTGTTTAAAACCATATCAATCAACACTTCGGTCCTCAAAGGGGTTTGGGTAACTGTGTATAGGATAGTGGTGTCATTTATTTTTTCAGCGGCCATCAATAATTTTGATACTACTTCATTTTACTGTCTCAAACACACAATAATTAAGCATCAATATTTTCATTGTGGCTGAGACATACAGGGCGGAAGATTTCGACCTTACCTGGAGGGAAAGTACCTTAATACTGGAGATAGCGAATTTTACACAAATGAAACTTTACCTTAGTTTTAAAAATTGAATTAAAAATTTAAAAAAACCCTGACCCAAAAAGAACCTATAAAAAGTAAAATAATAACTATTACATTATGACCTACCCTAAGTATTGACCCTTTTGTCATTTGTCTCGTCGGGGGACCGCTAAGTACCTTGGTATGCTCTATTCCCCCTGACGGTCAGACGGCGTCAATACTTAAGGTATTAACACACACACACACACACACATACACACTTCAAACTTATAACACCCCTCTTTTTTGTCGGGGGTTAAAAAGAAATAAGACTGTATTAAATATTCATGAAAATGCCACACCCATTGAACCTCTTTCACGTTTATCAAATCCTATAATAGTACAGGTGTTTGTATTTATTTATTTATAAATAATGTCATTTAAATATTGCATCGAAACAGCCAAGCAACAGGTGGCCACGTCCGCACGACATCCGAGAACGGGAAAACATCCGCAACAGTACCAGGGGAGCAAAGCTTGCGAGAAGTGTATCGCGTTGTTCAGATACTGCGGTAAAAAGTAGGTGGCGACTGAACTATTCCGCTGAAAACAAATGATATAAAATACCTTCTAAAAGATAATAGAACTATAGCTTCTTGAAAGTATAAAATCCTACTAATATTATAAATGTGAAAGTTTGTGAGAATGGATGTGTGGATGTGTGGATGTTTGTTACTCTTTCACGCATAAACGGCTGGACCGATTTGGTTGAAATTTGGTATGTATATAGGTTACCCTGGATTAACATATAGGCTATATATTAGCGTCGAATGGGATCAGAATTCCACGCGGACGGAGCCGTGGGCAACAGCTAGTACCTCATAAAATTCGTTATGTTTGTTTGTTTGATCCGTCAATCTAACCACACCGCCAACGTATAATAAACTTGAAAAATATCAGTGGCACTCCGAGAGTATTTTTTACACCACACAGGTGGGAGAGAAGCACACGGCCCACCTAATGGAATGTGGTTATCGTGGCTTATGGACGAGTGCAATACCGGGGGAGTCATATTGGTGCTGCCTACCCTGTAAGAACAGAGTGTCGACAGAAGTAGATTCTTCTTCTTCTTTCGAGTCAATGATCCTCTTTTTCAATGCTTTAAATTATTCGAGAATAAAATCTCGCCATCTCGACGGCGCTGTCAGTGGCATTATTGAGTTCTTCTTTAGTGCAGGAGGTAGGACATAAGGGACACGAAATCAAGTGCGCCATGGACTGCACGGAGGCTCCGCAGTCACATGCGATTACGTCCGGGTCTCGCATTCCCCACCTGCATAGATTTTTTCTCGACCGGCCGACTAGTGTACGTAAACGATTCAGAGACCTCCATACTGGCCATGGCAGGTTCTGTCCGGGAGGTAGGAAGTCCAAAGGTGGTGAGAATTTCTCTTCCCATAGGAAAAATGCTGCTAAATCCCAGGCACTCATCGTAGGTGGTAGATACTTCTACAGTAACCTTGACCATGCCTCGCTGCCTCCGGTCTATTATAATAACACTGTGATACCGTATACCACGGTCGTCAAAAATCTAGGGGTTTATGTTGATTGCAATCTGTCGTGGACTAGGCATGTTAACGAGGTCAGCAAAAGAGTTTTCGGTACGCACCACTCTCTTAAACGTCTTCAGAATTTTCTTCCTCTTAAGACCAGAATCTGTCTTGCTCAATCTCTTCTACTTCCTCTTTTGGACTATGCTGATGTCACCTTTCTCGACGCAACCGAAGAACTCTGGAACAAGCTAGAGCGGTTGCAAAACTTATGCATCCGGTTTATATTTGGTCTACGAAAGTACGATCACGTTTCGGAGTTCCGAAAGCAACTGAAATGGTTGCCAATTCGGCGGCGTCGAGATGTTCACATTCTTTCCCTACTCTTTTCTGTTCTTCATAATCCTCACTCTCCTATATATCTTCGTGAGCGCTTTGAATTTCTTGTCCCCAGGGGTAAACCCTGTCGCACTTCATCCTCTCTATTGCTTCGTACTCCCTCCCACAGTTCTTCATACTATGACAATTCCTTTACAGTTTCTGCAGTGCGGCTGTGGAATTCTCTTCCTCATTCCATACGCGACAGTCCTACTTTACACATCTTTAAAAAAAGAACGAGAGACTACTTTCTCTCTCAACAATAACAGACATAGTATGTATTTATATGTATGTAGATGTATGTATTTATATGTATGTAGATGTATGTATTTATATTTATCTATCTATATTTATGTGTATTTTATGTATGAGTATGTAGGCCATAATGGTTGAATAGTATATGTATGGATATGTAATACCATTTGTCAGGGATATACCTTAAGTATACCTCCTCACCTTATTATTATATCTAGATATTAATGTACACAAGACTTTGCCTCTCATTAGATTGCAATTCCTCTATGCACTTCCGGGTTTGCTGGAAGAAAACTCATCCTTGAGTTAAGCTCGCCTTTGTACATAATTTTCTCTTTCATTTGTATTATTATGCCATGTAAGTGTACAATAAAGAATAAAATTCTCATCACAGCAGGGTCTTCGTGTGCGGCTTTCGTGGTTTGCATGAAACTTTTACGACTTTTTAAGCGGGCTCTAGGCGGTTGATGTCCATATAGGCAGTGTCGGGAGTCGGTTTCTTGCTTTGCCTTTTCTAGTCTGCATGCAACGGCTCGTCGTATAGCAGGTGGTGCGATACCTGTCAGTGGGTGGAGCATGCTGAGAGGAGTGGGCTTCAGACAACCGGTAATCATACGGCAGGTGTCGTTCAGGGCGATATCCACCTGCCCAGTATGTGCTGACTGGTGCCATACAGGACACGAAAATTCGCCCGCTGTAAAGCATAGAGCCAATGCAGTTGTACGAAGGACGTTTGGTTCTGTTCCCCAGGTCGTACTTGTGAGGCGGCGCAGCAGGTTGTTTCGGGCACCTACTTTGGCTTTAGTGTTGGTACAGTGCGTTTTAAAGCTTATTTTACCCTAAGTAGATTATAGTCTGAAATAACACATACCTAGTAGGGAATCGGTCCTCATAAATTGCGGTACTGAGAATAGAATTCCACGAGGGTGGTGTCGCAAGCAAAAGTTAGCTATACATATAATGTAATATCATAATTAAACTCTAAGCGCCTTCGCTGCGATAGGCGGGTGCGGGTCGCGGACGTCCGGTGCGGGTGACCGCGCCGTGCGCCCCACCCGCTGCTCCGTCGCGGCCGTCCGCGACGGGCGTCCTTCACCAGTATAATTTCAATAGCGTCGGTGTACAGTCGATAACTATGGATCATTTATTGATATATTACTCAACCAAAAGACGACGACGTGAACAAAGGCGTCAGCCAATTAGCCCATATTATGTCAGGTCTAGATTGTGGTGTGGAGAATTTGTAACCAAGTTTTCGTTATTAAGAGAAAATGGGCAAATTTTTTTTAGTTATTTTAAAATGTCAACGTCAACATTTGACGAACTGTTTTCCAAACTTGAAACATATTTAAAACGTAGTTCATATTATATCTGTCCTCAGATGAATCCAGTTTGAGTTGAGCGTCATTCTAGAATACGGGCCTTAGTTTATTGCAACGACTGTACAAGCACGACGCGTGCGACACGGATAACGTAGCGGCGCTCGATGATTTTGTTGAAACAGATCCGCTCGCGTGCTCCGCCGCGCGGACATACGGCGCGTGCCCCGCCGCCCGCGTCTCGTGCGAAGGGTATCCGCCTCACGCAGCGCTGCTCTTGAAATAACATGAAACAAGCACGCGAAGCGGACGTCCGCGACCCGCACCCGCCTATCGCAGCGAAGGTGCTAATAGAGGTAAGTGAAGAAATTCAATGTTTTATATCAAGTCATGTTTTCATGGTTCTAACCAATAAGTAAGATAATAAACTCAAGTAGAGTTTTAAATATGTAGGTAAAAATAACGTGATTAAATGTTGGTCAGTTATTTTTTCCAGTTCAATTTATATCTACCTACATAAGCATAATATATTAGGTTTCAAAAAATGCTGAACTAAAAGCTAAATTACCGACAAAGGCCTTTTCGAAGTCCAAATCTGCACAAAACAAACACAACAAAAACAAAACACATCAGTTATTATAAACACAGTACAAGGAAAATACTTGGTCCATTCATACAAAATCTTTATCTTTACATCAGTCACGTATATCAATTTCAAAACTTTGGTATTCTCTTTGCAGAATCAGACTGATTGCGGCAACAGTACTAGGAAAACATAATCGAACATTAGTAGTTCGTATTCTTAATTCAGGGATAGAGTGTCAGAACGTATCATGTCATCCTGTTCCCGCACTATGCCTCCCTGTTGTCCGCAGTGTTACTACTTAAGCCACGCCCCATAGTCGGGGGAAACTTGAATATATAATACTTAATAATATGTCTTCAAATGAGATACCTGTCGATGTTTATGATTTCCCAGTATAAGTAGCGGGTAAAAATCCGTATTCTCTTTCACCCTATTTCGATAATATTGTGTTTTGTTGTTTAGAATGGTCGGACTAAAAGACCGCAAATTCCATTTAATTTCAGACAGCAGTGGGGCTAGTGAATATTGAACCACACAATTGATTAATATACTTTTTACACACATACATACATACAATCACGCTTTTATCCCCGGAAGGTTAGGCAGAGGTAAATTAACACCCACATTTCACAAATCATTGTATTAGGTCCCACGTATCTGAGGCTGAGCCTGGGCTGTATAGTATAACGGCCGAATACTGAAACGGCACTCAAATATTTAACGGCTGCTTAGATGTATAAGTAGCTCTTAAATACAAAATTCGTATTCTCAAACGTCAATTTTAAGCATGTGTTAAACTTAAGTGTATCCTAAATTAAGTTGCGCTCAAACGCCACTCAGTGTAAAATTCGTATACTGGAATGCCACTTAAATAATTAGCTGTCAAAATGAACTGTCAAACTGATTTGAGCGCCCCTTACATCTGAGAGTGGTCGCGAGGTCTCCTAAACCCGTGATCGTATTTATTCAAGCGTTAAAATAATGTCTTTATCGTCGTTTATCTTCTCTTTCTGATCATGAAAGACTTGCAGTGAGTCGCCGAAATGTGGTGAAGCTAAATGCATTTAAAAAATACGGTGATGTGGAGTTTCGAGCGCGGTTTCGTGTTTCCAAAGAGACAATACAGCCAGTGGACCAAATACTCATAGCCTTACGGTTTTATGCTACAGGCAGTTACCAACGCGTAATAAGCGATATATTTCAAGTTGAACAACAAGTTCAACAGGAGGAGCCCAATCTGAACTGTATCGCAACAGGAACATCACAGTGTTATGGACTGATCAGCCAGAAGCCCAGACATGAACCCGATTGAGCACATGTAGGAAGAGCTAAAAAGACGTGTTAGGGCTAGTCAGCCGGTTGCCCAGACGATGCCGGAGTTGAAAACTGCCATAGAAGAGGAATGGGAGATGATCGCTCAAAATTCCATATTACGGTTGATAAACTCTATGCCTAATCGTATGAGAGCTGTCGAGATGCAACGCGTGTTGCCTCCATGGGCATCTACGACAATTCGTCGTTAAATTAAACCTTTATTTGATAATTAAACCTTTATTTGATAATTAAACCTTTATTTGATAAAACATGTTTTTTATTCAAAAATCAACTGCTTTCATCAAGGCGCATACCCGACTTGTTATGCGTAGCTCGTGGTAGATTGTAGTATTGAGGACATTACATTCACCATGGCAATATTCTTTTGAGACCTTTGTTTGAGGTTCTCATAGATAGAGGTGCCGGAGTTGTTGCCATGTTCTGAAGCCGCTTGCAGCTACAGCATTGTACTGCTGACAAAATAGAGTCCCAAGCTTCGCGCTTTTTCAATATCATGCCAGCGTTGGTTTCCTTATTTTCAATAATATTCTGATACTTATTTAAAAATATGTAATTATCAATCTTTACCCAAGTGTCATTGTCACTTGTCACTTACTTACAAGCTAGTACGTTTCATTCTACGAAAATTTGGTCGTAATTGTTAACGTTCATTTTGGAGATATTTTTAATGTTAAATAGTGGAACATTATATAATAATGAATGCAATTGTGTATCAAATAAGACTCTTGTTATTTTGTATTATTTTGAATAAAATATGTAGCATAATAAATATTCTATATTCAAACAATGCTGCGTAAAACTAGGCATCGTGAATGTTGCCATGACGTTAATTATTTGACGGCTGCTTAGCTGATTATGCCTTGAAATTAGTTGAAATCGTTTAAGTAGCCTTTGTGTATACCACTTTAATTTGAGAGATGCTTATATTTAACAGCCCTTCAACTGATTGTTTTATTTGAGTGGCGTTTCAGTATTCGGCCGTATATCTGTCTGATGTCAAACAGCCCTATCTCTCAGTCGCATTGTACGACACCGCAAGGAAGGTGATAGGGTGGCCCAAATTCTACTCTGCCGGGGACAACGAGGCCGCTTAGTAGTTTTTGGCATATTATTAAATTGTGGTATTGTGGTGCCACTCCTTAGTAAGGTTCTCAGCAGCTGATACAAGTCCATATGGCTGCCTTGATCATTACTCTTTGGCCACCGGTGCCCATGTCAGTACCATTACTACCTATAATATAATACCTAGATAGAGAGAAATATTTTTTTAGGAATAATTAATGGCTGAAATTTCTAATATTCCTTCTAACCCTTCTAGCTTAGCGAAATGGCTTGTAAGTGGGTTTTTTACTGTGCATAAACAGGCATTTACGCAATATAATGGAATCTTCTGAAACCTCTCTTCCAGCAAACTGGGAGTGCACAGTTTCTGTATTCATTTTTAAATCTATTTTACAACACATCTGCTCATAACATTGCTATTATTGCACCACAATTAGGTACTTAATGACACCTATTATCAAACTGTGACTTTTTCATTGCTATTATTCACAAGTGAGTTATATTCTTTTTTAAATTTTATAGGTTAAGTTTCTATGTTCTCAAAAAAGGTTCAATACAAAAAAGAACGTGTTTAATAGTACGAATAAATTAATATGCCTATTGCATATATTAATACATTTTCGTATTTAAATAAATAATTTTTACAACACACCTGCTTATAAAAGTGATATTATTTTACCGCAATTAGGCACGTAATGACACCTATTATCAAACTGTGACTTTTTCATTGCTATTATTCACAAGTGAGTTATAGATTCTTTTTTAAATTTTATAGGAAGTGTCTATAATTGTCTATGTTCTTAAAAAAGTTTTGATACAAAAAATAACGTGTTTAAATAGTACGAATAAATTAATACGCCTATTGTATGGTCATTTGATGCATTTTCATATTTAAATAAATAATTTCAACTTGTTATACTTGTATAATAAACAAAATTTTCACTCAAATTTACCTTTTTTTTTTCTCTAAGTACAGAAAAAAAAACAGAGTAAAAAAAAGTTAAGTTCAAACCTCATTTTTTTTTAAATATGGTCGGCCGCCATTGTTAAATAAAATATTCAGAGCTAAGCACACTCCGCTTTATAATACAAGAGATAAAACAGCACTTTTTTACGTTATGGCTCATTTTGTTGAACGATCGTCAGTCCGAGAAAACTTGCAAATCACGTATATATCACTATAAAATTCGTAAAATGGTCACTCATATGAGCAAAATCACAACAACCCATTTACTAAACAGATTCTAATCTAATATATAAAAATCAATGCCACTTTTTGTGGTTAGTTTATAACTCAAGAACGGCTGAACCGATTTGGATAATTTTAGTCTTGAAATGTTCGTAGATGTCCAGGGAAGGTTTAAACGGTGAGAAAATAGGTGCAGCGGGAACGGGAAAAATATGGCGGTACGAAGTTCGCCGGGACAGCTAGTTTCTTATAAATATCGCCGCATGACAAAATAATCCTAATACGATTCCAATAAAGTGGACTTTTTAGACCTGTCGTTCAAGAGTTATAATGAATTTGATTGAATGTCAGCATTAGACTGTACAATTGGTTAATTCGTAAGAGTATTAAATAATTACTGATTGATTTTACTGCCCACCTGGTGGAAAGCGGTTACCGTGGCTTATGGACATTTGCAACACCAGAGTTGTCACACTCACGCTACTGACTCCGTAAGACCTTTCTTTTTCTTTAGGAACCCCATATTGAAATCGCTTTTTCATTAAAACCCATTATCGGCCTGATGCAGGAGGTCACATATAGAGTTTAATGATATTTGCGTTACCTGTTATT